>CM028137.1:79447500-81947500 GCA_016271365.2 Neoceratodus forsteri
TTTGCCTGCCTTACTGCCTTCCCTGCTTCCCTTAGGGCAGTTTGGTATGCCTCCCTATCTTCATCCCGCTGTGTTCCTTATATTTCCTGAAGGCCAGCTCTTTGGCTCTGACCTTTTCTGCTACTGTATTTGAGAACCAAAGTGGTTTCTTCTTCTTTGCACTTCCTTTTCTGTCTAACACAATGGGATGTTGCTTCAAGTATTGCATCCTTAATGCTTGCCCACTTTGCCTGTACCCCTCACCTGTGTTTCTTTTGCCAGGGTTAGCTTAACTCTGTTGGCCATCTTATCAAAGTCAGCCCTCTGAAGTCCCATATTTTTGCCTTGGAATGGGATGATTTAGATGTAGTAGCCAAATTGAACCATACCATGTGATGGTCACTGGCCCCAAGTGACCTTCTACCTGAGAGATCTGTGATCCCTTCCTTGTTAGTCAGTACTAGATCTAGGATAGCCCTGTCTCTTGTGGGTTGCTGTACCAGTTGTTTGAGGCCCTCCCTGCAGGGAATCCACTATGTGTCTAGTTCTGGCAGATGTTCCTGCTGGTATTGACCAATCTGTATCCGGCATGTTGAAGTCTCCCATTATCAGAACCTCCCCTTTAGCTGTCATATTTTGTATATCTTCTAACAGTAATGTGTCTATGTCCTCCCCTGGTCTGGGGGCCTGTAGACAACCCAAGTTCTTATGACTGTCCCATTTCCTGTTTCCAGGGTGACCCACAGTTCTTCTGACTCCTTATGTGTATTCTGAATTTCAGTAGCTTTGATATTTTCATTGACATACAGGGCCACTCCTCTCCCCCTTTTTGCACCTCGGTCTCTTCTGAACAATACATAGCCAGGTACTGAAGTCTCCCAAGTGTGGTTACTTTGATCCCACTGTTACTTATGAAGATGTTAAATAACACTGGGATGAGCACTGAGGCCTGTGAGACTCTACTGGTCACAGCCCTCAGTTTAGAAAATTCTCCACCTACTACCACACTTTTGTTTCTATCTTGCAACCAGTTTCTGACCCATTCCACAAGCTTGGCCCACACCCCAAGGGCCTCTAGCTTCATGCACAGTCTCCTGAGGCACTGAGTCAAGGCTTTGCTAAGTCCAGATACAGGACATCAACCGCCTGACCCTTGTCTACTTACCTAGTGACCCAGTTGAAGAAGTCATTTAGGTTAATCTTTCAGGATCTCCCTGACACAAACCCATGCTGCCTCTTGTCCTGGAGGCCATTTTGCTCCAGAAAGCTGATCAGTCTCTCATTCAGGATGGTCTCCATCAGCTTGTCCACTATTAGGTCAAGCTGACTGGTCTATACTTTCCTGGTTTGTCCCTTGGCCCACCCTTATGGAGAAGCACCACATGCACCATACTTCAGTCCTGGAGCATGACTCTCCGGACTCCAGAGAGGTATTAAACAGGTCTGCCAAGAGACCTGTCAGAATCTCTGCTGGTTCCCTATGGGTTCTCAGGTGCATGCCATCTGGCCTTGGTGATTTGTTCAGCTTTAGGGCCCTTAATACTGTACATTGTGTACCCTGTCTGCTTGAACTTTGTAGTCTGTGGTTTAGCCCCTCAGTTCCCATCTGAAACAGGTGCCTCCACCCGGAGGACAGAGTTGTTAGTAACAAGACTAACCTGGGTACAGCCCTCTGGGACACTGTAACCCCCCTCTTTCCCCTCTAGTGGCCTAGACAATATGCAACAAGCACTTTCACAGTAGTCCCTATTCAGCATACAATTCCCCACACTGTTTGCACTTACCACCAGGGCTGGTTCCACCAGTTCGACCCTGGAGACCCCCTGTAAAACAAGGTTAGGCACAGCAAACAACAGCAGTACAGTGCTTTTGGTACAAACTGGAACCACAATCAGATTACATGCAAAAAAAGTTAGATCTGATTTATTCAGGAAACAAGGGAGGGGTGTAATCAGGTTGATTGATTCTAAAACTGATCTAGTCAGACAATTATGCATGCACTTTTAGTCCCTACACAGTCACACGCTCTGGGTACCCAGTTGGAAGTAAGGTGGGCTAGCCTGGAACGTTGCCCATGACAGGCCGGTGTTGCAGCTGGTTGGGGTCCTGTGATGAAAAGAAAAGGCATGCACAACCACACACAATTTGTAATCCAGAGCCTGAAGGCTCAGTTCCTGAAAAGAAAAACAACAATGCAATCAGATGACAACACTTGAGATTCTGATGTTGTTGCAGGAAACTACCCTGATTGTTACTCATGCTACCCAATATGAGACACAGGATAGACGAAATGGAGACTGCAGGTTGATGACTGGTTTTCCAGGAGAAGCAGGGCCCACACTAGTCACCGAGGTGTAGTTCCTGTTGGAGATGGTTGAACAGGGGGCTGATCCCCAGGCAAGTCTCTTGTCGATGATGGTTTCTGTGCCTGAAGTAGCTGGTTGGGCTAAGTGGCAAGGCCCAGGCTGGGTGGAACAGTTCAGATTTTGAGTCCTGTAGTGCTGGATGCAGCTTCCAGCAAGCGTGGCACATTTACAGAGTGGGGAACCAAATCACGACCCACTAACAGCACACAGCACATTTATAGTAAAGCAATCACCATACCACAATGCTTAAGGCAGTCCGGCCACAATATCAGTGTCTCTGTGCAAAACCGGGAATTCTGTGGTAAATGGATGTCCTGACAGGCCAATCGCATACAGCAAATCTTCGGTCTTCTTCAGGTTGAAATTTGGTCACTCTTCAGAGGCTTTGTCACACCCTCTGACCGGATATAGTCCGGATTGCTGCTTTTCAAAGGATTCCTCTCGAGGGACTGCAGGCAGACAGCTAAAGCAGCTGCTTGAATCACCAAGCTGTTTACTCTTCAGAATCTAACTCCAGACTGACTGACCGCAGCAGGCAGCTTGGGAATTTCCCTTCGGTCCAAAAGGTTCTGGTTGGTTGATACATTAGTCTGTTAAAGCAAGGGCTCCCCCTCCAGGTCTGTTTTGGTGCCAAAATGCAAAAAACTAAAATTCCTACAGAAATTGACTCCCACAAAACTCCTGGGGACAGGCTCCATTTTAGAGTCCCCAAAGGTACCGATCGGTGCTGACTGGCAGTCCAAAACCAAAATGGTGGTGTTTAATAGAACTGTCCATGCTGCAAAGAAGGTAGGTTAGACAAACTACAGTATCGTTACTATGCTAATAGATAATCAGCAAATAAGTACAGCTTCTAACAGATCTCCCTCTGCAGAAATAGCTATGGCAGAACAGAGCAATTATCTGACAGCCCGGGCGGGACTTGAGCATAGAAACGCTCAGCCCCCTCCCAGATTAAATAAGCACCACATTATAGGCAGCTCTTAAAGAGACAGAGCACAGAGGCATTAAGGCACTCTCATAAACACTTTTAAAATGCTAAGACACAGGATACCAGCCTGGCAGTGGGCATTTAGCCACACCCAAGGAAGACTTTTGGGAACCCCCATTTGTAGGGTGGTTACACAAGTCATGTTTTTCCGTGGCCCATGGCTCTTTAATGGCCACTCTGTCCACCTATCCCTCAGCAGACAATGACTGCAATTCCACCACTCTGTTCCCCAGACTTTTGGCATTTAGGGACACCACCCTATACCTCGACTTTGGACTCCCTTTGTTCCTTAACTCCCCCTTTCTATTCACCCTTCCCTTGGCTCCTTCCTTATTCCCCCACCTCACCGATCCCTCCCCTCATCCTGCTCTCCTTCTTGAGGGGAGGCTTATCGGCCTTCAACACCAGGTGACTAAGGGTGCTGTGAACCCTGCTGTCCTCCCCCCGTCAGTTTAAATTTAAGTTTCTAAACAGGAAGTCCTCCAGTATTCCCTTCAGGACCCTTGTGATCTTTCTACATAAGTGTAAACTGTCTAGTGCATTCATGTATTTGTTACCCCATGTCCCCTCTCAACCACCAACACATCTGTACCCTTCCCCTTCATACAACCCTCTAAGCCATTTGTTAAATTCAGCAATCCTTAACTTCCTTGCCATCCTAGCCCTTGTGAGCAGAAGCACCTCCAAGAAGGCTACCGACTTCCTTCATCCTTGCAGATTTTCCCCACCTCCTTGAACCTCTCTTGCACTACCCCCACCTCACACCCTGCAAGGTCATTCATACCTGGGTGCAGTATAATGTGGGGTTTCCTCCTCCCAGTCAACCATGCTGTATTACTAGAGGTTCCACCCTTCCTGCTATCATTATGGGGATTGCAAAGGTCAGTTTTGGATGGGGGGGTAATATTCACTCATTATTGTCAAAATGAGAATCATTTTGGATTTTTCACTCACAGACTATGAGACTCCTGGATTAAATGATAGAATGGACATTGCTGAATTATTATGAATGCTTGCTGGTCTTCTTGTACTCTGCATAGTGTTACATTGTTTAATTGTGTATGTCTATGTGTCACTGTTTGCACTTTAGTAAGCACCCCTTTAATGTAAGTGTAATTAATTAAGGGATTGAGATGACATGTTTTTGCTTCACTAATTGGTTAGCATTTTTTCATGTAGTAGTATTTTGTATGCAGTGGAGTGGAGGTGCATCATGCTTATTCTAAGTAGAGTTAATTGAAATGAAATTAAAATAATTTAGTACTGCGCATTTGCACTCCAGTCTCTCTTGACAAAGCTTCTATTCCAGAAGTTAAACACTGAGTTTTATTTGTCTTGCGTTTTGATTGCTGAATAAATGTTTATGCACTTTAAAACTTAAAACATTGAGAGTGTTTCATACTACATTGCGAGTTGCCCAGCTTTTCTGCTTAGCAATCTTTAACTTCATTGCCATACTAGCCCTTAGGACTGGAACCACCTCCAAGAAGGATACCAACTTCCCCTCCTCCTTGCAGATTTTCCCCACTTCCTTTGACCTCTCTTCCACTACCTCACTTCGCACCCTGCAAGGTCATTTGTACCAGGTGCAGTGTAATGTGAGGTTTTCCTCATCCCTGTCCCACTTGTTGTGTTACTAGAGGTCTCATCTTCCTGCTGTAATCGCAGGCATGCATTCTACCCTCCTACATTTTGGCCCTTCCCCTCATCTCACCCCCTTAACAATTGAATTCATTGAGATCACCATCCTGCCCTCTCATCATGGGCTTTCCCTCCCTTCAGTCCATATTGTTGCCCAGTCCTACCCACCTTCATCTTTCCCTCCTGTATCACCTGCTTTCCCTCCTGACCCTCTGCATCCACTAACCTCTTCACCTCCTGCTGAGCCTCTCCTCCCTCTGTCACACCTCTTTCATTCTCTTCTGTCCTCTCCCCACCCCGGTCTGCCCCTCCTGTGCGAATTCATAAATTACCAATCATGTTTTTTGAAGATCATTCATGACTAATCCTTGTTAATCATCAAATGTTACCATATGATTATCAAGGCAGATCATTACCTAGATCATGATTTAATCATCAAGCAAGTAACTTTTAAATCATCAACTGATTATTATTGATTATTTTTGTATTCTTAAACCAGCATGATGGTTTTTGATGATCTGTGGATGACCAAGAGATTATAATTGATGGTTAGATTAGTTTTGTATTATACAATTGTAAGTCACATTAGTAAATCCTTAACAACGTTTTGTTAATAATGTGAAAATATGAATGTCAACTATCACTGCAGAAGCGCATTTTAATGTAAATCATCTGAAGTTAGGTTTCAGTCCCTTTAAGAAGAGGGCATGAGGTGTTATGTGTAGTATGTACATTTGCAGAACTAAGTTGCATATTCTTGCACATTTTAAAAGCACAGTTTCTGGAGTAATACAATGGTAGTTTCTGTTGTTAAAATACTTTTACCTTGGCAATATTAGTCTGCAGACTGTTAGGAAAAGTTCTGAACACAAACCAGGTAATTGTAGGAACTCACTTCAAGTCTAAAGGGAACCACTGAAAGGAGCTACTGTATATAAATCAATCTGAGACTTTACAACACTAGTAAGAAGAGAGGAGTTAGAGCAAGTATTCTTGAAAGCAGTGTGCTTGTGTAGAAGATGGATCTTAACTAAGGATTCCAATGAACATGTCTAATTAGAAGGCAAGATGCATTCCATGAGTATAGAAGAAAGATACATTGTTTTTCTTTTAATTTATTCTAGCAGTCTTGACTATTGCCAATCATGAAAAATCATGATAATGTGAGATCGTCACATTGTGGTTTTTGATGGTATGCCCCCTGTACGGCGAGACAATTACAGCGAAACTTTGATGCCGACAACATAGATGTTTTCTCTGTAATAGTTCGCCCGAGTCCCCGGCACTCTGTCTCCCAGTCCTGCACCCCCTCCCCGATCTAACTCTAACTCAGAGTTAGAATCCTAGAGATCGTGGGGGGCAGTGGCCAGAGCCCCCTGCATGGGGGTTGGGGGGGGGCAAAGCCCACAATGAAAAACATCCAGGGTCTCCAGTTGTATTTATGTCAATCGCAAGTTGTGGTCAACATAAATCTGACACTGTGATGGTGATCAACAACTTAGTTATCGAACCGGCATCGTAGAGTCATTTTTGATTGGTGGTCATTTAACATTCATGTTTAATCATTGGTAGTCATGGTCACAATAACAGTTTTTTGAAGTTTGATCATGATCTTTGAACATAATTGAATACTGATTGTTCATGACACATCATAATTAAATCATTAGCTTTTCAGCTGGGCTATCCCTTCCATCCACCCCTCCTCATGTCTCTACCAACATTCTTCCCTGCCCACTGCCCACTTTCCTGCACCAACTATCCTGCTCTCCTGGCCTGAACACTTCTTTGCTCTCCCCATCTCTCTCTACTTACCCTGACTCCCTGCAACCTTTCCCCTTTCACTGGCCTTGCCCTTTTCCTTCTCATCATTGTCCCCCATCACTTCCAGTCCAGTGGAAGGAAGTTATTCCACATTGGTATCCCTGGAAATGTTCCCACAGAAACCCCTCCCATTCCTGCCTTACCTCTCCCTCTTACTGTTTTCCACTCCCCCTCCCATGTTCTCCTTACCTGTTAGGGGAGGTGGACTCTGGGAACCATCCTAGTTTTTTTGTTCCCTACTACACCCACTGCTAGACCACAATCCCTTCCTTGGTTTCACTATTGCTTACTCCTCTGTTCCAGCCTGCAAACCCTGTGGCCCCTCCACCGCTCTAATTGTTACCATTTGATTTCCACACCACTAGTGTGTGTATCTCTTGCCACAGCTGCCAAATCTCCACCCTCAGCTGTCTAATATGTTCACAGGCGAGGCATCCCCCCACCTCCTAGAGAGTTCCCAGAAGAACTGCCACCCCACACTGTGTGCAGTCCACCACTCTACCCACTTCACCCTGCCCCAACTACATGCCCTCTCTCCACAAATTAACTTTTTTTGTTCATTCCTATTAGTGTACTTAGCTCTACTTCCTGCCTTACACTTAGTTGTATTCCAATAACCATGTAAGGTGACCCTAGATAAGGACTAGCTAGAGTCCCTTGTCTGTGTTACCCTAGTAGGCTGGTTCCAGATAGGAGTTGTCTGCTCTCACTAGCATAATCCCTATAAGTTATATATTTGCAAGTTGATCCTAGCTTGGTATCAGCTGCAACTCCAGCAGTTTTCAACCCCTACAAACCCTGGCAGTGTATGTTCTGCCCTCCCTTTACACTTATAGTACCTATACTCCACTGGGCAGCATGGGCTGCAGCCTGAGGTCCTCCCTGTGGATATCCTGCCAATGCCTCTGATGCCACTTAGGTGGATGCCACACTCTTGCTTCATGGCACTCATGCTTCAGGGTTGCTCACACTTCGGTGTTGCATGAACCTCTGGGTAATTTATATTGGACTGCAGCTGTGCCATTAGCTGGCTGCAGTCACATGACCAGAACTCCCCACCAATGGTGCTGAAAATCAGCAGACAAACTACAACCCCCCCGATGTGATATTTTTAAGTATCTGATGTCTCCAAAAATGTACTTTTTCTTACTTTTTAAAACATACTGTTCTAGAATTTTCTTCTTCCAGATCCCACGCTCAGTCTGCAGTGAATCCTGCCCTCTTGGATCTAGGAAAGCTGCCCGTAGAGGAGAGCCAATCTGCTGTTTTGACTGTATCCCATGTTCCAAAGGGGAGATTGCCAATCAAACTGGTAAACAAAATCTCTGCATGCATATTCAGTAATTGCTTTAAACTTTTAGACTTATTTTTTATAAATTTTAACACATAGTAGTATCGCACATATTATTATATACTTTTAAAAATTGCTTCATTGCAGGGATTTTAAAAATTATTTCTAGGGAAAATTAATATATAAGCCATTAGATTAATGAGCTCATTTTGGGTCCTCTGTTTGTGTCAGCATACTGTCACTCAGTATGATTACCTGATCTTCCAGTGCCCCTACTTTTTCTAAAGACTCCTGAAAATCTCAGCAAGCGATTCACCTACTGTATGTTTTTTTAGCAGTTCATTTACCCAGCATAGCCTAAATGAGATACAACATCCCTTCAACTAATGCATGAGGTGGTTAAAGCAACTTTCTCAAACTGACACTTACTTGGTTCAGGTAGGATTTGAAACTTATTCTCCTGATTCCCAAACATGTGCTTTAAACATTAGACCACACTGCCTCCCCTTGTTTTAACCCGCAGTTCAGTTTCATTATCTTTTACATGATACAACACTTATAGCATTAAAGCAGCAGTGCAACAAAAATGGGTTAAAATTTCACCCTACCTTTTTTCATCCTAATTGATGCCAGATGTCTTCTAGTTTATTTTGGTGGTAAAATTTTCAGTTTTCATTATCATTTTAGAATTTTATGAACATTTTAAGGTAATTATTTCTCAAGAAAAAAGATGGCAGCCTCATTTTTGAATATAAATAATACTGAAGCCCTGAGGAGGATAAGAGTCCAGACAAAAATGTAAATGCGCAGTACACAGCATAGAAAGCATCCAGAAAACCCAAATCAAAAGTTCTGCCTATATTTTTTATAACCATAACAGAAAATTCGCTTTTTGGAATAACTTATTTTGTTGCACTGCTGCTTTAAGGCCAACATTGTTATTTATATACCCTACTAATCTTTTGACTTTCCCACTTCTGCTGCTCTGCTAGTGTATTCCTTTTGGGGTGTAACCAAGACCCTTGCCTTTCACCCAATAATATTTTATAATAACTAGTGACCCCCTTTATCACACTGATTATCAGTGACATCAAATCCTGTAATAACAAGCCGGCCCAGTTGGGTAGAGGACTGAGGCACATATGCCTTGTCTGCTGCCACACAGACGACCCAGGCTTGGGATGAGACTGGACTGTTCAGCAGACTGCAGGGGGGATGATGATTGAGCATCCCAATGGATCTTCTCCTCCTACAGGGAGGGTAGACTGCACTACTGCTATACCACCACCAAGGTCATAATAAATGGTGGTGTGGCTTGAGCCAATGGTTTCAGGTGGGGGAAGCTCCCTGATGGAAGAGTTCAGGGCTACTGCATTTGATGTTGACTGATTTTTTTCTGCTCTTACCTCTTTGTTCTTTCATCCGTGGTTCTTCTTCTTTTTTGGCAGGGGAAGGACCCAGCCACCCACCCCCATCCTCAACCACCCCACACTACACTCCTTTTATAGGGTACCACAGTTGTAACATTTCCTGTGGCAAAGCAGGAATGGGTGAATCAGTGGGGCATCCACAAAGTGAGCTCATTTACAGGGGCACTAGTAATTTAACTTGTTAAAACAAGTTATACAAAAACAAAACACAAAATTAAACCATTACTTGCATTTTCTTCCTTCTAATTACTCTGACTAGGCTATAAACCCAGCAACTTATCTGGAATGGATATCATTAACTGCATGTACTGTGGAATACTTTTCAGAAGGACAGTCTTACAGGATTTAGGACACTGTCCTACATGCTGGGCCATTGGAGATATTAGGGCTCAGCTCCGGGCAGCATTTGCAGAGATTGCACACCTCAAATTTCATATTCAAGAAGAAATACATTATAAGAACCACCCGCCATTTCCCCAACATCCAACAGAAGAACCTCGACCGCAGAGGGTAGTTGGTCCAGGAGACTGTCAGGTGGTTAGGAGGGGCAGATCAGGTGCCCCATCACTCGGTGCTCTCCAACATATTACCTCCAAAAAACATATAAACACTACAAACAGGTATCTGCCTCTATCTCTGAAATCAAATAAAGGGACAGAGGACACTGCGGAACAGGACACTGCAGTACAGGAGCTAGAACAACAAAACTCACCAAAATCAGGAACCAAAATAAAAAAATCATAAAGGAAATCCAAAAAACTTCTGATCATAGGAGACTCCATGATTCGGGGAGTTGATACCTTTCTCCAGCCAGGGGTAATGGTCAGTTGTCTCCCAGGTATATCAGCATGGAGAGACACTGACCACATTGCTAAAATTGTTCAGGAAGCAGGAGAAAACATTGACGTATTGGCACACATAGGGACTAATTATCTCGCTAGCCGGTCAGTTGGGGAGACCAAAGAACACCTGACCAGGCTGGGTGACAAACTATCATCCATTTCATCCAGCATCTCCTTCTGTGAGATCCTGCCAGTCTAGAAGAGAGGGGCAGATGGATGGAAGGTCAGAGAAGGGGAGATAGGGGAGCTAAACATGTGGATCAAGGGCTGGTGCCAGGAAAAAGGACACAGATTTATAGAGAACTGGCAACAGTTTTGGAAGCGAAAGTTCTTTAAATTTGATGGACTGCATTTGACTAAGGATGGAGTCAGTGCATTGGGGCAGAAGTTTGACTTCTTTGCAAAATATTTAAACTAGCAAATGGGGAGAGGGCTGCAGCACCCCGTACGTCAAATGGGAAGAACACCCCTCCCCCCTCAGCTAGTGGTCAAACAGGGATTCAGCATGTTTGCAGTTCAATTGCATCACCAGGTAGGAAAAAAGTTCCGTCTCCCTGTATGACAGACAGGAGAAATGCCAGACCTCACTCAACAACTAACACACCAAAATCTGGCCAATGGAAAATCATGTACACAAATGCTCACAGCCTGGGAAATAAGATCCCAGACCTGCAGACAATAATGTCAGAGGCTAAACTGGACATAGTAGCAGTTAGTGAGATGTGGTTTACCAGCAACCACACTTGTGAGACTTTAGTATCTGGCTATGTACTGTTCAGAAGAGACCAAGGTGCAAAAAGGTGGGTGGAGTGGCCCTGTATGTCAATGAAAATATCAAAGCTACAGAAATTCAGAATACACATAAGGAGCCAGAAGAACTGTGGGTCTCCCTGGAAACAGGAAATTGGACAGCCATAATAACTGGGGTTGTCTACAGGCTCCCAGACCAAGAGGAAGACATAGACACATTACTGTTAGAAGATATACAAAACATGACAGCTAAAGGAGAGGTTCTGATAATGGGAGACTTCAACATGTCGGATACAGATTGGTCAATACTAGCAGGAACATCTGCCAGAACTAGACACATGGTGGATTCCCTGCAGGGGGAGGACCTCAAATAACTGGTACAGCAACCCACAAGAGACAGGGCTATCCTAGATCTAGTACTGACTAACAGGAAAGGGATCACAGATCTCCAGGTAGAAGGTCACCTGGGGGCCAGTGACCATCACATGGTATGGTTCAATTTGGCCACTACAACTAAATCATCCCATTCCAAGGCAAAAATATGGGACTTCAGAGGAGCTGACTTTGATAAGATGGCCAACAGACTAAAGCTAGCCCTGGCAAAAAGAAACATAGGTGAGGGGGTACAGGCAAAGTGGGCAAGCATTAAGGATGCAATACTTGAAGCAACATCCCATTGTGTTAGACAGAAAAGGAAGTGCAAAAGAAGAAGGAAACCACTTTGGTTCTCAAATACAGTAGCAGAAAAGGTCAGAGCCAAAAGGCTGGCCTTCAAGAAATATAAGGGAACACAGCGGGATGAAGATAGGGAGGTATACCAAACTGCCCTAAGAGAAGCAGGGAAGGCAGTAAGGCAGGCAAAGTCCTCATCTGAGGAAATACTAGCAGAAACAGTAAAAGAAGGTGACAAGACTTTCTATAGATACATTAGTGAAAGGAGAAAGTCCAGAGGGGGTATTGCTAAGCTCAAAGGAGAAAAGGGAGCCTGTGAGGAGGAGGACCCTATAAAAGCATCTATCCTAAATAGATACTTTTGCTCAGTATTTACTGAAGAGAAGGTAAGGCAGGGCCCACAGCTAAGCACCATGGACACAGGGGGGAGGAAGGTGAGCAATACTCCATTCACAAAAGAAAGGGTCCTACAAGAGCTCACTAAGCTCAGGGTGGACAAGGCAATGGAACCTGATTTCATACATGCCAGGTTACTAAAGGAGCTAAGGGTGGAACTAGCAAAGCCATTAGCAGAACTGTTTAGTGAGTCTCTGAGCACAGGAGAGGTTCCAGAAGACTGGAGAAGGACTCAAGTGATCCCACTTCACAAGAGTGGTAGCAGGGAGGAGACAGGGAACTACAGACCAGTCAGTCTTACCTCAGTAGTGGGCAAGATTATGGAGGCATTCCTTAAGGAACTGATAGTGCAACACCTGGAATCCATAGGGGCACAGGATCCAAGACAGCATGGGTTTACAAAAGGAAGGTCCTGTCAAACTAATCTTATAGATTTCTTTGACTGGGTAACCAGAGTGGCGGACCAAGGGGGAGCAGTTAATGTCGCCTACCTTGACTTCAGCAAAGCTTTCAAGACTGTTCCACATAGAAGATTAATAAACAAGCTGGGTAGGCTTGGGGTGGGTCAGAAGTTGGTCAACTGGGTGGCAAACTGGTTGACGGGCAGAAAACAGAGAGTGGTGGTAAAAGGTATGCAGTCAGAAGAGATGCAAGTCACAAGTGGGGTACCTCAGGGATCAGTCCTGGGGTCAGTCCTCTTCAATATCTACATCAGTGACATTGCAGATGGACTAGAGGGTAAGGCTTGTCTGTTTGCAGATGACACCAAGATGTGCAACAGAGCAGATGATCCAGATGGGGTGGGCAGAATGACAAGAGATCTGGATAAACTAGCAAAATGGTCAGAAGAGTGGCAACTGGGATTTAATGCAAAGAAGTGCAAGATCACACACATAGTGAAGAGAAACCCGGAAGCCACCTATAGGCTGGGAGGGGAGTTGCTGGCAGTCACAAGGGAAGAAAGAGACTTGGGCATCATCATCACTGATGACCTGAAATCATCCAAGCAGACCTCTAAAGCAGTAGGTAAGACTAGGGGGATGTTAGGGTGTATTAGTAGGGTATCACAAGTTGTAAGAGGGAGGTAAGAATCCCTCTTTACAAAACACTGGTTAGGCCCCATCTGGAGTACTGTGTGCAGTACTGGAGGCCACACCTTCACAAGGACATTAACCAAATTGAGGCAGTCCAGAGAAGGGCAACCAAAATGGCGCAGGGACTGCATCAGAAGACATATGAGAACAGATTAACGGAGCTCAATATGTATACCCTAAAGCAAAGGAGGGAGAGAGGTGATATGATCGAAACATTCAAACATCTTGAGGGCATTAACAAGGTGAAAGAGTCTAACATGTTTCAATATAAGAAAAATAGCAGGACAAGAGGACACAGCATGAGATCAGAGGGAGGCCAATTAAGGGGTAATGTGAGGAAGTTCTTTTTCACAGAAAGGTTGATGGATGCATGGAACAGCCTACCTTAGGAAGTGGTGGCTATGAATACAGTGCAGGGCTTCAAACAGGCATGGGATAGGCATAAGGGAGAAATATAGATGAGTATGAATAGATAGGCCACTGACAGCAAAGGACGGTGGCACATTTATTAGGTAGAAAAAGAAATGGGCAGACTGGATGGGCCTTGTGGTCCTTATCTGCCATCAACTTCTATGTTTCTATGTTTCAGCATGTCCTATGATGTGAAAATGTCAGACAATCACTTGTACAGAGTGTCCATGGGTTGGGGGAACCAGAACATGGAAAAACACTGCTGGTGGCAGAATGACATCTCATGGACTTCACAGACCCGATATCACCTATCGGGCACAGAGACTGCCAAATCAAACAAAGCCATCCGGATGGGGGATTGTTGGACCCTTAATGGCCCCACTGCAGGGATTATCTGTGAAGAAACAGGTGACCCCAAAGGTAAGTCCCAAAGACAGCAGGTGATGGGGTTGGGGTGCCACGAGAGCTTAAGGAGACTCACCTATCAAGGGGGAAAACATTATAACTGGGTATGATGTCATGCCCAATTATTCTGGAATTTGTAGTGCTCATGCTTCAGTTTCCATTTGCTATTGGTAGCACTCCTGCTCCATTTTCCCTTTTTGCAGATAGGTAACAAGAAACCTCACTCATGTGCCTATGTCCCTATGTTACAGGAATCAGCACCAATACCAGTGCCAGGGTTCATATGGTAACATGCTTCATATAACACAATATCAATACTCTATTTTACATGTATTTTATAGAACAGATCTGGAGCATACTGGCATAGTTCAAAGTATTTTTTTATGTCTGCAATGTCAGTAGAGAATGGGGGGGATATGGGAATATCTGGAATGTTTCGGAACACAGCACCACCTGTCTCCTTTCATAGAGTGGACTTGAATCACATCTCTCCGCATCCTCTCCATTCAGTACAGTGCAGTTGCTTCCTCCCTCTCCATCTTCTTCCCCATGGCACTATTTTCTTGTTACCAACTGCTAAGTGTCAAACAGAAGTGTTAAGTTAAAGGGATACTGTTGTTAATTTTACCTTTTTTAGGAGAAACACTGTCCCCCGGCATTCCATTGTGGTAGTGCATTCACATTTCAAGGTGTCAGCACCGGTAAACCTGTTCATAGATGAGTTTAGAATTTTTCATGCACTATCACTCCTGTTTTATAACAAGCACTGTAACTCTGCTAAACATTGTTATTACAATCTCCTGTTTGCTTGTCTGAGACACAGAGAAGGCAGTATATGGCCCAACCAAAAATTGGTATTGGGAATCATGAACTGATGGAAAAGGGAGACAGTCATGGCTCATGAAATGTCCCTCAACTATGGGTCTAAGAATCATTTAGGAGCTTTGAGATTTTGCTTTTGAGAACTCATTCCTCATTTAAATGACTGGCTTTTCCAATTAAGAAACTGAACACATGGGATTCATTATATTGAGCAGGCCAAAATATCACCAACACCTGCAAATGTTACAAAGTAAAACATACAGGAAATGGAATAACAGAGCAAATAATTCCATCTCTCCTCATTATCATGGGGGAGGGGGGGAGAGAGATCGATCGAGAGAGAGAGAGAGAGAGAGATCGAGACCAGAGCCCCTGTTGTTAGACTGGTGAGGGTAAAGTTTTGCAAAGAGTGGATGGGTATTATTTTCAAAGACAGAGTGATTTCAAAACAAATGATACTAAGGCAGTCTGGACTGGTGAGGGTAAAGTTTTGCAAAGAGTAAATGGATATTATTTTCAAAGACAGAGTGATTTATTTTTTTTATATACTCAATCTTTATTCAGATTCAACAGTGAAGTAGTACAATGCACAAAGTTACATTCAAGTAACTCTCATCCATTAAAACAGGTAAATAAATACACAATCCATATGTATATGGAAACACAAATCCCATAACTTCATAACTATTGTCCATATAAAACAAACCATTAAAAATATAAACCTTGTGTCTTTAGTAGCTTTTTTCCTTCTTTTGTAAAAGAAAAAGAAGATTAGTACTGTATATTACATCAGGAATATATATAAGTCTGGGGGGGACAGGAAATGTCACATTGTTATTTCACTGGATTGCACCAAGAAATTGATTTGATCACAACTGCATACTCATAATTTCAAAGATAGGAGTGCACATAATATTGATGGGAGTGGCGGGGGGGGCAGATGGTAAAATGAAACAGATATAAAACGCAGGCTAAATCACAAAAGACAAGTAAATGATGAGGAGAAAGAAGGTATGGGAAAGACAGAGTGATTGCAACACAAATGGTACTAAGGTAGTCTGCAAGAAACTCTGAAAGGATTTTAAACCAAAATTTAAAAAATCCTATTTCCATGCTGGCTATGCAAACATCCTGAGACATGAGGGTAGCATGGTGATGCTTTGAGATGTTGCCTTCATCAGGCCTGACTGCTGCCACAGGATGTCTGCACAGCTAGCATGCAAGTAGAATTTCTTTTGGTTTGCTTTAAAATTCTTTCAGACTTTTTTGCAGACTGCCTTAATTTCATTTGTGTTGAAATGACTCCATCTTTGAAAAAATATCCATGCAAAACTTTACCCTCACTACTCTGATGTTTACTATCTATCTCTCCCTTCCCCTCCACAGCTCCCATGATTGCAGTAAAATAAAGTTCAGAAGCACAGGATAAGTGGCCCAGACCCAGGAATGATGTATCTACAGAGGCTGGTTGCCTGAGCCTCAACTAGATCAGTGAAATAACTACCCCCTGTAAATGTTTTTCATCCACATATAGATGATGGATCAGGGGAATTATTATTGTTTTTTTCCCCAGTTGCCAGCATGCTTCATTCAGCATCTGAAAAGATTTTCTGATGTGTGTGTGTGCGTGTGTGTGTGTGTGTGTGTGTGTATAAGAGACAGTGACTTGTCTGGAGTGCCCTATTTTTCCTTTCCTGAGAGGAATGTCTCATGTTGTCCTATTTTTCCTTGCCAGAGGAGGAGGTTTCCTTTTACAACAGGAGCTCTGGTCTCTCTCTCTCGCTCCCCTCCATGGTGACAAGGAGAGATGGAATTACTTACTATGTCTTCAAATTACAACCTTGTGTACTGGGTGTTTACTCACCTAGTAAAGATGATTGTGTTGGTTGACAGCCATGGCACTCCAGACATTACTGCATGGGCTTTAGCCCACCTGATAGGCTAGTGATGCACATGACTCTAGTATCAAATTTCTTGTATATTCAGGTCCCAGAAACCCCTGTTCTCCAGTTCGAATCTTCCATAGCTGAAATCAAGGTTAGTGCAAGAGCAAATACTAGAAAAAAACTCTAAACCTCCTATACAATAATGCAGACTGAGGCGATATGAACATGTGGGCCAACAGTCCTAGTTTTATTTACCTATTAATACAATCTAAACTCGACCAGTAAGTGGTCGATGGTTGACATCCTGGATGTCCTTAGTGAAAACAAGGCTTAGTTCCCCTCAATGTAATTCTTCTGTGTTGTCTAATTCTGGTCACTCTGAGTACTCTGTCGGGTAGGTCGTGGAGTGCCATGGATGTCAACCAACACAATCACCTTTACCAGGTGAGTAAACACCCATTGTGATTGGTTGACCACCCATGGCACTCCAGACATTACCTCATGGGTAGATAAGTAGCAGTACTGTACATTAGGGAGGGAGACAGAGTGGTCTAGGAGTGAGAGGAGGAGCTGGCGGCTGAAAGGACATGAGTGGCAAAGGTGGGCTGTAGCCTGTACAGGTGCTCCAGTCTATAGTGTCTGGAAAATGTATGTATGGAAGTCCATGTCGCCACCTTGCAGATGTCTTCTGAAGGCACGTTTGCCCTTTCCGCCCAAGAGGTGTCTACTGCTCTCGTGGAATGGGCCTTGATGCCCTCTGGAGGCGTCAGCTGTTTAGGCCTGTAGGCTTCTTGGATGGTTCTCTTGAACCAGCCAGCAATAGTAGTCATAGAGGCAGCCTTGCCTTGTCTTTGTCCCCTTGGGACAATGAACACTCTCTGTCTTGCATAAGGGCAACGTTCTGGATATGTAGATGGAGAGGGAGATTCCGACATCTAGATGGTATGGGACAGGCTTGTCTCCTGATTGAGTGTCTCCAGTAAAGGTAGGCAACCAAATGGGTTGTTCTCTGTGAAAGGTGGAGAAGATCTTTGGTTGGAAGGCTGGTACTGTGCATAGGCGAACTCCCTGAGGGGTGAACACCATATAGGGTTCTTTGTATGATAGTGCTCCTAGTTCCCCGATCCTTCGAGCTGAAAATATAGCAACGAGGAAGCAGGTCTTCAGACCCACCCAGACCAGGTTTATCTCATGTAGTGGTTTGAAGGGGGTTGTACTAAGGGAATATAATACCAAAGAGAGGTCCCAGGCAGCGACGGATGGTTTGACTCTGGGCCGTAGAACTTCCACCGCTTTCAGGAAGCACAGGGTGTCCATGTGGGCCCCCAGACTGTGTCCCCCTATGGAACCAATGGCTGCTCCAATGGCTGAGAGCAGTACCCTGAGGGATGAGTGGGCCGACCCCTTGTCTACT
This sequence comes from Neoceratodus forsteri, assembly GCA_016271365.2. NCBI lineage: Eukaryota > Metazoa > Chordata > Ceratodontiformes > Ceratodontidae > Neoceratodus > Neoceratodus forsteri. The sequence goes on from CM028137.1 coordinate 79,465,712, forward strand.
CCTTGTTGGAGAAATAAGAGGATGGTGGACATGTCTGCTAGTTCAGGATTCTTACCCTGTTCCCGGCACCATTTTACGAACACCGACCATTGCCTACCATAGGTAGAGGTGGTCGAGGCTCTTCTGGATTGCAGCATCATGGAGATGACTGACTCATGATACCCTGCTCTCAACAGTCTCTTCCTCTCAGGAGCCAGACTGTGAGCTTTAGCATCTGTGGAGTCGGGTGTAATACTGGTCCCTAGGTCAGCATATCCAGTTGGTAGGGTAACCTGAGACCGTCCATTGTCATAGCCAGCACCATGGCAAACCAGATTCTCCATGGCCAGTAGGGGGCCACTAGAATGATGGTTCATCGTGATGTTCAGATCTTGGCCAGAACTTGGGGTATCAATGGGATTGGGGGGAAAAAGTACACCAGGTCCCGAGACCAGGGTTGCGATAAGGCATCGGTTCCCTGGGACTGGGTCTCCCTGTATCTTGAATAGAATCTCTTGACCTGTGCATTTTCTGCTGTGGTCATGAGGTCCATGGATACCGGTCCCCAAGCCTCCTGAATCATTTTGAAGAGGCTGTGGTGTAGATGCCACTCCCCTGGGTGGATCTGTTGTCGGCTGAGCCAATCTGCTCACACGTTGAGCTTTCCGGCAAGATGCACTGTGCTGAGATGAGTGAGGTTGCTCTGTGCCCAGCTGAGGACTGTTGCAGGCTCCCTCAGCATAGCTCTGCTTCTGGTACCCCCTTGCTTGGCGATGTATGACACCGTGACTTGGTTGTCGGATCATATCAGAACTGACTGACTGGAAATGGAGGATCTGAAAGCTCTGAGAGCATGGTATACTACTCTCATTTCTAGGATGCTGATGAACAACTGGGCCTCTGATTTTGTCCATTGACCCTGTGCCATGATGTGGCCCAGGCATGCTCCCCAGCCCAATAGGCTTGCTTCCGTCTCTATAGTGGCATCGTAAGATGCCTCTAGTGGGACCCCTTGTGTGAGGTTGGAGCGCACTGTCCACCATGTTAGTGACCGCCTCACTGGTGGAGGTAATGGGACTATGACATGCAAGTTGTATTTGTTCGGTGATCCCAGAGTGAGGACGTAAGTCTGTATGGGTCATATGTGCCACCTGACCCAAGGGATCAGGTCGATACATGATGCCATATAGCCTAATAACTGGGCTATTCAGCCCATGGTTGACTGATGGCAATCCCCCAGGTGGCAAGACAGTCTTATTAGATTGTGAACCCTTGTTTGGGCTAGTTTTGCCCATCCCTGTAATGTGTTGATCTGTGCCCCTAGGTGTTCTATCTGTTGTGTGGGCACCAAATGACTCTTGGCTTGGTTCACCACCCAGCCGTGCTCCTCGAGTGCTTTCAGAGTGATTACGGTGTCTTGATGTGAGCGCTCCATGGAGCATGCCCGAATCAGCCAGTCATCTAGGTAGGGGATGATATCGAGACCTTGCTCTCAGAGCCTGGCCACTAGCACTACGGACACCTTGGTAAACACTCTTGGTGCTGAGGTAAGACCGAAGGGTAGGGTCTGATATTGGTAGTGCTGGCCTAGGATGTGGAATCTGAGGTACTGTCTGTGTTTTGGTCTGATAGGTATGTGAAGGTATGCGTCCTTCAAATCTATGGACATGAGGCAGTCACCTACACAGATGCTGCTTAGAGTCGACCTTAGGGTGTCCATTTTGAACCTCTAGGGAACTACGTGCTGGTTGAGATGTTTCAGGTCCAGGATGGGGTGTAGTTCCCCTGATTTCTTGGGCATGAGGAAGAAAATGGAGTACACTCCTAGTTTCTGTTCGTGAAGAGGAACAGGTTGTATTGCTCTGTTCTGTATTAGGTCCCACAGGATTTGTTGGACCTGATGAGGTGTTGCCTTCTTTTTGGCAATGGGAGAGCTTTATGAATCTGTGTGTGATGGGGGATTGGGATAACTCTATGGAGTATCCTCTCAACACCACCTCTTGGACCCACTTGTCCGAGGTTGTGCAGAACCACTGGTGTCTGAAAAGTGACAACATTTGACCCATGGGGGGGGCACGTTTCTTGCCCGTGAGGAGTTCTGGTCAGGTAGTTATTGTTGTTTTCCCCATGTCCTCTACCTCTTCCACCAAATTTGGACCCACTGGGTCTGAAGGAGGAGGAGGGCTGATAGGAATGGGTGAAGGAACTGCAGTGTCCGCTGTGTGTTCCTCTGCCTCAAAATGTATTGTTGTGGTAATGGGTGTCTCTGCGTGCTTGATAAGACTTGTTGCCCCCTCCGAAACCTCCACCTAGCAGAAGGTAGATAGGTGTGCCTATTCTTATTTTTGAGTAGGTCTTTGCCCTCCTCCTTCTGCTTTAGAAATTCCTGTAGTCCCTCCCCAAATACATATTTTCCCTTCATGGGCAAGTTTTGCAGTAATGTTTTGGATTCGTTGTTGGCCTCCTATAATTTTAGCCACAATGCTCTTCTGGCATGGTTAGTGATGGCTGTAGCCCTGGCATTCAGTCTGAGGGTGTCCACTGCCATGTCAACCAGGTATTAAGCCACATCGAGAGTGCATTCGAACAGTTCTGCCTCTCTAGGTTTAGGGTTTGCCTGCTCGAGGTGTTCTTCGAGCCAGCGGATCTGGGCACGTGCCTTGTAAATGGCCGTAGTAGAGGCCTTTGTGGCTGTTCCTTCGATTTCAAAGGCCTTTTTCAGCATGTCCTCCACTCTTTTGTCTGTGGGGTCTTTCAATGATATGGTCCCGTATGGCAGGATGGTTTTTCTACTGAGTGCCGCCACCTGAGGGTCAATAGTCAGGGCTGTGCACCAGTTGCTGGTCTTGTCCTCCTGATCGGATACATGCGATCCAAGTTTCTCTTGTTTGACATTCTGCTACGGTCTGTGGCTTGCCATCCTTGTTGAAAATGTCCTCGATTGCTGGGCATACTGGGAATGTATCCTTGATAGTCACCTTTTGCTGAATCATGGGGTCTAACTTTGACTCTGGCTTGCCTTCTTCGATGTCAAATCCCATGGTGGCCTTGACTATTTTCAAAAGTCTCGGAATAATGTCGAAAGTACAAAGGTTTGATGCGAGGGATGGCATGGATTGTGGTTCCATGTCCTCGTCATCGGTCTCCACCCCCCTCTTCCTCATCTGGCATTTCCTTGTCTTCTCCAGAGTCTGGTTTATCCGGCAAACCAGTCCAAGTGCTCTTCGGTCGCCCCCCCCAATATCTGGCTCCGGAGGTGGTGTGGTAGAGGCCCTATACTGTGTAAGGGATTCTAGCTTCTCCATTATCTTCAGCATTAAATTCTGTTGGCTCTCCATCATTGCTACCATGGCCTGCTGGTTCTGAAGTAGGATAGATCCAGGGTCCATCCAAGTAGAGCCACTGGGCCCTGGGTTACTGGACCCCATGACAGAGGTTTGCCCCAGGGATAAGTCGTCATCATTATGGAGACAGGCAGGACATAGGGGACCAGAGTGTGGAGCAGAAGGGTAGCACTACATGAAGTGCATTTCTTGGCTTTGACCATCTGGTGGAGAGAGGGAAACAAAGGAGGAGTATTGTTAGGACTGTGTGACAATGGCCCTCTAACTCAGTGGGTGCCCCCTATCTGCTCAATACCATCTTAGCAGAACAGAATATCCTAGGGGAGATCTGCCCTAGGGGTCTGCTGATAACCCTTTATCAGATGCTCGCCATTGAGAAACTGTTAGTGGGAAGTACAAGAATAATTACAGGCGAGGTTCAGCATGGGGGGTCATTATAGAGAGGGACCCTGCATGGAGAAGGACACTGTGGAGGTCGCGATGGTGAGGGACCACCAGATTCTTGTGATGTATATAGGGTTGCTGAGAAAAGGGACCCCATATAATCAGGGGGGAGGTACCACTAGTTTGTTTTGCAATTCATATAGGGTCACTATGGGAGGGACCCCATATGGAGGTAGGCAAGGTGCTGAGTAGTAAAATATTGAGCCAGGGTGCTTGTGGGGCTGCAAGAATCACTATTATAACCAAAGTCTGTTATAGCTCACACTCTTGGTACAGCATGTCAGCTTCTTATTGATTTGCCCAGGAAATAACCTCTAGAGGATTTAGCTTGGAAATGCGTTAGAAATGCCTCAGCAAGCTGTACTGTTGCTTACTTGCATGAAGGCATCTGACCCTCTGGCTCCCCCCCACGCTAGGCCCAAAAAGCAGCAATGGCCTTGGAATAGGCCGCGCAGGCCAGGCGGCCCAAACTAGCATGGGAAAGGTGAGAAGGGGCCTCTCCTGTAGAATATCACTTGAATTGGGGATTTAGATGCTGGGGAGGCTGGTGCTGCCCTGGAGACGCTTGCAGCAGTTATGATGGGAGTAGGCCGTGGGCACTATGTGGCCAAGAGGGAGCATGGGGTTGAACACAAACCCCATCCAGATCATGAAAAAAAGGAGAAAAATCCTTAATTTGGGGGATTCTTGGGCAGGAGAGCAGTTTCTTAAACAGTGGTGCTCTCCCCTGCCATCTTTCCCAAACAGGAATTAATGGGGCAGTAGGACGCTGAGGCCACACGCCGGGGGGAGGCGTGCCACACTGCGTTAGCAGTAGGCCAGAGACCTGAAAAAATGAAGGAGTGCTCACTTAGACTCGTGGGGCAAGCAAAAGAGCTTGCTTCATAGTCGTTGTCTTCGGTTCCCTTGTTCTCCTTCTATAAGGGAGAATGATTGCTGCAATCTCACTCTCGAGTCTGCTGAGAGAGAGAGTGAGGGCTTGGGGGCTGCCTGTCTGGGTGCTGCACTGCCTGCATGAGGTAAGGGGAGCAAGCACACGCCAGGACTCACACATAAGTGAGTGGACAACGGGAAATAAAGGGAAAAACTTCTTGCTTTGCCAATCGCGAAGCTAGAGGAAAGCAACAAGCACAGAGAAGTGGTCTCCTTGTTTGCAGTGGAGCAGAGAATCTTTGATTGGTTCGAAATAAGCCAGAGTAGGGGCAACAACTGCAAATTAGGCCAAAGAAGACCAGGCATAAACTGATTCTTGAAACAACACATAGAGCTAGATGTCTCAAAACAGTACCTCACAATAAAACAAACTAAAAACTTTATTTATGTAACCCCTCACTCCTGTCTTTTTACCAAAATGACAGGTGGCATGCTGTTGGCGTTGGCAGCAATACCTGGTGGGGGACCTGGGTTTGGGGAGGATGAGGTTACCTGGCACAAGGGACCTAGGTTTGGCTACTCTGCACAGGGGCACCCAAGTAAATCCAACTACAGGAAGCAATAACTGTAATGTCCAGAACCAGGATTGGGATTTTTCAGTGTGGCTTTATTTATTAACTAACTGAACATAAAAAAGGTATTGCAATGGTCCCCCAAAGGGCTATGTACACTGTATGTACAGATTAGAGGTTAACCAAGTGGTCCATTTGAGAATGAACACATTTTTACATTGTCTGGCTCTGGACCCACCAGGCACTCAGCCCGGACTTTGCATGCGCATTGGATACACAGCCCGACTGGCCCAGCTCCCCTGCCGGCCACTTGACTGACGGTCCACTTGAAGAATGAACCCAAACTTTACTTGGAAAGACATCCCATCAAACAAGGAGACTCCCAAACTGTGGCTCCCCACACCACTTAGAGTCTGCGACTCCCTAGAGAGATTTGTTTTCGTACTTCCAATCGAACTCCCATCAAACAAGGAGACTCTCATCAGACAAGGAGTAATTTTCCCATCCTGTGGCTCCCCACACCACTTAGAGTCTGTGACTCCTACAGAGATTTTCAAGTTGCAACCCACGTCTGGGTACCCACCCCATCACTGGCCAAGTGCATGAGGCAAGTAGCAAAACACAGAAGAAATCTATAGAGGTGGACCTGGTTACTAAAGATGGGGGGGTTTCCCACCTCCAGCTCCCACAGCCCATACCCAGCCATTTCTCTGGATACACACAGAAAACTTTAGAACTTTAAAATGTAGATTGAACGGTGGATGACCTGAAGCACCCCCTCTACAGCATTACTTGAAATCCAATAAAACTTTAGACTGTTTTACTGCTCCATTTGTTCGTCCTAGTAAACATAGTTCTCCCAAATAGCAGTCCACATTCATTTCCCAACTTAAGAAAATAATTTGTTTGCCCCTTCAAATGGAGCCAAACACTCACTCATTCGTTGCAGGTGCCCCACAGGCGAAGTAACACTTTCTTTGCTGTTATACAAGAACAGACTGGCAAAAAACAGGCAGCTTCCTTCCATAGTGGGCAAAGGGGGTTGCCCCTGGGACCCACAGAGAACGTCCCCCACCGGAGGAGGGGGGCACTGAGTCCGGGGGAGTGGTCTCCACCACTTAAAAGGTAACACAGGAACTCCTTCTTCTTGGAGGTAAACAAAAGAACTGCTTCCTTCTGGCAGGCAAACAGGAGACTCCTTCCTGTTTGAAGGCAAACAGCAGACTTCCTTCTTGTTTGAAGGTAAACAGGAGACTGACTTTGAAATTCCCAAAGTTCTAAACTCACTCCCTGAGCTGCAGATTCCATTGTGGCTTATGCAGCTACGACGGTTCTATGGTGATGTCATCCCTCAAGTCTCAGCTGTGACTGAGAACAGAGTGAGACAGTGTGAAACCCATTTAACTGGAGTTTCAGAAGCTGCTTTCCCTGCTTACCACTAGGTCTTACTGGGATTCTAGTAACCCCGGGTAACAAGGGGGTTACACTGGCCCTTGACCAGGAAAATGACTGTTCCCAGTCATTATGCACTTGGCCTTAGGCCATCCCACCCTATGTGCTACCTGTGGAGGGGGGTGATCAGGCCCCCTCTTACCATGTGCAAGCACAGGCAGGCAACACTAAGGGCCTAGAGGCCTATAGCTGACATATCAGCCTCTACACTATCCACTTACTATGGACACCTATTGGCTCTGGTAGAACCATCCAGAGCATAGCCCTGATAGATCAGCACTGCAGTACCTACGGCCGTTCAGGACCACAGCCTGTCTATCCTCCCTAACCCTCTAGGGAAAACCTATCTGCCTCTAACACAACATCCCAAACAAAAACAAAACCCGGGGGCCTCCCCGACCTTGGGCAGCCTGCAACTACAACACAGCACTTTAAATTCTACACTATAAGCACTGACGAGGAACTCCGATGAGCCCCTCCTCCTCTTCTTGTCTTCTCTTCTGTCTTCCCAGGAACACCTGTAAGAAAAAGACAAAAACAAAACACACTCCTAATCTGCATGCACAGTCTATCTAAACAACAACAACCCCTACCTTCTAAAAACACTGAACAATCCCAAAAAAGAATTTTTTTAGAAAAAGGTATAAAAACAGAATATTTATATTAAAGTACAATAATGACATTGGTAACAATACACATTTGGGGGGATGGAGTGCCCTAAAAGTCCCAACTAGTGACCACAAGTCCCGAAGGCTAGTCCAATAAAGTCTCTCCTGGGCCAGAGCCCCGTGAAACACAGTTCTTGAAGGCCAAAATCCCGAAGGGGAGAGTCTTTGCAGACAGTTCACACATTTTTGAAGTCTGTAGTGTAGGATGTGTACTGCAATGTCATAAAGATAGAAAAAGAGGGTTTTCTGACTTACCAGCCACTTGAAGTATAAGAACTAGGCACCAACCTGCTCCCTGCCGAAGACTCTCCCTGGCAGCATTTCTTCTGATACAGCTAGGCGGATTTCTTCCAGGAAACACAGGAGGGCACATCTGGAAACAGCTGAGCTGATGTCATCACTGGAGAAGGAACTTTAGAACAGGAACAAAAAGAAAAAACAGGTGGTCCGACGTCATCCGATTACCAGCCGATGAACAGGAAAACAGCTGGGCTGGTGTCCTCTCTGGAACTGAAGTCATCTGGTGGGCCAGTAGATGGTTGCTGAACAAGACAGTACACTGTGGACTGAAGAATGTGGAGCACCTGAGTTCTTGGTTGTTCATATTGGCGGATCAATAAGGGCACTTCACAGTCTATTGTGGCAGTATTGACTACCACTGCTCAGCTCTCCATTTTGTAGGCACGGGCTTAATTACTGGGAGGTCCTTGCACTGAGGCCAATAGTAGAGGGGGTCAGGGGCTTGAATTATTACTCCGTCTGGATGCACATAATTCACACAGTGGGAGACTTCACGTCCCTCTCCGTCCACCACTCTCACTCTGTCCATAAACAGTGTCCTGCCTCTCTTCCACTGCGTATACTTTTCATGGAACAGTCTATTATTTACATGCTGGTTGGCCCCAGTATGCACATGTTTCATTGCTTCATCCCAGATCCAGGATTTCCTGCAGTTCTCAATCTCCTCCCAGACTTTCCGAGGAAAGGTAGGAAAGGTCATACCAAAGATTTCATTGGCCTTTCTACGAACCAGTCTCTCCTCTTTACTTGCTTTGGTCAATCTGAGACCGCTGGCCTGGCTTGGGGGTGGCCAGTCCTAGTTCTGCCAGCTTCACATCCTCAACGAAATTAAAAACGGATCCCTGACTTCTTCTTCTTCTGGTGAAGCCAGGACAGTGGCATCACCACCTTCTTGAACACATTCCTCCGAGGCAAGATCTTGAGGCTGTGTACCCGTTCCTTCCTCACAAGGCCACATAGGTTCCCCCTCATCTTCCTCTTCACTGAGGATCTAAGTCCAGGAGTGAGCAGTCGTTCTCACCCCCGAGACCATCCATTCGTCACCAGGAGCAGAGGTCGACACCTCCCATTCAAAGGCCTCCCGCATCTCATCTTCACCTTCAAGACTTGGGCTAGGCCCCCCCACCCAGGGGTCTATTGATGCTTTATCCGAACTTTCCTTCTGAGATCCAGCATCCAAAACTTCACTCAGATTCAGTCTCTAATTCTGCACTCTAACTTTGTGCCACACTCCCGATGGACCTTTCCTCCACAGGCTCCGCCTGATGCTGTGTGCTGCCAACTGCAGATTCTTGAATTTTTGTCCATGTGGGAGTCAAACAAATTGGAGGCGCTTTATACAAGCCATATTTTTGCAGACATCCAGCACAGTGAGGAATCATAAAGACATCCCTTCCAGCACTCAAGCACATCTGGCATACACGCACTGGATAATTAGGAATTGCCACATCAGGAGGGAGTTGCCCTCTAGAGCACCACTTTTCAATATCTCTCAGTCTATTTACTGCTGCTTTTACTGCAACCCGGGCATGATCCGGATAACGAGCTGGTCCTGAGGCCATAACTGCAGAAAAACAAACAAAGTTCACTGTAACTGAAAGTCCCACTTTAAATGAACACACACTGTAGTTTTAAAATGGCTCCTCTGCTGCTGTGTTTACTTTACTACCCCACCCTGTAATGGCGGCGGCAGCACTCCTGTGCATCAACATTCAGACTCTGGGTCAAGCCACTGCACACCCGATTTACATCAGCTACTAATAACTTTTACTCAAACTGCACAACTTGCTCTGTTCTGGCTTTTCACACATTTACAGGATTTTCCTTGGACTTTTCACATGCTGGCAACATTCATTTAACTCACAGTCCCTTAAAAGTTTCAGGTTTCAGCACAGGATTGCCTGCTTCTACTAGTGTTGCACTTTTTTACAACCCACAGTCTCTCTCTGGCTGCAAACTTTACACTGAGGCTACTTTCATTGCTATGCACACATTTAATGGCTTTACAGACTTGCACTTGCCAGCAGGACATCACACAATCGCTACTTGCAAAGTGACTATACAGCTGCACACACATTTTATATGGCATTACTGAAAATCACTGATTGAGCAGTTTTAATTATTTACTCACTGTTATTGTAGCAGATTGCTGCGATGGGGTAAAACGGCCTGCAGCCAGATTTTGAAGGCCTCAGAATGCAAACGGGCAGGCAGTCTCCGCGATCGTCGTTTTAATCACAAAATTCACTAATTCCACTATCGATTTGTGGGTTGAGCCCGATTTTTAACTAGAAAGTCACTTTTTTACTGTTTACAGTGCTTTGATTACTTCACGAACGCTCCTCCACTGCCAGTACATGCACTACTCTCTGTCTCCCTCTCGAATGCTGAGGCAGACTCTGAAGAGCTGGCTGAGGGGCGGGACTAATGGCAAACTGACCAACCACACGACGCCATGCAAATGAGCCTCTTCTTCCTCACGAGGGCTCCTCTCCTCACGGTGATCATTGAGCAGGCAAATTTTAAACTGAAAGATGCACTTTTTTTTCTCAACTGACTCCACGGCGGGAGCCCATTTCAACCATGTAACATTGCCATTAACTCTGCAGTCTCTAGCATTGCACAGAAAGCATTTCCAACATCCAGGGCATAATTTCTCTGTTGCTACCCCTAGTTTTCCACACTTTCCTTCACAGAAATTCATTTTAAAAGCATTTTAAACATCCAGGGCATATTTTCTCTGTTGCTACCCCTAGTTTTCCACACTTTCCTTCACAGAAATTCATTTTAAAAGCTGACAGAAATGCTGTAAACAATTTTGATGCAGGACAAGGACACACACTTCGGCTTTACAGCTCCTTGGTAAACAATTGGCATTTTTTAAACAGCAGCACAATATTTACAGCACACAGCAACACACTAGGGTAATTGCTTCAACTTTTTTGGGCTACCGACTGCCAGATAGCCAAAACGCTAGCCCACTTGTCCAAGCACCTTCCTTCCCGAACAAATCCAAAGCAGTGCCTCCATTTTTGTAACCCCTCACCCCTGCCTTTTTACCAAAACGACAGGTGGCATGCTGTTGCGTTGGCAGCAATACCTGGTGGGGGACCTGGGTTCAGGGAGGATGAGGTTACCTGGCACAAGGGACCTAGGTTTGGCTACTCTGCACAGGGGCACCCAAGTAAATCCAACTACAGGAAGCAATAACTGTAATGTCCAGAACCAGGATTGGGATTTTTCAGTGTGGCTTTATTTATTAACTAACTGAACATAAACAAAGCATTGCAATGGTCCCCCAAAGGGCTATGTACACTGTATGTACAGATTAGAGGTTAACCAAGTGGTCCATTTGAGAATGAACACATTTTTACATTGTCTGGCTCTGGACCCACCAGGCACTCAGCCCGGACTTTGCATGCGCATTGGATACACAGCCCGACTGGCCCAGCTCCCCTGCCGTCCACTTGACTGACGGTTCACTTGAAGAATGAACCCAAACTTTACTTGGAAAGACATCCCATCAATCAAGGAGACTCCCAAACTGTGGCTCCCCACACGACTTAGAGTCTGTGACTCCTAGAGAGATTTGTTTTCGTACTTCCAATCAAACTCCCATCAAACAAGGAGACTCCCATCAGACAAAGAGTAATTTTCCCATCCTGTGGCTCTCTACACCACTTAGAGTCTGCAACCCTACAGAGATTTTCTTGGCTATGCACCACGCCTGGGTACCCACCCATCACTGGCCAAGTGCATGAGGCAAGTAGCAAACACAGAAAAATCTGTAGAGGTGGACCTGGTTACTAAAGATGGGGGTTTTCCCACCTCCAGCTCCACAGCCCATACCCGCCATTTCTCTGGATACACACAGAAAACTTTAGAACTTTAAAATGTAGATTGAACGGTGGATGACCTGAAGCACCCCCTCTACAGCATTACTTGAAATCCAATAAAACTTTAGACTGTTTGACTGCTCCATTTGTTCGTACTAGTAAACATAGTTCTCCCAAACAGCAGTCCACATTCATTTCCCAACTAAAGAAAATAATTTGTTTGCCCCTTCAAATGGAGCCAAACACTCACCCATTCGCTGCAGGTGCCCCACAGGCGAAGTAACACTTTCTTTGCTGTTATACAAGAACAGACTGACAAAAACCAGGCAGCTTCCTTCCATAGTGGGCAAAGGGGGTGGCCCCTGGGACCCACAGAGAACTTTTCCTCCCCCCCCCGGAGGGAGGGGGGCACTGAGACCGGGGGAGCAGTCTCCACCACTTAAAAGGTAACACAGGAACTCCTTCTTCTTGGAGGCAAACAAAAGAACTGCTTCCTTCTGGCAGGCAAACAGGAGACTCCTTCCTGTTTGAAGGCAAACAGCAGACTTCCTTCTTGTTTGAAGGTAAACAGGAGACTGACTTTGAAATTCCCAAAGTTCTAAACTCACTCCCTGAGCTGCATATTCCATTGTGGCTTATGCAGCTGCAACAGTTCTATGGTGATGTCATCCCTCAAGTCTCAGCTGTGACTGAGAACAGAGTGAGACAGTGTGAAACCCATTTAACTGGAGTTTCACAAGCTGCCTTCCCTGCCTACCACTAGGTCTTACTGGGATTCTAGTAACCACGGGTAACAAGGGGGTTACATTTATATATCAAACAAGTGAAACGTTTTTATCTGAATAAAGCAATAAACAATACTGGCCTCAATCACTTATAGTCTCAAAATATACTATGCTGCAGATTTCCTTCCCTTTTAGGGATACCACATAAGGAACTGCAGTAGATGTGGTTATAATTTACATTATAACTGGCTTAAGAGTTATAAGGAGAGGCCTACCTTCCTAGAGAAAAACAACATGCATCCTGTTGCGCAAATAACCTGATCAGATGCACGATTTGAACTGGAGAACAGGGGTTTCTGAGGCCTGGATATACAAGAAATTTGATACTAGAGTCACGTGCATCACTAGCCTATCAGGTGGGCTAAACAAATCCATTAACTAATGTCTGGAGTGCCATGGATGGTCAACTAATCACAATGCAGAGCTGATCATACTGCAGTGCTATCATTGCAAAACCCTAACTGGGGACACAAGAAATAAGTACTGAACTGCATAAAAAACAGTCTAGTTAACCTTGCTGGTCTGATGCTCTCTACCCCACATACAGATCACTAGTGTGATCATACTGTACCTACCCCTCCATGTCAACACTCTGTCTTAGAATTTGCAAAAAAAAAGACAAGAAATAATCTATTTATCCTCACCAGTTTAAAGTGCTTCCCCTGCAGGCTCAATCATTTATATCCCCACAAGGTGGTACTAGCCAGTCCCATGTGAATCACTGTTCTGCTCATCTTTCTCACCCCATCCAACATCAGTTTGCAGCTGTATCGTCTGTGACCAGCACTGGTAAATTATTGTTGTGTAGTTTTAGCACTGAACTAGAAAAAAGGACAGAATCACAATCTCATAAGGATCCTTTAGAAAACTTTTTAGACAATTATTATTTTATTTACCCGGCAAAGCAATAAACAAATAACTAGTTCTTATGGTCTGTAGCCTTTTCTTCTCTATAGCCCAGACATTTAATCCCAGGTATAAGACATCCTAACCTAGTTATTGTAATGTAGTATTTATATCAAAAAGCAGTTAACCTAAACTAACCTACACACACATGATATAAAGCAGTTATTCCCTAAAACAGTAACCAACAGTGACCTGTATTCTCAGTTACTCAGATTTTGCATGAAAGGCTTATCAATGCTAGAAGCAAACAGCTTATCCAATTTCTTACCACTCTGTGGCCTTGCCCACACCCCAGTGCCAATGTCTGCTAAGACTAGTACATATCCTCTTCAATATCTTCATCAGTGATATTGCAGATGGACTGGAGGGTAAGGTTTGTCTGTTTGCAAATGACACCAAGATCTGTAACAGAGTAAGTGATCCAGATGGGGTAGGCAGAATGAGAAGAGATCTGGATAAACTAGCAAAATGGTTGGAAGAGTGGCAACTGGGGTTTAATGCAAATAAGTGCAAGATCATGCACATAGGGAAGAGAAACCCTGAAGCCACCTATAGGCTGGGAGGGGAGTTGCTGGCAGTCACAAGGGAAGAAAGAGACTTGGGCATCATCATCACTGATGACCTGAAATCATCCAAGCAGATCACTAGAGCAGTAGGTAAGGGTAGGGAATGTTGGGGAGTATTAGTAGAGGTATCACAAGTCAGAAGAGGAAGGTAATAATCCCTCTTTACAAGACACTGGTTAGGCCACATCTGGAGTACTGTGTGCAGTACTGGAGGCCACATCTTCACAAAGACATTAACCAAATTGAGGCAGTCCAGAGAAGGGCAACCAAAATGGTGCATGGACTGCATCAGAAAACATATGAGGACAGATTAACGGAACTCAATATGTATACCCTACAGCAAAGGGGGGGGAGAAAGGTCATATGATTGAAACATTCAAACACTTTAAGGGCATTAACAAGGTGAGATAGTCTAACGTTTCAATATAAGAAAAATAGCAGGACAAGAGTACACAGCATGAGATTAGAGGGAGGCCGATTAAGGGGGAATGTGAGGAAGTTCTTTTTCATAGAAAGGGCGGTGGATGCATGGAACAGCCTACCTCAGGAAGTGGTGGATATGAATACAGTTTAGGGCTTCCAACAGGCATGGGACAGACATAAGGGAGCAATACAGATGAGTATCAATAGATAGACCATTGACAGAGCAAAGGTCGATGGCACATTTATAAGATAGAAAAAGAAATGGGCAGACTGGATGGGACTTGCGGTCTTTATCTGCCATCAACTTCTATGTTTCTATAGCAGCCATGTTCCAAAGAGCTTTCCTGTACTAGCCTCCTAACTTACCAAAAGTCTGAGATTTTTCTAATCTGTTTGCAAAGACTTTCCAGGAAATACATCAGCCGTGTAGTTTCTGGTGGACTAAAAAGGGAACAACAGCCATATGTCTTCTTAGGAGCTAACAACAGCTTAATTGCTGCATGTTACGTAGAATATACCATTAAATGGTTATGTAGTTTGTAGGAACACTAACAGTTAATACATGGGCATTTTCATTTTGCTGCCTTTGTTGTTGGAGCTGAGATGCTATTTCACCATCTTGTGGCCAGAAAAGTTATCTTTGATGCCTCTTGTGAGTAATGCTAAAAGCATTTTATAAAACTTTTGCAAAAGACATGATAGAGTTGACCTCAGTTTGACTTTAGATAGCTTGCCTGTATAATTGAAAATTCGAGAGTGCTTTGGCCTGGCTTGGTACAGGTCCTTGGGAAGACATCACCTGTCACCTGCACCAGTTTTTATAAAAAATAAAACATAAGCGACTGTGATACATAGATACATAGACAGTGTCAGCAGATAAGGGCCTATGGCCCACCCAGTCTGCCCATTTGAGCTTGTAAGTTCAGTTTGTTTTCCTAGAAGTCTGTTGCCCCTTACCCCTGACCTCCAGAATTCCTTTATGTCTATCCCATGCATTCTTAAATCCCGTGATTGTTTCAGCTCCCACCACTTCCTCTGGCAGGGTGTTCCACTTGTCCACCACCCGTTCTGTGAAGATATTCTTTCTCATGTTTCCTCTGAATCGTCCTCCCTCCAACTTCATCCCATGCCCTCTAGTCCTGGAACATCTTTTTCGCTTAAAAATAGTGTTTTCCTGCACTCTGTTCCTCCCTGTAAGATACTTGTATGTCTCTATCATATCCCCTCTCTCCCTCGTCTCCTCCAGGGAGTACGTGTTCAGTTCCTTCAACCTGTCTTCATAGGACTTGTGATGCAATCCATGCACCATCTTTGTTGCCCTCCTCTGAACCTTCTCTACCCTGTCTATGTCCTTACGTAGGTATGGTCTCCAGAACTGTACACTGTACTCCAGGTGGGGCCTCACTAGTGTCTTGTATAGCGAATTATGACTCTCCTTTTCCTGCTGGTGATGCCCTGCCTATACATCCCAGCATCCTACTTGCTTTACCTGCTGCCTTGTCACACTGTTTCCCTACCTTGAGGTCATCAGAGATGATAACCCAAGATCCCTTTCCTGCTTGGTGCATGCTATATCCTCACCCCCAACTGATATATTGTGCCAGGGTTTTTGTGCCCATATGCATTATCTTGCACTTCTTTGCATTGAATTTCAACTGCCAAACCCCTGACCATTCTTCAAGTTTCTGCAGGTCGCTCTCATTCTGCTCACACCCTCTGGTGTGTCTACTCTGTTACAGAGCTTTGTGTCATCAGCGAACAGTGAAATTCTGCCTCTAGGTCCTGCGCAATGTCACTGATGAAGATGTTGAATAGGACCGGTCCCAGCACTGATCCCTGTGGTACCCCACTGGTCACTCTTCTCTCTGTGGAGTGACGCCATTTACCACCACCCTCTGTGTCCTGCCACCCAGCCAGTTACCACCTACCACACTACTGTCCTGCCCACACCCATATTCCCCAGTTTGTGTAATAGTCTTCTATGTGGCACAGTGTTAAAGGCCTTGCTGAAGTCCAGATAGGCCATGTCCACTGCCTCCCTGATCCATCTCCCTGGTCACCCAGTCAAAAATTCAATGAGGTTGGTCTGACATGACCTTCCCTGGTGAAACCATGCCTTGGGTCCCGTAGTCCATTGACAACCAGATGTTCCACCAATCTCTCCTTCAGTAGTGCTTCCATGATCTTCCCACTACCGAGGTGAGGCTGACTGGTCTGTAGTTCCCTGCTTCCTCTTTGTTCCCACTTTTGTATGAGGACTACATCTGCTGTCCTCCAGTCTTTGGGTACCTCCCTGTTTCCAGTGATTGGCTAAACAGGATAGCCAGAGGTTCAAGCCACCACCTCTCTTAGTTCTTTAAGGACCCTGGGTGCACCCATCTGGACCCATTGCTTTATCAACTCTTATTACTTCCAGTTCCTTCAGGACCCTTTCTCGTGTAAAGGGACTTGTGTCCATTTCTGCACCATTCTCACCCCTTGTACTCCCTTCAGACCCATTACCCTCCTCTTCCTCAGTAAAGACTGAGCAGAAATACTGTTCAATATGTCAGCTTTACTGTTGTCATCCTCCACGCAGCCCCTATCCTCCCCCTTCAGTCTCACTATCCCTCCCTTTGTCTTTCTTTTTTCACTTATGTACCTGTAAAAGGTTTTGTCCCCTCTACCCACTGATTTTGCAATGTGTTCTTCTGTCTGAGCTTTGGCTTCCCTTACTGACCTCCCTGCCTCCCTTTGCTTCTCCTGGTACTTCTCCCTATCCCCTTCTGCCTGTGTCTTTTTGTATTGCCTGAATGCAATCTTTTTGGCTTTCACTTTCTTTGCTACCTCTTTGGAAAACCATAATGGTCTCCTCTTCCTTTTCCTCTTGCTAACCTGTTTAATGCATAATTCTGTTGTTCTTGTAATCCCCATTTTAAATACTGCCCACTGTTCCTCAACCCCTGATTCCTGTCCCATTCCCTTAATGCCTCTTTCAAGTATCTCCCATTTTCCCAAAGTCTGCCCCCTAAAATCCAGGATACGTGTTTTGTGTGGTTTGGTTCTGCTCTTTCTGTGATTTCAAACCACAATGACTGGTGGTCACTGTTTCCCAGGTGCTCCCCACTGTTACCCCCATCACACTGTCCCTGTTTGTGAGCACAAGGTCCAGTATTGCCTTCTGCCAAGTTGGTTCCATTACCAGTTGCTTGAGGAAGGCACCCTGAAGGAGTCCAGGATAAATCTGCTCCTAGTTGATGCTGCTGCTGGGATGCTCAGTCCACGTCTGGAATATTGAAGTCTCCAACCAGTACTACCTCACCCTTGTCTGCCATCCTTTGGATGGTTAGCATCAGCTCCCTATCTGTTTCTTCCTCCTGGGCTGGTGGTCTATAGACCACACCTGTGCGTATGGCTGTCCCCATTTTCCTTTCCAGCTTAATCCACAGTATCTCTTCCCCATTTTGTTCCTCCTGGATCTCTGTGGCCCTTATGTCATTTTTCACATACAGTGCCACTCCTCCTCCCTTCCTGCCTGCTCTGTCTCTTCTGAATATGTTGTAGCCAGGTATGGCCATCTCCCAGTCGTGGTTATCATTACACCAGGTTTCAGTGATGGCCACAATGTCCAGGTCTGACTGCACCATGACAGCCTCCAGATCTTCCATCTTGTTGCTAAGGCTCCTGGCATTTGCACATGGCTTTCCATGATTTGACCTCCTAGACTGTTTCACTGTTCTACCCAGCCCCTTCCTTGGTTGTCATTTATCCCTGGTTCTCCTTGCTGTCTGCCCTTCTGCTGCATTTGCCCTTTTCTGCTTATCCACCTCTTGGGCACTAATCTCCATCTTTTGCACACTGCTTGCAGAGATAGCCACTCCTCTGGTTCACTGGTTCCATTGCTAGCTGTGGGGGTGAGCAAGTAGGTACCCTCTTGCTGGCCTGCCACCCCTCTTTGCTAGTTTAAATGCTTGTCAATGTAGCATTTAAACTTATCATTGAGTGCTTGGATTCCCCTCCAGGATGGATGCAGGCCGTCAGGCTTGAACAAACCTCCATCCCTCCAGGTGGGTCCCCAGTCACCAATAATCCAAACCCTTCCTCACATCACCAGTTCTTCAACCATGAGTTAAAGTTCCTGGTGCATGCATTCCTATGCTCTCCCTTGCCTCTCACAGGTAGTACTTCTGAGAAAGTGACAGAAGTAGCTACTTGCTTGAGACCCTTCCCCAGTTTCCTAAACTCTTCCTGAACTTCCTTTGGCTCTCCATTTGCCAGGTCATTAGTACCTAGGTGGATAATGACATCCAGCTCACCCTACCGTCTTGCCTTCCCAGTGATCCCCAGGATCTTCCTTCCATCCCTCCATGCCGTGGCACCTGATAGGCACGTCACCTCCCAGTCCTCCCCCTCCTGTGTTCCTAGCTGGATCCCTGTTATGATGGAGTCCCCCACCAGGATTTGCTTCCTCCTCCTCTGGGGTTCACTGCTTTCCCCGCTGAGGTCACCTCCTTGGCTAACCTCAACATCCTTTCCTTCCACTTCTCTGGGTACCTCTATTTGGTTGTCCTCATTTGTCAGTGTGGCATATGAGTTCTTGAGTGGAATAGGATCTGGGATGTGCCTCTGCCTGACCACTCTAACCCTCCTTGAGCCCACTGCCATCCAAGTGCTCCTCATTCTCTGCATCCTTTGAGGCAGTTGCATTGGACTGGGTGGTCCCTGGATAGGGGTGATGGTACTCCTGACCCAGTTTACTTCCGCTCTGAGTCTGGCTACCTCCTCCCGCAGTCCAGAAAGATGCATGCAGATAGGGCAGCACCTCAGTGTCCGGAAGGTCTGCCTGAATATGACTGCCCCACAGCCACTGCATTGCACCACTCCCCACATTATACCGCAATTCCACTACTTGTCTGCTACTGAAGCTCTCCTAGTTCCCTTTTTATTAATTTACTGTCCTAAAAATCCTGCCACTGATCCTCAGATATTTTTTTTTTGAAGAAAAAGAAACCAATAAATAAATAAATGAATCAAGACACTTGTCGTGCTGAGGGTGGGCTTCTTCCCCCTTATGCCTCTCCTACTTCACACCCCTTACTATACCCTGTGTTTAGCTCCTGTCAATCAGATTTAACAGTGCATATAATTAAGAGTTGGGGGGGCAAAAATTTGCAGCAATTAAAGACAGCACAGAATTACACCACCACTATGTTTTAAATTTTCAACAGCCCAAAAACAATTATAAGTAAAGACAACAAAGAAAGTATAGTGTCACTAAAGCCCACAATCTAAGTTTAAAAGAAAAATAGCAATTACCAGTTACTCTAAAGCACTGAATTGAATATGTTTCCTTCCTTCCCCTTCTGGCTTCTTCTGAGAAAATAAACTTTACTTTCTACTTCAACTCTGACTAAGCCCCACCTCCAGTTATCACGTAGCTGAGGTCAGAGGACAGACAATTAACACCCTTCACCCAACTACAGGGCAGTCAGGCAAGCCAAGATAAAATCTGCAGCAATTAAAGACAGCACAGAATTACACCACCACTATGTTTTAAATTTTCAACAGCCCAAAAACAATTATAAGTAAAGACAACAAAGAAAGTATAGTGTCACTAAAAGCCCACAATCTAAGTTTAAAGGAAAAATAGCAATTACCAGTTACTATAAAGCACTAAATTGAATATGTTTCCTTCCTTCCCCGTCTGTGAGCTTCTGAATTTTTTTTTGCACATCCTCGGTGTGTGATGTCCACATAAGCCTTTTGAACTTCACTCTCAAGATTTATGCACCATCATACAACTTGTGTGTGTAAAACAATACTCCAAAAAACACAGTTGCCTATGCATTATTCTCTATTTTATAATCCCTTCCAACTCTGTAATTACCCTCGCGTGGATCCAATAGAGTCCTGGGGATTATTTTGGTAATTATGTTAATGCCCCCTTTTATCACTTGCACCTGGGCCCCCAAAAGTGTCATTTATCTCGATTATGCTGGGGCCATCATGATGCCTTGGACTGTGGCTCTGCTGTGTGGCCTTCAAATATCACAAGGGTATAAATAAGGCCCAAGAAGGTAGCATATTATGTAAAAGAAGATGTTCAAGAAATAGGGGCCATGATATGAGAAAAGAGGGGAGTAGACTCAGGGCTAATGTAAGAAAGTATTTTTTTTCTCAGAAAGGGTGGTGGATGCATGGAACAGCCTTCCTGCAGAGGCTGTGGGGCCAAAAATGGTAAGGGAATTCAAAAATGCATGGGACAAGCATAAACAAACTCTAGCAATAGGAATGAAAAGGTAAACTGCAGATCATTTAGAATCTGCAGTAAATGAAAAAGGTAGGTATAATGGGCAGGCTAAGTGGACCAATCAGTCCTTATCTGCCATTAATTCTATGTTTCTGTGTTTCTACTGTGTCCCTATTTAAGAGAAAATCAGGTGAGGGTTGGGGGAGCTGACTGACCACAGACCAAGGGGGCCATTTTCTTTTTTCTCTCACCCTTCTCCTAAGGCTGTTTGATGGGCTTTCTGGTCTGATGATTTCTTGTTTTAAGAAAGGCATTTATTGAAAATATTTTTGAGCTAGAATCAGGCTGTTGCTAAGGACCAGCTTTCCTGGTATAGTGTTCTAGTTCTTTTTTTTTTCAATTCAGAGTTTATTAACTTTTTATACATTCCAAAGACAATACATCATGGATAATGAAAAGTATCAACAAAGCATCACAAACAGATTGGTGCAACCCTCCCCCACCCCTTCCCCCAAAACCACCCCCATCCCTAGATCATGCACGGAATAACAAGCTCTTATCACCAGAATTAATAATCGGGCGTACAAAATTAGACAGCTTATAGGGAGTAAAGAGTTTGCAAAGGGCCCCATATTTTATTGAATTTAGTTGTAGTATTCCGGAGACTAGCTATAGATCTCTCTGTTCTAAGATTAGCTAGTAATTCTCTCAGCCATTCGGTATAAGAGATATTTTCGCTATCCTTCCAGTGCTTTAGTACTAGTTTTTTAACTGACATGTATATTAAGGCCATGTGGAACTTCCGAGCAAGAACTGGGATCCTGGAGAAATTGCCCAGGAGACAAATCCTTGGGGAGAATAACTCCTTGAGCCCTAAAAGGGGGTCACCTCTCTGTTTGATAAGCTCCCGGGGGGATATTTTGGGACAGGTCCAAAAGCTATGAAGTAAATTACCTTCATCATGTGTACATCTGGTACATGTGGAGGAATAGATTATACCATATCTAGCCAACTTTTGTGGTGAATAATATAGGTTGTGCAATATGCAGAATTGCATGAGATAGAGTCTGTCCTGCGTGATAAACTTATGGCACCCCTGCCATAGAACAGGCCAGTTTATAGGTATCTCAGGGAGAAGAGGTGCCCGGTAGCTTGAAGGACCCAGATAGTCTGGATAAGTCCAATCAAAGAGGATATTGAACAGTTTGGACACTGCATGTGGAAGGCTGACAAGAGGGACCATTCCTGTAATAAAAGTTGGGTTTATGAGGGAGAGGGGGTTACCCCCATAGTTTTTATCAATAGGTGATGTAGTTGATACCTTTTAAAGATATAGGAATTTGGGATATTAAACTTAGCTAAGATCTCAGGTGAAGTTAACCAGGACCCTGTTCTACCATCTAGAAAGCAAGAGAGAGTAGAATTAGAGAGGTGTCTTAGCCAATGAGTGGAAAGAACTTTACCAGTGATTTTCAATCAATCAATCAATCAATCAATCAAAATCTTTATTTATTCAGGTGAGCATCATTGAGCATAGCTCATTTACAAGATGGACCTGATTGGTCATAACAATATAAAGGTACAATTTTTACACAAATACAAGATACAGATTGAATACAAAAAACAAAGACATTATAAATGAACAGATGCAAGAATATTCACATATATACAAAGCAATGAGCCAAAGAAACTGGGTTATAATAAAAAGGGAAAAAAATAAAACAATACTAAAAGATTAAAGCGTGGGTGATGGGATTTTGGGAAAAAGGTCAGGTAAGAGATAAGTGGGTGAAAGCTAGAAAACAAATTAAGGGTGGAAGTGCAAAAAAAAGGGGTGTGGGAGAAAGGGGGTTGTGATAGGACTAGGCCTTGTGGAAACAGTTGCATGGCTCTGGAAAGAGACTAGTGTATAGATTTTTGAAGGATGATATTGGAATGAGGGTATTCAACTTCAGGATCTTTTGCAGAGAGTTCCAGATAAGTGCTAGAGAGTAGCTGATTGCAGCCCTCCCATGCCGGGTACAGGTAATAGGTATCTTCAGCATGATGAGTCTATTATTCCTTAGGGCATATGGTCTGGATATGACCTGTGTAAAACAATCTGAAATGTAGGAGGGTAATTTGTTTGTTAGAGCTTTGTAGATCCATAAAGCAGCATTTTTGTTTCTTCTATGATGTAGGGATGTCCATCCGACTGCAGTATAGAGAGAGCAATGGTGGGTGCTGAAAGGAAGGTCTGTAATGAATCTAAGAGCTCTATGATACAAGGTATCCAATTTGTTTAAGTGGGAGAGAAAGCAATGACTATATAGGAAATCAGCATAATCAATGAGGGATAGAAATGATGCCAGGATTAATCTTTGTTTAGAATCTCTGGTTAGGTAATGTTTGATTCTGTAAAATAGGCCAAGTCTCTGTCTGAGCTTCTTCAGGAGTTCTTCAATGTGGCTAGTGTAGTCAAGTCTATTGTCAATCCAAACCCCAAGATATTTAAATTTATCCACATAATTCAGACTTTCACCAAGGATGGTAGATAATTGGGGAAGGGTGTTTGGTGAGAGTGGAAGTGAAGCTCTTGGAGGAGAAGAACATGGCTTTTGTTTTCTTAGCATTTAGTAGTAGTTTTTCTAGTAATTTGTGCTGCAGCAGAGAGAACTCAGATTGTAAAAGTTCACAGGCTTTTTGATAGTGTAGGATTACTGACATATAGGACAGTATCATCTGCAAAAGGTGAATATTAGATTTGGTGAGATTGGAGTCAATATTATTGATGTAGATGGCAAAGAGGATAGGGCCCAAGATGGAACCTTGTGGTACACCTCTTAGGAGTGGTTTTGAGGTAGATAGGTCACCTTCATTTTTTACATGCTGTAATCTACCGGAGAGGTAGCATCTGAACCATTGAAGAGAGACTGAGTCAAGGCCTATGGAATCTAGAGAGGAAATTAGTAGTTCATGGTCCACAGTATCAAAGGCTTTGCTTAAATCCAGAAATACAGCACAGATATTGTTCTTTTTGTCGAATTCAGTCTGCCAATCATTAGTAACTTTTGCTAAGGCAGAGATGGTGCTGTGCATGGATCTAAATCCAGATTGAGCTGGGTTAAGGAGATTGTTGGTATCAAGGTAGGCACTTAATTGGCTGTTCACTAATTTTTCAAGCATTTTGGACAAAACTGGTAAGATGGATATGGGCCTATAGTTGTTGAGGTCCATGGGGTCACCTGCCTTGAGTAGGGGAAACACTTGAGTTGTCTTCCATGTTGAAGGAATAGATCCAGTGGCTAGGGACAAATTGAAAAGGTGAGTTAGGGGGGCTGCTAAGGCGTGCAGTGCAACTTTTAGAAAGTAGGGGTCCAGAGAGTCTGCACCTGCGCTTTTAGTTGTATCGAAATGGAGTAGTAGGTCTTCTACTTGTTTTAATAGTATTGGCTTGAAGGAAAATGTGGAGGCAGCCTTTTGTCCCTCAGTAGACTGGAAGTTTAATTGTGATCGCATTAGATTTGCTGGAGAGGAGTCAAATGCTAGGCCGGCTGTAGTGAAATGATTATTGAAGGCATTCAAGATTTCTTGCTTGTCAGTGATATCCACATTATTTAGGTGCACTTTGGGTGGTAAGACAGGGGTAGAATCTTGTCCTAGGAGCCCCTTTATGGTCCCCCAGAATCTGGAAGGGTTATGGTAGGAGGCATCCAGTTCAGCTGTGTAGAGGGCAGCCTTGGCATTTCTCACTTTTTTTGTGCAGGAGTTTCTGGCTTTTCTGAATTGAAGCCAATCATTTGGGTCCTTGGTTTTTCTTGCCCTTTTCCAGAGCTTATCTTTAGCAAGCAGTGCGGATTTAAGGTCAGCAGAGAACCAGCGACAAGATTTGAGCTTGGTTCTGACACTGGAGAGAGGTGCATGTATGTTGAGGGCACTTGTGATAATATCATTTAAGACCTGTAGAGCTATCTCTACTGAAGCTGTGAGATAGAAATCTTGCCAGCGTGTGGTGTGACACAGATCATGGAGGTATCCTGTGATATTAAGGTTCTTTTTAGACCTTCTTGGGAGAAATTTTGCTGGGTTGGATGGCTTGAATGATGATCTTATACCAGCTATGGGACAGTGATCGCTTATATCACTAAATAGCACTCCAGCATGAGAATACAGATGGAGCTTATTAACCAACATAATGTCCAGAAGTGTGCTGTTACTTTTGTTTTTTGGGTTAATCCTTGTTGGTTCTTTAATTAATTGAGTGAATCCATGAGTGTCACAAAAGGATACTAGGGGTGAGGATGCATTGGCTAGCCAATTTAAATTCAGGTTGGTAAATTCAGGTAAATTCAGATTTTGAGGTTGGGGTTCCCCATTAATGGCTGTGCCAGATCTGTACAGTGGTCATACTTCAAAAAGGCACACAGTTTGGAATGCACTTTGACAGAAAGGGCAATCGGGGTAGAATGAAGTGGTTTAGGAAGATGTTTGACCTTGGTAAATAAAAGCGCAGAAGGAGAAAAGCCATACAGTCTAATTGGATCAGATTCAATTTTAAGCCAGAGTGGGGTATAAGAGGATAATGTTCCAGGAGTTCCCATCCCAAGCCATCTAAGATATTTGCTGGCATGGCATGCCCAGTAATAGAACCCTAAATGTGGAAGACAGAGGCCACCCTTTGCTTTAGGTGCTGCTAGTTTGTGGAAGGCCAGTCAGGGTTTTTTATTATCCCAAATGAAATCCAGAAGGATACCATGTACTTTTTTGAACCATGAGAGAGGAAGCCATACATTTAAAAGATTGAGCTGGTAAAGGAGATGAGGAAAAACATTCATTTTGACAACGTTGATTCTGCCCCATATTGAAATGGGGAGAAGGGACCACCTTTTAAAGTCCTGAGTAACTGTAATTAATAAAGAATCCAGATTTTCCTTTTGGATAAGGGTTGGATTTCTTGAGATCACGATACCTAGATATTTCAAAGATTGTGCTTCCCAAGACAAACCTAGGGTTTGGATTTCTTGTTTTGTTAGTTTATAATTAAGGGGAAAAACAACTGTGTTTTCTACATTTAATTTATCATTTGAAAAGGCGCTATATTCTTTTATAATCTCAAGCATGGGGGGATTGATAAGGTAGGATGGGAAAGCTGAAGTATTTGATCATCAGCATAAGCCAAGACCTTGATTTCATGATTAAGCATGGAGATGCTTTGAACTCTAAGGCAATTAACCAGCCGCCATATTAAAGGATCCATATATAGATTGAAAAGAATAGGAGACAAGGGGCATCCCTGTCTCATGCCTGAGTGCAATGGGAAGAGGTTAGAGGTCACTTCATTACACATCACTCTAGCTGAAGGTAGTTTATACAGTGCGTGAACCCATTTCAGAAATGTCAGGGGGAAACTGAAGGCTTGTAAGGTATGGAATAGGAAGTTCCAATTAACTTTATCGAATGCCTTCTCGGCATCTAGGGAAACAAGGGCGGCAGGGTATTGAGCATCCCTGGATGTCGAGAAGACATGGGCCAGGGTACTTAGGTGATCAACAGAGGATCTACCATTCATGAATCCCACCTGCTCCAGTCCTATTAGATCAGAAATAATGGTATTGATGTGGTCCACTAGTAGTTTAGACAGAATTTTAATGTTGTGGTTAAGAAGAGAAATTGATCTATAGCTGGATGGCAGCTCAGGGGGGTTTGCCAGGTTTAGGTAGGAGGACAATCAAGGCTTCAAATAGGGTGTTGTCTATGCTGGACTCAGAGAGAATATATTGGTATAAAGGACAAGCAAGGGAACCAGTTGTGATGCATAAACTTTATAAAAATTAGATGAAAAACCATCAGGTCTTGGGGTTTTCTCCAAAGGGAAATCCCTGATGATTCTAAAATGTTCTTCTTGAGTAATAGGGGCACATAATGCAAGTTGTTGAGCTTGGGAAAGTGAGGGCAGATGACAGTCAAGGAGATACTTATCTAGTTCATCTAGGGAAGGTGGATTTAGCATGGGACTGTATATTTGTAGGTAGTAAGAGTAAAATTCAGCAGTGATCTCAGATGGGGTAAATTTTAATGTACTGTTTACAGATGATAGGATGGTAGAAATTAATCTAGATGATTCTTGTTGTTTAAGTCTTAATGCCAGGAGACGTCCAGCTTTTTCTCCTTGATCAGTATAGGAAGCATTTGTTTTAATAATCAAGAATTTGGCTTTCTCTCTCAGAAGGTTCAAGTAAGCATCCTTTAGCGTGATAAGTTTTTGCTTAATTTATTCAGGGGTGGATGGGGCCATGTTATTTTCAAGGGTTCTAATTTGGGAAATGAGATTCAAAAGTTGATTCTCACTGGTCTTCTTCCACCTGGAAGCCAAACCAATTAATACACCTCTTAGATATGCTTTTAAAGTGCACCATTCCACATCTGGCTTTCCGGTAGTATTATGATTGATATTTATAAATTGTGCAATATGGTCTACAATGTCCTGCACTATACAGGGATCTTTTAGTAGTTGGTTATTGATTTTCCATCTTCCCCCTAATTTGGGAAGAGAAAAAAATGAAAGTTGACATGTAACCAATGAATGGTCGGACAGGGGGCCAGGAAGAATGGAAGACTCTATTACCCCGGGAAGTAAATCCTGGGAAGTAAAAATGTAATCAAGCCTTGAGAAAGTCCATTGAACCAGAGAGGTAAATGTGTAACTCCTTTCTGAGGGGTGATGAATACGCCAAATGTTGTGCAACCCTGTTTGATCTACCAGTTCCCTCAGCGCCCTTTGGGCTGGGGAGAGGTCTCTAAATTCACTCTCCATACGATCTACATTTGGGTCAAAAGTTAAGTTTAGGTCCCCTCCTAGAACCATGGGGATGCATAAATAAGGAGTCAAAATCTTGACCAATTGTACAAAAAATTCAGGGGACTCAATGTTTGGACCATAAGTACTGCCTAATAAAATATTATTAGTATGCATTTTTCCCTGGACAAATAAAAATCCACCATTAGGGTCGCTGATAACTTTTATGGGTATGAACGGAACGGAACTGGATATTAAAATCAGAACCCCATGGCTTTGAGAATTCCCTTCTGCAGCAAAAATTTGACCCGCGTGTTGCCTTCTTAATTTTGGGGCTTCTGAGATTAACAAGTGAGACTCCTGTTTAAATGCAATGTCTATATGCAATAAATGTTGATGTTTCAACAATTGATATTGTTTCAGCTTGCTGAGGGCACCCTTGGCATTCCACGTGGCAAATGTTAAATCTCTAGCCATCATCCCAGCTAAATTGTGGGCGAATCTCCCTGAATGAAAGAGAACAGATACCTACTAGAGAAGAAAAAAAACAGAAAATACATGTAAATGAGTTTAACCATGTAAGATTCTTCCCCACCACTCCCCTTCCCTTCCCTCAATTCCCTGCTATCCCCCAACCCTTTATAATACCGTTTTTGCCATTGTATGAGTAAATAGGATCCTCTATGTCTGACTAGCACCCATCCCACCCAACCACCCTTACTGCAACAAACAACGATCTGCATACTACCGCATCTCTTCCCCCCCAGCCACCCAATATTACCCCGATAATCCAAAAAAGAGCAAATACCCATTCCATTCTATAAACAAGAGGTTATTGAATCAGCAAAACAATAGACTAATCTCTGTAACAAACATATCACAAAGTATCAACCTTGATTTATCAGAGTAAAGTACTCAACTCTTTAGAGCCAACTAAAAAAGAACACTAGAAAAATAAATTAGCTGCTTTAGTCTTTGTGAATAGTCAAAAATAAAAGTAAATTAGTCATTCGAATCATGCTTATTGCAGGCAGGTAGGATTAAAACTCGACATCATAAAGCAATAATAGCAGCAGCTTGGGTGAGTTTCCCTCTTCAAAATAAATGAAAGCACTGCGAGGCACATCTTGAGGGTACCCAGCATTAAATGCAACTTCTAACACATTAAACAGAACTGGCACATGGAGAAAAATGTTCTGGGAGCTCCCTCTAGTGATGCAAGATTGCTAACACTTTGTGAGACGCTTAAATGAGAATCAGCTGTGTGGCGGTGTGCACCATCGCATAAATGAAATTGACTAAGGAGCAGAGGGCAAAAATATCTAGAAGGAAAATCCTTACTCAAAAATACTCATTTCCTTGATTCTGTGACTCAAGTTGAAAAAACAAAGAAAGTGGAAATGTCTTTATATTGTTGCTAACCACTTCGTAAAGTGAAGTGCATCAAGAGCCCTCTGGACAAATAGACACTCGGAGCCAACAGATTAAGTGCAGTAGCATGTTGCCCCATTGAACTACGTTACCAGACTCACTAGATCCTAAATGGGAAATAACTTCTTTCCCTTCTTCGCTTCACAAATCTGCAGTGATTTTACTGAGCAGGCATCTTCAACTCTCTAAATGCGAGTCATGGATCCCAGAA
Organism: Neoceratodus forsteri; assembly: GCA_016271365.2. Lineage (NCBI taxonomy): Eukaryota > Metazoa > Chordata > Ceratodontiformes > Ceratodontidae > Neoceratodus > Neoceratodus forsteri. Next base: position 79,494,506 of record CM028137.1, read on the forward strand.
TAAATCGGGAAGGGCTGTCTTAAGCCCAGTGAGTGCAGCATCTGGATCCTCATATGAAAGCCAAGTACCAGCCACTTGTACTTGTAATCTGGCTGGATATACCATCTTAAACTTTATCCCCGTGGTGATAATCTTTGAAACCATTGGGTGAAACACTGTTTGTCTCTGCCTTACAGAAATTGGGAGATCCTGTGCTACTCTAATGTTAATATCTTCCCATCTTACTTCATGCAATTCTTTTATTTTTGCTAGAAAGTGCTGTCACTCTAGAAAATTCAGGAAATGGCAGATAATAGGTCGAGGCAGGAATCCAGGTGGAGGTTTTGGGCGAAGTGACCTATGTGCCCTCTCTATAATATACTTGTCTCCGAAGGGAGAGGGGCCAGCAATCTTTTCAATCAGCTTTTGTATAAAACCAATAGTATACTGACCTTTTTCTCCCTCTGGGAGGCCAATAATGATGACATTATTCCTACGGCTACGGCCCTCGAGATCCTCCAACTTTAATTCTAGTCGGGATATTTTCTGCTGCATAACTGCCAGTCCAGGATCAATTTTCTCCACCCGCTTCCCAAGGGAATAAATAAGGGTAGTGTTGTCAGAGGTTGTCAGTGAAACATCTTCTATTTTTGTGTAAGTGATTTGAGTTCAGAAGAGATGTCTCTCATTTCTTCACGGAAAGGTTTAAATTCTTCCAGGAACCTGCCTAGAGTTAGCAGTTCCTGGTCCATAGCGACAGTTGTATGCCCTGGCTATTCTGCAACACCCAAGGCCCGTGATTTCTTCGGGGCCTTTCAGGGGTAGCCGGAGGAGTGTGTTTCTGAGGCGCTTTTTTCATACAGACATCCATTGGAGCAACAGTCTGCAAATCAGGTACTCTGAGTATTGAAACAATCTGTTAGAGTAGTCTATGAAGGTCTAAAGGGGTTATTACAAGTATAAAATGAGGAAATAAGGAATTGGGTGGCTGGAGCGACTTGCAGGAGCTGTTATCCGGTACCCTGCATCACATGGTCTCCATAGTGTTCTAGTTCCGATAGAACATCTTAAGTAGTATCCCACTAAGTACTAGAATATTGTGATTTGCTGTTACATTTGGATGGTAAAAGTGAAATAGAAAGGTATATATTTTTGAATTGTATATTTATGAATAACTGGAGGCCAGGAAAGGCTGGGCTGGGAGGATGTGGGGAAATAAGTACATGTATGGGAAGCAGGAGAGTGGTAAACTGCAATAGTTGTGGGGTAGCAGTCTTTCTGGGTGGTAATGTGGAGTAAAGGGGCCTGCTCAGTGTGTTAAAGCCTGGAGCAACTAAAGGCTGAAATAAGACTGCTCAGATGGGCGCTATGGAGGATGGTGTGGGAAGTCAGAGGAGCAGAGCAATGGAGGGAAAGGCAGATGTGTGGTGCTCAGGGGAGTGAGAGCATCAGGCAGAGGATGGAAGTGGGAAGGACCACACAGTATACAGGAGTATCTCTTCCTCAGAGGACCAGGGAGCCCATGGTGGAGGAATGGCAAGTGGTAAAGGGAAGAGGTGGGAATGTGAGGGTAGCATCAGAAGTGGGAACTTCTGAAGGGGTGTCTTTATTGACTAGATTTGCATCACTGTCTGGAAAGGAGGGAGGGGGCTGATAGAAGATCAGGTTGAGCCAGGGTTGAGAGTAGAAACACAGGGGAAGAGAGTGGGAAATAGTAAGGGTGGGCAGGGAAGAGAAGGCAGGAAAAACAGAGTAGCGAATTTGTGGAGGTGGGAGAGAAAGAAAAGGAAGAGGGAAGGAAAATGTGGAAGCAGATACAGGTAGTCAGAAGGGGAAGGGCAGAGTGGGAGATGGAAAAACAGGGGGATAAATAGTGGATGCAAAAATAAGGTCTCCAGGGTGCAGTGGGAGCAATTTGTTGGGGAAGCAGTTAGTACTGAAGTTAAGAAAGGAAGGACGGGGAGAAGGGGTGCAGGGGATGGAATTGTGCCAATCATGGGGGAACTCCATAATTACTTAATTAGGGGTATCCACGGGGAAAGGAAAGGGGACCCAAATGCAAGCAGAAGGGTGGTTTGTATGCCAGGGATGATAGCAGGGAAGGTGGGCCCAAGAATAAGGGAAATACTAAGGGAAGCTGGAGGAAACCATATTTAGTTATACACATGGGAACCAATGACCTAGCTGGGGAGGAGACTGAGGTATTGCAAAGTAAGTTCAGGGAGTTAGGGAAGATCTGCAGGGAGGAAGCAAGTTTGCTGGCCTTCTTTGAGGTGATACCAGTACCAAGGGCCAGCACACCCAGGAAAGTAAGAATAGAGGATTTAAATGATAGCCTGAGGAAATGTTGTAGGGAGGAGATGTTCATCTGTATTGGTGACTGGTCAGAGACCTGGTCAAACAAAGCACTCTTTTCACCAGACAGGTTACTCCTCAGTAGGGAGGGTTTGAGGGTACCCAGGGACAAGCTGGGTGAATACATGACCACTACACTTAATTAATCGACTGAGGTGGGGCAGAGGGTCTGCAGGCCCAAAGACTCTGAGAAGAGGAGTCAAATGAACCTCCCCCTCACAGTGATGGAAGAGGTCTGAAGGGAAGAGGAGGAAGGGGTGAGAAAACAACAAAGGGTGGAGGGGATGAGGAACACATACTGTAGTAAGGGTAGGTGGTGGTGAACACAGAGGGGAGATATGTGAAGAGAAGGATAGACGGAAGGGAAAGAAGATCATATTTTAGGTGGAGGGAGGTGTCTCTGAATGCACAGAGTCTTGGAAACAAGATGGCCAAACTGCAGGAGCCATTAGCAGACAGGAGGGTGGACAGAGCACCAGTATCTGAGACATGGGCAACACCACACCATGACTGGGACCTTGTGATCCCTGTATGTAAAGTATACAGGAGGGACAGAGAAGTCAGGAACAGCCTAGGAGTGACAGTTTACCTCTGGGAGGGAATAACTTGCACAAGGAAGGGGTCAGAGGAAGGGAAGGTGGAGGTACTATGGGTTCAGTTAAGGTTCAATACAGGCAGAAAGGTGAGGTTGGGGGGTGGTTTACAGACCGCCCAACCAGGATAAAGAGAGGGACATGGAACTGAGCTCACAAATGTTGGAAGTTGTGGGGAAAGAAGAGGTGGTAATTGTGGGGGAATTCAACTTGCCTAAGGTGAACTGGAGAGTATCCTCCACAACATGTGCTAGGAGTCAAGTGATCCTGGAAGGACTGCAAAGTGGGTTCCTGACTCAGGGCATCACAAAACCAACAAGAGTAGAGGCAGTTCTTGATCTGGTGCACAGAAATGGGGAGCTTGTACAAGAAATAATGGTCAGGGAGTCCCTGGGTAGGAGTGACCATTGCGCATTGTGTTCCAGTTGGATATGGGCAGGGAAAGCATCCTGACAAAATCTTGGATTTTAGGAGGGTGGAATTCAGGAAGATGGGTAAAGTGATAAGAAGCCACCTGGCGAGCATCAGAGCAGATATGGGTGTGGACCAAAGGTGACTAATCATTAAGGAAGGAATAGTGGTTGCCACTAAGGAGTGCATTAGACTCAGTGGGAAGAATACAAGGGCCAAACTACCCAAATAGTTCAGTTGTGTGGTTTCCCAGGCAGTAAGGGAAAAGAGGTTAGCCTATAGAAAATTCAGGAAGACCAAGAGAGACGTATAGGGAAAATTATCTAAGGTTGACTAGTGAGGCAAGTAAGACAATCCGGCGAGCCAAGGCACAGAAGAAGCTGCAGATAGCTGAAGGAATTAAGAAGGTGGAGAAGGTCTTCTTTTGCTATATATGTGAGAAAAGGGACAATAAGGACGGGATTGTTAGGCTAAAGGAAGGGTGGGTGGAGGATAATAGGGGAAGCGGAGATACTAAATGTATACTTTTGTTCCATCTTCACCAGGGAGAAGGATGGATCAGTGCCTTCAGGAAGGAGAAGAGAAGAGAAGCAGGTGGGAGGGCATCACAGATGTAGCAAGGCCTTCAACACTGTCCCACATAGGAAGTTTGTAAACAAGCTGTGCATCCTGGAAGTGGGTCCCAGGGTGGAAAACTGGGTCAGAAAATTGGATAAGCAATAGGATATAGAGGGTGGTGGTGAATGGAGTTCAATCCAAAGAAAGGGGAGGTGATCAGTGGGGTCCCACAGGGATCAGTGCTGGGAATCAGTCCTCTTTAATGTCTTCATAAGTGACACTGCAGATAGGACGGAATGGAAGGTATGTCTCTTTGTAGATGACACAAAGACCTGCAACAGGGTTGACACTACAGGAGGGGTGGAGAAAATGAGAAGGGACCTAAGCAAGCTTGAGGAGTGGTCAAGGGTGTGGTAGCTAAGATTCAAAGCAAAGAAGTGCAAGACCATGCACTTGCGGCACAGAAATGCAGGGGAGGAGTACATGATGTGGGAGGAGGTAGTGGAGGCCACCAAACAGGATAGGGACCTGGGAGTAATCATATCTGATGACTTCAAGACTACCAAACAATGTGAGAAGGCTGTGAGGAGATCCAGTGGAATGCTGGGGTGCACAGGGAGAGGTATCTCCAGCAGATGAAAGGAGGTGGTGATGTCACTGCACAGAAAATTAGTGAGACCTCACATCGAGTGCTGCGTTCAGTTCTGGAGGCTGCATCTTTTGAAGGACATAATCAGAGAAGAAGTGGTTCAGAGAAGGGCAACCAAACTGGTGCAGGGGCTACATCAGAAGTCATATGAGGGAAGACTGGAGGACTTCAATATGTATTCCCTGGAATAGAGGTGAGAGGGGGGATATGATACAGACTTTTTAAGCACTAAAGGGTATAAATAAGGTGCAAGAAGGTAGCATCTTGCAGAAAAGAAGATGTTGTAGAACAAGGGGCCATGACATGAGAATAGAGGGGGCTAGACTCAGGGGTAATGTGAGGAAGTATTTTTCCATGGAAAAGGGGGTGGTGGTTGCATGGAGCAGCCTCTCTGCAGAAGTTGGGCAACAAAAATGGCAGGGGAATTCAAAAACACATTGGATAGACATAAAGGAACCCTAGCTATAGGAAAGAGGGGGTAAGTCACAAATCACTTAGGAGCTGCAGTATATGAAAAAGGCAGGAAAGGAGAGTCACGTGATGTGCCATTAAGTGTAAAGCTTTTCCTATCTGCTCTGGCCCTGAACACCTCTTTTACTGTGTATTTTTTTTCCCCAGTATATCTCTTTTGGCAACACGTACCTTACTTTCTTTAATCTCAGCTGTGGTCAGTATATCTGGTCTCACCATTTAGAAGCATGGACTCAGAAATACCGCCCCCCCCCCACCACATGCCAATGACAACTCTGGAGTTTGAAAAAGCTGTTAAGCACTCCAAGGCTCCTAATCCAGCAATGGCCAAGCCTGCTACTACTCCTATCGCCCTCACGGAAGAAAGGTTTTTGTTGGAGTTTGCCATTGTAAAAGATGCCTTATATCATATTAGTGAGGAGCTGCAGGTCCTACGCTCAACCATGGAATCTCTTATGCAGCGGGTGGGTGACTCTGAAATGAGAATGAATTCTCTAGATGATTGGTGGGAGACAGTAGAGTTGGACATGTTTGCGCTTAGAAAGAGAGTGACCAAGTTAGAGGATCTCATCGTCGACTTGGGGGTGAAAAGTTGGCATAATGATTTTGTGATGTTGGGTCTCCCAGAGAAGTCAGTGAGGTCCAATGCCATGAAACTTCTTGAAAAACTTGTTGAAAAACTGGCGGGTCCTTCTCCAAATGGCCCGGTATACATTGTAGAACAAGCGTATCATTCCTTGAGAGCCATGCCACCTGAAGGAGCCCCACTTCACCTCTTTATTTTAATGCTGCTCAATCATTTGGATCACCAGCACATACTAAACAGATTTCAGGAGCTACAATACACCACTGGGAGGGGGTGAAGTTAAGAGTTGTCCAGGATTTGTAACTGGAGGTGAGACAGAAACGGGCGGAATGCCACTTCACTGTCTCCAAATTATTGGCAGCTGGCATAAATTTTAGATCATAAAACTGCTTCAAAAATCCTTTCATATGATTGGCTGACTGGCACAATTTACCCATTGTAAATCCTGGCATTACCAATGGGTAAAAGTGCCAGTCAGCCCCAAAGTTAATGCGACCCCCGAATTAAAAAAAAAGCCACCATCTTGTATTGTTGCTAAACGGCAACTCCCGCTACAACCGCAGAGCAAACACACAATAGCAGCACTTAACTCACTAACCGCAAAGTGCAGCACATCTCCCTCCATTATCATACTGCTGCTCCATCCACATGTAAAATTTGCAGCCACACATCTCAAGTTGGTTGGTTTTGCGGTGACTCTCTCCCGAGTGCGCCTGCCGCAAGCCCACCACAGTATGGTCACCCAGACATTCGTAAATATCTGGAACCGTCCCTGTTCAGCTAACAAATACTTTATTGAGGTTAATACGTTTTATTGATTTGACTTATTAAGATGATACAAACATTAAAACAGTCAGATACATTGCAAAGATCTTATAGACTGTTACATATGTCTGTAGAAGCAGAGAACGCGACATGCTGACCAAATAGCAATGAACTGAATATACTAGCCAGATAAGCAGTAGGATAATGCTCTGTGCCTGGATGTACAACACCTATCCAGCTGGAGAGTAACTCTGAAAGTATTAGCAGTTGGTGCATTGCATTATGGCTAACTCATACAAACATATCTTACCTGGTCCCATCCTGCTAGTTTCTGCAGTATTTGACAAAGCATCAGAAATTATGAGAGGTCCAGTGCCACTGTCCTCTACTTTAAGATTACAAAATACAAGAGATCACACACACAAAGCAAACAGGTCTTCACTGTCAGCGAAGATACTACCCTTTACTGATATAATACCATGTCATCCGTAGAGCAGGGTCCCCTATAACTCAGTAACAAACTCTCCAGAACTTGCCCCTAAATGCACCATGAGAGGAGACCATTATAGTAGTGTAGTTGTGCCTATTCAGCCGATTCCTCTGCTAGGTTTCAAAAACAGAAGGAAGGGAGTCCAGAGGGCAGTGTATTTAGAGAGGGTATTGGTTACAGTATGTGATATTCTGGCCCAGTTGGCAATTTGAGTCATGGAGGTGAGTGCCTCCCCCAGGAAGGGGATTATCTGGGACCACCATTTACACAGTAGGAGTCTTTTAACTTGCATACTGAGTGTCAGAAGTAGTTTCAACTCGGAGAGACGAAGGTAAGGGGCTGGGGTCCGGAGTCCTAATAATAGCAACTCAGGGGACTGAGGCACAGGCTTCATAAGTATTTTGGACTCCATCTCACAGGTAGCCTGCCATAGGGGCTGGATCATCCTGCAGGAACAAAGTATATGAAACAGGTCACCTTGGAGTTCCTGACACCTCCAACACAGGTCAGACTGAGCCAGCTTTGCCTTGGCGAGGACTGCAGGAGTCCTGTACCAGGAGTGAATAATCTTGTTCTGTATTAATTGACTACTGGTGTCAGGATATGCCCCGTGAGCTAGTTTTGGACAAGACTTCCACTCCAGGTTTGTAATAGGGGCATGCAGTGCTTTCTCCCATTTATGCTTGGATTCCTCTGTTTGGGATGGGATGGTGCTCCGAATGGCCACATATAACCCAGCTTGACTGTCCTCTTTCTAGGGCCAGCCATGACTCTACCTGTGAGATTTGTTGCTCTTGGTGCTGCTAATGCCTGTACGTAAGGATGGCACTTCTTATTTGAAGGAATTGCCAGAAGTCTTTGGGAGAGATTCCATAAGAGCTCCACAGGCCCTCAAAGGAATTAAGAGTATCTGTACCAGGAATGAGCATATCTTAAAGAATGAGATACCACCACATTCCTATGAGGGCCATGCAATTGGTTGTTTATTGATGGTAATGTCATTATTGCCCCATAGTGGGGTAAGTCTTAGGGGAGATGGGGAGGTCCCCAACTTCTTATGCACCTTGGCCCAATATTCCAGAGAGGGACCTACAGTAGGATGAGAGCGAGTGCCCTCAGACGGATGGTTAAATAACAATAGTACCAAGTGAGTACGCTGACATACCTCTCTCTACATATCCACCCACTGGGGAGCGTTGTGTTCAGGGAAAAGGAACAATTTTAACGTCTGAGCCAGCTGAAGGGCCCATTTATACCCCTCTAACCACGGAAGATCCCAGCCTCCTTCCGACCAATAAGCTCTGAGCTTATTTCTGCTGTACCTAGGTTTCTTACCTTCCCACAAAAAGGATCCCAGCAGGCAGTCTAACTTAGTAAACCAATAGCGAGGTATTTTCAAATAAATGTGGGAGAGAAGACACATAATTTTTGGTGCTGCGACCACTTTAATTGCAGATATTTTACCTACAAGCGACAGTCGAAGAGATTTCCATCTGTCCAGTTCTGTATGAATGGATGCAAAAAGTGGTTTCATATTCAGGTCCCAGATTTTATGCAAATTAGGAGAGACAGTAATGCCCAAGTAGGCAATCCCCTCTGTGGCCCATTGGAGCCCATGCTGAGTAACCATTTGAGAGGTACACTTAGAGTTTAAAGGTAGGACCTCCGTCTTGGCCTGGTTAATCTTGAGCCCTGAAAATGTAGAGAAATCTGACAAGGTAGACAGTAGGGAAGGGAGGGAGGTGACAATACTGGCTATAGGGAGCAACAGGTCGTCTGTATACTTAAGAGTAGGGTATGCCCTATTTCCCACCTGGACCCCAAAAATTAGAGGATTTTGCCTAATAGCGGCCACCAGGGGTTCTACTGCCAATACAAAAAGTAGTGGGGAAAGTGGGCAGACCTGATGGGTACCCCTACCCAGTATGAATGGGGGAGACAGCATCGTAATGGTGAGTATCCGTGCAGCTGGGGATAATTATATTGCCCCAATCCAGGCCCAAAACCCCACTCTCAAGCCCATAGTGAAAAGTACTTGTTGGACATAGTCCCACTCCAGGGAATCAAAGGCCTTTTCGAAATCTATTGCAATGGCAGCAGCGAGGGAAGATAATGTTTGGGCCTTATGGATTAAATTTACCAATGATCTAATATGGTCCATGCTAAAGCAGCCCTTAACAAAGCCTACTTGGGATGGGTGGATCAAACTGGGAAGGAGAGGATTAAGTCTATTAGCTAGTATCTTAGCTAGCACCTTGCTGTCAGCATTCAATACTGAAATAGGGCGGTACCTGAATGCTTTAAGAGGGTCTTTATCTTTTGTTGGTATGATAGTAATAGTCGCCTCCCTAAGGGATGAAGGGAGAGACCCTGTTTGCAATGACTCAGTAAATACTTGTTGCAATACCGGAGAGATTATGGGATGCAACAGCTGCCACACTTCAATAGGGAAACCGGCCCCTCCTGGGGCCTTTCCCTTTTTAAGGGAGTGGATGATGTCTGCCACCTCCTGGGTTGAGATCAGGGCATCTAGGGCATTAGCCTGGGCTTCCGAGATTTTGGGGAGATGTAGGGACTCCAGAAATAGGTGGACCCCTGGGGGTCTGGGGCTCTGGAGGATTTATATAATGAGGAGTAAAAATCCATCATTATTTGATTAATACCTTGCTCCGAGGTCTGGGTCCTACCCCCCTACATCCTCTAAAGCTGCTATATGCCTTTCAGCTTGCTGCTTTTTGAGACGGTATGCCAACAGCTTACGCCCCTTTTCTCCCCTTCCCAATATTTATGCTTGAGTCTAATGATCGAAATCTCTGCCTTTCTAGAGACCAGCTCGTTCACTTGCACCTTCAGAGAGGTGACCTTGTGACCTGCCTCTGAGCTAAGGGAAGGGACGCAAAGGGCTTTAAAAGCAAGCTCCACTTCTCAGAGTTTTTGTTCAAGCCCCCTCAAATGTTGTTCCCTCCTCTTTCGGCGCCGGCTCGCATACCCCATTATCACCCCTCTTAGAGTAGCTTTGAATGCCTCCCATGTGGTACCCGCAGAGGTATCTACTATGAGGTTATGCCGAAAAAATTCCGTTGCTTCCTTCTGAAACCAAGGGGAAAAGTTTGGGTCATGAAGTAGCAATGGGTCCAGCCTCCAAGCTGGAGACTTAGGGAGAGGGGGGCCCCATGTGAAGGCAAGATGCACAGGGGCATGATCCGAGATAACTAAGGAATGAATAAGGATATTAACAGTGTTACTAGTAATAGTCACAGAGGTGAGCCAGAAGTCTATTCTACTAAGAGAGTTATGTACTGGGGAATGAAAGGTGTAGTCCCACTGGGAGGGGTGAAATATTCTCCAGATGTCCATAAGGGCCAACTCTTGTTGCAATTGAGCCACTGCCATTACAGCCCTGGAGTGGGGCTCAGTATTGAAAGGGGATCTATCCAGGAAAGGGTCCAGAGTAAGATTAAAATCACCCCCTAATAAAATGGGGGTGTCTTCTGGAGCTATGGATCCCAGCACCTGGGCCAACTTGTGAAAGAAGGAGGGCGAGTCCTCATTCGGAGCATGTATGTTACCCAGGATCAGAGGGTCCTCCCCAGTTTCCATGAGTACCACCACCCATCCACCCTCAGAGTCTCTCACCTGTCTCTGCAATTTCCACTGTAGTTGCTTGTGAAGCAGAATCGCCACCCCTCTCTTTCTAGAGGAGGCTGAGGCATGTATGACCTGACCTACCCATTCCCTCTTCAGTCTCCCAAGATCCCCTGGTAAGTTTGGTCTCTGGCAGGAAGGTGACCCTCGCTCCCTGTCTCTTAAGGTGGCCCAAAACTTGCCTCATCTTGTTTCGGGTGTTAAGCCCTCTGACGTTCCATGTCAGACAAATGATATCACCTGTTAGTAATAGGGAGCAAGTATTTAATTAAGAGATATATCAAGAACAACCCACAGATAGGGGGCGAGGGCAGCCCAACCAGAAGAGGCAAATTTCCATAGAGCGCCACCAGATATGGAGAGTGTGGGTAAAGCCCATATACCCTACCCCTACCAGATGACTTTATACTAACAAATAACGAAACATCTGTGTGTGTCTCTTGTGAAACAAACATACATAAACACATTAGCAAACTATTTACATTGTGCACAGTGTACCATGTATTTTGGTGATATAGAGGCGTCTCTTCGGCCGCAGAGCACTGCTGTAGGCCAGCCCCTATTCCCAGGGCATTATCAAGTGGCAACCATCCTTCCTTAGCACTACTGTGAGTGCGGGGGGGAGGTTCCCCCCCGAGAGAGAATCGAGCAACCCAATAAGAAGGTTGGACCACGTGGCTCATTGCAACCCCAGAGGGTCGAGAGAGCTGCTCCAGCGGTGTAGCTCAGAAGCTGGGGTAGTTAAAGTGGGACTACACAATGTTTCTAATAAGGTGGGGGTTTGCAGGAAAGAAAGTGGGGGAGAACTGCCCACTATTTCGGCAAGCCTAAGGTTATTGCTGATGGGTGCCAACGTGTTCTCATAACAAAATTCTTAGTGAGGTCAGGCTCGTCACACCTATGAAGAGTGTACTGTAAGCCACCCAATGTGGGGGCTTGGAGACCTCCCCTTAATAGGAAAAAATAATAAAAAAAACATACCAGAGGGGCACAGGCCTGTGCCATTCACCACTTAGGGCATCACGTAAAACACATCCTGGCTACCCATTTAGCGCAACAGTTTATGCATGCCGACAAATACTTTCATATTATATGACACAGCTTCCCAGTGGACGTCACCCTTCCCCCACAGACACACACAAGTAAGCGAGGTAGAACCCACAAAAGTTCTGCAGTTTAAGCAGATGGTACAAAAATGGCCTTCTCTGCCATCTAGACGTGCTTGGACCTTTGGTCAGGACGTCCACTGAGAGCTTGTTGGTAGGCCTCGTTGAATCCCTCCTGGTATAGGAGTGAGGCATCTTCTCTGCCATATGGCAGTGCAAGTCAGGGGTTAAGGCTGGGGTGAAGAGGGTCTCAAAAGTTCCCTTACACAGGTAACACAGAGAAAGGGTAGCAGATGGGTCAGCCAAGGAGATTGTCCACTGATGATCAATTCAGACACCCCAAATTTGCCCCATACCTACAACTCCTTGGGGGATTAAAAGAACAGGAATAGAAACAAAATAGAAGGATGACTACTTATCTGACCATGCTGGTGGGTTTTCTCTGATCTATTGCCCTGGAGATGTAGAGCGCTCAGGATGGTCCACACTGAAGATGAGATCTCCGCTGGTAGAGGAGGCCTCCCTTGTAGCCTTTGGTGGACACTGCCCTCTGCTATCTGTAGCTCCGTTCTGCGGCTGGTGAGGAGTTGCTGACAGGGACAGGTAGCTGGGCTGCAACATAGGATTAGGCCTGCCTTCCACAATCGAATCCACGATGCCTGGGTGTTGACCCGGAGATCTGGGGCATATAGCTTCATATCTATTAGCGGTGTGGTAGGCCTGTAATGGATCTGGCGCTACAGTGTCCATGCTTGTGGCCTCCTCTGTGTCGTCTTGACCTCTCTCTCCGCAGGATGCTCCCGGCGGCCATGTTTCTTTGAGGATTGCCTCTTTTGGTGTGCTTTTGGGGAGAGTTCCAAGTGTTGCTCCCTGAGGTCTTGTCAAACTGCAGGCCTGCTCACTGATGGAGAGGAGCGGCAATCCAACCGTCGGTAGCAGTTTTTGCCGAAGGGGCTCCCGGGCTAGTGGTGGTGAATTCTTGTGGCAAGTTGCGCCGTAAAAAATCCATGAGTGATTCAGGAGATTCAAAATTGTTCGGGACCCCATTATGCATAACCCGCATCATGGCTGGGTGATGCAAGGAGAAGACAGTCCAATACTGTGCATTTTATGCCTTGACTCAGAGTATGCTCGGCGTTTGTCTGACAGATCCTTAGAGAAGTCCTGAAAGATGTGGATCCTATTCGATCTCCACACTACATGCTGTAACTCATGAGCTCTAGCTAGGACCTTCTCTTTGTCCCTAAAATCAATAAATTGGGCTATGATAGGTCTTGGTCTGTCCTGGGCCTGAGACATGGGGCTAACGTACGGTGTGCGCATTCCACCTGGAGTGGTATCAATGGGTCCAACTGCAGCATTTCAGCGATGGCTAATTGTAGAAATCCCTCGGTATCTTTGCCTTCTACATGATCTGGGAAGCCCAGGAAGCAAAGATTATTACGTCAACCTCGATTCTCGAGGTCATCCATCTTACTGCGCAGCACCTGTATGGTCCGTTGTTGATCTCTTAATTCTGCCCTTAAGTCCTGAACATGTCCATCCATTGCCAAGACCAGCTGTTCAGTATGCAGCATCCTGGCTTCTAAATTTGAACCACTTGGGTGTTTTGATTAGTTCCCACCGTGACTTGTGTTATCTGGGTCATAAGTTGGCCGAACATCGCCTCAACTGGCTGTTGCTCCCAGGTTTGTGGCAAGCAGCCTTCAGCCATATTTTCAGACCTATCTCATTCAGGATGCTCTTCAGTAAAATAGCGATTTCCACATGGCAAATGAAGGCTTTTTGTATCAATGAAGCTAAATTAGTGTAGCTTGAGTATTACCCCACAAGTTACAGTAGAGTGAGGATATAATACCAGCTGATAGAAAAAGGATTTTAAAGGATATTTCCCTGTGGGTTGTGGAGCTGATCTTTAAGCAGTCATCCTATTTAGCGCCCTAGTGGCAGTTTCACAAATACTTTAAAACTATGACCAAAGCTGAACTCTCTTTGTCGGCTCTGTTCCTGTGGTCTAATCCACTCGCTCCTACTCGCTCACCGCTACCCGCCTCCAGCATCCGCCCTGCCGCTCCATTCAGCCTGTTACCATAGCAACTCAGAACTGTTTTGCTTGGCACAGGAATAAAACCAAGAAAAACAATAAAAAACACAAAAACAAAAGTTTTCTTAATGTTTTTTTGTCACAAAACCTAGAAGGCCATTGTATAATCGCAATACTCCAAGACAGGGTATTGGTGATGCAGGGGTTTACCAACACCAGGCATAGTTTGGTCACTCGGCCAGAAGCCTCGTGATCAAACAATGCCAGGCATGGGTAAACCCAGCATCACCTACACCCTGTTGTGGATTATTGCTTAAATAAGGTACACTTCCCAGCTTCAGGTCCACATCGATGGCCGCTGGCACGTTTCTGATTCGGCTGATCAAACAGCAAAAGATCTGGCTTCCCTCTTGCCAACTTGGTTTAAACTGGGATAGCCCATTTTGTGACATTGACTGAGTTGATATTTCTTTGGAGAAGAGTTGGACTGCAAGGTTGCATTTTCTAGATACACTTTTCTGTCTTCTCTTTTGGCTGCTGCTAGGCCTTCCTAATTGTGCTCTGGGATATTGGACCTTCTGAAGGACCCCACTATTGCTATTCTGGGACCATGTTTTGGTGTTTCTCTTCACTTCAGGTATGAGAGAAGAGATCGGGAGATCACTGCCTTGTAGTTTTGAAGTACGGCAGTCCACTACTAAATGTTTTTGCTATACTGTATGCTGTGCCTTTTGGACTGAGGTCCTCCCCTTACTCACGCACAGTCCATGGGAGTATATACATGGGGGGGGCTAGATGCTACTAGCTTCACTTGATCTGGATGTTATTTTGGGGTCCAGATTGACTGCACAGCTCTGTCCTTACATTTGTCTTCAGTTCAGTTCTTTCTTGCTCTTGATAAATAGCCCTTCAGCATTTGCCTTTGGATTGTGGAGCTCCGAGTGTGTGCCTTAAACAGTTTCTACTGATTTGTTTGTTTCCCCGGTTAATGTTGTTGTTTGCATCTACTGTTCTACTTTTCTGCAATGGATTTTTACATAAGTCTCTGTGTACTCTATAGACATTTTGGATGCTTGGTTGAGCCTGGATGTGAATCTCCATTTTGAAACCTCCCACAGACTTGGCACGTTTGGATTTGCTGGACTTTTTTATTTCTCTTGCTTCAGGGCCCTTGATGCCCCCATTCTGAGAATGGAACTGATGCTTTGCATTCATATTGCCTCCTGGGACAATGCTTGTTGAACTTATTTGGCCTTGCTGTGTACTATTTACATGCTTTTAAATGTATGTCTGTGTTCTTTGTTATACTCGGGCAGTCTGAGACATTTGTGGTAGAGTTTCTGCCCTGGGAGGTATAGATTCTAAGTTTGTCATTTCTTTTTTTTTTTGCAACTGAGTATACTTTATTGAAAGAGTTCAAATACATTACAAACACAACCATAAGAGCATAACAGACATATACAAAAACAACACAAAACAGAACAGTCTTCCAAAAACCCCTCTCTCCCTCCCTACCTATATCCCTCCCCTAGTGCAAATACTTCATCTTTTAGAAAATAAAAAGCAATATACTAAAATCATCAGCTTAACCATGTAAGGAAGGAGTAGAGCTCTGACCATTGTGACCTAGTTTTAGCAGTGTTAAAGGCAGAATTACCTATAGCTTTCTCTGCTGAAATGGTCATTAAACACTCCTGTACCCATTCCAAAAGAGTGGGGGACCAATTTCCTAGCCAGTGCCTGACTATGACAAGTTTAGTAACAAGATTAAGATTAAGGCCATATAGTACTTATGTGCTGCAACATTAATAACAGGGTAATTCCCCAACAGACCTATTTCTGGGATAAAATAATTATTGGAGCCAAAGAAGGGGGACATTTAGTTGCTCACCTTGGACCATAATAACCGGGCCGATGGGCACTCCCGCAGTTTATGAACCAATGTTCTTCCTTGTAAATTGCAATTAGTGCAGATTGAGGAAGGCAGTTTTTTCATTCAGAAAAGGGTGTAGGGAGTCCGAGCTAAATTATGCAAAATGATAAATTGCAATAATCTAAGTCTATCTTGTTTGACATACTGATAAGTGAAGTTCCAAATTTTGTGCCAGAGTAGATAAATCCACATGAGATTTAGTAAATTGTGCCAGTAGTAAGCCACAGGTGAAGCCAGGTTGCAGTCACGAGCTATCAGGGCCTTATAAAGGCCAGAGATTGCCTTCCTTTCTCTAGCTAGACGTGTATATTTTTCCATAGAAGATTTGGAGTCCTATAGCCATGGAGGTGGCCCCAGGAATTGTTTAATGCATGGGCTAAGCTGCATGTATTTAAAGAAGATATTAGTAGGAACCCCGAAAAGTTGTCCTCAGTTGTTGAAAGGAAATAATTATGTTATCTTGAATCCAGTCCCCTACAGTAGAAGTAGACATAACAGGCCAAAAAGATAATGGGATAGGTTTGTTATCTATCCATACATTTAAATTGCAAAACAATGGCTGTGACAGGTCTCTTGTATTTAAAACTTTGAAGGATTGACATAATTGAGAATGTGCCTGTACACTCCACCCAATAGGGGAAAATGCAGTGCTTCAGGGAGTTTTGAATAGGGGTATAAAGAAAGGAATGTAAAGAAATATTATGTTGCTTATCCAGCACATGCTCAATTTCTAGCCAGCTAGGTGGGGAGGAAAGGGATGTAACATCAATACCCCATTTAAAATATTTTGCCCCATGCAAGGCCACATAGTATTTGAAAAAAATCTGGTAACTGCAAGCCACCAAACTTATATGGTCTGCATAGTTTCCCATACACTCTACGAGGAGGTTTGCCCAGCCACAAAAATCCAGAGCATATAGAGAACACTTTCTGGAACCATTTCTTCAGGAGGTAACTATTCAGCATACTGAGGGGATAAACCCCAGCCCGTTCTCAGCACTTTTCAGTTCCTGAAACCTCAGAGCTTGTACCTTCATCACCTCACTCACCTGCCCCACCCCAAATCGACTAGCTCTGGCCTTTCCTCACCCTGTACTCATCCCTCTGTATTTTCATTGCCTTTCTCCCCTCCCTCTTCTCTTCTCTTTCTCCCCCATGTACCCCCAAATTCCCCACATACTACTCTGCCACCTCCCTTATCACTCCCTCTACGCCACGCCTGCCTTCCACCCGTTTCCTCTCCCACACCTTCCATCTCCTCATTTCCTGCACCCCTTAGTTTCTTTCTTTTCCGTCCCAATTAATCCCGTCCCCCTTCTTGATCCCCTTGCCTCCCTTGGCAACGCCTACCCTGGCTGCTACTCTCATTCCAATCACTAGCCCTGCTCTGGTTGCCACTCCCTCACTGTTGCTCGGGCTCTTTAAACCCCCTCTGCCCACTTGCTCAACACTGTTGCTGCCTATTCCAGCCTGCGGGCATACACTACTTCCACTCTAGATGGAATGACACTGAAATCTCCTTGCAAATTTCTAAGCTGTCTGGGAACCTAAAATTATTATCTTCCTCATAGTGAATTTTACTTATGAAGTAACCAGCACTACTCTACCAGTTATGGATTCATTGTTGTGTTTTTCACTTGATTCTGTATTACCAATGTATTATTCCTGTTGTCTGTCTTATCTGTATTGTACGATATCTGACCTGGAACCTTTGTAAATGAGCCTATAGCTCAAAGGTATTTAATCCCAAACTGAAATAAATCAATCAATAAATAAATAAATAAATAAGTTGGGAAGGAGACTCATTTTTATAAGATTTGCCTGTCCTCGGAGTGAAAGTGGCAGGTGCTTCCACTGTATTAAATCTTTTTCGATTTGTTGGATGACTGGATTCAAGTTCAGAGTTTGGAGTTTAGAGATCTTTTTAGAAAGTTGGATGCCCAAATATTTCAAACTCTAAGTTTCACACTGCAACCCCAAATGCATGCACAGAGGCTTAGGGTCAAAAGTGGAGACAGGGTAAACTGTAGTTTTAGCTAAATTAAGTTTATACCCTGAAAAGGTACTGAAGGATGATATGATGGTCAACGCAGCTGGCAAGGATGTTGACCTTTCTGAAAAGTGGAGTAGAATATCATCTGCAAAGGATGATACTGTAGCTCATATTCACACTATCCAATCTCTATACCTCTTACCTGAGCAGAAGAATTAATTCTTCTTGTCAGGGGTTCAAGATGCAAATTAAAAAGGTTGGGGGAGAGAGGGCAGCCCTGGCGAGTACCCCTAGTCAGA
This sequence comes from Neoceratodus forsteri, assembly GCA_016271365.2. Taxonomy (NCBI): domain Eukaryota; kingdom Metazoa; phylum Chordata; order Ceratodontiformes; family Ceratodontidae; genus Neoceratodus; species Neoceratodus forsteri. The sequence continues at coordinate 79,512,383 of CM028137.1, forward strand.
GAAAAGACTTCAGATAGTTCATTATTACACAATATGCGGGCAGTAGGAAAGGTATAGAGAACATAGATTCTCTTGATGAATTCTGCAGGGAAACATGCCTCCAGGACTCTAAATAAATAGGATGAGGAGACATGGCTGAATCCTTTCTCTGCATCCAGGGAGACCAAAACAGAATCTGCAGAGGTCCCCCAGGATGCAGAGTAAATGAAAGATCTTCATGAAGTGTTCGCTCGAGTTCCACCCCACAACAAAGCCGGCCTGCTCAGGCCCCAAGATGGATGTCCAAACTGAAGAGAGGCTAATTGTGAATATTTTGGCATACAACTTAATGTCATTATTTATTAGTGAAATAGGATGATAACTTTCTGGTTTGGCTGGGTTCTTCCCCAGCTTGGGCAATAATACTATGCGGGTCTCAGAAAGAGATTTATCAGAGGGAGGATGTGCACCTCAGTAGTTATAAAGGGCTGTTAGAATGGGAATTAGCATTTCTTCATAGGTTTCGTAGAAGAGGACTGTGAAACAATCTGGGCCAGGGGCTTTCCCTGAGGGAAGAGAGTCAATAGCTGAGGCTACCTCTGATGCCTTTATGCAACCTAGCAGGGAGCAGACCTAAGTCTCAGCCAAATGCAGAAGTTGAGATAAGGTCAGGAAGGTTTATAGGACATTACTAGAGGACAAGTCAGATGGAGAAGCAGTATAAAGGGTTTGGTAAAATTTAGAGAAAACAGTGGCCATCTGCTTGGGATCTGTTGTTAACAACCCAGAGGTGGGATCCTCTAGAGAAGACACCCTTCTGGTTTCTGACAGCTGTTTAATTTTGAGGGCAAGAAGTTTGCCTGCTTTGTTTCCCTGCTCTATATATGTGGCTTTAATTCTAGCAGCCACTCTGTCTACTTTGTCTAAAAGATGTTCTGCATAACAGGCTCAGAGTTGGACCAACTTCTCTCGAATGTGGTATGGGGAAGAAGGGATCAGATCCCGTTCCAATGTTCTAATTTGGTGGAACCAATCAGTGACTTGATCTTGTTTTTTTTTCTGTCTATGGGATGCCAGACTGATAAGTTCCCCTCTCCAGGTTACCTTGAGCCCCCTTCCCCATAAAATATATAAGGTTAAGTTGGTATATTGATTACATGATATAATGGTCTCCATATATCGTTTGAAGTGAGTAAATATCTCTGTATCCTGAAGGAGCTGGTTATTTAATGACTATGTGTGAGGGCATTGGGTAGCAGAAGGAAGATCTAGGGCTAGAGTAACAGGGGAGTAGTCAGAGATAACTCTGGCCTGTATATGGCAGTAGACAGTACCTGATATCAGGTGCTTGATTATCAAAAATAAATCTATTCTTGAGAAGATATTATGAGGTGCCAAAAAAAAAGTGTATTCCAGACAGGTGGGATGAAGAGTTTTCCACAGGTCGAGACAAGATTTCTCCCTATAAGTCTGGTCTAGATCATTAATTTGGGACAGATTCCAGTCCCCACATAAAATCATTGGCAAGTTGCTAAATGGAGACAATGCAACAGAAAGAAAAGGGAATAAATCGGGGGTATCTGAGTTAGGACCGTCTACTGAACCTAATAAGATTTCCATGTTCTCCACAAAAAGTGCAAAAAAATGAAACGTCATGCAGGATCTTTAATTTCTGCTAGGAGCATAAGGGTGATGGACTTAAATATAAATATGGCCACCCCACAATGACTGGAACTAGATCCCGAACCAAATGCTTTTCCAACCCAGGATTTGGTCAAGAAGGCCATCTGATTGTCCATTAAATGGGTCTCTTGTAAAAACACAACATGAGGGGCAAAGTGAGTTAGGTGTCACAGAACTGTGTATTTTTTCCTATTGTCCCTCCCTCCTTTTATGTTCCATGTGAAAAAAACATATGCGTTAAGCATTATCTGTTATTTATATAGGTATATAGATATAGGTTATCTGTGAAATTAACTAAGTGTAGAAAGATTTGCAAAGTAGGGGGAGTTATCTAGGTACTTGTCACAGGTGGCTGAAGGGAAGTGTTATCTATGAAATTAAGTATAGAAAGATTTGCAAAGTAGGGGGAGTGGCTTAGCTTGAAGGAACCAGGTTAAAACCAGATTTAAACACTGCCCTAGATAGCTTCTGGCGGAGCACCAGGAGGAAGGAGCTGCTGGTATAACTAAACTTCTCTACTGGAACTATATTGCCCTCCTTTCCTCCCCTCCACCCCCCCCCCAACGCAAAGGCAGTTTTATTTTTATAGGCACAAGATTTGACTGACAACAGGAACTTTCCTGTTTGGGAGCAGGAAGTGAGTGATCACAGAGCCACCAAAGACTCATCATCCTAGAAGGGCAAGAGTAGCTCTCCACCCCCCCCAGCTGCTGGTGGTCTGACTCTGAGCAAGTAAGGAGACTACTGAGAAATATAGGAACTTCTCTTCTCAGAACAGGAAGATCAAGAGCTAAAAGAGCACAGAGGCAGGAAGTAAGAAGGGAGAGAGAATAAAAAGAAATAAACAAACAGAGGAAAGAGTAAGTATTCCAAACAACAGTTAAGGGGCCAGAATAAGACATGATGGGAGTGGTGCAGTGCAGTGGCTGTGGAGCAGCAGTCTTCTGGGAAATGTTTTGGAGGATGCGGTGTTGTCCCATCTGCAGGCATCTCTATGAGCTGAGGGAGGAAGTTGCTCACCTCCAGGCTGAGCTGGCCAGGATTTATGGGACCTCCTCTCCCACCCAGGGACCACCAGGGTCACTGCCATTGCCTCAGAGAATGCCAAGAAAGAGGAGCAGTTGGACCACAGTGGGCTCAGGGAGGGTGAGGGTGGTGGAACAGAGGTGCATCCCTCCAGTTGTACCTCTCCACAACTTTTATGCCATTCTGGAAAAGTGTGGTTCCTCTATGGAGGCATCCACAGTGGAGACCAAGAAGGATGATGGGAACCTCCACAAAGGAGACCCACAGGAGGGTGGCATGGGACCCCACAGGGGAAGGAAACAACTCCTGGTGGGGGAATCCATTGTTAGGAAGGTAAACTGGGAGAGGAAGGGGAGAGGGAGGTAAGGTGCCTGCCTGGCACCATGGCTTGGAGAGACAGGGAGCGAATCCTCAGGATCACAGGAGCAGCTGCACAGGGGAGGGAGCTGGATGTCACTGCCCACCTAGGGACAAATTATCTGGCTAAGAAAGGGATCAGAGCAGTGCAAGAAGCATTTGTGGAGATGGGGAGTGGCCTTAGACAAATAGCATGCACGGTAACCTTCTCTGAGGTGCTGCCTGTCTATGGCATGGGTGAGGCTAGGGTGCTCCACACCATGGAATTCAATCAGTGGTTGAAAAACTGGTGCAGAGCTCATGGATTTGGCTTCATTAGGGACTGGGGGTCCACCTGGAGGGATGCAGGCCTCTAATGGCATGATGGTCTGCATCTGTCCAGGAGGGGAACCAGGATCCTAGGTGATAGGTTTAAATGCTTCATTGGCAAGCATTTAAACTAGCCAAGGGGAGAGAGCAGGGAAATCCTAGCCCCCCCAAACAAATCAGGGTACTAAGTGAGGTAGACACCAACATAGAGATGTCAATAGGGAGAAGCACAGGGGTAAATGGAGAAAGTGACAAACACAATATGGACAGGGATGGGGCAAAAAGGGGTAAGGCCATCAAGAAATGGAGGGTAATGAGTACCAACACCCGTAGTCTGGGCAACAAGCTCTCTGAACTGGTAGCCTTGATGGAAGAGGGATGCCTGGATATCATAGCAGTCACAGAAACATGGTACACAGAGAAACATGACTAGGATATTAACATACCAGGGTACACAACCTACAGGAGAGACAGGGATGGGAGAAGAGGGGGCAGAGTAGCTCTCTATGTAAGGGAAGGGATAAAAGCAACTGAACAAAAGAGTAAACAGGGAGGAGAGTAAGCACTGTGGGTCACCTTAGAGACTGGAAATGGCACCACAATCTGCACAGCGGTTGTATACAGACCCCCATGTCAGGGGGAGGGAATGGACAAGGATATGATAGAAGGCATACTTAGGATGGCAGAGAAAGGGGAGATACTGTTGATGGGGGACCTTAACATGCCAGATGTTAACTGGAGCACCTTTGCTGCAGCCACATCCAAAAGCAGGGCCATTCTTGATGTTCTTCTGCTGGCATGCCTCAGACGGCTAACTTTGGAACCTACGTGTGAGGGAGCAATCTTAGACATCGTACTCTCAAATGAGGACAGTGAGAGGATCTCAGACCTAGAAGTGGGTAGCCATTTGGGAACAAATGACCACCAAACAGTGTGGTTCACGATAAACTCAGCTACAGAGTCAAACCATACACAAGTGAGGGTTCTGGACTTCAGGAGGGCTGACTTTGGCAAGATGGGAGAGTGCCTTAGAAGAACACTAACAAACAGGCTAGAAGGAGGGGTGGAACAACAATGGGGAAATATCAAAACTGCCATCACAGAGGCAACAAGCCTTTGTGTGAAGCAAATAAACAAATCAAAATGAAAGAAAAAGCCACTATGGTTCTCAAAAGAGGTGGCAGTGAAGATTAGGGAGAAAAAGATAGCATTTAGGAAGTATAAGGAAACACAGAAGGAGCAAGACAGAAAACTATACCACTTAGGCAGAAGGAAGCAGGGAAGGTAGTCAGAATAGCAAAGGCCCAAACTGAGGAAAAGATAGCCAACTCGGTTAAGAAGGGGGATAAAACCCTTTATACATATATCAGGGAGCATAGAAAGACAAAGGGAGGGATAGTGAGGCTGACTAGAATGGACAGTGGGTGGGCAGAGAGGGACAGTGAAAAAGCAGGGATACTGAATGAATACATCTGTTTAGTATTCACAAAAGAGGTGGTGGGGGAGGTGCTTAATCCAATTAACAGAAGCACTCTGGATAGGGGGGTCGATCCCATCCTTTCAGAGAAGAAAGGGTTCTGAAAGAACTCCAAAAACTGAAGGTGGACAAAGCAATGGGGCCAGATAGAATTCCCACCAGAATTCTAAAGAATTAAGGGGTGAACTAGTGACACCATTGACTACCCTTTTTAACAAATCATTGGAGGATGGTGTGGTACCTGAGGACTGGAGGAAGGCAGATGTGATTCCCCTTCACAAAAGTGGGACCAGGACAGAGGCAGGAAACTACGGACCTGTCAGTTTGATCTCTGTGGTAGGGAAAGTGATGGAATCACTTCTGAAGGAAAGAACTGTTGAGTACCTAGAGGCCAGTGGAGCACAGGACCTAAGGCAGCATGGGTTCACAGCGGGAAGGTCATGTCAGACGAATCTAATTGATTCCTTTGACTGGGTGACCAAAGTAGTAGACCAGGGAGGGGCTGTGGACATGGTCTACCTAGACTTTAGCAAGGCATCTGACACAGTCCCACACAAAAGATTAGTAGTCAAATTAACCAGCCTGGGAGTGGGTCCCAGGGTGGTAGCCTGGGTAAAACATTGGCTGAGCAACAGGACACAGAAGGTAATTGTAAATGGAGTCCACTCTGAAGAAAGAGGGGTTATACTAGTGGGGTATCGCAGGGTTCAGTACTGGGTCCAGTCCTTTTTAATGTCTTTATAAGTGACATTGCAGAGGGGCTGGAAGGAAAATTATGCCTCTTTGCAGATGCCACAAAGATCTGCAACAGGGTTGATACACAAGGAGGCGTGGAAAGGATGAGAAGGGACTTGGCAAGGTTGGAGGAATGGTCAGAAGTGTGGCAGCTTGGATTCAATGCAAAGAAGTGCAAAATAATGCACCTAGGAAACAAAAACCAAGGGGAAGATTACACAATGGGGGGGAGGTAGTAACAACAACAAAAATGGAAAGGGACCTGGGGGTAATCATATCAGATGATCTTAAGATTGGCAAGCAATGTGAGAAGGCAGTAGGGAGGGCTGGGGGAATACTGGGATGTATAGGGAGAGGCATCACCAGCAGAAAACATGAAGTTGCTATCCCCCTGTACAGACAGTTGCTGAGACCCCATCTGGAGTACTGAGTCCAGTTCTGGAGACCCCATCTCCACAAGGACATAGAAAGGATGGAGGCAGTTCAGAGGAGGACAACTAAAATGGTGTAGGATCTGCAAGATAAGCTATATGAGGAGAGACTAAAGGAGCTTAATATGTATATCCTTGAGGAAAGGAGGGAGAGGGGGGCATGATAGAAATGTTTAAGTACCTCAGTTGAATCAACAAAGTCCAAGAGGGTAGGATCTTTCAGAAAAAGAGATGTGCAAGAACAAGGGGATACAATTTGAAGATAGAGGGGGGAATGGCTCAGTGGCAATTTGAGGAAGTATTTTTTCACAGAGAGGGTGGTGGACTCACGGAACAGCCTTCCTGAGGAGGTTGTGGGGTCTAAAACTGTGGGAGTATTCAAGAATGCATGGGACAGACATAAGGCAATTTTTGTGGGGGTAGGAAGAAATAGGTTGTTGGTTAAATAGGATCTGCAGCTTATCCTCTAGGTAGGGAAATGGGCAGACTAGGTGGGCCAAGCAGTCCTTATCTGCTGTCCAAGTCTATGTTTCTATGTAAGTGATTGAAAAGTACCAGAGAAGTAATTGCGCCAGGCCCTCCCCCACAACATCCCCTAAAGCATATACAGAAACAGTACATCCAACATACAATACAACTATAGAACTATTTACACAAGAACTCTGATTCCCCCAGGCCTAATTCCTTCGCCAATAATGCCAACTTCCGAGGTGGGGTGGAACTAGTTCTCAAGCACAGCCATAAATTAAAAGTTGTATATAAATCCCTCTTTATTAAAATGACCGTTAACTACAAAATAGTACTAGAGCAAGCATCTTGGAGATCTATATAATATTCTGGGCTAGCATAGAGTTAAGGTAATGAAAATAAAGCCCACATGTCCAGGGGTTGAATCCTCCACCTCGGTGGGTAAAAATATTGTACCCCTCAAACATCAAGCCTGGGTAATAATACATAAACCCTTTACCTCTCTATCATCTACACCAGAGTCTGAGGAGTGGGCTTTGAAGTCTATTACTGTAGTCTTCCAAAATAGAATAAAATCTCTCCTATGCAGTTGAACAAGGCCAATAGATGCTCCCAGGCTGTTACATATTTAAATAAGTTAAAGGGGGAAGCAGTCTATCTTACATAGTTAAGTAACAAACAGCTTCATGATAACTAGTGTTGCTTCCCATTTATGATCTTACTACATGAAGCCCTCAAGATATTAATTTTCCAAGGGGATATTTCAGATGGTCCTCTCTTCGATCTTTATAATATTGTAGTGAAGAAAGGACAAGATAATGATACTTTGAGGGAAGGGAAATCTTAACAAGTTTTATAATTATAGAAAAATGGCACTAGTCTCAGAATGGGTTTATCCACTCCAACAACATCCATGGATGATGCTTCATATTTCTGATAATATGAAAAATATAACTTTCACCTCATGTCTGGTATAATAGAATAATAAAATAATAATAAAGGGCTTCTTGGTAATTTGATTATAGTAGATCACCTACCTAGATAGTCAAAACTATATGATTCCTCAATTCTCGAGGTTATGTACCAGAATTTAATACTCCAGCTTCTGTAGGTCCTTATCAATAACAAAAGACATAAATATGATAAAAACTAAAGAAATGGGAGAAGAATGAAGCTCTGATTAGCTAACAAAAGCTTAATGAAGAGGGTTCTCCCTTAAATCTCCACCCACTAAAAACTATATCCCAGGCTTCTGAGTGCCCAGATAATTTCAAAGGAGAAGCAGCCTGACATACCCGGTTAGTAAAATTGTGACTGTCGGTGCGATAGTCATAAGTAACTTTGCCGCTCAAGGACTTTGAGATATCAGATGTCAAAAGGAAGAGGAACTGAGAAATTTCTCACTTGCTTTTCTGAATTCTGCAAAACAATTAATTCAGGTAAACAGAACGTTTCTAAGGGAGAGCATCCCATGGTCTTTTGAGTGATCTTGTCTGACCTTTCTAATAGTGTGCCAAACATCCCATGCTAATATTTAGGTAATGTACCTTGTGTTGCCCATAGATGGTGTTCCACATTTCCATTAACCAGACGAAGTACACTTGAAGCTCTTACTAACCAAAAAGAGATTATTAGAGGGTGCCTTTTCAGCTATATTATATAGAAATGATAATACAAACCTGTATAACCCTAAACCAGCTAGCCCAACTTAAATAATTCTAAAATGGGTCCAAGTTTGTGAATAATGTACCCTCCATTGGCAGACCAACATGTAGAATAATATCAGATTTGAAGAACAATGGAAAGTCACCATTGGCATCATATGTACACAGTCTTTGAGCAGGTGTTGTCCATGAAGTGTCCAGATCATCAGTGGTAAGCCATTCAGGGATCCGCCTTTGACACTCGACTGTCACAGCCTGCTCTTCAGGTAGTAGCTTGAAAAAGGTCCAGGAACAATAAGGGCAAAGCTGCAGCTGCTTTTTTCTGCAGAATCATAATGTTTCCTGCCTAAGTCCATGGTGACTTGAAGTTTGGAAGGATACAAAAGACGATGTTTGACGTGTGCCGCTCATAGCTTGCTGAGTAAGGGGTTGTGTGCTGCCCGAGCTTGCCATACTTTGTTGGTGAGCTCTTGAACAATCCTTATTTTTTTTTCTAGCCCATTGTATAGAGCCAAGAGCATGTACTTTCCTTAAGATGTGGTCCTAATCTAGAAAATTTTATAGCTTGAAGATTATCAGACAAGGAGATTCTTCAGGTGAGGGTTTAGCTTGAAGCACTCTGTGTGCTCTTTCTATGATATAATTAGAACCATTGGAGGAGGGATTGGCTAACTTGGTACACAGTTTCTGAACAAAGTCCAAGGCATTCGTGCCTTTTTCTTCCTCCAGTAGGCCAATAATTACTAAGAGGTTGCATCGATTACGGCCTCCTAGATGATCGACTTTAAGGTCTAGGGCAGCCACTGAGCACTTCAATGAGACTATCTAGGGGTCAAGCCATGAGCGGTGGTCTTCAAGTGAGGAGATTTGGGTCTCTGCATTGGACACCCTAATTGAAAGATCCTTCAAGGTAGGCTTAATGTCCTGCATTTGTTTGATTAAAGTGAGGACTGTATGTTTAATTTCTGAGAACTCTGAGTATATCTGTGTGGGCGAGAGCTCGATCATTCCTGGAGCCTGGGACTGGAGTGATGAGTTGCTCCGGCAGGAATGCTTTGCCTCCAGGGTCAGCAACTGATCGTCTTCCCCTCCTGAAGGAGGTAATGGTAAACCTGATGTTATTTCCACCTCTCGGTTCCCAAATTTCACCAGAGTACTGCAGACCGACTCTCCAACAGGTTAGTAGCACTATTTGCAGGATAAATCGCACAAAGAAGGGTTTTTCTGATGAATTTGTTAGTGATGCTGAGGAGCTCAAAAAGAGCACAGCTAGCTCATCACCGGCATCACGTCACCTCCAGGTTTGGCATTTCTGCTTCCTAGAGGGGGTTGAGGGTTTATGTTTAATGGCTGGGAATAGTTTGTGAATTTTCTGCATGCTTCCAGCTAGGGCTATTTCATTAATACAATGCGAGGTGGGTGGCGTTCGGGGACTGGGGTGGTATATTGGAAAGCTCTTCCTATGCACTTCATAGTCCAGAATATGGTTGGAATGTGGTCAAAAGGACTGGGGGTGGAAGGGATGTCATTGTCTGGGATTGGGGAGGGGTGGGTGGGATTTGGTGGGAGAGCAGGGAAGGTTTTTTTATCGTTGGTTGCTGTTTGAGATGTTTTTTCAGTGAGGGTTGGGGATTTTTCTTGTCTCTAAGGTGGGGAGGGTATCCCAGAGCACTTTATATCTTGGTTTTCTTTTCCTGTTTGGATGGATTTTTGCCTACATTTTGAGATTCTGCAATAAGTGTACGGTATAACTTTATTTCCTGGAATGTTAAGGGGGCAAAAGAATAAACAAAAGCATTACATGATTCTAAGTCACCTTAAGAAAAAACAGGTTAGCATTGCTATGATCCAAGAGACTCACGTAAGATGGGAAAAGGTCTTACTCTTTAGGAGGAGCTGAGTGGCCCAGACTTCTGGAGCTCATATCAGTACTAAGAGGGGTGAAGTAGCAGTTCTAGTAGTTTGAGGGGTTTCTTTTCAGCTAATTCAAGAATGCTGGGACAAAGAAGGGAGACTCCTGTTGCTCCATGGGCATTTAGGGATCTTAGAAGTTGTGATGGGCACTCTTTATGGCTCCAACACTGACTCCCTTGGGTTCTTTTTGGACTTGGCAGTTCTTTTGGCCATGTTTCCTTGAGTGACTATTATTCTGGGAGTATTGGAACCTGGTCTACCAGGCTGAACTGGATAGATCTGGTTCCTACATGTGGGGTTTGTCACCTGGCCAGAGGAGGTTTAGGGAATTATTGGACCAGTTAGGCCTGATCAATTGGTGGCAGGTCCTACACCCAATGAAGAAACAATTTACATGTTATTGCTCCCCACATGGGACATCATCCCACACAGATTTTCTCCTCTTGAATAAGGAATCTGTAGGTGGACTTATTTCTGCCAAAATTATGCCTATTGTCTTACCAGACCATGCACTGCTCTCTGAGATGCGATTATTAAGTCATGCAGAGGAGGGAGACAGCATTTGGAGGTTGAATTCACAACTGCTTAAAGATCTCCATTTACCTGATATGTGTATTTCTTTACTTTTATGAAAAATTGTGTCCTACTCAAAACTAGCTGAATCTTCTGTTCCAAACATATACCACTGTCAATGCTACCTGCTGATACTTTGTATATACTGTATTATTGTATCTCACTTCATTTGTATTATTATTATTTTCTTGTGTGTTGCATCCCATGTATATTGTCCCTTGTTCCTTGCTAACAAACCCAGGTCCACCTCGAAAATCAGCTTGCTCAATGGTGATCGCCTGTTTAAATAAAGACTTTGATTGATTGATAAATAAAGATTTTGATTGATTGATTGATTAAGGAGTTTCTTACCAAGTTCTTTGAAACTAATATGGGGTCGGTTTCAAAGATTGATGTATTTTGGTGGGCGCTAAATTGTGCAATCCTGGGAGACCTTGTCTGTTTAGCTGTCAAGAGGAAGAAAGCTTGAGACTGGGAAGAGGAGCAGCTCCTCCACTGGATTAGGCACCTGGAGAGGTGGCTGTCCTCCAAGTCCCCCCCGGAGGTTTAGGGTCAACTTAACTCACTTCATGCAAAATACTCTGAGCTGAGTTCAGAAAAAGCCAGGCTGGCTCTTCTCAACACTAAAACTGGATATTTGGAATTCGGGGAATGAGCTGGGTGGTTGTTGACCTGCAGACGCAGCTTGAAGCAACGAGATTAGTTTCCCACCTGAAGCCTGGTCCAGGAGAGGAGATTTTGACACATCCTCAGGATATAGTGGCAACTTTCAGGGAGTTCTATAAAGAGTTATATAAGGACATCCTCCTACTCTGGAGGTCCAAGCACAAATTTATGAGTACAGTACTTAGACAGCCTCCCTCTTTCCTGCCTTTCCACCCAAAAGCAGGACTTCTTGGTGGGCCCGAGAAGACTATCGGAGGTGCATAGAATGATTCGTCAGCTCACCTTAGACAAAGCCCCAGGACCTGATCGTTTCTGTAACAATTTTGTGTTGTTTTTGAGGAGGTATTATCGCCTTTTCTTACCCGCTTATATAACTTTTTGCTTTCTGAGGTACTGACAGATCACTCCTTTAACCAGGTTTGGATATCACTTAGTCATAAACCAGGTAAGGACGAGCTCTGCTCAGCAAATTTCTGGCGAACAGACTGAAGACAGTCTGGGATGACTTGATATCTTCTCTACAAGTAGGATTTATGACTCGTCGTCTTTCCAGTGACCACCTGAGAAAATTGATTTAGCTGATTTCTGCATCTGAGGAGAGCAAGGTCCCGGTGGTGTTTGTCTCCCTGGATGCAGAAAATGCTTTTGATCAGGTGTCCTGGCTGTTCTTGTTTGCAGTTTTATGGAAGTTTGGGATATCCTCTAATTTTTGTGTATGGGTTAAGGTAATGTATAGTAGCCCCAAGGCTAGGATCCATTGCAATGGACTTTCCTCGACCCCCTTTCAGCTCAGCAGGGGCACTCAGCAAGGGTGCCTTCTCTCCCCTATGCTTTTCAATTTTTATTTAGAGGCCCTTATTTTTAAATTATAGAGTAATATGGATATTAAAGGAATTTTAATAATAATAATAGTAATCTTTATTTTGCATAAGCGGCTTTCAAAGTACCAAAGCGCTTTACAAAAGGTTAAATCAACAGTAATAAAATCAATAAATATGATCCAGAGCAATCACAAAAGTCTAACAAGGTTCATTATTCAGTGCCATCAAAAGCCTGGCACCATAAAAAAGTCTTTAATGCCTGTTTAAAGCTTCCCACCGTTGTGCACTCCTGCAGCCGATGGGGTAGAGAATTACAGAGGGTAGGGGCCACATACATGAATGCACAGGCCCCAGAAGACTTCAGAGACACCCTCAGAATCTCCAGCAACCCATCATCAGCTGAATGGAGCTGTTGCAAGGGGCAACAGGGAACAAGAAGCTCTTTCAAGTAGTCAGGGCCAAGTCTATGTAGGGCTTTTCAAGTCAGTAAACCAACTTTAAAGGTGATCCACCACTGAATCGGCAGCCAGTGCAGAGTGCGCAGCACAGGAATAATATGAGAACTTCGAGAAGTCCCTGTCAACAGTCTTGCTGTGGCATTCTGCACTAGCTGCAGGCGATGGATATCAACCCTAGAAAGTCCTAAGTATAGGGAGTTTGCAGTAATCAAGGCGCGAGGTCACGAAGGCATGGAGCAATTTAGGTAGATCACTGGATGGAACAAGATGCTTGATCCTGGAGATGTTCCTAAGATGGTAAAAGGAAGACTTGATGACTGTCGACACCTGGGATCATAAAGTCAGCCCACTGTCAAGCACCACCCCCAGGTCCCGCACCCATTCAGAGGTTGGGGGCAGTAAGGTATAAAATCTTGGCTTATGCAGATGATTTTTTAATGCACATTGAAGATCCCCTCTCTTCAATTCTGGCAGCCTTAGCCACGATCCACAAATTTTCAGGATTGGTGGGTTATAAATTGAATATTGAAAAGACTCAATTATGCCCTTAAATTGTTATGTGCCCAAACAGGGAATCTTAAATCTTGGCCTGGCCTGGGAACCCAAAGGGCCTAAATACCTAGGAATTCACTTACCCCAATCCCTTTCGGATATGGTTAAATTGAACCTCCCTCCATTGTTACAAGCTATCAAATCGAACCTGTGGAGATGGGCTACATTACCTATGTCCCTTTTGGCCTGAGTCAGTATTATTAAAATGAATGTCCTTCTAATGTTGCTGTAGCCCTTGGGGATTTTGGGGGTGTTCTTGCTGAAAGTTTGGTTTTTGCACTTACAATGACTTTTAAACCAGTTTTTGAGGAAGGTGAGTGTGGTATGCCACACTTACTTCAAGTTTACACTTCCAAGGGAGGGGGGCGGGGTTGCGTCTTCCCAACTTTTTCATATATTATTTAACTATACATGGCTCCAAACTTCTGAGATGGAGGAGCAGTGGTGCCCTACCCCCTGAAGGCAGTTATCAGCCCCTCTGGCTTCAGTTGGAAGCTCATTTATGTAAGAGTGTTGGCTTACAGTTAAGTAGCCTGCTGTACATTAAGCCTGCTAGTTTGCCTTTTTACTTAAAACATACCTCTCTAACGTGGTCTTTGAAGGCCCATGGACAACTGGAAAAATTTCTCAACTTAGACTGGCATCGGGCACCAGCTCAACAGGTCTTTGGTAATCCCAACATTTGTAAAGCTGGCCACCCGATACCAGTGGCATTTTGTCCCCAGTTAAGTGCGGCCAGTATAAAGTCTGTACTGAGAGATGGTATACTTTTGTCTCATGGTGAGATGCAGGAGCGTTTCTCCATTCCCCTCTTCCATTGGTTTAAATAGCTACAATTAACTAAAGCTGTGACTTGCTTTTTTTGGATCAGGCCCTTGGACTGTCTCTGACAGTGATACCCTGTCACACCTTATGTACCTTGCAGATCAGCCACATCCTGTATCTGATCTCTATTCCTTTGTACAAACCCTAAATCTGGGAACCACTCATTAATAGACTGGGCACTCACCTCCCACCCCAACCGGGTCATCCAAGCTGGTCTTCTCCCTGACTCCAGAGTGACCACCACATTACATACCTGATCAGGAAAATTCACCGTCCCACATCTGCCCCAAAGTTTCTAATCCAATAGTCCTATAAATCCCTCAACCTCACCACCGTGCTCGAAGACCTAGCCCTCGCTAACTGGACCACACCCACTCCAGTCCGCTCCATTGATGATGCCTTCATGCACTTCCAAGACACATTCCTCGATGTCTGGAATATGCATGCCCCACTGCGTTACTCCAGGGTACGCGGTAACCATCTGCTGTGGATCACCCAAGAACTTATAGCCTGCCAAAATGGCCATGTCAGTGCATAAATCATCGTGCATCCCACAAGACTTCACCATGTACCATGTGCTGTGTAATAAGTGCACCAGAGCAACTCGGCTCACTAAAGCAGAATACTTCAACTCCTCCCTCCAGTCAAACTTAAATAGCCCATCCAAATTCTGGACGGTCATCCACTCCCTCTTCTCCCCCACCGGCTACAAATGCCACACCACTCCTAAACGTAAACAACTCACTCCTCTCAGACCCAGGGGCAGTGGCTGCCTAGTTCAACACATACTTTGCCTCTTGTGCCTCAAATCTCCTCTCCTCCCTGCCCCCACTGCTCCACCAGACACTACCGCAGGAGCCTCAAACTCGCTAGGGCCTTGCACCTTCTTGTTCCAATCTATTACACAAACTGAAGCCCTCCAGGGCCTACTGGCCCTAAACCATTCTAAAGGTAATTCCCCCTACGGGCTGGATGCCAAACTCCTTCTCCTCTCTGCACCAGCCATAGCAACACTTCTAGCCAATCTCCTAAACCTCTCCTTTACCACTGTTGCTGTCCGCAGGCCTGGAAACACACCGTTGTCATTCCTCTCCCTGAAGGGGGCTCCTCCTCCTCCACTTCAAACTACTGCCCTATCTCGCTCTCCTCCCAGTCCTTGCCAAACTACAAGAACACCTGGTACTCACCCAACTTACCTCCTTTCTCTCTGACTCTAACTTCTTCACGTCGTTTCAGTCTGGTTTCAGATAGGGCCACTCCACTGCTTTCTCTTTGTTAAGACTCACTGACACCATCCTCTCCAGAACGGGTAGAGGACAGATCTTTTTGGCAATATTTGTCGACCTCGCTAAAGCATTCAACACGGTCTCCCACCCCTTGCTGTTAACAAGCCTCTAAGATGCAGGCCTCACTATCTCAGCTATTAACTGGTTCAGTGCCTATCTCTCAAGAAGAACACAATCAATAAGAATTGAGGATGCCACATCTTCCCCCCTCCCCGTGACTACTGGTGTCCCCCAAGGGTCAGTTCTTGGCCCCATCCTGTTCTCCATTTTTCTCAACAACCTACAACAAATCTGCACAGCTTCATCTATTCAAATGTATGCTGATGACACCGTCCTAGTCGCCTCTGACTCTTCCCTGGAAGAAGTAGCATCCAGCCTCCAGTCCGACTTCAATAAAGTTCAATTCTGGTTCAGTTCGCACCAGCTATATCTCAATGCTAAAAAAACTGCCACCATGTCCTTCGGCATGAGACAGAGGCTATCCTAATTCCTCTCACTCCCGTCCTTCCACACTCAGGACAGGAAAACCCTGGAGGATGTTACTTCCTTCTGATATCTAGGGGTATGGCTCGACCGTCACCTTACTTTCTCCGATCACATTGATGCAATTATAAAAAAACTTGGCCGCAAGCTAGGTGCCCTCTACAGGAACCGCTCTTGCCTCCCTTTTACGGTTAGGCAGAAACTAGTGCAGAAGATGATCCTTCCTTCCTTAGACTATTGTGACATAGTCTACAGTGCTGCACCAAAATCCTCCTTATCTAAACTAGACTCCCTCTTCAACACCTTCTGGCACTTCGCTCTCAATACCCCCTCGTTCCCACCACTGTGACCTCTACCGCTCCCTCTCCTTCCCTTCCCTCAAAAATTGCTGACTACTGCACTGCTCCAAGTTTGTCTCAAAATTCTGGCTTGGGGCCCTCCCCTTCTACCTCTCCTCCATATTGTTGTTGGCTCCCACTCCCTCTCATGTCCTCTGGTCCCTTGACACCCAACTACTATATATTCCCTGACATAAGGCCTCTGCTAGACAAACATCCTTCTCGCACTATTTCCCAAACTCTGGAATGTCTCCCCCTCAAATCCGTCACTCTTCTTCTACCCACTCCCTATCAACTGCAATGGCTAACTACCTCATGGTAAACTGTGCCTGCAGTCCATAAATTAATGCCCCTCCCATCAAATTCCCATTGCCTGACCAGCGGCACCACCCTATACTTGGAAGCTGGTCCATATATACATAAAACAAAAAAAAAAGGCACGTACTCACCTTCTCTTGACTCTCTCTGTCTTGCCTAGATTTAGCCCCAAGTGTTAATCTACAGCAGCAATTTGTATTCTATGTAGGTATGCATGTATGTATGTATGTCTGAAGTTGTATGTATACTCTGGTATATGCTTTTACCTGACTGTTAACCAATATTGTAACCAAGTACTTCCATTTTACTCTGTACAACTGTTTAATTGTATCTCTATTGTGATAACCTGCGTGTTATCCTCCCTTTGTAACCCTTCCCCCCGGTCGTACTGGGAAATGAGCATCGTTTTGATCAGTGTGCCTTTCCTGGTTAATCAATCTCAATAAATAAATAAATAAACAATCTATGGATCCCCTTCTTTTATGAAGTACTTGCTTTTATTGGCAACAAGCATTGAATCTGCATCATGATTTTAAACAATGGTAAACTATATGGCGTAATCTCTATAGATATGTTAAAAGAGATTGATATAGATGGACTCAATTCTGAGTGCTACATGATATATATTACACATCTGCTAAATTGCATGCAAAGGGGAAATCTATGTCTCCAGTTTGTTCCCATTGTGGTCTCTCCAGTTGCACTTTATTTCATATGCTTTGGGAATGTCCACATGTAGTGCCTTTTTGGAACAGGATTAAGGCCTTGCTAGACCCCCTGTTGGGTCTGAAGGATGCCTTCACCCCTGAATATGTCTGTTGGGAGATTTTCCAAAGAGTTTCCTTGGTCAGCATAAAGCCTATATGGCTTTAATATCCATCACGGCAAAGGTTATAATATTACAACACTGGCTGGAGGACTCCACATCATCCTTTCGAAAAAGGCACAATGAAATTTTGCAAGCTTTGCTGGGTGAAAAGAAAATTGCCAGACTCCAGCAGAGGGAGGACCATTTCCGTCAAAGGTGGGAGTTGTTGCACATTCTGTTGACAGTGCCTGGGGAGACTTGATGGGAGCAGACTGGAGGCAGTTCCTGGGTGTTCTAAAGCTTTCTTGTTACAGTTTTAAGCCTAGACTGCCCCCCCTAGATTTGAGTTATGGGTGGCTGTCACTTAGATGTTATGGTGCTCTGGGAAAGGGTTTTGGGGAGGTTCTGGCTGGATGGTTTGGTGTGGGTGTGAGGAGAAGGTTGATTTGTTATTTTGGTTTATTACTTCACCTAGTTCTCCACTGCTGTTTTTTGGAGTTTGTTTTATTTGCTTTGTTTTTTTGAAAATGTTAATAAAGTATATTGAATAAAAAAAAAGAAAAGGGCAGTGAAAATGGGCAGACTAGGTTGATGAGGTGGTCCTTATCTGTGGTCAAATTCTATGTTTCTATGTTTCTGTGATAGAGGATGATAGAGTGAGGGAGAGTCTACAAGCATTGAAATTGGTCAAATCACCAGGCCCGGACAGAGTGCATCCAAAGGTACTAAGGGAACGGACTGAGGAGCTGGCAGGGCCACTGGCAGGCCTATTTTATAGTTCACTGTAGTCAGGTGTGGTACTGCATGACTGGAGAACAGCACATATGGTTCCCCTCCACAACAGTGGTCCCAAGGATGACCCTGGGAATTACAGACCAGTCAGTCTGACCTCAATCATGTGCAAGCTCATGGAGACCACACTTAAGGAAAGGTTGGTAGAATATCTAGAGGAGGAGGAGGAGGATGGTCTCCAGGATGCAAGGCAGCAAGGGATCATGAGGGGGGAGATTGTGTTAAATGAATCTGATTCACTTCTTCACTGGGTCAGTAAGACAGTAGACAGGGGCTGAGCGGTAACCATCCTCTGTCTGGATTTCAATGAAGCCTTTGACTCTATGCCCCACAAAATGTTGATCAGAAAGTTGGTGGATCTCAGGGCTGGGGATAAGATGACCAGATAGATGGAAAACCTAGCTGAAGGACAGAACACAGAGGGTGATTGTTGCATGAGAGTTATCTGGCATCAGAGAGGTCACCAGTTGGGACCCCAGGGTTCTGTGCTGGGACCAGTGTTTTTCAATGTCTTCATCAATGATATTGGGGACTGAATTAAGAGCAAGATGTGCCTATTCATGGATGACATCAAACTCTGTGTGAGAGTGGACACAACTGATGGGATACAGGACCTACAGGATGATCTGAAAAAGCTGGGGAGGTGGTCTGGGATCTGGCAGCTTGGCTTCAATGCCAAAAAATGCAAAGTTACACACTTTGGAGCCAATAATCCCAGGGTGGAATACTACCTGAGTGGACTACAGGTATCTGCATCAGAGGAGGAGATCTACCTGGGAGTGATTATCACTAGTGACCTGAAGCACTCGACACAGTGCAAGAAAGCAGCAGCAATGGCAAACAAGGTGCTGGGATGCATAGCCAGGAGGATCAGTAGTAGGAGAGAGGAGGTTAAACTGCCCTTGTACAGGTCTCAATGGTGAGGCCACATCTAGACTATGGATTTCAGTACTGCTGCTCACACATCAAACAGGACATTAACCTGCTGAAGAAGATCCAGAGGAGGGTTAGAAGGATGATAGCAGGTCAGCAGGGTAAGACATATGAGGAGAGGTTGAGGGCACTGAACATGTACTCCATGGGGGACAGGAGACAGACAGCAGACATGATTGGGACCTTCAAGAACTTGAAAGGGATAAATAAGTTGGATAAGGAAGGTGTCTTTAACCTGAGTGGCAACCATAACATGAGGGGGCACAGTCTTAAGCTGGTAGGGGGAGGTTTAGGAGGGAGGTCAGGAAGCAGTTCTTCATGGAGTGGGCAGTGGACACTTGGAATGCATTGCCGGAAGAGATGGGGTCATTGAAGACAGTGGGAAGCTTCAAGAGAGGCTGGGATAGGCATAGGGGAAAGGTAAGGATCATGTGTAGGGAGGTTGGGAGGAGTGGGGAATGGGGCAGGGACAGCAGCTTGAGCTGTGGAACCTACAATACAAGCAGACTAGGTTAACCAAATGGCCTTCTCCTGCTGGCTTCTTTGTATGTTTGTACATATATAAGGCAGCACATTATATGGTGTCATCATGTCTGCATGCCAAACATGTCAGCACATCAATGTCTGCCTCTGCCTCTTCCCAACATGTTCCTCACAGCTGGACTGCCAACAGCAGCCACCTAGGTGGCAGTGTTATGATGGAGGATGTGACCATCTAAGGTGGCCTCTATGATGCTTCTTCTAAGTCCACCGTGGCCAAACATGACCCCATCTTCCACTTCTTCTGCATTTTTGCCCTGGCTTGCCCTCTCCATACTTACCACTGTTCTCTATACTCTCCTCTTTCTCTCCCTCATTGGTTGACCACCGCCTAACCCATTACACCTTCGTCATTTCTAAATTCTGGCTGACTTCACTGCCCCCTTATCTCAGTTCACTTCTCTCCCCTATGCCTCCTTCCTTTAATTCTCTCTGTAACTTAGGCTAGTGCTCCCTACTGCTCCCTTCTCATAAATCACTTGCTGGAATGAATGCTCCTCTTTCCATTTTCCTAGTATCTGGAACTCTCTTCCCCTAACAATTTGCTCTGCCTCCTCCAAATGCTCTCTCTCTCTCTCTCTCTCTCTCTACTCCCAAGCCCACACTGCTCCCTCCTGCAAATGCCCATAATCCTAAATCCTGCCTCTCCCATTCCTCTTCCCTACACTCTACCTGTCCCCCAAGCTCTTACACCTCTCTGCACCTCCCATGTCCAACTTCTAACATATTCCAACCTCTATACTTATTCTCTCCTCCATTTCTACCCTCTCTTTCTCTTCCCTTCCTACTCTTGTAATCCTTCCTTCCCTTCAACCTCTCCCTTTCTACCTCCTCCCCTTCTCACTCCCCTCCATAACTTTCTCAACACCATTGATATTCTTCCTGAATTCCACTTCCTCCTCTCCCACTGCATTCTCCACTTTCCTCCCTTGTCCCCTTCCTCTTATCTTATCCTATCCTATCCTCATCATCGTGTCCACTCCTTTCCTCTATGCTTGCTTTTCTCAAACCTTCTTTTCTTTCCCTACTCCTGTTTCCTCCCTGTGTTCCCCTCTCTTTAATTGACTCTTTCTACCCTGTTCTGTTCCTGACTTTACAACCTGTTGATTGCCTGGTTCTTCCCACTTCTGATGTAATCAATTTGTATTGTTATTAATTTGTGCCAATATGTTACTGTGTGTTACTTAAGCAATAAGGCATGACAGGGTGTGTGTTATCATGTAATAACATCACTCCTGGGGTGGGTTGAAACACGAGGCAAAGCTGAGTGCTTCCACCACCCCAGGAGTGACGTTATTACATGATAACACACATCCCTGGAGTGCCTTATTGCTATTATACAATGGCTCATTGTTATACAAAATTAAAAAAAAATAAAAATAAAAAAATTATTTTAAGGAATCCAGATGGTTATGATCCATAGCCAAAAGCTCATCATCCATAGCATCCAAATCAATACAGTGATGTTATTGTGTAATAACATCACTGTCTCAGGCACACATTGACCAATCAGAATCCAGGAAATTTTCTTGCCATTGTATAATGTACATTGCCGTGCCTATAGCATTATCATTTTTACTGCATTTTTTACTTGTTACTATCTGATCATTCCCTCCCACTTCCCCCAGGACACATCTGGAAAAAAGCTTTAAGACTTAGTATGTCTTGCCTGGTAAATCTCTTTAAAATAAATAAATAAATGTTTAATCCTCCTCCCCCGCCTTGCCCCTCAATGTCTCGAGACCACTCCTGATTGTAGGTTACTGGCATCATTTGCAGTAATGCTAGCGCTGTGCTGATGAGCCAGTTATCCTTGTAATTTATTTGGTTGCATCCTGCATGACTGCATACTCCTTGCTTCTGCAATTCATGAACAAACTCTTTTCAGAGCCAATATGGCTGTGGAGAGCTTGCTCTATATCTACACAATATTATGCTGCATTGCGTAAAATCAAAACACTCTGAAAACAATATTTTACATGTGGACTAGGCTACCTTGAATAAATACATTATAAAAATGGTAAAATCATGACCCTGCTGAAAACAAGATATTGCATCTAATCCTGGACATTCTGAGTAAATACAATGCAAAAATGTGTAAAATGAAGATCCCTATGACAATGAGATGTAGCCTCTCCCCTTCCCCCATCCAGGATACAGAATATAGGAAAAGAAATATTTAAAGAGGATAGGAAATTTGTGCTAATTGGCAGCTGTTTATAAAGTTCTTATTCTCAGAAATTATATGCATTCTCCTAAAGTATTCATATTTAACTGTACCTGAATAAAAAGTGACAGGTAAAACTGTAGTTTGCATTGTTGTTTTATTATGAGCAGCATTCTGTTACAGTTCACTTCATGGAATCACTTATGTGAAGTTTTTACTATGTCATGATTTGTGTACAGAATGCTAATTATGAGCTGCTGACCTATCAGAACCCTGTTTAGAGTTCTGTGCACAAACCATGACATCGTTAAAACTCCAAATTATTGGTTCCATGAAGAGAGCTGTAACAGAATGCTGCCCATAAAAACAAGACAATGCAAAATACAGTTTTTTATATCATTTTTTATTCAGGTACAGTTAAATATGAATAATTTAGGCGAATGCATATAATTTCTGAGAATAAGAACTTTATAAGCAACTGCCAGTTAGAAATGATTTCCTGTCCTCTTTAAAGGAAATCAACTGTAAACTGAACTTCACTGTGTTCACTAACATAAGCAAACAGTTTTTTTTTTTTAAACTTATTATTATTGATTGATAAGAAGGCACAATACAGGGGTCAACAGTAAAAAAAATCACCACAGACACAGGTATATACATTGTTCAAGAATTCAAATCTTATATCCAAACATCTGTGTGGGTCCCGACATTTGATAAATCCCATTGGGGGATGTTATCCCACACATTATGCCTATGCTAAGTGGTTTTCTTTGCTACAAGAGCTACTAGCCATACTACTGTCATTATTAGGGTCGTGGCCTTCTCAAAGATAAATAACAGATGAGAAATTCTTGCACTGGAAAGTGACTCAACTGGAGTCAACAAATTAAATTTGAAGAGACCATGCTGTTGTTCGGTGTTTATCTCAGGAGGCTATCCTTATCATCAGTGAGGTGGGGAGGTCGTATCATGGTGAAGAGTCTGTCTTTCTGGTGGGCCCCCACCTACCCCTC
Organism: Neoceratodus forsteri; assembly: GCA_016271365.2. Taxonomy (NCBI): domain Eukaryota; kingdom Metazoa; phylum Chordata; order Ceratodontiformes; family Ceratodontidae; genus Neoceratodus; species Neoceratodus forsteri. Next base: position 79,534,999 of record CM028137.1, read on the forward strand.
TGATTCTTCCCCTCCTTCAGTCCTCTAGGTAGTTCTCTAGGTCCATACTCTGGTTCTGGGTCTCTACTAAATCCCACTTCACCCACAGCTCCCTCTGTTTCTCTATGGTAAGCCTGAGTGTAGCTGTCAGTTCTTCCATTCTTTTTATATTTTCCACCCTGGCTCTCCACACTTCAAATGAGGAAGGGGAGGCCTTAAGCCACTTTGCCATTATTTCCTTCTCTGCTGCCAGTTCCTGAAAAGGCCCTGTTGTCTGTTGTTAGCTACCTCCGGTGTTATGAAACTGAGGATCAGTGTATTGAAATTAAATGGGATCCACGCTCCCCACATTTGAATGAGGTGTTGATGGACTATGGACCAGAAAATAACCACCAAGGGGCAGGACCATAAAATGTGGGTGTGGGTGCCCACCTGACCTCAGCCCCTCCAATAGGACTCAGAGCTGATGCTACTGAAGTGTCTGATGATTGAGGTGGTGTGGAAGAACTGAGAGAGGCATTTCCAGAGGAACTCCCCCCATCTAGGTGATGCAGTGGTTCTCCACCCCCTCTCCCAGGCCATCCTCCATTGTTCAACAGGGATTAGGGAAGTTTCTTTATTGTTTTATAACATATTAGATTGCAGTATTTATTTCAAATGTGGTGGCCATAACGATGGGGTGTGTGTGTGTGTGTGTGTGTGTGTGTGTGTGTGTCTGTTTGCTGCAGCTCAATATATTTTTTTCCCTAAAAGCACAGTAAGAAATTCCTGCTGATTGCTACATATTTAGCTTGGATAGTTCACAGAAGGCCTGGCATATGTCTGAGACAGTTCTTATCAGATAGTGTCTTAAGAGGTTAAAAAAACAGTGTAAATCTTTTTAAATTCATTGCTGGGAGAAGGTGACATTTATGAGGTATGAATCTTTCTTGAAAGACAATACCTGCCCAAATGAAGCCAATAGCAAGAAAATGTTTAAATGCTAAGTATTTAAATGTGCAAGTTGTTGTATTTTGAAGGGGGTAAACAGATCTCCAGTTTAATAGGCAACCAATATTTAACAAGCTGTTTCAGTTTCTTAACAGCCATCTGATAAGCAGCTTGGAGTTCTGTCTTCATTATTCTAAACATAAAGAAGAGAGTATTTTATTTTAACTGGCATAGTGATTTGTAGGTGTGGAAGGATACATTGAAAACTCAAAAAATGTGTTCCACTGTATTCCATTTTTCCAGCTACGGACAGCAAGATGGCTGTAGGTTCTACCCACAGCCATAAAAAGGACCGTGACTATGATCTATGATATAACTGACAACTGTATAGGACATGGATAATACATTTTGGACAAGAATAGAGAAGACTACTACTAGAAAATACAATTTAAGGGCCACTGTACATTACCTCACAATGTATGCTTAACTAATAGAGAGCTACAGTAATCCCAGTTATCTGCCTAACACTGTTAGTTTGGCCAAAGGTGAGGACAGATGGAATGGATAGTCACTATCTGACCTTAACTGTTGTTGGCCAGGTTTTGTTCTAAATGGAGATGAGATCAACATTTCTGTCTGACCACTAGCAGCTATAAGAACTATTTTTTTATATGCAGTTGATATGAATATCTGCCAAACAGTACCTATATCCTATAGCTATACAATGAAGGGGATAGTTCACAGTACACCTAGCTATATAATTGGCTAGGATCAGTGTAAGACCAAAGAAGTCAAAGAAATCCGTAACAATTTTTATAAGATGACTGCATTCTGTATGACATACATTGCTTCATGGAGGCACTAGGTCAACATAACTAAAGCAACTACAGTGCAGTCAAATACTGCACAGGAAAAACAGGATCGGCAAAGATAGCGTTCCGTAAAAACACTGACCGCTACCCTAGCAAAAAAAAACAAAACAGAAGAAGCCACAATGACTATTTGCAATGAGTCCCCCCCCCCAAGCAACCTCCTTTTTGGGTGGCTTCACCACAGAACACTCCCAATTTAATATAACTACCTCTGGGGGGGGAGGCAACTCAGGGACAGGGAGAAACCTCGGCGGTGAATTTTTGCAGAGGGGAAAGGGGAACCAGCAGGACAACCTGGGGGGGCAAAAGTGCAGGGTGGGGGCAGACACATTGATGGTGTACACTGGGAAGGGGCAGAAAAAATTCCAAGGACTGGGAATCACACTGCAGTCCACTGATGTTCTGCTGCCCCTTCCCTGCCAGTGGCCCTACTCTCTGTGCCATGGCAGCTGCTCAGCAGCAAACCACCCAGCAGAGGCATTATCCTTTTCTCCCTCACAGCAATACAGCTACAGTGATAGTGCTAATGTTAACTGTGCTATACTATCCCTGTAACTATATTGTTGTTTGCTATGTTTCTCATATGTGTTTTCTCATGCTATAATGCCTATGACATTTTCACTTGGTACGCTTCATGGAGCAACTGTAGGTATGACCTTTGACCTTTTTATTTCTATTAGATGCCAGTAACTGCTTCAGATGTCCAGACGATCAATGGCCTAATGATAAACAGAATATCTGCATCCAGAAATCTGTGGACTTTCTTTCTTATGAGGAGGTCTTGGGTTCAACTCTGACCGGTTCTACTATGTTCTTCTCTGTAATTACTGCTTCCATCCTATGTACCTTCGTTAAGTATCGGGACACTCCAATTGTGAAAGCCAACAACCGTGAACTCAGCTACCTCATCCTTATTTCCCTGTTCCTTTGCTTCCTCTGTCCCTTGATATTCATTGGTCAGCCCAAAGAACTTACCTGTCTGGTCCGACAAACTGGTTTTGGTATAATATTCTCCCTGTGTGTTTCTGGGATACTGGCCAAAACTATTACAGTGGTCATTGCCTTTAAAGCAACAAAGCCTGACAGCAATTTGAGGAATTATGTGGGACCCAAGACACCCTACTGCATTGTCTTCTTTGGCAGCCTGCTGCAAACCGCTATATGCATTATATGGTTGACAATGTCTCCTCCATTTCCTGAGCTGAACATGACAACTAAGGAGGGTAAAATTATAGTGGAATGCAAAGAAGGTTCAGTGATCATGTTCGGTTGCATGCTGGGATATCTGGGTCTCTTGGCAAGTGTCAGCTTTGTCATGGCCTTTCTAGCAAGGACATTGCCAGATAGTTTCAATGAAGCTAAATTTATCAGTTTCAGCATGATTGTGTTTGTTAGTGTTTGGCTATCTTTCATCCCAGCATACCTCAGCACAACAGGGAAGTACATGGTGGCCATTGAGATATTCGCCATCATGGCATCAGGTGCTGGAATAACTATTTGCATATTTTGCCCTAAGTGTTACATTATTCTTCTGTGGCCCCACTTAAACACAAGAGAACAAATAATGGGCAATACAAGCACTTCAAAGAAAATGTAGAAACTGTTCTAGATTCAAGAGAAGAGGCTATAATGTCAATAGGATCAGATATGTTGTAACTTTTAGGATTTATCTTATAATTATTAGTTAAGAGCTGTAAACAGCTGCTATGAATGTATTGATTGCTTGTGATCAAGCTGTTAAACATATTACTTGGTATAACTAGACAAAGTAGGCTGATAGCCCATTGAATTGTCTTCCTTACCATGTGGGTTTATATTTGAGTCAAACTCTGGAGAAGATGGTCATCCAAACTTTTTTTGAAAACTTCGAATGTTGAGATCTCAACAGTTTCTCTAGGTAATAAATTTAAATATTGGATAGATCTTATTGTATAGAAATTATGTGTCTTGACTATATTTACCTTTGGAATAATGAGCTATTATGAGATCTGAGATTATTGTTTCTAGGATTGTATTTTAATCCACATTATTTCATGAGCGCTATGTTATCTGAGATTTTATATAGTAGCAAAATGTCCCCTCTTATCCTTCTAGTTTCTAATGGAAACAACTCCAATGAGACCATTTTTTATAATTTAGTGTTTTTAATCCTCTAATTAATTTAGTAAGTTTACGTTGAGTTTTTTTCCAGTAGATATATGTCCCACTTATGATAGGGGCTCCAGATCATTGACCCATAATCTAAATGGGGAATAATATAAGTTTTGTATAAATGCAAAATACAATTTCTATTTCTTGTTATAAATGATTTTTTTAATGGAATGAATGAGTCTATTAACTGTCTGAGTTACATATCTACAATGATCAATTTAAGTAAGGTCTCTATTTATCCATATTCCCAAATCTTTCTCTTTCTTAGATTATTTCAATGTCTGCCCAACTAGGATGTACTTGTATTCTGGATTTTTACATCTAAAATGTTAGACAGTACATTTTGATGCATTGAAGTTCATTTTGTTCACCCTACCCCATATTTAAATTTATTGTAAATCATGAATAAGAATAACATAGTTTTCTTTGGAATTAACTACACCACCAAGTTTGGTGTCATCAGCAAATTTGAATACCCTACTGCTCATTCCAAAACCCATATCAATGATATAGAGGCCAAACAGTACCAGCCCCAAGACGGACCCCTGTGGGACCCAGCTACTGACCAATCCTTCATCTGAGATAGATCCATTTATCTTCACAGATTGAGAGCAATCTGTCAGCCTATTACAGATCCATCTTATGATAAATTTATTTAAGACCATTTTTGTTAATTTATTTATCAGTAAATTATGTGGAACAGTATCAAAGGCCTTCCCTATGCACAGTAAGATGACATCCACTGGAACATCTTTATCTATATGATCACTGACAAATTCATAGAAGGATACCAGATAAGTAACGCAAGATAGTCCCCTTTGAAATCCATGCTGGGAAAGGTCTTCCAGGCCTAGACTAATTTTACAACATATCGAAGTCAGACTTATTGGTCTAAAGTTTCTGACATCTATCATACTTCCCTTCTTATGTAGTAGGACAACAGTAGCTTTTCTCCAAACCAATGGGACTTGTCCTGCTTTGGTTGATTTATTAAAAAGCAGTAGAAGGGGATATGGTAAATCATTGGCAAGTTCTTTAAGGATAATGGGGTTGATGAGGTCAGGTCCAGGGGATGATTTAGTTTTCAGGTTTCGGAGTTTGTTATCAAAGTACCAGTCCTAAAACATTCCATTTAGTAAGCAATAATGCACTACTAGTGTGCATTAAAGGATTTTAATGCATGCCCCAGGGAGTGAGGCAAGGGGCTGAATGTCAATTGTTCTTACACCTCTGGGAAGTGCATTCAAATCCTTTAAAGCATATCCTGGAGTGGCTTATTGCACTTATACAATGGCTCACTGCTCTTCTGCAGTATATTTTATTTTTTTATTTTTTTATTTATTTATTAAGATATTCAGAAAGACCTTTGAGTCAAAGACTCATTTACAAAGGCTCTACATCATACATAAATTGCACTAGGAAGAGAAAACTTAAGATACAGACATAACAGCACATTACAGGTAACATTAATAGAATCAGGTTACATGGTTGTTACATTGAGGGCTAACAGTGAGTTAGGTATTTTAGCACAGCCAGTAGAAAAAAATGGAACAGATGACAGAGATTTTGTAGGTGGCTGATTGTCTTGTTTCAATAGTTACATTTTAGGTACATTGATCTGCTATTTGTTTGTTTGCGAGGCGACAAGGCAGATCAGGTATCAATGGCAGTCACACCAGTTTGATGCCAGCAGGTATTCCCTTAGCTTTGATTTATATGAACCCAGACTTTTTTCGACCGTTATGTGGTTTGGGAGGGAATTTGTCCAGTATGGGGCCCTGAAACTGAAAGTGCGTTGGTATTTGGAGGTCCGGCCAAGGGATACCCCTAGCAGCTGCTTGCTAGTGCTGCGGGTTGTTTTGCCTTGTGGTGTTGGGAGGATAATTTGGTGCAGGGAGGGTGGGATAAGGCCTAGTAATACCTTTTTGGTCATAAGACAGGTGTGGTACCTGATTCTGTTATCCAGATTTAGCCATTTTGTGCTGCTGTAAAGGGAGCAGGAGTGGGTGGACAGATCACATCCTAGGATGAGGCAGCAGGCTTTGTTGAGCACAAGCTGGAGTCTATTTAGGGTTGTGGAGGGTGCGGCACTGTATTAGGATTCCGTAGTCTAGGAGGGAGAGGATCGAGGAGTTTACAGCAAGCTGTAGGGCTTCAGGGGTGAGGCAATGCTTGTACCGGTAGAGTACGCCTAGCCTGGAGCTAAGGGCAGTTGTTAGGTGTAGGATATGGTGATTAAAGCTGAGGGCGGGGTCTAATGTGATACCTAAGTATTTAAAGCTGTAGACTTGTTCTAGGGGGGTCTGATTTGCAGTGAGAAATTTGAGGCAAAGGTTTTTGTGCGGGTTCTGAGGGTGGGCGAATATCATGACTTTGGTCTTGTTATAGTTGATAATAAGATGCTGGGTGGTGAACCAGTCTTCGATTTCATGGAAGGAGCACTGGAGGGTTTGGTGGAGTTTGAGGGGGTCCGGGTCGGAGGTGAACAAGACTGCATCATCCGCATAAAGGAGCAGTTTTTTGGGGCTTGAGGAGTGGAGGGAGTTGAGGTATAGGCTGAAAAGTAGGGGCTGGCATGGAGAGTCTGTGGGACACCTGATCGGATTGGGAGGCGGGTGATAGGACAGGGCCTATCTTGACTATTCATGCTCTATCTGAGAGGTAACTGGAGAACCAATTTAGGGGTCAGTCGGAGAAGCCAGAGGGGCCAGGGTGTTTAGTAAGAGGGAGTGATTTACTGTGTTCGAATGCTTTAGATAGGTCCACAAAGATGGCACCAGTGAGGTGGCCATGGTCCAGGGCTGAGTGGACATGGGAGGTGAGTTCAAGGAGGCGGTAGTGGTGCTGGCCCTTTCAAAAGCCATGTTGCTGTCTGGTAAGAAGGTTATATTTATTTAGTGTTCAGTGAGTTGGTCGGGCGCATTATGCTCTAGTGCCTTCTGACAGGGGGTAGGATAGAGATGGGGAAGGATAGTTATTTGTGGATGTGCGGTCACCACTTTTATAGATAGGCATGATATAGGCTGATTTCCATTGGTGGGGAATTTCTTTGGCAGAGCGATTTAGAATGTGGTTGAGAGGGCCAGGACTCTGGAGGGTGAGGCGGAGAAGTCTATGGTATAGGAGTCATGACTGTAGTGACTTTTGTTTAGAGCTTTAGTAAAGGTCTGGTTTGCAGTCTCCAGTGTAAGGACTCTATGTAGGTAGAAAGGTGCATGAAGTGGGGTGTGGGGATGATACGTTCATGCGGGGGTCAGAAATTTGGGGCAGTACATGGGAGAGATTCCAGTGAAATCGCATTTAAGGTTATGGCTATGCTGACGGGTCGGGTGTAGAGCTACCATCTATGAGTATTTGGTCAGGTGGTAGATTTGGGCCTCTGCCACAGAGTTCCTTTATGTTCTCCCAGAACTTGTGTCCATTTCCCAGGAGGAGGTTAAGGTAGCTTTATAATGGTTTGCCTTGGCGGTGCGGATGGCCCAGGTACACTTGTTTCGGGCTTCCCGATAGCGTTGCCTGTCCTGAGGCCATTGGGTCTCATTGGCAAGGTGCCATAGTGCATCACGCTGATGTAATTGGCCTTGGAGGTGGTCCGAGAGCCATGGGGCATGATTCCCTTTGGTCATAGTTTTGGAAAAAGGGGCGAACTTGTCGCAGGCAGAGTTGAAAATGTTGACAAACAGCTATATGTAAAGGAACACATTTTAACATGATTTTGTTTTACAAAGTTAATTGTTTAAATACATTTTAAATAACAACATTTTTACATGAAATACTGTAATCCCATATTTGGTAGGAAGTTAGACTGTTGCCTTGGTAATAAGATCAGGCACCTAACCTTGTGGTGCTAGAAACTTAATGCATGGTCAGGTGACATCTCTAGGCCAATGAAGTGTTTAGGGTTTTCTTCCAATTTTATAAAAGAAAAAGAAACAAGAGAACCTGAAATGGTTGCCAATGATCAGTGCCCACAGTTTGGGAGATGCTTATTATGTCAGTCACAGTTTGACACCTAATTCTCTTTATTAAATATTCCATTAAAGAGCTAACAGCCTTGTAATATAATTTAGTGTAGTTGACATGGAGAGACATGCTTACCAGATTAAGCATAACAATGTATTGAAACGTAAAAACAAAAATTGGTTAGTTTACATCCTGTAAAACTCACTCTCCTCAGCTTTTCCCACAGTTATGTGATTTCAAAATGGAACTGAAGCTGCAATTATGTTTTTGCGGAGGTGGAAGGGAAGTACGTCTGAGAGCACATAGATGGGAGGGACCAGTTACAGCAGGCCATCTAGAATCTTTTGGAGCATGTAATGGTGTGATGTAATGTATATGTACAGTACTTTGGAGTTCGAAGTCTCCTCTCCTATGAATAAGCCCACATACCCATGTTCCCTTTCCAAAGTGTTCATGCTCTAGAGGATCTATTGCAAGCTAGATGCTATACCTAAATGTGAGTACATTGGGGTAGTAAATCTTAAAATAAATGAGTAAAGAAATTGATTTGATGATAGCACTTTCTCTGGCATTTGCAACTCCTCCCATCAGATGTACTCACCAATACAGATACTTTACATCCATCCATAACTCCAGCTACAAAAGACACTCAATTTGACTATACATACAGTAGCACTTACTAGCCTAGGGATGTCATAATATACTGTATATTGATATGGTACCATTTAATAGTATAGAAAAGCATGGTATTATTATGGTATGTAATTTCATTACCTGAATATTACAATATACTGTGAATTCTCAGTCTTTACATCCAATGTCTTCCTCAAAAATGTGAATTGCAGATGGCCAGTCACACACAATCCAGAACCCAATTGTCTGCCAGTAGCATTTACTGAAATATAACAGTTTTTTAATTTTCTGAGTTATTTTGAGTGTCTTGTGTTACCTGACTCTTGTGCAACAAAGTGCCCAGAGCAAAGTCATTGAGTAAATAAAATTTAGTTTGCTTGTTTACATTTGGTGTTCCTGTTAAGGACTGCCATTGCAGTTCAGCATAACAAATAAAAATGACAGAATATACAATATTGCAATAACTACATTATTGATGTTCATTGAAATACCATAGAAATACCTCATTGAACAACATTGCTAAACCCACTTAGGCGCAAATATGAAGTGGCATACACACAGCATCCTAGGTTTGCTTGACTACAGTATATATTGATTATAGAAATATAATAAGAATGAATATAATTGGAGCTGGCTTATAGATACAGCAGTGGGAAGAGGTGGAAACATAAGAGAAATAATGGTGACTGAATCATCTTCCTGCTACCAACATCCAACTCAGGGTTCTTCCTCCCTGTCCTAGGGAATGTACTCAGAGAACCTCTGCTAGGGGTGGCTGGCCAGTAAGGGAATATCATTAAAGAGTATAATACTGTAACATCCTGCCATGGAGGCACAATCCAAGAGTGCGCAGCAGTGGTTTGTTGAGGGTGCCCCATGATCTCAGCTGCATGGATCAGGAGGAGCTCGGAGTATAGGCAGATGTTACTGTCACTAACTGAAGGAGGTCCTGGTTGGTATGTCTGGTACATAAAAGGAATAAGAAAAAAAGAACGCATATAATTTATAGTGAATGCATTCACTTTCGTACAATTAGGAATATATTGTTTTAGGCTGACATACATTGTTTAAATAAAACTATATTGTCACATGTTCACAAGCAATGAGTGTGTTTTGGAAATGTATTGGTTCCAGCAGGCATATGTTTGTTCTGATAAAAATTTACTGGTTAAAAAGAAATGTATTGGCTTCTACAAATATATAGTGATTAAAATAAAAACTACAATGGATGAATTAAATATGAATTAATTAATATAAAGATGCATCATTCTGAAATAAAATGCATTTTATAGAATAAAAGCATATAACATTTATTAAAATACATCCATATATAGAGTATCACTAGCTTAGTCTTGATTTAAAATGACAAGATTCATTTTCTATCATCTTTAATCACTTCCATTTCCTTTAAATATCATTGGCTTGAGTCATAATTAAGACATTATGCAGAATAAAACTGTATTATATTGTACTGTAAGTATGTAAGATGAGATATTGATGGATACTGTATGACTGTCTTTGTGATATATTTAACCACACGTGAAGGTGACTAAACTCAGTTGGCATCATCACAGTAGAGCTGTGTATCTATATAGGATGAACAGGTGCAAGTTGGAATGGTATGATTCCATTGAGGTGATTGGCTGATGTCCAGTTGAATAACTTGTTTGCATAAGCTACTACACCAACCCTGATGTACAGATGATGTCTGATACATTCAGTCCCACCATAATGCATAAACAGGAAGATGCCAAGATCCTCTCCCCCCACTGCTGGTTATGGGTTGTGGCGAGGTAGAAGGGTGAGTTTAACTCTGTAACTGATTTTTTGTGAGTTTGCTGTTGGTTTGAGAGTAGCTCAGATCTTTCTTTAACTCTGTAACTGATTTTTTGTGAGCTGCTATTGGTTTGGGAGTAGCATAAATCTCTCTTTAACTCTGTAACTGAGTTCCTGGAGGACTGTTGCTGGCTGGCTGGGGGAGGGATTTCTTTGCCCAGAGACAGATCAGCCAATCAAGTTTGTTTGGAATTCAGTTTGAATCTCCATTTAAGTGTTCACAGAGCCAGTTTGTCTGTTCATTCTGCTGATTGTGGGTTGTGAAGAGGTAGGAGGGTGAGTTTAACTCTGAAACTGATTTTTTATGAGTTTGCTGTTGGTTTGGGAGTAGCTCAAATCTTCCTTTAACTGGAGGACTGTTGCTGGCTGGAAAACCCCTCCAACCCACCCCCATCCACAAACCTTTCTTAAAACTGGAAAGCCACAGGGGGATGGGCTTGGAGGCTGTGAGGGAGGAACTTAGGGGGCTGCAAACTGCCCTTATGAACTAACTCTTAAAGTTAGTAATCAGGTGGTGAAATGTTCAGACACACAAGCTTTTACTAGTTGGATTTTAAAGTTTAAATGTTTTAAAGTTGCAAGTTTGAAAATCAAATGGACAGGCTTGGGTTAAAGAATGGTAACTGCATATTTTAAAGTTGAAAGTCTAAAGTTCAAGCTGGCAAGGTCATGCATAAATGTGTTAACTAGAGTTTCTGAGCTAGCAAGCTAAGGAGAATGGGATAAAGAAGGACTTAGAAGCAAGCTAGTAGGGTCACACATGGTATCCGGCTATTGCTGTACAGACCGTGTGATAAGGAATTGAGGTTACATTTAAGTTAAGTGTGAATAATGGAGGGAAGGCAAATGGGGCATTATGGAGGGATCGCACTGCGGGGGTGGAGGGGCATGAATAAGGGTGGCGAGAGATATTAGAATAGTGGATGGAATGGTGGAAACCATGGAATGAGGGGGACGGACACAGGGAGGATAGTGGGGTGTAATGGTTGTGAGGCAGCAGTTTGGATAAATATACTATGTAAACTGGAAAGCTGTCCAATTTGTTACAGACTGAGGAGACTGGAAGCGGAGATAGAGGGGCTCTGGATGGAGCTGGAGTGGAGAGAGTGAGGATGGGGGGATCTGGGGCAGGAGGGACCCTGGAGAGGAATAGCTGGGAGAAGCAGAGAAACAGAAGGGCTAAATCCCATGAGGATGTGGGGGTGGGGGTGAGAAGGGCAGAGGGGTGGTAAGTGGAGGGAAGGCTCAGGGCAGGGGAAAGGAGGGGATGGGTACCACTGCGGGGGTAGCAAGTAATAGGTTTGCAGTTCTGGCATCAGAGGAGGTAGTGGAGGTGTTGGAGATCTTGGGGGGAGGGGAGGAGAAGGGTAGTGAAGGCCCAGGAGTCAGGCTGGGAAAGGAAGAAGGGGGAAGTGGAAGAGAAGGGTAGAGACGAAGAGAGAGGTGGAAATGGGGGGAAGATGTAGGAGTCACAAATGGTGCAGATAGAGGTAATAAGGAGCAGGGTAGTATGGACTCTGGAAATGTGGACAATGAAAACAGGAGGAGGGGATACAGGACAAGAAGATGGAGGGGTACTAGTGCTGGGGATTCTATACTGAAAGGGGTCAGATGGGGTGGAAGGGGAGAGAGGCACAGTCATATCTGGGTTGAGGCTATTCCAGGGTTGACTGCAGGCAGGGCGGTGCAGGCATTTCTCAAGTGTGCATGGAGGGGGAGGGAGAAACCTCACATAGTGATGCACATGGGTACAAATGATTTGGCGGTTGAGATGGTATAGGTGGAAAGGGGAGGTTCAAGGAGTTGGGTAAGTAGTGTGAGGAGGTGGGGGGGTTGGTGGCATTCTCTGAGGTACTCCCGGTACCATGTGCAAGTACAGTGAGGAAAGAAAGGATAGAAGAGTTAAATGAGTGACTGAGGGATTGGTGCTGTACCAGGGAGTATGGATTAGTGTCAGACTGTGGCCGGCCCTGGGCATTTGTGACCTATATGCAGGGGACTGGTTACATTTGAGCAGGGAGGGGAAAGGAGTACTAAATGGGGAATAGAGGGGTATATATCAACAAAGGTGGATTTAAACTAGAAGGGAGTGGTGGTGAGGGGACCTCTGAGAGGAAAAGGGTCCAGAAAGGGGAGCCTGGTGAGCTCACCTCCCTTGTTATAGGTAAAGGCAGTGGTGAAGAGGCACAGGGAGGGATGGAGGGATGAATAGGGATAGACAAAGGGAGGATACAAACTGGAGGGTGGACTCACTGAATGCTAGAAGCCTAAGGAATAGAATAGCAGAGTTACAGGCTCTCTTGGTGGTGGAGGGGGTGGATATTTTGCTGCCATCACGGAAACGTGGGACACCCAGTACCAGAACTGGGATATGATGATCCCGGGGTTCAGATTATTCAGAAAGGATAGGGCTAAGGGGAATGGGGGTGAGTAGCAATCTTTGTAAGAGAGAAGATAAAGTGTGTAAGGGAGGAAGGGGAGGAGGGGAGGACAGAAGCACTATGGATGCAGTTCCAAGATGCAAAGAATAGAACACTGAGGATGGGGGTGGTGTACAGGCCACCAGCTCAAGGGATTGACCTGGACAGGAAAGTAACTGAACAATTTAGGAGGGTCTGCAGAAAGGGGATTACAGTAGTGGTGGGGGACTTCAACCTACTGGGGGTGAAGTGGGGCACCCCTTCCACCATAAGTGAAAGGAAGTGGGTCCTGCTAAAGGCATTTCAAGACAGTTTTCTGACACAGCTGGTCCAGGAGCTGACTCAGTTTGAAAGGACTCTGGACCTTGTCCTGGATAACAGGGAAGCTGTAAGGAATCTGGAAGTGTAGGAAGCACTGGCTGGGAGTGACCACTATTTGCTGTGGTTCATGCTCAACATGGGAAGGGAAACAGGGAGCGCAGATACAAGGGTGACTGAGTTTAGGGGGAAGATTTTAAGAAGATGGGGGAAATTTGGGCAGGCACCTGTCAGGAATGCAACCACACATGGATGCAGACCAGAAATGGGACATCATGAAGGAAGAGCTGGTGGAGGCAACAGAGTCTTGCACTAGGAAGGAAAGCAAGCAGGGAAGGACAAAGAAACCCAGCTGGCTGACACAGGAGGTTATGGAAGGGTTGAGTGACAAGAGGGCAGCATTTCAAAAGTGCAGGAAATCAGGGACTGGTGAAGATAAAGATACGTACACGGGGAAGTCAAGGGAGGTTACCAGACTGGTCAGGGTGTCCAAGGAGCTGAGAATGGCACAGGGAATCAAAAGTGGAAAACAGAATACTCTTTCCAAAAAGGAAACTATGTGGCTAGAATTAACTGGCAAATAGTCAAAGTCCGAATAAATAAGCCTTAAATCTCACAATGAGAAGAAAAAGGTGCTCAAACTGCCTGTTTCCAACAAGGGCTAAGGAGTTAAAAATCCCAGAGTCACAAGTTAATCGGAGCACAGGGTCAGCCAAAGGGTAACTCACCCCTCTCATGAGTGGAAACCAGTTTGAGAAACAAAGAATGGCGGACCCCTCTTACCAGTCACGGAATGTACCCAGGAGCTCACACCTCCAGGGAATAGTAGCACTGTTCAATTTCTCTCATGGGCACTCACCTCCACTTGAGAATCAACAGAGCCCCAACATGTTATAGTGATCTTAAATCCTGGAAAAGTATTCCAGAGTCATGCAGTCTGCAGCTGAAAACAAAACTCACTGCAAAATCCAAGTCGGAGAACAAGGAAAACAAGCCAGGGCACCCAGGAAACCAAAATTCCACTTCACCACTCCACCAGATTCCTTAACCCAGCCAATAACAGGGCTGAAACTGTGCTCCAGGTGCTAAAGATGCCTATTTCACAGCCGATAGTTGGACAGTCCTGGAAGGTCCCACCCAGTCCCCAAAATCTCTTCCTAGACCCTCTCACCACTACAACTGCCCACCAGCTACCGAGCAGCAAAAGCAGAAGTGCCACAGATACAGTCGCCCAATGGCAGCAGCACCACGGCACACCAACAGGTCGGGGTCTGGGCCAGGAAGGAACTCCCCCCCACAGTCCACCAGTGTCTGCCACCAGGTCAAAGCGCTGCTTGATCAGAGTCACTCCTCACACCACCACCAGGACTCCACGCCCTGCTCTCCACACTCCTGCATTGCTCTCCACACCCCTCTCCACAGCAGTTTCAGGGACTCTGCAGGTAGTACATGTTTCCAATTATGAATTGTAAACAGATCATAAATAGAACACAGATGATGATAAAAACATCCACTACTCCAGTTTTCCCATTTGCAGAAAACACAACAGTTCTCATATATGGACCTGAATAACAGAAAGACGTTTAACTAGAAACAAAACTAAACTTGTGACTAGAAACAAAGATAACCTTACAAATGCAAATAAATTAAATTAAAAGCACAGCTGTAATCCTGCTTCAGAAGGCTAGCCCAGCGTGGCCACCATCTTTCATGCCACTACCACTGAAATGACCACTCCCTTTGCCACTATCACGTCAGCTGGTGGGCTTTTGAAGGTATCCACTACTCTTTTTGTGTAGAAGTACTTTTTCACATCTCTCCTCAATCTACCACCTCCTCATATCTATCCTAAATCTGCTCTCTCCCACTTTATAGCATGCCCTCTTGTTTTTGTGCACCTTTTTTTCTGAAAAATACTTTCCTCCTATACCTTATTTACCCTTGTACGGTATTTAAAGGTCTCTATTATGTTCCCTCTCTCTCCTTCCTCTATTCCAAGGTGTACATATTACATTCCTTTAGTCTTTCCTTAAAAAGATTTTACTGCAGAACCTCACCATTTTAGTTGCCCTCCTCCACTATGTCTATGATGTTCTGGAGATGTGACCTCCAGAACAGTATACAGTATTGTAGGTGAGGTCTTACCAATGATGTTTTCAGAGGCAGTATTGCCTCTCTCCTTCTGCTAATGATACCTTTCCCTGTTGACCCCAGCATTCCACTAGCCTTCTCAACTGATCAGTTAGTAGGGAACTTGTACAAACAGTGGTGCCTATTCACTAAGGTGGGCAGGAGTACGTGCGAAAGGTAAATATCCCCCCATGCAGCTCTGCACCCTTGGGAGTTCAGCGCATTTGGCCACATTCCCGAATATTGGCCAAAGTGCGTCTCCCATCCATGGCTCCACCACCCAGTATGCAGGTTCAAGTGGGGGGGTCAGGAGCGGAGCTGCTGACCAGGGCATTCAGTCAATCAGCTGCCCTACCAGGGTCCCTTGGTGAATCGCTTGTGCCCATGGGCCACCATGTTGGCGGCCGGTGCATACTGCCCCAACTGCTTGGTGGGAGTTGTCCACCAGATGTCCACCACCAGCCCACCCAGAGCACCCCAATGGCTGAGCCAGCCTTGAAGGGGGATTCTGATGATCTCCGCCATCCGCACCATGGCATGAGGCAGCAACCCGGGGGAGGAATGTTACACTTACGGCTGCCTCCAGAAGGCTTAGGTGCTGTGGTGCAGAGGGTAGGACCACAGGAATGGAGAGCAGCATAACATCATCGGGCCAGGGTTTGATTCCCAGTCCTGGGATACGTACCTTTTTTTTCTGTTTTGCCCCCCGCCCAGAGTGTCTGTCAACTCCTTGTCCTGTGTATTTTACCCCCCTCCCGGTTGTCCTGCTGGTTCTCGCTTCCATTCCACAACAATTTCCCTCACTTTGGTTTTTCCCCATCCCAGATTTTCCTCCCTTCTGAGGTAGTTATATTAATTTGAGGGGGTTTGCGGTGCAGCCCCCCCATAACGGGGGGGGTTCTGGGGTCACAGCCCCCCCTGTAAGCAGTAATTTTGTCTTTTAGTGGTTTGCTCACAATGTTAGCATGCTGGGTTTTTACCAAGCACTACCTTTGCTTTAGCTGTTTTTCCTGCACAGTATTTGACTGCATTGTATTTGAATTAGCTATCTTGACCCCATACCCAGTGTTACTAGTGTTACCAGTGGCAGACTCAGAAGAGTTACTGTATACTTGAGGTTTGTTATTGATTTTGATAACTATATATTAAGTAAGTCAAAAAGATTGATTATCATTGTTAAGTATGAATATATTTCAAGAGTTAGTTATGTTAACTACTCAGACGGCTACCCTATTGGAAATCCCTCAGAAGGATGAGGAGACAATACTTAATGGTATACAGTGTAATTAATTATTTTCTGGGATATCAAGCACTAAACAATTGTCAAACAGACTGGAACAACTACTCATTTAAAAATAACAGATGATGATGTCAGAGAAGTTTAACAGTACCATATTACCTTCAGCCAGGAGGGTCCCAGGGTCAAAGGTGCTTGGTGCAAAACACATACAAAGAATCCTACTGCATATAAATTCAATTGACATAAGATAACACTGCTGGAGCAGATGACTCTTAAATCAAGCTATGAGTGTCACAGTGTGTATAAGAATGTGATTACTGAAAACCAACCCCCACCCAGATTAAAGGCATACTAAGATTGTCTTAGGAGTTAGGACTCCAAGAAGCTTCAATGCATGTATTATTGACAAGAAATTACCAGTGAAGTTGTCTTTAAAACATCAGTTCACACTGTATGATGTGTAAAACTTAGCTGGACCTATCACCCAGTTGTACTCTCCAGCTAGATATCATGCCCCATAAACTTCAGAAACCTCTAGTATAGTGACAGGACATTATAAATAATAATTTAAATATAAATTGACAGTATTAGTGTCAAACAAAAAACTCTAGTTGAGGACCACCAAGGAATTAAGACCATGTAGCCTGATATGTACTGATGTAAATATACACTGACAATTTAACAACTTGATGTACCAGAAGTGTCTAAGAAATCTGAAAAAGTGATAATAATGTGAATTTCTCTCCTCCTCTTCACACACACAATACACCCTACCCCACCCCACATCCTCATAATTTGGGGAGGGATGACTAGCTTTAAGGAGATACTCTCTCTCACACACACACACACACACACACACACACACACACACACACACACACACACCCTAATGAACCTTTACTCACATCAGTCACTGCAATTGTTCCCCAAAGGAATTCAACTTGTCATGGAATCCTAAGTAAAAGGGCTCATGTATCCTAATACCTACAGAGCAAAAATGTGACGCTATTTAACTGTACTGCTATCTGCGAAGTAACATTTCCAAGGATTCTGGATAGAACTACAATGAAATGAAAGTACCACCTTCCCCAGGATAACTAGAAGTAAATATAAAGTATGTGTGTAAGACCAGGCTTGATCTATCGCTTGAGTCAGAGTGGGTCCCGGGTGACTGGAAGCAGTCGAAGTGCTACCGCTATACAAGGGAGGGAGAAAGGATGAGCCTAGAAACTACCACCCAGTCTGTCTCACCTCTGTAGTAGGCAAGCTTATAGAAGCCCTCATGAAGGAGAGACTGGTAAGACACCTAGAGGAAGAATGGCTAATGGACAAAATCCAACATGGATTCGTGGGTGGTAGGTCATGTCAGACCAACCTGATTGAATTCTTCAATGGTGTAACAGACATGTATGACCAAGGGGGAGCAGTGGATGTGGCCTACCTGGATTTCAGGAAGGCATTTGACTCTGTCCCCCATAGGAGGTTGGTAAGCAAGTTAGGTAGCATAGTGGTAGGGGCTCAACTCACAAAGTGGGTGGTTAGTTAGTTAATCTTTTTATTGTTTAACTTTTATAGTCATCAACAATTAAAAACATCTAAAAAGGTAAATAATCCATACCAAGTTATCACATACATTTACATATCCACAATAAGCTACATGAATTTACAGGTGAATACAAGACTATATAAAGTGCATAAACAGATAATTTGCAGTACAACGTCATTACATACTATTAAAGTGTTCAAGTTAATGGTTCTATAAATCTATTGCACTACTTTTCATACATACAAATCAGGGGTTTATTGCACATTTATCAATCTTTGTCTTTGCTTTATTTATTACCATAAAATACTTTGCCACCCTTTCAATAGTCCAGGTACCTGCTGTGTATAAAAGAATGTTGGAAAACAATTCCAAGTCTACTTCATATTATGAATTCAAAAAGGGCTTTAGCCAATAAACCCATTCTTTATTAAACCAAAAACATTTCCAAAGGATATGAATGACATTCTCTGTTCCTCACATCTGGCATGTACAATTTGTTGTTCCCAAAACTTATTTATCGTGATGGCATTTTAATACATTGTCGGGGAATCTCTTAAATTTGTACATAGCAAATATCTTTTGCATATCAGGGTCCTTCAGGATATCCAGATATGGTTTCGTTTCATACCAAAATTACAGTCATTCTTTGCAAACCACTTTGAATAGGTCAAGTTCTTAATATGTTCCAAATCCTTATTTTCGCAATATTTTGAAACATTTTTTAGTAATGTACTTTTTGTATTTTAAACTAATACTAACTCATTTTGCTATACACTTGGTTAGAACTTGTAATTTATGTTTTTCAAGACGTTTCATGACTGTCCCATACCACAACTTTCTATCAATACCCACGTTATGCCAATCGTGCTTCTCTTGCAGACATAAACTGGTCAGCCTGTCTCATGTGTTGTTATTTTTAGACAGAAATGTAATTTTCTTATCTCAGTACTGGCATTTATGTTTACCAAGCCCAATTCTGCCCTGATGTATTGTGCCGGGCTAGATGGGCCCAATCCCCAAATTTTTCTCAGCATTTTATTTATTGGTATAGTTAGCCGGTCAGGGTTGGTAATATCCCATACTTCTGCCCCATACTGTAACTGTGCCTAATACTTCACTTTTATAACTTCCACTAAAGGATTAAGACTCAGTCCACCATATTTAAAGTTGAATCTGGACAGTCCTATTGCTGTTTTTTTTTTTTTAGTGTTTCTAGGGTTTTCAGAAAATGATCATTCCACATGGTGTTTGCACTAAATTCTATACCCAAGTATACATATGATTTTACTACTTCTACTTTTTGATCTCCGAGATTCCAAATTCCTTTTATTTTATTTTGATTTGAACCTGGATTATTTCTTCCAAAAACTACTATCTTTGTTTTTGCCAGATTAATTTTTAACTTTAATTTTATAGATTCTTTATTTATAAAATCTAATTTCCTTTGAAGGCCACTTTTTGTTAATGATAACAACACTAAATCATTCGCATAACCTAAGACTGCTATTAAGTGCTGTTTCACTTTAGGTGTGTCTGAGTCAAGATGAGCTAAACCTCTAAGAAGCTGAACAATGTATAAGGCAAATAAATCAAGGGCCATCACACATCCCTGTCTAACCCCTTTATTTATTTCAAATGCAGATGTTAACTGACCCCCTACACCCAAACGAACTTTGTCCCAGTTATCAGAACAGAGACTATGTATAATATTTACTAAGGCCTTATCTATGCCCTTATCAACCATTTTGGTCCAAAGCACTTTTCTTGATATGGAATCAAAGGCTGCAGAATAATTAATTATCTACCTTAGTAAGTGGCTGGAAGATTGGTTGGGAGGGAGGACGCAGAGAGTGGTAGTCAATGGGAGGCATTCCAGAGAGCTAGGGGTGATGAGTCGGGTACCACAAGGATTGGTGTTGGGTCAAATATTGTTCAATGTGTACATGGTGGATCTGGCAGAGGGTCTAAACAGAAAGGCGTGTCTGTTCGCAGATGACACAAAAGTCTACAAGAGAGTGGATACTCCTGGGGGGGACGGAGCAGGATCTATCCAGGCTAGAGGAGTGGGCAGAAAAGTGGCAACTACAATTCAATGTAAAAAGGTGCAAAATAATGCACAGATGATGGAACAATCCTGGGGCTAATTATTGCCTCGTGTGGGGGGAGAGGCACTGCAGACCACGGAGCAAGAAAAGGACCTGGGAATTTGGATCACATACAATCTCAAAGTAAAATATCAGTGTGAACAAGTGGCTGGTAAGGCAACAAGAATGCTGGCATACATCGGTAGGGGCTTCACAAGTAGGAGGAGGGAGGCGATCATGCCACTTTACAAAACACTGATCAGACCACAGCTGGAATACAGGGTTCACTTTTGGAGGCCCCACTTGCAGGGTGACAAGGACAGGCTGGAGAGAGTCCAAAGAAGGGTGCCCAGAATGGTCCAGGGGATGCACAGAAGGCCATATGAGGAGAGGCTGGAGGAGCTAAGTTTGTATTCACTGGAGATGAGAAGGGAGAGGGGAAACATGGTTGAGACCTTCAAATACTTGAAGGAAATAAAGGTAAAGGGGGATAGCATCTTTTTTTTTTTTATAATTCAAAGTTTATTAAAGTTTTAACACCACAAATACAGTTCCATACCAGAAAAAGGGCATAGGTCGTGTACACAGAAAATAAGGAACCACCCCTTCCCTCCCCCCACCTATAGGTTCCCCATCCCATTCCATTCCATTCCCTCCCCACCACCCTTAACCCAGCCTGGTTCACACTCTCTTAAATTATTTCAGAGTGGGGATAAGTAACTTAATGAGGCAGATGGCAGGGAGTACAGGGAATAGAGAGGACCCCAAATCTTCTCAAACCTGGCAGGGATAACATCTTAAGACTAAGCAAGAACAAAGCTACAAGGCATCATTCACTCAAGCTGGAAGGTGGCAGATTTCAGGGGGACATAAGGGAATCTAACTTCTCACAAAGGGTTATAGGTCCATGGAACAGGTTGCCAGAATGGGTTGTGGAAGCAGATATGGTGAAAAAGTTCAAGCGAGCATGGGATAGCTACATGAGACCTGGTTGGGAAGGTAAGGGAGGGCAAGTGGGATGCAAGGTAAAAAAGGCGGATATCTCTTCCGGGCAGACTAGATGGGACAAATGGTCTTTTTCTGCCAGTAGATTCTATGATTCTATAAAAAAAAAAAACAACATGGTGTGGTTAGGGACTCCAGGGGAGATCCGCACCCGATTATGGGGGGGGGGGGCAGAGGGGGTTAATCCCCAAGCAGCTCGACCCAAGGGGGATGGAGAGGGTGGGAGTGAAGGCAGCTCCTCAGTGATGCACCCTGCTGGTGTTCCAGGACAACACAACTCCCCCCAGCAGATGCATTCTACAGATTAACTGCCAGTGCTACTTTGTCCCAAGATTTTATTTCCCCCTTCCCACAGACACCCACAGGGCCACATCCCCAACCCCCTAAACCTCAAACATCCAGACAAGGTCAGATCCCCCATGCCATCCCCCTCCCCATTTCAGTATTCGGGGGGAGGTATCTACCTCCCACCTTGATGTTACTCAGAACATATTGCTCACACTAAACTGCTGAGTTAAATAGCGGAAAGCATCATAAACTGAACTTGTTGAAAACATTAAGCAGTAAAAATATGAAGCAAGCTAGCTTACTTGTTTAACTAGATGCCAGTCTGAATTTAGGGTCCCTTCTTATATATATTGAATCAGGGACCACAATCAGTTCACTAATGCATACCGGCCTACATAGTTCCCCGCTGCCAGGAGAACCATGAGTGTCTGCTTCTTTATGGACCCGCGGAGTCCCACAAACCAAAAAGGCAAAGCGATCCAGCATGGGGTTGAAAAAAGGTCTGAGAAGAGCCAGAACAATGTGAAAGGCCTATGTGCAAATGTCACAGGTAACTTGTGCTGGTTACAGCAGGCAATAACTTGCAGTGCTATCCAAAAGCAGGGCCACATCACAGTGAGCTGTATAGGAACACTAATAAGAAGGGTGAGGTGGCTGCAAAAGAAAACATAACATGGGGCGGCCCCTCGCGAGGTATACATTTTACAATCCAGGACCAAGTTATAAGATGCCAGTACAGGACAGTGTGGCCCATTAGCCGGCTCCCTTCAAAAAAGAGCAGGTACTGTAAATCAAATGAAACAGCCAGCTTGTAAATATTGAATTCCCCAATTGTGTGTCAAGGAGACAATCTGAGGAGACTCTTCTCTGGGGAGGCAGGGTGCAGCTTCACTCTAAAGACTAGTGGTGTAGTGGGCTGCTCTATTACCCTCCTCCCCGATCTATCGAGTCTCCCCTGAAAAACATCTCCCCATCTGATAGTGTACCTTGTGTAGCGCCAGCCTGATCAGGTTTTGGATTCAGACACTTTTGGGGATTACCGGTCCTCTGTAGTGGCCTGTGAAGAGGTAATATAGGCCATAGCAGCCTCGGGATCCTTGAAGGTCTTTTGGCCCTTAGAAATACTCTGTTGGCCCTGTCTCATCTTGGTCACCCTGCGTTACATCGTCTCCAACCAGTCTCCGTCTTCCATAGGTGAAGACCCTAGATCTGAGCACATCATTTCAGGTGAGGCTTCACAAGTTACCTATACAGAGGTAGTAGCACCTCCTTTTCTTGGTGTCAGTACCCCTTCCAATGCAACCCAGTATACTATTATTCTTACTATAGGCCTTGCTACACTGGCTTCATCCTTTGAGGGGAGATACTAATGATGACTCTCAGGTGTCCTTCCTCCGCCATAATGTTCAGTTTAACCCCCTCATCCAATAGTCTAGGTGCATAACTTTGCATTTTTTGACATTGAATTTTTAACCTCCAAGAATTAGACCTCCTCTCAAGTCTTTGTAGATCCCCTAAACATTATCTGCCCTACCATAGAGTTTTGCATCATAGAGAGACACGACCTGCCCCAGAACCTTGCTCTGGTAGGTGTCACTTCACCACCAGCCCCTTCTCCAGAGTTGAGCAATGGTGACATGGTAGCAGAGATGGAGAAAGGTAAAGGGGTTCGTAGGTTACTCTGAGTAGTCCTGGTAAGGCAGACTGATTGGCAGGTGAGGAAGGCAAAGAAGAAATACAAAAAAAAATAAGTTTCTTTCTGCTGTCACGGACAATTATAGGATGGGTGCTGGGTTCCAGTATTGTAAAACATCATGATTATCAGCAACAACTTTGTTATTTGCCAAGTTGCTGAAAAACAGGATATAAATGAATGGTTATTGTGCTTAAATTACACAGAAACTCTTTCCACTCAGAGTAAATCCCAATTAAAGAATTCTACAGTACAAATTAACTAATGTGTTATTACTTAAATTGCTATTTCATGACAAGCATAATGGTTATCATCTTGACAATGATGTAATAACTCTGGAAGTGTTACGTGCCTCAGGTGGGCAGAACTTCCACAGACCTGCTTTATGAATATTGTCTCAACAATTATTGTGGTTGCTGTTATTGTCTTCAGGTTCCAGATATTATTATAAATTGGTAAAGATCAAGAATCTAAGTAACAAGTGTTGACAGTGGCTTGTCACCAACAGCTCCAAATATCCTTGAACCGGCTTCTGTTAGAAGGACCTCTATCAGTATGATTCTCTGCTGTATTCTACTACTGCTAGCAGGTACACATGTTGCCTACCAGACTAAAGAGACAGCATGTAAACTACAGAGGCAGAAAATGAAGGCATTCTTCAGGACAGGAGACATCATAATTGGTGGGGTCATCCCGATTCATTACCAGAACCTGTATCCTGAGATTACATTTACTGAGTATCCTGAGCCACAACGATGCAAAATGTAATTTTCTGAATTTCTTTCTAATGAAAACCAGCACCAGGATTCTGCCATGTGGAATTTCATTTCGCAGTGAGCTCCAGCAGTAATTTCAGTGTGTTTTATTGTTTCATATTAAGTTGTACATTCATTAAAAAACTAAGACAATAATACTCTAAGTGACAAAAAAATGATGACTATAAAGAGAATACTGGATAGGCCACTGTGCATGACCAGTGTGTTATTCCACAGAGGTTCTGATTCCCTCTGACCTCGATGACGAAGTTTGAGAGGTCAGTGGGAATCAGAACCCCAAGATGGCAGAACATACTGGTTATGCATAAATTTGCTTATCCTGTATTATTTATAGTGTATAGTATTACGTGAAATGTGTGCACTGTTTTTTTCCCTTTCACAGTGAAACTGACATTTGCGGTCTTTAGAAATTCTAGAATGCTGTTCTACCACTGAATGGTACAATCACATCCCCTGACTTTTGAACTGTGGTACAACAGCATTTTAAAAAGGATGTATTTCTATACAGAAAAATACTCTTCTGTACACTATACAGAGGATTGTGTATGAACAATCATACACAATAAGGATGTTTTCCGGTTGAAAGGCTCCCGTGGTAACAAGAGACCTTGAGAGTACAGCTCAAGAGGTCTCTTTTCCATGGAAAACACAAGAACAGAAAAGATCCTTGTATGCGTATGATTGCCCAAACACAATCTTTTATACAGTATGGGCAACCATAACTTTATTCCTCTGTCTCACAAAGATCCTCTCAGAACTTAAAAAAATACCTCACAATGGCACGGTTCCATCCAACGCCATTCACTTCTTGAGCTCTCACCACAACGTACCACTTCATTGCACAGGCACAAAGACATTCTATGTTGTTGTGCTGCACTAGTGACATACAGTAGCTAGTGCAGCATGACAACATAGTGAAGCAGCCAGTGCTGCAGAACAGGTGGATTCTAGTAACCAATTTCCATCAGTAACGACATTCCACCATATACTATAATGCTCTACCATACACTATATAGATGGTTTGGGCATGCTGTAAACTAGGAAAATATTAGGAGCAGGCAGTGATAGGGACATAGTGTTGCAGTCTGGCACCCAATGATCCAGAGTTGGGCTATTTTGTTGGGGGAGTGGGGGACCACTGAGTCATATGGGCAATGCAGTACAAGGAAGTAGGAAGGGGAGAACTGCTGGACCGCTGTGGAAACAGGAACATGATGAGTTGAGCAGGGATGCGAAGAGGGAACACAGAGAGGTCAGATGCTTGTGTAAACAAAAAATCAGAGAACTGAAGCAAGCGAAGGGCCAGCAAAGAAAAAAAAAAAAAAAAATTGGAGTAATCATTTTTGAGAGCCCACAAGTTGAAACATGTGTTTAAAATATTATAAATGTATTCCAAGACAATGAAATTCAAAAGAGGACAAAAGATAAATCATTCTCTGGTTGTGTGCCCAGCTCAACTAATACAAAGCAACAGAGCCATAACAACTTTGTAGTATATACATTGGTATGTGGTGCTTGTAGGTCCATGCTGGGTGTTTGCAGCAAACCCTGTTTGCACCAATCAATTCAGTTAGCAATGCCCCACAGATACAAAGGGTATCCCCTTGAAAACATCCACCATCCTTTGTGTATTATCAGTTTCTGGTTCCTGTGTAACATTGGGCATAGTCTGCACATGTTGTGCAGTCTCAACTGTGTCTGAGAAGAGATGATATCAGTCAGATGTTCATGAAGAATGGTTTGTAGGCTGTCCATGAAGAATAGCTCTCTTCATTATGGAAGTGTTCTTATTGCCACAGTAATCCACAAGAGCAGCGTTTGAGCAGGCCAACTTGGTGATCAAAGTATGACAACCTGCGCTGCAATGGCCACCATTCCTCATGGACAGCCAACTTTTATATGCATCATACATGAGATGTTTTTTGCCAAATCTACCACTCTGGCAGGGGAAGTAAAGGTAGGTCTTATTGGTGCTGTGGTCCATCTCTGAGTCACCTGTTCTGGTGTGGAAATACAAATCAGCAGCTATGCTGCAGTGGAAGGATTTTGTTAAAAAAAATAATACAAAAGAAAAGTGTTTATGATGATGCAGATAGGAACCCACAACCAGTGAGGTGACTGCGGCAGTGAGTGCAGCAAGTAGTCAAGGCCACTTGCACAGTAGCCACAGCATTTTCCTTCATGATATATTTTAGTTTGGATAATGGGGTAGTTTTCTTAATAACTAATTATCAGTGCCAGTGTCTCAGCAGGTTGCACACATGCCTCTGAGGCTGGAAGACAGGAAGGTTGTGGGTTCTAATCCCACACCAGGAACTTGAGGAAACATCCCAATACTGACACTGTAGTGTAGCATGAAGGTGGTGGTGCACTCCTGAGGTGCTGTCTTTCCGAGGAGACAAACTAGTTGTTGTCATTCAGATGAGATGTTAAACCAAGTTCCTTTCTACCTTTTCTAGTGGCTGTTTAGATTAAAGAGCCTATGGCACTTCTCAAAAAATGTAGGGGAATTTACCTGACGTGCTGGACAAATTTCCAGTCACTATAGCGAACAACTTAATCTGGTTCTGGTTTAATGTCAGTTGGATTTATAGGTGTCTCTTCCCACCCCAGCCACCCCCACCCCTTGGACGAGGCTAAAAGAAGGCAAGAGAGTGGTCAACAAAAATGAAATAAGTAAATAAATGACTCGGTAATATAGAGAATAATGGATAGGCAACTGTGTGTTATGGACTTTGTTTACACATTTGAGGTGTGTGATGGCCCATAAACCTCAAGAGCGAAGCTCAAGAGGTTTATGAGGTTATCACACACTGAGGGTGTGCAAAACAATCCAAAAACACACAGTTGTCGATCCTTAAATTTTTATAATTACTGGTTCAAGGAGTCTGCTCAGTGTCTGTTGTGGTGACAGTCTGTCTCTTACCTACCTACAGACAGACAGACAGACACACACATGCTCTGCCTCACAGACACTGTCACACACACACACACACACACACACACACACACACACACACACACACACACTTTCCCTTTTTCCCTCGCTCTCAAACTAACCTTTTTCCTGTGCATGCATGAGAAAGAGAGAGAAACATGCTCCCTGTCACTGCCTCTCACGATCCCGCTCTCCATTTGTGCTCAGTAAGGATACGCACAGCAGTAGTACTGGAGGCTCGGTGACCTGCCTGCAGCACCAGGAATGTCACTCTCTCACTCCTTCACTCTCTATCATGCTGGCTGTTCACAGTGCACTGACATGCAGCACAGAGCATTCTCTCTCTCTCTATCTCTCTCTCTCTCTGCCTTGCAGTGAGTCAAGACTTGCACTGTGCTATGTACTACAGGGACTGACAGTGCACAAAGATTTGGTTGTGGTGGTGGTGGGGGCTCACTGCTGAACTGTGGTCACCTTCTGGCAGTGCAACTAACATCTTCCTGTCCCCTGGCTGTCGCTTTCGGTCTACCTCTCTCCTGATACCCTGCTGCTGCACAGTTGCTGGGGCTGTGGAACGGGCAATAGTTTGTATGGGAATCCGACATTATGAGTCAGAGAACACCACCACCAATGATCCCAAGGTGCACAGCAGAGGATTATGTCTTGGAGTACTGCCAAGCATTCCATTTTCCATCTTTGCTTCTGTGCCTGCATACTACTTGCAGTCTTCCAGATGCAATATAAACAACCTGGCATCCTTGTCTTCCTGGGGAGACTGGTACATGGTGACAGTTTACTATGCTGGTGGCCGGGGGATCATGACACATTTTGGTACCTCTAATTCAGTACGGAGGGCAGCAACACCAGCACAAACTGACATGTACTGGTGGTGGGGGTGGGGCACTGGTGTGAGTGGGATTGGCAACTTCTGTGGCTTTAGGGGACAATGATTATGGAACAGTTACTCAACACGCTCCCTGACTCCACTCAGAGCTCTCTCTCTGTCCATGCAAGTTGTGTTGCAAAAGTTCATACTTTCACCCACACACCACAATTACTGCTGACTGACACAGCAATGACTAAACCTGACCCCTCAGCACGCCTTGCTCTTTCACACAGACACCAGAAGTCTTGTCAAGTGCTAGCTCTGACCCTAGCTGACAGGTCAACAGTGGCCAATGCTGTGGTTCTGTCGAAGGCTGAGTATTGTGCAGCCCTCGCTCACTTAGCACTCATTTTAAATGGCTGCCTTTCATTTCAGACTTTCAGCCAACATAACCAGTCCCACTTGGCTCAGGGATTCTGCTGTGGGAATCATCACCCCAACTGTGCCCATACAGGGTCAGGTGCTGCTGTCTGACCAATTGCTGGTGTTACTCAGGTAACCCATGTTATAATATGGAGAGTTCCACCTCCTAGGCAAGACAGTTCATCCTACAGATTTAGAGATTATAGTTCAACTTCCTAAACATTTCCAGTTTAACCACTGGTTCCCATCTCCCGCAGCTCAGCATACAGCATAGAGAAAACATTTCATTAAGACCATGGGTTGATGTGTCTGTGTTTTGCTTGAAATACTTTATTGTTATACCCACTATAGTCTAGATGCTAAATGCTTTTGCAAAAGCAGAGCATTGCTAACGGGAACTGAAAGTAGCCTGGTGCTCACTCACATTCACTGATCAGTTCCTGGCTGTCCATTTAGTACAAAACTTATGAGAAGAGGATGGTGCAATAGGTGATGCTGCCCTTCCCCTTTGACTGGGAAGTTTTTAAACTGTACTTGCACAGCACAGAAAACATGTTGTGATAAGATACAGCATGTTGCCAGGGTTTCTTCTGCTAGCCAGCAACAGAGTAGAGCCATGTTTTCCAAGAAGAAACCGAGGGGGAAAGCAGTGCCAGAAGCCAGGAGAGAAAGACTGACGGGAGCCCGTTGGGGGAGAACTCGCAGGGAGGTGAGCATGGCTATACATTCCAGTCCCATCTGTGTCTGATTGTCACCAACTGCTCGGAAAAAAGTAATATATGTCCCTTCATTTCATTCAAGGTGCTGGGGCTAAAGATTAACTTTCATGCAACTGTTCCTGCATTCCTTGCTTTGATAATTACTGAACTTATTGGCAGCAAAGGGGGTACCCCGTGCCAGTTCCTGCACACTACGAGTCCGATTATGCTTCCTGTGTATGGGGGGATGGGGGAACCTATAGGTGGGGGGGGGAGGGGAAGGGGTGGTTCCTTATTTTCTATGTACACGACCTATGCCCTTTTTCTGGTATGGAACTGTATTTGTGGTGTTAAAACTTTAATAAACTTTGAATTATAAAAAAAAAAAAAAAAGATGCTATCCCCTTTACCTTTATTTCCTTCAAGTATGTACACACTGTAGTAAAGTAACATAAATACATTTTTGAAAGGGAAAAAAAAAACTACATTAAGATAAATTTCGGGTTTGCTGACAAAGTACGAAAAGTAATAACGTGCAAAGTTATGGTAATAACTTTTACTGCTCTAGTGTGTTCATTCCTGGAAGTAGGATTGCTTTACCAAACTGTGTATTACACAGATAACTATGTTATTTACCCATTACTTTACGCATGCAGGATATAAATAATTAGGGGTTTCAGCTGAAGAACCCCTACTGAGTTTTTCCTGACTTTTATTTTATTTTTTCTGTGCCCTGGACCCCCTGTCCTTTAGGCTGTCCACAGGGTACCTCCCCCCACTGCCCTCTAGACTAACCCTTTGATGCTGGACCCTTACCCTACCTCTGTCATCAGGTGGATCCAATATATCTCTGTTGGGGGGCCCTCCTGCCACCAGGAAAGAAGCACCTTTATTCACCCTGTGACAGATAGAGGTGGCAGTACCAGCCCCTTTTGGAGCCTGGTAGCAGAAGAGGGTTTACCAGGGAGGCTGTAACCTAGGGTGCCCTGCACAATCCTTTTCCCTTTTTCCTTTGTCAGGTTCCCATCAACCACCCACATGTGTTCACTCACAGTAGCACCCTGGGGGTGGGGATGCAAAGCCCCATATGGTCACCCATGGTGCCAAGACTGCCACAGCAAAGCCACCACCAGGAGGTGCTATTAAAGTAGAATGCAGCCACCCACCGAACAGGAGGGAAGCATCTGATGGATGATCTGATTCCGTCCTTGCTGGCCTGTGCTCCTGACGTCCTGGGCTCTGTGCGTGAGCTCAATCGCCAGTATGCTAGTGCGATGCCTCATTGTTCAGCACCATGAAGCTGCTGACTTTTAATTAGGCCTTGTGCACACTTATGAGGTGAGTTTTAAACCATTTAAAAAAAAGTTTACTTCTTATCTTGTTAGCATGGCCACACTGCTGTCTTAGGCTGTTTTTTGAAGCTTTTTCAAACCCGCAGCATGAAGACACTCTGGAACCTCATAGAGCAATGCCTCTAATCATCCTGTGCATTGGAGGGCTGTGCATAC
Source organism: Neoceratodus forsteri (assembly GCA_016271365.2). Lineage (NCBI taxonomy): Eukaryota > Metazoa > Chordata > Ceratodontiformes > Ceratodontidae > Neoceratodus > Neoceratodus forsteri. The sequence continues at coordinate 79,565,256 of CM028137.1, forward strand.
TAGAGGACTAGCACATAACGGGATGAATACAGCAGCTTGTACTCTCTTGTAAGGGAAACAATGTTTGGCTTAAACCATTTTTAAAACCCGGGTTATAGGCTAGGTAGTCGCCAGGGTTCAAACTTGGTTATTAAAAATGGTTTAAGTAGGGCTGCTGCGTGTCTGTAAACAGTGTTATCTGTGTCTTAAACCACGTTAAGCTCTCTAACATGGTTTAAGATCACTAGTGTGTACAGGGCCTTATTTTCATTTATTATACTGGCACAGTTGTGCCACTATAGTAAAGGTTGCCCAACAGGTTCTCTGTTAAGCTCCTAACTTTGCACCTTATTAGTTTTGGCATCCTTCAATGAAATTGTCTTTGTCTAGAAGGCAAGGTTTCAATATACCTAAAATTTTGTGATCGCAGCTTGTGCAGTTTCCACAAATGCAGTTTTCCTGTAGATGGCTAATTTATTTCTATGATTTAATATGGGTTTTTGGTTTTGCTCTCAGGCACAGCCTAGATGGTATGGGATGTTTTCCTGAAACTTTTGGGGTAGAAGTGGGCTGTGCCAGGGTAGTGCCGCTTGAAAGTTTCATGAAAAAATTGTTCTAGAGTTATAAGGATTTTAAGTTTGGGTTTTTATCTGTTCTGAGCATGCTTAGTACTTTTTTTGGATAACATTCTGTTATGACATGAAAAATTCTGTGATGACAGACCATTTTTAAGTTCATGCATGCGCGTCAAACTTCTTGCGATGAGTGACTTTTGAGGGGTGTGGCACTGTCTGTCCAATGCAGAGTGCTCTGCAAGGGACTCGACAGTATCACACCAATCATCAGCCAGGTTGATCATGATGCTGTTTTGCCTGATGTGGTCTGCACTTGAAAAGAAAAAGCTGAACCAATTATGTGGTGGCTTTTTCTTTCATCTGCAGGTCACTGCCCAGCAAACAGCTGTTTGTGTCTTGAGCAGCCTAGCTGATGTCTCTGCCCCCCTCTCCACCCCACCGGTCCCTTCTGTCTCCAGCCCCTTGCACTCCTGGTTGATACCTTAAGCCCTGTAGGGCATAACTAAATTTATGATAGTGCCACTGGAATAGTGATTCTGGAAGGCGTGAGGAGGCGCTTTCCTCACTGGCCTCCTTTTGCTCCTCTTCTCTCACCTGTCTGGAGTAGGCCACAGCCTAAGTCTGTACAAGCTGGAAGTTTACAATGCCCAAAAGCACTTTCACTTTAAGTGTCATCATGCTAGCGGATCCCTCCCCCGGTCTGCCAACATCAGGGTGCTCAATCCCCATGTCAGCATGTATCCCACTCCCCCGTTTAATGTGGCACATTGGTAACCCATCAAAAAACTACCTCTGATGTTTCTGACACCAGGATGCCCACTCCTGGTGTAGAATGCCCCACCCCCATGCCCCTATATTCTCAGCCGACATCCGGGTGTCTAATCCCTGGGTCAGTATTGATCCCCACCCAGTACTCTGGCATACTGGGAGCCCACCTCAGTATACCGTAATCTGTTTTATTAATATTTCACCTGTAAAAAAGAAAACAATCCCATAAGGTCTTTTTTTTTTCAATACCTTAAAAAAAAGCAGTCCCTCATCATTCCCGCCAAACCCTCTCCCCAACCCACACCATCCCTCTGTGAACCCCACCTCTCCACACCCCCCTCACCCATACTTACATCCAGAGGTCAGGAGCAGTGATCTTCTGTGGACCGGAAACATGTCTGCACTCTTCAAAGACCCTCCAGGAACTGAAGAAATTGTAGTAAGCCATATAATGGCAGTCAAAGTGGGGGGGTTCAACTTAGGTTGATATGTCAGCCACTTTTTTAGAGTTTTAATCCCAAATTTTCAACATGGGTTGCTTGGGACTTCACCTCATGAACACTGCCACTGTCATTTTGTTTCTCTGTCCCAAAAGGTGATTTTGAGGTCACTATGTGGAATCACCTTTCGGACCGATTAACAAAACGACAGTACCACTGTTCATGAGGTGGGGTCCAAAAAAACTAATAAATATGAGTGTGTTACAAGCGTCCATTGAGAAGTTTCTATGCACGCTCATAACTTCATCAATTTTTTATATTTTCATTCCAAATTTCAACTTTGCCATTTTTTTCACAACCCCCTTATGAACAGTACCACTGTCAGTTTTTTTTTGCATCTTTCTTGAAATGTGTTTTTGCACCTGTGGCACAGAATGGTGCGGTCGCTGCACAAAATCAACTTTCAGGACACATTAATGAAATCCCAGTGCCGCTGTTCATGAGGGGAGGTCCCAAAATGGCAGTGTTGAAAACTTGGTGAAAATATTCAGAAAAATGACTGTGTTACAAAAGTCGTTGCACGGTTTCTACACACATAAATTAACCATACGTTTTCATTTTTTCCTCAAGATTTTCACAGCTGCCATTTCTTCACCTTCTCATGAACAGTACAGCAGTCATTTTTCACCCAAAATGTGTTTTTCACCAGAAATGTATTTTCGCACCTGTGGTGCCGAACAGTCACACTCACTGTGTGAAATCACCTTTTGGGATTGAGTAACGAAATGGTACTACCACTACTCATAAGGTGGAGTCACAAAAAGCCCATGTTGAAAATTTGGAGCAAAAATACCAACAGACACCTGGGGCGTTAGGGTTTCCAACCATAATGCCCACCCTACAGTATACAGACTGACAGGCATCACAGGTGTGACATGGGGTCATCGGCTGTAATGCTTACCCCATTCCACCCCCCACCTTGCAGCCACTGACAGTCATTGAGGTGTGCCATTGGGCCTTTGGCCATAATGTTCACCCTTTTCTCCTATACTGCACCCATCTCAACTTATTTCTTTATGGAATGGGGTGAGCATAAGGGCCAAAGACCTCAAGGCACACTGCAACACCTGTCGATGTCTGCAGGGTGGGGTGAGGTGGAATGGCATAAGTGTTATGGCCCATGACCCAAAGGCACACCCCCACTGCCTGTCAGTCTCTGCAGGGTGGGGGTGGGGGTTTTCATTACTTTAGTACTTCTCTGCTATTCCTATTATGCATCTCTAGTCTAACTCCTGCACTACCAATGCCAATACCAGCAGCAAACATTCGTCATTGACAAATGCATGTGTAACAGTACTATAGTGTATGGTGGAATGTTGTTAGGGATGGAAATCCATCCCTTCAACAGCATTGTTGTGCTGCAGTAGCTACGTCATCATAGCTGTTATGCTGTACTAGCTACATAGCTACTACAGCATAACAACTTAGAATGTCTGCACGCATGCACAGTTAGAGAGTTTTGGAGCTTCCTCAAACAGCCCCAGTGGTGACAACATCTCTTTGGAGAGACCCACATATAAAAAACAGGCAAAAGTAAAGAAAACACTTAAACGGATGCTTGACCATACATTATAAAAGACAATGTATGATCAGTCATCCCCAACAAGGGAGTTTTTAACTCTCTGGGTTTCCATGATAATAAGACCTCTTGAGCTGCGCTCTTAAGGTCTCCCATTACCACGGAAGCCTCACGAGTGAAAAACATCCTTGTTGCAGATGACTGATCATACATTATCCTCTATGTTATCTGATGCTGTCTTGTACTTTCAAAGCCAGAATCTGTGCAGCACGTGACAGTTATGAAGTTGCTACCTCTGGCATAGTCTGTCACTAGGCTGACTCATCATCATGTGACAGGCTGCAGCTTCTGAGAGTATTATGCTGAATTAATTATATTTAGTCAGATACCAATTATTAAAGCTTATTTACCAGTATCATTATCTGATATGTTATTGCTTCATCTTGTGGATTTAAAAAAAATCTATTTAGGTGTAAAATGTATATTGGGGAATTAGTTATTTTACTGACATATTGAAGAGATTGTGCAAATTCTCCTTCATATTAGCTCTGCAAAGTTCCTTTCATTTTGAAGACCATACAGTCAATGTAAATGCACAATGCATGTAATATTTCATGTAACTGTAACTCAAAATCACATCAAAGTCAGAAGTTATCTTATTAATGAGTGTAAAAAAAAACATAAAAAGGATTATTCGTAAGATCCATTAGTGAAAAGCCAAACACAGTACGTCCCCAAAAGGAGCACCGTCTCCTTCACACCCACCTCATCTTCTGTCCTGCACCACCCGTCGGTCCTGATGAACCATCACCCTCGTCCGATGATGTGTTTTGAATTTGGGAGAAAACAAAAGATAGTTTGCTTAGGCTATGGCTAGTGTTTTGTTTGTCTGGCACTTGGTAGCCCAAAATTGGAAGCTTTGCGCAAAAGGATCTGCCTAGGTTAGTGGGGTTAAATACTTCACTGCCATTTCTATACTGCATCTGTCTAACTCATGCACTTCTATTGCTAATGCCAGCAAGCAAACATTCAGCATTGACAAATGCTTGTTTCTAACAGTTTGAAATGTGAAGGTGGTACTTCACTAGTTTCATTGCACATATAAAACAAATATTATAAATGTAGAAAGTGCTGTAATTACAAATTGCCATTCCATCCAAAGTATTTCAGTAAGAAACCGTCATACTTTTAACTTCATCAAAAGAAGTAAAATACTCTTTTAATAATGCATTTCAGATTCTGCATGTTTTAACAATGTTGTCCATCTGTAGTAACTGTGTCCTGTTGTTTTTCTTCTTAAATTTCTTTTTTATTAAAAGGTTTTTGTTACACTTGGTTAAGAGTACGTTTCAGACGTTTTCTTATATTGCCATATATCTCCAGTCCATTTATATGATTGACAGTTTATATAATTTTACCCAAAGGGTTGAATGCTATACAACATTCTAGTCAAAGATCATTCAAAGGGTAAAGCTCCAGCTCCATTTCATTTAAATTGTACCTTATTTACCCCCTTATGTTTTATTTATTCCTTATTATCTTTATTTATTTATTTATTTTATTTAGTTTTTGTTGACCGGGTAAGTGCACTAGACAAATCCTGCCTATTTTCAGGTACGACCCAGGGAAGGGGGATACAGATGAATGCCAACTGACCTTGAACCAGATTAAGCTGTTGGTAGTATTTTTTAGTGAATGAGGGAAATTTGGCCAGTACACTGGGGAAATTCCCTATACTTGCTGCACATCGCGCAGTCGCGCTGCAGGAGAGTCGAATGGAGGTTAGTGTGCCTCTGACTATGGATGGTGTGGGTTGCCTTGAGGAGCACTCTCGTTTGGAGCAAGACTGTCTGGCTGACTCGGTGGAGCTAACGATTTCTGAGCCTAAGATCCCTATAGCTGCTGTGACTTCTCCTGCTGTGGACTCCTGTTTAGAGTTGTTAGACCCGGAAGAAGAGACCCTTAAACAAGACTTGGAAACTCATAAACAGCAATTACTCAATTTATTTTCGGCTGCTGAAAGGGACTTTTTGGCATGAAAATTGACTTTGGATGAACGTAAATGGAAAAGATCTGGGCAAAGCCCTTTACTTGGGGGTAGTAAACGACTACCCTTGGAGGTTGCTGCTGATTCTTTGGGCACAGAATTGCATTCCATGGTGGATCAAGCCCCGATCGATGACATCATCACTACAACGCCAGGTCCTGTTGCAGACTGGACCCCGGGGCTGGCTTTACAGAATGCCGGTTGGATTCGTGAGGGGGACCATGGATACCTGACCAGGTTGTTCTGTTACCGGGTTCTCCAACGTTGCTGCCTACTCCTGATCCGGCTGTTTTTCCTGAGTCCCTGGCGCGACAACAAGGGACTCCACTGCCTGCTGCATGATTTTTGCCTAAGGCGGTGTCTTCAGTCCCGGTGTGTGAGACAAGTGACCACTGTTTGGATAGCCCGCAGAGCTCTAATGAACCATTGGTAGCTGTCTCTCTAGATATCACCCCTGCTGTGGAAGGTAAGGTGCCTACTTCTTCTTTGGGACACGATGGTGTGGATGCTGTGTTTCAAGCTGAACCCCAGAACCCGCCCAAAACATTTGCAGGACTGTTTCACAAGCCTGCAGAAGTGGCGAAGAGATGTTTTTTGGTACGTTTAAAGTATATCGGGACTGCTCCTGTTATCCCTGATAGGATATGGGTGGGTAAAACATTAATTAAAGACTCTCTGGGCTTTGCACCCTCTGAGGTATATGCCTTTATACATGCACCAGGTGATCGTATTTATGATCTCAGTTTCTGTTCCATGCACTTACTGGACAAATTTTGGAAGTTGTATTATTCTGTTAAAGATTTTGGAGCATGGAATGATTTTATAGCCATCCCAGTAATGAAACCGACCATTAAAACTGTCAATATTTTGTTTCGGAATGAGGGGGTTTGTATAAATGATATTTCATTTTGGTTGGAGAAAAAATGTAATGTCATGGAAAAGCCTAAACCTATTATTGATGAAAATGGGTTTTGGAATGGGGGGTGGTTGTTTCGAGTTCAGTTGAACCAATCCGAAGTTGGGATTTCCCATTTGCCTAGCTCTTTTTTTTGGGGTAGAGATCGGGGGTTCCTGTTTTATGCTGGTCAACCCAAGAGCTGTTATAAATGTGGGGCCCTCGATCACCTTAACATGGATTGTGATCAGATCCGGTGTTTTCACTGCGGGATGCTTGGGCATACTGCCCCTCAGTGTACTGCCTGTCCCTTTTGTAATTTGTGCGGGGAAGAAGAACATTCCTTTCATGAATGCCCTTGGACTGCACATAATTTGGAAGGGGACTCAGACCATTATTATTTACTGGAAAAGGCCAAACAACGTTATTCTGCACCTATGCAGCCTGTTGAAGGACTATTTCTGGTCGAGGTAGAGGTCGAGGTTGTGCTTCACGGCCTGTGCCTCGGGGTGGTGGTTCAGTTCCCCCCATTTCCCATGTGGATTTGGGTGCTTTAGGGATTCCTTCTTCCTTTTCCAATATGTCACAAGGTCCATCCCACTTTAACTCGGTGGATCATGTCACTCCATCGGTTACTCCACAGGGTTCCCCTGGCCGGACAGTGTCCTTAGCTGAATTTCAGGTGCACCAACATCCAGCCCATTCAGTTTTACCTTCCCAGAGTCCTTCTGGGCCGACTGTGGTTCCTGTTGTGGTTCCCCCTGGTTTGATTACTGAACCCAGACCTGATACTTTGGCTACTGAAAATGAATTTGTATTCCCTTTACAGTCTCAAAATCGGCCTTGGACTGAGGAGGTGGCTCCTCTTTCTCCTTTGCCCCTGTCAAATTGATTTTCAGTTTTTTCCTGGAGTGAGCAGGTGGATTCGGATCTACCAATGTCAGGCATTGATCCTGACCCGTTTCCACCTCTTGCTACCAGTACTGTCTCATCAAAAAAACTTCAGTCAAAAGCCCATACAAAACTAGTAACCCGTTCTAGTGGTAAACTAGCAGCTGTTCCTCCCTGATGGGTTAGGTTTAAGAATTGCCAGTTTAAATGTCAATAGTGTGCTATCAGGTAAAAAACGTCTTATTACATTTGGGATTCTTTCCCAGCTACCCTTTGATGTTTTTTTTTCTCCAGGATACAAGGATTCACTCGTCACTGGACATTGACCAGATTACAAGAGATTGGAAGGACGGTTTGTCCTTTTGGTCGGCGGGTTTAGATCCTTGTAGCGGGGTAGGGTTTTGTTTTAAGACTAATGTTACTTGTTTTCGGTTGGTGGATATTGAACCTGGACGTGCCTTTTTGTTGGACATTGTTATTAATACAGTGTCGTGCAGACTGATTAATATTTATGGTCCTCAATCTAAAGTTCAGAGGATTTCGTTATTGAAAAAAATCCAACCTTTTTATATACTAGCAGGCTTGTTTTCTTTGCTGGGGATTTTAATATTAACGTCCTGAAGGATGGGCCTCTCAACAAAGTGTATTGTGATAGGACATTCCTATGGGACTTAATATCACACACAGGGTTGAAGCAAGTATCTGTCAAGTCTTCTCATTCGACTAAACCTACTTATTATAAGGGTAGGTTGGCCTCTTGTATTGACATGATTTTTCTTACCAAATCTCTATCATTTGGAAATTTGGTTTCTATCCCCATTGAATCCTCTGACCATGTTTTGATTGGAGTCTGCATGGAATCTCCTTTTAGTAGGATAGCAGGCCTGGGATATTGGAAATTGAATTCCACTCTTTTACAGAACCCTATGGTTTTGTCTTCCTTAACCGAGATTCTCAATGACAAATTATCAACAAAGTTTTTTTATGATAATATGGGATTGTGGTGGGAAGACCTAAAGGCTTGTTTATGTGATTTTTTTCTGGCAGTGGGAAAGGATCAACAACTGTCTAAATATTCTAGTTATCTCTGATTAAGACGAGATTTGGGAGTTTTACTTATGAAACATCATTTGGGAAGGGAGGATGTATCATTCGATATTCAAGAAGTTCGTTTTCAGATGGAGTTATTTCAATATAATAGGATGTTGTCTTTACAACATGAACAGAGATTTGGTACCCAAGGGAAATTGGATCAAGGTAGCCCCTTTCTGAATTGTCATAAAAGAACAGAGAAGAAATTGTTCCAAAATGTAATTTCGTCACAAGGAGTTTCAGTTTCGGATAACAAGGGTATTATGTCTACCCTGGAAGATTACATTGACCTTGTGTTTGGGACTCCAGTTCCTGATGAAGGTTATAGTAACCAAATTTTGAACTCAGCTGATTTACCGCGCTTAACCTCTTTCTCGCAGGATGAATTGCTCCTACCATTTACTTCTTTAGAAATGGAAATGGTCATTCATTCCTTGAACGGTGATATGGCTCCTGGATCGGATGGTTTGACTGCTGAACTTTATAAAGTACTCTGGCGCATTATTCCGACTGAATTTTTGGAGGTGTTTAATTTTATGTGGTCTGATTTGTATTAACCTTCTTCTATGTATAAGGGCTTAATGATTTTTCTGTATAAAACAGGTGACCGGGCTGAGCTCACGAATTGGCGTCCTATTACTTTGCTTAATGTAGATTTTAAAATTTTTGCTAAATTGCTTGGTAATAGAATGATATCGGTGATGGCTCAACTTATTTTTCCCATGCAGTTTTGCTCTGTGCCTGGACGCCGTATTACTGAGGCCTTACTGCTACTTAGAGAAATCTTGGACAGTAGGATTTCATTGACGGCATCGGTTGGCAATGGGTATATTGTTAGTTTGGACCAGGCTAAGGCCTTTGATGGGGTTTCTCATGTTTTTCTTTGGAATTGTTTGGCATCCTACGGTTTTCCGGATTTTTTTATCCAAAGGATTAAACTATGTTATGCTCTAGCTTGGGTTTCACCTTATGAGAATGGATGGATGGGGAAGACAATTTTGATACAAAAAGGAGTTAGACAAGGTTGTCCTTTGAGTCCTATTCTATACGTATTTACATTAGACCCTTTATTGCGTATTCTCCAGAATTCCCAGAACATTCATCCCCTGGGTATGGGTATTACGTTTCGAACTAAAGTACTTGCTTATGCGGATGATATTTGTTTATTGGTTCATGATGCAAATTCGGTACGTCTAGCCTGTGCTTTACTTCAAGAATTGGGAAGGATTTCCGGTGCCCGGCTAAACGTGACCAAATCGTGTTGTTTGAATGTTAAAGGGTTTAATGATCAAGAGGATTTTGTAGGTGATATTCCCATCTCGTGGGTGCCTTGTCGCATTCTCTGTACTTATTTTGGTGGGGACGATATAGCACGTACCAACTGGTCATGGGTATTGGACGTGGGGCATTCCAAGGTTAAATTATGGAATTGGTGGAAATGATCTAATAAACACTGAATCTTTCTCCTAAAATCCTTTTTGATCCCTGAATTTTTGTTTGTTAGTTCGATATTTTTTTTACCGACATGTTTGGTTACTTCATTGGTGGGTTGTTTTTTTTCTTGTGTCTGGGGTAGTAGATTAAATCCTATAAAAAGGGAGGTTTTATATACTTCTATTAAATCTGGGGGTTTAAACATGGTTCATCCAGTGGTGTTTTTTTTCACGATTTTTCTTTATGTTAATATTGTTCCTTTAGTCACAGGTTCTGGACAATTGTGGTGTAAGTGGGGTATGGAAGCCTTACACGGCGTGTTTTTGGAATGGTCTAACAATGCCTTTTTGCATAAAAATAAAAGATCTCCTCATCTCCCTTATAGATGGGATGGCGTCATTGATGCTATTAAGAAATGGGGTGTACGGCTTGATACTGTAGTTAATCTGTCCAGAAAAGCAATCTATGGGCAAATTATTTCCCGATATTTTACCCTACCTACCTCTACGAATTTTACTTTACTGGAACAAAAACAGATTTCTGACTATATTTCAGATTCTAGACTTCCGGTTCATTTATGGGATACTGTTTGGTTGGGGTTGCATGGTAGGATAAATGTTAAAGGGAATCAGAAACATAAGGCCTTATCGGAACGGTACTGTCCCCATGTTTCTTGTTCCATGAAAATTGAAACTATGGATCATTTATATTTCTATTGTCAATATATTTTAGACTTTTGGAATATAGTTAAAAATCGGTGGAAAAGGATTGGCTCTATTCCACCAGCACCAGAACTGCTATTTTTTGGGATAACTCCATCTTTACCAAGTGGGGTACATTATGGTACTTATCGTATTATTTTTGCTCATGTTCTATACTGGATATGGATAGGTCATTGCAGGTTTATTTTGCAACAACAGGTTATTACTCCATGGGAACTTTTTCATATTATTAACACTGATTTATGTAAATGGAAATTGGAGGATAAAGTGCATTTTTCCTTTCTTCAGTGGTCCGACCTTTGGAAACACCTTGCCTTTGTAGGCCATTAGATGAGGATTATTTATTTAAAGGGGTGAGCAGAAGGGGTTTGTTTTCACATTTGGTTCTTTCCTTGCTTTTGGGGTTGACTTATGCAATAATTTTTCTTTATGTTCTTGTTTTTGCCCCTTTTATGATTTTATATAATGAAACACTGCTTTGATTTGGTTTTGTTTGGTTATAAAACTAGTTCCCCTACTCCTTCAATGGGGTGGGGGAGGGGGGTTGGTTCTAACGGTTTTCTTATGTTTGGGGTTACTGTATGAAGTAATACTTATTTATGTTCTTGATTTTTCTTTTCTTTCCTGATTTTGTATGATGTGATACTGCATTGTATATGATTTGTTATGGTTTCAATAAAAAATTCCCCTACTCTTTTCGATAAGTGCCATGGGATATTTAACATCCACCTGAACTACCACCAATCCAGGCAGATGGGACCTCAGTTTAACGTCTCATCCGAAAGACAGCACCTCAGAAGTGCAGCACCCCTCTCATGCTGCACTACAGTGTCAGAACTGGGATATTAACCCAAGTGCCAGATGCGGGAACTGAACCCACAGCCCTCTGATCTCCCAGGTTCAGAGGCGAGTGTGCTACCTACTGAGCCACTGACACTTTATATTTGGGTGAGGCATTTCCTCTCTCTTGATTAGACCTGTGTCCTTTTTTTTTCATTTCAAGTCAGATCTGGATAGACAGAGCATATTTTCAGAATCATAACACATGCTCAGATTTTTTTTGCTGTCTTTGTCCACGAAAGGCGCGCTGAGAAACAACTTGTTCCCAGGTGTGTTGTGGGAGCACAGGGATGCCATGATACCAGGCAGTAGGTATGTAGCCACTTTTGCATCTTGTATACCCAAGTTCACACTCAGAATTGTAAAAGAAAAGGCTGTAAGAGAGGGAATGGAAAAAGACAGATGGTGGTACCATGGCAGCCCAGAAATCTGTACTGACATGTTCAGCTGGCAGTACTGTATATACTTGAGGTTAAAGCAATCTTGAAGATGGAATATTTTCACCAACAGTTTGAAATGTAAAGGTGACAATTCACCAGTTTCAATGCACATACAAAGCAATTATTATAGATGTAAAAAGTATTGTAATAACACATTAAAAACACTTAATAAAACAGTCTATTTCTTATTTAACCTGTTGGTTAATACAGTCAAAGGAGGACCTAGACCCTCAGTGACATCATTTCCTGTCAGAAGCCCAAAACATATGACTGCCACCAGCCCTTAATTACAGGCTGATTTGCATATGAATAACTCTGGACTGCAAAGACTCACAGATAAACACAATGGCTCAATCAAATTAGCTTTTTATGGGCTTTCAGACATTAAGAAAGCCTGTTGATGACAGTTCCTTTTAAGCATTTTTAGTAGGAATCCCACACCAGAATGTGTCATGTGACCCATGAGAATTCCGGGTCACAGTCTACAAAGCTGTGGGCCAGACAGAGCAGAGTATGTTGAAATCTACACTGTCCACATACTGTGGGACTTGTTTATTGCCAGTGAGACAGATCTTGCAGTGTGCTTCCTCTGACATCTGAGCTAGCAGTTGGTAGAGTGATCTAGCTCTTGCAGTGGGGTATAGTCCCTGAGAGGAAGTGAGGTGGGAGTTGTAGGTCTGGCAAGGGTTGTGAGTGAACTACAACCTGCTGCTAAGTTACTAGAACTACAATCGTTTCCAGCACTAAGTGTTTGGGGCACTGTTTTACTGTGTTTAAAGTCCTTGTAAGGGCTAGAGCTTGTTGTTTTGGCAATTGTAAGCATTTTTACTAGGATGCTTGCTCCAGAATGTGTCACATGGCCCAGAAGTTCTCTGGATCATGGTCTACTAAGCTGTGGGCCAGAGTGAGGGGAGCGAGTGTGTGGTCACTGTGCATGAAGACTCGCATGATAGCACATGACTGGCATGACCAACAGGGATGGCTGGACCTGGACCAGACACCCTGTTAATCAGGTTAGAAGTAGTAGTCTGAGGCTTAGTAGGAACAAGGTATAACAAGGGGATAGTAAATATGAACTCCCAGGTGATTTGCCTAGAAAATGGGAACATAGGAGTCAAGTGTTCGTCAAGTGGCTTATTTTGCACCAATCCAAATTCCAGCTTTGAAATATTTACTTGCAGGGGAGGGGGTGTAGATTTAAGAGACCTAAAATCCCTGGTGTTAGCTAAGGATAGAGAAATTGTAGCACTCATGGAAAATTGGAGACTTATAGGTTAACGATAAACAAGACCAAGGTCAGTGAGGGAAGCAGCACTAAGACGAATCGTGTTTAGGGGGATGATGATGAGGAGATACAAGAGGACTGGACCATAGTTGAAGGGAGAACCAGATCAAAAAATATAGAAGGAGAGCCCTTGGATCTGTTCCAGAAAATTCAAATCACTTTGAGCCACTAATAAATTTAATGGACAGTCTGGAAAAACAGGCGGAAGCACTACTAACCCTAGCAAACACTGACATAGATAATGGACTAGAAGGAACTAGTTCAGCAGTCTTAGAGGAATTAGATAACACAGTCGAATATTCGGTATTTGGGTCCAGGTATTCGGTATTCAGCCAGAAAAGGTTTTTTAAGGAAACTTAAAAAATAGCACTTCAGTGACACCATTAATCACCCATTGAACCTGGTGTACCATACACACCTCAATGACACTTCAACCAGCAACATAGAGCTCTCACTAATGCAACAAAAGTCACATGTGGCACACTTGATCCACCACACCACACACATAGCACTCTGAAAACTATATTAGGCATTGCATTCGGTCAGCACTGTAGGGTGTCCATAGTCACAGGCACAGGGTAGAAGGTACTTTGGCCATGGGCATAGGAATAGTGGTAACAGTGGCTGCCATAGTGGTGACAGCTGAAAGGGTGGCTGTTGCAGGAATGGCACCGGTGGTGGTGGGAAGCACACTGGCTGTGGAAGCAGCAGCCATAGTGATAGCAGTGGGAACACTGGTGGTGCTGTCTGCTGCTTCCTGCACAAAGCATGTTTGCTCTAATGTCCTCCTACTACTGCACAACAGGATGTGACAGTGAATGTACAGATGGAACAGGTGGTGACACTAGTAGCAGTAGTAGTAGTAGTAGTATTGCTGGTGGTAATAGTAGAAGTAGTATTGTTCCCAATGCTTCAAGAGCTAAAAGGCATGCTTGAGGAGAATAATATTTGAGCCTGTCGAATAAAGAGAGGCACCTTTCTTTCATTCTCTATGTAGTCTATCTCATCACATTCTCTGGAACTGTATTATGTATCAAGTAACATGAAGTGGAGCAAGACAAGATACAATTCAGTACTTTGCAGTAAATGACGTTGTAAAATGCTGGATGACTAGAGGACCTAATTGCCATTGAATTACACTGCTCCTTTCAGCATACTGTAGCATGTTGCAGTAATTGTGCAGGATACAGCATTGCATACTATCTGATGCCACTGTATGACCTATGTTTTATAATCTTGATGCAGTGTTTCATCCTTGGGCTTGTTAGTTTTGGATTGTTTTGTTACAAGGGCATCTCAGTCTCATTTATTATAACTTCACTTATTTATAGTGTGTGTTTCTTTAAGGGTTTTATATTCGTAGTGTGTTTGTATGTTGCCAACATGCCCCATGACAAAGACCAGGTTCTGGCCAAAGCACTAGGGCTCTATTGGCATCCTCCAGCCTTACAACAAATAAATATATTGGCAACTTCATGCTCCATTGCTCTTAACTGTATTTTATTACTGCAACCCGCCCCACCCTGAGTGCTTTCTTCGTTCTGCATAGATTATTTGGGAGGTTGGCGGACCAGGGATAACACCAGCAGCAATTGCCAGGATGTGCTGTACATTTGTGGGTCTATCATTCTGTCCCTCACCACTTGGGGCCAACAGTACAGATACTTTGCTGGGGCTGGACCAAAAAATTTTGCAAAGTTGCTAAAGACATGATGGATCAGGTCACTAGTGGTTACTGGGTAAAACAGAAACTATTACTACGTGGTACCTGTGTGCGTGAGGCTTTACTTAGTGCTTGTGGAACTAAAGTGATACGGCAACCTTTCCAGTTATACTGCACCACAAAAAGGCAGCAGCAAAGAAAAACACTTCTACTAAGAAGGGGAAAGAAAAGGACAACCTATTTAGTCAAACATGGAACTAAGCAAGGAACTGACAGATGAGATACAGTCAACTCAGTGAGACAAGCCTGCCCCACTAAGTGTAATAGTTTAATTAACAAAACAACGACAAACAAAATAAACAAGCATTTGTCAATGCCGAATGTTGATTGTGTTGGTCTGTTGAGCTCGTTCAGTGGCCCTCTGTCACTGGCTCAGTCTGTTTGTCCCGGTGCTGCAGGCTGCTCTTTTGTACTGGGCTGCTGCCTGCATTGGCACCTTGTTCTGCTAAGGAAGAAATCCACAGCTGTCCCGACAGAGCTCCATTGAGGTGGCTCACTCCCCTTCTCACTCATTCATTCTGTTTCTCCTGGCGCTGCAGGCTGCCCTTTTGCACTGGGCTCCTGCCTGTGTTGGTGGCTTTTTCTACCCACTAAGAAATCCACAGCTGTCCCGACAGAACTCCATTGAGGTTGCTCACTCCCCCTGTCTCACTCACTCAGTCTGGTTCTCCTGACACTGCAGGCTGCCATTTTGTACTGGGCTCCTGCCTCTTTTGGTGCCTTTTTCTGCCCACAGAGAAATCTGCAGCAGTCCCGACAAAGCTGCGTTGAGTTCACTCACTGCCCTTCTCTCACTCGCCCATTCTGTTCTGCCAGCGCTGCAGGCTGCCCTTTTCTACTGGGCCCCTGCCTGCGTTGCTGCCTTCTTATGCACACAAAGAAATTTGCAGCAGTTACAATGCAGCTCTGTTGAGCTCACTCACTCACTCATTTTGGTTTTCCTGCCACTGCAGGCTGCCCTTTTGTACTGGGCCCCTGCATGTTTTGCTGCCTTTTTCTGCCCACAAACAAATCTGCAGCAGTCCCAACAGAGCCCCGTTGAGCTCACTGACTCCCCCTCCCTCACTCGCTCGTTCTGTGTCTCCTGGCACTGCAGGCTGCCCTTTTGTACTGAGCTCCAGTCTGCATTGGCAGCTTTTTCTGGCCAGAAAGAAATCTGAAGCAGTCCCGACACAGCTCCACTGAGCTCGCTCACTCCCCCTCTGTCACTCTCACATTCCGTTTCTGCCGGCGGTGCAAGCTGGCCTATTGTACTGTGCGCCTGCCTGTGTTGCTGCATTTTCTGCCCACAAAGAAATCTGCAGCAGTCACACTAGAGCTCCATTGAGGTCGCTCACAACCGCTCTGTCACTCACTCGTTCTGTGTCTCTTGGCGCCGCAGACTGCGCTTTTGTATGGGGCTCCTGGCTGCATTGGCACCTTTGCTTGTCCACAAAGAAATCCGCAGCTGTCCTGACAGATCTTCATTGAGGTCGCTCAGTCTCCCTCTCTCATCGCTCATTCTGTTTGTCCTGGTGCTGCAAGCTGTCCTTTTGTACAGGACTCCTGCTTGCATTGGCGCCTTTTTCTGCCCACAAAGAAATCCTAGCAGTCCTGATAGAGCTCTGTTGAGCTCACTAAGTCCCCTTGTCTCACTCGCTCAGACTGTTTCTCCCACCGCTGCAGGCTGGCCTTTTGTACTGGGCCCCTGCTTGTATTGACGCCTTTTTTTGCCCACAAAGAAATCCGCAGCAGTCCTGACAACACTTTGGTGAGTTCGCTTACTCCCTCTCCCTCACTCGTTCTGTTTCTCCCAGTGCTGCAGGCTTCCCTTTTGTACTGGGCTCTTGTATTGGGGCCTTTGTCCACAAACAAATCTGCAGCAGTCCCGACAGAGCTCAGTTGAGCTCAGTCACTCCCCCCTCTCACTCAGTCGATCTTAATCTGTCTCAAACACTGATTTTCCAGAGTGACCGTGCTATTGTCCGGCAGGAGGGCAAAAACATATTTTAGCCAGGATGTGAAAAATGACAGCTGTAGTGTTCATAGGGAGTTGTGAAAAAATGCCACTGTTGAAAATGTGGCGTGACAGTATTACAGATTTGCGAAGTTACAAGGGTGCATGGAAACAGTTCAATGGACGCTTGTAACACAGTCATGTTATGGAGTTTCGTCACCAAATTTTCAACATAGGGATTTTAGGACCTCTGCTCATGAACAGTGCCACTTTCATTTTCTTAATCTGCCCCGAACGCTGACTTCCCACAGTGACCCCGTTATTCTGCGCCGGAACTGTGAAAACACATTTTGGTAAGGATGTGAAAAATGACAGCTGTGCTGTTTATAAAGAGGTGGGGAAAAATGGCACTGTTGAAAATCTGGTGTGACAATATTACAAATCTGCGAAGTTACAAGGGTGCATGGAAAGTGCGGAATGCACACTTGTAACACAGTCAATTGATGGGCTATCATCAACAAATTTTCAACATAGGCATTTTAGGACCTCTGCTCATGAACAGTATCATTGTCATTTTCTTAATCTGTCCCGAACAGTGATTTCCGACAGAGACCGCTCTATTCTGTGCCAGAAGTGCAAAAACACATTTCGGCCAGGATGGGAAAAATGACAGCTGCACTGTTCATAAGTAGGTCTGGAAAAATGGCAATGTTGAAAATCTGGAGTGAAAATATTATAAATTCGCGAAGCTACGAGCGTGCGTGCCAACTCCACAATGCACGCCCTTAACACAGTCATTTTATGGAGCATTGTTATAACATTTTCAACATAGGCATTTTAGGACCTCTACTCATGAACAGTGTCACTGTCATTTTCTAAATCTGTCCTGAACTCTGATTTCCCACAGCGACCGCTCTATTCTGCGCCGGAAGTGTGAAAACACATTTTGGCCAGGATGCCAACAATGACAACTATACTGCTCACAAGGAGGTGAGACAAAATGCCAATGTTGAAAATCTGGTGTGAAAATATTGTAAATTCGTGAAGTTACGAGCGTACGCAGCAACTGTGCAATGCACGCTCGTAAAACAGTCATCTTTTGGATTTTTTCCACCAAATTTGCAACATAGGCTTTTTGAGAGCCCACCTCATGAACACTGGCACTGTCATTTCGTTAATCAGCCCCAAAGGGTGATTCTGCACAGTGACCGCGAAACCACCTTTTGGGCCTGATTAATGCCATGACAGTTCAAGAATTCATGAGGAGGGGTCCCAAAAACCCCATGTTGAAAATTTGGTGAAAAAATTCCCAAAAACGCCCGAGATATGCACTAAAGTTGAAAAAACCCTATTCATTACATTATACAGCTTACCGGCATTTCCTCAGTTTGCGGTCGGCTTTGAAGAGTGCAGACGTGTTCCCGGTCCACAGAAGATCATCGCGCTGAGCTCTGGAGGTAAGTATGGGGTTAGGGGGGTGTGGGGAGGCAGGGTGCACAGTGGGTGGGTGCGGGTTGTGGGAGGTGGGCCCGGAAACTACAAGGGACCGTTTCCTTTTTTCAGGGAAAAGAAAACGTTGTGGGACCGTTTACCTTTCATGGGGCATGTCGTGCCACCGAGTCTTGCTGGGATGGTAGCCGACGGGATTGGGCACCCCGCCGGCAAACAACAAAGGGGATTTGTTTCTGCTGACGGGATTGGCACCCTTGTCAGCAAACAACAAAAGGGGTTGGGAATTCATTTCTGCCGACGGAGACTGGGCACCCCATTGGCAAACAACAGAAGGGAATTCTTTCTGCCTACAGGATTGGGCACCCGTCAGCAGACAATAAAATGGGGGGGTTACAGTATGCCAATGGGGAGTGGGCTTCCCCATCGGTAAATACACATTGGGGGGGTAGATATTGTTTGTGAACACAGCGGCAAGCGGCCACCATGTACACAAACAATATCAGATATCCTACATCCCACCCTGCAATGACGGGTCACTCCCTCATTGCAGTGGATGGCTGTCGCTGCAATGATGAGGTGGCCCCTGATTGCAGCAGCTGATTTTTTAGAAAGTTGTGGCATGCTGACTGAACTAGTGTCAGCAGCAGCGTGCCACGGCATTGGGGGACGGGGGACAAGCCTTTGCAGGCTGTGGGGGCATTGGGCACAACAGTGCCATGCCTTCACAACCTGCTTGTGGAGAAAGCTGATGCAACATGTTTCTTGCGCATGCGCGCAATCAACATAAAAATGTATGTGCACACACAAGGCACAGACCTGGGGGGGATATATTTCACATGCACTGGTTAATTGTATGTAGTGGGCTGTGGAAGTGGTGGTGGTGGGGTGAGTCAGACAACACACTCCTCATGTGTACAGGGACACAAGCCCAGAACCGGAGGACTAACAATAATAATTCAGTGAGTCATGCCTGACTGGCTTAGAACTGAAGACGTTTATTTCAAAATCTGTGTGCACACAGCTGTGCACACGTGGGGCCCAGCCTCATGAAAAAATATATTACACATGCACATGACACAGGGCAAAGCCTTACAAAATCAAATATTATGCACATATACAGAAAATCATGAGCATTGACCTGCAGGAGTGGGAGTTAGCAGACACCCTCATCAGTCATGCAGGGAACCAAGCCTGGAACCAGACAATAGCAAAAATTAAACAAAAAAAAACACAAAAATAAAATGTGCTCCACCCAAACAAATCACATTGGAGCTATGTCAGAGAGCAGCAGACAAGGGGTGTTAACAGATAGCCCTCCTAGTCCCTGTAACTGAGTACAGCACTAAGGACAAAAATACCTGTCAGAAAGCCAAACATAGCTTTTCTAACACTTATCAAACAAATTATACTAATCCAAAAAAGCTATGAAGCAAAAATCTGTTTCTTTTTTAGCAAATTTAAGGTCTCAGACGTACTGTAGAGCAACCCTCAGAAACCACTGTCTCCTGTCTTCTACCAGTTCAGAGTGAAGAAGTCACATGGCGTGCTTGCCTTTGAGCTCCAGAAATGGATTTTGATTGGCCAACAAAGCACTGTGAGACTTGGAAATCTCACTGAACAGTAGTTCCCGAATAGTGGCAGAATAGCTCACTATTTGGGAAACGCATCCAAATATTCGGGAAGCCTGCTATTCATGGTATTTGGAAAATTCTATTCTGCCCATGCACAGACCAACTGAAAACTGCAGGGAACAGAATGTAATTTGGTCACCAGTGGCTACTGATGAGGAAATATATATCTTAGGCAACTCAATGGTCAAATATATTGACAGCTACTCGACAAGGAGGAGCGAGCTGAATGCAATTACTTCTTACAGAAGAGCAAAAATAAGTGACATAGCTAATATGATACCTAATATTTTGAAAAATACACAGGGACCAACAACTGTCCTATTACACACAGAAACATAGAAACATAGAATTTGACGGCAGATAAGGACCGCTTGGCCCACCCAGTCTGCCCATTTCCCCGCCTACTGGATAAGCTGCAGATCCTAGTTAACCAGCAGCCTACTTCTTCCTACCCCATCCCCTAGAATTGCCTTATGACTGTCCCATGCATGCTTGAATTCCACCACTGTTTTTGACTCCACGACTTCCTCCGAAGGCCGCTCCATGCATCCAACAACTCTCTGTGAAAAATACTTCCTTAAATTACCTCTGAGCCGCCTCTATCTTCAAATTGTGCCCCTTGTTCTTGCACACCTTTTTTTGAAAGATGCTACCCTCTTGACTTTGTTGATTCCTTGAGGTACTTGAAAGTTTCTATCATGTCCCCCTCCCTCCTTTCCTCGAGGCTATCATATTAAGCTCCTTTAGTCTCTCTTCATATGTCTTCTGGTGCAGACCCTGCACCATTTTAGTTGCCTCCTCTGGACAGCTTCCATCCTGTCTATGTCTTTATGAAGACTGGGTCTCCAGAACTGCACGCAGTACTCCGATGGGGTCTGACCAGCTGTCTGTACAGAGGATAATAACTTCCTGTTTTCTACTGGTGATGCCTCCCTATGCATCCCAATATCTCCCCAGCCCTCATTGCTGCCCTCTCACATTGCTTGCCCACCTTTAGGTCATCTGATATGACTACCCCCAGGTCCCTTTCCATTTTGTTGTTGTTAGTATCTCCCCATTGTGTACTCTTCCCTGGGTTTTTTTTCCCAGGTGCATTCCCTTGCACTTCTTAGCATTGAATCTAAGCTGCCATACATTTGACCATTCCTCTAGCCTTGTCAATTCCCTTTTCATCCTTTCCACCCCACCTTGTGCATCAACTCTGTTGCAGATCTTTGTGTCATCTGCAAAGAGACATACTTTTCCTTCCAGTCCCTCTGCAATGTCGCTTATAAAGACATTGAAGAGGACTGGTCCTAATACTGAACCCTGCGGTACCCCACTAGTAACCCCCCTTTCATCAGAGTGGACTCCATTTACTATTACTCTCTGTGTCCTATTTTCCAGTCAATTTTTTACCCAGGCTGTCATCTTGGGACCCACTTCCAGGCTAGCTAACTTGTATATTAATCTTTTGTGTGGGACTGTGTCAAATGCCTTGCTAAAGTCTAGGTAGGCCATGTCCACAGCCCCTCCCTGATCTACTACTTTGATCACCCAGTCAAAGAAGTCTATCACATTTGTCTGGCATGATCTTCCTGCTGTGAATCCATGCTGCCTTGGATCCTGTGCCCCTCTGGCCTCTAGATACTCGACAATTCTTTCCTTCAGAAGTGATTCCATCATTTTCCCTACCACTGAGGTTAAACTAACAGGTCTGTAGTTTCCTGCTTCTGCCTTGCTCCCACTTTTGTGAAGGGGAATCACATCTGCCCTCCTCCAGTCCTCGGGTACCACCCCATCCTCCCATGATTTGTTACAGAGGGTAGTCAGTGGTGTCACTAGTTCTACCCTTAGTTCTTTTAGAATTCTGGGATGAATCCCATCAGGCCCCATTGCTTTGTCCACCTTCAGTTTTAGGGGTTCTTTCAGAACTCTTTCTTCCATAAATGGGCTGGTATCAACTTCTGTATCCAGTGTGTTTCTACTGTTTGTTCTAGGTACCCCCTTCCTTTGTAAATACTGAGCAAAAATATTTGTTTAGTATCTCTGCCTTTTCACAGTCTCCTCTGCCCACCCTCCCTCACCTTTATTAAGCCTCACTATCCCTCCTTGGTCTTCCTTCACTCCCTGATGTACCTATAAAAGGTTTTATTCCCTTCTTAACTGAGTTGACTATCTTTCCTCGGTTTGGGCCTTTGCTGTTCTGACTGCCTTCCTAGCTTCCTTTTGCTTTAACTGATACAGTTCTCTGTCCTGCTTCTTCTGTGATTCCTTGTACTTCCTGAAAGCTTTCTTTTTCTCTTGAACCTTCACTGCCACTTCCTTTGAGAACCATAGTGGTTTCTTACATCATTTAGTTGTGTTTATTTGCTTCACACAAAGGCTTGTTGCCTCTGTGATGGCAGTTTTTATTATTCCCCATTGTTATTCCACCCCTCCTTCCTGCCCATTTGCTAGTGCATTCCTTAGGCACTTACCCATTTTGGCAAAGTCAGCCCTCCTAAAGTCCAGTACCTTTGCCTTTGTATGGCTTGACTCTATTGCTGTGTTTATTGTGAACCATACTAGTTCCCAGATGGCTACCCACTTCTACATCTGTGATCCTCTTCGTCTCCATTTGAGAGAACCAGGTCTAAGATTGCTCCTCTCGAGTGGGCAATGCTAGTTGTCTCAAGGCATGCCCCTGTAGGGCATCTAGAATAACCCCACTCTTCAAGTGGCTGCTGCAACTGCACTCCAGTTAACATGTGGCATATTCAGATCACCCATCAGCAATATCTCCCCTTTTTTTGCCATACTAAGTATACTTTCTATCATTTTCTTGTCCATTTCCTCCCCCTGAGAAGGGGGTCTGTATACAACCCCTGTGTGGATTGTGGTGCCATTGCCGATCTCCAAATTTACCCACAGTGCTTCTTCTCCTCCCTGTTTTCTCTTTTGTTATGTTACTTTGATTCCTTCCCTTATGTAAAGAGCTACTCCTCCTCCTCTTTTACCCTCTCTGTCTCTCCTGTAGATAGTGTATCCTGGTATGTTTACGTCCCAGTCATGGTTTTGTGCGAACCATGTTCCTGTGACTGCCACGATATCCAGATGTTCCTCCTCCATCAAGGCCACTAATTCAGGAAGCTTGTTACTCAGACTACGTGCATTGGTACTCATTGCTTTCCATTTTTTGATGGCTTTACTTTCTGTTGCAGCATCCTCCACTGACCTTTCTACCTTGGTCTTTTTCCTATTTAGTACCCTGTTTTGTAGGGAGAGGCTGGGATTTTCCTGCTGCTTATCAGTGCCTCCCCCCTTGACTAGTTTAAAAGCTTGCAATGAAGCATTTAAACTGATTGCTCAAAAGACTTGTTCCCTTCCTGGACAGATGCAGACCATCCTGCCAGTATAGGCTGTTGTCCCTCCAGGTGAAACCCCAGTCCCCAATGAAGCCAAACCCCTGTGCTCCACACCATTTTTTCAACCACTCATTAAACTGCATGGTGCAAAGTACCCTTGCCTCACTCATACCATTTACAGGCAGCACCTCTGAGAAGGATACTGTGTGTGCTACTTGTCTTAGGCCCCTCCCCAGTTCTACAAAGTCTTTCTGCACTGCTCTAATCTCATGTTGAGCCAAGTCATTTGTCCCTAGGTGGACAATGACATCCAGCTCAGACTCCCGTGCAGCTGTTCTCGTGATCATGAGGATGCACTTCCTGTCCCTACAAGCCATGGCACCAGGCAGGCACTTTACTTCAGTTTTCCCTTCTCCCCCCAGTTCTAGCCCCCTAATAATTGAGTCCCCCACCAGGAGCCGCTTCCTTTCCTTGTGGCATCCTCTGCCTCCTTCCTGTGGGCCTCCTTGTGACAGGTGCCTCAGCCTCCTTAATCTCCTCGTGGAGTTGCATCCATAGGGCTGTGCTCCCCAGAATGATGTATGGATTGTGGAGTGGAACAACTAACTGGGTGTGCCTCTGTTCCACCCTCCTCACCCTCCCTGAGCCCACTGTGGTCCAACTGCTGTGCTTTGCAACCTCTGAGGTAGTGGTGGTGGCTCTGGTGCTCCCTGGATGGGGGGTTCCTTTCTACCATCCAGTCTGGCCTGGGGAAGGTTCTCTACTGCTGTCCAGTGTGGCTAAGACGGCAACTTCCTCCCTCAGGGCAGAGAGAGTTGTCTGCAAATAGGGCAGCATCTCAGCCTCCAGAAAGACCCTGAAGACTGCACCCCACAGCCATTACATTGCACTACTCCCACATGACTATGTATTTTTTTTTGTGTGTGTGTGTGTGCTTGTGTGTGTGATTGGTTTGTTATATAGAAATATATATATATTATACAATGTGTATGCGTATATTTTCAGTGCTGTGTGCTAGAGAGGATATGACATTGATATGCACCTTGCACTCTTGAGGAAATGATGTCAGAACCCCAGGTATAAAGGAACTATTTCCAGGTACAAACAACCTAAGTGGTGGAACTGTTGAGGATGCCATTATGGAAACATTGGGTATTTATCAGACAGTAAAGGCATGAAATTCAAAGATCATATTTTCAGAGGTACTCCTGGTGCCTAGGGCAGGCATAGAAAGAACAAAGTGCATTAAGGCATATAATAACTGGCTCTGTAGATGGTGTCTGTAAAACAATATAGAGTGCCTAATGATGTAAAAGGATTATATTGATTTCTGGGATCTTTTCAGTTATGATGGGCTGCACTTAAATGAAAAGAGAATTAAGAAACTCTGTAACCTTTTCTATGAAACGTTAAATAAACAGGGAACAAACTCAAAAAACTGAATACAAGGGTACTATACTGAACAAAACAGGTCAACCCCCAGTTTTAAATAAGAAATCAATGAGACGTGCAAGGAAGCAAAAAATATTACTGGCAAACTCCAGAAGTTTAAATATCATAAAGAAGGCAAACTTAGAAATGTTAATGTTAGAACATTAAGTTGATTTAGCAGCCATTTCACAAAAACTTGGTGGACTGGAGCAACTCTTAATAGCCAGAACAATGGAGGTTATAACACATACAAGAAAAATAGAGCTTTAGGAATGGGGGAGGAGTCGCTCTGTATGTTAGGGAGGACATGCAGATTAGACAAATTAATGGAGAAGTAGATAAGCACACTGCCACTGACAGTTCATGGGTGGAATTATGCAATAAAGGGAGAAAGAAACTGCTGATAGGGGTTGTCTACAGGCCACTGGACATCAATATCTCAGACCACTTACAGTTGATGGATAGTATAAATAATAGTGTGAACGATGATGGGGTATTATTATCGAGAGACTTTAATGTGCCTGGCATTGACTGAGACTCTGAATCGACAGCAGATAAACAGGAGCAGCTCTTCCAGGATACTTGCACAGGAAATGGATTAAGCTAAACAATAATTAGTCCAACTAGGCAAAACAATGTATAAGACCTAATATTAACTAACAGAGCTGAAGACGTAGGTAACATCCAGATTACAAAGCCACTCCTTGGAAGTGACTATATAGTGAATAATGGATGGGGAAGTATGTGATATGAGAATTTTAATGCACACCCAAGGGGTAGGATGCTACATAAACCCTGAGGGAAAAGCCCAAAGTGTTTATGAAAGCATCCCACCCTGAATGCTGAACAGCTGAGAATTACTTGCTGCTTGCGGTTTTGTTTTTCAGATCCATTTCTGTTGGCTGTATTTTTTTCTGTGGCCCCGGATTGGGGGGGGTAGGATGCATTGGAGAGTTGCTGTACTGGACTTGCCTGTGGGGAGAAGGTAGTGGGGTAAAACTGCACATTTTTCATTTACTGTATTAGGCTTTTTTGTGCAATTTTTAAAGTTTTATTTACTTGCAGTATGCCATTTGTGCTTAAGATGCTGGTAGAGGTAAGCAAATTTATGGCAGGAGGTCACAGAGAAAGTGTTTATTTGTCGGCAGTTGCGGTTGTTCGAGCGGGAGACAGGAGAGCAGCTGTATAGCTCGTGCTGTGCTCTGTTTTACTGAGTGTGTGTTCTCCATAACAACCAGTGGGATGTTACAATGAATATCAACCTGGTCTCACCATTGAAAAAATTCCTTGCCAGTTATTATAATGCATACTGTTTGAGTTTAACATCATAACAAGAAATGCCCATGGTAGAACAATTGTTAGGAGTTATAACTGGGCTGATTTTGACAATATAAAGAAATACATTACATGGATGGAAATGGAAGAAGGATAATGATACTGTAGAAGCCCTAAGGACAAGAATGAAAATGAAATTACTAGAACCTGAGGAGCAAAATGTGCCAGAAAAGGTAATCTACAATAAAGAGGGAAAGTGCCCATCTGGTATAACAAAAAAAACTACAGTGTCAGATAAGTAAGAAAAAAAGGGCAAATTGGGTTATGATGAGGGGACAAATGAGTATAATGTGAATAAATATAAACAACAATTGAAATTAACTAAGAAAATGACTAAAGCTGAAAAAAGATCACTAGAGTTCAGGTTGGCAAAAATTAATAATGGTAGAAAATCATTTTTCTCTTATATTAATAATAAAACTGCAGATAGAACTGTTGGACCTATTAAAGTAAATTGGGAAGATATCTCTGAGCCTAGGGTTGGGAGGCAGTATAGTGCAGTGATTTAAGGCTCTGAGCTGCAAACCTGGAGACCTGGGTTTGAATCCCACAGCCCCCACTTGCATACTGTGTAACCCTGAGCAAATCACTTAACTTCCCTGTGCTCCCAGGTTGCACCTGTAAACAAGCTTTCAGCTTAGTGTGCCACTCTGGGTTAAACAATTGGGAAACAAAAGGATGATGGCTGAAGTATTCAATGATTATTTTTGTTTAGTATATGGCCCAGACACTGAATTTAACACCTCTGTTAGTAGTCATGCACCAACTGAGGAAATAAGAAGGGAGGACATAACGGGAAAATTAAATAAGCTTGATGTCAACTGATTAGCTGGTCCAGACCAATTACACCCCGGATTGCTTAAAGAGGTTAAATTATGGCTCCTTGCACCATTACAGGCATTGTTCAATTTATCATTAAGCACTGGGGAGGTACCGCAGCATTGGAGTTCAGCTATTGTGGTTCCAGTGCATAAGAAGGGTAACAGGGCTGATTTAAGTAACTACAGGCCTATCAGCCTTACATGTATAATGGGGAAATTACTGAAATCTATTGTAAGAGACAGATTAGAGATGGAACTGACAGATAAGGGGAAAATTGACAGTACACAACATGATTTTAGGAAGCAGCACTCTTGCCTGATGAATATGCTAGCATTCTACAATAGAATAAGTGATTTGAATAGATAACAACAAACTGGTGGATGTAATATATTTAGATTTCAGAAGAGCATTTGATAAGGTTCTGCACAATGTACTTGTAGACAAAATGTCTAGTTTAGGTATAAGTAGTAGGATTACCTCATTGGTAAAAAACTGGCTGAACAACAGAGTCCAAAAGGTTAGAATTATAGGACATTTGACCAGAAATGGCCAGGTACCTAGTGGTGTGCCCCAGGGGTGGATACTTGGGCCCACTCCTTTCTACTTGTTTATTTCAGATTTCGTTGCAAATATAAGGAGTGACTGCAGTAAATTTATAGATGACACCAAGGTTAGTGCTGAAGTGTCTACTAAAGACCAAGTAGAACATTTTCAAAATAATTTAAACTGCAGGAATGGACTTATAACAACAAGACCAGCTTTAATATAGAAAAGTGTGTGGTTATGCACTTTGGTGCAAATAATGAGGGACAAATTGTACACTTAACAACTTAGCATTGACTACTGTGGCTAAAGAAAAGGATCTGGGCATCCTTCTTGGAAAATATCTTTCATTTGATAGCCATTGTGTAGAGGTTTTACATAAAGCAAATAGAATCATAGGAGCTATGAGAAGAACTTTTGTCACAGGTCATAGATCTTGTATCTTACCTCTATGGAGGAACTTTGTCAGACCACACTTGAATTATTGTGGCCCCCTGTGGTGCCCTTACTTGAAAAAGAATATAAATTTGCTGTTGAGGGTGCAGCGGAGAGCAACCAAAATGATCTCTGGACTGCAGTATCTTACCTATGAGGAGAGACTAGCAACTTTAAGGTGACTGGCATTAAAGAGGCAAAGGGGTGATCTCCTACTAATGTATAAAATCCGTAATGATATAGAGTTGATGGCCAATCTCAACTTGCAGCCTGCAAAAAGAGATATAGGAATAAGAAGCCAAAGTAAACAGTTAAGAATAACCTATCCTAAGAAAATAACATACTTCTATACACAATGAATCATCCACTTGTGGAACAAAGTACCTGCTGCTGTAGTTAAGCCAGATACCATTGAGATATTCAAGAGACGACTCAACAGGTTTCTCTTGGGTTTATAAAAGGGTTTCATACAACCTTGATGAGGAGACAGGCTAAATGGGCCTACGCCGTCTATCTGTCTGATGTACCTAGTATAGCACTGTATATTTTATTGAATTATTTTTGTCAGTCCTGTTTGAATACTGTACATTGATTCTAGTAATTTGTTTAGGTATTGAAGTAACAGTTTTACTGTAATAGTGACACTAACTTCTTTGTCATTACCTCAATTTTGTATGTCTTATTCTCTGAATTTCTAGTCATGCATTGATCATGTAAAAAAGAAATATTAAAAACCACATTTTTTTGTGTTGTTTTTATTGTAGCTAATGTTAGTAAAGTGTTGGGATGTGTTATTAAAATTACAGTGGTGTTCGCCGCTGTTCTAGTGTTTGTGCTGCTGCTTGTATTTATTCTAACTGCAGTGTTCCAAAATCTATGCATAAAACATGCCTGGAACCAGATGCACTAGTAAAGTTGAAGGGGTCTGTAGTGTTGACATTGACAAGAAAAGCGTAGCTTCTGTGGTTCAGAAGGGTTTTGTATATAAAACATCTCCTTCAGCCATAGGTTCATCGGGGGCGGGTAGTATTAGTACTCAAAAAGGTAAAGTTGGCACTGGTGCAAGTTCTAGGGGCATTAATGTGGCCGCATTTTTCTCAAACACATCTGTTGCATCAATGCTGGTGGGTGCTGGCACTTCTGGCAGTGAGGCAGCAACAATAGGAGTAGTCCAAGTACCAAAAAATGTCTTGCCTTAGAAATGTGGTTGAGGGCATTAAAGTGGTTGATGTTGTTTCCAAAACTGGGGTTGATGGTGGTGCTGATGAGCTTCAGCATGACTCATAGTCTGATGGGAGAGATTTGACTGTTGCATGCTGGGAATTGGATGCTGAAAAGAAAATAGAGGATAGAGAAAGGGAGGATGAGGAGGAGGAGGAGGAGGAGGAGGACAGCTCTCAGGAGGAGGTAATTAGCCTTGTTGGGGATGGAATTGATTACCTGGACCCTATATGGGAACATAAAGAAAGTAAGGGTCATGCTGCTGCACCTGTGGTGCTTTGTATTTTACAACTTCAGGAAATTACCAATGTTACTCCCCCGCCCAGTCCTCCAGCTGCTGTTCCTGTTGGCACTGTTGAGCCAATAATAACACAGTATGAGTCACCTATTTTCACAGCAGTGCAGAAATCATCCCCCAAAACACACATTTCCACCACCCCTCAATGTCTCAATGCCCTGGCCACCATCATGTAAAACAAGGGCTACAAGATGCTTCATTTGGGATTTTTACATCCCGGACACAGCTGATAAAACAATGGCTATATGTTGGACATATGATAGCAATGGAAAAAAGGTGAGCTACCCCGGCACTGGTGGACAGCACACACATCTCAAACCCAGGCACCTGTTATTCTGATCCATGACCCTACCTATGTCAGGTACCATGCCTCTGATCATACTACCCGTGTGCAGAGTCCAGCTGTTTGGTATCCCAAGCCAAACACCCAGAAAGATGCAACCTACACTCCATAGCATGTTTGAGCATCATAACAAATACCCTCCAAGTCATACTATTGCATGAGAACTTAATGCAGAAACAGCTGAAATACTGGAAATTGTTCTGCTGGCATTCTGTTTTGTGGAGAATGTGGATTCTGAAGATTGATGTCACATGCCTGCCCAAAATGGTAGATTGCATCGCAAACCTATTCTTCTATCTATGCCATTCTTGAAATTTATAGGACTGTCGCACACACCATAATACATGCTCTGCAGCATTCAGCATCTCCATATATACTGTACATCTTAGTATGGATAGTTGGCCCAGTGGCCAAGCAGCTGGTAGCTCTTATCTGTGTAATACAGTCCATTGGGCACTGGTACCTAGGGTACCTGGAGTAGTATTTGATGCTGGACTGATGAAAAATTGTATGAAGCCCAATTGCTGTGGTAGCAGCATTCTGGGTACTTGCCAGCATGCCACGCTGGTAATGAAGAGTGCAAAAGGCTAACACATGGGTCAGATAATGTTAGAAATGCTTCTGGCTGAAGTTGATGAGTGACTGCACCCATATTCCCTGAAACTGGGTTTCACTGCAAGCAACAATGGCTCAAATGTAGTTAAATGCATTAGTGATGATGGGTTTCTCAGAGTTCCATGCATGACACACTATCTTAATCTAGTAATGCTGGAGTTTCTGTCATATCCTGAAATCAAGTTAACGCTGACTGTGGCTCGTCGCATCTATTCCTAGTTTGCTCATTCTGGAAAGGCCAGAGACCATCTGAGGTACCTACAGTACATATCCAGAGCAAGCTACCCATCACCGTCTGAAGCTGGAAGTCATCACCAGATACAGTTCAACACTCTGCATGATTGAGCACTTGTGCGAGCAGTACAAAGCCATCTCTGAATGCCTGCTGCTCCATACAAGCCATGACAGTTACAGAATATCAGTGTCTCTGACAACAGATCAGTGGTGACTAATGGATGGCCTGATCATGATTCTAAGGTCATTTGAACATGCCACAGAGGCCTGACCAGGGACACACTCTGTATGAGCCAGGCCTTCCCACTTATGGGGATGCTGAGGCAGACACTGTTACATGTACAGCAGGTGTTAGAGGTAGGTGGTGATAAAGGAAACAGTGCCTTACTGCAACATATGCTGCATCTATTTGATTGCAATAGCCATATTTAAAGATGCCTAGGTTCAGGCACCCCATCCCAGTCTCTGTCGTCTATTGTCTAATCTCTCCCTTTCCTTCTAGCTGCCTGTTCCCTCCCACTGATTAGCCAACAGCCCTTCCCTGCAGCCTTAATAGACTACTAACTTGTCACCCTTCTTCCTTTTTCAGATTTTTGCCACTGATCGGGCTCCTGTTCTGTCAGCGGCTGTGGCTTGCTTTGGGAGACGTGCTGCACCGAATCTGTCCTGCTGCCAGCAATCTCACTTACAGACCCAAATCTTCCTTGTAATCTTCAAATGGCAACCTGCCCTCACTACTGGACACTTCTGCTATCTGACTAGGCCTCCGCTGACAGACTCCCATTGGTGTTGTGCACAATTGGTTGTTCTCCAAGCCTATTGTTCTCAGCTTTCCAGCCCTCAAGCTGCACTTCTGAGCTGCTTAGTAACATGTTTTCTGCTTACTCCTCAACTTGAATTTTTTCCTGCCTGCCCACCCCCACTCCGGCACTCTTTAAATGCTCTTGCAGCCTGACTGAACCCTGCCCTCCTTCCTGTGTAGCCACTTATAGTGTAATTTACCACAAAAATGCTTCTCTCGCTCTCTCTCTCTCACTCTCTCTCTCTCTCCCTCCCTCTTTCGCTCTCTCACTGCATTCTGTTTCAGCCTCTATTTCAGATAGGCTGCTTCCATTGCTACTCTCTCTAATAGTAGCTTCACTCTTTCTCTATCTCTTTCTCTCTCTCCCTCTCTCTCATTGCATTCTGTCTCAAACTCTATCTCAGATAGTCTGATTCCACTGCTTCTTGCCACATTCTCCTGTCCTGTCATGCTAATATCTCCTCTAACTCCTCTGCTTCTCCTAACTTTTCTACCCACCCCCACCTTCCCCCCTTTTCCTTGACATCTCCCACATGTCTCCGATCTGGCATCTTTCCCTACACTCAGTCTCTCTTCCATGTGCCACTCCATTACCTCAACTCCTTTCCTCTACCACTAAAGTCATTTTCCACTGTCTTCTTTGGCCCCACTTTTTTCTGCTCCCATCTCAGTCACCTTTATCAGACTCCTGCTAAATGTCTCAACTCCACCAACTCTCGAACCCTCCAGCCTTGAACTACATAAACCTTGGAAACGTCTCAAAACTGTTACATTACATTACCTAATTAGAGCTCTACTGCTCCTCACA
This sequence comes from Neoceratodus forsteri, assembly GCA_016271365.2. Lineage (NCBI taxonomy): Eukaryota > Metazoa > Chordata > Ceratodontiformes > Ceratodontidae > Neoceratodus > Neoceratodus forsteri. The sequence continues at coordinate 79,597,198 of CM028137.1, forward strand.
TCGGGTATTATCCACCCTAATCCAGGTCCTCTGGCTAACACTCCTTCTGGTACCTCCCATATTAAACTTTGGGAATAAAAACACAAATTCCTTTAGCACTACCTAGAGGCCTTAAGTTATTACTTACTACACCTAAAAATAAGCAGCCTCCTACCTAAGTTGGACCTCCTGCAAGCCATGGCTATCTTACTGACCCCTAACATCCTAATCCTATCTGAGACCTGGTTAAACAATAAAATACCTAACCAAGCCATCACTATTCCTGACTATTCTCTAGCCAGACAAGATAGATCAGGTAGAGACTGGGAGGGGACTGTGATGTATATCTCCACCTCCCTACAATATGCTATCACCCTCTCAGCTACACTACCAGCTAATTATGAGGACCTCATTATTTGGGTTTCCCTGCCCCTTACCATCCCAATCTTAGTGGCAGCCATCTACAGTAACCCCAGCCTTCCCTCTTCGGTTACTACTGACCTCACCATTACTACTACAGTCTCACACTCCCAATCAGGCAAACTGTTCCTCATGGGGGACTTTAACCTAAACTGGCTGTCACCCTCCAACAGTAAAGCTTGAAACATCATCCCCACACATAACTTAACCCAGCTCATTCAGGAACCAACCCGAATAAATTCAACCCCCCCCAAATCACAAATTAATAGACTGGGAACTCACCTCTCACCTACATAGGGTTATCTGTTTGGGCATACTTCCAGATGCCTTAAGCTACCATCATATGATATATCTGATTTGAAAGGTCAACATGCCTAGTCCACGGCATAAGATACTGTTAATGTGCTCCTATCAATCCCTTAACATTACTCCTATCCTCCATGACCTAGTAACCACAGACTGGAGCCGGTAACCACTGCTCCCAATGTGGACAGTGCCCTAACCTACTTTAAAGACAAATTCCTCTACATCGGTAACCACTATGCCCCCTACAGCATACCAGAGTTTGTGACAATCACATTCCCTGGGTAACTCCTGAGCTCCTGGCCTGCCTTAACATGTGTGATCAAGCCTGGAGAAATCACAAGACAACCAAACTACCGAGTGACCTCACTACTTATTGCAAACTCCTCAATGCCTATACAAAAACAACCAGACTAGCTAAGGCAGAAAACTTTTCTTCAATCCTCCACTCTAATCTAAACTCCCCTTCTAAACCCTGTAAATTCATCCATACCCTCTTCACCCCCCCCAACCCAAACACCTCCCATGTCCTTAATATAAACAATGCCCTCACTGCAGACCATGCTGCAGTGGCTGAGCAATTCAACTCCTACTTCACTTCATGCGCATCTGCCTTGCCAGCCTCCCTCCCAACCAGAGCTCCTATGGCTTCCCCTTCCAAAAACACTAACTGCATTACCAGCCTTGCTCTTGACCATAATCCCTTCACCTTCTCAGTGGTTTCACCTGCCGATACCCTCTCTGCGCTTCTGGCCCTCAACCCATCTAAAGGCAGTTCAACTGATGAACTCGACCCAAGCTTCTCTACCTCTCTGCCTCTGCTATTGTTTTCCCTCTTTCAGAAATCCTGAACCTCTCCTTCTCTACATCAACTGTCCCCTTGCCCTGGAAGCATGCTGTCGTCATCCCCCTTCCTAAAGTGGGCGACTCTACTTCCGCTGGTAACTACCACCCTATTTCCTTTCTTCATATCCTTGCTAAACTTCAGGAACACCTTGTTCTCTCTCAGATTTCCTCCTTTCTCTTAGACTTCAATTTCTTTACCCCATTCCAATCTAGATTCAAGAAAACTAATTCCACTACAACCTCCCTGCTCAGGCTCATTGATTCAGTCCTCACTGGAATGGATCATGTCCTGATCACCTCTGCCATCTTTGCCAACCTAACCAAGGCTTTTGACACGGTTTCCAACTCCCTCCTTCTCCAATCCCTTGCTTCAGCTGGGCTCACTCCAGTGGTTACTAACTGGTTCTGGGCCTACCTTACAGGGAGAACACAGTCAGTTAGAACTGTCGGGTCCTATTGCCCCATCTCCAAATCCACACTGGGGTTTCCCTGGGCTCAGTGGTGGATCCTCTACTCTTCTCAGTTTTCCTAAATGACTTACCATCAGTATGTTCCTCCACCTCCATCCACATGTACGCTGATGGTACTGTCCTGTTCACCTCCGTCCATTCTCCCCACGATGTGGAAGCAAGACTTCTGCTCAACTTCACTAAGCTCCAGCACTGGCTTACTTCCCATCATCTCTTTCTAACTGACAGGAAAACAGTCTTCACGACCTTTGACACTAGGCAGAGACTTGCTAGGCTCCCTGTTCTCCTTACTTTCCACACCCTGGATGGGACTAGGCTTGTGGACACCTCTTCCTTCAGATAACTTGTTGTATGATTGAATCCTCACCTTAACTTCTCTGGGCACATTGATGACATTTGAAAAAACTGCACCCCAAGCTAGGCCCCCTTTAAAGAAACCATAATTGTATCCCTCTTACAGCTAGGCAAACGATCATCCACAAGATGATTCTCCCTATCTTTGACTGCTGCAATGTAGTCTAAAGTGATGCTCCCAAATCCACCCTATCCAGATTGGACCCCCTTTTCAACTCCTTCTGTTGCTCTGCCCTAGACTCCCCTATAAGTACTCACCACTGTGTTCTCTATCACTCTCTATCACTCTCTAGCTTTCCCCTCTTTCACTAACCGCCATTTCTCCCACTGTGCAAACTTATTTCAAAGTACTGGTTTGGCACTCTTCCATACTATTTGTCCTCTTCTCTGTCAACTCCCCCTCTCCTGCTTGTTCCCTCTGATCCTATGACTCACACATTTTCGTGATCCCACGTTGTTCTATATCTGCAGGACAATCTGCCTTCCACCACCACTTCCCCAAAATCTGGAAATGTCTTCCTCACCAAATCTGCCATTCCTCCACCTTTCACTCCATTTTTTTTAATCACTTCCCTGTTTCTCCTTGCACCATGCAGCCCCTATCTGACCAACTCCCCCAGCTCCGTCTCCCAGAATTACCGGGGCTTACCTTATACCCAGTCCGACAGTGGTGCCTGCGAATAGTTGGTCGCCATCCTGCCATTGGTTGTCTTTTTCCATTTTCTCCCCAGTTACCTGAGATCCCCAGGAGAAGGACGCATGCGTGTGGAGGCACGCATGCACCTGACAGCCCTGGTAATGACCTCCTCCTGCCCACCCCATTAGCCTAACGCCAGCACCCTTGCTTGTGCAACCCCTCGGCCTCCACCAGCGGGTAGCAGTGACCGAGGGATGCCTCCCCACCTCTCCGGAAAGGAGAGTTGCCTTGATGGGCACTCCATCCAGCTCCACCTACCCCCCCACTGACCTCTGATACCCAGGGCTTGCTCCCGAACCCGGGTCGTTGGCGTCCCGCAAGGTGAGATGTCCAGCGCCTCAGCCCTCTGTGCCACTAGGCCGGCCCTTTCACTCCCTTTCCTTTTCCCTCCACAACTTCCTTTCATCTAATTTTATCCACTTCCCCCGATCCTAAGAACCTCCCCACTCTCTTCCAATCCTCCTCTACCTAGGACTACTTTCACTTATACTAGTCACTACACATTTTATAGCACTTACCTACTTTTGTTGCATCATTATCTGCAACTACATTATGTAACTCTTACAGCTGTATGGCACTCTGCTTCAATTGTATTGTATTTTTTGCCATGCCTCTTTTATATTGTTGGAATATCTTATTGTTATCCTGCTACTGCATACTTACTCCATGTATTGCTACTGTATAGTTACTGTCTTGTATTACTACTGCCGTACTGTTCCACTTATTTGTGCCCCTATTATTATCATTTGTACTCCCTGTTCTGCCCTCCCCCATGTCATAGTGGGAGACAAGCAACTTGTTGCTCAATGTGCCTTCCTGGTAAAACATTTCAATACATAAATAAAAAAAAAAATATTTACAGCATTCTGCAGTCTTCATATTTGGTATTGCCACCATGGTGAACCCACAATATAAAAGGGGCCTGTAATTGATACCTGAAGGTGGGCATGATCAGGTACAACATCTAACTGATCAGCTAATAAGATGGATTCATGGGGCACAGATGTTATGGTCGCAGTTAGAAAGGCACAACATGACAGTGATCACAGACCAGGTGATCCTATCCTCTTAGTTAAACAGGCTGAAAAAACAAGGCCCATAACAGAATAAAAATGGTACTATATCCACTTTGGAATGCTTTGCCCAGGTAGGGAATTTGCAGATGTGGAGGAAAAGGAGGAGGAGGCTGATGAGTTGGCAGGATTGCATGCAGCACAGTGCATGGTGGATGCTTATTTGGTGGACACCAGGCACCTTTAATTACTGGAAGAGCCTCTGTTGTATTAGAGTAGCAAGGTCACAGACTGGCCAGCACTGACCTCCGTTGCAGTAAAATATCTCAGCTGTCCACCTTAGAGTGTCAGCATGGCGAGGGTATTCAGTTTGGCAGGGGCCACTGTGGGGAACAGGCATACAAATCTGTCCTCTAGAAATGTTGGCATACTGGCATTTATTAAAATGAATGGAGGGCAGATCCCACATAACAATTATGTCTGCATTCATACCACATGATGGTAGTGGTTATGAAGAGGAAACAGAACAGCAGAGTGGGATTGTCATTGGAAAATTGCCTTCCACTGAGGTAGATGATGTAGTAATAGAGAAGAAATTCCCATGTCAGGACAGCTCCAGTATGGAAAACTGCAACAGGTTCCTCCTTATTGTGATTGTAGTGCATAAATACAAAAGTGTTCAATCCCTCCTTTCCTCCATATCAATTGAATCATTTTATTTATGATTTAGTTTTGTTCTCCTGTGAACATTTTTCCCCAAGTTGTGCTGCTGTTGTATAAGTTCATCAGAATAACGCCATTTGCCCTTTTCTATGTAATGCCCAAAGTGAAAGTAGAAAATCTTTGAAGTCTACATCTGCCAGCCAGCCAGCTTGCCAGCCATCCAGCCAGTCAACCTCCATACATACTGCCAGCCAGCCTGCCAGCTAGCCACCAGCTAGGCAGCCTGCCAGCCAGCCCACCAGCCATCTTGACAGTTAGCCTGCCAGCTAGACAGTCTGCCAGCCAGCCCACCAGTCATCCTGCTAGCCAACCTGCCAGCCCACCAGCTAGCCAGAAAGTCAATCCACCAGACATCCTGCCAGCCTGCTAGAGATGTAGTGAATTTTTAATCCGCCGCGAAGTGGGCGTGAAGTGGGCACTTCGCATTAGCGGAGCACAACGTGAAGTGGGCACTGCAAAGTGCTCACTTCGCGTTATCATTATTACTTTGCATTGCCTTATGCCTTAACGTGAAGTAAGGTGAAGTGAGAAGTAAATAGGCAGCCCCCCACACATCACATAGCTTACAGTACTGTAAGTCACATGCTTTAGCCAGGCAGGAAGGAAGAGAGTCAGAGAAGCAGTTTCACTTTCTCCTTTGCATTCATAGAGGGAGAACGCTTTGTAAGAGGTGAGTAGGGAGTGAAAGTGCTTGATTGCAGCTTGCCTTTGAGTACTGAAGAAAACCAACAGCTTTTTTAAAAGCTATATCTTTATTTAGTTTTTGTAATGTAGTTGTGTTTTTTTTGTTAGTGTTTTTTTTATCAGTTTTGTTTTATTTTGTGTGTGTGTGTGTGTGTGTGACTGTGTGTGTCAGTGAGTGTCAGTGTGTGTGTGTGTTGGCCCAGGGACTTGTTGTGTCAGGATGGACCCAAGAGAAGGTGAGTCACTGGCCCATGGGCACAGTCAGAGAGGGGTGCGGACACGTGGGGGCGGTCATGTCATGCTGGACCACTACCGACTCCTGGGTGTTGCTTTCCCCCATGTTGAAGCAACAGGAGCAGCAGCAGCAGTACCAGTGCCACCGGTGGCTGCTGTGCATCTACCTTCTCCGCCACTACCACCACCACTGTTAGCAGCTGTAGGGGCTCCAGCAGCATCAACTCCATAGCCACAGGAGGTGGCCTGGAAAATGTAGGTGGTGCAACTCGTGCAAGGACTGAGTCTGGTCCCCCCCTGCAGCTCCCCAGTGTGGGAGACAGCACAGTGGTGGTGTGCTGGTGTGCCGTGGCCCCCATGGGATGCATTTGGGGACCAGTGGTCAGCGCACCCACATGCTCAGCCACCACAGGGCAGAATAGCAGCCTGCCATGGAAGGGGCCAGGCGTCCACCTGCTGGTCTTTCCATGGCAGTGGCCGAGGGTGCTGCCGGGTTGGGAGTTGTGCCATGCAGTCACCACCGCAGCAGGAGGAGGGCCAGTACAGCAGCTCCTCCACCACCACCACCGCCACCACAGCCACCAGCACCACCCTCTCCACCACTACCCTCACTACCTGGATTCCCAGCTGCAGTGAACCCCACCACAGTCCCTGCAACACATCATAACATCTCCTTGGTGTGGGCAGCTCTGGAAAAGAACAAACAAAGGGTTGGTGCTTTGCAGCAGCAGGTCAACACAATAGAAGAATAGCAGCAGCAAATAGTTACAATGCTGCACCTGCTGCTGGACCAGCACAACATCCCACGGCCACAGTAACTTATGAGATTGTTTTCTGGTCCCCCACCCCACCCCACTACTGTGTTGTGCTGTTTTGGTGTGTTTTTTCTTTGTTGTTGTTTAATCATACACGTTTTCCCTTCCAGGGGAATCTTTCTTGCACCACATAGTGCAATACATTTCTGTGAAAACTGCACATAATTTCATTACAGTGTGTCACGTGAAGGAGGAATTCCTGTTCCAAAATCTGCCCACATTCTGCCTCCCTTCTCAGCAACATTAGGATGTGATGCCAGGGAGAGCGCGTGTGCGTGCTCCTTACAGTGAGTATCCGATTGTCCGGCAGCTTTCCGAATGTTTCTTTATGTTATAATGGTCAGTTTGTGGTGAAACATGTGGGCACGTTTCCAGTAAGAAGAGCCTTGTTAGTGGAAACAGTCCCATATTTCACCACAAAGTCAACCTTATAACATAAGAAAACACTGGGATAGCTGCCGGACATTCACTATGGTGAACCGCACCTGCGCTCCCCCTGGCATCACGTCCTAACGTTGCTGAGAAAGGGGGCAAAATGTGGGCAGCTTACCTGAACAGTAATTCCTCTGTCACGTGACACACTATAATGAAATTATGGGTGGTTTTCATAGAAATATATTGCACTCTGTGGAGCAAGAAATATTCCAGTGAGAGTAAGGCCCCCACATATTAGGTTATGTGCATCACCATAACTATATAATGTGGTGAATCTCTGTAAAGCAGCAGCACAACAATCTGTTGAGAACTCTGACCTATATTTTTTAATGCTATGTTACAACTTCCTTTACTTACATCCTGACTGACTGGAATATACGAGAATTTGCAGTAGTTGAGTCTGTTGTACTACCTTTTTTCATGTATGAAATAATGAAAGGAGCATTCCTTTTAAATTGGTGCTGACCAGGTTTTTGTCATTGTTTTCCTCTGCTTTTCTCCATCACATCAGTTAGTTGTTATATAACACTTCCGTTGTTAATTATCAGTTATGCAGCAGGCAGTGTTTTATGACACCACGGAACAATAGTTATTGAAAAGCAGCTGCAAATAAATACAAACCTGGTCAGAACAATATTGGAAGGCGTGCTCATTTTTTTTTCATACATGAAAAAAAGAAGTCAACTAAGTAAAGCAGACATAAATTGTGAAAAGAAGCGTATCATTCAAGTCACAACTCGGAGGTAACAAGTGGTTGTGGCAATGTAAAGTAGCATAAAAAAGTACAGTTCAAAATTGTCATGACATTCTTGCAATGCTGCTTTAATTGTAATGTCCGTATGACATCATGAGCTCACAACAATCACACAACACACAAAAGTGGCACAGAGTCGCCAGATTTTTTTCTGCAGGCCCAAAATGCATCCTCCTTGTGTGCAGAAATTTGAGAAGAGGTAACACAGTGAAATGAGAGTGTTTCATCACACACAAAGTCCCCCAGAATTAATAGCGCACTCAGTCATGTGTGCAGTGATGGCAAAGAGTCAGCGATTTTTTCTGCAGGCCCAAAATGCATCCTCCTTGTGTGCAGAAAATTGACAAGTGGTAACACAGTGAAATGAGAGTGTTTCAGCAAAGTCCCCCAGTATAAAATGATGACCGCAAGCATCCTGTTGCTGGTCCAATGTGTTCTGCGAGGCGATTCGAGCAAATGCAAAGTGATCATCTCAACTCGATTGAAGGGTGCCCTTTGGCCTTGGTGAGTAGATATACTGTATATATAGATATATGGTTGTGTATTTTGTAGGTGAGGAGGGGGGTTGACATGGACATGTACTCATGGTATTGTTCTGCATCACAGGCCACAGAAACTGTTGGTGTGCACATTCCAGTGCTCAATGAGAATTTTTTTGAGCTGAAATTGGAAATGGATAACTCTCAAGCACATGAAGGTAAGTATTTTTTTGGGGTGGTGGGGGGATCATATTTGCTGGTTTGTTTGTAATGGTTTCTTATTTTGTTACTTCTTCACAGATTTCATCTGCATCCTTCTGGAGTCAGGTTGTTGTTAATGATGGTCATGGTCATCTAATGAAACAACTTCTGCATGTTGCATGTGTGTCCAAGCCTGGGGGAGGGGGATGCCTGATGCTGAAGAATTTTTGGATAAGGCCAGTCTGACAGAACTACAAAGCATCTAGAAGTTTCATAAAAAAAGCAATGAATGACTTCTTACAACTTATTTGTTATTTCCCCTCCCTGGTTCTGAATCTCAAGTCAAGTTACATTGTCTGAAACCCACATCTTGTCAACTAACACAACCTGTGTGCACTATTTGCTGCAGTCTTTCCAAAACAATGAAACAGATGAAATAAAATCTTCATAGTTACCAGAATGGATTTCACATGGATATTCCATCGGTTCCTCTCTGTACTGTACAGCTGCAGTACTTTCCAACCGAGTTTTAGCGATGAAGACTTTTTTTGTTAACCTGTAAAAGAAACAAAATAAGTGTACCGTATGTGTTTTACCACTGCGGCTCTGAAAAGCTACAGAAAACAAAACATACAACTAAAGGAAGTGAAGCAGCATAACAAACATGATGAGTACACATACTCACTTTATGGTTTAAATTTTAAGAAGCTTTGTGTCTCTGGCTGATTGATGTGGTGGTCCGGACAGACTCAGGCTCAGTGGTGGCAGTGGCTAACAGCAGTCCTGGTGTTGGAGGTCCGGGGGGGGCGGACAGACTCAGGCTCAGTGGTGGCAGTGGCTAACAGCAGTCCCGGTGGTGGTGGTGGTCTGGGAGGGCACACCACCTTTTAAAAACTTCAGTTAAAACCTGCCAACATTAACCACATCATCATCCTCACAAAGAAAGCTGCCCTCACAGTCATCAATGTCTGAAGTCTGACCACTGGGAAATTCTTTCTCCATTGTGTTGCCATCTACATCAGTGGTGTGCTGTTTCAGGCAGTCAGTCCGAGTGCCACCAGGATGGTCCATTTCCACATTACCAAGACCACCATGACTAGACTAGGGTACGAATACTGTGGTTGCAGTCTGTGCCTCTCATTCACATTAATGAATGTTAGCAAACTAACATTTGCAGGAGTCAGGTTTTTCCAGTGATCCCTGACTATTGCACCTGCTCAGCTGAATACCCTCTCAACACTTACACTGGAAGGTGGGCATGTGAGGTACTTCAGTGCCACTACAGTCATCTCGGGCCATTCACTGACCTTTCCACTCCAGTACAAAAGAGGACCTTCAGTTATTGTCAGATGCCTGTTTTCAGACAAATATGACTCAACCATTCTCTGTTCCACACTAAGTCCAGTTGTTGATGCATCATCCTGTTCTCCCGAATCATTTATTTCACAAACACCCACTTGGGACAAAGCCTCCCAAAGCAGGTTGATGCCAGCCACTTTGGATGACAGACTACCTGGAACTGCAGTCCCCTTCCCCTTGCAGGATATGCTTGGTGGTCCTCCAGGTACACCTTCAGCCGGATTATGCTGCTGAGGTTTGCTGACCTTGGCACGTGACTTCTGTGCACCATGAACCAAGCGCACAAGTTGACCACTGATATTTTTTACCTGTTCAGGCCCTCCCTCCAGTACTGATACAATTCCACATTTGTATCGTGGGTCCAGCATTGTTGCTATGGCAAAGATGTCACTACGTTGAATGCTCACAATGTGACGATTCTGGTTGAATACTGTCAGCATGTGTTGCAGCAGCATACTGCTACCACCATCTCCAGCAACATCAAGGCTATGCTGTACATTCACCAATGTCTGCCTCAGCACCTGCAGCAGTGGAATTGTTTGGCTAATGGAGGCAGACTTGCCACTCACTGCCTGTGTGGCATGTTCAAAAGGCCACACAATTGGTATTACAGAGTCCATGAGGCGCCACTGTTCAGTCATGATAGACATGGAGGCCCCGGAACTGACACCGCTAGTGTGTATCACAAGATATTCTGAGATGGCTTTGTATTGTTCATACAACCTCTCTGCCATGTATAAAGTGGAGTTCCATTGGGTGACAACTTCCAGCTTCAAGCGGTGCTGAGGCAGGCTGTTTGTATCTGCAACTTTTGCAGTTGGTCACGGGCCTTTCCAGAGCTTGAATAGTGAGAGCAGATATGTCGTGCAACGGTCAGCATTTCCTTTATATCAGGGTGCTGCAGAAACTCCTAAACCACAAGATTTAAACAGTGGGCCACGCATGGAACATGATAAAAAACACCATTCATGATGCATTTCACCACATTTGACCCACTGTCACTTGATATGAATCCAGCTCTTGGGGACAGAGGGTTTAGCCATTTGTCAATTTCAGTCAGTACCACATCCAACATGTTCTGACCAGTGTGTGAACAGGTCACATTGCGCATAGCAATCGTTGCATGCTGTCAAATTCCTAGAAGATTGCTACCATGACAATCCACCTTACTGTACTGATTATTCACACTACCAACATCACAAACAACCCCTGGCACCTGCTCCCAGTGTGCAGTTATACACAGATATGAACTTCCAACTGTTTTGCCACTTGTCCACATATCCACACTTAAATGGATGAATGGAGAGGAGGAATGTTGAAAGGCATGTCTTACTGAGTTGGACACAGTGCAGAACAACTTGGGGACAGCACGGGTAGAAAAGTATGTCCTGGATGGGACTTTCCATTTTGGACAGGCATGTGCAGCAAACCACCGGAACCCAGAATTCTCCACAAAGGAGAAGGGCAAAAGATCAATTGCCAGTATTTCCGCTATAGCAGCATTAAGTTCACGTGACACTGTATGATTCGGGGGTACTTCAGCTTATGCGCAAAAACACTCTGTAACGTGGGCTGGCTTAAAACTTTTTACACAGGGTGTGATCACAAATGGTTGTGCTCTGTGATGAATGGGATTGGCAGGGGGTGGAGTGTGGACATTTGATGAAGACGGTTGCACAGATGTTGATGACAAACCCAGAAATGCTGTTATTTTGCCAGAATTGCCAACCTGGGTTGATGTACCACTTGCACTAGACATACTGCATTCACCGCCACCACCACCACCACCACAAAAACTGCTACTCTCACCAGCACTGGACAACATTTCAAAGTCATTATGGTCCTCCACCTCATCATGCCTGTAGTAATCCTACGCTCCTATTACCTCACTACTGCACACGTTTAATTTACTACTGGACTTAACAGTCATGGAAGGGGATAACATGCTGGCTATGGTTGTCAGTGACATGGGTGAATGCCCCTCTGTGGTATTAGCTGCCAGCTTGTGCTGCGTCCACAGTGCCAAGTACCTATTCTTAAGATGCGTATGCTGTCCTCCTGTGCCCAGATGGCTTCCCTTTTTACCTCGACTCACATGCACATGACAAACCTGGCAGAATGCAACTAACTCATCATCCGCATCTTGAACAAAAAAATCCAAAACAAGGGATTGTGATGCTGTGCTTTTAACATGTCTATGATGTGGCTTATTTAAGTCTGTTATTTTATGCACTGAAGTGGGGGGCATGTGATGTTTCGGGCACTGCACACCTGGACTGCAACTGACCACCACGACTACCTATCATATTTATTACTTGGTCATCATCATCAACTAAAACCGGTAGATCACAAGTTTTTACAGGGGGGGATTCCTGAAAACAGACTCAGACACAGCGACTTTGAATTTCTTTTTCTCCGGTTCCCAACCGGGGTCAATTACATCATTATCATATTCATCAATGTCACACACATCCACATCTTCTGCTTGGATGCTAGCATGTGGACTGCATGTTGCAACAACAGCAACATCATCGTCATCATCACATTCATCATCAGCATCTACACCACCATCACCTGATATTTTTTCACCACACTGTGAAGCACTGCATGGAAAATGCGTGACATTAACTGCCACAGTGGATGGAATATCACATTGTATGCTATCGTTGACATGATTATCAGAATCCTCAGGTTCAGTTACTGGGAAGTATGACATTATCTATGCTGCCACTCACTTGCACTGCTTCACACTCAATATTTTTGGATACGGTACACTGGTCAGAATTAGAATTAGACGCAACAATACTAATACTACCACCAGCACTAACACCAGTAACACTAACACCACCAGCTGGAAAAACATCATCTCCTCCAACTATGAGTGAAGCTACTCATTGGGCTATAAAAAACATTGCAGGAGAAATACCTTTCCTCACATCAGCAATGCACTTCTGCATCTGCGTACTACTACCACGCCCACAGACTATCTTACTGCCAACATTGCCTTGGCAAGAAACAGCTTTGCTTACATATCTCTTTGCAGGCATTTTGGGGGATCAACCACAATATTATAACCAAATTCAGATTTTGATACGTTCACTCTCTGATTGGGGGGACGCTGGATGTGAAGCCAAAAAAACAACTGTAGCTTCAGAAACAGATAAGAGACTAGTCTGTCACACAATGAAAACAACTTCAATAACCAGTGGTGCTGATAAGGTCACAAAAACAATCCAATCTGGTAAAAAATTCCTTTTGAACGTGGGGGTGGGGAGGCACTGAATGCAGACAGTGCAGATTTTTACAGCAGTACAAGCAGCAAAACAAAGAACAGATACCATGACCGCAGTACAAAATCAGACAGCTGCAGTGGATAGCAGGTTCACACTGCTGCGCCTGCAATTACACTATAAAAGGTGTATTATTTGATGTCATGCAACACCACACACACTCACACACAGAACAGTTTGTGTACAATGCTGAATGAGTAATGCGTAGCAACTGTTAAAACTCGTAAATAAGTAAATAAATAAATGCAAAAGTTCAGTACTCTGTCATGTTACGTATTGTAAAGTAAACAACCTGAAATTATGAACTGCTGCACCACATCCACACAATAAACAGCAAGAAAATTTCAACTATTACTGACAATATTACTGTGTGGACATTAACACAGTCAGTTATGTAACAAAAATATAACCAAAAAACAAAGAAATTACTTTTTCTCCAACTTAAATCTACCTACACCACAGATACACCCTTCCCCCAAAGCACACTTTCACTGTCTTTCACCACACACACTCAATGTTGTAAATTAACATTCAAAATCCACACGAAAACAAAAAGGCTCGATGATATGAGCACAGGAGGGTTTCCTACAATCGATGAACTAAAGTTGGAGCCCCACAAAAAATGCAAAAATGTTTTTTAACAGCTTTTACAAGATTTCTGTCATAGACAGATATCAGAGCACACTGTCTCCTACTCCTTCCTACATATACTACCCCAAACTGAGGCTGTTCAGATCAATATAGAGCCCATGTGACCTGAAATCCCATGAATCACTGCAAAATTCACCTTTGGAGCTCAAAAACAAGGTGAAGTGAGGAGAAGTGCATTGTCCTCAATGCACTTCACCTTAAATTTGGTGGAGTAGTGGTCTGGGGAGGCAGAGTAACGCAAAGTCATTGTTTCCAATGGACTTCACGCTCCTCATAATAACACGAGACTCATTACATGCACACCCTGCGAATCTGCCTCGTCTGCGGAATCACTTCGCCGAGCGGATTGAGCCCACTTCTCCCACCACTACAGCCAGCCCACCAGCTAACCATCCTGCCAGCCAGGTCACCAGCTACTCAGCCAGCCATCCTGTGAGCCAGACTGCCAGCTAGCCCACCAGCCAGCACACCAGGAAGCCTGCCAGCCACCCCAACAGCCATCCTGCCTGCCAACCCACCAGGTAGCCAGCCAATCAACCTGCCAGTCACTATGCCAGCCAGCAAGGCAGATCTCAAGCTGAGCCTCCAGCCAGTCAGCCCATCAAGGCAGCAAGACTGGAAATCCAGCAAATGCCAACACTGTCTGCTGTGATGATAAGTTATTTTCATTGTTTTTCACTCTGCTGATCCTCACTCTTGGTGGTGATTCCATCATCACACATGACGGACTCCCACCTTACTTCCAAGACATTAAAATGTGTTTATTTATTTCCTTTTGTCTCCCTCCCACTTTGAACAGCACAACAGAAGTCACAGATTAAAGTTGCATCTTCCTCCACCACCACCCTCTGTGGCACTATTGTGCCAATACACAGCATGGCCATCAGTAATTTGATGGTAAGTATCTGGCATTATTTTTTTCTGTTTTTTAAGTTTTGTTAACTTTTACCTTTCTCAGGGAAACAGTCTCACAGTGGCCATTCCAAGTCCGACTAAATAATTTCTCTTATTTTCTTCATAGCTGACTGTTCTAGAATGAGTGGCATTGGACAATGAATATAGAGCTTTGTTTGTTTTAACTGTTTGTTTCAGTTTAAACTGCCTGCTTACTAGTTTCACTTGTTATCTTTTTATCACCGTTGTTATCTATTGTATTTCTTTTTTACCCCAGTACTTATTTCCCTGAGTTCCATTGGACCGAACTGTTAGCTGAGGATACCAAATCTGAGAACAATATCGGGATGATTATTGGGACCGTCTCATAGTGTGCACTGGGGCTATTTCATCTCGGCCCCGCTACTGCCCCTGTATTTTCGGCTTGCTGGGCATGCTATATTAGTTCTATCCATTGGACTGTTGGATTGCAATTGTTTGGCATTTTCGTGCCTGAACATCCTGTCATGGGTTTTGTGGATGCTTGCTGTTTTATGTTGGTCTGGTTTGTGTGTTTAGCCACCCGACAAAGAACCCAGGAGTGAATCAGGAGAGTGGAGCTGTAGAGGAGGAAATTTATGGGCATATCAAGAGAAGATTTTGGATTATTGGCAGCAGTTTTTGTGTGAATGCCTGCAGTTTGGAGATCCAGGTCATCGGGTTGGTGGTATATAGGAACAGCTTGATTTGGTGCAAGGAGCTGATGGTCCTGATCCAACGGATGGAGTTTGATGGTGGGTGTGCGACTACGTGGGGGCCCTGGCATTTCCTTGCCGGGTAGCTGGCAGTTTGGTTAGTAGCCCCTGGGATTCTCCACAGAGCCTACTGGTTGGTGGGCCCAGGTGGGGACCCATAGTAGTGGCCATAGGCTTTATGGTTAGCCCTTCTTGTGGATTTTTAAGGGTCTGATTCTGCTTCAGAGCCTCATCAACTATTGGAAAAACCTTTTTCTGACTCCTTCTGTAATCACGGTCAGACTTTTTAAAGTTTTATTTCGAAGGTAGTGAGAGTGCCCTGTTTTCTTTAAACCCCGGGCAGTGAGAGTGTATGAGGACCATAAAATATTTTGGTTTATTTCTGTCTCCGTATCAGTGAGAAGGTTTTGGGGGCTGGAGAACTCATTTAGACATTGCCATCTGCTCTGCCCAGGAAGAGAGAGTCCCTGGGGGTCTCTGGTTTCCTCTGGTGCTGAGAGGTCCATTGGGAACTGAAAAACTTGAGCCCTCTTATACTTCTAACTTATATTTGACATTTTTTGTTATTAGTTGCAGTTATAAGGACTTATTAGTTACTTTTTTGTCTGGCCCTTTGCTCCATCCAACCTACTGTTCTGGACTCAGTGACTGTGATGTTATATTTTTAATAACTGTTTTATTGTATGTGTTGTTATAAGGGTGGAGTTTTGAGTATCATTTTGTTGATTACATACTGTATTTTGAGTTTTAGTTGATAATTGTTTAATATATTTTTTTTTATTAATATTTATTTTCCGCCAAGTGAAAGTTGCTGGAGTTTTAGTTATTGTTATTTTAATTTTTTCATTCTATATGTATAGGTTAGTTCTTTTAATTGGAAGGGGTTGTTTTTCTTTTTTTGGTTTTAGTTTTTTGAAGGTTTGGTGTATTTTTGTTTTTGATTAATGTGTATCAATATTTGCAGGAGGCCTGCCCCCAAGGTAGTGCATTATTCATCCTCCACCCTTCACGCCATCTGCCCTTTCATCTCCCCCCCATTGCAGTTTACAACTTACCAGTGCTGTAGAGCACTGGGTATTGTTCATCGGAGGGAGGGGGTGGGGGGTGCGAACGATGTAGGGTGAATGAGCGAAGTCACCACATCGGGGTTGTGAGGTTCAGAAGATGCCCTGGGGGGAAAATGAAACCCAGATCATGGTCTTCCATGCCTGGTTTCCATAACCAAGGGCACCACCAATATTGGTTGGTAGGCAGTTCAAGCAACCCTGGAAGCTCATCCAACTCGAGCAATGTTATGCAATGCCAGGTTCATTAAAAACAAGACTGCAATTATTGCAGATCTTGTTGGGACAGCGTACCTGGCATGCATCACCAAGACCTGGCTGGATGAGAACTCTGGCCCTATATTGTAGGTTGCAACTCCTGCTGGGTACTCGGTGACACACCACCCAAGATTGGATAGTAGGGGTGGGGGGTGTTACGGTCTCTTTTAAGATCGAACTGGGCATCACGAGTGTACCAGTTGAGGAGGCTGGGTCATTTGAGTGTACTGTACTAGCAGGTGTAGGTTGTAGGATTGTCCTCATCTACCGTCCACCTGGGGATGAGAAGTGTTTCCTTCAAGAAGTTATGTACTTCGTGATCGATATGGCATTTGAGTCGCCCAGGTTGATGGTCCTGGTGACTTCAGCACCTGGGTCAATCACAAACTCGCAGTTTTGATAACACTTCCTCCAGTTGATGACATCTCTGGGCCTCACACAGATTGTTACCACTGCTACTCATAAACACGGTCAATCTCTTGACCTAGTCTTCTTCCTGGGGATCGAAGCCTTCAATTTGGAGGTGGAACCTGTTGGATGGTCTGATCACTGCCCCATGGGGTTCAGCTTTCGCAACCCCCTTCATAGGCCTACCCCTGTGGAGATGGTCAGGTACCACCCTTTTTGAGCTATAAGATCTGAAGGCCTGGTGGCGGTACTTGACCTATCAGTCCTCCCAGTGGAAAACAGTGACCCAGAAGCCTTAGTGATGGCCTATAATGAGGCCATTTCTTTGGCCCCATATGTCACTGCTCCCGTCTGTGTTCATCCTCTCTCCTTTCATCCTTGGTCCCTTTGGTTTAATGAGACCTTGAGGGAGATGCGGCGATTAGGACGAAGTTTAGAGCATCGCTGGCGGAAATCCGCCCTGGATGCCAACCATCTTAGATTGATGGAACATTACCAAGTCTATCAATCTGAAATTACCCATAAGAAGGCAAAGTTCCTGTTCAGGGAGATTGCGGCTGCTCAGAACTGACCAGCTCAGCTCTTTCAAACTGTAGACAGACTGTGCAACCCAGCCTGCCTGCAGATTCAAAGACCTTTTTCACAAGTGGTGTGTGATGAGCTTGCCTGTTTCTTTGCAGCTAAGGTGGCTGACATCAGGGCTGGGCTCCAACCAGCACACTCCATGGATGTTGCTTTAGATCAGTGCTTGGTCACTGTCCCTCAATTTTCTTGAAGTACCTTCAAACAGCTGGAGTTCATGGATGTCATGCGGATTGTCCAGGGCATGCACCCTACATGCTGTAGTTTGGATCTGGGACCGACAATCCTGATTATGGGTTGTAGTGACATCATCAGCCCAGTCCTAGCATGGATAGTCTGGTACTCTTTGGAGACAGGTGAGTTTCCTAGCTCCCTGAAGGAGGCGGTGGTGACACTCATCCTGAAGAAAGCTTCTTTGGACCCAGACTGCCCTGCTAACTACAGACCAATCACAAACCTTCCCTTTATAGGGAAGATGATTGAGAAAGTAGTGGCCCTACAACTGGAGAACCATTTTGCCATCCATGACATTTATGAACCTCTCCAATCCATTTTTGGAAAAAGGCATAGTACTGAGACAGCACTGGTTCAGGTGCTCAATGATCTCCTGATGGCAAGGGATCGTAAAAACTGCTCCATGTTGGTTCTTCTAGATCTCTCATCAGCACTTGACACTGTGGACCATGGGGTCCTTCTCGATTGCCTGAGGTTCATCTGTGGCCTGTCAGGTACAGTCCTCAGATGGTTTACATCTTTTCTCACTGGCAGAACTCAGAGGGTGGTGTTGGGGATTTATTCCTCCGACCCAGTCTCTCTGACATGTGGGGTTCCTCAGGGTTCGGTGTTGTTCCCCATGTTGTTCACAGAGTACATGCTGCCCCTGGAGGACATTGTAAGAAGACATGGGCTGAGGTTTCACTGCTATGCTGATGATACCCAGCTCTAACTTTCTTTTGCACCTGACCAGGATAGAACTCTCTTGGTATTTAACAACTGCTTTGCTGAAATCCAGGATTGGATGAATTTGAGCTGGTTGAGGCTGAACTCAGAAAAGACTGAGGTGTTGGTTGTGGACCCGGGTGCCGGATAGAAGGGTTGGGGGTTGGTTCACCCTCGGGACTCTTCCTTAGGGGTTTGCCACTCCTTACCTCTGAATGGGTGTGAAACCTGGGGGTGATTTTTAATGAAGGACTGACACTTCGATCACAGGTGTCAGCAGTTATCAAATCCTCTTTTTTACTATTTGAGGAACATCTCCAGTGATAAGCACCTTCTTCCGTCTGGCGACCTCACTACATTGGTTGACGCCTTTGTGTCCTCGTGCCTTGATTACTGCAACACCATTTACCTTGGGCTACCAGGGGTTGATATCATCCACCTGCAGCTGGTGCAGAACGCTGCAGCCCGGTTATTGACGGGGACCTCTCAATCTTGTCACATCTCTCCAGTGCTGTGCAAACTGCACTGGCTGCTGGTACAGTGGTGGATCACCTTTAAAGTAGGACTTCTGACTCATAAAGACCTACACAGACAGGGCCCAGACTACCTGAAAGAGCTTCTGATTCCTTACTGCCTTGGGGGATCACTCCGCTCAGCTGATGAGGGGTTGCTAGAGATTCCAAGGGTTTCTTTAAAATCTTCTGGGTCCCATGCATTTATGTATGTGGCCCCAGCCCTTTGGAATTCTCTACTCTGTCAGTTACGGGAGTGCACAACCATGGAGGGATTTAAACAGGCCTTAAAAACATATTTGTGGCTTCAAGCCTATCCTGCATGATTTTATTTGTTTTATCTGTTTTTAATCTGTATCCTTATGAATTTGTATTTATTGTTTAATGTGTCGTTTTAATCTGTTGTTATGCGCCTTGGTTTTTGAAAGGCACAGTATAAATAAAAATTATTCTTATGTGTTATTATCTATAGTGCGGCCACAATGGTGGCAAGGTCAGGCTAAATTACTTATTTTTCTGCACAGGTGACAGGTATGGAAAGAGTGGATTGGTCAATAGCTCTGTCATTCAGCCTCAATGGTGGAAAAGTCAGGCTATTTTTTCTTCTTATGAGACACATATACAGTAGTAAGACTTGGAGAGGACACTTTAGTAAGGTCTACATAATTTTCCCATGTCTTCACAGATGTCCTCCTGCCCTGCTCTGTTCTCATCCAAAAAGCAAACCTTCTCCTTCTCCACATTCTGTCTGGGGAACCTTTATTCCATTTCAAGGCTTAGCCAGAAGCAGTGCAACAGTAGGTGTCCTTTTAAAAAGTTAATTTCTCTTTTCATTTTTTAATTTTGTTTTCCTTTCACACATGTGCTGAAATCCAAAATGGAGCATACTGCAGTCTAAACAATTTATATCCCATATTCACATCAGGTCATTATACATTTTGCCATCGTGATGAATTCCTTGTCTTCCTACAACAAGTAAGCCGCTGACATCTTTTAATTTCCACCAGGTCGTTGATGTGATCAACCATACCAAATAATACTCAGACCTTCTCCTCCAGCATCTTCAGCAGTGTATGTGGTGTTATTACAGTCATCACATCCTCTGTATCAAGTATATATAGCAGTCCTCCAACTAATAATCAGACCTTCTCCTCCAACTTCTCCAGCAGTGTATGTGGTGTTATTACACTCAACACATCCTCTGTATCAAGTATATGCAGTGAAGATCAGCAGGATGAAGCCCAATTCTGCATAATTCTGTGGTAGAGTTACTGCAGGAAACTGCATTTTCAATGGGAGTTAATCCCTTTTGTCATGCAAGGAAACTGTGACACTGCACTTCATACAAGGGGCTTCACTGAATAACAGTCCTCCAACTGATGCTGCAGCATCCTTGTACAATTTGAAACTGTCACATATCAGAAAAATACCTGAAACGAGAAACAGGAGAATACAACAGTTATATGGTAACATGCAGATACGGATAAAATTTAAGAAAAAAGACATGAAAAAAATTACCTGCCATGGTACAAGACAATCTAAAATTTAATAACCACTAGTGGGCAAGACCCATGCAGCACCAGAATGAATCACCCTAATGATAAGTACCTGCAAAGAGAAAAAGAGGGGCAAAAGATGGTTAGAGATGCAACTGTTGCATATACCGTCCCACCCCTGCAATCAAAAAACTGAAAAAAAAAATACTTACCTTTACTCGTACAACAGGTCGCTACAAAATGAAGTGATACTGAAGTTGAAGATTATTATCCTGTCCAGTAGTTGGGGACTATATTCACAAAATGCAGCAGAAACAATAGCATATAACACTTCTGTGAGCACATCTCATTTCTTGGTGTCATGAAAATTGTTTTAGACAGAATCTGGATCTCGGGGAGGTGCCAATTGGAGACACCAACTCCTTTGAGTGTATAGTGGGTGCAGGTGCAGGCTACAGGACCCTTCTCATCTACCATTCACCAGGTGATGGGAGGGAGTTCCTGAACGAGGTTGCGGACTTCATCGTAGAAGTGGCATTGGAGTCTCCCAGATGGTTAATCCTGGGGGACTTCAATGCCTGGGTTGATGATGAACTCTCGCCATTTGGTCAAAACCTCCTCCAATTGATGGATTCATTGGGCCTGTCAAGGGTTATTACCTCTGCAACACATGAGGGGGGCACACATTGGACTTGTGTTCCATCTGGGGATGGAGGTGGAGCCAATCGATTGGTCTGACCATCACGCCCTGAGGTTCAGATTTGCAGCACTCCGAGAAGTAGGCCTGTCCCTAGGGAGTTAGTACAGTTTTGTCCTTTAAGATGGGTCACGTCAGAAGGTCTAATGACAGAGCTGGACTTCTCGGGATTTCCAGTGGATAGCATGGACCCAGGGCCTCTGGTCCTGGCCTATAACAGGGCTGTGGTAGAGGCCCTGGATGTCATTGCTCCAATTCGTGTTCGTACCCGCACCCTTCACCTGGGGGCTCCCTGGTTTGATGGGGAGGTCCGTGAGTTGAAGAGGCGGGGACAAAGATTGGAAAGACGCTGGCGGAAAACTCACCTGGAGGTGGATAGGCTTGGATTGTTAGAACATTATAAGATCTACCAATCAGCAATTTCCCATAAGAAGGCAGAGTTCCTGTCCAGGGAAATTGCTGCAGCAAGGGAATAGACCAGCCCAGCTCTTCTGGACTGTGGACAGACTGTGCAATCCAGCCTGTCTACAGACCGGTCGAGCGTTGTCACAAGTACAATGTGAGGAGTTTGCAAGATTCTTCGCTGACAATGTATCCACCATCAGGGATGAGATCTGATGTACCCATCTATTGGTTCTTGCACTGATCAATCGGGTTGTACTAATGCCCAGTTGTCTTGGTTCACCTTTAGCCAACCGACAGTCATGGATATAGTGAGGATGATCCAGACTCTGCGACCTACCTACTGTAAGTTGGATCCAGGCCCTACTCGCCTATTAGTGGGGTGTGTATATGTCATCAGCCAAGTCCTGGCTGGGATAGTGGTGGTTTCATTATAGAGAAGGATCTTTCTGGATCCCTTAAAGGAGGTGGTGGTGTGCTCCCTTTTAAAAAACCCTCTCTTGACCCCGACTGCCCAGCAAATTACAGACCATTCTCTAACTTACCTTTTGTAGGGAAAGTTATTGAGAATGTGGTCACTCTGCAGCTGGAAGATCATTTGCCCAGCCACAATATCTATGACCGTCTCCAGTCTGGCTTCAGGAAAAGGCACAGCATGGAGACAGCTCTTGTTTGGGTTTTAAATGATCTCCTGGTGGTGAGAGATTGGAGAACCCATTCCATCTTGGTTCTCCTGGATCTCTCAGCAGCATTTGACACCATGGATCATGGGGTGCTGCTTGACCACCTGTGGTTTTTCAGTGGACCGAGGGGGGCATCCCACAGTTGGTTTTGATCCTTACTTGAGGGCAGATTACAGAGAGTGGTGTTGGGGATTTATTCCTCGACCTCTCACTGGCTTCCCTGTGGGGTTCCACCAGGGTCGGTGCTGTCCCCCATGTTATTTGTGGTCTATATGCTTCCATTGGGGAACATTATAAGGTGGTATAGGTTGAGTTTTCATTGTTATGCTGATGACTCTCAGCTCTACCTGTCTTTTGTGTCTGAACAGGAGTCTGATTCCATCACAGTGTTTAATAACTGCCTGCTGGTGATTCCGGAGTGGATGAGTACTAGTTGACTTTGGTTGAATTCAGAAAAAACTGAGGTATTGGTGGTGGACTCCGGAGTGAAGACAACAGGGCTTGCACTGGCAAACCCTTGGGTTTATATCTTGGGGGAGTCCCGCTTATGGCCTCTGGCCAAGTGCATAACCTGGGCATGGTATTTGATGAAGGCATGACCCTGAGGATGCAGGAGTCGGCCGTAGTCAAGTCTGCCTTTTTCCATCTAAGGAATATAGCCCAAGTGAGACATATGTTCCCGCCTGAAGATCTTCCTACTCTGGTCCATGCCTTTGTCACCAGTCATTTTGATTACTGCAACCCCTTCTATCTAGGGCTACCGGGGGTGGATATCCGCCACTTGCAGCTCATGCAGAACATGACAGCCAGGTTGTTGATGGGAGTTTCTAGATCTCGCCATATAACACCTGTTCTGCGTGAACTGCACTGGCTGCCTATACAGTGGTGGATCACCTTCAAGGTCGCATTGCTGACCTATAAGGCCCTACACAATTTGGGACCTCACTACCTGAAAGAGCTCCTGGTGCCTTACTGCCCCATCCGATCACTCCGATCCTCTGACGAGGGATTGCTAGAGATACCCAGGGTATATTTAAAAACATCTGGAGGAAGATCATTTGCCTATATGGCACCTACCCTGTGAAATTCTCTACCTCCTCAGATACGAGATTGCCTGACTGTGGAAAGTTTTGAAAAAACAGTTAAAAACTTTTCTCTTTAACCAAGCATTTGCTGGGATTTAATAACTAAGGGTTATTTATGGTTATTGTATTTATTTATTTATTTAATTCTTATTATATGACTTGCTTTTAAAGTGTTTGAATTATTGTAAAAGCACCCTGAGCTTGGGAAGGGTGCTTTAAACAAATACATTTTTACTTACTTACTTACTTTCCAGCTAGTATAAACAGCAGCATATAACAGTTCTGTGAGCACATCTCATTTCTGGGTGTCATGTGAATTTTTCCAGCCATGGAAATTCACTTTTATTTTTTTGGATGCATCTTCACAGTTGCTATGGAAACTCACTCAGCACACCACCAGCTAGCAACAACGGGGCTGATTCCAAGATGGCCAGTGTAATTTGCATGCAGTTGCAAGCTACACTGGTCACCTCTACGCCAGGGACCATAAGCCACATTCCAGAAGCAGCAGGGTCCCGGCAATTGCAACATGCGAGATACGCCATGAGTGTGTCAGTAGCCCATACATAGTTTATCACAGCCACATGTTGCAACTTGTGGTGAGCAACAGGTGGTCCCCCTAGAGTCCCCTGACCTTGGACCACCACAGCACACATTAGGGAGCATGGGTGGGCCAGAACAGATGGCACAGGCATCTGGAGGGGTGCTACTGAAATGGACCCCCAGGGATCCCTCATGATCAGGGGTTTGGGGGGCAGGGGTTTGCATGTGGGGGCCAGGGGCACAGCATGGCACCATTGCCGTGGTGTTACATGGCTGCATACAATGGTGCCAGCCATGTGATGGCACTTATGACAGGTCCTAGCTGTTGGAGATTCCCTTCACCACTGCAGCATTGGAAATTGCAACTGTGGGTTACGACAGCTGCCCACCTGAAACTGGACTTTGTGCATGTCATAATCCGCAGTTGAGCCAGACATCTGCAGACTGCAGTGTAAGTAGTGTCCTTACTTGTGATTGTCACAGCCCGCAGATGCACTGGTGCAGGGCACCTCTTGGAATGGCACCAGGTGTATCACATGGTGTAAGTCACAGGATAAACCATGGAGAGTGGCATATCCTGCCTTACACAGGCATAGCCTGACTTGGAATTGAGTCCAACAGTACTAACATATAACACTTCTTGTATTACTTCTCATTTCTGGGCATCATGTTCAGGTAAATATTTCTAGCCATAGAAAGTCACTTCTGTTTTCCAGGCACTAAAGTGCATCTTGACAGTTGCTGTGGAGACTTGTGTAGTACAGCACCAGCTATCAGCAGCAGCATATAACACTTCAGGGAGCACATCTCATTTCTGGGCACAATGCAAATTGTTCTAGCTATGGAAATTCACTTTTATTTTCTGGGTGAATCGTGACAGTTGCTGTTGACACTCACTCAACACAGAACCTGCTAGCAGCAGCAGCAGTAGCATATAATGCTTCTGGGAGCACATCTCATTTTTGGGTGTCATGTCAATTTTTCCAGTCATGGAAATTAACTTTTATTTTCTGGACACTAAAATGCATCATAACAGTTACTGTGAAGTCTTGAACAGCACAGAACCAGCTAGCAGCAACATTCTGGGAGAATATCTCATTATAAAAACTGGTTTCTAGTTTTTTCCATAGGGAAAGCTGATTGTAATTCTGTCATTACAACCATCTGGTTATAAGGACATTCATGTGCCAGCTTTCTCTACAGTAATGTGAGGCACACATACCTGAC
Source organism: Neoceratodus forsteri (assembly GCA_016271365.2). Classification (NCBI taxonomy): domain Eukaryota; kingdom Metazoa; phylum Chordata; order Ceratodontiformes; family Ceratodontidae; genus Neoceratodus; species Neoceratodus forsteri. The sequence continues at coordinate 79,622,429 of CM028137.1, forward strand.
TAGAAGACTTGCCGGTCAAAGTCACGGTCATTATCTCGCAGTAGCGTTGCTCCATGCCTCAAGCCAGCAACACATTCCTTTGTAAAAAAAAGAACAGAACAACTCAGCAAAAAAGGTAAAAACAGCCTCAAACTAAACAAGAATATGGAAGCTAGGTTCCAATTATTTGACCCTTCAGTCAGAAAGCAGTTCATAGAGGAACAAGAGAACCGCAACACTTTCTGCAAAACGGAAAGTGATTTAAGGTTGTTTAAGGCACTATTAAATGAAACAGGAGTAGAAACTAAATTTTAAAAACTCAGTTTACAAGATCTTGACACCCAACTTGCCAACTTCATCTTTAGTCTAAAAAGACAAGATGGCTCTGACTATGAGCCGGGAACAATTCATGGTATAGCAGCCAGTATTGACTGGCATCTTGTCTCAAGCAAATATCCCCCCAGTATATTTAAAGGAACTGCAACACAATTTAAAGAAACAAAAAGAACCCTATTAGCAAAACTCAACCAACTTAAGAAATTAAGGAAAGGCAACAGGTCATTAAAAGCAGCCCCATTAACAGAAGAAGATATAGAACTTCTTTACACATCAGGAACACTAACCTTAGAAAACCCCATAGGGCTGCTCAACTTGTTGTCTTTTAACATTGGGCTACAATTTGCACTCAGAACTAAGGAATGATATGACCTTACGTGGGGAGACATCATTGAAGGAACAGACTCAGAGGGCAACACCTATATAGAGTACAATGAAAGACAAACTAAAACAAGGACAGAGCTTAACCTCTGAGATGTATATCTAATAAAGCCAAAGATATCTGAGAACAAGCATAGACCAGACAGAGCAATAATCAAAGCATACAGAATTTATAAAGAAAGCAGACCACCTCAAATGTTGCAAAAAGATTCTCCATTCTACATCACACCCAATATAAATAAAACAGACTGGTTCTCTCTGGTTTAGAAACAAGCCTATATGTCTCAACAAACTCTACAGTATGATGTCCAAAATGAAGCTCGAAGCAGGACTCCCAGAAAATAAAAGAATTACTAATTCCACCCATAAAACCACAATTCAGAGGTTCATGGACTGCAGTGCACCCCGACTGAAGTGCAACAAATTTTAGGCCATGAAAATATTCAGTCTATAAATATTCAGTCCTGTCCGAGACCAAACAAGGAAAACTCAGTGAAATGTTAACATTTAATGCTGTACTTGATGAACAGCTATCTACCATCATAGCACAGCAGTCACAAAGCACCACAGTGATCCCCAGCAACCAGCTTGAGCAAGCCTTCTCGAATACTATGTAGTCTGTGTCTGGACCTAGCTGTATTTTCCAGCTGGAAGTCTCAATTAAGATCTGCAATTGCCCACCTCAGAGAAAAGGTCAAGACCCCTGGTGATTGAAGACAGTGAAGAGGATGAGTGAGGTACATTTTGCTCCACACAGTATAATTCAGTGGGATCCCTGACTCAAGTTAAAACTCTCATTCTCTTCACAGGTACCGCGAGATCTACAAGCAAGATAGCCATAACAACAAAACGAAGAAAAAATAAACAATAAATGCAAAGGACTCAAAGTTTAATATTAAAATTTCTAAAGCTAACCATAGTTACTAGTTGTATTACATTTGTTCAATGTCATTTTTGGTTTTTGGTCACGGAGCATGTTCCCAAACTGGAAAAAGTCACATCAGCTTTAAGTTAAATGTTTAAAAACAAACAGTTAAAGTTACCAATTCAAACAAGAGTTGCACAATTCAGATTAACCAATGTTCTCTATGTTACTTTACAAAATAAAAATGCTACCATTTACATACTGCATCTACTTGTTTCACTTAAAAGTAAACCTGCACAGGCAAAAAAAATAGGAACCAGAAATTATGCAAAATAATGGATTCCCCATCCATTATTTTGTGTAATTTATGGTTCCTATTTTTTAGCTGGTTAAAACTTGGATTTTATACACATCGTCAAGGTGGGATCCCTTATAAACCCCTCAAGCTTTACTCTCAGGGTTTATATGGCATCCCACCCCTCAGGACTATGTAAAATCCTCATTATAACTAGCTGCCCATCCATTAATCTCTATTTAATGTTGTCATAAAAACTCACAACAGCAATGCATTTAGGATAATGATCTATTTATTTTCTCATTCACATCTGAAAATACTGCAGCACAGAATTTATGTAAATTGTTAATTGTATTTTTCAATGAAAGTCTTGGATTGTGATTTGTACACAATTAAAACAAAGTGTGTTGCAACAAGAGTGTTTGGGGCACATACATGCTACGATGTATGGTGCGGCAGCTTGAAGCAGCCTGTCCAAGTTTTTTGTGGCACTTCAGGAAAATTCTGGAATTCACAGTTTTTATTTGAATTGTGATTAATGCACAAAGTGCATTGCAACAGGAATATTTCTGAAACTCACACTAAAAAGTATAACGTGGCAGCATGTAGAAGTCTGTTCAATTTTTTGGTACACTCGAGAAAAATTTAAGGAAAATAAAATGTATGTGAATTGAGATTTATACACAGTTAATACTAAGTGAGTTACAGCAGTGTTGGGGGACTACAAGCACACAGTACAGTACCATGCAGAGGTATCTGTAGCATGCTGTGACATATTTATTCTGGTTGTTGAGAAAAATTAAGGAAAACAACAGATATAGAGATGAAAGGTATCAAAAAAATACAGGTGGGAAATATCATTTTTGTATTTCTTTTTTTTTTAAACGCAGAAATAGTACAAAAATATATATAAAAAGAACAATAAGTGAAAAATAAAGTTAGATAGTAAAGATAAGTTTTTTTTTGTATTTTTAAATGTTTTATTTATTTATTTTTTAAATGAGTAGCTGAAAGGAAAAATCAGAAAGAGGATTGGAAACAGTTAAGAAGTATCAGGGATTTAAGCTGCTTTAATATTTCAAAGCAAGTGACAAGAGACAGGCTCACTGAACACCACTACCACCAGGACCTGCACCACCGTGGTGTAGCTTGGCCATCCCCTTGAGCCGCTTCTCCTGATTGGAGAGGATCATTTTTGTATCCTGTTCCACCTCTGTGAGCCAGTGACAGAGACCCTCCACCTCCTTCCTTAGGCTGGTGAGCTCCAGTACTGATGTTATTGCTGCTGGAGGGGCTGGTACTGATGGTGCTGCTGGTTCAGCAACTTGAAGCAGAAAAGAGGCAGCAGCTATTTCAACAGAGTTCCTCATCACCCCACCATGTCCTGATACACTATTTGGCACATTGCTGCCAGCACAGAAGGACCACCATCTCCACCACCACCACTCTCTGCTTGCCACTGTCATCCCTCCCAATTGTCTCGGTGTTTTATTTTTAAATGCATTCTTTGACTCCCAGTACAAAAGTAGGCACACTTCTTGAACCAGCTGATCTGCTCCTTGAATAAATTACAAATGACCATGGTGTGGTCACTAGGGTCAGTTTTAAAAAAAAATTCCACACCCTGGAAAATTTGGGGTACTGGCAGCATGGGTGAGTTGCTGCTGCTGGAGGACCAGAGGAGCTAGAGGATGAGTGAGGCTCCTCTCTGCAGGTTGGTGGAGATTGTGTCAGTGGTGGAACTATGGGGGCACAGGGGGTTCTTGCTGCTCCATCGCAGGAGGAACAGAGGGCTACTCTTCCTCACTGTACTTACTGGATCCTGCTGCTGCTCTGGCACAAGATTAATCTCCTCCAGCTGTGGATGTAGCACTGTTTGAGGATCAGTTGGGACAGCTACTGCCCCAGCTGCTGCTGCTACATGACTAGGAGGAGGTAAGGTGTTATTTGAGGGCTGCTACTCAAAAAAAAGAAAGGACAATGGAGAGATACAGTACCACCACTTGTGCAAACATCTCTCTGATGAACACTTTCTATCACAAATTCCAATCCAAACAAAAATAGAGAGACAGAAAAGATTCAAGACAATAAGGAACATAAAAGTAACATATACGCCTAAGAAGGAGATTCAAAGTAAAGATACACTATTGAGATAGTGCTCACTAACTAAAGTTCAGTGAAGGAAAGGAAACAAAGATCAAGGAACTACTGTAAGCAACATTTGAAATATGTGTTTTCTTTACAGTGCAAAACAGACACTTGCTGTCTCTGTCTGGCAAGAAATGAGAAACAGGAAGCAAATCCTGCAATCACTGTACAGAGATGTACCATGTGGCCTGCAGAAGCTCTTCCATGTGATCTTTAGACAAGTTGCTTACCAAAAGCCTAATTTTCACAAAAATTCACGTTGGCAACACAAAAGGCAAAGTTACAAGGCAAAGTTGGGAATTCATAAATTTTTAGCACGGGGCAAAAATTAATGAATTTTTCTGCAAATTTCATGGGCGAATTCCAACTTGTCATCATCTCTACACATGATGTAGTCCAGGAGGTATCTGTAGCATGTTATATTTTAGTCCTGGAATGACAATTTAGGCTCCACATTGCTCAACAAAGATTTATCTACTAAGCTATTAATCAAGCCTTTCTATGCAGAGGTCCAGACACTCCTGATGTTATTAATAAAGAACCGCACAACAATAAATCTACAAAACCTCAGAAGTTAGTGACACAACCCCTTACATCATCTTCATCTTGTAAGCCCCCACTCTCTTCCTCTCCAAAAATCCCCATTACCAGCCAGCTAATGAAATACCCCATTCCACTCCATGCCCCAACATACATTCAAGACAGGTCTTTGTGCTTAGTTACTCTATGATTAAGCACATTGATCAAACCATATGTAATCCATATAAAGCAAACCACACCTGCTCCAGCTTCAGAGGAGAAAGAATTGCAGACGTTACATCTATGATCCCTGATATACTAAATAAAGCAGGAGAAAACCCGTTAGTACTTATCCATGAAGGCACAAACATCATCATGCATAACAGTCCAGAGAACATACAACAGGATATCATTACACTAAGTAATTTGCTTATTGATAAGGGTTATATCATCTGTTCTCTGAAATGATGCCGGTCCCCAGAGCGATGGAGTCTATCACCAACAATATCAAACTTATAAATGAATGTCTACATAAATGGTGCTTCAAACAGGGTATACCTTGTATTATCCACTGGGAGAAATATATAGACAGATCTTCTCTTTACTGCTGGGATGGACTGCACCTTAGTAGGTGGGGTGGTAAACGTCTTGGTAAATCTTTTGTAACAACAATTAATAATATTTTAAACTAGAAGAGAAGGGGGAGAATGGGAAACTTCCCAAGTCTCTAAAGAGTAGTAAATCCCAACCCCTTTGCAGAGTTTTATCATTAAATGCTTGTTCATTAGACTTGTCTAAAATGGCTGAATTAGAAGCCACTATTAAAATCTACAATATCAGTATAATGGCAGTGACAGAAACATGGTGGGACTCTTCCTTCACTTTGCTGAAGAAAATCCAAGGCTATAAACTCTATCACAAAGATAGACAAGGTAAACAGGGTGGAGGAGTCTGCATCTATATAAGAGATGACATTAACTCCTACAAAATTCATCATACGACCTCTTCTGAAACATTTGGGTATCTATCCAATTCAAGGGTCAGTCCCAGATTACAATCGGAAACTGTTACAGGCCCCCCGCTCCAGACCATACCTACTTTACACAACTCTTGGATGTTATCTCCTGCTTATCAGAGGAGGTATACCATTATACTGGGAGACTTTAATTTTCCTGGCATAGACTGGACATCTACAACAGGCTCCAGCAATCAGGACAAATTGTTTCTTGCATGTCTTTCTGATCATGACCTCTCACAATCCATTACTTCTTCTACTAGAGGCCTCAATATTTTGGATCTTGTTATATCCAATATTAAGGATAATAACTGTGACATATCAGGGCACCCTTTGGCAATAGCGACCACTCTGCCGTTCTATTTTCCCTTTCAATTGGGCACTCAAGCTTATTTAAACATACTACTTTTTAAAACTATGACAAAGCGGATTTCAAAAAAATTAACAAATTACTCATTTCAAAGCCCTGGAGTAAATTAACACATCATCTATCTACCAGTGATGCATGGAATCTGTTAAAAATAACACTCCACCAGCAAGAATCTTCATGGGTTCCAATTAGAAATAAATATAACAACAAAGGGAGAATCCCTAGATGGTTTAATAATAAGATCAAGTCTTTAATAAGACATAAGCAGAAACTATTTAAAACACAACTCTACACCAAACAAGGAGATCATTTATTCCAAATATCAAACTGCTCTACGTATCCTCAAACACTCAATAAGGCAAGCCAGGGTAAAATTGAAATTCAGACTAGCCCAGATTAAGGATTCTCATAAATCTTTATATTCATATCTAAATAATAAAAAGGGAATACCAGAAAGGTTGGACCAATTATTCATGACAACAAAGTTGTCACTTCTGACATTGACACTAGTAACATTTTTAACTATTATTTTGCCTCAGTGTTTCACCCTAATGATGCTATTACCTCAACTAATCACCAACTTCCTAACAAATTTAATACTTACCACATTATCGAAGAAATGATTCTTTCAGCCTTGCACACTTTAAAACAATCATCCAGTCCTTGCCCAGATAATATCAACCCAAGATTTTTAAAAGAAACTGCTAAAGTAATAGTAGCTCCCTTAAACATCATCTTTAACATATCTTTTAGTAGTGCACAGATCCTCTTAGAGTGACTGGCAGCTAAAGTGACCCCATCTTCGAAAAAGGTAGCAAATCCAGTGTCCAAAATTATCGACCCATTAGCCTTACCTCTGTTGTCTAAAAATATGGAAAAAAGTCATTAAAACTCTTACAGAGAAGGAAATTGCTGCACATCATCTCATCGACACATCACAGCATGTTTTCAAATCAGGGCACTCATGTACCTCTAGCTTGGCTACTTTTTATAATAATATCAGCCTTGGTTTGGATAATAACTTCTCTTCAAACATTATATTATTGGATTTTAGTAAGGCTTTCAACAAGGTCCCACATGGAAAACTTGTAACCAAATTGGAATCTTTTGGGTAAAACACAAACTGACAAACAGGACCCAAAGGCTAAATATAAACATCTCACTGTCAGACCAATGTCCAGTCACCAGTGGGGTTCCTCAGGGCTCTGTCCTAGGTCCTACTCTGTTTAACCTGTACATAAGTGACATGCAAATTAACTCCCAAAGCTGGTTATCAAAGTTTGTGGATGACTTGAAACTTGGAGAAAAAGTAGATATCCCTGCAAGCTTATAGAGTCTTATCTCTGATCTAAAATACATTCAGAATTAGGAACTAAACAATGATATGGAATTTAAAGCAGCAGTGCAATGAAAAAAGTTATTCCACAAAGCTAATTTTCTGCAATGGTTATAAAAAATACTTGCAGAACTATTGATTTGAGTTTTCTGGATGTGTCATATGCTGTGTACTGTGCATTTGCATTTTTGTCTGGATTCTTATCCTCCTTGGGTCCTCAGAATTATTTCTGTGCAAAAATGAGGAGGCCATCTTTTTTTCTTGAGAGATAATTAACTTAAAACATTCATAAAATTCTAAAATGATAATGAAAACTGAAAATGTCACCACCAAAATAAACTGGAAGACACTTTGGCATCAATTAGGATAAAAAAAGAAAGTGGGTCAAATTTTAACCCATTTTCGTTCACTGCTGCTTTAATGTTCAAAAGTGCATTGTTCTCCATTTTGGCACTAAAACCCCCCCAAACGTATACAATATAAATAATATCCCACTAAAGGCATCCAATATGGAAAGACACCTAGGTATTCTTGTAAACAGCAAACTTTCAGCCCATGATCACTGCTCAAAAGTCTCTAGGGCAGCCAATTCCCTCCTAAACGAAATAAAATGCTCTTTTGTCTCTGAGACTGAACAGTGTCTTATTCCTTTGTACAGATCCCACATTAGACCTTATTTAGACTATGGATAACCATTCTGGAACCTCTAACTTACAAGAGACATAGCTCAATTTGTGCATGTCCAGAGACTTGCCACAAAAATTATTTCTGGCCTAGCTCATAAGACTTATACTGAGAGACTCCAAGCTACAGGTCTTCGCTGTCTTCAGAATAGAAGATGTAGAGGAGGCATCCTGTTTCTATATGGGGGCTTACAAACCCCAGACCTAATGGCAGAATGTGGTCTCACATTTTCTTCTGCTAGAAGGGTACCCAGGTTACATAATAAACAAATTATGATTAAAAAGCTTATACAAGCCACAGGAACAACTACCTAACTATACATGCCCACAGATTATAGAATTCCTTGCTGAATAATTAATAGATGTCCACAATTTTGAGACACTCAAAAAAACTAGATAGTAGGCTAATTACAGACCCTACCTTATCATACTAGCCTACTCATATGTGGGGGAAATCATGATGGGCCATGGCCTTCTTTTTTCAAAACAAACCTAGTAAACCTAGATCAGTCAAACTTATATGAAGTGGGCAGCAAGTTCCTTGGGACAAATTAATTTCAGAAGCATTATGTGCTGATGTGAGAAGACATGTACAGTATATAGCAGAAAGTCAGCAGCTAAGGCCAGCACAATGCTGGAGTGTATTGCCTGTGGCATCACCTCACAGAGGAGGGAAGTCATCCTGCCACTAATCAGGTCACTGGTCAGACCAAACCTAGAGTACTGAGTGCCATTCTGGCAGCTCTACTTAAAGATGTCACGTTACTGGAGTGGGTCCAGCACAGAGTCACCAGGATGATCACTGGAATAGAGGACAAGCCCTACAAGGACAGACTGAGACAGAGGACAATATCTTGAAATATATGAGGGGCATAAACAAGGTTAGTATAGTGGGGATTTTTTGATTAAATGGAGGGAAAAACACAAGGGGGCACAGTCTGAAATTGGAGGGGTGACAGTTCAAGAGGGAATTGAGAAGACATTACTTCATGGAAAGAGTGGTGAATGGGTGGAATGCACTCCTGCAGGAGATGGTAAAGTTGAAGTCAGTGGACAGTTTTAAGAGGGAGGGGAGACAGTGTCAAAGAGAAGGTCAAAGGAAAGGTCACTACTGGACAGGGGGGGTGGGCAGCTGCAGAGTAGCACACTGCTAGCTGCACAATCAAGCAGTCTCAATAGACCTTGAGTAATGGTGGGTGATGTGGCCAAAATTCGCTCCGCAAAGTGATTCTCAGAGTAATGTGGACTCTGTGGAGTAATCAGCAATGCGAAGTGGAGTATTTTGTGTTATAATGAGGAAAGTGAAGTCCATTGAAACCAATGACTTTGTGTTGTTCTGCCTTCCCCAAACCACCTCTCCAACAATTGTAAGACAAAGTACATTGAAATCAATGTACTTCATATCACTTCACCTTGTTGGTGGGCTCCAAAGGTGAATTTTGCAGTGATTCATGGGATTGCAGGTCACATGGGCTCTAGATTATTCTGCACAGCCTCAGTTCTGTGTAGTCTGTGTTTAGTGGAAGATGGAGACAGTTTTCTCTTGGAGGGTTGTGATTCAAATCCTCTAAAAGCTGTTAAAAAAGCCTTTTTGAGCCATTATTTTGCTCACAACTTAGTACATCAATTGTAGGAATGCTCCTGTGCTCATATCATGGAGTGTTTATTGTTTGTGCGTGGATTTTGAATGTTAATTTAGAACATTCAGTCTGTGTACTGACAGACAACTGAAGTATGCTTTATGCTTTGGGAGAGGGGCATATCTGTGGTGGAGGTAGGTTAAAATTGGGAGAAAAAGTCAGTGGCCCAGATATTCAAACTGCGCCAGGCTGGGGCGCAAGCTTGGGTGCAGCTCAACGTGGCTGTGCAGGGGCGTGGACTAAGCGATATTCAAAGGAGCTGCACCATGGCTCAGCTGCTTTGAATATCGCACCCTGGCCACCCCCACTGTGCATAGCGCAGTGGCACTGTGCCAGCACAAGTGGCCAGAGTGGAGCATGGAGATGCGCTAGTGCAAGTGCCATTGTGCCATTCACAGCACCCGCAATATTCTAAAGGTGACATGCAAATGGGGCCATAATTTATACAAGGCGCACATAGGGCCATTTGCATGTCATATAACCATTGCATCCCATTTGCATGCAGGTGCACGATCGACTTTCACTTGGCACCTGCCAGGCAGCAGCCGTTGGGAACCAACGCCCCCTGCAGCCCGATCACCAGGGACACTGGTTTACCGGGATTGAGAAAGGGCATATTCCGTTTTGCACATTGTAAAAAACGGTATTGTCACCAGTGTCTGCTAAGCCAAAATCCGGTTTTACCGCTGTTTGGTTTTGTGTACTTTATTTAACAATTTTTAACTCTACTAACATGCATTTTAGCAATTTTGACCTCTACTACTACACATCCTTCCATCCTTGTACCAATTTAAAGTTATTTTAGGTACAAGATGTGATGGCAGCAGCAACACTACAGCCCTGTCCCTAAGGTGTGATGGAAGCAGCACTACGGCCCCCATCCCGCTGGTGTGACAGAAGCAGCAGCACTATGGCCCCCATTCCTTAGGTGTGATGGCAGCAGTACTACAGTCATCATTCCTCATGTGTGATGGCAGTATCAGCACTATGGCCCCCATCCCTCAGGTGGGACGGCAGCAGGCCTACATTTCCCATCCACCAGTGGTGATGGCAGAAACACTACCACCCCCACCCCTTCGGTGTGATGGCAGTAGCAACAATGCAGTACACATCCCGCTGGGGTGATGGCAGTAGTGACAGCACTATGACCCCCTTTCAACACTCACACCCTCACATGCATTTAAATTACAAATGACTTGATCTCTTTGCTTGTTAGAACTCAGATGTGAATTAATCTGAACCATCACCGCTAAGGTGGACTACCTTGTTTTTCCTATCTGTAATTTAACTGCCTGAATTGGATATCTGCCTTGACACCGCTGACCAGGGTTAGGGAACAGTTGGGTGTTGAGGGCCAGCTGGAGGTGAAGGCTTGAGTGCCCAACAACCACTCCCCTTCTCCTGAGAGGGAGGGTGGGTTCATGGCTCAGCATTTGCTGGCCCACGGTGGAGGCCAGAGGCATGACAACACGTCAGTCCTCACAGTGGGAGGAGTGTGACGGATGTCAGCTTGTGCCTTGGCATCATGTAGCCTGTCAAGCTCCCAAGAAAATGGGAAAACACTCGCTGGCCAACCAAAGGATGGTTGCTGGTCCCGCCATACACCAGAAGTCCCAGACATGTGTCCGTTCTGACCCCTGACATGCCCAGGATACACAGGAAGCTCTTTGGGGCAATTCTCCTCCCCAGTAGCCTCCCACAGGGGTAGGGGCCCACTCAATGAAGGGTCACTTTGGGTTACCTGGTAGCACAGCAGTAAGGGTCAGTGGATAGTGGTTGGGACTCAGCAGTGGTGGTAGGGGGCCTTGGCAGGCCTGAAGGAGTGGATGGCTAGGGGGTAGGTGGAGCAAAACAAAAACTGCTTGAATTTGCTTCTTTGAAATAAAGTGTTTTCACCTAAAAAATCCACAAGTGATTAGTGGAGGACCTTCAAATGGATTCATGCATCTCCCAGACATGTGGATGCTTTTTCTTCTACTTGGTGTCCACTAAAAGGGTGTCTCCCAGTTTTCATGTATTTGTTCAGATGTGAATTAGGCACTGTTCTGCCCACCAGCTTCATACAGCCCCTATGTCATTGAATGTGCTTTCAAAATCCACTGGCCAAACCTAAATACTCTTAAATACTTAACATTTGATTTTTGTTGAAGCAGTCTATCAGAAAACATTTTGTTGTCACAGAGACAGAACCAGCAGGTGGAAGAAAAGGTGCAAATGATCCAATTCACCTAAATGGGGTGCTAACTGTGAAGTCTTTTGATAAGTGGTAAAGTAATTTCTTCTTTGTGAACATACTTTCATTCAGACTAGTTTTCATTCAAACAACTGAGGATTTTGGATGGCCCTACTGATTATAAACTTGAATAAGTTAGTTGGTAACAGTGATCCTGCATTTAACAATCTACAACCTAGATGCTTATATGCAAAGAATACAATAAAAACCTGACTAAAATCTAAAAACAAGCTTACAAAACCTATCTGAATATTTACCTTTACCTATACAAAATCATTGCAGCCCAAGTAAAACTCAAGTAAATTAAATGGTACCCTGACTACTACTCTATGATGTAGTAAACATATATTGGTATTTTTTTTTATAGTCTTTGTAAAGCAGGTAAGGCCCACTAGGCAGAACTGTCTGTTTTAAGGAGTGACCTAGAAGCACTTGGGAGGTTAAGTGACTTGCTTGGATGCAAGTGGAGGTTGTGGTACTCAAACCCAAGTCTGATTGATGTACCCAGTTCAATCATCATTTGTTACTCTAACCACTAAACATGGGTGGTTAAACTGAATGGCTGATTACACAAAGCAGTGTGGGTGATTTCCTTACTGTTTCTATATGCAGCAAAGCAGAAAGAATGCAAAGCACAGCAGCATTCATTTTAAGATGCTGAAATCTGGGTCAGCCCACTGGCACTGCGGTAGCACTACTGCTTGCAATGCCAGTGACCCAGGGTCAGAAGTGAACTCGGGTTGCTGGAGGTCTGGTCAGGGGAGTAGGATCGAGCACCTGGGGGACTGCTATCCTCCTCTGGGGAGGGTGGGCTGCAGGTCCTGCTTCTTTACCACCACCAGTGTGACCATGGGTGGTGGTGCAATGGTGCTGCAGAGTGATCAGGAGGGGAGAACGCTAGCCAGGATCTGGAGCAGTGGCATGTCTGTATGTGACCTACCTCCTTGGATCTCTAGTGCCGGTGCCTTCAGGGACAGAGACCAGAAAACCAGGAACAATCACCTCACATTGGCCACTGGCAGAAGGGACCCAGGTGCTCCACACTTCATAACCAGGCTCCATGAGGGACCCACTGGGCTACCAACACACTAAGGGAGTGCGGAGGGTGACCTAGGGTCCCCTCCCTTTCCGCCTGGGGGGGTACAACCCAGGCAGGATAGCGGCAGGCCCACAGGAGCTCCTGAGCATTACCTGGGGGTGAAGCTAGGGGATACCAATGCTGTGAGAAGGGGACATAGAAAGAGAAAATAAAAAAATTTTTAAAAGATACTGAAATCTTAGAGATTCTGTGCAGTGACATGCAATTTCCGTGAGGCACCGGTACAAGAATTCAAAATCCGCAAACCAAGCAGGATTCCGTGATTGTTACCGGTGTTACCGGTAAAAATGGAAAACCAGGGTCCCTGCCGATCACGGGCTATCTGTGTAAAAATAGAAAACCGTCCTATATCCCTGGTGGTCCAGTGGACCACTATGTTCCCGATCGTGGGCATTTGTTGTAATGAAAGAAACCCCCCCGTCCAATATCCCTGGTGGTTTAGTGGTACCCCCTCCCCACCCACCCTGGGCCCCACCACCGCTCCCCGGTCCGGCCGGATGGCAGCACCCACCCGCCTGCTGGCCCGCCGCTCCCGCCGACTGACAGCTCGGTGGGGCTGCATGCCCATGGTTCACAGTGTGAGCCAATAGGCATGCAGCCCATACCGTACTACACATTGTGACTCTCTCTGCATATCCTTTCTTAGATTTTCATCTTTCATAATCTTATATAGCATCAACAGGTCACCCTGCTTTCTTCTCTCTCTCGTAGGGTAAACAGACCAGTTTTCCTGAGTCTTTCTTCACAACTTTGTGTTCTGATAGGCTTTATCAGGTTTGTATAAGTCCTGTAACTTCTTTCAATTTTATCAGTATCACCCTGTTTAGGAGGACTCCACAGCTGTGAATCGTAGTCCAAATGGGGTATGAAAAACATTTTGTGGTACCAGTGATTATGGCCCTGAGAAAGAGCGCTGGCTATAATGGAAACCCGCTCCCCAGCGCATCCCCACAAGGGCTATGGGAGGGTATGGTGGCCAGATTTGGGGGGGGGGTCGGCAAATATAGTGACAGGATGTCACTGTATGTACACATGCAGGGGAGAGTGAGGACGCACAGGGAGGAGATGTGAAGGGTTGTGCTGCAGTACGTTGCCGAGCCAACCCTGTGGCATGTTGGGTGGTTTGCCAGCGCTAGTCAGCAGGGTACGGGTCCAAGGCTGGTGCATTTTTTTGCACCTGAACAGCAAAACTGTGCCAGGGACTTACTTTTAATAATGCTTTGCAAGGCTGTGTGCTCCGCATCCCAACATGCACCCACCCTGGAATTGGAGAATCCTTTAGTAGGGTGGTGCGGGGGGCTCAGTCCGGCACATAAAACATTAAAAAAAATAAGTCCCTGGCACCATTTTTCTGTAAGCCAGGGTGTCAGAGTGCCGAAAAAATGTTTTCAGCAGTCTTGACTTCTTGATAATGGCGATTGCCTTTAGGCTTTTGCCATTAACACAGAGAACCACATTTTATACAATGGCACTAAACACTGTATACTTTAGTTTGCAAACCCTCTTCATATATTTTTAATCATGAAATTAATTTTTTTCATAACTTTGTTTTGGTTATATAGTCTTGTATAACTGTGTTAATGTACACACAGTAATATTTTCAGTAATTATTGACTTTTTTTGCTGATTGTTGCAGTGCAGAAGTGCATAATTTCAGTTTGTTTAAAAGATTTGGTTATATTACAGAAGTTTTCAATTTACTATGCATTACTTGTAGTGTAGTGTGTGTGTAATGCCTGCAATCAAATCTGACACATTTTATTGTGCCAGAGAGTAATTGCAGGAGTGTGAACCTGTTATCCAGCACACCTGCATGAATTTTTTGTACATCTTAATGGTATCTTTACTGGTAGTGGACTGTTACTGCCATGCACTAAACCCCCAATCAGTAAAAGGTGTTCTTATCCAGATTTAGGTTTGTGACTTGTGAACACTGGTTAGGTGTTGTTGTGCCTTTGCATCTACATCTCTTGAGTGTGCAGCACAATCTTAATCTGTCTGTGCGTTTGCATCTCCTTAGGGCCCAATCTCCAGCTGTAACTTAATTCACAGTTGTTTGTTTGGATTCCCTTCAGAGTATTGGTGTGGTGTACACCTCTGTGTGAACATTATACTCATTGATAAGTGTTTTAAAGTCAGGGCAACCATAATGAGTCACTCACAATACAAATTGTGTTCTTCATCTTCATGGTCACAATTTACGAATCACAAAACTGTACGTTTTTTGTACTTAGTTCCATGTAAGCCTGTTTTGTAGCATCTCGGGTCTTGGCTTAAATCACCATTGTACTCATTGATAAGAGTTTTCAAATCAGGTAGTTTTGTGTGGTACAGGTCAGTAAAGTACAGCTGTAGGTATTCACATTCCTGTACAGTTTATTATCATTGGTCATGTCACCCAAGACACTCATTACGAGACAAATCATGTTCTTCTAGAATCACAGCAGTTCTTTTTTTTTCCTGTTCTGATGACACACTGAATTCCTGTAAAGATTACCAAAACACTGGTAATATTTTTTAACTTTTTTTTAAATAATGCTCCCCACACCCAAAAAAATACTTACCTTTACTGGCTTGACAGTATTCGAATGCCAAAATTCCTCATCAAGCAAAGAAATGCACACCCCAAGTTTAACTATATGACCTGTGATACAAAAAAAGCAATGATTACATGTATAATACATATATATATATATATATATATATATAGTATATGAACATTTAAGGTCAACTCAGGTGCTGTGGAAAACCATTATGTTGCCAGGTACATTAACTTACCAAGGGTAGTATTAGTGTACACATAGAGGGAATCCTTCCTGTTGGGGGTCAGTGCAGCAGACATTGGGCAACCAACAGCATTATCACATCATCATTGATGGTTAACTCAATGATCGGGTCATCCTTCCAGCACATCATTTGGCAAGACACTGTGCATCAACCCAGTCAGGTCAAGAAGCATTAAATGAAATTCCCAAAACAGCTGCAGGGGACATACTGTAGTTCTTATTGGAGTGTGTGCATGCATGACTGCATGTGGCATGAATTCAATTGAGACTTTTCTTTCCATTTTATGCTCTCATTTCAATTCATCAGCAGTGGGGAATTTTCTGGACACAAGACAGTAGCATTTTGGGGATACACATTAATTCTGGTGACCGTGTGACCACTGCATGCATGACTGAGTGCACCATTAATTCTGGTAGACTTTGCATTTCTTGTTACGCTCTCATTCAAGTTTGTCAGCACTGGGGAATTTTCTGGACAAAAGACAGTAGCATTTTGGGGATGCATATTAATTCAGGTGACTGTGTGTGTGTGTGTGTGTGTGTGTGTGTGTGTGTGTGTGTGTGTGTGTGTGGGCTGCCAGTATTGTTGTCACTTCACTTTACTTTGCGTTAAGGCAGAATGGCAATGCATAGTAATAATTGCAAGGTGAAGTGAGCCTTTCATATTGGCCTCTCCACATAGCAGAATGACAATGAGAAGTGCCCACTTCGCAGGCACTTTGCCGGCAAATTTTAACTTCGCTGCATTTCTAACCTTGAGGTCTATATCCGCTGGCATTTTTCGTATGTTTATATATAGCTTCACAAGGCAGTAACATTAGAAAGTTTTCTTTATATACAGGTGTACATCATTCTTTGTATCCTTTGCTCACATCCTTCTATAAGCTGGTCACAAAAGTGATTGCAGATTATTGTAATTAACTCAGGCTATGTATTCCAGTCTATGCTTATGATTTTCACAGTTCCTAATATATTGCATGGTTTATGTTGGTGTTTGCTTTTTAAGTAAAACACTAAATTAAAGTAAAAGAAAACTTTCACTTTACCATCATAAAATTACTGACCCCAGTAAATATAAAGCAAAAGTCTGCAACTGTGATTCTGGGTTACCCACGATAAATCAGGAAAAGCAAGAATCTTTGAGATTTCGCACTTCAAATTATGGGACAGTTTAGCAGCTTTAATAACCAAGTCCCTATCTGTAGGAACAAAAATAAGTCACTAAAATAGTGCTAGACCTGGATTCCTCCCTTGAGTCTTCTGTCTCTGTACACTAAGTTTTATTTTACAGAACAAAACTTATGGACAGAGGAGTCCAATTTCTTTGTTACATCCCTGAGAGTGTTAAGAAGCTTACAGAGCTTGATTTGATATAGTTCCTGTGACCCTGAATTGGAAGAGCTCGTACGAATGCATGTAGCCTCACTGCATATGTAGAAATCAAATAGACAGTATCTTCAGCCTCCGACATGGAGGTTTAATAGATTATTAATCAGAACAAAATATAAAGAACACTTCTGGGGCCCAATATTCAAAAGTTTGTGTGGAAGCAATCAGATCTTTGCCTATTTAAACCAGGGTTCACACTGGATCCCCCAATTGAAAATGAGATGTTGTGCAGTCAAACAGGATTAACACCAGCACAAAAAATGATGTATGCATATGGGCAATGTAAGGGACATTGCTAACAATAATTGCACTACCTAATATTTAGCAGCTTTGTGCTGTGCAGAGGGATTTAGTGTGGTACTTTTGCATAGTGCAAGTAAAGATGAAACAACCACAACTTACTCTGGGCAACACTCATGACTGCCATAGGTAATACATCTATGGCAGTACAAACACCCTTTTTGGTACATGGACCATCCTTTATCTGTTTGCCACCCAGTGGGAAAGACAGGCATCCTTGGTGCCCAGTGGATCTCCCCTCTGATCGCCATACTGCAAAAAGGAGACAGAGGTATCCCTGGTGCCTAGTAGTCATTCCCTTCCAATCGTCAGCCCAGCATGTCACCATGTGCTATAAATGAGATGTGCTGTCCCTGCCTAGACATACAGCAGCAGGCTGAGGCGGTGTGAGGAAGGATGAACAGGTCACCACATGCACCCACATCACTGGGGATACTGGTAAGGTGACTCGGGGGTGGGTGTTCGGTGCCACTAAATGATAGGGAGGGTTGTCAAATATTCTATGGGCTGGTGATTGAGGGGGGGACCACTAGGCACAAAGAATGCCTTTATTTCTTCTAGGCTGGTGATTAGAGAGGGGGCCACTAGGCACCAAAAATGCCTTTCTTTCTTATGGACTAATGATTGGAGGAGGGGGCCACTAGGTACCAGATATGTCTCTCCTTCTTGTCGGCTGGTGATTGGGGAAGGGTACCACTAGGAACCAGAGATGCCTTTCTTTCTTTCTTTCTTACTGACTGGTGATTGGGAGGGACCACTAGGCACCAGGGATGCCTCTCTTTCATATCGGACGATGTTTGGAGGGAGATGGAACCACTAGGTACCAGGGATATCTACACTGCTCTGGGACCAGGCAATTGGGGGAGGGTGGCACCACATTAACCTATCTCTCTATCCATGCAAATGAGCCCATAATGTGCATGAAAATGGCCCCTTAGCACCTTGCATGCCCTATTGGTTGATTTGTATGGATCTCTTTGAATATTGCAGATAGCACTAAGGCACTCCATTCTAGTGACGTACTTTGGGAGCCATGCCAGGGAATTTCCAAGGGGCTTAGCACTGCACCACCGTGACTCTATATTCAGTAAAATAGAACCAGCACTATTTGACTGAATATAGCATCTCTGGACTCCTGGACAATCTCTGGACAATAGCTCCAAATTCTGCACTGCGCTTTGTTTGATTTTAAATGCCAAGCCCCAGATACTAAGGTGTAACATTAAAGAACAGACCCAGATGAAGAGAAAAATTTAATTAATACAAATTGTAGCTCTAATTGCAGACCTCATCTTAATGGTAAGTTCGATCTGGTCATAATTAGCATAGAGGGATAGGACTCACAAATTCTAAAAAATACAACTATGCCACAAGATTGGGAGCGTTCTTAAAACTTCTTATCAAAACATTAAATAATGACTGGTATGGCATGGAGGCTTATTCTCCCTTAATACTGCTCTATTCCCTTCTGTTTTTTCCATTGATCCCAAAAGTGATTAGAGAGCAGACTATCCCATGGACCAAAGTTAAAATAAGCAGTCGATACCTTATCATCAGGGATACTGCTTCTCCTAATTCGATTTCTTCTCTCACCTGATAGAACAATGTCCATTTTTTCCTCCAGCTAGTGAAGACCCTGCCTTCAAACAATGGAGATATATGGGATTACTATGACTTGACA
Organism: Neoceratodus forsteri; assembly: GCA_016271365.2. Classification (NCBI taxonomy): domain Eukaryota; kingdom Metazoa; phylum Chordata; order Ceratodontiformes; family Ceratodontidae; genus Neoceratodus; species Neoceratodus forsteri. Next base: position 79,641,484 of record CM028137.1, read on the forward strand.
AATTATATTGTGATTCACACTTTCACAGATCTTCAGTCAGAATATCATATTCCTAAATCTCGTTTTTATTGGCACCTACAAATTTAACGTATTCATCTTGAATTCTCCAGCCAAATGCCAGATGCTAAAGCCCCTGTCTGAATTTTTTACATTTACAGCATCAGTCAGTAGCTCAGCTACTAATAGTGGCCAAATCTGTGGGGTAAAACTGTCCTACAAACTCATGCTAATCACCATGTTGCAATTATACAGCACAAATGATGTCCTAAAGCTCATTTCAGTCTTATAGAAATGGACAAGATGCATATATACTTGGAAAACCCACAAAACCTCTGTGGCAGCTGTCTGGAAAGAATTCAGATGGAGAATAATCTCTAGATATTTTTGTACATCTCACATTATATGCATTATAATCCCACCTGTATGAATTTGTGCTGGACATAATGCCAGCACATTGGTCATCACACAGGTATCTTTTTTTCCTTCCCTAAACTGGCAGTGTTTGGGAAAGATATCTCTTCAAATATTAAAACCATCTTTTCCTTGAATGTAGATTTGGAAATTAAACAAATGGTCTTGGGACTAATACCAAAGGGTACATAATGTAAACTGGCTACATATACAGTAAGTGCCTCACCATTAAATGGCTTACACCTTGGGGGCACAGGCATGGATTCTGGATGAGATGGCCACTTAGTTCACAGCTCCGTTAGCCAAGTTTTCGAGATTTGCAGTCATCTGCAATTGGGTCCCAGATTGATCCCCTTTGAGTACAGACTAAGCTTCCCCTCACTATCCCCAGCTACAATCCATTGAAGGAACTCAGCATCAGGGTAGTATTAAAAAAATGATTACACTATTCTAGATGTGGGGCAATCAGAATGGCATGGATGGTCACCGCCTCTGCCCAGGATGCTCTTATGTCAGCATGAGAAAGATCTGAGTTTAAAGCCCTGCTGCAGTACATATTACAGGAGATCACCTGCTTTAAAACCTCCATCATGAACCAAGAGGACTGGGTCGAGTCCCCGGAGCATCGCTAAAGAGACAGACACCTCCCTTTCTTATAAAGATGACTAAAACTCATGCCAGGAAGCCTGCCTCTGGGAGCTGGAAAGTATGATAAAACTCCTGTGACAGAGAGCAGTGGACACCAAAAACAGGTGCCAGTGCAACAACCTAAGGATTTTAGGTTTACCAGAGGGTGTAGAAAAGAAGAATATAGCCAGCTTCCTTCAGCATACACTGCATAAAAGACTGGGTTACATATGAAATCCCCTACTGGAGATTAAGAGGGCACACTATACCCAGGCACCCATACTCAAACTGCACAAACAACCAAGACCAATTATAGTCAAGCTGCTGTGGTATCTGGACAAAGAAAGAATTCTGACATTGGCCAGGGAAAGAGACACCTGATATGGGAGGCTCACCCTATAATGATTTTCAACAAATTCTCCCCTGAACTGGTGGCAAAAAGAAAAGGGTACTCCCCAATTATAAAGGTGTTACAAGAGTACCCTTCCATCTCCAATATCCAGCCAAACTAGGTATTATAAGAAATGGCGAAGCCAGTGTGCTTGAGTCCCCAGAGGAAGCTGCTCACTATAGTCAGAGGCAGAAACCAGACAGACGGGTGCCCCTTAACCCCCACCTAATAAGTGAATACAGTACCTGCCCAGAGGGCTAGTACAGGGCCTCACCCCAGCAGCTGACAATGTGAGAGGCGACAGAGTAGGTGAACATGGAGTGGCAAGTAACCTGATACAAGCACCACAGATGCTAAGAAGGGCACAATAATCATTAGCATCATTAACTTATGTGGGAGAGATGAAGGGAAGGTTGTCCATAACTGAAGAAAATGGTTTGAAAAAAATTAAAATACCCATAACCCCATGGAATAGTTTGGGATAGTAACAAAAGAAGGTTTAAGTAGAAAAAAGGATATAAAAAATAATATTGGGTTGACTCTCCATACAGTAACCCACCCAGGGGATACTCATGGTACACATGTCCTTCTTTTACGGGGCTTAATCTGCTTCCCAAAGTCCTTGGAAGAAAATATTCATCACTTTAGATTCCAAATTACAAGGGACAGGACAAATATAAGCAGTATGCAAAAAAATAGGAATAATCAGGGTATATATATATAAGGGAAACCCTGTTCTTGTTTGCTATAGCCCTATATTTCAAAAAAGAGACTGGCTGTTCTGCATGCTGACAAGCCTGGGACCAATTTAAAGAAGCATCTCCTGGACTCCCACGTTGAACTCTCAGGATTTTTCAAGCATGAAAGGATGATTTTATATTAGCGATGTGTTCTGGAGCATCAGTTGCTGCTATGGCTGGAAAAATTCAAGCTTGACTTTTCTCATAATTTATTTTGGAACCTGATGCCTTTTCAAAATTTGTTATTTCCTGAATAAACATTTGTTCATTAAGTTTGGGTGTAGTGCATACACAAATATCATCGGCATATGAGCTAACTTTTGGGGCAGGAGAACCATCTGATAGAAGAGTGGGAGGGATCCCTGGGTTTACAGAGACTTTCCTAGCCAAAGTGTCATTTGCAAGACAAAAACCAGGGGGCTGAGTGGGCACCCTTGCCTTACCCCTTTTTCTCCAAAAAAAGCCCATCCTTGGCTACCATTACCATAAGGGATGATGAATGCAGATCTAAATAATAATGAGATCCATTGGATAAATTTTTTCCGGAATGTGATAGACTTTTAGTACACTGAAGAGATAATTATGATCAACACGATCAAAAGCTTTTTCCTGGTCCAAGGCTGAATAAGTCTTTGTGTGCCTGAATCAGGGACTTGGAACATTAACTCTCTTAAGTATATCAAATTACTAAATATGGATTTTCCCTCCACTGCACATGACTGCATTTTACTGATCTCTATGTTTGTGACCTTAAAGGGTGGCACTAACAATAAAGATGCTAGGGTTTTATAATTAATGTTGAGGAGACTAATAGGCCTCCAATTAGTTAAGTCCCTTCTATTTCCCTTTTTGAATAGCAGAAATACTAAAGCTTTTGACATAGCTTCTGGAAATGACTCTGAGATGAGGACATGGGAGAATACATCAGTCCAAACTGGGGATAAATAGGTTGCATAATTTATATATAACTCACTGGTGAGGCCATCCATACCAGGTGCAGAATTTCTACCTAGTTTTTTAAAAACAGCAGCAGCTTCTAATGGGGTAACTGATGCTGTTAAATCTGACAGGGATTTTTGCTCAATCTGAGGAATTTTTAACTATTTTAAGTAGCCAATGTTACCTGCCAAAGTAGAGGAAGTGACAAAAATGTTTTGTAAATATGTTTGAGAGACATTTTGGATTTTATCCTGATATGTATACTATTTATTAGACTGATGATCAAGAACAGTTTCGATTTTAGTATGATTAACCTTCTTTGACAGCCCTTGTAAACATCAAGAGAAATCCTTGATGACTGAGTGCCAAATTGAGCTTCTAGTTTTAAAGATACAGCACTATTGTATTGAATGTTATCATTTCCACTATAATACTTTGTATTTCTGTGAGTAAATCTCACTTTTACTCTTGAGCTCTTGAGATTATTTTGTTCAATTTATCTTGGAGCTTCTGATATTGCAAATAGGCAGAATTAGTTTTTAACAGATTGCTTATTGAAAAGGGACTTTAAGTCAGCTTTTGTGTCAATCCACCAATCCGTTAAGGAGTCAAAAGCATCCATCACAGAGAATCTTGCAGCCAGCAAATCAGATAGTTTTTCTTCAATATCAGGTTGCAGCAAAAGAGAATTATTTAACATCCATCTGGGATTGGAATGAATAGATGGGAAAGCAGAACAGCAGGATACTATAGCACTGTTTAAAGTTCAGCATTGTCTGAGGTCTCACAGGAGATAACTTGTTCATGAGTGGCATGTAAAAATATTTGAAATAAATGTGTCATCGATTTGGGTTGTTAGTGAGCCTTTAAAAAAAGGTTTTTGCCACTTTAGAGTGAACAGATACATACTCATCCATTAATCCAGCAGTCTTTATTATTGTAGTTAACTGGGTAGAATCTCCAAATAGTTTCGTGGTACGACCACCCCTATCTGATAAAGATAAGGGGTAATTGAAATGGCCTCCCAGTATAACATATTTACATGTGTGCAAGTAAGGTGAATTTGAGAGAAGAAAGTAGAGCAAGATGCAATGCTCTGGGGTTTGTATACATTTATTATTATGAATTTTTCTTTTTCTGTACAGAGATAAAATAAAAGGATACGTCCCAGGGTTATATCAACTATTCTCTGTACTGAAAAATGAAAACCTTTCAACAGAATACCCACCCCATCCCATAAGTCAGGGCACTGTGTCCAAAAGAAAGGTCCCAATGTCCACTGTTTTTTTAACCAGGGAGACCTCATGAATAGTTTTAATTCTTGTGCCTTGGATAAGGGTGATATCTTTTGTTAAATCCGTCAGAATCTGAAGGGTGGTGAGTCTTTTTGTATAAGTTTTTGTACTGCAGATATTCAAGGTTATCAACCAATCAATCAATCAAAATCTTTATTTACCCAGGCGATCTCCATTAAGCAAGCTCATTTACAAGGTAGACCTGCAGTTTGCAAGGATGAGGGTACAGAATAGAGTTCAAGTAAAATATACATAAAATAACAGTAGCAAGACATATACAACAAAATATATACAGTGTAGAATTAAAGGTAAATAATATATACAGAGATGCCTGTATAATCCTATCCATCAATAGCATGTTCATAGCCTGTAAAGGAGTCCCTGGGATAAGGAAAAGCACACGCGTAGGAGGCAGAGACCCTGGCAGAAAGATTCTGGGATACTAAGCATGTGGTATCAGGGCATAAAGTGGGCGATGGGGGGGGTGTTGCAGTGAGTATGTAGTACCGGTGGGACAGGAATGGACTGAGGTGAACCGGTAGTACTGGTGGGACTAGAATAGACTGGGGGACGGGAGTAATCTTGGTAAGGGAACACTTAATTTGAATGGGAAGGACTTAGATTGAGCAGAAACGTCAGCTGGACAACTAGGAACGGTGGAAACAGTTACAGAGCTCCACAAATGTTTTGGCATACAGGGTCTTGAACATAACAAGACTAACAGGGGAGCTAAGTCTCAGCGATTTCTGTAATCTATTCCAAAGCACGGGCAGGACAAAGCTTATGACTGCTCTTCCATAGCGGGTACTGACCCTAAGTACTTTCAGGGAAACCAGCAAGTGACTTCTTAAGGCATAATTCCCAATCAGGCTTAGTGGGAGGCAGTCAGCAATGTATTGTGGGAGTTTGTTGGTGATAGCTCAGAGGGTCCAGAGGGCTGCATTTCTATACTGCCTGTGTTGAAGGGAGGGCCAACCCACAGCTGCATATAGTGAACAGTGGTGGGTGGAAAAGGGGAGGCCTGTTATAAATCTCAGAGCTCTATGATACAGTATGTCCAATTTAGCAACGTGTGAGGCTGGGCACTGGCCATACATGAAGTCAGCATAGTCAATTAGTGGGAGGAACATGGATTGGATGAACTGTCTTTTGGCATCTGCAGTCAGGAGGTGATTTACTCTGAAGAAGAGTCCAAGCCTCTGCCTCAGCTTTTTCAGCAGTTCTTCTATATCTTCCATGAAGGAGAGTTTATTGTCTATCCAGACACCCAAATACTTGAATTTTGGTACTTATTCAAGATGTTCTTCTTGTAAGGTGGAGATAGAAGGTAATGGACCAACAGCGGCAGAATATGCCCCCCTGGCCAGTTGGTGAGAATAGCATTGTCTTGGTTTTCTTGGCATTAAGTAGTAATCTTTTACTGAGGAGCTGGTGCTGCAGGATGTTAAAGTCAGTTTGTAGGTCACCACAGGCAGCTTCAGGAGATTCACGGCTTATGTAGAGCACTTTGTCATCAGCAAACAGGTGAATGCTTGCTTCCTTAATGCCTACACCCAGGCTGTTGATATAGATAGCAAGCAGTAATGGCCCCAATATGGATCCCTGAGGGACACCTCTTTTTATTAGTTTAAGTGAAGAAAGCTCCCCTTCAGCCTTGATTTGTTGTTGCCTACCAGTGAGGTAGTCGTGGAACCAACACAAGGAGGTTCAGTCTAGGCCTACTGTTTGTAAAGTGGAGAGGAGAAAACAGTGGTCGACAGTGTCGAAGACCTTACTGAGATCCAGGAAAACTGCACAGATGAATTTTTTGTTGTCTAAGTCCCATTGCCAGTCGTTAGTTACTTTTGCCAGGGCCATAATGGTACCGTGCTTTGCTCTGAAGCCTGACTGCATAGGGTTTAGTAAGTTCGAGTTGTCTATGAAAGATCTCAACTGGGTATCCACAATTTTTTTCTTGGAGCTTGGAGAGTATGGGGAGGAGGGAGATTGGCCTATAGTTATTTAGGTCACAGGGATCCCCTGATTTAAACAGGGGGATGACATGAGCAACTTTCCATAACTGAGGGAGGGAACCTTGCAACAGGGACAGGTTGAATAAGTGAGAGATAGGTGCGGCAAGGATGTGATAAGCAAATTTTAAGTAATATTGGTCGAAGAAGTCAGCACCAGAACTTTTTTTAGTGTCCAGTTTTAGGAGAAGATCTTCAACTTTCTTTACTGAGGTGGGTAAGAATGAGAAGGTTATGATAGTGTTACTCAGTTCTGGGAGCTTAATGTTGATCTGTGGGTGTAGTCTGCTTACCGTGCATTATCGAATGTTAGGCCTGCAGTGACAATATGAGTGTTGAAGGCCTGCAGGATCTTGTTACTGTCATTGATTATAGCATTGTCAGTGGTGATTTTGGAGAGAAGCACATTTCCTGAAGAATGACCAGTCAGTTCTTTTAGTGTGGACCAGAACTTGGTAGGGCATTTTGATGCAGAATCTAGCTCAGATCGGTAAAAATTGGCCTTGGCCTCTCTGACCATCTTAGTGCAGGCATTTCTAGCTGTCCTGAAGAGACACCAGTCTTTGTCTGTGTGTAATTTGCAAGCCTTTTTCCAGAGTTGATCACTTTTTAGTGAAGCTGCCTTGAGGTCCGCTGAGAACCAATGACATGTTCTAGCTTTTATACATGCTTTTACCAGAGGATCATGGTTATTTAGGGCACTGGTTATACTTTCATGGAAGATGTCATAGGCATTACTCAGCAATTTAGCAAGGTAAAAGCTCTGCCAGTGCAAAGAGTTTTTTAATTGATTGGGGTATGCGAGAGGATTGAAGTTCTGTCTGCACCATTTAGTGAAAAAGTTAGATGTTGGTGAGGGTTTAGCATCAGTTCTTATACCAGCAATAAAGCAGTGGTTACTAACATCAGCTGAAAAAATTCCGTCATGGGAAAAGGAATATGGTTTGCTTACGAGAAGGACATCCAATAGGGTGTTGTTCATTGGGTTTTTCTTGTTAATGCGAGTTGGCTCAGTAATAAGTTATATGAACCCGTGGGAGTCACAGAATTGCTTCAGGGGTAACAAGACCTTGTTACCACCCTGTTAGCACCCTTTGCAAACTGTATGAGAGGCCTTTCGGCACCATGCAATTCTGCTTAAAGTTGGACCAGCATAACATTCTGTGGTGATATGCATATGCAGCCCATGATGCTTTGCATTCTGGGGGCATGTGTGATTTTGTATTTTCTTGAAACTTGGCTTCCCAGCCAAATGCCCTTTGGGGTAACCCTTGCCTCAGTGTTTGCGCACAGAGGTTCTTTGTCTTTTAAATGTTTTTTATTTTAATGGGTTCACCACAATATATCCAAGGCACACTGCCTTAAGGGTAGCTGGTACATTCCACTGGGGTGTCAAACAGATGAGGCATACTGATGAGTCCTGGTAGGACGAAACACGTGTCTATGTCTTCTGTTAGCACCCTTTGCAAACTGTGTGAGAGGCCTTTCGGCACCATGCAATTCTGCTTAAAGTTGGACCAGCATAACATTCTGTGGTGATTTGCATATGCAGCCCATGATGCTTTGCATTCTGGGGGCATGTGTGATTTTGTATTAACAAGACCTTAGTCAACCAATCATAATTAAGGCCTCCTAGAAAAATAGTTTCAATGGGGCAGAGCCCATAATAGATGACAGATGGGACAGGAACTGAGGCCCCGTGGCTGGTGGTCTGTAACAGCCTATGACATGGAAAGCCATTGATGGGGAAAGTTCAACTTTAAGGGACAAACATTTGAATCCACTTGCAATAGAGGTAGAGTCTAGGATGGACACTGAAAATTTGTTTTTGACGTAGATGACTACTCTGCTTCCCCTGGTCTGCCTATCAGCTATAAATAGGAGGTAGTTAGGGATGTTAACCTCTCTATCTGGGGTGGATGCCCAAAGCCAGGAGTCAGACAGACAAGTACATCTGGTGCGGTATGAGTAATCCATGCCTGGACTGATGTAAATTTCTTTAAAAGACTGCAAACATTTTTGTGCATAAAGCTGACCCTTTTCAGTCTTGTAAGGTCGGATGGCGATGAGAGAGCTTTTGTGGGACCAGTGTTGAGTTCAATATTACCTGAACCCAAAATTAGTAGGAACACAATTTTCCTTAGGGCAGTGAGGAGTAGTTTGAAAGCATGAATCTTTCTGCATCTAGTGTAAGTTTGAGTTCGGGGTTCCGGAGTCCAAAGTTTTCCCTAGTGCTGAGCTAGGGACGCGTAGCCTATGGTCCATCCAGTATAGCACCAAGACGTGTAGGTTTTGCGTGGGTGGGGTGAGGGGCCACTTATTGGTAACAAGGTAGTGGTCCCACCTCGAGGAGATTCCACAAAGTGAGAAGGGTGCGGACTCATGTGGAGGCAGCATAAGTTATACGTAGTATTACTATAAAGGCAGTCTAACAGTGGTAGGCATGACTCTATGTTGGGGTCAGTTCTGTTCGAATGGTCTGTCACGTGGGGTACCATACATACTGTAAGCAGGTAAGTAACTGAAACCACACGAGGACTGCCATGATTGCCCAATATGTTAATAGGTTGCGAGTTATGGAGGATAGTTGTTGATTCGTTCTCTTTTGCTAGCAAGAATGGGTCAGGATATTTTCTGATGACTTTTTTCATTCTTCTTTTTCCTTACTTCTGACTGGAAATCTGAGGAGGGATCCAGCTTTGAGGACACCATGGATGAGTCAGAGTCATCTCCTTCATCCTCAGTGTCCCCTCATTGTGTCCTTTTTGCTAGTGCCTGGTATCGGTTTCTAGTCACTACATGGTGTTTTTGGGGAGGGGTAATGTCGGCTTTCCTTTTCCCTTTCGTTTTCTTGGTGTCCATGATGGTAAATTGGGGCTGCCAGGGGGCCATATTTACACTATTACTAGCCACTCCAGGAGGTTATTGTGGAAGGGGAGGAAGCTGCAGAGAAATTACCTCATTTCTAGAGGTGCCTGCTGAAACCTTGTGAGAGGGATCACCCTCTGGAGGAGGGGGAACAGTGGGAGGAATTAAACTTTCAGAGGATTGTACTAAACAAATTCTTCTTTTGGAGAGCCTGCACCTGACATTTTTCCAGCAACTGAACAGGTCCTGTACCACCCTATTCAAATGTTTTCTTTCAGCCCAAGGACAGTTTCTGTAAGTGTGATTGCCCTCATTACATATATTACACTTGAGGGGATTTGGGCATCCTAAGCTAACATGCCCAAATTCTAAGCAAATGTTACACCTGTGGTGGCCACAGACTGAGTTTAAATGAGTAAGTGATCGACATTTATGGCATATTCTTTGCATATACTATGATTTCACAAAATGCATTGTCCCAACGCTCAGAATCCCGACCCCGGGCGCGGAAAAAATGGTTGCCTGACATAGGGATTTTACCCCCAGCAAGTGATTTGTCATGTGGGGGGCTCTGCCCCAACCTCGCACTTGTACTTAAGTATTCTCTCTCTCCACTGAGGGTAAAACCCCGATGTCAGGCAACCGTGTTTCGGGCACCCGGGTTCGAGATACAGAGCATCAGGCCTGGTGCGTGTCGGCAAGCCAAATGGATCCCTGTTCTCGGCTGCCCCTAACAAAAACACAAAACTCTGTCCATGCCAATGCGAAAGTTTCCAGGAAGATGGGCTATACCTGTATCAAGTTGTTTTAACTGTACTTTCACTCTCCAATTACCTGTGCACAGTAGGCCTTCATCTAGTATGGGGGTAGGGGTTTCCAAAACAGTGCAACGTTGTTGTAACTAATATTGCACATCTGCAATGCTCACACTTTCATTTCTAAATAAAGGAGTAATGATTTTGACTGTTGGTTTGATGAGGGGGATAGGAAAAAAGGCTGCCATAGGAGTAAGTTTTGAACCTGAGGCTACCTTACCCAAAATCTATCTAAAGAATGTCTGGTTTTAAAATTGATATTGTAAATGTCTTCTCCTTTTATATGAATCACTGCAAACAATTCAGAGGGTGTGATGCCCATTTGTTCTTCAAGCATGTGGTGCAAAACTGTTTTCCTCTCAGAAGCATTTATTGCATCCCCATTAAATTATAATCTAACAGCATTTCTACTAAGTGCTGGTTCCCCTCTATTTTTAAATAGGTCAGCCATAAAGAATTATCTAGGCTGTTCAGTAGAAGTCACTCCCATATTAGAGGTACCTGCATGTCCATCATTTAGGCCCCTGTAAGAGTCCTGTAAGTTGTCCTCCTGAGATGAAGCATACGAATGCTGAGTGGATTCCATAGCAACCTGGGTGGAAAGATCTGAAGAGCTAATTGGCTGTGAAGTGTTTGAAGAATTGGTAGGTGCCTCTCTGTCCACATTGGATACCTTACGTTCTGAAGAACATTCTTTGATTATTTGCACTGTGCTAAGCAGGCCCAGTGAAATCCATGTTTTAGAACTATAATCTTGCCTTCAGCCTGCTGCTTTCAATGTGGCATCCAGAGACCAAGTCTGAGATTTATTTCCTTCTTTTCTGCCTTCTCATAAGGAAAAAGAATATTCAATAGTTGAAATATCAATTGCAGTAAGTCTTTGCTGCTCCATATAAGCCATGGGAGAGAATTGAAAGGGAATAGAAAATTGTCTCATCAGGTTAACTTCAAGCATGCCACTATCTGATTGTTCCTCTTGTTATAACTTAAGTAGGAACTCTATTGGGCTTTATAGCATGTCATAAAAAATCTCCTTGCAAAGTTTCTTGGGTTACCTGAGCTCCAGGTGCTGTGACTGGCTTTGCCATTTGTACATCCAGCTGTGATTCTCAAAGTGGAACATCAGAATTCATGGTTGATTCACTTTTCTCCTGAACTCCTTTCATATCTCCTGTCAAGTCCATTGGTTTTGATTGTAATTCCTTTTGCAAACTAGTAGCACATCCATCAGTAGAAACAGTTCCCTTCAGAGAACATTCTCCCGCTTCACTTCATCCTCCTCTGTCTGACTCTAAATTGGGCTCCTCTATCCTTGCTCACAGGAAGAAGAGTCCCCTGGTACAAGAGTAGAGGAATTTCCCCAGTGCACTAGCCAAATTCCCCCCAATCACTAATAATATGACCAACAGCTTAATCTGCTTCAAGGTCAGTTGGCATTCATCTGTATCCTCCCTCGGGCTGTGCCTGAAAATAGGCAGAATTTGTCTCATGCACTTACCTGGTCAACAAAAACTAAACAATAAAAATAACCTTCAGAGGACACCTTGAAAGAAGCCAGTGAACAAGGGGCACCACCAATGCCTGTGAGAATGGCCCATATATCTATCCTCCCTAAACCTGGGAAGGATCCACAGCTCTGTAGCAGCTACAGACATGTTTCTCTCATCCCAGTGGATTGTCCGATTTTCACAAAAATGTTGGCCACCAGAGTCAAGACAGTGATCACCCAGCTAGTGTATGTAGACAAGATCGGGTTCGTGATGATCGGGTTCATGCTGGGAAGACATGGCTCAGGCAACACCAGGTGCGTCACAATTCTAATATGGAAAGCAGTCCACTTTAACACACTGGTGATTCTCTTACGACTAGATGTGGAGAAAGCTTTTAATGGGAGGAGTCGAGCTTCCTGTTCCACACATTAGAGATATTTGGCTTCAGGTTTAGCATGATAAAATGGATCTCTGTGTTATGCACAGGGGTGTGAGCCAGTGACCTCACTAATGGGACTCCCTACACCAACGTCCTCCTGGGGAGGGGCACAAGGCAGAGATGCCACCTCTTGCCTCTGCTCTTCATCCTCACTCTGAACCTTTCTTGTGGACAATTCTTCAACACCCACAGATAAAAGTGCTCTACATAGGAGGTGATCATATGGTCATAGCCTTCACAGATGATATCATGCTCACCATCGCACAGCCAGAAACCTTGATCTCACATCTTATAAGTCTGCTGGGGGGAGCATGGAAAGCTCTGGAGAATTTCTAACATCAAGTCTTGCCCTCATGTACTCACTAGTCTACTCTTTAACATTTGAATTGTGTGGCCAAAATTGTATGCTTCACATTGACTCACCAGCAGGTAGATAACACCTACTTTGTCACATGTTATAATCTGGTCTGTATAAATCTCTCCTTGACCTCTTAGATGTGCAGTAGATATAGAATAGTGGATGGGCAACTATGCACAACCAGTGTATTGTGTCACCAAGGAATCTGATTCCCTGTGACCTTGAGAGCGAAGCTTGAGAGGTCCATGGGAATCAGATCCCCAAAGTGGCACAACACACTGGTTATGCATAGAGTTGCCCATCAGCTATTCTATAGAGTGTATGGGCACCCATGCCTATTTTGGTCACTGCACTTTGTTTCAGTGAACTAGTGGTTGAGGGGGGCACATGAGGATTGGTGGTAGGCTCAAATTACTGACACAGTGTGTTGCAGATGTTACTGCAAGTTCAACTTTAAAAAACAACAGCTTCCACATTAATTAGATAGGGTAACTCAAGTACTGTATGTGGCAGCATTCCAAGTTGTTCTACTGCAGTGGTGACATCACTACTGCAGCAGAACAACATGATGATGTCACTACTGCAGCAGAACAAGCATAGTCCAGGCATGGAATTCCATGTATAACAGCATTCCACTGGACACTATAATCAATTGCCTTTACATATTGAACTCACAAAATTTACATCACTTTTCTTATGTGTTACCCTGAGGTGGCACTAGCCTAGGGGCTACTACCCCTGCCTGCATGACTAGGCACAGGTTGCGGGCCTGAGCTTGGTGAAAGGGGGCCTCCACCCAGAGGAATGGTTTTGGGGTAGCAAAGCTGCTGTTGATATAGCTCTCCGGGATGCTATAACCACCCACCAACCCTTATAGTGGCCTAAGCGGTTCCATGTGATAAGGGCAAATTCAGAATGCCAAATGCACTTATTGCAACACCACATCATTGAGGGAATCCCGGCGCCAATGAAAGTGGCACAAAAAATATTTTTTTACTTCTATGCAGGGGGCTGTGCCCCCTCACACCCCCCCTACATTAAGATTCTCAACTCCAGGGGGGTACATATCTAGGGTGGTGCATATCGGGATTAAAAAAATGTAACTGTCTCTGGCCAGGTACAACAAAAACTACCAGCACCTGGTTCCAACCCTGCATCCACACCACCTCAGGCCAGCACCCGCTCCACACCTCCACAATGACAGTTCACCTGCAACCCCATGGCACCACCCCTCACAAACCCTCCCACCCCTTGTTTGGCGGGCTCGCTCCCCACTATGCGCATATCTCCGCCTGACATCCTGTCACCTTTTCACAGTGCTCCCCATCCTCTCTCTTCCCCACACCCTCGCTGTCGGGGGCAGTCACCGCAAGTGGGTCACTGTTTTGGCAGGAGCCCATTGCAGGTTGCCCACATCGCAGGATACCATTCTAGACAGTTCAGCAGCAAGACAATCACATATACCATATGACAGTGATGATATGCTCACACTCCTTGCACTTACCACCAGGGCTGCATCTGCTGCAATATCCCTGGAGACCCCTGGAAAATAATACCAGTGATATAACAATACAGTAGCAGCACAATATCCCCACCAAGAAGGTAGACACTAGCCAGGCTAAACATGAACAACCACAATCTGATTTATTCAGGGGGATGTGGACGAGTCTGGGGCATGAATCTAGCAGGTGATTAGCAGATCTGATTAAATTCAGGCTGAACAAGCATGCACTGTAAGTCCCTCGGACAACCCAGAGTACCCAGTTGTTAAACAGGCTAGCCTGAAGTGTTCACCTGGGTAGGCCGGTATTGCAGTTATTGTTGGGACCCTTAGGAAAGAACTCAATTAGCATGCACTCAACCCAAAATTTGTGATCTGGAGCCAGATGACTCAGTCCATTGCAATAAACCCAAACAAGTAAAATCAGATGACACACAATGATTGTAGCTTATGTTGCAGGGAGCTACCCTGTTTTTACTCATGCTACTGTACCCAGACCAGGATGCAAAACAGATGAAATGAAGACCTCAGGATGTTGTACTGGATTGCCAGGGGAAGCAGGACCTACACAACTCACTGTGGTGGACGCTACCTGTTCAATAGCATTGAGCATGGGGCTGAATCCCCAAGTGGGTCTTTAACCAGAAATGTCTCTGAGTTGGGAGCTGCGGCCTAGGCCAATGTGGCAGAGCCCAGGTAGAGTACACAGTCTGGATGATGTCGATTTGCAAAAGCTGGAACAACCTCCAGCTGGTGTAATGAAACTCACCGTCAGGAACCAAATCACAACCCACGACACACATTCAGCACACTTATAAGCACTTTGAATATTTGGCCACAGTTTGGGTAAAAGTTTGTTTGCAATAACACAGGATCTCTGTGCAAACCTTTCAATCTGAGGCTGACTTCAGTACCTGGTGAGCCGATCACTTCTGGAGCAAGTCTTCGGTCAACTTGCAGGCAACAATAACACACTTATCTCTTCAGGTTCAGGTCTCAATTTGCTAATTGGATAAATCCAACTTTCACTATTAAGGCAATACTTCACACTGGAAGATGTGATATGCAGGCCAACAGATACTTCCTGCCAGTTCTCCTTGCTCCTAGCAGGAGCAGCTGCTCGATGACTCTATCTATTCACTCTCGAAACTCCAACTCTCAACTGACACACTGCTACAGGCAGCTCTGGGCTTTCCCAGTAATCCACCAGGATCAGTTTACTGATGGAACTGTCTGTCACAGAAAGGGCTCCCCCTCCAGGTCCATTTAGGTGCCAAACATTAAAAACTACAATTCCTACAGATTTCATTCCCAAAAGACCTCTGGGGACAATCTCCATTGTAGGTCCCCTGAAGTTCAATTGGTCCAACACTGGCAGTCCAGAACCAAAATAGTGGCTCTTAAGCAAAAGTTCAAACTTCAATGGAAAGTAGGTTAGACAAACTCCTTTGGCATAATTATTAAAGCAGATACACAGTAAATATTTACAGTTCTTAACAGAGCTTTCTATGTGCAAATAGCCACTGCAGAATGGAGCAGAAATATGGACAGCCAGGTTGGTTGTGAGCTTTAATTAATCGGATCCAGTCCAGACTAATCTCACACAGAATACAGCTCTCTAAAAGAGACAGGCATGGAGGCTTTATAGAGCACTCTCATGCTGACACACTAAACTACTGCAGACACAGAACACCATCCTGACAATGGGCATTAGACAGGTGCAGGAAGACACTATAGGAACCCCTATTTGTAGGGGGATTATACTCTTTCTTGCCTGGAAAAACTTTTCATCCGTGTCAAATCTATACTGACTATAACATTCTATAGATAAATATAAGATAACATAAATGTTTCATTTGGTGTACTATACATAAAGAAGACTGATGATTCAGGAAAAGTGAATTGCCATTAAGCATTGCTATACTTATTCCTCATAGTAATAAACATCTGCATTGATAACACATTCCATACATTTGTCACACACATAACAGCATTTCAAAATGATTCAGACAGATAACCACATAATTTTGACCATTCGGGTCTGTACCATTTCCTGTACTTTGAACAACATCATTGGGGGCCCATCTCTATCAGCTATTTCAGGGCTGCATGGGGTAGGGGCACCAGGGTTTGAAGGATTGACAACTAACTTGTAAGTAGCAGAATAGCTCAATTTGGGAAGTGAGCTTTCAGAAATATAGACTATAACGGTAAAGAAAGATCCACAGGCCTCCCGGGGAGGCGTTACTGTGGCATATCACTGATTTAGTCGGTCTTCCAGACTTTCTTGGGGGAACAGGCACAGGTTCAGAATTTTCAACATTTTGCACTGGAATCTACTCCTGTAAAGAGGGGTATCTCTGGACAGGGGACTGGAGTTACATGGGAACCACTTTCAGCTCCTTGTTCTGTTAACTCTGGTTCCACACCATTGCTCTCAGTACTGGGTTCCAAAAGAGGCCTGGATTCATCATCCAGGGGGCATACAGTACTCTAGAACGTAGATGTTGCAACACTTGACCAATACTTTCAATATCATTTATCTCATCATTGCCATTTGTCATAGCAGGGTTGGGATCATTACTTTCACAGTTCTGTAGTTTCTGGTATGTCACCAGGGATGCTATCAGTTGTAGGCTGTCTTTCTGGCAAGTCAAACAGCTTAACCAGACACAAAGAGTCAGCTAATTTAGAAGTCACACTTTGTACCTAACTTTTGGGGGGTACAGTATCTGAGGAGAAGGATGGAGGGTTAGGCAGTCCTGAGGTTCCAGCTTCATCTCCATGATTGCATATGGGATTACCCTGAAACAACTGACTCAGTTCACAAGATGGGTAATATGAGACTTCATGCTCACTGTTCTAAGACTCAGACTGGCAATCTATGTCACCTTGGGTGGGAGGCCTTAAATCCTTGACAGCTGGAGAAGGGATAATCTAGCTCTCTTTGTCTGCAGCTGTAGTTACAGGCCCAGGAATGACAATGTCTGGAGGTACAGAGTTGATGATTACTTGACCAATAGGTAATAAATGATTACAGTTCATTGTCTTGGTAGCTCTAGGATCACTTTCAGGGCACACTTTATAGACTGGCAGATCTTCTATTTACTGACGCTATAAGGAAGATGGTGCCACCTATCAGCAATGTTATGCTTGCCATGTGGCCCCAAGTTTCGCAACAGAACATGGTCTCCAGGTAGCAGTTCTTGAGCTTTGGCATGCCTTTATTTGCCAAGTTTCCTTTTGCTGCCATAGTTTGTGCAAGTTGGTAGGCATGGTTTAATTCTGTCTTTAACTTCTGAACATATTGTAGATAGTTCTCAGCTTCGACTCCATCCAGGGATACCCTGAAGCAGATGTCTACAGGCAACCAGGCTTCCCGACCAAACATCAGGCGGTAGGGGGAAAACTAAGTGGCATCACTCTTGGTGCAATTATAGGCGTGTACCAGGGTGCTGATCTGCTGGCTCCATCTTGACTTGTCTCAGAGATGAAGGGTGCCCAGCATGTCAAGTAGCATTTGATTAAAACTTTCAGGCTGTGTGTCCCCCTGGGGATGATAAGGGGTAGTTCTGGATTGTCTCACTTCCCAGAGTAAGAGCATTTTCTTGATCAGACGGCTTTCAAAGTCTCTCCCCTGAGCAGAATGAATTCTCTGAAGTGTGCCATAATGGACAAAGAATTTTTCCATGAAGACCTTGGCTACTGTAGATGCTTTCTGGTCTTTAGTTGGATAGGTCTGGGCATACTGTGTGAAATGATCAGTTATAACAAGCACATTCCCAAAGTTTTTCTGGTCCAGTTCAAGACACAAGAAATCGATACACACCAGCTCCAAGGAAGAGATATTAACCAAGGGTGTGGCCCTCTGTGGAGGAGCTTTTCTTTGGAGACAATGGCTGCAAGTCCTGATATGGGCTTCAATATCAGCTCAGATTTTTGGCCAGTAAAACCGGGCGTAGGCTAAGTCTGTGGTTTGGTCAGAACCCAAGTGTCCTATCTGATTATGAAACGCCCATAGGACCAAATGTTTAAAAGCTGTTGGTAATACCAGTTGCTATTTGTTAAGCTAACTTTGTCAGTTTATGGTTTCTCAATAAATTAGCTGGTTGCACAGTTTAAGTCTGGGACACTCCTTAAACAGCAGAGCAGTCCATGGATCTGAAAAGAGGAGTTTAGACACAGCCTTATCAGCATACAAGGCATCAAGAACAGGCTTAATCATGGGGTCTTGGGCAGTGTGCCAGATAACGTTTTAGGCCAGGAAGTTAAAACTTCCTAGTTTTCCCAGCTGGTAGTGTTTCAGGATACCAGGTGGTATTTTGTGACCCGGTCACACTGTTCTGGTGAACTGAAATGCAAATGCGCAAAGTCCATGGAAACACCTGGTCATGATGATACTACCCAGGACTCTACACAGGGCATAAAAAGGACAAACCTAGATGTAAAATACTCCAATATACCTGTTAACTGGACCACTGGTCTTGGGTCTGTGCCCACTGTATGTTCTCAGGGTTGAGTTATGGCAGGGCACTAAGGTACAAGGCTGCAAGGTGGCAGTAGGCTGTGGAAACACAAGTGTCAGGAGGACCTAAACAGTCTACTAGGCAGTCAACTGTTTCAAGAGAAGGATGCTCATCTTTGTCAAATTTCTGGCAGAGGGCTTTGACAGACTGCTCAGACATTTTCACCCAATTTACATTAGAGTTTGGTCATCTGCAAAGGATGTCAGCATCAATGTGGTTCAGGCCCGGTTGATATTCCACTGCATAGCTGTAAGTACAAAGTACAGATAACCAGCCGTGCCCTGTCACATCCAGTTTAGCTAAGGTCTGGACATAGGTGAGGGGATTATTGTCAGTCTTGATCAGAATCTTGGCACAATAGAGATATTCATGGAATTGGTCCACCACAGCCCATTTTAGTGCAAGAAATTCAAGGTTATGCACTGGATAATTCCATTCAGAGGGGGTTAAACTCCAACTGGCAAACACCACTGGGCATAAAACTTCCTCATACTCTTGATACAGGACGGCACCAAGTCCCTTCAAGCTGACCTCATTGTGCAATACATATGGTCTGGTAGGGTTGGCATAGGCAAGCACAGGGGCATGGGTGAGTAGGTGAATGATTTTATAGAAAGCAACTTCACACTCAGCAGTCCACCTGGCTCCAAACAGTTCATGTGTCTGGCAATAAACCTTATCTTCCTCCTTTTTAATTTTTTTGTGAGGTCTATTTCTGCACCCTATTCTCGGGGCATCTCTCAGGGTCTTGTTGACTGCCGCCACATTCAACCACCCACCTGAACTGGCCACTTCGGAGGCTACATCAGGTATGCAAGGTCTGGGACTCTCCCTGCCCCATGGAAAGGCCCCCAGACTCCAGGGAGAACCGGAGAGTCAGTCGGTATTGGATGTGTGGTGGGTCAGCTTGCCAGTGATCGCCATCACCTCACCCGAGGGTAGAGGGATTTTCTTGTTGCATTTCCTCCCCTGAGGCACAGATGTGCTATGATGTCCCACTCAGCATGTGCATGCTCCCGTACACACCCGGAGGACATCTGCCGCTGCCCCAATCCCCATGCTTCTTGCGCCATGTGCTGCAGTACCCCCAGCCTCCACCAGGGAATGCCAGCATCACGGGAGAGCCCCAAACCCACTTCAGGACTAAGAGAGCTGTCTACAGATGCTCAATGTTAGTCCTCCCCTGCCGACCCCCGATGACCAGGGCTCGTTTTCCTAAACCCAGGTCGCCAGCGTGGCGCGAGGTGTGGCGTCCAGCGCCTCAACCCTCAGCACCACCGGGCCGGTTGTCTTCCTCCTTGACTTCACTTTTTCTATATTTTTTGTTTGTAGGGGGGTAGCCTTGAGTTAGGTTCAGCAAGGGTGAATGACCTTGGAGTAGTATTTTATGAACTGACGGTAGTAACCCCAAGAGTCTTTGCAACTCTTTTAGGTTGTCAGGCGGAGGCTAGGTAGTCAAGGACTCCACTTTGCATGGGTCTGTCTCTATTCCATCAGCTGACACTATGTGCCCAACATATTTCACAGACCTTTGAAAAAACTGGCACTTGTCTATGGATAGCTCTAGTCCAAAATCCTCTAATATGTCAAAGACCTTGAACAGATGACCTTCATGTTCCTCCAAAGCCCGGCTGAACACAATGTTGTTATCAAGATACACAAGGCACTCTAATAAATTCATGTCTCCCACCACTCATTCCATGAGTCACTGGAAAGTGGTGGATGCATCTGAAATGCCATGAGGCATACTTAAGAACTTGTAGAAGCCCAGAGGACAGATGATGGCTGTCTTCTTTCAGTCCTCCTGGGTCATCAGGATCTGACAGTACCTGCTCCAGAGGCCAAGTACTGAAAACCACTGGCTTCTGTTGAGGCAGTCAAGGGCATCCTGGATGCAGGCATGGTGTACTGGTCTGGAACAGTTCTCCGATTCAACGTCCGGTAGTCCACACAAATCCTCACAGATCCTTTCTTCTTATTTTGGACTACTACAATCATGGAAGAATAAGGGCTTTGAGACTCTTGAATGATTCCTGTGGCCAACATTTCTTGAAGGTGCCTTCTAACTTTGTCTATGTCAGCCGGAGCAAGGCGACAGGAACTCTCTCTGAATGGCCTCTCATCATGGAGTCGGATATAATGTTCAGCCCTGGTGACACAACCTACAAAGAAAATACTTGGTTCCTCTGGGACAATTTATGACTAAACTTGGCTTTCCATTTAGCAGGAAGGGGGGACTCCCCAAAGTCGAACAGGTCAGGAGTCACCTCATCACTCTTGATGGGGTACTTCTTGCTGGGCAGCACGGCAGTATCTGTACAATGCACAGTGGCTAGGGTACACCCTTGATTCAACTGGATTTCTTGATCTGACATATTCTGGATCTGCTCTACTAACCGCCAAGTGTAGGCATGGGCCTGGGCAAGTAGAATGCTAGGCTTGACCAACAGTCCCTCAAGCAGTTTCACCCCTTCTGGGGTATCCAGCATAAGGATTTTATTTTTAACATCCTTCTTTGGGCGCACTTCACCACTGATGGCGCACTGAGCATTGAGTGGTAGTACCAGTGAGTCAGGATCCTTTTTCCAGACTACCCCAATGGGTTCATCCTTCTCCATCTTCTGGGTTTGCATTTGCAAAAGTCGTCTCACTGTACTAAAGCCAGAATATGCAGGCCCATCCAGTTCACTTGGCTTGCTTTTCTTGACAAAGTTGGGCTAACCACCCAAATATATGGGCATTTATGCCAGTTAGCAGAAGGACACCATCATACAGTCCTGTGGGTGGGCACACCAAGGCCAGGATCTCCACTAGCACATTCACACCTGCTACAGCCATAGGGAAAGACGACCAGATTCAAACATGTCCTAGATAGGGATAGGATTTTTCACTCAACCCCCACACGTGTTGTCCTTCAAGGGGTTGAAGCGGAAGGTCAGAGAAGTGCTGGCCATACCAATCCTGAAATATAATAGTCACTTATGAGCCACTGTCCAACACAGCATGAGTGGAAATGCCATTGACGGTTACTGTAGTCTCCATGGAGGGGCCCGCCACCTCAGACCAGTCCTGGGAGGGTAGTTTGGCAGACTGTCCCACAGCAGTTTTGGAAGAATAAGATTTATTTCATGGGCCTGGCTGGGCTTTATATTGCTTTGATGAACCAAGTTTAGCAGTCTGACGGTAACCCTTCGCAGATTCTCCTGGAAGGTGCAGCCCTGCCAGGTATGCCCGTCTTCTCCACACTGGTAGCAGAACACCTGTTCCCTGGGGTCACTGGAGGGGCTAGACTCTTCCCAAACTTTATGTTGGTTGGAAGATGTTCTATGGTCTTCCTTTGACTTTGATTCAGGCTCTGTAGCCACATCACCTCCCCAGTGGGCAGATGTATGGGTGGCATGCACTTCACCTCAGTTTTCACCAAGGAAAATGGGGGTGCTGCATCATACATGGGAGGAGACAGTGATACTGAGGAGGGGGGAACCCTTACAGATTGGTGGGTCTGGGGAGAGAGGGAGGCAACACTGGCAGGAAGGGGGAAGGCTAAGCAGGGGGAAGAGGTAGCGGAAGTGGAAATCACAGCAGAGAGAGTGAGGGAAGCCCTCAGGTCCCTTAAGACAGAGAAAGCACTGGGGCCGGATAAATTACATCCCAGAGTGCTGAAGGAACCTGCTGATGTCCTGGTGAAACCCCTGGTGGAGGTTTTCACCATCTCTCTGAGGACAGGGTGGGTGCCCCAGGACTGGAAGGTGGAGCATATAGTACCTATCCACAAGGGAGGAATCAAGGGAGGTGGCAGGGAACTACAGGCCTGTCAGCCTGACATCGGTGGTGGGCAAGGTGATGGAGGGCATTGTTAAGGAGAAGCTGGGGGGACCTGGAACAGTCAAGGTGCCTGGACAATAGACAGCATGGATTCATCCCAGGGAAATCATGTCAGACAAACCTTGTGAAGTTCTATGACTGGGTGACAAGTGCCTTGGACCTGGGTAGACCATTGGACATCCTCTTTCTAGACTTCAGTAAGGCATTTGACTCTGTTCCTCATGAGGGCCTGTTGGATGAGCTGGTAGAAATGGGGTTGGGGAACCAGATGATCAGATGGATAGGCAGTTGGCTCCAGGACCGGACCCAGAGGGTCGTAGTTGGTGGGATAGCCTCATCCCCAAGGAAGTTCATTAGTGGGGTACCACAGGGATCAGTCCTTGGGCCCCTCCTGTTCAACGCTTACGTCTCTGACATAAGGACAGGTATCAGGAGTGAGACGAGTCTCTTTGCGGATGACTCAAATCTGGGGGAGGTGGTGGATGGGGAGGAGGGGAGGAGGGTGGCCCTACAGGGGGACCTGGAGGCTCTGGAAAGATGGTCTAGAAAGTGGAAGCTGAGGTTCAGTGCAGGGAAATGCAAGGTACTGCACCTGAGGTCCAGAAACCCAGGCCAAGTGTACACCCTGGGGGGGGGAATGCTACAAGTCTCAATGGCTGAGAGGGATCTAGGGGTGGTGGTGGATGTTGAGATGAACAACTCTGAGACTTGTAGGAGGGCAACAGCCAAGGCCAATAGGATGCTGGGATGCAACGCTAGGGGGATCACCTCCAGAAGGAGGGAAGTGATACTCCCTCCGTATAACTGCTTGGTGAGGCCGCACCTCGAGTACTGCGTGCAGTTTTGGAGGCCACATGTAAAGAGGGATATTAAACTCCTGGAGAGTGTCCAGAGGAGGGCAACCAAAATGATTTGGGGCTTGGGGGACAGGACCTATGAGGAGAGGCTCGAAGAGCTAAATATGTAGACATTGGAAGAGAGGAGGGACCGGGGGGGGGACATGATAGAGGTCTTCAGGTACGTGAAGGAGGTAAATAGGGGAGGAACAGTCAGAATGCTTCGAAGGAAGGAGGAGGGGGCCACTAGAGGGCATGGGTGGAAGCTGGAGGGGGGAAGATTCAGGGGAGAAAGGAGGAGGTGCTACTTCACTGAGAGGGTGGTGGAGCCATGGAATGCTCTCCCTAGGGGGCTGGTGGAGGCAGAGACAGTGGAGGGGTTCAAGAGGGGGTGGGACAGGTGCAGAGGAAGGGTTCTGGAAGCAAAATCCAATGCAGAGAGAATATCCAGAACTGGGAAGGAAGAAGCCAGAGAAGGCGAGGGGGAAGCAAGGTCAACTCCCAGGGTGGGGGCTGACCAAACGAGCAGACGCGAAAGACCGTTAGGCCTATTCTGTTGGCATTTTAGTATGTTAGTAAATATGAGGCCCCCCACTAGGGCTCTCAGCTCTCTCACTTCTTCCATCAACTAGGCCTCAACCTGGGATTCAGAAGTGATGGCATGGACCCTCAAATCCCCAGGAGAAACATTGCTTCTAGTCTCAAGTGACAACGGGCAAGGGTGGGAGCGTCTGGCCACTTCAACCACAGTTTGATGGCTGACTCACATCTCCTTTACCTCTTTGTGCAGTTCTGTAACTTGCAGGATTTCAGTAGATTTGTCCCACTCCTTGGGGATGATCTGAGACTTCAGTGGTGTGGGCAACCGTGGCATAGGGCTCTCATCCCTCATCATCATTCTTGGCCTCTGAAATCTCTTTCATTAACCAGTAGAATTCAGGAGGGTTAGCTTTCCTATCCTGGAATTTCAATTTCAGCATGCGCACACTGGAATATCGGGCATATTTTAGGATATGCTCCAGTCTGACTTGAATCAGTTAACTAGACAGCACTCCCCCTTTTCTATGGGCCCTCTGCAAGACCTGTTCAATTCGAGTGACAAAAGCAGACAATTTCTCATTTTTCCATTGCTTAGCCAACTTGAATTTCCACATTAAGTCTTCTCTGGATTCTGTGCTGCCAAACACCCCTTCTAAGGCAGAGAGATACTCAACTGCGGTGGCTTCTGGGTTCGTGGATCAGAGAAATTGGATTTCTTCCAGTGCAGGGCCCCTTAAGCTTCCATAAATCTCTTTCTCATTTCTTCTTCTGAACATTGCCATTCTTGGACCAGTGGAGTAGTATAGTCCATCCATCTTCCCAAGTCGTTCTCCCCCACTGGCTCAGGGACTGTGCCAGAGAACAATCTGAGCCTGCAGTAGGAATCCAGGTGTACAGATGGTATCACAATGAGGGAGGTCACAACTGGGGATGCTCTGGGAGATGAGGGGGAGGCCAGGAGAGACTGTAGGGGAGTAGTCTCCTCCAAAATGTCCAGCAGTTTTAACAGTTCCTTGGCTATCTTGCCTTCAGTGACCAACAGCCTTAACAGTTTGTCCTTGAATCCTTCTACCCTTGGAGACCTCCCCACGGTAAGAGGGACTAGACTCTTCCCAAACTTTATATAGATATATAGACAGTGTCAGCAGATAAGGGCCTATGGCTCACCCAGTCTGCCCATTTGAGCTTGTAAGTTCAGTTTGTTTTCCTAGAAGTCTGTTGCCCCTTACCTCTGACCTCCAGAATTCCTTTATGTCTATCCCATGCATTCTTAAATCCCGTGATTGTTTCAGCCCCCACCACTTCCTCTGGCAGGGTGTTCCACTTGTCCACCACCCGTTCTGTGAAGAAATTCTTCCTCATGTTTCCTCTGAATCGTCCTCCCTCCAGCTTCATCCCATGCCCTCTAGTCCTGGAACATCTTTTTCACTTAAAAATAGTGTTTTCCTGCACCCTGTTCCTCCCTGTAAGATACTTGTATGTCTCTATCATATCCCCTCTCTCCCTCCTCTCCTCCAGGGAGTACATGTTTGGGTCCTTCAACCTGTCTTCATAGGACTTGTGATGCAATCCATGCACCATCTTTGTTGCCCTCCTCTGAACCTTCTCTACCCTGTCTATGTCCTTACGTAGGTATGGTCTCCAGAACTCTACACTGTACTCCAGGTGGGGCCTCACTAGTGTCTTGTATAGCGGAATTATGACCTCCCTTTTCCTGCTGGTGATGCCCCTGCCTATACATCCCAGCATCCTATTTGCTTTACCTGCTGCCTTGTCACACTGTTTCTACCTTGAGGTCATCAGAGATGATAACCCAAGATCCCTTTCCTGCTTGGTGCATGCTATATCCTCACCCCCAACTGTTATATTGTGCCAGGGTTTTGTGCCCCATATGCATTATCTTGCACTTCTTTGCATTGAATTTCAACTGCCAAACCCCTGACCATTCTTCAAGTTTCTGCAATTGGCTTCTCATTCTGTCTACACCCTCTGGTGTGTCTACTATGTTACAGAGCTTTGTGTCATCAGCGAACAGTGAAATTCTGCCTTCTAGGTCCTCGCCCATGTCACTGATGAAGATGTTGAATAGGACCGTCCCAGCACTGATCCTGTGGTACCCCACTGGTCACTCTTCCCTCTGTGGAGTGACAGCCATTACTCACCACCCTCTGTGTCCTGCCACCCAGCCAGTTACCTACCCACCACACTACTGTCCTGCCCACACCCATATTCCCAGTTTGTGTAATAGTCTTCTATGTGGCACAGTGTCAAAGGCCTTGCTGAAGTCCAGATAGGCCATGTCCACTGCCCTCCCCTGATCCACCTCCCTAGTCACCCAGTCAAAAAATTCAACGAGGTTGGTCTGACATGACCTCCCCCTGGTGAAACCATGCTGCCTTGGGTCCTGTAGTCCATTGACAACCAGATGTTCCACCAATCTCTCCTTCAGTAGTGCTTCCATGATCTTCCCCACTACCGAGGTGAGGCTGACTCATCTGTAGTTCCCTGCTTCCTCTTTGTTCCCACTTTTGTATAAGGGGACTACATCTGCTGTCCTCCAGTCTTTGGGTACCTCCCCTGTTTCCAGTGATCGGCTAAACAGGATAGCCAGAGGTTCAGCCACCACCTTTCTTAGTTCTTTAAGGACCCTGGGGTGCACCCCATCTGGCCCCATTGCTTTATCAACTCTTATTACTTCCAGTTCCTTCAGGACCCTTTCTCGTGTAAAAGGACTTGTGTCCATTTCTGCACCATTCTCACCCTTGTACTCCTTCAGACCCATTACCCTCCTCTTCCTCAGTAAAGACTGAGCAGAAATACCTGTTCAATATGCCAGCTTTACTGTTGTCATCCTCCATGTGCCCCATCCTCCCCTTCAGTCTCACTATCCCTCCCTTTGTCTTTCTTTTTCCTTATGTACCTCTAAAGGTTTTGTCCCTCTACCCACTGATTTTGCAATGTGTTCTTCTGTCTGAGCTTTGGCTTCCCTTACTGACCTCCCTGTCTCCCTTTGCTTATCCTGGTACTTCTCCCTATCCCCTTCTGCCTGTGTCTTTTTGTATTGCCTGAATGCAATCTTTTTGGCTTTCACTTTCTTTGCTACCTCTTTGGAAAACCATAATGGTCTCCTCTTCCTTTTCCTCTTGCTAACCTGCTTAATACATAATTCTGTTGTTCTTGTAATCCCCATTTTAAATACTGCCCACTGTTCCTCAACCCCTGATTCCTGTCCCATTCCCTTAATGCCTCTTTCAAGTATCTCCCATTTTCCCAAAGTCTGCCCCCTAAAATCCAGGATCGTGTTTTTGTGTGGTTGGTTCTGCTCTTTCTGTGATTTCAAACCATAATGACTGGTGGTCACTGTTTCCCAGGTGCTCCCCACTGTTACCCCATCACACTGTCCCTGTTTGTGAGCACAAGGTCCAGTATTGCCTTCTGCCAAGTTGGTTCCATGACCAGTTGCTTGAGGAAGGCACCCTGAAGGGAGTCCAGGATAAATCTGCTCCTAGTTGATGCTGCTGCTGGGATGCTCTAGTCCACATCTGGAATATTGAAGTCTCCAACCAGTACTACCTCACCCTTGTCTGCCATCCTTTGGATGGCTAGCATCAGCTCCCTATCTGTTTCTTCCTCCTGGGCTGGTGGTCTATAGACCACACCTGTGCGGATGGCTGTCCCCATTTTTCTTTCCAGCTTAACCCACAGTATCTCTCCCCATTTTGTTCCTCCTGGATCTCTGTGGCCCTTATGTCATTTTTCACATACAGTGCCACTCCTCCTCCCTTCCTGCCTGCTCTGTCTCTTCTGAATATGTTGTAGCCAGGTATGGCCATCTCCCAGTCGTGGTTATCATTACACCAGGTTTCAGTGATGGCCACAATGTCCAGGTCTGACTGCACCATGACAGTCTCCAGATCTTCCATCTTGTTGCTAAGGCTCCTGGCATTTGACACATGGCTTTCCATGATTTGACCTCCCTAGACTGTCTCACTGTTCTACTACAGCCCTTCCTTGGTTGTCATTTATCCCTGGTTCTCCTTGCTGTCTGCCCTTCTGCTGAATTTTGCCCTTTTCTGCTTATCCACCTCTTGGGCACTAATCTCCATCTTTTGCACACTGCTTTGCAGAGATAGCCACTCCTCTGGTTCACTGGTTCCACTGCTAGCTATGGGGGGTGAGCAAGTAGGTACCCTCCTTGCTGGCCTGCCACCCCCCTTTGCTAGTTTAAATGCTTGTCAATGTAGCATTTAAACTTATCATTGAGTGCTTGGATTCCCCTCCAGGATGGATGCAGGCCGTCAGGCTTGAACAAACCTCCATCCCTCCAGGTGGGTCCCCAGTCACCAATGAATCCAAAGCCTTCCTCACAGCACCAGTCTTCAACCATGAGTTATGGTTTTTGGAAGATGTTCTATGGTCTTCCTTCCAGGGTAAGATGGATCACTTTGAAAATAGATAACTCTCCACCCCTTCTGGGAACCTTCAGGTATGATAATAGGGGGTACTTTTTCAGGGTATATGGGGAGACTACACTAGAGGAGGGCCTGCAGGCTTTGATCAAACAAATCCGCACCCACACTTTAACCTTCCCCAGACATTTAACTTTCCTCACAGTTTCTGCAATTGAGTCATCAGTGGTCCCCAGCAGGATATCAAGTAGCAATATGGCATATCAGGGATCTACCTCCTCAGTCTCTCTCCACCCCATCATACAGTGCACAACCAGCTTGTGGGGAGCAATTTTCCACTTAGGTGTAATAAGCACCTCCATTTCAGTTTCTGTCTAAATTTTTTTCTGGGTTGTAGTCCCCACTTCAGACCATTAGAGGGTACAAATCCCAGTGGTACCTCCAAATTGTAACCCCTAGGAGGCGCTATTCTATGGTCTACTACCCCTGCCTGCATGACTAGGCACAGGTTGAGGAGCCTGAGCTCAGTGAACGGGTGCCTCCACATGGAGGAATGGTTTTGGGATAGCATAGCTGCTGTTGGTATAGTCCTCCAGGATGCTATAATGACCCACCCACCTTCGACTGGACTGAAGAGTTCAGCAGTAAGACAATCACATGTACCATATGATGGTATTGATATGCTCATACTCCTTGTGCTTACCATCAGGGCTGGATCTGCTGCAATAGCCCTAGAGACTCCCTGGAAAGAAAAAACAGTGATATAACAATACAGTGGCAGTACAATATACCCACCAAGAAAGTAGACACTAGCCAGGTTAAACGTGAACAACCACAATCTAATTTATTCAGCGGGATGTGAACAAGGGTGGGGGGTGTATCTAGCAGGTGATTAGCAGATTTGATTAAATTCAAGAACAAGCATGCGCTGAAAGTCCCTCTGACACAGTCACACAATCCTTGGTACCCAGTTGTTAAACAGGCTAGCCTGAAGCATTGCCCAGGGTAAGCCAGTGTTGCAGCTGTTGTTGGGGGCCTTAGGAAAGAAAACACTTAGCATGCACTCAACCCAAAATTTGTAATCCAGAGCTGGAGGTCTCAGACCATTGCAATAAACCCAAACAAGTAAAATCAGATGACACACAACGATTGTAGCTTATGTTGCAGGGAGCTACCCTGTTTGTACTCATGCTACCCAGACCAGGATGAAGAACAGATGAAATGAAGACCTCAGGATGTTGTACTGGATTGCCTGGGGAAGCAGGGCCTACATGACTCAAAATGGTGGTTGCTACCTGTTCGATGATGTTTAGCAGTAGGCTGTATCCCAGAGTGGGTCTTTTGCCAGAAATGTCTCTGAGTCAGGAGCAGCAGTATAGGCCAAGGTGGCAGAGCCCAGACAGAGTAGACAGTTCAGATGAAGACCATTTGCAAAAGCTGGAACAGCCTCCAGCTGGCATAATGAAACTCTTCATGGGGAACCAAACCACGACCCATGATACACATTCAGCACACTTACAAGCACTTTGAATATTTGGCACAGTTCGGATAAAAGTCTGTTTGCAATGACATAGAATCTCTGTGCAAACCTTTCGATCTGAGGCTCACTTCAGTACCTGGTGGGCCGATCGCTTCTGGAGCAAGTCTTCAGTCCACTTGCAGGCAACAATAACACACTTTTCTCTTCAGCTTCAGGTCTCGATTCTATTATCGGATAAATCCGACTTTCACTATTAAGGCAATACTTCACAGTGGAAGATGTGACAGGCAGGCCAGCAGATCCTTCCTGCCAATTCTCTCTTGTTCCTAGCAGGAGCAGCTGCTTGATGACTCAAGCTGTTCACTCTCCAAACTGCAGCTCTCAACTGACACACTGCTACAGGCAGCTCTGGGCTTTCCCAGTAATCCAGAAGGTTTGGTTGACTGATGGAACTGTCTGTCACAGAAGGGGTTCCCCCTCCAGGTCCATTTAGGCACCAAACATTGAAAACTACAATTCGTACAGATTTCAATCCCACAAGACCTCTGGAGACATTCTCCATTTTAGGTCCCCTGAGGTTCGATTGGTCCAGCACTGGCAGTCCAGAACCAAGATGGTGGCTCTTTTGCAAAAGTTGAAGCTGCAATGGAAAGCAGATTAGACAAACTCCTATGGCATTATTATTTATTTTATTTAGTTTTTGTTTACCGGGTAGGTGCACTAGCCAAAACATGACTATTTTCAGGAACTACCAAGAAGAGTACAACAAGGAAAATATGAACGTGTTACATCAATCAGCAGTAAATAACAACTAGACTGAGAAATACAATGACTTAACATGAGTAAACAAGTAACAGTGGATGCAAGTTTACCAAGACAGTGCAGTAAGCTCAACTAGAGTGTAACATAATATAATATAGTACTAGGACAGGCAGTGGTAGGAACTCTACAGATAGGAGCAATCACAGGTTAGTAGGAGAGAGTAGGAGGACTGGCAAAGGGAGTGTAAGCAGTAAAAAATCAACAAACAGGCTTATCAATGGTAGTAAGAAGAAGACAAATGCCCACATAATGGGACATTATACCACACTGATTTTAATCTTTTAAAAAACAGTAAAAAGACAAAGTGTCCAAGTGCACATAGTGGCAGCACACCCCTCCAAAACACGTCAACGTTTCACATCAAAATCAGACGTTGTTTGGAAAAGTGTCTGATTTTGACATGAAACATTGATGAGTTTTGGAGGGGTGTGCTGCCACTATGTGCACTTGGACACTTTGTCTTTTTACTGTTTTTTAAAAGATTAAAATCAGTGTTCTATAGTGTCCATTGTGGACATTTGTCTTCTTCTTACTACTGTTGATAAGTCTGCGTTTGTTGTTTGTTTAGCTGGTGCTTATATTTGCAAGGCTCCGGTAAGAAGGAGTGTCCTGAGTAGTCTTTTTGTTTGAAATTTCAAGCAGTAAATAATCACAGTTCCTAACAGAGCTCACTCCGTGCAAATAGTAACTGCAGAATGGAGCAGAAATACGGACAGCTGTACTGGTTGTGAGCCTTAATTACTCAGACCCAGTCCAGACTAATCTTCTCATACTGAATACAGCTCTCTTGAAGAAGACAGGCACAGAGGCTTAATAGACCACTCTCGAGCTGACACATTAAGCTACAGCAGACACAGGACACCATCCTGACAATGGGCATTAGGCAAGCCCAGGAAGACATTATGGGAACCCCAACCTGTAGGAGCGTTACATATGATTTCTGGGTTGTAATTTGGGCAAGCACTCAGTGGGCCTTGGCACAACAGCTCTATACACAATACTCACTAGTGTGTCTTCTACATTCTTAGACTTGATGTCAACCAGAAATATGCAGTGGAAAGACATGCAAATAAGAAGTATGTGGAAGATCACATGATAACAAGTTTTAGCATTGAAAAGGTTCAGCAATTGACTAGACGATGTGAGTTTGAAATAAATGTGATCCACCATAAGACAAGCTGGATCATTAGGACCCTGGGTCAAATTCCAATGATTTTCTTGAGCTGCCTCACTTCTTATGAATTTTAGTTAATTGGATGGTCCATTCTATTTAGTAAAATTGCTCTTTAGTGTTTGGTGGTCCAAATAATAATAAAATAGTTTAGTAGGAGCAGTATAGTCGTATGTTTAATATTTTTCATAGAACAATTTTTGTGCCTTGCCAAAATGATTCATACTATGTTCCAACATGTTGAATGTTTTCTTTACTACTATACAACACAGTAAAATGTGCTTCTGTCTCTGCTTGTGGTAGGTACTGTATCTTGTGAGTTGCTTTGAATGGTTGTCTAAATCAAGTCCAAATACATCTGATAATTGCAAAATATAGCATCATGTGAAATGAAACTTACAGTGCATGCATGCGATGCAGGAATTCTTCCCTGATTATAGACACCATGGCACTCTTTATGGCTATGGACATTAAAACGTACCATACAGTTGCAAAATATAATAGTATGGTACCTTATGGATCTCATACCACTTAATTATATAAAATGTACAGAAAGTTAAATTCATTAGTTTAGTAAACCACCAGCAAATCTAGCAATATATTCACTTTCATACATTAATTTCTAGGATTAATTTAATCTTTTTAATATTATTATTTTAAAGAGATGTATTAGTGTGTTTGTAAATTTTATTGAGCACCTTGATCAAATCTGAGCACTATGCCATGGTGCTATGAGTATGTAAGAGGTGATGTCAGCTAATGCACTTTCGTTTCTGGCTAATTACTGACATTATAAGAATTACAAGGAGAAATACATTGATAATAATAAAAATGGAGTTGTTACCATCATGTCAGGAACTTTATCTGTCTTAAGCTTATTAAACATATTTACTGCTATCCAAAGAGGATGTACACGGCAGAAAATTGTGAACATTAGTTGAATTCTAGAAAACAGGTAACAGAGAATTACCTCCAGATGCCAGTTCCAAGTCAGAGACACATTTGTGTTGCATGAAGCAAAAGGAGCATCTACTGTCAAGTGAGATGTGATGTGCGAGTACTGTAGCAAAGACACCAGCAACATTAGAGACCCACTCATCACTGTCTTGGTATTAGTGAAATATATGTACTCAGAAAAGGAAAAACTACTTTAATAGGAACATTGAGTAACAGCAGCTTGGGTATGCCAATGTCACACTCCATTAAACTTAAAGTCTGAGTACTATTATGTCGACCCTTGACAGATTGGTTTATATTATTGCTGATATAGTTTTTGGACATAGTATTTGGCCCACATTTACATAGAAACATAGAAGTTGATCACAGATAAGGACTGCAAGACCCATCCAGTCTGCCCATTTTCTACCTTATGAATGTGCCATATGCCTTTACTCTGTCAATGGCCTATCTTTTCATACTCATCTGTATTGCTCCCTTATGCCTATCCCATGCCTATCCCATGCCTGTTTGAAGCCCTGCACTGTATTCAAATCCACCACCTCCTGAGGTAGGCCATTCAATGTATCCACCACCCTTTCTGTGAAAAAGAATTTCTTCACATTACCCCTTAATCGGTCTCCCTCTTATCTCATGCTGTGTCCTCTTGTCCTGCTATTTTTCTTATATTGAAATATTAGGCTCTTTCACCTTGTTAATGCCCTTAAGATGTTTGAATGTTTCAATCATATCATCTCTCTCCCTCCTTTGCTCTAGGATATGCATATTGAGCTCCAAAAATATATCCTCAGATGTTTTCTGATGCAGCTCTTGCACCATTTTGGTTGCCCTTCTCTGGATTGCCTCCATTTTATTAATATTCTTGTGCAGATGCAGCCTTCAGTACTATACACAGTAATCTAGAAGAAGGCCTATCCAGTGTCCTGTAAATAGGGATTATTACCTCCCTCTTATGACTTGTGATACCCCTACTAATACACCCCCAAATCGCTCTACCTTACCTACTGCTTTAGCGATCTGCTTGGGTGATTTCAGGTCATCTGTGATGATGATGATGATGCTGAAGTCTCTTTCTTCCCTTGCAATTGCCAGCGACTTCCCTCCCAAACTATAGACGGCTTCAGGGTTTCTCTTCCCTATGTGCATGATCTTGCACTACTTTGCGTTAAACTCCAGTTGCCATTCTTCCAACCATTTTGCCAGTTTATCCAGATCTTGTCTTATTCTGCCCACCACATCTGGATCATCTACTCTATTACATATATTGGTGTATCTGCAAACAGGCAAATCCTACCCTCCGGTCCATCTGCAATGTCACTGATGAAGATATTGAAGAGGACTGGCCCCAGAATTGATCCCTGAGTTAAACCACTTGTGACTTGCATCTCTTCTGACTGTATATCATTTATCACCACTCTCTGTTTTCTGCCTGCCACCTAGTTTGCCACCCAGCTGACCAACTTCTGACCCACCCCGAGCCTGGCCAGCTTATTAATCAATCTTCCATGTTAAACAGTGTCAACAACTTTGCTGAACTCAAGGAAGGTGACTTATACTGCACCTCCCTGATCCACCACTCTGGTTACCCAGTCAAAGAACCCTATGAGATTAGTTTGACAGAACTTTCCTATTGTAAACCCATGCTGTCTTGGATCCTGTGCTTCTATGGATTCCAGGTGTTGCACTGTCCTTTCCTTAAGGAGTGAATCCATATGCTGGCCCAGTGGTGCTGAGGGCTGAGGCAATGGATGCCACACCATGCACCACACCGACGACCCAGGTTTGGTAACAGACTCTGGCTGTCAGGATCAGCAGGGGAGAGGGTGGATTGATCATCTCAGGAATGCTCTCCTCCCTCTGGGGTGGGTAAAGGGAAACACGTTGTGCTGTAGTGGCCTGTAGAGATGACTGGAGACAGCACAGTTGCAGTGCATAATAGGGGAGGAGTACAGAAAGACATCAGCTTATGTGCAATACATCATTGAACTGCTGGCTCATAGGGGGAACAAAAAATGGAGGAAATGGCTGAGAGCAACCAAGGCAGATTGATAGCCATGCTCCCGCTGATACTGGGGACTGTAGTGGAATCACACTGGAGGATCTGGCCCAGCCTGGCTTGGAGAGGTATGAGGAGGCACTCCATCAGGTTGGGGCAGCCACTCTGGACCCCCATCATGTGAGTGAGTCTGCTGCTTTCTGGGGTGGTGGGGGCCAGCGGCTGGATCCCCCTGCCGATGGTACTGCAGAAGGCGCATAAATAGTGATATGATAAAAAAAAAAAAAAGGAGTTCCTCTATAATCTTGCCCACTACTGAGGTAAGACTAACTGGTCTGTAGTTCCCTGCCTGCTCCCTGCTGCCACTCTTGTTGAGCGGGATCACATGGGCCCTTCTCCCATCTTCTGGGATCTCTCCAGTGCTCAGAGGCTCATTAAACAGTTCTGTTAAGGATTCTACTAGTTCCATCTTTAGTTCCTTTAGTACCCAGTGATGTATGCCATCAGGTCCTATTGCCTTGTCCACCCCAAGCTTAGCGAGCTCTTGTAGAACCCTTTCTTTTGTGAAAGGACTTGTACACACCTCCCTTCCCCCTGTGTCCATGGTGCTGAGCTGTCTGCCCTTATCCTCAGGAGTTACTGATCATTAGTATCTATTTAGGATAGACACTTTTCCATGGTCCTCCTCCACACACTCCCTTTATCTCATTTGATCTTACCAACACCCCCTCTGGACTTTCTCCTTTCACTAATGTATCTATAGAAAGTCTTGTCCCCTTCTTTTACTATTCGTGCTAGTGTTTCCTCGGTTTGGGCCTTTGCCTGACGTACTGCCTTTCTTGCTTCCCTTAGGGAATTCTGGTATGTGATTGGTATATTTGGTGATGTACTCTGTATTTTTGTGTGTAGTTTCCTATTTTGATTTATTGTTTTTTAAAACGCTCCAATATTGCAGCCTATGTTGGTAAGTGTGGTATGCTGTGCAGTTTATCAGGTGATAAGTATCAGTTTATAGCATGCTATATGGATAACTGAACTGTTATACAATTACGGTGATAATCATGGTAACTCATGATTTTGAGAGACCACTTGTATAATAATGAATAATCTAATTATTTTAGATTCATCATTGAGCCATACCAGTTCCTTCTTGCAATAGTTTTTGCCATAGGAGAGCTGAATCAAAATCCTCAAATACTGCCAAACATTACACTGGGATTTAAGATTTATGACTCATGTGGTTCAGAAGACAGAACACTTAGAGGAACTCTTCAGATAGTATCTGGAGGAGAGATGGATGTTCCTAATTACAGATGTCACTCAATTCCACCATTTTCTGGTATTATTGGAGATTTACATTCAACTACTTCCCTTTCAATGGCTACTGTATTGGGGCTGTATGGATACCCACAGGTACAATACATAATAGGGTTTCCATTGCCATTTACCTTAGCATATCTAATTGATTTCTGTTTCGTAGAGTTAAGGTAGCCATTGTATATTACCAGTGGCACACATTCTATATATAAACATGGTAAACTTGGATGGCTGGTGTATATCTAAAAAAGGTGAGAACTAGATATATAAAATGTGGTATTTCACACGCGGATCATTTTCAAGCAAACATCGATATTTGATAACATTCAGTTATTATTAGTTTGTTTAGCTAGTACATTGGTTTAACTTGGTTTAACTTGGTATGGTTGAAGAGAAGAAGGCAAAGCCCATCGAGACTGTTCCCCACACAGTATGGGACTTAATTTAGCAGTTTTCCCTGATCCATATGTCTAATTTGTTTTTAAAGCTGGTAATGTTCTCAGATTCAATTAGATCTTGTGGTAAAGAGTTCCATAATATCTGAGCTCTAATAGTAAATTTTTAAGTGTAACTAGATCAGTGGTTTAAGTCTGGAGTTGGTTACTTAGTCATTTCCTAATGAATGTTGCTCTCATGAAAGGTACCAGACTGACTACACTGGGGACTAACGTTCTGTGTATCAATTTGGTTCAGCATGCACAGTCCCTGAACAGGCTAACTTAGACAACCCACTCATTGTATGGAACGTTGTCACAGAGGGACCCCCTCTCAGGTGAGGGGATATCTCAGATGCTTTATACACAGCCACAGTGCAGGCTATGCAAAGTCACAGAGCAGTTTAACATATACTGCTTCACTGATCACTCTGAACTTTGTCACAGAGGGATCAACTCACAGGTAAGAGGGTATCTCAGATGTTTTATGTGCAGTCAGAGTGCAGGTTAACCTACACTGTCCTACTGATCACACTAAATTTTTTCACTGAGAGATGACCTCACAGGTGATGCGGTATCTCAGACACTTTATAGACAGCCACAGTGCAGGCAATGTAGAATCACAGAGCAGGCTAACATATACTGCTTCACTGATCACACTAAACTTTCTCACAGAGGAACCACTTCAGAGGTGAGGGGGGTATCTCCAATGCTTTACACACAGTAATAGTCCAGGCTAACCTATACTGCCTAATTGAATACATGGAATTTTGTCACAAAGGAACCACCTCTCAGATGAAGGGGTATCTCTGATGCTTTTTGCATGGTCACAGTGCAGGCTAACCTGTACTGCCCCACTGACTGCACTGAACTATTTCACAGACAGATCACCTCACAGGTGGGTGGGGTATCTCAGATGCTTTATACATAGAGTGCAGGCTAACCTACAGTATACTGCACATTGATCACACTGAATCTTGTCAAGAAGAGGCCATCTCACAGGTGATGAGGCATCTCAGATGCTTTCTAGACAGTCACAGTGCAGACTAACCTATACTGCCCACCAATCAAACTGAATTGGACATGGAGGGACCACCTCACAGGTTAGGGGGTATATTATATTCTCCATGAACAGTCATGCTGCTGGATACTCTATACAGCTGGACTGATCACACAGAACCTTCTAAAGGACAGACTACCTCACAGGTGAAGAGATATCTCAGATGCTTTCTACACAGTCACAGTGCAGGCCAATCTATACTACCCAACTGATCACTTTGCAGTTGAGGGGATATCTCAGATGCTTTATGCACATCAGAGCAGGCTAACCTATGCTTCCCACTGATTGTTCTGAACTTTGTCATGGACAGACCACTTCATACTATAGTGAGGGGTATATCAGATGCATTGTGCACAGTCACAGTGCAAGCTGACCTATGCTACCCCACTGGCCATACTGAGCTGTGTCATAGAGGGATCACTTTGCTGGTGAGGGGTATCTCTGATGCTTTATGCAAAGTCACTGTGCAGGCTAACCTTTGCTACCCCACTTATCTCACTGAACTTTGTAACAGAGAAATCTCCTCACAGATGAAGGGGTTATCCCAGATGCATTTTGCACAATCAAACTGATAAAACTGAAATTCATCATGGAGGGACCACCTAGCAGATGAAGGGGCTATCTTAGATGCTAACTGTACAGAAAGAGTGATCGCTAATCTATTCTGCCATATTGATCACAGAGAATTTTGACACAGAGGGACCATGACTCAGGTGAGGGGGTATCTGAGATGCTTCAGGCACAGTAATAGTGAGGCTAACCTGATGCTATACCTGGTTAAACAACTAAATAAATAAAACCTACTGTATACTGCCCCACTAATCACACTGAAGTTTGTCATGGATTGACCACCTTGCAGGTGAGGGCTCATCTAAGGTTCTTTATGTGCAGTGACACTGCAGGGTAACAGCAACTACACTATTAATCACTCTAAACTTCATCATTGAGGGACAACCTAGCAGGTGAGGGGGCATCTCAGATGCTTTATACACAGTCAAAGTGTAGACTAACCTATTCTTCCCCACTGATCACAATAAACATTGTCATTAAGGTACCACCTCACAGGTGACATGTGTATCTCAGATGCTTTATGCTTAGAGTGCATGCTAACCTATACTACCCCAATGATCACACTGAACTTTGTCATGGAGGTACAATATCATAGGTTAGGGGGTATCTCATATGCTTTAAGCGCAGTCACAGTGCAGGCTAACCTATACTTTCCAAATGATTGCATTGAACTTTGTCACAGAGGGTCCTCCTCGTAGGTTAGATGGGTGGCACATGTAGCTTGGATGCTTTATGCACAGTCACTTTATAGGCTAACCTATACTGCATCACTGATCACACTGAAATTTGTCACTGAGGGACTGGACAAACTCTCAAGTGAGGGGGCATCTCAGATGTTTCATACACAGTCATAGTGCAGGCTAACCAATACAGCCCAACTGATCACAATAAACTTTGTCATGGAGGAACCACTTCTCAGGTAAGGGGGTATCACAGATGCTTTATGCACACTTAGAGTGTAGGCTAACCTATACTATCCCACTGACCATACCAAAATTTGTCATAGAGGGATCTCCTCATCAGTAGGCGGTTATCTCAGATGTTTTATGCACAGTCACAGTGCAGATTAACCTATACTGCCCCACCGATTACACTGAATATTGTCACAGAGGGACCACCTCACAGGTGAAGTGGGTATCACAGATGCCTTACACACAGTCATAGTGTAGGGTAACCTATACTGCCTCAATGATTGCACTGAACTCTGTCATGGGGGGACCACCATGCAGGTGAAGGGTGTATCTCAAATGCTTTATGCAGAGTGAAAGTACAAGCTAACCTCTGCTGTTCCACTGATCACATTAAACTTTATCATGGAGGGACCATCTCGTAGGTGAGGGGGTATCTCAGATGCTTTAAGGGCAGTCACTATGCAGGCTAGCCTATATTTCCCAACTGATTGCATTGAACTTTGTCACAGAGGTGTGCATCACAGGTGAGTTGGTAGTTCCAGTGCTTTATACACAGTCTCTGTGCAAGCTAATCTATATTGCCCACAGATCACACTGTACTTTCTCATTGAGGGACAACCTCGCAGGTGAGGGGGTATCTCAGATGCTTTATACAGAGTCATGACACAGACTATCCTATACTAGAGATGCAGTGAAGTTTAAATTCACCTGCAAAGTTAACCAAAGTGGGCAACTTTGAATTCACGTGGCACTACGCAAAATGTTCAAAGGTCGAAATTTACCTTTAATGGTCTTCACGTTGTGCACTTCAAGTTCACTTCGCTTTACTGTTTGAGGTGGAAAAGTTGGCAAGAAACAGCCCACAGATCACATGTCTGACTGTCTGCAGGTCACGTGATGCTTGCTGGCAGTTAATTAAGCAGGAAGTCAGTGAATTAGTTTCCCGTTCTCTCTGAAAAGGAGCTGTGTAGTCAGCATTGTGTGTGAAGTCTGTGGACAGAGCGCTTTGTTGCATAAAATCTTCTAGATATTGAGGTGTTTTGTGATTTTAAATTTTTGAATTGTGTTAGAAAAGTTTTACAGGGAGTTTGAGTTTATTTGAAAACTTTGTTTCGTTAAAAAAAGGTAGTTTATTATGGTTTCTTAGTTTTAGTTAGTATAATATTTTTGCTAGTATTTCTACTAGTATTTTTTTGATTTATTTTTGATTTACATTCACTTTAACTTAACATGGAAAGAGGTGGCCAAAGTAATGGGCACTGGGGGTCCTGAATGTGCGGCTGCCTGAGGTGACTATTTTGCCTAACTGTGGTTCTCTTTCGACTGTGTCCATAAGTGGTCTCTCACAGTTGCCGTGTGGTGCCAGAAGCAAGAGCTGCTGCTAGTGTTTCAGCCACTTGTCAGCCCTGCAGCAGTGGAACAGCAGCAGAAGCCAGAGAAGCAGCAATCAACACAGCAGCAGCTTGTTGGCTGCCCCTCCACCAACTGCAGCAGAGCAGGTGGTATTGTGTGTGTGTTGCCCCCCCACATTGCCGTGCCTGGTCCTCCCCACAGCTCTCCCGTCTGCCAGTTTTTATCTGCCTCTCTGGTGACCCGACAGTAGTGAGGTGTAAGCTGTGTGACACACTCGAATGTCAGGGGTGCAGGGAGGCCCACGGGCATTGGTGGTCAGTGAACACACCCTTTAGTGCACAACCATGCTGAGTGGGAAGCAAAGCTTCAGGAAGTACCAGCCACTCCTGCAACCAAAGCTGATGAAGCGGTAGAGTGTCCGTCTGTGTGGTGTCACAGACAAATGGTCAGGGTAGCAGAAGTGGTGGCTTCCACAGGTTCCCATGAGTGCAACCCCTCACAACAGCCTGCCACACAGACAGACCCGATGTATATGTTGCCCTTCTTTCATCAATGTATGTTATTCTGCATTACTCCATTTTTTAAATGAAAAATAATAAAAGTAGTGCTCATTATAATGTTACTGTGACCTGGTTTTCGTCAGTATTCCCAGCTGTTTTACTAACATACGAATGTGTCAGCAAAAACAGACCAACCAGTCTATCTGAGTCTGCTTGAGTGTGCAGCTAGCACCCCTAGTTTGCAGCTGCCCTACCCCCTACCCTTTATCATCCCACTGCCACACCCTCCCCCACTCTCACTCTCTCCTGTTCCCTATCCCATGCCCTTTTGAAGCTGTTCACAGATTTACATGATACCATCCATTCTGGTAGTGCATTCCATTTTGCTACCACCCTCTCTGTGAAATAGTGTCTTCGCATTTCCCTCCTAAATCTTCCCTCCTCTATTCTTAGTCCATACCCCCGGTAACCCTCCTCCTCCTCCTCCTTAGCTTAAAGACCCTATGTTTCCCATCCTTATTGATTCCCCTCAGATACTTGAATGTCTCTATCATGTCCCCCTGTTCCTTCTATCTTCCAGGGTGCACATATTTAGGTCTCCCTGCCTGCTGTCATAGTCTCTCCCCTCCATTCCATGTATCATCTTTGTTGCCCTCCTCTGTACCCCTTCCAGTAGCCTAATATCACTCTTTAGGTATGGCCTCCAAAACTGCACACAATGCTCTAAGTGCAGCCTTACCAGTGACCTGTAGAGGGCAAGATCACTTCTCTTTACCTGTATGAAAACCCCCTCACTGTGCACCCTAGCATTTTGTTCACTTTTGCAGCTGCTCTCCTGCACTGGGCAGTGCTGTTCATGGTCCCTGTCATCATTACCCCATGTCCTTATCCTCCTCAGTGATCCCCAGCTTAACCCCCTCAGCCAGTATTATCTCCTTTGGTTCTTCACCCCAAAGTGCATAACTTTACACTTCTTTGCATTGAAACCCAGCTGCCGCCTGTCTGACCACTCCTCTAGCTTGCTTAGGTCCCCCTGCAGCTGCTTCCATCCCTCCCCTCCATCCACCATTGCTCCAATTTTGGTGTTGTCAGCAAACAGACTTACCTTGCTCACCACCCCATGTGCAATGTCTGATATGAAAAGCCCAGATACTATAATACTGGCGTCAACACTGAGCCCTGTGGCACCTCACTCATT
This sequence comes from Neoceratodus forsteri, assembly GCA_016271365.2. Classification (NCBI taxonomy): domain Eukaryota; kingdom Metazoa; phylum Chordata; order Ceratodontiformes; family Ceratodontidae; genus Neoceratodus; species Neoceratodus forsteri. The sequence continues at coordinate 79,683,272 of CM028137.1, forward strand.
TTTGAACAAACTTTGTTCCATTATGTCATGTAGCACTGTCAATTGCATGCGACTTCACTGCAGCCACAACAGAAGTGAATTTAAATAGTTGCTGTCCAAAAGCATGTAAGAGTACTGATCACAACCAGGTGTAACACCAATTAAAATGAGTACTCTGTTTATTGCTTCTGGTTCCAAAAAAAATTAGGTGCTGCATATTTATATTTTTGAAAGAAGGGTAGCATTCATATATACAAGTTTTTAGATTAGGTGGCAATGTGAAATAGAATAAAAGGGCATCAGCCAAATTTGTAACTGCATTCTTACACTGATGCCTTCATTATCAGGCTTTATTACTTTTTGGATACTGTTTACTGTGTTAAAGTTTCATAGTATACATACCCACAACTGCAATCAAAATACCCTATAATCAACTAAAGTCACCTACCATGGCAATCCCCCCACCATCATTTCCTATCTTCTGAATGTTGCTGGCTCATGGTATACATCATTTAGCATGCAGTATTAGTGTCCCACCCAGATGTGAATAATAACCCTCTGAAAAAATGTTTATAAAACTTACAAGGATTTTGTGACACTCATTATTTTAAACCCCCAGCTCACCCTAATTTTCTACCCTATTACGATTTCCACGATAAAAACAAGCTTTTTCTTGTTGTTTTCTTTATTTTATTTTTTGAAATTCCCGTGGTAGCCAACTTTCCAGACACTGCGTGCTTTCATTTCCCATGCATTGGCAGCACAGAAATGCATGCTGCAATTCACTTTTATTGAAGTGGGCAATGCGTCATCTTAGGGTCACCTGTAGTGAAAAGGTGCAGTGTCCGCAATTTTGCAGACCCTGTTAAAACATTTAAAAAATAAAGAAAAGTAAGTAAGAACTCTTAGAAACTGGCTTTGCATGGTGGAAAGCATAATGGTGTGATACATTTGTGAGATGTGATTTAGATTGGAATTATGACTTTTTTCCTTTCATTTGGTTAATGCAGCAGTGCAAGAATCACAATACCATTGAATCATCTACCTTCCCAAGATCCTGGATCTGCAGCCCAAAGGGGGAGGCATAAATTGGAGAGGGCCCACCTAACTGTTGCACCTTGACCACTAGATGGCGAACCGCCCCTCCAGGTTGTTTTCCAGTACCACAACTTCCAGGATAGGCAGGACATGCTGGAAGCATTTTGGAGGCAGAAAGAAGTGATATTTAATGGGGTCAGACTTTTGTGGGACAAGACTACTCTAATCAACTGCTAGAAAAAAAGAAACTCTTGAATCCAGCGATGAGCCAGTTGAAGGAGCTGTGGGTTGAGCACTTCATCATTTACCCGGCCATCTTGAAACTCAGATATGAAGGGGCCATGCTTAGTTTCTGGGAGGTGGACAAGGACAAAAAGTTCATGCAGGAACTCAAGAAGAAACTGGGGTGAAGGATCTGAGAAACCCTGCAGTCAATGCTGCCGTGAGAACTGCTGCATCTTTTGAATGAGAATATATGCTGCTGGACTCTGCCTGGCTGAACAGAGGGCCAGAGACGTCCTTGAGTGTGAGGGGGTCTCTTAATGTGTGTGAGAGATTCCTCTCCTTGCTTTCCCTACTACAAAAAGAAGAAATAAAGTACCAGAAGGTTTAAGGGCTATTGTTTCATTTGATGTTGATCAAGTATGTACTGAGGGATGTTGTGGAAGGGGACTGGATTTGGAATAGGGTTCAATGGACTTACACATCCTGGATTTGGTTAACACTATTATTAAATGTTATATTATGACTCTCATTTTGTGGAACTAATTACGTGCTTGGGTGGGCTGCTCATTGTTCAAAATGAGGGAAATTTTAGACCATGTTTTGGGTCTTATTTCTTACTCTATCGGCATAAGTGAGGGGCAGAATCTGTGGAGGGAGAATGTGTGTGGGATTGGAAGTTTTATGGAAGCTGAGAAAGGGAGGGGAGGGACAGGAGAGTTTGTTGTTCCGGTTGTTATCAGAGGGAGGGGGATTTGAGGGGTGCTGTGAGTGGAGGAACTGTTTTGAGGGGATTTGGTAACTGTTACTGTTTGAATGTTGTTTGTTTATTGATAAAAATATGAAATCCAAGGGCAGTACTTGTACTAGTCTGGATACAAATATGGTGACATGCATGGTATAGTGAGTGACGGGCACATATGGAAATGGACCCCTTTGGGGCTGCCACTACTAAGAGGATAGGGCAGTGGAGGGGACCCTGACAGCATGGACATGGCTAAAATAAAGGCTCTGACAATAGTCTCCTGGAATGTTTGAGGGTTTTCAATGACAGTCAAGCATGCCAATATGCTGTCTGCACTTAGTAGAAGAAAGACTCCAGTGGCATTGTTGCAGGAGACCCACTTGACTGCCCCCGAACATGTTAAATTAGCAAGGGGTTGGGTGGGGGCTTGCCATGCTGCCTCATATAAGGGGCACAAGTGTGGGGTAGTCATTGTATTGCATAAGAACCTCCCAATGAAAGTTAAAAGAGTGGTGGTGGACTCAATGGAGGGCAGGTATATATTTGTTGTTGGAGAACTATATGGGGAGGAAGTCACTTTTTGCTCGGTATATATGCCAGCAGTTTTTGATGCGACCTTCTTTCAAAAACTGGGGGCCCTTGGCTGGCCCAACTGTGCAGCAGTTGGATCTCCACTCATGATGCCAGTCACCTGGGTTCGGGAATGGATCCAAGTCATCAAAGGGCCAGCCAGGGGAGAAGGATTGGGCATTCCCAGACAGCTCTCCTTCTCCAGGGGGAGGGGGGACTGCGTGCTTGGTACAGTGGCAACACCAGGCGGTGGCTGGGTTCACCACTATGCACCAGCGGCTAGTCAACAACTCCAGGGGTGGGGTGGGTGCTGGATGTCATTGCATGTCCCCGCCCCTGCTTACAGGGGGAAGTAAAAATGGGTGGGTCCTCCATCTACATGAAGCCCTCCCCAGGCTTCAGTTAGCCACTGTCATCAGCCTTCCCAACTAGATACTGGTTCTGCAGTGCAGGGAGTAAGGGGAACCAGTGCCGCAGCCCCACCCTCCAGGGGGGCAAGCCGGGGGTGACCAGGAAAGTGCCGGCAGTTGATGGTAGGTGGGAGTCTGGGGGCTGTGACCAGGGCTGAGCCTGATGGAGGACCTGCCAGAAAAAGTACAGTAAATATAAAAAAAAAAAAAATTGGGGGCCCTGCTGGATAAGGAACAATTCCCGGGCCTGATAATGGGAGGGACCTGAATGCAGTAATGGATCCCAAATGGGATCACTCTGAAAAATGGGGTAAGACCCGGAAAGCTCTCCGAGAGTGGCAGAGGGGGTTGGCAGACCTGGGGATAGTGGATGGCTGGCGTACTGCAAACCCTGGGGCAAGAGAATATACTTTTTTTTCCCAACCCTCACGGTACCTGTTCCAGAATAGGTTGTGTCTATGTCCCCTTGAGGTGTTCTTCCTGCCTCCACAATGTGCAGCACGGCCCGATCCATATTTCAGACCATGCAATGGTTCAAATCACATTGGAGTTGAGTGAACTAGGGAAGGCCTGTCCCCATGGACATTTCCAGTTTACCTCTTAGCTAACAAAGAGTTCAAAGAATATTTAGAAGACCAATGGGGAGGTACTGTGAGGCTAATGTGGGGACCCAAATGACTACAAATAATATATGGGAGGCAGGTAAGGCCTATATGCAGTGGATGATTATTAGCTTTATGGCCAGGCATAAGAGGTGGAAGGAGGAAGGATGACCGTAGAAAACAGTTTGAAGGAGTTGGAGAAAAGAGTTATAGAGGGGGAGGGTGGTGATGTGAAACAGGTATTGACAGCTACAAGGGAAGCTCTGAAAGAATTTGTGAAGGAAGAAGCCCGTCACTCATTGCTCTTCCTCTGAAAACACATGTTTGAATGGGGGAACAGGCCAGGGCCAATGCTGGTTAGAATGGTGAGGGGAGGCAGGATTCCCACTTTTATTCCCCATATTAAAAATGAGACTGGACAGAGGATATCGGACATGAAGGGAATAAGGGATAGGTTTAGGCAATACTACCAGGGCCTTTACAGAGAGGAATGTCAGGGAACATTAGAGGAGGCAAAGAAATTTCTGGACGGGCTGGCACTCCCGAGAGCTATGGTACCCAGAGAGCTATAGTAGAAGCCCCTATAATAAAGGAAGAGATTATTAGGGCTATTAGGGGGATGAAATTAGGAAAGGCTAGTGGACCCAGTTGCTTCCCCAATGAATATTATAAACGTCTGGCTGGGAAACTGGAACCCTAATGAGTGAAGTCATTCAAGGGATAAGGGAGAAGGAGGCAGGGCTGCCAGACTCGTGTATAGCTGCAGTGGTCTGCCTTATTTCTAAAGGGTGGATAAGGACCTGGAGGAATGTGCCTAGGCCTATATTGTTGCTGAATTCCGACATGAAGATATTCACCAAGATTTTGACCTCTAGACTGGAAGCAATCCTCCCAGATGTGGTTCACTCAGACCAGACTGGCTTCATCAAAGGCAGGTGCTCATACCATAACGTTCACTGTCTCCTAAATGTGATTTGGGGGGCTAATGGTGATGGAACTGATACAGCCATTCTATCTATGGATGCTGAAAAGGCGTTTGACAGTATTGAATGAGAGTACCTTTTTGAATGCCTTGGCCGGTTTGGTCTGGGTGACAAATTCATCCACCTGGTAAAGGCAATGTATAGCTCCACTTGTGCGTGAGTTTTGGTAAATGGCTCCCTTACAGAACAATTCTTTCTGTTCAGGAGGATGAGGCAAGGGTGTCCCTTGTCGCCTCTTCTGTTTGCCCTGGCATTGGAGCCTCAGGCAGTGGTGATCCACCAGATGAAAGGGGTGGAGGGGATTAGAAGTGTATCGGAAGCACAGCATAAGGTGATTTTATATGCAGATAACATTTTGCTGTTTGTCAAACACCTGCATACGTCGGTCCCTGTGATCCTGTAGTTAGTGAAGAAGTTTACTTGGTTCTCAGGTTACAAAATTAATATCCAAAAGTCAGAGCTTCTGTATATCCCTGGAAAGGGGAAAGAAGTTGCACCTGACTGGGAACGGGAGAATCACTAGGGACTGAGACCAACCACTCAAAATTTTACCTACCTAGGGGTACAGATTGGGAGAACCCTGGGCTTCCTCTATAGTCTAAATTATATAGTCATCATTAAGATGATTGAGGCAGATCTGAGAAGATGGCAGGGCCTGACCATCTCTTGGCTGGGTAGGATCAACTTAAGATGAACATCTTGCTCGGGCTCGTGTACGCACTCCAGATGCTACCCCTGGGACTTACTAAGAAAGACGTTCACCAGATGGAGGTTGCCTTTTCCACCTTTATCTGGTGGGGGAGGAGGCCTCAGGCCAGTTTGGCATGTCTGAAGGTGGGAGCAAATAGGGGGATCTTAATTTTCTGGATTTGCAGAATTATAGGTGCTTTCCAGATGTTCAGCTCAGGTATGTCCGGGACTGTGTGACTGTTTCATCTGAGGTGAGTTGGCTGGACTTGGAGCAGAGATATTGCCCGGGGCTGCTGTCCGCCTATTTGCCCAAGCATGGCTGGAGGGCATACGGAGTGCTTCGGGTATGAAACCCAATGGTGCAGGAAATCTTGAACAGCTGGCAGTGTCTTTGGCATAAAGGGAGGGAAGGACAAGAGAAACAGTCTTGCTTCCAGTGGCTAGGCCTGGCCTTCCTGCCCAGGTGGGAGGATGATGGATTCCATGAGTGGGAACAGAGGGGATAGGAAGTTTGGGAATCCTCCTCTCCCCAAAAGGTATATAGTCTTTTGTGGATATATAGCGGGCCCTGGGAGTAGGTAGGAGTCACCACTTTCGCTACATGTAGGTAAGGACATATGCCAAGGAAGTGATGGGAAGTGATGGATGGGGAGTGGGATTGGACCCTTTGGAACAATTAGTTTATAGCTCTTGGTGGAACCTTAAAGGATTTATGTGAAAGGTGGCCCAATTAGGCAAAAGGTTATTGCCAGACCCCATGGGTGGCACTAAGAAATTATGGGAGAGAGATCTTAAAATTCAGATCAGTGAGGAGAACTGTCATCTCTTGTTAACTCTACATAAGAACATCCTGATCTGTAACAAGTAGAAGGAAGCTCAATTTAAATTCTTCCACAGACTTTATTGTCCCCCCCACCCCGGATAGTAAGTACAATCCTGCAGTGTCCCCAGGGTGTGGGAGGTGTGGAGGACTCCTGGGCACCTATTTTCATTGTTTTTGGGAGTGCCCAATTTTAAGGAAATTTTGAGGGGCCATATTGAAGAAAATCGGGGCTATGTGGAGTAAGAGGTTGCTGGAGGTCCCGATTACTGTACTTTTTGGAATGGAAGATGGTGGCTCAGGAGAATGGTCACCCCTCCCTAGATGTGTCAGAGTCCTTCTGATATTGGCCAGGCACTGTATACAGAATACTTGGGTGTCTGGGGAAGCGCCTACTGTGGCCCAGTGATGGTCTATGGGACTTCAGGTCTTGGCACTAGAGAGATTGGCGGAGCAATTCTCAAGAGTGTGGCAGCCTTTTATAAGTTCCCTGTCACTGGAGGAGGCACAGGTTTTAAGAGCAGGGCTGGAAGGAGAAGAAAAGCATGGATAAAGTTGTGGGACAGGGGAATACAGCCCTGCAACCCAAAAGCAGGCGGACCAAAATATACTCTAATATACTTGGAAGTGCTCACTGATTGAACTGCCCCTCAATACAATCTCTTATATATGAGATGTGTGAGTCCTAAACCGATTAATAACCATTTAATTAACTGAAGTTTGTACTAGACTGTGTATTACGTATCAGTCACTGTCAGTTATTGTCCTTGCTGTGTTTTGTTTGTATGTATGTTGACTTGTTATTTATTTCTGTGTTTGTACCATTTCTTCTAATAAAAAGATTATACAAAAAAAAATCATCTACCATGTCCCCCCCCCAAATGTCCATCCTATCTTGTGAATGTCTTATTGTTTTCATTTCTTTGAGAAGTCAAGATGACTATGTTTCTATGTAAGAGTAAGGCCAGAAATGCATTACAGCATTCCAATTGAAGTGAGACCAGTACCTGGTGGTGATGACAGCTGCTGCTGCTTCTGTTGTCCCACTGCTTTAATGTCATGAAAATTCCAGATGAAGAATAAAGCAAGAAATCTGTCACAGTGTCCAAACTTAAGTGAGAGCATTGCCTGGTGGTGATGCCAGTTGCTGTTACTGCTGTTCTCCCACTGCTTTAATGTTATAAAAAATCCAGATGAAGAATATGGCAAGAAATGTGTCACAGTGTCCCAAGTTAAGTGAGAGCTTTGTCTGGTGGTGACGCCTGCTGCATCACTGATCAATGCTGCCCTTTGTGTGTGTGCCTTCATACCACAATGGTGAGTCATTGTTCGCCCCAGTGTAATTTTTTTTTCCTTGACACAGCCATTTAATTTCTACTGAATCTTGTTCTTTGTTGTAAGCAGTCCGTCATGTTGTTCCTTTTCAGGTAATCATAATACATTTGGAATGATTCCACTTTACCCTGGTGGGCATGATGTTCACATCCACTTGCCAGATATATGTACAAGTCCGACACCTAAGGTGGTACTGTAACATTTCATTTTTATTTGTGGGTTGGGGGGTTACTGCGATGGTTGACTGAAATATAATTTCTGATTTATTTTTTTAATTTTTTTTCTCAGGTCATAGGCACACTTATGTTTCGCACATTTAGGATGGTTGATGACTTTGGCTGTACGGAAACTGTCAAGACAGGTACGATAAGTATTTTTCCGGGGGATGGGGCATCATTTCAAAACAGGTTTCATTAATTTTTTAGTCTTCTTTCCATGTCTTCAGCATATCCTAACTATTGTGCATCTTCAGATTGGAAGATACCACTGACGGCAGTCGACATCACCTCAATGTTACCTGAAAACAGAAGAAGACGAAATTACTGGGAGTTCATTGCAAAACCACATTCAGTTCCCAGCATGGCTGATCCTTCTGTTATATCCAGCTTAAAATAACAAGCTATTAGTAAACTCCTTATCCAGCTTAAAATACCAGGCTATTACTAAACCCTTAAAAAATCAATAGGTTTAGGGAGTGACACGCACTGGCCCACTGTGGTACTTACATTAACTCATGGGATTTCAGGACCAGGATAACACGTTTTACAACACTGGCATACTGAAGTACGCCTATCCTGTCTGTGACAAAAAAATGTATTTTCTGGCCTGTATGTCACTGCCGTTGAATGCTTTACACTGGCAGAAAAAAATTAAAAAAAAAAACGAAAGAGGAAATAAAAGTGATACTTACCTGTAGATGTTATCCTTTAGGTGGTAGGAGTACTGCAGTCCTGCAAGTTTACACAGTCAGTAACCTGTGAAAACAAAATCAAAAATCAGTTGCCTGTATCTGGTGACAGTAGCATCTTTAAAACAGTAAAGGAAGGATTCTCACCACAGTGCAAGTCAAAACCATATTACATGACATTAGTACATACTTACTGTAAATTAATAATAAGAAGTAGGCTGGCTATGGCTGGCTGCATGGGTCCATAGCTTGGGCACAGGTACAATGTCTCTTTCACTCTCAAGAAGCAGTTTGGCTGTAGCTGGCTGAGGCTTCATAGCTTGGGTACAGGTACGATGTCTCTCTGTCTCCCTCTCTCTCTCTCTCTCACTCTCAAAAGCAGGGTGGCTGTGGCTAGCTGAGTGCACATAGCTTGGACACAGGTGCAATGTCTCTCTCACTCTTAAGAAGCACGGTGGCTGCGGCGGGCTGAGGGTTTATGGTTTGGTCTCAGGTACAATTTCACTGTTTGTCTTGCAAGAAGCAGGGTAACTGGCTGGGGTACGTTACTGTTTTTCAGTGTCAGGAGGATATCTGTCATTCAGTCAGTAGGATTTTAGAGGCTACAAGTAGACATTTGTATTTAGAGAACTGTTGTTAATAATTACTCGCATACTGTATACTGTACCCTCAAAATCAAGAAAGGGGAAGTCGAAATATAATGACATGTCAAATATATTTATTTGTCAATTGTCATATGATAGCTAAGGCCATGTTTTTCATTTTTAATGCCTAAAAATGGTAATATTACAGAACTGCGACAGTCTTCACCCCGGTAATTATTTTTTTTTGTATTTACTATACTTTTCTTGGCAGGGCCTCTGTCAGATTCTGCTCTGGTCATGGCTCCCAGACTTCCACCTGCTGTCCCTGCCATCGCTCTCCCAGTCACACCTGGCTTTCCCCCGGAGGGTGGGTCTGCAGGACTGGTCCCCTTCATAACCAGCCCATGGTACTGTACCAGTAACTTGTTGGCAGAGTCAGTGATGCAGGCTAACTGAAGCACAGGGAGGGCTTCATAGAGACAGAGGCCCCACCTGTTTTAACCCCTGTAAGCAGGGGTGGGGACATGCAATGATGACCAGCATCCGCCCCACCCCTGGATTCTAGATGGCATCGGTGCATAGTGGTGAACCCAGTCTCCACCGGGTGACACCACTGCACAGAACACTCAGTCCCTCCCTACCCCAGAGAAAAAGAGCAGTCCTGGGATTCTCGATCCTTCTCCCTCGGCCGTCCTTCCAATGACCCAGATCCATTCCTGAACCTGGGTTGCCGGTGTAGCAAGCAGAAATCCTACCACTGTGCTGATGGGCCAGAACCCCTGGTAATTTTGCCATTACACCCTCCCACCAACATCTTCCTCATCATCACCAAGGAGGAAGCAGCCCTCGCAGTCCTCAGTGCCTGAGTTGTACCCATTTGGAAATTCTTTTTCCATGACTGCCTCATCAACTTTAATGGTACACCATTTGACACTGCCACCAGGATGGTCTGCTTTGCCTGCATCATCAGCATAACCATCATTGTGATGGGGTACAACCATAGATGTGGTTGCACTACTTAGAATTTGACCTTCATTCATCTTGATAAATGTCAGAATGCTGACATCTGAACAGTCCCTTACAGAAATAATTATATGAAATGTTTTCATGCTGCACCCATAAAACTACCCAAACGATATGCATACTGCAAAGGATGATTTAAATGTTAAATTGGAACTGATTGCATGCATATGGCATGTGTGCAGCAAGCAAGTGTGGAAACCATGATTTTTATGTTAAATTGGGAAAGACTGCATGCATGCGGCATGCGTGCAGAAAAGCAAGTGGTCATTGATAATTGCACATGTAAAAGTTAAGTGACTTGTACAGGATCACATCATACATAACTGGGGGTTGAGGAGATTCAAACCCAAGTCTTCATATTTCTAAGCTTCCTAGCTTGCAGTTGAGTGCCTTTAACCACTAAGCCATACTGTCTGCACACACATGGCTTTCTTGTACTTCTATACAAACTGTATCTGACTACATCTACACACATGCAACATGCTTGTAGCCACAGTTATGCTTTTCAGTTTTCTTTTTCTTCTATTACTCATCTCATTTTCACAGCTGAACTGTAGCACAAACAGCAATGGAAACCCATGTGGTTTTTCCCACCCCCAATACACAAACTTACCCACAAAACCACTAAATTACTTCTGTCTGGCCTGTACTCCTACTATTTTTTCTCCTAGTTGTGAATGCTTCCATTATGGCCATGCTGATACAGACAACTCACCAAGTATAGATATAAGTAAAACGTCTCCTATTTAAACACTAGGGAGACTGAGGCAGGAGTCTTTATAGGATGATATCCATACGTCAGAGTGCTGGGGCATACCCCTGAAAGAAATGGAGTTATTTTTTTATTACTACAGTATTTTATATGTTATGATGGTGGGCTGGAAAATAATGAAGATCACTGTTCTACTAACAAGGCCCTTGTTAGTTCAGTGGTGGCCTTCATTAATCTCCAACTTTCCATCAATAGTGTAGAAAACAGTTTTTTTTTTTTTTATGGCAGAGGCAAAAAAAATAGTAATAAAAAGATACCCCCAGTCATTTCAATGGTGCACAGCCCAACAGTCTCCTTTGCCCTTTGTCATAATGTGCCTGAGTGTGGGGATGTGGAGGTCAGCTTCACTGGGGGCATATGCCTGACTATACTGGAGCTTCAATAGTCTGTACATACCATACCACTCAACTGTCCATGAAAGTAAGGGACAGCTCTAAAATGTCTGTTACATCTCTAAAAGGTACAACTTATTTGTTTTGACTGAAAAGTGATATGCAGATGAGGAAGAATTCAAATGTATAAGATTTATCTCTATGTAACCCAGAGCATCAGATTTAGGCTTAAACCCACACAGTTACTAACCAATTTTTTTTCTGGCTGAAGTTCTGCCCCCTCTAAAAAAAAAAAAGAATTGTGTCCCGATTTTTCTCCCTGACTCCATTCCATTCAGTACCCATCCCCTATGGGTCATGAAGCTTTTTAGTCCTTCCTCCTTCCCCAATCCCACTGTAAAAAATTAGTTGCTTTTACTTACCAGGCAATGTGGCCAGAACCTGCAGCCTGGCAAAGTGTGCTAGCAGCCCAGTTTTCAATCTGCTCCCCCTTTCTTCTTCCATCAGAAGCTGGATGTTGGAACCAACCATCACAGATCCTCAGCATGGTCCACAACCAAGTCACCTCACTAACCGAACTTACCCACCCTGGGTTGCTTGCCTCTTGCTTGGTTGCTGCTGTGGCTGCTGCTGTACTGCACTGATCAAAGCCTATAAAGGCTGCCCACACTGCTATCACCACTGCCGCTAAGCCTAGCATGCTGCTGTGGGGGGGGTGCTGTTTTTTTTTCATGGCGAGCCTAGTAGAGTAAGTAGCCTAGTCATGAGTTAGTGTCTAGCTCACCCTCTGCCCCTTCAGCCACTAGAGAGATGGAGACTCACTAAGAGTAGACCAACAAACATATGCTGCCACAACACTGTTATTGAGAGTTCAGTGCTCACTGACTCCTTCAAGCTGTAGTGTGCAGTTTGTCTACTCTGTGGCGGAAATGATAGTATTGCACTTGCAAGACTCATGCTTTCTTTCTTAGCTGAAACACATCCACATCACGTGTGACTGTGCTGCCACTAATAGTTGGAGAGAGTGGAAAACACAGTGCAGACACAGTCGAGTCTAAAGAGTACCTGCAGCGTGAGCACACACAGGCCAGATGGGCACTTGTGCAAAAGATTAAATCCAAATTTAATGTCATTATTGTCACACCATAAGAACAACCTAATGTAGGCACAAATACGGGGGGGGGGGACTGCCTCTGCCCTACCTAAATTGCACCACTGCTTAATGGTAGAAATTTATTCTTAGGTGTTAGTGCAATGATTTCCACTGTGTCCTGCGATACTGTATCTTCATGTTTCATGATGTGTCCTGATCATCATGTGGGTTAGTGTCCCTCATTGTCCCTCATTTTGAGTGTCCATGTCACTCATTTCAGTGACAAAATGTGAGGCATGGTGCATGCTTCCAAGATGCTACTCAGCACAAAGAGTGCTGAGCATGGTCATAGTGCATATGCTCAATACAGAAAGACAAAGGGAAAGCAAGTGACATGAAACAGTCGCAGAGAAATACATTTATAGCACTAAGTATGAATAAGGGATTTGCATGGTCTAAAACAAAAAGAACAGGCTTCACAACACAGAGGCCCCTCTTTGTACATCTGGAATGGGGTATGTTGATTGGCTGTATCTTGATGTAATTTTTAGAAGATGTTTACACCAGCATACCTGCTGAGCACATGTCAAACTTGCAGCATGCGAACCTGGTTTGCTTAGCATCACTTTGTGTATGCAAAATGCATGAGAACATTGCACAAATTAGCATATAGCATGCCTTCTGCATGTACACAGCACACCTATATTTCTGCAAGGGACAGGAGATAGGTTAGTATGATGGTCACACACTATGGCCCGAAAGAACTACATACCCTCTCCACACTTACACTGGAGGGTGAGCAGGTGAAGTGCTTCAGTGCTACTCATGTCAGCAATGGTCATTCATTCACCTTACCAGTCCAGTACACCAAAGGATCATCCAATATTGTCAGATGCCTATTTTCTGCCAAATAGGCATCAACCATGATCTGTGATGTATGCATTCCTGATAAATCTTCCACCTGTTCACAAGATTCATCTAAGTCACAAATTCTTACTTAAGATAAGGCAGCCCAAAGTGGATTAATGAATAGCTGTGCAACTGACATCACCCCTTGTCCCTCAGCCACCTTAATGGATGTGGTCAGTCTACAGTGACCTTCAGCCTTGTTATGCTGTGGTTTGCAGAACTTTGCTCTTGACTTCTGTGCCCCATGAACCAATTGGACCAGCTGTCCAGTCAGATTTTTAACCTGACCATGCCCTCCCTCCAGTATGGCTGCAATGCCACGCTTGTAGCGTGGGTCCAGCATTGTGGCTATTCAAAATTCTGGAGATTGCTAAGTAGTGGAGATGTGTCAGTTGTTGTCTAATATTGTAATCATGTGTTTCAGTAATGCACAGTTTGACCTGTCTCCCGCCACATCAAGATTGAAGCCGCAGATTTAACAAAGTCTTCCTCAGTACCTACATCAGTGAAATGGCTTTACTAACGGATGCAGTGACACCACTCACTAACTGTATGGCATATTCAAACAGCCTTAAAATGTATATAGCTGAGTCCATGAGTCTAAATTGCAGTGTTGTCATAGATGTTGAGGCCGCTGAACTGTCACAGATAATGTGCATAACTACATACTTGGAGATGGCTTTGTACTGCTCATACAGCATCTCTGCCATGTAAAGTGCTGATTTCTATCTCGAGACAACTTCAAGCTTGACGCAGTGCTGAGGGAGGCTGTTTTGAATCTGCAGCTGCCTAAGTTGGTCACGGCCCATTCCAGAGCATGCAAAGTGGGCACAGATGTGGCGTGCAACAGTCAGCTTTTTCTTTATTTCCAGGTACTGCAGGTATTTCCAGGTACAGGTGTCAGCGTGGCTCAGTTGGTAGCACATCCACCTCTAGACCAGAAGGTCATGGGTTCTCGTCCCACACCGGGATTGGACTTACACCTAAAAATCAGTGGCATCCGAGTGCAGTATTGGGGGGGTGCTGTACTGCTGGGGTGTGCCGTCCTTTGGCTGAGACATTAAACCGAGGTCCCTTCTGCCCGTCCTGGTGGGTGTCCAGGTGGAAGTAAAAGAACCCAGGGCACTCTTTGGAAAGAGTAGGAAACATTCCTGGTGTCCTGGCCAACATTCCCTTTCCCATAAAACCGGTTCATGCAATTATCCAGGCTGTGTGTGGGTGATGATGTGCAATATGGCTGCCACCACACATTCAGTCACTTCACTACCAGTCTAGCATTGCTTGTAAAATGCTTTGGATGTATGAAAAGCGCTATATAAATGCTGATTCTTCTTCTTCTACTGCAAAAACTCCTATAGCACACAATTTAAACAGTGGACAAGGGAACCCTCACAAAGCCACCATTGCTGATACTTTTAACAATGTTTGATACATTATCACTAACTATAAAGCCAGATTTCAGGGACGGGGGTGCAGCCACTCATCAAATTCCAACAGAAGCAAGTCTAATATGTTTTCTCCTGTATGCTACTCTGCTACACTATGCACTGCAAGTGTGGCATGCTGTCTAATGCCATGAAGGTTGCTAACACCACAGTCTGATTTATTACACTGCTTTCCCATCCTACCATCACAGACAACCCCAAAATAGCTGTGCCCAATGTGCAATAATACGTGGATAGGAACTACCCACTGTTTTGCTACTTGTCAACATATCCATGTTTAAGTGAATGTAAGGTGATGCAGAATGTTGAAGGGTATATCTTACAGACTCTGTCACTGTCTGATATAATTCAGGGACAGCAAAGGTAGAAAAGTATGTCCTGAATGGGATCTTCCATTTACTAACATACTAAAATACCAGCAGAATAGGCCTAACGGTCTTTCATGTCTGCTCATTTGGTCAGCCCCCACCCTGGGTGCTGACCTTGCTGCCCCCCTCTCCTTCTCTGGCTTCTCCCTTCCCAGTTCCAGATATTCTTGCTGCACTGGATTTTGCTTCCAGAACCCTTCCCCTGTACCTGTCCCACCCTGTCTTGAACCCCTCCACCATCTCTGACTCCACCAGCCCCCTAGGCAACGTATTCCATGGCTCCACCACCCTGTCAGTGAAGTAGCACCTCCTCCTTTCACCCCTGAATCTTCCCCCCTCCAGCTTCTACCCATGCCTTCTAGTGGCCCCCTCTTCCTTCCTTCCTTCGAAGCACCCTGACTGTTCCTCCCCTATTTACCCTCTTCATGTACCTGAAGACCTCTATCATGTTCCCCCAGTCCCTTCTCTCTTCCAATGTGTACATATTTAGCTCTTCGAGCCTCTCCTCATAGGTCCTGTCCCCTGAGCCCAAATCATTTTGGTTGCCCTCCTCTGGACCTTTCCAGGAGTTTAATGTCCCTCTTAAGTGTGGCCTCCAAACTGCATGCAGTATTAAGGTGCGGCCTCACCAAGCAGTTATACAGAGGAGTATCACTTCCCTCCTTCTGAGGTGATCCTCAGCGATGCATCCCAGCATCCTGTTGGCCTTGGCTGTTGCCTCCTACAAGTCTCAGGTTGTTCATCTTGACATCCACCACCACCTCCTGGTCCCTCTCAGCCATCGAGACTTGTAGCATTTCCCCTCAGGGTGTACACTTGTCCCGGGTTTCTAGCCCCCAGGTGGAATACCTTGCATTTCCCTGCATTGAACCTCAGCTTCCACTTTCTAGACCATCTTTCCAGAGCCTACAGGTCCTCCTGTAGGGCCACCTTCCCCTCCTCCCCATCCACCACCGCCCCCAGTTTTGAGTCATCCCCAAAGAGACTCATCTCACTCCTGATTCTTGTCCTTATGTCAGAGACATAGGCGTTGAACAGGAGGGGCCCAAGGACTGATCCCTGTGGGACCCCACTAATGACCCTCCTTGGGGATGAGACCATCCCACCAACTACTCCGGTCCTGGAGCCAATTGCCTATCCGTCTGTTCATCTGGTTCCCCACCCCCGTTTCTCCCAGCTTATCCAACAGGCCCACATGAGGAACAGAGTCAAATGCCTTACTGAAGTCTAGAAAGAGGACGTCCACTGGTCTACCAAGGTCCAAGACACTCATCACCCAGTCATAGAACTCCACAAGGTTTGTCTGACACGATTTCCTTGGGATGAATCCATGCTGTCTATCGTCCAGGCACCCTGACTTTCCAGGTCCCCCTAGCCTCTCCTTGACAATGCCCTCCATCACCTTGCCCACCTAATGTCAAGCTGACAGGCCTGTAGTTCCCTGCCACCTCCCTTGATCCCCCCGCGGATGGATAGGCACTATGTGCGCCACCTTCAGTCCTGGGGCATCCACCCTGTCCTCAGAGAGATGGTGAAAAGCTCCACCAGGGGTTTGCCAGGACATCCGCAAGTTCCTTCCAGCACTCTGGGATGTAATTTATCCGGCCCCAGTGCTTTCTCCATCTTAAGGGAGCTGAGGGCTTCCCTCACTCTCTCTGCTGTGATTCACTTCCAGTACCTCTTCTCCTGCTTAGCCTCCCCCTCCTGCCAGTGATGCCTCCCTCTCCCCAGACCACGATCGGGTAAGGGTCCCCCCTACTCAGTATCTCTGTCTCCCATGTATGATGCAGCACTCCCATTTTCCTGGTGAAAACTGAGGTGAAGTGCTCATTTATACCTCAGCCTGCTCCCCGGATCTGTGCCCATCTCTCCCTGATTTAATCCTGCTAATCTGCCCCGTCATCCTTCGTTTTTCCCAATGTATCTAAAGAACCCTTGTTCCCTTTCCTAATTTCCCTGGCCACGTTCTGCTCCTTCCTTGCCTTAGCCGCCCTCACCACCCTAGTGGCCCTTCTAGCCATCAGCTCATACTCTGCTCAATCCCTTTCACTCCTTGAGCAGTTGAATTGCTTATAGGCTGCCTTCTTTCCCCGCACTACCTCCTGGACCTCCCTGGTCCACCAGCAGGGTTTTCGGACCCTACCACATTTTCGCATTTAGGACATGCTCATGCCACAAAGTGCTGGAATCCCACATTCTCCACAAAGTAGAATGGCAAAAGGTCAATTGCCATCATTTTTTTCACTACAGCAGCATTGAATTCATGTGCATGATTTGGTGGTCATTTACTGTTCTGGGCAAAAAGGCTGTGCAACGTGGGCTGCATTACTTGGAGTTCTGCATGTGGCATGCCAAATGGCTCTCTTCTGTGAACTGACATGGATGGGGTACCTTAGATGTGTGATGGTGGGTGCACAGGTGACAAGCCAATAAATGTGGTTATTTTCCTATTTTAAGCACAGGGGTTGAAGTGCTAGAATTACTACATGGACCACCACTGCTACTCTCACCACTACTTGAACATTCAAAATCCTCCTCCTCCTCCTCCTCCTCCTCCTCCTCCTCATGTCTGTAGTAATCTTCCGGTGTTATTTCACCACTTTTACTGGCATGGCTACTTATACTGAAGGAAAGGGATACTATGCTCACTAAGGTGGATGAGGGTGAACACTCCACTGTGGCATTAGCTCCCCTCTGGTACCAAGTCCACAGCGGTATGTGCATGCTCTTGAGATGAGTATGCTGGCCCCCGGTGCGCAGATGGCTACCCATTTTACCACGCTTCACACATACTTGGCAAAGCTGGTAAATTGCCACTGCTTCATCGCTACCATCTTGTATGAAAAAATCCCAAACTAAGGATTTTGATGCCCTACTCTTCACATGTCACTGCTGGTGCTGCATATGGAACAGCAGTTTTGGTGGCGATGCAATGGGGGGTGTACTGCATGACTTCTGCTGTTGTGCACACTTGGACTTTGACTGAACATCATAATCTATGACTATAACTTCAGTGTCAACAATAGACACAGCTACATCAGAACTTTGAGGAAGGGGGGACTGACTAACGGAATGTTTACAAGCAGCCACCTTCACTTTTTTCTGGTTCCCAAATGCTGTCATCATCATCATAATCATTATCCATAAATTCACTTTAGATGCTGTCCACCTGTGGAGATATTCCAACCATAGTCTTAATACTATCATCCACACTTTTTTCATCAAACAACAGAATGTTTGGATGGCCTAACTTCAAGATTAGTGGAAACATGAGACTGTGAGCCATTAGCATGATCAGAATCATGTTCAACTACAGTGAGGAGTGGGATAACAACTTCAGTCAAGTCTGCAGATGCAGCAACATTTTTCCCACCTGATAATTTTGCCTGGATTGAACTTGTAGCAATACTCATGATGTTATCAACTATGCCATCACTAACTTTACTACTAACAGGGACAACATCTCCAACCGGCATTGAAGTGACTGATTTCACTATGAAAAACAGAGTTGGAGAAATCCCTTCACTTGCAGCAACTGCTACCTTTCCCTTCTGCTGTGTACTACCACGGCCACAACCACTACTTGTAACACTGCTAGACCCTGATGAACCTGTCATATGATTACAACTTCCACTGTTAATAGTCTTCTGGGCAGCAGCGCCACAGACAAAAAAAGCTTTGCATGACCATCTCTTGGAAGGAAGTTTTTAAGATTACACAAACAATAAACAGCACTTATTATTTCTGCAGCTTTTGGGGATGAAGCAAAATACAAAAAAGATGCAGCCACATAGGCAAAGCATAAGACCTTAACCAGCTTTCAAAAATCCAAAAGTCATAAAACGATACCTTGTTTTGCGGAGGGTGGGGGGGTACAGCTGTAGCTTCACAAAACCAGATAAAAATACTGCAGACAGGCTGAGAAAATCAGAGTAGTACTATTTCGGTGCCACAATAAAATGTGTATCAATTTACACTGTGGTGGATGAGCTTTGGTGGTTCGTACCCATATAGTTTAGGGTGATGCCAGATAAATCTGGAAGGAGAGGCTGGAGGCATACTCTAAAGCCAAGAGAGCAAGGTTTATTAGCAACAGTTGGAGCACACAGAAAAGACTAAGTATTCACTAACACTATTACACATGAGAAAGAGTGGATAAGATTACTGGGACCACTACCTGGCCTCTAATGTCCTACAAAAGTCCAGGTTATTCAAGACCTAAGAATGTAGCAATCTTATGCACCAAGCTTGGGTTACTAGTATTTTGGTTGGCCGACTGCTTAGGGTGAACCTAAGGAAGTGCTTCCTATACAGGCCATAAAATGGAGTGTCCCCCAGTGAACCAGAAACCAAGTAAAACACTGTAGGCCTCCTGGCACTAGGAAGAAGGTGACTCCTGGCATCACTGAGGCAATGTTGAAAGGGAAGTGCCTGGTCGAGGATGGGTGTAGATGCTGGGCTGTAGAGGAATAGAACCCTTATCTGGGGTTGTCGGCTGCGGTGACCTCGGGCAGGTGATCTCCAGTCGAGGAAAGGATGCTGTTTGCTGATCCACTGGACAATCTCTGGGCAGGTCCCCTGAACATTTATAACCTCACACCTGCAGCTTCAGAATCCAACACTCTTCGGTGTGACCTCGTGATGCATCACTGGAGCATGAGCCACCTATGGGCAGTACAATCAAGGTGTGTGGGACCCCCTAGTTGTGGCCTCTGTGTGGGCCACCGGTACTTTCACCACCTCAAGGACTGAGGCACAGAGCCTGGCAATCCTCTGCAAGGCCTTGCTATAGGCCACCAGTACTATTGCCACCTTGGGACACTGTCTATGAAGGAGAATGGGAAATGTGACACCGAGTTCGGTGGACGACTTAAGTCCCTCAAGCTAGAGCTGGGGCGGCCCCTAATCTGACTCATTTTGATGGGCCCTAGCTACCAGCAGGCTACCACTTACGACTGGCAACTTGAACTTGGGGCATGGTGTCGAACACTTGGAGTTGGTGGAGGTCATTGGAAGTGGGTGCAGGTGATATTGGGCTTCCCGGGGACCCTCCCTGGGTCAAAGAAGATGCACCGGAGGAATTCTAAATGAGATGTGAGGTGGGTGCAGGAGCCTGGAACAGAACAAAAATTAAAAACCTGAAAGGCAATTCCTCTCTTTTTTGTATGATCGAGAGCTCTACCATTGGGGATGGGGTGGCCTCAAATATCTTCAGAGGAAGTAGCAGTAGGCAAGTGCAGCAATCAATGCCCTCAGGGCAGTGCAGTTGCACAGGACAATTGAGAAAATAAGGCAGGGCAGTCATGATACCCCAGGAATAAGGTAGCTCAGTCACTTAAACTCTTCAATTGAATATAGCAGTTTAGTCACAGCAAGCAGTTTAACAACTTAAAACAGTTTTATTTAATACAGAAGTTCAGACACAGCAAGCAGTGAGTCCAGGCAACCATATTTCTCAACCTCCCTCATCAGAAATCAGGGACAAATGACCAAAATCAGGAACTCATCTGATAAAATACTGTAGTAATATTAGTCCCAGAAGCTGTATACAACATGCTTCTTAGTGTGAATAGCATTTTCTTAATGGGAACTGGAATGTAACATCAATGGCTGGCATTATTCTGTGATCCCAATCCCTACTCTTTAGTGCCAGAAATGCCAGACTTAGGAGGGACAGAAGACATTTCTGCTGCAAAATCAGGGACATCCCTGAGTATCAGGAACAGCTGAGAGGTAGGCAAGCAACAGGAGATTGCAGGCAGATAAAGAAAATACAGTTTGCTTCATGGGCATTGAAACAGCTTGATGACCCGCCCCTTTGTTAATATGGCTCAGCTTTGGGTGCCTTCTGAATATGGAGGCCAGGGTACCTAGTCTCTTTGTCCCAGCTATGGACTGCTAACCCTTCTACTACATGGACAAAGGACTAGATTTTCCCCATTACTAGAGCTCAGATTACCCTAGAACTCTGAGAAATGAATGCACTACGGCTCTGCCAGGCCTTTAGTAATTAGTGTCTTACAGCTAAACAACTGAAAATTCAGCTTGAACATTTCCCTTCTCAGCAGCACTACTTTGAGCTGGCTTTACCTAGCAATTCTGTGACTCTTGGCTGAGAGTGACTACTCAAGTCTCTCTATTTGGAGCACAGACTGCCTAGAATAAGTTAAACTAGCAGTGATTCCTTCAATAGAGGAGTTCACAAACACCTTTAATCTTGATCCAACAATTACAGTATTTGATTTGAACCCTCCTAGCTTCTGCCTTCTTGGTTCTCATTTCTCTCTCTCTCTTTACAATTGGACAAGGTAGCAGCTTTCCTCCACCGGGGGGGGCACAATGGAAGCAATTTAACAATTCTAAACAATAATTACACAGTGCAACAATATAATTGCTAAACAAACAATCCTTCCCCTGGTGGGAGCAGGTCCAGCTAGGACTAATTATTAAAGGAAATGCTGGCCAACAAGCCTACTCATCCCTGGAGTTCAACAAGGATGTCATTACACTTGGGAATGCACAACCACAAAGGAGTGATAAGGCCTCTTCTCTTGGAGAATGCTGCATGAAAGGTTCACTGGGTCTATTTCCCAGCCAAATAAACTGACTCGACACACTCAGGGACCTGACTGGAGAGCAGATTTCTGCAAAACAAAACAACCAAGGCTGCTACTGGGGATCTTCTGGAGGGAGTTACACTGAAGGGACCAGAGGATTCGCTTCAACCTCCTAACAGGGAAGCCGACATCCATTGCCTTACTGTCCTTCACCCTCCCTGGTCAAACACTTTTTCCTCTCTCTCCAGCCTGTGCAGAGCCTCCTCTAGGCTGGGCTGTTCTGTTACCTGCCAGGGGATTGGCTTAAAAAAACAGTCTCCAAATTTGAATCTACCCTGGCTACAGAGATTGGCTGAGAGGGATCAGCCTGGCTTCTTTCTCCACTGTGGGACAGGAATGTGGCCCAACGTGTTTGGCTTTGGCTGACTAGGTGTCGGTCTTGATCATGGGGGAGGAAGAGCCAAGGAAGGGGAAAAAAATGATTTTCTTTTAAAACCCTGAATTTAGATTGCTAGAACTGTCTGCTGGAGTGGGTCCTATTCTGTGTTTTAGAGGGTCACCAAAGCTTTTCAAGGGTTTCCCATTAAGCTGTCAGGGTCCCCATAACTGTCTGACCCCTCATATCTCTTAGCATCCCCTATTTTCTGTGATGCCCCCAATTCCACTATTTTCTGTGGTGCCCCCAATTTCCCTGGAGCACTACAGATTCAGCCCAGCCTAACAATACACGTCCTCATGTATTTTCCAAATTGTTACCTTTTTAATCTTAAACTCTTTAACAATTCCATCCATAAGCAATGACATATTCCTCGCTCTTATTATGGTAACAAGATAATCTTAACAGCCTACAGATTATAAACTTTAAATCCTTAATTCTACATTTTCTTAACACTCTAAACATTAGAGCAGTGGTTTTGTCAGTGTATGAGAAAACATGTATGACTCCTTGCATCTTTAAAGCTCTGATTTACATCTTAGAACATTTCAATAAACTATATTTACAACTGGGCAGTGGTCTTGGCTCTTCTTTCATTTTTCTACTCGTATGGGGACACCCTTTGTACAGCTTCAGTCACATACCTCTGAGGTGGTACCATAAAGTTTGACCTCTGGATCTGCTTTGAGTGGGCTCTGCAGCAGTGGTTACTGAAGGGTGTGGCACCACTGGATACAGCCATGGGGTTAGTACCTAAGTGGGGAATGACCTGGGGGGGTGTTCCCTTTGTTGTGAGTAGCTCCTGCCTCTCCTTGTTTATCTGTCCATCCCACTCAACAGTAACCATGCAGGACTTCAAATGATTTTGGTGTGCCACCTTCTGAGTCTGTGTTCCATCCAATGCCTGGACTTGGTAGATTTGATATCCTGGACATGGGATTTCCGAGATGACATATGGGTCGGGCTCCCACTCAGAAGGTGACGTCCTACCTCTCCTTGACTTCACCATCAATTGTTCTCCTGTGAGTAAAGGTTTTTCCCTGATTGCAGGCATCATTTGACCTCCTCACATCTTCTTGGGTTGCACACACCTTTAGAATGGCCAGTGACTTGGGCTGTGCTCAAGGAGTGGTCCTGTTCTCCTTCTGATGATGTGCTTCAACTGCCTTGGCTGTCACCTGAATGGAGGGAAATGCCTGTATGTTCAGCCAACTGATACCAGTCACTGTGGCCCAGACTGTATTTGGTTCTCTCCCTTGTTCCTTCTTGGGTGCTGGGTGGAATTCAGGTACCTATTTCCCCACCCACCCCTGTAAATAGTTCCTTTATACCTGGGGTTCTGACATCATTTCCTCAAGAGGGCAAGGTGCATATCACTGTCATATCTGCTCTAGCATACTGCACTGACAATATAAGCATACACATTATATAAATACATATATTTGTATACTGTACAACAAACCAATCATACACACACAAAAAAAAAAAAACCTAAACAAGATACTCAGTTATGTGGGGAGTAGAGCAATGTAATGGCTGTGAGGCAGCAGTCTTCCGGGTGTCTTTCTGGAGGCTGAGATGCTGCCCTGTTTGCAGACAATTATCTGCCCTGAGGGAGGAAGTTGCCCATCTTCAGGCCGCACTGAACAGTAGTAAGGGAACCTCCCCCATCCAGGGAGCACCAGAGCCACCACCACTACCTCAGAAGTTGCAAAGAAAGCACAGCAGTTGAACCTTAGAGGGCTCAGGGAGGGTAAGGGTGGTGGAACAGAAACACACCCAGTCAGTTGTTCCACTCCACAATCCATACACCATTCTGGGGGAGCATAGTTCCCCTATGGATGCACCCACAGAGGAGACTAAGGAGGGTGCAGACAACTGTCACAAGGGAGGCCCTTAGGAAGGCTGCAGAGGGCACCACAGGGAAAGGAAGCAGCTCCTGGTGGAGGACTCAATTATTAGGGGGATGGAACTGGGGGAGCAGGGAAAACTGAAGTAAGGTGCCTGCCTGGTGCCATGGCTTTGAGGGACAGGAAGCGCATCATTAGTATTACAAGAACAGTTGCACGGGAGTCTGAGCTGGACCTAGGGACAAATGACTTGGCTCATCATGAGATTAGAGCAGTGCAGAAGGACTTTGTAGAGTTGGGGAGGGACCTAAGACAAGTAGCACACACAGTACCCTTCTCAGAGGTGCTGCCTGTCAGTGGGATGGGTGAGGTGAGGGTACATTGCACCATGTAGTTTAATGAATGGTTGAAAAAATGGTGTGGAGCACAGGGGGCTGGCTTTTCTCTGGGGACTGTGGTTCCACCTGGAGGGACACCAGCCTATACTGGCAGGATGGTCTGCATCTGTCCAGGAAGGGAACAAGTCTTTTGGGCAACTGGTTTAAATGCTTCATTTGCAAGATTTTAAACTAGTCAAGGGGGAGGCATTGATAAGCAGCAGGAAAATCCCAGCCTCCCCCTACAAAACAGGGTACTAAATGAGAAAAAGACCAAGGTAGAAAGGTCAGTGGGGGATGCTGCTACAGAAGGAAAAGCCATCAACAAATGGAGAGCAATGAGTACCAATGCCCGTAGTCTGGGTAACAAGCTTCCTGAATTAGTGGCCTTGATGGAGGAGGAACATCTGGATATTGTGGCAGTCACAGAAACATGGTATACACAGAACCATGACTGGGACATAAACATACCAGGATACACTATCTACAGGAGGGACAGGGAGGGTAAAAGAGGAGGAGGAGGAGGAGTAGCTCTCTACATAAGAGAAGGAATCAAAGAAGCAACAGAACAAAAGGGTAAACAGGGAGGAGAAGAAGCACTGTGGGTCAATTTGGAGGCAGGCAATAGCACCACAATCCGCACAGGGGTTGTATACAGACCCCCCTCTCAGGGGGAGGAAATGGATAAGGAAATGATAGAAAGTATACTTAGAATGGCAGATTAAGGGGAGATATTGCTGATGGGTGATCTGAATATGCCAGATGTTAACTGGAGTGCAGTTATACCAGCCACTTCTAAGAGTGGGGTTATTCTAGTTGCCCTACAGTCGGCATGCCTTAGACAACTAGTATTGGAACCCACTTGAGAGGGAGCAATCTTAGACCTGGTCCTCTCAAATGGAGATGGAGAGAGGATCACAGATGTAGAAGTGGGTAGCCATCTGGGAACTAGCGATCATCGAACAGTATGGTTCACAATAAACACAGCAATAGAGTCAAGCCATACAAAGGCAAAAGTACTGGACTTCAGGAGGGCAGACTTTGCCAAAATGGGTGAGTGCCTAAGGAATGCACTAGCAAATGGGCAGGAAGGAGGAGTGGAAGAACAATGGGGAATGATAAAAACTGCCATCACAGAGGTAACAAGCCTTTGTGTGAAGCAAATAAACAAAACAAAATGATGTGAGAAACCACTACGGTTCTCAAAGGAGGTGGCAGTGAAGGTTCAAGAGAAAAAGAAAGCATTCAGAAAGTACAAGGAAATTACAGAAGAAGCAGGACAGAGAATTGTATCAGTTAAAGTTAAAACAAGCTGGAAAGGCAGTCAGAACAGCAAAGGCCCAAACTGAGGAAAAGATAGCCAACTCAGTTAAGAAGGGGGATAAAACCTTTTTTAAGTACATCAGGGAGCGAAGGAAGATGAAGGGAGGGACAGTGAGGCTTAATAAAGGGGAGGGAGTGGGCAGAGGGTGATGGTGAAAAGGCAGAGATACTAAAATATTTTTGCTCAGTATTTACAAATGAAGAGGGGGAGGTACCTGTAACAAACAATAGAAACACTCTGGATACAGAAGTTGATACCAGCCCATTTACAGAAGAAAGGGTTCTGAAAGAACTCTTAAAACTGAAGGTGGACAAAGCAATGGGGCCTGATGGGATTCATCCCAGAATTCTAAAAGAGCTAAGTGTAGAACTAGTGACACCACTGACTACTGTCTTTAACAAATCATGGGAGGATGGGGTGGTACCTGAGGACTGGAGGAGGGCAGATGTGATTCCCCTTCACAAAAGTGGGAGCAGGGCAGAAGCAGGAAACTACACACCTGTAAGTTTAACCTCAGTGATAGGGAAAATGATGGAATCACTTCTGAAGGAAAGAATTGTTGAGTACCTAGAGGCCAGTGGGGCACAGGACCCAAGGCAGCATGGATTCACAGCAGGAAGGTCATGCCAGACAAATCTAATAGATTTCTTTGACTGGGTGACCAAAGTAGAAGATCAGGGAGGGGCTGTGGACATGGCCTACCTAGATTTTAGCAAGGCATTTGACTCAGTCCCACACAAAAGATTAATATACAAGTTAGCCATCCTGGGACTGGGTCCCAAGATGATAGCCTGGGTATAGCATTGGCTGGAGAATAGGACACAGAGGGTAATAGTAAATGGAGTCCACTCTAAAGAAAGGGGGGTTACTAGTGGGGTGCCGCAGGGTTCAGTATTAGGACTGGTCCTCTTCAATATCTTTAAAAGCGACATTGCAGAGAGACTGGAAGGAAAAGTATGTCTCTTGTAGATGACACAAAGATCTTCAACAGAGTTGATGTACAAGGAGGGGTGGAAAGGATGAGAAGGGACTTGGCAAGGTTAGAGGAATGATCAAATGTATGGCAGCTTAGGTTTAATGCTAAGAAGTGCAAGGCAATGCTCCTGGGAAACAAAAACCCAGGGGGAAGAGTACACAATGGGGGGTGAAATACTGACAACAACAAAAATGGAAAGGGACCTGGGGGTAGTCATATCAGATGACTTAAAGGTGGGCAAGCAATGTGAGAGGGCAGTAAGGAGGGCTGGGGGATACTGGGATGCATAGGGAGAGGCATCACAAGTAGAAATCAGGAAGTTATTATCCTTCAGTACAGACAGTTGGTGAGACCCCATCTGGAGTACTGTGTGCAGTTCTGGAGACCCAGTATCTGCAAGGACATAGACAAGATGAAAGCTGTCCAGAGGAGGGCAACTAAAATGGTGCAGAGTCTACACCAGAAGACATAAGAAGAGAGACTAAAGGAGCTTAATATGAATAGCCTCAAGGAAAGGAGGAAGAGGGGAGACATGATAGAAACTTTTAAGTACCTCAAGGGTATAAACAAAGTCCAAGAGGGTAGCAGCATTCAAAAAATGAGGTGTGCAAGAACAAGGGGGCACACTTTGAAGATGGGGGAGTGGCTCAGAGGTAATGTAAGGAAGTATTTTTTTTCACAGAGAGGGTTGTGGATGCATGGAACAGCCTTCCAGAGGAGGTTGTGGAGTCAAAAACAGTGGTGGAACTCAAGCATGCATGGGACAGCCATAAGGCAATTCTAGGGGTTGGGGGTAGAAAGAAGTAGGCTGCTGGTTAACTAGGATCTGCAGCTTATCTATTAGGTAGAGAAATGGGCAGACTGGGTGGGCTAAGTGGTCCTTATCAGCCGTCAAATTCTATGTTTCTATGTTACCTCTGCTCTGGACGCAAACGCGGACTGGTTTGCTTATCACTGACTTCTGGGCAGTTGGTCCCCGTGGGTTTTTTCAGTTCCTGGAGACATACAGCATTCAACTGGATGATCTCCTTCCCCTGCCAGGGTGTCTGCAACTCCACCAACTACCTGTGAAGCCTCCCCTTCTCTTGCTCCAACAGGGTCAACTTGGACCTATAGTTTGATAACTGTGCTTTGTGTTCCCTTCTGTTGCTCTCCTTTGGCCTGTGTCTCTAAGAGCAGATTACGCTTCAGATCTCTGGTCAAAATCTGGTATTCCTGGATACTCCTCACATACCATGCTCCTGATTCTTCATGGCGGTGTGCTTGCTCAGATTGCTCTTTGATCTTCTGAGCTTGCTGCTGTAGACTTTTTCTAAAGGTTTTGACATTCTTTTTGCAGTTCGGCCTTCTGCTTCGCATTCTCTGCCACTCGCTTTGTAAGCTTCTGATACTGGGCCTCACTTCTAGCCGGGTGTCTTCGACCTCGGTTCCTTTTCCTCCTGAATCTGTGTGGACATTGCACACACACACACACACACACACACACACACACACACACTGAATCAGGGCATCTTGCTTCATCTCTGCCCTGAGTGATGCCAGCTCCTTTTGCAAATCCAGTATGGTACATGCTAACCGTGTCAGCTGCTCTTGCGCTGCTGATGGGAATCCCCCTTCTCTTGAGCATAAGTTATATTTCTGAAAATCCAGTGGATAGTTTTCTTTCTGGCTGGAGTCCTTTTCTGCTCTCCATCTGGTGAAGGCACTGCAAGAGGAGCAGAGCTCAGACATTGGACCCCCAGTGGCCATGGCTCTGGTGACACCAGCCATCTATTGGAAAGCCACCATCTCATCTTTGAGTCATCCAGAACCTAAGACCTCTATGGCTTCCTCTTTCAAGTCCACAAATTTTGCATCTGGGTTTTGATGGTGCAACATCCACAGCTTCTGATGTAGATACTCTCCCCAGGCCCTCTCAATGAACTGCTCTATCAATACTTGGTCTGGGTCATGGTCCTCACTTGGGTCTTGTTTTTGCAGGACTCGGTGTGCCTCTTGCAGGCTCAAGGCACAGTCCTGCAGTGTCTCCTGGGGTCCTGTGTGCGAGAGAAGAATTTCATTTTGAGGTCTGAGACACTCCGCTTGTCAAAGATGTCACTAAGCCATTTCTGGATCCATTTGGCAGTGTTCTTTTCTCCATCTGAACAGCTTTCAACTTCCAGTTTGGCAGCTCCTCCTAGCTTCCCAATCAGGATTTCCACTCTCTTTGCTCTGGCACTTGGTAGAGACAGAACATAGCCTGCAGCTTTGCACAGAAGTTGGTGAGGCTGCTGGTGTCTGAGCTTCGGTCCACTGTGTACCTTGGTAGCCATGGTTCCCCAAAGTAATAAGGCATCATTATTGGGAGTGGTTGAACTGAAGGTGAGGATCATGCTGTGGCTCTCTCAGTATCTGAAGGCATCTTGGGTTGGAGTTGCTCTGGCTTTGGGCTCCTTGTTGACTCTGATCCTGTTGAGTACACCAAGTTTTTTTGTGGTGGATGAGCTTTGGTGGTTCGTACCCCTATAGTTTAGGGTGATGCCAGATAAATCTGGAAGTAGAGGCTGGAGGTGTACTCAAGAGCCAAGATGCAAGGTTTATTAGCAACAGTTGGAGCACACGGAAAAGACTTAGCATTCACTAATACTATCACGCATGAGAAAAAGTGAATAAGATTACCGGGACCACAACCTGGCCCCACTAATGTCCTTCAAAAGTCCAAGTTATTCAAGTCCTAAGGATGTAGCAATCCGATGCACCAAGCTTGGGATACTAGTATTTTGGATGGCTGACTACTTAGGGTGAACCTAAGGAAGTGCTTCCTATACAGGCCATAAAATGGGGGGGCCACAGTGAACCAGAAACCAAGTAAAACACTGTAGCCTCCTGGCCTGGGAAGAAAATGCCTCCTGGTGTCACTGAGGCAATGTTGAAAGGGAAGTGCCTGGTCGAGGATGGTTGTTGATGCTGGGTTGTAGAGGAAGAGAACCCTTATCTGGGGTAGTCCGCTACAGTGACCTCGGACAGGTGATCTCCAGTCGAGGAAAGGATGCTGGGTGTGATGATCCACTGGATGACCTCTGGGCAGGTCCCTGGAACCCTTACCACCTCACCTCTGCAGTTTCAGAATTCAACAATCTTTGGTGTGACCTCTTGATGCATCACTGGAACATGAGCCACCTATGGGCAGTACAATCAAGAGTGCGGCGACCCTTGGTGTGCCTCTTGCGTGGGCCATCGGTACTTATGCCACCTCAGGGAATGAGGCACAGAGCCTGGCAATCCTCGGCAAGGCCTTGGTATAGGCCACCAGTGCTATTGCCACCTTGGGACACTGTCTATGAAGGAGAATGGGCAATGTGACCCCAAGTTTGGTGGATGACTTAAGTCCCTCAAGCTACAGCCAGGGTGGCCCCTAACCTGACTCACTTTGGTGGGCCATAGCTACCAACTGGCTACGACTTATGACCGGCAACCTGAACCTGGAGCATCGTGGTGAACACTTGGAGTTGGTGGAGGTCATTGGAAGTGGGTGCAGGTGATATTGGGCTTCCCTGGGACCCTCTCTGGGTCAAAGAAGAGGCACCGGAGGAATTCTAGATGAGGTGTGAGGTATGTGCAGGAGCCTGGAACAGAATAAAAATTAAAAACCTGAAAGGCAATTCCCCCCTTCTTGTATGACTGAGAACTCTACCATTGTGGATGGGGTGGCCCATAATGTCTTCAGAGGAAGTAGCAGTATTCAACGGCAGCAATCAATGCCCTCATGGCAGTGCAGTCAGACAGGACAATTGAGAAAACAAGGCAGGGCAGTCATGATACCCCAGGAATAAGGTAGTTCAGTCACTTAAATTCTTCAATTGAATATAGCAGTTCAGTCACAGCAAGCAGCTCAACAACTTAAAACAGTTTAATTGAATACTGCAGTTCAGACACAGCAAGCAGCGGTCCAGGCAACCATATCTCTCAACCTCCCTCATCAACAAATCAGGGACAAATGACCAAAATCAGGAACACATCTGATAAAATAGTAATATTAGTCCCAGAAGCTGTATACAACATGCTTCTTAGTGTGAATAGCATTTTCTTAATGAGAACTAGACTGTAACATCAATGGCTGGCATTATTCTGTGATCCCAATCCCTAGTCTTTTGTGCCAGAAATGCCAGACTTAGGAGGACAGAAGACATTTCTGAGGCAAAATCAGGGACATCCCTAAATATCAGAAACAGCTGAGAGGTAGGCAAGCAACAGGAGATTGCAGGCAGATAAAGATAATACAGTTTGCTTCATGGGCATTGAAACAGCTTGATGACCCACCCCTTTGTTAATAAGGATCAGCTTTGGGCGCCTTCTGAATATGAAGGCCAGGGTACCTAGTATCTTTGTCCCAGCTATGGGCCACCCCACCCTTCTACTACATGGACAAAGGACTAAGTTGTTCCCATTACTAGAGCTCAGATTACCCTAGAACTCTGAGGGAAGAATGCACTAAGGCTCTGCCAGGCCTTTAGTAATTAACTTCTTATAGATAAACAATTGAAAATTCAGTGTGAACATTTCCCTTCTCACCAGTAATACTTTGAGCTGGTTTTACCAAGCAATTCAGTGACTCTTGGCTGAGATGGACTGCCCAAGTCTCTCTATGTGGAACACAGACTGCCTGAATAAATTAAACTAGCAGAGATTCCTTCAAGAGAGTTCACAAACACCTTTAATCTTGGTCCAACAATTATTTGGTTTGAACCCTCCTAGCTTCTGCCTTCTTGGTTCTCATTTCTCTCTCTCTCTCTCTCTCTCTCTCTCATACAATTGGACAAGGTAAAGCTTTCCTCCAGCCGGGGGGTGGTACAATGGAAGCAATTTAACAATTCTAAACAATAATTACACAGTGCAACAATATAATTGCTGGGGGACCTAACTGGATGGCAGATTTCTGCAAAAAGTCGACCAAGGCTGCTACTGCTGGAGGGAGTTACACTGAAGGGACCCAGGGGATTCGCTTCAACCTCCTAACAGGCAAGCCGACATCCATTGCCTTACTGTCCTTCATCCTCCCTGGTCAAGCTCTTTCTCCTCTCTCTCCAGCCTGTGCAGAGCCTCCTCTAGGCTGGGGCAGTCCTGGCTACCTGCCAGGGGATTGGCTTAAAAAAAAAGCCTCCAAATTTGAATCTACCCTGGCCACAGGGATTGGCTGAGAGG
Organism: Neoceratodus forsteri; assembly: GCA_016271365.2. NCBI lineage: Eukaryota > Metazoa > Chordata > Ceratodontiformes > Ceratodontidae > Neoceratodus > Neoceratodus forsteri. The sequence continues at coordinate 79,714,800 of CM028137.1, forward strand.
GCTCAGCCTGGCTTCTTTCTCCACTGTGAGACAGGAATGTGGCCCAACTGGTTTGGCTTTGGCTGACTAGGTGTTGGTCTTGATCAGGGGGAAGGGAGAACCAAGGAAGGGAAAAAAAATGGTTTTCTTTTAAAATCCTGAATTTAGACTGCTAGAACTGTCTGCTGGAGTGGGGCCTATTCTGTGTTTCAGAGGGTCACCAAAGCTTTTCAAGGGTTTCCCATTAAGCTGTCAGGATCCCCATAACTGTCTGACCCCTCATATCTCTGAGGATCCCCTATTTTCTATGATGCCCCCAATTTCCCTGGGTCACTACAACACCACACACACAGATTAAAGTTCAGGCACAGAAACTTTAAACTGCTCAGTAATCTACAACACACACAATCTTTTAAAATGAGTGGGGGAAAAAATGCCCAGCAAACAGAAAAAATGTATAAATAATTAAGTTGTACTGTGTGTACCTGAACACTCAGATAATACAACACTAGCCAACATAAGGTGGAACAACTGCCTTTCTCACTAATCTCCCTTCTGCAGCACAGATCCGCCCCTCCCCTGAAGCCCACGTTTGCAGTGTCTATCAGTAGAGACTGATTGTATTAAATTAACAATAATTATACAATGGCAAGAACATTTCCTGGACTCTGGTTGGTCAGAGTGTGCCTGAGACATTGATGATATTACACAATAACATCACTGTGTTGATTTTTTGAATGATATGGATTTTTTTTCAGAAACAAAGATACACTGCCTCACTAAAAATCTACTAAAAACGTTTTTATTTTTATTTTAGTTTTGTATAACATCAAGCCATTATATAATTGCAATAAGGCACTCCAAGGTTTGTGTTATTGTGAAATAACGTCACTCCTGGGGTGGTGGAAGCACTCTACTTCTCCTCGTGCTTCAACCCACCCCAGGAGTGACGTTATTACATGATGACACACCTTGTCATGCCTTATTGCTTAAATATATACACAAAATCAATAAATGCTCGATGATATAAACACATAAAGGTTTACTGCAAATGATGTACTAAATTGTGACAGAACATTTTGTGGCAAAAATGCATTTTAAAGTTTTTTCGATGGTTTGAATCTCAGAACTCTGTGAACAAACTCTCTCTAGCTTTCCACTGCACACACTACACTGAACTGGGGATGTGCAAAACAATATAGAGCCCATGTGACCTTAAATACCATGAATCACTACAACATTTGCTTTAAAGAGCAAAAAATGGCAAAATAATGCAAAGTCCATAGAGGATAACAAGAACTTCACATTGCTTTGAGATACAAAGTTATTCACTTTGCTATGCTGAATATTACACAAATTTTGGGTTCTACACAAAATACTATGTGTAGCGAATTTTAGGCACTTCACCCACTTCTATCCTATACTGCCCCACTGAGCACACTCAACTTTGTGATGGAGGGACCACCTTTCAGGTGAAGGGTATCTCCAATGTTTTATGCATACTCAGACTACAGATTAACATATACTGTCTCACTGACCAGTATTGAACTTTGTCATGGAGGGACCACCTCACAATTGAATTATATCTCTAATGCTTTATGCACAGTCAGAGTACAGGGGAACTTAAACAGCCCCATTGATCACACTAAACATTGTCACGGAGGGACCACCTTGCAGGTGAGGGGGAATTTCAGTTGCTTTATACACAGTCGCAGTGCAGGCTAACTTTTACTGACCCACTTATCACATTGAACTTTGTCACGGTGGGACCACCTTGCAAGTGAGGGGGTATCTCAGAAATATTTATGTATAGTCATGATGCAGATTTTTCCCTATTGATTTTACTGAACTTTGTCACAGAGGGACCACCTCTCAGGTGAGGGAGAATCTCAGATGCTTTATGAAACATCATGGTGTAGGCAAATCTTTACTGCCCCACTGCTTGCTCCAAGGGTGTACGTCAGATGCTTTATGCACAGTCACAGTGCAGGCTAACCTATACTGCACCACTGATCATGCTAAGCTTTGTGATGGAGGGGCCACCCCACAGGAGAGGGGGTATCTCAGATGCTTTATGCTCAGAAATATTGCAGCCTAACCTGTACTGGTCACTGATCACACTAAACTGTGCAGCAGAGGAACCACCTTGAAGGTGCTCTCACTGCTCTCACTAGCCCTATTTATCCTAGCTACACGAGACCATTTGGCTGCTTCCAATTTTCTTGGTTCTCTTTATTACCCTCTCTCCCTGCTTTGCATTTTCCACCTTCCAATTTAACCACTTTTACTTGATGTTACAAAGTATGCCTCTATTTTTTGACTGCTTTTATTTGTAAAGTTATTTTCTTCAACCTTTTTGCATTTGTTTTCCTTCCCCACTAACATGGAACCTTTGCAAATGAGTCATTTTGTGCTCAAAGTTTTAATAATCCAAGATGGAATAAATAAATAAATAAATAAATAGGTGTATCTCAGATGCTTTATACAGATGCACTGCATGTTGACTTATACTGCCCTACTGATCGCACTGAACTTTGGCACAGAATGTTCATCCTGCAGGTGAGGGGTATCTAAGATGCTTTATGCACAATCACACTGCAGTCTAATCTATACTGTTCCATGGAACACACTGAATGTTGTCATGCAGGGACCATCTAGCAGGTAAGTGGGTATCTCAGATGCCTTATGCACAGTCAGAGTACAGGTTAACCTATACTGTCACACTGATGACACTGACCTTTGTCACACAGGGACCACCTCACAGATGAGGGGCTATATCAGATGCCTATGCACAGTCATGTGAAGGTTAACCTATACTACCCCACTGATCTTACTGAACTTTGTACTGGAGCCACCACCTCACAAGTCAGGGGGGAATCTCACATGAGATTCAGTTTCTGTTTTGGGATACTAACTGTGAACTACAGACATCTGACTACTATGCAATGAGGCAAGTATCTCTTGGGCAGTATTGAATGTCAGGGTGTGGGTAGTACTGTGATCACAGCAGGCTCGGGGGCATAATGAGGCAAGAAGCCACAGACTGAGTACCATAGTGCTAGTAGAAGTGCACTGATCATACTACTACTGATACCCTGAAGTGTGTTATTGCACTTACCATGCAGCATTGTGCAATAAAAATTAGTATACATAGATTAAAAAGATATAGTTTTAACAGCAAAATCAGTTTATCTAGTGTCATAGACACATAAAAACATAAGACATTGTCGGCAGAAGGCGACCTTGTAATCCATCTAGTCTGCTTGTGTAGGCTACCCACCTTCCTAGTCCTTTTTATTTTCTAAGTTTCCGTAGTACCTATCCCACGCTAGTCTGAACTTCCTCACTGTCTTTGCTGCCACTACCTATGGGGCCAGATTGTTCCGAGGTTCCACCACCCTTTCTGTGTAGAAAAACTTTCTGATGTTAGGTCTGAATCTACCTCTCTTTAAATGCATGTTATGCTCCCATGTCCGAGTAGATAAGTTCTCTCTGAACAGACCATGAGTTTGTATGGAGTTTATAGCTTTGAGATATTTGAATGTCTCACACTTCTTCCTTAACGCCCCCCAGCTTTTTCCTCTCACACCCTCCCTGCCTTTCCCATCCTACCCACCATACCTCCCTCTCCTCCACCCCTGTTATCTATCCTGAGCTCCCACGCCCACTCTAATATCTCTGACTCAAATATACTCACCTATGCCAAGAGCTCTGGCTGATAGAAACATAGAAACATAGAGACTGATGGCAGATAAGGATCGCTTGGCCCACCTAGTCTGCCCATTTCCCTTCCTATTGGATAAGCCGTTGATTCTAGTTAACCAACAGCCTACTTCTCCCTACTCCACACTATAACTGCTTTATTTCTGTCTTAAGGATTCTTGAATTCCCCCACCGTTTTTGACCCCATGACCTCCTCTGGAAGGTGGTTCCATGTGTCCACCACCCTCTCCATCAAATAAATGCTTCCTCACATTGTCCCTGAGCTGTCCCCTGTCTATCTTCAAATTGTGCCCCTTGTTCTTGCACATTTCTTTTTCAGAAAGATGCTCCCCTCTTGGACTTTGTTTATTCCCTTGAGGTGGTTAAAAGTTTCTATCATGTTCGCCCACTCCCTCCTTTCCTCAAGGGTATATATATATATATATATATATATATATATAGTAAGCTCTTTTAGTGTCTCTTCATATGGCTTCAGTTGAAGACCCAGCACCATTTTATGCCTCCTTCCTGTCTATGTCCTTGAAGAGATGGAGTCTCTGGAACTGCATGCAGTACTCCAGGTGGGGGTCTCACCAACTATCTGTATAGAGTGGTAACAACTTCCTGTTTTCTACTGGTGATGCCTCTCCCTATACATCCCAATATTACCTCAGCCTTTCTTACTGCCTTCTCACATTGCTTGCCTATCTTAAGGTTGTCTTATATGACTAGCTCCAGGTCCATTTTGATTTTTGTTGTTGCTAGTACCTCTCCCCCCCCACACTGTGTACTCTTCCCCTAGAGATTTGTTTCCCAGGTGCATTACTTTGCACTTCTTTGCATTGAATCTAAGCTGCCATACTTTGTACCATTCCTCCATCCTTGCCAAGTCTCTTCTCATACTTTCCATCCCCTTGTGTATCAGCCCTGTTGCAGATTTTTGTGTCATCTGCAAAGAAACATACTTTTTCTTGCAGCCCCTCCACAATGCTTCCAATAAAGATATTGAAGAGGACCAGTCCCAGTACTGAACCCTGTAGTACCCCCTAGAAACCACCCTTTTTTCAGGTGGTTTCTAGGGGAATGTACTCCATTTACTATTACCCTCTGCATCTTGTTGTCCAGATAATATGATGCTTCCTTTCATCTAGATGATTATTAGTTGTCTGTCTTAGTCTGTTTCTCCCATCCTCAAAGTGTTTGTTTTCATGCGAGTATGCCACACTCTCAAATGTTCCTCATTCATTTCTGCATAAACACTTGTGTTACATGGCATACATTGCAAAATGCCAGGTGTATTGTGATTTCACTAATTAGACCCTTTTTGTATAGTCTGTATAATTCCATGTGTTGTATGACTCCCTGTATCATATTTTTACCAATTTAATTCCTCTGGCGTGGAACCTATGTAATGAAAATGTTCTTAAAAATTTTATCCGAGATTACAATAAATAAATAAAATAAAATGTCACCCTTGTCCCTCCTCCTTTCCAATGATTACATCTTGAGTTTCTCCAGTCCTGATTCATACTGTTCTTGATTCAGTCCGTGTATCATCTTCATGGCTCATCTCTGCACAGTCTCCAGTTGATCTTTGTCCTTCTTGAGGTGTCATCTCTAGAACTGGACATAATACTCCAGGTGTGGCCTCACCAAGGACCAATAAAGTGGGATTATCACTTCCCTCTTCGCTTTTGTGCTGCTTTTTCACATTGACTGGACGTCTTTAAGTCTTCTGGTATGAGTGCACCTAGATCCTTCTCAATCTTAGCCTCCATCAGTTGTTCACCCCTTGAGTATATTTCCTGCCCAGGGTCTTACTCCCAGGGTGAAGAACTTTGCATTTCTTAGCATTGTATTTCAACTGCCATTTTTGTGACCATTCCATCAGTTTTTGCAGCTTAGTGTCCATTTCTGTGTCCCCCTCTTGCATGTCTACTCTCTTGCAGAGTGTTGTATTATCTGCAATCGGGCATACCTTTCCTTCCAGTCCATTGGCAATGTCACTGATGAATATGTTAAAAAGAATCGGCCCCAGTAATGATCCCTGGAGACTCCACTGGTTACTCCACCTTCCTCTAAAGAGTGCCATTTACTAAAACCCTCTGGCTTCTCCCTTGGAGCCATTTCCTAACCCAGTTGACTATTTGATATCCCAACCCTGTGCATTCCAACATGTTTATCAGTCTCTTATGTGGGATGGAGTCAAATGCCTTGATGAAATCTAAATACATGATGTCTACCACTCCACCCCAGTCCACTGTTCTGGTAACCCAGGTGAAGAAATCAGCCATGTTTGTCTGTCATGATGTCTCAGCTGTGAAGCCATGCTGCTTTGGTTCTAGTAGTCAACTTGCTTTCAGATGCAGCACTATTTTTTCATTCAGGAGAATTTCCATAATCTTCCCCACAACTGGACAATAGTTACCTGCATCCTCCCTACTCCCACTTTTGTGTAAGGGCTCCACTGTGACTTTTTTCCAGTTGTCCTGAACTCTGCTACTCTCCAGTGACTTATTGAAGAGGTCTGCTAATGGAAATGAAACATAGAATTTGTCAGCAGATAAAGACCACTTTGCCCACCTAGTCTGCTCATTTCCCGATCTACTGTATAAACTCCAAATCCTACTGATCTGCAGCATACCTCTGCCTTCCTGCCTCTACTGTTGCCTTCTGCCTGTCCCTTGCATTCTTAAATTCACCAACCATTTTACACCCACAACCTCCTTTAGGATGCTGTTTCACGCATCCACCACCCTTTCTGTGAAAAAAATATTTCCTCACATTGCCCCTGAGTCTTTCCTCCTCCAGCCTCATATTGTGGCCCATTGTTCTAACCCATCTCCTTTTCTGAAAAATACTGCCCTCTTGCACTGTATTTATCCCACTGAGGTATTCAAATGTCTCTTATCATATCCCCCCTCCTGTCCTCCACAGTATACATGCTGAGTTCTCTCAATCTTCCTTTGTATGGTTTCTAGTGTAGTCCTTGCACCATTTTTGTTGCCTTTCCCTGGACTGCCTCCACCCTCTCAATGTCATTTCAGAGATGAGGTATCCAGAACTGCATGCAGTACTCTAGATGAGGCCTCATCAAATGCTTGTACAGAGGCATCTCAACCTCCTGTTTTCTGCTGTGATACCTCTCTCTATGCACCCCGGCATCCCACCAGCTTTCCTCACCACCTTCTCACATTGTTTGACTACATTAAGGCCATCTGTTATGACTCCCCCTGGGTCCCTTTCCATCTTAGTTGTTGTTAGTACCCTCCCCTACAATTGCGTATTCCTCCCTAGGGTTTTTTTCTCCCTGAGTGCATGATTTTGCAATTGTTGGCACTGATTCTGAGCTGCCACACTCTTGACCACTCCTCCAACTTGCCAAAGTCTCTCCTCATTTTCTCCACCCCCACTGGAGTGTCAATGCCATTGCAGATCTTCATGTCATCTGCAAAGAGGCACATATTTCTTTCAAGTACCACCAAAATATCCCTAATAAAAACATTAAAGAGGACTGGCGCCCCACTTGTTAACCCCCTCTCAGATTGAACTCTGTTTACCTCTACCTTCTGTGCCCTGTTGCTAAGCCAATTACTGACCCAGTTTACCACCTTGGGAACCACGCTCTGATTGCCCAACTAGTTAACATGCAAGTGTTGTCCCTATCCCAAAGAATCGCAGAGCAGTTTTTCCTGAATATTTCAGACCAATTTCTATCCTTAACATATTTAGTAAGGTTCTGGAGAAGCTGATTGCAAATCAGGTGACTCTTTATTTGGATAGCTATAATTTACTGTGTCAGGAACAACACGGGTTTCGGAGGAAACATGGGACTGGGACTGCCTTGATCAGGTTCACAAACTCTTTTTTTAGGGGATTTGATAAGGATTCCCTGACTGATGTGGTGTTCATGGACCTGACCAGGGCTTTCAGTCTTATTGATCATCCACTATTAAGTGTGAAGTTAAGACATAAGTTTCTCGATACAGTTTGTGGAGTGGTTTAGCAATTATTTAGTTGATTGTTACAAGTTGTTTATGTTGAATCTTCGAGGTCTGATGTATGTGTTTTGAGGTGTGGTGTGCCACAAGGGTCCATATTGGGCCCCCTGATGTTTTTTCCCTTTTAATTAACCAACTTCCTTCAGTGTGTAATTCTTGTAATATTTTATTAGATGAAGATGATGTCATACTTTTTCAACAAGCCCAATCAAGTCTGTAATTGTCTGTTTGCCTACAATCAGAGTTTTCGAATGTTTGTGAGTGGTGTAAGGCTAATTCTCAGGTTATGAATGTTAGGAAAACTAAAGCTATGCTGCTTGGTACTCAGTATATGTTAAAAGATGCTGTGGATTTATTGGTTTGTGATATTAGTGGGATTGCAATTGAACAGGTCACTGTGTTTAAGTACCTGTGAGTGCTGCTTGATCCTGGCTTGTCTTTTCATCTTCAGGTCAAAACAGTTAGTAGGAATGTTAAAAGTAGGGTATTCTTTATAAGTTTATAAAATGTATTTCTGTAGTAGCTCGCAGGTCTATTGCTAACAGCTCATTGTTGCCTCATTTAGAGTACAATCGAAGTTAGTACTATAGCCTTGGAACCAAAGAAAGTCATATTTTGACTGTTATCTACAGTAACACATATTTTATTTTGGGTTCATCATCACACACACATCATTGCTTACTATATTCAAATGTGGATTGATTCTCAATAGATTATAAATATGCTTATTTTCTTGGCTGCCAAATTTTTGAGGTAGTCCATGGAAAATCTTATTTTCCTTTATCAAATATGATTGCCATCAGATCTTATTTGGAAAATTTGAGGTCAGCATCTGGTGTGCTGTTAAATCTTCCATTGCATAAAACTAAGTCAGGCAGTCATTTCTTCTTCATTGCAGCCCCACTTTTTTGGAACGGTTTACCTTGCTGGCTTTTGTAAAAGCAAGTCATTAAGTGCATTTAGATCTAATGTTGAAGTTTACTTAAAGTCATTGGAATGTTATTCATACTTGTGAATGTTTATTGTGAACTGTATTTTGTCTATCTCTATGTTTAAGTTGAACCTGAAAAAGGATCTGTGGTTCAGTGTTCCTACCCATTTAACAAATAAAACAATCAAAAAAACAAACTAACCTCTTGTGGGGGACTGTGTTAAATTCCTTGCAAAAATCAAGGTAAGCCATGTCCACTGCCCCTCCCTGATGTACTATCCTGGTCAGACAGACAAAGAAATCTATCAGATTAGTTTGACAAGACATTATTCTTGTAAATCTATGTTGCCTTGGGTCTTCTGCCCCTCCTGGCTTCAAGATATTTTACAATTCTTTCTTTGAACAGTGATTCCATCATCTTGCCAACCACTGAGATCAAACTGACTGGTCTGTAGTTTCCGTGTCTGTTCAGAAGAAGTGGTTACTAATGTGCCACCTAGTTTTATCCCTTATGAAAAAAAGGATCAAAATAACTACTGCAGTAATAATGTGTGGTTTTCATAGATGGGCATATCCAGAGATAAGAGACACAGTTTCAAAGTCCTAACTGTAGTCATTACTTTTGTTTTTAGAAGGCCATCTCTGAAAAGCCACATTTAGTTTAGCTGCAAATTGTGACATGCAGAATCACAGCATCTTCTGTTGATTATATTCAGCCTATGCCTTACTTGTTTTGAATAAAATTTGTTTTGAAACTTTGTGGTGTGTGTCTTTATTGCTTTGCCCCTGATTTGAACAAGTGAAAAAATGTTGCTTGGCCATTCAAATTGCCATGGCACAGGCAACAAGCAGTATCCTGTGTAAGGACTATGCTTAATATGCCCCCTAAATTTGTGTTGTTATATTTCTGGCCTGTACAGTCTCCCTGCTGTTAACCACTGGCAAGGGACTATATGGCTGACAAGCACGTTCTCCATTCCCGTGGTCTCTGTTTAAAAAAACAAGATTTATTGCTTGTGCTCTCTTTGGTGTCCTGATGCTCCAGATGTGTGTGCTCTACCCCCTGACCCAGCCCATTCACCTCAGTACACCCCAGGGATTGCTGTGGACATCAGCAGCGGGCCAGTTCAATTAGGCTATAAAACCTGTGCACTGCTTGCCTGCATCCTTTTTCCCTGTTGCATTTGGGTGTTCTGGGAGAGCCGTGTCCACCATTACCTTCCCTGTGCATTGTGCCACGTTGAGTTTTCACAGCCCTGTTTGCTGCATCACTGTGTTTACTGCGCCACACTGAGGTGAGTTATTTCAATCAATGAGCCACCACAACATTGTATAAATACACTTATTTTAGGTACTCCCTATTGAGTCATTATTTTAAGTGGATTTGGTTGTTTTCGGGTGATTACTCAGTTTAAAACCACATGGTAGCCCATAGGAGTACTTATGTATGCTGCACCATACTCCAGCCCTGGGATCACCATGCTGTTTGTGCACCACGCTCAGTTGGTGAGGTCCTGTTCTTAAGTCATTTGCCCACCAATATAACTTTTTAGTCTGCTTATTTAATAGATTTTGCTTGTTTTAGCTGGTGAGTGTTCTAAGGATTCCAACACATTTTTCTGCTTGCTCCATGGACATGAGTGGTTCAGGCAAATACCTATGTAGGTAGCCAGCAAAATCCCTTTGTTAGGAATTAGCCTGGCTAACAACTAACTGTCTTTTCAATAGATTGGGGGGTTAAAAAACTCTGCTTCCAGTTGGTTGCCCCATACCATTCTGCTGTTTTGTGAATTTCAGAGTTTTGTTATGGGTGAAAGGCCTCTTAGCTTTATTCTGGCAGGATGCACCTGGTTTTATGAAGTTGGCCATTATTGCCCATTTTTCCACAAAATTGCATCATGAATATTCTGGCTTGCAACATGTGTGGTCTGATTATTTTATGCAGTTTCTATTTATTTTAGTGGGTCAAGTTCTGGGGTTCAAACACATTTTACTGTTTGCTTAGTTTTGCTAAAGCTTTTTGGGTATTGATGCCTACCAGCAAGTCTGGTTGACAAGCCCACTCTCCATGGGTTTAAGTCAGGCCTCAAAGTGTACCTTCAGGAACTTAGTCTCTGTGGCTGTAATCACTAGCCCCCTGCCTGGGCTTGTTGTCATGTTTGTCATGCCTCACTACAATTGTCATTTTTATTTCTCCCATGAAACTCATATGCAAAATTGTCTAATGTACTGTGTACCTGTCTAACATTTTGTGAGCCTGCTGTTTCCCTGTTAAGTGCTTAATGCCCATTCCATTGTATATATCTACTGTAGCTACTGTGTATTTATTCCTATGAATGTAATCTACTGTAACTAATTCGGGTCGCCCCTGAAAAAGGGACTTCTGGTCTCAGTGGGCTTACCTGGTTACTAAAATCTAAATAAATAAATAAATACTAAGAAAACTGTATTTTAAATCATTTGGAGTGGGGGTTAATGTAACTGCTCCCTGTTGATTGCCCCAAACCATCTGCTTAGTTAATATATTGTTGTTTAAAGTGAGACCTGTGGTTGGGGGGTTTCAGGGTGCCAGGGTGCCAGGTGATGCATTTTTCCAGGCCTGCTTAAGGCTCGGCCATCTTGAGCACCATGCTTTCTTGGTTTGGGAAGGGGGAGTTGGTGTAAGAGTGTGGGCTGAGAAGCACACCTGGAAAGATGCATCAGCTGGAGCTCTTGTGCTAAAATGCATTGTTTTTTTAATTAAAGCAAGACGATGAGGGGTTGTATACAGGCAGTGTTGGTTTCTAGGTGTGCTTTTTCACAGAGGCTCAGCCATCTTGAGCACCATGCTTTCTTTGCTCAGTGGGTGGTGGATAAGTATACCTGGAAAGATGCTATACTGTGCTGAACTGTGATTGCTGGCTTTTTGTTTAAATTGAGGCCTGTGGTTGGGGAGGTCAAGGAGATGCATTTTTCCTTTGGGAGTGCATGACTGTCGAGGGGTTCAAACAGGCATTGAAAACCTTTTTATGGAGCCTCGCTTATGATAGCTCCACCTAATTCTGATTCCCTGATATTTATTATACCTGTATGCTGCTTATTTATTATTATGTTTACTGTTTGATATGGTTGTTTTATCTTTTTATAATAACTGGTCAACAATTTCTCTCAGTGTACTGACCAGGTTGATATTTTCCATAACAACTGGCTGGTTGTTATGACGTTCATGAACTATGCCAGTCAAACTATGCTGCTGCCTCATTGGCCAACATTCTGTATGTGGGCGGGGCCAAACAGTCTCACAAACTGCTGGAAAAAATTGCTGGCCTGTTATTATAAAAAATAAAAGATGGGAAGGGTGCTTCATATGAGAATTTAATGCACACCCTCGTTGTGGGATGCTTTGATAAACCCCTCGGGCTTTGCCCTTGGGGTTTATGTAGCATCCCACAACTTGGTCGTGCATTACAATTCTCATATCAACCCCTTCTCCATCCATTATTCTCTATGTAAAGCACCTTGATGACCCGAAAGGTGCTTATGTGAAATACATTTTTTCTATTATTATTATTATTATTTCAGGCCTGCTTAAGGCTTGGCCATCTTAGGATTGCCATGTGCTTTCTTGGATTGAGGAAGGGAGGTTGCTGGAAGGCTGTAGGCTGGGAAGCATGCCTGGAAAGATGCATTATCTGGGGCTGGTGTGTTAAAACAATGCTTAATGCTGATTTTTGTGATTGCTGCCTTGTATTGAAATGTGGACTTTTTTATAATGTATTTTATTTATTTATTTATTTATTTATCAATTTGGATTACAACTTTTGAGTTTACAACTCTTTTACAAAGGTTCCAAGTCATACATTGAACAAACTTTAACGCAGACAGGGTAACAGTCATAGACAGGAGTATACAGCAGGAGCAACAAGTAATGATTGAACGTACATTATGAGAATATAATGTGCAAAAACATATCCATTCAAGCAGTAACTTTTGACAATAGTCAAGGTACAGTTTATCATTCTACCTGTCTCAAAAGGTGCTGCCAGAGTTGGCATTGTCTTTTTAGCCTAGGAGGAGGTAGCAGTGGGGGTAGAGAAAGGGGTAGTTTGAGGAAAGTTAACACAGGCTGAGGGGGAGATAGTGGTTGAGGTGAGGAGAGGGTATATGGGAGAGAGAGAGGAAGAGAGACAGGGATAGAGGGAGAGAGGGCAGGAGAGCACAAGAATAGAAGGGAAGGTGGAGATAGGGGTGAGTGGGTGGGATAGGGAGAGAGAAAAGTGGGAGGGGGAGTGTGTGAAAGTTGTATTGTGAGGGAGTGGGGAGGTGAGAATGTATAGTGTGGCGAAGAAGCCTAAGTAGAGTAGAAAGTAGGGGGAAAGGAACAGCCTATCAGTGTCAGTGACTCAGCAGGTAGCACACTCACCTCTGAGTCTGGGAGATCAGAAGGCTGTGGGTTCTGTCTCCATCATACCTCTCATCTGTTCCTGATTTTGGCTCAAAATGTTACTCTGTCCCTCCTAAAAATTGTCTTTCCATGACCAAAATGTGGGGGTTATAAGCATAAAATAATATCAAGCATTAAAGTTACAGACCTGTTCTTCCTTAGATAATGCATTTTATACCAATCCCATTATGGTACCAGCTTCCTGAGTGGAAATCTCCAATTTTAAGGAAGTGTTCCTTATTTTGGTCCTTTGTCCCTGAATTTATTAAGCCTTGTCCCTGATGTATGAGGCAGGAGGTTGAGAGGTATGATCCCCACACAAGACACATGGGTTAATATTCCAAAACTGACACTGTAGTGCAGCATGAGGGAGGTGCTGCACTTCTGAGGTGCCGTCTTTCAGATGAGTCATTAAACCAAGGTCCCATCTGCCTGTTCTGGTGGTAGTTCAGGTGATGTTAAAGATCCCATGGCACTTCTCGAAAAAGAGTAGGGGTATTTAGTTTTATTTAGAAATCATACAGAGACAACAAAAAAAAAACCCAGAATATATCAGTACACACATAGGTCCATAAGTCATAAATGAACACAACGGGGGAAAAAAGGAAAAAGAAACATGAAAACAAAAATTAAAAAAAAAACAAAAAAAAACAAAGTGAAACTGGATGCACCTTATCACAACATTTCCCTTTCCCTGGTGAAACCCCCTTACCAGTCTGTGTACTATAGTTAAGAAGAGAAAAAACAAGCAAACCATTATATTCTTAAGTAATCAATACATCCGAGTTTGTGACCCAAGGAAGATTTCTGCAAGAATGAATAAGCCTAGCTTGTACTCTTTCTTTTAGTTCTTTATGACAAATGAATTTCAACTCCCATGTAATTTTTCCTATTAGCTTTGTAAGGGCTACATTTTTCTGTTGTAATGTAAATTAACAATGTGAGTTCCAAATATATTACTTCACTGCCATGAAGATTACTTGCAAAATAGATATTTCCCATAGACCCCAGGCTTTATCAAAGGAACCATACAGGATTGTATCCAAATGTACATTCTGGAAGTTAGGCATATTCCATTTTTATGCTAATAAAATCTAAAATGATGAGATGTATGAACATGAAAAAAACAAATGAGATATGGTTTCCAGCTGCTGTGAACGCTGGGGCATAGAGCACAGTCTTTCTGGTACCTGTTTGTGTTTCTGGTTAGCTTTTACATTGCGTTTGTTGTGACAACATAGCCAGTGCACATCCCACATTTTTCTGGTATTCTCGGGTTATTTAAATAATCCAATAATGTTGGAAGTGAAGCTTCTGGGCAACTGGGAAAGATAACTGGCTCACAGAACTTTTACCTGTATAATCTACTTATAAAGGAACTTCCTGTGTAGATTAAGGACCATATCAGTTGTGATTTGCCAAATTTTAATTTAACAAAAATATCTTGCACATATGGTGGTCTTATGTTTGTGTGTTTTATCTGCCTTAAGGAAGCAATGGACCATTGTGTGAACCATGTACTGCAAAATAAATCATATAAAGTTTTCCAGGCTGAAGTTACCTGTGTTAACAAAGGTCTCAAATTTGTTGTAATATATATGCAGCAAAACATTGCTATAGGATTCACCATCCCTATGCCTTCTTTTTCCTTAGGAAGGCATAATATGATTCTTTTCAATGGATTTAATCTACTTCGCAATACAGTGTGGAAGAAGATACTGTATAAGATAGCTTCCATTGTTTTGTTTTTTTCGGGGAGGATAAAATGCTAATGTGTAAAAAGATATGGAGTAAAAAGTTTTCACCAAATGTATCCTTTTTTTGTTAACCATCTGCAACTTATTCCAATTTTGTACCATGCCCTGTGCTTGGCAGATTTTAGATTCCCAGTTAAAAATATCCAACTGACCATGTCCAAAAAGGATTCCTAATATTTTTATGGGTTCTTGGGTGAAGGTAATACCAGCTATGGCACTGGAGAAGCTGGCCTACCTAATTGTCTCCCTATACTTTTCTCTAGGTTTAAAGTGGTTCATGACAGTGCCCCTAACCTATAACATATCTCTATCACCTGCTCCACAAAGACCTTAGTTTTTGTCAAAATGGTAATGTCGTCTGCATGTGTTGGTGCTATGTGTGGTGAAGTATATGTATCTATTGTTATATGTGTAAGTAGCGGGGTAGAGTTAAGCACTCTAAGGAGGGGGATCAATGCTGAAAACATATAGCAATGGGCTCGGCAGACAGCCTTGTCTTAGTCCTCTCTTTATTCAGGTCATTGGGCCCAACCATTCATTTATATTGGGTGTGAACATTGCTGTATTGTGTAAAGATTTGAGCTGGTATGCCATAGTAAGCACGCACTTCCCATAGGTACTGGTGTTCTACTGTATCAAACGTTTCCTTTTGGTCTAGTGAAAGAAGAAATCCTTCTATTCCTGTACTGTTGTCCCTCTCTATTAATTCTCTTAGTAATAGGAGATGGTCACTCATCTTCCATTCTGGAATGGAGCAGGATTGGGAGGGTGAAATAAGGTAAATAGCAGCTTGTAATAACCTGGCATGCAATATTTTGGACAAGATTTTGAAATCAATGTTAATGAGACTGATGGGTCTCCAGTTTGACAGATCAGCTTTATTCCCTTTCTTATATAAAAAAAAAAATAACAGTCCATTTGCCATCTCTAAAGGGATGGCATGCTGCCTTAGCATATATGTAAAAGCAGCAGCTACGTATTTTGAAATGGAGGCTCCTAACATTTTATATAACCCAGAAGCTAAGCCGTCAGGCCAGGTGCTTTATTATTATGTAATGCTTGAATTGCAATTTCTGTTTCTACTGCTGTGATATCTCTGGTGAGTTCCTCTAATACAAATGAGGGGCATACCGGTGTATGAGCTGAATTTAAAAACTCCTGTACTTTACCTATCAAAGGATGCATCTGAGAAAACAGTTTTGTTGCATGTAGTGCATCTAGTCTTAATAAATCCTCTTTGTTTGAAAAAAGTCTGCTGTCTGAATCCATAAGATGGTCTATCTGTTTCTGTGTTATTCTTTCCTTCATATGTATGTAAGGACATATACTTTCTGCTTTTCCATGTACACTAAAGTGCTGCTGGTATTGTAGTCTTTCTTGTTGCTTTAAGTGAAAAGTCTACATTTCTTGCTTTAAATGCTTGATTTTAGCTGAAAAATCATGTTTTGTGTTTCAGGCTAAGGATTGCAGTTTTCGGAGTTGCTGTCTCTGTTGTAGGTATTGTATATATACGGTATCCTTATTTTTGTTACTTTCTGATTGTAAAAACCATCTGCGTGTGCTCTTTGTGTCTTCCAACCAGAGAGCAGGGTTGTCATGCATGTCTAGAATGGATTTCTTCATAGAAATAAAGTAATGGATATTTTGGGACAATTCCATGTTTACCAACAGAGAAGACATAAATTTCCAGATGTCAGGTCCTTGATAGAGATGCAGCAAATTTTTAATCCACCGGCAAAGTGGACATGAAGTGGCCACTTCACGTTAGCAGAGCACAACACGAAGTGGACACTGTAAAGTGCTCACTTTGTGTTATCATTATTACTTCACATTGCCATTATGCCTTAATGTGAAGTAAGGCGAAGTGAGAAGTAAATAGGCAGCCCACACACATCACATGGCTTACAGGTCTGTAAGTCACGTGCTTTAGCCAGGCAGGAAGGAAGTGAGTCAGAGAAGCAGTTTCACTTTCTTTGCATTCTTAGAGGGAGGAAGCTTTGTGAGAGGAGAGTAGGGAGTGAAAGAGCTTGATTGCCGCTTGCCTTTAAGTACTGAAGAAAACCAACAGCTTTTTTAAAAGTTATATCTTTATTTAATTTTTGTATTGTATTTGTTTTTTTGTTAGTGAATTTCTTTTTATGTTTTATTTTGTTGTGTGTGTGTGTGTGTGTGAGACTGTGTGTGTCAGTGAGTGTCAGTGTGTGTGTCTGCATGTGTGCCAGCCTGGGGACTTGTTGTGTCAGGATGGACCCAGGAGAAGGCGAGTCGCTGGTATGTGGGCACAGCCGGAAGGAAGTGTGGACACGTGGGGGTGGTCATGTCATGCTGGACCACTCCTGACTACTGGGTGTTACTTCCTCCCATGTTGAAGCAACAGGAGCAGCAACAGTAGCAACAGTGCCACCGATGGCTGCTGTGCATCCACCTTCTCTGTCACTACCACCACCACCACTGGTAGCAGTTGTAGGGGCTCCAGCAGCACCCCTTCACCACCTCCACAGCCACAGGAGATGGCCCTGGAAAATGTAAGTGGTGTGACTCGTGCGAGGACTGTGTCTGGTCCCCCCCCACAGCTCCCCACTGTGGGAGTTTTTTAACTCTGGGGGGAGACAGTACAGTGGTGGTGTGCCATCTGTGTGGTGTGCTAGTGTGCCATGGCCTCCGTGGGATGCATTTAGGGACCGGTGGCCAGCGCACTCACATGCTCAACCACCACAAGGCAGACTGGCAGGCTGCCATGGAAGGGGCCAGGAGTCCACTTGCTGGCCATTCTGTGGCAGAAGCTGAGAGTGCTGCTGGGGTGGGAGTTGTGCCTCGCAGTCACCACCGCAGCAGGATGAGGGCCTGTACAGCAGCTGCTCCAATGCCATCACCGCCACCACAGCCACCATCACCACCTTCTCCACCACCAACCCCACTATCTGGATTCCCAGCTGCAGTGGACCACGCCACAGTCCCTGCAACACAGCATGACATCTCGCTGGTGTTGGCAGCTCTGGAAGAGAACAATCAGAGGTTCGTGCTTTGTAGCACCAGATCAACACAACAGAAGAACAGCAGCAGCAAATAGTTAGAATGCTGCACCTGCTGTTGGACCACCACGGCATCCCACGGCCACAGTAACTTACGGGATTGTTTTCTGCCCCCCATTCCACCCCACCCCACTACTGTGTTGTACTGTTTTTATGTGTTTTTTTCTTTGTTGTTGTTTAATCATACACATTTTCCCTTCCTGGGGAAAATTTCTTGCACCACATAGTGCAATACATTTCTGTGAAACTACCTGTAATTTCATTACAGTGTGTCACGTGAAGGAGGAATTACCATTCTGAAAATCTGCCCACATTCTGCCTCCTTTCTCAGCAACATTAGGATGTGATGCCAGGAGAGCATGTGTGCGTGCTCCTTACTGTGAATATCTAATTGTCTGGCAGCTTTCTGAATTTTCTTTATGTTATAATGGTCAGTTTGTGGTGAAACGTGTGGGCACATTTCCAGTAAGAAGAGCCTTGTTAGTGGAAACATTCCCACATTTCACCACAAAGTCAACCTTATAACATAAGGAAACATTGGGATAGCTGCAGCACAATCACTATAGTGGAGCATGCACCTGCACTCCCCGTGGCATTAAGTCCTAACATTGCTGAGAAAGGGGGGCAGAATATGGGTGACTTTTCTGAATGGTAATTCCTCTGTCATGTGACAATTTGTAATGAAATTATGGGCGGTTATCACAGAAATATATTGCACTCTGTGGAGCAAGAAATATTGCAGTGGGAGTAAGGCCCCCATATATTAGCTTATGTGCATCACCATAACTAAGTAATGTGGTGAATCTCTGTATAGCAGCAGAGCAACAATCTGTTGAGAACTCTGACCTATGTTTTTTAATGCTATGCTACAACTTCCTTTACTTACATCCTGACTGACTGGAATGATACGAGAATTTGCAGTAGTTGAGTCTGCTGTACTACCTTTTTTCATGTGTAAAATGGTGAAAGGCGCATTCCTTTTAAATTGGCGCTGACCAGGTCTTTGTCATTGTTTTCCTCTGCCTTTCTCCATCACATCTGTTAGTTGTTATATATCACTTCTCTTCTTAATTAGCAGTTATGCAGCAGGCAGTGTTTTATGACACCACGGAACAATAATTATTGAAAAACAGCTGCAAATAAATACAAACCTGGTCAGAACAATATTGGAAGGCATGCAAATTTTTTTTCATACATGAAAAAAGTAGTCAACTAAGTAAAGCAGACATAAATTGTGAAAATAAGTGTATGTTTCAAGTCACAACTCCGAGGTAACTAGTGACTGTGGCAATGTAAAGTAGCATAAAAAAGTACAGTTCAAAATTGTCATGACATTCCTGCAACGCTACTTTAATTGTAATGTCAGACATCATGAGCTCACAACAATCACACAACATGCAAAAGTGGCCAAGAGTCCCAGATTTTTTCTGCAGGCCCAAAATGCATCCTCCTCGTGTGCAGAAATTGATAAGTGGTAACACAGTGAAATGAGACTGTTTCTGGTGCACTCAGTCATGCGCTCAGTGTCCCCAGATTTTCTGCAGCCCCAAAATGCATCCTCCTTGTGTGCCGAAAATTGACAAGTGGTAATACAGTGAAATGAGAGTGTTTCAGCACCTGCAAAGTTCCCCAGAATTAATAGTGCATTCAGTCAAGCACGCAGTGGTGGCACAGAGTCCCCAGATTTTTTCTGTTGTCCCAAAATGCATCCTCCTCGTGTGCAGAAAATTGACAAGTGGCAACACAGTGAAATGAGACTGCTTCAGCACATACAAAGTCCTCCAGAATTAATGGCTCACTCAGTCATGCTTGCAGAGGTGGCACAGAGTCCCAGATTTTTTCTGCAGGCCCAAAATGCATCCTCCTTGTGTGGTAACACAGTGAAATGAGAGTGTTTCAGCAAATGCAAAGTCCCCCAGTATAAAATGATGACCGTGAGTGTCCTGTTGCTGGTCCAATGTGTTCTGTGAGGCGATTCGAGCAAATGCAATGTGATCATCTCAAATGGATTGAAGGGTCCCCTTTGGCTGTACACTAATAGTAGCCTTGGTAAGTAGATATATGTATATAGATATATATATAGATATATGGTTGTGTATTTTGTAGGTGAGGAGGGGGGTTGACATGGACGTGTACTCATGGTATTGTTCTGCATCACAGGTCACAGAAACTATAGGTGTGCACATTCCAGTGCTCAATGAGAATTGTTTGTGCTGAAATTGGAAATGGATAACTCTCAAGTACATGAAAGTAAGTATTTTTTGGGGGTAATGGGGGGATCATATTTGCTGGTTTGTCTGTAATGGTTTCTAATTTTGTTACTTCTCCACAGATTTCATCTGCATCCTTCAGGAGTCCGGTTGTTGTTAATGATGGTCTTGGTCATCTCATGAAACAACTTCTGCATGTTGCATGTGTGCCCAAGCCCGGGGAAGGGGGGTGCCTGATGTTGAAGAACTTTTTGGGATAAGGCCAGTTTGACAGAACAAAAAAGCATCTGGAAGTTTTCTAAAAAAAACAATGAATGACTTCTTACAACTTAATTGTTATTTCCTCCCTGTTTCTGAATATCAAATCAAGTTACACTGTCTGAAACCCACATCTTGTCAACCAACACAACCTGTGTGCAATATTTGCTGCAGTCTTTCCAAAACAATGAAATGGATGAACTAAAATCTTCATACTTAACAGAATGGATTTCACATGGATATTCCATCTCTTCCTCTCTGTATGGTACAGCTGCAGTACCATTCCCACAGAGTTTTGGCGATGGAGATTTTTTTTTGTTAATGTGTAATAGAAACAAAATAAGTGTACCGTATGTGTTTTACCATTGCTCTGAAAAGTTACAGAAAGCAAAATATACAACTAAAGGAAGTGAAGCAGCATAACAAACATGAGCACACATACCTTATCATTTAAATATTAAGAAGCTTTGTGTCTCTGGCTGATGGATATGGTGGTCCAGACAGACTCAGGCTCAGTGGTGGCAGTGGCTAACAGCAGTCCCAGTGGTAGTGGTCTGGGGGGTGGTCAGACTCAGGCTCACTAGTAGCAGTGGCCAACAGCAGTCCTGGTAGTGGTGGTCTGGGGGGGCATACCACCTTTTAAAAACTTCAGTTAAAATCTGCCAACATTAACCACGTCATCATCCTCAAAAAGAAAGCTGCCCTCACAGTCAACGATGCCTGAAGTCTGACTACCAGGAAATTCTTTCTCCATTGTGTTGCCATTTACATCAGTGGTGTGCCATTTCAGGTAGCTGGTGCCAGTGCCACCAGGATGGTCTGTTTCCACATTACAAAGACCAACATGACTGGGCCTGGGTATGAATACAGAGGTTGTAGTCTGTGCTGGTAAGTGCCTCTCATTCATTTTAATGAATGTTAGCAAACAAACATTTGCAGGAGACAGGTTTGTTCAACAATCCCTGACTATTGCACCTGCTGAGCTGAATACTCTCTCAACACTTACACTGGAGGGTGGGCATGTGAGGTACTTCAGTGCCACTGCAGTCAACTCTAGCCATTCACTGACCTTTCTGCTCCAGTACAAAAGAGGATTTTCAGTTATTTTCAGATGCCTGTTTTCAGACAATTATGACTCAACCATTCTCTGTGCCGCACTAAGTCCAGTGGTTGATGCATCATCCTGTTCTCCCAAATCATTTATTTCACAAATACCCACTTGGGACAAAGCCTCACAAAGTGGGTTGACACCAGTCACTTTGGATGACAGACCACATGGAACTGCAGTCCCCTTCCCCTTGCAGGATATGCTTGATGGTCCTCCAGGTACACCTTCAGCTGGATTATGCTGCTGAGGTTTGCTGACCTTGGCACATGACTTCTGTGCCCCATGAACCAAGCGCACCAGTTGACCACTGATATTTTTTACCTGTTCAGGCCCTCCTTCCAGTACTGATGCAATTCTGCATCTGTATCATAGGTCCAGCATTGTTGCTATGGCAAAGTTGTCTCTACGCTAAATGATCACAATGTGACAATTCTGGTTGAATACTGTCAGCATGTCTTGCAGCAACATACTGTTGCCACTGTCTCTGGCAATATCAAGGCCTTGCTGTACATTCACCAATATCTGCCTCAGTATCCACAGCAGTGGAATTGATTGGCTAACGGAGGCAGACTCACCACTCACTGCCTGTGTGGCATGTTCAAAAGGCCACAAAATTGTTATTACAGAGTCCATGAGGCGCCACTGTTCAGTCGTCATAGACATGGAGGCTCCAGAACTGTCACAGCTAGTGTGCATCACAAGATATTCTGAGATGGCTTTGTATTGTTCATACAACCTTTCTGCCCTGTATAAAGTGGAGTTCCATTGGGTGACAACTTTCAGCTTCAAGCGCTGCTGAGGCAGGCTGTTTTGTATCTGCAACTGCCAGAGCTGGTCACGGGCCTTTCCAGATCTTGAAAAGTGAGAGCAGACATGTTGTGCAGCAGTCAGCATTTCCTTTATAGCAGGGTGCTGCAGAAACTCCTGAACCACAAGTTTAAACAGTGGGCCATGCATGGAACATGGAAAAAAAAAAACATTTGTGATGCATTTCACCACATTTGACCCATTGTCACTTGCTATGAATCCAGCTCTCAGGGACAGAGAGTTAGAGTTTAGCCATTTGTCAATTTCAGTCAGTACCACATCCAACATGTTCTCACCAGTGTGTGAGCAGGTCATGTTGCGCATAGCAATCGTTGCATGCTGTCGAATTCCTAGAAGATTGTTACCATGACAATCCATGTCACTGCACACTACCAACATCGCAAACAACCCCCAGCACCTACGCCCAGTGTGCAGTTATACACAGATATGAACTCCCCACTGTTTTGCTACTTGTCCACATATCCATACTTAAATGGATGAATGGAGAGGAAGAATGTTGAAGGGCATGTCTTACTGAGTTAGACACAGTGCGGAACAACTTGAGGACAGCATGGGTAGAAACGTATGTCCTGGATGGGACTTTCCAATTTGGACAGGCATGTGAAGCAAACCACTGAAATCCAGAATTCTCCACAAAGGAGAAGGGCAAAAGATCAATTGCCACCATCTCCGTTACAGCAGCATTAAGTTCATGTTACACTGTATGATTCGGGGGTACTTCTGCTTATGCGCAAGAACACTCTGTAACATGTGCTGACTTAAACATTTTAAATGGGATGTGATCACAAATGGTTGAGCTCTGTGATGAATGACATTGGTAGGGGGTGGAGTGTGAACATTTGATGAAGACCGTTGCACAGGTGATGATGACAAACCCGGAAATGGTGTTATTTTGCCAGATTTGCCAACCAGGGTTGAAGTACCGCTTGCACTAGACATACTGCATTCACCACCACCACCACCACCACTGTCACAAAAGCTGCTACTCTCACCAGCACTGGACAACATTTCAAAGTCATTATGGTCCTCCACCTCATCATGCCTGTAGTAATCCTCTGCTCATATTACCTCAGTACTGCACATGTTTAATTTACCACTGGACTTAACAGTCATGGAAGGGGATAACATGCTAGCTATGGTTGTCAGTGACAAGGGTGAACACCCATCTGTGGTATTAGCTGCCAGCTTGTGCTGGGTCCATAGTGCCAAGTACCTATTCTTAAGATGCGTAAGCTGTCCTCCTGTGCCCAGATGGCTCCCCTTTTTACCTCGACTCACACACACATGGCAAACCTGGCAGATTGTAACTGACTCATCATCTGCATCTTGAACAAAAAAATCCCAAACAAGGGATTGTGATGCTCTGCTTTTAACACGTCTATGATGTGGCTTATTTAAGTCCGTTATTTTAAGCCCTGAAGTGTGGAGGGGGCACGTGATGTTTCAGGCACTGCACACACCTGGACTGCAACTGATCACAGTGACTACCTATTATATTTGTTACTAGGTCATCATCATCAACTAAAACCAGTAGATCACAAGTTTTTACAAGGGGGGGATTCCTGCAAACAAACTCAGACACAGCCACTTTGAATTTCTTTTTCTCTGGTTCCCAACTGGGGTCAATTACATCCTCATCATCATATTCACCAATGTCACACACATCCACATCTTCTGCTTGGTTTCTAGCATGTGGACTGCATGTTGCAACAACAGCAACATCATCGTCATCATCACATTCATCATCAGCATCTACACCACCATCACCTGATATTTTTTCACCACACTGTGAATCACTGCATGGAAAATGCGTGACGTCAACTGCCACAGTGGACGGAATATCACATTGTATGCTATTGTTGACATGATTATCAGAATCCTCAGGTTCAGTTATTGGGATGTTACTAGGAAGTATCATATCACCTATGCTGCCACTCACTTGCACTGCTTCACACTCTATTTTTGTATACAGTACACTGGTCAGAATTAGAACTTGATGCAACAATACTAATACTACCACCACCACTAACACCAGTAACATAAACACCACCAGCTGGGAAAACATCATCTCCTCCAACTACGAGTGAAGCTACTGATTGGGCTGTAAAAAACATTGCAGGAGAAATGCCTTTCCTCACATCAGCAATGCACTTCTGCACCTGTGTACTACTACCATGCCCACAGAGTATCTTACTGCCAACATTGCCATGGCAAGAAACAGCTTTGCTTGCATGTCTCTTTGCAGGCATTTTGGGGGATCAACTACAATATTATAACCACATTCAGATTTTGATACGTTTACTCTCTGATTGGGGGGACGCTGGATGTGAAGCTAAAAAAACAACTGTAGTTTCAGCAACAGATAAGAGACTAGTCTGTCATGCAATGAAAGCAACTTCAGTAACCAGTGGTTCTGATGAGGTCACAAAACAATCCAATCTGGTAAAAAATTCCTTTTGAACGTGGAGGTGGGGGGAGCACTTAATGCAAACAGTACAGATTTTTACGGCAGTACAAGCAGCAAAACAAAAAACAGATACCACGATAGCAGTACAAAATTAGGCAGCTGCAGTGGATAGCAGGTTTGCACTGCTGTGCCTGCAATTACACTAGTCTGTGGCACAATAAAAGGTGTATTATTTGATGTCACACAACACCACACACACACTCACACATAAACAGTTTGTGTGCAATGCTGAACGAGTAATGCGTAGCAAATGCAAAAGTTCAGTACTATACCACATTATGTATTGTAATGTGAACAACCTGAAATTATGAATTGCTGCACCACATCCACACAACAAACAGCAAGAAAATGTCAACTATTACTGACAATATTACTGAGTGTACATTAGCACAGTCAGTTATATAACAAAAATTTAACCAGAAAACAAAGAAATCACTGTTTCTCCAACTTAAATCTACCTACACCAGAGATACGCCCCTCCCCCAAAGCACACTTTCACTGTCTTTCACCACACACACTCAATGTTGTAAATTAGCATTGAAATCCACACAAAAACAAAAATGCTCCATGGTATGAGCACAGGAAGGTTTCCTACGATCGATGAACTAAAGTTGGAGCCCCAAAAAAATGCAAAGATTTTTTTAACAGCTCTTACTAGATTTCTATGACAGACAGCTATCTGAGCACATTGTCTCCTACTCCTTCCTACACATACTACTACGAACTGAAGCTGTGCAGATCAATATAGAGCCCATGTGACTTGATATCATGTGAATCACTGCAAAATTCACCTTCAGAGCTCAAAAACACGGTGAAGTGAGGCGAAGTGCATTGTCCTCAATGCACTTCACCTTAAATTTGGTGGAGTAGTGAACTGAGGAGGTGGAGCAATGCAAAGTTATTGTTTCCAATGGACTTCGCGTTCCTCATCATAATATAAAGTACTCCACTTCACGTTGCAGAACACTCTGCGAATCCACCTTTGCTCCTCGAATCACTTCACAGAGCGGATTGAGCCCACTTCGTCCACCACTAGCCCTTGAGACATTTTCTGTGGGGGTCTAATTTGCAAATCAATCATTTTGTGGTCCAACATTTCTACTTCTAATACGTTAAAAGATTAAATAGATTTGCAGATATAAATAGAAGTCTATTCTAGAGGCTAGTTTCTCTTTTTGAAAAGTTGGATGTGCTCTATTATGGAAGGACATATATGCATCTCTTAAACTGGAAGTAGTAATAATGTTTTTTGAAGTTGTCATATCACAAAATATTTTTTTCTGTTACTGTATTTTTGCCATTATCGTGTTTATCCAGCCCACAATTAAAGTCTCCTACCACTATGACTGCCTGGGAGGACAAGAAATATGACGCATGGTTTTAAATAGTGCAATTCTGTCTGTTTTGGTTTGTGGAGCATACACATTGATGAATCTATAATGTTGCCTGAAATTATTTTTTCAGGAATTAGCACTCTGCCTGGAACTAAATCTAACAGTTTTATTAATTGCATCTGAATACTGGATTTAAAAAGAAACCCTTCTCCTGAGCAGGTATCTGTGCCAATAGACCAATAAGAGGGACCAACATGCTATAATTTAACATTAGTTCCAATTTCAGTTGTGGTGTGGAGTCTTGTATCCTGTAAAAATAGAATATTAAAGTGGCGTGATGGTAGATAAGGCAGTACTATGCTTCTTTTCCTACTGCTCTTCATACTATTCACATTAATAGAGCCAATAGCTAAAGAAGCAGATGACATTTGAGTAGTTAGGTAGTGTCTTTAAAGGATACTCAGAATAATGAGGAGAAAAATATTTCAGGGGGGTTCTTTTTAGTCCTTTTTGGCTTTCTTTGCTTCCCCTTTGGTTTCTTTTGCTGCACTTCAGGTTCAGATTGGGGGTCAATGCGTGAAGACCAAAGAGAAGAGCCTTCTGAATCTGCATTTGAGATTTCTGAGATAGCTTGGAAAGCCTCATATCTATGATGCAATAATATTTCTGAAGTTCTAGACACCTTAGGGGTAGGTTGTTCAGAGGACAAAGTCCATCTGGTAGATCATTTCTCCACTTGGGGGTGGGGCATTGCTACTAAGTCTGCTGAAGTGGTTGAAACCTCTTCTGTGGAGGGAGCCTTGTTACCTTCTCTATTCTGGTCTGGTATGGGGAAGTAACCTCAGCTCTCCTGTGTAGAATGGGGGAAGCTCTGGGAGGGTCTGGAGGAGGAGTCTGAACCCTGGGGTTTGGGTCTTGATGTGTTGGGGGGATTCCCTTTGAGCAATGGCAATCAATAAATGTTGCTCTTCACCTTCAGTAGAGTCAGTTTTATTATGGGCTGCCCATGGACAGCTCTGATAAGTATTGTGATGCTTGGCCAGCTGGTTATGATTGTTCTATGATATTTGTAATACAGAATGTAGCATGTGACTTGTCTTACAGGAGACATCCTGTGCCCCTGGGATGACCCCGCCACCAGGATTCATTAAAAATGACTAAGATATATAACTAACCAGGAGATTTCACTAAGGAAATTAACTTCCTTGAGAAGTTGCATTTTATGGCCGTGTTTATGGCCTCCTGCCTTTGAAGCTGGGAAACTAAAATATACATTTTATGACTTTAGATAAGCTGATCCCTGTAAAGCTGTATTGCATGTAGATGGGAAAAGCTGTACAATCCTAGACCTGTCTTGGGAACAGGAAAACCACACAAGATCAAAGGAAAGGCTTAATTTAAAGACTGTCATAATTTGGGAAATTAGTTTTTGCTGAAGTCACAATATTTAATATACCTCCTGATAGGACATCCTGTTTGGTATATTTTTTTATATTCTGAAAGGAGGAGCTAGATGACAACATGGAAGGGTTTGAAACACAGTGTTTTAAATTGTATTCTGTGTTTCAACTGACACATTCCTTTCTGAACTCCTAAGAAACAAGATCTCAGATCTAACTAAGGCACTGGTAGAGGTATACATTAGATAGAAAAAGTCTAACTGTATGTTGGTAGGAATTTGTACTTTTCCTTGTTTGCTTTGTGACATAGTGTTCTATGTTTACATTTTACATATTTTTATCCATTTCAGTAAACCTTTTATTCCAAATACTGCCTGGGTCTTCCAAGTTCTTTCTTTTGCATGTGATGTATTGAGGGTTAAGAGTTGACAAAACTTTTCAGAGGTTGGAATGGTGTTACAAAATTGAAAAAAGTTAAGAATAAACCTAAGGTCTTTTATAGAGTTTTAAGGGTTCATTTTGGATACCTGGTTAGGTGCCCTTAGGCAAAAGATATCTGGCATCCCCCTGAAGAGCAGACTATCTGAGCCTGTACATTTGGATACGCTAGCATAAGGTTCACAATTTGAATCCCCCCAGAACTTGAAACTAAAGGTGATTCGGACCCACAAGCAGACAGGAGGGTTACCTTGTATGTTACCTGTTCACAATGCTGCACTTGGAGGTTGGCACTGTGGGAGCAAAGGGCCTGACCTACTGAGTGAGGCTGTGACAAGTATGGCTTAAGGAATTGCATAGGTTACATTTAGGTTTATTAAGGCAATTCCCAATAGTGTGGCCTTGCTCCTGGCATAATGTACATTTCACCTGGTTACAATTATTACTAAGGTGAGAGGTAGAACTGCATTTGTAGCAGGCTTTGGGCTGGCCTGCATAAAAGAACACTCTCCTGTTCCTGCTTATAAAAAAAGAGTTAGGGAGATGGCTTAGACCAGCATCTGTGGTATGCAACATAACTTTCACCCTTCATCCTCCCGTCCATATGTGCTCAGAATCGAAAATAGCTTCTGGGGCTTCTAACACTGAACACTTCTGCTTAAGCCAGTATGTCAGGTCTGTGATGCTTACCCCCTCATTTTGGAACAAAACCATGATGGTTTTATAAGCAGGCTTTGTCAGGGGTATAGCTTCAAATGAGTCCCATAATGGGGTTTGCTTCAACACTTGATATTTTGGCCAAAACCTCTGTAAAGCTGTATTTAATTTAAAACTAATATCAAATATGGTCTCACCTAAGTCATGGATAAGTGCATGGATTTCATTAAAAAAAAACCTCATTGACTCTTTTAGCAAAGGTCTAGCTACAAATACTCAGTGTGGTAATAAGTCCATTCCACCTTCGTACAATAGTCTCACTGCATTATGCCATTTTGCTGGAAATATGGGTTGGTGAGAAAGAGAAGCAAATGGTCGGGATGAAGTTCTATTAATTTGTTGAAGTGGTGCTTCTGGATGCCCCCCTGGTGCAGCTGTTACTGTAGACAAATGAGCAGTTTCAGGAACAGAAGAAACATCAGCAGGTACTTGCAGCATTTGATTTTTTAGTAAACTGCACTTTCTCTGGTAATGTTATAGGAGAGTTTGGTAAATTTTTTACACTATCCCCATTCACTGTCTGTTCAAGAAAGGTATCTGTATTTACCTGCGCTTTTGATCCTGAGGCAATCATGATGGGTTTCAGACCAGACATCCAGTGTCCCATTTCAAAATGAACCCAGCCCGCTCCTTGCAGGGCTTTGTTTACTGGCCAAGAATTTGTTGCATCCACAGTAGCCGAGGGGCGTCTTAGGCCAGACCCATAGTCTGTGCTTGCCATTCCCAGTGCTCCCTCTGTCTTATGACTCATTGCTTCAGTATTTCCACTGCTTTCACTGACTCCACTGACAGCTTCAGGCACTGCTGAGGGAACACCTGTTTTAGATGTACTGCTTACCTCCTGAGATGATTCATTCACAGAAAACACTGTTGCCGACTGACCTGCAGAATTATGTCCCATGCAATGCCCCAGTTTTTGTGCTAACAACAACGCTTGTTTAAGGGTGAACTACTTCTGAGCAAAACATTCTTTCTCTTCCTTCATTAGTTTTTGTATTTGTAGCACTGACATCACAGCAGTCTGTGCAACATCCATAACATCTGCTGTACTTTTAGACATAGATTTAAAGGGTACTGCATTACCAATTAATGCTTGTTCTTGTTCTTCCTTATTTCTCTGGGTTTTCTCCTGATTTCTCTTGGTCTCAGTCATATTTGAGGCAGGGGATGAGACCTGTTCCCCAGCCTCTTCAGCATCCATCTGTTCCACCCTCTCCTCCAAGGCAGCCATCTTGGTTGGTGACCAGGATAACAAAGGTTCCCCTACTGGAGAGTAGGGGAATTTCCCTGGTGCCCTGGCCAAATTTCCCCATTCACTCAAAATACCATCAACAGCTTACTCTGGTTCAAGGTCAGCTGGCATTCATCTGTATTCCCTTCCCCCCAGGAGGTGCCTGAAAATCAGCAAGAATTTGTCTAGCGCACTTAACCAGTCAACAAAAATGAAATAAATAAAATATAGTAACTAGTATTTGCATTTTGAGCATTAGGCTTGGATGATATGTACCAGTGTCCTGGATTAGCTTGGCGGGAAGGTTCTGGAGGACACCGGGTGGTTCATTTTTTCTTGGAAGGTATTCACAAGAATTGCTACTGACAAGGAACTGCTTTAGTTCAGTTTTAAAGATCCTTTGGCTAGCCATGTTTTGTGTTGCTGCATGTATCTCATTGAGCCAGAGTGGGGCTCAGTATGAGAAGGATCTCTGTTCCCGTGTGGGAAGCGAGAAGCTAAGGATTTGCTCACATGCAATGCTTCTTTCCAGGTGTGCTAGTTCACAAAGGCTCTTTCAGTCATCTTGAGCACTATAGCTCAGTGGGTGCTGGATGAGCACCTCCTAGAAAGACGCTATACTCTGCTGAACTGTGATTGCTGGCTTTTTGTTTAAATTGAGGTCTGTGGTCAGGGGGGTCCAGGAGATGCATTTTTCCAGGCCTACTTAAGGCTCAGCCATCTTATGAATGCCATGTGTTTTCTTGGATTTGGGAAAGGGAGTTGGTGGAAGTGTGTTGGTTGAGAAGCATGCCTGGAAAGATGCATCATCTGGGGCTGGTGTGTTGAAACAATGCTTTGTCTGGATTATTTGTGCATAATTATTTTACTATTGCAGGCTTTTTCTGCTTAAAGTGTGATCTGCTTGTTTAAAGTGAGACCTTTATGTCCCTAGGGCACCCCACCTGCCCCCCACCGCTAACCACCAACCCCAAATTCCTGCCCCCCAAGTAACCCCGACATATCAATTCGTAGGATGCTCCCACCCTTTCCCACCCACCCGGCCCTCCAAGACCCTTCATTTTTCTCACATCCATTTTGTTTGCAGGAAAGTGCGGTTGTGCCTCTATTTTGTTTGCAGGCAAGTACGGGCATGCTTCCATTTTCTTTGCAATGCAAGTGTGGGCATGCATCTATTTTGTTTGCAAGGAAAATGCAGGCAAACCTCATGCTGCTCTACTCTACCTCATGTGGTGTCACCATATGTGCTGCTCTACTCTATCTCATGCTGCTCTACTTGACCTCATGAGGCATCACAATGTGTGCTGCTCTACTCAACCTCATGCTGCTCTACTTGACCTTGTGCGGTGTCACCATGTGTGCTGCTCTACTCTACCTCCTGCAGCTCCACTCTACCTCATGCAGTGTCACCATGTGTGCTCTACCCTCGTGCTGCTCCACTCTATCTCATTCAGCTTAACCATGTGTGCTGCTGTGCTCTACTCTACTCTACTGCTATTTTGTCCTGTGCCCTCCTCATTGTTTTCCATGAGTGAATTTATCTATTTGTTCTGTGCTGTTTTTCATTATGGCATCATGGATTTTTTTTGTCATCTTGTGTTTTAATAGTTTTGGAAAGATGGATCAAAGTGAAACAAGGACATGTCAAATGCCATGTGTGTCTGCTACTGACTTGCTCTGTGGGGATGTGAAGAATTGTTCTGTACTGCTCACAGTAAAAGAAAGAAATCAGCAGTATCGGAATAACTTTAGAAAGTATTCACAATGCATCCAGGACTATAAAGAAAAAGCAAAAGGACATGCACAGAAGTACAGAGAGAAAATGACAGAAGAACAACGCATACTTGCTAAAGAGAAAAGTCAATTGTGAATGCAGAGAGACAGAAAAAGGAAGAGGGACATGACACCGGATATTGTAAAACCATCTGTAATCCCTTTTGTAACTAAAGAAACAACTAAACAAACAGAGAAACAGAAAAGAGAATATTGGAGAGAGAGAGAGAGAGACAGAGAGAGAGAGAGAGAGAGAAAGAGAACAATGCATGTTGATGACCTCCCAAAAACACAGAAGAATCAATGAAAAACAATGACAAGGATACCATGAAGTGAAGAAAACATGAACAACCAAGCCCATGACCTTAGCCACTACCACCACAAATTCTATGGAAACGCAAGTGAGCACACCATCCAACACAATGGAAACATAAATGAGAACACCCTCCATTTCCAGCACAACAATGACGGTTGCCTTGGACAAAAGCGCAACACCCAAGGTCTGAAAGCTCAATTAAAAAGGCTGTGCAGAGAGCATGTGAAGGACTGCCCAGGTCCCCAATCAGGTTTGCTGCAACAATTACAAAAGTTATCTCTTTGGCCAAATCCAAAAAACAGGCTGCCCTCTCAAAGTTCGGATGTCACACCAAACTGAACAATAGATTAGTGGATGTCCCTTAACAAAAATTAAATTTGGTTAAACAGCACAACAGGAAAGCAAACCAAGAACTGAAAAAAATATTCATTAGCACATTTCTTGTTCTGAAAAACTGCCATCTACTATGAAGAACAAGCATGTGGGGATCAGTTGGAGAAGAATGATGAGGGTATCGAAGAGCATGCAAGTTAAGAGGCACACCATTCACTAGCTGGGAATATCTGAGGAGCTGCAGAAGAAAGTATACGATTTTGTCAATATATCAACGACACTGCTTACACACAAGAAGGCATTTTCAAAATGAATTGGAAAAGCCAGATCATTCCTAGACAAAACTCTGAAAAGGCTGCATCAAGAATTCTGTGAGCAAAACCCAGATGAGAAAATTGGACTAAGTAAATTCAGCAGCCTGATAATATTAAACTTGCACGGGAGCAAAAACTGGACCAGTGTCTATGCGAGTATTGCACCAACGGTAAACTAAAGCTGTTAGCAATAAAGTGATTTTCAGAGCAGAAAAGACTTGGGTGAAAAATGTCCAATATTAATGAAGCAGTAGAGCTGACAATGTGCCCAAAGAAGGAAGGTGAGCTATTCTTTAAAAAGTTCAGTTTAAAATAAAAATTGCAAAAAGTGTAGCACTTCTGTTACTGACAAATCACTGAAGGAACTTTTACATACACACGGAACTGAAGAAGTGAAATGGCAACAGTGGGACAGTGTGACCATTTCCAAGGTCATAAATGGATCAGAAAGTAAACAAACAAGAAAAGCCATGAAGTGAAAAATTGCCACATTTCAATGTCTGGTTGAAGTCTTGAAGGAAGAGCTCCTGTTTCTGGGTTGACATCTGCATGTGGCATCCTGGCAACACCGCCAATTCAGATCACTCAGAGATAACCTTCCTGACAGCTGGGTATTGATGGTACTAGACTTTACAGAGAACTACACATGCAAGTACCAGGATGAAATTCAGTCATGCCATTGGCACCATGAGCAAGCCACTGTTCACTCTGTAGTGACATGCTACAGGCTTGAAAGATGCACAAACTTAGTTACAGAGTCACTTGTCTTCATATCTAGTAGTGATCTCAAACATGACCTCCATGCAGTTTTGCATTTCGTCAACATGTCCAGTTCCTACCTCAGAAACATCCATGGCATCAACATTGAAAAACAGGTACATTTTACTGATGGGAGTGGGAGTCAGTACAAATTGAAATGGACCTTCCAGAATATATCATTGGCTTCATCACTACATGGATTCCCAACAGAACATGCATTTTTTGGATCCAGGCATGGAAAAGGACCCTCAGATGGTGAGAGTGCGGTAGTGAAGTTACATGCAAGCCTAACTGTGCAGTCCCGGCAAGCTATTATTTGAAATGCTGCACATGTCTTTCAGTACTGCAAGAGGAATTTAACAAAGAACTTGCCATCAAAGGTTGCATTCATTACCGCAGAACATTCTTTTGGGTCAGTGACAGAAAAATTAACAGAAATGTAGGACCAGAACTAGAAACAATACCTAGAACATGAAAGGTTCAGAGTGTTCAATCAGCAAGGGATGGTGTTGAAGTCTGAGACTACAGCTGTTTCTGTGGGCCATGCAGAAAGGAGGATGGTCACTGTGAAAATGCAAGACACTTTGACAGATGGAAAAAGAGGATTATTAAGACTGCACCTGGCTATGTGCCTTCAATAAAAGAAAAAGAAACTTTAGAGCCCTTTACATCGCTGATTCTGGTCTCCAGTGCAATCACTCACACACCCACTCCTGCTTCTGATATTGAGACTCCTGGGTCATCCTCATTGCTGATTCTGGTCTCCAGTGCAATCACTCATACATACACTCTGGCTTCTGATATTGAGACTCCTGGGCCCTCTACATTGCTGATTCCTGTCTCCAATGCAATCACCAGCACACCCACCTCCACTTCTGATACCATACCTCCAGTGATGATCAGTATGTCTGCTGCTGTGAACAGATTAGTGAACATGCTGTCACTGTGACAGATTCTGCACCAGGTGCAACAAATATATCATCTGTTGCCAGCACATCTACCAGAAGACAAAAGGACAATGACCACATTCAGACAAGTTAATCTTATGCCATCTTTTACTCTAACACACTTTACATTGGACAAGTAACATCATTTGATGAAATGAAACAAGAATTTGAATATAAATTTCTGCAACGGAGCAGGGATGGCTGCTTATAATTATTGTATGATATTTGTAATATAAAAATATGGTTTGTGATTGTCTCACATAAGACAGCATGTGCTTCCATGGGTGCCCCACATTTCAGTCAAACTACGGGATGTGAAAACTGAACCATTTTCATTAACTGACTTCCTTCAGAATTGCCTTTTATAACCTTTTTATGATGTGCCTAGGCTTTTTGAAGTGTAAACCAAATGTGACTTTATGACTTCAGAAACAGGACATCATTAGGCTGATTCCTGTTGGCTTTTTAATGCATTGGTGCCAGTATGGGATTGCTAAGTTCAAAGGAAAAATGTGTAATTAAGGAGTTATATATAGGAAATGTCTTTTTTCTTCTGATGGCACCATATTTTAAACACTTCCTGACAGGAAATCATCTCTGTACTTCTATATTCTAAAAGAGGAGCTAGATGACTCACAGAAGGGGTGTGGAGACACAGAGTTTAAACTGATACGTATGTCTGAAATATATGTCATATCATTTTGGGACTCTAGAGAGACACAGCTCTCTGATCTAACTTTAAAAAGCACTTCCAGAGATAATATCTTAGATGAAAAAAAAATTAACTGTATTGTGGTAGGAGTTTTGCTTTGTAAGTTTCCCTTGTTCTTTTATGTGATTGTGTGCTCTTTGATATTTGTTCTGTATTTTATCTTACTGTTTTCATCCATTTTTAGTAAATTTATTCCTTAAGATTCTGCATGGGTCTCCTCCATCATTTCTGCATGTGGAATGCCTGTATTTTTTTAAGTTTGATGAACTGTTCAGGGGCTTAATGGTGTTACTAAGCTTGGTTAAAGGTCAAAATATACCTAAGGTCTCTTACAGACTTTTAAAGTTTCATTTTGGATACCTGGTTAGGTGCCCTTAGCCAAAAGATAAATTGCATCCCCTGAAGAGAATATTATCTGAGCCTGTACATTTGGGTACGCCAGCATGAGGTTCACAGTTGGAATCCCCCAGAACTTGAGACTAAAGGTGATTCAGACCCAAAAACAGACAGGAGGGTTACCCTGTCTGTCACCTAGTAACACTATTGTGCTCTGAGGTTGGCACTGTGGGAGCAGAAGGCCTGACCTAAGGAGTGCATTTGTGACAACGGCATCCAGACATTGATGTCATAAAGGGAAGATGACTTTGTCATGGAACGGTAACAGTGCAAGGACAAGGAAAATTCAACATATCACCAGATGACCTGACCACTGCCCAGCTGAAGAGCTCTCATCAGGGGACTGCAGGATTCATAGAGGAGCTGTAAGAGGTAAAGCCTCTCTTCTTCCAGCTTACTTTCTGAAGGGGTGTTACCCCATTGGTGCTGCGCACTGACTGCCACACTCATCCAAGATCAGCTCTACCTTTACCTTTATTGTTGCATACAGGTCATGTGACATATCACATGACCTCTTCTTCCATTTACTACTAGGTGTCTACTTTCCCATTTCCAGCTTATAATTTCTGACCACTAGGGGTCGCTGCAGTGCCCTTTCTGGCACCACTCCACCCATTTCATTGCTAATATCAGTTTCTGTCCACTAGGAGTCACTACAATTTCCCCCTAGTCACTGTTTTCCACCTTCCTCTCACCACTCTGTTTTCTCTCCTAATCTCTACTCCTCCCCACTTTCCTACTACTAAACCCCCCTTTTCTTCATAGTTTGCTACTGTCCTTGCAGGTCACAAACTCTGTACCCTTGACTCCAAAGTCAGCAGTTCTGACACTAAGGCAGTAAATCAAGTTAATTAATTCTCAGTTCTTAGAGCTCTTAAAGCTTCTGACTCCATAGTCTGCTAAAATACTTTTCTTCTATCCCACTGCAGGCCTTAAACCCTGTACCCTTGACACCAAAGTCAGCAGCTCTGCCACTAAGTCAACAAGTCAAGCTAATTTCTCTTGGTTTGTTTTTAAAGCTCTTAAAGCTTTTTGGCTCCCACCCAACCACTTTGCTCTGACTCCAAGGCTACCTAGGCACCATGTCTGCTCACTTCCTCTTTATGTGCTTCATCTTCATAACCACCCAGGGGCTCACGTACCACCAGCCAGACCTCACCCCATGCCCTTTGTGGACTGCACCTCCGTATCTCTCTGGAATTACCCACCCCCCACCTTGCCATCACACCCTGGACCCCGCTTCCATCCCCTAGCTGCCCTCCCAACCCCGCTGCCCACCCTGGCTCCCCTTTGCTCCACCTCCTTTGTGTCTTCCCAACCCTCCAAACCCTGCCCATCCTCTGCTCCACTATGGCCTCCACCTCCTTTCAACGTACTCCCAAAAAGTTAACTAGCTTCACCCTATGGCTAGAATCTTGGTCATTCTATTACTCCTCTCTGGTAATATCCACCCTAATCCAGGCCCTTCCCCCACCAGTCCACCAACTAGGTCCTCTGGACTTTGAACATATGCAGAATGCCAAAAAAATCTGCAGCGCTCCAATGTTGGGCCACCCTACACCAACCAGACATCTTTGCACTAGTTGAGACCTAGCTCTCCAACTCTACTTCTGACTCCTTTGTCTCACTCCCCAGATACACTCTATACCAGGAAGACTGGGTGGTAAAACGGGGCGGTTGTGCGATCAACGTCAGAGATAACATTATTGGACTCATGCTCCCACTCCCAAGCTCAAAAATAGAGCCAAAGCCCTCACCTTAAAAATCACCCAGACCCTTCCAGAGGCCCACCATACCTCACAGTCTCCTATATCCCACCTAAGAATCAAAAGCCAGCCATCACATCCCTCATAGATTATCTCTCTACCCTCCCACACAAAGCTGAACAGACACTAGTAGGGTACTTAAATGTCAACTGGCTTGGTCCCTTAGTAGCACCAACAAAGTACTCCTTCACCACCCTCGACATGGTCCAATTAGTCACCCAACCCACTAGACTTCATCCTTCTACTGGTAACAGCACCCTCCTGGATATCATTATCTGTAACCTTTCCCACAAAATCCAGGACATAAAAGTTCTTCCTGACTCCCTAAGCAACCACTCACCCATCCTATTCCTATGGACCTCCTCCACCCACAAACCCATAGCCCAAGCCACCTTTCAAAGGTGTCTCCGCCTAGGGGAGTTAAAAAAACTTAAACAACTTCTCGCACAAATGGATTGATCCTCCATCAATATAGCCCTCAGCATTGACATTGCACTTGATCTGTTCACGCAGGCCTTCACTAAGGCCTGTGATCACTATGCACCACCCACCAAACACCACCCCAAAAGACAAAATGCACCATGGATCACCCCCTCCCTACTCCAAAAACTGAGGGAAAGGGACAATCTCTGGTACAAAGCTATGGAGTCTGGCAGGTCAGCTGACAGACAATCCTATAACAGATAGCTACTACCAGGATCCAACGAGGGTCCAGCCATGAGGGTGCGAGCAGGCGCCCTCACCCACCCCCCGCAAAACCACCGCAGCAGATAGCTGCTTCCTGGATCTGACGAGGGTCCAGCCGTGAGGGTGCAAGAAGGTGCCCTCCCCCACCCCCGAAAAAACACTGCAGCGGGTATGGCATGCACACCAGAGCATTCGTCAGCCCTAAACCTTGCAGGACAAGTGGAGTTAGAAGCGGAGTTAGTGGAGCTCAGCCTTAGCCATTGGAACATTTTTGGCTCCAAAATACAAACTGGACTACAATAGTCTGACTGCTGCCTTAATTTAATTGTTGTCGGCAGAACAGAGGGGTTTCTCTAATAATTTAAGCATTCAGCTCTTTATTTCAGCTCTGCCTGTAAGGGGATCTAATAATATTTATAGTATTCAGCTCTGCATGAAAGGGGTTCTTCTGAGGAGGAAACTGTAATTGTATTTACTTACTGCATCAGGCTCAGTCTGCATCCCCTCCCCCTTGGCCTTCTCTGCTGTATAAATTGTCTCACCTGCGTCTCCTATTTCCATGGGTAGCTGCTCCCAGAATCTGACGAGGGTCCAGCCATGAGGATGCAAGCAAGTGCCCTCCCCAACCCCCTGAAAAAACACCGCAGCAGGTACGGCACACACACTGGAGCATTCGTCAGCCCTAAACCTTGCAGGACAAGCAGAGTTAGTCCCCGCCGATGCTTTGCGTCAGATCCCTACCTCCCCCACCACCACCCTTGCTCAGCATGGTCTTTTATAGGACTGCTAAACCAATCAGCCAATTTCTCCATTAGCAGCCTATCTCAGTCTGCCACTAGAGGCTGCTCAACTCTCACTCCTGCAGAACTCTCACCTTCCTCCTTTACTTATAGTACTATGCTCCTGCTACTGCTAACTCTGACCGCTCAGCGGTTCCCAGTGCTGATCATCCCCCCTCCATCTTCCCCAAGAATCAACCTCCCTATGCCCCTGACATCTATTTGTCTGAACTATAGCTCTCCCTTCATGGCCATCTAGCATCCCCATTAAAGCTCTGCTGTCCAGGCAACCTTAACGCTCTGATACCATCCTCCTTTCCGGAAGGAGCCAACTTCCTGCCCACCTTCACAACAATCAGCAGTCATGACCTCTGTCCCAGACACACCCTCAGCCCCCAGCAAACCCCTTCCCTTTCCCTTGTCACTGCCTCTTTTCTGGCTACTCCCCATTCCCGGTTCCTGGCCACCTGCCCTCAGCTCCCTACCCGTCCCCTGTACCCTCATCAACAGATCCTCATGCCAGCTCCAGCATAGCTGCTCCAGCCTTCGCAGTCTGCTGGTCAGACTAATCACCCTAATTCTTCTGCTCTCTGGGAATGTTTACCCCAACCCTGGCCCTGAGTCATCTATCCCCCCTCCCTGCTGGATGTGGCCTCTGCATTGCCTCAATGAACATCTGCAGTCTTCCAAAGAAAACTGCCGCACTCCATTGCTGGGTCATGCAACACAGGCCCGACATTGTTGCCATAGTGGAGACCTGGCTCTCAGCATCAACCCCTGACTCAGCTGTCTCCCTCCCTGGCTTCACCATCTTCAAGGAAGGCAGAGTTGGCAAGTATGGAGTGGATCGCTGTCTACCTCGTGACTCTATCCTTAACTATGCTCTCCCTACCCCCAAGCTCGATCATGGGGCCCAAGCTATCACCATAAAATCTCCCCATGACCCAGGTAGGGGTCACCTCACCACTGCATATATACCTCCGTGGAGTCATGGACTAGCAGTCCACTCCCTTACTGACTATCTATCCACCCTACCCCACAAAGCTGAGCAGCTCATCCTAGGTGACCTCAGTGTCAACTGGCTTAGCTCCACCACCATACACATAAAAGGCACTTTTACCACCCTTGACTTCTCTCAATTAGTCACACTTCTGACCAGACTCAGTCAGTCAAGTGGCACCAACTCCCTCCTTGACATAATTCTCTCCAACCACCACCACAAAATAAACTATGTTAATATCTTACCTAACTCATTCAACAACCACTCCCTCATCCTCTGTCACTGGTCTTCACCCACACAAAAACCCATGCCCCAAGTCATGTCCCACCACTGCTTTCATCTGGGGGGCCTCATTAAACTGAGGCAGCACCTATCCCATATAGACTGGACCCCAATCTCTCTCGCAGTTGATATATACACAGCACTAGCCTACCTCACCAGTGCTTTCTGCAAGGCCTGTGACTTCTTTGCCCCCTTTACCAGCACCCTCCTCAGGCAACAAAATGCACCTTGGATCTCCCCCACTCTTATTCAACAACTGAGACAGAGAGACAACCTATGGCATATAGCGGTGGAGTCAGGCAGACCTGTGGACAGACAGGCCTATAACGCTGCTCATAGCAAATGCACCTGAGCCATACGGCAAGCAAAAGCCAAACACTACCAAGCCACCCTGGCCTGCTCCTGGGGCTCTGCACGCACTTTCTGGGACAATATTAAGGAGCTCAATGGAAAAACCCTCT
Source organism: Neoceratodus forsteri (assembly GCA_016271365.2). NCBI lineage: Eukaryota > Metazoa > Chordata > Ceratodontiformes > Ceratodontidae > Neoceratodus > Neoceratodus forsteri. The sequence goes on from CM028137.1 coordinate 79,755,141, forward strand.
CCCCCTATCCCAGATAGTGATCAATGACATTATCACCACTGACCCCCTACATATTGCTGAATGCCTCATCATGACTTTCTCAGATCTCAGCTCATTTCTACCTGCCCACTTCTTTGACCCGGTCACATCTTCAACCCCCCTGCCCTGGATTGCCCCCCATTTCTCCTCCACACCATATCCCCCCATGAAGCCAAACCTCTCCTGTTAAAGGCCCTCTCCAGCCACAATCCCAAGTGCTACCTGATCGACTCCAGGATTCTCCGGTTAACTCTAGATGTCATGCTAACCTCTCACTGACCTGCTAAACCGGTCCCTTTGTCTTGGTCAGTTCCTGAATGCCTGGAAGTCAGCTGAAATCACCCCAGTTCGTAAGAATGGAGATCGTACAGTACCAAATAACTACAGGCCAATCTCCATCCTTCCCCCTTTCTCCAAAGCCCTGGAAAAAATAGTCTCCACCCAACTCATGGAATACCTCACCAAATACAACATACTGTGTCCAGAACAGAATGGCTTCTGCCCTGGACACAGCACGACGTCAGCCCTACTGGAGTTCTCACAGCATATACACTCTGCACTTGACTCTGGTGACATTACCAGAGCAGTGTTCATAGACCTAAGGCCTTCGACACTGTGTGTCACCCCCTCCTGCTCAACTCCCTCCATAAACTGGGCTTCTCATCTAGCACCCTTGCCTGATTCTCTAGTTACCTCCATGACTGATCACAATGGGTCAAGATACACAGTACCCTATCAACCGCACTACCTGTCCGCTCCGGTGTCCCCCAGGGGTCCATCCTGGGTCCCACTCTGTTCAGTCTCTTTCTCAACATCCTTCCCAGCTCCTGCTCAGGCAAATTCCTCCTATATGCCGATGATGAGGTCCTTGTCGCCTCCCACCCTGACCCCACCACCCTCCAGGACTCCCTCCAGCTCGTTTTCAGCGAAGTGGAAAAATGGCTCCTCGACCACCATCTGGTCCCGAACCTCAAAGAAACAAAATCCATGCTCTTCATCCACCATCAGAACAATGCCAGTAATGCCCCCTCCTCATCCTTCCCAGTGCCAAACACCCCATTGAACAGGTACCAGCATACAAATACCTGGGCATCACCTTCGACACAGCACTCACCTTTCACACTCACCTCAAAACCCTGTCCACTGTAGAAAACACTTGGATTGGTCTTCTCTACTGCCACAGAGACTGCCTCCCTCAGACTGCCCTCTGGGTAGCTATCACCTCCTCTATCCTGTCTTTGGTTGACTACGGGCTTCCTATCTATCTTGTGGCTGACAACACTGCCCTCACCAAAGTCCAGATCTCAATAAACAAGGCCTGCAGGCTCCTGACAGATGCCCATAACAGAACTCACTCATGCCAACTCTACTCCTTCTCTAATCTACTCTCCTTTGATGAGTGCCTACGCTACCACACCTGCATACTGACCAAAAAATCCCTACTTGGGCTCTCCCCTCCTGGGGTTACCTCATCCCTAAAACAAGCTTGCCAGAGGACTGCCACCCAAAGCACAGCCAAGGCCACCTTCTAGGTTCCGAGAGCTAGGACCTCACTCGCCCAAAGGTTCTTCTACCACAGAGCACCCTCCTTGTTCAACTCCCTCCCCCCTCATATCACTAGCATCCCCAAAATCGGCCCTTTTAAAATTGCCCTCCGGAAACACCTCACGGACACTCTGGTCTATAAGTGCCCCTGACTGCCCTACAGCCTGTACTCTTCCAGCTCTCTGTATCTGACAATGTCCTCTCGGACTGCCTCTCCCACCCCAACCCCCTCCCCCACTCTCTGGAGGCCATGGTCCTCAATCTCCCCAGGACCCGGTCCATAGACCCACTAGAGCAGGCCTATTATCTTACGAATGTTGGTCAAATCTGTAATTAATTGCAAACCTCTGGTTTTCCACTTTTATGTATTATTTGGAATTTGCTGTGTATATTCTCTTTACTGTACCTCATCTGTATCGTCCTCCATTGTTTTATTTCACTGCCATGTGTTGTCTACCCTCCCTGCGATGAGGTGCTTTTGTAAGTGAGTCTCTGACTCAAAGATTGTAAATCTGAATTATAAAATAAATAAATAAATATAATGCTGCACACAATGGATGCATGTCAGCCATCTGCAAGGCCAAAGCAGACCACTGTCAAACTACTCTCACTGCCACATGGGGGTCTGCATGGACCTTCTGGAGAAATAGCAAAGAACTTAATGGGAAATCATGCTCCCCACCTCCATCCCAGCTCACCACAGATGGCACCATTTCCACTGAACCACTTACCATAACAAACTATCTAAACATCACCTTCACAGATCTCAGCACTGTCCTCCCCCAACCCCACCTTGCAATGCCCTCATTTCCTCCTGCAAAAAATATCTACAAATGAAGCCTTTCCATACCTGCAAAAAGCACTAAACAGCAATAACCCTTGCAATGACCCCTTAGATGCTGGGCTCATTCAGCTAGTCCTCGATGAGGTCCTAGTCCCTCTAATGGACCTACTCAACAGATCCCTTTGCCCAGAACAATTCCCCAGTGCCAGGAAGACAGCTGTCATCACCCCATTCATAAAAGTGGTGACAAATCCTCCCCCAGTAACTATTGACCAAGCTCCATTCTCACCCCTCTCTCTAAAAGTTTAGAAAAAGTGATTGCCACACAGCTCACTGAATACATATCCAAACATGACATATTTGCCCAGAGCAGCATGGCTTCCATTCAGGCCATAGCACTACCACAGCCCTCCTAGAATTCATCAACTTCCTACACTCGTCCCTAGACTCCAGTAACATTGCTGGAGCTGTGTTCATAGACCGTTCCAAGGCCTTTGACATGGTCTGCCATCCACTCCTTCTTGACTCCCTCTACCAACTTGGCTTCTCCATGGACCCTCTGGCATGGTGTGCCATTTACCTTTCCACCTGGTCCCAATGCATTAAAATAAATGGGACCCTATCTGACCCACTACCGGTCATCTCCGGGGTTTTCCAGGGCTCCATCCTAGGTTCACTACTCTTCACTCTCTACCTAAACACCTTGCCAAAGGCCTGCTCTGAAAAAATCCCACTATATGCGGATGATGCAGTGCTCTATGCCTTGCACCATAAACCTACTCCCTTCCAGGACTCCCTCCAACACACCTTCTTCCAGGCCAAAACATGGTTCAACGACTGTAGACTGGTCATAAACTTAAAAAAGACGAAATCAATGATTTTTTCCCACCACCAAAACAAAGCGAAAAGTGCACCTATCCTCATCCTTCCCAGCACTCAGCACCCCCTTGAACAGGTATCCATCTACAAATATCTTAGGCTTGCCCTCGACTCTGAACTTACCTTCCATGACCACATAAACTCCCTAGCGGTGGCTGCAAACACTCAGATTAGACTCCTTTACTGGCAGAAGAACTGCCTCCCTCCTGATGCCCTTAGGCTTGCAATATCTTCATGTATACTATCGCTAGTGGACTATGGGCTCCCTGTGTAAGGGGCAGCAGATAATTCCACACTCCAGAAAATTCAAATCTTCATCAACAAGGCCTGCAGGCTCCTAACTGGTGCCCCTAGGCTCACCCACACTTGCTCCTCTATTCTACTACCAATTTCCTCAACTTCGATGAAAGACTCCACTACCAGACCTGCCTATTGACCAAGAAAATTCTTCTTGGTCATTCCCCTCCTGGGGTCACCACTTCTCTCCAACTTGCCATCCCCCAATATCTCCACCCACAACTCGGAGAAAGCTATACTGTCGGTACCCAGGGTAAAAACCTCCTTTTCCCAGAGATCCTTCTGCTACAAGGCCCCTGTCTGATTTAATGCACTCCAAGCCACCATCACCAGCACACCCAAGATTGCCCCTTTCAAAGTCATTCTCAGCAACCACCCCCTCAATGTCCACTCCTGTAACTGCAACTAGCCTGCGCTCTCATGCCCTCGAGGGCCCAAACCTCTGACTAAGTCCATTTTTGGACTGCCTCCACTTACAACAATGTCTAATCCACCTCTGGCTCATGAATAAGATGGATTGTACTGTAATGGATGCTCTCTCATGGTAACAATGTTTTGCTGTGCTTGTGTAAATATCTGTATCCAAAACTGTATATAGTGTTTGTAAACAATGTCTGCAACCTATACATGATGGCTATTCTATTGTAACTGTACCCTCTCTGTTTTTTTTTCTGTCTTCTAAGTGATGAGAAACCTTTGTAAATGAGCCAATGGCTCAAAGGTTGTAAATCTGATACTTCAAATAAATAAATAAATACATAAATAAAACATTGTCAATAAACATGAAAAAACTGAAACAATGCTGGCATTAACAGAATTTGAAGGAAGTGCTGTCTTTTGAACATTTCTGAATGGTCCTGTAAGAGGGTGGGCAGGTAGAGGAAGGGTGGGCTGGTAGGGGAAGGTATACCGCTAGATATGGTGGACAGCAGTAGGTGAGCAGATGGATGTAAGCACTAGGACACAGGAAATGCTGACAGTGGACAGCCATTTGGTTGGTCAGAGACTGCTGAAGGTGGACAGGTGTTGCAGAAGAATTTAAAGAACATTGGTGGACACAAGGGCTGCTGAAGGTAAACAGAGAAGGGGTGGCTAAGTGGAGTTTGTCATATGGTGGAATTAAGTGGAAGGGGTGCTGCTGGAAGGAAGATGGGATGATTAGTTGGGGAAGATGTAAAGCAAAAGGTGTGAAAACAGTGTGCAAATAGAGGAGAAAAGGGAAGGTGTGAAGGAAGTGAAGAAATGGTTGCTGGGAGACAATGAGGTGTGGACAAGATTCATGGCCTCATTTGTACATTGGACTGTTAGGGGTATGGCATTCTTCTGTCATGAGGATGTGTCAAAGGTGATGACATGACAATTAAGGCATGTATTGAGCACAAGCTTGAAGAGGCTGGGAGTGAACTTGAAGGAGTTTAACTCCACTTATTTCGAGCTGGAGAGCATCACATGCCAGGGTGGAAGGCCTCATGGATGAGTGGATGCTGGCCCTCAAGCATTGGCAGAACTTGATTTTGGTTATGTGTGGTGGCACATGATAAACCTATTTTTGTTTTGGCAGGTGTCAGTGGATGCAGGCCCTTGGGCAGTGACAATAACTGGATTACATATGTTATGTGATGGGGGAACTGATTTCAATCTACGTTTTTGTTTTGGCAGGTGTCGACTCAAAGAAGAAACTACTTTGGGTGTGTGGCTGTCCATGAAGTTTGATTTCCAGGCAACTCCAGGAAGGCAAAAATCAATTTCTTGTGTAATGACACACTGATAAACTATGAACTGTTCTATAAAACTAAGAAGAATGACCGCTGGCTTAAGAATGCAGTAATGAGAACCTTTATGGACACCATTGAGTGGGTGGTTGTGGTGAGAAAGGAAGGTGGTGGGATTAAAGAGACATTGTTGTATGGTGTGCGTTTGTGTAGTGTAAGTTTAGACTGGCTTTTAGATTACAACCAGGGGGTAGTGCACCCACCATGCCCCACCATTGTGAAAGCAGGTGTGGATCAGTAAGGTCTCACTGTCCCTGTAGGGGAGATCGCCTTTCGGGTTGTGAAGTAATTTTCCCAATTTTCCCACAGGGTTGCCTTCTCCAGTGAGATCAGGTTAGGCTGTAGGCAGGGCTGGTTGATTAACTTACTGTTATGTCTTGAGTGGCACAGAAGTTCTGGTTGGTGCAGAAGATGGAAAGGTACCAGCATCCTTTATGCCCATTTTGGGCATCTCGATGCTAATGCTTTTTGGTGAAAGTTCCAGGAGACTGTCTTTTGTAATGCCCAGTGAAAGTGAGCTGTGCCCTAGTGGCCACATTGCTTGTAATGAAAGAATCTGTAGAGCTTGAGGGCAAGCTCCATTGGTTTACCCTAGGGCTGTTTTACAGATGGTGACTGCAAGCAAATTATGGCCACTGCTCAACTAACAAGGATACTGCTAGTAGCGTAGTGGCGGTAATTTGTTTGAACTCACACGTTAACATCAGAAATGGCAGATTAAATCATGGTCCCATAGAAACAATGGAGCACACCCCTGTGCTCTACAGAATCTTACATCACAAGCAATGCAGGTGCAGGGCCATGAGCTCACATGTATTTAAATGAGGACCCCAGACATTTGAAAGGGATTTCCACTTTTGGGCCATGGCACCCAACTTTTCTAAAAGAAAGAAGCAGACCCCCTAATGAAAAATCCAACTGAGAGCACGGCTGAAGACCAGTTACCTCATGTGGAAGCCCAGAGTTACAAAGTAGAATACCAATCAAGACTACCCGACTGCCCACATCACGCAGACTTGTTTATGTTTTTTTATCAAATAAATTCATGGCTATGGCCATTTCTCTGCAGTGCTTGGTGTGTGGCTCCATTTGTGTGGGTAGAACAGGGGGAACAGGGCTATGCAGCATAAGTCAATGACAAAATGACAATATTGGAATAGAAGATTTTTGTTGATTGGTAGATTTGCACATTGGAACATTTCAAAATGGTCATAAATGTAAATGTGCTAGTCACGCAATGTTTGTTGTAAAATGGTTTTAGTATTATAATGATCAGATGCTGAGAAGAAGACTGTTTTGGTGTCCAGTGTTGCATTTGCCACACTCTTTTGGTGTACAATGTTGCACGTGCCACACTGTTTGGTGTTCCCTGTTGCATTCATCACACTTTCCTGTCACCTGTTGCACATGCCACACTGAGTGGCCTTTATCTTAAGTTTCTTTTAGGCAGTTATCTCACTACAAGGTTACTTTTTCAACTTTGGGTCAGAGTGTTCAGAAAAGCTTATCAAACTTATTCTACTGTGGGTTTGAAAAAATTACCTCTATGTCACACTTTGGTAACCCTTTCTTGTGAACAGACCCTTCCCTCTTCTGCCTTGCTTCCACTTTTGGGAAGGGATATCATGTTCACCTTCCTCCAGTCCACTAGTACTACACTCTCCTCCAATGATTTGTTCAATAGGGCTGTCAGTGGTGTCAGTAGCACCTCTCTGAGTTCTTTTAGGTTTCTGGGATGTATCCCATCTGGACCCATTTCCTTATCCACCTTCAGTTTCAAGTGTTCCTTTAGTACCCTCTCTTCTGTGAATGGACTGGTGTCCACCTCTCTTCCCTGTGTGTGTCTGCTGGTCAGTTTTGCACCCCCTGCACTTCTTTTGTGAATAGTGAGCAAAAGTATTCATTCAGTACCTCAGTCTTATCCAGGTCCTCCTCTGCCCAATTCTCCACTCCTTTACTTCACTATCCCTCCCTTGGCCTGTCTTCTTTCCCTTATGTACCTGAAGGGTTTGTCCCCAGAATTCACTGTTTGGGCTGTTCTTTCCTCTGTTTGTGCCTTTGCACTTCTGACTGCTTACCTGCCTCCCTCTGCTTTGTCTGATACATTTCCTTGTCTTCATCCCATTGTGTTTCCTTGTACATTCTGATTGCCATTTTGTTCTCACTAACCTTTCCTGTTACCTCTTTTGAAAACCATGATGGTTTTCTTTTTCTTCCGGTTTTGTTCACTAGCTTCACAAGAAGGCTTGTTGCCTCTGTTATGGCTCTCTTGAGGTTCTGCCACTGTAGCTGTACCCTTTGTCAGTGATTTCTTGAGGCATTCCCCCATTTTAGCAAAGTCTGCCTGTTGAAGCCTAGAAGTCTTGCTTTTGAGTGGCTTGATTCTTGTACTGTTTTTACTCTGAAATACACTGTATGGTGGATGCTGGACCCCTGATGGTTATCCACTGATGCATCTGTTATTCTGTCCCCATTTGGGAGCACCAGATCCAGTATTGCCCCCTTATGAGTGGGGTATCCACTAGTTGCATGAGGCATGCTCCTTGCAGAGTATCCAAGTTGACTTTGCTCCTGGATGTGGCTGCAGCATAGGTGTCCCAGTTAACATCAGGTAAAGATGTTATCTACAGTGACCCAATCTGTAGCCTCCTCTTGCTGTGGGGGGTCTGTAGATAACCCCTGTGTGGATAGTGTATAATGTAACTGCTGAAAAGAGTCCCCAAAACTTTTTGTCAGGATGCACTAGTGGTGGGACAACAAATGGATCATTACGCAAGTTCCACTAACTGTGTGTAAATCAACAGAAAGATTACATTTTTTTACAGTTGTGTGGTTACTTGTAATAGTGAGCTCTGTTTTGTTAATTTTCTTCCCCTTTCATGCAGGATACAGATGGACCTTCTGTGTGTTTAATGTCAGTGCCACTCACACCCATATTAACACTGGCTATGCATTTCAAACACTCAGTCTCTTTATGTGTACAAACATTAGTGTCAATTTCTCTTTTATTAAAAGTTTCTTGTTAAACAGAACTGACACAATCAAGATGATTCAATAACAATTGCTCACACTGAGAAAACAATGCAGTCTGTGAGCAATCAGTAATGGGAAAGACAGCCAGTGAAAGAACAGAGCAATCATTTTCCCTTACAGATCCTGCAGAGATAGTAAGTGTCCCTGTGACATTATTAGTACAACAATACTGGGAATTACAATTTTCTTTACCCTACTGCCGCCATTAAAAACACTATTCTGCTAATTTTTAATACAATATGTCACAACCCCACTCAGCAGGTCAGGCCCTCTGCTCCCACAGTACCAATCTCTGAGCGCAGTATTATGAACAGGAACAAAAATAGGGTAACCCTCCTGCCTGTTTTGTGGGTTTGAATCAACCTTTGGTCTCAAGTTTTGGAGGTATTCAAACTGGAACCTCTTGCTAGCATACCCAAATGACAGGCTCAGATAATTCTGCTCTTCAGGGAAATGGCAGATATATTTTGCCTATGTGCACCTAACCAGGTGTACAATATGAACCCTTAAAAACTCTATGAAAGCTATCCATAAACTTTTACATTTTTCCCAGTTTGGTATCCCAGTAAGCCTATGCACAGTGTCAACTTTAACCATATATACTTCACTTGTCAAAGAAAGAATTTCGAAGGCACACCAAGTAGTCTCTTTAAAATAGAGGTTTACTTTAAAATAGATAAAACTATGTAAAATGTAAATACAGAACAATATATCACAACACATACAATCACTTAAAAGAATAAGGTTTAAAAGTGCAATTTCCTACCACCACACACTTAGACTTAACTATCTAATGTACATCTTCTAACAGTGTTAATAGATGATGTAGCTTCAGAGCCCAAACATGAAAGGTGTCTGTAAGGGTCACTCACAGCACAATTAAGAAAACTGTCTTGAACCTGCCTTCTCCATGGTGTCACCCAGCTCCTCCTCTGTTTATTAAAAATTATACAACCAGGATGTCTTATTAAGCAGGAGGTAAATTAAATATGGTGACATCAGCAAAAACTCATTTCCCCAATGATCACTTTGATCTAGTGTGTCTTCCTGCCCTTCACAGACGTCAAAGAACATGTATTACTTACTCTGCCAGGTCTCACTGAGGTATAATTTGCTTTGTAACACCAGGTGAAATTAACTGTGTTTCCTCTGAAGATGTCATAAAATGGATATTATCTCTATCCTAGCAGCTGGCAAGCTACAATTACATCAGAAAAACAGGACATCCATAATTTATGTCTCTTCTAGTCTTTAAGTATCTCCTGCATTTTCAGGTTAACATCTTGTAGCTGAAACCTGGGAGGGGGGTCATCCCACAGGCTGTCTCAGCATGTCTCATGAGAGACACTCAGTAACACATTTTTATGTTATAAAAAGCATAGAGTAATCAGAACTAGCTGTCCAAGGGTCACACAGTACACTCCAGCTAATGGGAACATATTTAAATGTGATGCCTGCTTAAGTGGGATGTCCCATCTGGAACCAATGTTCCCTTTCTGTTATAAATGCAGTCTCTCATGATTTGGAGGGATGTTCACAATGCTGTATGCCACTTTAATGGGATGGGCATGCTCCTTAACTACCTGCTTAGTGGCTAGAATTGATCACTACTCAATAGCAGTGCCAGGATACAGGACATTTCAGAGGGACAGGGTAAAAAGGAAAGGTGGGGAGTGGTACTGTATGTGAGGGAAGGTCTGAAGTGTGTCTGGGTGGAAGAGGAGGAGGGCAACACAGATTCATTATGGGTGCTACTCCAGGACTGAGAGAATGGACTCCCAGGATGGGAGTGGTGTACAAACCACCCTCTCAGACTGAGTTAGACAGGGTCCTAGCAGGACAGATCAGGAAGACCTGCAGAAACTGCATTTCAGTGATTCTGGGGGATTTCAACCTGCTAGGAGTAGATTGAAGTACCACAGTCATCACAAGTAGGAAAGAGCACACACTTCTGGATGCCTTCCTGGACAGATTCCTGCTGCAGACAGTCAATGAGCCAACCAGGTTAGAGAACACCCTTGACCTCATGCTGGTGAATGGTGAGTTTGTACATGAGCTGAGAGTGGAGAAACCACTGGAAAGGAGTGACAACCACTCAGTGTGGTTCAAGACAGTCATGGGGAAAGATGGACAAAGATCAGACATAAGGGTGTTAGACTTCAGAAAGGCTGACTTCAGGAGGATGAGGGAAACAGCACAGGGATATCTAACCAAGATCAGTCAAGATATGGACACAGACCAGAGGTGGGAGGTCATTAAATAGGGCATAGAAGAGGTAACCGCAGCATTTACAATGGTTCAGTATAAGAGGGTTACGGCCAAGAAGCCTGGCTGGGTGAGCACAGAGGTCAAGGAGACAGTAAGAAAGAAAAGAGCTGCCTTTGGAAGGTACAAAAGAACAGAGAGGGAGGTAGACAGAGAGCAATACCTGAAGGAGTCAAGGGAGGTGACAAGAGCAGTCAGGGCAGCCAAGGCTTCCTGGAAACCTAGGCTGGCACACGGCATCAAAGAAGGGGAAAAGGACCTCTTTATGTATATCAGGGAGAAAAGGAGCTGCAAAGACCAAATAGTGAGGATTAACAGGGAGGTGGGCAGGTGGATATTAAGGCAAAACAGGCAGAAGCATTAAATGAGTACTTCTCCTCAGTATTTATAGATGAGAAAGGGGAAGCAGTATCCAAGGGGGCTGGAGGGGTAGACATGGGAGAGGAAGAGGTGACATGTTGGAAAATCTCAGTGGGCAGTGTGCTGGAGGACTTGAAGACAAAGAGGGAGGACAAGGTGCCAGGGTCAGATGGCATTCGCCCCAGGGTACTAAGGAAGCTAGCAGAAGTCCTGGCAGACCTGTTCTATGCATCCCTGGCCTTGGAGAGTGTACCACAGGACTGGTGGATTGCATCCGTGGTGCACCTCTACAAGAGCAGCCCCAAGGATGAACCAGGGAATTACAGACAAGTTAGCTTCACTACCATTATGGGAAAGTTGATGGAGACTATCCTGAAGGAGAGACTAGTTTCCCTCCTAGAGGCTAACGGGCTGCAGGACAGCAGGCAACACAAGTTTGTTTTGGGCAGAGGAATAGAAGAATCTGGGGGATATCATAACAGTAGCAATGAACAACTCTGCACAGTGTAGAAAGGCAGCTGCAAAAACTAACAGGATGCTGGGTTCTATTGCCAGGGGCATATTCTCCAGGAGAGGAGAGGTGATCCTGCCACTGTATAGGTCTCTGGTTAGACTGCACCTTGAGTACTGCATGCAGTTCTGGAGTCCATACCTGAAGAAGGACATTAGTTACTGGAGGCAGTGCAGTGCAGAGCAACAAAAATGATCCAGAGGCTAGGGTCTTGCCCTATGAGAGCAGGCTGAGGGGTTGAACATGTACTGCCTGGAGGAGAGGAGAGAAATGGGGACATGATTGAAACCTTCAAGTACATTAAGGGTATAAATAGTATGGGCACGAAGGGGGTTTTCTAGTTAAGGAGAGGGAGGGACATCCAAGGGCATGAGCTAAGATTGGAGGGGGGAAGGTTAAGGAGGGAAATGAGGAAAGGCTTGTGTCAGGGTGGAATGCATTACCAGAGGAAGTGGTAGCCTGTAATACAGTGGGCTGCTTCAAAAGGAGTTGGGACAAGGTCAGGGGGAGTGTCACTGGAACAGGGGAAGGGAGGGGCAGCTGCAGTATAAGGGCCACTAGCTGTGCAATCTAGCAGACTCAATAGACCAAAAGGCCTTTATCTACAGGCAAGTTCATATGTTTGTATGTTTGTAACTTGCTAATTACCTTTACAGTGCTTTTTTTCACCAACTTATCACTTAATTACCACACTAACTACAGTGTTTAAATAGCCAGAGGTGGGTTCTCTCATCAGATCAGCTATGATGCTGTTAGACTCATACCTCATGTAGTTTGGTGCTTCTGAGGAATGAGCTGTTACTGGCAGACAAGGTTAATGTGTTGGAGTAACTAGAAAATCCATCATGCTCCCTCTCTTCTTTATGGTTCTGGCAGGGTGTGAGAAATGCAAGTTCACAGTTTATAAGTTTGCAAACTTCCTATACCCCCCCACTACTGTCTCTTCTCTATCCTCCCCATTGCTTTATGGTCTCTTCTTCTCCCACCCTTTGTTTCGCCCCTCTCTTTCCTTTCCTTTACCCCCCTCACCACTTCTCACCCTTAAGAACCCTGCTCAGCTCGAACAAATGAAGCCTATTTTGGACTGCACTCCCATAATGATTGTTATGTTTGTTTTCTTTACAATACTTGCAAATGTAACCTTATGTATTGCCTTATGTAACTTGTATCTGAACTGTGTCTACCCCATTGTTGTTTACTTGATCTATGTGTGTTTTCTTTTCTGACACTTGATGTGGAACCTTTATAAAAGAACCCCTGGTTCAATGGAATTTGTAATCTTAGTTTAATTGTCATTGGCAAGAGTAAATGACCTAGATGTGTGCACAAAGACTCAGATATATTACTGGATGTGTACACCAGCTTCTGTAGCACCTGATTGTCTTCTACAATCTTTTTTTAATGCTCATTGTGCTTGGAGTGTGGGCTGCACAGAGCAAGGTGCAAAATCGCATTGCTTGTGGACACCTGTAGCACCCTTCTCCATGAACTGAACGGACAGCTAGCATCAAGCTCAACCCCCCCAACACAACAGCTGAGACAGATTGTGAACTGGAAGAAGCTGCTCAAAACTGAAGTCTCAGTGCAAAAGCAGGTACTAACTGAAGCAAAATAGTGACTAATCACTGACTTGTTTCAAGTCCTTAAATGAACAGACATGATGAAATAAAAAAACAAAGATTTTATTTTATTCATTCAAATAAAAACATTTTTACTTAGAGAAACATTGAATAAACAAATAACATGGTAGTAAGCATTGAATTCTCTGGCCCAGATATTCAAACTGCACCACAAAGTAGCACAATAGCAGGAGCAGGCGCAAGTTCAGTGCACCTATGTGCAACAAGTGCGATATTCAAACACTGCGCAGGCAACACAACTAAATATCACACCAACTGCACCATGACACAACCAGGGATGCACAGTGGCACAGGTCTGATGCACAGTAGCACAACCAGGGATGCGCAGTGGAGCAGGGTAGTAGAGCATCAGCACAACCAGGGATGCGCAGGGACAGGATGTAGGGGTTCACCACCCATAGAAGATATGGGCAGAGGAGCACGCAGCAGAACAGACATCACCCCTTCACACCCCATGAACCACACAACCTGAGGAGAGCTGGAAGAACCACCAGCCCATGGACAGCAGCAACAATCCCACAGCCAGGGCATGGTGCCCCAGCACACCCCCTGGCAAGCTGTGACCAGAACACAAGGAGGTCCGGCCATCCCATGCTACACTATCCCACCAATGCAGAGCACACCCTGCACAGCGATCCCCAGACACCCTACCCAGGAGCAGCACCCAACAGTGCATGTCATCCCATGCATGCAACCACCCCACTGTGGCAATGCAACCCTGTGCACCATGGAGCAATGCAAGGCAGTACCATCATGAGCACCCTGCAGCAGTTGGCAGCAGCCATTGATACAACAACTGCAGACACAGTGAAGCCCTGTATGGCCCCCCTGAGGTATAGCTGAGAGACCGACCCAGCATTGCCACAAGAGGTACCCCGCATGTGACAGGTCCTGCCGCAGATCCCACCACCAGTGGTACAGCACCCTGCACACCCTCCCAAGGACACAGCCCATCCCAGCACTGGCCCCAACAGCCAGCCCAGATGGCCACAGTGGTGCATGAAAGCATGCTCCACACAGGATGCAACACAGTGCACAGACAAACACCCACCCATACCCAAGGGCACACCAACACAGGAACACAGTAGTGGGGCAACAAACCCACTGGTGTGTGGCCACAGCAGCCGTGTGCCCATGGCTAGCACCCCTCCATGGCACAGTTGTACCAGCCACCCTGTGCATGCACCATGAATCCGCACGCTACCAGCATGCGGCCGGAGCACAAGTGACAGACATTGTAGCACATCCCCTGCAACAGACACAAGCGACAGCATGGAGGGGGGGACAACAAGAGTGAAGGCCACAGTGTCACCCAAGGCAGACATGCACCATACCTGTGACAGGAGGCACTTTGGCATTGTGCTGGGTACAGGAGGTGTCCAGCATGGACAGCCACCATTGACATGCCAGCAGACCATGCACAGCACAGACATGCAAGGGTCTCAGCTGCACAGGCTATAGACAGTCTGACGGGGCACCATGGACACAGTTCATGTACTGTGAACCACTGCACACAGGCATCCAGTGCACTGAGAACAACACACAAACCACAGACAGTGACCGAGTCCCCCGCCCACACAATAGGTGGTTCCCTGCTGGACACAAACACATGCCCATGCCTGCACCACCCCTGATGCCATGCATACCACTGCAGCCGAGCACCTGTAGCCCACTGCAAATCAGAGACCACCACAGTTGTCATATCAAAATGCATGTATTGAAAAGAGGTAACAAAAAACTATTTACAAGTATTTACAAGGGTGGGCGGAATGGTCCACAAACCAGGTGGAGGAAGGAATGGGGCAGGGGTGAACAAATGGGACAGGGAAGAAGGGGTGTGAGGGTGGATCCAGGGGGGTTAGGTGAGTCAGGGGGCATGGAGGGCCTAATGCCTGTCCCACTCTCCACTGCTGTTGCACCTCCAGTTGTGTCTTCTTCTGACCCCGTCCCACTCCAATCGCTCCAGTATGGCAAGGGATGCCCATGACAGTTGCAGCAGCTCCTGCATGCCTCTGTCCAAGGCCATCCAGTGATGTCCACCTAGGACAAGGGAGCAGAGTCAATACGTGTGACTGTCCATCCTCCTGCAGCCCACCCATGGTGCATGGCATATAGCCATGGGCCATGCCCCTGTGATGGTGTGCGACCACCCACAGTGACCATGTCCACAAGATCTGCCCACCCAGGCACACACAGCCATGTGGACCACTGCATACACCCACCACCCAGGTCCTGTACAGCACCACTGTGGCTGTTCAGTGACATGGCTATGTGGTGCGAAGGCAGTGGCATAGCTATGCAGCTGGTGCACGCATGGACCACCAGCGATGCACGTCCACACATGCAGTGCCACAGGAGAATGCTGAGTGTACCATGTGGCATGCACGTTGGTGGTGTCAAAGGATGGTGACCATGCCCCACTGCCTACCTCTCAACACAGCATGCACAGACGTTCTTAGAAAAAAGGCACTCACCTGCTGCTGCACTATGGACCCTCTAACCTCATCCCTGCTGCTGGGCAGCATCACAGTCCTGCTGTGCCTATGCCTCCCAAGCACGGCTTCTCTCCTCAGGGCCTAGGGTGCAAACATGGAGAGGGGAACATCAGTACAAAACAGTAGCAAAGCCCCCCCCGGTGTGTGCCATCCTGCACAGCCCAGCCATACCACAACCCCACCACCACCACCACCACCCACACTGGATGGCCCCAACCCCCCTGCATGGTGTACACATGCACACCGTGATACCTGGATGGATGGATGCTACCAGTGTATGGATGGAGCACCTACCTGGCCTTGGCGCTGTACCTTGCCTGGTACGTGCCCGTAGTCAGGCCAGCCTGTCTAGGTCCCTCCGCTGGAGGTCCCCATAACGATGGCTACACTGCTCAGCACTGCATGCAATCCCAGTGGCCTCCCCCAATGCCTCTGCCACCTCCTTCCACACAGCTGTTCTGGGCCTTTCTAAAAGGTCTTCCCCAAACAGGGCCCCAGCATGGGGCTCAACACTGGCCACAAGATTGGCCAGTTCTATCGGGCTCCCCATTGCTGCTGTCCTGCGTGCCATCATATTGTGCATGCCAGATCACAAAATGGTGCTCTGTAGCACACATCCCCCACGTGCAGATGCTGCACGGTACAGCGCTGCCATTCCCCATCACGTTGTCACCGAACAGTGCAATAGGGGTGCACCCATGCAGATGCATGGCACCTAGGGAGGAAAGGTTGACTGCAGGGTCAAGGGTCTGTTATGTACAGACCGCCACAGTGCTATTGGGACTCCCTGCCTGTAGCATGGTAGGGTGCCTGTGTGTGATGCCCTGCAGTGGCCTACCATGCTGTGGCACTGGCACCATGGTGCCTACGGTGCTCCAAGGCACGAGCGCCACACATGTGAATAGTGCATTAATGCCACTAGCATAGTGGTGGCCATGTCCTGCACTGCCTCCCATGCTCTGTACGTCATCAGCATGGCAGGCATTGGCATCAGAACCCCAGGCATGTGCCGTGCAGTGCCTACTGTGCACATCACACAGCTGCGCCTTTGCCTGAGCAAGCTCAACACAATTTCGCAAGGTGTAACAGCGCAATATTCAGCCAGCATATACAAATCAGCTCATCAGCAATTCCATGGTGCAGTCAATGCATTAGCATCCACTTACAGTTGCGCCCACCTCATTTGCATGCCTTGCGCTATAAAACTGTGACATGGAGCTGCAGAGGACATTGTTTGGTATTGCAGTCTATTGTGGTGGGTTGCATGCTGTTTGGAAGTGTGGACTGCGGTGTGTGTGAGAGATGCATGGGACTGCACATTCAAAGCTAACACCTGTCATTCCCACAGGCTGTATAATGACTGAACGTGAGGAGGAGGAGGAGGAACAGAGATGTGGGAGACAGAGGAGGCCCAACTTCACCCTGGCAGAATAAGATGCCCTGTTCAAGGCCTACCTCGACAGGGAATTGCTACTAAGAGGACAGCGAGGAACACCACAGACCCATGCTGCACCATGGGATGAGGTAGCGCATGCCATCAACCAGCATGGCAGCCACCAGCGAACCATGCAGGAGTGCAAAAAGAAGGTCAGCACGGACAAGAGGAGGATTGAGGATAAGGTGGCTGCCATCAGGGCAGCACGTGCTGCAACCGGTGGTGGACAGCTGGATGTGCCATGCCTGACACCACGGGAGGAGCAGGTGGCTTGCAGCATGCGGTGTTGTGCCCTAGAAGGTGTTCCAGGTGGTGGCTTCCAGACTGGTGGCAGCCCGTCACTGCATGGTAGGTCTTGTGCTGTCACTGTATGGGGGGTTGGGGGGAATGCCACATGGTAGGGCAGAGACATTAATGTTACTGTGTTCCCTTACATCTCCTGAGTGTCTACATGGGTCAGCGATGGTGGGTGTGTCCACTGAGGGTGAGACCCTGGACACGGAGGAGTGCCCATCCACCTCCACAGGTGTCCGAGGGTCAGGACCACAGCATACCCGCATGTCTGTCTGGACTGAAAATGGTGGTGGTGCTGGTGCAGAGGAGACCCTGCCTATGTCCCAGCGTGACAGCGGTCATGGATGCCAACATGCTGTGACATGGACTGGTGCCAGATACGGCACCGATGATGATGGATCAAACATCCTGGACAGTGATACGTGTGGGCCGCAGGATGGTCCCACAGCAGGAAACAGCACGGGTGTAGCCATGGGTGGTGCTGCCATGGAGACCTGCGTGACATCACAGTCCAAGGCTGTGCCTGTATGCACCAGTAGGGCAGCACTGGTGTGCATCCAGGCCAGTGGGGCTGCTGCGGCTGCTGCGGCGGCACTGGTGAGCCCTGGCGATCTGTGGCCAGAGGGGCAGTGTTAGCAGTCAGCCAATGGTGATGGTGGAACAGTGTCGGGGGGTGGCATCAGTGCACTGTGTGTGGACGTGCCCTAGCATGGCTCTGGTATGCAGCACCCATCATCAAGGGGTGATGTCCAGCATGACCAGGAACACCATGAGGGACAGCATGCTGATCTAGTGGATGACCTCTTTGATGAGCACAGCTGCCTACTCCAGGCTTCCATGGATCAGCAGTTGCAGCTTGTGAGGCCAGTGGATGCACTCTGTGTGGTTCTGCACCAGGCAGAGGAGTAGCGCAGCAGAGAACACAGTCTGCTCCTGGCAGAGATGGCCCGGCAGCAGGAGGATGTGACCTCTGCCATTGACAGGCAGACACGTGCATTCACAGCTGTCATGGCCACATTGGGCACCCAGTTTGTTGCCCATGCGCTGCAGACATTGTGCAGTGTCATGTACACCCCCCATTCTCAGCATCATGCAACACCTTCCATGTCAACACCAGGTTCGGCTGTGGGCATACCGAGCATGCCTGGCACAAACATGTTCGGTGAACTGCAGACCCCTGCTCAAACATGGTTGTGTTCCTGCAGCATCACCTCTGGGGGACCATTGGTGCCACCCCATGAGGCCAATGGTCAGCCTGGCACGGCTGGCAGGTCTCGGCAGGGCCACCTACGCATCTGTGGTGGCTGTGGCACTGTGCCACATGACTGACCTGTCTTCCACCATGGCTACTGTCTGCCGCTGCCCTGTGTGAAGTGTGTTGTGAAAAGTGCGATGCACGGGTGGGGTACCCCGCCCTGCACACACATGGTCCATGTGCACACCCTCCCGGCTGCTGGCCACTGTGGCATGTGCATGATGATGTCTGCGTTGTGCTGTCTGCCAGTGTGCAATGGTGCCCAGTGTCTGAGACATGCACAGTGTCACTGGGCCTGGTCATGGTGGACCTGTGTGTGGCTAGGGGTTGCAGTAAGGGTTGGCATGCCTTCTACCCCTTGTGCATGTCATGTAGTGGGTGGGTGTGTGTGTGAGTGTGTGTGCACGTGACTGCTTGTTGTGTTTGGCCCTGCCCATCTCTGATGGCGTGTGCGGTTCCACGGTCAGACCCATTCCCTTGCTGCCTTCCACCCCTGGGATTCATCCATGCCTACCTGTGGGTTGTGCCTTTGACATTGGTGATTGTTGAAGGCCCCGTGACCTACCTGTGTTGGCTGAAGTGCTCCTCTGTGATGGTGTCCCGGTGCAGCTCTGACATCCCAATCAGGTGGGGGTCCCTTCACCCAAGGGGTGGCTGCCCATCACCATCTGGACTGCTGTCCTCATCGTCCCCATCGCTATCCCCTTCTTTGACCTCTATGACTATCCCACAGTTGTCGGCCATGTTGTGCAGGATGCAACAGGCCAGGAATAGCCCACAGGCCTTCGAGGGGCTGTACTGTAGGGCACCACCAGACATGTCCAGGAACCAAAAATGTGCCTTCAGCATCCCAAACACCTGCTTGATGACATTACATGTGGTGGCATGTTCCTCATTGTACCGTTGCTGTGATAGGTTCGCAGGGCACCGGTATGGTGTGAGCAGCCAAGGGCGGAGTGGGTAGCCATTATCACCTGTGTGTAGAGGGTTGACATCAGTATGGTGGTCTGCATCACTCTGCCATGGGCCGTCAAGGCTGGTACCCATGGCACCTCTGACTATCCACCCCCCCACAGCTGCTCATGTCATCCTGTGTGATGTGCATACTCACCCACTAGGTGGCAACTGGGGATGTCCCCACTCTTAAACCTATGGAACAGTGCAGACTGGTACCAGATGAAGGCATCATGTGCTCCCCCAGGGTGCATGGCATAGACATTGGTTATGCACCCCCTGGCATCGCACACCACCTGGCAGTTGATGCTGGCAAAACCCTTCTGGTTAATGTAAGATACACCGTCTGGGCCAGGTGGCATGTGGATGGCCACATGGGTGCAGTCAATGGCGCCGAGCATGCCAGGCATACGTGCTACCCTGGGAACTCTTGTATGTGTGCTGTGAGCTCCGCCTGTGTGCTGGGGAAATGGATGTACTCCACAGCATGTGGCAGTGGTGCTCTGAGGAATTGTGTGAGTAGGCATAATGCGGCTGACTGGGTTATGCCTGTTGTGTCCCCTGTTGGTCTTCGGAAGGTGCCTGTGGTGAGCAGGTACATGACAGCTGTCACCTTTGTTTCCACTGACAGAGTATAGCTCCGTTGTGTGGGTGCCCACATCTCATCACTGCACAGCTCTCAGAGCCGCCTCAGGATCCCCCGGTTCAGGTGGTACCAGACCACAATCTCTGTGTCAGAGTAGTGTTCAAAGGTGGTGCGGGCTCGGTACCGCCTATTGGGGGCATACCACCGATGGGCCCTTCCATGGTTGCGCCCACCTGTTGCCTGCCTTCTCACACCCCTCATTACCACCTCCATCTGGAAGGTGGCACTGGCCATGTCCCTGGCTGGTGTCCCCCCCTCCGGCAGCTGTTTTCCTGTTCCCCCTGCTGTCCTTTGTGATGCTCCCCCTGCACCGGGTACACCTCCAGCCTTTGGCTGTCCTGCCTTCTGCCACTGCCCTCAGTCCACTGTGGCACTTCCCTGTCACTCCTGCAGAGTAGCACAGGCTCCTGTTCCTGGTTGTTTCCAGGTGTGCCCTGTCCTGCTCCTGCCCAATCCCACTCACTGCTACCCTCTTCCTTGCTGCTGTCACCTCGCTCCCACCTCTGGCTTTCCTGTAGCGTTCTTGTGCATCTCTCTTGTTCCTTTTTATTTTGGATAATTTCCACTATCGCGCAACTTCCGCTTGCTCTCCTATTGTGCATGGCGCATGCTGTTGAATATAGCACTGCGCCATTTAGTCATGGTTCATCCCCCTACGGTTGCGCATGCATTCATTACCATTGCGCTCTTGCGCATTGCAGCTTGTGCGGCGCAGCTGCTCCTGCTGGAATATTGCACAATGGTGCATTTTCGTACTTGCGTTGGTGCATCTCTGTTGCACATGGCGCATCCCTTTTGAATATCTGGGCCTCACTGTTCTGCTTTTTCCATGCCACTTTCGTTTAATATTACACTGAGCACTTGGACTTTGTTTTGAAGGGACTGCCATTTAAATGGGATAGTTTTTAATCCACAAGGTCATCCTGTTTGAATGGCTTGCACTGCATTAGGTAACTGCTCACTGTTTAAAACCTGTTGATATCAACAACAATGGCAGCCATATGTCTCTGAGAAAAAATGTGTGACACAGTGATCTTATGCCAATGTAAACTGACATACTGATTGGTACTTCTTTGTGCCCTTTGATAATAGTCACATCTACAAAAGGGCACTAACCAATCATATTGCAGCCTTTTTCTTTGCCATATGATAAAGTTTATCCTCACTGTGCTGGGACCACAGGTCAGGAACCGTACCAGTAAGACAACATCTGCCCCAACACAAAAATAACCTGTTCAGGAAGGAAGTGTAAATTGTAATGTAATTAGAACTTTTTTATTTTGTACAAGTGCTTGCACAAATGGGCCCATTTCCTTTAAACACTATGCTCAGTATTTTATACATATGTGTAATTGTGGGTGGGGGTTTAGTTAAAAATGTAGCCTTTCCTTACATCTTCTGCATATAGTCTTCATTTCCTACCTGACTTTGCTTATGATATTTCCTAACTTCTGACTATCTCTACCTAGATCTCGGAGGGATGCTCCCTCAGTGGAGACATTTAAGAGGGGCCTGAAGACCTACCTGTTCAGACAACCTTTTGACTGGAATTAATTCTGCTGATTTCTTTTAGTTATCTGCTGACTGATTTGCACATTTTTAATTTTATATGTATTTACTGATTGAGTTTGGATTCTATGTGTTATGATGTACAGTGGTCAGAGCCCCCAGGATTGGAAGCTTAATAAATAAACTACTACTACTACTACTACCTTGAGCGCTTTTCGAATTCTGAGATTTTTATTTCAGAAACTTGATACAAAATGCCACCTAGGCAAAACTGATTTAACTAAGTAAGTAAGTAAGTAAGTAAAAGTTTATTTATATAAGGCCCCCTTCCTGAGCTCAGGATGCCTTTACAATACTTCATACAATAATAATATGTTTAAAATCAATAAAACTGATAACACAGTCAATAAAAAACATTCAGTAAGTCTCTGAAAATGCCTGGTTAAACAAGTAAGTTTTTAAGGATTTTTTAAATCCTTCCATGGTCAGGCTATCTTGTATCTGACCAGGCAGAGAATTCCACAGGGTAGGTGCCATAAAGGCAAAATATCTTCCTCCAAATGTTTTCAGGGATACCCTGGGAATCTCTAGCAATCATAGAAACATAGAAACATAGACTTTGATGGCAGATAAGGACCACTTGGCCCACCCAGTCTGCCCATTTCCCTTCCTAGTGGATAAGCTGCAGACTCTAGTTAACCAATAGCCTACTTCCTGCAACCCCCCACTACAATTGCCTTATGTCTGTCCCATGCATATTTGAATTCCCCCACTGTTTTAGACCCAACAACCTCCCCAGGAAGGCGGTTCCATGCATCCACCACTCTCTCCATGAAAAAGAATTTCCTCACATTACCCCTGAGCCGTCCCCCCTCTATCTTTAAATTATGCCCCCTTGTTCTTACACATCTCTTTTTCTGAAAAATGCTACCCTCCTGGACTTTGTTGATTCCCTTGAGGTACTTAAAAGTTTCTATCATGTCCCCCCGTCTCTCCTTTCATCAAGTGTACACATATTAAGTTCTCTCAGTCTTTCTTCATATGGTTTCTGATGCAGTCCCTGTACCATTTTAGTTGCCCTCCTCTGGACTGCTTCCATCCTGTCTATGTCCTTGCATAGATGGGGTCTCCAAAACTGCACATGGTATTCCAGATGGGGTCTCACCAACTGTCTGTACAGAGGGATAACCACTTCCCTTTTTCTACTTGTGATGCCCAGTCCTATGCATCCCAGTATCCCACTGGCTCTCCTTACTGACTTCTCACATTGCTTACCCTCCTTTAGGTCATCTGATATGACTATCCCCAGATCCCTTTGCATTTTTGTTGTTGTTAATACCTTCTCTGCTATTGTGTACTCTTCTTCTGGGTTTTTGTTTCCCATGTGCATTACTTTGCACTTCTTTGCATTGAATCTAAGTTGCCATATGTCTGACCATTCCTCCAACCTTGCCAAGTCCCTTCTCATCCTTTCTACCCCCCCGTGTATCAACTCTGTTACAGATCTTTGTGTCATCTGCAAAGAGGCATACCTTTCCCCAGACCCTCTGCAATGTCACCTATAAAGATGTTAAAGAGGACTGGACCCAGAACTGAGCCCTGAGGTACTCCACTAGTAACCCCCCTTTCTTTGAAATGTGTTCCATTCACTATTACCTTCTGTGTCCTGTTGTGCAGCCAGTTTGCTACCCAGACTACCACCCTGGAACCCACTCCCAGGCTGGCTAACTTGATTATTAGTCTTTTGTGCGGGACTGTGTCAAATGCCTTGCTAAAGTCTAGGTAGGCCATATCCACAGCCCCTCCCTGGTCTATTACTTTGGTCACCAAGTCAAAGAAATCAATTAGATTCATCTGACATGACCTTCCTGCTGTAAATCCATGCTGCTTTGGGTCCTGTGCCCCTCTGGCCTCTAGGTACTCAACAATTCTTTCTTTCAGAAGTGATTCCATCATTTTCCCTACCTCTGAGGTCAAACTTACAGGTCTGGGTTTCCTGCTTCTGCCTTGCTCCCACTTTTGTGAAGGGAATCACATCTGCCCTCCTCCAGTCCTCAGGTACCACCCCATCCTCCCATGATTTGTTAAAAGTGTGGTCAGTGGTGTTACTAGGTCCTCCCTTAGTTCTTTTTAGGTTCCAGGTGAATCCATCAACCCCATTGCTTTGTCCACCTTGAGTTTTAGGAGTTCTTTCAGGACTCTTTCTTCTGTAAATGGACGGTGTCAACCCCCTACCCAGAGAGCTTCCATTGTCTGGTTTAGGTAACTCCTCCTCATCTTCTTTTGTGAATACTGAGCAAAAGTATTCATTCAGTATCTCTCTGCCTTTTCCTGTCTCCTCCTGCCACCTCCCTCTCCTTTATTAATCTTCACTATTCCTCCCTTAACCTTTCTATGCTCCCTAATGTACCTATAGAAGGTTTTATTCCCCTTCTTAACTGAGTTGGCTATTTTTTCCTCAGTTTGGGCCTTTGCTATTCTGACTGCCTTCCCCACTTCTTTCTGCTTTAATTGATACAGTTTCCTGCCGTGCTCTTTCTGTGATTCCTTATACTTTTTTAATGCAGCCTTTTACTCCTTAACCTTCCCTGCCACCTCTTTTGAGAACCATAGTGTTTTTTACTCCGCTTTGTTTTCTTTATTTGTTTCACACAAAGGCTTGTTGCCTCTATGATAGCAGTTTTGATTTTTCTCCATTGTTCTTCCACCCCTCCTTTTTGGCCATTTGCTAGTGCATTCCTCAGGTATTCACCCATTTTGCCAAAGTCGGCCCTTCTAAAGTCCAGTATCCTTGTTTTTGTACGGCTTGTCTCCATGGCTGTGCTTATTGTGAAGCACACTGTGCAGTGGTCACTTCTTCTCAGATGTCTACTGACTTCTAAATTTGTGATCCTCTCTCCATCAGAGGATCAGAGTGAGCTGGAGGGGCAGTAAATAAACAGCAGCTCTTTCAGGTAGTGAGGTCCCAGCTCACGTAGGGACTTATAGGTCAGCAATGCAACCTTGAAGGTGATCCACCACTATATGGGCAGCCAGTGCAGTTCACGCAGCACAGATGTTATATGACTGGATCTGGGAATTCCAGTTAAAAATCTGGCAGTCATGTTCTGCACTAGCTGCAAGTGGTGGATATCCGCCCCCGGTAACCCTAGATAGAGGACACTGCAGTAATCAAAAAGACTGGTGACATAGGCATAGACCAAGGTAGGAAGCTCTTCAGCTGGGACCAGGTGCTTCACCTGAGCTATATTCCTTAGATGGAAAAAGGAGGACTTGACTACAGCTGACACCTGCACCTTCAGTGTCAGACTCTCATCAAATACCATGCCCAGGTTACGCACCTGGCCCGAGGCCATAATTGGGGTCCCCCCTAGGTATAGACATGAGGGTTTCCCCACCCATGCCCCTTTTGTCCTAAAGCCAGGGTCCACCACCAATACCTCTGTTTTACTTGAGTTCAACCTAAGCCAACTAGTACTCATCCAGTTCTGTATCTCTAGGAGGCAGTTATTAAACACCGTGATTGAATCTGACTCCTTTTCAGGGACAAAAGACATGTAGAGCTGAGAGTCATCAGCACAGCAATGAAAACTCAGCCCATACCATCTTATAATGTTCCCCAATGGAAGCATATATGCCACAAATTACATGGGAGACAACACCGAACATTGTGGAACCCTGCAGGGCAGCCAGTGAGGGGCCGAGGAATAAATCCCTGACACCACTCTCTGTGATCTGCCCTCAAGGAAAGATCAGAACCAGCTGTGGATTGCCCCCCTCAGTACACAGAAAAACTACAGGTGCTCAAGCATCACTCCATGATCCACGGTGTCAAATGCTGCTGAGAGATCAAGGAGAACCAAGATGGAACTAATTCTCCGATCTCTCGCCATCAGGAGATCATTTAGTACCTACACCAGGGCTGTCTCAGTGCTATGCTGTTTCCTGAAGCCAGACTGAAGAGGGTCATAGATATTGTGGCTGGTCAAATGATCCTCCAGCTGCAGAGTGACTATCTTCTCAATAACGTTTCCTACAAAGGGTAAGTTCGAGACTGATCTGTAGTTCGCTATGCAGTCAGGGTCAAGGAAGGAATTTTTTTCAGAAGGGGGAGTACTACTGCCTCTTTTAAGGGATCTGGAAAGATTCCTCTCTCCAATGAAGCTGCCACTGTCCCTGCAAGGACCGGGCTGATGACCTCTATACACCCCACTAGTAGGCGAGTAGGGCCCAGATCCAAACTATAGTTGGTTGGCTGCAAAGTCTGGGCAGTCCTCACTACATCCATGACTGCCAGTTGGCTAAAGGTGAACCAAGTCAACTAGGCATTAGTACCACCCGATTGATCAGTGCAAGGTCCAATGGGAAGGCACTGGTTGATCTCATCCCTGATGGAGGATACCTTATCATCGAAAAATTGCGCAAACTGCTCACACTGTACTTGTGACAATGCTTGATCGGCATGGAGACAGGCTGGATTGCACAGTCTGTCCACAGTCCAGAAGAGATGGACTGGTCTATAAAATAAAATGTCGATCCTCTTGTTATGTTCACCAACTTTGTATTCAGCATTGTGCTGATCGCCTATTTGGTTTTGGCAATTAGCACTCACTGATATGGGACTCACTATTTAGCCTTCACTATTAACATGTGGAACTGCTTTAAACACATTGACATGTTTAAAACACATCCACATTGATTTGGAGAGTGACATTTTACATGCTGGTAGTTTACAGTATGTTTTCCTCTAAAGTTGCATCTGTATTGTCACAGTGTTTTATTTTGTTGATTTACTTAATACACACCAATTTCTTTGGGAGGACAACACAGAACTGCTGTGCAGAGGAATGAAATTCAGCAGTGTAAAAGGTTTATTTACTCACATAGTAAAAGTTACCCATACAGAAATATCATCAGACAGGACCAGCAAAAAGTCTTAGCCCTTGGAAGAACCAAAGCACCCAGAAGCACTGAAGCTGTTTGATGATAAAGCCCTGTGATATTTCTGTATGGATTGCTTTTTCTATGTGAGTAAATAAACATTTGCACAGCTGAATTTCATCTCTGTGCATATCTGATCTGTTTTTTCCTATGTGCTTTTCTTTAGACACTGCTGCAAGGGCTTTGCCTTTTTTTTATATGAGCACGGGTGTTTTCCCAATGTTTTTACAGAGACTCACAGGGAACATTTAAATCTGTCTGACACACAGATATTCATTAAAAACATAAGTTCCTAGCTCTAAGAAATCAAAGGTTAGCCCTTTTTAAATACACTGGGCCCAATTTTAAAATGATTGGGACTGACATGAGGGGCTTCCATTAAGGACACATGCAGTAAATGACTCCTTTCACCACACCATGCACCAGTCCTGCTTTTTGAAGGCACTCGGCACCACTGGGGAGAATGCCTGCTCCACCTGGCTTGCACAGTAACTGCAACAGCCACACAGTTACACCAAACGGGAAGGGGGCTTGTGCTAGGGCAGCAGTGCAATATACCTTAAAGTGGGATTTTGCACAGCCCCCATGGGTGTGCAAACCCTGCTGTTAAACCACCCCAAAACTGGTCTAACTCACCACATGCCACTTTCAGAGCTGCTGCTGGGTGGTGGTGACCCTGTGCTTGCCTGGGGAAGGCACTCTAAGAGCCCCCCAAACCTTTCAGACCACTGCTGGAGTACCTGGTGGTTCATGGCAGATATGAGCCTGAGACCCCTCACCCTCTATCTGCCCCCTACACTCCACTGAGGCTGGCTTATTAGCTGTATTATTCTCCCATTTAAAAAGATCGGGAGACAGGGCCTTTGGGGTGGCTGCACCGCTCCTGTAGAATTCTCTTCCACCATATATTAAGGCTGCTAGCATGGTGGAGGCCTTTAAAACCTCTTTTAAAACATATTTATTTGAAAGGTTTAAACATCTTTGAATAATTTATACATAGGATGTTTTATTGCATTTTTTTATTATTATTGTTAAGCCCTCTGAGCACTTGGATTGGGTGCTTTATAAATAAAATTTTCCTTGCCTTGCCCTCATGGTGGCTGTGATGCATCTGTCCCCAATGGATCCTTCACTGCAGGAGGTGGTACATGCATTTGCCCCATTGCGGCAGTTGCCACCCACGGTTCCATGTCAAAATAGCGATTGTAAAACAGCAGTCGCTATTGTGGCGAGTGCACTGTATATCTCGGAAAAGCAAATTGGCTTTATATACTTCCCAATGACCTGACATCTGGAAACACAAAAAGAGTTTCTGTGCAGGGGGGCTGTGCCCCATGACCAGTTCCACCATGCCACGGCAACACAGAATTCACTGACCGTCAGTACAGTGGCAACATAACACTGCCAATTGGTGTTGTGCCATTGCTGGAGAAAAGTGTATTTTCTGTGGATGGCTTTGCCCCCCACCACCTCATGCAGGGAGGTAAGTCAGAGTTATTCAGGGTTGGAGTGAACATCCTGGAAGCAGCAATATAGGGAACCAAGTGGACCATCACAGCAAACTGCCAAAAATGTCCCTGTGATGGTGTTCGCTGTTATTTCGATCACTGTTGCAGCATAATACTCCTGTGACCCCCTTCACAGGGGGCTTTGACCCATGCACCCCCCCCGATTTAGGATTCTCAACTCCTGGGTGGTGCATGTTGGGGAGGGGGCACAGTCTGGATTAAAAAAAAAACTTTAGGTCCCACAGATGCAGGCAGCAACAAAAATTCTACTCTCCAAGTCCAAGCCCCAAACCCAATATCTGCTGAGCCAGAGCTAGCCACCTACTCCACCACATGGATAGTGTGGTGGCAGCAGGAACACCAGTCCCCTAAAACCTCCTCCTCCTTGTCAATCCACTTCCCCTCGCTATCACCTCTTCTAGTAACCCTTCCCTATGCTCGCTTTCAGGTAGGGTTGCTACCCTTTCAGGGTAGCCCATGAGGAAAGTGCTGAATCTGAGTTACTATTTAGATGGCCCCCCATATTCAGTCACTATCCTCACTGGATAATGCCACCCTCTACCCCCTACCCCCTACTGATCCCTATTACCCTCCACCACATGAGCCAGGGCATTCCCAGGATGACCCAGTAGTCACCAGGGCAACCAGCCAGGAGGTCAAAATCACTGGCCACTGCTGCCACAAGCCAGTCCTGCTGCTTCCCACATTCCTGCTTTGCACCATTTCTTCAGTGAAGCTCCTGACTAGCAGCAAACCTGAAGACTTTGGCACCTGGATTCCACTTTTTTGTAAAATCAGGTGCAGGGACCCTAGCAGTTCGCTGCACTATGTGCTATCTATTGATGCCTTTTAAAATTGAGCCAGTTATCTTCACAAAAGGCTTACCTTGGATCTCTTAGGCCTTGGAAGTTTTTTAAATAAAAGCTTGCAGTTAGGTAGATATGGTTGTAATGATGCAGACATGTTTGAACACATCAGTCTTGCCATCAAAGAATTGTAAACACACCAATGCATTTTTTAGAGTTTTTAAAACTATATGAAAAGGGTTTTGAACATTTTCTGATTTTTTGGTACGTACTGTAGGCAGAGAAAATAAATAAGATTGGTGGGATTTTGTGAATAAAAATGTCTGTATAAGGTGCAGTAGTGTAATTACATAAATAATGCAGTAATCGAAATTTAGCAACTCGTCATCTTCTTGGGAAATCTTCAGAAAATAGAGTTTGGGGCCCTATATTATGGGTCTTCCCATGGGCCTTTAGGTTTGTGATGACTTCAAGCATGGGTAATTTGCATGGTCATCACAAACAATGGCTGTATCCAGAATCATCACTGTGTTTTATTATAACACTTTTTTATAAAATACCTTTGTTTTTAATTTAAAAAAAAAATCCTACCTTGACCTGTGTACCCATCTTCCACATCATGCAGAATAACCACCCACTTGTGACTGCTGACCCACTGCTTTTTGTAATTTAATTTAAACTCACTGGGCTGGATATTCAAACTGCGCCATTCTGTGGTGCAAGCCCTTGCGCTGCTCAAAAAGTTGCGCTGGGGTGTGGCCAGGGCAATATTCAATGGAGTTGTGCTATTGAGCAACTCCTTTGAATATCGCCCCCGGCCACAGCCACTGTGCATGGCGCAGTGGAACTTGTGTCACTGCAAGTGGTCAGAGTGGAGCATTCACAATGCGGTGGCGCAAGTTCCATTGCGCCATGCGCAAATTTCCGATATTCAAAAGGTGACATGCAAATGGGGCCATAATTCATGCAAGGTGCAGGGGGGGCCATTTGCATCTACTTATGGCCCCATTTGCATGCCATTAGCATGCAGGTGCACCTATCCCTGACGACTTGCACCTGGTGCCCTGCCAGGCAGCAGCTGTTGAGGACTGACGCCCCATGCAGCCTGATCGCGGGCATGAAGTAAATCCCCTCCCCCCCCGACTGGCCCGATCGCAGGCATAATAGTATTAAACCCCCTCACTGGCCCGATCCGGGCAATACAGAACAGCCCCCTGACTGGCCCGATTGCGGGCATAATTGTATTAAACTCCCCACTGGCCCAATCGCGGGCAATACAGAAACTGAACTCCCCCCAACTGGCCCGATCCTTGGGCGCCAACAGAACTGCCCCCCACTAGCCCGATTGCGGGCAGAAGCGAATTCAACCCCCAAAGACCAATATCCCTGGTGGTCAGTGGACATGAAGCCTGATCTCGGGGAATTAGAAGTCAACCCGCCCAAGTTCAATTACCCTGGTGATCTGGTGGCCCCCCACCCCACCCACCCATGGGCCCACCACCCGCCCCCGTCAGCGGCAGGTGGCATTCATTCACATATCTGGACTGCCTTGTACAGTATGGGCTGCACACCATTGGCTCTTGCTCTGAACCAATGGGCATGCAGCCCTACCGAAATGATCAGTCGGCGGCGGCAGGGCAGCAGGCGGGTGGGGTGCTGCTGCCTGCCGGCTGATGGGGAGCGGGATGATGGGGCTCCAAGGGTGGGTGGGGTGGGGGCCACTAGATCACCAGGGTAATTGGACTTGGGGGTTGACTTAATGCCTGCGATCGGGCTTTGCGTCCACTGGACCACCAGGGATATTGGTCTTTAGGGGGTTGAACCCATTCTGCCCGCGATTGGGCTAGTGGGGGCTCAGTTCTGTTATGCCTGCAATCGGGCCAGTCGGTGGGGGAGTTCAGTTCTGTACTGCCCATGATCGGGCCAGTGGGGAGGGAGTTATACTTTTATGCCCGCGATCGGGCTAGTGGGGGGGGTGTTCTGCCCGCGATCAGGCTACAGGGGGATACTATTATGCCCATGATCGGGCTGCCGGGGGGGCACTGGGAAGAAGTGGAGGGCCACCCATAGGTGGCAGCTGTGTGTTGTGCCCTGCAATGTGGTAGCTCACCTGTGGGTGGCCCTCGACTTGATTCTTTTTTTGGGGGCTCAAAGTCGTGCAGGCACAGGTTGGGGGTTGCGCCTGCATAACTCTGCACAGCCCAGCTGAATATCGGGCTGTGCAGTTTATGCATGGTTCCTCCCCCTCTGGTTGAGCATGCCTTCATTAGCATTGTGCTGTTGCTCAGCATGACTTGGGGGGGCAACTGCCTCCTGCTGAATATCGCGGAATGGAGCAATTTCGGACTTGCGCAGGCACAACCCTATTGTGCATGGCACAACCCTTTTGAATATCCAGCACACTGTATCTTGTGAATCTGTCACTCCCAAACATTTTTCTCTTGTGCAATCTCACAGTCCATATTAAAATTCTTCCATTTTCCCAACAGCAGTATGCTTGAATAATAAATATTTATTCAGTTCACTTTATTTAATATTTATGCAGGACTAAGATCACCAGGTATTTAGCTAATTTTCAGGACTTTGCTGTTATTGTTATGTATGTCCCTTCCATTTTGGCAACTCCACCTCCAGCCATTACAGGGAATGAAAGCAAGTATCCTGAGTTCTGAACACAGTGGCACTAACCACATATCTAAAGGGAATTTTTCACTAGCAGGAAGGTTAATCAGCTTCTCTTCTTTAAATGTTCTATCCCATAAATCTCTTCTAGATGGCTGTATTGCTTTCAGTGTTTTTCAGGGATTTCACCATTACCTGATTGTATTTATTTTGATTGCTTTTCAATGATTTTGACACAAGATGGGAGTGCTTTGCACTGAATGGCTTCATTCTCATACACAGCACTCATTCTAACTAAGATTTCATTAAATGTCCAGCCATGTTATTCTTTATTACTAAGGACATCTGCATGATAAACAAGAACTTGTCCATCACAATCATTTACACAGCAACCAGTCATGATGTTACAAGTAGGGCATATGCCATCCACTAGGAATGATGGAGCAGGTATACTAACAGGTACCACAATGCTGCATCCAAACACAATGTCCTGTGTGATAAGGAGTGCAATGGTTTGAAATGCAATATTTTAGCAGGAATATTATGTAACGGAGCATTGCTGATGTGAACTGTGATTCTGTAATCACCATCCTCTTTTATTAACATTATGAAACATTCATTAAAAATGGAGATACTTTTGTTTAAAAATACCTTACCATTTGAATGAATTTGTTTTTCTGTTCAGATCAGTCCAGGTGCAGCAATTGCAGTCCTGAGTGATAAACATCAATATCCATCATTTCTACGAACAACCCCAAATGACAGATTTCAGTACCCTGTCCTAGCCCGTTTGGTTATGTACTTTGGTTGGAGCTGGATAGGCATTATAGCTTCAGATAATGAATATGGTCTCCAGGGTAGTCAGAGCCTGAAAAAAGCTCTTGTTCATATTGGAGTATGTGTTGCTTTCACAGAAATCCTTCCACTTAGCAACTCCAAGAAGTGGGTGCTGCAGATCATTAAGGAAATCAAAAAGACCACTGTGACTATTATTGTTGTCTATGTAACCAAGCCAGAGCTATTACCGTTAATGGAGGAGATTGCTAGGCAAAACATTACAGGAAAAGTCTGGTTGGCCACTGTCAGTTGGATGATCTCTCCTGTTTTCTCAAAGAAAGAATCATGGAAAACACTTAATGGCACATTTGGACTTACAGTCCACAGAGGAGTAATTCCTGGATTCAGTGACTTCCTTCGCACACTGCACCCTTCCACATCTCCAGATGATATTTTTATCAGGTCATTTTGGGAAGAAGCATTTGGCTGCTATTGGCCAATGGATAATAATTCTCAAGAGTCAAACAATATAAACAGAGCACTCAGTCCTTGTACAGGTGCAGAAAAGCTGGATGACTATGACCTGTCTAAATTTAATTTGTTTGACTTTAGATATGCCTATAATACCTATAAAGCAGTGTATGCAATTGCACATGGCTTACATAATCTGCTCTCCTGCAAATCCAGCAGCGGGTCTTTTACCAATAAAACGTGTGCAAGCATTGATGATCTTAAGCCATGGCAGGTAAGATATCACATGTAGGAGAAGCCAGGAATCTTAGTTTAATGTTTGTGTTCATTTCATAAATAGGACCTATATATGATTTTCCACAGTGTTGTGGGAAACTGTTCTTCCACCAGTGGAATTCTGAAAAACCATAATTTCTGCTTAGTGAAATTAAATAAGCAATAAGATATGGCTGGGTTTTTGTATTACTGAGATACCCGCACACCAAGAGGCTTTGTGAGGCATGAGGCCATATGGTGAGTGCCTTCAGCCTCTGGGTGTGTGGGTATCTCAGTACTACAAACACCCAGCCATGTCTTACAAGCATATATAAAATGGGCCCATAGGCAACTTTTAAAAGAAGAACATTCTAAAAGCTTTCAAAGCCACAAAAAATATATTAAAATGTTGCTAAATAATGTAAAAAAGGTCCCTCCACAGATGTTTTTCACCTGTCACTCATCTGTCTTTCTTCACACTCAATATGTTTTGTGACTGTTTGCCATGGAAGAGAAGAATTCAAAGCTCTGCATTTTTCCAGTAGTAGAATGATCCCACCTGCCTCCCACACACACATATAGAATGGTAACATGGAATACACAATTTCAAACTTTTTCAGAGTTCTACTGGAATACACACAGCGACACAAAAAAACACACACACAGGCCTCAAGTGGAGCCATAGCCTCAATTTTATTTGTTGCCAGGTAAGGAGGAGGGAATTCTCTGGTAAAGTGGTACAGATGAAATAGGAGGGGGATTTTTCCTGGCCATCAAAGAAATACCAGCAGTGGAAACTCTGAATAGTACTTGATTTTTAAAATTTGTATATGTGTGTGTGGGGGGGGGGGGCTCATAGGCGTAAATAACATTAAATTATTAACTTCCTTAATTAATGGACTTTTATTTTTATGGCCTAGTTGATGTTTAATATGAGTAAAGACTGTGGCCTTGTTTGTGATGGAAATTAAGAAGTAAGTGGCTTATGAATTCTGTGAGTTGCCCTGTTTGGAAGGGACATGTTTTTACCCATTGGTGGTGCTCTCTTACTGACATGGCTAGACCCAAGTCTCAACCAGTTAGGACACAGGAATTTCCTTGCCCATTTTATATTTCAGCATAATACACTACTCTGTCTCCTCTGTTCTGTTAGTGGCCTAAGAGTGGGAATTTGATTCCACAGTGGAATTTAAAAGTTTCAATACTGCCGCTAGAATACATATTCCACCTGAAGGAATTCTGGCATTTAGAATCCCACTTTTACAGAATTATGTGGGAACATCCATTCTACTGTAAGAATTCTGCAGATTAGAATTACTTAGCTCCATTTTCCCATATACATTTCCTATACTGTACTACACCACAGATTTATAAACCTCTTGAACATCAAAAAGAACAATCAACTGTTAAATCATTTGAACAAAAACAGAGAATTTGTCCAATAGCCATTTTCAAAAGTCCAATTCCAGAGTACCAATGACCTGGAGGGGAACAGTCTGATGGAGGTAAAGGACTGGTTCAAGGAGCTTGCTAGGTTCTGCAGTAACAGTTTTTCCTTCCATTTCCTTCTCAGAAGTGATGCCTGCAACAAGAGCAAGCACACCAAGGAAGAAAAATATAGAGGAATTCAATACATGGCTGAAAGGATGGTGTGGGCAGATGGGGTTCAGATTGATAGGTGACTGGGGTTCAACATGGGAATAAAAGGGGCTGTATGCCTCTGATAGGCAGCACCTGAACTCAGAAGGAGCAGCTGTACTTAAGAGTAAAATGGACAACTTTAGAGTAAGGAAGTTACATTTAAACTAAATCAGGGAGAGGGGTTAAAGTCAGGGCCACATAAACAGGTAAAAGAATTGAGAGGCTATCACCCCCCCCCCCAGGACAAAGTCGAAATGAGGGAAACAGGTGGAAACAGGGTGAGATTGAAAGGAGAGGATAGGGAAAAGGGGGCTACATGGTGGAGGGGTTTGGTAGCCAATGCCAGGAGCTTGGGGAATAAATTGTGGGAACTGGAGGCCACCATGGCGGACGAGGGCCTCGACATAGTAGTAGTGCATGAAACTTGGTGGAAGGAGCAACATGCTTGGGAAACAGTCATACCTGGTTACCAATTGTTTAGGAAAGACAGGGCAGGGATAAAGGCAGGAGTAGCATTATACGTCAACAAAGAAATTGGGGCCATGGAAGGGGTGGAAGAGGAAGGGGAAATGGAGATAACGTGGGTCACTTTAGAGAAAAGAAATGGAGAGCAATTGAGAGACTGGGTAGTTTACAGACCCCCTACGCCAGGGGAAGAGGGGGATAAACTGCTATTACAATCAGTAACAAAAATGGTAAAACAAGGGGACATTCTGCTAGTGGGAGACCTAAACCTCCCTAACATTGACTGGGAGATCCATACAGCAGTATCAACTAGGAGCAGGGGGATCTTAGAGGCACTATAAGGCGTATTCCTGCAACAACGGGTTAGGGAGCCCACTGGGGGGAACCTGTTGGACATAGTCCTCACTAATGGAGACAGTGTGGAGGAGGTGGAGGTTAGAGAAGAAATAGGCACAAGTGACCACAGAGCTATTAGGTTCAGAGTAAAAATGGACAGGGAAAGAAACAGGGTGAGAACTAGGGTAATGGACTTCAGGAAGGCAGACTTTAACAGCATGAGGAGAGTAATTGGCGAATAAATTTCAAGGTTAGGAAATATGAAAGATGTGGAGGAATTATGGGACGCTATTAAGGGAGGGATGCTAAAGGCCGCTGACGTATACATCAGGTGAGTCAGAAAAAACAGAAGAAAAAGGAGACCTCCTTGGTTTACAAAAGAGGTGTTGGGGTGGTTAGGGAAAAAAACAGGGCATTCAGGAGGCACAAGTTGACACAAAGGAATGAGGATAGGGAGACATATAGGGAAAAGAGGAGGAAGGCAGGGCATTTGATATGGAGGGCTAAAGAGGTCACTGAGGAGAGGATAGAAAACCAGGACAGGAGGGGAGATAAAAACGTTTTTAGGTATGTGGGAGAGAGAAGAAAGGCACAACAAGAAATAGGGAGTATGGGGGGGGTGGAACAGAACTGGAGGGGGACTTTGAAAAAGTGGAGGCATTAAACAACTACTTCTGTTTGATCTTCATGAAAGAAGGTGAGGGTAGAGGGCCAGAGCAGGAGGGAAAGGGAGAAAACTGCAGGCAACTGGATTCTATGGAGTTCACAGTAGATAGAGTAAGTGAAGAACTGGGCAGACTAAGGGTGAATAATGCAATGGGGCCAGATGGCTTGCACCCCAGGGTACTCGGGGAGGATCTGGTACCACCTCTGACAAGACTGTTCAACTAGTCCATGGATACAGGAGTCGTGCCTGGGGACTGGAAGAGGGCGGAGGTGGTTGCACTATTTAAGGGGGGAAGCAAGGAAGAGGTCAAAAACTACCACCCTGTCAGTCTTACTTCAGTGGTGGGGAATGTAATGGAGACATTGCTGAAGAAAAGGGTGGTGGAATACCTAGTGGCCAATGGTATGCAAGATAAAAGGAAGCATGGCTTCACAAATGGAAGGTCATGTCAGACTAACCTGATAGAGTTTTTCAATTGGGTGACACAGGTAGTGGACCAGGGCGGGGCGGTGGACATGACCTATTTGGACTTCAGCAAGGCCTTAGACACCATCTGACACAGAAGGCTGGTAAACAAGCTGGAGAGCCTGGGTGTGGGCCAGAGAGTTACTAGGTGGGTGGAAAACTGGCTGACGTGAAGGTGTCAAACAGTGGTGATAAATGGGGTACATTCTCGGCAATGGGTAGTGTTCAGCGGGATGCCTCAGGGGTCAGTACTGGGACCCCTACTCTTTAACATCTATATTAGGGATCTAGCAGATGGATTGGATGGTAGGATGTGCCTATTCATGGACAATACAAAGGTCTTCAATAGGGTAGACTCACAAAAAGGAGTAGAGCAAATGAGGCGAGACCTGGAGAAGCCAGAGAAGTGGCTGGAAACCTGGCAACTAAAGTTCAATGGGAAAAGGTGTGCAGTGATGCACCTGGGGTGGAAAAACTTGAAAGCAAATTACTTTCTTGGGGGTGGGGAGGAAATCAAGGAAACAGAACAGGAGAGGGACCTGGGGATTCTTATACTGAGGAATCTTTTTTTTTTTTAAATTCAATAAAATGTATTTGTTAGTTACAAATAATAGCAATAGGGTTTTACATGGCTGTCACAATGAACAAGAACACATGTATGACACTTTCAAGGCATGGGTTACATCAGCTCCGATCTCTAACCTTATTAATATATTAAGAAATCTTAAAGTGGGGACCAGTGCAGTAAGGCGGTGGGTAAGGTAAATGGTATGTTGGCCTGCATTGTGAGGGGCTTTACTAGCAGGAGGAGGCAGGTGCTCATGGCGCTGTACAGAACTATTGTGAAGCCACACCTGGAGTACAGGGTGCAGTTCTGGGGGCACCACACCTATGTAGGGATATTGAGATGATGGAGAGGGTTCAGAGAAGAGCAACACAGATGGTGAGTGGGATGCAAGAGAAAACATAGGAGCAGAGATGAAGGGAGCTGAATCTGTACCCACTAGAGGCTAGAAGGGAGAGATGGGACATGATTGAGACTTTTAAGTACTTGAAAGGGATAAATAAGATGAAGGAGGAGAGCTTGTTCAAAAAGAAAGAGGGAGCAAACACGAGGGGACATAGACTCAAATTAGAAGGGGGGAATACAGAGGCAATGTCAGGGGGCAGTTCTTTACTGAGAGGGTGGTGGAGACCTGGAACAGGCTTCCAGATGAGGTGGTGGGTTTTGAATCAGTGGGGGGATGCAAAAGAGCATGGGACAGACATATGGCGTTGGGAGGAGGGGAGAAAGTCCAGAACCAGTAAAAAGGAGGAGGGAGGCAGGGGAGGGTGTAAAAGGCAGACACGATGGGCTGGTGTGGTCCTTTTCTGTCATCGCAAATCTGTGTAATCAGAACCTTGCTAACATGGGATGAAACCCACTTGATCTGGACCTGTTATTTTCTGGAGAAAGTTAATTAGTCTTTCAGTCAATATTTTTGCAATAATTTTGTAATCCATTTTCAGCAAAGAAACTGTATGATAATGTGCACAATCACTGATATATTTGCCTTTTCCATGAATTAGGACCACCAAGGCTTCATTTATTGATGGGAGTAGAGTCCAGTTTTTCTCTGCCTCATTGTAAACTTTAAGTAGATGAGTATTTAGTAGTGTTAAGAGTATCTAATAGAATTCTGCTCGGATTCCGTCTGGTAGAGGGATTCTTCCTTTTTTTAGATTTTTCACTGTTTCATTAAT
The DNA here is from genome assembly GCA_016271365.2 of Neoceratodus forsteri. Lineage (NCBI taxonomy): Eukaryota > Metazoa > Chordata > Ceratodontiformes > Ceratodontidae > Neoceratodus > Neoceratodus forsteri. The sequence continues at coordinate 79,793,530 of CM028137.1, forward strand.
TTCTTCAATAGTAATACTGTTTTCTAGTGCTTTAAGGATAGTTTACAGTAAATGAGGGTGTTTAGCTTGACAGGAATTTCTGGATGGAGGTTGCATTTGTGTTACATTTGGTGGAGTACCGTTTTCTGAAGAATTTATAAAATACTTCATGTCTGTATTGGTTGTTTATATAGTGTTCTTATCATTTCTAATTGACACAATAGTTTGTTTTTGTTGTTTCCTTAGCCTATTTCTTAGGAGCAGGGATGTTTTTCTCCTGCCTCCCAATAACTTTGATTTGCTTTATGTGGTGCTTCCTGTGCTCAACTAAACTGTATTTTATTCAGTTCACATTTTAGTTTTCTAATTTCCAGAATTAAGGTTTGATTTTGTATTGCATCGGATTTATATTGGGTGATCAAAGGTTCTAGCTTTTTCTTTAAATTTTTTACATTAAAAGTTAAATTTTTTTTTGATTAAAAAGGAAAATTCTATTGTTTGGCCCTGTACTAAACATCTGTATGTCTCCCAGATTGTAGTGTGTGGCATTCCTGGAGTTTGATTTATTTCAAAGAAAGTTTAAGATTCATTCATTAGTACTTTAACAGAGTCGTTGTTTTGAAGGTGAGAGATACTAAACGACCATCTAGGAGATCCTTCTCTTGAGCTTGAGGTATTTAAGTTTATTGATATGAGCGCATGGTATGAGATCACAATATCAGTTTTCTGTGCAATGTTTACAGTAGCTCATTACACAACTCTTGTGAGATGAGTTTATAATCAATTCTGCTGTATGAGTTGTGAGGTACTGAGTAGAATGAGTAATTTTTTTCCAGTAGGGTTAAGTATTCTCCAGCTATCAGATAGGGTGTTGTCTTTCAATAATAAGGTGAGAGTTTCTCTAACTTTGTTTTTGGAGTCTGACTTTTCATGTGTACTTCTATCTTTGAATGTGACAAGAGCAAAACTAAAGTCTCTTACCTGAATTATGCTTGCATTTGGAAATGTTTTAACTTCATTGGGTATGATAAAAATTATCTGATGAGATGGTTCCAATAGACCATATAAATTACATATCACTGTATTTTTTCCATTTAGGGTACCTGAAATCAAGATCTACCTCTTTTCCTTGTCTTTAATTTCTAGGGTCATTGAGAAGTTTAAGTTCTGCCACACAAGGATAGAAACTCCTCTTTATTTCCCTTTAAAAGTGCTATGATATTCCTGTCCCACTCACCATCTAATCCATTTAGAAGCTTCCAGTTCTGTTAAGTAGGTTTCTTGCAATAACACAATATCTACTCCTTATTTGTTACATTTTTGAAGATGTCTTGATCTTTCAATAGGCATACACAGGTTTTTAATGTTTCATGAAAAGACTTCTAAAATTGTAATTTCTTATATTATTTGAAGCCTAAACCAGTAATACTAAGGTATTGTAATTCAGATATAAAAAAATTAATTCTAGGGTTACACTGTCTATTCTTCCCTAGAGAAAAAAAAAATAATGAATTCCAGGTAAAGTTAACCAAAAGTAAGTTAACTGAAATCTCTGTGTCACGTGTAATACTGTAACAGTATATAACAATGATACTGCAAGCGGTAAAATCCTGACAATTTGTGTGGATAATGGAGAAGCAATAGGGTCTTACTCAAAAATTTACTTGCGTGTACAGTAACACTTGAGTACTCTTCCTCTCTTCTTTTTCATGAATGTTCAGCATCCATGAGTAGCAAACATAAAGGATATTGGTTATTCAATGTACCTGTGATATAGTAATAGGTAAGCAAAAGTTAGAACTCATAGGCATAACAGTAGTTAACAATTTTTATAAACTATAGAACATTTTGGGAGAATAAATCACTGTAGCTGTAAGCTGTAAGTCCATTGTAAAAGATGTACCACAAGAAGTTCAAGCCACACAAAATCAGTGGACTAAAATAGGAAAATTAATTAAAAGGCTAAAATTTGTCATGTATTCCTACATATGGATTTATCTGGTAAAACGATAGTAAAATGAAACAGGTGCCACCACTACTCAGTGTCCAGCATGCAAACTTTTTGCAGTTTGTTCCTTTAGTATGTCCTGAGGATTCCTACTAATGTAACATACAGTGGAAGACAATTGTTCCTCAAGGATACATATGGAAAAGGGGGATATGGAGTTACTGGAAGGCAGGAGGGGTGGCAGTGGAAGAGAAGATGTGAATGGAAAGAATAAGTAAGTAAGTGCTCAGATTTAGGTGAGGTACTGGATTAAGGAGTGGAGGTATGAATAAAGGAGGAGGGGTGGCAAGATCTAGGTCAAATTCACAGAGATAGTCCTAATGACTGTGAAGACTGTATGACTGAATATACCAGTCCACATGCAATATTCAGGGCATACTGCATTTCTTGTTGATGTTGTGTTTTCATTATATTACTCTGCTGCATAACGGCCCCAAAGGGGTATCCCACTTTTGCAGGATCCTCTTTAGGAACATCTGTTTTCCTTTCAGTGAGACAGTAGGAGGCTCAGCATTCAATTATTATTTGTCATGAATAAATTATTAGCTCACTTTTCCCTGAAAGAGATTAGATCTTTTGACTTCTTGGGGAAGGGGGTAAGGGGGGTACAAGTTAGGATATGGTGGATACATTGGGGAGGGGAGTATGGTCATATAAGAATGGCGGGTGAGGGAGCGGAATATGTAGGGGTTAGGAAAGTAACAACCATCCTCAGGGCATAAAAGTGCTATGAAATTATTGAAATACTAGTTACAAAATATCAATCAGTGAAATCACATTTCAGCCTGATTGGCTCATTAATATGGGCACATACTGTTTCTAGAGTGAGTCTGTTTGCTGCAAACCAATAACTTTGCCCAAGTCAGCTAATATATTTACTACAGATATTTATCCTCAGTGTACCTACCAGTAATTACAAAAATGTGTGCATATTTGTTTTCTGTCCACAAAATCATCAGTAGTAGAACTAAAAGCCTCAGGTTGGGTGGTAGGTAGTGCTGTGTGGAATGCAGAATTCCGTAGGCAGAATTATGTGGAATGTTCATTCTGCTGGTGGAAATTCTGCCAGAATTTTGCCAGTTCTTCAGCAAAATTCCACCTACTGTGATCCACAGAGAAAGGCAATTTTTCTGCAGAAAATTATTCCACAACAATTTCTGTGGAAAATATTGAGATCTGCAGAATAATATACAGCGGAATAGCATTTTTCCCCTGAAAATCATTCAAAAACTATTTTCTACTGCTGAATTTCACCATTCCATTTCTGGTGGAATTTCAGTGGACTTTTGAAAATTCCACAGAAGTTCATTCCACCAGAATTCGAAAATTTTGCACAGCACTAATGGTAGTTTTTTTGGGGGGTTACTGGACCAACGGTATAAATGGAGTGAGAGGAAACAGGTGATTGGGGTGTGGGGGAACACACTGGGCTAATATGGAATAATGCATATGAACAGACCATATAATAAAGCCAGCAGAAAAAGACCATTTGGTCTATCTAGTCTGCTCATATTGTAGGGTCCTCAGCTTAATCTAATTGACCCTGTCCCCCTTCCCAATCTGCCCTTTCCCTCAGTCCATACCTCCATTGATCCATACTTTTCCCATAACTCTGTCACAGCCTCTCTTGAAGCTGCTCGCTGTCTTTGGCAAAACTACTTCTTCCAGAAGCATGTTCCAACTTGTCACCACCCTCTCCATGAAGAAATGTCTCCTAGCCTCCCTCCTGAACTTTCACTCCTCTGATCTAAGACTCTATCCTCTCATGTTTCAGTTTCCACTTAGCTTAAAGAGACCCTTCATATCCACCCTATTTATTCTGACAAATACTTGGAGGCCGTAATCATGTAATTCATTCATTCATTCATTCATTTTTACTCACATAGAACATCTCTCATTGCAATACAAAGTGCTTTACATTGAAACTAATAACTAAAATACAATACATATACAACAGAACACATAAATAACTCATTATTAAGCAATACATATACAGTATTAATCTGTTTCTGGGAAAGCTTGTCTAAATAGATGAGTTTTCAGCTCCCGCTCAAATTAATCAATTGTTGGGCTTTCTCCTGCCCTTCAGAGAGTACAGGTTCAGGGACTCCAAAAACTCCTCATATGTTCTACCCTACTGGCCTATGATCATCTTCACCGCCCTCCTTTAGACCGTCTCCAGCAGGCTAATGTACTTTTTAAGGTACAGGCACCAGTACTGTACATTGAACTCCAGTTGCAGCCTCACTAATGTTCTGTACAAGGGTGGTACTTACTACCTTCTGTCACAGTTAGAGAAACCAGGAGACTGGGTGGAGGGAACCACAGGCCACCAGGGCATATTTTATTCAGTATCAGAATGGGAGATCAGGGGTGGGCAGGCTTCACAGGCCAGCAGGGCACACTTCATTCACTAATGGAAATGGGAGATCAGGGAGTGGGTGCACCCCTGAATACTAGGGCCTGCTTCATTCACTATTGGAACAGGAAATTGGAGGATTGAGGGAACCAGTGGACACTGGGGAATACTTCATTCGCTATCAGTACAGACAATCCAGGGGTAGGGGAAACCTCTGGACTACCAGGGCTGTATTCCAATGTTGTAAGTTGCACTAAGGGGCTGCTGTGCCCCTTACAAAGGAGCCCATAATGAGAATGCAAATGGACCCTTAGTACCTTGCATGCCCCATGGCTCATTTGCACACTTGAAGTAAATACAGCTCACAGAGGTCTAGACACTATCCTGTTTGAAGCAGTGCTATACCCTGTGGGCCATATATACAGCTCTGGGACATGTTGGGCGGCACAGTTTCACCGAATGCTGCACTGATATGGGCCAATATTCAGTCAAATAGTACTGCTCGCTATATATCTGAATATCACAGCAGTTTGGGGTGGGGGTACAAAGGCAAGCACAGGGCAAACATTCAAGCAACTCTTGACCCATTTTCTAAATATGGGGGCCATATTTGTTTAATTGTATTTTTGTTTATAATATTTTAAGTATATATTATTTTATGTATATGTCTGCAAACATCCAGCTCACCCTTGAAAGACTGCATTTATGCCCTTGGGTTTTACCTGTTTAACAAATTTTAACTGAAATAAAAAAGTGTGTCTTTTCACAGATTTCAACATGTGAGCATGTGCTATCCTCATTTCAGTATGTAACTTTTTTGATGTGCTAGTATGTGTATTACATATTTTAGCACAATATAATAATTGTATTACATATTATACTTTTTTTGGTATGTGTTCTAAAAAGATCATTACATATTATATTTATTTTAGTATGTGTTAAATATATTTTAATATGTGTTGAATCAATTTTGGAATATGTTCTACTCATTTTGGTATATATTATATGGTAACCCATCAGAATAGCAACTCCTGAATGGTGAGGAGTTAAAATGGCACAGAATAATGGTAAGTGCCATTATCAATGACCTTTCTGTCCCCCCTCCCCAAATTCTGCCCCTTCCCCCCAGAGTTGGTATATTAAGTAAGGGGTGTGTGGGGAGGCACAAACAGAATGGTCACCGATAATGGCACTCGTTAATTGTTGGTGCCATTTTGACTCCTCACCATTTGGGAGTCACTATAATATCAGCATCTGTTATGTAAGTAATAATACCCAAAGGGTGGGTGTTATTGGGATATAACAGACCTCCCAGGGTCATAATGAGGACTGATGCCACAGACAGGGGGCCTTACAGCCCCTGGAAGCTCTGTTATAGCCCATAATGTCCACCCTGGAGAGTATTATTACACTAAGAAAATGGGTGTACATTTTTTTTAAATGATGATTTAATTAAAAAAAAAAGTGTAAATGATAAAAATGAACAGAAATTTGGGGTTCTGTAAAATAGTCCCTTGCCACTAGAAGGTGCTGCTGTTTTTGATATATGTTTTGTTGTAGTGGACTGTCACTTTTTCATAGGTAGCAAGGGAATTGTAACTTTTCATTTTTCATGCTTTCCCCATTACGTGTTCTCGCAATGTGGATACCTATGGTTATGCTCATCAGAGTGAGAGCTGGCACCAAGAGCATCAGCTGTGGTGCAGGAATAATATGGTGTCATGTGAGATGCAATCCTGGGACATGCAAGTGGGCTGATGACCTCAGGTGAAAAAAAGAAGGTACTTACTTTTTGTTTCAAAGTGTGAAAGTTGCTGGTGATTTCTGTATATCTGGGTATGGCACACAGGAGTAGCAGTGTTTCCGTGGCATGGGCAGAGAAGTGCACAAAATGGTTAGTGATCAGAGGAGTGGGAATTTCCTGGAAATCGCTGGTGGAGATGGAGTCACGCTGCCGGGTAGCAGCAGTTGTGAGAGAGTGGGCAGAGCATCAGGGGTCCTGTGTCTTCCAAGCGTCAGAGTCAGGACTGGGTTAACAGAAGAAAAAACACAAGAAAAAGAAGATTTTTACTTTGTTTGCATTTTCTTACTATGGATTGACTGTGTGGGGGACCTATTGCTCACTTTCTTGCTAAGCCTGTAGAAAAAAAATGGCAGCTATCGAGGCGTGGGCACAGGGATATGAGATGGTTATAGGTCTTGCAAGGAGGTACTTGTCTTTCACTGGGCATTGTTAAAAAATAACAACACCGGTGCCAGGGGGGATCAGCCAATTAGCTTCCGACTTTTGCAATGCTCATTCTCTAAACTATTTTATTATGTATTGTACTCATTTCAGTACACTTCACACTAATTTAATCATGTGTTATACCCATGTTTACATGTGGTGTTCTCATTTCAGCCGGTGTCATACTCGTATCATAATGTGACATATAGTCAAAAAGCTGTCATTTAAAACTGAATGGCATTCAGTACATTTCCATCTTAAGCAATACTAAGGCAAAGGAAAGGAGTGGTTGGTATTGCCCAAACAAGCAGAGTTAGTTCTAATGAGGGTGACAAACCCCTGCATGAAAAATGCAAAATGACAGCTATGGACTGTGCAAAAGGCGACTAAAACAAAAAGCTTCACTACTTAAACAATTTACTTGTACTTAGTACTTGCACATTAAAAAGCCAGTAATAGGGAACACACTTGCATGGAAGACTCTTTTCCATGCCATTGTGTTCCTCATGACAGGATGTTTAGCATTACCGATGTTGGGGGAAAAGGGAACACATATGCATGCCCTCCCCATTTCATGCCAGTGTGTCCCCATTACCAGCTTTGTAATGAGCAAATATTAAGTACAAGTAAAATGTTTAACAATTAAGCTTTTTGTTTCAGTTTCCTTTTCTCCAGTCCATACCTGTCATTTTGCCTAAACACCATAGTACATACTATACTGAAATACCATTAGGATGTATACATTGCACCTCAGTCAGTAAACAGTTAGAGCATGCAGGAAAGCTGTATTACAGTACACTGCTTGTGAACAGGAGAGTCTTACTACATACTACAAATGATGTAATATTATGGTGCAATATAATGATCAGATGTCCCCATATTGCATGTCATGAAACCTGTACCCCAACTAAATCCCTGTTTTAGGAGCTGAAGTTCCCAAGTCCTTGTTTTCCTGTTTGCTTTTATGGTTGAACTCAAGTACCAGTACTGATATTTCTTTTCATTTCATTTTATTTGTTTCACCAGGAAAAAGCAGAGGTTATTGTAGCTCCAGCAGTACTTCCCAAATAAACTAGAATATTTGGATGAATTACTTATCCTTTGTCTAATCTGACAACTTTAGACTTTTTCAATGTGCAGCACTACTTTGGAACTCTTGATTTTACTGTGGGGTTAGCCGCCCTTAGTGCTAGCACTCACCTGCATCGGCAGCTGTAGCTTCCTTTCTGCTAGCATTCACATGCATCGGCAGCTGTGGCTTCCCTTCTGGAACTGTTGTACAGTTAATAAAAGCAAGCAGTACAATTAATGTCATAGAATACAGTACAATTACATTGTCTAAAAGTGAGGCTAGCTTGGGAGAAGTGGGGTCCTATTGGTATGCTAATTATTTCATAGTGCTTGCCTGTAGAATTTTATCTTTTTCATTTTATTTTACAGCAATCTTGCTATCAGAGCAAGGAGGCAGCTAACTAAGGCAGCTAGAACTTTTATTCTAGAACACTTCTGACTAGGGGCTAAGTAGACACATATTTTATTAGAAATGTAGGGTCTGCACGGTAAATTGAGACCTTCAGTTAGGGTAAAATTAAAAACTTAAGAGTGTGCTAGTCTGAATTGGAGGAAGGTAACTGACAATCATTTTTGCAGTTAGCTGGGTCAGAAGGAGAGCTGTAAATTAAGGGGGACAGTGTGACTGAGGCAGGCATGAAGCAGGTGTCTGCATGTAGACTTCCTTGTAATAGCTTTTGCTTGGAGAGCAATCTTTCTATCAGAGCAAGGAGGCTGCTGACTAAGGCAGCAAAAACTCTTCTGCTAGAACATTTCTGACTAGGAGGTAAATAGACAGATACTTCATTAGAAGTGTAGGGTCTGTAAAACAAATTGGGAAGAGCAGAGCTTGGAAGCTCCTTAAGATTCCTAAAGGAAGCTAGTTACATTCCAGCTGCTCATCCCTCTACAATAGGCAGCCAATCCCAGGCACTGCTTGGGAATGAGGAAGTAGGCAGGGGCTTTCTTAAGCACTAGGGCATCAAGTAGCCCCTCTGCACTGCAGCCCTCCCCCATGTGAAGAACACATGCTCAAAGGATATCAGAGTCTGCCTACCATAGTCAGCCCGAGGCAGCCAGCAGCCAGCCACTCTATTCCCCTGCTAACTCAAGGGGACCCCTAACCAGGTAAGACTGTTGGGGATTGCATTATTAGGTGGCTGTACTTGGGAGGCCAGCTAAGCATATCAGTGGGCTTAGCGGCTTGGGGTTATTTTTCCTTGTCTTTACTATGGTGCTGTTTGTTCGTAACTGATGCAAGGTTTTATTGTGTTTCTGGTAGTATGGATTGTTGGTAAACTGTTGCCAGGTGCTAAGGTGATTCAGGGAATAGTGACCTATTGTTACAGTCACAGCCAAAGACATGGTCAGATACTTCTTGAAATCTTTGTGACCTTTCTAGAAAAATCTCCTGCTTTCTCCAGTTCTATAGTAGGGGCAGCAGAGAGAAACTCTTCAGAAATTTTGCAAAATATCTGGAAATATCTGATCGTGTCTCTGGCTACTATAAATAGTTGCTAGATATAGCAGGATGTAGGGACTTGCTGTAAAACACTTGTTAAGTATTACTGGGTCAAACCAAAGCCACTGCACTTACCCTCCAAATGAAAAAAAAGGGAGTCCATTCATCAGTATTGCAGAAAATGTCCCTTTTATTTGTAGCAGAAATAAAACACCACTTCAGAGGACAAGCAGACACACCGGTGCATGGAATCTAATTTATTTAATTTGGAGGGTGAGGGCCGTGACTTTGGTTTGACAGTATTGACTTGTCATTGGGCATGCTGTCCCACTTGAGCTGCTCTGTGGAATCACTAGGTATGGTATTAATGAGCTTCAGAATTTAAGGGCGTATGGTTACTGGGTGGTAGTAGGATAGCCCTACTGGGTCAGTAACAAAAAAAATGGAAGGACTAGAAGAACAGGGAAAAGGAAATGTGGGGACAGGTGCAAAACAGTGATTGTGGGAAAGCAGTCTACAGAAAGACCTTTTGGAGACTGTGGTGGTGTACCATCTGTGTGTGTCTTTCTGGGTGGAGGGAACAGGTCTCAAGGCTCCAAGCAGTGCTGGCAGAGAGTCAGGAGAATGTTAAGAGACTCAAAGATGCATTGGCAAGGAGTCAGGGGACCATTTCTCCCACCCAGGGGCCAGCAAGCCACACACCGCTACCTCAAAGGTTGCTAGAAGGAAGGAGCAATTGGAGCAAGGTGGGCTAAAGGAGGGCAGGGGTTGTAGGATCAAGAAGGCTGGGTGAATGGATTACAGGCACACTCCTCATCCAGTGGCACTAAGAAACTCCTACTATATTCTAGTGTAGTGGGACTGCCATGAAGGGGCAACTGAGGTGCTGGATGGAGAGCATGTTTGGGGCTGCCCAAATGGAGTCCCCAGGAAGTGAGGGAAGGAAACCCAAGAGAAGGAGGAAGCAACTTCTAGTGGGGGACTCTATAGTCAGGGAATAGTGGTGAGAGAAGGAAAGTGGGTAGAGAGGAAGACTACCTGGCACATTGGCTTGGAGGGATGGAAAGCATATCCAGAAGATCACGAGGGCTATAGGAAGGAAGTGGGACCTGGACATCATTGTTCACATTGGGATGAATGACCTAGATCTGGAAGGGACAGGGATCATGCAGGAGAAGTTTGGGGAGCTGGGGAAGGGTCATAAGCAGGAAGTGTGCAATGTAACCTTTATAGAAGTGCTGCCTGTCTTCAACAGGGGGGTAGGAGAGGAAGCCACCCTTTAAGGCCTTCAACTCATGGTTCAAGAAATGGTGCAGGGAGGAGGGGTATGGCTACCTTGGGGACTGGGGATCCCCCTGGAGGGATCAGATATTGTACCAGGTGGACAGCCTGCATCCATCCAGGAAGGGAGCAGCAGTCCTCAGTAGACTGTTTTAGTGTTACTTCAATGGGCTTTTAAACTAGCCAAGGGGGTGGCAGATGCAAAGAGGTGGCAACAACTGACCCACTGAGTTGTGATGGAGGATAGAGAATTTCTGAGGGAAAGGATTCCCACTAAAAAGAAAGGACAACCAAGGGTGCAAGGGATCAACATTGGAGGGGGGGGGCCATCAGGCAGTATGCAGAGGAAAAGAAGGGGGAACAACTAGACAACATGAGAAGGGACAAGCCATGTGTGCCAATGCTAGAAGTCTGGGAAAAGAGATACCAGACCTGGAGACCACCATGGCTGAGACAGGCTTGGATATTGTGGCCATCACTGAAGCATGGTGCACAAACAACCATGACTTGGAAGTGGTCATACCTGGCTACAGAATGTTTAGATGCAATAGGGTAGGAAGGAAAGGTGTAGGAATGGTGCTTTATGTTTAGGAAAACATCAAAGTGATGGAGGTTTAGAGATGATGGGGGGTGGTTAAGGTGTTATTGGCCAACCTTGAGTCTTGAAATCGAGCCGCCATTGGCATGGGAGTTGCATACAGGTCTCTCACTTAGGGAGGGGACATGGACAAAAAGATGCTGGAAGTCAGAGGTATAATGGCCAAGAAGGGAGAGATGATGCTGGTGAGGTATTTTTAATCTTCCAGATGTAGAGTGGAGCCTACCCACTGCAGCATCAGCTAGGAACATTAACATCTTGGGCTCCCTGCAGAGGGAATTCCTCAGGCAGCTGGTCAGTTAAAAAGTAGAAAGAAGCCAGCCACTCAATGAAAGTTCCGCAATTTCTTGCATTTTTATTTTTTCTTAATTCCAAATAGATCCTCTTACACCAACGTTTCACCAGACATGGCTTCTTCAGGGTAGGGATCCAATATTAAACATAGTTGTAAAGTATTGTTATAATGATTTTTTATAATGCCCTCATGGGCACCGAGCATCTCCCTCAAATGAACTGCAATAAGCAGTTCAGCTCCTACCCACCAATGGCCTGCACCCCCATCTGTCCAGGAGACCCAGAACCCTCTTGGGCCCCGAGCATCTCCCTCAACAAACTACAATAAGCAGCTCAACTACTACCCACTGACAGCCTGTGCCCCCATCTGTCCAGGGGATTGATAGCCCTCTTGGGCCCTGAGCATCTCCCTCAACAAACTGCAATAAGCAGCTCGACTCCTGCCCACCGATGGCCTGCACCCCCATCTGTCCAGGTACAGAGCAGGACCACATTTTGAATTTGGTGCTGAATTTGAATCAGTGGCATCTTGCTGATCAGCCATGCCTAACAGAGCTAGGGACTGAACCTCCTTTAAGCGCTGATTTATTTTCACTGTACACACAACCTGCTGCTTGCAACTGACATTTTTGCTTGCCCCCCCTCCCCCAGCCTTAATTAAATACTCTTTAGCTCCTCCCCTTCCTCTTCCCTTGCTCTGGTTGGCTGCCTAATCAAATGACTGCCCCAAGGCTTTAAGATTTCTGGTAGCAATTTGTACTACATCAGGTAGTGTGTGGTTGCTGTCCCTCTTTGGCTCCTGACTTTCTACACCTTTTGTCTACTCATAAAGGGGCCCTGATATAAATACCAAGAAGTAAATAAAAGGGTTTTGCCCTAAACCAATCCCCGTGCCTGTCTCCACAGAAGTAGGTTACAGAAGGCAGATCTCTGCAAATCACTATGTCTAACTCAGTTTACCTAATCACTTTTTTAATTCCACTCCTTGCCCCTTCCCCTTCCCCTTCCTTCTTACCTTACCCCTCACTCTCACCCCTTCCCCTCCCTGCCCTGCTACCTTCCCTTCCTCAAGCCCACATTACCACTGGCAATAATCCCAACCACTCCTTCATTAAATTGGTCTCACTATGCTATTCGGCCACATGCCTCCCTCATGTTTATACCAAATTCATTTGTCCTACTACTCCAACTAGTGGCTCGGTCACCTGTGCTAAGTCCCTCTAGCCCCCCCCTCCCCCAACTAGGGCTCTTGCTTATGATTTAAAAATAATAAGCTACATTTTATCATTATAGCTCTTCTCATTTTTTTCTGCTGGTGATATCCACCTCAACCCAGGTCCTGAGACCTTCACTAGCCCCAGACCCCCCTAACTCTTGTCATAACTCTGCTTCATTACCCACCCTGTCTGGGCTGTCCCTCCCTCATGGCTTAAAGATGCTACACCTTAATATAAGGAGCTTGCTCCCGAAACTTGACCTATTTCTGCCCCTTGTAGTAGCCTACACCCCACACATCCTAATTCTATCTGAAACCTGTCTAAATAGTGAAATACCTGACTCCTCTATCTCCATCCTGGACTACTCACTCTTCCATCAAGACCGAGTGACCCATGCAGGTGACGTGGCAATTTACACGGCCTCTTCTCTTCAAGTCACCATTGCCTTATCATCCTCCATCCCAGGGGCACATGAAACTTTAGTCCTAAGGCTCTTCCTGCCCTTCACTGTCCCTGCCTACATAGCAGGGACTTATTGCCACCCTGGCCTAATCACCTCATCTGTAGTTCAACATATTATCCACCATCACTTCCCTCACCACTGATGGTGAACTATACCTTCTGGGTGACTTCAACCAGAACTGACTGTCTCCCTCACTATGCAAGGTGAAAAATGATATAAGTGCCCTCAACCTCACTCAACAAATACTAGACCCCACCTGCCTAAGCAACAACATTTTAAACCATTCTCTGATAGACTGGGGCCTCACCTCACACCCTTACCATATCATTCAATCAGGTCTACTCCCTGATGCTCTAAGCGACAACCACATCATCTACCTGGTATGCAAAGTCCATAGACCAAAATCTCCCCATAAGTTACTACTGACATGTACCTTCTGCTCCTTAGATCTCACCCCACTACATCAAGACCTAGCATAACTCGACTGGTCCCCCATAACTTCTACCAACTCAATTGACCAAGCACTACACTATTTCACAGACAGTTTCCTACAGGTCTGGAACACTCATGCCCTCCTCAAATGTACTACAGTATGAGGAAACCACCACCCTTGGGTTACCCCTTAACTGTTGGCTTCCCAACAGGCTCACGACCATGCCTGGAAATCTCACAAAACATCCAAGCAGCCTAATGATCAACAAAACAACCATACCCTCCACAACTCCTGCACAAGACCTAGCAGGCTAGCCAAAGCTGATTATTTCCACTTATCCTTCCAAAATAACATAGCCAACCCAACCAAGTTCTGGAAGGTGGTCCACTCCCTTTTTTCTCCCCTGTCAACCCCGCCCACTCCACTACTTAAACTGCATGGCTCCCTCATCTCCGACCACCCCTCAGTTAATTCAGAGTTTAACACATACTTCATATCCTGTGCCTCATCACTCCTTTCCTCTTTTCCTCTCTCCCTACCAGTCTTCCTGTTACTCAGTTACACCCCTCTCATCCACAAGTAGGGTCCTTCTCCTTCCGTCCAGTCTCCCCTGCTGAGGTTCTTGAAGCCCTTCTCACTCGTAATCCCACCAAAGGCGGGTCCCCAGATGGCCTTGATCCTAAGCTGCTACATCTCTCTGTGGCTGCTGTCTCTGCCCCCCCATCCACCATCTTCAACCTCTCATTCTCCCACACAACAGTCCCTTCTGCTTGGAAACATGCCACTGTCCTGCCCTTACTGAAGGGAAGTGATCCCTCCTCACCTGACAACTATCTCCCAGTCTCTCTACTGCCAGCTCTAGCTAAACTCCAGGAGCACCTCGTCCTTGCTCAACTTTCTCCTTACCTCTCTGACTCCTCCTTCTTTACTCCATTCCAGTCTGGTTTTAGGAAAAAACACTCCTCCACTACCTCCCTCCTTAGACTCACGTATTTCATACTCACGGGGTTGGATAGTGGTCTGATTACCTCGGCCATATTTGTTGACCTCACTAAGGGTTTCTACAGGGTCTCCCACACCCTCCTGCCTCAAACCCTCAAATCAGCTGGCCTCTCCAACTTGGCCATTGGCTGGTTCAGGGCCTACCTTACAGGGAGGTCACAATCAGTCAAGATAGCTGGTGCTGTGTCTGCCCCCCTCCATATCCACACAGGTGTTCCCCAGGGCTCTGTGCTTGGACCAGTGCTGTTCTCTATCTTCTCAAGTGACTTCCTCTCAGCCTGCTCATCTTCCTACATTCATATATATGTGGATGACACCATCTTGGACACCTCTGGTCCCTGCCCCATTGATGTAGCTACCAGACTGCAGGTTGACTTCAACAATGTTCAACACTGACTGAACTCTCATCATTTCTTCCTCAATGCTAAAAAAGCAGTCTCCATGACCTTTGGCACCAGGCAAAGACTGTCTCAATTCAACTCCCCTCCTACTTTCCACACCCTTGTTGGGAATACACTTGAGGGTGTGTCCTCATTCAGGTATCTTGGGGTCCGGTTGGATCCCAACCTTGTTTTTTCTGGTCACATTGACACCATCCTGAAAAAGCTGTGCCCCAAGCTTGGTGCCTTCTACAGAAACCATTTTTGTCCATCTCGGTCAGGCGTGAGCTTGTCCAGAAAATAATTCTTCCTATTTTTGTCTACTGTGATGTAGTCTACAGTGGTGCTCCTAAGTCCTCCCTAGACAAACTGGATACCCTCTTCAACTCCTTCTGCCATTTTGCTCTAGACCCTCCACCCTGACCACTGTGATCTTTACTGCTCCCGTGTCTTCTCATCTCTGGGCTATAGCCACCTGGCCCATTGTGCTAAATTCATCTCCAAATTCTGGTTTCACTCTCTTTGTACCTCTCCTGCTTCCTTACCTTCCCCCCTCCTGCCCAACACTTCCTCAGATAAGCTAATTCATGCACTTTAGCAGTCCTGCACTGAACCACGAATATAGGTCAGACTGCCTTTTCCCATTATCTTCCTAAACTATGGAACTCATTGCCTCCCCCAATTCACCAATCCTCCTCCCCCTCATCCATCTCCTCAGCCTTAAAAACCTTTTTTTCTCCAAATTGTAGCTGCACCTAGGTAGTCTCCCCACTCGCAGCCCAGTACCAATTTCTTCCAGTGCTTAGTGGGCTATATTATAGTCTATAGTAATGTAATGCTCTGTTCTAAATGATCTCCTAGTTATTTGTTATGTATGCTATTTCCTCAGCCTTCTTTGTCATATCTATTGTTGTTTATTATGTATGCAGCCTCCATGGCATCTTTGTATCATTGCTTCCATGTATCCCTCCCCCAGGATGCACCGTGAGATGAGCAGCCCTGGTTGCTCAGTGTGTTTTTCTGGTGAAACTTTTCAATAGATAAGCTATGTCATGCTCTTTATATGGTTATCCTCAAATTTAGAAATTCTGACTAATGCAATAATGTTCATGGATAACATAATGCTAAGGCAGACATACAGTGCTGGGTAACATCCTAAGACAAAGCAGACATTTAGCTATGTATTTAGTTCATACACATCTTTGCATCTAACTCTTAACACTTTTGGTTACAGTTCATAGGTTTATAGATTCATAGGTATTATACAAGTTCGTGGAACATGCCCATATTGAACTAGTCACCTCGTGGTGAAAGTAAAATTTCTTTTCTCCATATGGTAATCTAGTTTGTACTTAAAATCTGTCAGGCTATCACTTGTAATTATATCAGCTGACAGTGAATTCCAAACAGGTGGTAGTCGCTGGGTAAAAAAGTTATTCCTTTTAGAAGTTTTATTTACTTTAGATTTTAACTATAAATTATGTGATCTGGTGTTACAGCCAGATGCAGTTTCTTCAAGACAAATGGCTTCACAAAGTGCAGGGTCGTGTAATGCCCAATATTCCAGGAATAGATCACCCCTCAGTAATCTATATTCTAGTGAGTGTAACCCTACCGCTTGAAATCTACCACTGTACTCAATGTTTTTTAATCCTTTGACCTTCTTAGTAATTCTTTGAACCTTTTCAGTGGATGCCTTGCCTCCCAAGGAGGTGGGTGTGCAGAAGAGAGTACAAAAGTCTATATGTGACCTGACCATACTTGTATATAGAGGTATTAAAACCTCTGGTTCTCTACTCTTGATACGTTTCAGGATACATGATAGTATACCATGACAATTTTTAATTATATTATTAGAATGAGAGGTAAATTTGAAATCGATAGTGACACCCAAATCCCTTTCAGATGTGACAGTTTGTAATGTAGTGTTATTAAGTTTGTAGGTAGCTAACATGTTGTTCTTACCCAGGTGCATAACCTTGCACTAAGTGATATTAAATGTAATTTTATTCATAACTGACCATTTAGCTAAATTATCCAGATTTGATTGTAAGGACTTCACTGATTCTGAGTCATTGATAATACAGCCAAGTTTGCTATCATCAGCATATTTATGCATCCAGCCCCAATTATAGGTTTGCATACTAGTTATTAGAATATTAAACAATAATGGTCCCAGGACAGAGCCCTGAGGGATGCCACTACCAACAAAACCCCATTCTGACATTTGCCCATTAATGCTCAAACGTTGTTTCCTATCACTGAGCCAGGAATTAATCCATTTAATAATATTTTGGTGGAATTTATATCCTTTCAGTTCATCAACCAATACTCCATGGGAGAGGGTGTCAAAAGTCTTCTTAAAATCAAGGAAAATAACTTCGACTGGAAGTCCCTGATCCAATGCCATACTTACTGGTTATAACAAATTAACTAAATTATACTGACATGATCTTCCCTGTGTAAAACCACATTGAGATATATCTATGATATCCATATTTTTTAGGTGTATAACCATTTTCTGTTGTAATATTCTTTCCATTAATTTGCCCAGACAGGAGATAAGGCTAATAGGCATATAATTTGTTACATACTGTTTGTTACCACCTTTATGAATTGGTACCACTGTTGCAATTTCCACTCAGAAATGGCTGTTCCTTCATGGAATGATGCATTGAATAGTAGTCTAAGTATCCCTAGCAATTCAGTGGCAATTCTTTAATAAATTTAGTGGGAATGCCATCAGGAGCAGGTGAAGAGTTTGTTTTAGTGGTCTTATTGGCTGTCATAACTTCATTGAGTGTAATCAATGGGTCTGTTACATCAATTTGTAAATTATTCAAGGATACAATCTACTTTGGTTTTCACACACTAAGAAAGTAATGATTGAATTTGTTTGCCATATGTAAGTCATTGGCTATTGGCTCATTGTCCTTGAGTAATGGTCCAATATTCAGTTCCTTCCTCTTTATTGACCCAGCATAATTGTAAAATTGTTTTCTGTTATCCTTAGTTTTTGTAGCAAGATTTAGTTCAAGATTTTTTTTTGCAGATCATATTGCTTTTTTACAATGTTTTGTTTTATCTTTGAACTTTTGCCATTTCTCCGCTGATGTTTTTTTTTATGTTTATTAAATGCCTTTTTTTATTTCAAATCAGTCTCTTATTCTTTCTGTTTAACCATGGGGACTCTTTTATTACTATTATATTTTATACGTTCAGGAATCCAGGTATTAATACAGATGTCGATCTTTTTCCATATAGCTATCCATATCTGCTTATAGTCTAGGTTTTTTAGTTCCACCTCCTATTTCCAGTTGGACAAATGTTTTTTAATTGCCTCATAATCTGCTTTATGGAAATTCCTAGATTTAGTAACACCATGGTTTTTGGAAGTATAATATTTGATATTCCATAAAATCATGTCATGGTCATTATCCCGTAGGGGTTTAATAACTTGGGGTGGGTTCCCTATATCTTTGATATTAGTGAGGATAAGATCCAAAATACTGTCTTTTCTGGTAGGTTCCAATACTAACTGTCCTACTGTAGCTCATGTTGTGATATAACATCAATAAATCTTTTATCTAGGAGGTTTTTCCCAGTTAACGTTTGCCAGCAGATGTTAGATAGAATGAAGTCCCCCATTAATATCAGATCATCATAATCTTCCAGGTTCTCTATAACTTCCATGAATATGTCATTACTAGTGGTGTCCAGGTTGGGAGATCGATAACACAAACCTACTGTTAAACATCTATCACTTTGTATTTTAGCCCATGTGACTTCAGAATCAGTATCTGAGTTTGCGCTATTTGGTATTTCAAAACTGACCAGTCTCTGACTTATATATAGTGCTACTCCTCCACCTTTAGTTTTTTAATGGTTTTTGGTAATAATCGAATAGCTGAGAATTTCAATGCCCCATCCAGAGTTGGTGAACCAAGTTTCCTTAACTCCACATATATCGATTTTGTCTTTATCTAAGATGTATTTTAGTTCATCCAGTTTATTATTTAGGCTTCTGGCATTGACCAATACAATTTTTGAATCAGTACTATGCAATTTAGAAGTAGTATTTTTAAGTGTGTCAGTTACACTAGTAATATGAGCTGTAGGGTCATTGATTTTCTTATAAGTAGGGGGCTGTATAAATACATTTAGTGTCTGTCCCCCCCCAGTTAGTTTAACATAGTGTTTATGAAGTCATTTATTTGTTGTCCCAATAGTCTAGATGCTGGTTTGCCAAGATACAAACTGTCCTTGCTTACTAATTCCCTTTTATTAGCAAACTCTTCCCAATGGGTAATACAAACTACTTTTTGCTTGAGATGCCAGGAACACAACCAGTTGTTTAAAGATTTTTTTTTTATTAATATACTGGTCATCCCTTGGAACAGGAAGGATCTCTGAGAAAGCAATTTGGCAGCCTATGTCTGTCAAAAGATTATGCATCCCCACAAATTCCTCTTTGATGCTTTGTATATTTTGTTTTAAAGCATTATTTACACCGGCATGAATGCTTACTAATAGTTTCTCTCCACAATTTTAAAGAAATATTTGGTCATTTTTGTTATATCCATCATCTCAGCCTCTCTGAAGCAAGAGACCATCCTATTTCTTTTGTCCTGATTGCAAACTAATATATCCAGGTTTTTAAAAATCGAGTCCCCCAGGATGTATATTTGTCTTCGCTCAACTTCATTAATTTCAGTTAGGTCCATAAGATTGTCAGAATTGGCCTGATTATTTGTGCAGCATAGAACTGAGATATTGGTAACAGTGTGTTCAAAATCCATAGAATGTGCTGTAGGAAGTATACAAGTGGGGGACAGTGGGATTACAGCATCCAATAAATCTCCTAGTGGATCAAAATTATTTTGGGTGGGAATTTGAAATTGAGCAGCTTTCCTTCCTTTTTCACCTGCTTTGGTACTCTAGACCTGATACCAAAGATTCTCACTATCTATGAGATCTTCCTCAACCCTGGCATGCTTTCTATTAGGGATACCTAGATGGTTGTTCAGGCAGTCATTATTTGTAACGACCTGTGGGTCCCTCTTATAGGATGTCTAAGTTGGACTTTCACAGGTTACGAGTATTGGTGTGCCACTCGTGGGGTTAGTTTTATTTAATTTTTCAAATGTACCAGCATAGCTCTTTTCTAGTGCAGTGAGTCTGTTATTAAACAGACTGATTTATTGTGCAATGTCCTCATTCTGTTTACATTTAAAAAATTTAAAAAAGTTTTATTTGTCATAATATCCAGATCTGTACAATACATGACACAACAATGACACTTACACAAAACTCTGCCATCATTAGTTATGAGTGTTTCCTTTATTGTGCACTGCAAGTAAATCTCAATTCATATAACAATAGGGACTAATAGCCATTAAGAGTAGGAGTTACCTGCAGTCACACTGCCCTGGTTTTTAGTTATATGGCCACCCTCCAAGCCCGCCAAACATGCAAAATATGCCCAGTTAAATTACTTTCTATTATTTCCTTCATATATAATAACATACAAAAATGGCAGCAGAAGCAGGACTTATGATCTGTTGAGTCTGCTCAATTGCGAAGCTAGCCCCTCATCTTGCAGCTACCTTTAAGCAGTATAGTGAAAGTAATCATGTTAGTCAAATAAAGCTCTATATAAAGTATTTGTTTAGCCAACAAGGCACAGTCTGATTGCATAATTTCACCCTGTGGGACAGTTAAAGTTTTATCTTTCTTAACAATGCATATATCTGTATTCTTTGGGTGGCATTTTCAAATCAGATGCACCAGCACAACTTGGAGATGTACCCAACTGCATTATTCAAAGGGCAGCAATGGATCAGTGCATATCGGTTGCACTGAATGCATCCCAGATGAGCCAAAGTCACTGATAATGACATTCTGCCCATCTGGAGGGGGCATGCCCATGAATACGGGACCCAGCCTTATTTTCAAAGGAAAAAGTCAGCATATCTCCTGAGCATCTCTGGAGATGTGCTGACAAAAGTTAGGTCTAAATGAAGTAGACCTAACAGGGCTGGCAACCCACTAGCAGGCTGCAGTACTTCATACAGCAGCATGGCATCCATCCTACCACAGCAGTCCAGGGGTTCTCCCCCTGTTCTGATCCCCGTTGTTCATTACACAACTCTCCATCTCGTTTCTGTAGTGTAGGGACCCCCCTCCTGTTCATGACCCCCTGTGTAACACATGAAGAAATCCCACCACACGTTTCCATAGTGTGGGGGCTCCCTCTTGTCCACGATCCCCTGTGTAAATAATGAGGACATCCCACCCCCCTTTTCTGTAGTGTAGGTTCCCCCCTCCCATTCACGATCCTGTGTAAATGATGAGACATCCCACCCCTCATTTCCATAGTGTAGGAACCCCTACCCCCACCCAGCATGCTACCCACATCCCACCCCACCCTCCCATCCAGGAACAAGTGCCAATGAGAGTCAGCAGCTGGCTAGCCCTTAGCTCACATCCACAGCTGCCCACTGACAGAGCTGTCATGAAAGAGAACTTACTGTACTATACACACTGCACACCCATTGGTTGACACTGTCAACCAATGAGCTTTTAGTGTGGTCTGTAAACTGTCATTCACAACTTTACAGAAACTGGTGTTGCAATTTCTTAATGTATTACACAGGGGATCATGAATGGGAAGGGGGGTTGCCAGCCAGTGCATCCTGACAGGCTCATTCCAGCCAGGCCCATGGAAATGGTGCCATAATGGCATGCAAATGGCACCTTTGAGAGTTGCATGCCTAATGGACCCATTTGCATGCCATTTTATAAAAATACCACTGATGGGCTCAGTGCATCTGGGGGTGCTCTGAGCCCATCCGTGTTACAGAAATTTAACCCTACGGGTGCTGCGTTAGGCTCATGTCGGGTTGTACCAGGCACATCATCAGTATTTTCAGCTGGAGGTGTGCCAGGATCATCGTGGGCACATCTATCTGAAAATAACAAGTTTTGTGTTTTCTGTATCTCAGATGGGCCTGGGCTTCTGAAATGTGCTGAGCCCATCATTTTTGAAAATGCTGCACTATATCTATACATAATCTTGTTTCACATACTTTTAAGCAGTATTGTAAATGTAACCATGTTAGTCAAATAACGCTCTATATAAAGTATTTGTTTAGCTAAACATGGAACAGTCCGATTATATCATTCCACTCTGAGGGACAGTTTAAGCTTTATCATTCTTTTCAATGCATATATCTGTATTCTTTATCTATACATAATCTTGTTTCACATACCTTTATCTCATAGTACATTACTGTGAAATGTCTTCTGATACATTCTGGCTGCTGTGCAACTCTGGAATGCAATCTATGTAGTCAAAAAAAGATTATTTGTATGACCTTTCCGTCAGTTAGTTGGTTCTTAGGCAAACCAGTGTGCTTAATTAGGTAGTATAAAAACCTGACCTTTTTTGGAATTAATCTGTCTTATTTTCTTTATTTTTAAAATAGGTATGCCACTTCTGTTATATTGTGGAACATGTGGATGTGGCAAAACTTTAGTTTCCTTATGTTTTATACACTCTGGGATCTGATAATGCTTGCTGGTGTTTATTTACTTCATACCGTGCTTGAACAGCTTGTAACTGAGTGAATCAGTCTCATATTCTTTTAAATTATATACAATCTTTCCTGCTATAGTGCTGAAACAGGTGGATATAACAGAACATTAGTTTCCTTATGTTTTATATGTTTTAATGTCATATTATGCTGACTGGTGTTTGCTCACTTGACACTTTTGTTTTAACAGCTTGGAATTTCATCAGTTTGTTTATTCTGAGAAGTGTGTTCTAGGCTAGCATCAAGCTTGCAGTTAACAGCTACGTGCACTCTGTCATAGATTATGGATTGGTAGTCTACAGAGCCGGTACCGATACAACACTTAGGCAAATCAAGATTGTTTTAAACAAAGCCTGCAGACTAGTCCTGGGTGTGGACCGTTGAACTCACACTTCTGAACTATACTCTAGCACTGGTTGGTAAAACTTGAAAAGCAGAATTCAGTACCAAGTCTGTCTATTAGCTAAAAAATCTACCTTAGGTCTTGCTCTTCCTGGAGTGAGGCAACTGCTAAGAAACTCCACTTCCTCCAGACTGGCTAGCGGGTCAAGTAAAGCTGCCTTCATTATCCCATTCCACTGGACCTCATTAGGGCAGTGGTCCTTGGAATACAGGGCCCCCTGCTGGCTAAGATCCCTTAACTCTGAGCTGATTAAGGAAATGAAACTACGCCATCTTAAGGCCAAGCTGCTGCAGTACCTGGCCACTCTTAATAACTGTGACTGTGTCACCTGTGCCTAATCTTACTGTTAATGATAGCTTATCTGTCCTGCATAGCACCCATCCCCCCACTTCCTCCCCTACCTGGTGTGACCCCACCTGGGCATTTGCGCCCACACCCCCTCTTTATCCCCCTGCCTTCCTGCTTTCTGTTTACAAATATTAATCCCCCCCCAATATTCACCCCTCCGCCCGGTTTCCACCTCACCTCACCTCACCTCACCTCACCTCACCCCCACTTTAAAACCCTTTCCCTTATCCTTCTCTCCCCCACATTGCCCAGCCCTGGCCTATCACCTACTTAGGTAACCCTGGGTAGATTCCTATCCAATCCCACCCCTCTGACTACTCACCCCTTTATTCTGTCACCCCCTTTGTCTTTGATCCCACCCTCCCCCTGCTCTCCTCTATTCTGTCTCCCTCTCCTTTGGTCACCACCACTTCTGACCCTCCATATCTCTACCTGCATGATCTAAAGCTCAGCTACCACTATAAATTGCTTGTCCACCTTAGGTATGCTCTTAGTACTGTTGCAGTAAAGTTGTACTCTCCTACCTGATGTATTTTAACTGTACTTGCTGGAATCTGTATCTGTATGTACCATAATGTACTTGTCTGCTGTATACACCCCTATCAGTTTTGTAATGTCTACATACCATGTCTATTGCCTTACGATGTGGAACCTTTATAAATGAGCTCTTAGCTCAAAGGTGTTATTCGAGATTCCAATAAGTAAATAAATAAGCTGCAGATCCTAGTTAACCAACAGCCTACTTCTTCCTACCCCCCACCAGAATTGCCTTCTGTCTGTTCCATGCATTCTTGAATTCCCCCACTGTTTTTGACCCCACAACCTCCTCAGGAAGGTTGTTCAATTAATCCACAATCCTCTCCATTAAAAAATACTACCTCATGTTGCCCTTGAGCCATCCCACCTCTATCTTCAAATTGTGCCTGCTTTTCTTGCACATCTCTTTTTCATAAAGATGCTACCCTCCTGGACTTTGTTGATTCCATTGAGGAACTTCAAAGTTTCTATTATGTCCCCCCACTCCCTCCTTTCCTCAAGGGTATACATACTAATGTTTCCCATGTGCATTACTTTGCACTTCTTTGCATTGAATCTAAGCTGCCATACTTTTGACCATTCCTCCAACCTTGCCAAGTTCCTTCTCATCCTTTTCACCCCCTCCTTGTGTATCAACACTGTTGCAGATCTTTGTATCATCTGCAATTTTTGTATTTTTCCCCTTAGTCTCTCTTTGTATGGCTTCTGGTGCAGACCTTGCACCATTTTAGTTGCCCTCCTCTGAACTGCCTCCATACTCAGAAGAAGCCAGAAGGTGAAGGAAGGAAACATATTCAATTCAGTGCTTCAGAGTAACTGGTAACTGGTATTTTTCTTTTAAACTTAGATTGTAGGCTTGTAGTGACACTATACTTTCTTTCTGTGTTGTCTTTACTTATAATTGTTTTTGGGCTGTTGAAAATTTAAAAATAGTGGTGGTGTAATTCTGTGCTGTCTTTAATTGCTGCAAATTTTCCCCCCCACCCCTTCCCCAACTCTTAATTATATGCCCTGATAAATCTGATTGACAGGAGCTAAACACAGGGTATAGTAAGAGGTGTGAAGTAGAAGGGCATAAGGGAAGACCACCCTCAGCACGACAAGTGTTTTGACTCATTTATTTATTTATTGGTTTCTTTTTCTTAAAAAATATATCTGAGGATCAGTTACAGGATTTTTGTAGTGTAAATAAATAAAAAGAGAACTAAGAAGACTTCAGTAGCAGATAAGTAGTGGAATTGCAGTATAATGTGGGGAGTGGTGCAATGCAGTGGCTGTGGGGCAGCCATATTCAGGCAGACCTTCTGGACACTGAGGTGCTGCCCTATCTGCATGCATCTCTCAGAACTGCGGGATGAGGTAGCCAGACTCAGAGCGGAAGTAAACTGGGTCAGGAGTACCATCACCCCTGTCCAGGAACCACCCAGTCCAATGCAGCTGCCTCAAAGGATGCCGAGAACGAGGAGCACTTGGATGACAGTGGGCTCAGGGAGGGTTAGAGCAGTCAGGCAGAGGCACATCCCAGATCCTATTCCTCTCAAGAACTCATATGCCACACTGGCAAATGAGGACAACCAAATAGAGGAACCCAGGGAAGTGGAAGGAAAGGATGTGGAGGTTAGGCAAGGAGGTGACCTCAGTGGGGAAAGCAGTGGACCCCAGAGGAGGAGGAAGCGAATCCTGGTGGGGGACTCCATCATAAGAGGGATCCAGCTAGGAACACAGGAGGGGAGGACAGGGAGGTGAGGTGCCTACCAGGTGCCACGGCATGGAGGGATGGAAGGAAGATACTGGGGATCACTGGGAAGGCAAGACAGGAGGGTGAGCTGGATGTCATTATCCACCTAGGTACTAATGACTTGGCAAATGGGAGCCAAAGGAAGTTCAGGAAGAGTTTAGGAAACTGGGAGGGTCTCAAGCAAGTAGCTACTTCTGTCACTTTCTCAAGTACTACCTGTGAGAGGCAAGGGAGAGCATAGGAGTGCATGCACCAGGAACTTTAACTCATGGTTGAAGAACTGGTGCTGTGAGGAAGGGTTTGGATTCATTGGTGACTGGGGACCCATCTGGAGGATGGAGGTTTATTCAAGCCTGACGACTGCATCCATCCTGGAGGGAATCCAAGCACTCAATGATAAGTTTAAATGCTACATTGACAAGCATTTAAACTAGCAAAGGGGTGGCAGGCCAGCAAGGACTTGTACCTACTTGCTCACCCCCACAGCTAGTAATGGAACCAGTGAACCAGAGGAGGGCTATCTCTGCAAAGCAGTGTGCAAAAGATGGAGATTAGTCTCCAAAAGGTGGATAAGCAGAAAGGGGCAAAATTCAGCAGAAGGGCAGACAGCAAGGAGAACCAGGGATAAATGACAACCAAGGAAGGGCTGAGTAGAACAGTGAAGCAGTCTAGGGAGGTCAAATCATGGAAAGCCATGTGTGCAAATGCCAGGAGCCTTAGCAACAAGATGGAAGATCTGGAGGCTGTCATGGTACAGTCAGACCTGGACATTGTGGCCATCACTGAAACCTGGTGGAATGATAACCATGACTGGGAGATGGCCATACCTGGCTACAACATATTCAGAAGAGACAGAGCAGGCAGGAAGGGAGGAGGAGTGGCACTGTATGTGAAAAATGACATAAGGGCCACACAGATCCAGGAGGAACAAAATGGGGGAGAGATACTGTGGGTTTAACTGGAAAGGAAAATGGGGCCAGCCATCCGCACAGGTGTGGTCTATAGACCACCAGCCCAGGAGGAAGAAACAGATAGGGAGCTGATGCTAGCCATCCAAAGGATGGCAGACAAGGGGAGGTAGTACTGGTTGGAGACTTCAATATACCAGGACGTGGACTGGAGCATCCCAGCAGCAGCATCAACTAGGAGCAGATTTATCCTGGACTCCTTCAGGGTGCCTTCCTCAAGCAACTGGTCATGGAACCAACTCGGCAGAAGGCAATACTGGACCTTGTGCTCTCAAACAGGGACAGTGTGATGGGGGTAACAGTGGGGAGCACCTGGGTAACAGTGACCACCAGTCATTGTGGTTTGAAATCACAGAAAGAGCAGAACCAAACCACACAAAACACGATCCTGGATTTTAGAGGGGCAGACTTTGGGAAAATGGGAGATGCTTGAAAGAGGCATTAAGGGGAATGGGACAGGAATCAGGGATTGAGGAACAGTGGGCAGTATTTAAAATGGGGATTATAAGAACAACAGAATTATGCATTAAGCAGGTTAGCAAGAGGAAAAGAAAGAGGAGACCATTATGGTTTCCAAAGAGGTAGCAAAGAAAGTGAAAGCCAAAAGATTGCATTCAGGCAATACAAAAGACACAGGCAGAAGGGATAGGGAGAAGTACCAGGAGAAACAAAGGGAGGCAGGAAGTCAGTAAGGAAGCCAAAGCTCAGACAGAAGAACACATTGCAAAATCAGTGGTTAAAGGGGACAAAACCTTTTACAGGTACATAAGTGAAAAAGAAGGACAAAGGGAGGATAGTGAGACTGAAGGGGAGGATGGGAGCCGCGTGGAGGATGACAACAGTAAAGCTGACATATTGAACAGGTATTTCTGCTCAGTCTTTACTAAGGAAGAGGGGTAATGGGTCTGAAGGGAGTACAAGGGTGAGAATGGTGCAGAAATGGACTCAAGTCCCTTTCACGAGAAAGGGTCCTGAAGGAACTGGAAGTAATAAAGAGCTGATAAAGCAATGGGGCCAGATGGGGTCCCAGGGTCCTTAAAGAACTAAGAGAGGTGGTGGCTGAACCTCTGGCTATCCTGTTCAGCCAATCACTGGAAACAGGGAGGTACCCAAAGACTGGAGGACAGCAGATGTAGTCCCCTTATACAAAAGTGGGAACAAAGAGGAAGCAGGGAACTACAGACCAGTCAGCCTCACCTCGGTAGTGGGAAAGATCATGGAAGCACTACTGAAGGAGAGATTGGTGGAACATCTGGTTGTCAATGGACTACAGGACCCAAGGCAGCATGGTTTCACCAGGGGAGGTCATGTCAGACCAACCTCATTGAATTTTTGACTGGGTGACTAGGGAGGTGGATCAGGGAGGGCAGTGGACATGGCCTATCTGGACTTCAGCAAGGCCTTTGACACTGTGCCACATAGAAGACTATTACACAAACTGGGGAATATGGGTGTGGGCAGGACAGTAGTGTGGTGGGTAGGTAACTGGCTGGGTGGCAGGACACAGAGGGTGGTGGTAAATGGCTGTCACTCCACAGAGGAAGAGTGACCAGTGGGGTACCACAGGGATCAGTGCTGGGACCGGTCCTATTCAACATCTTCATCAGTGACATTGCACAGGATCTAGAGGCAGAATTTCACTGTTCGCTGATGACACAAAGCTCTGTAACAGAGTAGACACACCAGAGGGTGTAGACAGAATGAGAAGGGACCTGCAGAAACTTGAAGAATGGTCAAGGGTTTGGCAGTTGAAATTCAATGCAAAGAGTGCAAGATAATGCATATGGGGCACAAAAACCCTGGCACAATATATCAGTTGGGGGTGAGGATATAGCATGCACAAGCAGGAAAGGGATCTTGGGTTGCCATCTCTGATGACCTCAAGGTAGGGAAACAGTGTGACAAGGCATCAGGTAAAGCAAATAGGATGCTGGGATGTATGGGCAGGGCATCACCAGCAGGAAAAGGAGGTCATAATTCAGCTATACAAGACACTAGTGAGGCCCCACCTGGAGTACAGTGTACAGTTCTGGAGACCATACCACGTAAGGACATAGACAGGGTAGAGAAGGTCAGAGGAGGGCAACAAAGATTGTGCATGGGTTGCATCACAAGTCCTATGAAGACAGGTTGAAGGAACTGAACATGTACTCCCTGGAGGAGAAGGAGGAGAGGGGATATGATAGAGACATACAAGTATCTTACAGGGAGGAACAGGGTGCAGGAAAACACTATTTTTAAGCGAAAAAGATGTTTCAGGACTAGAGGGCATGGGATGAAGTTGGAGGAGGGCGATTCAGAGGAAACATGAGAAAGAATTTCTTCACAGAACGATTGGTGGACAAGTGGAACACCCTGCCAGAGGAAGTGGTGGGAGCTGAAACAATCACGGGATTTAAGAATGCATGGGATAGACATAAAGGAATTCTAGAGGTCAGGGGTAAGGGGAAATAGACTTCTAGGAAAACAAACTGAACTTACAAGCTCAAATGGGCAGACTAGGTGGGCCATAGGCCCTTATCTGCCGACACTGTCTATGTATCTATGTATCATACTGCCTATGTCCTTGCGGAGATGGGGTCTCCAGAAATGCATGCATTACTCCAGATGGGGTCTCACCAACTGTCTGTACAGAGGGATAACAACTTCTAGTTTTCTACTGGTGATGCTTCTCCCAATGCATCCCAGTACCCACCCAGGCCCTCCTTACTGCCTTCTCACATTGCTTGCTTTTCTTTATGTCATCTGATATGACTACTCCAGGTTCCTTTCCAATTTTGTTGTTAGTACCCCCCCCCAATTGTGTACACTTCCCCTGGGATTTTGTTTCCCATGTGCATTACTTTGCACTTCTTTGCATTGAATCTAAGCTGCCATACTTTTGACCATTCCTCCAACCTTGCCAAGTTCCTTCTCATCCTTTTCACCCCCTCCTTGTGTATCAACACTGTTGCAGATCTTTGTCTCATCTGCAAAGAGGGATACTTTTCCTTCCAGTCCCACTGCAATGTCACTTTTAAAGACGTTAAAAAGGACTGGACCCAGTACTGAACCCTGCGGTACCACACTAGTAAGCCCCCCTTTTTCAGAGTGGGCTCTGTTTGCTATTACCCTCTGTGTCCTGTTGTCCAACCAATTTTTTTACCCAGGCTACCACCCTGGGACCTACTCCCAGGCTGGCTAATTTGTTTATTATTCTTTTGTGTGGGACTGTGTCAAATGCCTTGTAAAGTTTAAGTAGGCCATCTCCACAGCTCTTCCCTGATCTACCACTTTGGTCACACAGTCAAAGAAATCTATTAGATTCAGCTGACATGACCTTCCCACTGTGAATACATGCTGCCTTGGGTCCTGTGCCCCTCTGGCCTCTAGGTATTCAACAATTCTTTCTTTCAGAAGTGATTCCATCATTTTCCTTACCACTGAGAACAAACTAACAGGTCTGTGGTTTGCTGCCTCTGCTTTGCTCCCACTTTTGTGAATAAGAATCACATCCTCCCTCCTCCAGTCCTAACGTATCATACCATCCTCCCATGATTTGTTAAAAAGGGTAATCAGTGGTGTCACTAGTTATCCCCTTAGTTCTTTTAGAATTCTGTGGTGAATCCCATCAGGGACCATTGCTTTGTCCACCTTCAGTTTTAGGAGTTCTTTCAGAAACCTTTCTTCTATGAATGGACTAGTATTGACCACCCTATCCAGAGGGCTTCTATTGATTGGATTAGGTACCCCCCCTCTTCTTTTGTGAATACTGAGCAGAAGTATTCATTCAGTATCCCTACGTTTTCACTGTCACCCTCTGCCCACCCACCTCCCCTTTATTAGACCTCTCTTCCCTCCCTTGGTCATTCTTTGCTCCCTAATGTACCTGTAAAAGGTTTTGTCCCCCTTCTTAACAAAGTTGGCCATCTTTTTCTCAATTTGGGCCTTTGCTATTCTGACTGCTTTCCCAGCTTCCTTTTGCTTTAATTGATACAGTTCTCTGCCCTGCTCCTTCTGTGTTTCCTTATACTTCCTGAATGCTGTCTTTGTCTCCCTAAAATTCCCCGCCACTTCTTTTGAGAACCATGGTGTTTTTTTTTCCTTCATTTGGATTTGTTTACCTGCTTCACAAAAAGGCTTGTTGCCTCTGTGATGACAGTTTTGACATTTCTTCAATGTTTCTCCACCCCCCCTTTTTGCCCATTTGCTAGTGTTTTTCTGAGACACTCTCCCATTTGAAAAAGTCAGCCCTTCTTAAGTCCAGTACCCTCACATTTGTATGGCTTGACTCTACGGCTGTGTTTATCATGAACCACACTGTTTGGTGGTCACTTGTTCCCAGATGGCTACCTACTTCTAAATTTGAGATCCTCCCTCCATCCCCATTTGAGAGTACCAGGTCTAAGATTGCTCACTCCTGAGTGGGTTACAATCCTAGCTGTCTGAGGCATTCCCCCTGTAGGGCATCAGGAATGACCCTGCTGATGGATGTGACTGTAGCAAAGGTGCTCCAGTTAACATCTGGCATATTCAGGTCCCCCATCAACAATATATCCCATTTTTCTGCCATCCTAAGGATGTCTTCCATCATTTCCTTGTCCATTTCCTCCCCCTGAGATGGGGATCTGTATACAATGCCCATGCAGATTGTGGTGCCATATCCTGTTTCCAGAGTGACCCACAGAGCCTCCTCTCTTCCCTGTTTATCCTTTAGCTTCATTGCTTTGATTCCTTTCCTTATGTAGAGAGCTACTCCTTCTCCTCCTGTAACCTCCCTGTTCCTCCTGTCAACTTGTAATCTGGTGCATTGACATCCCAGTCATGGTTCTCTGTGTATCATGTTTTTGTGACTGCCACAAAATCCAGGCATCCCTCTTCCATCAAGGCCACTAGCTAAGGAGCTTGTTACCTAGACTACGGGCACTGGTACTCATTGCTCTCTGTTTTTTGATGGCCTTACCCCTTTTAGCCATATCCCTGTCCCTACTGCCTTTGTCTATTTCCCCATTTACCCCTACCCTTCTCCCTATTGACTTCTCTATCTTGGTGTTTACCTCACTAACTACCCGTTTTTTTTGGGGCTGTGATTTCCCTGCTCCTTTTCAGTGCCTCCCCCTTGGCTTGTGCAAATGCTTGCCAATGAATCAATAAACCTATCACCTAGAATCCTGGTTCCCCTCCTGGATAGATGCAGACAATTGCACCAGTATAGGCCTGTATTCTCCGTGTGGAGCCCCAGTCTCCAACAACATCAAGACATTGAGCTCTGCACCAGTTTTTCACCATTGATTGAATCCCATGGTGTAGAGCACCCTAGCCTCACCCATGCCATAGACAGGCAGCACCTTCGAGAAGGTTATCATGCATGATATTGGTCTAAATCCTCTCCCCAACTCCAGAAATTCTTTCTGCTCTGTTCTGATCCCTTTTCCAGCCATCTCATTTGTCTCTAGGTAGGCAATAATGTCCAGCTCCTTCCCCTGGCCAGCTGCTCTCATGATCCTGATGATTCACTCCCTGTCCCTCAAAGCCATGGCACTGGGTGGGCACCATACCTCCCTCTCTCCTCTAGTTCTACCTCCCTAACAATTGAGTCCCCCACCAGGAGTTGTTTCCTTCCCCTGTGGGGTCCCATGCCATCCTCCTGTGGGTCTCCATTTGTGGATGTTCCCAGCATCCTCCTTGGTCTCCACTGTGGGGGCCTCCAAAGAGGAACAACTCTCTGCCAGAACAGCATACAGACTGTGGAAAGGTACAACTGGAGAGATGCTCCTCTGTTCCTCCACCCTCACCCTCACCCTCTCTGAGCCCACTGTGGTCCAATCGCTCCTCTTTTTGGCAACCTCTGAGGCAGCAGCATCAGCCCAGGTTGTCCCTGTGTGGAAGAGGTGGTCCCCTAAATCCTGGTCAACTCAGCCTGAAGATGAGCAACCTCTTACCTCAGCCTAGAGAGTTGCCTGCAGAAGATGGGACAACTCTGTATCCTCCAGAACATCTCCCAGAAGACTGCTGCTTCATAGCCACTGCACCACTGCCATCATGTCCTATTTGTGGCCCCTCGACTGTTGTTTTGTATGCTTACTCTTTCCTCTCTCTGTTTACTTTTTTTTGTTCATGTTTTTGTTTTTTCTCCCTACTTTCCTACTGCCTCCATGTTTTTACAGTTCTTGCCATTCCTGTTCTAGGACAGGACATTCCTGTATTCCTCAATAGTTTCCTTCTTACTTGCTCTGAGACCGACCGCTAGGGAGTGAGGGTGAGCTATTCTTTTCCTTTTAGTATGGTGAGTCTTTTCTGCCTCTGTGATCACTCCCTTCCTCCTCCCAAACAGGAAGTTCCTGTTGTCAGTCAAATCTAGTGCCTATAAAAGTGGAACTGGCTAAGGGTGGGGTGGTGCTGGGAATGGAGGTAGGGAGGGCTACATAGCCCCAGCAGAGGAGTTCTAGCATCTTGCTCCTTCCTCTTGTGGCTCTCTGTCAAAAGCTAACAAGGGAAGCTTTAATTACAGATACCTGGCTTTCTGTTGCCTAAGTCACACCCCCTAAGTTACAGCCCTTCTCTTCACCTAGCTAACAGCACAGATAACAGTTCACTTCCCCAAACTCTGACAAGCACACCAACTCTTGTTTGTTTTTACCCTAATTGCAGGTCCCAGTAGTAGAATTCTAGTTCTTTAGTCTCAGTAGAGGAGTTCTAGAAGCTGCCTTCTTCATCTTGCTGATCTCTGTC
Source organism: Neoceratodus forsteri (assembly GCA_016271365.2). NCBI lineage: Eukaryota > Metazoa > Chordata > Ceratodontiformes > Ceratodontidae > Neoceratodus > Neoceratodus forsteri. The sequence goes on from CM028137.1 coordinate 79,826,583, forward strand.
AAACTCAAATTAAGGAAGTTTTAAATACAGACACCTGGCTTTCTGTTGCCTAAGCCACACTCACTAATTTACAGCTCTTCTCTTTACCTAGCTAACAACACAGATAACAGTTCCCTTTCTCCAACTCAGACAAGCACACCAACTCTTGTTTTTTTTGTTTGATTTTTACCCTAATTGAAGGTCCCAGTAGAATAGTTCTAGCAGCTGCCTTATTAGTCTTGCAGCTCTCTGTTCAAGCTGTTGAAGCAAAGTATGAAGTGAGTAAACTCCAGCCAGCATTATCTGATACCAAAGTGTACAAAACAAAAGGAAACTAATGTTTTGCCATATCCGCTTGTTTCCGCATTATAACAGGAAAGGCGGAACCTATTTTTTTTTTAAAGAATATAAGACTGACTAATTCTAAAACAGCTCAGGTTTTTATACTACATAATTAAACACACTGTGTTACCTAAGGACCAACTAATTGACAGAAAGGCCATACAAATAATCTTTCATTGACTACATAGATAAATATTCCAGAGTTGCACAGCAGCCAGCATTTATCAGAAGTTTCACAGTAATGTACTATAAGATAAAGGTATGTGAGACAAGATTATGTATAGATAAAGAATACAGATATATGCATTGAAAAGACTGACAAAGCTTAAACTGTCCCTCAGAGTGGAATGATGTAATTGGACTGTTCCATGTTTAGCTAAACAAATACTTTATACAGAGCTTTATTTGACTAACATGATTGCAATCACTATACTGTTTAAAAGTATATATGAAGGAAGTAACAGAAAGTAATTTAACTGTAACTAAAAGTGTTAAAAGTCACATGCAGAGATGTATATGAACTAAATACATACTGTAGGTAAATGTCAGATTTGTCTTCTTAGGATGTTAACAAGAACTGTAAATCTGCCTTAGCATTATGATGCCCAAGAACATTATTGCATTTAGTCAGAATTTCTAAATTTGTGGATTACCATATTAAGACCATGACATAGCATTCAAAATGTGATAGAGAGCACCTGCCCTCTAGTGATATGAATAAAAATAACAGAATGTTTAAATCTGAAGTAAAAAATATGAGTGCATTATGAAACATTATTATAAAAATAATTTTTAATTATGTTTAATATTAGATTCCCACCCTGAAGAAGCTATATCTGGTGAAACATTGGTGTAGGAGGATCTATTTGGAATAAAGAACAAAGAAAAATAAATTTAAGAAAATACTGAACTTTTTATGGAGTGGCTGGCTTCGTTCTACTTTTTGTCTTTGTGATTTCATCCACCAGCCCCCAAACCTCACAAACTGCAGTACAAAGGAAGGGAACCCACATTCCCTGGACTCCTAGCTGATCAGTTAACCCACTCAGGATGGGGCAATACTTGACCTGGTACTTATGAATGGGGACAGTGTGGCAGATGTCAGAGTGGGGAGTAATCTGCAGATCAGTGACCAATCCACAGTATGATTTAGTATAAGAACAACAGCAAAATACAGCCCACAATGGTGAAGGTCCTGGATTTCAGAATGACTGACTTTACAATGATGGGGAATGCATCCGAGAAGACCTGGTGGGAGTGATGTTGTGGGAGAGAGGGGAAATGGGCCAAAATAAAAGTGAGCATTGTAAAAGCTATAAACTTGCATGTCACACAAATAAGCAATAATAGAAGGAAGAGAAAACCATTATTGTGCTCAAGGGGAGTGACAGGAAAGATAAGGGCAAAAACAATGAAATCATAAGTCATAAGGAGGCCCAGAGAGAGGGGGTCAGAGACATTTAGAAATGGAGGGAGGCAAGCAATGCAGTAAAGAACACCAAAGCACAAGATAAGGAGTGAACAGCTCAGATAGTATCAAAGGGGACAAGACAATTTTTAAATATATGAGCTAGAAAAGAAAGACCAAGAGAGGGATTAATAAAGGAGGCAGTGGGCTATACTGAGGAAGACCAATAAAAGGCTAATATCATAAACAAATGTTTCTGATCAGTATTCACAGTTGAGGGGAAGGGGAGGGACAACAAATAAGCACCAAGAGATTGGGGGGGGGTAAATGGATGCCAGTTCCTTTTCTGAGGAGAGGGTCAGGAAAGCACCCGCTAATCTGAGGGTGCACAAAACCATGGGATGCTTTTTAGAGTGTTAAAGAAACTCAGTGCGGTGCTAGCTGTACCTCTGACAGACTTGTTTAACAGTTCTCTGGAGACCAGCATGGTCCCAGAGGACTGGAGAAGGGTGGATGTAGTCCCACTTCACAAAAGTAGTAGCAAGGAGGAGGTGGAAAATTACAGGCCTGTCAGTCTGACATCTGTAGTAGGGAAACTGATGGAAACACTATTAAAGGAAAGACTAAAGGAATTCCTGGAATCCAGTGGACTACATGACCCAAGGCAGCATAGCATTACAGAGGGGCGATCATATCAAACAAATCTGACAGATTTTTATGACTGCATAACCAGGTGTTGGATCAGTGGGAATGGCAGAGGACATGGCCTACTTGGACTTTAGCAAGGTCTTTAACACCGTTCCACTTAGGAGGCTGGTAAACAAGTTGGGTAGCATGGGGGAGTGCCATAAGGTGCTAATCTGGGTAGGAAACTGGCTAGGGGACAGGAGGCAGAAGGTGGTGGCAAATGGAGTTCACTCTGAGGAGGGGAGAGTGACCAGTGGGGTACCACAGGGATCTGTACTGAGGCCAGTCCTCATTAGTGTCTTCATTAGTGACATAGCAGAGGAACTGGAAGGGATGGTCTGCCTCTTTGCAGATGATACCAAGATCTGCTAAAGGGTGGACACACTGGAGGGGTGCAAGGCATGGAAAGAGACTTAAAATGACTGAAGGAGTATTGAAAATATTAGCAGCTGAGGTTTAATGCAAAAAAGTGCAAAATAATGCACTTAGGTCCTGGAAACCTAGAGGTGTGGTACAAAATGTGAGGAGAGATAGTAGCGACAAAGCAGGAAAGAGGCCTGTGGATAATCATGTTGGATGACCTGAGGATGGCCAGAAATTGTGACAAAGCAATCAGGAGATCTAGTGGAATGCTGGGATGTATAGGTAGGGGTATTACCAGCAGGAAGAGGGAAGTGTTGTTGTCACTATACAGGTCATTAGTAAGACTCCACCTAGAACATTGTGTCCTGTTTTGGAGGACACATCTTATGAAGGAAATAAACAGGATGGTTCAGGGTCTACATCAAATGTCCTATTAGGTAGAGTTGCACTAAAATTTTATTCCATGGGTGAATATGCCACAAAGTTGCAGATTTCGCCCTGCGGAGCACTTTGCAGAATTATTTAAAATTATCGGAAATTCGCCGTTTGTAGGAGTTTTTAAGTGCAAATTGAACTTAAAAACCTCCAAAGCAAGCAGAGGTTACAAATGGTGATTCTCCCATAATACCACCCCCAATCTTACCCTGGTGTCTTGTAGTCCCACACCGACCGCCAACTCCAGTTTTCAAAAATAATAAATTAAAAAATATATATATATATATATATATATATATATATATATATATATATATATATATATTGAGCTAGCAGTATAGCCTAAAGGTTAGAGTGATGAGCTGTGAATGAGCTTGGTACATCCAGCAGACCAGACTTGGGTTTGATTCTCACAACCTCCACTTGCATACTGTGTGACTCTGAGCAAGTCACTTAACCACACAGTGCTCCCATGTCTCCCCTGAAAACAGGCACTTGTGCCTAGTGGGCCTTACCTGGTTACTAAAAAGAGGCTGGAACAAATATAGGGGAAGGGTAAGGGTCATGGGTAGGGAGGATGGGAGGAGTGGGGAGAGGGGGCAGGGACAGTAGTTCAAGCTGTGGACCCTGCAACATGAGCAGACTATATACACCAAATGGCCTTCTTTTGCTGGTTTCTTCGTATGTTACATAGAAACATAGAAACATAGAAACATAGACTTTGATGGCAGATAAAGACCACTTGGCCCACCTAGTCTTCCCATTTCTCTACCTACAGGATAAGCTGCAGATCCTAGTTAACCAACAGCCTATTTCTTCTTACCCCCCACAAGTATTGCCTTATGTCTGACTCATCTATTCTTGAATTCTCCCACAGTTTTAGACCACACAACCTCCTCAGGAAGGCAGTTCCATGAATCCATCACCCTCTCTGTGAAAAAAATACTTCCTCACATTGCCCCTGAACCACCACCCCACCTTTATATTGTGTCCCCTTGTTCTTGCACATCTCTTTTTCTGAAAGATGCTACCCTCTTGGACTTTGTTGATTCCACTGAGGTACTTAAAAGTTTCTATAATGCCCCCCCCCTTCCTCAAGGGTAAACATATTAAGCTCTTTTAGTCTCTCCTCATATGGCTTCTCTTGCAGACCTTGGACCATTTTAGTTGCCCTCCTCTGGACTGCCTCTATCCTGTCTATGTCCTTGTGGAGATGGGGTCTCCAGAACTGGATGCAGTACTCCAGATGGGGTCTCACCAACTGTCTGTACAGTGGGATAACAACTTCCTGTTTTCTGCTGGTGATGCCTCTCTTTATACATCCCAATATACCCCCAGCCCTCCCCTATTGCCTTCTCACATTGGTTGCCAACCCTAAGGTCATCTGATATGATTACCCACAGGTCCCTTTCCATTTTTGTTTTTGTTACTACCTCCCCCACTTTGTGTACTCTTCTCCTGGGTTTTTGTTTCCCAGGTGCATTATTTTGCTCTTCTTTGCATTGAATCTAAGCTGCCATGCTTCTGACCATTTCTCCAACCTTGCCAAGTCCCTTCTCATCCTATCCATGCCTCCTTGTGTATCAACCCTGTTGCAGATCTTTGTATCATATGCAAAGAGGCATACTTTTCCTTCCACTCCCTCTGCAATGTCACTTATAAAGACATTAAAAAGGACTGAACCCAGTACTGAACCCTGTGGTACCCCACTAGTAACCCGTCTTTCTTCAGAATGGACTCCATTTACAATTACCTTCTGTGTCCTGTTGTCCAGCCAATGTTTTATGCAGGCTACCACCCTGGGACCCACTCTCAGGCTGGTTAATTTGACAATTAATCTTTTGTGTGGGACTGTGTCAAATGCCTTGCTAAAGTCTAGGTAGACCATGTCCACAGCTCCTCCCTGGTCTACTACTTTGGTCACCCAGTCAAAGATATCAATTAGATTCATCTGACATGACCTTCCCGCTGTGAACCCATGCTGCCTTTTGTTCTGTGCACCACTGGCCTCTAGGTACTCAACAGTTCTTTCCATCAGAAGGGATTCAATCACTTTCCCTACCACAGAGGTCAAACTGACAGGTCTGTAGTTTTCTGCCTCTGTCTTGGTCCCACTTTTGTGAAGGGGAATCACATCCACCTTCTTCCAGTCCTTGGGTACCACACCATCCTCCCATGATTTGTTAAAAAGAGTGGTCAGTGGTTTCACTGGTTCTCCCCTTAATTAATGTTCATATATATATATATATATATATATATATATATATATAAAAATGGTAGCACGGTAGTGCTACCATAGTTAGGGTTGAGGAACCAATTACATGTTAAACCCAAAATTTTGTACCTTAATAACTTTGCAACCATTTGACGGACTTGCATAAATTTGGAATATAGGATCAAGACCCATACACCTTGGGATCTGCCAAGTTTTGTATCAGTCAGATACACAGCTGTGGAGTTATTAAGCATGATCTACGCATGCGTTTAAGCTTTTTCTGGAATTCTACGGTTGCGCCTACAGGTCGCACGGTTTGTATGACCGGCCTGAAATCTTCAGGGAACATGTAGCCAAGGTCCCCAATGTGCCTTTTGAAGATTTTGTGAAAAAATATTAAACTGTTCAAAAGTTTTGGCAGTCCAAACTTCTGTTTTTTTCCCTTAGGATAACATTATGGCATTTGCCGTGCCTTTGAGGGCCTGTATCTCGAAAATGATGCGAGATACAGAGTTTTTGTTCATAAATAATGTATAAAACTAGCCAGGAAAGTGATAATACATATGACTTTAAAATTTTTTTTCTATGTCGTACGGTTACTGAAATATAAGCAATTTACTATTACAACTACTGATTTTTGTGTTCTGAGAGTCATTATTTTGCATACATTCTTTCTACTCACTGTCTTTCTCTATACAGCTTTTGGGGAAAACCAGCCTGTGCTCTTACATTACTCTTACCATTACCGTTTCTGCTTGTGGTTCCATACCCGTTTCACTTACCATTTACGCCACCATGTGTGTTACCCTTTGCGTTTTCATTTGCGGTATCATTTCCGTTGTTTTTAACATTTCTGTCTATAGTACTGTTCCTATTACTGTTTCTCTTTGCGTCACCATGCGCATTACGATTTGCGTTTGCAGGCACAATGTTACAATGTGACAAGACATCACCCCCGTGCTCCCGCCACTGCATTACATTCACTATTTCTCATTGTTTTTCTCAAAAATAAGGGCAATTAGAGGCAAAAAAATCCATTTAATGTATCAGTTTGGGTTGTTCCACAGCAACAAAAGCGAGGAAATTAGATGTTAGGGTTGAAACCCCCTTTGCACCCCTCCAGCCCCCCCAACTGGAATCGGGGTGTGCATTGGGGTCATCGGTCCTAACTGTCACCCCATTCTCCTATTCCTCAGCTTCTTTCCACATGTGATGGGGTGACACTTAGGGCCGATGACCCCAATGTGCACCCCGATTCCAGTTGGGGAGGTGGGCTGGAGGGGTGCAAAGGGGGTTTCAACCCTAACATCGAATTTCCTCACTTTTGTTGCTGTTGAACAACCCTAACTGATGCATTAAACAGAGTTTTTTGCCTCTAATATATATATATATATATATATATATTTATGCAATGGGGTGAGGATAAAAATCGGCAAATAACATCAGTATTTCTGTCTGTTGAGACTTACAGTGAGAATATTTCATTTATCCTCACTGTAGGTCATTTGTCCACACTGTCGGTCATAAACAGTCAGGAAGTGCACATAAGCACAGGTAAGAAAATGTTTCCCTATTGGTCAGACAAGGGCTGCGTGAGCCATGAGCCAACAAATCACAATCACACCTCTCCTCCTTATTGTCAGTCATTAACAGCACAGCAGCATGAACACTCCTTTCACGAACGTTCAACAACACCGCGCAGGTTTCCAGTCAGAAATCAACCATCGACAAGTGCACAACTAAAGCGCAGTAAAAGCCACAGCTAATAAAGTCGTTTTTTTTAAAAAAATGAGTAAAGCAGACATCAGCTTTAATGTGGAATATGAAGACCTAATAACAGCCTTCACACAAGATGACCCATTTCTGGAAGACCAAACCGTGGAAATAACTGAAAGCATTAACCAAACACAGCACACTGCAGTAAGAGATGTTAGTGACCAAGCAACAATAGACATTGAGGCATACATAAACGCAAGCAGAAACAAAAACACCACAAAAGAAACATCGACTGATGTGGCAATGACACAGCGCTATCTAGCGAACAACTACAGAGAAGAATGAAGCCTTGAAAACATACCACCCGACAAACTAAACACAATACTGGCAAGATATTTTATTGAAGCAAGAAAAAAGACAACACCCCTTATGAGCCCTTAACACTCCATTCCTATTTCCAGAGTATAGAAAGGTATCTAAAAGCCCACAGCTACCAAGATTCACTATCCACTGACCTACTGTTTGAGAAAGCGAGACAAGTCTTATCTGCAAAACAAAAAAAACTCAAAGACCAAGGCAAGGGCTGTAGAGAAAATGTAGCTGATGAGTTAACTGATGACTTAATCCAAACACTGTATGACAAAGAACAGCTAGGTCCATATAATCCGCAATCACTCCTAAACACTATGTGGTTGGTCTGCATGACATTCTTTGGCTTGAGAGGAAACACAGAAGTAAGGGACTTAAAATGGGGAGATATAACACTCAAGAAAGACACAAACAATGTAGAATATCTCGAATACAGCTGAGAAAGATGTACAAAAACAAGAACTGGTAAAAACCCCAAAGACATTCGTTGAATCAAACCACGAGCATACAGCAACACAGCAAATTCAATCAAATGCCCAGTGTCAAACTACAATGCATACAAAGGACAGAGACCAGCAACCTGCCTACATGAAGAATCCCCATTTCTTCTGTCCGTCAATGCCAACCAAAAACTGTACAAAACATCTACCACCTGGTTTAAGAATCAGCCCCTGGGCATCAACAAAATTGGTACAATAATGAAAAAAATGCTGGCAGACAGCGAAATAATAACTGAAAAACGTCTTACAAATTATTCGGCATGTAAACATCTAGTGCAGAAACTGAATGATGCAGGAGTCCCCCCAACTGAAATAATGCAAGTAACAGGGCACAAGAGCATAGTCAGCATTAATGACTACTGCAAACTTAATGACAATCAACAGAAAAAAATCTCTACAATACTGCAAGACAGACTTGACCAAGCAGGAACATCTTACCAAACCACCACCAGCAACCTGGCATCCTCAAACAAGTACTCCAGCAGGCCCAGAAACAGCCTAGAGACCTACTTCACCAATCCGGTCTTTAATGCACACAATATCACCATACAATAAATCACCATAAGTGGCATCACCCCCCCCCCATAGCAAACTGATTCCCATACTTGCAATGTAATGCATAAACTTACTTCCATCCCACAGACAAACCAAAAACTCAAAAGAAAAGAGTATATGTTCTTGAAGATTCCAGCAGTGACACAGATTGAAACACCATGGTAAAGAAATCCCCAGTACACATAAAAAAATAAATTAGCCATAGAAGTACTACCCCCTCCCCATCTAAACCAGATTCTTATTCTGTTTTTTTTTCCTTTTGCACAGGTCAACACAACATGAACCAGCAGATGAAAAGCAGAGTGTGAACATCAGCCACGACAGAAGCCCAAGGGAAAATGAAAAAGAAAGTACCTTTCGAATAAAAGAAAACCCAAGCAAAAAATAAATAAAAAAGGACTTTTTAAACCATACAGTTAAATAAACTATTGTTAAATGCTTCAGTTTTTGAGTAAACATATTAAACTAGATACATAAAACAGTTTAATTAATAGCATCATAGTTCTTCTAATAAAAAAAAAAGACTGCAAACTGCTGAGTTGAGCAAAACCTAAAAATGCTTTGTACCTGTGTTAGTGGTCAGTTGTACAGTTAACAAGTTAAAAAGCCTCCTTTACTAACAACCTTCCTTAACCAAATGTTTTTCAAAATCTCTAACCTTGCAGATGTTTCATGAATGAGTAATCCAAAAAATAAAGGTTGTTCTTTTCTTCAGAAGTCCTTGCATTTCTTGAAAACATCAATCACCAAATGGCACTGTCATAATGCACAACCTTCCCATCCCAAATACATCCAAACATGCCCAATTCTAAAATAAAATAAATAAATAAAAGGCCCCAAATCCGAACACTTAACCAAAAAGTACAGTCCAAAAGAGGTCCAGGTGCACCAATACAAATCCCATGAAGAAGAGGACTCCATCCGGAAAAAAGTACTCCAACAGTAGTCCCAGTGCACCAAATGACTCCAGTGCTAGAATGAAGACGCCGCTCCTGCATGTCACTTCCACAAACTACACCCTGAACACCTCGCACCCCAAACGGTGAAAATCCATGATGTCCCACTGTTCCACTGACATCCATGAAGGCCCGAAGATTGATGGCGTCATGCAAAATCTCCAAAGCACATGCAGGCACACTCCGCAAAGCCCTACAGCCACCAACTGCACTAACTGCACAAACTCCAAATTTATAGACCGCCCTATAGCGAACAAGCCAATCACCAATTAACAGCACATACCCACGTAGGTCACCGCCAAACTATCCAATAGTATACATTTTCCCACAGAATAGTACCCTATTGGAAAACACTAATGCAATTCTATGGGCAAAATAGATAAAATGGCAAGCTACATAAAAAAACGAATACATTACACCATTCCTTAAATTTTAAAACTATCCTAATGACCACAAACAGTGCCCATTGCATAAATAAAATACTCCATGGGTCCATCTGAGATATCTGTGATATCTTTCCTCATGCTCTGTAAATTATGTTATCACTTGTGGCTTCGCCACTCATGATGATAATTCACAGAGCACTCAGAAAGATATCACAGATATCTCAGACGGACCCATGGTATATCACATATATATATACATATATCTATATACGTATATATATATATATATATATATATACTATAGTGGAGCAGTCGCGCCTCTATTCTTATGCTTGAGTAGGCAGTTTAATGTTAAACCCCAAATGTTGTACCTTAATAACTTTGCAACCATTCAAGTGATGTGCATGAAATTTGGTATGCACTGTTCCATTGGGGTTGGTTACTTCACTCACCAAGTTTTATTTAGATTAGATGTGCAGATGTTGCGCAGCGCATAGTGAAAAACTGTGTTTTTTGCCCTTCTTCATCAATTTTTCCTGAATTTTCCTCTTTGCCCTACACCCACACCATTTTGTATTTTAGCCTGAAAGTATCAAGATAGAAAGAGCATACCGTAATAAACAAGCCAGCATTAGTTTGGCTAAAAAATAGTTTTCTGATCCAAAGTTATTCAATTTTGAAAATTCAGGTTCTGAGCATGCTCGATATTGTCTTTTGGATAGATGCACAGCTGTGAACAAGGATTTTGGCTCACGAACATGATTGTGACAGCTCACAAATGGGGATTCATTAGATCACTGTTCAAGAAAAAAAAATCCCTGTTCGTGAGCTGCCATTTTGTTTTCATTTTCAGTCCAAAACAAAATATTGTTACTTGCCCCACAGATGCATTTTGTGGGAAAAAATGTATAGGTTTTGTTCAGGGTGATGCCCTCTACAAAACCATGTGTTCCATTTCCATCAGTTTATTAAAAAAAAGCCTGTTTTTTTATTTGAAAATCCTCTTTCGTGACTCGCTTCCGATCCCTGCTCATGAGGTGTCCAAATCCCCGTCCGTGAGATGAGGACCAGATAGCCCTATCTTGCCAACAGGAAATCCCCATTCATGAATGGGGATGTTGTTGCATCACGAATGGGGATTTGGCTCACAAATGAAGATTTTGATAGCTCAAGAAAAAGGATTTGTAAAACTTTGCCAATTCACTGCTAAGAAACGGTAAGGACTTTTGGCTTGAAATGTGCAGGGTGCAAAGGGAGTTTCCCCACAAATGTGATGTATAATGGTTTGGTGTAAAAAATTGCATTGGTTACATAGTTGAGAAATTTCCCATAGGATAACATTGTGGTGCCCATGAGGCCTTTCAGCACCCATATCTCAAAAACGAAGGGAGATACAGATTTTTCACTACCTACAGCTTAGATCACCTCTAGGTGATCTAAGCTGTAGAAACAAATATGGAAATAATAGATTACACTAGAAGTAGAATTTTTTTCCTACTTTCTACGGTTGCAGAGATATTGGCAAAAATGTGTTAAAAGGGTTCCAGGAGTGCGCTTTCAGTGCCTGTAACTTGCGAATGATGCAAGATACTGATTTTGTAAACTTACTTTCCATGGAGGTCTTGCTGTCATGATTACAACGACACATGAATTGTTTTCATAGCTGCTATGGTTGCTGAGCTATGGGTAGAATTAGTGATACAACTGTTTCTTGCCCTATAGGGCTGCTGTGTGGCTACACAATTATGTGCAAGTGGGAGTGCAGGGCCTGGAGGGCCCATGCACGCAAAGAAGCATATCATTATGCACAAATGGGGAGTTTCTGGCCCCGCCCTCCCACCAACACATACCATTTACTAGTTATATTACACTTTTTCCAAAAAGTAAGGAAATTCATTGTAAAAACATTGTTAATGCATCAGTTAGAGTTAAACTGACAAAACTGGGGAAATGTGATGTTAGGGTTGAGCCCTTAATGCCCCCAAGCACCCAACCCCCCCATCCTCCACAGACCGACAGACGCCGGGGTGTGCAATGGGGTCGTGAGGCCTAACTCTCACTTCATTCTCCTTTACTGCAGCATGTCAACCTGTTTACACATGGAATGGCATGAGAGTTGGGTCTCGTGACCCCATGGAACACCCCAGCATCTGTTGGTGTGTGGAGGGTGGGGGTGGGGTGGTTGAGGGGTTGGGGCCCAACCCTAGCATCAAAATTTCCCCACTTTTCTCACACTAACCCTAACTGATGCATTAACAATGTTTTTTGCAAAGAATATATACATATATATATATATATATATATAAAAATCTCTGGTGTCTAGTGGACCTCCCAGCCCGCTGTTCACTGACCCTAAAAATAAAAATCCTTTTGTCTAGTGGAGCGCCCCCAACTCAGCCAATCTCTTGACCCTAAATAAAAGAATTACTGGCGTCTAGTGGAACCCTCCACCTGTTCACCAGTACCACTCCAGCCCCAATAATAACAATCCCTGATGTCACCTAATCAGGTAGTGCCCTCCCAGCCACCTCTCCACTCCCCCAAACTTTTTTGCATTCAGTGAGGTGATCCACATTGTCTGATTTGCAGTTTTTGATCCATGTATTTATAGTACTTTGTTCTGGGCTTTCAGGATTATGGTTTGAAAGCAAATGTTTAGGCAGATTTTGTGTCTTGCGTTGTTTCAGAGTATTGTTTCATCTGGTTTCTTATTCTTGTTTGATTGGAGTTTGATTCAGATTAGTACAGCATGTTGACAGGCTTGTATTTTTGCAGTCCTTAACTGGTGAGTCAGGGAATATCCTCTTTAGTCTACTGTCTTAACTGATCATAGATTATAGTTTATCTGTAATGTTCTGGAGGGATAATAGTATGGGGGTTATAGATAACAATAATAGACATCTTCTCAGGTATGTTTTTCTCTTTGTATAGGAGTAGGTTTTGTTGTGTTATTTTTCTGCACATTCCACATGAATGTTATGGTCTTGATTTAATGTTTCTCTTCGAACAACCTAATAGTTTTTCCTAAGTTGATACTAAAAGCCAATTTTCAAAACTGTTCTCTAAGTTGGCTGTACCCTATGAAAATCTATGATTCCTATATTTCAAGTAATCTTTAGGGTCTCTAGCTGAATGTCAAGTTTAGGAAGCAGAGCACTGTAGTAAATGGGTGAAATCCATTTCCTCCACCTTTGACTGTTGTTATGTAGACTTCCCCTCCTCCATGGTGTGATTACATAAGGAGTGATGCTCAGTAATACAGTAAGTATTTCTTGAACTACTTTATTTTGTGTAACTCACTGTATATTACAAATCGTAACTGTTCTGTCTACATGAAAGATGTACTGCTTGTCATACGAGCTTCCATGTAATGTGTCATATTGTAATATGTCTGTGCTACTGTGTTTTTGCTGAGTTTATGTTGAGTATGTTGTATAAAGGACATACTTGCAAATTAGCTTGCTCAACAGATTTTCATCCATTCACGATAAACTGAACTGAATTGAGGTTCTGTTACAGCTGTAGAAACATTGATGTTAGTATTCCAGTCCCTCTGTTCTTAACCAGTTACATCACTATAAATCCAATATTTGAAATGTGTTTGAAAGAGATGGAGATACTGAGTTACTGATTGACATGTCATGACGTGGCACAACCTATCACTGAGCATCACTGCAGGTTTGTTAAAAGGACACTGTCAACCCCCTTAGGTCTCAAAGTGTCCCTAGTTTAAAAACATATTTTATGATTGCCAAAATTCTGTAAAGAATGTTGATGTAGCTGGTAATTTGAGTCTGACTCTTATTTTCTTTAAAACAGTAAAAAACAGACTGCCCAACATACTGGTGTTATCACACCAAAACAAGTTTGTTTACATTCCTTTATCAACTCCAAATGCATTTCTCCTGGACTTGGAAACACCCACAAAACAGTCTAGACCCTAATGATGCATTGGGAGATTAGGAGGCTACTGTCTTATGAATGACTGCACTGTCTGTGTGTGTTTGTAATGCTCAGGATATATGCAGTAAGAACAGAACCATGATTGTAAACAAAAACAAGGTTGTTAATAAATACACATTGCCATGCATTTCAGTTCTACTAAACAAGGAGACAGACAAAACAAACAGCAACATCAATGAATTTTTGAGAGGGTAAGCAATCATAAAATGTGGGGTTTCATCTAGAAACAATATGATGCAAAACAGGTTGACAGTGTCCCTTTAACTAGAGTTACTGAAAGTCACTGACCGATATGTTGTGTCATGGCACAGCCTATAACTAAACACCACTGGAACACTGTTAACTGGAGTTACTGAGTATCATTTGTGAAATGGTGGAACTTTTCCCTGAGCACCACTGTCCATTTATCTTCAGCTCCTCTATTATGTGAAGAATGTATTTTTTGAGGACACTGCAGGTGAGAAGGTGTATTTTGATGAGAATGGAGACCCTCCTGCAATATATGACATACTAAATTGGCAGGTATCCACTGATGGAAGTACCACCAAGTATGTTCATGTTGGACATTTTGACTCTCGTGCTCCTTCAGGACAAGACATCTTCATTAACGAGAGCCTGATTTTGTGGAACGGAGGCAGCACACAGGTCAGTGCACAATGGAACTTGTAAAAGATGCAGAAAAAGATGTAACTTAAAACTCTAAAAACATGTAATATTATCAATTAAAGACCACCTGGCAGTAATTTTATTATCAGGAAGCTGGGACATTCAGCCCTGTGGCTTATTTTTGCCCCAAGTTTCATGATTTAAAATACCCCCTTATTTACAGCTACAATTAATAATGTTCTACATTTACGTTTGTTGACATGTTGTTTAGTATTAATAATTATTTTGCAGCATTACCAAAAGATTAAGCACTAATAACGCAGTAAAGTATTACAGTTTAGTCAATTTTTATATAATCCTCTTGAATAATTGCAGTGATTCAAATTGTCTTCCTTGTTCTCCCTTCTTTTTTGATTTTTTGCTAATTGCATCTTCACAGTAGATAACTGTCAATCATTCTACACATCTTACATCTCCAGGGCTTCAACCTCCGAAATTTACCTTTTAGTCCTTTCTTTACTGGCCTGCAAGGCCCATGGAGGTGTTGCTATCTTTGGTCCCACAACCCAGAACACAGTTGGCATTTTGGCTTGTACAGTAGATGCTGTTTATATCAGACACATTTAGCTTACCGTTTATCTTCCGGTTTAAGCAGCATCTACTGTATCTTTAACTGCGGTCAAAAAAAAAAAAGGTTAAACAACTGAGACATCATTACAAACCAGACAAGAAAACATAGAACAGTTACATGCAAAGTGATTTACAGCCATTTTATGATGTTGTTTGTTGTTTGATGATTAGTAAGTTTTCTATCAATATTTGCAGAAAACCTACATAGAAACATAGATTTTGACAGCAGAAAAGGACTGCTTGGCCCACCCAATCTGCTCAGTTCCCTACCTATTTGATAAGCTGCAGATCCTAGTTAACCAACAGCCTACTTCTTCCTACCCCCCACCAGAATTGCCTTATGTCTGTCCCATGCATTCTTGAATTCCCCCTCTGTTTTTAACCACACAACCTCCTCTGGAAGGCTGTTCCATGTGTTCACCACCCTCTCTGTGAAAAAACTACTTCCTCATTTTGCCCCTGAGCCATCCCCTCTTCTTATATTGCCCCTTGTTCTTGTACATCTCTTTTCTGAAAGATGCTACCTTATGGACTTTGTTGATTCCTTGAGGTACTTGAAAGTTTCTATCATGTACCCCCTCTCCCTCCTTTCCTCGAGGGTATACATATTAAGTTCCTTTAGTCTTTTTCTTTGTATGGCTTCTGGTGCAAACCCTGCACCATTTTAGTTGCTCTCCTCTTTACTGCCTCCATCCTGTCTATGTCTATGTGAAGGTGGGATATCCAGAACTGCACACAGTACTTCAGATGGGGACTCACCAACTGTCTGTATAGGGGAATAATTTCCTGTGTTCTACTGGTGATGCCTCTCCCTCTGCATGCCAGTATACCCCCAACCCTCCATACTGCCTTCTCATATTGCTTGCCTACCTTTAGGTCACCTGATATGACTTTTGAAAAAATTTAAAATGGCACAGTACTTCACCGTATTTACTGAAGCTAGCTTGCATTGAAGAATGCAGTAATATCAGTCTGCCATCTTTGCACAGGTGTGTATTTCTTCCAAGCTGCTTCGGTCTGTTTCAAAAGCCTCCAGCTGGGTGTGATATCTTCACTGTACTGCCCAATGTAGAGTTAATAAGGCACTCTGAACTTCAAGGGGTGTATCATGGATTTCTTCCAGATTCTTGGCATGTGCGACTTTACCCTCCTACTCCTCCACATTGCCAGAATCTGCATCAGTGGCTTTGGCTGCTATAGCCTTCTCGATGTCATTGACTTCAGTGGGCTGGACTTTGTTGCTCCCTAGTTTGCATAATTCATTGAGCTGCTCACAAGGGAGTCTAATTTCTGTGTGATCCCCTGTGTCCTCCTTCTCATCCTACTCCTCCTATATACCTAGATCAGCAAGTATGTTCTCCTTGGCTTCTTGTAAACAAAATCCACCTTTTTTAAAGAAGCAAAGATCATACCTTGGGAGACACAGTCCCAGGCTTACTGCATTGGTCTGGCAGCATCCAGTACACTAATGTGGTGAACACATGTAGCTGCTTTCAGGTCCTCAGTGGACTCTAAGATTTCCAGCAGTCAGTTTCACATTAGCTTTACATAATGTTTTTCTAAACTTTAAGTAATGCCCAGGTCTAAGGGCTGCACAATGCTGGTAGTGCTGGGAGGTAGAAATATATGCTTAATGTTTCTGAGCCCAGGCACTGCAGGGTGAGCACTAAACTTATCAATCAGGGTGATTTACAAGACCATAATCTCTTGTCCCTGTCATGCAGTCATGCTGTGAAAATTATTGTCATTCATGCTGTTTTTGTTGTTTATATATAGCAAAGGCAGATTTTTTTACACCACTGAATCAGAATGGCTGCCCCGACTTGCCAATGACAACAAGATTGCATTATTGGTGCCTGCCATGTTACACGGTAGGAGCACAGAAACTCTCTCCTTTACCTTTTTGAGGCCCATTGGGGTTTCAGCTTTAAAAAAAAGTGTTGCACCCAATACACTTATAAAATAGGCCAGTTTAATCTGTATTAACAATATTTTCTGGGCTATAATCACTCAGGAGATCTGGCAGAACATTACATAACAATGAATCAGCCCCCTCACTATCAGCATTTAGCTTCTTGCCATGGATTTTTTTTAAACCATTGTTGTGGTGATGTTTCCACCTGGTAAGCCACCCATTGGTAGGTTTGATGTCTTCTTTACCTAATGCCATGGCAAGTTGCTATGATTTCTATAAGAGCAGAGGGCCACTAATCAATGCCTCCCTACCATGAGCATTAGTGAACCATCTAACGAGGGCTTCTTTCACATCCACATCTTTGCCCTCCCTTTTCCTTATCCTCTTGGGTTCTGGTAAGAGTGCCCACTGGATACCAAGCAATCATTTTTTTTTTTCAAATCACTGAGCATAGATTTGGGCATGGCAAAATGTGCTGAAAGCTCACAGAAGCTGAGCTTAGGTGGTCTATCTTATTCAGGATTTTGTTTTTCCTCGCCAAAGAAAACCCACTCTGTTAGCAAGACTTGATGCCAAACAACAGATTTAGGTAGTGTAATTAGCTTAGCAGGAGACAGCAGCCTGAATACAACCTTCAGTTTAAAACCAGTTTCCAACTCACTGCATTCACAGCTAATTATATGTGTGAGAGTTACAGAAGATTGTCAAATTGGAAGCCGAGACATGCGCTATACATGGTATGCAGCAAAAAGTGTCATTTCAAGTTTTATTTTTGAAAGTATAGCAAATGGCTTTTGGCTACCGTATGTCATCTGTTTTAAGTGTCTGTTCTCTATAAATGTATCTACTATAACTGGTGCATACTGTATTTATATTGATCCTCAGTTAATTGTTATAGCTGTTAAAATATTTGCTTACTATAGCACTAAACTTGCAGTTCCTCTGATATGATGCAGCAGTTTCTTAAGATACATTTAGCTCACACCTTTCATTTATTAAAGTATCAATAACAATGAACTCCTCTGGAAGCAAAAGCAGACAAATTAAAAACATTAACAATACTGTACATTAGAGATGTACAATAATTAGAGGACTTGCACAATGGGGCCAAGGAGAGTGCAACAGTGATGTTTTGAAAGACCTTAGCCTTGTTGTAAGTCTTGTGTTATACAGTACTACACTCCTGTCAATAGACACTCTAAAAGAAAACACATATATGCCAATTCCTTAGAGAAATGTGGACTTCACAATGGAATTAATGTTTGCTCATGAGAGATTTATGTGTTTTGTTGTAACAATGACATGAAAATGCTGTTTGGATAAGTTAATGTACTGAAATGGTACTCTAAATTCAGAGCCAGCCAGATGCATGCGCAGACTGAAGTGCCACGTGAATAAAATGTGCCAGACAGCTCTGGAGCCATATTCAGATAGATGGTGCTATCATGCCATCTGTTTGAATATCAGACCCAGGATGCACGGCGCACATCAAGCAGCCAAGATGTATGGCATGGCCCATCCAGGGTGTAGGGCTGCAGATCTCTGATAGGGGAATGCATGGCACATTTGTGTATGTGCCACAGCCCCCATGGGGGATATTGAGCCCAAATATCCAGATCAGCTCATTGGGCATGCACGGTGCAATGGGGACATTTGCATGCCCATTATGGGCTCTTCTGCATGGCTGCATCACCGTGTTGTACGCCAGATCAGCCCTCCCATTCTCTGATCACTGTGAAGTGAAATAACTCCCCATTTCCATAGTGTAATGTTCCCCACTCCCCAGTCCAGATCACTGAAAAAAAATAGAATGACTCCCCATTTCCCCATTTCCATATTGAAGTGTCCCCCCAGCCCCGATCACTGTAAAAAATAAAATAACTCCCCATTTCCAAAGTGTAGTGTCTTCCCTCCCCAGCCACAATCACTTTCAAACATAAAAAAACCCTCCCAAATCCCTGTTTCCATGGTCTAGTGTCCCCCCAGCTCTGATCACTTGCACAACAGTGAAAACATTGGTCCTCATTCCCTGGTGGCTAGTGGTCCCCCCACTCCCTATCCAGGTGGGCAGTAACCCACCACCCAGCACATCTCCCATCATGACCCATGCTGGTGACTGGCACAGCTCTCCTCATCCTGCCAAGGCCAGCCACTGACTGATGGGTACCAAAGTGCATATAGTAAATAGTACATGCTCATTGGTTGTACTATTTACTGTATGTTCTCCAGCATCAATCAGTCAGTGGCTGGCCGTGGCAGGGTGAGGAGGGCTATGCCAGTCACTGGCACTGGTCAGGTTGGGGGCATGCTGGCTGGTGGGTTACTGCCTACTAGGGTGAGAAGGATAGGAACTGGGATTTTCATTGTAGTGCCAGTGATATGGTGGGGGAGACACTACACTATGAAAATGGGGATTGGGAGGACATTTTATGTTTTACAGTGATTGGGGCTGGAGAGGTAAGGACACTACTCAATGGAAATGGGGAGTTATTTTATTTTTGTACCATGATCAGGGCTGGGGGGGTGAAGCTACACTATGGCAATGGAGATCAGGTAGCTGTATTAATTTTGACAGTGCTCAGGGCAAGGGGGGACTGTTTACCCAGCCCTAGACTGTGAATAAGGCACCAACCTACCTCACGCATAGTTAAAGTAGGGTTTAAAAATCATAACTGTGTTGGCAGCCGGCTTCTTTTACACTTTGGAAGGGTTCAGTATTGTGATGTGCAGCATATGCATGAGGGACCCCTCATTAGCAGAGGTGCATCGCAATATTGTGTGGCAGCACAGTCGGGGGTACTTGGCACATCGGTGGCCTTTGAATAAGACCATGCTCTTGATGGCTCACACTAGTCCAGAGATACGTAGTGCATCCAGGGATGTGCCATGCATCTCATCTGAATATGTGACCTATAATATACTTTTTTAAAACCTTGTTAGTTACATCATTTTTAAATTGCAAAATAAAGACCATGTTACTACATATTAAACAAAAAAATGTATAATGTCCAGTTATTTAAATCAGTATTCAGTCAATCAATCAATCAATCAAGTCTTTATTTAACCAGATGTTCATCGTTGAGCAGAAGCTCATTTGCAAGATGGACCTGGGTGAAGCATGAACAATTGTATATACAGGTCAACACAGGTATTTACAAGGCAATACAGATAATACTCTTTACAGAGAGGAAGAAAAAGAAGCTCATATGTACATAGAATTATACAGATATTGTACAGATTACATGGTATTTACATACATAGAAGTGTCTATAGGAAGATAAAGCAGGTTATCTAAGGTTGCAGGAGGAAGAAATGAAAGAAAAAAATAAAAATAAAATATACACCAGGTAGAGGTGAAGGTAGGAAAGGGAGGAGGTAGGGAAGAAAGGCTAGGAGGGCACGGTGCACAGAGAGGAGTTGGTAAAATGGGATGTAGAGAAGGTGTATGGAGAAAAGGAGTATGTGTGAGCCCCGGGATTAAATGTTATAAAGTACGGGGCATGGTAGGATGTCACAACCCAGGGTAGTGAGCTCCTATCCAAGGTTGGGAAATGAAGAATAAGGGGATGGACAGGCTTAGTGTTGATAAGACAGGGGGATAAGACAGAGAACAATTAGGCTAGTGAGGAGCAAGCTGGGGGGTCAGTACTTAAAATTGGATCTAGGCATGGCTATATACCAGTGCAGACACCGGTACTGGGTCTGAGTGGGTGAAGCAGTTACATACTTCTCTGATTGTATGGAAATAAAGCATCTTGAAGGCATTTATACTGATTGGAGTGCTTAATTTGAGGGGTTTTTGTAGATCGTTCCATAAGGTAGGTAGCACGAAGCTTATGGTTGCCCTGCCGAAGCGGGATTTTGCTTTGGGTACTTTAAGTGTAATAGCTGAGTAACTTCTTAATGCGTATTTCCTAATTATTCTCAGGGAAGACAGCAGGAGATATAGTAAGGCAGCTTATTAGAGATGGCCTCTATAGGTCCAGAGAGGAGCTTCTGTGGCTCTGAACTTTAGTGATGTTCAGCCCACTCATATAGGTGCAGGATGCGTGTAGGGAGTCCTGCTGGTGCTCAATGGTAGAGTGTGTCCAGTTTAGCCATGTAAGAGTTGGGGCATTGGCTGTAGAGGAAATCAGCGTAATCAACCAATGATAGGAAAATGGATTGGACCAGTTGTTTCTTGGCATCTCTGGTGAGAAATTGGTTGATTCTAAAAAACAGTCCAAGCCTTTGCCGAAGTCGTTTTAGCAAGTCCTCGATATGTTCAATGAAGGAGAGTCTTTGGTCTATCCAAACTCACAGATACTTGAATTTTGTAACAAATTCTAGTTTTTCACCTAGAACTCTGGTAATTTGGGGAACTGTCCCACTGGACAGAGGGTTAGCTGTATGGATAAAAGGGGAGAGGACCATCACTTTAGTTTTTTGGCATTAAGGAGTAGCTTTTTTTGGAGGAGTTGGCTTTGCAAAAGGTTGAATTCTGACTGTAGGTCATTGCAGGCAGCTTCAGGTGTTGGGCAACTCACGTAGAGAACTGTATCATCTGCAAACAGATGGATGTTGGTTTCTTTTATACAGTAGTCGATGTTTTTAATGTAGATTGCAAAAAGTAAGGGCCCTAATATAGAACCTTGAGGTACCCCTCTTTGCAGAGTTTTTAAGTGGGACAGGTCTCCTTCGGCTTTAACTTGTTGAAGGCACCCTGTAAGATAGTCAGTAAACCAATGCTGAGAGGAGGGTTGCACACCTATGGTTTGAAGGGAGAAGAGAAGCAGACTATGGTCGACAGTGTCAAAAGCCTTGCTTAGATCAAGGAAAATAACACAAATAAGGTTTTTGCTCTCAAGATTACACTGCCAGTCATTAGTAACTTTGATGAGGGCTGAGATAGTGCTATGTTTAGCTCTGAATCTGGACTGCATAGGATTTAGCAGTTCCCTAGACTCAAGGTGAGTCCTTAGCTATGCATTTACAATTTTCTCTAGGAGCTTGGACAGGACCGGAAGGAGAGAAATTGACCTGTAGTTATTGAGATCACCAGGGTCACCTGATTTGAACAGTGGTATGACATCTGCTGTCTTCCATATAGGTGGTAAGGTGCCCTGAGACAGGGATAAGTTAAAAAGGTGGGTGATGGGTATTGCTAGTACGTGGAAGGCAATTTTTAGAAAGTATAAGGTCCATAATTATTAAGCTAGCCTTACTTTTCTAGTATCCAACTGAAGCAAGAGGTTCTCTACCTCTTTCAGTGGGGCAGGTTGAAGTGAGAAAAGCAGCGAAGCTATTGGAGTTTCAGGCAGTTGGCTGGCAGTCTGGGAGCGAAGTATGTTTGCAAGGGAGTTATCAAATGCCATGCCTGCAGTAGCAAAGTGGTTATTGAATGCATCAAGTATATTCATCTTTTCGGTTATAGTCAAGTTGCCAGAGGTAATCTTGGTCAGGAGTGAATTTCCTGGGGAGTGGCCTAGCAGATCATTGATTATGTTCCAGAGCTTGATTGGACTCTTTGTGGCAGAGTCGAGTTCGGATATTTGAAGAAGGTGGCCTTCGATTCTGTGATTGTTTCGGTACATAAATTCCGTAGTCTCCTGAACTGGCTCCAATCCTCTGCAGTGTTCAGTTTGTGCACTTTTTTCCAGAGCTTATCTCTTTCTAGAAGCAAGGACTTGATCTGAAGGGGGGAACCATTTACAGGTTTTGGTCCTAGTTCGAACTTTAATCAGGGGGAGCATACTTATTAAGGGCCCTTGATAGAATGTTGTGGAAGATATTGTAAGCTGACGTAATCATTTTGGCCAGGTAGAAATCTTGCCACTGAGGGGAGTACTTAAGCTCATTTAGGTAGGCATGTTCATTGAAGTTGCGCCTGGATCTCTTCATAGAGAACTTGCTGATGGGTGCTGGGGTGTTGGTGGATCTTACTCCTGCAATAAAACAATGGTCGCTGGTGTTTGAGAAGAAGACATCAGCATGGGAGAAGAGATGAGGTTTGCTCACCATTAGCACATCCAAAAGTGTACTTTTACTGGGGTTCTTCACGTTTGGGCTTGTTGGTTCAGTAATAAGTTGCATCAGCCATGTTCATCACAGAAGGATGCAAGGGGCTGCTGTGTTAGAGAGAGCCAGTCAAAGTTGAGGTCTCCTAAAATAATAGTTTCTGACAGCCCCTGTCCCAACTTGTCACTTAGATATGACACAAGCTGTAGGCCAGCAGACGGTGGTCTGTAGCATCCTATTACTCAGAGTGCAGTAGTCTGTGTAATTTCCACTTTGAGAATTAGGCATTCAAATTCACTGGCGACAGATGCCGAGGATAAGCAGAAGGCAGAACATTTGTATTTAATGTAGATAGCTACCCCTCCTCCTCTGGCATGCCTATCAGCTCTGAACAAGGCATAGTTGGGTATCTTTACTTCTCTATCAGTGGTGCTGGGTCTAATCAGTACATAGCATTGGGTAAGTCCATAACATTAGGAGTTACCAATAAGAAGAATTTCATTTTGGGGCACTATACTTGAGGCTGGTGGTCAGAACTCTCTGACCCTTCTAATTCCAACAGGTAGTTAAAGCTGCAGTGCAATGGAAAACGTTTTTCCCCAGTTACAGTTAGGGTTGAGTAGGATGTGCAATGTTAAACCCCTAACTTTGCACCTTAATGGCTTTGGCAGCATTTGACAACATTTGCTGACATTTTACATGTGTTGTCTAGCAGGCATGGTCTAGATCTGTAGGACCTTTTGTGATGGCAGCTTGTGGAGTTTCTGACATCAGCATGTGTCATTTTCCTGTAGCTAATTTTTTGCCTATACTTAACATTGGGATTTGTTTTACTCTCACCTTCAGCCTTCATAGAATGGACTTTTTTTCCCACAACTTTCAGGTTAGAAGCATGCTGTGGTAAGGTAGTGCCTTTGAAAGTTATTGTGAAAACATATTAAACAATTCCAGACTTATAAGGATTTAAGAGACAGAAAGTGACCCCGGCCTTCGAGTTTCAGCTGCGAAATCATCAGCGCGGTGTCAGTGGGCTGCCAGTCACACGCTGCTAACGGTTCTCCCTTGTGACTCACGCCGGGGAAATGTCTTCCTCAGGAGCGCATGGAATGTGCATGTGGCGGGCGTGAGGGCAGTTTTCCCTCCCTACTTGACCCCTTTTCCGCTCGTGTCGACTCGCGCAGCGCAGGCAGAGCTCGGCTGTTTTTGTTGGATGGAGCCCGAGGAGGGGAGCGCGAGACAGGTGAAGGCTGTGCTCTCCTCACATGATCTGGGTCACCTAGCAGCACTGATTTGTTTGCCGCCTCATTGAATGATGTTCAGCGGGTGCTACTTGTCACATAGTTGGAATGACTTGGCTTCTCCTGCCTGTTTGACTGCTGTGCAGCTTGAAGAGGAGCTTTTCATGACAAGTTCACCGCTGAAGAATCCCCAGTTGTAAAGGTTTGCAATTGGCTGGTATGATGAGGGGTACAGTGCTGCTCGTCATCGATTTTTGAGAGGTATCTACAAGATGCTGAAATCCTTTCTCCTACAAATTCTCCTTATGCTGCTCCTGCTCTCAGGAAATGTTCACCCCAACCCAGGATCACCTGGGCAGCCAGCAGTGGCACTAAGCAGAAGGACAGGGACACTTACCATGGCATCCATCAATGCCTGCAGCATCCTCAACAAACTTGATTCCCTCCAAACATGGATCCTACAGCACAACCCTGATGTCCTCTCAGTTGTGAAAACATGGCTAAACCCTAAAATCCCTGATATCTCAGTCTCTATCCCTGGCTACTGCATTTTCAGGCAAGACAGGATTGCTAAACGGGGCGGGGGCTGCACCATCTATCTTAAGGATACCGTTATGGGTCACATCATCCCATCCCCTAGCCTGAGCAACTCCTCTCAGGTCCTCACAATCAAAATCCTCCTTGGTGCACATGACAAGGAACTCACTGTCATCTCAGTTTACCTACCCCCAAGAGACCAGGCTGCTGGCTTCCATAGCATCATGGAATATCTAAGGGTCCAGCAACATAATTCTGAAACCATAATCATGGGTGATTTTAACATTAACTGGCTCTCTGCTGAGGCCGCTACCTATAAGGATGCAGCCACTGCGCATCACCTCACTCAACTGGTCAATGCCCCCACTAAGTGTAACTATAGGACAGGCTCCCTTACGCTTCTAGACTGGATTCTATCTAACCGCCCTGAACACATCTCCAATGTTTCTGTACTCCCAGATACAATAAGTGACGACTCGCCTGTCATCTGCTCCTGGTCAAACAAATACCACAAGTCCCCTCCCAAGCTTATATATGCCAGGGTTATCAAACAAGGGCACCTCCAGCTGTTAAAATCCCATCTAACCAGGCTGAACAGGGCAGTACTCGACTCCCTTAATGACACCAACAAAGCTCTGGACCTATTTATCAAACGTTTCAACGAAGCCTGTGACATCTATGCACCAGTGAAAAAGATGAAGGTCAAAGGACAGACCAACCCCTGGGTTACTACTGACCTTTTAACTCTGCTCAAGCACAGAGACCACCTCTGGAATTGTGCTCGTGCAACTCCAATGCAAGTAAACATACAATTACACAAAGCAGCCAGAAATGATTGCATTCGAAAAATACGGAATGCTAAACACAGCTATTACAAAGAGGCTCTGACCAACTCTTGGGGCCAGGGAAACAAATTCTGGAACAACATGAAAGAACTCACAGGCAAGGATCCTAAAGCACCACCACTATGCTCAACCTTCATGGCACTCCTACACTCGACCTAGGTACCATCACCAGCACTTTTAATAATGCATTTACAAACCCGACAGTGTGCTTCCACCAAATTTTTCAACGACCTCCTTCCAGCTCCTCCCAAGTTACCCCCAACTAGAACGATAACCCCAAAGTTTTTTTAAGGAAGTCCCACCACAAGTAGCTAAATACATTCAAAAGGCCATCGGCAAACAAGGGTACAGTGGTGACTCCCTTGACCTGAAACTGCTGGCACAAGTCCTCGATGAAATCTTAGAACCACTTACAAAGATCTTTAATCTCTCGCTTAGATTGGGCCATTTCCTCTCTCTGGAAGAAAGCCACTGTCACACGGTTCACAAAAGTGGAATAGGACACTGCACACCAATTACAGACCTATCTCACTCCTCTCCCCACTATCCAAAGCGCTGGGCGAATAGTATCGGACCAACTAGTTGAATTCCTGGATAAGTACAATGTACAGTGCCCAGAGCAGCATGGCTTCAGAAAGGGCACGCACCACCATTGCACTACTGGAATTTACAACCTTCATCCATGCCACGCTTGACAAAGGAATTGTGGAGGGCAGTATTTATAGACCTTACCAAGGCATTCGCAGTTAACCACCCCCTACTGCTCAACAACTGTCCTCCATTGGGATCTCAGTGATGCCCTTCCATGGTTCACCAGCTACCTTGATAATCGGATGCAATGTGTAAGGATTGCAGGATCTCTTGGATGGAAACCGGTCAGCTCCGAGTCCCCCAGGGGTCTATTCTGGGCCCTCTACTCTTCTCCCTCTTCATCAACAATCTCCCCAGTGCCTGCCACCAAAAATATTACTATCATGAGCGAGTGCAGTCCTGTTTTCCAGCCACCATAACATTACAGTCCTTGGCCCAGCTGCAGCTCGACTTCAAGCGCGCCGAAAGACTGGTTCAAGTCTCATAAACTTGTCCTGAACACAGCAAGACTAAAGCCATGTCCTTCTGTAACCGACAGAGCAGGCACAACTCTCTGTCCCTCACCATCAAGAACCACGCTGGGAACCCACTCGAACATGTCAAGGAGTTCAAGTACCTTGGTATTACCCTGGATAGTACCCTCTCCTACACTCGGCATATTGACACTGTTGCCAAGACCGCCAATATACGGATTGGACTACTACACAAACACAAGCACTGTATGCCTGTGGATGCCCTTAAACTAGCCATCTACTGCTCTGTCACCTCTATCATTGACTACGGCCTTGCCATCTATGGCTCTGCCTCAACAAGTGCCCTCTGCAGGATCTCAGTTGCTCTCAACAAAGCCTGTAGACTACTGACAGGTGCAGCCCAACAAAATCACACCTGTGACCTCTATGCACAGGCCAGCTGGCTACCCCTATGCAGCAGAATACAATACCAGACCTGCTTACTTACCAAAAAGATTCTCCTTGGTCTCATGCCACCTGGTGTTAGCTCACTCCTTACTACCTACAGTGGCACTCAACAAACACGTGGTGCCCAATCTCTAACCTTTCAGGTTCCCAGATGTCGTACCTCCATGGGTCAGCGGTCCTTTATCTATAGAGCCGCTCAATGGTTCAATTCCCTCAATAAAGAAGTACTTTCCTCTACTACACTTGGACCCTTCAAAAGGAATCTCAAACTTTACCTCACCTCTACCACTCAATGTGACTGCTTCTCTGAACAGAGATCTCTCTAAACACCTCCCAGCTCACTCATGTCTCACAGCCCGCCCTTTCCCAGTCTCATTCCCTCTGGCACTGGGCCTTCCTTGTGACTCCTTTCCTGCTTCACATCTCCACTGGTACAAGACATTTTCCACCACCATCGGACAGTGACCCATTAGCCTGCCAACTTCCTCTACGATTGTACGCCTGCAATACTAATAACTGTCTATGGTGCCCTCTATCTCTTATTGTTACCGCAGCCAACTGCCTACTCAAGCTGCTCATTATAGGAATATTATCTCAAAGTATGTTATAACTGAGTATCTTTATTTTTTCTTTTAGTTGTTTTGGTTGTTTATTGTGCATTCTTTTACTACCTCTGTATGTATGTTGACCCTCATCCTTTGACGTGGAACCTTTGTAAACAAGTCGTTTCTGCTCAAAGGTATTTGTAATCCGAGAATTTAATAAATAAATAAATAAAGTTTTGTGTTGTTCTGTTCTGCGTACACTCAATAGAATTTTTGGGATAACATTTTGACATAACACCACAACTTTGGTGTTTCAGGGCCATTTTTGATTTTATAAGATGTTTTGCTCATGACGTCCACTTTTTTGTTTTGTGACAGCTGCCATCTTGTTTCTAACCTCACTAACAAACTACTAATTCAAACTTTTACTACAGCAGCCAAAATAAAAAAAACCACAGAACTCTACCTCATTGCAATGTGCTGGTTCAGATTCAGAGGTTTGTTTCAGTCAGTCATGATTATAAATGTCTTTTGTGTATATCTTCTGGATATACAAATGATTTTCACGTTATTTGAATCATGACTTGCTTTTTTGTGTCGCACCTATGGTGGTGTGACTCTCAACACCTGTCTTTTAACTGAGATGCAAAAAAACTCTGTTGGAAACAAATTTTGATTGGCCAACATAAGTTTATATTCACAACAGAAACTTGGTTTTTCCACATGAAATTTGAATGTGCACCATCATTTTGTTTCACAGCAGGAAACTGGTTTCTCAATATGAAATTTGATTTTGAACCATGATTTTTCATATCACACCAGAAAATTGGTTTCTCGACAAGAAATTTGATTGCACATCACAATTTTTTGTTACACAGCAGAACATCTGTTTCTTAGCATGACATTTGATAACACACCATGATTTTCATTTCACAACAGAAAATTGGTTTCTCAGCATGACATTTGGTTTTGCACTATATTTTTTTTGTTTTGCAGCTGAAAGCTGGTTTGCAGCATGAAATGTGATTTCACACCTTGATTTCTCATTTCACAGCAGACCTCCTGCTTTGAGAAAAGGACTCCACATTTCTTGCATTCTTTCCAAATGTACAACATGATGGAGTCACCCCATAGTCATCTCTGCTTGGAGCACTCCACTCACACTGCACTAATTTTGCTTCAGAAAAAATATTGGGGGCATCCTAATCAAGACAATGGGGGATTGGGAACCCCTGTGTCACTCGTGTGTTTGTGGGGGAGTGTGGTTTGATGGATGCTGAGAGGGATGGTTGGGTGGGGGGAATAGAAACATAGAAACATAGACTTTGATGGCAGATAAGGACCACTTTGGCCCACCTAGTCTGCCCATTTCCCTACCTACAGGATAGGCCACAGATCCTAGTTAACCAACAGCCTATTTTTTCCTACCCCTCACAAGAACTGCCTTATGTCTGTCCCATGCATTCTTGAATTCTCCCACAGTTTTAGAACACACAACCTCCTCAGGAAGGCTGTTCCATGCATCCTCTTCCCTCTCTGTGAAAAAAATACTTCCTCACATTGTCCCTGAACCGCCCCCCCATCTTTATATTGTGTCCCCTTGTTCTTGCACATCTCTTTTTCTGAAAGATGCTACCCTCTTGGACTTTGTTGATTCCACTGAGGTACTTAAAAGTTTCTGTCATGTCCCCCTCTCCTTCTTTCTCAGGGTATACATATTAAGCTCTTTAGTCTCTCCTCGTCGGCTTCTCTTGCAGACCATGCACCATTTTAGTTGCCCTCCTCTGGAGTGCCTCTATCCTGTCTATGTCCTTGCGGAGATGGGGTCTCCAGAACTGGATGCAGTACTCCAGATGGGGTCTCACCAACTGTCTGTACAGAGGGATAATAACTTCCTGCTTTCTGCTGGTGATGCCTCTCCCTATGCATCCCAGTATACTCCCAACCCTCCCTACTGCCTTCTCATATTGCTTGCTAACCTTAAGGTCATCTGATATGATTACCCCCAGGTCCCTTTCCTTTTTTGTTGTTGTTGTTACTACCTCCCCCCCATTGTGTAATCTTCTCCTGAGTTCTTGTTTCCCAGGTGCATTATTTTGCACTTTTTTGCATTGAATCTTAGCTGCCATATTTCTGACCATTCCTCCAACCTTGCCATGTCCCTTCTCATCCTTTCCACACTTCCATGTGTATCAACCCTGTTGCAGATCTTTGTGTCATCTGCAAATAGGCATACTTTTTCTTCAAGTCCCTCTGCAAAGTCGTTTATAAAGACATTAAAAAGGACTGGACCCAGTACTAAACCCTACGGTACCTGGCTAATAACCCCTCTTTCTTCAGAGTGGACTCCATTTACAATTACCTTCTGTGTTCTGTTGTCCAGCCAATGTTTTACCCAGGCTACCACCCTGGGACCCACTTCCAGGCTGGTTAATCTGACTATTAATCTTTTGTGTGAGACTGTGTCAAATGCCTTGCTAAAGTCTAGGTAGGCCATGTCCACAGCCTCTCCCTGGTCTACTACTTTGGTCACCCAGTCAAAGAAATCTATTAGATTCATCTGACATGACCTTCCCACTGTGAACCCATGCTGCCCTAGGTCCTGTGCCCCACTGGCCTCAAGGTACTCAACAGTTATTTCCTTCAGAAGTGACTCCTTCACTTTCCCTACCACAGAGGTCAAACTGACAGGTCTGTAGTTTCCTGCCTCTGTCTTGGTCCCACTTTTGTGAAGGGGAATCACATCTGCCTTCCTCCAGTCCTCGGGTACCATATCATCCTCCCATGATTTATTAAAAAGAGTAGTCAGTGGTTTCACTAGCTCCCCCCTTAATTCTTTAAGAATTCTGGGGTGAATTTCATCAGACCCCATTGCTTTGTCCACCTTCAGTTTTAGGAGTTTTTGCAGAACCCTTTCTTCTGTGAAAGGGCTGGGATTGACCCCCCCTATCAAGAGCGCTTCCGTTGATTGGATTAGGCACTTCCCCCTCCTCTTTTGTGAATACTGAGCAGAAATATTCATTCAGCGTCCCTGCTTTTTCACTGTCCCCCTCTGCCCACCCACCATTCATTCTATTCAGCCTCACTATCCCTCCCTTCATCTTTCTACACTCTCTGATGTACCAATAAAAGGTTTTATCCCCCTTCTTAACCGAGTTGGCTATCTGTTCGTCAGTTTGGGCCTTTGCTATTCTGACTTCCCTCCCTGCTTCCTTCTGTCTTAATTGGTACAACTCTCTGTCCTGCTGCTTCTGTGTTTCCTTATACTTCCTGAATGCTATCTGTTTTTCCCTGACTTTCCCAGCCACCTCTTTTGAGAACCATAGTGGCTTTTTCTTTCATTTTGATTTGTTTATTTGCTTCACACAAAGGCTTGTTGCCTCTGTGATGGCAGTTTTGATGATTCCCCATTATTGCTCCACCCCTCCTTCTAGCCTGTTTGCTAGTGCTTTTCTGAGGCACCCTCCCATCTTGCCAAAGTCAGCCCTCTGGAAATCCAATACCCTCACTTTTGTATGGCTTGACTCTGTTGCTAAGTTTAACCTGAACCACACTGTTTGATGGTCATTTGTTCCCAGATGGCAACCCACTTCTAGATCTGAGATCCTCTCACTGCCCCCATTTGAGAGTATGAGGTCTAAGATTGCTCCCTCACGAGTGGGTTCTGAAACTAGCTGTCTGAGGCCTGCCACCTGTAGGGCATCAAGAATGGCCCTGCTCTTGGATGTGGCTGCAGAAAATGTGCTCCAGTTAACATCTGGCATATTCAGGTCTCCCATCAACAGTACCTCCCCTTTCTCTGCCATCCTAAGAATGCTTTCTATCATATCCTTGTCCATTCCCTACACTTGACATGGGGGTCTGTACACAACCCCTGTGCAGATTGTGGTGCCCTTTCCAGTCTCTAAGGTGACCCACAGTGCCTTCTCTTCTCCCAGTTTACTCTTGTGTTCAGTTGCTTTTATCCCTTCTTTTACATAGAGAGCTACTCCTCCACCTCTTCTCTCCTGTCTGTCTCTCCTGTAGGTTATGTACCCTGGTATGTTAACATCCCAGTCAGGGTTCTCTGTCTACTATGTTTCTGTGACTGCTACAATATCCAGGCATCCCTCTTCCATCAAGGCCACCAGCTCAGGGAGCTTGTTGCCCAGACTACGGGGATTGGTATTCATTACCCTCCATTTCCTGATGGCCTTACTCCTTTTTGACCCATCATTGTCCTTTTTGCCTTTGTCACTTTCGCCATTTACCTCAGCCCTTCTTCCTATCACCACCTCTATGTTGGTGTCTACCATGATTTTTTTGGGGGGCTAGAATTTCCCTGCTCCTTTCCAGTGCCTCCCCCCTTGGCTAGTTTAAATGCTTGCCAATGAAGCATTTAAACCTATCACCTAGGATACTGGTTCCCATCCTGGACAGATGCAGCCCATCATGCCGGTATAGGCTTGCATCACTCCAGGTGGACCCCCAGTCCCCCAATGAAGCCAAATCCCTGAGCTCTGCACCAGTTTTTCAACCACTGATTGAATCCCATGGTGCAGAACACCCTAGTCTCTCCTATACCATAGATGGGCAGCACCTTCGAGAAGGTTACCGTGCGTGCTTCTTGTCTAAGGCCCCTCACCAATTACACAAACTCTTCCTGCACTGCTCTAATCCCTATCTTAGCCAGGTCATTTGTCCCTAGGTGGACAATGACATCCAGCTCCCTCCCCTGTGCTGCTGCTCTGGCAATCCTGAGGATTTGCTCCCTGTCCCTCCAAGCCATGGCACCAGGCAGGCACCTTACCTCCCTCTCCCCTTCCTCCCCCAGTTCTACCTTCCTAACAATGGAGTCCCCAACCCGGAGTTGTTTCCTTCCCCTGTAAGGTCCCATGCCACCCTCCTGTGGTTCTTCTTTGTGGAGGTTCCCAGCATCCTCCTTGGTCTCCACTGCAGGTGCCTCCATAGAGGAACCACACTTTGTCAGAATGGCATAGGGATTGTGGAATAACTCTAATTTTAAAGAAAAAAGAACCAGCAGTCATGGCACATTTTTCCTTATGCAAGATGTCCACCGCACTCTACTGTGCTTGCACTGTAGTCGCACATGCTCAGTATAGTTTTTCCTGCCATTTTGCACATGAGAAATGTGCTGTGACTGACATTTCTTTTTTTCTTTAAAATTAGAGTTATTTCCCCCACCTGATCTTCCCCCTCAGCAACCACCACCCCACCCCCCACAAACACAAGGGTGACACTGGAGGTGCCCATCCCCCTAGTGTCATGAATAGGACACCTTCAATGTTTTGGAGACCCCCCACTACCCTGCATGCGTGGTTCTTTCTTGTGTTTTTTTAAATATATGTATTGATATCCCTCCACCCAAACATTCCTCTCAGCACCCACTGCCAACACCTCCCCAGAACCATAACAGTGACACTAGGGGTGCCCAATCCCCTAGTGCCAAAATTAGGAATCCTTTCAGCTGTGTTCTTATTTTTTTACAACCCTACAAAAATAAATCCATTTATTAATATCTTTCATGGCCATAACTACACCCCACCCAATCCTCCTACTCAGCACCCACCACCCCTCACCTCTCCCCGAGTCCTTACTTATACATCCTGGGTCCAACACCATAATCCTTTCTGGAACATAGACTCATCTTCACTCTTCAAAGCCAGACCAGAAACTGAAGAAACAGGTATGTGCTTTAATGTATTTCAATGGGGTTTTCAACTTAGTGGCATAACATGGGCATTTTTTCATATTTTGGCCCAAATTTAGAACATGCCTTCTTTGTGGATCTACCTCATGAACAATTGCATTGTCATTAGGTAGCTGTGTCCCAAGACATGATTTTGTGGTCCCTGCATAAAATCACCTTTTATCCATAGAAACATAGACTTTGACGGCAGATAAGGACCACTTGGCCCATCTAGTCTTCCCATTTCCCTACCTACATGATAGGCTGCAGATCCTAGTTAACCAACAGCCTATTTCTTCCTTCCCCCCCCACAGGAATTGCCTTATGTCTGTCCCATGCATTCTTGAATTCTCCCACAGTTTTAGAACACACAACCACCTCAGGAAGACTGTTCCATGCATCCACTACCCTCTCTGTGAAATAATACTTCCTCACATTGCCCCTGAACCGCCCTCCTTCTATCTTTAAATTGTGTCCCCTTGTTCTTGCACATCTCTTTTTCTGAAAGATGCTACCCTCTTGGACTTTGTTGATTCCACTGAGGTACTTAAACGTTTCTATCATGTCCCCCCTCACCCTT
The DNA here is from genome assembly GCA_016271365.2 of Neoceratodus forsteri. NCBI lineage: Eukaryota > Metazoa > Chordata > Ceratodontiformes > Ceratodontidae > Neoceratodus > Neoceratodus forsteri. Next base: position 79,860,550 of record CM028137.1, read on the forward strand.
CTTTCCTCAAGGGTATACATATTAAGCTCCTTTAGTCTCTCCTCATATGGCTTCTCTTGCAGACCCTACACCATTTGAGTTGCCCTCCTCTGGACTACCTCTATCCTGTCTTTGTCCTTGCGGAGATGGGGTCTCCAGAACTGGACACAGTACTCCGGATAGGGTCTCGCCAACTGTCTGTACAGAGGGATAACAACTTCCTGTTTTCTGCTGCTGTACAGGGAGATAGCAGCTTCCTGTTTTCTGCTGCTGATGCCTCTCCCTATACATCTCAGTATACCCCCAGCCCTCCCTACTGCCTTCTCACATTGCTTGCTAACCTTAAGGTCATCTGATATGATTACCCCCAGGTCCCTTTCCTTTTTTGTTGTTGCTACTACCTCCCAACCCATTGTGCATTCTTCCCCTGGGTTCTTGTTTCCCAGGTGCATTATTTTGCATTTCTTTGCATTGAATCCTAGCTGCCATACTTCTGACCATTCTTCCAACCTTGCCAAGTCCCTTTTCATCCTTTCCACACCTCCTTGTGTATCAACCCTGTTGCAGATATTTGTGTCATCTGCAAAAAGGCATACTTTTCCTTCCAGTCCCTCTGCAATGTCACTGATGAAGACATTAAAAAGGACTGGACCCAATACTGAACCCTGCGGTACCCCACTAGTAACCCCTCTTTCTTCAGAGTGGACTCCATTTACAATTACCTTCTGTGTCCTGTTGTTCAGCCAATGTTTTACCCAGGCTACCACCCTGGGACCCACTCCCAGGCTGGTTAATTTGACTATTAATCTTTCATGTGGAACTGTGTCAAATGCCTTGCTAAAGTCTAGGTAGGCCATGTCCACAGCCCCTCCCTGGTCTACTACTTTGGTCACCCAGTCAAAGAAATCTACATGTGATCCAGGAGTTGAACATGTTCTCTGCTCTTGTTCATTAGATGGGGTCATATGAAGGCTATATTGAAAATGTGGTGTAAAAATATTAAATAATAGTAATAACTTAGAATGGTTTAATTACAGGTGAGTTAGACATGGTCTTAAAAATACTTAAAAAGAGAATTGGAACTGCTAGAAGTAAATTCCTTACAATAAAATACAAAATCACACATGCCCACACAATGCAAAGCATCATGGGCTGCATATGCAAATCACCACAGAATGTTATGCTGGTTCAACTTTAAGCAGAATTGCATGGTGCCAAAAGGCCTCTCACACAGTTTGCAAAGGGTGCTAACAGATGACATAGACACGTGTTTTGTCCTACCAGGACTCATCAGTATGCCTCGTCTGTTTGACACCCCAGTGAAATGGATCAGCTACGCTAAGACAGTGTGTCTTGGATATGTTGTGGTGAACCCATTAAAATAAAAAACTATTTAAAAGACAAAGAAATTCCTTACAATAATGGATAAGTTCTCAGGATTTGAGTTGTAAACTTGTATCCAAGATTTATAAAAATGTAAGCTTGAGTAATCTTGACCATAACTGGAAGCTTAAACAAAAATGGGAAAAGGAGTTAAATTGTGATATCCTGGAAGGGAGATCGGAAACAGTTTTAAAAATGATTAAGCTGACAAGAAGTGTAAAGTTGAACCAGATACAATTTAATATCTTACACAGAATTTTTCATACCCCTCATTTATTAAATAGGTTTAATGCAAATATATCTTCCATATGCAATAGGTGTGGGATTTATCAGGGTATCTTAATACATGTGATGACTCAATGCCCTAAATTAAAACCTTTCTGGGACAAGATAACTTATACTCTGAATAAAATTCCTGGAATAGATATTATAGCCAAGCCAGAGCTATACTTACTGGGGACATCTAAGACCCAGAAACTTCTTTCGGGCAATCTTCATACCGTCATAAATATGGGACTTATAAATGCTAGGAGATACATGGCACATCTCTGGAAATATATGAACCCTCCAGAATTCTCTTTATGGTGAAATTTATTTCTGGAAAGTATCCAAATGGAAATAAATAATTGCTATAATATTAAAGCAGTAGTAAAATTTGGGAAAACTTGGGCTCCGGTGTTAAATCCAATAAATACTAATTGTATTTATGTATGTTAGTGGATTAGGTATTAATTAGTTTAGGATAGATTAGTTAGTTTAGGTTAGGTTAGGGGGGTTAGGCACATAATTTCCCAAGTAAGGATGTATAATATGAAATGGTCCCACCAAGATGGTAGTTAGAGCATTACTATCCAAGAACATACAGGAAATTATCTACTGAACTTGGGGGGGGGGATAATAGTAATAGCTGGCTTCATTTTTTTCCTATAGAAGAAGAAGATTATAATTCATCATTATAACCTGTGGTTTATAACGGTGAGGACACGCCACCTGCTCCTTCTGTTGCCTCATGCTGCACTTCATTAAATTTCCTCAGCAACCTCTGTGGTGATTTTCTGAGTACTGGCAGTAAATCAGTTGTAATTAACCTAGCAGCAGTCTATCCAAAAGTTATCTCTCTCTCTCCCATCTCCATTATAGAAAACACATGATAGGTCAAGTCAGTTGCTTAATTAACATATCACGAAGCCAACCCAAAAGGAAAAACAAAAAACTTGAACAAAACCTTTTAAAAGTTTACAAAATGGACTATATAAGGGACATTTTCAAGACAGAAGTACAACTTTCTCTGAAAGGCACTTTAAATGTTAAAACTGTTTTTAAGAAAGGACTTCAAAACTTTAACTACATTGCGATTTACCATTGTTTTTTTCCATGAAGTGAAAAATGGAAGCCAGCAATTACTTTTCACATTGTATGGGGGTGAGTGCATAAATATGAAATGAAAGCCCACCCTCGGTGTGAGGTGCCTTTATAAACCCATTGGGCTTTGCCCTCGGGTTTATGTAGCCTCCCACACCTCAGGTGGCATTAATTTCTCATTATGCACTCACCCCCATGCAGTACAATATTGTATATGTAATGTTATGAGCCTACAGTGAACTTGTAACTTTGATAATTTTCAATATTTTACCCCAAATTTGCAATATAGTCATATCTTTTCAGCACCTCGTGAATGTAGCAGTTATCATTTTTCAAATTCTGCCCAGAGTTTTTTTTTTACATCCCAAAAGATAATTTTTCAGTCCCTGCACAAAATTGCTTTTTGGACAGGAGCTAACAATTTTCTCTGACCTTATTCATGAGGCAGGCTCAAAAGAAGGCTATGTTGTATATTTGGTGTAAAAATATTTAAAACAAATTGTGAGGCTATGTTAAATTTCGCAAATGGGGGCTCATAACTTTGGTAATATTCAAAATTTGTACTACGGCTTTTTAACATAGCCATTACTTTACAGCACCTCGTGAACGTGACAGCAGTCATTTTTCAACTCCTGCCCAAAATGTGTTTCTGAGTCCTGAAAGTTGATTTTGCAGTGCCTGTACAAAATCACCTTTAGCCCAGGAGTTGCACATTTTCTCTGCCCTTCTTCATGAGGCAGGGTCATATTAAGTCTATGTTGAAAATTTGGTGTAAAAATATTAAAAAGCAAATTTTCAATATTTTTCACCCCAAATTCCTCAGCTGCAGCCCTATGGGCTTTGGCCAAAGGATGTTTGTTTTGCAGCAGAAAATTGATTTCTCAGAATGAAATTTGATTGTGCACCATAATATTTTGTTTCACAACAGAATATTGGCTTCTCACCCCTGAAATTTGATTCCACATGACCATTTTTTATTTTGCAACAGAAACCATTCTTTTTACAAGAAATTTGCTTGACTTGAAATTTGATCATGCATCACAATTTTTGATTTTGTGACTTAAATTCATTTCCTACCATGACATTTGATTCCACATACAGTGAAGACCACTCTTCTATTTGTATAGGGCTCTGCATGCCTTAATCTGTAGTAGCAGTGGGCCCTGTACATTGTCAGACAGATGGACTCTTTCCACTGTATATCTGTATCTGTAGCTATGTGGAAGTGCAGAGAACAGCACTGCACTTTTGCAGAAAAGCTGACAGCCCATTAAATTCTTGATATCCATTGCTGCACAAAACTGCAGAGCATGCGAAGACCTAGCACTTCCATTGGTGAATGGAGGCTTCCCCTTTCTTCCCTTGGGCCCTGCACATCTGCATGTCTTCATGTAGGTCCCAAAATGGCCTGTGTACATGAGGATATGATTCCTCTATCTCAAAAAGAAAGGAAATTCTTTGCAAAAAACTTTGTTACTGCACCATTTATGGTTCACAATAATGTCAAAAAGAAGGGAAATGTAGCATAAGAGTTTCCAACTCTAACCCCTTCACCCCACCCCAAAGCAACAAAAGAAAAAAGTGGTGGTTTGGGTCTCTAGAGTCTTGGTAAATCAATACTGAGTCTTCCTTGGAGTTGTCAACCCTAATGCCCACCCTGTTTCTCTGATCAAAGAAGGTCACATAAGAAGAAAGCTACGACACACTGTATTGGCAACATATGGCAAGGCGTGCCTCTCTATCTTTCAAGAGTGTACCTGTATGAGGCACTGACTTGGAGCTGTACCTTACTGTTTAAACAGGAGGCTATGTGCTTGAGCTAGGGGTGAACATTATGGTTAACAACCTCAAGGAACCCTCCACCACTGATTCACTAAGACTCCAGAGTATGGGGTCTGCAAAACAAATTTTCACCAGCAGAACTGAAGCGAACGTCAAACTTTCACTTCCGCAAATGTTTGGAAATTCATTTCTGAACTTTTGCGGAAGTCCCTTCCCCACCTGCACCACAAAAGAACAAGGAAAATAACCTTATCCACTGGTGGCTGGTGGTCCCTCCCCTCAACCTGTTCAATCCCTGAAGAGTACAGTAACAGCACATCCCTGTCCATACTTAAAAACAATTGCTTAGTTGTCTAGTGATTTCCCAACCCCCTCCCCATCCTCAATGCCAGTTCCATATTATTTCCTGGTGGTCTAGTGCCCTTAACCCACGCACCCCAGCAGGTGTCCCACCATCACAACTCCACTCCCACTCCTTCATAAAACACAGTGGGTGGGCCAGCACAACTCTCCTCTATCCTCCACAGCCAGCCCACCCATTGAGCTGTCAATGAAAGAGTGTGTCCCTGTACAGGAACGTGCTCATTCATTGACAGCTCAGTGGATAGGACAGTGTGGTGGAGAGAGGAGGGCCATGCCAGTCTGCACACAGCACTTTACAGTGGGAGTGGAAGTGGGGTGGTGGGACACCTGCTGTGATAGGGGGGTGGGGGCACTAGACTACCATGGAAATAATATGGAACAGTGGATCGGGGATGGGGAAGGGTTTGAGAAACTACTAGACCACCAGGCATGTTTTTTAAAGTATGGATGGAGATGGGGTTGGGGGATAGCTACTTAAAATTAGATTTGTTTTTCTAAAAGTTGGGCAGGTAATCTCTTAGGGGAGGGATCCCTAGCTACCAGAGATATTTAATTGTGTACCTGTGGGGTGGGTGGGTTTAGGGGACACTAGCCACCAGGGCTTATTTTATTTGACACTGGAAGAAATTTCACCAATAGCTTTCACAGATATTTTCCGCTCCACCACAGGTAGAAATTCAGAAACTTCCGTGAAAGTTCCCTGATTTCCGCGGAAGTTCTGCGGGGGTGAAAATTTGCACTTTTGCCCAGACCTTTTTCCTTTTGTTGCTTCATAGTGGGTGTAGAGAGTTAGGGTTGGAAACCCTATTGTCACATTTCACTGCTTTTGTGGCATTTACATGAACCCTAACTGATGAATCAATGAAGTGTTTTTTGCAGATAATTACTTTTTAATCAGAGTAACTCAATTCAATCAGCTATTTCTGGATAAAAATATCACACATATAATAAAATCCCAAAATTCTAATGAGTGTTCAGAAACTTTAACATTCTTCACCTTTATCATACCCTTATATTATCATTCATGTGCATGGATGAATAGCATTTGGGCAGTGGAGCTTCAGTTGATGCATATTACCTGGGCAGACATTGGAACTTAAAGGTAACATTACTACAAAAAGTCTACAAATGCTCACAAAGCCTAAAGTATTATTTTACCTGTATCAAATGATCAAACTATGTAAAAATGGTTTAATAAAAATTCACTTATCATGAAATCAAAAATAATGTATTTTTTAATCACTTAAGAACAAATGGATTTTAAAACAAACTAATTAGCAGAGAAATGCCTTTGAATTAAATTCTCTCATACATGAAAGTTTCAGATTTCACATCCCAACCGTTTGTGAGCCACTGATGAACAGAATCAAAGGGTCCTGATTTTGGTGAATCTTTGTATTTTCAGCCTATTAGAATTTTTCACTAGAGATGTAGAGAAGTTTCACTTCAATCATGAAGTTCCAGCAAAATCAATGACTTTGACTTCTCAAAGTACTTCACAAAGTTGGTTATTGTGTGGTAACTTCAACTTTCATCATCATCATCATCATCATCATCATCATCATTTTATTTGTTAAAAAGCGCCCTTCCAAAGCTAAGGGCACCCTTACAATTTAAAACATAAGATAACATATACACATGAACATCTATTCACAGCTTTATACATAATTAAAATGTTCATAAAATCCATTACCAAACATAAATCTTATGAGCGTCTGCCTAAAAAAGGCTTTTAATATTACAGCACAGAAAACGCCTGGTTGAATAGGTGGGTTTTTAAAGCTGTGTTAAAGCTCTCTACGGTCAGGCTATCTCGTATTCGATGAAATAGAGAATTCCACAGGGCCGGAGCAATATAAGCAAAAGCTCTTACTCCTGATGTCTTCAAATGGACCCTGGGAATCTCCAGCAATCCCTCATTGGAGGACGCAGCACAATAACTTTGAAAACTTCACCAGCACTTTGCAAGTAGCTTCACCTCAAACGTTGCTTTATGGTGAATTCAGGCAATGTTTGCTCAGAAAGAGGATTGACCGTTACATACAGCAGTTCCTGCAGGTACATGACATAGCTCTATGTATGCAGCATCCTTCAATTTCGCTTTGCAGTTTGTATGAGTGAGTGGAAGACTACAGATCTGATGCTTTCTGATCATTACAACAGCACTTTAAAAAACACATTTACAGTTTTTTTTTTGCATTTTGTTCATCTTCTGTTTGCTTAGTAGTCTGTGAGAAGGTTTTTCTGCAGCTTAGATGTTTTCTTTATATTTCTGTACTTTTTTGCAGCACCTTCCATCTTATTTTCCTTTTACTTCTGTGTTCAGATGCTCTATTCTGTGAATTCTTGTTTAGTGATTTATAGTTTGCTTTTGTTTTTTTTACATTTTTCTGCTTTTCCAGATTCACTTTCTTTGTGTTATTTTTATTTTTCATACATTTTCTTTTAAATAGAAATGAGTTGAGGTGGACTGGAGAGTGGGAGGAGTTAGTGTCAGAGTGAGAGAGGGAGGAGAGAGGGACAGTCATGTGATCAACAGATAATACATTCTGCCCCATCTGGCTAAAAAGGGCACCTTTAAAGGCAGCACCAGCAGCACTGGTTATTTGAAAAGGGCCAGCAAGAAACCAATAGCAGCAATGACTTCTTTGTCTAGAGAAACCTCCCCCCACCCATAGCACAGCAGCAACAGGTATCAGCTCTGCCACCACCGGAAGAACTTGCAAAGGATAAACCCCCAGTTCCCCATTCCTTGTGGTACCACTGCCACTACTTGTTGATCCCCATGAGAAGAAGCACAGAAGACCATCCACCTCTGATTCCTCCCCTAGGCAGAAGAATAAGTCCCCAGTCTGGCAACTTTTGTTAGGACCCTGTCAATAACAGTGTTGTGACATGTGGACTATGTCAGATGGTTGTTGGTCATGTTAAACAGGAGAGTCACTTGGGCTCTGGTGGGCAACACACCCACCTTAGAATAAGGCACTACTGTAAGTGGGAGGAATACAAGAAGGTGGCTGAGAGGGGTGGAGATAGTGCCATTCCTATTGGTCCTTCTTGTGCTGCATGAGGGCAGCACAATAAGCGATGATGAGGAGCATAGCTGCTGGGGAACTGATGAGTGAAGTCTGACCTGCAGCTGAACTAGGGAGCTGTGACCAAGATAAATAATAGTAATAATAATAACATTTATTTTTATATTGCAATGCAACAAGTGTCAAAATGCTGTACAAAGATAAAAACACAAATAAGCATTAAAATAACTAAAAAATTAATAAAATGCAGTATTACAGCTTCAATAATTCCCAAAGGCGTGGTTAAAAAGGTATATTTTTAAAGCTGTCTTGAAGGTCTCCATGGTCAGGCACTCTCTAATCCGGTGAGGTAGAGAATTCCACAGGGTTGGGGCTGAATACATGAATGCTATCACACCAGACGTTTTCAGTCAAACACTGCGAACCTCTAGCAATCCCTCATCAGCTGAATGGAGGGGGCAGAGCTGGCAGTGAGGAACCAGGAGCTCATGCATGTTGCCAGGACCCAGTCTGTGCAGGGTCTTATAGGTCAGTAAACTGACCTTGAAGGTGATTCACCACTGAACAGGTAGCCAGTGCAGTTTGTGCAGCACAGGGGTGATGTGACCCCAGCTGCAGATATTCCTCCTTCAAGATCTTGGCTGATGAGCTGGCCCAGTGGTGCTCAGGGTTGAGGTGCAAGACACCACACTTTGCATCATATTTTTGACCCAGGTTCGGGAATGAGTGTGGATCATCGGGGTCAGCAGGGGAGGGAGAGGATCAGCAATCTGGAGGACTGGTCTTCTGTTCTATGGCAGGAGGATTTTCACTCCCACTGAACAACTGCCACATGGTGGAGGCCAGAAAGGATAGTCCAGTACTGGGCTGGCATGAAAGGGTAGGTGTTACCGGACTGCAGTGTGCACATGCATACAACGCATGTACATTCATGCACCTGTAAGAGGGGGATGGGAGAAAATGGAAAATGGAGCTGGCAGGCTCTATGAGATCCCCTGCAGCAGCCCTGGTTCCAGCTACCCCCAGATTTTTGGATTGTGCTTCTGGGTAACCAGAAGCCTGCCCTCCCACCTCTGACCCCACCATACGGGGGGAGTCCTTAGGAGAATAAAATGGGGGAAGCTGGTTCAGGGATACAGTGTGCAGGAGTAATGAGCCCTTTGAGAGGGAGTCAGAGCCTACATGCCAGTCCTGTGAGGAAATAAAGGAATAACAAAAAGAAAAGTTTTTTGTTGACAGCCAGCCCAGTGGCATAGAAAGCAGAGGCATTAAGCACCTCAACTCTTGTCAAGCTAGCAACAGATGTTCAGGAATGAGCGTGGGTCATCAGGGGTCAGCCGGTGTCAGGGGACTGAGCATCTGCTGGACAGCTCTCTTCTCCCAGGGTGGGGAGGCTTGCCAACTCAGCCTTGGCTGCTCCTAGGTGCAGGCCTGGGGGTAGCACTGGCAGCTCAAGTGACACAATGGGAGAGGCTGCAGTTCCATAGCATGTGTGTGCCTCCACATACGCTTACTAACATGCCACCAATGCAAGGGACAGAGGGAGAAAAATGGTGCTGTGTGCACTGGTGGGTGCATGGATGGCAACATGGGTACAGTTAATGGCACCAAGTACTGAAGGTAGGTGTGCAACCTGATACAACTGCTGCATTGTTTCTGTGCATGTTGCTGCTGTTCTGGGGAACATGACAACCTCACCAGCATGTGGCAGCAGGGTATCTAGGAACTGGTCCAGCAGGCACATGATGGCAGACTGCGACACACCAATGGTGTCTCCCACTGTGTCTGCAAAAACTAGGTGGCTAGGAAGCACATCACAGCTGTCACCTTCTGCTCTACTGTTATGGCATGGCTGCGCTGGGTGTCACTGCACAGCTGTTCATTCAGGAGTTCACACAGCTGCCTCAGCATGGCCCTGAAGAGATGGTACTGGCAAAAAACCTGGACATTGGTGAGGGTCTTGAAGGACACACATGACCGTTACCATTTGTCTGCAGCATATCACTTCTTCGGTCTATGGAGAGGCCCAGGGGAGCCATGTGTCTTCTCCTCCACCTGCAGAGCATCTTCCAGGAGAAACAGCATGTTTGCTGCAAATTCAGCAATTTTGTGTTTCTAGCTGCAGTGCCTTCATTCGCCTCTAGGCTTTGCCCCGATTATGTCAGCCTTTTTATAGGCAGAATTTGCACTGCTTATTGGGACCACATACACTCACTTTGGACACTGCTAATGTGCTGAATATAGCATTGTGCTTTTATTTATGTCCACACCCCTCCCTTTGCCCAGCACATACATTATTGTTTTGCCCACTCAAACTTCATTATTGCCCATGCTAACAGCACATCTGAACATCGTAAAATGGTGCAAGAAGTGCACACACAGCATATAATTGCCTACTAGGCAATGTTTTGAATATTGGGACCTTTTCTGTTTCCTACTGCAGTGTAACCCAATGATCTGCAGGTGACATGACACAGCAACAGCAGTCGATGACTCTGCCATTTTGCAATGTCCCAATCGACTCCACCAGCAAAGTTGTAAATTCGCAACTTTGCGAAGTTGCCAGTACCTTGTCATTTGACTTTCTGAAGTTGCAGAATTTTGCAAAGTTATTGAGAATTGAAGTTTTCCAAGCTTCACAAACCTCTACTTTTCACCCACTAAACCAATCATTCTGAAAATTTTAGGATCAAGATCTGAGAACTGACTTGCATGTTACATTTCAGATGCACATGTTTAATATCTATCTATCTATCTATCTATCTCTATCTATCTATCTATCTATCTATCTATCTACCTATCTATGATTATCTGCCGAGCTATGAAAAGGTAAGGGCAGTGAATGTTTCCAATTTTTATTTCAATCAAGGTTTCACTTTTTAACTCCTATGCCTCTTTCTGCATAACAGATGATTTCCACACTATTGTATTAGTGTATAACAATGGTATTAGATTCTGTTCAGACTTAAAAACTGCATTCATGAGAGGATGGAAAGATTTTGTGTCATCTTTAAAATTAGAAATCTTAGCGCAGGAGCTGGAGTAGATGTGTATGAATGGCCTTTTGCATTGAGTTTAGAGGAATCCTTTTTAACAGGATTATGATCACCAGGGCTTGAAAGAACAGGATTCAAATCTTGACTATTTGCCAGGGCAAAGCTTAGTAATGTCCCAATGGGCTCTTTCTTCTCTCACTTGCTAAGATTCAGATAATCTGTCAGGAAAAAACTAAGCTTTGTCCTTAGAAGACAGCTTCTCCCTTTTTTATTGCTTTTTTAGCTCCTTTATTTTGGTAATTGAACAACATTTTCATGTTCATCCATTTTAGAACTTCTGTGGAACTAAGTTGACAGAATTATGTTTTAAAAATTATTTTTAGAAAGGACATTGACTGAGCACAAGGGAAACGCTGTTGCTATCAGTCAAACATCTTGGAAGATACAAACATATAAACATGCCAGCAGATAGAGGCCTTACAGTCAATCTAGTCTGCTTGATTGTGCAGCTCCCCATGTATTTACAAAGGGAACTGCCCCCACCCCCCGGCCACATTCCCCTTTTGACCTTCTTATTCTTTCCCTCTCTCCCACCAGTCATTCCTCTTTGACATAAAATTTGTCCCGGCAGCCTGTTCCAACCCCTCTTGAAGCTATCCACTGATTTTAGGACTACAACCACATCTGGCAACCCAGTCCAATTAGCCACCACCCTCTTTGTGAAGGTGTGACTCCTTTTCTCCTTCCAAAAACCTCACCCAGCTATAGGCTGTGCCCCTAGTGGTTGTATTGCTGCTAAGGCTGAAGAAGCACTCAATGTTCACTTTGTTAATACTGTTAAGGTACGTGATGGTCGCTGCCTTGTATCCCCTCTCCCTTCTTTCCACCAAAGAGTACATATTGAGCTCCCTGAGCCTCTCTTCAGAGGTGTTACACTGCTGGTCCTGGATTCTATTGGTTGCCGTTCTCTGGACTGTCTGCAGCAAGCTGCCATCCTTCATAATATAAGGGTAGTGAAACTGTGCACTGTGCTCCAAGTGTTGTCTTACCAATGACCCGTACAGTAGCATAATAACCTCTGCCTTTCTTGTGGTAATACCCCTCTCCAGTATTCAGTCCTCTGGTTCTTTGTCCCCAAGCACATAACTTTTCACTTTTTAGCATTAAACTGCAGCTGTCAAAAGCCAGACCAACTTTCTAGCCTAGAAAGAACCTCCCCAAGTTCTTGTCTCCCCCCTACTCCATGTCCAGAATCCAACAGAGCTTGGTGTTGTCTGTGAACAGGCTGATCTTACATTTTATCCCATCCATGATGTTACTTATAAAGATGTTAAATAACACTGGTCTGAGCACTGAGCCCTGTGAGATTCCACCAGTCAACCCTCACTTCAGAAAATTCTCCTCCTACTACAGCACTTTGGCTTCTATCTTGCAACCAGTTTCTGACCCATCCCACAAGCTTGCTCCCCACCCCAAGGTCCTCTAGCTTCCTGCCCAGTCTCTTGAGGCACTGAGTCAAAGGCCTTGCTAAGTCCAAATACAGGACATCAACTGCCTGGCCCCCATCTACTATCCTAGTGACCCAATCGAAGAAGTCAATTAGGTTAGTCTTTCAGGGTTTCACCGACACAAACTCATGCTGTCTCTTGTCCTGGAGCCCATTTTGCTCCAGAAGGCAGCTCAATGTCTCAGTCAGGATGGTCTCCATCAACTTATCCACTATTGAGGTCAAGCTGAGTGGTCTATAGTTTCCTGGTTTGTCCCATGGCCGACTCTTATGGAGAAGCATCACATGCACTATACTTCAATCCAGGGGCATGTCTCCGGAATCCAGAGAGGTATTAAACAGGTCTACCTAGGTACACATCAAAGCCTCTGCTGATTCCCTAAGGGTTCTCAGGTACATGCCATCTTGACCTGGTGATTTATTCACCTTTGGGGCCTTTAGACCCTTGAATACCCTGTTTGCTTGAATTTTATAGTCTATTATTTTCCCCCTCAGTTGCCATCCCCCTACTCCCTTGTGGTACTGGTCAATTTTTCTCCCAAGTGAAGACTGAATGGTTCCACCAAGTTATGTTGACAGCAAAGCTGTCGATATCCTCGACAGCAAGAGACAATGCCAGCTGTCAGCATTGTTCCGTGGTACAATGTTTTTGGGGGCTTTGCCTCATACTCCATGCAGGGAACTTTGCACCCTGCACCTCATCTCTAAATAACTAACTCTGAGTTGGAGCTGGTTCGGGTTGGGGGTGAAACACCGGGAGTCGCGATGTTGCTATACAGCGGGCCACCACAGCAACCTGGCAAGATCTGTCATTATGGTAGTCTTCGCTGTAAAGTTTTTGATGTGCTTACAGCATACCAGACTGAACAGAAGTACTCATTAAGAACTTCCACCTTTTCTTCATTCCCCTCTGCCTAACAACCTTCCTTTTTTAACCTTACAGTCTCATCCTTTATGTTTCTTTTCTCATTTATGTACCTAAAGAAGGTCTTCTCACCTGCTTTTACCCTCTGGGCTAGCTGTACCTCTTTCTTGATCTTTGCCTTCCCTACCACCCTACTCACCACTCTTGACTTAGTGGCATAGTCTAGCTTATCTTTCTCCTTCTGAGTATCCTTGTACTTCCTAAAGCTTGTCCTCTAGTCTCCTACTGCCTTTACCACTTCCTTGCTGAACCAGCTTGGTGTTTTGGCCTTAGTCTTCTTACTTCTGGTTTTGGCACATTCTACCCGACCTCCATCACTCCCTTCCTTACTATTGCCCATTTCTGTTCTACATCATGCTCACTCTAATCCCCGAAATGTGTCCTTTCAGAACTTCTACCATTCTACCAAACGCTGCCCTCCAAAATTGCAAGACCCTCCTTTTGGTCCTAACCATCTGTCTGCCCATGTCCAGGTAAAACCATACCATGTTTTAGTCACTTCTTTATAGCTGCACATCCACCTTCACTTCCTGAACATATGCACAGTTGTAGAGGACCAGATTCAGGACAGCCTTCTCACTAGTGGGATCCATGACACCTTGGGTCAGGAATACACTCTGGAAAGCATACAGCAGCACCTGTTCCCTAGTACAGAAGGTAGCAGGGATTTTCCAATCCACCCCTGGTAGAGTGAAGTCCCCCATTATTACTACCTCCCCTGCTGGATTTGTCTGCAATCTAGGACCCCAATGCTAGGGAGGCAGTAGAGCACAGAAGTTTAAGGCTCTGACCTGCAAACCTGGAGACCTGGGTATGAATTCCACAGCCCCCACTTGCCTATTGTGTGACCCTGAGCAAATCACTTAACTTCCTTGTGCTCCCAGGTCACACCTGTAATCAAGCTTTCAGCTTAGTGTGTCTCTCCTGGTTAAAAAAAAATTAAAAAATACTCTATCTAGTTCTCATCCTGGAAAGGAGGCCTGTGGACCACTCGCACCCTTAGCTTCCTCCCTTTCATGGATTGGATCTGCACTCACAAAGCTTTTGACTTGCCCTCCACATCTTCATGTCTAGTGCAAATTATCCCCTACTTTACATACACACCTATCCCCGATCCTTTCTGTACATTTTATACATGGGAACTTGAAGATCCCAATCATGTTTTCTGTGACCTATGGCTCTGTAATGGCCACTCTGTTCACCTATCCCTCACCACACAATGATTGCAATTCCACCATTTTGTTCCACAGACTTCTGGCATTTAGGGACACCACCCTCTGCTTTGACTCTGGACTCCCATTGTTCCTTACCTCCCCCTTTCTATCCCCACTCCCCTTGGCTCTTTACTTCTTCCCCACCTCTCTGATCCCTCCCCTCATCCAGCTTTCCTGTTTGGGGTGAGACCTATCAGCCTACAACACCAGGTCACTAAGTGTACGATGCACCCTGCTGCCCCCCTCATCAGTTTAAATTTAGGTTTTTAAACATGAAGTTCTACAGCTTTCCCTTCAGGATCCTTGTACTCTTTCTACTTAAGTGTAACCTGTCTGGTGCAGACAGGTATTTGTTACCCCATGTCCCCTCCCAACCATCAAGACACCTGTAGCCTTCTACCTCACACCACCCCCTAAGCTATTTGTTAAATTCAGCAATCCTTAACTTCCTTGCCGTCCTTGCCCTTGTGATCAGAAGCACCTTCAAGAAGGCTACTGAATTCCTTACTCTTTGCAGATTTTCCCCACCTCCTTTAACGTCTCTTGCTCTACCCCCACCTCACACTCTGCAATGTCATTCATATCCAGGTGCAGTAAAATGTGGAGTTTTCCTCCTTCCTGTGCCACATGCTGTGCTACCAGAGGTCCCACCCTTCCTGCCATCATTATGGGGATTGTAAAGGTCAGATTAGGAATGGGGGGGAGGGGTAATATTGATTTATTATTGTCAAAATAGTCATTTTGGATTTTTCACTTAAAGCAATGAGCCCCACTGGATTAAATGATGAAATGGACATTGATGAATTATTATGAATGCGTGCTGGTCTCCTTGTACTCTGTATAGTGTTACATTGTTTTATTTTGTATGTATATGTGTCACTGTTTGCACTTAAGTAAGTTCTCCTTTAATGTAAGTGTAAGTAATTAAGTGATTGGAGTGGCATGTTTTTACTTCATGAATTGATTACCATTTTATTACATACAGTAGTAGTATTTTGAGGTTTTACTATAGCGCTGTGACAGTGCTCATACTGAGATCCCCAACAGCGACAGACACAATGACAAGTGTCAGCATTGTACTGTCGGTTATTTTGGTGTGTTTCCATCAGGGCTGCACCCTCAACTCCCCTCCCATCCCCCATCTCTAAATATGTAACTCAGAGTCAGAGTTGGACCAGGGAGAGGGCACAGCACTGGGAGCTGCACTGCCAGTGTCAGCCTTGTACCAGCACAGTGACTTGCCACAGACAGGCAAAATCTATCACTGTGCTGGTGTTCGTGGGGGAGGTTTCGACCTTGCATCAGCACACCATATTTTTTATGCAGTGGAGTGGAGGTGCATCGTACTTATTTGAAGTTGTGTTAATTGAAATGGAATTAAAATAATATGAAAGTACTGCGTGTTTGCACTCCACTCACTCTTGACAAAAGTTTCTTTTCAGAAGTGAAACACTGAGTTTATTTGCCTTGTGTTTTGATTGCTGAATAAAAGTTTATGCACTTTAAAACTTAAACCATTGAGAGTGTTTCATACCACACTGTGAGTTGCCCAGCTTTTCTGCTTGACAGTCCTTAACTTACTTGCCATATTAGCCCTCATGACTGAAACCACCTCCAAGAAGGCTACCAACTTCCTTCCCTCTTGCCAATTTTTCCCACCTTCTTCAACCTCTCTTGCACTACTGCCACCTCACACCCTGCAAGGTCATTTATACCAGGTGCAGTATAATGTCCATGCCCCACTTGCTGTTCTACTGGAGGTCCCACCCTTCCTGTTGTTATCACTGGCATCTATTCTACTCTTCTATGGTTTTGCCCTTCCCCCTATCTCACCCCTTTCACAACTGAATTACCAGAGATCACCACCCTGCTCCCTTCATTATGGGAACTCCTTCCCTCCCTTTGGTCCATATCATTTCCCAATCCTACCCACCTCCACATTTCCCTCCTGACTCTCCTGCTCTCCCTCCTGACCCTCTACATCCACTATCCTCTTCACCTCTTGCTGAGCCTATCCTCCCTCTGGCACAACCATTATTGCTCCTTTCTGCCCCCAACCCCGGTCTGCTCCTCCCAGATGAGTTCATAAATCACTAATCGTGTTTTTTGAAGGTAGTCATGACTGATCCTTGTTAAAGAGCAGCTGGCGCATTCATAAGAACTTTAGTGAAACATAATATTTTGGCACAGTTCAGCTTGTATTTCATATTAGTTCAGTATTTCTCATCCCCATTATTTATCACTGAGGTCATTTGCATTAAAACAGGATCTTTGCTCCTGATGAGTTCATCTACTCTTGTTGCTTTCTCCCTACCTGACATCATAATGCACTGCTTGTGGTGTCACAGTTACTCCCATGACAACTGAGTGTGATGTCACAACAGAGGATTATTTTATTTATTTATTTAGCTTTTGTTGACCAGGTAAGTGCTCTAGACAAATCCTGCCTATTTTCAGGCACGACCCGGGGGAGGGGGATACAGATGAATGCCAACTGACCTTGAACCAGATTAAGCTGTTGGTGGTATTTTTAGTGAATGAGGGAAATTTGGCCAGGACACCGGGGAAATTCCCCTACTCTTTTCGATAAGTGCCATGGGATCTTTAACATCCACCTGAACTACCACCAATCCAGGCAGATGGGACCTCGGTTTAACGTCTCATCTGAAAGACGGCACCTCAGAAATGCAACACCCCTCTCATGCTGCATTACAGTGTCAGTACTGGGATATTAACCCAAGTGCCAGATGTGGGAACTGAACCCACAGCCCTCTGATCTCCCGGCCTCAGAGGCGAGTGTGCTACCTACTGAGCCACTGACACTGCAAATTGCCATTTTGCCATTATGAACTGAAGTAGGGAATAAGCTACAGAGGCAGATGAACTCCAAGAGGTAAATATTAGGTATTTATGTAAATTTTGTCAGTAATACATAATGGGTAGGGAAATCTCATATAATATATATGGAATGGAAGCTGATTTCTACCTGAGTATTGTGGTTTTCAAAGTTTTCTTTGAGGCTTCAGCAGCTCTTTAATCATTAAATGTTACCATGTATTCATCAAGGCAGATTATTATCTAAGATCATCATCTAGATCACAATTTAATCATCAAACAAGTAACTTTTAAATCATCAACTAATGATTATTGATTATTTTTACAAGCTTAAATCAGCATGATGGTTTTTGATGATCTATGGATGACCAAGATATTATCATTGATGATCATATCAGTTCTGTATTATACAATTATAAGTCACATTAGTAATACTTAACTAAGATTTGTTTCTAATGTGAAAATATGAATGTCAACTATCACATCAGACATGTATTAAAATGTAAATCATCTGAAGTTAAGTTGCATTCCCTTCGTGAACAGTACATGAGATGTTATATATAGTATGTAGATTTGTATAACTAAGTTACATTTTGTTGCAAATTTTAAAGCACAGTTTCTGGACTAATACAGTAGTAGTTTCTGTTGTTAAAATATTTTTGCCTTGACAGTATTAGTCTACAGACTGTTAGGAAAAGTTATGAGCACAAACCAGGTACTTGTAGGAACTCACCACAAGTCTAAACTGAACCACTGAATGGAGCTATATAAATCAATCTGACACTTTACAGCACTAGTAAGAAGGAAAGAGTCACAGTAAGTATTATTGAAAACCAGGTGTTTGTAGAAGATAAGTCATAACTAATGATTCCAATGAACATGGCTAATTAGAAGGCAAGATGTATTCTGTGAATATAGAAGAAAGATAAATTATTTATTGTAGCAATCTTGATCATGGCTAGTAATGAAAAATGACAATATGAAATCATTATATTGTGTTTTTTGATTGAGTGACCATTTAGCGTTCATATTTAATCTCTGGTTGTCAGGATTACATTGATGGTTTTTGAAGTTTGATCATGATCGTTGAACATAATTGATATTGTTTATGACACATCATCATTAAATCATCATCATTTCAGCTGGGCTATCCCTCCAATCCCCCTCTTCATGTCCATACCAACATTCTCCCATGTCCACTGCCCCTTTCTTGCACAAACTATCCTGCCCTCCTTGCCTAAACACTTCTTTGCTCACCCCATAGCTCTACTTGCACTAATTACCCCACTTCATGCAACCTTTCCCCACTCACTGCCTTATCCTGTCCCCCCACCACCCCCAGTCCAGTGGAAGAAAGCTAATTCTGACAGGTAGCCCTTGAAATGCTCCCATTGAAACTCCTCCCATTCCTGTCTTACATCTCCTTCTTACTGTTATCCACTTCCCCTCCCTGGGCCTCCTCACCTGTTAGTGGAGGTGGTCTCTGAGAATCAGCCTAGTCTCTTGTTCCCTACTACACCCACTGCTAGACCCCCCTCTTCCTTGGCTTCACTCTTACTTACTCACTTTTCCTGCTGGCAAATCCCATGGTCCCTTCACCCCCCTATTGTTACCATTGATTCCCACACCACTAGTGTATGTATCTCTTGCTACAGCTGCCAAACCTCCACCCTCAACTGTATAAGATGTTGACAAACCAGACATCCCCCCCCATCTCCCAGAAAGTTCCCAAAAGAACTGCCTCACCACATTCTGTGCAGTTCACCACTCTACCCATTTCACCCTGCCCCAACTACATGCACCCTCTCCACATATTAACTTTTTGTTTGCTCATTCCTATTACTGTACTTAGCTATATTTTCTGCCTTATGCTTCCTTGAATCCCAGTAACCGTAAATGGTGACCCTAGTTAAGGACTGGCTACACTCCCTTGCCTGTGTTACCCTAGTAGCTTGGTCCATGATAGGAGCTGTCTGCACTCACTAGCATGCCTTAATAAGGTATACAGTATATTGTATTTGCAAGCTGATCCTAGATTGGTGTCAGCTGCAACCCCAGCAGTTTTCAATCCCTACCAACTGTGACAGTATGTTTTATGCTACCCTTTTCCATTACCTACACTCCACTGGCCAACATAGACTACTGCCTGAGGTCCTCCCTTTGGATGTCCTGCCAATGATTCAGATGCCACTTAGATGGATGCTGCACTCTTACTTCTTGGGAACTCACACTTCAGGGTTGCTCACAGTTCGGTGTCGCTTGGATCTCTGGGTAATTTATATTGGACTGCAGCTGTACCATTGGCCAGCCTCAGTCACATGAGCAGCACCCCCAGAAACGGCACCAAAAATCAGCAATCAAACTACAGCTCCTCCTGATGTAATATTCTTAAGTATCTGATGTCTCCAAAAATATACTTTTTCTTACTTTTTAAAACATACTGTTCTAGAATTTTCTTCTTCCAGATCCCACGCTCAGCCTGCAGTGAATCCTGCCCTTTAGGATCTAGGAAAGCTGCCCGTAGGGGAGAACCAAGCTGCTGCTTTGACTGTATCCCATGTTCCAAAGGGGAGATTGCCAATCAAACTGGTAAACACAATCTCTGAATGAATATTCAGTAGTTGCTTTAAACTTTTAGAATTATTTTAGAAGTGTTAACACATAGTAGTATCATACATCTTATTATCTACCTTTAAAAATTGTTTAATTGCAGGGATTTTGAAAATTATTTCTAGAGAAAATTAATATATTAATGAGCTCAATTTGAGTCCTCTATTTTAGTCAGCATACTATCACTCAGTATGGTTACCTAATCCTCCAGTGCCACTACCTTTTCTAAACACTCCTGAAAATCTCTGCAATGGGGTTCACGTACTGTATTTATTTATTTTTTGCAGTTAACTTATCCAGCATAGCCCAACTGTGATGCAACATCTCTTTTTCAGTGGGGCCCTACTTTACGCAATTGTATAGCAGGGAAAACTAATGCACGGGGGTAGTTAAAGTAACTTGCTCAAAGTCACACTGTGAATATTTGATTCAGGTAGGATTTGAAACTTGTTCTCCTGATTCCCAAACCTGTGCTTTAAACATTAGACCCCATTGCTTCCCCTTGTGTTAACCCGCAATTCAATTTCATTATCTTTTATATAATACAACACTTACAGCATTAAGGCTAATGTTGTTACTCATATGCCCTTCTGCTCTTTTGATCTTCCCACTTCTGCTGTTCTGGCTGTGTGATCCTTTTGGGGTGAAACCAAGACTCTTGCCCTATACCCAATAATATTTTGTGATAACTGGGGAGTGTTTTCTCCCATTGAGAAACTGGGTTATAATTTGCCATTATAACCCATGGGTTATAACGTCGAACACACGCCAGGTTTCTCTCATTGTGCACATGTGTAAACTGCTTCCTGTCACTGACTGTTCCTGAAAAGGCCCCTGGTGCTAGTGGAGAATACTGCTGTGTACAAGCGTCCAATGCTTCCCTCACAAAAGTCTGTTTCTACCTCAGAGTATATCTCACAGCCGCATAGTGCTCAAAACATTTTTAAAATTTTCCCTTGTAACAGTTCCTCACTCACATACCTATCAGACTCCTTTACTGACCGAGGGATGATCAAGAACTGCTGCCTCAATCAATCTGTGCCAGCTTGTCTTCAAACAGGTATCATCTGGGAGCTACTCTCTTTCTGGAAGCTGCTATTTTTTTTTTCCTTGGTGATCAGGAGGAGCTAAGGAAGAAAGCATACTCTATAGAAATTGCAGAGGGTTAAACATGAGTCTGGTTTACTCTTATAAATGGGAAACCATCTATGGCCAAACTCTTACTTTATTTCACGAACTGATCCAGGCAAGAAAACACTCCCCAGCAATTACATAAGACAATTCATGCGGAGGATTGTAAACTCAAATTTTATGCACACCCTTGGTGTGTGATGCTTAGATAAACCCCTTGGGCTTCGCCCTCAGGGTTTATGTATCATCTCACGCTTTGGGTGTGCATGAAATTCATGTTATACACTCCTCCCCATGCATTATTGCATATGCTATAACTAGTGACCCCATTTATCACACTGATTATCAGTGTCATCATATCCTGTAGTAATGAGCAGGCCTAGTGGCGCAGAGGAGTGAGGTACTCATGCCTCACCTGCTGCCACATAGGCAACCAGATTCATGATGAGCCTGGACTGCTTGTCAGTAGGCAGGGAGGATGAAGATTGAGTGTCCCAATGGATGGTCTCCTCCTATGGAGAGGGTAGACTTCACCACTGCTATACCACCTCCAAGAGGACCATTGGTGGTGGTGTAGTTTGAGCCTATGCTGTCAGATGGGGGATGCTCCCTGATGGAAGGGATCAGCATGTCCTACAATTTGCAAACATCAGACCATCACTCAATTAGTTGGAGAACCAGAACATGGAAAAATACTGCCAGCAACAGAATGACATCCTGTGGACTTCACAGACCCTGTACTGACTACAGGGCACAGAGACTGCCAAACTGAGCAAGGTCATCTGGAGGGGAATTGTTGTACCCCTGATGGCCCACCACAGGGGGTTATCTGTGGAGGAACAGGTGTCCATCAAAGGTAAGTCCCAGAGACAGTGGGTGATGGGGTTGGGCATAACTCAGTGAATGAAGGGGCTCACCTGTTGAGGGGGAAAACATAATAACCAGATGTGATGTCATAGCCAATTATTATAGCATTTGCTGTTTGTAGAACTTGTGCTGCATTTTCCCTTTCTGTAGATAGGTAGTAGGACACTTCGCTCATGTGCCTATGTTACTGGAATCAGCATCAATACCAGTGTCGGTGCCAGGGTTCATATGATATCAGACTTCATATAACACAATGTCAGTACTCTATTTTACATGCATTTTATAGAAAACACCTGGAGCATACTGGCATAATTCAAGCATTTTTTATGGCTGCAACATCAGTAGAGAATGGGGGGTATGGGAATATCTGGAATGTTTCAGAATGCAGCACCACTGTCTCATTTCATATACTGGACTTGAATCATATTTCTCCACATCCTCTCCATTCATTACAGTACAGTTGCTTCCTCCCTCCCTCCTCCCTCCTCTCTCCTCCCCCATGGCACTATTTTCTTGTTACCGACTGGTAAGAGTCAAACAGAAGAGTTAAGTTAAAGGATGCCATCCCCAGCTTTGTTAATTTTACCTTTTTCAGGAAAGACACTGCCCCCTGCATTCCATTGCGTAGTGCAGTCACATTTCAAGGTGTCAGCAACAGTAAACTTGTTCATTGCTGAGTTTAGAATTTTTCATGCACTAGCAGCCTGAAATGCTTTCTAATAGTGGTTAGGGAACTGAACATTGTAATGTCAAGTGACATGTGCGGTTGCTCCTAAAGGACAACCTAAATTGCCAGGGGGATTCCTTAGGAAAAAAAGGCACAGGGGGACTGGACTGGACTGGCTAGGAGTGGGGGTGGGGAAGGGCATGGAGGTAGGCTCAGGATGAGGTGGGAGGATGGTAGGAAGGTAGGCTCAGGCAGGGGGGAGGGGATCATAATGTCATCCTTTGATGACAAATATGACAAGACAGGTAAGCAGGTAAGGATTGGATGGGATAAGAAAGGGGGGTGGCCTAGGGGTATTTAGGTGCCAGCAGAGGAGGGGTTCTCCCTCTTTTTGCTGGGACCTGAAGTTTAGCAGAGCTCAGCACACTGACTGGCAAGTTCTTTGTGGGATTTTGGAGGTAAGGTAGAGGTTGGGTTATAGTGGAATTGTTGCAGGGGACCTGGAGGCAGGTTTGAATGTATGGAAAAAGGAAGTTGTACTGGCTATGCAGGGGAGAGGGTACGAAATTTGGCCATGTGGTTGGAATAAGGACATTGGGGCTTCTATGGGCCGTGATGAAGCCATGAGGCAGCATTGAGCCTGTTGTTTGGTTGGCATTCATTCGGGGGGTTTAAAAGAAGCTGGAACATCATATGTAGGGGGAACATTAAGGGCAGCCACGGTTTACTTAGGGCTGTATACTTGGAGGCATCAGGGTGGCCTGGTGAACAAATAAAGGCACGGGGAAATGACCAGGGGTTGTGGTGTGTCTCTGGGTCCATGTGGGGGGGGGGTTATGCAGCTAATCAGGAAGAAAAATAGTGACCGGGCCCAGGTGGAGGGGGTTATGCAGCTAATCAGGAGGGAAAATAATGAGCTAAGCAGGTGCCCCCATGGAGATCTCGGGGTGGTTAACCTGCAAGGGTGGGATAAGCATAGGTAGCCTGCAGTGGGGCCATTCTGAGCTGGCTAGATGCTGGGAGGCCTGGTGTTAGCAGGGCCTGTTGGCTGGTGGTGAATGGAAGCCACAGTTCAATGTGGGAATGGAAAGCTGAGGTCCAGATCTGGTAAAGGGACACATGGTATTTGCTGCAAGGCTAAATAGATTAAAAAAAAAAAAAAGGGAGAGATGGAAACAGAAGCTGGAACAGTACAATTAAAAGGGCAGTACCTTTTATGTGGTACATTTCGGTTCTATCTCGGTGATGTGGTGGGTCGGTGGGTGAAGCAGCCAGCTATTTAGAGCACAGATATTTTCTAGGTTTGCCCACTGGTATGCCAAACAGTCCATTGCTGGTGGGGTGATCTACTTGTGGGGCCCTTCGTTGGGATAAGGAGGCGGGTAGTTCAGCAGGTCGATGGTTGGGTAGTGTCTTTGCCTAAACAAGGCCCAGTTGTAGGACTTAAGCATGCTAGGTGTATCAGGGTAATGTGGCGAGTCAGTGCATGTGCAATAGCATGGTTAGCTGTGCGCATGCATAAGTGGGGTAGTCAGCACTATTTTCGTAGTCCTCGCGGGAGGTACACATAGTGAGCTCATTTGTCCTTAGGCATGCAGGTGAACTGGTTTGAGTTAAATGCATCAATTATCTACTACATTAAGGGTGATCAAGAGAGGCATTGTGAGCTTGTGCAAGCAGTCGATAGCTCTGGTTCAAAGGTATATGCAACATTTATGGTGGCCAGGCTGATGGGGCCAATTTTTGTAATTTTAGGGAGCGGGGCAGAAACAAAAAACTAAACAAAAAAAAACAGTTTAATAAATGTAAGATAAGGAAACAAAATGTGATTGTGTTAGGGGGAAAAACCACATGCAGCCTGTAGCACAGAGGAACTGCTAGGGGCAGCAGAGATAAACAATACAGCCTCAAAAGGCTTAGGGCCTGCTGGTTAAAGGTGGCAAGTAGCAGGACAATGATGAATACCTAGGACCTGTCAGTACAAAAAAAAAGGCAGGTGGTATGGCAGCATGTGGTATAGGGGCATGGAACAGAAAGTTATGATAATACAAGTGGAATAAGACACTAAATACAATACAGTTCAGATTGAGAGAGGGGATGTTTTCTGATGGATGATTATAACTTTATGGGGGGTCCAACAGAGGGGGACTTAAGACAAGGGGGGGAATAAAATGTGTAGTATAGCAAAATAAAACAGGTGGGAGGCAACAGAGCAAAGTGATGGCTATCAGCAGGACAATGTTTAACATGTATACATACTTATTAAAAAAATAAATAAATATACACAGAATGTAACATAAATATCATGCGAAGTAGAAGGGGAAGTGTTGGGGGGAGTTTTAAGATTGCAAGGTCCTGGGAAGAACAAAGAGACGTAGGAGATCAAGGAGAGTGTATAACCATGTTTTGTTTATATATCCCCCCTAAGTATTTACTTTTCAGAATGGCAGGAAATGGTGAGATCGCAAGCATCCAGATGTTGGAGCAGGCAGCAGAAATGATGTTAAAGGTGAATGAGATGCTGCAGATGGCTCAGAAGAAGGAAGCGGAAAAAGAGACCATGAGGGCAAAGACCAAGAAGACTCTGGGAAAAAGCTAGATGAAGAAGGTGAATGAGCTGAGGGAAGCAGAGAAGCAGAATGAAATAGTGGAAGCTTCGGGAAAAAGGAAGACACTGACGTGGAGTTCTGAGAAGAGCCCATCGGAGAAGAGGATGCCATGGAAGATGCTGGAACAGGAACAGGCTGAGGAACTGGATGCTGAGGAGGGAATGAGTGGTAAGGATCTATCTGCCCCACCCCAGACTCACTGCTGCAACCTCTACACACGCCTCGAGTGGCTCCCTCCCTAGAAACACTGCACCTTTGTAGTAGGGAACTTCATTGACTGCATTGTAAGATCAGCCACCCCTGCTGCCC
This sequence comes from Neoceratodus forsteri, assembly GCA_016271365.2. NCBI lineage: Eukaryota > Metazoa > Chordata > Ceratodontiformes > Ceratodontidae > Neoceratodus > Neoceratodus forsteri. The sequence goes on from CM028137.1 coordinate 79,886,124, forward strand.
TCGCCCTTCCCCTCAACCCTGACACCTCTTCCTACCACCTTAGGTCAAGCATGACACTCAACTGTCCGGTTCCTAGGACACGCACCCAAGTGGGTGACTGGGCCTTCGACAACTATGCCCCTAAACTATGGAATTGTTCCCAGCCCTTACTCGTCCACCCTCCCATCCAAGCTTTAAAACTTCCTTTGGAAATTCCTGAAGGGCTCTTCCACCTGTCTATGCACCTCGTAGCCCCTGCACTATGAAAGCGTGGGGGGTCTCTACACCTAAGGTCTACACTTATTTTCCCGTCCACTGATCAAGTAACGGCTGCCCCCCATCCTACCTCCCGAACAAGGTCACCAGGCCCTCCTCCCCCTCGTCAGCTCTTCCCTAGGTCCTCCCCCACATGCAGGCACTTATTCGGCTTAACATATGACTGAACCTGTGTGCACTTGTCCCAACCCCTTTTGAGGACTGTCAACCACCTACCCAAATCTTTATAAAGTGTACCATCTCCTCTTGAGTGCCATATTGGTTTAGCCTGCTCTCCTGTTATATGTAAATCATGACTCACTCATTGTTTTGTGTATGCTCTAGCTTATAACTATCCCGGGTCACCTGTAACACCCCCCCTGAGTTCATGACTTGTTACTGGTTGTCATTCTATTCAATCACCTGTTATCCCACTGTATGTAAGACTGATTTGTCACTATACCTACCTACTTAAGTTTGTAACTCTCCCGGGTCGCACCTGAAAATAGGCACTTGGCTGTCTAGTGTGACTTACCCGGTCAACAAAAGCAAATAAATAAATAAATAAGGACAAGGGAGATCAGAACCCGAAGGGGGATCTGATTGAGTATTTAGCAGGTATGCTGGTAGATATGGGGGAGAAAGGGATAGAGAAAATGGAAAGGGCGTTAGAGGAAGTGAAGGTAGCCGGGGAGAAAGGCAGCACACAAACCAGAGTGGGCAATGAAGGGATGCCGGGTATGACACTGGGAGATCATCTAACGTTAACTATTTAAGAGAAGATATGGAAAGGCGAATACATAGATATATTCACATTGGTAGACAAAGAGTCTGCAAAGATGTATGCGCAAAAAGAAAAATGGGGAAATCTGAGATGACGGTGGCATTAGCGATAAAGGGGAACAAGGCTGAGATGATAAGTTATAAGGGAAAAAATATAGAAACATGGCAGGTGGGGTTCTCCATATTCAGCGCCATCCTGCTGGAAAAGAAGCCGGAGTTGGGCATTCCACTGCTCACATATGCCCCCATGGTAAAGGACGCCTATAAGGCAAAGTCGGGCCTGGGGCAGCTGAAATACGATGAAGCTTTCAGGCAGAGGATGGCGGCCAAGGGAGATCTGAGGTGGGATTCCACTCATTCAGAGCTATGGGTGAGGGGTCTGTCAGGACACGGGGGGGGCATAAGGGAAGGTAGTAGACAGTGGGGAAGTGGCCAGCAGGTGAAAACATGCTGGGGTTTCAGCAAAGCATCATGTTCTTGGATCAATTGCAACAGTGCCGTAGAAAGGCATTTTGGTGCCCTGGGCAAGAGTCTAAGTTTGCTCCCCCCCAAGAAAAGAGCCCGGGGTCTGGGGGCCGCAAGACTAGCCAATTCTGAGGGGTTTGCATGCTCTGTGGTGAGTTTTGAGGCCTTTTCAAAGAAAAACATGCTTTGTTACAGTTCCCTACCCTGATTTCAGGGAGGAATATTTGCTCCCATGGAGTATGAGATGTAGAAAACTCTGAGTGGGTGGTATAGAGTGTGCAGCCGTAATTGTTGTGGATGAGTGGCTGAACAAGAATGACATCAACCACCCACCACAAGTACTACCGCTGGTGCTGCTACCCTCCAGGCTGATGATAACAGTCAGATAACTGACATAGAAACATAGAGTTGATGGCAGATAAGGACCACAAGGGCCCATCTATCTAGTCTGCCTGTTTTAATTACTGGAGTCAGGTGACAGCACTCTACACTGAAGTGACTACTGGACTGGCTGGTTCTCTGTGACTGGGGCAGATAGCCCACCGCCTCTGGTGACAGCTGAGCTAGATACAACTACATACAGTATTATTCTGCTGTCCTGTCCGCTCAACTCCCAGAGTACAAAGCCTGCTGTACCTATTTCTTAAAGTTAAAAAAAGTGGGCAAGAGTGAGCAGCAGTGTCTGCCTGACATGATACACCAGCCCCACCACTTACAATATAATTACAATTTACATGATACTATTTTTCCCCATGACCCCAGTCAGCTGGGATGCAGTATAATTGCAGGGCATTTGTGGAGGATGTTGGACCCATGGCTCACTTTTTGGAAACTCCACACATTACAGTAGAGACGTGATCACGCTGTGGGCATGCTCCTGTTGCAAAGTACAACCGCCTCAACAATTGCTGAAACCTAGCAATGAGGGGACTCATAATTATTGACAGGGGGTGTGGGGGGAAGAAGCCCCCCACCAAAATAGAAGAATTTTACATTTTTCACTACGACTGCTTGTTTAACCTCCCTGTACAACACAATGCAATAATTACAACTGACTGACAATTGGCTGGAGCACAACAATGTGCCAGGCTGCCAAACAGGCAGCAGAGAATGAGGATCCACAATAATCGAACTGCCTATTTAGTTGTGAGGTTGCTTTATGTTTTATAATATTCTGTGATATTCTTTCTGTGGGTGCACTCAGCTCCCCCACCCCCAGGTAAAAAATACAACTTCATTAGTGCACCCATGTTGTGTGTGGGGTGGAGTGCCCCCACAGAAAGAATAATATCATGCAACATCACAAAACATAAGACCAGAAACCATAAAAAACTAAAGGCATTGGCGCATTGCTGTGAATGTACAGTATGCAACAGGGGCAACTGTGGTATTTGTGGAGGATGTTGTACCAGTTGTAGTTATTGCAGCGGGTTGTACGGGGAAGTTAAACAGGCAGTCCCTTATTGCAAATACAGTTTTTGTCATTGGGGGACTCCACCCCCCGTCATAGTGGGGGGGAGGAGGAATAACTTCCTTCCTTATGAAAGGACTAGTGTAGAAGAAGGCTAACTTAAACTTACTACTTAGCCTTCTAGTCCTGTCATAAGGAAGTTATTCGCAGTTTAAATATCCCCATGTTGACCACTGTAATTTGTTGAGGTAATAAAAATACAGTTTCCCTTTAATACATTTAATGTATTTACATTTAAACAACTTGGACTCAAGACTAGTTGAGACTAAAGTAGTTGAATTTGAAATCATGTAGACTCACTCTCAAAGGAAGGGCATTTGTATTACATTAGCAGGAAATTACAGAGTGCACAGTGGGGGTGTGTGTGTCAGTTTTGTGCTTGTGCGATTAGCACATACAGTGCTTCTGTGCTTGTGCCAATTATTTTTAGACTAGTTCCCTCCTGCCTGGCTAGCCCTAATGCCTTGCATGCCAAAGCCAATTAAGTATATTGCTTTATTATTAAGCGTAAGCCTTTCCTGACTTGACTGCCTGTAGTTAATAGTGATCATTCCCCCTCTTAAAATGAGGGGGCACTGGCACTGCACTTGCCTCGCCCACCCTCACAGATAACTTGGAACTCCCTGTAGTCCAGTCACAGCCTATCAGCCGTGGCTTGGAAGTTGGCCCATATTTCAAAAAGACCTAGATAGTTGAGAGACAGGGCATGGGTGGGATGGGCTCCCAGTCAGTCACTGCTCCTGCCTGGTGGGGCTGCTGTACCACTGCAACCTGGATTAATTTTTGCAGGTATGCAGGAGGGGACTCGGGGAGGTGGGATGCAGGCCTGGCTTTCCACTGACTACCCTTTTTAATAAATCATGGGAGGATGGTGTGGTACCTGAGGACTGGAGGAGGGCAGATGTGATTCCTCTTCACAAAAGTGGGAGCAAGACAGAGGCAGGAAACTACAGACCTGTCAGTTTGACCTCTGTGGTAGGGAAAATGATGGAATCACTGCTGAAGGAAAGAACTGTTGAGTACCTAGAGACCAGTGGGGCACAGGACCCAAGGCAGCATGGATTCACAGCAGAAAGGTCATGGCAGACAAATCTAATTGATTTCTTTGACTGGGTGACCAAAGTAGTAGACCAGGGAGGGGCTGTGGACATGGCCTACCCAGACTTTAGCAAGGCATTTGACACAGTCCCACATAAAAGATTAATAAGTTAGCCAGCCTGGGAGTGGGTCCGAGGGTGGTAGCCTGGGTAAAACACTGGCTGGACAACAGGACACAGCGGGTAATAGTAAATGGAGTCCACAGTGAAGAAAGCAGTGTTACTAGTGGGGTACCGCAGGGTTCAGTACTGGGGTCGGTCCTTTTTAATGTCTTTATAAGTGACCTTACAGAAGAACTAGAAGGGAAAGTATGTCTCTTTGCAGATGACACTAAGATCTGCAACAGGGTTGAAATGCAAGGTGGGGTGGAAAGGATGAAAAGGGACTTGGCATGGTTGGAGGAATGGTCAAATGTATGGCAGCTTAGGTTCAATGCAAAGAAGTGCAAAGTAATGTACATGGGAAACAAAAACCCAGGGGAACAGTACAAAAGGGGGTGAGATACTGACAACAACAAAAATGGAAAGGGACCTGGGGGTAGTCATATCAGATGACCTAAAGCTGGGCCAGCAATGTGAGAAGGCAGTAAGGAGGTCTGGGGGGATACTGGGATGCATAGGGAGAGGCGTCACTAGTAGAAAACTGGAAGTTGTTGGCCCTCTGTACAGACAGTTGGTAAGACCACATCTGGAGTACTGTGTGCAGTTCTGGAGACCCCATCTCCACAAAGACATAGATAGGGTGGAGGCTGTTCAGAGGAGGGCAACCAAAATGGTGCAGGGTCTGCACCAGAAGACATATGTAGAAAGACGCTTAATATGTATAGCCTCGAGGAAAGGAGAGACATGATAGAAACTTTCAAATACCTCAAGGGAATCAACAAAATCCAAAGAGGGCAGCATCTTTCAGAAAAAGAGATGTGCAAGAACAAGGGGGCACAATTTGAACATAGAGGGGGACGGCTCAGAGGTAATATGAGGAAGTATTTCTTCACAGAGAGGGTTGTAGATGCAGAGAACAGCCTTCCTGAGGAGGTCGTAGAGTCAAAAACAGTGGGGGAATTCAAGAATGCATGGAACAGACATAAGGTAATTTTAGTGGGGGGTAGGGAGGAAGTAGGCTGTTGGTTAACTAGGATCTGCAGCTTATCCATTAGGTAGGGAAATGGGCACACTAGGTGGGCCATGCAGTCTTTATCTGACGTCAAATTCTATGTTTCCATGTTTGCATTAACTTGAACAATTTGCTAGCTACTGTATGTGCAGCAGCTGTACCTCAGGAGAACATTCATTAACCTGTCATTTTTCATTGTGCATCATTGTACACTAACACTAGACTTCGTCTTTAATTTATAACAAATACATTTATATATTGCTTGCTTTTTTAAAGTGTCAAGGGAATACAGTATTAAGACCTGACACTTTTGAAAAGCAAGCACTATATACACAAATACAGTGAAAGTCTACAGTTATAAAAAGTAACAAGGAAATTCCTTGTTATTTTTTAAGGAAATAATTAAAATAACATCTAAGAGAGAAGATTCAAGAACACTGTCGAGTCAAAATCAGGAGGAGGTACTTAGACAGTCTGGACTCGAGTCTAGAGTCGTAACTGGCAGTGGCACTTCTGTCTGCACTCGCCTCATCGCGCCCTCATAGACATCTGAGAGTCTCCTGCAGTCTCAGCCTACCACCTGCTCCGCGGTTGCCCCCCCCATAAACAAAGAGCTAGGTAGAAGAGAGTACTCAGAGAGACTACGGGCGTGGGGCGGGCTCAGCCAGAACCAGTCAGTCACTACTACTGCCGGGTGTCCTGAGGCTACTCCAAAAACAACTAGGGAATGAATGACTTACGTGGACTGGTGGTCGGAGGAGCAAGCGTGAGCGGAACCATAACGGAGGGATCATGATCATCACTCGAATTCTAAAATAAAAATAAAAACCGTACCAGCAGAGCACACAGCTGATAGTCACTACTACCACTCGACTCGTCTACAGTCTAACACCCCGATAAGACACGACCAGACTGCTGACTGGAGGACTGTGCTGGTGTGGTGACTGCTGCTTGAGTCAGTGTTACAACTACAAGTCAAAGTCAGTGGGTCAAATCACCGCCGCCTGCCTGAAGCCTCAATCAGTGCAATGTTCAGTCTCACTCAGAAGTCCTGAACTCTCTTAGTCTTCTCAGACTTAGACCGCACACGGGCACGCTGACCGCTCCACTGCTTGGCGCTCTCCCCGCTCTCAATAACTCGCTCCTGCTACTTCCTTTTTCATTTTGTTTTTAGTAAATTATTATCTCCCTCCTCCTGACTAACTACGGAGTGTGATACACTGTGGTCCGTCTGAGTACGTCCGCCTCACTACAACTGTGAGTCTCCCGCGCTGGTACGTAGCTTTTATACTGCCTCTGGACCCCATCACATGATTTTTTCCTTACCAGAGACAGCAGACCATGTGACCCCCCCCCGACTTGCTGGTTCCTTCCACGGTGATGATGATGATGCGCCCCTACTGGCAGGCATTAATTATTGCATTAGCAAAAAGAAAATGTTTTTTAAAGTAACAACAGCAGATTTGAAAACCGTCTGCTGCCAACGCGCCCCTCAGAGGCATGCGCCCCACCCTTCCTACGGTACTGAATTGCAAGTTCAGACACGTCTGCTCAACATCCAGTGACGCGCTGCAGAGCAATCAGGGAAAGAACAAATGGGCAGTGGGTTAGCGGAGAGTTTTTTCGGGGGCATGGGGGGTACCATAAGGGGAGGGGGACTCGAAGGGAAGCAGGTATGGGTCAGGTGACACGTGCAGCCAATGAGAGAGGGTGGGTCGGGCAACAGGGATGGGGGGTTCGGATTAGCCAGGACCCCAATCGGGGGGGTGATTAAGACATGAGGGCAGGTAAGATGCTATTGTTGGGGTTCAAGAAGGGCTTTAGCTTGGAATATCAAGGGGTGAGAAGGAGCATGAGAGCCAAGAACTTGGCCTCATTAACATTGGAGTAGGCAGTGGAATTGATTATAGGAAAGGAAGGGGCATTGCACACAAAGACCGACATTGAGTTGACTTTTCGGTTACTACCAGGAGGGAAGGAATTTTGGGACCTGTTGGGATTTTGCTTCCAAAGGTTATTTTATTTTGACAAGAGAGGGAGTGGCTAGAGGCAACTGGTGCGGGGGGGCTAAGCCTAAACATGTCAGTTAAAGCAAAGTATATTGAGGGGGTTAAAAATGACATAGCTGACAGCCTTTCTCATTTACAGTTGGAGAGGTTCAGGTCCGTGGCTCCACAAGTGGCTGCACAAAGAATGCAGATGTCAGAGGGAACATGGGAAATTGGCTGGAAGGAGCCCGACTGCTATACAGGAGCTCCTGGTCTGCCAACACACTGAGGGCATGCAAAGGGGCATGGGGGGCATTTCAGGAGTTCCAGGAAAAGGAGGGGTTCCAGGTAAGTGAGCCAGTTTCACAGGACCAGATAACAAAATACGTGGTTCAAAAGTGGGAAGTGGGAATGGCTAGCGGGACAATGGGGTACAATTAGCAGGGATAGGATGGGCTTGCAGCACGAAAGGTTGGGCTGAACTGAATAGGTTTAATGTGGTTCGGCGCATGTTGATGGGGAGGCAGCGGTTAAAAGGAGGAAAGGCAGATTTGAGAAAACCCATGGCAGGGGAAAAACTCGAAGAACTAGTAGGGGCCCTGGGGGAGATATGTATGTCAGACTTCAAAGCCTGTTTATTTAGGGCTATTTTTACAGTTATAGCAAAAGGCGCATTCAGGGTCAGTGAAGTAGTGATGGGCAACAAAAAGGATGAGATAGGAGGTTTGTGGGGAGAGGAAATATGCTGGGAACAAGTGAGGGTGACAATTTGGCTAAGGCGTTCTAAGACTGATCAGACAGGGAAGGGGCGGAGATCATATTGGGAAGACAAGAGACAGAGGTGACATGCCCAGTCACCTCTCAGTAGAAATAAAAGGGGAGGAGGCAAAACGGCAGACGGCAGTTCTTCACACATAGTGACGGCAAGCCAGTTACGTGCTCCCAAGTAATGGGGGTTCTAAGGAAAGGAATGGCACACCTGGGAGAGAACCCACAGAGTTATTCCTTTCATTCATTTAGGACTGGAGCCACGTCAATGCTAGCAGCGAAAGGGGGGTCGGAAGAAGAAATTAAGAAAGCCAGAAGGTGGCAGTCTAATTGCTATAAGAGATACAGTATGTGAGGAAACTGGTATAATGTGTATTTCTGTCTTCCACATGTCAGGGAAGGAGCAGGTGGGTCTGGATCCTCGGGCATTCTTACAATTATTGGGCAGAGAAGTGGTCCGCCATCTATCAGGGAGGAAAACAGCTAGGGCAAGACCCTAACAAAGTGATGCTTTATTGGAAAGGGGTCCAGAGCATGAGGTGGGCATAGATCATGCTAATCTTGGAGGAGCTGAAGCTAAAGTGGCCACAGACAGACCTGCTGATAATACATTTGGGGGGAGGGGGTAATGATTTGGGAGATTGACCATGGTGATTCTTGTGCAAGGAGATGTTAAGGAACCTAGGGGCAATTCAGCAGGGTTGGCTGCAGGTGAGGATAGCATGGTCTGAAATAGCACCTAGGATGGTTTGGCAGCAGGCCAGGGGCATAGAAGGGGTGGAGCGGGCTAGGAAGAGGATTAACAGGCAGGCAGCAGCATGGTTAAAGGGGGTTGGGGGAACATACGTAGCCCATAAAGACATTTCATTTACCAACCCAGGGATGTACAGACCAGATGGGGTGCACCTTTCGAAAGTGGGGATGTCATCATACATGCTACAATTGAGAGACAGTGTAGAAATTTGGGAAAAAGAAGGGGGGAGCCCATCATTCCATTGCCTAAGCTGGAGATGGGCTAGTGGTAAATATTGAGAAAAAATAAAATGGGGAGATTGGAAAGGGGGGGCAGGTAAGATCCATGGGCCGGGCACAGACGGCTGGATGTGGAGGCAGATGAAAAAGGAGGCGTATAATTAAGGATTTAACAAAATGTGGGGGACTGGTTGCCATCAGAGGGTGCAGCAATGGGAAAAAGAGAAGGGGTATTGGGCTTTTCAAGCATCCGGACCCCGAGAAAAAGACAGACAACAGTCTGTTCAAGGAAAAGTGGAAGAAGGGGTAAATATGTAAATTTAAAAGTGGCAAAGTAAAGATGAGGATGTGATATATAAAATAAATAAATTGCAAGTTGAGCACCCACTAAGAAGTTGTCTCTGTGTTATTTTCTGGGGAATCTCCCTCTGACAAGCACTGTTACTCTTTTTTTTCAGTGGTATTACAATCTCCTGCTTGCCTGTCTGAGAGACAGAGCAGGCAGTGAAAGGCCTAACCAAAATTTGGTAATATGAATCTTGAACTGATGGAAAGGGGAGACAGTCATGGCTCATGAAATGTCCCTCATTGGTAGCCTGTGACAATGGTCACTGCAATTGAGCACTTTCAAAAAGGACAACTCAGTCACAGTTCCTGTGCACTGGGCTACCAGACAGGGAGGGTGACTGGATGGAGGGTCCGCGAATATAGCGACAGGATGTCACTATATGTACACATGCACGCGAGGGGGGAATGAGCATGCCGTGCAATGGGTGGAAGGGGAGGGTTTGTGGGGTGTAGTGCAGCAGTCAGCTGCTAAGCTGGCCATGTGGCATAGTGGGTGGGTGGCAGGCTAGGGTTGGTAGGGTACTGGGTTTGGTCCTAGGCACGGTCACCTTTTTGTGTGCCATCTGGGAATTCTTTTGTTTGTTTTGCACCCCCCCCAACATGCACCCCCCTGCAGTAGAAAATCCTTAAGTAGGGGGGTGCAGGGGGCACAGCCTCCCACATAAATAAATAAAAAAGTAAGTCTCCAGTGCCCTTTTGCTGTACGCCAGTAGTGTACATTGCCAAAACTGATTTTCGGTGATGTACACTCACCCTAAAGGCAATCGCCTTTCTGTGATCACTGTTATCACAAGGAACCCCCTCATGTAGGGGTCTAAGAATCATTTAGGAGTTTTAAGATTTTGCTTTTAAGGACACATACCTTGTTTAAACCACTGACTTTCTCAAGTAAGAAATTGAACACATGGGATCCACTATATTGAGCAGGCCAAAATATCACCAGCACCTGCAACTGTTACAGCGTAAAACACACAGGAAATGGAATGACAGTGTAATTACGTCTCTCCTCATCATTATGGGGGGGGGGAGAGAGTGAGACAGAAAGGGGGAGAGAGAGGGGGAGAGGGGGAGAGGGAGAGAAAGACACCAGAGCTCCAGTTGATGGACTGGGGAGGGTAAAGTTTACAAAGAGTAAACGGAAATTATTTTCAAAGACAGAAGAATTTCAACACAAATGATACTGAGACAGTCTGAAAAAAACTCTGAAAGGATTTGAAACCAAACTGAAAGAAATCCTATGTGCTTATATCGATGCAGTCTACATTAACAGTGGGCTTGAGGGGGGCATTTGACACCGGGAGTGGGCATCCCAGTGTCGGAAAGCTTTAATTCATTTTAATAAATGTATTGGCACACTGGGGTGGGCTCCCAGTGTGCCACAATATGGAGGGGGGGTTACAGACCGACACAGGTATTGGGCACCCCGATGTCGAAAAGGGGCAAAGTAGATTAATGCAGAATCTTTCATCGAAATGTGTGCAAATGACCCAAACTCTTTCTACCCTAAATGGCATCCCACTGTCAGAAAAAGAAGAAGAATTTAAAAATATCTGGGCACACTGGGGTGGGCTCCCAGTGTGCCACATAACTGTGTGTGTGTGTGTGTGTGTGTGTGTGTGTGTGTGTGTGTAGAGTGGGAAGTATACTGACATGGGGAATGGGCCCCCCCGATGTCGGTGAGGAATTTGGGTATGGCGCAGACCACAATACTTCGATGCCTGATCCTGCATTGAAACTTTCAATGCAGGATTCTGCATCAAAAATAAAAGATGTCAGGGGACAGTTTTCTGTATTTAACAGGTACTTAAAAAAAAACATTTGGACACACTGGGGTGGGCTCCCAGTGTGCCACATCCATGATGCTTGTGGTGGAGATGGGGATGCCTGCCTCTGACATGGTGATTGGGCCCTTTGATGTCAGCAAGGCAATAAATAGGGCACAATGCCTTAAATGGCACTTCAATGCATGATTCTGCATCTATGACAGCTGATGCAGGATTCTGAATCAGAAATGCCTGAAATCCTGCAATGTGCCTGACACATAATTTTTTTCCCATAGGAAATGATGTGAAATATCTTTGAAATAGATTAGTATTTTTACACCAGATCTTCAAAAGGCACATCTGTGAGGACAAGGCTTTCTACCCTGAAATTTTCAGCCACTAATGATAACCCATGTTTGAGATGCTGGTAAGCAAAAAAACAGCCAAAAGAGCAAAACCATCTGTTTCTTCAACACTCTGTATCTCAAACACTAAAAAATTGCTTGAGACAAAATTTGGCACATTAAGAGACCTTCCCCTATCCACAATGCATGCCACATTTTGGCAAATCCCTAGAACAGTTCCAAAGTTATTAACATGCAAAGTATGAGGTTTAACATCAAACTGCCCTGCAAGCCCTAAGTATACTGTAGCTACTACTTCAGTATAATATATATATATATATATATATATATATATATATATATATATATATATATATATATTTAAAATAGTGGTGCCGCCATGCCACTATAGTTAGGGTTCAGAAGTCACTTCTATGTTAAAGTCAAAATGTTGTGCATTAATAACTTTGGACCCATTTAACGGATTTGCCTGAAATTTGGTATGCGCTGTGGGGCATGGTAGATCTCTTGATTTACCAGATTTTGTTTTGGTCGGACTTACAGTCTTTGCATATGAAAACGCTAACAAATACAAAATTATCCGTTTTTGGAGGCAGCTTTTGGGATTTTGGATGTGGCCCTGCATGGCCATCATGTGGTGTGCCACTCTTCGAGATGGCTTGCTTGAAAAAGCTTTGGTGGCCAAACATGGTGCTTTTTGTTTGATGAAAAAATATTAAGGCATTCAAAAGTTATGCCACTTTGAAGTTCCCATTATAAATCAAAGGGAAAATTTATATGTATGTTTTGAGAGCAAAGAATGGGGTTCTGGCCATCTCATCCCACCTGGCGATCAAAGAATTTGCAGCCTCGTGGTTCAAGAATCTTTGTCCCAGAGAATTCTTTGATCGTGAGGTCCACCATCTTGTTTTTAGTTTTCCGATCATAAAAACACAAATATCTCGGCTCAGGGGTCATTTCTGAAGTAAAACTTGGATGGGTTTTACTCAGGGGGCTCTGATCTTTTGAGCCATGCCTTTGGTTTCATCCAGATCGGTCAAAAAATAGAGTTATGAGCTTTTAAAATCTTTGATCGCGGCTCGCTAATGATCTTTGATCGCGAGCCTGCAAATTCTTTGATCGTGAGATTCTTTGATTGCGATCTTGCACTGCGACCTAAATACACAAATATCTCAGCTCAGGGGTGGGCTAGGGACACAAATGAGGGTGGGTTTTGATCAGGGGGCTTCGTTCTATTGAGGCATGCCATTGGTTCGGTTGATATCAGTGAAAAAGTAGCGTTTCAGCATTTTAAAGTCTTTTTTCATGAGCGTGCAATTTATTTGATTGCAAACCTACAAAATTCTTTGATAGTGAGATTCTTTGATTTCAATCGTGCATAGCAAGTGAGGGACGAGATGGCCGGATTAAAAATTCTAATTTCTCAGCCCAGGGATGTCCTAGGAAGACAAATGAGGGTGGGTTTTGCTCAGGGTGCTTCATTCTGATGAACCATGGTGATGGTTTACTACAATTCTTTGTATTTTTTTAATTACAGCACTTTTTATTCTTTGATTGTGAGCCTGCAAATTCTTTGATCGCGAGATTCTTTGATCGCGATCGTGCATCACGAGCAAGGGATGAGATGGCCGAAATAAAAAAATCACTTTTCTCAGCCTGGGGGTGCCCTAGGAAGTCAAATGAGGGTGGGTTTTGCTCAGTGGGCTTCATTCTGTTGAACCATGAATTAAAAAATACATTTTCTCATCCCAACAAACTGAACATTATGAGTACTTTCAGGTTCCAGAATGCAGTGCCAGGCTGCTATTCTTAAGGATATAATTAGAGAGCATAGTTGCCTTGTCATCCACCTTGAATCTTAAGGTACTGTAGTGCAGGTCTTTTAGTAGTTAGTATATATTGGACTGAAAATGACACAAGTTTACAAATAGCAAGGCCACAGATAATACACTGAATGTCAGAGTGCATATTTATCCTCCAGAAATTCAGTGGAGAAGAAGGGACTTCTTGACAGCTCGAAGACACTCTAAAAAAATGCACCCCCCCCAAAAAAAGAAAATAATCTACACGCCATTAATGCATTTTTGTATTCATGGAAACATAGAATTTCTTGTCAGATAATAAGCACTTGACCCACCTAGTCTGCCCATTTTGCCTTCATATGCTAGTACAGGTTTGACACAGAGAATAATATTTGTTCATCACTTGTTAGATACTTAAACAGGGGAAAAAAAGACACATTTGGCTTTAATACCACGATTTAGTGTTTGCCTCAAATAAAACAGAGATAGGAACATCTACAAACATGCCAAAAAATCTACACAGTGTTGTGTTCATAAATACATCATGGTTGTTTTTAATACAACATATTTACACTGGTGAATTATACTCCTTCTTGGGTTAGCAACCCTTACAAGAGACACGTCATTGGTTTTGCTGACCCATCTAGTTTTTCCCCAGCAGAAAGCCCATGAGTGAGTACATTTGGTATCTTTCTCTCTCTCTCTCTCTGTATTGAAATGTTGAAAATGTCTATTGTGTACATGCAATTATATTTAAGTGTAACTAACTGAAGTCTAAGTGAAGCTGTCAGAGGTGCTACACTATTTGGTTTTAATATGCTTAATTTTTTTCACACTATTGTCATTTACATGATTAGTCTCTGGGTGACAGGGGAAGCCTCACTGTGGTTGTGTGATTCCTATGACAATGACAGGACTTGGTGCCATAAATGCTGTTTTGTGGTGGTATGGGGGGGGGGCAGATCAGCGAGTGGCTATTTTTTGTAGCTTCCCTAATCAACAATGCAAAGTAAGCACACTTTCCCACACTTGCTGGAGTAATCAGTGTGGATTCCTGATGCAGGTTAAATTAATAAATAAATTGGTAGTGACTGAACTACTGTGACAGAAAGATTTTACGAAGAATAGTGTAGCAACTCACAATCCTTTAATTAGACTTTCTGTCATAAGGTACTGGAAATCGCTAAGGGATTTTGTAAAATAACAATTTTTTGTAGCACATATTGAAGGGTGCTTGTGAACAAGATGTTCTTTAGTGCTGTAAGGGATGGTGAGCAGACCTAATTTAGCACACCCCGCTCAGTGGTGTTCTTCTCTTGTTATACTTTTTACATGTTATCAGGTGGGGGGGATGTGTGAACACTGACTGGAGGATTTATATACTGTACTTATTCGCCTTTCCCCCATAGTTTTTCAAACAAAATAAATAAATAAAATAAAAAAAATGCACAGAGAATTGCCGATGAGGGGTTGCAAGGGCAGGTGGTGAATGATGTTGGAAATGAGAAGGTAATTGTTTTTTTTTTTTATTATTAGAATAGATTTCCTTTCTTTGTAAGGAGTTAGGAAATGGTATTTGCTACTGTTCTTGTGTTGTAATAAATATGCTAAAACAATATGATCCTATCTGTCTTTTTTCCTTGTGATGGTTTGTAAAGTATTTCATTGTCTGGCAAAGAGCTTTAGATGTTGCAGTTGTCCGTAAAACCGGATCTTGGGTTTTTTTTTTGTTTTGTTTTGTTTTCCAACTGTCATGGACCACCGAAAGTGAAATGCTTTGGTACTGCTGATATGACAGAGACTGACACAGCCAGAGAGAGACAGACAGAGACAAACCTGCTGGAATTGCCCACTAACTGCTCCCCGGCACATCCTGAAATCACAGCAATGGCTACTATTTAAAACACCAACCACAAAAAGTAAAAAAAAAATCACTCATCACTCATGAAGCCAGTAGTGATGAAATTTTTTTATACTCCATGTGCTTGATGTTTTCTCTCACTCTGTCAGTGTCTATATCAACCAGTGGTGGTCTGTCATTGTCAGGCTAGGGTTAAGGTATTTCTGTTAGACCCCATTTGTATAAATTTCCATGGGGCTGCCAGCGGACTAGGTGTGTCTACCAAGTTAGGCGAGCAGTCCATAACATAGGGTAAACTGCTTTAAAAAAAGTCACAGTGCTGATATATATTCCTTCTCCCCTCTCCCTTATGACACATCTGGAATCCAGTTCTTTACAACTCAGTATGTCTCTCCTGGTGAAATGTTTTAAATAAATAAATGAAATAAATGTAGGGGTGGTTGGGGGGCCAGCAATGAGCTTCAGCTGCCACTTTCTCTCCCTCAGTCTCTGCCTGCTGGTGCTTGGGAGAGGGTTGGGGTACACTGCCAACTCTGTCCATGTTGATAATCCATCCTAACATGCCTTTTCTTTTTTTTTTTAATTCGTGACTCACCATTTGTAGTGCTCTGACAGGCTGCTGCTGAGAGGCACCTCACTACTTTCAGTACTGGAAAAGCCAAAACTTTGTAATTAGCCTCGAGCCTATCTGCAGAAATAACCCCACTTACTTCAGTTCTCAGAGTGAGTTCAGCTTCAAAGTGATTACACCTTCTCTGTTCTCGAGAGCTATGAATTACTTGGTTAATCCCTACAGTTCCAGCATTTTTCGCTGATTATAAAGTTTTGGCTTTTCTTTTTCAGTTTGGGTACCATCACAGAACACTTACAGAACTTACTACATACTATATGGCGAATCATCTACAGAATAATGAATTAATCCTGTTCTGTTCCCTAATGTGTGTCCCTCAGTAAAAACACAGTCTGGGCAGGTTTAATGATTTTATTTTTAATCAAGGTCCCTGATGTCAGCCTCTCCATAAAAGCATTGTGTGGGTAGCTTTTACATATACAGTAATTTGTATGAGATTCCAAAACTGTTTCCAAAGGAAAGCAGCTGCAGATGTGTAGCACCAAGTTTTTTTTTTTTATGTACTGATGTTGTTCAATAAACTTGAAATGTTAAAAAACTAATATATCAAATGTTATTGCAGAAATAGTACCATTCAACAGGTGTGCACAACAAGAACAATATCTCTATGCCATGAATATTTAAGGCAACAAAAACCTGAAGTCTAAAGATACTTTGGGATGTTTCATCAATGAACAAACACACTCTTTTTCTAGTTTAAGTTTCTAAAGTGTTTACTCTGCGCAAATCTTATTTCAAGTATGGTCCTCTTCTGTCTTTGTCACCGGGATCTAAAAGTATTTGCCAAAAATAGCATTTATTTTCTTTATCCTCTTAACCTCTCACGTTCAGTCTGCACATAGACTGTCTACTGTTGTTGCCCTACAATTCCTTGTTCTCTGCTGCTATGCCACTTAATCAGTATTGTTCTGATGCTGCTGAGTTGCACAGCATTACAGAACAGCACTGATGGCACCATGTGGTGAAGGATGTGGCCTCCTTATTAATTGGAGTGTGCTAGGTCCAGAGAACAGACACAAGATGCTGGCAATCGGTAATCATAATATATAATAGGGATCTGCACATTCAAAAAATGCAGTGGTCCAACACCAGGGCGAAGTGCTTGCACCAACCCCCAACACCACCCCATAAATAAAAAAAGGTTTCTGAACCATGATGTTCTGGGCATGACAAGGCAACAGATGGTGTATACATATTCATTTCATATTTTTGTATGTCATTACTTGTATTGCTACATAAGGAATGCAATAATTGGGTGGCATAGGAGCTGCAAACCATCTAATGGATGGCACCATCAGTGACATTATTTGTACAGAGTAGAAAGACAGAACTCCACAGGTTAATGTACAATAATTCAATTGAAAAAATAATCCCCTGCTTTCTGACCCTCGATGTGCTGTGTTAGTTTGCTTAGCCATTTTGATGGAAAGTACCAGTGTAGTGATTTTTACCCTTGTGGGGGCATGTACTTTTACAAATACTAAAAGAGAGTAATAACAGGCACTGCATTTATTTAAATCAAAGCAGATCATGGTTATGCTACTATTTTGAGGTTTTGTTTTTGCTCAATCAGGTATAGAAGTGCCAATATGAAGTTCACGGCTTCAGCACAGTGGACACCCAGCACCTCTTACCTTTTGGACTCCAAGAAAGGAGACTGAGCTCTACCAAAATTTCTCCCTCTTCCTTCCATAATACAATGTCAGGTCAGAGGTTTGGATGAAGGGCAGAGGGGCACTAGACTTCTATAGTGAATCACAAATTTCTCTTTTTAGAGATATCACAGACAGGAAGGTTGAACCCATGGCAAGAAGCAGGCTCCGTGAAGCACACACCAAGCACTAGAGTTACAGTACGGAAGCTGTAAAATTTAAAAAATAAAAAAAAAAAATGAAAAAAGGGAAAAGGTGCTTCATAACTGAGATGAGAACAATATACCACACTAAATTTTGAAGCCTTCATCCCATTCATTGGGACTGTCACCTTCCATACCTTCATCTGACACAGCTAGAGCTGTCTGAAGTATCTGTAAGAATCGGCATAAACTAATAGGGCAAATTAACCAGCTGCTGAACAAAAGCAATCTCTTCATCCCGGTAATGGTCTCATTCATCTTTACTGATTTGTACAGCTTCCGGGAGCTATCAGAGCTGCTCGCTTTCATGTCAACTGCTTCTTCCATGTCCCTGCACTAACAGTGATAAAAATAGCAGCAACAAACAACCTACATATGACATCATGCCTGTGACACACTGAGTCTAGTATTTCACGTGGGAAAACAAATGGGCTTGACAAGATCAACCATAAAGACAGTGTCAAACATAAAACCTGCTGTTTAGACTTAAAGTAAAATAAACTATAGCCACTTCAAATCTTCACCGAAGTAAAGTGCTAGTAATTCAGTGCAGTAAAAATTGAGGGCAGGGGCTCTTTAAAGGACTCAAATGAAAACTGACATTCATCTGCATAGAAAACAGTCTGGAAATTGCAAAATACAAATGCTATACCGAAATATTACACACTTCAAAATAAAATGTATAGCTATCTTACTTCCATAGGCACCGGCAGTCTATATATACATTCCCTGGTCTAAGACATTTTGGCAAATATTGTTTTACCAGTCTTTTACCATAATTAAAAACTTTAAAATGTATTTTAAGCTGATGTGGATTTTGGCTGCATGGGGTCGGAATACTTGCTCTGCTTATTTTCAACTGCTCTACATCTACATGGGACTTAAGTAATTAATGTGCTGAAACTTTAAACACTGATTTCCTGCTGTGAGGAGACCCACTCCCAGACATCAAGCCTACATGTCAGCAGTAAATATTCTGTGACCAGCACATCCCTCCTGTCATTTTCCCTGTTGGCCTCTGACTGACAAAAGTAAACAATGATTTCTTCTTTGCAGTTTGTATTTGCCTGTCAGCAACCATCCAAGTGAATGAAGTGCTGGGTCAGTCACAGAATATTTGGTTTGCAGAGTAACATTGTTATTTAATTTTTTGACCATGAGGCTGCAAAATAATTGACCGCAACAGCGGACAAACATTTTGCAGACACACAGCTAAAGATCGTCAGCAAGCCACAGCCCAAGATTGCAAAAGTGCAAAACGGTATTTTTGGACAAAACTAAACAAATCCGAGGCATGGGTCGATAAAGGGAAGGCCCCTGATCTAAACCAATGCCTCAATTATTTCACAAGTCACCCATGGAGATAAATATTTACCTTTTTTCAACCCCAAACTGAAAACAAGATAGCGGTCATCACGATCAATAAATTTCTCATGATGAAAGATTCTTTGATCACGAGACTGCAAATTCTTTGATCGTGAAGAGTGAACACCCCATTCTTCTTTCGCAAAATATCCATATACATGTTCCCCTAGTCTTATAAAGGGAGCTAAAAAGTTTAATAACTTTTGAATGGATTAATATTTTTTCACCAAACAAAAAGTAGCATGTTCCTTGACCCAAGCTTTCTAGGTGCCAAGTTTTAGACCAGCAGACCACATGACGGTCATGCAGCACCATGGACAAAATCCAAAAAACTGCCCACAGTACTGACGAAAAGTGTATTTTTCAGCATTTTGGTGGACAAAAGCCATAAGTCTGACCAAAATGCAATTTGCCAAATCAAGAGATCTACCATGCCCCACCATGCATACTAAATTTCATGCAAATCCGTTGAATGGACCCAAAGTTATTAACATGCAAAATTTCAAGGTTAACACAGAAGCGCCTTCATATATATATATATATATATATATATATCTAATAGACAAAAAACTCTATTTAATGCATTAGTTAGGGTTGTTCCACAGTGACAAAAGTGAGGAAATTTGGTGTTAGGGGTTGAAAACCCCCTGGACCCCTGCCCACCCCCAACCGGCATTGGGGTGTGCATTAGAGGTCGTCAGTCTAACTCACCCATCACATGTGAAAGCATCAGAAGTATGGGAGAATGGGGTTAGAGTTGGGACTGGCATTGTATTTCAATGCCGGCTGAGGCGGGCAGGGGAGTCAAGGGTTCAACCTAACCTGAATTTCCTCACTGATGCTGTGGAACAACCTAACAAATGTTTAACATCCTAATTCCTTCTTTGAGAATGACAACTAGAAATAGTGAATGTAATGCAGCGGGAGTGCCGGCCCTCTGGGCCAGGCGGAGGACTCCAGCGATCCCGGCCACGAGGATGCTTGTGGCATAGTAACAGGAACAGCAACGCAAACAGAAATGCTAACAGTGGTGCACATGGTAATGCAAGCGTTAATGAGAACAGAAAGGTAACGCGACACAGCGGCATAGACGAACGGTCTGCCGACGTAATGTGTCGTCACACAGTAACATGGTGCCTGCAAATGGAAATGTCAATGGGCATGGTGAAGCAAAGTGAAACAGAAGAGAAACAGTACTGTAGACACAAATGGCAAAAATAACAGAAGCATAGCGCAAATGAAAGCGCAAAGGATAACGCACATGGTGGCGTAGGCGTCAACAGTAAGAAGGTAAGCAATTGGGAACCATAGCGGAAAGGGCAATGTTAACAGTAATGTAAGTGCACAGGCTGGTTTTCCCCAAAACCTGCATAGAGAAAGACAGTGAGTACAAAGAATGTATGCATAATAATGGGTATCGGAGCAGAAAATGAGAACTTGGAATACTAAATAGGTTATATCTCTGGAACCGTACGACATAGAAAAAAATTTAAAAGTCATATGATTTACGACTGTTCTGGCTAGTTTTGTACTTAGTCCCCATTTGGGGGCTAAGCTTTTTTCCGACAAAAAGTCTATCTCACACCGTTTCCGAGATACGGGCCCTGAAAGGCGCGTCGAACACCGTAATGTTATTCTATAGGAAAAAAAGAGAAGTTCAGAGCAACATAACTTTGCCTCCCTGTAATATTTTTTTACCAAACCACTGAAAGGCACATCTGTGGGCTGTTGGCTGTCTTCCCTACAAATTTCAGGAAAAAAGACCAAACCGTTATTTTGCAGCAGGGTGCCAAAGGATTCCTGTAATGCATCGGGTGCCATAATGTTATCCTATGGGAAAAACCATCAACTTTGGAGTGCCGTAACTTTTCCGCCATGTAATATTTTTTCAACACAATACTGAAATGCACATCTGTGAGATGTCGGCTGTGTTCCTTCCAAATGTCAGCCCAAAACTCCGAACCGTTCTTTTGCAGCGTGGTGCCAAAGAATTGCTATCATTTTCCCACAGACTAGAAAACTACTGTCGCAATTTGCAAAAGCTTTCACAAACATTTGCGACACTTTCATGAGCACGAAAGTACTTAGTGAAAGTACTTTTTCCACAAATTTGAAAAACATATTTCTGGGGTGTTTTACCCCAAAATAAAGACATGGCTAGCATCCTCAGGGTCTGACTAGGTGAATACAAAAAGAATTAGGTTGCTAGAGGGTCCCAAATTTAAATGCCAAGCATTTTTCTGATCACCAACTGAAAACAAAATGGTGGATTTGCAAAAGTAACAGGCCCATTTGTGAAAGTAAAAATGCATTTGCGACACTGTCGAACTTTTTGTTAACTTTTCCCATTGACCTATAATGGGAAATTGTTTTTTGAATAACTTTTGAACCGTTTAATATTTTTTCACCAAATCTTCAAAAGGCTCATTGGGGACACTGGCTGCACATTTCCTGAAGATTTTGGGCCGATCGCACAAACCGTGCAACCTGTAGGCGCGACCATATAATTCCAGAAAAAGCGTAAACGTGCGCGCAGATCATGCTTAATAACTCCGCAGCTATATATCCGACTGGTACAAATCTGGGCAGATCCCAACGCCTATGGTTCTTGATTGTGTATTCCAAATTTCAGGCAAATCTGTCAAATGGTTGCAAAGTAATTAAGGTGCAAAATTTTGAGGTTTAACATAGAAATGGCTCCTCAACCCTAACTATGGTAGCACTACGTGCTACCATAATATATATATATATATATATATATATATATATATATATATATATATATTATAGTAGTGCGGTTGTGCCACTATAGTTAGGGTTCAGATGTTACTTCTATGTTAAAGTCAAAAGTTTCCGTGTTAACTTTGGACCCATTCAACGGATTTGCCTGAAATATGCTATGGATGGTGGGGTATGGTAGATCTCTTGATTTGGCAAGTTGCATTTTGGTCAGACTTATGGATTTTGGATCTCATTTACTTTAGTTCTCTCTTTTTTTTAATCACATCAGAGAACCATCACCTTATCTGGATTGTGTGGAAGGAGAGAGAGTCTTGAGAGGGAGCAGAGAAGCAGCAGCAGCAACCTCATCACAGAAAGGTTCTTCCGTTGAACCTTGATTGCCTGAAGCAGTACGAATCCCTGCCTGGCAAAAGTTACATCCATGTCCTACTGAATCATCCCTACTCCCATTGATTGCACTATTTTCCCCACAGTGCTATTTAGCATTGGCCATGAGATCAGCGGATGGCATAGCCCTCCTCTGGCTGGTTTTCTGTTGGGTTGATTGGGCATGAGGGTGGCTGGGGAAATCACTATAGTAAGTGACTGATGCATAGGTCAGCAGCATAAAGGCTGAAAATGGATAGCAGGCAGGAGTTCTAGTTAACAGAGGTAGATGGATCTTCAGATCTTTGGCACTGCAAGTTGATAGAATGTGACAAAAATGGCATCAGTAGATAATCTGTGATTGTGTAAAAAAAAGTTAACAAATATTTGCCATTACAGTCTGACATCTGTGCACCCCCCCCATATGTTACATTAAAGCACTGCTAATCAAATACATTCTGATACGTGGTTTTCCTTGAACTTGCCTTCTGACAACTGCTCCCACTTTCGAGAACGTGCCTGCTCGTCACTTGCTATTACATCAGTACAATCATTTACATCATGGATAAACAGCCTCGCTCACTTTCCAAATGGCAAAACCAGAAAGGTAAATGCAGAGGAGCCATTGACAGCCATATTGGTAAAACCCATTGATTTAAGGATATAAAATGTTAGTTTACAGAGAGGGAGGATCTTACATGAATATATGCACACACATTACTAATGAAAAAAGACAGGACACATTTGGTGGTCTCAATCACGTTTTTTATTTCCTGTCCTCTTTAAATGTCAACAGGTGTGAAACTGTGCCACTCTTTGACGAATGAAAATTTCAAAATTTGACATGTAATATCTGGGAAACGGTTTGGTCTTTTCACTTGAAATTTGGAGAGTGTTGACGGCGTGTCCAGTAGATGTAAACTGCAGTGTTTACATGTCGGACAATATATCTTTTGCGGAGATATTGTGTGGCACAGTTTACATTTTGCAGACAGCGTTTTCTATTGTTCTACTAGATTAACATTTGTTTGGTGGCTGGCCGTGCTGTTGTCAATGTACTTTTTAGTCATTAGGTGTGTAATGTGGCTCGACACTTACAAGTTGGTGGGTGTGCCCCGCAATCCCACCAACTTGCGCAACTTTCTACTTTTCTATTCTTTCTTAAAAAGTAAGGACAATCTATGCAATAAACTTCACTAATGCATCAGTTAGAGTTGTTCTACAGTGACAAAAGTGAGGAAATTCGATATTATAGTTGCCACCCCTTGCAACCCACCCCAATCAACAGGCATTGGGGTGTGCATTGGGGTCATTGGCCCTAACTCTCATCCCATTTTCCTACACTGCACCACCTCAGCTTGTTTACACATGGGATGGGGTGAGAGTTAGGGCTGATGACTAGCACACCCCGATGCCTGTTGGTGGGAGATGGGGTGGGGTGGGGTGCAAGGGTGACAACCTAATATCAAATTCCTCACTTTTGTTGCTATAGAACACCTAACTGATGCATTAATAAAGATTTTTGTATAGAATATATATATATATATATATATATATATATATATATATATACACACACACACACACATTATACTGGTGCAGTGGCGCCACTATAGTTAGACTTGAACGCACTTTAATGTTAAATACTAAATTTTGTACATTAATAACTGCAACTGTTTAATGGATTTTCAAGAAATTTGGAATGCACATTTTTTGGTGGTAGGTTTCTTGATTTGCCAAGTCGTGTTTTGGTCAGACTTATAGGTTTTGTACGGTGAAGCGCTGACAAACATGTTTTTTGACACTTTTGACATGTGTTTTGCCTATCGTGCTGCGACCACACTGTTTGGTCTTTTTGTTTGAAACTTTCAGGGTAGAAAGAGATTGGGTCAAAAAACAAGCCAGCATTGGCTTGGTGAAAAAATATTAATCCGTTCCAAAGTTATTTAATTTATAATGTTTGTGTTCTGAGCATGCTCAGTTCACTTCATGATTTGTATGCATTTTTTGCGAAAGGGGATTGGGCTCGTGGTCAAGGATTTTGTCAGTTCATGAAAGAGGATTTAAAAAATCCCAGTCTCTGAGGAAAAATTCCCCTTTTGCGAGTTGCCATCTTGCTTTCATTTTTTCCCCCAAACAAAATATTGTAGCTTCCTCCATGGGTGACTTCTTGTTGCAATAAGGCAGGGGTTTTGTTCAGGGTGATGCCCCCTACAAACCTATATCTTTGGTTTGCTTCATTTTGGCCTAAAAATGCCCATTTCAAATTTTGAAATTCTTATTTTGCGACTCACCTCCTATCCTCTTTTGGAGTGGACAATATCCCAGCCCATGAACCGAACCCCTTTTGTGAGGTAGCAAAATTCTTGACCGTCATTTAGGGACCAGATGGCCCTTCTCGTGGATGAGGACTGACTCACTGTCAAGGAGTTTGCTGTCTCACAAAAGGGGATTGGCTCGGGGACTGGGGTTTTGTCAGCTCGCAAACGGGGATTGGGTTTTTGAATCCCCTTTCATGAGCTGACAAAATCCCAGTCCACGAGCTGACAAATTCCCCGTCCGCAAACAATCCCCTTTCATGAAGTCTCAAAATACTTGACCATCACTTAAGGAGCAGATGGCGGAAAGGATTTCTCATGGACAGCAATTTTGACAGCTCGCAAATGGGGATTGATCTCGTGGTGGGGGATTTTGCTACCTCACAAACTAGGATTTTAAAAACTTTGCCACTGCATTGTAAATAAACGGCTTGGTCTTTTGACTTGAAATTTGCAGAGTATTAAGGGGATGCCCTAGAGATGTGAATTGTGTTATTTAGGTGTTGAAAAGTTAATTGGTTCCATAGATATGCTATCACGAAGTTTTGATTTTTCCCATAGGATGACATCGCAGTGCCCATAGCTACTTTCAGAGCATGTATCTCAAAAACAAAGCAAGATCTGGATTTTTCACTACTCACAGCTTTGATCACCTTTAGATGAACTAAGCCACACAAATAAATTTGGAAATCATAGATTACAACTGCAGTGGAATTTTTTTCCTAGGTTGTACAGTTACTGAGATATTTGGCAAATTAGTGTTACAATGGTTCCATCTGAGACCTATTGGGCTACTGTCTGGTTCCGTAGTTATGCATAAGTGGGAGCGCAGGAGCTGGAGGGCCCATGCTCTCACAGACGCATATCATTATGCACAAATTGGCAGTTTGGTGGGAGCACAGGGCCTGGAGGGCTCAGGCTCCCACCAACACATACCAGTTCCCAGGTACATTACACTGCAAATTAACGGTTTTGTCTTTTGGCATGAAATGTGCAGGGTATGAAGAGGGTTTCCCAGAGATGTGACTTGTGCTGTTTGGGTGTAAAAGATTTTATCGGTTCCATAGATATGCCATTATGAAGTTGAGATTTTTCTCTTAGGATAACATTGCAGCGCCCACAGCACTTTTTGGTGCCCATATGTTGGAAATTATGTGAGATACAGATTTCATTGACTAATCTTGCATGGAGGACTCACTGTCATGATTATAATGACACTGGAACTTTTTTCATAGCTGCTATGGTAGCTGAGATATTGGCAAATTAGTGCTACAAGTGTTCCTTGTCCTATAGGGCTGCTGTATGGCTCTATAGTTATGTATAAGTGGCAGCACAGGGTCCGGATGGCCTGCGCTCCCACAGATGCATATCGTTATGCACAAATGGGCAGTTTGGTGGGAGCGCGGGGCCTGACTGACACATACTATTTACTACTTATATTACACTTTTTCAAAAGTAAGGAAATTCATTGCAAAAAACTTTGTTAATGCATCAGTTAGGGTTAAAGCAACAAAAGCTGGTAAATGAGACATTAGGGACGAGCCTCTAACTTCCCAACCGCCCCATCCTTCACAGACCGACAGACGCCAGGGTGTGCCATGGGGTCTTGAGGTCTAACTCTTAACTCTCGTGACTCTAACTGATGCATTAACAGAGTTTTTTTGCAATTAATATATATATAGACACATACAGTGGTAGCCATAGAGATGGTCAGATATTTCCTAAAATGTCTGATATTTCTGGAAATTTACTGCCTGCCTGCAGTACCACTATGGGCCACCAGAGGTGATCTGTTTAGATATTTTGCAAAATACCGTATCTGGAAATATCTGACCATGTTATGGCTGCAACTGTACGGGTCACTGACGTGCCTTTTGAAGGTTTGGTGAAAAAAATATTAATCAGTTCAAAAATTATTAAAGTTAAAAATTTCCCATTATAGCCTATGGGAAAAATTAAATGTCTGGTGTGAGAGCAGTGTATGATTTCATGAAAGCACTTTTGACTTTCGCAAATGGGTTCAGTAGTGTTGTGCTGCCGCCATCTGGTTTTCAGTTAACGACAGGTAAAAAAACACTGTAATTCAAAAAATAATGGTCCTTTGTAAACACCAATAATTGTGCTTACCTAATTGGAGCCAGAAGAATAGGATCCTGGCATTAGATTTTAAAAATAATGCTCAGCAATATGTTTTCTCAGTTTGGCCATTGGAAGTGTCACAAATTTACAAAAGTAAGATTTAGAAACTTTTGCAATTTTGTGAAACTTTCACAAATGTACTTTAGCAAATTTGCAAAAGTTTTAATGAAACTTTTATAAATTTTGTGAAAGCTGCACAAATTTGTGAAAGTACCTTCAGAAAACTGCTGTTTCTTTGCCACTTTTCTGCAAATAAACGGTTAGAACTTTTGGGCTGAAATTTGCAGGTAAAAAGGGCTTGCCCTACAGATGTGCCTTTTGCCAGTTTGGTGATATAAATTACATTGATTTCATAGTTATAATATTTCAAAGTTTAGAAATGTCCCATAGGACAACACTGTGGTGGCCATGGTACTTTTCAGTGGCTATATCTGGAAAATGGTTTGAGATGTATGATTTTTCACTAAACGCTGCTTAGTACACCTAAAGGTCTACTAAGCATGCATGCAGGTTGCCAGGCCGTGATTACAACTGTGGTGGAATTTTTTCCAATGTTCCTGTGGTTACTGAGATATTGCACCATCTGCAACACAAGGGCTACTTGGAATGTCTCTAGACCTGATCCGTGTCTCTACACTTATGGGTAGATGGGAGCCCCGGGGCTACTTTTTTTTTATACTTATTTTTTGTCCCCGTCCTGGGTGGCCCACATTCTTGCTGACCCCCCAGTCCTGTCCACTAACTCACAGCGCCACCTCCTGTATTCCCCCATGGCTTACCCCCCATAGACGGGGAGTGGGGATTTCTCAACCCGCTGACATGGATCCAGTTCTGGAGGGGCCTGTCATTCAGCACAGATGGCATCTGTGGGGGTCAGCAGTCATCCAACTGCCCAGGACCTTTTTCTTCTTAATTTTCTCCTCCCCCACCCAAGAGCCAGAACAAAGGGCATTGGCAATGTCCGAGCTGTGAGCACTTCCACCCAAAGCACACTGGCCAACTGCTCTGTACCAGTCTCTCACATCAGAGACCCAGGAGCTCTGACACCCAGCCACTTCTAGGAGTCAGAGGTGTGCCATCCTCCGTGTTCCTCCTGCCCCGGGAGATGAGAGCTTTCCTCTGGATGCTCAA
Source organism: Neoceratodus forsteri (assembly GCA_016271365.2). Taxonomy (NCBI): domain Eukaryota; kingdom Metazoa; phylum Chordata; order Ceratodontiformes; family Ceratodontidae; genus Neoceratodus; species Neoceratodus forsteri. The sequence goes on from CM028137.1 coordinate 79,913,702, forward strand.
TCCTCTCCTGATCCTCTCCCACCCTGGCTGACCCCTGGTGACCTGCTTGCACCACGAACATGAGTCACTGGCATATCATTAGGTAAGGCATGATGTCTCAGCCCTCCATGCCACTGGGCCAGCATAACCTTGGTATTTTTTAATATTTTGCCACCAAATTTTCAAAATAGCCATTTTTTCACATCATCTCATGAACAGTACAGCCGTCATTTTTCTCAACCTGCCCAAAATGTGTTTTCACACCTGTGGCACAGAATGGCTTTGCAGCTGTGCATAATTACATTTTGCCTTGCATTTCACAATTTCTCTGTACCAGGGTACATGAGGTGGGGTAATAAGATGGCTATGCTGACAATTTGGTCACTGTTGTTTGACACATGGAATTGCATGGCCCAAAGGGCCCTGTGCTTCCACACATACATACATACATATGCATATTTACAGAGGGATTGGAGTGCAGGGTCCTTGGACCCTGCGCTCCTACAGTAAAATAAGGATACTATTATAATATCTCAAAAACTAAGAGAATTCATTGCAAAAAACTCTGTTATTGCATCAGTTAGGGTTCCTATTACAGCAACAAAAATGGAAATTCAGTAACAGGACTCCCAACCCTACCACCCCACCCACCCCCACACCCTCCACATACCAACAGGTGACGGAGTGTGCCTTGGGATCATTGGGCCTAGCTCTCACTCCATTCTCCTATACTGTACCATCTCAGCTTCCTTACACATGGAATGGGATGAGAGTTAGGGACAATGACCCCAAGGCACACCCTGACACCTGTTGGTGTATGGAGGGAGAGAGGTTGGGGTGGCAGGATTGGGAACCCTAACACCAAATTTCCATACTTTTGTCACTGTAATAGGAACCCTGATTGATGTATTAATGGAGACTATTGTAATGGATATATTTAAAAGTGTGTTTTTCATTTTTTTGCCATATTTTGTTGATTTTTGCCCATCACATTGTGGCCACATCATTTGGAATTTTGGCATGAAATTGACAGGATAGAAAAAGGTTGTTCCAAGGAACAAGCTAGCATTGGTTTGGTAAAAAAAAATATTAACCCGTTCCAAAGTTATTCAGTTGTGAAATTTAGGGTTCTGAACATGCTCAGTTCAGTCTATGGAATCTGGAGTACTGTGTGCAGTTCTGGAGACCCAATCTCCACAAAGACATAGACAGGATGGAAGCTGTCCAGAGGAGAGCAACTAAAATGGTGCAGGATCTGCACTGGAAGACACATGAAGAGAGACGAAAGGAGCTTAATATGTATAGCCTCGAGGAAAGGAGGGAGAGGGGGGACATGATTGAAATGTTCAAGTACCTCAAGGGAATCAACAAAGTCAAAGAGGTAGCATCTTTCAAAAAGAGGTGTGCAAGAACAGAGGGCACAATTTGAAGATGGGAAGCGGCTCAGAGGTAATTTAAGGAAGTATTTTTTCACAGAGAGGGTTGTGGATGCATGGAACGGCCTTCCAGAGGAGGTTGTGGAGTCAAAATCAGTGGTGGAATTCAAGCATGCATGGGACACTCATAAGGCAATTCTAGGGGGTGGGGTAGGAAGAAGTAGGCTGTTGGTTAACTAGGATCTGCAGCTTATCCAGTAGGTAGGGAAATGGGCAGACTAGGTGGGCCAAGCACCTTATCTGCCGTCAAATTCTATGTTTCTATGTTTCTATGGAATATATGTATGTTTTGTGAAAGAGGATTTGGCTCAAGAACAGGGATTTTGATAGCTTACGAATGGGGATTTTGACAGCTCACAAATGGAAATTGTGTTCACTTTGTGAATTAATAACTTCACAACTGTTCTTTCAATTTATATGAAATTTGGCATATGAACATACGAAATACCAGCAGAAACAGGCCTCATGGTCTTTCCAGTTTGCTTGATTATGCAGCTAGCCCCTCAACTTGCAGCTGTCCCACCCTCCCCTTCTCATAACCACCCCCCCACTCTGTCCCACCCTCTCTTAATGCTCCTATCATTCTACTTGATACCACCTCCTCGTGCAGAGTGTTCTACTTATCTACCACCCTTTCCATGAAAAAGTGTCTCCTAATTTCCCTCCTGAATCTCCCCCCCTCCAATCTCAGCTAATTCCCTCTCATGTCCCTCCCCCTTCTGAACTGCAGAATCCCTTCTGTATTAATCATGTTGATACCCTTTAGGTACTTAAAGGTTTAGATCATATCCCCCTATCCCTCCTCTCTTCCAGGGAATACATTTGTAGCTCTCCCAGCTTCTCCTCATGGGATTTCCCCTAAAGTCTTTGTATCATCTTTGTTGCCCTACACTGCACCCCCTCCAGCAATCTGATGTCCCTCTTCAGGAATGGACACAAGTACTGCACACAGTATTCCAGGTGCGGCCTGATCAGTGACCTGTACAGGGGTAGGGTCATTTCTCTGTACCTGGAGGAGATTCCCCTTGCTATGCACCCCAGCATCTTATTTGCCTTTGCAGCTGCCTTTCTGCACTGAGCTGAGTGGATCATATTCCCCGTTACTAGTACCCCTAGATCCTTTTCCTCCACTGTGCTTACCAACTTTACTCCTCCCAACTGATATTTCTTCCTCTGGTTCCTTGCTCTGAAGTGCAGTACCTTGCACTTCTTGGCAATGAACTCCAACTGCCATGTCTCCAACCATTCCTGAAGTTTGGTCAGGTCTTCTTGCAGCCCCCTCCATGTCATCTACCACTGCACCAATCTTAGTATCGTCTGTGAACAGACTGATCCTACTCCAGACCCTGTTTGAGATATCAGCTATGAATATCCCAAACAGCACCGGTCCCAGTACTGAACCCTGGGGCACCCCACTCATAACGTCCCTTGGGGATGAGATTCACCCCCACCACTGCCACCACCCTTTGCTGCCTACCCCTCAGCCAGTTTGTGTTCCAGTTGACCATTTTTGTCCCCATCCTAATGTATTCCAGTTTTCCCCCCAGCCTCCCATGTGGCACCGAGTCAAAGTCGAGTCAAAGCCCTTGCTGAATTCCAAATATAGGATGTCCACTGCAAGGCCCCTGTCCAGTTCCCTGTTAACCCAGTCATAGTACTCGACTAGGTTTGTCTGGCAGGATCTGCCCACTACAAAACCGTGCTGATGGACTTCTTTGTGTGCTCATCTTTGTCCCCTTGCCCTCCTGATTTCCTAAGCCTCCAGAATGCTTTTCTCTTGGCCCTCACCCCTTCCATTACCTCCTGAGTCAGCCAGCTCGGTTTCTTTGCTTTCTCCTTCTTGCTCCATGTCCTGGTGCTGGTCCCAGTAGCCTCTGCCAGCCCTTTCTTAATGATATTCCATTTTTGGCTGGTACTCATGCATGTCTAAATTCCCACCAGATGCTCAACCAAAATTCCCCAATCCTTTTAAAGTTCACTCCCTTAAACTCGATCATCCTGGTACCTGTTCCTCCAGTTACCCTTCCCATATTGGATGTCAGCCACACTGTACGATGGTCGCTCCCAGCCAAGGGGTCCTCCACTTCCAGATCCCTTACAGCCTCCCCATTTGTTAATACCAGGTCCCGAGTCCTACCCTCCCTAGTAGGCTCATGGACCAAATGCACCAGGAAGCAGTCCTGAATTGCATCTAGTAATCTCTGCTCATTTGCACACATGGTAGTTGGGGTGTTCCAGTCCACCCAAAGGGAGGTTGAAGTCCCCCACCACTATGGTGTCCCCCTTTCTACAGACTCTTCTAATTTGCTCAGTCAACTCCCTAGCAAGGTCATCCCCCTGAGTTGGTGGCCTGTACACTGCTCCCACCCTCAGTGTCTATCTTTTAGAGTCTTGAAACTGCATCCATGGGGCCTCTGTCCTGCCCTCCACCCCCTCTTCTCTTATACACCTTATCCCTTCCCCTCACATAGATCACCGCACCCTCCTTTCCCCCTAATCCTATCCTTTCTGAATATCCTGTACCCTGGGATCATTATATCACAATCCTGGTTCTGGGTGGCCCATGTCTCTGTGGTGGCCGCAATGTCCACCCTCCCCACAGCCAAGAGAGCCTATAGTTCACCTGATTTGTTACCTAAGCTTCTTGCATTCAGCAAGACCACTCTTCAACCTGTGTCTTTCTCTCCCCCACCCTGGTTCCCCTTCCTAATCTCTCCTTGTTTCCCCACCTCAAATACCTCTCTGATAGCTTGGGGGGCTAGGCCACTTGGCTCACCCCCCTCTGGGATCCTTGCCTGTCCTTCCACAATCCCCCCACCTAGTTTATATCTATTCTTGATGCTATGTACCCCTTCAACCTCTGCTTTAATAGTCCTTTCCTCTCCCAACTCAGGTACAACCTATCCCCTACATCTACATCCTTATTTGCCCAAGAACTTCCCCGGTCCCCCACTGCCCCATACCCCTTAGACTGACACCATTCCCACAGTGATTTGTTGAACTCCGCAATCCTCTCTTTCTTGCAGTACTTGTGCAGGGTACAGAAGCACCTCTGAAAAGGCCACTGATTCCCCCACTTCCTCACATAGTCCTCCTAATTCCTCAAACCTCCTCCTCACTACTTCTACCATCTCCCCTGCCCAGTCATTCGTGCCCATATGTACCACTACATGCAGTTTCTTCCTGCCCCTCTTTGTGCAGTTGAGAACCGCCTGCCCCACCCTGTCCACCATTAGTCCAGGTATAGCCTCCACCCATATTCTACTATGCCTCTCCCCTCTGCAACCCCCTCTGATCCCTTTAAGTATGGAATCACCAATCACTAGTACACTCTCTTCCTCATTCCTTGTCCCTGCCCCACCCCTTTCCCAGGGTATCCACTCTTAGAGCATGCCAGATCACTAACTCCACCCTTCCTCCCTCCCTACTGCTCTCTGCCCCTTCTCCCCATCCTGTCCCCTGCCTCTTCACTGCTCTCTCCCTATCCCCCCACATCCCTCGCCTCCACCCTGCCCCCCCACTCCACCCCTGTTGTCTACTCACCAGCAGTGCTTCTCTCCCCTATATCCAGTCACCCTTTTCTGACTGACTCCTGACCCTTGTGGGTTTCCCTCTTCCTCCCTCTTTTGCTTCCTTCTGGAGATCAGTCTCTTCTTCCTCCTCCACCAGTGTCGTCAGCTCAGCAAACCTATTTCCTGCCCATCCTGCTTGACTGTGCCTCTGCTCCCTCCCCCAGCTCTAGCCTTGCCACTAATGCTAAGCCCCTTGTTTGTTCCTCTCCTGCACTACCTCCCTCCCCATCACTTCCCTTGAGCCACTGTTACTCCCCTGCAGTGTCCTCCTGTTATTTCCTGGATGTGACCCTCCGGCCTCCAGGCACCTTCCCCTTCCCCTCATCCTCTCCACCTCTCTACCCAGCCACAGCACTTCCTCCTCCAGCCTCCTCAGCCAGATACAGATTGGACACCCTCTTAGCCTCCACAATATGTTAATCCAAACTGCCACCCCACATCCATTACAGCCCACTATCCTAGCCATGATACCAGTACTAACCACAAAATACAGTTCTATCTATAAGTTTCTAACCAGTCCAGTCCCTACTTAAAAACACAATGCCAACTTCACTTGCAGTGAAGCATAAAACACTATTAACTATGATACCATACCATCCATATGTTTCCCAGAAAAATACAGCATGAGGTGCTGCACCTAAGTACAAAACACAGTACTATCTGTAAGTCTTTAACTTTTTACCTCTTTAACCAGAGCTACACATCACTCTATAACATTACAAAGAACAATTCCCTTTGTTAGGGCACGTTAGTGGATTCACCTGATAGTGCTTTCCACCAATCCCAATGCAGCACTGCCCCAATAAGTGTGGACAAGCTGTGGCTGTGCCCTCACAGACTAGAGGTGTCCTGCTATGCTAAGTTTCAGGTTGATTGGGAGTGCACATTTGGAGATAGTCCAGTTGGTTAACCCACAAATGGCAGTTGTATGACCAGCTGGAATGGCACAGATTAACTGAGAGTAGTCATGAACACTTGTTGGCTTTTATATGTAGGAGCCTGTCAGGTAGATATCCAGGCTACATTATGGACAAGTTGATATACAGAAATAAATTGAGCTCATTAAGAAATGGTAAAGTGCCAGACCTGGAGCTGCCCAGATGTGACCTGGATATCGGCCACCAGTCCGTATATTATAGAGGGATACTGGATGGAATGCAATTCTTTCATGACTGCGTATGGGTAATGTAAATAAACTTTGGTCATGTATAAAATCCTGGTATAGGAAAGGGATACAACAGAAAAGGCAATGCTGTGTACCTACATAATTGAAATTTATATGGCAGCATAGAAGAAGGAGTAGAGAGAACGTGTGTTGGGGTAGGGGCAGAGTATAAACTTGTGTATTGTGTTTGTTTTCCTTTTTCCCTTTTTAGCTAAGACTATATTGTACATTTTGTTTTATACAGTTGCTATGATGGTGGTGTATATATTTTAATACATGTATGGTTTGTTAGTTTTAAGTTGACATTTTTTGTATATTGTTGGGGACCTCGCTGAAAATGATTTTACTCAACCAAGTTAATCCCTTATTCATATGATTTTGGATGAATACAAATGTTTTACTACTACTACTACTACTAGATATTCAGCCCCAAAATGTGTACATGTTTTGTCAAATTCTTGCTTCGATGGTTTCACTTTGTGCATTAATAACTTTGAGCTGGTCCTGCAATTTACATGATATTTGGCATGTTCACTTAAAGCCAAGAGGTCTACTGATCTGCCAAGTTTCTCTTAGATAGGATGTACACAACTGGAGATATACAGTCCCAAAATGTGTACATCCAGATGTTGTCAAAGTCTTGCTTCGATTCTTTCATTTTTTGCATTAACAACTTCTTAGCTGTTCCTAAAATTTATATAAAATGTAGCATGTGTCCTCACAAAATAATGTGTCTTTTAACCTGCCAAGTTTCAGTAAGATAGGGCATATACATCTGGAAATGTACAGTCCCAAAATGCATACATCTGGATGTTTTGTCAAATTCTTGTTTCAATCGTTTCACTTTGTGCATTAATTCATTTTGTGCATAAATAACTTTGCAGCTGTTCCTGCAATTTTCATGAAATTTGGCATGTGCCCTCATAGACAATAGTTATTTTCTCCTGCCAAGGTTCAATTAGCTAGGGAGTGCACATCTGGAGATATGCAGTCCCAAAATGTGTACATCTGCATGACTTATCAAATTCTTGCTTCTATTGTTTCACTTTGTGCCTTAATAACTTTACAGTTATTCAAGCAGTTTACAAGAAGTTTGGCAAGTGCACTCACAGGCTATTGAACATTACTTGTGCCATGTTTCAGTAAGCTAGGAATGCATATCTGAAGATATGTAGTCCCAAAATGTGTACATCTGCATATTTTGTCAAATTCTTGCTTCAATTGTTTCACTTTGTGCATTAATAACTTCGTAGATCTTCCTACAATTTACGTGATATTTGGTACGTTCTCTTAAAAGTAAATGATCTATTGATTTACTAAGTTTTGTTTAGCTAGAATGTACACAACTGGAGATATACAGTCCCAAAATGTGTACATCCAGATGTTTTGTCAAATTCTTGCTTTGATTGTTCAATTTGTGCATTAATAACGTCTTAGCTGTTTTGGCAATTTATATGAAATTTACCATGTGATCTCACAGATGAATGGTCTTTTTACTTGCCAGGTTTAAATTAGATGGGGAGTGCACATCTGGAGATATGTAGTCCCAAAACATGTACATCTGCATATTTTGTAAAATTCTTGCTTCTATTATTTCACTGTGTGCATTAATAACTTTACAGTGGTTCCAGCAGTTTACTAGACATTTGGCAAGTGCCCTCACAGATAATTGGTCATTTCTCCATGCCAGTTCCAGTTACATAGGGATTCCATTTCTGGAGATATGCAGTACCAAAATGTGTACATCTGCATGTTTTGTCAAATTCTTGCTTTGTTTCACTTTGTGCATTAACTTTGCAGTGGGTCCAGCAGTTTACAAGAAGTTTGGCATGTGCCCTCACAGACTGATGGTCTTTTGATCTGCCAAACTTCAGTTTGAGTGGGAGAGCATGTCCTGAGATATACAGTCTCAGAATGTGTACATCCCTATGTTTTATCAAATTCTTGCTTTGTTTCAATTTGTGCGTTAATTAACTTCACAGCTGTTCCTGAAATGAACACACACAATTTGGTTCAGGTGATATACATGGAATTTGCCATGCCCCATCATGAAGCAGACATCTCATTAAGTTGTAAGTTTCATTTCACTTGCATGTGAGGGAATGGAGATATAGTGTCCCAAAATGTGCAAATCACCTTTTTTTTATGTTATAGTGGTGTGGTCACACCACTATAGTTAGGGTTGAGTAAGCAGTTTAATGTTAAACCCCAAATTTTGCACCTTAATAGCTTTTCAACTGTTTAATAGATCTGCACGAAATTTGGAATGTGCGGTCTTGTGTGATAGATCTTTTGATCTGCCAAGTTGCATTTCAGTCGGACTTGCAAGTTCTGTTCAGCGAAGCACTGAAAACCCATTTTTCGTTTTTTTTGGCACTTCTTTGCTGATTTTTTGCCCATCACGCTGCAGCCACACCATTTGGTACTTTGGTCTGTAATTTTCAGGATAGAAAGAGGATTGGTCAAAGAACAATCCAGCACTGGTTTGGTGAAAAAATATTAACCCGTTGAAAAGTTATTTAATTTTGAAATATCAGGTTCTTGCCATGCTCAGTTCACTCCAAGATTTATATGTAAGTTTTGCGAAAGGGGATTGGGCTTGTGATCAATGATTTTGTCAGCCCATGAATGGGGATTTATAAAATCCCAGTTCATGAGGAAAATTGTTTCGTTCATGAGCCGCCATTTTGTTTTCATTTTTTTTTAACCAAACAAAATGTTGTAACTTGCCCCACGGGTGACATCTTCTATAAGTAAGGCATGGGTTTTGTTTAGGGTGATGCTCTCTAAAAACCCATTCCTTTGGTTTGCTTTGTTTTGGCCAAAAGAATGGGCATTTTAGATTTTAAATTTCTTTGTTCACGACTTGCTTCTGATCCTTGTTCACAAGGTGATAAAATCCCCATTCACGAGCTGATCCCCTTTTGCGAGGTAGCAAAATCCTTGATCACGACATTGGGACCAGATGGCCCTATCTCGCGAATGAGGATCGGCTTGCAAATGGGTATTTTGTCACCTCGCAAAAGGGGATTGGGTTTTTGAATCCCCTTTCATGAGCTGACAAAATCCCCTTTCATGAGCTGTCAAAATCCCCATTTGCGACCCGATCCCCTTTCGCAACCTTATCGTAAATAAAGATTGGCTCACGAACGGGGATTTTGATACCTCACAAAAGAGGATCGACTCGAGAATGGGAATTTTATCAGCTCGTGAAAGGGGTTTGCTTTTTTAATTCCTCATTCGTGAGCTGACAAAATCCCCCACAGCGACTTTCAGTGCCCGTATCTTGGAAACGATGTGAGATACAGATGTTTTGCTACCCGCAGCCTAAGCACATGTAGAGGTTTCGAAGTCATGATTACAGCTGCCGTGGAATTTGTTTCATAGCTTGTACGGTTACTGAGATATTGACAAATTAGTGTCACAAGGGTTCCTTTTAGGCTCCATAGGATTACTGTATGGCTCCATTGTTCTGTGTAAGTTCTCCATGTCAGCCTCTTTACACATGGAATGTGGTGAGAGTTGGGTCTGATGACCCCATGGCACACTCTGATGCCTGTTGTTGTGTGGAGGATGAGGGAGTGGGAGGGATAGAGGCTCAACCCTAACATCTCATTTCCCCACTTTTGTCACTTTAACCCTAACTAATGCATTAACGAAGACTAGTACACAGCAGCCATGTACCAAAGAGCTTTCCTGTACTATCCTCCTACAGTAACTTGACAAAAATCAGGGAGTTTTCTAATCTGTTTGGAGGGACTTTCCAGGAAAGACATCGGCCATGTAGTTTCTGGGGAACTAAAAGGGGAACAACCGCCATATAGCTTCCTTAGTAACTAACAACTCAAGTGATGCATGTTACGTAGAGTATACCAAGAAATGGTTATGTGGTTTTTAGTAACACTAGTAGTTACTACATGGAATTTTCATTTTGCTGCATTTGTGGTTGGAGCTGAAATGTTATTTCACCATCTTGTGGTCAGAATAGTTGGTATCTTTGATGCCTCTTGTGAGTACTGCTAAAAGTTTTTTATAAACATTTTGCAAAAGATATGCTAGAGTTCACTTCACTTTGACTTTAGATTGCTGCCTGTCTAATTGAAAATCCAGAGTGCTTTGGTCTGGCTGGTCCAGGTCCTTGGGAAGACTTCCCTGGTGTCACCTGCACCGTTTTTATAAAAAATAATTCATAAGCGATTGTGTGCTTCTGAATCTTTATTGCACATCCTTGGTGTGTGATGTCCACATAAACCTTTTGAGCTTCACTCTTGAGGTTTATCTGCCATCGTACTATTTGATGGTGTAAAAAAAATACTCAATAAAACACAGTTGCCTATCTCTTATTCTCTTTATAATAACTGGGTTCCTCTTTTTCCAATAGGGAAACTGTGGTGTAATTCGCCTTAATAAAGAAGTGTTTATTATGGCAAACACGCACAGTTTCCCTCACTCTGCACATGCGCCCCCACAGATGCGTGCTTCCCAACTGCTCTTTCTGCTTCCCTTATCACCTACTCAACCACCAGAGGAACTCAGTGGTAAGTTATTTTAAAAACAAATATAGAAACATAGAAACATAGAAGTTGACGGCAGATAAGGACCGCAAGGCCCATCCAGTCCACATTTCCACATATTGGTGGATAAGAAAATACTTTAAAACAAGTTTAAAATCTCACCCAATGAAAGTGTGATGTCTGTCCGAAAATGGAGCCGGACTGCGGACTCACTGAAGCGCCTACTATTTTATATAAATGCTGTGTTGAAAAAAGCGACACTCAGCAATTATATAAAGTAAAATATGGGGTGGAGTGTGTAAACTCAAAGTTTACACACACCCAAGGGGTTGGATGCTTTCGCAAACCCCTCGAGCTTGCTCTCAGGGTTTATGTAGCATCTAACCCCATATGTGTGTGTGTGTGTGTGTGTGTGTGTGTGTGCGTGTGTATAAGCCACTCATTTGTGTGTGTGTGTAAACCACCCCATACTTCATTCTATATATAATAACTGGCTTCCCCTTTTTCCGACAGGGAAACCGTGCTGTAATTTGCCATAATAAAGGAGTGTTTATTACAGCAAACATGCTTACAGTTTCCCTCGCTCTGCACAGGCAACCCAACGTCACTCTTCCTCCCGGACCACTGGCTGCCTCGTCTTTCCTCCTGAAATGGAACTGCCACTCGGTCTCGGCAGTAAGTGACTGGAATGAACAAATAAAATAAATAATAAAATTAAAAACTAAAATTTCAGCTCAGGACAGAAATAAAGGAATAAAAAAGTTAAAATACATAAATACAAATGACCTCATACTGTGTGCTAAACCTAAGTGGACTGCGGCTGCACAGGAACATCTTCTTTATTTTATATAATTGCTGTGGCAAAATAGGGAAACCCAGCAATTCTATAAAATAAAATATGGGGTGGTGTGGGAAAACCCAAAGTTTACACACACTATCAGGTTTAAATGCTTTCACAAGCCAGCTTCGCTTTCAGGATTTATGTAGCATTTAACCCCTCGGGTGAGTGTAAACATCTCATTACACACACCACCCCATACGTTATCCTACATTATACAATGGGCTTTAAAATCAAGACATGTGATTTGTTAACTGGCACCTTTGCAGCATTGTAAAATTCAGCATTACCAATGCAAAAGGTACCATTCAGCCGCCTTTCTAAAATAAATCTGACACCAAATGTTAGAGGTGAGAAACCACCATCTTTAATGCCTGCTAAGCAGCATGTAATGTGTGTTTTTTATAGCTTATGGCTGCTCCACACTTAGCCCTCTTGCCGCTCGCAGCCAGCCCAATACACTTCATTCAATTGAAATATGCGGCCATTGCTGCTCAGAATCCCCAAGAGAACTGCATACTTTTTTTTACCCTGACCCAGCCAGCTCAACTGAAACATGTGGCCGTTCCTGTTAGGAACCCTCACAAACGCCTCATACGTTTGTTACCGCATCCGAGCAGTGGAGAACAGCTAGGGAACAATTTTTCAACACACCAGAAATGTAATTTTTATCATACCTGCATTTTCTCTGTATCTCTATCACCACTACATTCCCGATCTCTCACTCCACTCCCACTCGCACCATTCCCTCTGTCTGTCACTCCACTCCCACTTCATTCCCGGTCTGTTGTCTACCTGTACTCCTGCTGCCGCCTTGCAAATAATTTAAATAAAATAAAAATGGAAAAAAAAGCTCAAAAGAAATTCTCCTGAGGTACATAGTTACTGTCTCCTGTCTGAACAGTTGAACCCAGAAGCACACAGTCTCTGGTGACACCTGTTACTGTTTTCAGCAGTGACACTCACTTATCTGTCCCATGATGTCTCTGTAAAAAAAAAAGTAGCCCACAACTGCAGTCCTTTCTTTAATGGCAAAAGAAAAAAATCACCCAAACAAAACAGCACTTCTCTACATCGTTGCATTATGATAAACAGGGAACTATTTTTTGTGGTGGAATGACAAATCTTATAAAAATGTTTAAAACTGGAACAAATCTATCTTTATTTTCATCTTTGCTATAAAAAATGAAGGGGAACATTGTATAATCACAATAAACCACTCCAGGGTGTGGCTGATACTGGGATTTATCCACTCCTGGATGGTTTGGTCACTCGGCCTGCGGCCGCATGACCGAACCACACCAGGCGTGGATAAACCCAACATCGCCCACACCCTGTCATGGTTTATTGCTTAATTTTATAATCCCTTCCAACACTGGAATAACCTTTATGTGGATCCAGTACAGTCCTGTTGATTATTTTGGTAATTATTGTAACCACCCAGTCCCCTGGGGGTTACAAGAATCCCCTCAGTGCTAGTGCTAGGTAGGGACAGGCAGCTGGTGAATAGCCAGTTAAATGGTTTGTTCACCTACTCACTCTCTTGTTTACTTGGCTTCAGCTGAGAGGAGAGAAATGAGGTCATTTTAGAACTCTCACAGCAGCAGAAGCCACAGCTAGCTGGAAAGTGGGATGGAATGTTAGAGTAGTGTGGTAGTTAGAGCTGAGAGTTTGAAGTGAGAAGAAGGGTAGAGCAGTTCTCTGCCTGTGGGCTCCATCCTAGTGGTCCCTGATTTTCTCTCCCTAGTCTGGTCTATTCCAGCTTGTCTACTGATGTAGAGGCGACTGTTTCGTCACAGGATTCCTGTTGTTCTCCCCAGGGAGGGGAGGAAAAAGCACTGGTAAATTGTGTGGATTGCAAGGCCATTCCATGTTCAAACCAAGATGTTTTCTAGCTGCCTGAAAGGTTTCAAGAAGGTTTTTTTCTCCTGATAATTTCTTCTTCATGAGAGGAACTGAAAACTTTTCCATGGGTCCAGTGTCTGAACAAAGACACATCTACAACGCTGTGAGTACACGTGGTGTAGAATGTCATTATGCCAGGTTGTCTTAGAAGTGTAGCGTCACGAGCAAGGGACTAGAACAGAATTTTCCTGGACAATGTCATGTTTTACAATACAAGGGTAATGTCTGGGGCTGCAGGCCAAGTTTCCAGTGTCAGTGCTAACCAGTGTTGTATCAACAAACTGGATTTTCAGGAAAGGATGGAAAGCTAGGAGTTGGGAGCAGAGAGTGGGAGACCCCCTGTCTTTGTGAACAATCCAGAAGCTGACATGATTCAGAGTTAGCACAGAATAAAGTCTAGAAAATACTTGAAAAGTCTAAAGTACAAGTCTGGAAAACACTGTAACAGTCTAAGGTATAAGTCTACATCAGTTTAAATGGGGTTCTGTTACACAAGAGATATTGATCTCATTAATAGAGAACTTGCCTCTGACTTTGCATCCCTTGAGGGCTGGTTCCACAGCAACCATCTTGTTCTCAACATGAAAAAAAATCATTGTATGCTATTCTCCTACCGTACTCCCTCAAAGCTTATGCCCGCACCTCTAAGCATTTTGTCCCTTAATGGCGATACCCTAGAGTCTGTCCATTCCTTTAAGTAACTGGGCTTCACCTTGGACACTGCGTTCTCCTTTAACACTCATGTCTGTAACCTGATTAAATCCCTTAACCAGAAACTTGGACTCCTCTATCGTATTCGTCCTTTTCTTACCTCCATCTCCTGCCTTAAGATTGCCTCCTCGTCTCTTCTTCCCCTCCTAACTTATGGTGCTCCTTTGTTACTCTCTACCAGTTTCTCTTCCCTGTCACTTCTTACCCAGGCTTATCATAGGGTTGGAAGATTTGCCATAGAGGCTAATTCCCGTACACACCACTATGACATACTCTACTCACTGGGCCGGTTAACATATGAAGCTAAATTAAAGTATTACTCCACGAGTCTCATGTATACATTTGTCAACATTGCCACGCCTCCATGTCTTAGTAAATTAATTTGTCTTAGACACATATCTCATGCCCTTTGCTCTGCCTCTCTCCCCCTTCTCGTCTTACCAAACCTGCACTAACCATCGCCTGTAGGTCCTTCACTTATGCAGTAATATCATGCTGGAACTCCCTTCCTCCCTCCATCCTGTCTTGCTCCTCACTCTCTCTATTGCAATCTAACCTGTTTCCCTCTCCCTCAGTCACTGTGTCATGCTTCTGCTTCTGATGATATCTTTTCTGCCTTCAGATTCTCATTGATTCTGGTCATCCTGAAACTGACCTGTAACTTTTAATTACCTACGTGTAAATATCTATTTTTTGTTACCTGTTATATTCAGTCTCTCACAGCTCATGTTCATATCATAATTGCCTTGCAATATGTTATTACTGATGTATATATATATATATATATATATATATATATATATCTGCTTTGCTAGCTGTTATAAACTGTTGCTTTTATATTTCTGTATGTTTTATAATTCTTTATCACCTAGCTGCTGTATGTTAATTTTGATTTTTACTGTAACAGAATTCCCTTGTTTTTGCACTGTATTGTATTGTTTGTTGCTGCACTCCTGGTTTGACCCTGAAAAGGGGACTGTAATTGTCTCAGTGGACTTACCCAGTTACCAAAACTCAAATAATAAATAAGTAAGCAGAGATAATGTGAATGTTTTCAGTCAGAACAAGGTTCAGCTGCCCTAAGCAGAGGGAATGCAAATGATGGTGTAATGTCTCACAAGTACGATGTCCCACACCTGTAGGAAAATAGATGTTGTAGGAAACGTAATGTACTGCCATGCCTAAAATTTTGCCAAGCATGTTATTCTGCCATGCAGGTGATTCCTTTTTAAAGTCAGTGTCTAGCTGTAGCAAGCCTATGCTGGCCACCCAAATCTTTTCAATACCATCTTTACATCTAAAATAAAGACCCACTGAAGAATCCCATCTGAATGTTTGGACATTGCAGTTATTGCTCCTGTGTGGATGTACTGGGTACCCTTCCAGGTACTAGATCTGGCCTGTACCTATCAGAATTCTCTCCCCAGGACCCAGGATCTTTAACCTGACCACACCCCCTTGTTCTGAATAGTGAGCCTGGTATAATTTCCCAAAGCCAGGGTTTGATACCAAATTTAAGCATTGGCATGCCAGCTACGGATGCCAGGAATTCAGCCAAGGGTTGCTAGCTTAAGAATAAAGTAGCCGGGGTCAGGGTTACATTATGTTAATGTCCCCTTTTGTCACTGGCAGCTGGGCCCTCAACAGTGCCATTTATCTCAATTATCCCGGGGCCATCATGATGCCTTGGACTGTGGATCTGCACTGAGACCATCAAATACCTCAAGGTATAAATAAGGCACAACAGGTAGCATCTTTCATAGAAGAAGATGTTCAAGAACAAGGGGCCATGATATGAGAAAAGAAGGGGATAGACTCAGGCGTAACGTGAGGAAGTATTTTTTCACACAAAGTGTGGTGGATGCATGGGACAGCCTCACTGTAGAGGCTGTGGTGGCAAAAATGGTAGGGGAACTCAAAAATGCATGGGACAGACATAAAGGAACTCTAGTTATAGGAAAGAGAGGGTAAGGAGGGTAAGCTGCAGATCATTTAGGATCTGCGGTATATGATACAGGCAAGAATAACAGGCTGACTAGTTGGGCCAAGCAGTACTTAGCTGCCATCAGATTCAATGTTTCTACTGTGTCCCTATGTAAGAGGACAATTAGTGGAGGGTTGGGGAAGCTGATTGACCACATAGCCATGGGGCCATTTTCCTTCTTCTCAACCCCCCTTTTCCCAAGGCTGTTTGATGGGCTTTCTGGGATGATGATTTCTTGTTTTAAAAAAGGGATTGTATTTTTGAGCTAGAATAAGGTTGTTGCTAAGAACCAGCTTTCCTAACATAGTGTTGTAATTCTGATAGAACATCTGAATTATACAATGGGCATAAAAATACAGGAATCTGATTGGCTGGTTGTCACCTTTTGAGAGTGGTAAAATTCAGCATCACCAATGCAAAAGGTGCCAGCCTGCCTCATTTAGAATGCCAGTCAACATTGTATCACTACATTCCTGGAATGCCACCCACATAGACCGCCATTTTACAGTCTCGCTAAGCGATGAAAAGTCTGTCCTGAACCTCAAAAATGGAAACTAACTTTAAAATCAGCTACGCTCAGGAGCATGAATATATATTCACCTCACTGCAGTATTACAGAGGTGAAACCCAAATAGACAGTGAATCCATTACAGAAAATGTACCTTTGAGTGACAAGTCCATACAGGTCTCTGAAATTGGTGACCATCAGCTGTCAAATCCTGTCAGGGAGTCAATTTCCAGTGCACCTGCTGAGGAGAACTCCATGGCAGCAGTCACTGATGCTCTGACTCCAGCGACTACAAAAAAAGAGAATGACTCTTCAACAGAAAGAAACGAAGTACCAGCAGTTCCTAACTTAAACAATATTATGACTGCTAACCTGACTAAAAGTGACATCAATACTGCACCATCCAGCACAGAAAATGTAACTAAAAGGTATTCTGAAAAACCCAGAAGTGAAAACCTGAGTCGCCATGAGGGAAACACTAGTAGTGGCAGAGTAAATGAAAATATGTACAAATAACAAAAAGAGCATACCACTGGCAGCAGTACTGTAATCCCTATAAAAAAAAATAATGAAAGGCACTACATCAGACACATCATCAGTACTGACAGCAACTGTACTGCAACGTCATGTAGATCTGTCAGAAGCAGAAATAATAACCCTCAAACTTCAGAGAAACCAAGAAACCACACAGAAACAAATGGAATGGGCAGTAAATGTTTTTCAGGACTGGTGCCATCAAAAGAATGTCACAATCAACCTAGCAACTGCACCTATCCCTGAGATCAATGCAATCCTGAGAAACTTCCATGGGTCTGTCCATAACAGTAGTGGCTGTGAATATGTTTTGTCCAGCTATGTGAATGTGCGATGTGGCCTTAACAGGCATCTAAATGATCCCCCAATCAGTCGTTCAGTTAACATCATGAATGACACGGAATTAAGCTCTGCAAACAATGCTTGTAAAGGCGTAGTAAAAAAATATCGCCGTGAAGGTAAAGACAGAGCAGTCCATCACCATGCCTTAACCCTCAGTGAGCTAACACAACTAAGAAATAGTGAAGCCATTAGTCCCACTTCTGCAATCAGCCTAGTAAGAAAAGTCTGGTTAGATATCATGCTTCACTTTGCCAGACATGGCAATGAAGGCATCAGGGCCTTAAATGTGGATTCCTTCACTAATTCACTAAAAATATCACCGACAGCTTAATCTGGTTCAAGGTCACTTGGCATTCATCTGTATCCCCTCCCCCGGGTCATGCCTGACAATAGACAGGATTTGTCTAGTGCACTTACCTGGTCAACAAAAACTAAATAAATAAATAAATAAAAAGCAATGAAGATGGTGTATGGCACATAACAAAAACATTTAACGAGGTAACAAAAAAACACTAGCAAACTAATGACCCAACAAGACAGTGTACAAGGGGCTACATGTTTGAACAATGAGGTGTTCCTTTATGCCCAATAGAAAGTTATTTGAAATATATATCAAAATTGCCCTCTAAACCATGCTCACTCTTCTGCCATCCAAAAAAACAAAAGCAAGAGGTTCTAGACAAAATGGATGTTTGGTACACCCATGAACCTATGGGTGTGAACTATTTGGGAAACATGCTGCCATGTATTTGTACAGAGGCCAGCCTAGAAAATATTTACACTGACCACTGCCTAAGAGCCACAGCTGTGACACTCCTGAGTGATATTGGCATGGAGGCATGGCAAGTTATGTCAATCACAGGACATAAATGCGAGTCCTCCTTGCACAGCTACTGGTAACCAAAACTGGCAGACTATCAAAATTGGGGCTCCATAATAGCATACAAGAAGAACAAAAACCAAACAACTGCTCCACAAGCTCTGACATCTGATAAAATGACCCATGCAAAAATTCCTCACTGGCCTGAGAGCCCAACGGGAAGCCCAAGTAACGTCCCTCTTTTAGCAAAGCAAGCTATGACCATCACACAAACAGTAATCTGGAGCCAAACAAAGCATAATGAACTGACTTTTTTTCCCGAAGAAAGTCTTCCTCCTGACACCATGAGTATTCTAGCCCTTCAGCACTTACTGCAAGGAACTGCAGCTGATGATCTGCATGACAGCCATGTTGCACAACATACAATGTAAGCAGGATGTTGCAAACCAACAGAAGTTTCCCATCAAGCCGAAAGAAACCAATCAACTAAGACCGCAGCATGCAGCGTCAACCAAGCAGTTAAAAAATTAATTAACTATGGAACAGTGAACTTTTACTGTGGACCAAACTAACATGCAATTTATCACAAAACCATTTAGAGAAAATTTGAAATATGTTTTAAAAAATGGCAATATTTGATTTTGTAATGCCATTGTTAACCATTCACCCTTCCCTGGAAGCTGCAAAGACCTTCTTAAAGCAATCTAAATGTTACAGCTGTTGCTGTACTTAATTTTTTGCCTTATTACTTAACTGTTCATGTTAGAATACAAATCTTAAAAATGTTTTTTATTGCTCGAGTCAGAGCAAAAAAAAATAAAAAAAAATTATTTTATTCATTTTTAGAAAGTTATGTTGTTTATCAGTGTTGCTCATTTCGTTCATTTTTAGAAAGTTATGTTGATTATTAATGTTGCTCTTTAAAAAAAAGTTTACAAGTGTATCAGATAACAGATAATCAAAAAAACTATTTAGATCACATCTTTATTTGCATTTACAATAAATTAAATCCATTCAATCAAATGCATTTTAGAACTATTTTTTCTAATGGAAGGATATATGTAAAAGTTTCTAATTTTCACATAAAAATTAAAACTTACTCAACGAATAACTTACAGACATCATATGCCCAATTGATAATTGCAATAAACCACTTCAGGGTGTGGTGATGTTGATTTACCCACGCCTGAATGAGCTTATCACCGCCGGTGGCCTCGTGACCGGAACCACTCCAGGCGGTAAACCCCAGCATCTCCCACACCCTGTCATGGTTTATTGCTTAAGTAGCAGCCCACTGAGTTCTAGAATATTGAGATTTGCTGTTACATTTGGATGGTAAAAGTGAAATAGAAATGTACATATTTTTGAATTTTATATTTATAAATATTTATTTATGAATACTCACAGGCTAGGAAAAACTGGGCTGAGAGGATGTGGGAGAACAGGGACATGTGTGGGAAGCAGGAGAGTGGTAAACTGCAATAGTTGTGGGGCAGCAGTCTTTCTTGGGGTGATGTGTAGTAAAGGGGGCTGTTCAGTTTGCATGAACCTCAAGCAACTAAAGGCTGAAATAAGACTGTTCACAAGGGAGAGGGGGTGGATGGTGTGTAAAGTCAGAGGAGCAGAGCAGTGGAGGGAAAGGCAGATCGGTGGTGTGCATGGGAGTGAGGGCATCAGGCAGGGGAAGAGAGAAGGGAGGATCACCCAGTATACAGAAGTATCTCTTCCCCAGAGGGCCAGGGTGCTCATGGTGGAGGAATAGCAAGTGGTAAGGGGAAGGGGTGGGAATGTGAGGTAGCATCAGGGGTGGGAAGATCTGAAGGAGTGCCTTTATTGAATTGATTTGCATCACTGTCTGGAAGGTGGGAGGGGCAGCAGGAGGTGAGGTGAGATAAGATGTCAGATTACAGAAGTCATGCCACTTAATTCTTATTCTTTTAAAAATGATATTATAAAACTTTGGTTTAACTTGGTCCCCTAAAAACTAAAGTACTTAGGCACATACCTGACACCTGATCGATCTCAGCTTTTAAAATTAAATTTAGAAGATTTAATTTCTACAATTAAACAAGATTTAAGAAGATGGCATAACCTTCCACTTTCATTTTGGGGCAGAGTTAATATCATCAAAATGAATATTTTTCCCATATTATTTCACCCCTCAATATGTTAAACACCTTTATTGCCATTGAACGCTTTAATAATTTAAATTCTGAATTTATTAAATTTATTTGGTGTGATAAAACTCCAAGGATAGCATGTAGAAAATGAATCTTACCCAGGAACAAGGCGGAATCAAGTTACCAAACTTCCTTCTTATAATATGGCCTCACATGTCAATAAATATACAAAATGGCTATACCCATGGAACCATTTTGGAAATTGTTTTCCAATATGGCCTGACCTTGAATTAAATATAATAAAAGAGTACAAAATTTGCCCTGAAGCCATATTACACACCAAATATAGCTTGCTTCATGCTAAATTGAAATCTTCAGTGATTGGAATCTCTTTAAAAATTCACCATCAAATTATGTTTTTTTTAGGTTTTTTAGGACACAACAGTGCATATCAACATATTTTTGGAAATCTAAATTTTAGAATCAATGAAAAATCCATCCCAGGAGAATGGCTCCCCAAAACTTTCAATCTCACAGTCATTTCTTTCATTAGAAATAACTTGTTCATTTCACGTCAGTCAGTTTTAGATAATGAGAATATTCATAAAAAAATTTCTTCCTAATCTAATATTAATTAAAACAGCCTTAAGGGCTCATTTTGGGCCTATCCCAATGCCTACTACCTCATATAATCCATTGGAAGACATGGTACATAGGAGTCAAAAACCTCATCCTATTTCCAATCTATACCAATATTTATTATCCTACAAGTTTAGCCTGGATCCTATTATTCTGTCTTATTGGAGTAAAGAGAGTGGAACTAGTTCTCAAAATTGGTTCATTTTGGGGAAAAATATAAATCAGCATATATGTTTGGACAATATAGGACTAATTCAATATAAACTCCTCTGCAATGCTTATATGAGTCCCTAAAAACTGTTCAAATTTGGGCTTTTGGAGTCTGATACAGTAGCAGCCACAGACACTGCCAGATATTTCCCGAAATTTCTGTGATATTTCCAGAAATATCTCCTGCTTTCTGCATTTCCACAGTAGGGGCAGCAGAGAGAAACTCTTCAGAAATTTCACAAATTATCTGGAAATAGCTGGCAATGTCTCTAGCTACTACTGTAGGTGTATCAAGTGTGATCTGGGGGAAGGAACCATCCACCACATTTTATGGGATTGTTCAAAATCCCAACATATTTTAAATACAGTTAAATTGGAGTTCGGTAGAGGACTTTCTTTACTTTATGGATTCAATTTTGAAGTTTGTCTTTTAGGAGACCTTAACTCAGTTAATGGTTTAAGTAACAAAGACAGTATTTCCATGATAGCTATTTCTACAAAACAATTGGTTGTTAGACACTGGTTGGATAAAGAAGCATTACGTTTAAGAGAATGGATTTCCAACGTTCTTCTTAATCTACAGATCATCAGACTGATTTACTTATTTAATAATAATATTACCCAATTTTATAACAAATGGGGAAAGATTTATTGTCTAGTACTTAACTCACCCTGATAATGCTCCTCTTAGTTTTTGTAACCTAGTATCCAGACCCTGTGGCAAATATGATTGACTAGTTAATAGACTTCCTTTTAGACCAGGGGCTTGGAAGTTCGCATTTCTTCCAGATGCTTAATTAGACTGCTACATTATGAGATCAATGTTGGGGAGGAATGGGGGGGTTGTGGATTTGAAGCAAACTTTTCATTTTACCAGCCTATGCAAAACTTTTGGGGACACCTTTTACCTGTTTATAGAATAATTTACTGCTTTGTTTTGTACTAAAAAGTTTCAAAATAAAGGAAAGTTAAAAAAAAAGAAGATAAGAGGTCAGATTGAGCCAGAGCTGAGGGTAGTACAAGGGAAGAGAGAGGGAACTAGTCATGGTGGGCAGGGAAGAGGTGGCAGGCAAAAAGGAGTGGAAAATGGGGGGGGGGAGGAAGAGGGGAGGAAAAAATGGAAGCAGATACATATAGTCGGAAGAGGGGGAGGGGCAGAGTGGGACATGGAAAAACAGTCATGGAGATAAATACTGAATGCAGAGATAAGTTCATGAAGGTGCAGGGGGAGCAGTTTGTTGGTGGAGTAGCTTGTACTGAAGGTAAGAAAGGAAGGACAGGGTGCAGGGGAAGGAAGGATAGCAATCATATGGGACTCCATAATTAGAGGTATTCACAGGGGAAGGAAATTGGACCCAAATGCATGCAGGAGGGTGGTTTGTATGCCAGGGATGACAGCGGGGAATATGGGCCCAAGAATAAGGGAAATAGGGAGGTTGGAGAAAAAACGTTTTTAATTATACACATGGGAACCAACAATCTAGCTGGGGAGGAGGTTGAGGTACTGTACAGTAGGTTCAGGGAGTTAGAGAAGATCTGCAGGGAGGAAGCAAGTTTGCTGGCCTTCTCTGAGGTGATACCAGTAACAAGGGCAAGCACACCCAGTAAAAGAAGAATAGAGGATGTTAATGACAGCCTGAGGAAATGGTGCAGGGAGGAGATGTGCATCTGTGTTGGGGACTTGGTCAAACAAAGCACTCTTTTCACCAGACAGACTACTACTCAGTAAGGAGGGTTTGAGGGTAGTCAGGGACAAACTGTGGGAATACATAACCACTACACTTAATTAAACTACTAAGGTGGGGCATCAGGCTTGCAGGCCCGAAGACTCCAAGGAGAGGAGGTCCATGAACCTGCCCCTCACAGTGATGGAAGAGGTCTGGAGGCAGGAGGTAGAAGGGGTGAGAAAACAGCAAAGGGTGGAGGGGTGAGGAACACATAGCAAGGGTAGGTGTGGTTTGGACACAGAGGGGAGAAATGTGATGTGAAGAATAGAGGGAATCAAAGGAAGGTTAGGTTTTAGGTGGACGGTGGTGTCTCTGAATGCACAGAATCTTGGAAACAAGATGGCCAAACTGCAAGAGCTATTAGCAGACAGGAGGGTGGACACAGCAGCAGTATAAGAGACTTGGGCAATACCACACCATGAATGGGACCTTGCAATCCCTGTATATAAAGTATACAGGAGGGACAGGGTCATTGAGAAGGGGGAGGGGTGACAGTTTACCTCTGGGAGGAGATAACTTGCAGAAGGGAGGAGTCAGAGGAAGGGAAGGGAAGGGAAGGTGGTGGCATTATGGTTCAGTTAGGGTCCAAAAGAGGCAGAAATGTGAGATTGGGGGTGGTTTTTCACCACCCACCCAACCAGGATGAAGAGAGGGACAGGGAACTGAACTCAAAAATTTTGGAAAGCTGCCAGGAAAGAAGAGGTGGTAATTGTGAGAGACTTCACCCTGCCCAAGGTGGACTGGAGCATACCATCCACAACATATGCTAGGAGTCAAGTGGTCCTGGTCTGGAAGGAGTGCAAAGTGGGTTCCTGACTCAGGGCATCACAAAACCAACAAGAGCAGAGGCAATTCTTGATCTGGTGCTCACAAACGAGGAACATGTACAGGAAATAATGGTCAGGGAGCCCCTAGGTGGTAGCGACCATTGCACACTGTGGTTCCAGTTGGATATGGGCAGGGAAAGCATCCTGACTAAGAACAAAATCTTGGATTTTAGGAGGGCAGACTTCAGGAGGATGGGTGAAGTGCTCAGAAGCCACCTGATGGGCATCAGAGCAGATATGGGGTGGACCAAAGGATGTTCATCATTAAGGAAGGTATTCTGGTTGACACTGAGGAGTGCATTAAGCTCAGTGGAATAATACAAGGGCCAAAGCACCCAATTAGTTCAGTTGTGGGGTTGCCCAGGCAGTAAGGGAAAATAGGTTAGCCTATAGAAAATTCAGGAAGACCAAGAGATAGGTAGATAGGGAAAATTACCCAACATTGGGTAGTGAGACAAGTAAGGAAGTCTGTTGAGCTAAGGTACAGAAGGAGCTGCAGATAGCTGAAGGAATTAAGAAGGGGGAGAAGGCTTTCTTTCACTCTATAAGTGAGAAAATGGACAAGAAGAACGTGATTGTTAGGCTAAAGAAAGGGCAGAAGTGAGTGAAGGATAACAGGGGAAAGCAGAGATACTGAATGAATACTTCTGTTTCATCTTCACCAAGGAGAAGGATGGACCAGTGCCTTCAGGAGAGAGAAGAGGAGAAGGGGGAAGAGAACACAGATGTACAAGGCCTTCGACACTGTTGCACATAGCAGGCTTATAAACAAGCTGGGTAGCCTGGGAGTTGTTCCCAGGGTGATAAACTGGGTCAGAAACTGGCTGAGTGATATGACACAGAGGGTGGTGGTGAACGGACTTCAATCCAAAAAAAGGGGGGTGACCAGTGGGGTCCCTCAGAGATCAGTGCTGGGACCAGTCCTCTTTAATGCCTTCATAAGCGACATTGCAGATAGCATGGAAGAGAAGGTATGTCTTTTTGCAGACAACACGAAGACCTGCAACAGGGTTGACACTCCAGGAGGGGTGGAGAAAATGAGAGGGGACTTAAGCAAGCTTGAGGAGTGGTCAAAAGTGTTGCAGTTAAGATTCAAAGCAAAGAAGTGCAAGACCTTGCACTTGGGGCACAGAAATGCAGGGGAGGAGTACAAGATGTGGGTGGAGGTACTGGAGGCCACTAAACAGGAAAGGGAACTGGGAGTAATCATATCTGATGACCACAAGATTACCAATCAATGTGAGAAGGCTGTGAGGAGATCCAGTTGAATGCTTTGGTGTATAGGGAGAGCTATCTTCAGCAGAAGGAAGGAGGTGGTGAGTTCACTACCCAGAACATTGGTGAGACCTCACCTCAAGTACTATATCCAGTTCTGGAGGCCACGTCTCCGGAATGACATAGAGTAGAAGTGGTTCAGAGAAAGGCAACAAAACTGGTGCAGGATCTGCATTAGAAGTCATATGAGGGAAGACTGGAGGATCTCAATATGTATTCCCTGAAAGAGAGGAGAGGGGGGGATATGATAGAGACTTTCATTTCAAATACCTCAAGGTATAAATAAGGTGCAAGAGGACAGTATCTTTCAGAAAAGTTATTCTAGAACAGGGGCCATGATATGAGAATAGAGGGGGTTAGACTCAGGGGTAATGTGAGGAAGTATTATTTCACAGAAAGGGTGGTGTATGCATGGAACAGCCTCCCTGCAGAGGCTGTGGCAGCAAAAATGATAGGGGAATTCAAAATTGCAAGGGATAGACATAAAGGAACCATAGCAATAGGAAAGAGGGGTTAAGCCTCAGATCACTTGGGATCTGCAGCATATGAAAAAGGCAGGAAAAATGGGCAGACTAAGTGGGCCAGGTGGTCCTAATCTGCTGTCAAATTCTATGTTTCTATGATAGAGGAAGACAGAGTGAGGGAGGGTCTGCTAGCATTGAAGTTGGACAAATCACCAGGCCCGGACAGAGTACATCCAAGGGTACTAAGGGAACTGGCTGAGGAGATGGCAGGGCCACTGATAGGCCTATTTAATAGTTCACTGTGGTCAAATGTGGTACTGCAGGACTGGAGAACAGCACATGTGGTGCCCCTCCACAACAGCTGTCCCAATGATAACGCTGGGAATTACAGACCAGTCAGTCTGATCTAAATTGTGTGCAAGCTCATACAGATCATACTTAAGGAAAGGTTGGTAGAATATCTAGAGGAGCATGGTCTCCAGGAGGAGAGGACACATGGGTTCGTGGGGGGGTGATCATATCAAATGAATCTGATTTTTTTCTTTACTGGGTCAGTAAGATAGTAGGCAGGGGGCGAGCAGTAGACACCCTCTATCTGGTTTTCAGCAAAGCCTTTGACTCTGCTCTCCACAAAAGGCTGATCAGAAAGTTGGTGGATCTCAGGGTTGGGGATAAGATGACCAGATGGGTAGAAAACTGGCTGAAGGACAGAACCCTGAGGGTGGTTATGGGGGGGGGAGTTATCTGACACCAGAGAGGGCACCAATGGGGTACCGCAGGGCTCTGTGCCAGGACTGGTGTTGTTCAAGGTCTTCATCAATGACATTGGGGATAGCATTAAGGGCAACTTGTGCCTATTCATGGATGACATCAATCTCTGTGGGAGAGTGGACACAGCTGAAGTGATACAGGACCTACAGGATAATCTGGAAAAGCTGTGGAGGTAGTCTAGGATCTCACAGCTTGGCTTCAATGTCAAAAAATGCAAAGTTATGCACTTCTGAGCTAAGAATCCAAGGGTGGAGTACTACCTGGATGGACTCTAGGTATTTGCTTCAGAGGAGGAGGAGAAGTACCTGTGAGAGATGATCACTAGTGACCTTAAGTACTCCACGCAGACCAAGAAAGCAGCAGCAATGGCAAACAAGGTGCTGGGACACATAGCCAGGGGGATCAGTAGTAGGAGAGAGGAGGTTATACTGCCCTTGTACAGGTCACACTGGTGAGGAGACATCTAAAGTACGGATTTCAGTACTGGTGCCCACACTTCAAAAAAAGATACTAAACTGCTGGAGAAGGTCCAGTGGAGGGCTACAAAGATGTTTGCAGGTCAGCAGGGTAAGGCATACGAGGACAGGTTGAGGTACTGAACATGCACTCCCTGGAGGACAGAGACAGAAAGGGGACATGACTGGGACCTTCAAATACATATAAGGGATGAATAAGGTGGATAAGGATGGTCTGTTTAAGCTGAGTGGCAACCATAACATGAGCGGGTGCAGTCTTAAGTTAGAGGGGGTAGGTTTAGGAGGGAGGTCACGAAGCAGTTCTTCATGGAGACAATGGTGGACACCTGGAATGCATGGCTGAAAGGGGTGGACTCAGTGAAGACAGTGACAGCTTCAAGAGAGGCTGGGATAGGCATGGGGAAAGGTAAGGATCATGGGTAGAGAGGATGGGATGAGTGGGGAAGGGGGCAGAGACAGTAGCTCAAGCTGTGGACCCTGCAATACGAGCAGACTAGATTGACCAAATGGCCTTCTTCTACTGGCTTCTTTGTATGTTCATACTTATGTAAGGCAACAAATGATATGATGTCATGATGTCGGCACACCAAACATGTCAACACATCAATGTCTGTCTTTGCCTCTTTCCAACATGTTCCTGCCAGCTGGACTGCCAACTGCAGGCACCTAGGTGACAGTGTTATGGTGGTAGAGATGACTCTCTAAGGTGTCCTCTAAGATGCTCAGTCTTCCTCCCCCAGGTGCCCCCCCAATGTCCCAAGACCACTCCTGATCCTGGGTTACTGGCATCATGAGCAGTAATGCTACTGCTGTGCTGATGAGCCAACTATTCCTGTGATTTATTTGGTTGCATCGTGCAAGACTGCCCAGTCCTTGCTTCTGTGGTTCATATAAAAGAACAGTGACTATGATCTATGATATAACTGACAACTGTATAATGACATGGGTAATACATTTTGGCAAAGAATAGAGAAGACTACTACTAGAGAACACTAGTTAAGGGCCACTGTACACTACTTGATAGCGCATTGTTTGCTAATACAGAGCTACAGTAATCCCAGTTCTCTCCCTATCACTATTAGTTTGGTCAGAATGAGGACAGATGGAATGGATAGTCACTATCTGACCTTAACTGTTATTAGCCAGGCTTTGTTCTAAATGGAGCAGAGACCAACATTTCTGTCTGACCAGTAGCAGCTATAACAACTACTTTATATGCAGTTGATATGAATATCTGTCAGTATCTATAAACTGCAGCTATACAATGAAGGGGATTGTTTGCAGTACACCTAACTATATAATTGGTAAGAATCAGTGTAAGACCAAAAAGGACAAAGAAATCAGTAACAATTCTTAATATGACTGCATTCTGAATGACATATGTTGCTTCATGGAGGCACTAGGTCAACATAGCTAAAGCAACTACAGCGCAGTCAAATACTGCACAGGAAAAATAGCATCAACAAAGATAGCATTCGGTAAAATAGTGAAAAAAAAAAAGAAGAAGCCACAATGACTATTTGCAGGGGGTCTCTGCCCCCAACCCCCCTTTATGGGGGGCTTCATCCCAGAACCCCTCCATCTTAATATAACTACCTCCAGGAGGTAAGCAACTCAGGGACAGGGAGAAAGCTCTGGGAGGGGGCACATTTTTGTGATGGGGATGGGGGAACCAGAAGGACAATCCAGGGGCAGTATAGCACAATGGTTTAGGGATTTGAGCTGCACACATAGTGACCAGGGTTTGAATCCCACAGCCCCCACTTTCATACTGTGTGACCCTAAGCAAGTCACTTAACTTCCTTCTGCTCCCAAGTCACACCTGGAAACAAGCTTTGGCTTAGTGTGCCTTTCCTGGTTAAACAATTTCCCTTTTCCCCCATCTTTAAAACTACAGGGTGTGGGGCAGACACGTTGAGAGTGTAAGTTGGGAGGGGGAGACAGAAAAAAGCATCTCCAAGGACTGGGAACCATATTGCAGTCCACTGATGTTCTGCCACCCCCTCCCTGCCTGTAGCCCTTCTCTCTGTGCCATGGCAGCTGCTCTGCGGCACACCACCAAGCAGAGACTTTATCCCTTTCTCCCCCACAGCAATACAGTTCCAGGGATGGTGTTAAAATTACCTGTGCTATACTATCCCTGTAGCTGTATTGCTGTTTGCAATTTTATAGCACATTTTTTCTTGTGCTTTAATGTCCATGACATTTTCACTTGGTATGCTTCATGGTGAATCTGTAGGTATGACCTTTGACATTTTATTTTCTAATAGATGCCAGTAACTGCTTCAGATGCCCAGATGATCAATGGCCTAATGTTAAACAGAATATCTGCATCCTGAAATCTGTGGACTTTCTTTCTTATGAGGAGGCCTTGGGTTCAACTCTGACTGGTTCTACAGTGTTCTTCTCTTTAATTACTGCTTCCATCCTATGTACTTTCATGAAGTACCGGGACACACCAATTGTGAAGGCCAACAACCGTGAACTCAGCTACCTCATCCTTATTTCCCTGTTCCTTTGCTTCCTCTGTCCCTTGATATTCATTGGTAAACCCAAAGAATTTACCTGTCTGTTCCGCCAAACTGGTTTTGGTATAATATTCTCCCTGTGTGTTGCTGGGATACTGGCCAAAACCATTACAGTGGTAATTGCCTTTAAAGCCACAAAGCCTGACAGCAATTTAAGGAACTACGTGGGACCCAAGACACCTTACTGCATTGTCTTCTTTGGCACCCTGCTGCAAGTCACTATATGCATTATATGGTTGGCAACATCTCCTCCATTTCCCTGAGCCAAACATGAAAATTGAAGAGGGTAAAATTATAGTGGAATGTAAAGAAGGTTCAGTGATCATGTTCTGTTGCATGCTGGGATATATGAGTCTCTTGGCGAGTGTCAGCTTTGTTGTGGCCTTTCTAGCAAGAACATTGCCGGATAGCTTTAATGAAGCTAAATTTATCAGTTTCAGCATGATTGTGTTTGTTAGTGTTTGGCTCGCTTTCATCCCGGCATACCTCAGTACAACGGGAAAGTATGTGGTGGCTGTTGAGATATTTGCCATCATAGCATCTGGTAGTGGAATAATCATTTGCATATTTTGCCCTAAGTGTTACATTATTCTTCTACGACCCCACTTAAACACAAGAGGACAAGTAATGGGGAATATAAACTCTTCCAAGAAAATGTAGGGACTGTTCCAGATCTAGGAGACGTGGGCTGGAATGTCAGTAAGATCAGATATGTTGTAACTTGTAGGATTTAGCTGCTATTAATGTATTGATTACTGGCGATCAAGCAATTAAATATATCAAAGGGCCAATCGTAAAACATTCCAATAAGTAAGCCACAATTTGTGACTGGTGTGCATTAAATGATTTTAATGCATGCCACAGGGAACCAAGGCAAGAGGCTGAAGGTTAAGTGTCCTTACACCTCTGGGAAGTGCATTCAAATACTTTAAAGCATATCCTGGAGTGGCTTATTGCACTTATACAATGGTTCACTGCTCTTCTGCATTATATGTAAAGTGAAGCATTTTAATATGATTTTTGTTACAAAAATCAGTTGTTTAAATACATTTTAAATGACAACATTTTTACATGAAAGAATCCCTGATTTTGTAGGCAGTTAGTCGAGTGCCTTGGTAAAAAGATCTGGCACCTAATCTTCTGATGCTAGGAGTTTAATGCATGATCAGGTGACATCTCTAGGCCAATGGAGTGTTTAGATTTTTTTTCCAATTTCATAAAAGAAAAAGAAACATGAGAATCTGAAATTGCTGCCAATGATCAGTGCCCACAGTTTGGGAGATGCTAATTATTGTAAGTCATAGTTCGACACCTAATTCTCTTTATTAAATATTCTGTCAAAGAGCTAATATCCTTGCAACACAGTTTAGGGTAGCTGTTATGTTGAGACATACCTACCACAATAAGAGGAACAATGTATTTAAATGTAAAAACAAACATTGGTTATCTCACAACATCTTTTAAAACTCACTCTCCTCAGACTTTCCCTTGGTTATGTGATTTCAAAATGGAGCTGAAGTTGCAATTATGTTTTGGGGTGGTGGAAGGGAAGTACATCTGAGAGCACATTTTTTAATGTTTTTATTTAAGTCTTTGATAACCGGATAAAGCCCACTAGGTACAAGTGCCTGTGTTCAGGGGTGACCTGGGAGCACTGGGCGGTTAAGTGACTTGCTCAGAGTCACACAGTATGCAAGTGGAGGTTGTGAGAATCAAACTCAGGTTTGGTCTGCTGGATGTATCAAACTTGTTCACACCTCGTTCCTCTAACCTCTAGGCTATAATACACATAGATAGGAGGTGCCAGTTAAAGCAGGCCATCTAGACTCTTTTGGAGTAAGCAATGGTGTGATGCAATCTATATGTGCAGTACTTTGGAGGTGCAAATCTCCTCTCCTGTGAATGAGCCCACACACCCATGTTCCCTTTCCAAAGTGTTCATGCCCTAGAGGCTCTTTCTTGCAAGCTAGATGCTATAATTGTGACTACATTGGGGTAGTAAATGTTAAAATACATTAGTAAATAAACTGGTTTGATGATAGCACTTTCTCTGGCATTTGTGACTCCTCAACTCCAACTACACAAGCCATTTCACTTGAATATACATACAGTAGCACTGACCAGCCTAGGAATGTTATAATATACTGTATATCGATATGGTACCATATAACAGTGTAGAAAAGCATGGTATTATTATGGTATGTCATTTCATTAACTGAATGTTACAGTATACTTTGAATTCTCAGTCTTTACATCCAAAATCTTCCTCAAAAATTTGAATTGTAGCTGGCCAGTCCCACGAAGGCCAGAACCCAACTGCCTGCTGGTAGCATTTACAGTTTTTAATATAAGTTATTTTGAGTGTCTTGTGTTACCTGACTCTTGGGCTTTAAAGTGCTCAGAGCAAAGTCATATAGTAAATAACATTTTGTTTGCTTGTTTACATATGAAGTTCCTGCCAAGGACTGCCATTGCAGTTCAGCATCACAAACATAAATGACACAATATGCAATATTGCAAAAACTACATTATTGCTGTTCACTGAAATGCCATAGAAATACCTCATTGTATAACACTGGTAAATACACTTAACAGGCACAAATATAAAGTGACATACAGTAAAAGAAATCCAATGATGTCACGCAGCACTGTAGGTTTGCTTGACTATATATTGATTTATATAGAAATATATTAAGAATGAATATAATTGAAGCCGGCCTGTTGATGCAGCAGTGGGAGGAGGTGGGAACATAAGAGAAATAATGGTGACTGAATCATCTGCCTGCCACCAACATCCAACTCATGGTTCTATCTCCCAGTCCTAGGGAAAACACTGGGAGAACCTCTGCCGGGGTAGCTGGCTAGTGAGGGAATATCATTAAAGAGTATATAATACTGTAGCATCTTGCCATGGAGGCACAATCGAGGAGTGCAAAGCAGTGGTGTGTTGAGGGTGCCCAGTGGTCTCAGTTTCAGTGATCAGAAGGAGCTCTGAGGATAGACAAATGGTACTGCTGATATCTGAAGGAGTCCTGGTTGCTGGGGCTGGTACATAAAAGGAATAAAAAAATAAGAATGCATATAATTCATAGTGAATGCACTCATTTTCATACAATTAAGAATATATTGCATTAGGTTGATAGGCATTATTTAAATAAAACTATATTGTCACATGCTCACAAGTGATGAGTGTGTTTTGGAAATATATTGGTTCCAGCACGCAAATGTTTCTTCTAATAAAAATTAACTGGTTTAAAATAATGTATTGGATTCTACAAATATATAGTGATTTAAATAAAAACTACAATGGTAGAATTAAACATGCATTAATTAAAATAAAAATGCATCATTCTGAAATGAAATGCATTTTATACAATAGGTTTTTTTAAAATTTTTAAAAGTGCACTGGAAAAGGGTGCAAGTACTTGCTCCATGCATATAAGATGCGCCGTCCCAAAATACTGCAATATTCAGAAGATGCCCCATAAGAAGCACCGGTGCATCCCAGTTTGGATATCCCAAAATTGTGCCATATTGCAGCCAGAAATGTTCCAGTGCATCTGGAAATGTGCTGGAGCATCAGGGCAGGACTGAATATTGCAAAAGGAGCAACCTGGTCTGGGACAGTGGAGCAATGGAGAAGGATGGCAAATGGGAAATGGGTGAGGTACAATAGCTGAAACAGGGAGGGAAGCATCCCAAGGCAAAAGGGGTGGGGAAAGGCACTGCCAAAGTGCAAAGTACTTAAAAATCATTGTGTTGTTTCTTCATACCTCCTTAACAATTCCACACAACTTCACTAACTTCATTATGCAGCCGTGGTGGATCTGACCAGAATATGTTCTTCCTGTTGTGCCCCCAACTCTGGGGCACTACAACACTTTAATTCCTGAAATGCAGGAAAAAGGACCTGCCTTAACCACAGTATTTTTTTTTACTATAAATTTTTAACTATAAATCCAGCAAATCTTGGTGTAAGTATGCTGCAC
The DNA here is from genome assembly GCA_016271365.2 of Neoceratodus forsteri. NCBI lineage: Eukaryota > Metazoa > Chordata > Ceratodontiformes > Ceratodontidae > Neoceratodus > Neoceratodus forsteri. The sequence goes on from CM028137.1 coordinate 79,947,036, forward strand.
CACTAACACAAGCTGTGGAATGCAGACAGTGGTGAGTAAGAAACAAGTCAGCACTGATGGGCAGGCAGAAAGGCTACAGGTTCAAATCTGCTATTCACTGCTCCAGAGACAGAGTGTCTCATCTGGGAGCGAAGGGTGACTTGTACCTGCTAGTCTGAGCTGCGGCATTTTGGAGCTCCCAAGGCAGCAGGTCTGTGTTGGAGAGGTCCTGACCTGCTAGTCTGAATGGTGGCATTTCAGAGCTCCCAAGGCAGCAGGTGTTTGTTGGAGAGGGTCCTGACCTGCTAGTCTGAGTGACAGCATTTTGGAGCTCCCAAGGCAGTAGGTGTTTGTTGGAGGGGGTCCTGACCTTCTAGTCTGAGTGGTGGAGTTTCAGAGCTCCCAAGGCAGCAGGGGTGTGTGTTGGAGGGGGTCCTGACCTGCTATTATGAGCGGAGGCATTTTGGAGCTCCCAAGGCAGCAGGTATGTGTGTTGGATGGTGTTTTGACCTGCTAGTCTGAGCAGCAGCATTTTGGAGCTCTCAAGACAGAAAGTATGTGTTGGAGGGGTCCAGACCTGCTAGTCTGAGAGGCAGCATTTCAGAGCTCCCAAGGCAGCAGGTGCATGTTGGAGGGGGTCTTAACCTGCCTGTTAGTCCGATACATGGTGACACCACCTCTCCAGGATTTATGATCCTGGCAGAAAAGGGGATATCCAGGGATGGTGATGGCTGAGTCTCTGATTTTGGGGCTGGGCCATGACTCTGCTAACGTGAGTACAGAAGGTTTAAGTTGAGTAATGAGCGTCTGCAAAAGGTCAATTTTGGTAGAAGTCTTAGCCATTTTGGCAGTTTAGTTGATGGGCTGTGGGGAGGGCCAGGGTTAGGCTCGATGTCACCAGATGTGAGCAGCAGTAGTGAGATAAGTAGTCTTGTTAGGATTGCTAGCCATCTTTTATATGGCATGAGAGGACGGCTGTGGCCCAAAGTGAACATGCTATTTGTGCTACTGTTTTGGAAACAAAGGGCCTGCAGGGAGGGCAGTTGAGAGCCATATCTAATGAGGATGCCAGCAGCATTACACCAGGAGTGGTGTAGTAGCTGAGGCTGACAGGAGGAGGGGAGGGAAGGTGGAGGGGGACAAAGAAGGGGGATGAGGGGAGTAGATGGAAGAGAAGATGTGGGAAGGGATGTCAGGAGAAAAAGAGGGGGAGGTATACAAGGGGGAGTGGGAGCAAGGTGAGGGATCTGTGGAGAAAAAGAAAATAGATTTAGGGGAGAAGAGAGCAGCACTAAGGGGCAGAGGAGAGATCGGTGGTAGAGAAAAAGAAGAATAGATTTAGGGGAGAGGAGAGGAGCCATAAGGGGGCAGAGGAGGGGTGGGTTGGGAATCAGATGAGTGGGAGTGAAAGCTGAAGAAAGTAAGGGGAGAAGGTAGAAGACCTGCTCTTAATATATAAGACAGATCCGGGCTTATACAGGGGGCAGCCAATCGTTGAAAGTAGCGGAGGAAGGGGCAAGAGAGTTGGAGCAGGAGGTAATGCTGAAATGCAGCTGAATAAATATGTGGCAAAGAAATAGAGTGTTTTGCACCCTGGAGTCTCAGAGAGGATGACAGGCAGATAGGAAGAGGGGGAAATGTGAGCAGTAGTGTGGACCTAAAAGACAGGAGAGCAGACTAAAGGAAGGAACTAGTGAGAGCAGACTATTAAAGGAGTCAGTGAGAGAGGGAGGGAGTGGAAGACCTCAACTGTATTTAGTAGAGGCTAGGGACGGGGGCAGGTGGGAAAAATATACTCTGTTTAAAATTTCTGACTAGAAAAAGCAGAGAGCTAAGCATGGCAAAATGCAGTCGAGAGAGCAAATGATAGCTCTGGATCATGCAGGCACTACCAATGGCACACCATAGAGTCAGAGCAGGGACCTATAGCATAGGAGCAGCTGGGTCTGGATCTTCAGCGTACCTTATCCAGATTCAGATGTTGCAGGCGGGTAGGTGGTGTGGAGCAGGCTGGCCATGGAGCACTGAGCCGCTGCTGCTTCCTGGCATGGGTCGCCCTGTCAAGGGCTCTGCAGAAAGAGAGAGAAAGAGATGGAGGGATTAGCTGAGGTAAAAGTGGCCATAGGGCAGACAGAACAGGTTAAGCGGGGGGTGTCAGGGCAAAAACAAAGTGCAGATTGCAGGATGGGTAAGGGTGAAAGCTATCGGTGTTGTCTGGCCACAGGTGCCAGCGAGGGAAAGGATTGAAAATTACAGCAAGAGGAGCATGGGGGGACAGGAAATTAAGCTGAGAAGCAACAAAAATTGCAAAATAAATTTACAGGATAGCCAGACTGCAGAGAAATGGGGGATTAAACAGTAAACCACTCTGATTAACATTAATCGTTCTAAATATTTTTTGTCATTTTTAGGTTACTTTATCTGAGGCAGGCTATGCAACCAGTTAATTTAAAAAGTTGAGATAATTTGAAGTCAAAATACAGAATACAGCAGTGTATGACATAGGCTAAATAAATTCTAGTTACTTTAACTGAGGCAGGCTATGCACAACCAGTTAATTTAGCAGGCTGTGAGAATGCTAAGTCAAAATACAGGGCACAGCAGTGTATGACAGGCTAAATAAAATTGTAGACAAAAAATACAGTGCACTGCAGTATTTAAAATAGATCAAGTTAATTATAGACCAAATATAGTGCACAGCAATAATCAAACTAGGCTAAAATAATCCTAAATACAGAGAACAGCAGTATATAAGAATAGGAGGGAATGCATTAAAAATATTCTGTTTAAAATTTCAGACTGTGGAGAAAGCAGAGAGCTAAGCAGGGCTGAAAGCAGTTGAGAGGGGGCAGCCAATGATAGCTCTAGACCATGCAGAAACCACCAATGGCATGCTGCAGAGTCACAGCAGGGACCTATAGTAGAGGAGCAGTTGGGTCCAGAGCTTCAGCATACCTTGTCCAGATTCAGATGTTGCGGGTAGGCAGGTGGTGTGGCCGGTCATGGAATGCTGAGCCACTGCCATTCCCTGGCATGGGTCACCCGGGCAAGGGCTCTTGTCCAGATTCAGATGTTGTGGGTGGGCAGGTGGTGTGGCATGGGTCAGTCATGGAGCACCAAGCTGTTGCTGCTTCCTGCCATGGGTCACCCGGTCAAGGGCTCTTGTCCAGATTCAGATGTTGCAGGTGGGCAGGTGTGTGTGGCATGGGCTGGCCATGGAGTGCCGAGCCGCTGCCACTTCCTGGCGTGAGTCACCTGGGCAAGGGCTCTTGTCCAGATTTGGATGTTGCAGGTTGGCAGGTAGTGTGGCACAGGCTGGCCATGGAGCACCAAGCTTCTGCCGCTTCCTAGTGTGGGTTGCCTGGTCAAGGGCTCTTGTTCAGGTTTGGATGTAACAGGCTGGCAGGTGGTGTGGTGCAGGTCGGCCGTGGAGCGCCGAGCAGCTGCTGCTTCCTAGCGTGGGTCGCCCAGTCAAGGGCTCTTGTCCAGATTTGGATGTTGCAGGTGGGCAGATAGTGTGGCACAGGCTGGCCATGGAGCACCAAGCTGCTGCCGCTTCCTAGTGTGGGTTGCCTGGTCAAGGACTCTTGGTCAGATTTGGATGTAGCAGGCTGGCAGGTGGTGTGGCGCAGGCCAACCGTGGAGCACCGAGCAGCTGCTGCTTCCTAGTATGGGTCACCCAGTCAAGGGCTCTGATCTCGATTTGGATATTGCAGGTGGGCAGGTGGTGTGGCACAGGCCAGCTGTGGAGTGCTGAGCCACTGCCACTTCCTGGCATGGGTCGCCTGGTTAAGGGTTCTGTAGAAGGATTGAAAGTTAAAACAGGCACTTACCATCTCAACTAGTAGCATTGTTGCTGACAGTATGAGCAGCAATATCAAAACACCAAACTAATATCTCTTATGTAAGCTCATGCTTTCTGACTGTAGTTCCCCCCCCCCCCTTAGCCTGGTCTCATTAAATATCTTAAAATTTAAAGGGACAGTAACACAGAAGGCTTGGTCTCAATAAATAAAGTGGAATATTATTAACAACATTGAACAACACCAAAACCACGTCATTCAAAACAGTTGAAAAAAAAATATTTCAATCATAAATCTCATATTTTGAACCTCATATGTGAAACTGCATTTTTAACACAGTGTATTTCAGGCATTCAAAAGACGATAAGAATCGGTAGAAATGCATATGGTATTCCTGGATGCACCACATTATCTTATTTCCTTTCCTAGAGAGTTACAAATAATTACTCTGATTAAATGTGCTGTTGAAACTAGTCAAGGCTGCAAAATACAAGGAAATGGAAGAGGAGAGGGAGCCTTCCAAATACCTGCAAGGAATTTATTTGCATCAATATGGGATATCTATGCAAAAATATATGCCAAACTGATAACGGTATCAACTGTGGCAAACCTACCTGTCTGCACCACAACCAGCTCCCTGTCACAGCAGATTGTCACAGACTTTCACCTGTGTTCACGACTCACCATGTCCTTGCACCCATGCTTGACCTTGTCCAGTGATGGTGCACCCCTGACACCTCGACTCTCTGAGCCGAGTCACCTGTCCTCCTAAATCAAGCCAAGGCTGACTGCCTCAACCGTTGGTAAAGTGTTGGTTCTGTCTTATCAAACTGCACAACACTCATTTCCCCATATCAGGTAGGAATATGGTTTCAGATTGCTTTAACCAGATTTAGCATGCCTCTTCAGAATGATGGGTATCCAACAGACTGACAAACTATACCCTTTTTATTAAAATGCATAACCAGACTATATATTGTGATAAATAATAATTAATTTACCCAATATATTTACACATTGGTCAAAGCAGAATAAAAGTGCTTGCAAGAGACATTTTGAAAATAAAGTGAGATAAACCATAAAACACAAATTTAGTTATCTTCTAGTAGGTCAAACCTCACAGGTGAACATGTGGAAAATAAACTGTCTCTATATATTTCAAGAACTTGAGCATCCAGCTGTGTTCTTTCAGTTCACTTTCCAACCAGAGAGCAGTTATGTATACAACACACTGACCCAACCTCTCTCTCTCTCTCTCTGTCACTGGGTTCAATTCCCAGTAGGTCACATTGTTTCTTTCTCACTACAATTCGTGATTTAATTGCTAAGCACTGAACAGTGGCTAATACTGCACCAAAACATTGAATTGTTCATCTTGATTGTTCCTTGTGTCCAGAACCCCAGGTCGAGCCATGTGAGCCTATAACTCAGTTGTTAGAGCACTTGGACTGTAGTCCAGTGCATGGGTTCAATTCCCAGTAGTTCACATTGTTTCCTTCCAACTACAAGTTGTGATTTATTTGCTAAGCAGTGACTAATACCACACCAAAACATCTGTCATCTTTGCATCAATAGTAATTCATGATGAGATGTAAGTGCAAAAAGGAGGATGGGTAGTAAGGGGCAAACTTGGCTGAATAAAACTTATCATCTCAATGGGTAGTTTATGGAATGTGACACACATCATGAAAACAAAATGGTAGGCAAGATCTCAAGATGAGGTTTCTCGAGCAGTTTCTTTTTTCATTTTATTGGGTAGAATTGTATTATTAAATGTATTTAAATAATAAAAAATGTGATTTACACTTTGTAATTCTAATCACATACTGAAAACTTGTCTGTCATGCTATTTTTAAAAAGATAGGTCATGCTTCTTTCATGTGAATTATGCTAATAATTGGAGCAATAATCACATATTTTTACTTACCTTAAAAAGGTAAATGGGCCACTCCAATGACACAGGGGTAGCATGCCACACTACTGTCTAGGTGACCTGAGGTTAGGAATGAGCTCAGGGAGCTACAAGGGAGGCAAACCTGGCCACTGTAGTTGGACCTTGACCATGCTGTGTGGCTGAGCTGGGCTGCTGTGGTCACTGGTGCAGAAGAAAACCCGGATGGACCAGGGAGCTTGTTCCCTCTGTAGGACCTTGATGTATGTGACTGAGGCATCATATGCTGTTCTGGGAGAGGGGAGGCCCTCCCTTGGACACCATTAAAGGAGGGGATACTCTGTGGGACAGTGGCAGTGGTGGGTTAACAGAGAGATGGAGATGGGTGGTTCAAGTCATAGCCTGAATGCAGGGGTAAGCAATGGCAGAGAGAAAAACCTCTATGAAATACAAAAGAAAATTGGAAATAATCCCAAACTCAAAATCCAGGAACATTCCCTCTCCAATAATTTATTATTGAAATCATCTCCCCTCACATTCTTTTCCAACTTTTCCAAACCAACAAATTTAAAACTGTGAGTTCCAGTTGTTTGTGTGCTGATACTGTGGGCTGTGATGGTATAGTCCTCATTTATATCTCTTATGGCTCACTAATGTTCCTCTACTCTGATTAGAAATTCTGCACTGATTTCCCTGTACTAAATACTGCAAACAAACATAATATGGCATGCAATACTCCCATTGTGTACCAGATGATAAACAAATTCAAAGTCATTACCTTTCCTCCGTTGGGATCGAGGAACTATTTGACCCTAGGGATGACTGCACAGGATATACAGCATCTAACCACTGACCTCCACCTCAGAGATGTTGTTCAAGATAAACCCAGAATGGTGTATAGGAGGCATCATAACGCAATGGGCACTTTGGTCCATGGTGCACAACAGATCCTATTGTAGGAACTATCTAGGGGAACTATGCCTTGCAAACAGTGTAAATCTTGCATGGTTGTCCCCAAGTTCAAAAAAAATAGTAAGGAAGTTCCACATTAGAGTAACATGGAAACACAGAAAAATAGACTTTGTTGGCAAATAAGGACCAATTGGCCAACCCAGTCTGCCAAATTTTCCCTGTCTACAGTATCCACTGAATATTGGTTTATATTGCCCTTCTTATATCTTAAAACTTATATAATTGGGTCATCCTATATGGCAACATTCAATGAGACAACAATTTCTTAACATAGGATAAACTCCACTCATACAAAGTATTCTTATTTAGCTTAAAAGCCACTCTTCTTTATTTTTCAAAATTGACACCAAAAATTCTGGGCAACAGTTTCGTAGCCAAAACACCACTTCTTCAGGCCCTCATATACAGTTTTGTTTTTCTGATTCTCCTGTTTATTTACTTGATGTTTCAATGCAATACTCCATATGAATCCATTTAAATGCAAATCTTTCATATAATATATATATTAGTTTCACCACAGGAACATCTTTATGCCCCCACTAGCACTTCGTGCTTCACATTTCATTCTGTTCTTCCTGTTACTCTTTAGTCCTTGATTCATGCCATTCTAGTTTCCTTTGTCTTCAGTAACACCATATACTCTACTTGATTTCAGCTCTTTCTCCCTCCCCCCATTCCTTTCCACTAAAATTTCCTTATGACTATCCTATGCATTCTTAAACCCCAACAGTGTCTTTGCCACTACCACCTCAGCTAATAGGCTGTTTCAGGTATCCACTACTCTTTCTGTGTAGAAGTACTTTGTCACATCTCTGCTCAATCTACCACCTCCTCATATCTCTCCTACATCTACTCCCTCCACTTTTATAGCATACCCTCTTGTTCTTGTGCACCTTTTTTCTGAAAAATATTTTCTCCTGTACCTTATTACCCCTGTACGATATTTAAAGGTCTCTATCATGTTCCCCCTCTCCTTCCTCTTTTCCAGGGTATAAATTTTACATTCCTTTAGTCTTTCCTCATATGGCTTTCAGTGCAGATCCTCATTATTTTAATTGCCCTCCTCTGGACCACCACCACTACATCTATGTACTTATGGAGACGTGGCCTCCAGAATGGTACACAGTATAGTAGGTGAAGTATTACCAGTAATCTATTCAGGGGCAGCACCACCTCCCTCCTTCTGCAGATGATGCCTCTCCCTATTACCCTAGCATTCCACTAGCCTTCTCAAATGAATTGTGAGTAGGAGAACAGGTACAAACCATAAGAGATAACAAGCATTTATCAGAGCCGATACGGCTACAGCTAAGGACTTTATTGGGGTAAAAATACTGAAAATGTGTTTTCTAATATTTTTTAAACCAAATTTTCAACATAGCCTTGTTATGACCCTGCCTCATGAAGAAAAGCAGAGAAAATGTTCAACTCCTTGTCTAAATGTGATTTTGCACAAGGACTGCAAAATCAACTTTCAGGATGCAAAAACACATTTTGGGCAGGAGTTAAAAATAACATCTGTCACATTCATGACATGCTGTAAAGAAACGGCTATGTTGAAAATTTGGGGTAAAAATATTGAACATTACCAAAGTTATGAGCCTGCTTTTGCAAAATTCAACATAGCCTCATAACATTGTTTTTTTGTAAATATGTTTACACCAAATTTAAATCATAGCCTTCTTTTGATCTCACCTTATGCATCAGGTCAGAGAAAATGTGCAACTCCTGTCCAAAAGGTGATTTCAAGCAGGGACAGCAAAATCACCTTTCGGGATGTAAAAAAACATTTTGGCCAGGATTTGAAAAAAGACAGCTGTTACAATCATGAGGTACTATAAAGATATGGCTATGTAGTGAATTTGTCGAAAAAATATTGAAACTTACAAAGTTACTGTATGAGCCTGTGTTTGCAAAAGTCAACATAGACTCATAACATAGCTATTTTTTAATATTTTAAAACCATATTTTCAACATAGCCTTCTTATGACCACACCTCTTGAACAAGGGCAGAGAAAATGTTCAACTCCTGCCCAAAAGTGATTTCATGCAGGGTCCGCAAAATCTCCTTTTGTGATGAAAAAAAAAAAACATTTTGGCCAGGATATGAAAAATAACAGCTGTCACACTCATGAGGTGCTGTAAAGATATGGCTATTTTGTAAATTTCAGTGAAAATATTGAAAATTACCAAAGTTACAAGCCTTCATTCACAAAATTCAACATAGGCTCATAACTTTGTTGTTTTTTAATATTTTTACACCAAAGTTTCAACATAACCTTCTTACAGCCCTACCTCATGAATAAGGGCAGAGACAGTTTTCAACTCCTGTCTGAAAGGTGATTTCATGCAGGGACCATTAAATCATCTTTCAGGACAAATCTGCCTATTGACAGTGCAATTGTGCATGAGATGAGGTCCCAAAGAAGGCATGTTGAAACTATGGGGCAAAAATATGCAACAATGGCCAGGTTATGGTATTAAATTTAAAACCCCATTGCAGTACCTTCAACCGCATACCTATTTCCTCTGTTCATGGTCTGGCTTTGAAGAGTGAAGATGGGTCTGCAGTCCAAAGAGGATTACAGTGTTGGATCCCCAATGGGTAAGTATGGGCTTGAGGAAGGTGCAAGATGGTGGGTGATGAGTGGCAGGGTCAGGTGAGGGGACGGTAATGGCACAGAAGAGATTGATGGATGACTTTCTTTTTTATAGGGTAAGAAAAGGAGAGAGGACTTGCCATCAGGACACTGTGGAATTGTGCCCCCCCCCCCAGTGTCACTGTTACATTTCTGGGGAGGGAATGCTGAGAGGGATGGTTGGCTGGGGAGAGAAAAAATATATATTTAAAACAAAAAAGATCACAGAACATTATCGCAACACTGGGGGACTGGATACCCCCCCCCAGTGTTATTGTTATGTTTCTCAGGAGGTGGGATAGTGGGTGCAGAGAGGAAGGGTTGGGAGGGGAGGATATGTATAAATAAAAAATAAATAAATCGGTGGTCACAGCGGAACACAGCACAGTCCACCATGACCAAGATGGCCTCTGCACTGTACTGCACATATGCTAGTAGTTGTGCATGAGCAATTCAGTTTGGTGGCTAGCATGGACATGGCACAGTGTGCTGTGTTCTGCCATCACCAATGACAGAAAAAAAATTAGTGCAGTGCAGCTTTGATGGCGACAATGAGCAGAGTTCTTCATGGGCACGGAAGTAACTGTGTTGCAACTCCAACATGTTGTTCAGTCAGCAGGAATGCACTGAGTTCTTTACTGAAAGAAAGAGGTCTGAAGGGCTATGCCCACTGCAGCCCCACAAATGAGGAATATACCACTGCAGCCCACTGGAAAATGTAGAAATGAGGACTATACCACTGCAGCCCACTAGAAAAGGTGGAACCCAATGTGAGTTGTTTTCAGATATAAATCATTGAAGACTTAATGTTTTTGGATTATAAGCTTGGGGGTTAGGAATGGCTAGGTCTAAACTGGGAACTAGATTTATTTCCTTTTTAATGTAATTTAAAATCTGTGATCATTACCCCCTTTATTATTGCAATTTAATATATGGATTCTCAAATTAATAGTATCCTAAACCAGGCAAAACATTTGCAGTAATACCATCGCTCCTAGAGTGATAATACTACAGTTCACAGCTGATAATAGTATCATTCAGAGCCTGCAATACTATCGTTTGGCGTGCTGAACGATACTATTATCAATAAAACTGAAGAGGGCAAGCGCAGGAGACTCCCACACCACGCTATACTATCACTCTCAATCACACAATAGCATCCTCTTTGCGACTGATGATTGGCCACCTTGTCTCTCTGCATGGGCAGATCAGTTTAAAAAAACATGGCAGCCATCTTTCACTTAACGAGACTGTTTCTCAAGCGACCTCCACATTTTCCAATTATTTTTCCTTTTTCTTTTAACCGTACCAAAAATGGATTTTATCTGGTTGATCCTGCATACCCCAAACAAAAGAACAGGTAGGACTGCCTATCAAATGCAACAGAAGTTTACAAGGTACACCCTGCTTATGGGGGGGGGATGAGTATGTGTGGTGATCGGCCAGCCTGGACAAAGAGATTCCTTCACCTCAGCAGCCGACAACCCATTTCAAGTCTTTGAAAAATAGAAAAAACTTGGGTCCATATATTAAAACAAATAATCGATAAGTGAATGTGTATTACTTGTGAGCAATACCATCTCGAGGTTCTGGACATAGAAACCTCTCGAGTTTCGCTCTTTAGGTTCCTACATGTCCAGAACCTCTTGATGTTATTACTCACCGGTAATACACTGTCACCTATCCATTATTCTTGTTTTATACATTGATTCATTAATAAATCAAAAAAAAAATTATTGAGTGGGGTACCCATGGAATGGTGCTAGGTACTTTGCTTTAAACATATTCATTAATAAATAAATAATTTAATAAACAAAAAGCAACTAAAATAAAATGTATTGAGTGGAGTACTCATGGGCTGGTACCGTGTACTTTGCTTTTTATCATATTCATTAACAAATGGAGAATAAATACATAAATAAATACATTGATTGATTGATTTAAAATTGGTAACTGAGAGAGGCAAAATGAGTTGATGCTTGCTTCTAGGTGTAACCCAGGAGAACAGGAAGGAGGAAAGCACAACTACAAACAAAATACTGCCAGTCAGGCGATGTGGTTACACTAATTATGACATAAAGGGAATAAGTTGAGTACAGTTCAGACAAAATGGCAAAACATTGCATATGGAGGACAAATGAATTATCATGCAAATCACCTGTTCAAATTGGGCAAACTCAAAGTGCATAGTGCCAGAGTGAAGGGAGGCTGAGCAAGTGCTGAAAGTAAGAGTCAAAACAGGTTGATTAGCTTCAACTAGTTTGCCAGAACTATGAGGTTAAGGGGAGGGGGAGGTAAGGAGATGTGAATAGTCAGGTAAGGGTGAGGAAGCGGTTCAGGAAGAGAGCTGCCAGGAGAAGGGAGAAGGGGAAGAGTTTTAGCTGGCATATAATGGAGTGAAGGGAGGGGGAGAGAAGGATGGAGGGGCACTGGGTCCAAACAGTGCTGGTCACAATAATCACACTGAGTATGGCATAACAAAAAGGTGCCTTTTTATTTTGTCAGGGGGCTTTGCCCCCACACCCCCCAGACTTAAAGATTCTCACTCTGGGGGCTGATCATCGCGCAAGTTACATTTCTGGGACTGTGGAATACTGTTTCCACGGCCCCTTAAAAAAAAAAAAAAAGCAGGCAAAATGACTGGAGACCAGGATTAGAACCCTGATCTTCAATACTGCTGGCTGCACTGCTGTATGCCCCAGCCCTCCACACAACATGATCAACTCAGCCAGTGAGTGGCTCCCTAATGTACTTATCCTATCTTCAGGACTATGGACATCGACCAGGGAGCACTTATAGCAGGCTTTGTAAATCCCTGGTCACTGTCAGTGTGAGCAATTACCAGATTAGCACCATATAGTGCAGCACTATTCTGGTAGTGCTAATCTAAGCAGGTACCGGATGGTGGAGGGTAGCTGATTGCAGAGAGAGGTGAGGGGATATGAGAAAGCAGATTTCCTGGCTGAGGAGTATGGGTGAGGAATGGAGAATCTGCATAGGTCTCTTGAGTGCAGGGAGTAGAAAGAGGAGGGAATGAGGAGAGAAGATGGCATAGGTATGAGGGGATGGACCCAAACCAGTATTTAGAGATGAGGGAAGCACAGGAGGACTGGTGACATGAGGAGAGAGTGAGGATGGATAGGGAGGAGTGAAGGAACAGTGGTGAGTATGAGAAGGTGTGTTGGCAGAAAACTGGCAGAAGGCATTGTAGAGAGTGTCCAGTCTAGCATGGGAAGTGGAGGAGGCAGTGTCATAAACCACATCCTCATAGTCCCCCCCCAAGAAAAACTGAGGGAATCATTTTGGGGATCAGCTCTCAGTGGACCAGGGAAGAAAGGTAGTCCTTTTCTGCAGTACAGAGCACCGAGTTTGGGGTGAAGTTTGGCATTGACGCCAACAATGTCAGCAGAGAAGTTAAGCCTAATATCTTGCCAAACACTGAGGTACTTAAAAGCTGGGACTACTTCAAGCAGTGTGCCATCCAACATGGAAATGATGGGGAGAAGGTGAGCCAGGCCTGCTCCTGGCTGGTATCAAAAGCCGTAGACACTGTTTTTTTTTTTGTTTTTTTTGTGTGTGTGCTGATCTGAAGTTAGTTGGCCTAGAACCAGTGCAGAACACTGTGACAGTCTTGCTGAAGTAAGACTTCCAAAGATGCAGTTGAGAGACCAGAGGCGTAGTGAACTGTGTCATTTGCATACATGTTAATATGTGAGTTGGCACATGGAGAGGGGAGATAATTTAGGAAGTTGTAGAAGACAACTGGTCCAAAATAGAGCCCTGTGGGACCCTGGCCTGGATAGGGAGGATTGGGGAGATAGTGCCTCCTACCTGTACCAACTTTTGTCTATCAAAGAGATAGGAACAAATCCAGTTGACAGCAATGGTTGAGAGGCCAGCAGAGTTCAGCTTATCCAGGAGGAGTCAGTGGCACATCAGATCAGAGGCTTTGGCCAGATTAATGAAAATGGTGACTGTGATGTTCCCTTGGCCTATCAATGAAAGGATAGATAGAAAGATAGATAATTTTATTTATGAAGTGCCCAATTCCTGAGACTCTGGGCATGGTACAGTAAAATCACAAGACTAACAATTTTTGTAAAATCATAAAACACACATGATAAAATCAATATAAATACAAATTTCACTTTATCTATTTAAACAAACTCATGTTATAGAAGCCAGTTTGAACAGACAGGTTTTCAGTCCCCTTTTAAAGGCTTCCACCGAGGAGGCCGTCCTTTAATAATCAGGCAAGGAGTTCCACAGGGTTGGTGCAGTTACCACAAATGCTCTATCCCCTGAGTGCCACAACCTAGCATTGGGAATCCCCAGGAGGCCATACTATGGATGGAGTCAGTGACCTTCAGTAGGGAGGAGATGGTGGCATGAGCCTTCCTAAAGCCAGACTGGAAGAGAGAGAGGAATCTGGGGGAGAGAAAGCTGGAGGATTGGAGGAACTGTTTAAGCCATGAGCAGACTAGTTTTTCCTGCAGCTTCACAAGAGAATGGAGATTGGGTGAAAGTTACCAGATTGGGGGTGTCACAAACCCACTCAGCAGGTCAGACCCTCTGCTCCCACACTGCCAAACTCCAAGCGCAGTATTGTGAACAGTTAACAGAACAAGGTAATCCTCCTGTCTGTTTTGTGGGTCTGAATCACCTTTGGTCTCAAGTTCTGGGGGGATTCAAACTGTGAACCTTATGCTAGCATACCCAAATGTACAGGGTCAGAAAATTCTGCTCTTCAGGGAATGCCAGATCTGTTTCACCTAAGGGCACCTAACCAGGTGTCCAAAATGAACCCTTAGAACTCTGTGAAAGACCTTAGGAAAATTCTTACCTTTTTCCAGTTTGGTAAACCATTAAGCATATGAACAATTTTGTCAGTCATAATCCTCCATACATCACATGCAAAAGAAATGACTTGGAAGGCACACCAGGCAGTCTCTTTAAATATAGAATTACTTAAAAATGGATAAAAAATATGTAAAATTTAAATACGGAACACTATACCACAAAGCATACAATCACTTACTATAAAACAAAGAAAACTTATATACAACCTCCTACCAACATACAGTTAGACTTCTCTATCTAATTTATACCTTCTTACAGTGCTTAAAGTTAGGTGTTGTTTCTTCTGAGTCCAACAGGAATATGTCTGATGAGACACAGAACACAATTTTAAAATGCTGTGTTTGAACCCCTTCCATGAGGTCATCTAGCTCCTCCTCTCAGAATATAACAAAATATATAAAACAGGATGTCCTAAAAAGAGGTACATTAAATATTGTGACTTCAGCAAAAACCTAATTTTCCCAAATTATGACAGTCTTAAATTCCCTCTTTAATCTCAAGCATTTCCTCTTCCCATGGCACATCTGAGGATTTTTATGACTTAGCACCATAGTGATATAAAATGTTTTCTTCCTCTAAACGTCATAAAAGTTTATGATCTCTATCCTGGCAGCTGGTCAGCTTACAATTCAGTCAGATAAACAGGAGACCCTTAATTATTTCTCTCTAGTCTTTAATTATCTCCTGGCTTTCAGGTTAACATCTTGTAGCTGAAACCTTGGGGGGGGGGCATCCCACAGGCTGTTTAATGAGGGACACTCAATAACACATTTTTATATTACAAAATCATAGAGCAATCATAACCAGCTGGCCAAGCATCACAATTCCTCCCCACCTAGACTAAATTTGGGGGCTCTATCCCCTGCATGGGATGAGCTTCCCAACTCAGTTCACTCCTCATAAGTCCACGACAAGACATCTGACTTTTGATTGGTCGCTCCAGCCATATTTAGGATTGTCATGTCATACCCTTGCAAAGCAAGACTCCAGCTTAACAATCTACCATTAGTTTTTCCCATTTGCGTCAGCCAAACCAGGGGGTTGTGGTCAGTTTATACCACAAAATCATGCACATGTAAGTATGGCTCTAACTTCTTTATGGCCCACACTATGGCAAGACATTCTTTTTCCGTAGTAGAGTATGCCTGTTCCCTGGGAAGTAACTTTTTACTGAGGTACACTACCGGGTGATCTTTCCCTTTGTTGGATGTCTGACTCAGTACTGCCCCAATACCCATGTCTGAGGCATCAGTCTGAATTATAAGGGGTTTGCTATAGTCAGGACTTGTCAATACAGGAGCACTGCACAGTGTCTCCTTCAGTCAGGTAAAGGCTTCCTCACAAGCTGGTCCCCAGGAAATTTTCTTTGGCATCCTTTTCTTTACCAGGTCAGATAGAGGAGCAGCCAGGGCACTGTAATTGGGTACAATATTTTTTTAGTACCCTGCTGTCCCTAGAAAACTCCTGACCTGCTACTGCATTTTTGGTCTAGGCCATGCCTGGATCACCTCTATTTTTATTTGGCTTAGAACGGAGCTGTCCCTGGACTACCACATGCTCAAGGTATGCCACTTCTCCCATGGCCACCTGACACTTCTCAGCTTTGACAGTGAGCCAGGCCCTCTGTATCTGGCCCAGCACTTACCTAAGGTGGGACAGGTGTTCCTCCCAGTTGGCACTAAAGATGGAAATGTCATCCAGGTACACCACGGTGTACTCCTCAGCACCATTTAACACCTGGTTCACCAACCTTGGGAAAGTGGCCGAGGCATTCTTCATTCTGAAATGCATTACTTTAAATTCAAATAAGCCTATCAGAGTGATGAAGGCTGACCTTTCCCTAGCTCTGTCTGTTAACTCTACCTGCCAATACCCCTTGCTCAGGTCAATAGTCATAAAGATAGGTCACCCCACCCAACTTGTCCAGGAGTTCGTCCGTCCAGAGCATCGGGTGGGCGTCTGACTTTGTGACTGCATTCAGTCCATGATAGTCCACACAGAAATGAGTAGAGCCAGCTGGCTTTGGCATAAGGGCTATGGGTGAGGCCCAGTGGCTGTGGGATCTCTGAATTACCCTTAAATCCAGCATCTCCTCCACGTCCCTCCCAATGTTCTTTTTGACAGCCTCTGACACCCAATATGCTGTCCACCGTATGGGCGTCTGTGTCTCTGTCTCCATATCGTGCATTGCTAAGGGGGTTAGTCCAGGCTTGGTGCTAAACAATGGGGCAAAGTCTGCTAAAACCTCCTTTACTTCCTAGATCTTGTCCAGGGCCAGCTGGGGAGACAATTTTACCGCCTCCACAGAGGACTCCCACTTGCTTTCTTCCAGCAGGTTCAGAAAGGGGTCTCCTTCATCCATCCCCTCCCCAGGACTACACACTGCAAACACCATGCAGCCCTATTAGCATATGGTTTCATCATGTTGACATGGTACATCCTTTCTGTCTGTCTTCTGTCAGGTAACTCTATAATATAGTTCACGACCTTTACCTTCCTAACTACTTTGAAAGGTCCTGCCCACTCAGCCTGCAGCTTATCTTTCCAGACAAGAATAAGGACCATGACTTCCTGACCCACCATGTACGAGCGAGCTCTGGCTCTGTGGACATACCACACTTTTTGTTTTTGTTGGGCAGCTGCCAGGTTTCTCTGGGCTGTCCCCATAAGATCCTTCAGCCTTTCCCTAAACCTAAGGACGTAATCCACTATGGGAGTTCCCTGGATGGTGTGCTTGCCTTCCCAGTCCTCCCAGATCAAGTCTAGGGGCCCACGTGCCCGGCATCCATACAAGAGTTTGAAGGGGGAAAATCCTGTCGACTCTTGAGGCACCTCCCTGTATGCAAACAACAGGTGGGGAAGGTATTTCTCCCAGTCCCTCCCTTGCTGTTCAGCAAACACCTGAAGCATTGACTTCAGGGTACCATTAAATATTTCCACAAGCCCATTGGCTTGTGGGTGATACGGTGTTGTGCATCTCTGCACCACCTCACACTTCTCCCACAAACATTTCATCAGGTCTGACATGAAGGAACCCACTCGATCGGTGATAACCTCCAGCAGAAACTCAACATGGGAGATAATCCCAAGTAAGGCATCTGCCACTTTGTCTGTCCTCAGTGAGGATAGGGCGACTGCCTCGGGGTACCGGGTGGCATAATCCACCACAGTCAGGATGAATCTCTTCACTGAGGAGCTGGGGGTATTTAAAGGCCCCACAATATCCATTCCCACCCTCTGGAATGGCTCCTCCACTATGGGCAATGGAATTGGGGTGGCTTGGGTTTTCTTGCCCACCTTCCCTATTTCTTGGCACCAGTGACAAGACCTATAATACTACTTCACCTACTGGGTGAAGTTGGGCAAGTAGAAATTCTGGGCCAACCGCTGCATAGTGCGTGTGATTCCCAGATGACCAGACAAGGGAATATCATGTACAATCTTGAGCAACTGCTCATGATACCCCTGGGGAATGACAAGCTGCCTGCCTATCACCCCTCCCTCTGTCTGCACAGCCTGAGTATACATCGATCCATTTTCCCTATAAACCTTATGTCTGCCGTCACCTCCCTGTGCTCTGTCAGATTCTGCCCAAGCCCTCAGCTTCTCTAGACTAGGGTCACTTCTCTAAGCAGCTGCAAACTCCTCACACATTCCAAAGGCATGGGACAGGACCCCTTCAGTCTTTAACCTAGGGTCCCTAGCACTAGAGTCAGGACACTCAGAATCACTGTCATTCCTAATCCTCAGACAATGGGTCACACCTCCCTCTTCGGAGTAACCCTCCGTAGCTGTGTGGTTAACTGCTACTGGGGAATTTCTACCCCCTTTTCATCAGTCTCCATATCAGGAGACTCAGGGTGGGGAACCAGCCTCCCAGTGGTTTCCACATTGGCTTCTGTGGAGTTCAGGGAACTACAATTTTCCCTTGCTACTTGGCTATGGGTAACTGCACACACCACCCCATGTTTGAGATTGTTGCCAAGGATGGCGTCCACTGCTAAGATTTTGGCTACAGCCACCTGTTGCACAGTTCCTCCTGTTTCACCCCAGTCTAGGAGAACACTAGCAAGGGGCAATGTTTTCACCTCACCAGTAAAGTCCTGTACAGTGATGTATTTATTGGGTATAAGCTGACCAGGTTCTACTAGATCCCCTTTTACCAATGTCAGGGATGCCCCTGTGTCCCTTAACCCTTGCGTCTGTATACCATTCACCATGACTGGGTGCATATGTTCCCTCATGTTCACAGGCATGCTTCCAGGGACACACAAACAACCCACTTCTTTCTTGGCCTCTTGTTGCATACTGCTTACCCTTGTGGGACACTGTATGGCAATATGCCCAGTTTCTTTACAAAATCAACATTCTTTTCTTTTCTCAGAGGCATTTTTTCTCTGAAACTTGGGGCTACCTGGTTTTGGTGGAGACAGTGAGGGTTTTAGCTGCCCTGAAGGCTCACTTTTTCCTTTCTGCACTGCCATACCCACTCCATTCACTCTCAGAGAAGGTCTGCTCTTGGCATAGCAGTCCAAGAGTTCAGCAGCATCTTGCACTGTTTTGGGATCTCGGTCCTCCAGCCAGGTTTTCAGCTTGGCTGGGCATGTCTCAAAAAATTGTTCTAACAATATAGCATATTCAATTTTATCTACAGAGTTTGCTTCAATTCCTTCCCACCAACATTTTAAAAACTGACGTTTTTCATGGCTGGGCTCCTCATAGCTTATATCAGGGCTTCTCCTGAGCTTACAGAATTTAGCTCTGTATGCTTCAGCAGTTAAATCAATTATTTTTAAAAGTGCAGCTTTAAGTTTGCTGTAATCATTACTGTCCTCATTGTCCATTTGACCCAATGCATCCCGAGCTTTCCCAGTAATTAACGGGGATAGCCGGAAGCTCCAGGACTCTCTAGAAATTTTAGCCTGAATACAAACTTTTTCAAAGGAATTTAAAAAGGAATCCATATCCTCCCCCTCTTTAAATTTGGCTATCAATTTGGAATTCAATTTTTAACCCAGTCCTTTAGTCCCAATTAAACCCAAGTCACTTACCTGCTCTGGTTTTGGTGGTTGGAGTCGTAGCTTCTCCAGTTCATGTCGCCTCTGGTGCTCATGCTCCTTACGGTCTGCCTCTCGCTGTTCACACTGTCTCTTCTCCTGGAACTACAGATCCATTCTACGCAACTCAATCTGCAGCCTGAGTACTTCTGGCTCCAGAATGCTGGTGACCTTCCCCTGCTGCTGTGGCCCTTTGCTGGCACTGGCCCTGCTGCCCTCCTCATCAGATCTGGACATTGCACTGTCCACTAGCCCTTCCACACTCAAGATTCAGTACCTTACAGTCACAGTCTGTGACTCGATGCTCTGGGCATCTGCTGCCATCAGGGTATCCACAAGATTCTGCTTGGGGGCTGTCACCTTGTACAGGACTCCTCTGTCCTGGCACAACTGCCTCAAGTAGTCTGCAGTGTACCCACTGTAGTTGGAAGCCATCTTCTTCCCTAACTATGACTACTCTAACTTGCACTTTTGAAAAAAAAATAAAACAGGTAGGAACTTGACTGTAAGCCAATTGATATAATTCTGTTTCCTTTTTAAAAATAAATCAATGCCTTTTTTTTGCAAGTGATGTGTACAGTATCAAGCTGACACACTGAACAATTTAAAGCTTGTGTTTACCAAATTTATGCACACAGCTGCCAACCAATCTGTAACAAACCCACTCAGCAGGTCAGGCCATCTGCTCCCACAGTGTCAACATTTGAGTGCAGTATTGTGAACAGTTAACAGAACAGGGTAACCCTTCTGTCTGTGTTGATGGTCCGAATCACCTTTGGTCTCAAGTTCTGGGGGGATTCAAACTGTGAACCTTATGCTAGTGTACCCAAACATACAGGCTCAGATAATTCTGTTCTTCAGGGAATGCCAGATATATTTCACCTAAGGGCACCTAACCAGGTGTCCAAAATTAACCCTTAGAACTCTGTGAAAGACCTTAGGAAAATTCTTACCTTTTTCCAGTTTGGTAAACCATTAAGCATATGAACAGTTTTGTCAGTCATAATCCTCCATACATCACATGCAAAAGAAATGACTTGGAAGGCACACCAGACAGTCTTTTTAAATATAGATTTACTTAAAAATGTATAAAAAATATGTAAAATGTAAACACGGAACACTATATCACAAAGCATACAATCACTTAATATAAAACAAAGAAAACTTATATACAAACTCCTACCAACATACAGTTAGACTTCTCTCTCTAATGTATACCTTCTTACAGTGCTTAAAGTTAGGTGTTGTTTCTTCTGAGTCCAACAGGAATATGTCTGATGAAACACAGAATACAATTTAAAAATGCTGTGTTTGAACCCCTTCCATGAGGTCATCTAGCTCCTCCTCTCAGAATGTAAAAAAATATATAAAACAGGATGTCCTATCAAGAGGTATATTAATTAATATGACTTCAGCAAAAACCTAATTTTCCCAAATTATGACAGTCTTTAAATTCCCTCTTTAATCTCAAGCATTTCCTCTTCCCATGGCACATCTGAGGATTTTTATGACTTAGCACCATAGTGATATAATATGTTTTCTTCCTGTAAATGTCATAGAAGTTCATGATCTCTATCCTTGCAGCTGGTCAGCTACAATTAAGTCAGATAAACAGGAGACCCTTAATTATTTCTCTCTAGTCTTTAATTATCTTCTGGGTTTCAGGTTAACATCTTGTAGCTGAAACCTTGCCGGGGGGGGGCAAGTCATCACACAGGCTGTCTCATGAAAGACACTCAATAACACATTTTTATATTACAAAATCATATAGTAATCATAACCAGCTGGACAAGTGTCATGGGGGCTCCCCCCATTTGTGGAGGAGGAGAACCTTGTCAATCTTCCAAGACTGAGGGACAGTGCAAAAGGTGAAGGACAATTTTAGGAGATGAGTAAGGGTGGAGCTGAATGGGAACGGGGTCAAAACTCACATGCAATAATATTGTGGCACAGAATGCTGCAAGCAGAATGCTGAAAGGCAAAAAAAGGTCAGTCACATCGACTGGCACAAAAAATCACCCACATAATAGGAACTTATAGGGCGACAGTGGAGATTCTTTGTTTTGATGAGGGTTCTTTCCCAACCCCCCCCTCCAGACTTAATATGATCAACTTGGAGGGGGTGTGGACTTCAGGAATGGGAGGAACTTGGGAGGGGGGAACATTTCTTTATTAAAAAAAAATTCAAGATCAGGAGACAGGGAACTGAACTGTGGTCCACAGGGCTTCTATGCTGCCATGTGCTGATGCCTTAGCCACTCCAAAATGGGAGTAGCTCATCAAGGCACCACACCAATGGCAACTTGATCCCTTCCTCCTTTGAGTGGACAGTGACAGGGATAGTGGTAATTCCCTAACACTATTTTACTCCTGTCACTGACAATGTTTTCAGCATTCTCACAGCACCGTTAATACCACACTGTTATTGCAGTGCTCATATGTCCTGGTACCAAGGTGATGGCAGGAGTTGACAGATGGAAATGTTTGGGGTTCAATCAGTCTGGGCTAGATTTGGAAGGGTTGAGTAAGGAAAGGGTGAACAGAGTCTCCTGTAGAGTGAGGGGGGGGAGTCAAACCCCAGAGTGAGGTGAGGTAAGGAGAAGGGAGGAAAAGAGGGGAGAGGAGTGGAGGCATGAGTTGGGAAGGAAGGAAGAGGACAAGTTGTAAAACAAATTCACTGAAGTGAGCAGCAACAGAGGGAGGGTCAGACACTGGTGATCCATTAAACATGATGACAAAGATAGAAGACTGGACTAGTGGGTCACAAAAGGGAGTAAATCATCTTCCAGAATTTGTCTGGGGAATTATGATTATTCTGGAGGTTGGCCTTGAAGTAGAGGGACTTGGCAGTATGAACAGCTTTAGTGCAAGAGTCCCTAAGTGCCCTGTAGGAGAGGAGGTCCGACAGGGAGCATAATAATTTTTACCTGCTCCAGGCTTGGTCACAGGTCTTGCAAAAATGCATGAAATCAAAGGTGAGCCATAGGTGGTGAGAGGATTTAACCCTGGATATCATATGGGGATTGCTTGTCCCAGATAGAAGTAAATATTGAGTGGAAGAGGGAGAGGGCCATATCACTGTCAGGGACAGTCAGCATACAGCACCAGCCAGTTGCAGCCAGGTTGCTCAGTAGAGCTTCTTTGTTCAGTGACCAAGGCGACCTAGACCAGATATACTTTGAGGAAGATGGAGGTAGCCAGACTTTCCCAACACAAAATGTCATGATGTGGTCACTGAAGGTGTCCAGCAGTATAACTGCTACAACAATGTGGTGTGGGTGTGAGGCAAGAACCCAGGCAAGCTAGATATTGTTTGATGAATGAAGATTGGGGTGGGTGGATTCTGTGATGAGCTGTGAAAGGTTAAGGGACTCAGTCCATGGGTGGTTGGCCTGGAGGTCAGCCAATAAATAAATAATTACAAGGAGTCACGTGATGCAAGGTTCCGGGTAGCAGCTGAAGTTTAGAGCTCCGTCGAGACCTGAAATTTAAACTGCAAAAATTTGTCTCCCCATGGCTAAATCAACTTGCATTGGTACGTCACCATCTATTTTTACCTGCTGGAGCATGATGGAGCCAGGGAGGATGGACCACCAGTCACCAGATGACATTGCTTTGACTCTTGCTGTTGATGCAGATCAAATCCAGGCTTTAGCCCTCAAACCAAAAAAGGCCCCACAGGTGCACCTCTCCACCCTCTCCAGTCTTGAATCCTCTGCTGGCGATTTATATGAAACATCTTTATTTGGAGTTCACCACTATTAAAGAAGCTGTATTGTCTTTTATTGCTGACTTTAAAGAACTTAAGTCAGCCATTCAGGGACTTGTTTGCAGAGTAACCGATGCAGAAGCCAGAATCTTGTCACTGGAGGACCAGCAAGCCTGCATGGATCCAGAGGTGGTCACACTGCATAGAAATCTCTCCAAACTGGAAGAAAAAGTCAACAACTTAGAGGGGCACAGTTGATGGAACAATTTAGCTCTTTTAGGATTGTTGGAGGGGGAGAAGGGCCCGAATGCTATTGATTTCTTGCAGACATTTTACACAAAAGTCATGGGTCCCTCCCCCAATGGGCCTACATATGTGATCGACTGGGCGCATAGAGAGCTCCACCCTAAACTAGCCCCCAGTGAGCCACCGAGATCCCTGATCTTTAAATTGCTAAATTATTTGGATAGAGACTTTATTTTCCATGAGGTCCGCAAACTGGAAAGTTTGCAGTGGGAGAACAAGAAGCTGATACTGGTGCAAGATCTAACATTCAAGGTTTGTCAATCCAGGGCAGAGTATCAGCCTGTTAGACCGGCCTGCCCTGCCATCACTTATGAGGACACTCACTACTACCATGACAGACAAGGGAGAATGTATTATCATGTATTATGCACTAATGATCACTAATGTACTGATATGTTGTTCTATAATTAGGGCCTATTCAGGAAATCTCCTGTTCAGCCAAAAGCCTAATGAGTTATCCAGGAATGGGTATTACAGTATTGTCCAAGATGGACATCTAACAATAGCTGTGAGATTAGCAGCCTAACGTGACATGATTATATAATTATATAACATTATGTGGTCTGTAGTGCCTTTTATCTTCCAAAGTCAATATGCTTAGCCTAGCAAAATTTATGAGACTAGTCTATTGTCTACCCTACCAACTGTAGTTAGGGAGGCCTCCACTATAATTGCCCTTAAGGTTCGCCTAAAGACTTTCCTATTTTTACAAGCTTTTGGGGTGTAATTTTGTTTATATGTATGCACCAATTTTAATCTATTATGTATAAATGAGTATGAAATGCTGTAAAACTCTTGTGCGGTGCCCAGAGCCTCTGGGATTGGGCGTCTTTTTAAATAAATTTGACTTGACTTGACTTGACTATTGTTCTTCTGCGTTAGTTACTTAGCAAATACCTATAACTGATGCAAAACGTTGTGGTCCTGGGTGTAGATGCCCATGTTTTGACCAGTGGTACACTGAGTACAGACACACACTGATGTCTGTAAGCTTGATACTCTGGTAACCGGACATCTCTTATCTGTAGTATATAATCTTACTACATGGCCAAGCCCCTTTGGGATCCTTGAAGCACCCAGCTTCCACACCGGTGACTGTCTCTGTTTACCGATTGGTAAGATTTTATCTTATTATTTTTGTCTTTGTACTATTGTGAGGGAGAAATAAACTAATTTTCTGCATATCTGTGTTAGTGATGGTTTACCTTCAGGCTAATTTGCATGCTCTGACAAGTGGTGACCATGAGTACAGGACCTGATTGTGTTAAAACAATAACCACTTACTTAATCACAGGTGTGTGTGTGACTTTTGGGAACAGGGAGATAAAGAGTCCAGGAAAGAAACTTTTTTCTCAACCAAAGAATTGTTCACAGTTTACATTTTGCCTTACATGCTTTTGGCTTTGCTTTAAGGCCAACAGCTGTACAGCTCAGAAAATGTGTTGTGTTAAAGAGCTGGGCTGCAATCCAAGCAGCTTTTGCAAGCATATTTTAAAGGCTTGCCTCTGGTGTGAATACTGAAGCCTTAGGTAAATGAGTGAATGTTAAAAATGCTTGTGCTCTACCATTCAATTATTTGCATGGAACAACCCTAGGACTCTGCAACTCCAAAAGTGAAACTGTCTAGCAGGGAGAGTACAGTGTGTTCCAGACACCATGCTGGGCTTCT
This sequence comes from Neoceratodus forsteri, assembly GCA_016271365.2. Lineage (NCBI taxonomy): Eukaryota > Metazoa > Chordata > Ceratodontiformes > Ceratodontidae > Neoceratodus > Neoceratodus forsteri. The sequence goes on from CM028137.1 coordinate 79,971,921, forward strand.
CAGCTTGTACAGGAATGGGGTAGAAAATCAAAATGACAATCATTGCTGAGTTACAACTAGAAATTGCAACACTTTTAATCTCTCATGGAGGTGGGGTGATTTTGCACAAAATTCAGCATCTGAAAATCATCTGGTATTGTATGTGTGCTCATTGTACTCAGAAACAAAACTAATGGTTAAGAAATATAACCATAAGGGTCTAGTGGTTGCAGTTTTATACACTGCTCTTAAAGCAGTAGAAGCAAGAGCATCAGTTTTGGAAACAAAGCTGGAATCCACGCTACGAGATAAAGGCTTGCAACAGAAGGCCTGGGAGAAGGAGATGGAAAATCAAAGCCATGTGATGCAGGCAGAATTGGGCAATACAGTGTTAGAAAAGAACAGAGAGATTGCTAGGATGAGAGAGGAGTGTGACAAAATGTATCATGACAAGAAGCAGGTTTTGCAGATGAATGATATGTTGTCTGATGCAAATGATGAATTAAAGAATGCAAATGATGATTTGTGGAAATTAATGGCTAAGTTCCACCAAACTGAAAAAGTGGCTCAAAATTCAAATGGAAGGTGCTGAACAAAATGTGCTCACCAACAAAAGACTGAAGGTACAGCTACTCATCCCAGATAGCAATGAACTCCCAACGCTAGTAGCACCCCCCCTAAAACACACAATCAGGTTGACATTTCATACTATACTAGCGCTTTTTCAAGACCTTGAAAAAGCACTAGTGTAGCGTGAAACATCGACCTGTTTGTGGGTTTTAGGGGGGTGCTATTATTTGTTAATAAAACATGTTTTAACTTTCCCTAGCTTTGGGAGTTCATTGTTATCTGGGACGAGCAGCCATACTTTCAGTCTTTTATTAAAGGATAAGTGTCAGAAGGATTTGGAGAGGGAGATTAATGAGAATAATGAAGTTACTGCTGCATATAGAGTTTTACAGAAACATGTTAGTACAGGGCAGCAAGTAGGTGTGAAAGTAAAACATGCAAGGTGCAAGCAGAGGTATGCCCAGTTACATCAGCAGTTTGATATCCTGATGGGGCATGTCAAGGCATTACCCTTTACGCCACCCATTAATCTGATGTCATTACCCAATGACAACGGGGATGATGAGGATGACGATGACATCCAAGATGGTGGTCCATGGGACTCCTGAGGGCAGTGGCCTAGCCCATCTCCGATAGCCATCTTAAGACCATCTGATCGGCACAAGGTAGAGTGCCTGGGTGATGATGCAATTGATAAGGCTGGCATCCCAAAGGCTTCTGCAAGCCATAGCGGACCAAGTCCGTGATGAGGTAGGCCAGAACAGCCTCATCCGGGGTGTGGCCGACACAACGGCTGATGCTGTGGTGAAAAACAACATGGCCCAACTGGAACAAGCCCCCAACATCCTTCAAACTACCCAAGCCATTACTAACATCACAAGCACAGTAGGCCAAATGGGGTCTAGCGATAATCTGAGTGTTCATTTGGAAAAGGTGAAAAGCCAGTGCAAAATGCTTAGTGTGCTGGCTGAGCAGCAAGTACAGATTTTAAAACATACTGTGGAACCTACACTCAGGGCCAAATTTCCAGACATGCTACATAATTTCACCCAGGTGAGGTTTGATGACATTGCAGCTGGCCTAATGCTCACACACACTACCCCAACCAAGTGAGCATGTCTGTGGTCTACAAAGTCAAACAGTTTGTGAAGGAAACCTCTGATCAGTATGAGATTCGGCTCTGGCTGTCATATCATACTGGAAAGGGAGCTGTGACCAAGGCCTCAGACAGGGAATCCCTAGAGTAAAAAAATGTGGTTTTGAAAAACATGTCATCTGCCGTCTGGGACAAGATAGAGACTTCTATCCTCCCGAGAATGGATCTTTTACTGAGATTCTGGAAAAACCGGAGTATGCATACCGGCTGTACATACGAGATCTGAACACCAGATTGAAGTCCAAAGAGGCTGCAGTGCAGCCTAGCTTGAGCTGGCTATGCAGTGTGTAGTGGAAGGTAAATAAAAGGCCCACACCCAGGCCTACCATTCCAAGAGAGCTGATAACCCGAAGCAAAAATGGGATAACCGGAACTACTACCAGGGCCAGAAACAAAAGCGAACAGGCCCTAGCTACAAGTACTTGCTAGAGGACAACTGGTTCTGAGAGTTCAAAGCTAGGGTGAAATCCAAAGTTACGAGCCTCACCCAAAACCTGATTGCAGGTCTCGGCCCTGCAAGTGTCCCATCTGCGCCTCCATACCAGGAAGATCCAGAGGAGGCACAGGAGACCCAAGAGTCTCCCTACCGTGAATGTACCCAGATGCTCCAGGATTCACAGACCCTGGTTCCATCTGAGAAGGATGATTCTGAATGATGGTGTTGGGCCCCAGTGCACATCATCACTATCCTGGTGATGGATGAAACCGGCCAACCGTGTGTAGAACCATTGGTAGGGGGCCGCCAATAGGAATTACTTCTACATACTGTGTTACACCAAGAGAACTCAAAGTCATCTCCATGGTCCACTGGAAGAGAAACTTCTGCCCAGACCTTTGAGCCGTCCCCCCTCTATCTTCAAATTGTGCCCCCTTGTTCTTGCACATCTCTTTTTCTGAAAGATGCTACCCTCTTGGACTTTGTTGATTCCCTTGAGGTACTTGAAAGTTTCTATCATGTCCTCTCTCTCCCTTCTTTCCTCAAGGGTATACATATTAAGCTCCTTTAGTCTTTCTTCGTATGTCTTCTGGTGCAGATCCTGCACCATTTTGGTTGCCCTCCTCTGGACAGCCTCCACTCTGGCTATGTCTTTGCGGAGATGGGGTCTCCAGAACTGCACACAGTACTCCAGATGGGGTCTCACCAACTGTCTGTACAGAGGGATAACAACTTCCTGTTTTCTACTATTGATGCCTCTTCCTATGCATCCCAGTGTCCCCCAGCCTTCCTTACTGCTTTCTCACATTGCTTGCCCACCTTTAGGTCATCTGATATAATTACCCCCAGGTCCCTTTCCATTTTTACTGTTGTCAGTATCCCACCCCCCATTGTGTACTCTTCCCCTGGGTTTTTGTTTCCCATGTGCATTACCTTGCACTTCTTGTCATTGAATCTGAGCTGCCATACATTTGACCATTCCTCCAACCTTGCCAACTCCCTTCTCATCCTTTCCACTCCATCTTGTGTATCAACCCTGTTGCAGATCTTTGTGTCATCTGCAAAGAGACACACCTTTCCTTCCAGTTCCTCTGCAATGTCACTTATAAAGACATTAAAAGGACTGGTCCCAGTACTGAACCCTGCGGCACCCCACTAGTAACCCTCCTTTCTTCACTGTGTACTCCATTTACTACTACCCTTTGCGTCCTGTTGTCTAGCCAATTTTTTATCCAGGCTACTCTCTTGGGGCCCACTCCAAGGCTGGCTAACTTGTGTATTAATCTTTTGTGTGGGACTGTATCAAATGCCTTGCTAAAATCTAGACAGGCCATGTCCACAGCCCCTCCCTGGTCTACTACTTTGGTCACCCAGTCAAAGAAATCTATTAGATTCATCTGACATGCCCTTCCCATCGTGAATCCATGCTGCCTTGGGTCCTGTGCCCCACTGGCCTCTAGGTACTCAACAATTCTTTCCTTCAGAAGTAATTCCATCATTTTCCCTACCACTGAGGTCAAACTAACTGGTCTGTAGTTTCTTGCCTCTGTCCTGCTCCCACTTTTGTGAAGAGGAATCACATCTGCCCTCCTCCAGTCCTCAGGTACCACCCCATCCTCCCATGATTTGTTAAAGAGTAGTCAGTGGTGTCACTAGTTCTACCCTTAGTTCTTTTAGAATTCTTGGGTGAATCCCATCAGGCCCCATTGCTTTGTCCACTTTCAATTTTATTAGTTCTTTCAGAACCCTTTCTTTTGTAAATGGATTGGTATTGACCCCCGTCTTCAGAGCGTTTCTCTTGTTTGGTTTAAGTACCTCCCCCTCCTCTTCCTTTGTGAATACTGAGCAGAAATATTCATTCAGTATCCCTGCTTTTTCACTGTCCCCCTCTACCCATATTCCTTCCCCTTTATTAAGCCTCAGTATCCCTCCTTTGGTCTTTCTTCGCTCCCTAATGTACCTATAGAAGGTCTTATCCCCCTTCTTAACAGAATTGGCTATCCTTTCCTCGGTTTGGGCCTTTGCTATTCTGACTGCCTTCCCAGCCTCTTTCTGCTTTAACTGATAAAGTTCTCTGTCCTGCTCCTTCTGTGTTTCCTTATATTTCCTGAATGCTATCCTTTTCTCCTTAACCTTCCCTGCCACCTCTTTTGAGATCCATAGTGTTTTTTTTCCTTCGTTGTGTTTTATTGATTTGCTTTACACAAAGGCTTGTTGCCTCTGTGATGGCTGTTTTGATTACTCCCCATTGTTCCTCCACCCCTCCTTCTTGCCTGTTTGCTAGTGCTTTTCTAAGGCACTCTCTCATTTTCCCAAAGTCAGCCCTCTTAAAGTCCAATACTTTTGCTTTTGTATGGCTTGATTGTATGGCTGTGTTTATTGTGAAGCACACTGTTTGGTGGTCACTTGTTCCCAGATGACTACCCACCTCTAAATCTGAGATTCTTTCTCCGTCCCCATTTAAGAATACCAGGTCTAAGATTGCTCCTTCCCGAGTGGGTTCCAATACTAGCTGTCTGAGGCATGCCCCCTGTAGGGCATCAAGAATGACCCTGCTCTTGGATGCGCCTGCAGCAAAGGTGCTCCAGTTAACATCTGGCATATTCAGGTCCCCCATCAACAATATCTACCCTTTTTCTGCCATTCTAAGGAAGCCTTCTATCATTTTCTTGTCCATTCCTCCCCTGAGATGGGGGTCTGTATACAACCCCGTGCAGATTGTGGTGCCATTTCCTGTCTCCAGGGTGACCCAGAGTGCCTCATCTGCTCCCTGTTTACTCTTTAGTTCTGTTGCTTTGATCCCTTCCTTTACATAGAGAGCTACTCCTCCTCCTCTTTTACCCTCCCTGTCCCTCCTATAGATTGTGTATCCTGATATGTTGACATCCCAGTCATGGTTCTCTGTGTACCATGTTTCTGTGACTGCCACAATAGCCAGACAACCCTCTTCCATCAAGGCCACTAGTTCGGGGAGCTTGTTACACAGACTACGGACGTTGGTACTCATCACCCTCCACTTTTTGATAGCCTTACCCCTTTTAGCCCCATTCCTGTCCTTACTGCCTTTGCCTTTTTTTGCATTTACCTCTGTCCTGCTCCCTAATAACTTCTCTGCCTTTGTGTTTACCTCACTAATTACCATGTTTTGTGGGGGGAGGCTGGGATTTCCCTGCTCCTTTTCAGTGCCTCCCTCCTTGGCTAGTTTAAATGCTTGCCAATGAAGCATTTAAACCTCTCACCTAGGATCCTGGTTCCCCTGGACAGATGCAGACCATTGCACCAGTATAGGTCTGCATCCCTCCAGGTGGCTCCCCAGTCCCCAATGAAGCCAAAACCCTGAGCTCCACACCAGTTTTTCAACCACTCATTGAATTCCCTGGTGAGGAGTGCCCTAGCATCACCCTTGCCATAGACAGGCAGCACCTCCGAGATGGTTACCGTATGCGCTACTTGTCTAAGGCCCCTCCACAACTCTACAAACTCTTCTTGCACTGCTCTGATCCCATTCCTAGCCAGGTCACTTGTCCCTAGTTGGACAATGACATCCAGCTCCCTCCCTCGTGCAGCTCCTCCCACGATCCTGAGGATTCGCTTCCTGTCCCTCCAAGCCGTGGCGCCAGGAAGGCACCTTACCTCCCTCTCCCCTTCCTTCCCCATTTCTACCCCCAATGATTGAGTCCCCCAACAGGAGTTGTTTCCTTCCCCTGTGGGGTCCCATGCCACCCTCCTGTGGGTCTCCTTTGTTAAGGTTCCCAGCATCCTCCTTGGTCTCCACTGCAGGTGCCTCCATAGAGGAATCACTATCCACCAGAAGAGCGAATGAATTGTGGAGAGGTACAGTTGGAGGGATGCAACTCTGTTCCACCACCCTTTCCTTCCCTGAGCCCACCCTGGTCCAGCCTTTCCTCTTTCTTGGCAACCTCTGAGGTAGTGGCATTGGCCCTAGTGGTCCCTGGGTGGGGAAGGAGGTTTCTCAAATCCTAGCCAGGTCAGCCTGGAGACGAGCAACCTCCTCTCTCAGACCAGAGAGGTGCCTGCAAATAGGGCAGCATCGCAGCCTCCAAAATGTCTCCTGGAACACTGCCGCTCCACAGCCATTGTGCTGCACCACTCCTATCATGTCTTATTTTGTGTCCCCTCTCCTGTTTCTCTTTATGCTTACTATCTCCTCTCCTTATAACTCTCACCTTGGTGATGGAACATTGTTTTGGCCTCATGATCTTACATCATCACGGAAGTATCTTGGGAATTTATTTTCTGTCACAAAACAGATGCATTATGGATTTAGCCAACAGACTATTATTCCAAATATGTGGACAACTCCACATGGTACTCATCTCTGACTTACATGTGGTGGCAGCTGTGGTCCTCAATGACAAAGAGCATGACATCATTATCATCATCATCATCATGTAACATCATCACAAGCTGCTACCGCAAATCAGACCAATCCTGGAAAGGCACCAAGAGGCCTTTGCCAAGAATAAACATGACTGTGGAAGGATGGACACCCTCATCCAGATGACTGGGGAGGATCCACCCCAACAAAAGCATTACCTTTCCCAGTTGAATCCTTACCCTCATTGAGGGCCACCATTGATTCTCTTGTCCAGCAAGGAGTCATAAGGCCTTGTGTGTCAACAGTCAATTCAACCATCTGGCCTATGAAGAAATCCAGCAATAGTTGGAGACTCACCATTGATTATCGCAGACTTAATCTGGTGACACCCAGCTGTGCCACAACTGTGGCATCTGCCCCTAATGTGCTCAAATGTCTCAAACCTGAACACTAGTGGTTCAGTACATTGGACATCTCCAATGGATATTGGTCCCTACCCTTGTCCTAAAAGAACCATGCAGATTTGCCTTCACCTTTGAAGGACATCGGTACACTTGCAACTGCCTTCCACTGGGGTTCCATAATAGCCCCTCCCTGTTTCACAGCCACAGGAAGGCTGCAATCAGTGGTTTCTCAATACCGGAAAGCCTTCTTCAATATGTGGATGATCTTCTCCTTGACACAGTGGACTTGGAGAAGCACCTGTAATTCTTACAGAAAACAGACCTAAAGTGCAATCCTACAAAGGTACAATTGTGTTAACCAGAAGTCATATTTCTGGGCCTGTGCATAATTGAAGAAGAAAGAAGCCCTGCTGCCAACAAGATTCAGGGCCTACAGGATTTGCCATTACCCACCACTGTGGCAACTCTCAGAAGCTTCCTGGGTATGGTCAACTACTCCAGGGACCTCATTTGCAATTTTGCACAAAAGGAAGCTCCTCTGTATGAACTCCTGAAAAAGAATCTCCCATGGCAATGGGGCCCTGAACACACCCATGCTGTCACTTCCCTAAAAAAGGCCTTGGCCTCTGCTCCAGCAGTGGTCAACCCAAACCCAGAACTTCCATTTCATTTAGAAACTGCCACAACTGAAGTAGGTACTGTATGTCAGCAGTCCTTACTCAAAAGGCCAATGGTAACCTGTGGTCTATTGATTTGCTTCCCAAATGCTCTCCATGGTTGAGCTGAAGTGTTTCTTGTGTGAAAGGAACCAGCTGGCTACCTTTTGGGCTGTCAAACACTTTGCTTACATAATAGAGTTTTGCCCAGTTATGTTACACACCAACCACACCACTACCAACTTCCTATTGAATGATAGGATCAGAGATGGCAATGTGTCAAACACCAGACTCACACATTGGTCTCTACTACTTCAAGATAGGGACATCACAGGCCATCCCAGTGGCACTGAGGGTTGAGGCACTGGACACCACACCTCGCTGTATGCCTGAGACCTGGGTTCGAGAATAACCTCGGGTTGCTGGCGTGCCAGCATGGGGTGCAGGGTGGGAGCAGGATCAAGCATTGGCTCTCCTCTCCCTGGTAAGGGGTGGAAAGGAGGGGGCATCCCAAACGGTGTGCACGTGCATGCCTCCACACGCACATGCTACATCGGGGATGCATGGGTGTGGGAGATGGGAGAAAACCTGCAAAAACCCAGAAACTACATATGAAAAAAAAGATAGAACCATCAGTGTACTTCTCGCCAAAATGCCATCCATCCTAGCACATCAATCAATCAATCAATCAATCAATCAAAATCTTTATTTATTCAGGCAAACATCATTGAGCATAGCTCATTTACAAGATGGACCTGAGTGGTCATAACAATATAAGGTTACAAATTTTACACAAAAACATGGTACAGAATGAACACAAATACAATGATTTATGAATGAGACAGATATACAAATATTTACATATATACAAGGCAAAATGACAATAAACCTAAATCATATTAAAAGGAAAGAAACAGACAGTATAGTAGGGATAAAGCTTGGGTAGTTGGACTTGGGTGGGCATTTTTGTATGAAGTAGGTTGGAGAACAAGCTAGAAGAATGATAGAGAAATAGGGGGTAGCATAAAAAGGGGTGGGGGAAGGAGGGGGTGTGAGAGGACTAGGCCTTATGGAAGCAGTTGCATGATTCTGGGAATAGACTAGTGTACAGTTTTTTGAAGGATGTTAAAGGAATGAGGGTATCCAATTTCAGGGTCTTTTGAAGAAAATTCCAGATAAGTGCTAGGGAATAGCTGATTGCAGCCCTTCCATACCGGGTGCAGGTGATAGGAATCTTCAGCATGATGAGTTTATTGATCCTTAGGGTGTAAGGCCTGGATGTGATCCGTTGAAACAGTCTGAGATGTAGGAAGGGAGTTTGTTTGTCAGAGCTTTGTAGATCCAGACAGCAGCATTTTTGTTTCTTCTATGTTGTAGGGATGTCCAACTGACTGCATTGTAGAGAGAGCAATGATGGGTGCTGGTGGGAAGATCTGTAATGAATCTAATAGCTCTATGATACAAGGTGTCTAATTTACTTAAATGGGAGAGGGAGCAGTGGCATAGAGGAAGTCAGCATAGTCAATGAGGGATAGGAATGATGCCAGGATTAGCCTTTGTTTGGAATCTCTGGTCAGGTAGTGTTTGATCCTATAAAATAGGCCAAGTCTTTGTCTAAGCTTTTTCAGGAGCTCTTCAATGTGGCTAGTGTAGTCAAGTTTATTGTCAATCCAGACTCCAAGATATTTGAATTTGTCCACATATTCCAGATTTTCACCAAGGATGGTAGATAATTGTGGGAGGGTGAATGATGGGACAGTGGAAGAGCAGCTCTTGGTGGCAAAGAACATAGCTTTCGTTTTCTTGGCATTTAGTAGTAATTTCTTTTCTAATAGGTTGTGCTGTAGGAGGGAGAACTCAGACTGTAAAAGCTCACAGGCTTTTGATGGTGAGGATTACTGACATATAGTACAGTATCATCTACAAAAGGTGAATATTAGATTGTGAGAGATTGAGTCAATATAGTTGAAGTAAATGGCAAAGAGGATGGGCCCAGGATGGAGCCTTGCGGTACACCTCTTAGGAGTGGTTTAGGGTGGATAGGTCACCTTCATTTTTACCAGTTGTAGTCTTCCGAGAGATAGCATCTGAACCATTTAAGAGAGTGAGTCAAGGCCTATGGAGTTCAGAGAGAGATTAGTAGTTCATGGTCCACAGTGTCAAAGGCTTTGCTTAGATCCAGGAACACAGCACAGGTGTTATTCTTTTGTCTAAGGCAGTCTGCCAGTCATTTGTAACTTTGCTAAGGCAGAGATGGTGCTGTGCATAGATCTAAACCAGATTGAGCTGGGTTAAGGAGATTGTTGGTATCAAGGTAGGCACTTAACTGAAAGTTTACTAACTTTTCAAGCATTTTGGACAGTACTGGTAAGATGGAAATGGGCCTATAGTTGTTGAGGTCCATGGGATCACCTGCCTTAAGTAGTGGAAACACTTGAGCTGTCTTCCATATTGAGGAATAGAACCAGTGGCTAGGGACAGATTGAAGAGGTGAGTGAGGGGGCAGCTAAGTGCAGTGCTATTTTAGAAAGTAGGGATCCAGGGTCTGCACCTGCACTTTTAGTTGTATCTAGTTGGAATAGAAGGTCTTCTTACTTTTTAAGAGTATTGGTTTGAAGGAGAATGTGAAGCAGCCTTTTGTCCCTCAGTAGATTGTAAGTTTAGTGATGATCTCATTAGGTTTGCAGGTGAGGTCGAAAGCTAGGCCAGCTGTAGTGAAATGGTCCTTGAAGGCATTTAAGATTTCTTGCTTGTCAGTGATTTCAATACTATTTAGGTGCACTTTGGGTGGTAAGACAGGGGTAGAAGTTTGACCTAGGATCCCCTTTATGGTACCTCAGAACCTGGAGGGGTTGTGATAGGAGGCATCCAATTCAGCTGTGTAGAAGGCAGCCTTGGCATTTCTTACTTGTTTTGTGCAGGAGTTTCTGGCTTTTCTGAATTGAAGCAGTCATTTGGATCCTTTGTCTTTCTTGCCCTTTTCCAGGTTTATCTCTGGCAAGCAGTCTGATTTGAGGTCAGCAGAGAACCAGCGAGAAGATTTGAGTTTGGTTCTGACACTGGTGAGGGTGCATGTATATTGAGGGCACTTGTGATAATATCACTTAAGATCTGTAGAGCTGTCTCTATTGAAGCTGAGATAGAATTCTTGCCAGCGTGTGGTGTGGCACAAATCATGGAGATATCCTGAAATATTAAAGTTCTTTTTTGACCTTCTTGGGAGAAATTTTGCAGGGTTGGGTGGCTTGATTGTTGATCTTATGCCAGCAATGGGACAGTGATCACTTATGTCACTGAATAGAACTCCAGCATGAGAATACAGATGAGGCTTATTTACCAACATGATGTCCAGGAGTGTGCTGTTGAGATTATTCTTTGGGTTAATTCTTGTTGGTTCTTTGATTAATTGAGTGAACCATAAGTGTCACAGAAGGTTACTAGGGGTGCAGATGCATTGGCTAGCCAATTTAAATTCAGGTCACCTAAAATGATGGTGTCTTCAGGGCCTAGATTAAGTATAGATCCTAGGTGGGATAGGAGTTTGAGGCCTGCAGAGGGGGCCTGTAGCAGCCAATCAGTTGAAAAGATGATATGTTGGGAAGGGTTATTTTAATTGATAAGCATTGAATTCCTTTGGCTGTGATGTAATATTGAGGCAGGATGCAGAGATGTTTGCTTTGACATAGATGGCTACCCGCCCCTGGATGGACGGTCAGATCTGAAGAGCTGGTAGTTGGGAAGATTTATTTCACTGTCTTTTGTTGCAGATTTGAGCCATGTTTCAGAGATAACCAGAAAGTCAGGTAAGGTGTGTGCAACCCAGGCCTGTATTAATGAGAACTTTTTTAGGAGGCTGCAGGCGTTGATGTGAAGAAAACTCAGGCCATTTATGGAGGCTAAGTCAGATGGGGAGATAGAGCTTTCTGTGGGTCCAGGGTTGATTTCAACAGTGCCAACACAGATCAGCAGAAAGAAGATTAGTTTGATGAGGGCACCAAGTGATAGGAATAGGGAGTAATCAGGGATTTCTCTTCTTGCTAGGGATCCAATATATAGTGGGTGATGATCCTGCTGTGTGGTTATAGATTTTGTCATAAAGTACCAGCTTAATGGACAGGCATAGGGGTCATTGTAGTGCCAGTAAGGGAGCAGGGGGCTTATGGAGTACCGAACTGGTTGTGAGCCTTTTCGTGGGATACCCCAAGGATTACAGTGCAGAAGCAGCAGTATATACTTGGGGAATTGAGGGGCATCCACTGGGGACAGCAGAGGGGGACAGGCCAGAGTAGCCACCCTAATCACCATGGCATGGGCTACATCAGTCTCCTCTTCTGGATCCGAGGAAGGTGAGAGGCAAAGCAGCAATAGGAGGCACAGTAGCATGGTGGAGTGTAGGTAGAGGTTAAAGATACTAAAGGTGATGTGAAGAAATGAGATCGGGAATTGGCTAGGAGATTAGGTATGGGCGGGGATAAGAGATTCGTCGGGAAAGTGTATAAAAGAAACACCAGGAGGGGGGGCGGGCAAAATTTTGCGGCTTTCCCGTACCTTTCTGGCTGTCTCTCCCGGCCTCCTGGTTCCCTTCTCGGCTGCGCGGTCGCCGCCCGCCCGCTGGCGGCTCGGAGCCCTCGGTCTCTGGGTGCTCAGAGGGGCCGGCTGGAAAGGAGGGACAGAGGAGAGGGCAGTCAGAAAAGCACTTAGTTGCAGCAATCTGCAAGAGGTGCTAAAACCTAGATTTACAACAACAAAGACTGGTGGGTGGGGGTTAGGCGCCTGAGCGTCTAGCCCAACACAAGTCTCCCAAAAGACTGTAATCACAGAGTAATCAAGCAAGAAGGCATTTCACAAAAGTACACAATAATAAAAGTAAAAACAGCTCCTTTTTAGAGAATTTTACATTTTGCATTAAAAGAGCAGTAATCTCGACCAGTTTTGGTGGTGCAAGTACAGCTAAAGTCAATGGGGAAGGCGCACCAATCAGAAGCAAGGCAAAGCTGGCGGTCACCTTCCAATTGGCTTGCGGCTTTCCCGTACCTTTCTGGCTGTCTCTCCCGGCCTCCTGGTTCCCTTCTCGGCTATGCGGTGGCCGCCCGCCTGCTGGTGGCTCGGAGCCCCTATGGTCTCTGGGTGCTCGAGGGCAGGGCCGGCTTTCTGGCTGTCTCTCCCGGCCTCCTGGTTCCCTTCTCGGCTATGCGGTGGCCGCCCGACTGCTGGCGGCTCGAGCCCCTACGGTCTCTGGGTGCTCGAGGGCAGGGCCGGCTTTCTGGCTGTCTCTCCCGGCCTCCTGGTTCCCTTCTCGGCTATGCAGTGGCCACCCGCCTGCTGGCGGCTCAGAGCCCCTACGGTCTCTGGGTGCTCGAGGGCGGGGCCGGCTTTCTGGCTGTCTCTCCCGGCCTCCTGGTCCCCTTCTGGCTGTCACGGTGGCCGCCCGCCTGCTGGCGCTCGGACCCCTATGGTCTCTGGGTGCTCGAGGCAGGGCGGCTTTCTGGCTGTCTCTCCCGGCCTCCTGGTTCCCTTCTCGGCTATGCAGGTGGCCGCCCACCCGCTGGCGGCTCGGAGCCCCCGGTCTCTGGGTGCTCGAGGGCAGGGCCGGCTTTCTGGCTGTCTCTCCCGGCCTCCTGGTTCCCTTCTCGGCTATGCGGTGGCCACCCGCCCGCTGGCGGCTCGGAGCCCCTACGGTCTCTGGGTGCTCGAGGGCAGGGCCGGCTTTCTGGCTGTCTCTCCCGGCCTCCTGGTTCCCTTCTCGGCTGTCGGTGGCCGCCCAGCCACTGGCGGCTCGGAGCCACGGTTCTGGGTGCTCGAGGCAGGGCCGGCTTTCTGGCTGTCTCCCGGCCTCCTGGTTCCCTTCTCGGCTATCACGGTGGCCGCCCGCCCGCTGGGCTCGGAACCCTCGGTCTCTGGGTGCTCGAGGCAGGGCGGCTTTCTGGCTGTCTCTCCCGGCCTCCTGGTTCCCTTCTCGGCTATGCGGTGGCCGCCGACCCGCTGGCGGCTCGGAGCCCCTACGGTATCTGGGTGCTCGAGGGCAGGGCCGGCTTTCTGGCTGTCTCTCCCGGCCTCCTGGTTCCCTTCTACCGGCTATCGGTGGCCGCCCGCCCACTGGCTCAGAGCCTCTGATGCTCTGGGTGCTCCGAGGGCACGGCTTTCTGGCTGTCTCTCCGGCCTCCTGGTTCCCTTCTCGCTATGCAGTGGCCACCCGCCTGCTGGCGGCCTCGGAGCCCCTACGGTCTCTGGGTGCTCGAGGGTGGGGCGGCTTTCTGGCTGTCTCTCCCGCCTCCCTGGTTCCTTCTAAGCTATGCAGTGGCCACCGCCCACTGGTGACTCGGGAGCCCTACGGTCTCTGGGTGCTCGAGGGCAGGGCAGCACCTGGCTGTCTCTCCCGGTCTCCTGGTTCCCTTCTCGGCTATGCGGTGGCCGCCCGCCCACTGGTGGCTCGGAGCCCCTACGGTCTCTGGGTGCTTGAGGGCAGGGCCAGCTAGAAAGGATCTCCTATACCAAGGAGAACCACATGAGTGTGGCCTAGAGCCTAGAGCCAGCAGTTCTAGTTGAACCAGGCTCATTTCTCCCAGCAACAGAAAACACATTGAATGAAATTACCATGCATCGTGTCTTCACAGATGGTTCTTCCTCATATGATGAGGGGGTTCAAATCACAGGATTTGGTATCTTTGTTCTTGTCCCCACAGGTGACATCTCTGAGGTGTCAATGAAGTGCAGTGTCAAGTCATCATAGTGTGCAGAACTTGCAGCTGTTGCTTGTGTCTTAGTGATAATAGATGGGAAAGGAAATGAGGATACCATCATCTTTTCTGACTCATCTTGGGTGTGCAACTCCTTGACAGAATTCCTTCCCTTTTGGAAGGCCCATGATTTTGCCTCCTCTGAAGATACCCCTTTCAAGTACAAATACTTGTTCATATACATTGTCAACCTAGTTGCAAAATGTATATTCAAACTGTTTATCCACAAAGTGAAGGCCCACTCCAAAGCTGGACCCTTCCACCACAACAATTACAGAGTGGACTCTTTAACCAAAGAGGGAGCTCGGGGAGGGGGCAGGATATGGCAAATGTCTCCTCCTACTGTGACACCCATGGTAGCTGCAAACAAGAGGAGAAGTGCCTCTGAATTTGACTGAACTATAGCTAGCTGATCCAGAGATAAAATAGGTCTATCAATACCTCTCCAAAGCCACAGAAAAAGAAATGTCTATGAATAATCCATTCAAAAGACATACAGATAAACTCTATCTGTCCCAGGATCGCTCATTGATTTTCTATCACTCGGGTTTATTTGTTTGTTTATTTGTTTATTTGAGTCTAGGATTACAAAGTACCTTTGAGCTGGGGCTCTTTTTCAAAGGTTCCACGTCAGTGTGTACAGTCATACAGTTTCAATTACAATATAGAACAATCAGTAACACTGATGGTCACAACAATGTTATTACAAGGGTTTCTACATGAAACACGAGGAAGTGGATACAGACAAGGGAAAGGAGAAATGAGAGGTGGGGAAAGGAGAGGGCGGGGGGTGAGATGGGGAAGGGGTATAGCAGCCAAGGGCTTTGTCAAAAGACAGACAGTGGTGGAGGCAAGTGCTGGGTGGAGGGGCAATAGAAGGCAGCAGAAACCAAAGGCAGCTAGGTGGGAGTACTGGAATTAGTCATGGCAGTCACAGGAGCTGGAGGCAAGAAGAGCGAGGCAAAGCTTGGGCTTGAAAGCACCCATTGTGGGTGAGGCAGAGATGTCACTACTGAGACTATTTAGCCAGCTGGGTGCCCTATATGCAAAGGACCTTTGGCCTTGGGATGTGTGACAGCAGGGGATTTGCAGGAGTTGAGGTTAAGACCTCCTGGTGTTACAGTTGTTGTTTCTGAGTTTAAGGAGAGAGCAGACACCAGGAGGGGCACTGCCCATCATTATTTTCTTTGCTGTAATGCAGGTTTGATATTTGATTCAGCTGTTGAGTTGCAATCACCCAGTTAGAGAGTAGAGGTCACAGGTATGGGTGAGACAGTAAGATCCGGTGACGAGTCTACAGGCTTTATTGAGGGAGGTAGAAACATGTTTGAGAGAGGAGGCAGTGGCGGAGCCATAAATAATGAGTCCATAGTCAATAATGCTAACAATGGAGCTCTAGATGGCAACTGATAATGCTTCAGGGGTTAGATGTTTCTTGTGACGGAACAGTAGGCCCATCCTGATGTTAGCAGCTTTCAACACAGTATTAATGTG
Source organism: Neoceratodus forsteri (assembly GCA_016271365.2). Lineage (NCBI taxonomy): Eukaryota > Metazoa > Chordata > Ceratodontiformes > Ceratodontidae > Neoceratodus > Neoceratodus forsteri. The sequence continues at coordinate 79,987,692 of CM028137.1, forward strand.
GGCAGCATAGAAGAGGTGGGAGTCATGGGTGATGCCAAGGTATTAGAAGGATTGGACTTGTTCAAGAGTGACTCCTTGTCTGGTTTGATGGAGAGGTGATACTGCATATTTTTGTTGTGAGAGCTGCTGAAGATCATGGTCTTTGTTTTTTTCTGGTTTAGGATCAGTTTGTTATTTAGGAACCAGTTTTTGACTGATGTGAAGCTAAGCTGGAGGTTTTCTTGCAGTTGTTTTGGATCATGGTGGGAAGCTAGGATTACAGCATCATCTGGTAGAGTATGATTTGCTCTGGACAGGAATCTGCAAGTGAGTTTAGGAGCAGGCTAAAGAGGAGGGGGCCCAAAATAGAGCCCTGGGGGACACCAGAGTGGACCAGTCTGGCATCTGAAAGTGTGTCAACAATTTTCACACTTTGAGACCAGTTGTCAAGATAGCTTTTGAACCAGTTTACAGAGTTGGGTGAGAGCCCCACTTCCCAGAGCTGGACAAGCAGGAGGCTGTGGTGGATAGTGTCAAAGGCCTTTGTTAAATCAATGAAGGTAGAACCAGTTTGCTGCCCATTATCCAATGAGTGGTAGATGGCACCAGTGAATTCAAGTAGTGCCATGGAGGTGCTATGTTTCTTTCTAAAGCCATGTTGCTGCCTGCACAGTATGTTGTGCTTGTCTAAGAAGACAGTCAACTGGCCTGTGACAATACGTTCCAGTGCCTTTGAGAGGGGAGGTAGGATGGAGATAGGCCAGAAATTCTCAAGGGCAGTTTTGACACCACTTTTGTGAATGGTGGTTACAGTAGCAGATTTCCATTTGTCGGGGAGGCTGAGGGAGAGGTTAAAGATCCTGGTCAAAGGCCTGAGTACTTCTTCAAGGGTGAGGGATAGAAGTTTGAGGTCTAGTGAATCATTGCTGGTTCTGGACTTGCTAATGGCTTTAGTAAAATTATCGCATACCTAGTACATCTTGACCGCTTTAAAGTAGAAGGGGGGTGACTAGTGGGAGCAGTAGAGGTTGGGGACATAGAATTGTCCACTTCTTTGAAAAAATCAAGGGGAAGTACAGTACTAAGTTCAGTAAAGGCAGCATTGAAGGTGTCCATAATGATTTTTGAGTTGAGTGTAATATCTCCGTTTATGCTGAGCACTGATGGGGTGTATTTTGACTGCTTCCCAGTGACTTCTTTTATGTTGTTCCATAAGTCTCGTCCATTCCCCCAGGAGTTAGTAAGAGCGTTCTTGAAATAGGCTGATTTCATTTGCTGAATAGATTTGGTGCAGTCATTCCTTGCACGTTTGTAGTTTGTGATGTCAATTTGCTTCCCAGAGGCTCTAGCGAGCTCCCAGAGGTGGTCCCGTGCCTTTAGCTGCCTTAGGAGGTCTCCTGAGATCCAGGGGTTACAGAGGGCTTTTACTTATTGCCTTTTAAGTAGGACAAATTTGTTACAGACCTCGTTAAAGATTTTGATGAAGTGGTCCAGGGCAGTGTTCACATTTGTTGCTGTGAAGATTGGTGACCATTCCTGTTGGGTTCTACCCCATTGGAGGAGGTGAGATTTGAGATGAATTAATTTGCCACAGGGTAGAACTCTACTGGTGATGGTTTTTGAGGGAGATTTAATGAATTTGTTTGACAAGAAGCAGCTGACAGGGGAGTGGTCACTGAGTGAGTCTGAGAGGACAGTGGTGTTTGAAATCCAGGTGGGGTGACTGGTAGGGATCCAGTCCAGAAGGGTGCTGGTGCCAGTTTTGTAGTTTTTTCTGATTGGTGAATCTACCATCTGGGTGAGGTTGGATGCCGCAATGGAGTCCCTATGTGCCCCTTCCTCAACAGTGGGCCAGTTTATATTAAAGTCACCTAGAAGGATAGATTCAGTATCCAGTGGGAGTCACCTGACAAAGTACAGAACTGCTGTAAGTCCATTGCCTTGCTCTTTAGGTGGTATGTACACCGTGACAACTGTGAGGGATTTGTTGTGAGCACCAAGGAGGACTCTGATGGGAAGAATCTGTGCCATAGTCGTCAGGGGAGCAGTGTTGATGTGGTGTCCCAGGATAGTCTCTTTAAGGTATAGGGTGCAACTGCCACCTCTTTTAGTCATCTGATCAAGCCTAAAAACATTGTACCCAGGAAGGGTGATAGCCTGATCAGGGACCGATGGAGAGAGCCAGGTTTCAACAACTGCTAGAATGTCCGGGCTATGCTGTCTAGTAAAGATCTGAAGGGCATCCATTTTGGGAAGGAGGCTACAAATGTTAAGTGTTATAATTGAGAGGGCACCTGAGTGTTTGTTCTGGTTAGTGACCTTAGAGGGAGCAGGGCCAAGATTTGGATGAACATTGCCAGACAGCAGCAGTAGGAGGAGCACTAGCTTCAGAGTGCACATACGAAGTTCCGTAATCATGCGCTTATGCTTTCTTGTCATGTATGAACGTGTCATAGGCTGAGAGCAAAGGTTCAGGAACAGAGAAGTAAAAAGCGGAAGGGGGTGTACCCAATGTCCACAGGTGGGAGAGCACAGTTCCTTAGAGGTAGGCGGGGTCCAGGGCAGAAGGTTGAGCTCTAGAGGTAGGGCACCTAGGTGGTGATATGTGGAGTCAAGTAGGTAGCTGGGGGGGAGAGAGGGGAAGCAGGCTCTGGGAGGGTGGAGTAGGGAAAAGAGAGGAGCAAGGAAGAGGAGAAGGGCAGCAGAGTACTGGAGGAATGCATGGTTAGATGGCAGGGAGGAGGCTGAGGGGTGCAGGTACTGGGATAGGCAAGGTGGAAAGAGAAAGTATGGAGTGGCAGGTGAGACGAGGAGTGGAGAAAAGAGAAAGGCAGTTGCGCTGCAATTGTAAGTGAGGAGGCAGCCCAGAGGTACAGTAAGACAGAAGTACAGGAGTTAAATTACAAGAAGGCAGGGTAGTGGGGAGAAGGAGGAGGACCTAGCAGGGCAGAATTTAAAAAAAGGGCAAAGAGGAGGGGTTACCTAAAGGGGTGTGGATAGAGTCTATTTAATTAAGGTAGGAGGTGGGCCGGGGGTCGGGCGTAAAATTTCGGCCGATTCCACTGAGAACCAATGGACGCAGCAGCCCTGAGTCAAGGAAAGTTTCAGCAGGCACAGATAGCCAATCACAGTGTAGGAAGAAAGCAAGGGTCCAATCAGGGAGAGCACAGCAAGCGATGGGCCAATGGTGGCAGCTCACAGCAACTCCAGTCAGTCTATCAGACTTAGCCGACTTTCAGGATCCCGAGGCTGGCCAGGAGGTGTGCGGTTGGGCGGCAGGAGTCCCGAGCTGTGGTCGTGCCTACAGAGGGCTCGTGGGCCTGAGTCAATGGCAGGATCTGGAGGTGGAAAGAGAAAATAGGGGGGTTATATGTGGGAGGGGGGAACTACACAAAAGAGAGGTGACGAGGGTAGCTAAATCGAGGGGCAGGGAGCTGAGCGCTGGAGTTGGCAGACAGAGCAAAGGTGATACTGTGGGGGTGGGGCGGCGGCCAGGGACAAGTTGTTTTGTGATCAGGAATTCAAGGTAATTCTCAAATCATTTAGTTCTGAAGTCATCCATCAGGTTTATGACACCCCTACAGGTAGACACGAAGGGGTGGACAAGACAGTCCAGAGAATGAAAACCATGGGCTGGTGGCCTGGTATTACACCTGATGCCCAGCATTATGTGGACAACTGTCTCACCCGTGCACAGCATGATAAAACTCCAGGCAAGAAAAGTGCCAGACTTCTGCCTCAGAGACACTCTGGCCTTTGGAATGATATCCAGATTGATTTCATTGGACCACTGCCTCGTACCCCCAGAAACAATAAATTTGCACTCATGATCACTGTCCTGTTTTCCAAATGGGTTGAAACTTTCCCATGCAAGGCCCAAACTGCAAATGCCACTGCCAGAATCTTGGTAGAACAAGTATTTTACAAGAAGATCCAGTCCAGCCAGCCTCGGTAGAAAAAAACTTAATTAAAGGGAGTAGCTCTCTACCAATTAAGGCACAGTAAACAACAAAAGCAAACTGGTAGAATAAGAGCCAACTCACCAAACTTAATGATTGTGCTCAACTTTTTTCATTTAGTTTCACTGTTTCTTTATTTTCCAGGCACAGTGTTAAATTAGTCTCAAACGTTTTGGACCCAAGTCCTTCATCAGTGAGTTACACCATCCCCTAAATAAAAAGTTTTTAACATAATGTAAATTTCCATAATGTTTTACATCTTAAACATATTCTTTATAACACAGGCTGTAAATACCTCACCTAGAAATATATGCTCCGTGTCCCTTTATATATTCGTTGTTTCATTATGTAGCCATATTTGTGTTCAGCTTAATCTAAAAACATCTAAAAACATATAATCACTTATTTCTTTGGCTCTATCACCATATTCTATAAACTGCACAATGCACAATTTCCCAAATAGTATCTGAACTAATTATTTTCAATTTCCCCAGTATTCCATCACAGCTCTATAAAAAGACTTCCAAAAACTCATTATTTTGTAGTTTAAATTCAAGGTTTGTTTTGTAAAACAAACATACCTTCATGGTCTAAACTTCTATTTCATAAAGCACACTGTGGACAAGGAAATGAGTAACCTAAGCCACCATAACAAACCAAATATCATACCTTTGCTAAAGAGACATACTACATTTTCTAAACCATTTTCAAATATTAAGTCTTTCATCTCTGAAAGTCTCTTAGCTTATGCCTGCTTAATATTGCTTAATATTTCTTCATTACAAATATGTCTGTTTAACATTTCATTATTTTCAATCGTGTCATTCTATGTTTCAGAAAAACATCATTTTATAAATTTCTCAAAAGGTTATTCAACTCAACTCAACATTCAACTCAACTCAACTTGCAGGCAAACTTGGTCATATCCATAAAAAAGCATACTTCATTTACTGCAACATTTTCAAATGCTCAGTCTTTCATCTCTCAAGGTTATACATTTACTTCATTCTTTATCACATTTCTTGTGCCTGCTTAACCTTGCTGTATTTCAAATATGCTTACTTAACCTCTCTGTTCATATTCCATCATGTCATTGTATGCTTCATGAAAAAAATCTTTCATAAACCTATCAACAAGTTATTTGGCTATCTTGCAAGTTACTTGGTCACATCCTTGCTTTTCATAAGCAACCAAAAAAAATTTCTCAAGCAGGTAGGAATTCACATACCTGCCCATTCTTTCTGTATTTGCATTCTGTTTTGTGATCTGCGGGGAAATAAACAGATTCCTATTTCTCATCTATGCCAGCATTTTAAATCATAAAATCATTTTACATTGCAGTTGAGTTTTTAGATTAAGATATTCCACTTACTTTTTCTCTGCATTTTAAAGTTTCCTGGGGTGTGCTCCTTGCCTCAGCTATCAGTATGAGAGGCAAACTGAAGCATCTGATGCAGTTTAAATAATTCTTTCTGCTTCCTGGAGAATCAGGCATTCAGGTTTGGTGCTGCAGATCATGTGACCTGCTTGCTCAAACCTTATGTGCCCGACCTGCTCTTCACAACACTCAGTTAACAGCAAAAGTCTTCAAGTATTTATCAGATGTTGCCCTACCCCTCAAAGTAGATTCAGATAAAGGACCAGCTTCCACAGGTGAACTCATGCAGGAAAGTATGAAGTTATTGGGAGTTAGTCAGAAATTTCTCATAGCTTACCATCCTCAGTCATCAGGACAAGCATAAAGAGCAAACAGACACATGAAAGCAATGCTATTTAAATTTGCTGCTGATACTGGAAAAAATGGAATACTTTGTTGCCCTTACTCCTAATGGCAATTAGAGCTAGCCCTTCAGAATCTACTCAATGTACATCCTTCGAGGTAATGACTGGTAGACAAATGAGATTATCAGAACATTTGATGACTGACCTCAATGCCCCTACTGCAGACAGAGTGTCAGCAGACACCTTTGTAACTCAGTTGAGAGACAAACGTGCATAAACCCAATTGCTTGCTGCAAATAATCTGGGTCAAAACCCAATTTCAATCTAAAAATACTTTGATAAACACATTAAAGAAGTAATTTGGCAAATCGATGACAGAGTCATGATTCTAAAATTTGCATCACCAGCACATACATTTGTGAACAAATGATCTGGTCAATTTGACATTGTAAGGCCCTACACCCCTGCCTTTTTGCAAATGACAGGTGGTGTGCTGTTGAAGCTGACAGCAGTACCAGGTGGGGACTGGTTTCGGGGAGGACTAGGTTACTCGGCACAAGGGCCTAGGTTTGGCTACTCTGCACAGGGGCACCCAAGTAAATCCGAACACAGGAAGCTATAACTGTAATGTCCAATACCAGGAAAGGGATTCTAAAGTGTGGCTTTTATTCACATCCAAACTGAACAAACAAAGCATTGATGGACCCCCACGGGGCTACATTCCTGGTAATGCAGATAAGAGTAACAGAACACTTCTTCAACACTTCAGCCCTCAGGCTCTGAACCCACCAGGCACACATCCTGGACTTGCATGCAGCTTTGGGTACACAGCCCAACTTGTACAGTATTTGTTTTTTTTCCTGGCCCAGCTCCCCTGCTGGCCACTCGATCCCAGTCCATATGGCAGTGGACCACATTTTCCTGGTGGCTCCCTAAACCACCTTAGAGTCTTCGATTCCTTAAGGGAAATTTCCTTTCAATCCCATGTCTGGGTGCTTCCCTCAGCACTGGCCAAGTGCCTGAGGCAAAGTAAAAGAGCCACAGAGCAAATCCGTAGAGGTGAACCTGGTTACTAAAGATGGGGGGTCTCCCACCTCCAGCTTCCACAATCCATACCTGGCCATTTCTCTGGACATTAAACAACTGTTTTTGAAAGCTTGGCAATGTAGATTAAAAGGTAAATGTATAGCACATTTCCTCTACATGCTTTGACTTTCCCCTTGTACTAAACTCGAACATACTTAAACAACTCTTCCTGGAAAGCTTGGCAATGTAGATTAAAGGGTAAATGTATAGCACATCTCCTCTACATGTCTTGACTTTCCCCTTGTGCTGGACTTGAACATACTTTTACTTTGGCTAAGCCTATTCCTCTAGGCCTCCCACTAATTCAGCAGTCCAATCCCCACTTTAAAACAGTTCAGGTGAAACAAATGCCCTTTGACAAGAGAAGAACTCACCCTTTGGTTGCAGGTGCCCCACAGGCGAATCTTGACAGCTTCTGGTGACACAATACATTTCAGAAAAATAAGGCAGCTGCTTCCTTAGCCGGGACCAGGGGGTTGCCCCTGGAATAACAGGAAAACCTTCCACCCCATCCCCTCAGGGATGGGGCACAGAGACCAGTATACAGCGGTCTCCACCACTTCAAGAACAGCTTACTGTGTTCCTCTTTAGGCGGAAACACACACCTTTCCCTAAAAGTTGCTCTATATCAGAGCTTAGGCTCCAAAAGCCTGTGCACAGACTGCTGTGCTCCTCTCTTCAAGACTGCTCACACACAACTGCTGCTACTCACTGTTCAAAAAACTCCCAACATTCTAACCTAACTCCCATCTGCAGATTCCAATGTGGCTCATGCAGCTGCTATAGTTCTATGGTGATGTCATCCCTCAGTCTCAGCTGAGACTGAGAACAGAGTGAGACAGTGTGAAATCCATTTAACTGTAGTTTCACAAGCTGCTTTCCCTGCCTACCACTAGGTCTTACTGGGATTCTAGTAACCCTGGGTAACAGGGGGGTTACACTCACCCTGGGCCAGGAAAATGACTGTCTGCAGTCATTATTTACCTGGCTTAGGCCATCCCACCCTATGTGCTACCTGCAGAGGGGGGTGATCAGGCCCCCTCCTACCATGTGCGAGCACAGGTAGGCAACACTAAGGGCCTAGAGGCCTTTGGCTGACATATCAGCCTCTACTCTACTCACTAACTATGGATGCCTAGTGTCTCTGGTAGAACTGTCCAGAGCATAGCCCTAATAGCTCAGCACTGCTGTCCCTATGGCCATTCAGGACCATAGCCTGTCCATCCCCCTAGCCCTCTAGGGAAAATCTGTCTGCCTCTAGCTTAACACCCCAAAAATAAAACAACCCAGGGACCTCCCCAACCTTGGACACCCTGCAACCACACACCAGGAAACTAATACCATCTATTACTTTACTCCCTCACACCCCCACAACCACTCCTGTGGAAGGAAAGGGTTACTACAGTAACAAGAACAATAACAACAACTGTACTTTAAACTCTACACACTAAAGTACTAGTGAGGAACTCCGATGAGCCCCTCCTCCTCTTCTTGTCTTCTCTTTTATCTTCTTCAGGAACACCTGCAAGAAAACTGAAAGACAACACACACTCCTAATCTGCATACATAGTCTATCTAAACCCCTACCATCAAAACACTGGAGAATCCCAAAAATATTTTTTTTTTAGAAAAGGTAGAAAAACAGTATATACACTAGAAAACAGTAGAAAAACAATGACATTATTTACAATACACATTTGGGGGATGGAGTGTCCTAAAAGTCCCATCTAGTGACCATAGTGCCCGAAGGCTAGTCCATTAAAGAGTCTCTCCTGGGCCAGAGCCCGGTGAAGCACAGTTCTAGCAGGCCAAAATCCCGAAGAGGAGAGTCTTTGAGGACAGTTCACACATTCTGGAGTCTGCCTAGTGTAGGGTGTGTACTGCAGTGTCATAAGGATAGAAAAGTTTGGACTTACCAGCCCCTTGTAGAAGGAATAATAGCACCGACCTGCTCCTCAGCCGAAGACTCTCCGTGGCAGCATTCTTCCAATACAGCTGGGCGGACATGTTCCTGGAACTACAGAAGGGCACATCTGGAAACTGCTGGGTTGATGTCATCTCTGGAAATGGAACCTTTGGTACAGGAACAAAAAGAAAAACAGCTGGTCTGACATCATCCGATTACCAGGTGATGGATCAGGATACAGCTGGGCTGGTGTCCTCTCTGGATCTGAAGTCATCTGGTGGGCCAGTCGATGGATTCTGGAAAGTCAGTACACTGTAGAACTGATCAATGTGGAGCACCTGAGTCCTGGATGTCCATACTGGCGGATCAACAAAGGCACTGCAATGGCTGGTGTGGCAGTATTGACTACCACTGCTCTGCTTTCCATTTGGTAGGCACAAGCACATTTGCAGGGAGGTCCTTGCATTGAGGCCAATAGTACAAGGGGTCAGGAGCTTGAATTATTACCCCATCTGGGTGCACATAACTCACACTGTAAAAGGTTTCACGTCCCTCTCCATCCACTATTTGAACAGTGTCCATAAACAGTGTCCTGCCTCTTTTCCACTGGCTGTATTTTTCATGAAACATTCTGTTCCTGACATGCTTGTTTGCACCAGGATGCACACATTTCATTGCTTCGGCCCAGGTCCAGGATTCCCTGTTGTTCTCAATCTCATCCCAGACTCTCCGAGGAAAGGTAGGAAAGGACATCCCATACATTTCATTCGTCTTCCTACAAACCAGTCTCTTCTCTTTACTAGCTTTGATCAACCTGAGACCGCTGGCCTGGCTTGAGGGTGGCCAGTCCTGGTTCTGCCAGCTACGCATTCTCAACGAGATGAAAAATTGATCCCTGACTACTTCTTCTTGCACAGCCAGGGCAGTGGCATCACCACTCTCTTCCATGCATTCCTCCGAGGCAAGAGCTTGAGGCTGTGTACCCATTCCTTTTTCACAAGGCCACATAGGTTCCCCCTCATCTTCTTCCTCACTGAGAATCTGTGCCCAGGAGTGAGCAGTTGTCCTCACTCCTGAGACTATCCACTCTTCACTAGGCACGGAGGTTGACACCTCCCATTCAAAGGCCTCCCTCATCTCATCTTCTCCTAAGAGACTTGGGCTAGGCCCCCTCCTCCAGGGGTCTACTGATGCTCTGTCTGAATTATCCTTCTACAATCCAGCATCTGAAACATCAGCATACGGTTCTGTCTCTAAATCTGCACCCTCTAGCTTTGTGCCACACTCCCCCAAGGGGCATTCTTCAACAGGCTCCACCTGGTGCTGTGTGCTGCCAACTACAAATTCCTGAACTTTTGTCCATGTGGGAGCCAAATGAATCTTGGGTGCTTTAAACAAGCTGTATTTCTCTAAGCACCCTGAACAGTGAGGTACCATGAAGACGTCCCTTCCAGCATTTAAGCATATTAAACACACTTGCACTGGATATCCAGGAATGGCCACATGAGAAGGCAGTTGTCCTCCATAGCAACACCTTTCAATGTCCCTTAACTTATTTACTTCTGCTGCTACCATAGCCCGGGCATGATCCGGGTAGCGGGCTGGTCCTGAGGTCATGACTGCAGGAAAACAAACAAATGCTCACTGTTACTGAAAGTCCCACTTCACTGAACACTTTCTTTCATTTTTAAAATGGCTCCTCTGCTGCTGTGTTTACATTACCACCCCCACCACTGTAATGGCGTCGGCAGAACTCCTGCGCATCAACATTCAGAAATTGGGTCAAGCCACTGCGCATCCGATTTACACACACTACTGATAACTTTGCTCAAAACTGCACAAACTTGCACTGTTCTTTTCCTAGCACATTTATATGATTTGCCATGGACTATTCACTTGCTGAAAACATTTCTTTAGCTCACAGTCCCTTAAAGCCTCAGGATTTCAAGCTCAGGATTGCCTGTAACTAGTGCTGCACATTTTGCTACAACTCACAGTCTCTCTCTAGCTTTGAAACTTTAAACTGATGCTGAATCCATAACTATGCTCACAGTCAATGACTTAACAGACTTGCTTTAGCTGGTAAAACTTGACACAGTCTTTATTTGCAAAGCGACTACACTGCTGCACACATATTCAGCTGGCTTTTGGCAGAAAATCACTGTTTGAGCAATTTTTACTGTTGGTACTCACTGTTATCAGTAGCTGTTTGCTGTGATGGAAAAACGGCCTGCAGCCAGTCTTGGAGGCCTCAGAAAGGAAGCGGGTGGGCAGTCCTGCCGATCGTCTCTCCAATCACCACACTCACAATCCAGTCGATTGAGATGCAGGTTGAGCCCGATTTAAAACAGAAAAGTCTATTTTTAGTACTTTTACAGTGCTTTTTAGTTACTGCGATGCTCGTCCACCAAGCCAGTACATGCACTCCACTCACACTCCCTCTCAAATGCTGGGCAGTCACTGTAGAGCTGGCTGGGGGGGGTGGGACTAATTGCAGCCTCACCAATCACACAACGCCATGCAAATGAGCCTCTTCTCATAGTGCTCTTCTTCTCCTCACGGCAATCGTTGAGCAGGCAAATTTAAACTGCAAAACACTTTTTTTTTTCCACCCGAATTGACTCCACGGCGGGAGCCCATTTCAACCATTTAGTATGGCCATTAACACAGCAAGTCTCTCAGTTTACTAAAAAGCATTTCCAATGTCCAGGGCACAATTTTCCTGTTGCTACCCCTAGTTTTCCAGACTTTTCTTTATCACACACAGTTTTTGGAAAGCTGGCAAAAACGCTGTAAACATTTGATGCAGGACAAGGGCATACTCTTTCAGCATTACTGCTTCTTGGTAAACAGTTGGCATTTTAACAGCAGCATATGAACCACAGCACAAAGCGACACACTAATTAAACTTGTTTCAGCTTTTTGGGCTACCCACTGCCAGATAACCAAAACACTAGCCCCTTGCCTGAGCACCTTTCCTCCCTAAATTAAAATCCAAAGTGGTGCCTCCATTTTGTAAGGCCCTACACCCCTGCCTTTTTCGTAAATGACAGGTGGTATGCTGTTGAAGCTGACAGCAGTACCAGGTGGGGACTGGGTTCGGGGAGGACTAGGTTACTCGGCACAAGGGTAAGGTTTGGCTACTCTGCACAGGGGCACCCAAGTAAATCCGAACACAGGAAGCAATAACTGTAATGTCCAATACCAGGAATGGGATTCTAAAGTGTGGCTTTCATTCACATCCAAACTGAACAAACAAAGCATAGACAGAGCCCCACGGGGCTACATTCCTGGTAATGCAGATAAGAGTAACAGAACACTTCTTCAACACTTCAGCCCTCAGGCTCTGAACCCACCAGGCACACAGCCCGGACTTGCACGCAGCTTTGGGTACACAACCTGACTTGTACACTATTTGGGTTTTTTCCTGGCCCGGCTCCCCTGCCAGCCACTCGATCCCAGTCCATATGGCAGTGGACCACATTTTCCTGGTGGCTCCCCAAACCACCTTAGAGCCTTTGACTCCTTAAGGGAAATTTCCTTTCAATCCCACAGCTGGGTGCTTCCCTCAGCACTGGCCAAGTGCCTGAGGCAAAGTAAAAGGGCCACAGAGCAAATCTGTAGAGGTGAACCTAGTTACTAAAGATGGGGGGGGGGTCTCCCACCTCCAGCTTCCACAATCCATACCTGGCCATTTCTCTCGACATTAAACAACTCTTTTTGAAAGCTTGGCAATGTAGATTAAAGGGTAAATGTATAGCACAGTTCCTCTACATGTCTTGACTTTCCCCTTGTGCTAAACTCGAACATACTTAAACATCTCTTCCTGAAAAGTTTGGCAATGTAGATTAAAGGGTACATGTATAGCACATCTCCTCTACATGTCTTGACTTTCCCCTTGTGCTCGACTTGAACATACTTTTACTTTGGCTAAGCCTATCCCTCTAGGCCTCCCACTAATTCAGCAGTCCAATCCCCACATTAAAACATTTCAGGTGAAACATAAGCCCTTTGGCAAGAGCAGAACTCACCCTTTGGTTGCAGGTGCCCCACAGGAGAATCTTGGCAGCTTCTGGTGCCACAACACATTTCAGAAAAATAAGGCAGCTTCTTCCCTAGCCGGAACTAGTGGGTTGCCCCTGGAATAACAGGCAAACCTTCCAGCCCCATCCCCTCAGGGATGGGGCACAGCGACCAGTATAGAGTGGTCTCCACCACTTCAAGAACAGCTTACTGTGTTCCTCTTTAGGTGGAAACACACACCTTTCCCTAAAAGTAGCTCTATATCAGAGCTTAGGCTCCAAGAGCCTGTGCACAGACTGCTGTGCTCCTTTCTTCAAGACTGCTCACACACAGCTGCTGCTACTCACTATTCAAAAAACTCCCAACATTCTAACCTAACTCCCATCTGCAGATTCCAATGTGGCTCATGCAGCTGCGATAGTTCTATGGTGATGTCATCCCTCAGTCTCAGCTGAGACAGAACAGAGTGAGACAGTGTGAAATACATTTAACTGTAGTTTCACAAGCTGCCTTCCCTACCTACCACTAGGTCTTACTGGGATTCTAGTAACCCCGGGTAACAAACTCAACTCAGCTGTGTACCAAGTACATCTCGCTGATAGCAGAAGAAAGCCACTAGACAAATGGTACTACACAAACCAGCTGAAGCTGTACAAAGGAAACTAAATGCTCCAACCCACTGCAATGTGAATGTTTCTTCCTCCACCCCAAGGGGGAAGGAAACCTTTGTAAGATTAACTGATTCATTTTGCTTTCTGTTCTCAGCTTCTGTAAAAGTGAAGTCATTTGAAGATTGTTGATTCATACCAGATGACCATTGATGAATGATGAAGAGAAGCGTATGTGAAGACACTCCTTCCTCCACCCCCGGAGGAAGGAGCACCATTTTACTAACAATATCTTTCATCTCCATTTCTTTCCTTTTCATAGCTGCAGTAAACCCAAACACAGAAGAGTTTGGTTATCCAGGATGGAAATCTCTAGATGTCATTTACTTTTACTTTTGCTATTCTTAAATTTCTGGTTTAAAGATTTGGCATCGATCCAGTGGACCCCTCACCAGAAGCTTCTGCGGAGTGAGACCTACTGTAAGAAGCTCCAGCACACAAAGGCATACCAGACCCACCTTCATTCCTTTCTTCATGCCATGAACCCCAATGATCCCACATATGCCCCTTTACCTGAATTTACCCCTTCCCCTGGTGTTGGCATTACCATTGATTTACCATCTACACCTGTTTCTGTTCAAGCAGGACAGGATGCATACTTAAGTACACTTATAATTGTACCACCTTTGTCTACTTTATAAATTGAATGGAAAACCAATAACCTTGATGGACAGCAATTATTATCAGTGGCCCACCTTGCCAAAGGATTTTTAAAGGCAGGCCCAATCCCCATAGTTGCCCTATTGGAACACTGTGCATTTGGCAACTTACATCACAAACATACAGGACTTTCAATCTTACAGCAAGGATTAATAAAACTTTTGCACACGTTTTCATAACATAACTGTACGAAAAATATGCTATAAACACACAATTGCTTCCATTGCCTTTTTTCTCACAGTGACTCCAGTTAATAACAACTTTCCTCTTCAATGTCCCACCTTGGTGCATGGCCCAGAGAGTGATCTGGCAGCAACATCAATACATAGAAATTTAATACTTAGAATGGCAGAAAAAGGGGAGATATTGCTGATGGGTGATCTGAATATGCCAGATGTTAACTGGAGTGCAGTTGCAGCTGCCACTTCGAAGAGTGCAGTTATTCTAGATGCCCTACAGAGGGCATGCCTTAGACAACTAGTACTGGAGCCCACTCGAGAGGGAGCAATATTAGACTTGATACTCTCAAATGGAGATGGAGAAAGGATCACAGATGTAGAAGTCGGCAGCCATCTGGGAACTAGCGACCATCGAACAGTATGGTTCACAATAAACACAGCAATAGAGTCAAGTAGCCACAAAGGCAAAAGTACTGGACTTTAGGAGGGCTGACTTCCAAAATGGTGAGTGCCTAAGGAATGCACTAGCAAATGTGCGGAAGGAGGGTGGAAGAACAATGGGGAATAATAAAAACTGCCATCACAGAGGAAACGAGCCTTTGTGTGAAGCAAATAAACAAAACAAGACGATGTAAGAAGCCACTATGGTTCTCAAAGGAAGTGGCAGTGAAGGTTCAAGAGAAAAAGAAAGCATTCAGGAAGTACAAGGAATCATAGAAGGAGCAGGACAGAGAACTGTATCAGTTAAAGCAAAAGGAGGCTGGGAAGGCAGTCAGAACAGCAAAGGCCCAAACCGAGGAAAAGATAGCCAACTCAGTTAAGAAGGGGGATAAAACCTTTTATAGGTACATCAGGGAGCAAAGGAAGACCAAGGGAGGGATAGTGAGGCTTAATAAAGGGGAGGGAGGGTGGGCAGAGGGAGACTGTGAAAAGGCAGAGATACTAAACAAATATTTTTGCTCAGTATTTACAAAGGAAGAGGGGGAGGTACCTAAAACAAACAGTAGTAACACTCTGGATACAGAAGTTGATACCAGCCCATTTACAGAAGAAAGGGTTTTGAAAGAACTCTTAAAACTGAAGGTGGACAAAGCAATAGGGCCTGATGGGATTCATCCCAGAATTCTAAAAGAACTAAGGGTAGAACTAGTGACACCACTGACTACCCTCTTTAACAAATCATGGGAGGATGGGGTGGTACCCAAGGACTGGAGGAGGGCAGATGTGATTCCCCTTCACAAAAGTGGGAGCAAGGCAGAAGCAGGAAACTATAGACCTGTTAGTTTAACAGGAAAATGATGGAATCGCTTCTAAAGGAAAGAATTGTCGAGTATCTAGAGGCCAGAGGGGCACAGGACCCTAGGCAGCATGGATTCACAGCGGGAAGGTCATGCCAGACGAATCTGATAGATTTCTTTGACTGGGTGACCAAAGTAGTAGATCAGGGAGGGGCTGTGGACATGGCCTACCTAGACTTTAGCAAGGCATTTGACACAGTCCCACACAAAAGATTAATATACAAGTTAGCCAGCCTGGGAGTGGGTCCCAAGATGACAGCCTGGGTAAAGAATTGGCTGGAGAATAGGACACAGAGAGTAATAGTAAATGGAGTCTACTCAGAAGAAAGGAGGGTTACTAGCGGGGTACTGCAGGGTTCAGTATTAGGACCAGTCCTCTTCAATGTTTTTATAAGCGACATTGCAGAAGGACTGGAAGGAAAAGTATGTCTCTTTGCAGATGACACTAAGATCTGCAACAGAGTTGATTCACAGGGTGGGGTGGAAAGGATGAGAAGGGACTTGGCAAGGTTAGAGGAACGGTCAAATGTATGGCAGCTTAGATTCAATGCTAAGAAGTGCAAGGTAATGCACCTGGGAAACAAAAACCCAGGGGAAGAGTACACAATGGGGGTGAGATACTAACAACAACAAAAATGGAAAGGGACCTGGGGTAGTCATATCAGATGACCTAAAGGTGGGCAAGCAATGTGAGAAGGCAGCAAGGAGGGCTGGGGGATACTGGGATGCATAGGGAGGCATCACCAGTAGAAAACAGGAAGTTATTATCCTCTGTACAGACAGCTGGTGAGACCCCATCTGGAGTACTGTGTGCAGTTCTGGAGACCCAATCTCCACAAAGACATAGACAGGATGGAAGCTGTCCAGAGGAGGGCAACTAAAATGGTTCAGGGTCTGCACGGAGGACATATGAAGAGACTTAAGGAGCTTAATATGTATAGCCTCGAGGAAAGGAGGGAGGGGGACATGATAGAAACTTTCAAGTACTTCAAGGAATCAACAAAGTCAAGAGGGTAGCATCTTTCAAAAAAGAGGTGTGCAAGAACAAGAGGCACAATTTGAAGATAGAGTAGAGGGCGGCTCAGAGGTAATTTAAGGAAGTATTTTTTCACAGAGAGGTTGTGGATAGAATGGAATGGCCTTCGGAGGAGTTGTGGAGTCAAAATCAGTGGTGGAATTCAAGCATGCATGGGATAGTCATAAGGCAATTCTGGGGGGTGGGGGTAGGAAGAAGTAGGCTGCTGGTTAACTAGGATCTGCAGCTTATCCAGTAGGTAGGGAAATGGGCAGACTGGGTGGGCCAAGTGGTCCTTATCTGCCATCAAATTCTATGTTTCTATTCTATGTTTCTAATCAACAACATATAGTATATGCACGTGCCAGTGGTACTGTACTTCACTCACTGGAGCATGGTGGAGATTGGACAATGTGTTTCTACTAATGTGTCTGATTTTCATTCTAGGATGTTGTTAGATTAAATGGCAGCTTGTCAAGTTAGGGAACAAGACCCTGTAGCAGGGCACCACACAATGGAACACCGAGGAGTGTTCCAGCCTCAAAGTCATAAGCGGTCATTTAGTACAGTGACTGGAATCGCTCTCGCTGTTATGGGTTTATTTAGCTCAGGAATGTCAATTTGGAACCATGCCAATTTGGCCAAAATTCAGAGACATAGCAATCTTTTCAATTCCAAATTAGAAGAAAATGTGGTCACACCCATGCTGCATGGTATAGGGGGACTCTGACAAGAAGAAATATTTACAGTTTACAATATGCATGATATACAGTAGCATGTTTATTTGATGAGACTCATAATAAAATGAACCAGTTGATTGCTTTGAATAATAAAGAATTGCATGTGCAGCACATAGGCAGGGAGATAACATGTTCAGCCTATGGTAAATTGCAATTAACACTATTACTACTCTCTTCTGGAATCTGGAATTAGGGAGGATCCTAGATTTGATCCAAGATAAGCATATGGCTGAATGGCATTGCCCCCACTGCATTTCCCAGTCATGCACTGTGAAGTGTATGGACAAGACTATATCATTTTCACTGGCCACTGCACGAAATTTGGGTTATTTTACTCCACACCCAAATCAAGGACCTTGCTACACCGCAAACCATTATTCCATTAAGACACAATGTATGTCACATTCACAGTTTCTATTCCAGTTTTCAACAAGGATTCTTCAGTCTTTGAAAATGTTGCCATCATCTACTCCATGGGCCATCTTGAGGGCAGCATCTACAGAGAATGAATCGACTTGTCTCCACTGCTGGTGTTTCATCCTCGACTTGATTCCTAGGTTGCTCCACATACAGACTGTTCTGCTAAAAGAGGATATCACTATCTTTGCAGATGTGATGTCTTTGTCATAACCACGCCACTTTGTGGTTACTCTTCTGATGCAATGGACTGGTCACTAGAGTTTACTAATGACATAAACAACACTTCAAATGACTTTGCAAAGCCTTCTTCAGCTCCAAAGCCTTCTTCAGATCCAGAGACTGTTTCTTTGAGTCAAGTGGAACTCAGCTCCAACACCTCCATCACTACTTCCAAAGAAGCCTCTTCAGACGATGTCCACATGAGCTGCATCACGAACATGTTCATCACCTGCCCTGACCAGCTCATGAAGTGGCATCTTCCTTAAGTTCAAGTGAATAAAAATCTGAGGGATAATACTGTGTTGTTACCAATCATCAGACTTTCTTCTATGGCACTTTAACTTGTGACATACTCTTCCCGAACTTCTGCATCATGCCCCAGGAATGCCCTATCATAGGCCATACAGTTATCACCACAGTTCCCACCCCGGAACGTGATTATATTGATAGTGACCATGGCTATCTATATGCTGTAACCCAGTATTTATCCGTGTTTAAAGTCCATATTGATCCACTCACTCTGAACCTCAAATCTCTACTAGAGAGAAAGAATACACATAGCTCACATAAGTAACAATGTTAACAAAGCAGGCAATTCATTAAATGCTATTTTCCATGATGGTGACCTCAGCACCGCATTGACTAATAGTTGGTTAGAATTGACATTCAAAGGTTTTATTATTATTCAAGTGTTTCTTATTATTTTCCTTGTTCTTATCTTGATCTGTTTATGTAAAACCTTGACACAACATCGTAATCAATTGAAGTTTCTGTATGAAGCACAGTCAGTAACAAAGTAACTTACCTACCACCTTATTTAGTGTTGCCTTTTGTATCCAGAAAACAAAGGGGGAACATGTTAGACCAGCCTGCCCTGCCGTCCCATATGAGGACACTCATTACTACCATGACAGACAAGGGAGAATGTATTATCATGTATTATGCACTAATGATTACTAATGTACTGATATGTTCTATTATTAGGGCCTATTCAGGAAATTTCTTGTTCAGCCAAGTGCTTAATCAGTTAGCCAGGAATGTGTATTATTGTCCTAGAAGGACATCTAATGACAGCTGTGAGATTAGCAACCTAACGTTACATGATTATATAATTATGTAATATTCTGTGGTCTGTGGCACCACCTATGTTCTGAAGTCAGTATGCTTAGCCTTGCACAATTTATGAGTAATCTATTGTTCTTCTGAGTTAGTTACTCATCACATACCTATAACTGATACAAAAGGTAGTGGTCCTGGGTGTAGACACCCATATTTTGACCAATGGAACACCAAGTACAGAGACACACTGATGTCTGTAAGCTTGTTACTCTGGAAACCGGACATCTCTTATCTGCAGTATATAATCTTAGTAGATGACCAAGCCTCTTTGAGATTTCACAATGGTGTATGACTGTCTCTGTCTACTGATTGGTAAGATTTGATCTTACAGTATGCAAAGAGGTAAGCATGCAGACTAATGGTTGATCAAATGTTCACTTGTTTATTATCAAAAAAGTCCCAAAGTGCATATAGGGCAAATATAGCTGCGATAGATAACCAAACATGGTTACAGGGTTAGGTTACTAAAACCTCTTAAATTCCACCTGGCTATGCTCCAGGCTTTATCAGAGACACTGGATACCCAAAGTTAACACACATATATACTAACAAACCTTGTGCAAATGTGTAACAAAGTGCATTTGAATTCAATCTATCTTAATTAATGGAGACACATTAAAAATGAGTGTAAACTGCATCAGCAATCCAAGAATATAATTGAATTACTATATATTTGTAGTTTTTCTATTGGTGCTTAATTCTGATTGGTTCAGGGAGACATTTTTTCTTGATGCAGCTCTCCATTTGTGCTTGTTAAGATTTTATCTCATTGCTTATGTCTTAGTACTATTACAAGGGAGAAAAAAAATCTGCATATCTGTGTTAGTGATGTTTTACCTTCAGGCTAATCTCCTGCATAATCCGGCAGGCCACTCCAGAACAAACTATGGGCAGCAGGCATTTGCCACTATATGCTCTACCCAGCCCATTTAGAGATTCATACAGACAAAGGGATTCAACGTTTTGATAATGCTACACAAGCTGAGACTAAATTAGCATAACTCTTCCAGGACTTATTTGGAACAAAGGGATGAAGATCATTCCACAGCAGAAGAGCAGCTTGATGTCTTCAATAACTGAATCAGAGTCATTACATCTGAGCATTCTTATAAGTATTTCATAAACCAGTTGTTCCCTGCTGATCAGATTTCTCAGCGTTTCTGATGTTATGAAACTGTTCTGAGACGCTGAAAACTTTATTTTGACTTTTAATAAGACACGGCAAGCTTGTCTGTACTATGTTCTGCAACTATAGTTATTTTGTTTTTCTGTTTTCTTTGTTGTTTTTTTTAGTTGATTTCTGGGCAGTTACTATGTCCTATTTCAGTCACATAGAAGACAGACACATATGTTTTACCATTTTTGAGTTCTATTCCTTCTATCAGGGATTATTTGGTGAGAGAAGGGTTATAGTAAATAATATAATTCTTCTGCTTCTCTCTTTGCCTACCAAGACATACATTTTAGGCTTTTTTTTGGTTACTGCAAAGCTTACGCTAGCATTTGTGGTCTTAGCGCTCCCTCTAGTGGGCAACTCTGGTAACTTTTTTATTCTTCTTTAAAGGGAAACTGTCATCAACAAGATTTCTTAATGTCTAAAAGCCCATAAAAGCTAGTTTGATTGAGCTATTGTGTTTATGTGTGAATCTTTGCAGTCCAGAGTTATTCATATGTAAATCACCTTGTAATTAAGGGCTGGTGATAGCCATATGTTTTGGAGCTCCTGATAGCAAATGATGTCACGGAGTGTCTAGGTCCTCCTTTGACTGCATTTAATCCAACATGTTAAATAGGAAATCAACTGTTTTATTAAGGGTGTTTTAATGTGTTATTAAAATAGTTTCTACATCTATAATAATTGTTTTGTAGGTGCACTGAAACTAGTGAGTTAACACCTTTACATTTCAAACTATTAGTAAAAATAATCCATCTTCAGAATTGCTTTAATTTCTAGGCTGTACTGCCAGTGTTAGCTGATCATCAAAAGCTACACATCTCAAGGCTGGTTCTGTGGTGTCATGAGGTATTGGGGGCCCCATATCAGGATTTCTAAACCCTGGCTGTGTTCCTGTCATAGCAGATTTCTGGGACTGCCACAGCATCAACTTCAGTCTTTTTCCATTCCCTCTCTTGCAGCCTTTTCTCTTACAATTTCTGGTGTGAACTCAGGTCTACAAGATGCAAATGTGGCTACATTCCTACTGGCATGGCATCATGGGGCCAGCCTTGAAATGTGTAGCTTTTGGTTATCAGCTGGCAGTACAGCTGTGAACAAGCTTCATTCATCCATCAGAATGGGTTTTGAGCATGTGTTAAGATTCTGAAAATATTATACTCTTTCTATCCAGATTTGACTTGAAAAGAAAAAAAAATAGGATACAATTACTTGTTTATTAATGGCAAAAACACATAGATGGACAACATTGTTAAAACATGCATAACCTGAAATGCATTATTAAAATATAGAATAATATATGGATGGGTGTGCATAGCCAGAATTTTACACAAACCCGAGGTGTGGGATGCAACATAATTCCCTTGGGGTTTATGAAAGCGTCGCACACTGAGTGTGTGTGTAAAATTCTGAAATGCGGGTGGGGTGACTGGTAAGGATCCAGTTCAGAAAGGTGCTGGTGCCAGTTTTGTAGTTTTTTCTGGTCGGTGAGTCTACCATCTGCATGAGCTAGGACGCTGCAGTGAAGTCACTATGTGCCTCTGCCTCAGCAGCGGGCCAGTTTATATTAAAGTCACCTAGAAGGATAGATTCAGTATCCAGTAGGAGTGACCTGACAAAGTCCAGAACTGCTGCAAGTCCATTGCCTTGCTTTTTAGGTGGTATGTACACCGTGACAACTGTGAGGACTTTGTTGTGAGCACCAAGGAGGATTCTGATGGGAAGAATCTGCGCTGCAGTCGTCAGGGGAGCAGTGTTGATGTGGTGTCCCAGGATAGTCTCTTTAAGGTATAGGGTGCAACCGCCACCTCTTTTAGTCATCTGATCAAGCCTAAAAACATTGTACCCAGGAAGGATGATAGCCTGATCAGGGACCGATGGGGAGAGCCAGGTTTCAACAACTGCTAGAATGTCCGGGCTGTGCTGGCTAGTAAAGATCTGAAGGGCATCCATTTTAGGAAGGAGGCTGCAAATGTTAAGAGTTATAATTGAGAGGGCGCCTGAGTGTTTGTTCTGGTTAGTGACCTTAGAGGGGGCTGGGCCAGGATTTGGATGAACATTGCCATACAGCAGCAGTAGAAGGAGCAATAGCTTCAGAGTGCATATACGAAGTTCCATAATCATGCACTTATGCTTTCTTGTCATGTATGAATGTGTCATAGGGTGAGACTGAAAGTTCAGGGACAGAGCAGTAAAAGGGGAAGGGAGTGTACCCAACATCCACAGGTGGGAGACCACAGTTCCTTAGAGGAAGGCGGGGTCCAGGGCAGAAGGTTGAGCTCTAGATATAGGGTACGTAGGTGGTGATATGAGGAGTCAAGTAGGTAGCTGGGGGGAGAGAGGGGAAGCAGGCTCTGGGAGGGTGGAGTAGGGGAAAGAGAGGAGCAAGGAAGAGGAGAAGGGAGTGCAGAGTACTGGAGGAACACATGGTTAGATGGCAGGGAGGAGGCTGAGGGGTGCAGGAGCTGGGATAAGCAAGGTGGAAAGAGAAAGTATGGAAGGCAGGCGAGATGAGGAGTGGAACAGAGAGAAAGGCAGTTGTGCTGCAATTGTATGTGTGGAGGCAGAACAGAGGTACAGTGAGACAGAAGTACAGGAGTTAAATTACAAGAAGGTGGGGTAGTGGGGGGAAGGAGGAGGACCTAGCAGGGCACAATATTGAAAAGGGGCAAAGAGGAGGAGCTACTTAAAGGGGTGTGGATAGGGTCTATTAATTAAGGTAGCAGGTGGGGGGGCGTAAAATTTCATCCAATTTCACTGAGAGTCAATGGATGCAGCAGCCCCAAGTCAAGGAAAGTTTCAGCAGGCGCAGATAGTCAATCACAGTGTAGGAAGAAAGCAGGGGTCCAATCATGGTGCAGCACAGCGAGCGACGGGCCTATGGCAGCAGCTCACAGCAACCTCTGTCAGTCTATCAGACTTACCCGGCTTTCAGGATCCCGACAGTGGCCAGAGGTGTGCGGTGAGCGGCAGGAGTCCCGAGCTGTGGCCGCGCCTACAGAGGGCCGTGGGCCTGAGTCAATGGCAGGATCTGGAGGTGGAAAGAGAAAATAGGGGTGTTACATGTGGGATGGAGGAGCTACACAAAAGAGAGGTGACGAGGGTAGCTAAATCGGGGAAGGGAAGCTGAGTACTAGAGTTGGCAGACAGAGCAAAGGTGATACTGTGGGGGGGGTGGCGGCGGCCAGGGACAAGTTGTTTTGTGATCAGGAATTCTAGGTAATTCTCAAATCATTTAGTTCTGAAGTCATCCATCAGGTTTATGACACCCTACAGGTAGACACGAAGGGGTGGACAAGACAGTCCAGAGAATGAAAACCATGGGCTGGTGGCCTGGTATTACACCTGATGCTCAGCATTATGTAGACAACTGTCTTAACTGCTCACAGCATGATAAAACTCCAGGCAAGAAAAATGCCAGACTTCTGCCTCAGAGACACTCTGGCCCTTGGAATGATATCCAAATTGATTTAATTGGATCACTGCCTCGTACCCCCAGAAACAATAAATTTGCACTCATGATCACTGTCCTATTTTCCAAATGGGTTGAAGCTTTCCAATGCAAGGCGCAAACTGCAAAAGCCACTGCCAGAATCTTGGTAGAACAAGTATTTTACAAGAAGATCCAGTCCAGCCAGCCTCGGTAGAAAAAAACTTAATTAAAGGGAGTAGCTCTTTACCAATTAAGGCACAGTAAACAGCAAAAGCATATTGGTAGAATAAGAGCCAACTCACCAAACTTAATAATTGTTCTCAACTTTTTTCATTTATTTTCACTATTTCTTTATTTCCCAGGCACAGTGTTAAATTAGTCTCACACGTTTTGGACCCAAGTCCTTCATCAGTGAGTTACACCATCCCTTCAATAAAAAGTTTTTAACATAATGTACTGTAAATTTCCAAAATGTTTTACATCTTGAACATATTCTTTATAACACAGTCTGTAAATACCTCACCTAAAAATATATGCTCCGTGTCCCTTTAAATATTCGTTGTTTCATTATGTAGCCATATTTGTGTTCAGCTTAATCTAAAAACATCCAAAAACATATAATCACTTATTTCTTTGGCTCAATCATCATATTCTATAAGCTGCACAATGCACAATATCCCAAATGGTATCTCAACTCATTTTCAAATTTCCCCAGTATTCCATCACATCTCTATTAAAAGACTTCCAAAAACTCATTATTTTGTAATTTAAATTCAAGGTCGCTTTTGTAAAACAAACATACCTTCATGGTCTAAACTTCTATTTCATAAAGCCCACTGTGGACAAGGAAATGAGTAACATAAGCCACCATAACAAACCAAATATCATAGCTTTGCTAAAGAGACATATTACATTTTCTAAACCATTTTCAAATATTAAGTCTTTCATCTCTCAAAGTTTTTTAGCTTATGCCTGTTTAATACTGCTTAATATTGCTTCATTATAAATATGTCTGTTTAACATTTCATTATTTTCAATCATGTCATTCTAAGCATCATAAAAACATCATTTTATAAACTTCTCAAAAGGTTATTCAACTCAACATTCAATTCAACTCAACTTGCACACAAACTTTGTCACATCCATAAAAAAGCATACTTCATTTATCACAACATTTTCAAACTCTCAGTCTTTCATCTCTCAAGGTTATACATTTGCTTAATTCGTTATCACTTTTCTTGTGCCTGCTTAACCTTGCAGTATTACAAATATGCTTACTTAACCTCTCTGTTCATATTCCATCATGTCATTGTATGCTTCATGAAAAACTCTTTCATAAACCTATCAACAAGTTAGTTGGCTATCTTGCAAGTAACTTGGTCACATCCTTGCTTTTCATAAGCGACCCAAAAAAATTTTTCAAGCAGGTAGGAATTCACAAACCTGCCCCTTCTTTAAGTATTTGCATTCTGTTTTGTGATCAGTGAGGAAATAAACACATTCCTATTTCTCATCTATGCCAGAATTTTAAATCATAAAATTGTTTTACATTGCAGTCGAGTTTTTAGATTAAGATATTCCACTTACTTTTTCTCTGCATTTTAAAGTTTCCTGGGGGTGTGCTCCTTGCCTCAGCTATCAGTATGAGAGGCAAACTGAAGCATCTGATGCAGTTTAAATAATTTTTTCTGCTTCCTGGAGAATCAGGCATTCAGGTTTGGTGCTGCAGATTATGTGACCTGCTTGTTCAGACCTTATGTGCCCGACCTGCTCTTTGCAACACTCAGTTAACAACAAAAGTCTTCAGGTATTTATCAGATGGGGCCCTACCCTCAAAGTAGATTCAGATAAAGGAACAACTTCCACAGGTGAACTCATGCAGGAAAGTATGAAGTTATTGGGAGTTAGTCAGAAATTTCACATAACTTACCATCCTCAGTCATCAGGACAAGCATAAAGAGCAAACAGACACTTAAAAGCAATGCTATGTAAATTTGCTACTGATACTGGAAAAAATGGAATACTTTGTTGCCCTTACTCCTAATGGCAATTAGAGCTAGCCCTTCAGAATCTACTCAATGTACACCCTTCAAGGTAATGACTAGTAGACAAATGAGATTACCAGAACATTTGATGATTGACCTCAATGCCCCTACTGCAGACAGTGTCAGCAGAAACCGTTGTAACTCAGTTGAGAGACAAACATGCAAAAACCCACTTGTTTGCTGCAAATAATTTG
The DNA here is from genome assembly GCA_016271365.2 of Neoceratodus forsteri. Lineage (NCBI taxonomy): Eukaryota > Metazoa > Chordata > Ceratodontiformes > Ceratodontidae > Neoceratodus > Neoceratodus forsteri. The sequence continues at coordinate 80,013,531 of CM028137.1, forward strand.
GGTCAAAACCCAATTTCAATCTAAAATACTTTGATAAACATGTCAAAGAAGTCATTTGGCAAATCGATGACAGAGTCATGATTCTAAAATTTGCATCACCAGCACATGCATTTGTGAACAAATGGTCGGGCCGATTTGACATCATCAACAAACTCAGCCCAGCTGTGTACCAAGTACGTCTCGCTGATAGTAGTAGAAAGCCACTAGACACATGGTTCCACACAAACCAGCTGAAGTTGTACAAAGGAAACTAAATGCTCCAACCCACTGCAATGTGAATGTTCCTTCCTCCACCTACAGGGGGAAGGAAACCTTTGTAAGAGCAACTGATTCCTTTTGCCTTCTGTTCTCAGCTGCTGTAAAAGCCAAGTCATTTGAAGATTGTTGATTCATACCAGATGACCATTGATGAATGACAAAGAGAAGTGTATGTGAAGACACTCCTCCTATACCCCCCGGAGGAAGGAGCACCATTTTACTAACAATATCTTTTGTTTCCATTTCTTTCCTTTTCATAGCTGCAGTAAACCCAAACACTGAAGAGTTTGGTGATCCAGGATGGGACTCTCTAGATGTCATTTACTTTTGCTATTCTTAGATCTCTGGCCTAAAGATTTATCATCAATCCAGTGGACCCCTCACCAGAAGCTTCTGTGGAGTGAGGCCTACCATAAGAAGCTCCAGCAAACTAATGTATACCAGACCCACCTTTGTGCCTTTCTTAATGCCATGAACCCCGATGATCCCACATATACCCCTTTACCTGAATTTACCCCTTCAACTGGTGTTGGGATTACCATTGATTTACCATCTATACCTGTTTCTATTCAAGCAGGACAGGATGCATACTTAAGTACACTTATAACTGTACCATCTTTGTCTACTTTACAAATCGACTGGAAAACCGATAACCTTGGTGGACAGCAATTATTATCAGTGGCCCACCTTGCCAAAGGAACTATTAAAGGCTGGCCTAATCCCCATATTTGCCCTATTGGAACATTGTGCATTTGCCAAGTTACATCAAAACATACAGGACTTTACAATCTTACAACAAGGATTAATAAAAACTTTTGCACACGTTTTTATAATATAGCTGTACGAAAGATATGCTATAACCACACATTTGCTTCCATTTCCTTTTTTCTCACAGTGACTTCATTTAATAACAACTTTCCTCTTCAATGTCCCACCTTGGTGCCTGGCCCAGAGAGTGGTCAGGCTGCAATATCAATACATGGAAATTTAATCAACAACATACAGTATATGCACATGCCAGTGGTACTGTACTTCACTCACTGGAACATGGCGGAGTTTGGACAATGTATTTCTACTAATGTATCTAATTTTCATTCTAGGATGTTGTTAGATTAAATGGCAGCTTATCAAGTTAGGAAACAAGACCGTGTAGCAGGACACCACACAATGGAACACCGAGGAGTGTTCCAGCCTAAACGTCATAAGTATTTCATTTAGTACAGTGACTGGAATCGCTCTCACTGTCATGGGTTTATTTAGCTCAGGAATGTCAATTTGGAACCATGCCTATTTGGCCAAAATTCAGAGACATAGCAATCTTTTCAATTCCAAATTAGCAGAAAATGTGGTCACACCCATGCTGCATGGTATAGAGGGACTATCACAAGAAGAAATATTTACAGTTTACAATATGCATGATATACAGTAGCATGTTTATTTGATGAGACTCATAATAAAATAAACCATTTGACAGCTTGAATAATAAAGAATTGCATGAGCAGTACATGGGCAGGGAGATAACATGTTCAGTCTATGGTAATTTACAATTAATACTATCTCTAATCTCTTCTGGGATCTGGAATCAGGGAGGATCCTAGATTTGATCCAAGATAAGTATATGGCTGATTGGCATTGCCCCCACTGCACTTCCCACTCATGCGCCATGAAGTGTAAGGACAAGACTGTATCATTTTCCCTGGCCACTGCACGAAATTTGGGTTACACTACACCACAGCCAAATCAAGGACCTTGCTACACCACAAACCATTGTACCATTAAACACACAATGCATGTCACCTTCACAGTTTCTCTTCCAGTTTTCAACATGGACTCTTCAGTCTTTAAATTCTTGCCATCATCTACTCCATGGGTCATCTTGAGGGCAGCATCTACAGAGAATGGATCAACTTGCCTCCACTGCTGGTGTTTCATCCTCGACTTGATTCCTGGGTTGCTCCACATACAGACTGTTCTGCTAAAAGAGGATATCACTATCTTTGCAGATGTGATGTCTTTGTCATAACCACGCCACTTTGTGGTTACTCTTCTGATACAATGGACTGGTCATTAGAGTTTACTAATGACATAAATAACACTTCAAATGACTTTGCAAAGTTTCTTCAGCTCCAAAGCCTTCTTCAGATCCAGAGACTGTTTCTTCAAGTCAAATGCAACTCAGATCCAACACCTCCATCACTACTTCCAGAGAAGCCTCTTCAGATGATGTCCACACGAGCTGCATCATGAACATGTCCATTACCTGCCCTGTCCAGCTCATGAAGTGGTGCCTTCCTTAAGTTCAAGTGACTAAAATTCTGAGGGACAATACTGTGTTGTTACCAATCATCAGACATTCTCCTATGGCACTTTAACTTGTGACATATCCTTCCCAAACTTCTGCTTCATGCCCCAGGAATGCTCTATCATAGGCCATACAGTTATCACCACAGTTCCCACCCTGGAACGTGATTATATTGATTGTGACCATGGCTATCTAAATGCCATAACCCAGTATTTACCGTGTTTAAAGTGCATATTGATCCACTCACCCTGAACCTCAAATCTTTACTAGAGAGAAAGAATACACATAGTTCACATAAGTAATAATGTTAACAAAGCAGGCAATTCATTAAATGCTGTTTTCCATTATGGTGACCTCAGCACCGCATTGACTAATAGTTGGTTAGAATTGACATTCAAAGGTGTTGTTATTATTCAAGTATTTCTTATTATTTTCCTTGTTCTTATCTTGATCTGTTTATGTAAACCTTGACACAACATCGTTATCAATTGAAGTTTCTGTATGAATCACAGTCAGTAACAAAGTAACTTACCTACCACCTTATTTAGTTTTGCCTTTCGTATCCAGAAAAGAAAGGGGGGGGATATGTTAGACCAGCCTGCCCTGTCATCCCATATGAGGACACTTATTACTACCATGACAGACAAAGGAGAATGTATTATCATGTATTATGCACTAATGATTACTAATGTACTGCTATGTTGTTCTATAATTAGGGCCTATTCAGGAATTTTCTTGTTCAGCCAAGTGTTTAATCAGTTAGCCAGGAATGTGTATTATTTTCCTAGAAGGACATCTAATGACAGCTGTGAGATTAGCAGCCTAACGTGACATGATTAAATAATTATGTAATATTCTATGGTCTGTGGCACCACCTATGTTCTGAAGTCAGTATGCTTAGCCTAGCAAACTTTTGGAGTAATCTATTGTTCTTCTGAGTTAGTTACTCATCACATACATATAACTGATACAAAAGTTAGCTGTCCTGGGTGTAGACACCCATATTTTTACTAGAGATGGCGAAGTGTTTCACACCGCTTCATGGTGATTCACGGAGTGAAGGTGAATTCGCAGAGTGCTCCTCGCAATGCTAAGGGAGTACTATGTTATAATGTGTAACGCAAAGTCCATTGAAAACAATGACTTTGTGTTACTCTGCCTTCCCAAACCACTACTCCACCACTTCGCCTCACTTTGCCTTGTTTTTAAGCTCCACAGGTGAATTTTGCAGAGATTCATGGGATTTCAGGTCACATGGGCTCTAGATTGTTCTGAACAGCCTCAGTTTGGGGTAATGTGTGTAGGAAGCTGTAGGAGACAATCTGATCTGAAAGCTCTCTGTGATTCAAACCTTCTAAGTGCTGTTAAAAAAGCCATTTGAGTCTTTTATTTTTGCTGAAACTATAGTTCATCAATTATAGGAAACTCTCCTGTGCTCATATCATCAAGTGTTTACAGTTTGTGTGTGGATTTTGAATATTAATGTACAACATTCAGTCTGTATACTGAGAGACAGTGGACGTGTGCTTTGGGGGAGGGGTGTATCTGTGGTGTAGGTAGATTAACTTGGAGAAAAAGACAGTGCTTTCTGTTTTGGTGATATTTTTCTTGTATAACTGTATTAATGTACACACACAGTGATATTTTCAATAATTCTTGCCTTTTTTTGCTGACTGTTGTGGTGCAGCAGTGAATAATTTTAGTTTGTTTAAAATATGTGGTTATATTACTGAAGTTTTCGATTTACTACGCATTACTTAATGCCTGTGTGAGTATGTGTGTGACGCGTGTCATCAAATCAGACACCTTTTATTGTGCCCCATAATTTCAGAAATGTGAACCTGCTATCCACTGCAGCTGTGTGATTTTTGTACTTCTTTGTGGTATCTCTCCTGGTTCTAGTACTAGTGACTGTTACTGCAGCAGTGCAGTACACTGCCCCACCCCCTGTGGCTCGCCCCAACCGGCAAAGGTATTCTTTTCCAGATTTAAATTTCTGATGGTGAGCACTGGTTAGGTGTTGTGCCTTTGCATCTGCATCTCTTCAGGGTGCAGCACAATCTTAATCTGTCTGTGCATTTGCATCTCTTTAGGGCCCAATCTCCATCTGTAACTTAAGTCACAGTTGTTTCTCTGGCTTCCCTTCAGAGTACTGGACAGGTGCCGTGCATAATTCTGCATGATCATTGTGCTCATTAACATGTGTTTTTAAGTCAGGACCATCATCATGAGTCACTCATTATACAAATCATGTTCTTCATCATGACGGTCACAAATGCAGTCACAAATCACTATTCATGATCACGTCACAAATCACAACATTAATTTTTTTTCTAGTCACTTGCCTGTATTGTAAGCCTGTTTTGTAGTATCTCTCCAGGCTTCACCACCCTGCCATTATATTCATTAATGAGCATTTTTAAGTCAGGGAGTTTATGCTATAGCTACTCTGGGAAGTACAGCCGTAGACATTTGCATTCCCCTCCTAATCTAGTTCCATATTGTTTATCTCACACCATTGACACTGAATCACATACCTCGTCATCACAGTCACAAATCACGATTCACGATCATGTCATGAATCACAACACAAATTTTTTGACTAGTAACTTGGATGTATTGTATGCATGTTTTGTAGTATGTCTCTAGGCTTCACCACCCCGCCATTGTACTCATTAATGAGCCGTTTTAAGTTGGGGAGTTTGTTCTACAGATAATTGGAGAAGTACAGCCATAGGCATTCATGTTCCCAGTACAGTTTTCATATTGGTTATCTCACACCATCAACACCGAATCACGTTCTTCATCATCACGGTCACAAATGCAGTCACAAATCATGATTCACGATCACATCACAAATCACAACATTCATTTTTTTACTAGTTACTTGGATGTATTGTAAGCATGTTTTGTAGTATCTCTCTCCAGACTTCACCACTCCAACATTGTACTCATTAATAAGCATTTTTAAGTCTGGGAGTTTTGTGCTACAGCCCATCAGGGAACTACAGCCATAGGCATTTGCATTCCTTCCAGTACAGTACTGTAAGTACTGGTGGGCGAAGTGGCCCCAATTTGCTCCATGAAGTGATCTACTGAGTAACTTGGAATCTGCAGAGAACTCCACAATGTGAAGCAGAGTACTTCGCTTCATAATGAGGAACGTGAAGTCCATTGAAACCAATGACTTTGCATTATTCCGCCTTCCCCAAATCACTTCTCCACTAATTTTAAGGGCGAAGTACATAGAAATCAATGTAATTCACCTCACTTCACCCTGTAATTGAGGTTCAAATGAAATTCTGCAGTTATTCATGGGATTGCAGGTCACATGGGCTCTAGATTGTTTGGCACAGCCTGAGTTCTGGCCTGGGTAGTGTGTGTGCAGTGGTAGCTGGAGATAGTTTGCTCTCAGAGCTCTGCGATTCAAAACCTCTAAAAGCTATTTAAAATGCCTTTTTGAGTAATATTTTTTCTCAAAATTTAGTACATCGATTGTAGGAAACCCTTCTGTGCTCATATCATTGAGTATTTATTGTTGTGTGTGGATTTTGAATGTTAATTTAGAACAGTCAGTCTGTGTGCTGTGAAGTGTGCTTTGGGGGAGGGGCGTATTTGTCATGCAGGTAGATTAACTGGGAGAAAAGGGCAGTCTTTCTGTTTTGGTTATATTTTTCTTGTATATCTGTGTTAATGTACACACAGTAATATTTTCAGTAATTCTTGACATTATTTTGCTGATTGTTGTGGTGCAGCAGTGTACAATTTGTCTATTTAAAACATTTGGGTATATTACTAAAGGTTTTCAATTTGCTATGCATTACTTGAGTGTGTGTGTGTGTGAGTGTGCATGTGATGCATGCAATTAAATCAGACACCTTTTATTGTGTTACAGAGTAATTGCAGCAGTGTGAACCTGCTATCCACCGCACTTGCATGAATTTTTTATACTGCTTTGTGGTATCTTTACTGGTAGTGGATTGTTACTGCCGTGCACTACCCCCTCCCAACCGGCAAAATGTATTCCTTTCCAGATTTGGATTTGTGACTTGTGAGCACTGGTTAGGTGTTGTTGTGCCTTTTCGTATGCATCCCTTGAGTGTGCAGTGCAATCTTAATCTGTCTGTGCATTTGCATGGCACCATTAATTCTGAGAAACTGCATTTCTTGTTACATTCTCATTTCACTTTGTCAGCACTGGGGAATTTTCTGGACACAAGACAACAGCATTTTGGGGATGCACATTAATTCTGGTGACTCTGTGTGATCTGACCACTGCGTGCATGACTGAGTGCGCCATTAATTCTGGGAGACTTTGCATTTTTTGTTACACTCTCATTTCACTTCATCAGCACTGGGGAGTTTTGGACACAAGACAGTAGCACTTTGGGGATGCACATTCATTCTGGTAACTGTGTGGGTGGGATGCTGCCAATATTGTTGTCACTCCTCCTTACTTCGCGTTTAAGGCGGAATGACAATGCGAAGTAATAATAACAAGGTGAAGTGAGCCTTTTCAATGGGGCACTCCGCATTCACTTCGCTGGCACATTTTAAATTCACTGCATCTCTAATTTTGACCAACGGAACACTGAGTACAGAAACACACTAACATCTTAAAGCTTGTTACTCTGGTAACCAGACATCTCTTATCTGCAGTATATAATCTTAGTACATAGCCAAGCCTCTTTGAGCTTCCACACTGGCATATGTCTGTCTCTGTCTACCGATTGGTAAGATTTTATCTTATAGTATGCAAAGAGATAAGCACCCAGACTAAGGGCTGATCAAATGTTCACTTGTTTATTTTCAAAAAAGTGCCAAAGTGCATACAGGGCAAATAATGCTACGATAGATAACCAAACATGGTTACAGTGTTAGGTTACTAAAACCTCTTATGTTCCACCTGGCTATGCACCAGGCTTCATCAGAGACACTGGCTACCCAAAGTTAACACACATATAACAAAGTGCATGTGAATTCAATCTATCTTAATTAATGGAGACACATTAAAAATGAATGTAAACTGCATCAGCAATCCATGAATATAATTGAATTACTATATATTTGTAGTTTTTCTATTGGTGCTTAATTCTGATTGGTTCAGGGAGAGACTTTTTTTGATGCAGATCTCCATTTGTGCTTGTCAAGATTTCATCTCATTGCTTATGTCTTTGTACTATTACAAGGGAGAAAAAAAATCTGCTTATCTGTGTTAGTGATGCTTTACCTTCAGGCTAATCTCCTGCATAATCTGGCAGGCCACTCCAGAACAAACTATGGGCAGCACACATTTGCCACTGTATGCTCTACCCAGCCCATTTAGAGATTCATACAGACAAAGGGATTCAATGTTTTGATAATGCTATGCAAGCTGAGACTAAACTAGTATAACTCTTCCAGGACTTATTTGGAACAAAGAGATGAAGATCATTCCACAGCAGAGGAGCAGTTTGATGTCATCGGTAACTGAATCAGAGTCATTACATCTGAGCCTTCTTATAAATATTTCTTAATCCAGTTGTTCCCTGCTGATCTGATTTCTCAGTGTTTCTGATGTTATGAAACTGTTCTGAGACATTAAGAACTTTATTTTGACTTTTAATAGGACACGGCAAGCCTGTCTGTACTATGTTCTCCAACTATAGTTATTTTGTTTTTCTATTGTTGTTTTTTTAGTTGATTTCTGGGCATTTACTATGTCCTATTTCAGTCACATAGAAGATAGACACATATGTTTTACCATTTTTGAGTTCTATTCCTTCTCTCAGGGATTATTTGGTGAGAAAAGGGTTATAGTAACTAATATAATTCTTCTGCTTCTCTCTTTGCCTACCAAGACATACATTTTAGACTTTTTTTTGGTTACTGCAAAGCTTGCACTAGCATTTGTGGTCTTAGCACTCCCTCTAGTGGACAACTCTGGTAACCTTTTTTATTCTTCTTTTAAGGGAAACTGTCATCAACAGGATTTCTTAATGTCTGAAAGCACATAAAAAGCTAATTTGATTGGGCAATTGTGTTTATGTGTGAATCTTTGCAGTAAAGAGTTATTCATATGTAAATCACCTTGTAGTTAATGGCTGGTGACAGCCATATGTTTTGGGCTCCTGACAGGAAAGGATGTCACCGAGGGTCTAGGTCCTCCTTTGACTGTATTAAATCCAACAGGTTAAATAGGAAATCAACTGTTTTATTAAGTGTGTTTTATCATGCTATTAAAACAATTTCTACATCTATAATAATTGTTTTGTAGGTGCATTGAAACTAGTGAGTTATAACCTTTACATTTCAAACTGTTAGTAAAAATAATCCATCTTCACAATTGCTTTAATCTCTAGGCTGTACTGACAGTGTTAGCTGACCAACAAAAACTACACATCTCAAGGCTGGTTCTGTGGTGCCAGCAGGTATTGGGGGCCCCATATCAGGATTTCTAAACCCTGGCTGTGTTCACGTCAATGCAGATTTCTGGGACTGCCACAGCATCAACTTCAGTCTTTTTCCATTCCCTCTCTTGCAGCCTTTTCTCTTACAATTTCTGGTGTGAACTCAGGTCTACAAGATGCAAATGTGGCTACATTCCTACTGGCATGGCATCATGGGGCCAGCCTTGAAATGTGTAGCTTTTGGTTATTAGCTGGCAGTACAGCTGTGAACAAGCTTCATTCAGCCATGAGAATGGGTTTTGAGCATGTGTTAAGATTCTGAAAATATTATACTCTTTCTATCCAGATTTGACTTGAAAAGAAAAAAAATAGGATACAATTACTTGTTTATTAATGGCAAAAACACATAGATGGACAACATTGTTAAAACATGCATAACCTGAAATGCATTATTAAAATATAGAATAATATATGGATGGGTGTGTATAACCAGAATTTTACACAAACCCGAGGTGTGGGATGCAACATAATTCCCAAGGGGTTTATAAAAGCACAGCACACTGAGTCTGTGTGTAAATTTCTGGTTTTTACACACACACACTATTTTATTTAATTAATGGTGATGGTGAAATTGTTTCCCTTTCAGCACAGTTCAGTTAGTGCAGCACTTCTGTCAGAGATAGAGAGAGACATACATACATACACGCAGCCTGTCTTTCCCTTTTGTTTTTTTTCTTTACATGACAGTGGTAATGGCATTCTGGAAACTCATGGTCCATCAGCATTGCTGCATAGTGTAAGATGCACTCTAAGAGTATGAGCGGCAGGATCATTCAGATTGATGTTTTTCATTTTCAAGGCAGGATCAACTAGACAGATATTTAAAAATATTTAACATTTTACTTGTCTTGAGTGCTGGTACCAGTGCTCGGTAATGGAGCCACCAAGTTGGACAAGATGTTCAGCCTGCCCATATTGAAACCATGTGCCAGTTAGCTTTCTGTGGTGATGCTTGATTTATGGGTGTTCATTACAATCTCCTGGTTGTAACCACAAATATCAACCGGGAGGTTATAACTGGAGATAAACGTGTCTTTATCTGTATGTAAAAAAAATTATCACCATTAATAAAATAGTATTTTTTTTCATTTGTAATGTATGGTATTTTTCAGTGTTTTTTCTCCCCTCCCCACCCCCGGGGTCATGGCGTATATGTGTGTATACGCGCATGGAGGCACACGCACATGCCAGGATCTGGTGGCCCCATCTGCCCCACCCCAGACTTGCGTCACTGTTCCAACTTCCTGCACTGCCCACCAGACCTCCACTGAGTGGGAGTAGGTAGGACTATGGCGGAGTGGGCATCCACCCCTTTAAAGGGGAGAACCACAGCTTGATCCTGCTCCCCCACCGAGCCGACTTCCCTGTGACCAACAGTCATTCCCGAACCCGGGTCGCTGGCATAGCTTGCAATAAGGTGCCAGCACCTCCACCCTCTGTGCCACCTGTTACATGAGGTCCCTGCCCCCTAATTGGTACCCTCAGAAGTACACCGTAGACAGTTGCACTTAGGTATATATTATACTAATATTTAGGGCTAAGGGCATCTACCGTATAAGAGTAGATGTCAGGTTATGAATGCATATTGTTGTAATACACTTTGCTTGCTAATACACATATATTCTGCCATGTATTTTCTGTCTATTTCTTACTTGTAAGATGTCAAGACACCTGTGTCCTTGAAGTAATTATAATATGTAAGATGGCGTTGCCATCTTTTGGTGATTTGTACCACTACACTGAGTTATGTAAGACTCTGTATAAGAACTCTTTTGTTCTCAAATTGATGACTTTACAGAATTGTACAATGTTATCTTGGACCACGGAGCCACCTCTAATTTAGCCAATAGGGCTCATCTCTGTAACTAGAAATGTTTCTATCTTTTGGTAACCATAGTAATTATTATAGGTATATAATGTAATGCACAAGCCTTATACCTTGGAAACCCGAGACACCCCAAGAGACAACAGAGAAACCTCGAGGTGTAGGGAACGCTCAGCACTGGCTCCCGGTTCGTATTGGTAAGAACTGCTTAGGGCAACTGTGATTTATCCTTTGGTAGTAATAAACTTATTTATTACTCTAATGCAACATGTCTGTGATTACTTGCATTCCCAATATCGTCAAGAATCTGAACATGAGGTTTAGACCACTCAACACACCGGACCAGCTGTTATTAAAGAGTATTTTACTTCTTTTGATGAAGTTAAAATTATAACAGTTTCTTACTGAAATACTTTGGATGGAATGGGATTTTCTACCATAACAATGCCAGAATTCTATTGGATTATAAGGAGGCAGTATAACACAGCAGTTAAGGGAACTGAGCTACAACCTGTACTAACTTGAACACAGCCAGAGTTTAGAAATCCTGATATGGGGCCCCAATACCTGTTTGCACCACAGAGCCAGCCTTGAGATGTGTCATTTTTGATTATCAGCTGACACTGGCAGTATAGCCTAGAGATTAAAGCCATTCTGACGATGGACCTAGACCCTCGTTGACATCACTTCCTGTCAGGAGCCCAAAACACATTGCTGCTACTAGCCCTTAATTACAGGGTGATTTACATATGAATAACTCTGGACTGCAAAGACTCACAGATCAGCACAATGGCTCAATCAAATTAGCTTTTTATGGGCTTTCAGACATTAAGAAATCCTGTTGATGTCAGTTCCCCTTTAAGATGTGGGTTGAATAATGTTTTCTGATGCAGAATTCTTTGTGCCTTTACTGAAGACAGATAATCTGAACTTAGCAGCTATTAATAATATTTTTTATATACCTCATTTTCAATTTTGAAGCCCATGGTTACTGGCTAAGATTAGTTAATTTGAGTTATACGGTCTCAACTCTTTTCCGTTAGAAGTGATAGTATTTAACAGAGGGAGCTCTACTGCATTTCAGTTAATATTAGTGGTTTGTTACAGTCAAATTTTTTAATTTTATTATTACTGCATATTGTGAATTTTTAATTGATAACTTGTTTAGTTTTAGCAGTTTAGGGTCGTAGTATTATTATAAGAATAGTACCAATGCTTGCTTAATAGCAATTTGATACTGTTACTTTTATCATTTAACAGAGTTTGTGGGGGGGGGTTATTGTTTATTTGCAGGGTAGACATTTGTATTTTTGATCAGGACAATGGGACGGGTCCAGATGTGGGCTGTTTCCTAACCTGTTTATCGTGGTCCACACGGATAGGAGTGGGCGTTAGGCCCAGGTAGATAACTTTTTATTCTTACTCGGTAGGTATATCTTTTTTATTTATTTATTTGGTTGATTAGAATTACAATCCTTTGAGTCAAAGACTCCTGTACAAAGGCTCCACATCAATTACAGAGAAAACAATACATATAACAGACAATTAAATACAAGTGGTTAAGACAGGTACAATTCATAAACATAGTGAGCATACTGTGTTACATTTTATACAACATAATGGTCCAGTATCATAGCATTAGAGGCATTGCTAGGTACAATCTTCAATTCAGATAGGGAAAAAATTTGGGGGGAGGGATGACAGGGCTTAGGGCAGGCCATGGGAAAGAGCCGAGATCAGGGATTGTATGGTGGTTCAGGGGGACTAGGGAATGAGTAGTGGGGAAAGTAGATAGAGTGACACAGAAGGTCAGGAGAAAGTCAGACGCTGGATGGAGTCCATTGTCAGAAAGACGAGCAAAAGAGAGAGCAGGGGGAAAGGAGGAGGGCTAGACGTGTCCAGATTTCTGCCAGAGGGAATAAGGCCAGAGGGTAGGACAAATGTCATTGTTATGGGTAGAGGAAATTAGGGACAGGTACAGGAGCATGAGGATTGAAGGTGGGAGCACAGTAGGAATTTAAAGTGGCCAAGCTTGGGTTCCTCAGCAGTGTGTGGGGGGAGTGAGTTAAGTAAAGCTGGGGCACGATAGAGAGAGGAGCATTGCCCCAGGGACATTTTTAGCCTTGGCACCTAATGAGATGGTTTGAGGGAGCTCCTGGTGAGCCTTGCATGTGGAGTTAGTTGCAGAAGAGTGGAGATGCAAGGGGCCGTGAGCCCAGCAGAGATTTTTTTGGCTAATATGCAGGTGTAGTATCGTAGTCTGCCATCAAAGTTCAGCCAGTTTGGTTGGTTATAGAGGAAGCAGGTGTGGGTGGTACAGTAGCAGCCCAGCAAGAGGCAGCAGGCCTTATTGAGCAATACTTTGACCCTTTTTAGGGTGGTGTTGTCAGCCACCCCATAGATGACAATGCTACTGTCAACCACCAATAGTACCGAGGAGGAGATGGCAAGTTGGAGGGCTTCTGGGGGAAGGCATTGCCAATGATGGTAGAGGAGCCTGATATGGGAATTTAGATTTGAACAGAGTTGATGTATGTGGTCATGGAAAGTAAGGGTAGGGTCTAGTGTTATGCCTAGGTATTTGAACGAGTGGACCTGTTCAAGGGCAGAGTGGTGGATGTGTTAATTGTTCTGCACTCTTCTGGCTCTCTGTATCTGACAACGTCCTCTCGGACTGCCTCCCCCCCCCAAGGCCATGGTCCTCACCCTCCCCAGGTACCTGTTCCATAGACACACTAGATCAGGCCTACTATACTGTCTTAAGAATGTTTTGGTTGAATCTGTAATTAATTGTAAACCTATTTTCTTCAATGTATTATCTGTAACTGCTGTGTATATTTCCCCTGCTGTACCACACCTGTATTGTTCTCCATTGTCTTTTCACTGTCATGTGTTGTCCACCCTCCCTGTGATGAGGTGCCTTTGTAAATGAGTCTCTGACTCAAAGGTTGTAAATCCGAATTATAGATTATAAATAAGTTTGTTCTGGTGGTGATCAAAAAGCACAGTCTTTGATTTTTTGGGTTAAGCACAAGTTTGTGTTTGGTGAATCAGGACTCTGCCTCCGTAAAGGAGGTTTGGAGGGAGAGTTCAAGCTGGGATGGGTTAGGGTGAGATGCATAAAGAATGGTGTCATCAGTGTACAGCAGGATCTTTCTGGTGCAGGCTTTAGGGATAGAATTTAGGAAGAGGCAGAAAGGAAGGGGACCTAATATGGAGCCTTGTGGTACTCTAGAGCGGACAGGAAGTGGGCTTGAGGTGGTGGAGTTGATTTTCAGATAGGTCCAGGAAGACTGCACCAGCCAGCATGCCCTTATCCAGAGCAGAGTGTATGAAACTAGTGAAACTGAGGAGGACTGTAGTTGTACTATGCCCTTCCCTGAAACCGTGTTGTTCAGGAGTCAGGAGTTTGTATTTGGATAGGTACACACTGAGTTGATCCGCAACTATATGCTCAAGGACCTTGGAGAGTGGGGGAAGGATAGATATAGGGCAGTAGTTACTAGTGGAGAGATGGTCACCGGATTTGTGGATGGAGGTTATGAGAGCAGTCTTCCACAGGAAGGGAAACATTCCTATGCAGAGGGAGAGGTTGAGCAGTGTGGTTAGTGGGGAGAGGACTTCATCAATGATCAATCGCAGAATTCTAAGGTCAATCATGTCAGTACTGAAACAGGTCTTCTTAAGGGCTTTGAGAAGGTAAGGTTTAGCTTCCCAAGGGGTGAGGGTCTGGAAGTGGAAAGGAGGAGAAGTTAGGATGGATGAGGGCAAGGGGAGGTTGACTGAAGAAGTTTGGGGGGAGAGCAGTGCTGAGATCTGAGAAGGTGGAGTTCAGCACTTCTGCCACTAGGTGTGGGTTGTTTGAGATGGAGCCATTTATGCTGAGTTGATTTGGGGGTGGGGAGTTTGATTTTCCACCTAGCGACTTCAGATTGTCACAGAATCTTTTATAGCTTACTGTTGTTTGTTCATTGCAGTTATGTTGTTTTGGGGAGTAAAAAAGGGGGGAGGGTCACCTAATGCATGAAGATCACATTGCCCAAGAACAGCATAGCCTGATTAAGGTCCCTAAGATAATGTGTAATATAATGAACATCGTTACTTGGAGTATTGGGGATAACTCCAAAAAGTATTGTATTTTACATCACCTGAATACCTTTCAATCCCATCTTTCTTTTTTGCAAGAAACACGCTCTCCCACTGATGGACTGAAAGATCTGCAAAAGACAAGTTGGGCAAGTTTATGGAGAAGGTACAGCAATAGCTCATGCCAGACGGGAGTAGCCATTCTGATTGCAAAGTCAGTTCCCTTCGCTTTTTAGGGCTACAGGTAAGAGCCTGCAGCCCACTTGCATTCACTCTTTAAAAATGGCTTATTGTGGAACTTCCTTTTTGGACTTTTGTGTGTATCCATCCACCACTGCAAAATAGTGCACTCCCTGTCTTATTTTTGTTATTTGCTTCTCTGCCTTAAAGGCATCTGAAGGAAGGGGATATAAACAAAATCAAAACATAAACAAACAAAAAAAAAAACTTTTGAAAGCTGCGATCTGTCCAGCTCAGATAGATTCATTCTAGTTATTTCAGCAGCCATGGGGTTAACTCATTATCTCCTTAGCCATTGAGCTTTAAATGGGGCCCCAACAGGGAAACAGCTTCCAGACAGACACAGAAACTCAACTGTTCCATGCTTTCGAGACATTAAGTGTGTGTGTGTGTGTGTGTGTGTGTGTGTGTGTGTGTGTGACATAGGAGATGGGTAAATCCCTCAGCAATTCTTGCCATGCAGTGCATTATTGTGATAATAAAATGGACCCAGTTGTGAAAAACACTAAAACACTGCGTTAATAAATGTTTTTATTAATCAATACATAATGATGTGATGAATCCACCAGTCAATAAAATAGTCCTTAATTCAATTGTTTTGTGCAGCTGAAAGTTAATTGTGTGACCGGAGTTGATTTTCCTTTCTCTAAAACAGGTTCATGTCTGCCTGATGCCAACACGTGCTTTTAAGAACTACATAAGCTATAAGATAAAGCACTTAGACTCTATTTTCCTTTCATACCCTGTTTCTTTTTTTCTCTTTCTTTCACTCACCTTAAAAGGTATGCACCTTTGCCAGAGCCTGGCAAAGACAGGCAGGGGAAGAAATTTGGTAACTAGGCAGTCATGCACCAAGAGACATGGATTCCACACTGCGATGATTGAGTCTAGTGCAGGCTAGTAACAGGTTTTAATGGTATGGGACTCTTGTTTTTAGACTTACGACTGGAAGATGTTCCGACATTATCCATAGAACTGCTTGTTTTGCTGCCTGTCTAGTGCTAGGGCTGTGGATCTCGCTTCAAATTGCTGGTGGGGATAGAAGGAAGAACTGGTAGCTGTTATTCATATTGGGGGGCCTGCAACATACATTTACAGACCTACAGGAGGTGAAAGATCAATATGATCCCTTTTCTCTAGCAAAAAAAATACACATTTGCTGCAGGCAGGACACCACCTTAATTGTAGCATCAGGGGTAGCTCCCTCAGTTTTAATACAACAAGGTTGTACTCCTACACATTTCTTTCCATGGCAGTTGATAGGGAGTAAAAAAACATGCCAGTATCTTTATAATTATTGAGCTTGAATCTATAGTCATTTATTTTAAAAAGTTTCCGATATTTCTTTCTAATAATACTTTTTAGATTTTCTTATTAATAATTCAGCATCAGATGTGTATATTCTTTCTTATCTCTTAATTAACTGAATAGCTAATGTTAGTTTTTGATACAATCTACGAACATACGAGCATACAAAAATGCCAGCAGAAACAGGCCATGCGGTCTATTGAGTCTGCTCGATTGTGCAGCTAGCAACTCATCTTGCAGCTGCTCCTCCCACCTTCCCCTTTCCAGTATCCCTGACCCTCATCCTGTCCCAACCCCTCTTGAAGCTGCCAATTGTCTTACAGGACACTATCTTGTCCAGCAATATATTCCATTTGTCCACCACGCTCTCAGTGAAAATGTGCCTCCTCATTTCACTCCTGAATCTTCCCCCTTCCAATCTCAGCCATGCCCCCTCATGTCCTTCCACTTTCTCATCTGGAAGAGCACTTCTGTGTTGGTCTTTTGTATTCCTTTCAGATACTTAAAGGTCTCAAACATATCCCCCCATCCCTCCTCTCCTCCAATGAATACAAATTCAGCTACCCCAGCCTATCCTTGTAAGGCTTGTTCTTCAATCACTGGATCATCTTTGTGGCTCTTTGCTGCACCCCTTCTAATAATCTGATGCCCTCCTTCAGGAATGGGTGCCAGAACTACACGCAGTACTTATGGTGGGGCCTAACCGAAGACCTATTCGGGGCAGGATAACCTCCCTTCTCTTGGTGGAGATCCCTCTTGTAATACACCCCAGCATTTTGTTGGCTTTTGCTGCCACCCTCCTACACTGAGCAGAGATGTTAATACTCCCCGTAATGATCACCCTAGGTCCTTCTCCTCCATGGAGCTCCCCAACTGAATCCCATTTCAAGTGGTACTACCTCTCCTGGTTCCTGGCTCCAAAGTGCAGGACCTTGCACTTCTTGGCATTGAAAACCAATTGCCACATCTCTGCCCACTCCTGCAACTTGGTCAGGTCCTCCTGTAACCCCTTCTACCGCTCCTCATCATCGACCATGGGTCCCCTCTTGGTATCATCTGTGAACAGACTGATCTTGCTCTGGATCCCATAGGAGATATTTTCAATAAAGATACTGAACAGTACTGGTCCCAGCACTGTTCCCTGTGATACCCCACTCATCACCACTCTCGGTGACGACAGATCCCCCACCACCACCCTTTGCTGCCTTCCCCTTAGCCAGTTAGTGATCCATGTAACCATTTTTGGTCCTTCCCCACATTTTCCAGTTTCACCCCAACCTCCCATGTGGCACTGAGTCAAAGGCCTTGCTAAAGTCTAGGTACAAGTCATCCACTGCAAGGCCCTTCTCCAGTTCCCGCATTACCCAATCATAGTACTCTGTAAAGTATGTCTGGCATGATCTGCCCGCTACAAGCTGATGCTGATGACAATCCTGGAGACCATTATCCTCCAAGAAGCCCACTAGCCTCTCTTTTAGGATGGTCTCCATGAGCTTTCTCACTATTGATATGAGTCTCATTGGCCTAACATTTTCTGGTTCATCCTTTGGTCCACTGTTATGGATGGGCACCACATGGGCTGATCTCCAGTCCTGTGGTACACATCCCATGTCCAGTGAGGTAGTGAAAGGTCATCCAGTGGCCCCACCAGGATCCTTGTCAATTCCCTTAGTAACCTAGGATGAATGCCATCAGGTCCAGGAGCTTCATCCACCCTTAATGCCCTCAGCCCATCTAGTACCCTGCTCTCTGTAATCCCTATATCTGTCATTTCCCCTCCCTTCCCACCCACTCACTTGGGGAATCAGACCCCCTTCTTCTCTGTAAATACTAAACAGAAGTATTAGTTCAGTGCATATGCCTAATCTGCCCCTTTCTCCACCCACCCTCTGTCTTTTTTAATCCTTAACAGCTGATCCTTGCTCCTCCTTCTCTCTCTTTGATGTAGTGGAAGAAGTTCTTCTCCTCATTTTTGATTCCCTGAACCAGCCTTAGCTCCCTGACTGCCTTGGCCACCCATACCAGTCAGGTAACTTCTCTGGACTTCTCCACTACCAAATTTCCTGAACTGACAAAATGCTACCCTCTTTGCCCTCACTGCCTCCATAATCTCCTGTTTTAGTCATTTGTTTTTTTTTTCCTTTCCCTTCTTGCTTAACTTCCTTGTGCTCAAATCCATGGCCTTCACCAGCCTTTCCTTTATAATGCCTCATTTCTGGTCAGCATCCATGTGTGGTTGTATACATGCTAGGTGCCTGCCCAATATCTCCTCCATTTTCCTAAAGTCTGCTTCCTTAAACTCTATCACCCTCATACCAGTGCCCCCTGCTTCCTTCCCCGTACTGAGCATGAACTATACTGAATAGTGATCACTCCCAGCCAATGGTTCCTCCACTTTCAGATTCCTTACTGCTTCCCCATTATCCAGGACAAGTCCAGAGTGTTTCCTACCTAAGTCAGTTCCCGGACCAGCTGTATCAGGAAGCTGTCCTGGAGTGCATCTAAAAGAACCCTCTCCCTTGCACTTGTGGTGGTTGGGGTGTCCCACTCTATCCCCAGTAGGTTGAAGTCCCCTACCACCACTGTGCTCCCCTACCTGCAGACCCTCCTGATTTGTTCCACTAATTTCTTATCCAGGCCGCTCTCCAGAGATGGTGGCCCGTATACCACCCCCCATCCTCAGTGTCCTGTTCTTAGCATCCAGGAACTGAATCCATATTGTTTCTGTCCTCCCCTCCTCCCCTTCCTCCCTCATGCACTTTAGCTTGTCCTTTACATAGATTGCCTAATAACAGTATGTTTGTGACCATTGGTGAGCTCCCTTATATAGTCAGCATGCACTATACTACTTTAATGCTGTACTTCTGCATTTACTTCCACACATACCTAACAAACTCTGGTGCAGCGAGAGCAAGGCAAGAGCTCCTAGTATTCTTTTACTCACTCTTGCGACACTTGCACCGCTCTGAGGAGCTGTATTGGCTCTGACCAGAATTTGTTATTAATTAGCAATACTTTCGTATGTAATAAGAGTCTTGCTTCACAAAATCAGGACTCAAATACTCCAAGATAATGACACAGAGCAGTTCCTTCAATATGCATCTGGTAACAAATACTAATGCTACATATGTTAAGAATTTTGAGACTGTAGGTAATACAATACTTTTACTCTGTTGGTGGCGGCTTCTTAATTGTTAGCCTTAATGAGAAGCACAGCACAGGGTATTGTACAGTTCAGGAAGCTGGATGTGAGCTTCTGTTGTTTATTTTACCAAATGTGAATGACATTAAATGTGCATCACCTCCTGCAAATGAGACAGTCTGGATGCTATGGTTAGATTATCGTGGGCCAGGGTACATCATGACAAAATCTAAGATGCAAAAATAAAATAAATACAGATTTTGTTAGTGTATTGTGCAAATGAAATCTGAAGCGCAGCCACCAACTCTTGTGATTATTTTTGCTAGCATGTTCTCACAATGTTTATATATATAAGCTGAACCAGTAGTTGCTGCACTGATGCATTGCTAAGGTCCAGGAGCTGATCAGATCACTTTGTGCGATTCCTTTTGCAAATGAAAAATAGCAACTCATCTTCTGTATGGAATAACAAATCTTGCTCCACAAAACCTTGTACTTTGTGGGTTCCTTCCAGTTGAAAAATGAAGAAGTAGGGACCACGAAGACAAGATACTCTACTCCGGGTAAACAGACTACGCAAACAAAAATAAGAACAAATACCATCACATTGGAGAGACTTGTCAATACTTTCTTCATTCCTGCTGCTTATGCCTGTATTATAAAATGGGCTAAACAAATCCAGAATCCCGACTGGCTGGAAGGCAGTCTCTGCCCTGTCCTTATCAGCATGTATCTTGCCAACCGGGACTACGGCCCGCCAATATGCCCCACCACATCAACAAATCAGTGACCTCTGCCAAGCATAAACCGAAACGCTGGCTGGCAGAACTCACAGTAAGTGATGATCGCTGCACCAAGAGAGCGCTACAGACCCCCCATTTTCTCCACCCAAATAAATTTATAAAGTTAGTACCTGTTCATGTTTTTTTCCTTTCTGTTTGTTCCTGGCCAGTACAGATCGATGTCTCGATTCCTACCAGCATTTGAAATCACCGACCGCTAACAGTAAACCCGACATCAGCTGCACCGCAACCGCACTCTCCATGCTGGCATTCACCCAACATCGATGACAAGACAGAACACAGGACAACATTTTTTTCCTGCTTTTCCTTCATTTTACTATCTTTCAGTCTCCCTCACAACAACCAGTAACTGAAAACTGTGCAGTACAGTGACCGCTAAACCAGGAAGTGAAAACCTGGCAGTACGGCGGCTCTTATATGACACACTCACTCACTAACTTACTCGCTCCCAGAAAACTCACTGGACTGCAATCAACAAGAAATGGTTAAATCTATACCAAACAAACCAGAAAATAAATAAAAGTCCCCGACAACGAACACTCTCATTGTCACTAAAATGATACAGTGGCGCACAGCATGCTCGCTGTCAAAGAAATCCCCGCTCTACTACTAACAAACCACACGTTTAATTAAAATCACAGTGTGTCACTTAGCAATACAGTATGATGAGACTACAAAATTAAAATCCTGTCTCTCAGTTACAAATACATTGTCAGGAGAGAAAAACAAATAATTTGACCAGTACCTTTCTTTCTGTATCTGGACCAATGAGGGACTATTTTTTTTACTGGTTCACTCTTAAACCTCACTTTACATCTTTTTTACTAATTTTAATTTTTTATTTTTTTTTATAATGAACCAGTTACTTATCAGCCCATTTTATAAGCGCAATAACACAGTCTGAGGTGTGGTTTATCGCCTGATAAGAGCACGCCCAGTGGCATAAGGCACTCGGCGCAAGCGCCTCGTGCCTTAGTACACCCCTGGGCGTGCTCTTATCAGGCGATAAACCACACCTCATTGTGTGTTATTGCTTGCTTATTAGGTGTGGGTTATTGCAGACAATCTGAACAGATTGCCTATAAACATTTATATATACCTGTACTGTATCAGATGCATGTTCAGACTATAACACATCGTGCTTTTCTTCTTTGTGAACCCATTTTCATACACGGCTTTGCTCATATTGCTTCATGAGGCAGGGTCATAAGAAGGCTATGTTAAAAATGTTGTGTAAAAATATAAAAAAAACAACAAATTTTCAGTATTTATAGCCCAAAATCCTTGCCTGCAGCCCTATCGGCTCTGGCTAGAGCTCATTTAAGTGAGGTGCAGGATTTGAAAGAGAGATACACATTGGTTCATGGAAGACTAGGAAGTGAAGAAATGGTTATAGATTCAATTTACTACTTCTACTACTACAATTTATGGCTCCTATCAGGATACCACCTCATTTTTCCCCAAACTAGCTACTGCTTTGGCCACTTATGTCCGCTTACCACTAATTTTGGAAGGAGACTGGAATTTAGTTTTCTCTAATGACCTTGATAGAACTTATAAAATAAAATCAGGACTGTCTCCTGCTCAAAGGACACTTAGGGAACTGGTTGATCATTTTGGGTTGGTCGACCCACGGAGGTCACTTCATCCGGGGAAGGATGTTTTTACATTCTGTTCTACCCCGCATAATGTCTTCTCCCATTTAGATTATTTCCTTATTAGCTCTCAGCTTCTCCCCGTTCTACATGACTGCCAAGTGGAAGCCCGGGTCATTTCAGATCACTCCCCAGTACTACTGCACCCGACAGCCTGCCTTACAAAGTTTCATGCCCATACTTGGTCCCTGAACATTCAGTTGCTTAAAAATGCTTCACTGGTGATCCACCTAAAAAGCTGTATAACTCAGTCTATAAAAGATAATGAAGGTTCTATTTCCAAGCAGGACATCTTTTGGGTGGCACTTATGGTGCAGTGGCAGGGAGAATTGATCCGTTTAGCCAAAATTTGGAAAAAGAAGTTAACTGCACAAGTCACAGAGTGGCTGCAGGATTTCAGAGACTTGAGAGAAAACTTTCATCCCATTCTCATGATGAAGTGCACTTCAACTGATTCATTTGTGTGCTCAGTATTCAGCTCACCTCTAAGAGAAAGTAGAAAGAGCTTCCACTAGTGTGAAAGCCACCTATATTGGTCAAGGTGACAAGGCTGGCAAATTATTAGCTTTGCGTTTGAAAGAGCAGAGTGCCTCCTGATGGGTATCAACCCCTACAAACCAAAGTTGTCATGTGTGAGGCGAAGCGGATGATGGATATTTTCCATTCATGTTATCAATTACTATACTTGAATGAACACAAAGAACCTCTATTACTGTCAGCCCTTGATGACTTTTTAAAAGGTTTAGAACTACCTGTACTTTCCAAAGAACAGCAAGACCTTCTCATCAGCAATATTGCAGATCTAGAAATAGCTAAGGCAACAGCATCTCTTTTACCCGACAATGTCACAGGTCCTGATGGATTCTCCCAATGTTCAATTAAACATTTAATGAGGAATGGATCCCACAGCTTTGCTATACAATTATTTACATAACTCTGACATACAGGAAACTTCACTTTTTGAAGCAAGAATAGTTTTAATTCCTAAACCCGGGAAGGATCCTGCCCATCCAGAGAACTACTGCCCTATTTCTTTACTAATGTAAATATTAACATTTTTGCAGATATCTTGGCCTTTTGGTTATGTATGGCCTGGTTTGATCTTAAAGGGCTGGAAAAGGCTGGTTTTGTTGCTGGTTGACACTCAAGTGGCCATTTTAGGAAGCCTTTTCATCTTTTCTCGGTATCCAGGAAGATGGACAACAATGCTGTGTTGGTCTCCCTGGATGCAGAGAAAGCATATGATCGGGTTGCTTGGCCATACCTATTTGCTGTTTTACCCAAATATGGTATCCCTCAGGAATTTATCCATTGAATACGTATATTATATTTCAAACCCTCAGCCCAGGTCCTTTGTAACAACAAACTCTCAGATCTATTTACTCTAGCTCCAGGCACTAGGCAGGGCTGCCCTTTATCACAGTTTTAATTTAATTTACGTATCGAGCCCCTAACCAGGAAAATAAAAGCTCCCCTCCTATTAAAGGTATCATAGCTGGCAATGTGGAATGCAAACTTATTTATTTGTATTTAGTTATTTAGTTTTTGTTGACCGGGTAAGTGCACTAGACAAATTCTTGCCTATTTTCAGGCACGACCTGGGGTGGGGGGGATACGGATGAATGCCAACTGACCTTGAACCAGATTAAGCTGTTGGTGGTATTTTAGTGAATGGGGGAAAATTTGGCCAGGGCATCGGGGAAATTCCCCTACTCCATAGACAGGTGACGCTGTGTCTATGGGGAACTTTCTCAGTCTGATGGAGGAGGACAGTGGAGGTGGATGTGCTGCTGATAGCGAGCCTACTCGTAGGAGTGGGGAGAATGGTGTGGCTGGGAGGCACCCTCAGGGTGGCCAGCATTTCCTACCTCATCCCTCACTTCTATTTGCAGTGGATACAGGAAGAAGAACCGTCGAAAATAGGGGACTTTTGGATTTCCCCACCGCTCTCTCATCTGAATTATCAAGGTGTCCTGATGCAGGTACTACGCCTGTAGTGGAGGATGAGGATTATGACAAAATGGTTCGGCTAAAGCAGGAAATTCTATTGCGGGCAGAAGCAGATTTACAAGCCGCTAAAGTACGTGCAGAGGAGAAGAAAAGAAAGCGTTCGGTACATGATTCACCTTCGCCGGCATCACACGTTTTGGCAAAAGTGTTTGTTGCCGCACCAGACTCACGGAATAGTGCTCCCGTATTTACCATAGCTGGAGGTTGAAATGGACTGACGTTTGCAGCAGGATCTTTCTTGGTCCCCGGAGAAAGCTTTGGAGCAAGCTGGCTGGTTATGGACAGAGACAGGTCAGTGGGTTGCTGATCCCAAAATTCTGCTTCCGGGTTCGAGAGACCATACAGGACTATGGGAGGGAGTTGACAGTAGCCTCCCTCACACACAAAATGGCCAAACTACTTCTTTACCTAATGAATTACTAGGTGGATTGGCTTGTAGCCCTACTATGAGTCCCATACTGGCATTGCTTGCTACACTAGCTGATGTACCAGTTGTTGCTAATGTTTCAGCTTCACCTCCTGACTCTATTTCTTGTTCTCCAGTACAGTCTACCTCACAGCAGGGTATCTCTGATGCTCCACAGTTGGACGATGGGTTCCCCCAGATAGGAGGGGAGTCTGTTATGATCTCGGATGTATCTTCTGATGATGTTACAGTAAAGCCAACTTTGACTGCCCCTACTTACGCCAGCCTTTTTCAAAAAACGGTTTCCCTAGCTAAATGTCGCAATGCTGTGTGTCTGCGGTTTTTGGGACCAGTTGACAACATGCCAGACCATTTCTACATGGGGAAAGTGTTATTAAAGCAGATGCTTGTTTTTTCTCTCTCTGAGGTGTGTGCCTTAATTCATACACCAGGAGATTCCACTTATCACATTAGTTTTCGTTCTCCTGATATTCTCAATCGATTTTGAATGAAGTATGCTCTCTTTAAAATAAAATCCAGCCTGGGCTCACTTTCAAGCCATACCGCTTACAAAACAAACTTTTAAAGTGATTACAATCCTTTTCAGGAATGAAAGGGTGAATGTTGTGGATATCTCCTACTGGCTTGAGAAGCGTTGTCAGATTCAAGGAAACCCAGAACCGATTTTTGATTCAGAAGGTTTTTGGAATGGTGGATGGCGGTATAAAGTTAATTTATGGAAGAATGATGATGGACTTCAACATCTTCCTAGCTGTTTTTATTTGGGTCGGGATAAGGGCTTTATCTTTTATCTCAGACAGCCAAGACATTGTTACAAATGTGGTTCTAATAGACATTTGAGTAGGACTTGTGACACACTAAAGTGTGCAAAATGTGGAGAACTGCCCCATGTTATGTCAGATTGCCATCATCCCCCTAAATATAGTCTCTGTGAGGAAAATCATTCTTTATAGACTGCCCTTGGGCAGCTCACAATACTAATGATAGAGATTTTACTATTCAAGATTATTATTTGAATGTGGCTATAAAACAGTTCCAAATCAGCGTGGGCCCCCTCCCCCCTTTGGTAAAACCCTTTCTGGAAAACCCACTGTTCCTATTGTAGAGAATTTACCGGCTACAATTTCGTCCTCTGTACAGCAGGAAGATCCACTTCCAGGCTTACCCTGTACAATTTACCTAGTCAGTTTATCAACGTATATGCTCCCCAAACAAAAACAGCCAGAATAGAGCTCTTTCATCTTTTACAACCATATCTATTTACCACTCTCTGTTTTTCTGGGAGGTGATTTTAACTGTGGTTTGTATTTAAAAGACAGGGGCCCTCGGACCCAAAATCTTTATTGTGATACAAATTGTTTAAATGCCTTAATATCCCAAACCGGGTTGATAGATGCTTGTAGCCATTTTGGGTTGACAGATAAAATCTACTTTTGGGGGTGTCTTGCTACTAGAATAGATTTTTGGTTTATTTCTCCTTCTTTGGAGATTACTCATGATAAGACCCTCCCTGTCGTTCCTTCTGACCATGCTATGATTGTGATTACAGTTTCTAATTATGACGGAATGCAGCAAGGTCCTGGATATTGGAGGTTGAATTTGGAACTTTTGGCCCTTCTGACTGTTTTGGAAGGTTTCATTCATTTACTTAAAGCCTGAAAATTGGTTAAATTTTTATATGATACTTCACAAGAGTGGTGGGAAGAGACTAAGTTGGCAATTAAGTGGTACTTCCAGCATATTGGTAGATTGAACGGGAAATTCGAGAGGGACCAATATCAAATTTACAAGACACGTTTTCAGAAGTTGGTGTTTCAGGCCTCCCGGGGGGACGTGACACTACTAGCATATTTGGTGGAGACTAAACAGAAAATGAATGACCTACAATATAGCAGACTTAAATCCTTGGAACAAGAACGCAAGTTCAGAACCCAAGGCACACAAGATTTTCTGCCTCCAATTCAATTTTGTGCCCAGCAGCAATTTTGGAAATGGATGTCTTTAGTTCAGGATGCTAAGGGCCTTCTTTGTACTACTAAACTTGATATTTTAACTGTTGTGGAAAATCATGTGCAATCTCTCTTTAGCACTCAGGAGTCCCCTCCAGATACACACACGGAGTGGTTGGATGGTAGTTTTATACCACAATCTTCATTAACCCATCAACAGGTAGTGGTGTTCTCACTCACACAAACTGAGATATTGACCACCTTAGCCCAGGACAAGGATGGTTCTGCCCCTGGGAACAGATGGAATCCCCTATGAACTTTATAAAGTAAATTTTCAATATTTGCTTCCTGAATTTTTAGAGTTGTTTCAAGACATGCATTCTTCTGGGTTCTTACCTGACTCGATGGGAGACGGGTTAGTGATCTTTATGTACAAATCGGGTGACAGGACAAATCTGTCTAATTGGCATCCTGTCACATTGCTTAACACAGACTTTAAATTATTTACTAAATTGCTAAATAATAGGCTTTTGCTTTGTGCATCTTCTTTGACACATCCTTCTCAGATTTGCACTATTCCTGAACGTGGTATTACAGATGGTTTAATTTTGTTAAGGTAAATTTTGTCTCAAGGGGAGGCGGGGGAATTGGCTAGGTATATCCTTAGCTTAGACCAGGCTAAAGCCTTTGATAAAGTGAATCATGCTTATCTTTGGGACTGCCTGGCCAAGTATGGAATTCCAGCTAATTTTATATCTTGGATACAATCTTGCTACATGAACGCTAAGGCCCAAGCTTATTGTAATGGGTGGTTAGGAAAAAAAATTAAGGTTACTCAGGGAGTTCGACAGGGATGCCTGTTAAGTCCCCTATTATATTTATTTACGTTGGATCCTTTGCTCCGAAGTATTGACAATAATATTGCTATCCAGGGGGTTTCTTTTTCTAGTACCTCAGAAGAAATAAAATGTTTTGCGTTCACGGATGATATTTGTTTTATTGTGGGTGATTTACTATCAGCACTTTTAGTGGGGCAGGCACTCTTGGAATTTACAAACTCCATGGGAGCCCAAGTGAATTATGCAAAAAGTAAATGTCTCCCCTTTGGCACATTACCGTTTTCTGACTCTACTTTACTTGGGATCCCTGTGGTACCAGGGACTTGTACGATTTTAGGTCTTACATTTGTTTCAGGGGATCTGGCTTACTTAAATTGGACTTCCAAATTGGATACAGCAAAAGAGAAGGTTTTACATTGGAATAGGTGGAGATTGTCCAAATTAAAACGTGTGTATATGGTTAAGACCTTTTTACTTCCTATTTTTTTGTACCTTGCTGCAATCAGGTTGAATCCTATTAAGCGGTGCTTATTATTTCGGGATAAGAAATCAGGAGGGCTTAAAATGATTAACCCTATAGTTTTTTTTTTTTTTTTACAATATTTGCTAATACTAATTTACGACTGCTGTTATTGGATTCCAGAAAGGTTTGGATTCCCTGGGTTAGGGATTCCCTTGCTGGCATACTTCCTTTTTGGAGTCCACTCTTGTATTCCTAAACAGCGATCCCTATATAGTATCCCTAAGACTTTCCGGGTGTGTTTTGGGAAAATTAAACTTTGGAGTTTAGTACCAGAACATTTCTTTCAACAGGATAGAAAAGTGTTATATGTTCACCTTATGAATACTTTTTTTTGAGATACGGCTTCCTTTGATACCAGACCAACTTCTGACAAATTACTAATTGGGAAAATGTTAACATCCCCCCGTATTCCTGTCCATATGTGGGATGTGTTGTGGCTGTCCTTGCATGGGAAACTTAATGTAAAAGGTAATCTAAAACATAAAAGCGTGGAATGCTGTTATTGTCCTAGGGATACTTGTATGACTATTGTGGAAACAATGGATCATT
This sequence comes from Neoceratodus forsteri, assembly GCA_016271365.2. NCBI lineage: Eukaryota > Metazoa > Chordata > Ceratodontiformes > Ceratodontidae > Neoceratodus > Neoceratodus forsteri. The sequence continues at coordinate 80,041,896 of CM028137.1, forward strand.
TATTTTTGTTTTGCCCTTTTATTCAAAACTTCTGGAAACTTTTACAGAATAAATGGCCTATATTGCCTTTTTATGATTGGACCCCAGAAATTCTAAACTTAGGAATTCTTCCCTTTATGTGGACTAAACATGACAGGGTGACTCTCTGGCTCTTTTTGGTTTGCTTTAAATTCTATATCTGGCACGTGAGATGTAGGTTTACACTTCAACAACTTTGGTATACTGAAGAACAGCTTTTTTCTATGATTTCAAATGCAGGTCAGTCTCACAGACTTTTAGAAAGTAGGTCAGTTTCCTCTGAAGTATTCTGGTCTTGGTGGCACAGTATTGACTGGTTATAATTATCTATTAATACCTTTCGACTTATGTAACATATTGATGGCTTATAGTTGCTGCTAATAGGATCTGTTTTTATTTTCATTTCTTATGATTTTTGTATGAAATAATGCAATGTTGTCTGTATATTCCTTTGAGTTATGAAGTATTTATTATTACGTTTTGGAACATTATTGAAAGAGATGGTTTGTGTTGAAGTTATGATGATATACTTATTTATGTTTATTGTTGTTTTTACATTATGATTTTATGTGCTGAAACACTATTGAGTATATGTTTTGCTTTCCAGTTTTAATAAAAATTCCCCTACACTTTTCGAGAAGTGCCATGGGGTCTTTTAACATCCACCTGAACTACCACCAGAACAGGCAGATAGGACCTCAATTTAATGTCTCATCTGAAAAATGGCACCTCAGGAGCACAGCACCACACTCATGCTGCACTGCAGCGTCAGTATTGGGATATTTACCCAAGTGTCTGGTGTAGAGAATTATCCACTTTCACAGAAGATATACTATTTCATATATCTGACTGGCAAATCTCATTGCCAGTGGCTCTACAGATCTTCTTTCAATTTAGCAAGTTTTCTGGATATAAATTATACTTACATAAAACAGTTGTATACCCCTTATCCCACATTGTAATAAGCAGGATATTATAGATCTGAGTCTCTAGTGGGAATCCAAGGCCCTAATGTGTTTAGGTATCAAAGTTACTCGTGATTTCAATTCATTGACCTCCCTCAATTTTGACAAATTACTTAAAAATATTGAGCAAGATTTATATTGATGGTGGCACTTACCCTTAACATTATGGGTTAGGGAGAACATTCTGAAAATTAATGTCTTACCACACTTACTCTATCCCCTAAGATTGTTAAATTGTGTTCTCCCTTAAACCTGGTTTAACAAAAAAACAGTCCATTTGTATGGATTTCCTCTGATTGGGCAAGACAACACATAGTGCCTTCAACGATGTCAACCCCGCAATCTGGGAGGCCTTCAACTTCCTTTTTATGTTTGCTTGCGTGCACACGCAAGCAACATCTTGTGGTAATAGCACATTTTGGAGGTGTGTCAGTGTTGGTCAATGCAGGAGATGCTTTAGTGGGTACATCCCTCAGCTGCTAATCAGTGAGCATGCTGCTGATGACAGCAGTTTCAGAGAGAGCCAAAGATTTGAAATGAATCTGCCACTACAATCAGAGACAGACTCATCATTGCAACAGCAGGTGACATGCCTCCATTACGTGCCTTTCCTGGTGAAACATTTCAATAAATATGGCAGCTCCAGACGTCTGCCACACAATCCTCAGAAAGCTGATATCAGGGTGCCCAATTCCCATGTTGGCATGTCCCCCCCCCCACATTATGTGACACACCATAACATGGTGGCTCCTGCCTCCCACCACACACTCCTGAAAAGCCAACATCGGGGTGCCCAATCTCCATGTCAGTATCCCCCCCTCTTAGTGTGTCTTTCCTGGTTAAACAGTTTCCCCTTTCCTTTCTGACATGGGGATGACCACTCCCGGTGTTGGACATGCCTTCCCCCTGTCTATCGCCTTGCCGACATCAAGTGCCCAATCGTGTTGGAATCCCCCCAATGGAATTGTGGCACACTGGGAGCCCACCCCAGTGTGCCTATTTTTTTTTGTGTAACCTGTAAATGAAGAAAACTTTCTCTCACTTTCTTTTTTTTCCCCTGCAAACAAGAAAACAATCCATCATTGTCTCCCTTGTCTCCCTCCTCATCCTCACCCTCCCTCTGTGCATCCACATCTCCACCCCCATCACCCATACTTATCCTCTGGAGGTCAGGAACCATGCTGTTCTCTGAACTGGGACATGTCTGCACTCTTCAAAGCCGAACTGCGAACTGAAGAAATGATGGCAAGCTTTATAATGGGAGGCAATGGAGGGTTCAACTTAGGTTGATATCTCAGCAATTGTTTTGAATTTTGGCCCCAAATTTTCAACATGGGGTTCTTGAGACCCCACCTCATGAACATGTCACTGTCATTTAGTTTCTTGATCCAAATGGTGATTTTGTGGTTCCTGCATGGAATCACCTTTCTGGACTGAGTAATGAAATGACAGTGCCACTGTTGATGAGGGAAGGTCCCAAAAAGCCCGTATTGCAAATTTGGTGAAATAATCCCAAAAAATGACTACGTTATGAGTGCACGTTGCACAGTTTCTATGCACGATCATAACTTTGATAATTTTGAATATTTTCTCTCCAGATTTTCAGCATTGCCATTTTTTCATACCTCCTTATGAACAGTATAGCTGTCATTTTTCACATCCTTCCTGAAAAACGTTTTCACATCTGTGGCACAGAATGGCACGGTCACTGTGGGAAATCATCTTTCGGGACATATTAACAAAATCACAGCACAGTGCCACTGTTCAAGAGGTGAGGTTAAAAAATGCTAGCGTTGCATGCATTGCGCAGTTTCTATGCACGTTCGTAACTTCACCAATTTTTCAGATTTTCACTTCAGATTTTCAGCATTGCCATTTTTTCACACCACCTCATGAACAGTACAGCTGTTATTTTTCACATCCTGCCAGAAATGTGTTTTCACACCTGTGGCGCCAAATGTCACAGTCGCTGTGTAAAACCACCTTTCAGGATTGAGTAATGAAATGACAGTGCCACTGTTCGCCAAAATTAAGTCTCAAAAACCTATTTTGAACATTTGGGCAATACCAACAAACGCTGAGGCATTAGGGTTTCCAGTCATAATGCCTTACTCTGTAGAGACTGACAGGCATCGGGAGGGGGTGACGTGGGATCGTCAGCCATAATGCTTACGCCATTCCACCCCCTCCCTGTAGCCAGTGACAGGCATTGAGGTGTGCCTTGGGATCTTTGGCTCCAACGTTCACCCCATTCTCCTATACCGCACCCATCTCAGCGTATTTCTTTATGGACTAGGGTGAGTATAAGGCCCGAAGACCCCAAGGCACACCACAACACCTGTCAGTGTCTGCAGGATAGGGTGAGGTGAAATGGCGTGAGCGTTATGGCCGACAACCCATAGGCACACCCCCAACGCCAGTCAGTCGATGCAGGGTGGGGGTGGGGTTGGCATTAGTTCAGTGCTTCACTGCCATTCTTATTATGCATGTCTCTCTCTCTCTCTTACTCTTGCACTACCAATGCCAATGCCAGCAAGCCAGCATTCAGCACTGACAGATGCTTCTTTATTAGGCTATTGTTTTTCTTTGCATGGGGTGAAATATTTTCAGTGGGGCTATCCTTTGACTGTGTGATTCTATTTGCCCAGTTGGTTAAATATTGAAATAAACATGGTAGAGGCACATCATCTTTCTTTACCCTCATTATTGCATACCCCACTGTCTAGTTTGCCAAAAACTCTCATATTTATGCCTATAGGCTCATCATTAAGAGTTCATTCTCAGCTTTTTAGATTTCTACAATTACCTTACCTGAAGGACATTTGTCAGACATTTTTCCATAATCAGAATTTACTCACTGTGAAGAAACCTTTCCTGAGGGCTAGTTGGAAAGGGAAGGATATCATCTCAATTGGTGACTTAATTAAATATAACACTGTCCTATCCTTTCTTGACTTAAGAATGAAGTTTAACGTCCCTCCGCACTCCTTCCTGCACTATGCCCAATTCAAGCAATCTTTACAAAAATGTGTGGGCACCCCTCCATGACATACCTCCACTTGGACTTTTTTTGCCAAATTGTCCTCCCTTTCAGTACAACTGAGACCCTTTTCCCATATACAGTATATCAAGAAATAAACTAACAAGTCTGGAATAAGATAGCTCCTACTTCTTTTTACTGAGAATCTGCCCTTCAGTTGAACAGCCCTTCTGAATACTGGACTTGGATTTGGTCAGATTTATACAGATTTGTTAAACAAAATTGTTTGAGATTGCTGCAGTTTAACATCTTACATAATTTATACTGCACCCCATCAAAGCTGTTTAAGATGGCTAGGTCACCAAATCCCACTTGTGTATAATGGGCCTTATGCACAACCAAAATTGTTGTCTATGCGCTGCAGACCCAAGGCATGTAGGCAACCTCATGGTTGCATGCCATGCAGTGGGGGTCCCATGGACTCCTGGCAGCATTTACCAAGGGCGTGTACATGCAACACAAGGCATGTACATGCCCGCCTCCTAAGCCCCTTGAGGATGTCTGCATTGGGGGTGTGGTGGGAACATGCCTGTACTATGCGGCATTCACTAAGCCACATAGTGCCAGATGGAGAGGGTACTGGGTACACCTGCCCAGATATGACGTATCCCGGTGTGCCCCCCACATGAATGACAGCCACCGGGCATGGCAGTAACAGGAACCTGTCCACTGTGCTGCCCCAGCCTAGGCTGCAGGCAAGGGCTGGGGCAGCAGCTCAGATGACTGCTTGATGGTGTGTCTATGACGGCATTATATGCTGCTTGTCCCCTACTCCCTGTGCCCTCTGCAAAGGCACAAGAGATTCACTTAGGGACCCAGTATGGGCATCCTATTGGGCGCCCACCTGGGTCTGCGGCTCTGCCCCAGACTGCCCGTGCAACCCTGTGTGCCGTGGGGGTGTGGCTGTGAACAGGCATCCTGTGGGTGCTAGCAGTAGTGCATACCACTTACCCTGCACCTGTCTGGGGCTGTGTAGGTATGCGGGTAGTGGTGGGAGAAGTGACCCCAATTCACTTCGTGAAGTAAATCGCGGAGTGAAAGCGGATTCACGGAGAGTTCCGCAACGTGAAGCAGAGTACTTCACGTTATGCTGAGTAACGCGAAGTCCATTGAGAACAATGACTTTGCGTTACTCCACCCTCCCAAACCACTACTCAACCAAATCTTAAGGCAAAGTACATTGAAAGCAATATACTTTGCCTTGTTTTTAAGCTCCGAAGGCGAATTTTGCAGTGATTCATGGGATTGAAGGTGACATGGGCTCTATATTGTTCTGCACAGCCTCAGTTCAGGGTACCGTGCGTAGGAAGCTGTAGGAGACAGTGTGTTGAGATTAAAACCTTCTAAAAGATGTTCAAAAAGCCTTTCTGAGTGATTGTTTTTTTGCTCAAACTTAGTTCATCGATTGTAGGAAACCCTCCTGTGCTCATATCATCAAGCGTTTATTGTTTGTGTGTGGATTTTGAATGTTAATGTACAACATTGGTCTGTGTAGTAGGAGACAGTGAAAGTGTGCTTTGGGGAGGGGTGTATCTGACTGTGGTGTAGGTAGATTAACTTGGAGAGAAAGTTATTTCTGTTTTGGTGATATTTTTCTTGTATAATAACTGTGTTAATGTACACACTAATATTTTCAATAATTCTTGCCATTTTTTTGCTGATTGTTGTAGAGCAGCAGTGCATAATTTTAGTTTGTTTAAAATACGTGGTCATATTACTGAAGATTTCAATTTGCTACGTATTACTTAGTGTGTTTGTAAGAGTGTGACACGTGTCATCAAATCAGACACCTTTTATTGTGCTACATAGTAATTTCAGCAATGTGAACCTGCTATCCACTGCAGCTGTGTGACTTTTGTATTTCTTTGTGGTATCTTTACTGGTACTGGTACTAGTACTAGTGACTATTACTGCAGCAGAGCAGTACACTGCCTCCCGTGGCTCGCCCCAACCGGCAAAGGTATTCTTTTCCAGATTTGAATTTCTGATGGTGAGTACTGGCTAGGTGTTGTGCCTTTGCATCTGCAACTCATCAGTGCGCAACACAATCTTAATCTGTCTGCATTTGCATCTCTTTAGGGCCCAATCTCCATCTGTAACTTAAGTCACAGTTGTTTCTTTGGCTTCCCTTCAGCGTACTGGACTGGTGTGGTGCACAATTCTGCATAAACTTTGCCCTCATTAATATGCATTTTTAAGTCAGGATTATCATCACGTTCATGAGTCGCTCATGAATGATACAAATCATATTCTTCATCATCACAGTCACAAATGCAGTCACAAATCACGATTTACGATCACGTCACGAATCACAACATTATTTTTTTTTTACTGGTTACTTGGATTTATTGTAACTTTTGTAAGCCTGTTTTGTAGTATTTCTGCATGCTTCACCCCACCACCGTTGTACTCATTAATGAGTGTCTTCAAGTTGGGGAGTTTTGTGCCACACCTCATCGGGGCCTGGAGAAGTACAGCCATAGACATTAGCGTTTCTTCATCATCACAGTAACAAATGCAGTCACAAATCACGAATTACGATCACATCATGAATCACAACATTATTGTTTTTACTGGTTACTTGGATGTATTGTAACTTTTGTGAGCCTGTTTTGTAGTATCTCTCCATGCTTCACCACCCCACCATTGTACTCATTAATAAGTGTTTTTAAGTCAGGGAGTTGGACAGTGTCTGCAGTACATACACAGACTGGAAAGAAGACTGACTGCACACATGCAGTTTAGCACACAGTATACTTGCACTGCTCAGAATACAAAGTGTCACGCATATGGAAGACAACTAAAAAAGGACATTATTACATACAAGGGTTGGGGATGGAGGAGGAATAGATTTTATAACATGCCAAGGAAGGTGTTGGGGGGGCACATCATGGTGTGAGGAAAAAAAAAACTAATGTGGGATCCCATGGTGATCCAGCAGCAGTTCCAGCATGGACATCATTTGCAAGTGATGTTCCTCTATGCGATCCATCTGCTGCTCGACAGCACTCACCCTCTCATTGTTCTCCTCAACAGCACTCCAGACAAATGCCAAGTCAGCCTGCATTACACGCAGTTCTCTGGGATACACGCATTCTACAGGCTGACCTGGTGGTGGTGGTTGGGTGCTGGTGAAGCAGCAGGTGCTGCTCTTGCCCTCCTCTTCTTAGGGCTGCTGCCATGCACAGCTGCACCCTCTGCCACAGAAGGGCCAGCAGGTGCAGGCATGGCCCATTCTTTGGCAGCCTGCCACTCCAACTGGTGATGATTGAGCATATGGGTCAGGGTGCACTGGCCTCCAGTCCCCAAGTGCATCCCCCGGGGGCCACGGTGTACCTCCACCTCACATAGGTGGCACCTGACCACACTGCTGTCCTCCCCGACACAGTCAAAAAACTGCCAAACAATGGAGGTGCTGGAAGGACCAGGCACAGGCAGGGGGGGGCCAGATGAACTGGCAGCTGGCTGGTCATGGTGCTCAGCAGGGTTGGGATCCATACCTGGGCCCAGGGGCACAGGCACATCCTGCTCCAGAGGACCTGGTGCTGGAGCTGGTGCTGGACGTGGTGGTGGTTCAACTGCCTTAGAGTCAGGAGGTGGTGCTGGTCCTGCTTCCAGGAGGGGACACTCAGAATTTTCAATTGGTGCAACAGGAATCGGTGGCCATGCTCACCATGCATCCACACGGTACAACACCTACCAGTACCATGCTCTCCCAGAGCTGCCCCAACCCCAGACATTCCCTCAGACCCTCACCCTGGTCCATCTCTCCTACTGCGCTCCCTCAGTCTGAGCAATGACTACTCACACTGTCACACAACACACAAACAATCACACAGACACAGACAAACAACTAACTGCTTATAAAGGTAAGAAAAATAAATTTACAGAGGGAACCTATTAAGTAAAAAAAGAGGACAGAAAAGACAAAAAAAATGTAGCTTACTTATAAAAAAGCTGTTGGGTCTATAAATCAAAGTTTTAATCTCCTCCTCGCTCTGATCTCCAAGTCTCAGCAGTGACAAAACAACACACTCCCCTCTCTGTCTCCATCTGCACAGGAGAAAGTGAGGGTGTCTGCTTGTATGACTCACTTCCTTCCTTTTCCTGCCTGGCTATGGCTAAAGAGCAGGGCGAAGTCTATTGAAAACAACAACTTCTCCTCACTTCGCATTGTCATTCCACCATTACATAAAGTGGTAATGACAAGGTGGAGTGAGCACTATGCATTGGATTGGCAATGCGAAGTGCCCACTTCATGGACACTTCGCCGGCGGAATTTAAATTTGCTGCATCCCTAGTGTGAACCTGCTATCCACTGCACCTGCATGAATTTTTTATGCTGCTTTTTGGTATCTTTTTTGGTAGTGGTCGTGGATTGTTACTGCCGTGCACTAATCTCCCAACTGGCAAAATGTATTCCTTTCCAGATTTAAATTTGTGACTTGTGAGCACTGGTTAGGTGTTGTTGTGCCTTTTCGTATGCATCCCTTGAATGTATAGTGCAGTCTTAATCTGTCTGTGCATTTGCATGGCACCATTAATTCTGGGAGACTGCATTTCTTGTTACGCTTTCATTTCACTTTGTCAGTACTGGGGAATTTTCTGGACACAAGACAGACAGTAGCATTTTGGGATGCACATTAATTTTGGTGGCTCTGTGTGTGATCTCACCACTCTGTGCATTAATGAGTGTGCCATTAATTCTGGGAGACTTTGCATTTCTTGTCACACTCTAATTTCACTTCATCAACACTGGGGAGTTTTCTGGACACAAGAAAGTAGCACTTTGGGGATGCACATTTATTGTGGTGACTGTGGGGATTGGATGCTGCCAATATTGTTGTCACTCCACCTTACTTCACGTTTAAGGTGAAATGACAATGCAAAGTAATAATAACAAGGCAAAGTGAGCCTTACCTATGGGGCACTCCACGTAGCGAAGTGCCAGCGCAAAGTGGCCACTTCGCATTTACTTCACCGGCAGATTTTAAATTTGCTGCATCTCTATATGCAGGTGGGGTATACACCGTGCCCACACCACCTTCAAGAACTACACAGACACAGATATTGTGGGATGGTACCACCTGAATAGGGTCATTCTGAGGCAAGTCTGTGAGTTGTGCAGTGAGAAGATGCAGGCACCCACAACACGGAGTCATGCAATGTCTGTGGAGACAAAAGTGACAGCTGTCATGTGCCTTCTCCCCACAGGCACCTTCCAGAGACCATGAGGGAACACCACAGGCATAACCCAGTCTGCAACGTCATGCCTCCTCACACATTTCCTCAATGCTCTGCTGTCACATGCTTCAGAATACATCCATTTCCCCAACACACAGGTGGAGAGTACAGCAACCATGCAGGACTTCCAAAGGGTAGCACTTATGCCTGGCATGCTTGGGGCCATTGACTGCACCCACATGGTCATCTGCATGCCACCAGGCCCAGAGGGTGTGGCACATACCAATAGGAAGGGGTTCCCGAGTGTGAACTGCCAGGTGGTGTGCGATGCCAAGGGGTGCATCAGCAATGTCGGTACCACACACCATGGGTGTGCACATGATACATTCATCTGGCACATTTCAGTGCTGTGACACAGGTTTGAGCATGGGACATCCTCACAGGCCACCTAGTGGGTGAGTATGGGATGGGCAAGGCGTGCCGGGCAGAGCAGGCCATGGATGTGGGAGGGCAGTGTGGGTGTGCTGGCGGGTGCACCAGAGACAGGCAAGGGCCACAGCTAAGGATGTCACAGGGCTAACCATGTTATTACCCACACAGGAGACAGTGCCTATCCACTGATGCCCTGGCTACTTACCCCTATTGGCTCCCGTCATTCCCAGCAGAGGAACACTACAATGAGGCACACGCCAGCATGTGTAACACCACTGAAAGTGTATTTGGGATGCTGAAGGCATGGTTCCATTGCCTAGACAGGTCTGGCGGTGCCCTTCAGTACTGCCCCTCGAAAGCTTGTGGCCTATTCCTGGCCTGCTGCATACTGCACAGCATGGCTATTAACCATAGGATTGCTGTCGAGGTAGATGAGGGTGACAGTAGTGGGGACAATGAAGGCAATGGGCCAGAAGTAGGTGGACAGCCCCCGGTGGAGGGATCCCCGGCTGTAAAGAATGGCACGGCGGCATTGAGACACCATTGCACAGGAGCACTATGGTGCATGCAGGTAGGTGGCGCAAAACACATGCCAAGGTCACACATACAGGAATAGTGCACAGGCAGGGGCATGCATGGCAATGGACATGCATGCACAGAGACATGGTGCAGAGGTAGGGGAGCCAGTGGCACACATCTACACACAACTGCACACAGCAACACACATGCACCCATGTGTCCAGGCACTGGCAAATGGTGGGGATCAGATGCATTACACCGGTGCACAGGTGCAACCAGTGCAGTACTGCCCTCATCAAGCCCACACCACATAGGCCAGTGGCCAGGCAGGTACACACACGGGCAGCATGCAGTGCAATACACAGGTGCCACACCAGTGGTATGCACACACACACACACGCCGCCCATGCATGCACAGGGCTGTGACTGCAGACTGCGGTCAGGGTGGCACGCACATCAGGGCCGCTGTGCAGAACCATGGACACCGCAGATATGGGGGTGGCTGTGCCGGGGCCGATTGGCAGCCACAGGCTGTGCATCAGCCACGGGGGGGGTTAGCAACATCCCCCTAGGGGCTAAGCTGCGGGACAGAGACCGAGTCTGTGCAGGGGTCAGTAGGCGTCCAAACAGGCCCACCCCAGGTGTGCCTGGGATGCCAACGGAAGAGCCTGGCATCGACAGTGTGGGTGTCACCCAACACTGGGATCATGGGGTGGACAGTGCACTGTGTGGGGTATGTGGTGGCCGGCCTCACCCTGTGGCAGCCAGCAGTGCAAGGCCATCCATGATCGCATTGGCAACACGATTCTGGAATGAAGTCGTGGCCTCCTGCAAGTGCTGTATAGACGCCAGGAGCTGTGCAGGGCCCCTCTCACTCTGCTCAGCCACCTGGTGCACCTCCACGTGCAGTGCACACATCCCTGAGGGAAGCAGCACCTGTTGCTCCATGGAGACCTGCAGCCTGGGGAACCTGGGCATGGCACTGACCCTCCTGCAGTGGCTAACCACACTGCACAATCCTCTGCTCCAGTGGACGCTGCACAGTGGGGTCCTCCTGGGGTATATCCCTAGCAGACACCCTGTCAGTGGACCCCACATCTGGCTGCCCTGTGGCTCCAGCAGCCTGCTGCCATTGCCTGTCTGGCTGCTAAGTGCTGCCCAGCACCTGCACGGCCTCACCACCACCTCCACATGGCACAGCTGTGGCAATGCACACAGCAGCAGTGGTGGCCGGCAGTTGTTCCACCGCTGACAGGCCACTGGGTGTGCAGCCTGTGTTGGTGACTGGTATGGGCATCTCTCCCACAACACCACCCATGCTGTCCAAGATCAAGGTTAGGTCCTCATCAGTGTTGGATCCTGCCCTGATCTGTGTCTCCAAGCAAAGGACGCCAAGACTGGCATCCTGTAGAAACACTTCCAGGGCCTTGTCTGAACCCATGCCCAGGACATCCAGCTAGGCAGTGGTGGTGTGCTGCAGCCTATCAGACCCCTGGATGCCCATGGAAGTTAATGGCTGGTCCTCCGGGGCTGGGCCTGTCTCCACGGCTGCTGCTGGTGCCCCATTCTCCACATGCAGGTGTGCTGGTGCTGAAAGAGAAAACAGGTGTTTCAGTGATACAAGGCCCACGTGTGCCACCGCCAACACAGCCACTGCATGCTGTGCATGCCTGACATATGTACCATGCAATGATGGGCTGCCACCCATCTGGAATCCTCCACCTGGCACACTGTTCATGGTGCTGAGGTGAATGATGGCTGCCACCAACTCCTCCTGCACTGTGAGCTGTGGCATATCAGCAGGCCCCTCTCTGGTGGCTTTCCAGGCTGCATGGATGGCTGCCACCTTCTTTTTGATGCACCGCTTATCTGTGCCCACCTTCTTGTGTCACTCCAGCACAGACTGCTGGTGGCTGCTCTGCTGGTTCACGCATACGGCCACCTCCTCCCAGGCCAGAGCCCTGGCCTGCGGTGTGCCCATGGCACCACTCAATAGCAGCTCCCTGTTGAGGTAGGCCTCAGACAGGACCTCTGCCTCTGCTTTCATGAAATTGGGACTGCACTTGTGAGCAGGCCCATGCTCCTCACCCTCCTCACGTTCCGACATGATGCTACCTGTGGATATGGACAGCACAGTTTGGCAGTGTCAGCAGCAGCTTATTCCATCCCCCCTCCTGTTCTGGCAGGGCTTAGTGTGCCCCAGCAGCATGCACAACTTACCTCAGAAGGTTGCAATACTGGTCCATGGCCTGTGCCAGTCTGTGGAAAGTTTATGGCACAACGCATGCAAATGAGCATTGGCAGAATGGTAATGACATGCTAATTCCCCCAGTGCACCATGCATTGGCTGATGAGCTCATTAGCATGTGGCAGCTGAATAACGCAAATTTCCTCCATGCACAATGAGATTGCTCCAGAGCAAGTTGCAGCACAATGCGAATGCATGCACGGTGCGCAGGCCTCCAGTGTGCATGCACCTGATTTTATAATGGTGCCTATCATGCACTGTGTGCCAACAGCACGATGCTGGGGCATTGCACATGTTGCGCCAGGCATGCTATAGCGAACGTGCGCACTGCACAGAGGTGACTGACCTCTGACCCCTAGTGTGACCCCTGACTCCTGGGTCAATCCCTGACCTGGTGTCCCCCACCTAGCCATGCCCATACACTTTTGTCTCTGACATTGTGCAATGGGTGGACACAGCGCATGTACTTTGCATCGCTGCATCCGGGCGATGAGGTGAACACGTATGCATCTGGCTGCCATTTTGCTTCCCCATATAACAGTTGGCACTATTTCACAGCATGGTGTCTGGAGGGCGAGGAACTGGTCACAGGTGGAGCTTGTGAATCTGGTGGCATGCATACAGTCACATGCCCCACAGCTATTTGGCCAGGTGCTCCTGCAGCAGCCATGGGCTGCAGTCTGGCAGGATATAGCTGCCAGACTACAGCAATGTACTGGTGTGGCTAGGACTGGGGAGCACTGCCACCACAGGTATGTGAACTCTTGTGCGGCAGGACCCAGAGCACCTGAGATGGCTGCAGGCATGCGCCCAGCAAGAGGCTGAGCCACAGCCAGGTAAGCCAGCCCATTCTGCATGTGTGCCCTAGTGCTTTACTGTGGTGTTGGCTAGGCTGCCTGGCATGCCCTGCAGAAGGGGACACTACATCATGTACATTGCAGAGTGGCATTGCCAGCCACAGCTTGCATTGCGATAGAGCTGTGTGGGATGTGTCAGGCAGGGGGACACCCTGTGCACAGGGGTGGGGGTGGTGGGCACATGCTGTGGATGATTCCTGATGTGTACCTGTCTTCACTCCATTCCCAGGACCTGAGGATCACCACTGTGCAAGGACAGCAAGACCGGTGGGAGCAGCACAGCAGGCTGCAGTGGGCCATGGAGGTGGTGTGGGAGCAGGACCGGCATCAGCGAGGCCACAGAGGGCAGGTAGGCACTGTTTTGGTCCTGCACACTTTACAGGGGAGTCGGCAGGGGAGTGGGTGCCGGAATGGCCACCTGTGCCATGTGCCATGGCAACTGTGTGTGTCGCACTGTGTGTGGTGCATGCCACTGTGGAGGGGCCTTTGCATACGTGTGCTGGCTGTTGGTGTGACACTGGTGTTGCTGTGGTGCTGCTGGTGCACTGTGCTATGTGACTGTCATTGCACACTCAGGTGGCCAATGTGCAGTGGTGACCACCTCTGTGCAATGTCATGGTGTGCTGAGTTGCTGGCAAGCATTATCCAACCCCCCATGGGTGGCTGGGGCAGCCACTCAAGGGGTGTGTGTTCCCACTGCCCATTGCGCACAGTGGGTAGCCATGGTACCTTGGGATATTGCACTGATCACCTGTCCTGTCCCTTGTCATAGGTGTCCAGCAGAGGAGGAGGCGGATGCCAATGTCATGCAGGCTGCTCTGCCAATTACTACTGATCACATCCACCACCATGGATGCTGGCAGACCAGAGGTGGAGAGGACACCAAGGGGTGGCAGGGCATGGCCACTGTTAGCATATGCCCCAGCATTCCCCTGCTGTCCCTCCTCCATCTGTCCCCTTCCCACTGTGCAGTCCTTGTTCCCTGTCCCCTTTGATCACTTTCCTACCATATCTCACCCTCTTGTTCAAGTAAATAGTTTTCCTGTTAAATACATAGTTTTTGACATACCTGCCTTTGTCAGTGTCTGCTTTGCAGGTGGCATGAGGAGTCATGCTGCAGTGGCATGGTGTATATCCATCTGGTGTGCATGTGTTGTTGTGCTTTGGTGCATCTGCAGTTCACTGTTGTGTGCTGTGGTGTGTCCCACTGTGGCAGTGTCCTGCCCCTTGGTCAGTTGCTGCACCATGGGATGCCCATGGATGGCTGACAGGGGTGTGTGGCATGTGCGTGTGCTTGGCTACATAGTCCTGGGTGTGGCTTGCTGGGGTCTGGGAGGGTGGGGGCACCGCCTGCAGCTTATGGGGGGGGACTCCATTGGTGGCCCTCCATTGGCCATTGGTGCCACCTGTTGCCTGCTATCTGTGCCACTGCTGTGTTCTGGGGTGGGGTGTCTGGGTGCCTGTCTGTGCCCTGCTGGTGGTGGCCACCTGTAGCCTGACACTGTGCTTCCCTGGCACTGTCCCTGGGTCTGTTCCTGTGTCATACCCCCCCCATTGCTCTGCTGCTCTGCTCCCACAGTTGCCTGGGGCATCTCTTTCTGTGCCATGGCTCAGGTCTGTTTGCGCCATGGCACAAGTCTGTTTGCACTATGGCACACCTCTGTTTGTGCATGGCGCATCTCTGCCATATTCAGCCGGGTTGTGCTGGTGCAGTTTAGCATGTGCAACCTCTGAATATGACACTCATAGCACCATGGCACTTCTGATTTGTGTTGCACCAGAATTGCACCGGCTTTTGGTGCATTTCTGAATATCTGGCCCCATATGTTTTTCTTTCACAGAAGAAAACAGGTTTCTCAGGATGAAATTTGATTTAAAACCATGATTTTTCCTTTCACACCAGAAAACCAGTTCCTCAGCATAAATTTGATTGTATACCATGATTGTTTATTTCACAGAAAATTGGCAGAACAACATGAAATTTGTTTGTGCATCCTAATTTTTTATTTTACGAACATATAAAGATGCCAACAGAAACAAGCTATTCTGGCCTACAGTATCTAGTCTGCTCAAGTGTGCAGCTCTCAGACAAATTTCCCAGAGCTGCTCCCTCCCTTTTCCAGATATAGTCCTCTTCCTCCCTCCCTCCTCCTTCTCATCCCTCTCCCTTCCTCCCATCTGTTATGACTCTCCCTTTCACTCTGTCCTAACCCCTTTTAAAGCTATCCACTGTTTTTGATGGTACTACTGTACCCCTTTGTCAGTTCATTCCACTTGAATACCACTCTTTCTGAGAAAAAGTGCTTTCTCATTTCCCTTTTGAATTTTTCACTTACTAATTTTATACCGTGCACCCTAGTGGACCCACTGCCCTTAAACTGAATATGCCATCCATACTACCCATGTTTATACATTTATGGTACTTGAGCCCCCCTCTCTCTTCTGTCCTCCATGGAGTCTAGATTGAGCTCCTGCAGTCTCTCCTCACAGGGTTTGTCCCACAGGCCCTGGATCATCTTAGTTGCCTGTGCTGCACAAGCACCGGTAATCTGATGTCCTTTCTGAGATATGGGCACCAGAATGGCATACGGTACTCCATGTGTAGTCTCACAAATGACCTGTACAATGGCAGATGGCTTACCTTTTCCTAGAGGTAATTCCTCTGGTGATGCATCGCAGCATCCTGTTGGCATTAACTGCAGCTTTCTGGTAATGCACAGAGTGCCTCAGGTACTGTGTGCTGATTACTTTTAGGTCCTTCTCCTCCTCAGAACGGGACATCTGTACCCCTCACAACTAGTAACTGACCCCTTGGTTCTTAGCTCCAAGGGGCATGGCCTTGCACTTATTGGCATTGTACACCAACTGCCAAATACACAGCCACTTTTTGAGACTAGCCAGGTCCTTTCTGAGCTCCAGTCTTACATCCTCTGTGTCCACGCTCTCACAGTGCTTAATGTAATCTGCAAAGAGGCAGATTTTACCTTTGATCCCATCTGTGATGTCGCCAATAGATATATTAAACACTGGGCCAAGCACTGAGCCCTGTGGGACCCATTGGTTACAGGCCTAGATTTTGAGAGTTCTCCCCCTACTACCAACCTCTCATTTCTGTCTTGTAGCCATCTCTTGACCTGACCCACCCCTCCAGCCTCTTCCCAGTTCCCAGGTTTGGCTGCTTACTGAGCAGTCTCCCATGTGGCACAGAGTCAAAGCCCTTTCTATAGTCCAGATATGGGACATCAACCACCTGGCCCTTGTCGACAGTCCCTGTGACCCAGTCAAAAGAGTTTACCAGGTTGGTCTGGCAGGATCTCCCTAAGAGAAACTCATGTTGCCTTTCATCCTGGAGATCATAAATCACTAGAAAGTCCACTAGTTTCTCCTTTAGTATGGTCTCCATTAATTTGCCTACAATAGAGGAAAGGCTGACTGGTCTGTAGTTACCTAGTTCACCTGTGGCTCCACTCTTGTCGAGAGACACCACATGTGCAATTCACCAGTCCTGAGGCATGCACCCAGTCTCTAGCGAGGTGTTAAATTGATCTGCTAGGGGCCTAGCCTGGACTTTCACCAGTTCCTTAAAAACTCTTGGGTGTGCGCCATCCAGACCATGAGCTTTGCCAACCTTATGAGCCCTGAGGCCCATTAAAACCTTGTCCTACTGAATTGTTTCATCTGTTGCACCCCCTCCCCTTCTGAACCCCTTTTATTTCCTATGGCGTTCATCCTTCTCACTAGTGAAAACCGAGCAGAAATACTCATTGAGTGTCACTCCCATTTTCTCATGACTTTCTGCCCACCCCCATTCTTTCTTTAATCTAGCAGTCCCAGCTTGGCACTCCTGGTATTCCTTATATACTAAAAAATGTAATTTTCTCTTATTTTTATTTGGAGAGAACTTTAGTTCCCTCATGCCCCTTGATGCTCTGACCATTCTGCTTGTCTCTTTTGACTTCTCTGAGTAACACTCCCTGTCTGCATCCCTCAGAGTACGTTTGTACTTATGAAAGCCTACTCTATTTTCCCTCATGTTTGCTGCCACCTCATTGCTGAACCAGCCTGTTTATGTTGTCTTGCACACTCAGCACAAGCAACATTTTGTGACAGCTTGCTGGAGTAGCAGGTTGTGGAGGTGTGGCCATGTTGTGGCCAGTGGTACCACTGCTTTTTTGGGCTGGTCTCTGTGGCACCAATGAATGAGCACGCTGTCTATGACAGCAGTTCAGAAGCGTGCCACCAACTTGAAAGAATTTTGCTGCTGCAATGAGGAGTGCCCCATCATTGCAGGGTGTGCCTGCCTGCTGAAACATTTCAATAACCTGGCGGCAGCTGTTGCCATCTGCCTCTCACAGTCCCACGAAGCTGACATTGGGTGCCCAATCCCCTGTCGGTATGCCCTTCCCAGTTTGTTTGCTGATGGGGGAGCCTAATCCCCATCGGCATAATGTTCCCCCTTGTTTTGTCGAGGGGGGTGCCCAATCCCCCTTGGCATCACCTCCCCCAAAACACAGCCATGCTTTCTTTGCCAATGGGGGGCCCAATCCCCATCAGCTTCAGTCCCCTGTCCCCAACAAACACAGGTGGCACACTGGGAGCCCACCCCAGTGTGCCAAAATATCCTTGTCACACCCTGAAAGAAAAAAACCTTCCCACGACGTTCATTTTTTTTTACCCTTTAAAACAGAAAACGTTCCCTCGTGGTCACAATGGCCCCCCTTCCCCCAACTAGCACCCACTCTCTGCTCATCCCCCCTCACCCCATATGTACTTCTGGAGCCTGGCGCAATGTTCTTTGGTGGAGCGGGAACACATCTGCACTCTTCAAAGCCGACCACAAACTGAAGAAAATCACTGTAAGCTTTATAATGGTATCAATGGGGGGTTCAATTTAGGTGGATATATTGGCCATTTTTGCAACATTTGGCTCCAAATTTTCAACATGGGGTTCTTGGGACCCCACCTCATAAACTTAGTCACTGTCATTTTGTTATTCTGTTCCAAAAGTTGATTTCGTGTCAGTGCACAGAGTCACCTTTTGGGACCAATTAACAAAACAACAGTGTCACTGTTCATGATGTGGGCTGCCAAACAGCCTATGTTGCAAATTTAGTGAAAAAAATTCCACCAAATAACTGTCTTACAAGCATGCATTGTGCAGTTTCCATGCACGCTTGTAAGTTCGAGCATTTTTAATATTTTCACTCCAGATTTTTAACACTGTCATTTTTTCAAACCTTCACATGAACAGTACAGCTGTCATTTTTAACACATCCTGCCCGAAATGTGTTTTCGCACATCTGGCACACAATAGCGCAGTCACTGAGGGAAATCAATGTTCCAGACTGATTAACAAAATTACAGAGCCACTGTTCATAAGCAGATGTTCCAAAATGCCTATTTTGAAAATTTGGTGAACAGAATCCACAAAATGACTGTGTTATAAGCATCCATTGTGCAGTTTCCACACAAGGCTCATAACTTTGAGAATTTTTAATATTTTCAGTCCAGATTTTCAACATTGCCACTTCTTCACACTTCCTTATGAATGGTACATCTGTTATTTTTCACATCATGGTTAAAATGCGTTTTCACAGATCTGGCGCAGAATGGTGCGGTCACTGTGGGAAATCAATGTTCGGGATAGATTAACAAAATCACAGTGCCACTGTTCATGAGCAGAGGTCCCAAATGTTTTCGTGAGGTGGGGTCACAAAAAGACAATGCTGAAAATTTGGACTGCAAATACCAACAAATGCCCTGGGCATTAGGGTTTCTAACCATAATGTTCCACCCTGTAGAGACAGACAGGCGTTGGGGGTGTGACTTTGGATTGTCGGCTGTAATGCTCATGCCATTCAACCCCCACCCCACCTTGCAGCCAGTGACATGCATCGGGGTGTGCTTTGGACTCTTCGGCCCCAAAGTTCACCCCATTCTCCTATACTGCACTGATCTCAAAGTATTTCCTTATGGAATGAGGTGAATGTATGGCTCGATCATGCCAAGGCACAACGTGACAATTGTAGGAGTCTGCAGGGTAGGGTGAGGTGAAATGTCCTGAGTGTTATGGCCGATGACCCAAAGGCACACCTTAATGTCTGCACAGGTGGGTTTAAACTAGATGGGGGGGTGGCAAGTGAAGAGCAGGTAGGCAGGGATCTGACAGAGTGGAGTCACAGCCTACCCCCCTGGCTAGCAGGGAAGGACTTGGAGTGGCCAAAAAAGGAGGGAGTAGAAAGGAAGGGGATGGAGGCCAGTGAAGGGAAGGGGGATGGATGAAGGGTGGTCTCGTTGAATGCAAGAAGCTTAGGAAACAAATCAGCTGAGCTACAGGCACTCTTAGCAGTGTGGAGGGTCGATATTGCAGCTGTCACAGAAATATGGGCAACTGAGCACCAAAACTGGGATCTGGCAATCCCAGGATACAAATTATACAGGAAGAGCTGTAAGGAGGGAAGGGGGTGGGTGGTAGTCTATGTGAGGGACAGGATCAAATGCACAAGGGATGAAGAGGGAAGAAAGGATAACAGAGGCAATCTGGCTGCAGCTCCTTGACTCAGGGAGTAGAAAATGAAGTTTGGGGTGGTATACAGGCCGCCGTCCCAGTCTGAGGAGCTTGACAGGGAATTAGCAGAACAAATCAGAAAGGTATGTAGAAAAGGGAAGGTGGTCATCTTGGGGGATTTCAACTTGTCGGGGGTTGACTGGAGCATTCCGGTCACCCCCCCCCCGCTAGGGAGCAAGTGCTTCTGGACGCGATGCAGGGGTCTCCTAACACAGCTGGTTACGTACCAACCAGGGCTAAAGAACACTTTAGAGCTGGTATTGTCGAATGGGGAGGCAGTGAGGGAAATAAAGGTAGAGGACCCACTAGCCGACAGCGATCACCAAATGGTGTGGTTTAATAACACGATGTGCAGGGAGCCAGAGAAATCAGTTACTCAGGTGGTAAACTTCAGTGGGTGGACTTTGGGAGGATGCAGAAAGTACTGAAAGAGAAACTGAATGGCATAAGGCAACATGAACATCGAGCAGAAATAGGTTATTATTAAATGGGGTTTACAGAGGCAACAGAAGTCTGCACCAAGGCACAGAGTAAGAGGAGCAGAGCAAGAAAACCATGCTGATTGAACAGCGAGGTTGTGGAGGTGGTATGGGGCCAAAACGAGTGGCGCACCAGAGGTATAGGAGGATTGGGAAGGAGTGGATAGGAAGAATATGCAAGATGGTCCAGGAAGTGACCAAAAAGTGAGAGAAGCCAATGCCCAAAGGGAGCTAGAGATTAGCGGAGGGAATTAATGGGGGAAAGACTTTTTCCGATACATCAGGGAGAAAAGGAAGTGCAAGGAGACAATAGTGAGGATAAAAAGGGGTGGTGAGTGGACAGGAAAGGGGGAGGAGCAAGCAGAAGCAC
Organism: Neoceratodus forsteri; assembly: GCA_016271365.2. Classification (NCBI taxonomy): domain Eukaryota; kingdom Metazoa; phylum Chordata; order Ceratodontiformes; family Ceratodontidae; genus Neoceratodus; species Neoceratodus forsteri. Next base: position 80,062,576 of record CM028137.1, read on the forward strand.
TGAATGAATACTTTTGCTCAGTGTTTATGTAAGAAAAGGAGAAATCCAAATGAAAGCACCTCGAACGATAGTCCCATGGATAACCATGCAGCTCTCAGAAGGGCGGCCAGCTCAAATGCCAAACAAATTACAGAAGTTAGAGAGCACAAAAAACCTTTAGCACTAAGCAAATGTTTGGCATAGTGAGGACCCAAAAACCAAAAAAGGTAGCGTTTTGAAGTAAAAAACATTCAAACTTTAATAAGGTCATCACAAATAATAGCACAATAAGCAAATAGTGCAGGTGATTGCTACAGGTAGAGAAAACACCCCTAGCGCCTCAACTCACATGAGTCTTCAAACCCCCTGAGGGCACTGAAGGTAGACAAGGCTCCAGGGCCGGATGGTATCCACCCCAGGGTGCTGAGGGAGATGGTGTAGGTGTTGGCAGAGCCACTGGCAGATCTGTACAGCACCTCACTGGAGTCAGGATGTATGCCACTGGACTATAGGATGGCACATGTAGTACCATTACACAAGAGAGGGCCAAGGGATGAACCAGGTAATCATCATCAGGTAAGTCTCACCTCCATAATGTGCAAACTCATGGAAATGATACTAAAGGAAAGACTGGTGTCATACCTGGAGAACAGTGGCCTCCAGGATGTGAGGCAGGATGGGTTCAGTTCAGGTAAGTCTTGTCAAACCAACTTAATACAATATTATGCTCGGTGACAGGTGAGCAGGATAAGTGTCATGCGATGGATGTTCTTTACTTGGACTTCAGCAAGGCCTTCGATTCGGTGCCTCATGGGCAGCTTGGGGGGAAGCTAACTGGTGTAGGGGCAAAAATGATGAACTGGATTACAAGCTGGCTTAGTGGGGAGGCTGCAACTGGTGGTGGTGAGAGAGGAGCTCTCAGCTCCAAGGCTGGTGATGAGTGGGGTACCACAGGGCTCTGTGCTGGGGCTAGTATTATTTGGGCTCTTCATATCAGACATTGCACATGGGGTGGTGAGCAAGGTAAGTCTTTTTGCTGATGACACCAAAATCGGAGAAGTGGTGGATGGAGGGAAGGGATGGAAGCAGCTGCAGAGGGACCTAAGCAAGCAAGAGGAGTGGTCAGACAGGTGGCAGCTAGGGTTCAGTGCAAAGAAGTGAAAGGTTATGCACTTTGGGGCAAAAAACCCAAGGAGATAATACTGGCTGGGGGGGGGAGTTAAACTGGGGATCACTGAGAAAGAGAAGGACCTAGGGGTAATGATAACAGGGACCATGAACAACACTGCCCAGTGCAGGAGAGTGGCTACAAAAGCTAACAAATTGCTAGTGTGCATAGCGAAGGGGTTTTCATCCAGGTTAAGAGAGGTGATCTTGCCCCTCTTCAGGTCACTGGTAAGACTGCACGTAGAGTATTGTGTGCAGTTTTGGAGGCCATATGTAAGGTGTGATATCAAGCTACTGGAGGGGGTGCAGAGTAGGGCAACTAAGATGATATGTGGAATGGAGGGGAGAGACTATGACAGCAGGCTGGGAGACCTGAATATGTACACCCTGGAGGATAGTAAGGAAAGGGGGGACAAGATAGAGACATTCTAGTATCTGAGGGGAGTCAATAAGGATAGGGTAGACAGGGTCTTTAAGCTAAGGAGGGGGAGGGATATCAGGGGGCATGGGCTAAGAAAAGAGGGAGGGAAGATTTAGGAGGGAAATGAGGAGACACTATTTCACAGAGAGGGTGGTAGCAAAATGGAATGCACTGCCAGAATGGGTGGTATCACTATAAATCTGTGTGAACAGCAAAGGGAGGGTGGGGCAGCTGCAATCTAGGGGTGCTAGCTGGCACTCCAGAGACTTAGGTAGACCGGATGTGTTGTTTCTGCTGGCACATTCATATATTCATATGTCAGTCTCTGCAGGGTGGGTGGGATGGGGTTGGTGTCAGTTCCATACTTCACTGCCATTCCTTTTATACATGCCTCTAACTCCAGCACTATCAATGCCAATGCCAGCAAGACAGCATTAGGCATTGACAAATGATTGTTTTTGATCATGACTTTCTAACTCTAAGCCTTTGTACACATATCAGTGTCCTCAATTAGACCCATCTTCATAATGGACCATTTCTGCTTCACTTCCATCTCTGGATTGATTTTGGTAATATGCCTCTCTAGGATTTCACCCATCATCCCATTACCCTCATCTTAGTCCTGGCTATTTCCCTGCTCACATTTAGATAGAACCACACTGTGCAGTTGTCACTGCCAGTAAGATGGTCTTCCCCTTCTAATTTCTGGACATACTCACAATTGGACAGTACTTGGTCTAGTATGGCTCCATCTCTGATTGACTCTGTGACTCTCTGCACCAGGAAAATATCCTGGAAAGCCTCCAGGAGAACCTGTCCCCTTGAGCAGGAGGTATCTGGGGTCTTCCAGTCCACTCCAAGTACTGTAGGGTAAAATCATCTGTTATGACTATGTTACCTCTGCTACATACCATTCTAACCTGCTTCCCTAGTTCTCTGTCCAACTCCTCATCTTGCAAAGGTGGTCTGTAAACCACTTCTATTCTAACCTTTCTCCCCTTGGTGGTCTGAAGCTGTACCCACAGGGCTTCGGTCCTACAGTCACAAAGACAAGATCAGATATTTCCTGACATGTCTGTGATATTTCTAGAGAAATCTCCTGCTTTCTGCAGTTCCACAGTAGGGGAAGCAGAGAGAATCCTTTTAGAAATGTTGCAGAATATCTGGAAATATCTGACCATGTCTTTGGCTACAACTGTACCCTCAGCCTCCTCCTCCCTGGTGCATGTTATCCCTTCCCTCTTGAATAAAGCTACTCCTCCATCTCTCCCCATTTCTCTGCCTTTCTGGTAAATTCAATTCCCAGGGATCATGAGGTCCCAGTCATGGTTCTGAGTGGCCCAAACCTCTGTGATGGCCATTGTGTCCACTTCTCCCTCAGCCATCAGTGCCTGAAGATCTATAATCTTGTTTGCCAGGCTCCTCGCATTCAGACACCAGCTTCCATGGTGGCCACTGTATACCATTTACATGTACATCTTTATTTTTTCATTACCCAAATAAATTAGTTATATCCACCTAGCAAAAAGACTCTCCCTTTGTTTCTGTACTGCTTTTCTTTTTTTATATTTCATTAGCCTAATAAATGTGTTATATCCACCCAGCAAAAAGACGCTCCCTTTTTTCTGTACTGCTTTTCATTTTTTTATATTTAATGTTTATTAACACACAGAAATACATCACATAATGAGCTGGAGACAAACAAACAAATTAAACATATGACCAAAGTATAACCAATATTGTCTAGTATATGTATTTAAGGAGAATTAATGAGAAAGGAAACATATAATATATCTCTATAGCTTGAATGCTGGTACTGTGATTAATAGGTGGTGTCAGCTCCCTGACACAGGGCACACTCCTGCAACTGTCAAATCCAATCTGGCTGAACCAATAGGGTTTAGATCTTGCCTCTCTCTCTCACAAAAATCAAAAGATAGGACCAGTTCATTTTACATACTGGGTCCATTGTTCATTTTTTTTTTTACATCTCTTTTTTCTCAACTTGCAGCAACTGTCCTGCCTTATTCCTCCAGCTACCGGTGTCCGTCACTGCTGACCATGAAGCTGACATGCCCAGCTGGTATATGTAGCTACAACCATTGAAAGGGGCCCCCCTATGCCCCTGCGCCCAGAGAGGATCCAGTACCAGCACATGTCTTATTCAGGCATCGTGGGCCAGTGAAGCTGTGGCCATCAAGCTGCCACAGACTATGCTGCCATTTGTTTCCCTATTCTTCTTTTTTTTCCTGATGGGAGCACGGACATGCAATGACGTCCATATACAACATGCGGATGTCTGTCGCCCCCCCCCACTTAGCACCCGCTCATCTGTAGTACCTCCGGTTGTCCCCAGGGCCACTAGAGCGCAGTGTGCAACCTCCTCTTTTCTCCAGGACTAAGGGAGCTGTCATCGGATGCTCGATCTTAGTCCTCCCCTACCAACCCCTGATGACCTGAGCTCGTTCTTGAATCTAAGTCGCCGACGTGGAGCGAGGTGTGGCATCTAGCACCTCAACCCTCAGCACCACCGGGCCGGCCATTGTTCATCTATGGTAGCATAGTAAAATACCCATGGCTGCCAACTTAATTCAAATGTTTCCAATCAATTTTGTTTTTTACCAGAATATTTTTCCATGCAGTAAATTTCCCCCATAATACGATGCCACAACCTCAGTAATGATGGTTCCAATTTCACCCATAAGTGAGTGTTTGCTCTCTTGGCTGCTAGCATGTAGATCCAGAGTAAAGATTTACTGAGCAGTCAATGGTTAGTTGGAGGTACCATCATTAAGATAAATTCAGGGGTCACTACAAAAGAGTTACTAGTCAATAGTGTTTAGCTAATCTGTGCATATGCTTAACTAATTCTCCTCTGTATCTTGGCCTGTATTCTTTGTCTAATGTTATGTTATCTCCCATGCCTGTAAACATTATGTAAATGATGACTGTTCTCACTGTCCTAATGTTGTTGTAACCACCATACACTTCAACGTGAATTTGTATCCACTCTTGCATTTCCCTGTACTGCCACCTTGTGGCCCAGGTCGTGACTGAAAATGATCCACTGGATCAGTGCACTTACCTGGTTACCAAAAACATAAATAAACAAATAAATAAATATGTCAGTCTGGGCAAAAATGTCAGCTGCAAACTATGAGAGCACAGGACAAAAAGAACAAATACGAGCTTGAACAGCTGGATTAAACCCACAGACCCACCAATAGCTTCCACTGTGGTGGATAGAAACTGCATACGTTTAGCAGGTGTACGAAAGTAGCAGGAGTGAAACTTCCATGAAAACTTATGCCATGTGTCACAAGAAGTGAATTTGAAGGCTGGGATAGCATATTTTACCCACTGCTGATAATCTCTACTAATGTGAAGTTCCTGATTCCATTTGTCTAGAACTGAATGGGTCGATTCTGAGTTTAACTCCTACAGACCCCTGAATGCAGCACCAATCTCATGAATCCATGCATGTTTTTTGTAGAAATCCTAATCATTGCCATTAGTAACAGCAATAAAGGAGTAAGTTTGGTTTATTCCTTTTGTTTATGAAGCAAATAAGTACATACCTGTAGGTACTGAAAATGTTTCCTATCAGTAAGTTCATCAGTATTTTGGAGGATCTCGAATAGGACAGCACCATTCTGTTCTAAATATTGACAGATGTAAGTAAGTCCGGAATGTTGCCATCTTTCAAACGTAAGGACCATAGCTGAATGCAGGAAGTTGTCATCAGTTGTCAAGACTACAGAAGTAGGAGATTTGCTCAGAACCGCAGTGTTGTTGGGGTGGCCCGGTGGCGCTCAGGCGCTGGACGCCTTACCTCGCATTACACCGGTGACCCATGTTCGGGAATGAGCACAGGCTGCCAGGGGTTGGCTGGGGAGGAGAGGGATGGAGTGCCCAGAGGCTGCTCTCCTTCTCGGGGGGGGGGCATCTGCATGCTCCCACTGCAATACCGCCATCTACGGGAGTCCGGGTGGAAGGTGCGGTACTTGGGGGAAGCAGCAAGGGTATTGGGCAGATGTCGGCAGAGGGATGGAGCAGGATGCATGTCTCAGTGCACCTCCTAGCTCATTGGCCCTCACTGCACACCGATGTCTGGGGACGAACAAGGGGAAAATCACCTCGGTCTCTCCTAGGCAACGACACCTCCCTGCACGTCTTTGGCTCATCAGGCAGACTCTGCTGTACCAGCTCCACATCACAGCATGCATGGCTCTGAGGAGGTAAGAACGGGGGGTTCTTCCTCACCCTACCGGGGGGGGTTATCCAGGCACCTAGGTTAAGTGAAACCATGTGCTCTAGGGGCATACCATGATGAGAAGTGGATCAGGCTGATGAGGATGTCCAAGTGAGTGGAGAGAGGAGGTAGTAGGAGGCATAAATACAGGTTAAAAAAAAAAAGAACTACAGTGTTGTTTAAACATAAACCATATCTTAAGGGTCTGAACAATGGTTCAAGGTATAAGAGTTTATTGTTCAAGGTATAAGAGTTTATTGTTCAAGGTATAAGAGTTTATTGTTTTAGGTATGAGTTTATTGTTCAAGGTATAAAAGTTTATTGTTCAGCTGTTCAGGCCATTACAATTTGACACAAAAGCATATACAGAATAAAGCATACAGACATTTTCAAAAAGAATTTCATATTTAAATAATTCCAAGTATCCATGATATCAATATGTTAAAAAAATATATTACTATATCAATCCACTAATTATGGCCATATTTAGAAGTACCTAAGAAAGCTTGGATGGCATAAGAATCCTAACCATGTATTTATTTATTTTTATTTATTTAAGTCTAGGATTACAAGTACCTTTGAGTTGAGTCTCTTTTACAAAGGTTCCACGTCAGGGACTGGACAGTAGTACACAGTGAAGCAAATGAAATATTCAATAATGTAAGTGCAAAATTAGGGAAGATAAGACAGCTTTAAAACACAGTTGCAAATAAAATCAAAGAATACTTATATGATAATATGGGTTAAGGTACTAGGGGTCACAGAGGAGAGGGGAATGCTGAAGGGATGAGAGTTTGACAGAGGCAGTTGTCAACCAGAGGAGAAGTGCAGGTAGTGGGGCAGGGTGGTGGGGGAGAGTAGGGGGATAGGAAAGAGGGGAAGGTAGGAAAAGAGGAGAGAAGTGCTGTAGTGGGACAAATGCGACTAGGACTGCAGGATAGCTATGAGGGCCGGCTAGGTATGGCAGTCGTAGGTGCTGGAGGCAGAAAGGTGGAGCCAGAGCCTTAATTTGAATGGGCCTAGCTTGGGAGCAGAGGAGATCTCAGTGTTGAGGCTATTCCACCAGCAAGGAGCCTGGTAGGCAAATGAGTATTGACCCAGGGAGGTTCTGCAGAGTGAAACCAACAGGCGAAGTGATTCAGAGTCCCTAGTGTGGCGGAGGTTACTATTTGGGCAGAGGAGAGATAGTACCCTTGGGGGGGCAGGCCCATAGTGATCTTCTTAGCCATAGTGCAAGTTTGATATACTATGTGATTCAATAGTTGTAGCCAGCCAGTTTGGGCATAGAGGTCGCATGTGTGGGTTAGACGGTGGGACCCAGTAATAAGTCGACAGGCTTTGTTGAGCGAAGTTGAGATGCGTCTGAGAGCCGTTGAAGTGGCCGATCCATAAATGATGAGGCCATAGTCGATGATGTAGACAATCGAGCTTTGAACTGCAACGCATAAGGCAGCAGGGGTTAAGATAGACCTATGCCTGTAGAGAAGGCCAAGACACATGTTGGCAGCCTTTGCAACATTGTCAATATGGGTCCCATAGGACAGGTTACTGTCAAGAGTGATCCCCAAGTATTTAAAGGTTAGAACCTCTTCGAGAGTTGTCCCATGTTGGTTTGATATGATTGAGGGGCAACCTGTGTTTGCTGTGGGAGTTACTGAAAAGCATGGTCTTTGTTTTTTTTATAGTTGAGAATAAGTCTCTGTGTACTGAACCAGTTTTCCACTGATGGGAAACCAAGTTGGAGATTATTTTGCAGGGAGTGTGGGTCCTTATGGGAGGAGAGAATTACAGCATCATCTGCATAGAGTATAATTTGTTCTGGACAGGATTTAGGGAGAATATTCAGGAAGAGGGAAAATAGGAGCAGTCCCAGTATAGAACCCTGGAGAACTCCAGAGTGGACTGACATCGCATTAGAGAGAATACCAGCAATCTTTACTCATTGCGATCTGTTTACCAGGTAGCTTTGGAACCATGCTGTAGAGTCAAGGGAGAGCTCAGCAATTGAGAGCTGGTCCAGAAGCAGTTTGTGGTGGATGGTATTGAAAGTCTTGGTTAAATCGATAAAGACTGACCCGCAAGGTGACCATTATCCAGGGAACTGTGGATGGCTGCGGTAAATTCCAAGAGGGCAGATGTGGTGCTGTGCCCTTTTCTGAAGTCATGTTGCTGAGAACATAAGATATTATGTTTGTACAGGTCGTTGGTGAGTTGGTCAGCTAGATTGCAATTGAGAGCCTTTGAGAGGGGAGGTAGTATGGAGATTGGTCGGTACTTTTCATGGAAGGTCTTGTTGCCATTCTTGTGTACTGGGGTGACGATAGCACATTTCCATCTGTCAGGGAACTGGCTAAGGCAGAGGGAGAGGTTAAAGATCTTGGTGAGTGGTCTGATAACTTCATTGAGAGTAAGGGACAGCAGTTTTAGGTCCAATGAGTCCCCACTATTTCTTGTATTGGCGATGGCCTTACTAATGTAATTATGAGCTTCATGCTGTTTGACTGCTTTGAAATAGAAGGGGAGCTAGGAAGCAGAGTGAGAAATGCTGGTAGGGTCAGCAGAGGTGTCAGATTCAGTGAAGAAGTTGGGGAGAAGCTCAGAGCTGAGGTCAATGAAGGCAGTATTGAAAGTATTAGCGATAGTCGTGGGGTCAAGTGTAATAGTTCCATCAATGTTGAGCATATTTGGGGATGTTTTTTCCTGTTTACCGGTCACTTCTTTAATGTTGTTCCAGAAAGCTCTTCCATTTCCCCATGTGTTAGTGAGGGCTTCCCTGTAATGGATGCTTTTGTGTAGTCTAATAGCCTTGGTGCAGTCATTCCATGCATGTTTGTAGCTCTGGATGGCAGTTGGCGATCCAGAGTCATGGGCCAGAAGCCAGAGGTGGTCCCTCGATTTTAGCTGTGCTATTAGGTCGGCAGTAAACCAGGGATTACAAAGGGCCTTAACTTTCCGCTTTTTGAAGGGGGCATAGGTGTCGCAGGCTGCGTTGAAGATGGAGATGAAGGATTCCAAGTCTGTATTAACATCCTTTGCATTGAAGATAGGCAACCAATCCAGGAGCCTGAGATGGGATTTAAGGAGATTCAGGTTCCCACGGGGTAGGATTCTGCTGGTGATGACTGATGGTGGAGGTTTTCAGAATTTGTTAGACTACACACAGGTAATAGGAGAGTGATCACTAAGAGAATCCAGAAGGATGTAGATAATGGTGATTCAGGTAGGGTGGCTGGATAGAACCATTCATTAGCTATGTAGCCTTGAGTGTAGACAAACATACATTATTAATAAATGATCAATTCAAATTGACATTATCATCCTCCTTCTGTAATACGCATGTACCAGTGCATTGGCAAACATTATCAAAGCACATATTACTCTAACGAACAATCCAGAGTCAGCTATCTAGTATAGCCAACATGTGGAGAATAATCTATATGGTGAGCATTCGAAAGCTATATAAAGCGACTATATATGATATTAGTAGAATTACGCCTTGTCCTGAAAATTTTCCAGCTCCCATTCTGAGGCTAGCAGGCAGCACATTGAAACTAGAACAAAGCTGCCAGATAATAATTAAAACTAGGACACAGCTGCCAGCTAATAATTCTGCTTAACCTCATTGATCTCAATATTTAAATGTGGATTACCATTAAAGGTATACTAATCAAGCTGTATTTAAACTATCTCAGATAAGAGATTAATAGTCCTAACCCCTTTGTCCGGCAAGAGCAAGCAGTAATTAATTCAAAACATTTAAAAGTGAACAAAATACACAAATATTTAAAAATTATTGGCCAAATATATAAACGCATAAATAGTTTGTCGTTCATAATCATTTCACATAAATTGTTAAAACAAAGTTTCTGCTGAGCAAAATTGTGGCTCAGGAGTCAATTCATTTTTAAATCGGGCATTCAGGGCTCCATTGACTCAGGAGTCTGTAGTTTAATATTCTAGACTAGAAGGCTCCATTTATAATCAGGAGTATAACAAATTATAAACAGAGGCAAATGCAGGGGAAAAAAGTACCATTTGGATGAGCTCCCATGATCGCTGGTTTAGCTTCTCTATATACGTTGATAGAGAGAGATTTCCTATACACAGCCAGAGATAATAACATATTACACTATCCTCCATTCCCACTGGAGTCACAGCGTGGAACCCATGAGGATTGTGGAATTTGTTTTGTTTTGTTAGAAATCCCGAGTAAATTAAATACATTTGAAGCAGTTTTCAAGCAGTGGTCATTCTTCTGAAATCAAATCAACTGCCCTCAGTGTTCCAAGCAAGGCCAACAATCCATTCAATCCAGGCGCCATTTAAGGGCCAACAGCAGCACATCAGGGCCTGGGTAAGATCTCTTGGATGCCCTCATAAACACAAAAATCATAAAAACATCCAGAATAACTGTATATTTGCACATAAATGTGTCTGCCAAAACACATCATTTCATTAACTCATTAGCATTCAACTGCCTTGAATTCTATAACCCACTAGACTACGTGAACTGTCAGTAATCAGAGTCAATAGTATTTTGCATTTCAGGGCCATCAGATTTCCAAAAAAAGAAAATTATATCATGAAATAATATGGGCTCAAAAGAGTACCTCTAAGTACTTCAAGGCACAGAGACTTCAGGTGTAGGCAGTTGCAAAAGAGAGGAGTCTGCAAAAAACCCCATAGTAACTCTATTAATCATGTGGTCAGAATGCATGCAGAACTCAAGATTTAGTAGTTGCCGTATTGGTCCTTGCAAGAATAGATCCAGAAGCAAATGATTTGATACCTTTTAATGGACCAACATAGATGTAACAACAAGAACAAAGTGCTCTAGCTTTCGGACCAACCAGTCCTTCTTCAGAAGCTCATGGCAGTTGTTTAGAAAATACAATACTTATAACAGCTAGATAATGCAGAGAAAAACAGAAAAAAATCCCCATTGGTTTAAAATACTCATTTAAAAAAAAAAAAAAAGAAGATGATGTCAGAGAAGTTAAACAGTACAATACTGCCCTCAGTCCGAATGAACCTTGGGTTAAGATGTGCTTGGTGCAACAAACATAAAGAATCCTACTGCACATAAATTTAATTGACATAAGATAACACTGCTGAAGCAGATAACTCCCAAATCAAGCCATGAGTGTCACAGTCAGTATAAGGATGTGATTACTGAAAGGCAACCCCACCAGCTTAAAGACAAACTAAGATAGTTATAGGGCTCATGAAATTACAATGTATGCATTAAAGACAAGAATACCAGCAAAGTTGTCTAAAAAACATCAGTGCACACTGTGTGATGTGTAAACCTAGCTAGACATGTCACCCAGCTGTATTCTCAAGCTAAATAAAAGGCCCAAGAAATTACAAAAACCTCAGGACTATATAAATGATAATATAAATATAAATTGATAATATTAGTGTTAAACAAAAAACTCTAGTAGAGGAACCTCAAGGAATTCAGACCATGCATCCTGATATGTACTGATGTCAATATATACTGAGAATGTAGCAACTACATGTACCACAAGTGTCTAGGGAATCTGAAAAAGAGATAAAAAAGTAATTTATCTCCTCCTGCTCATACAAACAGTACAACCTAACCCACCCCACATCACAATAATGTGGGTGGGGGAGATACATAGCTTAAACGAGATGTTGTCTCTCTCTCTCTCCCCCTCCTTTTCTCTCTCTCTCTCTGTCCCCCACAGACACACACACACACACACACACACACACACACACACACACATACACACTCTCAATCTCTCTCCTAGTGAACCTATATTAACTTCAGTCACTGTAATTGTTCCCCAAAGGAATACAACTTGTAATGAAATTCTGAGTAAATTACTACAATATTAGCCTAATGTAAAAAGATATGTGCAGGACCCCCAAGCAGATGAGATCACACATCCCAATATGTACAGAGTTACAAAAATTATATATAACAGTATAAGATAACACTCCTGTATGTACACTAGCAGGCTGGGTAAACTGGAATATGGTGCAATGGAATCAATCCCCCACACACAGGCAAAGATAAAAAGTAAGGAGAAATTTGTGTGTGAAATGAAAATAGTAACACATTATACCTCCATATAGCTAAATAGAGACTTACCTCAATGTGACAGCAAGCCCCACATCTATTATATCACATACCTCACAGCACATACCCACACACATACATACACACACGCATCCACATCTCACATGCTGAAGTCCTATAATATGTCAGCTTGAAGAAGAAAAGGTCTGTGGATGTTAATTTCTGTAGTGTCCCATAAAGCCAATATCCAAGTTCATCCCATCTGCTACCATATTGAGATGTAAAATAAGTTTAATCTCAAAAGCTCGTCTCTGTTGTGTGTTTTGAGATTTCCTTTAAGACCATTACTGACATATCTGAGACTGAGTGGTCAGGCTGGAGAAGTGATGCCCCACTGGTTTTCAGTCTTCCTTGCTGTAATAGTATGCCTGTGTGAGTTCATCCTAGAGTGGAGCTGTTGGCGTGTCTCTCCTACATAACCTGTTTGTGGACATCTCTTGCACTGAATGAAATAAACAACATATCGTGACATGCATGTATAACTCCCATGCACCTGGAATTGTCTGTTTTGTGATGTAACCACACAGTCTGAGGTAGAAATTAGCCCACAAGTCTTGCAGGGGCGTTGATTGCAGGGTCGTGTGCCATTGTGTGACATGGTATTCTGTTCCGGTGAAAGTTTGCTCCTAATAATTAGGCTGGATAAATTTGGCGGTTGTTTAAAAGATAGTAGTGGGAGTTCCTTAAAAATACAATTAAGGGTGTCATCCTCACTAAATATTGGGTGGAGATCTTTAATAATCTTACGCAGACGTTCAAGGTCTGGATGATATGTGACTACCAAGGGTATTCTTTCTGTAGCTGTCTTTTCTTTATATTGAGGTAGTTGTTGTCTTGGTACTTGCGTTGCCCGTTCTGTTATCCTGTCAATTTCCCTGGAAAAGTGTCCCTGCTCCATAAAGGTGTTTTTCAACATAGCCAAATGTGTATCTCTGTCATCCTCATTTGAACAAATACGTTGACAACGAAGTGCTTGACTGTATATGACAGATTTTTTTGTATGATTAGGGTGGATACTTTTCCTGTGCAGGTATCTCTGTCTGTCTGTTGGCTTCCTGTAAATACATGTATGTAAGGTTCCATCCTTAATGATGACTGTGCTGTCCAGAAAGTTAACCTTGGTGGTAGAGTACTCCAAGGTAAGCTTTATAGTAGGGTGGAGATTGTTAAGTTTGTGATGAAAATCTTTGAGTGCATCTGTGCCTTCCATCCAGATGATAAACAAATCATCAATGTAACGGAAATAAGCCAGTGGTTTGTGGGGATACTGCCTTAAAAAATCCTCCTCCAAGTCAGCCATAAAGAGGTTAGCATACTGTGGAGCCATTTTGGTGCCCATTGCTGTTCCCATAGTTTGAACATAATGTTTACCATTGAAGTTGAAGTTGTTATGTGTCAAAATGAATTCCATAAGTTCCCCCACCACTCCAGGGTTGATGTTTTGGTCAGGTCCTTTCTCACGTATGTATTTAAGGCATGCTGCAATGCCATCTGTGTGGGAATATTAGTGTAGAGGGATGTTACATCCATTGTCACTAAAATGGTATCAGGTGGTAAATCCTTATAACCAGAAAGTACACGCAACAAGTGCGTAGTGTCCTGGATATAACTGTCTCTTTCCATAACCAGCGGTTTCAAAATGGTCTCTACAAACCCTGAGATCCCCTCAGTCAAGGTACCATTACCAGAGACTATGGGTCTCCCTGGATTGCCAGGTTTATGTATTTTAGGCAGCATGTAGAATGTCCCTGGCTTTGGTTCAGCAGGAATGAGGTGAGCTAGTTTCTTTCGGACATGGTCAGGAAAAGTTTTAGTTAAGTTACATAGTTCATCTTTATATCTTGTAGTGGGGTCACTCTCCAGTTCTCAACTCAGTTGAGTTTGCAGAACTCAAGGACACATATTTATGTTCACTTTAAAACATTTTTACTCTCTGTTTTAGTTTTCTGGCCTACAAAAATCTCCCTTGGCCATGTCCAATCCGCATTCCAATCCTATTCCCTTTCTCATCAGGGCTCCATCCTAGAGAGAGGAACACCTGTAAAACAAACAAAAAATATTGCTCTGCTGAGCGCAGTAACTATGATAACATCAAGTTTGTGACTCTCATCCCAGGCAGCAATGGCTTACCTTAAGTAGGGGGAAATGAGGTCCCTAAGCACATTTAGTACAGTTGTGCATCGCCTTTTTCCTTACAGAAAAGTCTTAGGTCCAGAGAAAAGGCATCGAACCATATGCATTCTGCTCTTCGATGAGGTTCCCACTCCATTCCTCGACTCTCATAGTCAAGTACTCCATCACACAATATTCTAGTCTGGCAAACACCATTTCGTTTAGCCTACATTTTATGGTACACCAGCTATGTATAACCATGCTTATTTAAGCACTAAAAAGTGATACAATCTCAGTGGTTAAGTTCTAGAAATACTTTAAAGGAAAATATAATTCAGAGTCTAGGTCCTGGCCAACGCTGATCACAGCCCACATGCTACCTCAGGAGCCGAGGGGAAATTTTCAGAAAATGCTCAGCAGAATAAGGTAAATTACAACTCTGTCATACGAGACTATTTATAAATAAAACTTACTAACAAGATTAATGAGCTCAGGACTTAGGAGTTTCAAAGAAATAAAGAAATATATTCAGGTTATAAAAGTGTTTTGGACAGCCTGGTGAAGAGCAGAGTAGCAGCACGGCCATCTTGCCCCACCCCCCACCCCCACACATAGCCAGCAAGCGGACCCAGGTCTGAGCAGTGAAATCTGTAAATTGCGTTACTGAGGAGGTAGTCTGTCAGGTTGAAAAGAGTATAGGACCCATATAAAATAAATCATTAATGGTCTTTTTGATATTCTTCCATGAGGGGGTGGCTTGTGGAAGAAACCAAATAAAAATTGTAGTCAGAGTGTAGCCCGGGCATACTTGATTAGGTTTGTGAGGTTTATTTCCTCTTTGGTCAATGAAAATTGTAAAAAAGAGTATCAGATTCTAGGACATTTGCCTCCCCAAATGAAGCTAGATACCAATTTATTCCATGATGAAAAACAAGCATTTGCCAATGCTGAATGTTGATTGTGTTGGTGTGTTGAGCTCACTCACTGCCCCTCTGTCACTCACTCAGTCTGTTTCTCCCAGTGCTGCAGACTGCTCTTTTGTACTGGGCTACTGCCTGCATTGGCATCTTGTTCTGCCTACTAAGAAATCCACAGCTGTCCCGACACAGGTCTATTCAGCCTGCTGACACCCTCTCTCACGCACTCGTTCCATTTCTGCCAGTGCTGCAGGCTGGCCTTATGTACTGGGCTCCTGCCTGCATTGCCGCCTTTTTCCACCAACAAAGAAACCCACAGCAGTCATGATAGAGCCCCATTGAGCTCATTCACTCCCCCTCTCTCACTCACTCATTGTGTTTCTCTCGGCGCTGCAGGCTGCCCTTTTGTACTGGGCTCCTGCCTGCATTTTCACCTTTTTCTGCCCACAAAGAAATCCACAGCTGTCCTGACAGAGCTCCATTGAGGTTGCTCACTCCCCCTGTGTCACTCACTCATTCTGTTTCTCCTGGCGCTGCAGGCTGCCCTTTTGTACTGGGATCCTGCCTCTGTTGGCGCTTTTTTCTGCCCACAAAGAAATCTGCAGCAGTCCCGACAAAGCTCCATTGAGCTCGCTCACTCCCCTTCTCTCACTCACTCATTCCGTTTCTGCCAGCGCTGCAGCTGCCCTTTTCTATTGGGCTCCTGCCTGCATTGCTGCCTTCTTCTGCCCACAAAGAAATTTGCAGCAGTTACAATAGAGCTCCGTTGAGCTCACTCACTCCCCCCCCTCTCTCATTCACTCATTCTGGTTTCCCCACCACTGCAGGCTGCCCTTTTGTGCTGGACCCCTGAATGCATTGCTGCCTTTTTCTGCCCACAAACAAATTTGCAGCAGTCCCAACAGAGCTCCGTTGAGCTCACTCACTCCCCCTCCCTCTCTCACTCATTCTGTGTCTCCAGCCGCTGCAGGCTGCCCTTTTGTACTGGGCTCCTGCTTGCATTGGCAGCTTATTCTGGCCAGAAAGAAATCTGAATTGCGAAGTTACAAGGGTGCGTTGAAACACTTCAAAGCACGCTTGTAACACAGTCATGTTATGGAGTTGTCACCAAATTTTCAGCATAGGCATTTTAGGACCTCTGCTCATGAACAGTGCCACTGTCATTTTATTAATCTGTCCCAAACAGTGATTTCCCACAGTGACCGCGTTATTCTGTGTTGGAACTGTGAAAACACATTTCAGTCAGAATATGAAAAATGACAGCTGTACTGCTCATAAGGAGGTGTGAGAAAATGCCACTGTTGAAAATATAGCATGACAATATTACAAATTTTTGAAGTTACAAGGGTGCGAGGAAAGTGTGCAATGAACACTTGTAACACAGTCATTCGATGGGCTATCATCACCAAATTTTCAACATAGGCATTTTAGGACCTCTGTTCGTAAACAGTATCACTGTCTTTTTCTTAATCTGTCCCGAACAGTGATTTCCCACAGTGACCGCTCTATTCTGCACTGAAAGTGTGAAAACACATTTTGGCCAGGATGGGAAAAATGACAGCTGTACTGTTCATAAGGAGGTGTGAGAAAATGGCAATGTTGGAAATCTGGAATGAAAATATTATAATTTCGCAAAGTAACGAGCATGCATGCAAACTGCACAACGCATGCTCATAACACATTCATTTTATGGAGTATCATTACCAAATTTTAAACATAGGTATTTTAGGACCTCTACTCATTAACAGCACCACTGTCATTTTATTACTCTGTCTGGAACACTGATTTCCCACAGCGAATGCGCTATTCTGTGCCAGAAGTGCATAAACACATTTCCACCAGGATGTGAACAATGACAGCTGTACTGTTCACAAGGAGGTCTGACAAAATGCCAGTGTTGAAAATCTGGCATACAAATATTGCAAATTCATGAAGTTATGGGCGTGTGTAGCAACTGCGCAGTGCACGCTCGTAAAATAGTCATTTTTTGGATTTTTTCCACTAAATTTGCAACATAGGCTTTTTGAGAGCCCACCTCATGAACAGTGGCACTGTCGTTTCATTACTCTGCCCCAGAAGGTGATTCTGCACAGTAACTGCAAAATCACCTTTCGGGGCTGATTAACGCCATGGCAGTTCAAGAATTCATGAGGAGTAGTCCCAAAAACCCCAGGTTGAAAATTTGGAGCCAAAATTCCAAAAAATGACTGAGATATGCATTAAAGTTGAAAACCCCCTATTTATTACATTATACAGCTTACCGGCATTTCCTCGGTTCGTGGGTCGGCTTTGAAGAGTGCAGATGTGTTTCTGGTCCACCGAAGATTGTCGCGCCAAGCTCTGGAGGTAAGTATGAGGTGGGGGGTGTGGGGAGGCAGGGTGCGCAGTGGGTGGGTGCGGGTTGTGGCAGGGGGCCAGGGAGACCACCGGGGGACCGTTTCCTATTTTTCAGGTTAAAAAAATAAAAAAAAAACATTGTGGGACCATTTTTTACATTACAGGGCAATGTGGCACATTGGGTTGGGCTCCCAGTGTGCCAAAGAACTCTTTCTTTGGGGGGAAGCAGTAGCCGACAGGGGATTGGGCACCCCCATCAGCACACAACAAGGGAGGGTTTAGATTATGCTGACGGGGATTGGGCACCTCGTTGGCAGACAATAATAGCGGCGGGGGTTGGTTACAGAATGCCAATGAGCGGGGGAGTCCGAGAGTGGGCTCTCCCATCGGCAAAATCAACATTGGGATACCAAAGCCAATGGGGATTGGGGCCCCTGTCGGCACATAAACACGGTAGAGGGGGTTATATTGTTTGTGAACACAGCAGCAAGCCACCGCCATGTTCACAAACAATATCAGGGTTTGGAAGTTCCGCCCTGCAATGATGGGTCACTCCCTTATTGCAGTGGATGGCTGATGCTGCAATGATGAGGCGGCCCCAAATTACAGTGGAGAAATTGTCACAAGTTGGTGGCGAGGTTCCAAACTACTGTCACTAGCAGCAGCATGGAACAGCATTGGGGGAAGCGGGACAAG
This sequence comes from Neoceratodus forsteri, assembly GCA_016271365.2. Taxonomy (NCBI): domain Eukaryota; kingdom Metazoa; phylum Chordata; order Ceratodontiformes; family Ceratodontidae; genus Neoceratodus; species Neoceratodus forsteri. The sequence continues at coordinate 80,080,566 of CM028137.1, forward strand.
CCTTTGCAGGCTGTGGGGGCATTGGCCACAACAGTGCCACGCCTCCACAACCTACTTCTGAACAAGCTGTAACAATATGTTTCTTGTGCTGTGTGCAATCAACATAATAATGCAGTTCCAGAAATATAGGAAGTATTTGATAAAAGTCTAATAAGCAGGGAGGAATGTTCATTCAAATAGTTTTGATTCTAGAAGAAAAGGAAAGAACCACTCTACCCCAGAATTCCAGGTCTTGCTTAATCATCATGGAAATGGTTCAACATTTAATAGGCTGACATTTTGTAAGTCCTGTGGGATAATAATCCATAAATATTTGAGCTTGGTATTATGCCATCTCCATGGAGATGACACTGTCACTCAAAGGGAAGGGGAATAATTTCATAGTAATATGTCTCTTTTATGGAAACTAATTTTAAACCCCAAAAGATTATTAACATTTCTATAGTATCCCAAGTTACTTATATTCTTTATCTGGGTCTAGTAATGTTGAGAGGATATCACCTGCAAATCGCAGTTTTATATTCAGCACCCTCAATTGTATTCCTTTAGTCTGGGAATTGAGTCAGATGGCTATAGCCAAGGGTTCCAGAAACAGAGCTAATAGTAGTGGGGACAATGGTCATCCCTGCTGGGTATCCCTTTGGAGTACAATGGGGGAGGAAAAATCACCATTAATCCAAATATACAGTATGCTAAGGGGGTAGAATATAACTTTGCAGCCAAGTTAAAAATGAAACTGGGAACTGATAGGGTGCCCCTCAAAAAGCTGCCATGATACCCAATCAAATGCCTTCTCAGCATCTAAGCTGAGTAAAGCTGTTGGAATTTTATTTGGGGTTACATGTTCAGGTAGGAGGATGGTAGGCTGAATGTTGTCCAGGGTATAACACTGTTGAATAAACCCTGTTTGTGGGCCCAGATGGCCATCTATAGTTTGTACTGAGTATTTAAAACCAAAATAGGTAGGTATGAAGAGGGAGTAGATGGGTCCTTACTGGGTATTGAAATTGCAGTAATGATGGTATAATTCCAAGGGGGGAGGATTCAGCCATTGCCACCGTATAAAAAATCTGTGACAAGAGGGGAAGAAGAGGTACAGAAAAAGCCTTATACCATTCATTAGTATATCCATCCAATCCAGGGCATTTTTTGGTTTTGACAGATTTTAATTGTTCCAGAATTTCCTCACTGGTAATGGGGCCATTCAAAAATTCCTTTTGAGCTACTGTTAATTTGGGATTAGGGAGGATACTAAGGTATCCACTAACAAGATTTAGGTCAGCGGGAGAAAAGTCCTGACAATTTGGTGCATAATAATGTTGAAACATTTGTTTTATTTAGGCTTTCTCATGGGTAAGGTGTCCAGTATTTGTGTCCCTAATTTGTAAAGTGTATGCTGCATGCAAATCTTGCTCACCAGGGTCCTAGAACCTTTGGCTCTCCCTTCATAATGCATATGTTGAAGATATTCTAGGGATTTTTGGACCTTATAATCCACAGGTGATTGAAGCTCACTTTTCACCAGCTTTATTTTATTTATTAGTTCTTTATCCCCCACGCTTATGTAAAGCCTGAAGAGAGTTAAGTTGTTCCATAAAAGTGTAATACTCTTTTTCCATTTGGCATTTTTTATGAAAAGCATAGGAATTAATCTCTCCTGTTTAGATCAACTTTAATGTATCCCATAGGATAGAAGCTGAAACTGAAGGGGTTGTATTTTCACTCATAATTTGCTGGATTCAAGTGTTAAATTAATAAATTGTTCATCATGTTGCAGTGAGTGGTTCAACCACCAAAAGGAGCAGTTAGGTTCCTTGCCAAGATTAATTTTTAGTATAAGGGAATGATGATTAGAAATCATCAGGGGACCTGGGCAGATCTTTTTTTTTTAATTCAAGAAACTTCATTTATAATCCAAAAAATTGCAAAGAATGTAACTACACTATACCAATACAAGTATCATTGTTCAAAATCATAGATCAGATCTTAAATCAATGAAAAATGTTCACATGTAGTAAAAAAGTAGTCTGTTCTCAAATAATTTTGATGGTGAGGAGAGCAAAATGTGTACATCCATTGTGTGGGATATAGATGGTGCCATATGTCAGTTATCCCAAGGTGGGCAATATTCATGGGAAAATATCTTTGAGCCATGGAAGATACATGTCTGCTGAGGTTAGATGTATCTAGGTCCACTGACATAACTCAGTTTAGATTTCCCTCCATAATTAACATGCCCTGTAGGTGGTCCATGAAGATCCCCAAAAAATGATGCAGCACTGAAGTTGTGGCATTAGGCTGGAAATAAACATTCACTCTGGTCACCTCTTGCAGAGAGAGTTTCCCCAAATAATTATGTATCTGCCTGCTGGACAGCATATGATTTCTGTATTACTAGTGGGGTTGTATGCGGTAGTAAAATGGTTATACCTCATTTTTTTCCCATAGCACAGGAAGAAGCATTTAATTGGTAGCCCCCCAGTTAACTTTAAGTGTATTTTTGCAAATAGATGAGTCTTCTGAAGAAATTTAGCTCAGCATGATGTTTTCTAACATATTACATTGTTCTGGCCCCTTTTTGTGGATTATTCAAGCCATTAATGTTTTGTGAGAGGATCTTAACTGGTGTCATATGCATAATGAGGAACTGAAGAGTATAGTAAATAGAAGTGCCCTGTGCCAGAGAAGCCCTCCCAATGGATAGTGAAAAAAATCTAGGACGGAACCACAGTCAGACCATCTCCTCCACCATCCATCCCAAAGGACCCAGCACAGCAGGATAGTGAAAGAAAGATGACCCAACAGCAGCAGACCACCTTGACTAGATTCAAGCTGGATTCTTGGCCTGAAGAAGAAAGCAACCTGTGTAATTAAAAATAAAAAAAAAAAAAAAACAATATATACATGTCTCTTTGTGATTATTTTGCTATAAATCTGAATAAGAATTTATGCACATCTCCAAAACATATAATAAGGAACTATAATAACTGAATCATGCAGTATAGGTAAAACTTCAAAACAGTGATCACAAAAACACCAGGGAAAGGGAACAGAATGAAAAACACTCTGTGTCTCCAAACAAGGGTTACTATATACAAAAAGACTTTCAAATTTGGGGTGATGAACCAGCCCCACCATAGGGACTCACTAGTTGGGTACCTATTGAATAAGCCCACTACTGGATGGTAAACAGTACCAGAACCATAATGGGCCTAGGCCTCTGTAGAGACACGTAAGTCCCAAAGTATAAAACATACTGTAAGCCAGCCCAGTGGCTCTGAGGGTTGAGGTGTTGGATGCCACACCATGCGCCAGGCCAGCAACCCATGTTCAGGAATGAGTGTGAGCCCCGGGGGATGGCAGGGGAGGTGAAGGATCAAGCATCCCAGGGTATAGGGGGGGTCACCAGTAGTCAGTGAATGCTTGGCCCCTAGCAAAGGCTGGGGGCAGCATGCCAATGCTGACAAGGTGGGTGGGGGATGGGGCAGACGCCTGGAGAAGCGCTCACGGGATGTTATGCATTGCCTCCACAGGTGTCGTTGCATGCCCCACCACTGAGGGGAACAGAAAAAGGAGAAAAATGTGACCATGCAGCTTGATGGTTGCTGTCCCAGGTTGCACTCAGCTCCAGAGGTGTTGCCCCCAGAAGACTGGATCCAGACTTGCCAGTGAGTAAGGGGATCCTGCTGTCACCCCACCATTGGGGCCCTGTGTGAAGAAAGCTACAACACACTGTATTGGCAACATTTAGCAAATCACACATCTCTATTTTTATGACTGTGGGCAGAGCCTACAGGAGTATTGCATGTACAAAAGGAGTGATGTCATGTTTTCTGTCCGTGGAACTGATTGAAGGTGTAAATGGTCTCCTCCACCTTACCCTCCTCCAAGAAATGTTTTCTGCCCTCAAATAAATATGCTTTCATGTTAGTCAATGGTTACAGGGTACTATTTTCTTTCTTAAATGGGTGGTACAAGAACTGGAACCTGAGCAGTAGGAGGCAGCATTGTTTTTGGGGAAGTAAGATCCAACCCACCTCCACCCAAGAAGCTCCTAAAGATCCAGACCACCTTTTTTTATTTATTCATGTAGGAGGGGCATGAGGTGGAAGTATTATGTTGAAAGAAGACTCAGTAGTTTGATCTGGACCTAGGAACAGAGCAAGTTTAAGGACTAGGAGAAGCCTAAGGATTCAGCTTCCAAGGAAAATAGACAGCTTTCAGGTATTTCTTAAACATTTGTATACTAAAATGGGCACAGTAATTGGTAAACACAGTCTGTGATGAAGTGCATTTTTCTTTTTAAGTTTGAGAAGTGGAGTTGACTTGCACAGGTTAAAAATACCAGCTGCAATTAGCAACTACTTGTAGAAACAAAATGCTGTTTTTCATTGTTTTCCTATTTACTTTTTTTCCTGGCTCAGTTTATGTCAGTGAAAAGAAAGACTGGAACAACTATCAGAGCTGTCATCCAACTGGACTGGCTGTGTATCACTCATTTTTCATTTAAAATAACACAAAATGTAGTTTCACATTTTTACCATGAAGGAAGCAAGGACATTCCTGGTGAGTTAATTACTCCTTGGAACCTGTTATTCCAGTTTTTACCACTGTGTTCCTGGAACTTTCTGCATAACAAGTTCCCTTAGGCACCTCACAGCACCTCATTAAGCCATTTGACACCACCACCATCTTTGCAGGACATTGCATAGAAAGAGACTTAACTTGCAGTTTGCGACTATAGATGTTTATAACTGAATGATAATAACCACATTTGCTTCACTTGCAAATAGGCAGGCATTTGTGTGTCTAATTACTGTTTGACTTACTGTAGGTTACACATAGAATCTGAAAAATTCATAACATGCTGTATTGTGATTCAATGAACTGATAAATGGGGATTTTGGTTTCTTTTACAAATTCATTTTTCCTGACCATGGATATACTAACACAAAAATTTCTCAACAAAATGTTTTTAAATAAATGACCTGGTTTGGAATGGGGCTGCCACAAGCAGAATGGGACTTCACAGTCCCTGCATTCATTAAGGACTAGGAGAAGCTTAAGGATTCAGCTTCCAAGGAAAATAGACAGCTTTCAGGTATTTCTTAAACATTTATATACTAAAATGGGCACAGTACTTGGTAAACACAGTTTGTGATGAAGCTTATTTTTCTTTTTAAGTTTGAGAAGTAGAGTTGACTTGCACATGTTAAAAATACCAGCTGTGGCCCGGCCTGGTGGCACTGAGGGTTGAGGCACTGGATTCCACACCTCGCACCACGCCGGTGACCCATTTTCAGGAACAAGCATAGGTCGTTGGGGGTCAGCAGGGGAGGAGAAGGATCGAGCGTACGGAGGACTGCTCTCCTTCTCTGGGGTGGGGACCTCTAGAGTGTCGGTGTTGATTGCCCTCTAGTGGAGGTTGGGGGACAAAGCATGCTGCACCTAGACATGGGGTGGAGCTAGGACAGATGCACTGACCCTTATGTCATTGCATGTCCTAGTTCCAAAGGGAACCAAAAAAAAAGAAAAATCGCCAGCCCCCGCATATGAGCCAGGAACGGTGCCCGACCCTTCAGCAACAACAAGTTCTGCTTTGGCGGCTCCACTCTGGGGGGGGCTTCCCAGAGTAGGGTCGGTACGTGGGCCCAGGCTACTCTGTTCGTGGGTTAGCTTGCCAGGAAAAATAGTAAATAGCAAAAAAAAAAAATACCAGCTGCAATTAGCAACTACTTGTAGAAACAAAATGCTGTTTTTTTTTTCCTATTTACTTTTTTTCCTGGCTCAGTTTATATCAGTAAAAAGAAAGGCTGGAACAACTATCAGAGCTGCCATCCAACTGGACAAGCTATTTATCACTCATTTTTCATTTAAAATAACACAAAATGTAGTTTCACATTTTTACCATGAGGGAAGCAAGAACATTCTTGGTGAGTTAATTACTCCTTGGGACCTGTTACTCCAGTTTTTACCACTGTGTTCCTGGAACTTTCTGCATAACAAGTTCCCTTAGGCACCTCACAGCACCTCATTAAGCCATTTGACACCTCCACCATCTTTGCAGGACATTGCACAGCAAGAGACTTAACTTGCAGTGTTCGACTATAGGCGTTTATAACTGAACGATAATAACCACATTTACTTCACTTGCAAATAGGCAGGCATTTGTGTGTCTAATTACTGTTTGACTTACTGTAGGTTACACATAGAATCTGATCTAGAAGCAAATTATTTGATACCTTGTAATTGTCCAATATAGATGTAACAACAAGAACAAAGTGCTCTAGCTTTTGAACCAACCAGTCCTTCTTCAGAAGCCTAAAGGCCATTGTCACATATTTTTTAACTCTGTACATATTGGGGTGCAAGATCTCATTTGCATGGCGGTCCTTGACAGATCTTTTTACATTAGAGTAATATTGTAGTGATTTGTGGAAATGTAGGTATGTTAGGCCTCTGGTCTTACACACATACTTTTTATTTACTTCTAGTTACCTTATCCTGGGGAAGATGGTAGTTTTATTTTATTGTAGTTCTATCCAGAATCCTTGGAAATGTTACTACGCAGATAGGAGTACAGTTAAAAAGTGTCACATTTTTAGTATTAGGATACATGAGCCCTTTTACTTAGGATTTCATGACAAGTTGAATTCCTTTGGGGAACAATTGCAGTGACTGATGTGAATAAAGGTTCATTAGGAGAGTGTGTGTGTGTGTGTGTGTGTGTGTGTGTGTGTGTGTGTGTGTGTGAAAGAGAGAGAGTATCTCCTTAAAGCTAGTCATCCCCCATCCCCACATTATGGGGATGTAGGGTGGAGGAGGGTGTATTGTTTGTGTGAAAGGAGGAGAGAAATTAACATTTGTATCACTTTTTCAGATTCCTTAGACACTTCCGGTACATCAAGTTGTTAAATTCTCAGTGTATATTGACATCAGTACATATCAGGCTACATGGTCTTAATTCCTTGGTGGTCCTTGACTAGAGTTTTTTGTTTGACACTAATACTGTCAATTTATATTTAAACTATCATTTATGAAGTCATGTCACTATACTAGAGTTTTTTGAAGTCATGGGGCATGATATCTAGCTTGCGAGTACAGCTGGGTGATAGGTCCAGCTAAGTTTTACACATAATACAGTGTTCACTGATGTTTTTAAGACAACTTCACTGGTAATTTCTTGTCTATAATGCATGCATTGAAACTTCTTGGAGTCCTAAGACAATCTCAGTATGTCTTTAATCTGGGTGGGGGTTGCTTTTCAGTAATCACATCCTTATACACACTGTGACACTCATAGCTTGATATAAGAGTCATCTGCTCTAGCAGTGTTATCTTATGTCAGTTGAATTTATATGCAGTAGGATTCTTTGTATATTTTTGCACTAAGCACCTTTGACCTGGGACCTCCTGGCTGAAGGTAATATGGTACTGTTGAACTTCTCTGACATCATCATCTGTAGTTTTTAAAGGAGTAGTTTAAACCAATGGGGATTTTTTCTGTTTTTTTCTGCATGATCTAGCTGTTAAAAGTATTGTTTTGTCTAAACAACGGCCATTAGGCTTCTGAAGAAGGACTGGTTGGTCCGAAAGTTAGAGCTGGTATCTTTCACATTGTCACAACATACAGTTGTCTCAGCAGTGTTTTCAGTTAGGGTACAGTACCTTCATGTATATGATGGCCTGGTTCTGTTGAGTTGATTGCTATAACAGTGGATAGAATAAAATGCAAAACATATAGGTAACTAATACAGATGGTGCCATTATTTTTAATTATACAATGGCAAGGAAAAATGTAAGACGCTGATTTATTTATTTTATTTATTTAGTTTTTGTTGATCGGGTAAGTGCACTAGACAAATCTTGCCTATTTTCAGGCATGACCCAGGGGAGGGAATACAGATGAATGCCAACTGACCTTGAACCAGATTAAGCTGTTTTGGCTGCTGACCCATTAAAACAGTGATGTTATTACACAATATCATCACTGTAGCTTTGGATTTGGATCATTTCTTGCATTTTCTCTTAAGAAATATTTTTCCACACTATCAGAAACATCCTTTAAAATGTATTTTTTATTCTGTATATAACAACAAGCCATTGTATAATTGCAATAAGGCAATCCAGGGCATGTGTTATCTTGTAATGCCACCCTGGTGGTGGAAGCACTGCTGGCTCTCATGCTTCAACCCACCCTAGAGCGACATTATTACATGACAACACACACCCTGTCATGCCTTATTGCTTACATATGCCCTTTCTCAATGTACTGTACTTTGATTCAGTTAGTGTATATGCAACAGCCTTCATGTGAACACTCTGGGCTTCTCTTTGACTCCTGATGTCTATTTGCTTTAGCTATTGTATATTGTTTGAACTGTTTTGGTCTTCTTGATGTGGTGCCTGTGTACCTAAACTATGTAATCTGTTTATCTACTGTTACCCATGTATCTCCAGTGAATGATTGTTGTAACTGTCTGCTCTCCAATCCATTGTTTTTTGACTTGATAACTGTGCTGTCTTTGTATTAGTTTCAGTGAGGTGCCTTTGTAAATGAGTCTCTGACTCAAAGGATTGTAAATCTGATATTTTTAAATAAGTAAATAAATAAATGTTTATGTTTCGGCCCATGAAACACCCTTATCTAGTTAATGCATTCACAGTCACAGTGGCTCTGCCAGAGCTTGTTCAAGAGTGTATCAGCATGAGGCACTGGCTTGGAGCTGTACCTTGTCCTTTGGACAGGAGGCTATAGGCTGGAGGAAGGGCTGAACATTAGGGTAGGCAAACTCAAGGAACACCCTACCACTGATTCACCAATACTCCAGAGACCCAAAACCCTATTTTTTTTCCTTTTTCTGCTGGGTGGTTGGGGGTGAGGAATTATCGTTGGAAACTAATGCCGTATGAAACCTAACTGGTGCATTAATGAAGTTTTTTTTTTTTTTTACAAAGAATTAGTTTAAAATCAGATTAACTCAGTGCAATCAGCTACTTTAGGATAATAATATCACAGCAATAATAAAATCCAAACATTCTAATGAGTGTTCGGAAACGTTTTCATGCTTCACCTTTATTGTACCTTTATATTGGATCCATGACAGTCGATCAACAAATTTGTTGTCGACTGACTGTACAGTGACACCTTTATGTTGACCAGTTTTGCAGTCGATTTAAAGGCAGTCACTTCAGACTTTGTTTTCTTTGGGGGAGCTTTGTCACCCCAACCCCATGGGGGTATCCATCCCACCTCCAGAGCTATTATAATCAACTCTGAGTTGGAGCTGATTCGGGGAGGGGGTGCAAGACCCCCAGGAAGCAGTGCCAGGGTTCCCGTGCAGACATTGCAGCGACCTGACAGTGTTGTTGTTGTAATGTTAGTCATGGTAAAATTATCTTTGTAATGACGGCATACCCTTTATATTATCATTCTTATATTGTACATGGATAAATAGCATTCGAGCAATAGAGCGTCAATAGATGGATATTACTGGCCAGACATTGGGGCTTGATATTACTATAAAATGCCTACTAACTCTCACAAAGCTTAAAGAATTATTTTACCAATATCAATTGATCAAGAGATTTAAAAACGGTTTAATTAAAATAAATTTATTTATCATGAAAACAGAAAGAATTTATTTAATAACTTGAAAACAAAAAGGATTTTTTCTGTTTCTTTCTTTTTCTGCCTATCTCTTCGACTGGGGTGTTCCCTATGGTGCCCCATGTCAGGTCTCGGCTAGCGACTCCTGCACTGGATGCCGTGTCCAAGCTACCACCTCCTCGCCTTCACCATCTCTCTCTCTCTAGGCCACTTCATGGTCCCCAATCATGGAAGACCAAGGGGTCAGGGCCAGAGGGAGCTCCTGGGAGTGACCAGTGCAGCGCCGCAGCCAGATCTTCATACGCCGGAGGATTCAGCTGAGTTTTGTCCCGAAGTCCCTAATCATAGCATGGATGTGCAATGATGCCAATGACGCAGTGGTATGCACTCCTGCACATCACACATCAGACGTCTGTTATGCCAACCCTTTCCTTGCTCCACACGCACCCTAGCTCCCAGCCACTGCTAGGAGCCAGAAAATGCGTGGGTACCTCTCCCCACCCTCCCTGGAGGAGGAGAGCAGTCCCTGGGATGCTCAATCCACCTCTCCACCTGGCCGACCCCCAATGACTCGAGTCCATTCCTGAACCCGGGTCGCTGGTGTGATGCGAGGTGTGGCATCCAGTGCCTCAACCCTCAGTGCCACTGGGCTGGCAAAAACAAAAGGATTTTAAAACAAATTAATTAGCAAAGAATTACAGTTTGGTCAAATCTTAACACACCTGAAAGTTTTTGATTTCAGATCCCAACTGTTTGTGAGTCATTCATGAGAAGTAAAAAAGGCTCTTGATTTTGGTGTATCTTTGTAATTTCAACCTTGTTGGATTTTTTACTACAGCTGCAGTACAGCTTTACTTCAGTCATGAAGTTACAATGAAATAATCGAATTCGACTTCTCAAAGCGCTTCGTGAAGTTGGCTATTTTGTGACAACTTCAACAATGAAAAATTTGCCAGCACTCTGCATGTAGCTTCACCTCAGATTATACTTTATGGTGAATTTAGGCAATGTTTTATCAGAAAGAGGCCAGGCATCACATACAACAGTTCCTGCAGGTCACATGATATAGCTCTATGTAAACAGTGCCACATTTGCTCAGAAAGAGGTTAGGGGTCACATGCAACAGTTCCTGCAGGTCACATGACTCAGCTCTGTGTACAGAGTGTCCTTCAGTTTCACTTTGCTGTCTGTATGAGTGAGGGGAAGGCTGCAGATCTGCTGCTTTTTAATAATTGCACAAGCACATTAAAAAACACATTTTTTAGCTTTTTTTTGTATTTTCTACATCTTCCATTTGCTTAGTAATCTGTTAGAAAGACTTTTCTGTAATTTAGGTCTTATTTTCTGTATATTTCTGTACTTTGTTTCTGCAGCTTTCTATTTTATTTTCATTTTACTTCCATGTTCTGATGTTCTGTTCTGTGAATTCTTGTTTAGTGATTTATACTTTGCTTTTGTTTTTTTTACATTTTTCTACTTTTTTCAAATTCACAACAGTGTTATTTTTATTTTCCATCTCTTTTTAAATACAAATGAGCTGAGATGTATTGGAGTGTGGGAGAAATTGGTGTCAGAATGCAATCAACAGGTGGAGCTTGCTGCCCATCTGTCTGAAGAGGACACCTTTACAGGCAGCACCAGCAGCACTGCTTGTTTGGAGAAAGGCCAGCAAGAAGCCAGTAGCAACAATAGCTTCTTGGTCTGCAGGAACCTCCCCCACCCACAGCGCAGCAGCAGCAAGTATCAGCTGTTCCACAACCAGAAGAACTTGCAAAGGATAAACCCCCTTGTGTCCTGCTCCATGTGGTACCACTGCCACTACTGGTTGATCCCCATGAGAAGGTGTACCCAAGATCATCCACTTCTAGTTCCTTCCCTAGGCAGCTGCACAAGTCCTTGTTTGGGAACTTTTGTTAGGATCCTGCCAACAACAGTGTTGTGACATGCAGACTATGTCCATCAGTTGTTCATCATGATAAACAGGAGAGTCACTTGGGCTCTGGTGGGCAGCACACCCACCCCAGAGTAAGGCACTGCTGTAAGTGGGAGGAATATAAGAAGGTGGCTGAGAGGGTGGTGGTAGTACCACTCAGACTTGTCCTTCTGTGCCACGGGGGGGCAGCACAATAAGCGACAATAAGATGCATAGCTGTGGTATCAGGTCACTATAGCATGGACAAAACCATGCATAAATAACTGCATGTATGGGATTTTCATTGGCTATCTTGCCATGAAAAAACAAATATTAAAAAAACAACCAAAAGCATAAACAGGTGCAGGAACATATCTGTAGTCGAATACAATGTATAAATACGGTAGAGACTATAAAGCACCTTTATTCTGAGTGTTCCTTTACTAAGGGGTTCTGGGAATACATAGTAAAGCAGTGGAAGGAGCCATTGCTAAAAACAGTAACGTATGAGAACATTGTTTATGGTTATACATCCATAAAGTGGAATAGATGGCACCAAAGCACAATTGTTTTTTTGTTCATTAGCATCAAATGGAACATTTGGGATGGCAAGGTGTCTCTTTACTTTACAGCAAAAGGACTCTTGTTATATTGATTTGAGTAATAAAATTCTAAAAGATCTAAGCAATATATATGCAATAGAATGTGATCAACTTCCACAGAATGTTAATAATAATATAATAATAATAATAATAATAATAATAAAACTTTATTTATTAAGCGCCTTTCAAGCACCAAGACATTATACAAAAATGAGAGCAAAATCCAAGAAAAATAAATTAAAATAACATTAACATCATTAATCATTGTTGATCATTATAAATGTTGCAACTGAATGTGGGGGAACATGCCATGGATTACAGACTTGAATGGATAGACTTCTTTTTTGCTTAAGTAATTTTTTTTTGTTTTGTTTTTGTTTTTGTTTTTTTGGGTGGGGGGTTCCTTTTTTTTGGTCTATATTGATTGTGACATAGAATATCTTTGTATTTTGAAGACATCATGCATAAAAGTATATTCTGTATGTCTCTCTTTTATGGACTGTAGAACATTGTCATGGTTGTATGATTCATGATTTTGTATTCAATAAAGTTTTCCCCTACTCTTTTCGATAAGTGTCATGGGATCTTTAACATCCACCTGAACTGCCACCAGTCCAGCCAGACGGGACCTTGGTTTAACGTTTCATCTGAAAGACGGCACCTCAGAAGTGCAGCACCCCTCTAATGCTGCACTATAGTGTCAGTACTGGAATATTAACCCAAGTGCCAGATGTGGGAACTGAACCCACATCCCTTTTATCCCCCAGCCTCAGAAGCGAGTGTGCTACCTACTGAGCCACTGACACTGACGATGTTTTTAATGTCTTTATAAGTAACTTTGCAGAAGGACTAGAAGAAAAAGTATTCCTCTTGCAGATAACCTGAAAATCTGCAACAGGGTTGATTCACAAGGGGGGTGGAAAGGATGAGAAGGGACTTGGCAAGGTCGGAGGAATGGTCAGAAGTAGGGCAGCTTAGATTCAATGCAAAGAAGTGCAAAGTAATGCATCTGGGAAACAAAAACCCAGGGAAAGTGTACACAATGGGGGGGGTAGTAACAACAACAAAATTAGAAAGGACCTGAGGGTAGTCATATCAGATGATGTAAAGCTTAGCAAGCAATGTGAGAAGGTAGTAGGGATGGCTGGTGGAATACTGAGATGTATAGGGAAAGAGATCACCAGTAGAAAACAGGAAGTTGTCATCCCTCTGTACATACAGTTGGTGAGACCCCATCTGGAGTGCTGCATGCAGTTCTGTAGACCTCATCTCTGCAAGGACATAGACAGAATGGAGACAGTCCACAAGAGGGCAACTTCAATGGTGCAGGTTCTGCAAAAGAAGCCATACGAAGAGAGACTAAAGGAGCCTAATATGTATACCCTTGAGGAAAAGAGGGAGAGGGGACATGATAGATACTTTTAAGTACCTCAAGGGAATCAGCAAAGTCCAAGAGGGTAGCATCTTTCAGAAAAAGATATGTGCAAGAATAAGGGGACACAATTTGAAGATAGAGGGGGGACGGCTTAGGGCAATATAAGAAAGTATGTTTTCACAGAGAGGGTGGTGGATGCATGGAACAGCCTTCCTGTGAGGCCACAGGGTTAAAAACAGTGGGGGAATTCAAGAATGCATGGGACAGACATAAGGCAATTATGGTGGGTGGTAGGAAGAAATAGGCTGTTGGTTAACTAAGATCTGCAGCTTATCCAATAGGTAGGGAACTGAGCAGACTAAGTGGGCCAAGCGGTCCTTACCTGCCATCAAAGTTTATGTTTCTATGTCACATTGTTTATGTCTCACTACAATTTGTGATTTAAGTGTTAAGCTGTGAATAATACTGAACCAAAACATCTGTCATCTTTGCATTAATAATAATTCATGATGAAATGTAAGATGAAAAAAGAGGAGGTATGTGGTAAGGGCAAACCTGGCTGAATAAAACTTATCATCTGAATGGGTAGTTTATGGAATGTGACACATGTAAGGAAAACAAAATGGTGGACTTGATCTCAAGATGAGATTTCTCAAGCAACTCCTTTTTTGTTATTTTATTGGGTAGGATTGTACTATTAAATGCATTTAAACATTAAAAAAATATTTGTTACACTTTTGAAATTCTAATCACATCTTGAAATCTTTTTGTCATGCTACTTTTAAAAAGGTGTATCACATTCCATACTTCTTTCATCTGAATTACATTAATTATTGGAGCAATATTCACAGATTTTCAATTACCTTAAAAATGACAAAGGGTAGCACGTCACATTGCCATCTAGGTGACCTGAGGTTAGGAATGGGCTCAGGGAGCCACAGAGGAGGCAGACCTAGCCACTGTAGTTGGGCCTTGACCATGCAGTGTGGTTGGAGTGGGCTGGCTATGGGCACTGGTACAGAAGAAAACCTAGCAATGGGTCAGTGAACTTGCTCCCTTTGTAGGACCACAATGCATGTGACAGAGGCATCCTGTGCTGTTCTGGGTGAGGATGGCCTCCCATGGACAACATTAAAGGAGAAGTTGCCCTGGGGGACAGTAGCATTGGTGGGTAAACAGAGAGATGGGCTTGGTGGTTCACATCACAGCCTGAAGGCAGAGGTAAACACTAGCAGGGAGAAACACCGTTAGGGAATAAAAAGAAAATGGAAATAATCCCAAACTCAAAATCCAGAAACATTCCTTCTCCAGTAATTTATTCATGAAATCCCCTCCGCTCCCATGCTGTTCCACCTTTTCCAAACCAACAAATTGAAAACTGTGGTTTCCAGTTTGTTGTTCGCTTATACTGTGGGCAGTGGCGGTATAGTTCTCATTTTTCTCTCTTATTTCTCACACATGTTCCTCTACTTTGATTTAGAATTTTCATACTGCTTTCCTTGTGCTAAATACTCCAAATTAACATAATATGACATGCAATACTGCCATTATGCACCAGGTGATAAAAACGTTCAAAGTCATTACCTTTCCTGTTTTGAGATTCAGAAATACTTTGACCTTTGAGACAACTGCACAGGATATACTCCATCTAACCACTGACCCCAACCTCAGAGATGTAGTTCAATTTAAATCCAGGATGGTTTATAAGAGGGACCATAGTGCACAAAAGACTATAGTAGGAACCATCTAAGGACACTATGCCTTGTGGACAGTATAAATCTTGTATGGTTGTCCCCAAGGTCAAAGAAGATAGTAAGTTCTACATTACAGTAACATGGAAACACAAAAACATAGTTTATCAGCAGATAAGAACCACTTGGCCACCCCAGTCTGCCCATTTTTCTCTGTCTACAGTATCACAATGTACTCTACTTAATTTTCTGCTCTTTCTTCCTCCCTCATTCATTTCCACTAAAATGTCCTTATGCCTATCCCATGCATTCTTTAACACCACTACTGTTTTTATCTCTACCACCTCAGCTGGTAGGCTGCTCCAGGAATCTACCAATCTTTCTGTGTAGAAGTACTTCCTCACATCTCTCCTCAATCTACTCCCTCCTCCCATTTCTAATGAGTCTACTCTCTCTAACTGAATAGCATGCCCCCTTGTACTTGTCTACCTTTATTCTGAAAAATACTTTTCTCCTGTATCTTATTTACAAGTCTCTAGCCTGTTCCCTCTCACTTTCCACTTTTCCAGGGCATACATATTACATGCCTTTTGTCTTTCATCATAGGGCTATTGATGCAGACCCTCACCATTTTAGTTGCCCTCCTCCAGACCACCTCCACTATGTCTATGTCCTTCTGAAGATGTGACCTTCACAACAGTACACAGTATTGTAGGTGAAGTCTTGCCAGTGATCTATTCAGAGGCAGCACCACCTCCCTCCTTCTGTTGATGATACCTTTCCGTATTGACCACAGCATTCCACAAGCCTTCTCAACTGACTTGTGGGTAGGGGAACATGTACAAACCATAAGAGATAAACATCAGGAATATACCACCACAGCCCACTGGAAACAGTGGAAATGAGGAATATACCACACCAGACTGCTGGAAAAGGTGAAACCTAATGTGAGTTGTTTTCCATTATAAATTACTGAAGACTGAATGTTTCTGGACTATAAACTTGGGGCTGGGGAATAGCCAGGTCTAAATGGGGAACTAGATTTATTCCCTTTCTTAGGTCATTTAAAATCTACAGGGAAACAGGTGCCTCCTATTCCACTCCACCTGAGTTGAACACCAGCACCACAACTGGACATGTAGCTTCTTACTTTTACCTAATTTTATAAAGTGTGTTAGTTTTTTTTAATTTATTCTTGTTATTCTTTTTTAATAAAAATTCGGCTTGATTCATATGCCTTTGTAGTAGGGGTCATTATACTGGAGGATCTGTACTTTGCTCACTCTCAGTTTGTATTTAGTTTCCATGATATTTATCATATTAGCCAACTATTCAGTACGTATTAGATTCACTAAACACATAATTTTGGGCTCCAATATTTCCCTATGGGTGAAGTTATAAAAGAACAAATAAAGGTAACTACAAAGAGCTTCGCTCCTACAATAGATAACTTTGCAGCTATTTGAAGTGAATTTCACAATTACGACTTAAAGACTTGGAAGTTACAGCAGTACTCCCATACAGGCAAATTTCGCATTTATTATGTAAGATTTTAATTGATAGCAACATACTTCCACAGATACATATGAATTCCATTTGCACAGAGTAGTAAACAAGTAATCCACCTTTGGAGTATTCTACTTATCTGCGCTGCTTCTGCACTTCATAACAGATTTAAAGTTTGGAAAAGGATCTGTGTATTAGAGGAATGAATGTTTAGGCATTTTTTAAAATGTATATATACAAAGACATTTTGTTGAATTTTTTCAAGGAGGGTGACAGTGAAATGAATTGAAGTTATGTTGGAATACAATGGCATATGAATCAAGCCAAATTTTTTATAAAAAAAATAACAAGAATAAATGAAAAACAACTAAGTCACTTCCTGAAATTAAGTAAAAGTAAGAAGCTACATGTCCAATTGTGTTTCTGGTGTTGAACTCAGATGGAGTGGAGTAGATGGCAGCTGTTTCCCTTTGCGTTGTAAGACACTGTAATTTGAACACATACCATGCACTCAACTGAAGGACTTCAGAGCTGGGGGAACTTTTTCTTTGTTGCAATTTAAAATTTGTTATCATTTCCCCCTTTTATTATTTCAATGTGTACATTAATTCATTAATAAACACTCAAAAAAAAATAAAGACTTGAGTGGGGTACTATGGTATGGTGCCATGTACTTTGCTTTTAACATATTCATTAATAAAACTGACTGCTCCACCAAACTGGTTTTGGAATAATATTCTCCTTGTGCATTTCTGGGATACTGGCCCAAACCATTATAGTGGTCATTGCCTTTGAAGCTACAAAGCCTGACAACAATTTAAGGAAATATGTGGGATGACAGACTCCATACTGCATTGTGTTCTTCAGCACCCTGCTGCAAGCCACTATATACATTATATGGTTGGAACTTCTCCCCCATTTCCTGAGTTGAACATGAAAACTAAAGAGGGAAAAATTATAGTGGAAGGTAAAGATGGATAAGTGATCATGTTCTGCTGCATGCTGGAATATTGGGTTCCCCGGCCAGTATCAGCTCTGTCATGGCCTTCCTAGTGAGGACATTGCTGGATAGCTTCAATGAAGCTAAATTTATCAGTTTCAGCATGATTATGTTTGTTAGTGTTTGGCTGTCTTTCATCCCAGCATACCTTAACACAACAGGAAAGTATACTCACCATGGGCCAGATTCTAGAAGAGTTAGGCCTGGCATAACAGCAGTTGCGCCAAGTAGAATGGTGCATGTAGCAACTTACGCCAGCAGTTGTGACATGCACGATTCAACAAAGAGGCCTGCGACATGTCATAGGCCACTTGAGCGGAACAGCAGTTATGTCATTAACCCCCTGCGATATGGCACTAGGGGGTTTACGGCAGCAGTTATGCCCCATCCCAGAAGGGCAGCAACAAAGTCCCCAATGTTGGGATTCTACAAGAACCCCCAGAGGAGAACTGGCAATGTAAGTTACACAAGCATTTAGCTGGTGTAACATACAGCTGCCCCCCCGGGGGTCCTGTAGACCCACCTGCAGACATGACACCTTGTCCATCCCCCATGCCAGCATACCCCAGTGGGGTCCCACATAGCTACCTATCCCCCTATCCCCTCGAAACACCTGTTGTCACAAGCCCTGCAGGGCAGCACTGCCATCCCCCCACCCATGCCTCGAACCACGAGTCGCCGGCTGCATAATTACCCTTCCCTGGTAGTTTAGTGGCCCCCAATCAGTTTAAATACAATACCTATCTCCAAATCCCTGGTAGTCTAGTAGCCCTCCATCACTGTTAAACATATACATATCACCTTTTCCCTGGTAGTCTAGTGCCCCCCCGATCATTATAATAAAAATAAACATCTACTATTCCCTGGTAGTCTAGTGGCCCCTGATCATTATAATAAAAATAAACATCTACTATTCCCTGGTAGTCCAGTGGACCCCCCGATCATCATAAAATAAATAAACATCTCCATATCCCTGGTAGTCTAGCGTCCTCCCTGATCATCATAAAATAGATACAGTCCTCCACTTCTCTGGTAGTCTAGTGGCCCCCACCGATCATCATAAAATAAATACAGTCCTCCAATTCCATGGTAGTCTAGTAGTCCCCCATTCCAGCACCAAGCCATGCTAGTCCAACCAGCACCCCTCACTCCATCCTCACAGCGATTGTCACAGCTAACCTCTCACCTCCACAGCCAGGCCACGACTGAGTGCCGTGAGCACTTACTTTAAAGACGTGCTCAGAAAGTAATTTCTGAGTGCGTCTTTGCAGTAGCGCTCCTACTGCACTCAATCGGCAACTAGCCATGGAGGTGAGAGGTGGGCTGTGCCAGTTGCCGGCTGGGATGGGTGTGGGGGTGCTGGATGAACTGGCATGGCTGGGTGAGGGTCTAGGGGGCCACCAGACTACCAGGGAATTGGAGGACTGTATTTATTTTATGATGATTGGGGGGCTGCTAGACTACCAGGGAATTGGAGTACTGTATTTATTTTATGATGATCGTGGGGGCCACTAGACTACCAGGGAATAGGAGATATGTATATATTTAACAGTGATGGGGGGGCACTAGACTACCAGAGCTTCTCTGGGTATATGCCACATTTGCAGCTGGTGACTCAGGGTTGGGGCATGGGAGGGGGGGTTGACTGCACCACCCTCCTGTTGCAGATTGTGACATGCTCACCAGGTGCACCCACAGTTCAGAGTACCTGGCCACATGTCACAAGTTGCAAGACTTATCTGTGATGACCCTGCCCTTTCTAGAATAGGGCGCAGGGTCAATGTCGCAGTTGCGGGTGGCACAAGTTGTGTTTGACTTGCGCCACGCTTCTAGAATCAGGCCCCTTGACTGTATCTGGTGCTGGAATTATCAATGGCATACGTTTCCCTAAGTATTACATTTTCCTTCTGAGACCCCACTTATATATAAAAGGGCAATTAATGCGGAAAATATAAATTCTTCCAAAAAAGCATAGGAACTTTACCAGATCCAGCAGATATATGCTGAAACATGTGTACAATCTGATCTATTGTACCTTGTAGGATTTATATTACAACTAAGTATGATTTGTAAACATCTATTATGAATGTATTGATAGCTGGTTTTAACAAACTGCAGTGCAGAGCCAACCACTATTGAATTTCTGAATTCCTTGTTCTTAAATTATTGTTGGCCTGCAAGAATGCCAATATACTGTTGTAGTTCTGAAAACCCTTTTTTGACAATTTTTATTGGCCTGCATTAATTCCAGCATAGTTTTTGAAACACACTTCATAAAATATTACAGCTATTAATCATATCAAAGTGTCATTCCTAAAACATTAAACTAAGTAAACGTTAATGTACAGTGGGGTGTGCATTACAGAGTTTCATAAAATTGGTAAGGATAATCCTGCATCCTGATTGACTGATATCCATGCATAAGATCTGTCTATTGCGTGGGTAAAAGCACGTACTCCAAACAATGATGCACTTCAGCAGATATCAGTGTTCACACGGTGTCTTCACAAGCTGAACAGCTGACATTTTTTTCTTCCTTTGCAAGAAGCCTTCATTCGGATTACAACCAAAATTGTCAAATTACAACAAAAGAAAATACAAGCCAGCCCACAAAATAAATAAAAGTTTGTTATTCAAACAAAATAGAATTTTAAAGCACTGTGAACATGCTGGAATGTGAACAAAACCGACTGGGCTCACACAGCATGCTCATGCTGAATATCTCCCCACCAGCTCCTACAATCTGCGTGATCACCCTTCATCGCAGTGTTTGAGCCCAGTTCACTTAAGAGCATAGAGTGATAACTGCCTCCCAACAGACTCGAGCCAATCTCCATTGAAACAAAAAGGCACTTGCCAGCAGTCTTGTTTTTTAACAACCACAATGATCTCACAGCTGATCATCTCCCATTCACATACTCGCTCATTTTCTCCATGCCACGTCACTGCTTATTCCAATTCTTCTGCTAAAATAATAAAAATTTCAAAGAATATTAATACATTCTGGGGATGGGTGTTGTGTGGTGTTGTGTGGTGTGGTATGCATGTGTGTGTGGGAGGGGGTGCACACTGAAGACTGCAGTAGCATACAAAACAAATGCTAGCCAGAGCCAATAGGGCTCAAAGTGCTACCAAGTGACCAAACATACACATGTGCATAGGAATTATTCAATGCCCTGGTGTAACCTGGCCATTTTTTGGAGGTGGTACACCAAATTTTTAACATGGCATTTTTGGGACCCCTCCTTATGAAGAGTGCCAGTGTCATTATGTTCACTTGTCCTGAAAGGTGATTTCACAGAGCGAACATGCTATTCTGTGCCACAGGTGCAAAAACATGTTTTGGCCAGGTTGTGGAAAATGGCGGCTGTACTGTTTTGCAGGAGGTGCGCAAAAATGGTAATGTTGAAAATGTGGAGTGAAAATATTAAAAACTGGCAAAGTTACGAGTGTGTGTAGAAACTGTGCAATGCATGCTCATAACGCAGTCATTTTTTGGAACTTTTTCTCCAAATTTGCAACATGAGCTTTTTGGGACCCCACCTCATGATCAGTGGCACTGTCATGTTGTGAATCAGTCTCAAAAGGTGATTCCACACAGTAACAGTGAAATCATCTTTCATGACTGAGTAACAAAATGACAGTGAAAGTTTTCATGAGGTCGGGTCCCAAGAACTCCATGTTACAAATCTGGGACAAAAATTTCAAAAATGGTTGATTAATCAGCATAAGTTGAAAATCCTATTAAATGGCATTATAGCATGCTTATCTTAGATTCTTCAGTTCATGGTTTGGCTTTGAAGAGTGCAGACATGCCCCAGTTCAGAGAAGAAAATTCTGCTGACATCTCGAGGTAAGTATGGGGTAAGGTGATGTGGGGAGGTGGGTGCTCAGTGGGAAGGTGGAGATGTGAGAGGGGGGACTGCAGCGATAAGGGCCCATGTTCTTTTTTAAAGGAAAAAAAACAGTGGAGTAACAATGAGGGACCATTTTCTTTTTTACATAAAACAGAAAAAGAATATATCTGGGCACACTGGGTTGGGCTCCCAGTGTGCCACATAACTGGGGGGGTGGGGTTGTACAGGATGCCAACATGGGGATTGGGCACCCTGATGTCAGCAGGGGTGGGGGGAAGAAAAAAAATTAGGTACACTGGGATGGGCTCCCAGTATGCTGAATAAGTGGAGGGGGTGCACATAATACTAACATGGGGATTGGGCACCTCGATATTGACGGATAAAAATATACATCTTTGGGCACACTGGGGTGAGCTCCCAGTGTGACACATGAGTTGAGGGGTCACGGAAAAATCTTTTGGCACTCTGTGGTGGGCTCCCAGTGTGCCACTTGAGTTGGTGAGGGGGGCACAGAATGTTGCAGAGTTGGCACCAACAATGCAACTGTGCCTGCATAGCACTCATGCATGCACAGTTGCGATGAATGGCATCTTGCCATTCACAACATGATGGCACCAACAGAATTACACATGCACATGAGTCATGCATGCACAGTTCATGCACCAGAATGTGGAAGTAGCAGCCAAAGTAGTGCAGCTGTTATTCCATAGCAGTCGATCATGGTGGAAGGCTTCTAGCTCCATTGGGCTTTTGGAAGGATACTTCTAAAAGTCCAGTGGAAGGTTCCACAATTAGCCATTTTTCAGATCTACTGAGTGATCACAATAGTGCTGAAGGGTCCACCAAAGCCCTAAAAACCCAAAACTAGGATGGCCACAGTAGGACAAATGTCCCAAAACAAAAAAGAAATCATCAAGCTGCAATGGGATACAGGAGCCCTAGAACTATTATGGGTAAAGATACTTCCCCAGAAAGGTACCAGGATCATTTTAGGACTAGTATATAGGCCATGTTCTATGACATCTGATGATGATGAGGCATTATTAAAAATAATAGGAGAGTTGGATCCAGTAGACAGAATATTACTGACAGGGGACTTCAACCTACCTAATATAGATTGGATGAAGGGGCAAGAGGATAGCAACCTGGACAAAAGGTACATTGATATCTTTGACCAGATGGGTCTTGAACAACTTGTCCAAGGTAGCACTAGAGGACTAGAACCCTAGATCTAGTACTTACCAATATGGGTGACACAGTTAACCTCCAGGTTAACAGACCCCTAGGCAATAGTGACCATTGCTCTGTTCACTTTAGCATCAGAGAATCTGTATTCATTAAGAACACGGGAACTACAACTAAGCTAAATTTTCGGAGACCAGATTTCTCTACTATCAGAACCCACATGCTGGCATGGGACTGGATGAGTGATTTTAAGGGGTTAAAGCACATTTTCTTGACCTTGAAGGAAACTACTACTTTAGCCAGCTGTGAGCTGTGTGGGAGATTCTATATTGTACTTGATATCTGCAACCTGCACTCTCTTGCTCAATTCTGTGGGAGGTGAAACTAACTACCCTTGGTAATTACTTTTTATTTATATATTTATTTAGTGTTTAACCAAGAAGGGGCTTGCAAACTCTGCTTATTTTGTGAGTAACTTTAGAAGGATTGAAATACTGCATTTGGGCTGTCCATTGGAGGCAGCTGGATTGTCTACTAGGATTTTGTGACAGTTAAACAATTTCTAAATAATTTATAGGTGGCTGAGGAGTTGAAGAAGGGGCTTGCAAACTCTGCTTATCTTGGAAGTAACTTCAGAAGGGTTTAAATACTGCATTTTGGTTGTCCCTTGGTGGTAGCTGGATTGGCTACTAGGATTTTGTGATAGAAAAACTATTTTTAAATAATTTACTCGTGGGTAGGATTTTGTGATAGTTAAACTATTTCTAAATTATTTACTGGTGGTTAAGGAGTTGTTATAGCAAAGGCTGCAGTGTGGATTGAAACACAGACAGCCTCAGGTGCAGGAGACTGTGTACCCCTGATTGTTGTGCAGGTTGTCTTGCTGAAAGGAAGGTTAACACTCATCCTAGTGGTGGGTCAGAGCTTGTAGCTGATTGTTCTTGAGGGCACAGCTTGGGCTCAACTCCCACCTCCCCAGTGTCATTTCCTTTATAGCATGGATTGTGACATCATTTCCTCAAGGGGGGAGGTGCATACAGCACGTTTCCTTACCAGCACAGCACACTCAATAACTATGTATAACAAAAAAAGGCTTAATGCAAGACAATCAGGAAAGAAGACAGACATGTGGGGAGTAGTGCAATGCACTGGCTGTGGGGCAGCAGTCCTCCAGGAGACTTTCTGGAGGCTGTGATGCTGCCATATTTGTAGGCACCTCTCTGGTCTGATGGAGGAGGTTGCTTGTCTCTGGGCTGACTTGGCTAGAATTCGTGCTACCTCCTCCCCTATCCAGGGACCACCAGGGCCACTGCAGCTACCTCAGAGGTTGCCAAGATAGAGGAGCAGTTGGACCAAGGTGGGCTCAGGCAGGGAGAGGGTGGTGGAACAGATGCACATTCCTCCAGTTTTACCTCTCCACAATTCATACGCTCTTCTGGCAAAGAGTGGTTCCTCTAATGAGGCACCAGCAGTGGAGACCAAAGAGGCAGGCAGTATAGCGCAGTGGTTTAAGGCTCTGAGCTGCAAATCTGGTGACATCCAGCATGCCAGACCTGGGTTTGAATCCCACAGTTTCCACTTACATACTGTGTGACCCTGAGCAAGTCACTTAACTTCCCTGTGCTTCTCAGGTCACGGCTGTAAAAAAGCTTTCAGCTTAGTGTGCTAATCCTGGTTAAACAACTAAAAAAAAAAAAAAGAGGCTGCTGGGAACCTCCACAAAGGAGTCCCACAGGAGGGTGGCATGGGATCCCACAGGGGAAGGAAACAACTCCTGATGGGGGACTCAATTATTAGGGGGGTAGATCTGGGGAATGAAGGGGAGAGGGAAGTAAGGTGCCTGACTGGTGTCACAGTTTGGAGGGACAGGGAGCGAATCCTCGGGATCATGGAAGCAGCTGGATATCATTGTCCACCTAGGGACAAATGACCTGGCTGGGAATGGGGATCAGAGCAGTGCAAGAGGAGTTTGAAAAGTTGGGGAGGGGTCTTAGACAAGTAACACATACAGTAACCTTCTCAGAGGTGCTGCCTGTCTATGGCAAGGGTCATACTAGAGTACTCCACACAGTGGGATTCAATGAATGGTTTAAAAACTGGTGCAGAGCTCAGGGTTTTGGCTTCATTGGGGACTGGGGGTCCACCTGAAGGGATACAGGCCTATACAGGCATGATGGTCTGCATCTGTCCAGGAGGGGAACCAGGATCCTAGGTGGTAGGTTTAAATGCATAATTGGCAAGCATTTAAACTAGCCAAGGGGGGAGGCACTGAAAAGGAGCAGGAAAAACCAAGCCTCCTACAAATTACAGTAGTTAGAAAGGTAAACACCAAGGCAGAGAAGTTAATGGGGAGCAGGACAGGGGTAAATGCAGAAAAAGGCAGTAAGGACAGGGATGGGGCTAAAAGAAGTAAGGGCATCAACAAATGGAGGGTGATGAGTACCAATGCCCATAGTCTGTGTAACAAGTTCCCTGAACTAGTGGCCTTGATGGAAGAGGGACATCTGGATATCATGGCAGTCACAGAAACATGGTACACTGAGAACCATGACTGGGCTGTCAACATACCAGGGTACACAATGTACAGCAGGGACAGGGATAAAAGCAACAGAACTAAAGGATAAACAGGGAGTAGAGGAGGCACTGTGGGTTACCCTGGAGACAGATTGTGGCACCACAATTCGCACAGGGGTGGTATACAGACCCCCATCTCAGGGGGAGGCAATGGACAAGGAAATGATAGAAGGCATCCTCAGAATGACAGAAAAAGGGGGGATATTGTTGATGGGGGACCTGAATATGCCAGACGTTAGCTGGAGCACCCTGGCTGCAGCCACATCAAAAAGCAGGTTTATTCTCGATGCCCTGCAGTGGGCATGCCTCAGACAGCTAGTGGTGGAACCCACTAGGGAGGGAGCGGTCTTAGACCTGGTACTGTCAAATGGGGATGGAGAAAGGATCTCAGATTTAGAAATGGGTAGCCATCTGAGAACAAATGAGCACAAAACTGTGTGGTTCACGATAAAACACAGCCATAGAGTTGAGCCATAGAAAAGCACGAGTTCTGGACTTTAGGAGGGCTGACTTTGAGAAAATGGGAGCGTGCCTCAGAGAAGTGCTAGCAAACTGGCAAGAAGGAGGGGTGGAGTAACAATGGGGATAATCAAAACAGCCATCACAGAAGCAACAAGCCTTTGTGTGAAGCAAATCAACAAAGCAAAATGAAGGAAAAAAACACCATGGTTCTCAAAAGTGGTGGCAGGAAAGGTTAAGGAGAAAAAGGCAGCATTCAGGAAGTATTAGGAAACACAGAAAGAGCAGGACAGAGAACTGTGCCAGTTAAAGCAGAAGGAAGTAGGGAAGGCAGTTAGAATAGCAAAAGCCCAAACTGAGGAAAAGATAGCCAACTCACTTAAGAAAGGGGATAAAACATAGAAACATAGAATTTGACGGCAGATAAGGACCGCTTGGCCTTCCTAGTCTGTCCATTTCCCTGCCTGATGGATAAGCTGCAGATTCTAGTTAATCAACAGCTTACTTCCTCCTTCCCCCCACTAAAATTGCCTTATGCCTGTCCCAAGCATTCTTGAATTCTCCCACTGTTTCTGACTCCACAACCTCCTCAGGAAGGCTGTTTCAATGCATCCACCACCCTTTCTGTGAAAAAATACTTTCTAATGTTACCTCTGAGCCATCCCCCCTCTATCTTCAAATTTTTGGGCTCAAACTTTAGTTCATCAATCGTAGGAAACCCTCCTGTGCTCATATTATTGAGCATTTTTGTTTGTGTGTGGATTTTGAATGTTAATTTATAACATTGAGTGTGTGTAATGAAAGACAGTGAAAGTGTGCTTTGGGTGAGAGGCATATCTGTGGTGTAAGTAGATTTAAGTTGGAGAAATAGGGATTTCTTTGTTTTTTGGTTAGATTTTTGTTATATAACTGACTGTTAATGTACACACAGTAATATTGGCAGTAATTGTTGAAATTTTCTTGCGGATTGTGTGTTGTGTGGATCTGGTGCAGCAGTTCATAATTTCAGGTTGTTTACATAACAATACGTAGCATATTACTGAACTTTTGAATTTGCTACACATTACTCATTCACCATTATAGACAAACTGTTCTGTGGGTGTGAGTGTGTGTGTGCAGTGTTGCGTGACATCAAATAAGACACCTTATATTGTGCCACAGTGTAATTGCATGTGCAGCAGTGTGAACCCGCTATCCACTACAGCTGCCTGATTTTCTACTACCATTGTGGTATTTGTTCTTTGTTTTGCTGCTTGTACTGCCATAAAAATCTGCAATCAGTGCCCCCCCCCAAAATAATTTTTTTCCAAATTGGATTGTTTGTGACCGCAGTACCACTGCTTACTGAAGCTGTTTTCACTTGTGAATTTGCGTGACTGTATCTATCTGTTGCTGAAGCCACAGTTGTTTTTTTGGCTTCACATCCAGTGTCCCCCCAATCAGAGTGAACGTACTGAAATCTAAATTTGTTTAGAATATTGTTGTTGATCTCTCAAAATGCCCGCAAAAAGATGTGCAAGCAATGCTGGTTCTCGCCATGGCACTGCTGCCAGTAAGACAGTCTGTGGGCATGGTAGTACGCAGACACAGAAGTGTATTGCTGATGTGAGGAAACGTATTTCTCCTGCAATGTTTTTTACAGCCCAATTAGTAGCTTCACTCATAGTTGGAGGAGATGATGTTTTCCCAGCAGGTGGTGTTATTGCAGTTGCTGGTGGTGGTAATATGAGTATTGCTGCCTCAAGTTTGAATTCTGACCAGTGTACCGTATCCAAAAATATAGTGGAGTGTGAAGAAGTGCAAGTGAGTGGCAGTGTAGATGATGTCATACTTCCCAATAACTGAACCTGAGGATTCTGATAATCATGTCAACGATAGCATACAATGTCATATTTCATCCATTTCATTCATATCACGCATTTTCCATGCAGTGATTCACAATGTGGTGAAAAAATATCAGGTGATGGTGGTGTAGATGCTGATGATGAATGTGATGATGACGATGATGTTGCTGTTGTTGCAACATGCAGTCCACATGCCAGTATCCAAGCAGAAGATGTGGATGTGTATGATGCTGATGAATATGATGATGATGTAATTGACCCCAGTTGGGAACTGGAGAAAAAGAAATTCAAGGTGACTATGTCTGAGTATGTTTGCATTAATCCCCCCCCTTAAAAACTTGTGATTTACCAGTTTCAGTTGATGATGATGATGATCCAGTAATAATGATAGGTAGTCGTGGTGGTCAGTTGCAGTCCAGGTGTGCAGTACCCGAAACATCACGTAGCCCCCCACTTCAGTGCTTAAAAGAATGGAGTTCAATAAGCAGCATCATGGACATGTTATAAGTAGAGCATCACAATCCCTTGTTTGGGAATTTTTTTGTTCAAGATGCAAATGGTGAGTCAGTGGCAATCTAACAGGTTTGCCACGTGCGTGAGTCGAGGTAGAAAGGGGAGCCATCTGGGCACAGGAGGACAGCATACACATCTTAAGAATAGGCACATGGCACTGTGAACCCAGCACAAGATGGCAGCTAATACCACAGTGGGGCGTTCACCCTCTTCAGCAACCATAATGAGCATGTTATCTCCTTCCATGAGTGTTAAGTCCAGTAGGAAACTAAATGTGTGCAGTAGCGAGGAAATAAGAGCAGAGAATTACTACAGGCATGATGAGGTGGAGGAGCATAATGACTTTGAAATGTTGTCCAGTGCTGGTGAGAGTAGCAGTTTTTGTGTTGGTGGTGGTGAATGCAGTATGACTAGTGCAAGTGGTACATCAACCGCCTTTGGCAAATCTGGCAAAATAACTGCATTTATGGGTTTTTCATCATCACCTGTGCAACCATCTTCATCAAACGTCCACACTTCACCCCCTGCGAATGCCATTTGTCACAGAGCAGAGCCATTTGTCATGACACCCCGTGTACAACGTTTAAGTCAGCCCACGTTATAGACTGTTTTTGCGCATAAGATGAAGTACCACCCCAATCATACAGTGTCACGTGAACTTAATGCTGCTGTAGTGGAAATGCTGGGAATTGATCTTTTGCCCTTCTCCTTTGTGGAGAATTCTGTGTTCCAGCGGTTTACTGCACGTGCCTGTCCAAAATGGAAAGTCCCATCCAAGACATACTTTTTACCCATGCTGTCCCCAAGTTGTTCCGTACTGTGTCCAACTCAGTAAGACATGCCCTTCATCATTCCTCCTCTCCATTCATCCATTTAAGTAGGTATATGTGGACAAGTGGCAAAACAGTGGGGAGTTCATATTTGTGTATAACTGCACAGTGGGCGCAGGTGGCGGGGGTTGTTTGTGATGTTGGTAGTGTGAATAATCAGTGCAGTAAGGTGGATTGTCATGGTAGCAATCTTCCAGGAATTCAACATCATTCAACGATTGCTATGCACAATGTGACCTGCTCACACACTGGAGAAAACATGTTGAACGTGGTACTGACTGAAATTGACAAGTGGCTGAACCCCCTATCCCTGAGAGCTGGGTTCATAGCAAGTGATAATGGGTCAAATGTGGTGAAATGCATCACGAATGGTGTTTTTTTTTTCTTGTTCCATGCATGCCCATTGTTTAAATCTTGTGGCGCAGGAGTTTCTGCAGCACCCTGATGTAAAGGAAATGCTGACCATTGCATGCCATATCTACTCTCACTTTTCACGATCTGCAACGGCCCGTGACCAACTGCAGAAGTTGCAGATGCAAAACAGCCTCCCTCAGCACCGCTTGAAGCAGGAAGTTGTCACCCAATGAAACTCCACTTTATACATGGCAGAGAGGTTGTATGAATAATGCAAAGTCATCTCAGAATATCTTGTGATGCACACTAGCCGTGACAGTTCCAGGGCCTCCATGTCTATAACGACTGAACAGTGGTGCCTCACGGACTCTGTAATAACAATTTTGCAGCCTTTTGAACATGCTACACAGGCAGTAAGTGGCGAGTCTGCCTCCATTAGCCAAGCAATTCCACTGCTGCAGGTGCTGAGGCAGACATTGGTGAATGTACAGAATGACCTTGATGTTGCCAGAGACCGTGCTAGCAATATGTTGCTGCAACACATGCTGACAGTATTCAACTAGAATTGTCACATTTTAAGCATTCAGCGTAGTGACAACTTTGCCATAGCAACAATGCTGGACCCATTATACAAATGTGAAATTTCATCAGTACTGGAGGGAGGGCCTGAACAGTTAAAAAATATCAGTGGCCAACTTGTGCGCTTGGTTCATAGGGCACAGAAGTCACGTGCCAAGGTCAGCAAACCTCAGCAGCATAATCTGGCTGAAGGTGTACCTGGAGGACCATCAAGCATATCCTGCAAGGGGAAGAGGACTGCAGTTCCAGGTGGTCTGTCATCCAAAGTGGCTGGCGTCAATCCGCTTTGGGAGGCTTTGTCCCAAGTGGGGATTTATGAATTAAAATATTCCGGAGAACATGATAATGAATCAGCCATTGGACTTAGTGTGGCACAGAGAATGGTTGAGTTATATTTGTCTGAAAACAGGCATCTGACAATAACTGATGATCCTCTTTTGTACTGGAGTGGAAAGGTCAGTGAATGGCCAGAGCTGACTGCAGTGGCACTGAAGTACCTCACATGCCCACCCTCCAGTGTAAGTGTCGAGAGGGTATTCAGCACAGCAGGTGCAATAGTCAGAGATCATCAGACAAACCTATCTCCTGCAAATGTCAGTTTGCTAACATTCATAAAAATGAATGAGAGGCACATACCAGCACAGACTGCAACCTCTGTATTCATACCCCGGCCTAGTCATGGTGGTTTTCGTGATGCGGAAATGGACCATCCTGGTGGCACTGGCAGTGGCAGCATGAAATGGTCCACCACCGACGTAGCTGATGACACAATAGAGAAAGAAATTCCCAGTGGTCAGATTTCAGACATAGATGACTGTGAGGGCAGCTTTCTTTATGAGGATGATGATGTGGTTAATGTTGGCAGGTTTTAACTGAAGTTGTTAAAATGCGGTGTGCCCCTCTGGATTCAGACCACCACCACTGTGACTGATGTTAGCCACTGCCACCACTGAGCATGCGTTTGTCCACCCCCGGACCACCACCACCACTGGGACTGATGTTAGCCACTGCCACCACCGAGCATGAGTTTGTCTGTCCCCCAGAGCACCACCACCGGGACTGATGTTAGCCACTGCCACCACTGAGCATGAGTCTGTCTGAGCCCCGGACCACCACCACTGGGACTGATGTTAGCCACTGGTACCACTGAGCATGAGTTTGTCCGCCCCCTGTACCACCACCACCAGGACTGATGTTAGCCACTACCACCACTGAGCATGAGTCTGTCCAAGCCCCGGACCACCACTACTGGGACTGATGTTAGCCACTGGTACCACTGAGCATGAGTTTGTCTGCCCCCTGTACCACCACCACCAGGACTGATGTTAGCCACTGCCACCACTGAGCATGAGTTTGTCCGCCCCCCGGACCACCACCACTGGGACTGATGTTAGCCACTGCCACCACTGAGCATTAGTTTGTCTGTCTCCCCCCCAGACCACCACCACCACTGGGACTGATGTAATCCACTGCCACCACTGAGCATGAGTCCCACCCCCGGACCACCACCACTGGGACTGATGTTAGCCACTGCCACCACTTAGCATGAGTTTGTCTTCCCCCCAGGACCAGAACTACCACCGGGACTGATGTTAGCCACTGCCACACTGAGCATGAGTTTGTCCACCCACCCAGACCACCACCACCGGGACTGATGTTAGCCACTGCCACCACTGAGCATGAATTTGTTCACCCCCTGGACCACCAACACCACTGGGACTGATGTTAGCCACTGCCACAACTGAGTGTGAGTTTGTCCACCCCCTGGACCACCACCACCATCACCTTACCTTCATTTGCTTGAGAGTTATCCATTTCAAATTTCTACGCAAAACATTCTCATCGAGCACCAGAATGTGCACACCAACAGTATCTGTGACCTGTGATAGAAAACAATACAATGAGTACATGTCCATGTTAACCCCCCATCTACAAAATACACAAATATATATATCTATATATATCAACTCATCAAGGCTATTATTAGTGTACAGACAAAGGGCACCCTTCCATCCGGTTGAGATGATCACAATGCATTTGCTGGAATCGCAGCACACATTGGACCAGCAACAGTTCTCTCATGGTCATCATTTTATTCTGGGGGACTTTGTATGTGCTGTAACACTCACATATCACTTTGTTACCACTTGTCAGTTTTCTAGACACAAGACAGATGAATTTTGGGGATGCAGAAAAATGAGGCACCAAAACAGTGCACACACACACAGAGACACTTAACAGAAGGAAGGGGGGCCAGAATACAAAGTGTCACACATACAGAAGACAACAAAAAAGGGCAGAATTACATACAAGGGTCGAGGATGGTAGAGGAATACATTTTATAACACAGCAAGGAAGGTGTGGTGGGGCACATGGTGTGGGGTAAAAAAAAACTAATGTGGGATCCCATGGTGATCCAGAAGCAGTTCCAGCATGGACATAATTTGCAGCTGATGTCCCTCTATGCAATCCAACCGCTGCTCCACAGCACTCACCTCTTGTTGTTCTCCTCGACAGTACTCCAGAGAACTGCCAAGTCAGCCTGCATTACATGCAGTTCTCTGGGGTCCACACGTCTCCAGGTTGACCTGCTGGTGGTGGTGGTGGTGGTGGTGGTGGTGTGGGTGGGGGTGGGGGTGCTGGTGGAGCAGCAGGTGCTGCTGTGTCCCTCCTCTTCTTATGAATGCCACCATGCACAGCTGCACCCTCTACCACAGAACGGCCAGCAGGTGAAGGCATGGTCCGTTCTGTGGCAGCCTGCCACTCCAACTGGTGGTGATTGAGCATATGGGTGTGCTGGCCTTCAGTCCCCAGGTGAGTTCTCCAGGGGCCACAGTGCACCTCTACCTCACATAGGTGGCACTTGACCACACTGCTGTCCCCCCTGACACAGTCAAAAAACTGCCAAACAATGGAGGTGCAGGGAGGACCAGGCACAGGCAGGGAAGGGCCAGATGAACTGGCAGTCGGCTAGTCACGGTGCTGAACAGGGTTGGGATCCACACCTGGGTCTGGGGGAACAGGCACATCCTACTCCAGAGGACCTAGTGCTGAACCTCGTGGTGGTGGTGGTGGTTCAACTGCCTCAGAGTCAAGAGGTGCTGGTCCTGCTTCTGGGTGGAGGGGGACACTCACAAGTTTCGAGCGGTCCAACAGGAATGGGCAGACATGCCCCCTCGCATGTGCACAGTACAACGCTTACTACCATGCTCTCCCAGAGCTGCCCCTGCCCCAGACATTCCCTCACCCTGGTCCATCTCTCCTACTGCGCTCCCTCAGTCTGAGCAATCACTACTCACACTGTCACACAACACACACACACAGTCATACAGACACAGACAAACAACTAACTACTTATAAAGGTAAGAAAAATAAAATTTACAGAAAGAACAAATTAAGTAAAAAAACAGTACAGAAAAGAGAAACAAATTTAGCTTTTAAAAAAGCTGTTGCGTTAGAATCAAAGTTTAACTCTCCTCCTCGCTCTGATCTCAAAGTGTCAGCAGTGACAAAACAACACACTCCTCTCTCTCCATCTGCACAGGAGAAAGTGAAAGTGTCTGCTTGTATGGCTCACTTCCTTCCTGCCTAAACAGCATGTGACTTACAGTACTGTAAGCCATGTGATGTGCCGGGGGAGCTGCCAAATCTGAAACACCAAGTGGATCACTTAGAATCATAATGAGGAACGCAAAGTCCATTAAAAACAATGACTTCGCCTTACTTCGACGCCAGTCCACCTTAATACTATGTGGTAATGACAAGGCAGAGAGCACTTTGCATTGCCCACCCCACGTAACGGAGTGGCAATGTGAAGTGCCCACTTCGCGTTCACTTCGCCGGCGGAATTTAAATTCGCTGCATCTCTACTGAAGTGTTGATACCGCCAGTTACTTGCATCTTCCAAGCCTTCCTAGACACTGGCTCAGTGCCCCTTGAGTGGAAAACTGCTATAATAGTCTCTATTTTAAAAAAAATGGCCAAAGACAAAACCTGATAATTTTAGGCCAATAAGTTTAACCTCTCTTCTGGGGAAAATCTTTGAGGGGTTGGTCAAAGACTTAATATCAGACTTCCTAAAAACTCAAGGATTAGTAGACATGGCTCAGCATGGGTTTACAAAATCGAGATCCTGCCAAACGAAGCTTTTGGCCTTTTATGAGAATGTCAGTAGGGAGCTAGACATTGGGAATTCTGTGGATATGGTTTATATGGACTTAGAGAAAGCTTTCGATAAATTACCCCACATGGAACTTTTAAATATGTTAGAGGACAGTAACCTGAACCAAAATGTTTGTAACTGAGTCTCAGCATGGTTGCAGGGGCTTAAACAAAGGGTTACCATAGGTGGAGTGCTTTCAGACTGGGCACCAATCACTAGTGAGGTTCCCCAGGGCTCTGTTCTAGGGCCTAGTCCCTTTAATATCTATATATTCTCCCTTAGACTACATAACCCTAACATATGGTTATATAAATTTGCAGAGGACTGCAGAATTGGGACAGTGGTGAACGATCAAGTAGATACTATATCCCTTCAGAATGCTATCAATGAGATTTTGGAGTGGACAGTAACAAACAAACTTATCCTGAATATGGGCAAATGCAAGGTTATGCATTTCGGTAAACATAATGCTAAAACCTTGTATAAGCTTGCTAACGACATGCTCACAGTCACTCACGAGGAAAGTGACCTGGGGATTTGGGTGAATGGAGATCTAAAGCTCGGGACCCATTGTAGGGCACAAGTGAGGAATGCAAATCAGAACTTAAATTGTATACTTAGGCATATAGCTAGTAGTGATGATAAGGTACTCATGCCACTCTATGTAGCTTTGGAGAGGCCCCATCTGGAATATTGCACCCAGGTTTGGTCGCCACAGAATAGGGAAGATATCACCAGACCAGAGCGCATTCAGAGAAGATTTCCTAAATCTATAAAGGGTTTAAATGATTTACCATACGAAGCAAGATTATCATCCCTCAACTTGTATTCCCTTTTTTATGGAAGGTTTAGGGGAGATTTGTGTTTCGTATACAGAATAATGGGAGATGAAAACCTTCAGAGAGAGGTCAGTCTCCAGCCTAAGATTAACTGGTGAAGTTGTAAGAGACATGATAGGCAACTTGTCCATTTTAAATGGAACTGTAACCTAAGGAAGAGCTGGTTTAGTCAAAGGGTTGTGGTACCCTGGAATGCGCTTCCTTCAGTACTCGTGGAGAGCCCGAGTATGAATAACTTCAAAGTTAACTTTGATCGACACTTCAGCAAAATAAATACTCAATTTTAAATTTGGTATTTGGCAAGCAATTATGGATGCAAGTCTGCCAGCTTGAAATTACCTATGAAGCTCATGCAGTCAGAGGAACTATTTTTTGTGAAATACACCAATAATTTCACTTTTTCTAGTATGCAAACCTCTTTTGTTGAAAAATGTATTTAAAAGTTTATATGATAAACGTCAGACATCATACAAACGTAACAGGAGAGAGTGCAACCTCTTAAGATGGAAGTACAGAACAATTAATAAACATAGCAACATACAAAATATTGGTCTCTCCATGTACAAGGATCTGCTACTAATGATGAAGAAATAAAGTCCAGTATAATGAGCACATAGACCTACTCTGCTCTCGCCAGTTCTGGAACCATAATATTCTTTGCTGTGCTCCCATACACCTCACAGGAGAGATGAAAACAAACACTGGGAGGGCTGAAGAGGTCTGGAGAGAAAGCCCAGCAATTTTATAGAAGTCCTGGGCTCAAATATATTCTACAACACCCTATCATATCCTGCATATATTATGCACTACAGGGGTAGAGACATGACAATAAAGAACAGTTATAAATTCCACATACTGAGTTGTGCTTTTTGCACCAAAACATATTCATAACATCAATTCAGGAGAGAAAACTGTACTATATAAAAGAGTCCAGATTAAACATTGTGGGGTGACAGACCTTTCCACTCTTTTTGTTAAACTAATTAACAGTGGCATAACTCAATGTATTGTCAAACTAAGATAACCATCTCAACAGATGTCTTATGCTCTCAGATATTTAACTTACTGTGAAAAGGGCACAGTTTACAATACCCCCAGCCCAGTGTTCAAGTGTCCTCCATATGTTCTTGGCGTGCTGCTAAAACCATAGAAATGAGCTTTTCTGCAAATAATGCCACTACTGTAGGGTCCATAAATATGTAAGATTTCTTCTGGTGGAGGATTGGCAGTCTGGCAGGGAATAGCATCTGGGCCTCAATCCATATTCCAGCAGTGATTTCTTTATCTGTTGCAATTCATTTTTCTTTGCTTAGGTGTGGGAGGTGATGTCAGGGAAAAGTGTGATTCTGCTGCCTTCCCATAGTATGTTTCCCTTAGACTGGGCTGCTTGCAAGAGAGGGATACGAGCATCCGGACATGAGAGTGTGATACTGGCTGTATACAGCCATTGAACTCTATCCCCACATGGTCTCTTTCTCATGGGGACTGCAAAAGCTTTTACAATTTTAAGCACTGAGTCCAGTGGTAAGAGGTATAGGTCAGTAAAACTGAATCTTTTAACAACTGTTAAAAGTTTAGTTTTGCTGATAAATGTGGAGGGGAAGCCGTAAATGTGCACATTTGATTATCTGGAGGCATTTTGCAAAGTCTCCACTTTTATTTTCAGAAATTGCAGATCTTTCACCACTGTGGCATTGAACGTTCCTTGCTGCTCACACTCTCTGGCTATCGTTTAGCACTGTGGAGTCTTCAGTAATCTGATTCTTGTAGTGAGCAAGTTTACAGTAGCTTACACATAAGGCAGACTTTTATTTGTTTTGTCTTCCATCACCTGTAACTTGCTCAACATTGCCATAATCTGCATGACAGAGATATCGGTTTGACCCAGACTGCCATGCTGAGAAGACCATGGACCTTTCATGGAGAGTGATGCTGAAAGATACTAGAAATACCAATAGTCATAGCACTCACCAATCGTACAAATGGCAGTGGGCATAAACAAAGAGTCCTGTATTTCAGTTCAAAGAAGAACAATTTCTTCATTTATTATATTCACCACACAGTTCACATGGTTTGAAGAAATACTGTGCATATGTAGAGTACCATGTAGGTGGAATTCTCCTCTCCTACAAGGCACCCGTGTTCCCATTCCACAGTGTTCATGCCTCCAGAGGCTCTCTTGCAAGCTAAATACTACACTAAAAT
Organism: Neoceratodus forsteri; assembly: GCA_016271365.2. NCBI lineage: Eukaryota > Metazoa > Chordata > Ceratodontiformes > Ceratodontidae > Neoceratodus > Neoceratodus forsteri. The sequence continues at coordinate 80,117,663 of CM028137.1, forward strand.
GTAGCTACACTGGAGTAGAAAACCTGAAAAAAAAAAACAAATATATTGATTTGATGACAGCACTTTCTCTGGCATTCATGACTCCTCTCATCACTTGGACCAGCCAATACAGATACTTTACATCCATCCATAACTCCAAATACAAAAGCCATTCCACTCATCTGTACATACTGTAGCACTGACCAGCCTAGAGATGTTCCAATATGCTGTATATAAGTATAGTGCCACATGCCAGTATAGAACAGCATGATTTTTTTTTTAAATTTATTTAGTTGTTTAACCAGGTATAGCACACTAAGCTGATAGCTTTTTTACAGGAGCGACCTGGCAGGAGCAATATTAATACTGTATATGATTTCATTACCTGAAAATTACAGTATACTATGAATTGCAAGCCTTAACCTCGAATATCTTGCCCAAAAATTTGAATTGTGGATGGTCAGTCCCACACAAACAAGAATCCAGTTGTCTGTCAGTAGTATTTGATGAATTTTAACTGTTGTTAATTTTCTGAGTTATTCCATGTGCCTTGTGTTAGTTCACTGTTTTGTGGCAAGGCAGTGCAAGGCAATGCAATTTTATTTGTGTGACAGCCAATCACAAGGCTCTGGGTCCCTCACAACAAACACAACAATGTAACAGTTTAAGATCAATAAATTGTAACAGTTTAAACAATATGTCACAAATCCAGGCCTACGGCAAAGTGATATTGTAAATAAAATTTAGTTTGCTTTCTCACATTTGATGTTCCTGTCAGGGACTGCTATAGCAGTTCTGCATCACAGACAAAAATGGCAGAATATGCAATATTGTAATAACTACATTATGGTTGTCCAGTGAAATACCAAGGAAATACTGTACCTCATTGCAAACCCACTTAGCAGGCACAAGGATAAAATGACATACAAGAAAACAAATCAAATGATGTCACACAGTAGCAAGGTTTGCTTTACTATATATTGATTTATAAAGAACTGCATTAAGAATGAATATAACTGGAGCTGACCTGATGATGCAGCAGTGAGAGGAGGTATGAACATAATAAAGAAAATGCCAACTGAATCCTCTGCCTGCCAGCAGTATCCAGCTCAGTGTTCTTCCTCCCAGTCCCAAGGAAGACACTGGGAGGACCTCAGCCAGGAGTGTCTGGCTAATGAGTAGATATTATTAAAGAGCAGAAGATACTGTAGGACCCTGCTATGGGGGTACAACCCAAGGCTGTAAAGCATCAGTATATCAAACATGCCCCATGATCTCAGTGGGCATTGATCAGGGAGAGGTCCAAGGATGGGCAGGTATTACTGTCAGTAGATGAAAGAGGTTTTGGTTGTTGGGTCTGTTAGATAAAGGGAATAAAAGAAATGAATGAGTTTAATTTAGTCTGGTGAATTTATACATTTGCATAGAGTTAGGCATATCTTGGCTTGGGTTGACATGTACTGTTTACAGAAAAAATATATTGTCAGATGTTCACAAGTAACGGGTGTGTTTTTGAAATGTATTGATTACAGCAGACATAGGTTAGTTCTGATAAAAAATTACTGGTTTAAAAAATGTATTGGCTTCTACAAACATATGCAGTAGTTATTTAAATAAAAAAACTACATTGGTAGAATTAAATATGCATTAGTTAATATACAAATGCAACATTTTGAATTAAAATGCATTTTTTATACAATGAAAGGTTATAGTTTTATTTGAAATATATACAGTATCACTAGCTTAGTTTAATTTAAAATGGCAAAATTAATGTTCTATCATCTTTATTCCCTTTTATTCCCTTTAAATAAGTTGGGGTTCTTTTGAATTTAAGACACTATATAGACTAATACTGTATTAGATTGTATGGTAATGTAAATGCATAATATGAGATAGAGAGGAATACCATATGACTGTCTCTGTGATATATTTACCCACACATGAGGAAGACTAAATTCATAACTGGCATGGACACACTTGAGTTGTGTATCCATATACAATGGGCAGGTATAAGTTAGAAGGGTATGATTCCATGGAGGTACTCAGATGATCTCCAGCTGAACAGATTGTGTGCATAAGCCCCTACAACAGCTCTGATGGACAGATACTGTCTATAATACTCAGTTACACCATAATGCACAAACAGGAAGATGCTGATGTTCCCCTCCTCCAATTCAACTAATGTTCTGAGATATTGATGAAGGTGGCATCAAATGCCAGGAACCCACTGCTTTATCTGTGTGATGATTCTCCCCCCTTCACTGAATGGTATGGGGCATATAAGCACTGGCTGTGAAGAATGGTTATAAAGTTTTCAAGTAGCTGGTGAGGGATTTGAAAGGAGCTATGATGAAGTGGACACTTCAAAAACATATCTAATTAATTTCACAAAATGTTTAATAAACAACGTTGCCAGTTCACAGCAGCATTTTATTTTTGCACAGCTTTATTTAGCATGTCTACAACAGTTGGAAGAAAGTTGTTTTAATTTCCTGACTTTATTGACTATTAATATTTTAAAGATTAGATTTGGTATTTCATTGATTTATAAGTAGAGTTATTTTTTTTTTATCTCCAGTGATTTATCAAAAATACGCAGTTCATTACACATCCAGATAATGCAGCACATGAAAGGTAAGGAATATGAGGGAGGTATTGACGTTCCATATGTTAAACATCATGACTAGCAACTTTTAAAGGCCATAGAAGGTATAGTAATTGGGGCATTGTAAAGATCACCGGTGAGGTCAGTTTTGGGCTCCATACTTGAAACAGACTATGACAAGGACAGGAGGTTCAAATGACTAAGATAATAAAAGGATTGGACATAAGAAAATGTAATATATATCACAGCTATCACCAAAACATGATGGAATAATAACAACATATGGAACAGGGATATTAAATGATAGAGACTGCTCCATAAAGACAGAGTTGATAGAAGTGGTGGGGCATAACAATTTACTTTAGAGATGAAATCTTACACAATAAGGTAATACATAATGATCAAAAAGAAGGTCCACTAGAAATCCTATTGATTGAGATTTTCAGGAAAGAAAACAAGAACATGAGTGATGGTATCTGTTATAGACCACCAGATAGCAAGGGACAAGAATACCAGGAACTATTAAATAATATTTCTAGTATGGCCCTGAGAAATGATGTAATCCTAATGGGAGATTGTAATCTGTCAGGCATTAACTGGAGTAAGTTATCAGCCTCCAATCAAATGTAACAACTGTTTTTAAACACCCTGATTGAAAATGGCCTACACCAGATAGTCAGGAACCCACCAGAAACAATAACATATTATACATAGTCTTAACAGACATGATTGATAGCACAAGAGATGTTAGAATATTCGGCTCACTATATAATCTCCTTTAACATCAATATTCAGATGAAGGCTATTAAGGGAAAAACAATTGTTAATAACTATGAAAGTACAAACTTTCACTCCATTGGTAACCAGTTGGAAGGATGGAACTGGGAGAGAACTTGTGACATGACCAAAGTGACCCCTTTTGGACAGACATTAAAATAAACTAATAGGCCTGGAACACAGGTATGTCCCAAACAAAAAAATTTACAACATAAAAGGTATCGTCCAGAAGTAGTTCTCCGGGGAAACAAACAAAAATTCGCCAAAACAATTTGTATATAAGGCATTGAAGAAAGAAAATAATACATACAAAAAAATTTAATAAATACAAAAAGGATAATTAGTAAATGATTCATAAAAATTAAAAAAAATAAATTAGAATTTAAAATATCCCACATGAAGGCTAATGGGAAGGCCTGTTTTGCCTACATACAGTAAATAACAAAATCGTGGATAGGTCTGGGTGCCACTAAAAAGGGGTAACAGAGAAATATCAGAACCAAAAGAAATGGTAATGGTTTTCAATACATATTTCTGCTCAGTGTACAACAAAAAGGATGCACAGATGTGCAGCAAAGAAGAACGTAAAGAATATGTGAACAATAATCAGGCTGCAATGGGTAATATAAAAATAATTATAAAATGGGTAGAAAATGTCCTGTGTTTTGATTGGCTAAGAGGTACCATTTGCCATGTCCTTATCAGAACATATACTGGCAACTGGCACTACGTATGCCAACTAAAACGCAGCACATTCTAAAATCAATGTATCCAACGGCTATCCCGCCGAAGCTCCAAGCATGTCATGGTATCGTAAGAGCTACAGCGGGAGAGCAGTGCCACCAACAGAGATTGTTTCTGTCCCTGTCCCACCCCTCCACCGAACAACAGTTAAAGTTTAAATCATCACTACCTTTCAGTGCTACTGTTTCTGCACTCAGTTCCACAGCTGTCGCAAGGGCTATTCAAATGGTCCAAGGCTCCTCGGTACCAGCAGCTCCACACACGCATATGCGAACACCTAGCAGCTCCAGCACTCTGATCTCCGATTACGAGTCCCCCCCCCCATATGAAGCCACGTACAGTAATTAAATGTTTCTTCTTAACTGTACCGGCATCTAGTGCACATTACCAACCCAACCACAATACAAAGCCGACCGCAAAACCGGAAATGTGTTGCTCAGACGCAGCTCAGCCAGTGGTTGGCGGCATCTGTAATCGCTCTTCCGTCTCCCCAAAATGTACCACCAGAAAATAGTGGCACTAACAGGCACAGAAGCAAACCTCCTAAAATAAAATGGCACAAATATGAAAATAATTAAATTCAAGCCGTAATCGCAAACTGGAACTGGCTCAACTGGATACGGAAGCTACCAACGGGTCAGACATGTTCACTTCCCACCTGTTCCCACTGAAATCTGGTCATGTCATACTCAGGACAAAACACAGCCTGATAATTACATGAAATACAACAAAATCTAAAAATAAAATGTGTGTTGGAGGGGCAGACACCAATGCCTCTAGTGCCTTCCTTTGTATATCTTTACAAATACTGTTCAAAGACAGGGACTATTTTTCTATTTTTTATTTATATTAGAACTCTTTTTAAACTTTTTTTTTAAATATTTTTTGCAGAGGGACCCATTTTATAAGTGGAATAAGACACTAAAGGTGGAGTTATGGCCTGATAAGAGACTTCCCAAGTGCTAGGCGACGGCCAGCTTACCGTGCCTCATTACGCACCTGGGGCGTGTCTTTATCAGGCCATAAACCACACCTTGTCATGTCTTATTCCTCACGATAAGGGAGGTTGAGTACAACTTGAACAAATAAACATGCCAGCCGGGTGGTGCTGAGGGTTGAGGCACTAGATGCCTTACCTCATTCAACACCGGTGACCTGGGTTTGGGAACAACTGCAGGTTGTCAGGGTGCCAGCATGGCAGCAGGAGAAGTGGGATTGAGCAAGCCATCAGGCTGCTTTTCTCTCCCAGGTTTGCTTGGGGTGGGTTGTCACCCATCCTGTAGTTCCATCCTCATCAGGTGGAGGTCTGGTGGGGGTAATGTAGGTGGGTGGGGGTAGCAGTATAGGTGGGTGGAAGGGGCTGAGCTGGCTTCCAGTGTGCATGCGCAGCTCCATGTGCATGTGCGGCCATGTGCCGGGACCGGGGGGGGGGATGCGGGGAGAAAAACAGAATGCCTATAAAAATCTATATGAAAAAAAATAAACATAACAAAATCCACAGGACCAGACAACTGCAGCCAATGCTGATGAAAGAGACTAAAGAATGGATAGCAATACCACTGGCTTCATTTTTTTTAACATGTCCACTGAGACTGGGAAGGTGCCAGATGACTGGATAAGGACAGTGGTGATACCAATTCATAAATAAGGAGATAGATTAAACCCATCTAATTACAGACCCACAAGCCTTGCATCACTATCATGTAAAATAAAGGAAACATTAATAATGAACATGATATAATTAGATGAAAAAATAAAACTATAAGAGATATACACCAGCATGGGTTTAGACAAAAATAGGTCATGTGCCACAAATCTGCTTGTATTCTATGAAAAAGTGAACCAGGCAATAAATAGAAAATAATCAGTTGATATTATTTACCTTGATTTCCAAAGGCTTTCAATGAAGTACCACACAATGTGTTGGTAAAGAAACTACACAAACTGGGAATTATTAAAACACTAATAAACTGGATCAAACAATTGCTCTATAACAGAATGCAGGCCATTAGAATTAGAAGCAATTTCTCTGAACTGGGTGAAGTGACAAGCGTGGTACCTCAGGGCTCGGTGCTGGGGCCTGTCTTGTTCAGCCTATTTATTTCTGATTTGGAAAAAGCAACTACAAATTAAGTAGTTCAATTTGTCGATGATTCAAAACTAGGGGCGGTAGTAAAAAAATTAATGAACAGATAGCTACTCTAAAAATAGATCTAAAGACAATTGAACAATGGGCACACAAAAATTGTATGACCTTCAACCCTGAGAAATGTGTTGTTCTACATTTGGATAAAAACAATACATACTATATAACACATATAGTTTGATGGGCAATACCGTTAAGCACGTAGAATCTGAGAATCACTTGGAAGTCCTCATAAGTAAAGACCTCAGTTTCAGTGATCACTGTAATAAAGTCATTGCTAAAGCCACTGCAGTCCTACAATGTATTAAAATGCATTCATTTCAAGAGACAAAAACTGCATTTGCACCTTATATACTACGGGTGGGATATTCAGAAATGCACCAGAGGCAGCCACAACAGCTGCGCAGCGCAAGTACACTGAGCCAGTGTGCACTCAACGCGATATTCAAAGGTTATGCACAATGGCAAGTGACAGCGTGAGATGGCTGAATATTGCAGGGATGCTCCATAGCACAACAAGGGCTGTGCCAGGGAGTAAGTCAGCAGGTGCCATCGCGCAACCTGAGCTGCACAAAAGAGCAAGTCAGCAAGTGCAATAGTGCAACCTGGGCTGCACAAGGGTCAGAGGCACATGGGCCAGGACACAGGGCAACAGACACAGTGGGGCACATGCCACAAGAGCAGGACAGACCACCACCAGGTTGCAGAGGATGCCAGGAGAGAGGCATGGCAGGTGCATGGCCACAGGCCCTGACCATGCGCACCACAGCAGTGCATGGAGGTGGTGTGGCACCAATGTCCACTGGCAATCAGCCATGAGCAGCACCCACAGGATGGCACAGGACACGCCACCTGGAACATAGCTGACAACACAGATGCCAACAGCACACAACACACACACCACACAATCCGAGCAGGGTGCACACGTATGCCCCAGGGCACACACACCAACCACTGGGCACAGACCACCAGGCACAAACCCCTGTCTACCCCGACTTACCACATGGCCACCATGCCCACCACTGCAGCATGGCTCCATACACCATCTGCAAAGCAGACACAGATAGCTAACAAAATAAATGCGTATTAAAATAAACCATCAAAAACTATATACAGATGTACAGGGAGCAGGGAACGGGGAGACCACAAACAAGATGGTAGGCTGGAGAAGTGAGGCAGGGGGACAGAGGACATAGCTAGGCTAGGGTACAAGGGAGGAAAGGGAGGGGGGTCAGGGGAAGGGAAGGTGTTGCAGGCCAACAGGCTCCACATGCATCCACGCCCTACTGGCACGTGTTTCACTGTCTCCTCCACAGCCTGCACAGGGCCTGCCTGATGATATGCGCCACCTGTAGTGTGGCCATGGTGACCCTCAGTATCCGCTCCAGGAGCCTGGTGTTCACATCCACCTAGGACAAAGGAGGAGACATGGATGAGTGCATGCCCATATGACTGTAACCCATTCACCATGTGCAGCCAACAGCGGTGACATGTGCCCTGTAGATGGCACACAGCCAGCCGCAGCATGCATGCCCACACGAGCCACCACCCTGACCATCCACAGCCACGCACAGCACTGCACACCAACACCACCCATGTGCAGCACACCACAACTATGGTGGCCAGGCAACAGGGATATGCATCAGGATGACAGTGGCATGGCTGGAACCCGGGTGCACCCACAACCCACCTGCAGCAGTCACACACACTTGTGAAGGCCATGGCATGGTGCAATGGGCCCCGCCGGCGTTGCACAGCTGTAATGGCTATGTACACAGGGGGCTGTGGCCCACCCCCCTGAAACTCTGACTGAGTGCCTACCTGCATGCTGCAGTACAACTGGCACCTGACTGGCAGCGCCTCCCACACATCCAGCATCCCATGCGTGTGCACCAGCATTGACCTGCCCACATCCGGCAGTGGCACCTGCCATCCTGGCTCTTTGCCTATCCTCAGAGCCTAGTAGGGAGACAGTAAGAGGCAAACATCAGCACTTGGCAACAACCCACGTGCCCCACCTCCCTCCAGCACAGTACACCCCCTGGCCCTGCACAGTGGCGGTGCGTGGCACAGCACACCCATGGTGCGCTGCCATGGCCAGCAGAGTGCACAGCCACAGCCCCCCCACAGTACGGTGTGACACCCTGCTGGCCCTCCACAGAACATCAACATGGCACAGACGTGGAAAAGTGCACTCATCTGGCAGTGGCATGGCGCCCCTCCGGACGCGTGCCAACAGTGACCTCAGCCAGTCAGGATCCCTTTGCCACAGGTCCTCATATAGGTGGCAGCACTGCTCCCCACTTTGCTGGGCCCCAGTGGCCTCCTCCAACCTCTCGGCCACCTCCTGTCACACATCGGTGCGAGGCCGGTCCAGGGGCACCTGCCCATACATTGAGCCAAGATATGGCTCCACCAGTGCCACCAGGTTCACCATCTCAACCTGGCTCCAATTTGGTGCCCTCGCTGTGCTACGGCATGGCATGCTCCTATCTGAACTGGTAATCCAAAATGGCGACCTGTAGTGCACGAGCTACACATGCTGTGGGTGCACGACTCGCTTGGCGATGAGCTGCCATCCCCAATCGCGCATGCCTCTGTGCTGCACGATACAGCTGGGGTAGCACTGGCACATGCTGCAGGCACCCGTAGGGTCAAAGGACACTCGTACGGTCAATGGTCGGCATGCACACCATGCACTACAGCTCGATAGGGAACACCATGCATGGTGCACAAGAGGGTCTCGTGTGCCCGACGGTCCATATGCCAATGGTGCATGGGTGCCATAGGACATACAGTGCACGAGTGCCACATGCCCAATAGCAGCAGAGCGCTGTACTGCATATGGCACACTGTGCGTAGGATGCGCCACTGATGTATGTGACGTCAGTGCATGCATGAGCACTGTCAGGCCTACTGCGCACGTCATACAGTTGCGCCATAGCTTGTGCATACACAACTCCAATGCACCATGCGCAATTCCACAATATTCAGCAGGAATATGCAGATGGACTGATCAGCATATCCACGGCACATAGGAGGCATTTGCATCTCCTTACAGTTGCGCATTCCTTAATTTGCATGCAATGTGTTATAAAGGCACCATGGGACTGCACAGGCACCAGACCAGTATTGCATCCTTCAGAAGTAAGACACCAGGCAGTGGGCATGTCGGGACAGTGGATTGGGGGGGTGATGTGTGTGGCAGCCATCACTAACCACATGTCCATACCCACAGGAATGAGCATGTCAGAACATGAGGAGGTTGAGGAGCAGGGGCCTGCACAGAAGCGCAGGCCCAACTTCACAAGGTCAGAGAGTAATGCCCTCTTCGATGCATACCTGGACCAGGAGCCCCTACTGAGTGGCTCAACAGGTACCCCGCAGGCCACGGCGGCTACATGGGAGGGAGTGGCCAGGGCTGTGAACCAGCAGGGCAGCCATCAGAGGTCAGCACAGGAGTGCAAAAAGAAGGTGGGCACAGACTGGAGGAAGATAAGAGATAAGGTGGCTGCCATCCAGGCCGCACTTGCCACCATGGGTGGTGAACAGCCAGAAGTGCCACAGCTGACACCGCAGGAGGAGCTGGTGGCAGCGTCCATGCAGCGCAGCACTGTTGAGGGTGTTCCTGGTGGTGGATTCCAGATGGGCGGCAGCCCATCACTGCATGGTAGGAACAGCGGCACATGGGGAAGGGTGGCAGCAGGGCAGGGGTGCCAGGGGTGTGTGGCAGTGGCACTAATGTGTATGTGTTCCTTTACAGATCCAGAGTGCCTGCATGCAGCAACAGGGGTGGGGGTGACCACCATGGTGGCAATCCTGGATCTGGAGGACTGTCCATCCACCTCCACTGGTGTCCGGGGTCCAGACCGCTGCCAGCCCATCCCCACTGTCTGACCGGATGCCTGTGGCATGGTTGCGGATAAGGCCCTAGCAGTGTTTCAGCAGGATGCCAGCCATGGTGTCCAGTATGCTGAGACACAGATCGGGTTGGGGTCTGGGACCGATGACGACGTGACTGTTATCCTGGACAGTGGTGATGCCAATCAGAGGGAGGCGTCCATACTATGCACCCGACACGGTAGCGCAGATGGTGCCCTGTTAGCAGTTGTCCACCCACAGGCTGCAATTCCCGGTGAGGTGGTGGGTGACATCGGTGTGGCGAAGTCCATATTGTGTGGCAGTGGAGGTGGTGCAGCCGCCCCTGTGCCATTATGCACACAACAGCCGGAGAAGCAGCAGAGGCAGCTGGATGGGGCCGTGAGGGGGCTGGGTACAGAGGCTGCTGTCATTGCACTGCAGACTGTACAGGCCCAAGGTGGCCCCGCTGTGCAGCCCCCAACTGCATGGGGGGCCGTGCTGCGGGGTCACGCAACTCCCGTGGGTCGGCACAATGCCTATGCCCCCCAGGGTGCCGACCCTCAGACTGAGCACACTCATCTGCTTCAGGCATCCATGGAGCAACAGATGCTGGTCGTGGCAGGGTTGCGTGCACTCCACACAGAGCTGCACCAGTCAGCAGGGAGGCGTGACCAGGACTATGACCAGCTCCTGGCTGAGGCCACATGCATGCGGAAGGACATGACTGCAGCCCTGGATTGATTTACCACTGCAGTCACGGCTGGCCTAGCACCAATGGTCACTCTGGTGCATGGCCATCTGCCACAGTTACCACGGAAAGCATTCTCCACCCCTCAGTCCCGGCATCATGCAACCCCACCATTGTCAATGCTGGGATCCACTGTGGGCATTCTGGGCACGCCTGGAGTGGGCCTCTTCAGGGGCCTGCAGACCCCTGCGAGGGAACGGTCATGTTCCCGCAGTGACACATCTGGGGGAATATGTATAACACCCCCTGTGGCTGTTGCACAGCCTGCTTCTGCTGGGCAGTTTGGGCGGGGCCGTCCATGTGTCTGCAGCGGCTGTGCAACTGCACGGCAGTCATGATCCCCCACCCTCCATGTCCCCTGCCTGCCGCAGCCCTGTGTGCACATTGCTGTGGTGCGTGCGTGTGCATACCAGGATCATGTTATCCATGGTCCACTCAACATGCCTGCCTTGTGCACACCTACCCAGCCACTGACCACTGTGGCATGTGCATGATGATACCAACACAACACAGGCCACCACTGTGCACTGGTGTTCAGCATCTGACACGTGCCCATTGGCGGCATCTGGGTGTGCGAGTGTGGGTGCTCATGTACATGTGTGTGTGGGTGGGGTCTGCAGAGCCGTACAGGGTGCTTTGACGGAGTCCTGTCCCATGCCCATCCATGCTGCTCTCTGGCCACGTCTGTTGTGGGGCCCAGCCATGCATGCCTGTATACTGTGCCCTGGTCCCTGGCACGTGTGTGTGGTCATGTTCACCTATTCACCTACCTGCATGCACCGTAGTGCTCCTCTGCAATCATGTCCCAGTGCTACTGGGCCCTCCTGTGCAGCCGGGGTTCTCTTTGCCCTGTGAGTGCTGCCCATCACCTCCTGGCCCGGCATCCATGTCATCCCCACTGCTGTTCCCCTCTTCGACCTCGACAGCTATCCCACAGTCTTTGGCCATGTTGTGTAGCACACAGCAGGCCAGGAATAGGCTGCAGGCCTTCAAGGAGCTGTACTGTAGGGCACCGCCAGACCTGTGCAGGCAACAGAACCATGCCTTCAGCAGCCCAAACACATGCTCAATGATGTTCCGTGTGCTGGCGTGTGCCTCGTTGTATCTCTCCTGCGCTGGGGGTCGATGGGCGCTGGTATGGGGAGAGCAGCCGGGGCCTGGGTGGGTATCCATTGTCACCTGTGTGGAGACATGTTGGGTTAGCATGGTGGTCTGTGTGGCTGCCCCCCTGCCTACCCAGCCAGACCCTCTTACATCCCCAGCATAGCATCTCCCCACACCCTGCCCTGTTGTGCCAGGCTGCCCATTCCAGCTGCATACTCACCTACTAGGTGGCCGGCAGGGATGTCCCCACTCTTGAACCTGTGGCACAGTACTGACTGATGCCAGATGAAGGCATCGTGTGCTCCACCAGGGTGTGTGGCACAGACATTGATTATGCACCTCTTGGCATCGCACACCACCTGGCAGTTGACACTGGGGTAGCCCTTCCTGTTGATGTAGGCCACCCCCTCCAGCAGGAGTTCCACAGGGTTGCACATATGCCTGGCATGCTAGGGGCCATCGATTGCACCCACATAGGCATCCACACACCACTCCTGTGATGGTGACCCTGCTGGTGGTGGACACTGCCTCCCACCCATCCAGGTTCTTCCACAGCCACTCCTCTGTCCGGGCTTGCAGGCTCACACTGTAATCGCTGCCCCCATGGATATCTCACACACACACACACACACACACACACACACACACACACGCTCACACACAGGCACAGTCAGGGTCACACTCCCTGTCCCACTGCCTGTTGTACCTCCTGCCTCTGTGCCTGTCTTGCACCCCTGCTGCTGTCCTGCCTGGCCACTGGCTCTCTCTCACTGTCTCTCTCTGTCTCTCTCTCTCTCTCTGTCTCTCACCCCTGCTCCCCAAGGTGCAAGTCACCGTCCCTTGCTTACCCCATCTTTTTATGGGCTCACCTTTGCTCTGCGCATGTCCCTGTTGCTCCGCGCTTGTGCCAACGGATTGCTGTTGAATATCCTATTGAGCAGCTTATTCATGGCTTTGCCTCCTGCACTTGCACATGATTCATTAGGGTTGTGCATTGAAGCACTGTGATTTTCGCCACACATTGTCTCCCGATGAATATTACTCTTTGGCACATTTCCGCTATTGCGCTGGCGCATCTCAGTTGCGCCATGCGCAACTGCTTTGAATATCCCACCCTACCTGTATAAGGCAACACTTGGATTACTGCTCATCAGTCTTGAGCCCTCATTTGAAAAGAGATATTGGTATCCTGGAGAGGGTGAAGCATAGGGCAACCATGATGGTAGCAGGGTTGAGGGACAGGACATTTGAGAATAGGTTAAAGGTGCTGGGGCTGTATACACTTGAAATGAGACATCAGCATGGTAATATGCTACAAATGCTAAAACTTTTGAGGGATAGGGAACTAATGGGAAGTCTAGGTCTAACATTACATTATAACAAGAACAATTCAAGCTGCCATAACTGACAAATTGTAATATAACACACAACAAGGAATACAGAAGAGGTTTTTCTATATACCGAGCAATAAAAAATTGGAACTTGCTTCCAAGAGAGGTGGTCTCGGTGTATTCCATAAATAAACTATACCTCTATCTAAAGGATTATTGGACCAGCCTTGGTGGAAGACAAGCCCAATGGGAGAGGAGAGGAGAGGAGAGGAGAGGAGAGAGGGGGACTTGAAACTAATGCTCAAGTAGGATAATATGTTCAAGTAAAAAAAAACACTTAGGACATGGGGTGGTGCTCTCCTATCAGTAAAAAGTCAAACCACAAAGAAGAAAGATCTCCCCACAATCCTCTCATAGCACAGCATGTCTCAAGTAAAAGGAGGTTTTTGTTTGAGTTCTGGAAACGTATCCTTTATTGAAAAATTAACCAGTCAGTTACCATCTCCACTAGTGGCATTGTTGCTAACAGTGTGAACAGAAGACCAAACCACTAAACCAATGTTTCATCTGAAAAAGACACACTTTCTGAAGGTAGCAGTCCCTCTAGCCTGGACTCTTTATGTATTTTAAAATTTAAAGGGACAGTAACATGGAAGTCGGGGTCTCAATCAAAGAAGTGGAATATTATTAACACCATTGAAAAATAATAAAAAGGGCAGACCTACAGCCACCAGATTCCTATCCCACAAACTCTGTAACCAACAAATACAAGCGCTTATTGTCCAGTTCTATGACACCTGAAAAGAACAATAAGTCTACAAACCTAGTGACCTCCTTGATGTACTCAAACAGTGCTATGAACAGTTTTACTCCATTTTCATCCATTAACAGCAATCAGGAATCGGGGACTACTGAAGTGTTGACTGACACATACAGAATTTTTTTTTTATGTTTGTTTTTACATTTACAGGATGCACAATTGTAAAGTGAACAGCATATAGCCAGAAGGCAGGCTACAGGAACTGCAGAACTTAGACACTGGTCTTATAGTACTTCTCTGCCACCTACCCCCTCCTTCCACCCAGAGTTTGCACAGGATAATAGGGAATGAGGCTGAGTGACAGCAGAGGCTTCCTGTGGGAACAGGAAGTGGTAATCGGCTAAGTCCTGCCTGAGAGAAAATAAAAAAATCTTCTTCCTGGGATACAGTGGTAGCCACAGACATTGCCAGCTATTTCCAGATATTTCACAAAATTTCTGAAGAGTTTTTCTCTGCTGCCCCTACTGTTTAAATGCAGAAAGCATCAGATATTTCTGGAAATATCACAGAAATTTCAGGACATAGCTGGCAGTGTCTGTGGCTGCTACTGTTTGTGCAGGGATACTCAACTGATCCCCAGTCTACAGAAAAAGGGACTAATCTGTGGAGGAGTCAGCTAACAAGAGCCACATTAAGGATCCAGAAGTAGACACAACTCCCAGGGAAACTGTATACATCAGGGAAGAAGCAAAATCATACAGGGAGATATGGATATTGGTGGCTGCCTCAGGTGTGGGGCACTCATTGGTAGAGGAATTCTCTGGAGATTTGTCCATGTGAGTTTTTTCCCTCCCATTCCACTCCCCACTCCTTCCCTACTGCTACCTAGCTGAGCAACCACTGTACCATTCACTCATTTCCAGCCATGATTAAAACCATTTACAGTCTGGCACCCACTTCCTCCACTGGCAGACTATTACATGGTTCCACCACATTATCTGTATATTTGAATTTCCTCACATCACTCTGACCCTCCCCCCCACTTTCCAGTCATGATTTCAGGTTCTTGACTCTGTACACCTACTAAGTAGTTCCACACAATTCACCTTGTTTATTCCCTTCAGGAAGTTGAAGGTCTTTATCTTATCCTCCCTCTCTTGCCTGGTCTCCAGTGAATACATGTTCAGTGCCTTGAGATAATCTTCTTATGATATGGCCTGTTGGCCCTGTCTTATCTTTGTCACCCTGCCTGACATCATCTCCAACCTGTCTTTGTCCTTCCTTGGGTGAGGACTCTAAAGCTGAGCACAGCATTCCAGGTGTGGCCTCACCAGTGACTTATTTAGAGGTAGTAGTACCTTCTTTTCTTGGTGTCAGTACCCCTTCCAATACATCACAGCATATTATTATTCTTACTATAGGCCTTGTTACACTGGCTAGAATGTTTGAAGGAATCACTAATGTTGACTCCCAGGTCTCTTTTCTCTGCCATAGTGCTTAGCTTAACTCCTACCATCCAGTACTTTCAGTGTTTTCTTTTTTTCTAGGTGCATAACCTTGCTTTTTTGACATTGAATGTTAACTTCCAAGAACTAGACCACCACTCAAGTCTTTGTAGATCCTCCTGCATCTCCTTGATCCCTTCATCATTATCTGCCCTACTGTAGAGCTTTGGCTCATCTGGAGACACAACCTGTCCCAGGATCTTGCTCTTGTGGGTGTCATTACACCTCTAGCCCCTCCACTTGGGTTAAGAGGCGGTGACACATGAGCAGAGATGGAGATGGGTGAAGGGGTTCATAAGTTACTGTGAGTGGTCCTGGTGAGGCTGTCTGATTTACAGGTGAGGAGGGCAAAGAAAAAATACAAAACAAAAACAAGTTTCTTTCTGCTGTTATGGACAATAATAGGATGGATGCTGGGTTCTAGTATCGCAAAACATCATGACTATCAACAACAACTTTGTTGTTGGCTGAATTGCTGAAAAACAGGATATAAATGAATGGTTATTGTACTTTAATTACATAGAAACTCTTTCCACCCAGATTAGATCCCAGTTAAAGAATTCTACCATACTCATTACCCAAAGTGTTATTATTTAAAAAGCTATTTCATAACAAGTTTAATGATCATCATCTTGACAATGATGTAATAATTCTGGGAGTGTTAAGTGTCTCCGATGGGCAGAACTTCCACAGACCTGCTTTCTGAATATTGTGTCAACCATTATTGTGGTTGCTGTTATTGCATTTAGTTTACAGATATATTTATAAAAGGATATAGAACAAGAAACCAAGTAACAAGTACTGACAGTGGCTTGCCATCAACAACTCCAAATATCTTTGAATGGACTCCTATTTGAGGGACCTCCGCGATTATGATTCTCTGCTGTGCTCTGCTACTGCTGGCAGGGACTGATGTCACCTACCAGACTAAAGAGACAGCATGTAAACTGCAGAGACAGAAAATGAAGGCATTTTTCAGGAGAGGAGACATCATAATTGGTGGGGTCGTCATGATTCATTACCAGAATCTGTATCCTGAGATTATGTTTACCAAGTATCCTGAGCCACAACGATGTAAAATGTAATTTTTAGAATTTCTTTCTGATGAAAACCAGCACTGGGATTCTCTCATGTGGATTTTCACTTTACTTTGAGCTCCAACAGTAATGTCAGTCTGTATTGTTGTTTTAGATTAAGTTGTGAAGATATTAAACTTCTGAGTCAGTAATATGTTGACTTCAGCTTAGGTAAAGCTTTCAGTGCCATTGATGCTGGAGAGTAAGTGACAAAAATAAGACTGCATGAATATTTTGGGCATGCTGTAAGCTAGGAACATATTGTGAGCAAACAATGTTAGAGACATAGAGTTCCAGGCTGGCATTCAATGACTCAGAGTTGTGCCAATTTGTTGGGGTGTGGTTGACCACTGAGCCACCTGGGCATTACAGTACAGGAAAGCAGGGATGTGAATACTACTGGACCACTGGGGAATCAGGAACATGATGGGCTGAACAGAGATGGGAAGTAGGAACACAGTGAGGTTAGATGCTTGTGAACACAAACAAAGAAAGGATGGAAGCAGGCAAGGGGCCTTCAAACAAAGGAAACAAAATGGTGCAATCATTACTGAGAGCTCACAAGTTAAAACATGTGCTAAACGTGCAGTAAATGTATTCCAATCCAATGAAATTCAACACAGGACAAAAGGTACAGTAAACCAGTCTCTAGTTTTGTGCCAGCTCAACCAATACAGAGCAAATTTAGCCATAACAATATGCAGTATATGCATTGGTATATGCTGTCTGGGCGTATGCTGCGTGTAGGCAGCAAACCCTGTTTGCCCATGTCAATTCAGTAAGCAATGCACCATAGATACAGAGGGTATCCCTCCTGCAAAATGTGCCAGCCTTTGTATATTAACAGGTTCTGGTGCCTGTGTAACATTATGGGTACAAACTTCCCATTTTGTACTATCCCAGCTCTGTCTGAGAATGTTGTTATGAAGACAATCTCAGTCAGCTGTCCATGAAGCATAGATAGTCAGCTATCCATAAAAAATGAATAGCTGGTTGTCTATGAAGAAATGGCTGTTTTCATTAAGCATGTCTCCTCAATGACATAGACATGATGGAGGCAGTCCAGAGGAGGGTAACTATTACGGTGCAGGGTCTGCAGCAGAAGCCATATGAAGAGAAACTAAAGGAGCTTAATATGTATACCCTTGAGGAAAAGAGGAAGAAGGAGGGCATGACACAAACTTTCAAGTACCTCAAGGGAATCAACAAAGTCCAAGAGGGTAGCATATTTCAGAAAACGAAATGTGCAAGAACAAGAGACACAATTTGAAGATAGAGGGGGGATGGGTCAGGGGCAATGTGAGGAATTATTTTTTCACAGAGAGGGTGGTGGACATATGGAATAGCCTTCCTGAGGAGGTCATGGAGTCACAAACAGTGGAGGAATTCAAGAATGCATGGGAAAGGCATAAGACAATTGTTGTGGTGGGTAGGAAGAAGTAGGCTGTTAGTTAACTAGGATCCGCAGCTTATCCCATCAGTAGGGAAATGGGCAGACTAAGTGGGCCAAACAGTCCTTATCTGCTGTCAAAGTCTATGTTTCTATGTTGTTGCCACAGTTATCTACAACAGTGGGGTTCGAGCAGGCTAACTTGGCAACCAAAATATGCCAGCATGCAATGACTACCATTTCTCATGGAGATCCAACTTTTATATGTATGATATATGATTTTTTTAATTGTCAGATCTCCCACTCTGGCAGGGGAAGTAATGGCATGTCTTATTGGTACTGCAGTCCGTCTCTGAGCCACCTGTTCTGGTGTGGAAATAATAATCAGCAGCCATGGTGCAGTGGAAAGATTTTGTAAAAAAAAAAATCACAAAAAAAGAACAATGCTGATTGATGATGGAGGTAGGAACCGGCAATCAGTGAGGTGACTTGGGCAGTGAGTGCAAGAAGTAGATAATGCCACTTGGAGACTTGATACTAGTTTATAGTCAGTTGCACAGTAGCTACAGTATTTTTCTCCACAATATATTCTAGTTGCGATAGTGGGGTAGTTTTCTTAATAACTAATTGTAAGTGCCAGTGGCTTTGCAGGTTGCACACTTGCATCTGAGGCTGGAAGAAAGGAAGGTTGTGGGTTTTAATCCTATACCAGAAACAAGGGGTAGCTTCCCAATACTGATACTGTACTGCAGCAGGAAGGGGGTGCTACAATCCTGAGGTGTCGTCTTTCAGATGAGACAATAAACTGAGATCTTGTCTGCCTTTTCTAGTGGCTGTTAAAGATCCTAAAGCATTTCACAAAAATCAATGGGGAATTTCTCTGACGTGCTGGACAAATTTCCCCCATTCACTAAAAATACAGCCAACAGCTTAATCTGGTTCTTCTTCAAGGTCAGTTGGCTTCTCTGTGTATCTCTCCCCACCTCTCCCCTCCTTCATGGTGAGGCTGAAAGTAGGCAGAATTGCCTAACCTTCTTTCCTGGTCAACAAAAATGAATTAAGTAAATAAATAACTCAATAATATATATTTTTAGTGCTTAATTGTTTTTGTATTTAAAGAAACATAAACCAAATAGGATTCATATGGATCTGAGAATGTTTCTGTACCATTGGAACATTTAGGAGCCTAGTAGAATCTTTGATACTGTTAGAGCCCTTTAAAGTTCTGTCAGTAGTTTTTGTGAGTTCTAAGTTGTCATGAAGTAAAAGGGTACATCTTGTTAGATGATTATAGGTATCCCTGTCATTTAAATCACAGTTTAGAGGCAGAACTCCATAGGACAATACACAACATGGAATAAATGACCCACTCACTAGTGAGAAATTCTAATACTTTTATTATCAAATTAAAACTATATACAGGAATCAAATATCACTCTAATCACACAGCACTACCAGTTCGTGACTGGCTTATTACTTCTTCAGGGCATTTACTCAGCTCTATGAGCAAATACTCATATATACAAATATATGCAGTATTTGTTGCAACAAACTGTGTTAATGCACAGGTTAGGGTTTCATATTATTATAAAAGACACAATTGTTAATATTTTATTTTTAAGGCTATATGCATATGGAATATGTATTGGATTTGCAGTATTGAGATTTGTAATATGCTCTATTCAGTTTACATTGTCTCCTATCCACCACTGCTGGTACAGAATCCATATATTTGGATACATTTTTAAATGCTGGCTTAGAACAAAGGTTCCATGTCATAACGGTGATCGCAGAATACTGATCATTGTTACAGTGAGTGAACATCACTGAAAATTAATTTTGGTAATGCACACTTGCAGCAAGAAGAAAAAGGGCACCTGAGACCTACAGGTTTTGTTTTCAATGGGGCTGTGGGGGCTTCGCCCTGCACCCCTATTTATGGATTCTCAACTCCAGGGAGTGTATGTCGAGGGGTTGTGAAAAACGTAAAAAATTGAAAGCTGCCTGCTGGCAAAAAAAAAAAAGAACATGCAGCACCGGACCCAAACCCTGCACCCTGCCCTCCCAGCTGATCACCTTCCCCACCATGCTAGCAGACCAGCTTCATGACTGCTCATCATACCCCCTACCACATGCCATACCTCCCCTGCCTCCCCTCCCAAGCATGTGTGCTTGCGCATATACACATGTACTTCCCCTCGACGTATGTTGCCCACCCCAGTATCC
The DNA here is from genome assembly GCA_016271365.2 of Neoceratodus forsteri. Lineage (NCBI taxonomy): Eukaryota > Metazoa > Chordata > Ceratodontiformes > Ceratodontidae > Neoceratodus > Neoceratodus forsteri. The sequence goes on from CM028137.1 coordinate 80,137,915, forward strand.
GGACACCCCCTGCTAGATAGCCCTAAACACAGGCACTGTAACTGAGTCACCATTTTTGTAGGCACAAAAGTGTGGTTGTCTTGTTCACTGGTTACCTAGAACAAATGGTCATGGAATTTATGAGGGGTAACAACATTTTTGTAATAATCTAACTAACTTGCCCTCTAATATATGTAAACTCAGTATAATCTCCTCATTAGGAAATAGCAACCATAATTCAGGGATCTTTACATTAGACAGAAGGAAATCTTGTTATGGCTAAGAGAGCTACAATTATAGTTATGCCAAGGGAGATTATATAAAAATTATTGCAGCACTATAAGAATTTGATTGGGTATCACTATTGGATGACCTTACACTAAATTAAAAGTGGGTTATACTGAAATCAATAGTAAATAAGCTTGAAAGTTTATACATTCCACTAAAAAAACAAGAAATAGCAAGGGTAAATTATCACCATGGTATACTCATAAAATTAATAAACAGAGGAAAAGGACAGAAAAAACATTCAGGATTTTCTAAAAGTCACCAATAGAACAAAACAGAATAGAATATTCAAGGGAATTAAAGAAAACTAAGGACTTGATTAGAAATGAGAGAAGAAAGCTAGAGTTTATACTATCAGTGACTAAAGATAATAAAGCATTCTATACATATATAAATTATAACAAAAAATGACAATGCCATAACTTCAGTGACAGAAACCGGGATTGAAATCAAGGATAAAGAACAAATTGCAAATGCCTTCAACAGATTTGTTTGTATTTGTATTTACAGACAAGGCTAATAAAAAAATTCAAATAGTACATGAAACTAATTATGAGGAAATTACAATAGAAGAAGTTAAAACTGCAGTAAATGCACTGAAAATCAAATCAGTGGCAGGACCAGATGATGTTAATTCATACTTCTTAAAGAAAATCATTAAGCAAATAAAATTCCCATTGCAGATTATTTTTAACAAATCATATAAGGAAGGGAGACTTCCAGATGACTGGAGAAAGGCTAACGCGGTACCAATTTACAAAAAGGGTAGTAGGAATGACACGGGAAACTGTTGGCCATTAGTTTAATTTCAGTGGCATGTAAAACTATGGAAAGAATACTTAAAGAAAGGTTGGACAAGGAAATATGGGATTAAGGCTTAATAGATCAAACACAACATGGTTTTAAAGCAGGGCATTCGTGTCCAACCAATCTTATCCGCTTGTAGGAAAGCATTAGCATTAGTATTGATAGGGTTATACCAGTGGACGTAATGTTCCTCAACTTTCAAAGGCTTTTGATCCGCTGTAGTCTCACACACTCATCTGATCTAGAAGAGGAAAGGTTTGGGAATAAACACTTACTTTATTAGATGGGTTGAAGACTGACTAACAGATAGGTCACAAATAATGAAACTGTGCAAAATAACATCAAATGAGATACCCACCATAAGTGGTGTTCCAAAGGGATCAGTCCTGGGACCGTCCCTGTTCGGGATATTCATCAGTGATTTGCATAACCATGTCAAAAGTCATGTGACCAAATTTGCTGATGACTCAAAGATTAGCTTTGAGGTTGATACTCTTAACAAAATAAACATCTTAATAAAAGACCGGAAACACATTGAAATGTGGGCACAGAAAAACAATTAGGCATTCAATGCAAGAAAATGTTGAGAGATTCTTTTGGGATTGAATAATCCAATGACAAACTATGCAATAAATGGTGCTGCACTTAAATCTGTTACCTATGAAAAAAATTTAGGTTCAGTATTATTGTGAATAATATCTTATCACCCTGAGACCAGTATAGAAAGGTGGCCTTAGTGGCAACCAGGCTATTATCAACAATTAAGAGATCATTTGTCACAAGCAGTGAATTGTGTGTCATACCACTGTATACATTTTTTGTCAGACCCCATCTAGATTATGCAGCCTCATTCTTGGCACATTATTTAACAATGGATAAGACTATACTAGACAATATCCAAAGAAAAGCAACTAAAATAATTTTAATATATGGATGTTATCCTATTGGGATAGGCTAGAGATTGAACCTATATGACTTACAACTTTGAAGAGACAGAGGTGACTTGCTAATACTTTTTAATATCTTACACAGCAAGTATTTAACTAAGGAATGATAACCATAGCCCACAGACTGATTGACTGATGCTGCCACAACAAGTAGATATACATCCCAAAGTCCAGAACAGATAAAAGAAAATATTACTTTTCAATAAGAGCATGCAACTTATTGAATTCTTTACCACAACAGCTGGTAGATATGACAAGCTTTGTAAAGTTCAAAATAGAACTCGAGAAGTACCTGTTGGAAACATAAAAAGATCCCCTTCCCCCCCATCATGTGTGGGGAAGGCAGTCCCAGTGTGCCAAGTGCATTCTTCTGCCTTAGTAAAACCAAGTAAACCAAGTAATATCAGTCAGCTGTCCATGATGAATGGTTAATCAGCTGTCCATGAAGAGCAGTTCATTATGCAAGTGTTCTTGTTGTCAGAGTAATCCACAAGAAAGGGGTTCGAGCAGGCTAACGTGGCAACCAAAATATGACAGCATGCAATGGCCACCATTCCTCATGGACAGCCAACTTTTATGTGTATGATATATGCTTTTTTATTGCCTGGTCTCCTACTCGGACAGGAGAAATAAAGGTAGGTCTTATTTGTGCTACACTCCATCTCTGAGTCACCAGTTCTGGTGTGGAAATAAAAATCCACAGCTATGCTGCAGTGAAAGGATTTTGTTGAAAAAAAATCACACAAAAGAACACTGCTAATTGATGATGGAGGTAGGAACCCACAACCAGTGAAGTGACTTGGGCAGTGAGTACAAAATGAAGATAAGGCCACTTGGAGACATGATACTGGTTTATAATCAAACAGTTGTACAATAGCCACAGTATTTTCCTTCACAATATATTTTAGTTGGAATAATGGGGTAGTTTTCTTAATAATTATCAGTGCCAGTGACTCAGCAGGTTGCACACTCGCCTCTGAAGCTGGAAGTTAGGAAGGTTGTGGGTTCTAATCCCACACCAGGAACTTGAGGTAACATCTCAATGCTGACACTGTACAGTAAATGTTGCATTAAACTGTTCCACCAAAGAGTTGGTTTAGCATTGCTTTCTACAGTTGCCAGTGCATCGCAACTCGTATTGCATTGTTTTTCAATGCTTAACTAGCTCAAGGGCAATGTTTGTAAAATATTTTTGCAGCTCATTTGGAATGTGTCAACAGTCCAGTCACAATGCATTGCAAAACTGAGTTTTAACTCTCCCAAGAAACAGTTTGTGCAGGGCTTTATACTGTGTCCAGCAACACTTATGCATCTCAGTCAAAAATGCTAAAACAACTCACTGGAGGAACAGTTTAATGTGACTTGTACCATAGTGTCGCATGAAGGTGGTAGTGCACTCCTGAGGTGCTGTCTTTCAGATGAGGCATTGAACTGAGATCCTGTCTGACTTTTCTAGTGGCTGTTTAAATGGATGTTAAAGATCCTGTTGCACTTTTCAAAAAACATAGGGGAATTTCTTGGATGTGCTGGACAAATTTCCCCCAGTCATGGAAAATACAGCCAACACAACAGCTTGTTCTGGTTCAATGCCAGTTGGCATCTCTATGTGTCTCTCCCCACCTTCCCCCTCAGCTGGGGTGATGCTGACAGTAGGCAGAATTGCCTAACCTTCCTTTCCTTGCCACAAAAACAAAATGTGTAAATAAATATTTCAATAATATATATTTTAGTTGCTGAAAATTTTCTAAAGTTAAAGAAACATAAACCAAGTAGGGTTAATTTGGGTCTGAGAATTTTTGTATACACTTGGAGCATGCAGGGGCCTATTCAAATATTTGATACTGTCAGAACCCTTTCATGTTCTCCTATCTGCAGTTTTTGTGAGTTCCAAGTGGCCATGCAGTAACACGGTACATCTTGTTAGATGATGGTAGGTCTTCTTATTGTTTAAACCACTGTTTAGTGGCAGGACTATATGGGACAAAACACAATATAGAATAATGACCCGCTCACTGAGGAGAATTTTTTAATCATATTTCTCTTATTTTTAAGGTGTATATATAACATTCCATTCTTGTATGAACATTTCCTATATTTAACATTGTTACCTTAAATCATACATTATGCTACTTGTACATATTTAGTCTGGAAGTGCTTTTGTTACAAAAATGCACACCTGTTTGTTCCCCACCCACCCCATCCACCCCACCTATATCCTCCCACAGCAGTAAAATAGAAAACAAGTTTCCAGGTGACAATATTTCATTATATATGCACGTACTTCTCTTAGATTTTCAGTAAAGGAGGTAGAATATTTAATATTTTGTTCCAGGAAGAATAAAACATGTCAACATCTTCATTAACATGATCCATTAGTTTTTTGTAACATATAGATAGGATGGTGTTATGAGGGACTATGCACAAGACTATTCTCCAAGGAGTGGTTACTATGCCGGCTGGATGACCTCTTTCACTGTTCTATGTAGTGTATGGTAGCTCCCAAAACAAAGTGTAGATGGATCAATTTATGTTTCTTTTCTTTTTATCGAAAAGTACTTTTCTGCTGAGAGCTAGCCCTGGTTGCTAGGGTGTATTGTGTATTTGCTAGGGACCTATTGTCCCTGCGCTTTATTCGTGCATTACAATTGGCTGACTTGCAGGTATAGAAGGTGGTGATCATTCCTTTCACTTAGCTGGAGGACATTCATTGCAAGTGAAAATGGGGTGTTCAAGTATTTTTATCATATCTGATCGATTCTACCTTTCTTCTGGTAACAGGTTTAACCTGCCTACAGTATGTCTGTTCATTCCATAGTTGCTCCCTAATCTGCGCCAGTGAGGAACAGGTAGGGAGCATTGTTGGCTGGCATCACTACTGAAGCAGAATGAAAAGTCATTCTGCTGCAGTATGGACATCACTAGTGCAGCAGAACAATTGTTTACACCACTTGGAAATCCATGCTGAACTATGTTTTATCGTGCACTATAATGTATTTTTAAAACTGTTACTCTATTTGTTTTGTTCAAATTCTGGAAGCTTGGCGGAGTTCCAATTTTCTAGTATCAGTCTTTTAGTTGTCATAATGGCTAATGCAACAATTTTGTTTTCCTTTATTTTGCAAACCTAGCTCTTCTAGAGCATTACAAATGAATATTTCTGGTTCAAGTGGTATTATAATTGTCTCAATTTATTTTCTTTTTGTTTGTTTCCACCATAATTGTCATATTGTTATATTGTCATATTGTTATAATGTTATATTATTTACATAGTTATATTGTACTCTCCCAGGTCGTGCCTGAAAATAGGCAGGATTCTTGCCTAGCGCACTTACCCAGTTACCAAAAGCAAATAAATAAATAAATAAACAAATAAATATGAGTAGTTCTCCACAGTCTCAAATTAAATGAACGTAGCCTGTTTTTTAATTTATTTTGTTTTCATTATAATTATGACAACACAATGGGCTATCTACAGCATCAGTACTTGTCAGTTTATGGAGAGCTATATACATTATGTTCTAGCCATGATTTTGAATTGGATTGCTTTATTCTTTGCATCAGCATATAGTTTATTTGCTTTTATAAAAAGGCTTTCAGAAATTCTGCAATCTGATTAGCTGTTAAGATTCCAACAGCCTTACATTAATCCATGTTATACTGTCATGTACAGCCTGATCACTATGGCACATGGATTCTTCCTGTCAGCATTCCATCCTCTAGCACTGCTGAATGTGTGGAATGATGCATTCCGATTTTGAACCAGCATTCTTAAACTGTTGGTGGAAGAACTATTTTATTAAAAATCTCCCTCTAAATGAGGAAAACATTCAAAAAGTATGCTTTTAACACATTTCTTTTGGAACCATTTTTATAATAGCAATAAGGCACTCCCAGGAGTTAGATTAACAGTCAGTTAATCACTAGAGCAATATAATACCATTGTGCCTCGTGCATTACCCTGAGGGGTGATTGAACTGTTAATCTAACTCTAATCATGCTGCTATTACTAAATATAGATGTTTTCCATTTACTTTTGTCCAATTAATCTTCAGTTTTTCCTCCCATTTTATTTTAGATCTCTGGCTAATTTTATCAGCTTTTGTTGTTGTAACTTCAAAAAATACTTCATAAAAAATGTTGTTATACTAAGTTTATTTTTCCCATTCTGTTTTTGAAAAATATAGGTTATATCCAAGTTTTTATTTATTACAATCTTAGTGGGATTAATAATATACTTGTCTAATTTGTTTTTAATTGTTAAGTATTTTCACTATGCATTTTGGATCTGATACATAGACAATGTTGGCAGATAAGGGTCTAGGGCCCACCCAGTCTGCCCATTTAAGCTTGTAAGTTCACTTTGTATTTTTCCAGAAGTCTGTTGCCCCTTACCCATGACCTCCAGAATTCCCTTATGTCTATCCCATGCATTCTTAAATCCTGTGATTGTCCACTCTGTTACAGAGCTTTGTGTCATCAGTGAACAAGGAAATTCTGCCTTCTAGGTCCTGTGTAATGCCGCTGATGAATATGTTGAATTGGACTGGTCCCAGCACTGATCCCTGTGGTACCCCACTGGTCACTCTTCCCTCTGTAGATTGACAGCCATTTACCACCACCCTCTGTGTCCTGCCATCTAAATTACCTATGCAATGCACTACTGTCCTACCCACTCCCATATTCCCCAGTTTGCTAAATACCCTTCTATGTGGCACTGTGTCAAAAGCCATGCTGAATCCAGATAGGACACATCCACTGCCTTCCTCTGATCCACCTCCCTTGTCACCCAGTTGAACAATTCAGTGAAGTTTGTCTGGCATGACTCCCCGATGAAACCATTCTGCCTTGGGTCCTTTAGTCCACTGGCAACCAGATAGTCCACCAATCTCTCCTTCAGTAGTGCTTCCATGATCTTCCCCACTACCAAAGTCAGGTTGACTGGTCTGTAATTCCCCACTTCCTATTTGTTACCACTTTTGTGTAAGGGGACTACATCTGCTGACCTCCAGTCTTTGGGTTCCTCTCCTGTTTCCAGTGATCAGCTAAACAGGATTGCCAGTGGTTCAGCCACCACCACTCTTAGTTCCTTTAGGACCCTTGGGTGCACCCCATCTGGCCCCATTACTTTATCAACTCTTATTCCTTCAAGTTTCTTTAGGACCCTTTCCCACGTAAAGTGACTTGTGTCCATTTCTGTACCATTCCCACCCATTGTACTCCATTCAGGCCCATTACCCTCCTTTTCCTCAGTAAGGACTGAGCAGAAATATCTGTTCAGTTTGTCAGCTTTACTGTTGTCATATTATATGTGGTCCCCACCCTCTCCCTTCAGTCTCACAATCCCTCCCTTTGCTCTTCTTTTTTCACTTATGTTCCTGTAGAAGGGTTTGTCCTCTCTACACACTGATTTTGCAATGCACTCTCTGTTTAAGCTTTGGCTTCCCTTACTGACCTCCCTGCCTCCTTTTGCTTCTCCTGGTACTTCTCCCTATCCCCTTCTGCCTGTGTGTTTTTGTATTGCCTGAATGTAATCTTTTTGGCTTTCACTTTTTCTGCTATCTCCTTTGAAAACCATAATGGCCTCCTCTTCCTTTTCCCCTTGCTAACCTGCTTAATGCATTATTCTGTTTCTGTTCTAATCCCTGTTTTAAATATTGACCACTGTTCCTCAACCCCTGATTTCCTCCTCATTCCCATTAATGCCTCTTTCAAGCATCTCCCCATTTCCCCAAAGTCTACCCCTCTAAAATCCAGGATGCATGTGTTTGTGTGGTTTGGCTCTGCTCCTTCTGTGATTTCAAACCACACTGTCCCCATTTGTTAGCACAAGGTCCAGTATTGCCTTCTGCTGAGTTGGTTCCATGAGCAGTTACTTGAGGAAGGCACCTTGAAGGGATTCCAGGATAAATCTGCTCTGGTTGAGGCTGCTACTGGGAGACTCCAGTCCACATCTGGAATACTGACGTCTCCAACCAGTACCACCTCACCCTTGTCTGCCATCATTTGGATGACTAGCATCAGCTCCCTATCTGTTTCTTCCTTCTGGGCTGGTGGTCTGTAGACCATCTCTTTGTGGATGGCTGACCCCATTTTCCTTTCCAGCTTAACCCACAGTATCCCACCCCCATTTTGTTCCTCCTGGATATCTATGGCCTTTATGCTATCTTGCACATAAAGTGCCACTCCTCCTCCCTTCCTGCCTGCCCTGTCTCTTCTGAATATGATATACTTCACATTTTTTTTAATGATTCCCATTCAGTAATTACATATTTTTTCTATACAATCCATCCAGTTTATTATATTTAATACCTTTAGTTCTTCTTTATTAACATGTCATTTTGATTATTCCATTTCCTTGAGTTATCCCTTATACTGGAAGTTATTTGGAGGGAAAAAACATATTTATTTTAGCACATAGTTTTTGTAACTGGTGAGAAATTTTAATGTTTTTATTATCAAATGAAAACTATATACATCAATCAAGCCACCCTCTAATTATACAACATTCCCATTTGTGACGGACTCATTACTTCTTCAGGGCATATACTCAACTCTATGAGCAAATAATGATACAGTATGTACAAATACATGCAATATTCATTGTAGCAAACTATGTTAATGCACAAGTTAGAGTTTCTTTTTATTTAAGACGCAAATGTTTTGTATGTAAGGCTGTATGCATATAGAGTATGTACTGGATAAAAGTTTTCCTTGAAGAGTTCATTGATTTTTAGAAAGTCATTTTTAAATAACATATCTATCATTTCATCCTTCTATCCATTTCTCAATCTATGCAGTTGTCTGTCTATCTATCTAGCTATCATCTGTCTGTCTGTCTGTCTCTTTCTCTATAAGGAATTGCAATGTTAGGATTTTTGACCACTAAACTAAACTCTGAAGCTCAACTGTGATTTCAAACAAATGTTATTTTTTTGCTATTTCCAATGCCCCTTGGTGTCCCTCTCCTTTGGGATCCATGCATGCTGCCTTCTGCCCACCAGATAAAGCCCCACACTGCCATCATTTATCTCCAGGCTCTCGAAGATCATCTGAAACCCTCTCAGGTTCAGCTTTTTCCTGCCATGGGGCCCCCTTGCTACACCTATGGAGGAAGCACCTTAGGTGTCAGAATTGATGGTCAAGTGGTAGAACATAATGCCAGGTGTCAGGTTGCATGGGGGACACAAGTGGGCTCACAGCTATTTTTCTTTCCTCTCCTCCCTCCCCAGCTCATGGCCACACATCACAGTGTTCTGGGAGAAATGTATGGCAGTGTGTGGTCACCGACACTGTTACGTGCATGTCCACCATTGTACCACCAGGAGCTGCTACAGCAGCAGTGACAACCACATAGACTCCCTCTGAGTGAGGATATCATTCATGAAGATGCAATTCTTCCTGTCTGCTGTTCTCACTCCAGTTTTCCACAGTGCAGTGTATGACCCTGGGTCACCAGCGTGATGAGTGGGTGCCTCGCTGTTCAGTGCCATGGAGACAGCCAAACATGTGTTTTATTGTCATTGATAAAAAATGTAGTATGAGGAATACAGTTACACCCTATGACAAACACAGTGGTCGTATGTTAAGGCTACAGAATACAGGCCTGAGGCACAGTGTTTGTGTGTATACATCATCACACACATTTAACCAGACATGTAACAGTCATTATGAGTGGCCCAACATGGCACCAGACATGTAGCAGATTTTGTGAGTGGCACAACATTGTACTAGACATGCTGCCGACTTCAGGAGTGGCCCAAAATTGCACAGACATGTAACGGATTACAGTAGTGGTCCAGCACTGACACAGATGTATGTAGTTGACTTGAGAATGGACAACATTACCCCAATCATGTAGCAGACCTCTGGAGTGGGAGTGCCTAACATTGACCCAAGCATGCAGTAGATTTCAGGAGTGGCCCGGCATTGCTCCAGACATGTAGTAGACTTTGGTCTGGACAACATTGCCCCAAAGATTTAGCATACTTCAGGAGTGGCCCAACATTGTCCCAATTATATAGCAGAGTTTGTGAGTGGCCTAATATTGCCCTAGACATGTAGCAGACTTTATGAGTGACACAACATTGCCCCAGACATGTAGCAGATGTTGTGACTGGTCAGCATTGCCCCAAACATGTAGCAGACTTTGTGAGTGGCCCAACAACTCCTCAGGCATGTAGCAGACATCATGGCTGGCCCAACATTGACCCAGACATGTAGCAAAATGTGTGAGTGGCCAACATGGACCCAGACATGTAGCAGACATTGTGACTAGCCCAACATTTGCCACAGACATGTAACAGACTTCCCAAGTTGCCCAACATTCTCTTAGTAATGTAGCCGACTTCAAGAGTGGCCCAACATTTACTTAGACATGTAACAGACTGTACAGATGGGAAAACAAGGACCCAGACATAAAAGACTTCATTTCTCCAGACATGTAGCAAACTTTGTGAGTTGGTTTCACACAGCCTTATTTAGTTTTCCCCATTTTCATAACTGTTAAGTCTTACAAAACCATGAGGGTTATCATACTAAAGTGAATTCAGAGTAACAAAAGTATTGTACAGTATGTCACTTTGCAAAAATCTAGTTATGTAAAGTTAGTGACATGATGAACTGCAGCAAACATGAATATGCCATTTGAGCAGGCAATCTCAGGATTGCACCTCATCATGGTTGCCCTCATGAAACCTGGATGCACTACTACTAGCCTAGTAGTGTGGCTCAGCCAGCTTTTTGTATTTTTTCCTTTTTTTTTTCTTCTTCTAACTCTGTAGTCTCATTGTCTGTGTTTCTAAATCTGGCAAAGTTCCACTTCCCCAAGGGGAAAAATAGTCAGCAGTGCCCCCCACCTCTACTCCAGACCAGACCAAAATGCTGCAATGCCCTCTGCTCTCTTCTTCCCACTCCAAAACCTGTAAAAGAAAAGCTTTCTCCTCCCTCACATCCCACCTACTGTACCTAATGGCAGTAATGCAATCTCCTCCCCTAATCTACATAATGGCAGCAATAATCTCTCCTCTCCTCTCTTCCCCAGACCTAGTCGCAGCAATGCTCTCTTTTCTCCCACTTCCCCATACTGGTAGTAATGCTCTTTGCAAGCTCCCCACACCCTAGCCCTAATGGCAGTAAGATATTTTCTCCTCTTCCTAGCATGATCCTAACCTCCAAAAGCCTTGCCTGGTCCCAGTTTTTAAAATCCAGTGTAGCCCTTCTCCACCCATTTTAGCACCACTACCCATCCAGGAAGGAAAAGGATGGTATCTGCAAAACTCTCCAATTTTATCACAGAATGTTAACACATGGGGGGCTGACTATCAGACTAGGGAAATAGAACAGATAGGGTTGTCAGTTAAACAGGGCCACAATTTGATTTATTCAAATTGGGGGTGGACTACTCTGGATTTATTCTTTTGTAACTTTACCTGGTTACCAAAGTACAGGAAAAAAATGACTACTGTATTGAATACGAACATACGAACATATGAATGTGCCAGCAGAAACAGACCACCCTGTCTCTCTTAGTCTGCTTGAGTATGCAGCTAGCACCCCTAGTTTATAGTTGCCCCACCCCGCATCCCCTTTGTCATCCCACTGCCACCCCACCTCCCCCACCCTCACTCTCACTTGTTCCCTGTCCCATGCCCTTTTGAAGCTGTTCACAGATTTACATGATACCACCCATTCTGGTAGGGCATACCATTTTGCTACCACCCTCTCTGTGAAATAGTGTCTCCTCATTTCCTTCCTAAATCTTCCCCTCTCAATTCTTAGCCCATGCCCCCTGGTGACCTTCCCCCTCCTTAGCTTATAGACCCTGTCTGCCTCATCCTTATTGACTCCCCTCAGATACTTGAATGTCTCTATCATGTTCCCCATGTTCCTTCTATCCTCCAGGGTGTACACATTCAGGTCTCCCAGCCTGCTGTCATAGTCTCTCCCTTCCATTCCACATATCATCACTGTTGCCTTCCTCTACACCCCTTCCAGTAGCCTGATATCACACTTTTGGTATGGCCTCCAAAACTGCACACAATAGTCTAAGTGCAGCCTTACCAGTGACCTGTAGAGGTGCAAGATCACCCCTCTTTGCCTGGACAAAAATCCCCTCACTATGCACCCCAGCATTTTGTTCATATTTGCAGCCACTCTCCTGCACTGGACAGTGTTGTTCATGGTCCCTGTTATCATTACCCCTAGGTCCTTCTCCTCCTCAGTGATCCCCAGCTTAACCCCCCCACCCAGCCAGTATTATCTCCTTGGGTTCCCCACCCCAAAGTGCATAACCTTACACTTCTTTGCATTGAACTCCAGCTGCTACCTCTCTGACCACTCCTCTGGCTTGCTTAGATCCCCCTGCAGCTGCTTCCATCTCTTCTCTCCATCCACCATTGCTGTGATTTTGGTGTTATCAGCCAACAGACTTACCTTTCTCACCACCCCATGTGCAAAGTCTGATATGAAGAGCCCAAACAATACTGGCCCTAACACAGAGCCCTGTGGCACCCCACTCATCACTGGCATTGGAGATGAGAGTTCCCCTCTCACCACCATCCATTGCAGCCTCCCACTCAGCCAGCTTGTGATCCAGTTCATCATTTGTGCCCCCACCCCATACACCAGTTAGCTTCCCCCCAAGCTGCCCATGAGGCACAAAACTGAAGGCCTTGCTAAAGTCCAAGTAAAGAACATCCACCACATGACCCTTATCCAGCTCACCTGTCACCCTGTCATATTATTGTATCAGGTTGGTTTGACAAGACTGCCTTGAAATGAACCCATGCTGCCTCACATCCTGCAGGCCATTGTCCTCCAGGTACGACGCCAGTCTTTCCTTTAGTATTGTTTCCATGAGTCTGCACACTATGGAGGTAAGACTTACAGGGCGATAACTACCTGGTTCATCCCTTGGTCCACTCTTGTGTAATGGCACTACATGTGGGATCCTCCAGTCCAGTGGCACACATCCTGACTTGAGTCTGGTGCTGTACAAATCCTCCAGCGGCTCCGCCAACATCTTCGTCATCTCTCTCACCACCCTGGGGTGGATACCATCTGGCCCTGGTGCCTTGTCTAACTTTAGTGCCCTCAGTCCCTCTAGGACTCTACTTGCCTCAATTCTTCCATTTGTTGCCTCCTCTCCCCTGTCCCTCCCTCCCAACCCATTTCTTCTGTGAACACTGAGCAAAAGTATTCATTCAGTGCTCCTGCCTGCTCCCCCCTTTTCCATCCACTCTCCACCCCATTTTATCCTCACTATTGTCTCCTTGCACTTCCTTTTCCCTGTGCTAATCTCAGCTCCCTCTGGGGCTTGGCTTCTCTCACTTTTCTCGTCACCTCCCTGGACCATCTTGCATACTCCTCCCTATCCACTTCCTTTCCCCATCCTCCTATACCTGTGGTGCACCTCTCATTTTGCTCTCACCACCTCCACTACCTCGCTGTTCAACCAGCATGATTTTCTTGCTCTGATTCTCTTACTCTGCATCTTGGTTCAGGCTTCTGTTGCCTCTGTAATCCCCCATTTAATAATATCCCATTTCTGGTCTGCATGCATCACCTGCCTTATGCCCTCTGGTTTCCATTTCAGTACTTCCTGCATACTCCCAAAGTCTGCCCCCCTGAAGTTTACCACTTGAGTAACTGATTTCTCTGGCTCCCCACATCATGATATTAAACCACACTGTTTGGTGATCGTTGTCGGCTAGTGGGTCGTCCACCTTTATTTCCCTTACTGCTTCCCCATTCAACAACACCAGATCTAAAGTGTTCTTTAGCCTAGTAGGTACACTAACTGAGTCAGGATACCCTCCTGGATCCCATCCAGGATCACTTGTCCCCTAGCACTGGAGGTGACTGGAATGCTCCAATCAACCCCTGGCAAGTTGAAATCCCCCATGATGACCACCTTCCCTTTTCTACATACCTTTCTGATTTGCCCTGCTAATTCCCTGTCAAGCTCCTCAGACTAGGACGGTGGCCTATATACCACCCTAAAACTCAGTTTTCTACTGCTTGAGTCTAGGAGCTGCAGCAAGATTGCCTCTGTTTGCCTTTCTTCTCCCTCGTCCCTTGTGCATTTGATCCCATCCCTCACATAGACTGCCACTCCACCGCCCCTCCCTTCCTTAGGGTCCTTCCTGTATAATTTGTATCCTGGGATTGCCAGATCCTAGTCCTGGTACTCAATTGCCCACTTTTCTTTGACAGCTGCAATATCTACCCTCCACACTGCTAAGAGTACCTGTAGCTCAGCTGATTTGTTGCCTAAGCTTATTGCATTCAGCGAGACCAATCTCCATCCTGCTCCCTTCCCTTCACTGGCCTCCATTTCCTTCCTTCTACTCCCTCCTTTTTCAGCCACCCCGAGTCCTTCCCTGTTAGCCTATGGGGGTAAGCTGTGACTCCACTCTATCGGATCCCTGCCTACCTGCTGTCCACTTGCCACCCCGCATCTAGTTTAAATTCACCTTTGTCGCAATATATCTCCCCAGTCTTTGCTTTAATACCTCCTTCCCCTCCCATTCAGGTGTAGCCTATCCCTTGCAAACAGACTGTTATTATCCCAGGTACTGCCCCAGTTGCCCACAACCTCATATCCCTTAGTTTGACACCATTCTACCAACCATGTGTTCAACTCCTTAATTCTCTCCTTTCTCACTGTGCTTGGGCAGGGTACTGGGAGCACATTGGAGAATGTCACAGACTCCCCAGTCTCCTCGCTCAACCTTCCCACTTCCTCAATCCTCTCCTTTGTTACCTCCACCATTTCGCCTGCTAGGTCATTTCTTCCCACATGTACCACACTGTGTGATTTACTCCTACCCCTCCTTACACATCTTATGATTGCCTGTACTGCCTTGTCTGCCTTTAATTCTGGTATGGACTCCTCCAATATCTGAGTGTGCCTCTCCCCCTTGCTGCCCAATCTGATCCCCTTGAGAATGGAGTCCCCCAACAGCAGTACACCTCCCTTGTCTTTTCTTATGCCCGTTGCCACCCTCCCACCCAGGTTCTCATTTCTGGGTCCACTCAAGACAGTGCTTTTACAATGTGTCCCAGTGTCTTCCCACTGCCTTTCTCAGTTGAGATTCCTCCCCCTCCTCTTATTTGACTGCCAACCTTTCTCTCTCTCTCTCTCTCCTCACCTCTCTGAGTATTATCCCTCCCCCTGCCATGTCATGCTCAATCTCTCCAATAGTCATGCCCCTCTCTCCCTTCTCCTTGTAAGTACTATCCCTTTTGCAATCTCCTCCTGCTTCCTCTTTCCCATGTGTTGCTAGTACAGCAAACATGTTCCCTCCCCCCTTTGCCTTACTGTGTGTTTTCTCCTCCTTCTTGCCTACTGCTGCTCCTCCTCTTTTTCTAGGTCCTACTAGAGTCCACCCTTCATCAGCTGGCTTCCTGCCTACTGTTCCCCTTCCCCCGACTCCTCACTTGCCCCACTGTTCCTTCTTTGTGGTGCTCCCACAATACTCTCGGATGTCAGCCCTCCTACAGACGCAATCCTCCCCTAATCCCTCAACCTCCTCAGCTCCCTGACAAGCCACTGAACCTCTCCTTGAAGTCTCCTTAGCCTGTGGCATATTGGGGACCCTCCCAGCCTCCACAGTATATTCATCTGCATTGTTATCCCACAACCATTGCACTCTATAATCCTGCTCATGGTCCACACTACCTATACAGCCTCTCCACACCAACTATTCCTGCAGCAAGTAGAATTAATTAATCCTTGCCTAGCCTCTAACAGAAATTGTTATCCTAAATGCCCTTGCATACAGCATAAGACAGCCAGCTACAGTACTAACTGGAAACCACAATCCTACTCATAAGGACTATAGATCTATCTACTCACACGTTTTGTATATTTATATGTCATTAAGAATTAGCTCATATGGCTGTTCCTTGTTTCCTCCTTCCTGGCCTGTTCTGAGGGCTCAGATCAGTTTGCAGCTCCCCAAGCTACTCCCTCACAGCCTTCAAACCCAACCCCCAGTGGTATTTCAGTATTTAAGAAAGGCTGGTGGAAGGAGAGGATGGAAGGGCTTTTACACACACTCCGTTCACCCACTTACAGTCAATCAAGATACGTGTGCTTAAAAAAATCTTAGAAGCTGCAATGATGTTCCAAGTAAATCTACTTGTCCCTCAGTGGCATTTTTAACTGTGGTGCAGTGAGACTGGAATCTGTTCTGCACACCTTGCATATTGTCCTGGAGCAACATATAAATGGTAAAAAATTAAAAAATATTTAATCTGCAATATGTCATTATGACTCGACTTCCTCTAGTTTCTCAATTCATTTTTCACTTCCCTTATTTAGTTTCCACATTTTACATAAATAATCTTTGGCTTTTCACTTTTCTTACCTTGGTTTCATCTTTTTAATTTCTTCAGTCTATTCAGCATTCTCTCATTCCTTACCTGCCCAACATTCTTTTTATTTACTTAGCTGCCTCTTCGCTTGCATTTTTTCATAATTTACATTTTCCTTTCCTAGGCACCAGAGTTGACCCATCAGGTGGGCAGCCTCACAGTCCCATCCACATCAACGACTTGTGCTCTAAACCCAATAAGGATAGCAATCCCCCCCCAAGAGCACTTTACTCTCTCATGGTTTTAGAACAGGTAAACTCCACCACTGCCCATCTCAACCCCACCACTTTCCTAACAAGCCATGAAAATGCCATTGAGTGGTCTTGTAGATTTTAATGTATGTTACTATCCAGCCCAACACTGTACAGTGATCCAATCTGCCTCTTCCTGCCTCAAAAGTATTGTAAAGTCTCCTCTTAGACAATACTCTGCCCCCCTCATAACACAAGAAATACCAACCCTGCATAGTTAAGGCCTGAGATTCATGCCACCCAGAGCCTAGTTGAGTCACTCTGTTTTTTATGTTGATTGCGTGCATGCGCAATAAACATATTGCAGCAGCTTTCTCCAGAAGCAGGTTGTGGAGACGCAGCACTGTTGTAGACAATGCCCCCACAGCCTGTAAAGGCTTGACCCACTTCTCCCAATGCTGTAGCATGCTGCTGCTGACACTAGTTCAGCCAGTGTGCCATCAACTTGTAAAAAATTAGCCGCTGCAATCGGGGCAGCATTGTCATTGCAGCATCAGCCATTCGCTGCAATGAGGGAGCGACCCGTCATTGCAGGGTGGGATCTTGAAACCCTGATATTGTTTGTGAACATGGCGGCAGCTTGCTGCTGTGTTCACAAACAGTATTCACCACCCCACCAAGGGGGTGCCCAATTCCCCTCGGCAGCATGTGCCCCCCTCCTCCGTGTTTTGTTTTTCAATGAGGCTAATCCCGTCAGCTTCAGTGCTGTAATGTTGCAGATGGGGAGCCCACTCCCCTGTCAGCATTATGTAACTACCCCCACTTATGTTGTCTGCCGATGGGGTTCCCCAATCCCCGTCAGCATACTGTAACACCCCACCCCCCTTTTCTTTTGTGCCGACAGGTGCCCAATCCCCATTGGTTACAGCTGCCCCAAACAGAAGACTCCATTGGCATGCTGAGAGCCCCTCAGCATGCCACATGCCCTGTAAAGTAAGCGGTTCCGCAATGTCATTTTTTTACCTGTAAAATGAAAACAGTCCTCGGCGGTCTCCTTGCCCCTCCCACAACCAGCACTCACCACTGCAAACACTGCTTCCCCACCCCCCATACCATATTTTCCTCCAGAGTCCAGCACGACAATCTTCAGTGGACTGGAAACACGTCTGCACTCTTCAAAACTGACCATGAACTGAGGAAATGCCGGTAAGCTGTATAATGGAATAAATAGGTTTTTTTTCAATTTTGATGCATATCTCAGGCATTTTTTGGAATTTTAGCACCAACCTTTCAACATGGGGTTTTTGGGACCCCTCCTCATGAATTCTGGCACTGTCATGGCGTTATTCAGCCCCAAAAGGTGATTTCGCAGTCACTGTGCAGAATCTTCTTTCGGGACCATTTAATGAAACAACAGTGCCAGTGTTCATGAGGTAGGCTCTCAAAAAGTGTATGTTGCAAATTTGGTGGAAAAAATCAAAAAATGACTGTTTTATGAGCGTGCGTTGCGCAGTTGCTACACATGCTTGTAACTTTACGAATTTGCAATATTTTCACTCCAGATTTCCAACATTGGCATTTTCTCAGACCTCGTTGTGAACAGTACAGCTGTCATTTTCCACATCCTGGACAAAATGTGTTTTTGCACTTCTGGCACAGAATAGCGCAGTCACTGTCAGAAATCAGTATTCAGGACAGATTAAGAAAATGACAGTGGCACTGTTCATGAGCAGAGGTCCTAAAATGGCTATGGTGAAAATTTGGTGATGATACTCCATAAAATGACTGTGTTACGAGCATGTGTTGTGCAGTTTGCACGCATACTCGTAACTTCACAAATTTATAATATTTTCACTCCAGATTTTCAACATTGCCATTGCCATTGTTCTGCACCTCCTTATGAACAGTACAGCTGTCATTTTCACATCCTGGCTGAAATGTGTTTTCACAGTTCCGGCGCAGAATAGTGTGGTTGCTGTGGGAAATCGGTGTTCGGGACAGGTTAAGAAAATGACAGTGGCACTATTCATGAGCAGAGGTCCTAAAATCCCTATGTTGAAAATTTGGGGATGAAAGTCCATAAAATGAGTGTGTTACAAATGCGCATTGCGCAGTTTCCATGCACTCTCGTACCTTTGCAACTTTGCAATATTTTCACTCCAGATTTTCAGCATTGCCATTTTGCCACACCTCCTTATGAACAGTGCAGCTGTCATTTTTCACATCCTGGCAGAAATGTGTTTTCGCTCTTCCGGCGCACAATTGCGTGGACGCTGTGGGAAATCAGTGTTTGGGACATATTGACACTGTTCATGTTCAGATGTCCTAAATGCCTATGTAGAAAATTTTGTGATGAAACTCCATAAAATGACTGTGTTTCGAGCGTGTGTGGTGCAGATTCTACGCACCCTTGTCCGTTTGCAAATTAGTAATATTTCATGCCAGATTTTCAACACTGGCATTTGTTCACACCTCCTTACGAACAGTACAGCTGTCATTTTTCACATCCTGGCTGAAATGTGTTTCTGTGCTTCCGGCGCAGAATACTGAAGTCACTGTCGGAAATCAGTGTTTGGGACAGATTATCATCGAGCGACTGAGAGAGGGGGGAGGAGTGACCGAGCTCAACTGAGCTCTGTTAGGACTGCTGCGGATTTCTTTGTGGGTAGAAGAAGCTGCCAACAGAGGCGGGAGCCCCATACAAAGGGTCATCCTGCAGTGCCAGCAGAAACAGAATGAGCGAGTGAGAGAGGGGGAGTGACCAACCTCAACAGAGCTCTGTCAGGACAGATGCAGATTGCTTTGTGGGCAGAAAAACATGCCAATGCAGGCAGGAGTCCAGTACAAAAGGCCAGTCTACAGCACCAGCGGAAATGGAACGAGTGAGAGAGGGGGAGTGAGCTAGCCCAACGGACTTGTGTCAGGACTGCTGCAGATTTCTTTGTGGGCAGAAGAAGCTGCCAACAGAGGCTGGAGCCCTGTACAAAAGGTCATCCTGCAGCGCCAGCAGAAACAGAATGAGCGAGTGAGAGAGCGGGAGTGACCCACCTCAACAGAGCTCTGTCAGAACAGATGCAGATTTCTTTGTGGGCAGAAAAACATGCCAATGCAGGCAGGAGCCCAATACAAAACAGCAGCCTGCAGCACCGGGAGAAACAGAATGAGCGAGTGACACGGGGCAGTGAGCGAGCTGAACAGACCAACGCAATCAACATTCGGCATTGAAAAATGTTTGTTTATATTGCCACCCTTTTTTGGTCCAACAGTGTAGGATAATCCTATGCCTCTTCCTATTACTGCTGGACCCAAAAGCTGGATTCATGCTACAGTATGGCTTTGTGTGGCCCTACAAAGCACTACTGTGATAAGAAAAAAGCATTCTGGCCCACAGCAGTGAAAGGAAAAGGCAAAGGATTATCATGCAGCCTTACACCAAAAATGGAGTGCCAATATAAAAAAATAGGGCACATCTAGGCTGTCAGGGCGGGGTAGGGTTGGTTTGAGGGTCTGGGAGTAAATTTTATTTCTTATAAAGGTACAAGCAGGCAGAGGAATTGCTTGAAAGGAGTGGTGTCCATCTCTATCTTACTGGAGCAATTTCTGTGCAAATTCTGTGGCTGGCCACAAATTCTGCAGTAGGTCATAATTTCAGTGGCAATTGCTGCATAACGCAGAACTGCAGAAAACAGTTGTCCTTGCATTTAAGTGTCAAGCTGCTGTCCCAAACAACACAAAGATTCCTCGCCCAATCTGAGGTAAGCAACTGGGAGTCCCCAAGACAAAGCCCAGGTACCTGACCAGATTGCTCTCTCGCCCACCTGTGACCAGATTCCAACATCAGTACCTTGATCTTGCCTGTACCAACCAGCTGGCCCTCATCAAGCCTTGAATTTTGGCAAGGCTGCTGTTAAATATCAAAACTGAGTCAAATTGCTCAGGTGCAGAAGACAGGTATAGCTAAGTATCAACTGTGTAGCAGTGAAAATTTAGTCAATACTGTCTTAAAATGTCCCCCAGTGGAAGTCTATACATCGCGAACAACTTTGGGGACAGAACAAAGCCCTGCAGGACCTCACATGACAGGGGCATGGGAGCCGAGGAAAAAAATCCCCAACACCACTTGCTGTGACCGGCCAGTGAGGAACAATTTAAACCAATTCTGGACTATATCAGCCAGTCCCCAACAAATAAGCAGGTGCTCCAGCATCACTTCATGGTCCATGGTATCAAATGCTGCTGAGAGATCGGGGAGAACCAAGCTGGTATGTCTCCGCCGATCCCTCATTCAGCACTCAAGCAAGGGCAGTCTCACTACTGCCTTTTCCTGAAACCAGAAGAGAGGATCCCAGATGTTGTGAGTTGTTAAATGGGTCTCCAGTTAAACAGCCACCACCTTTTCTTTTCTTTTTTTTTATCACATTATTTGTCCACTCATCCACGGACCCAGCAGGGGCTATGACCCCACCAGACAGGTGCATACTCGGGCCCATCTGGGCCATTATGAGTCCTGCCAGGTCCCAGTATTTTCCTCTGTTTTTCTCCCCTGCTCCCACACTCCTGTAATGGGCACAGCAGCCATCTCCTCCTCCTCTGTGGTCGCTATCAAGCACACCTGGGCACAGGTTGAACCCCTCTTGTGTTGACACAGGCAGCACACACAAGCCCCCCCAACCTAAGGAAGGAGAGCAGTCTTCCAGAAGCTCAATTCTTACCTACCCAGCTGCCCCCTGAATGAGTCAAGTCCTTTCCTGAACCCGGGTTGCTGGTGTGGTGCGAGGTCTGGCATCCAGCGCCTCAGCCCTCAGTGCCACAGGGCCGGCTTAGCCACCACTGTTTCGATAACCTTGCCCACAAAAGACAGGTTAGAGACTGGTCTGTAGTTAGCCAGGCAGTCCAAATCCAGTGAAGTTTTTTTAAGACGTGTGTCTTACAACTGCCTCCTTCAGAGGTCCTGGAAAGACCCCTGTCACCAGAGAACCCTGAGCTGTACTGGCTAGGACTGGGCCGATGACATCAACGCACCCCACTTGGAGGTGTGTTGGACATGGGTCCAAACTACAGCAAGTAGGCCATAACCCCTTGATGACCCTCACAACATTCTCGACAGCTGGCTGGTCAAAATCGGTCCAGACAGACCAAGTGCCTGTGACCTCAAGCCCATCACCCCAAGACTTATTAGAGGGCATTGACTGGATTTCTGCCCTAATGGTGGCAATATTATTGGCAAAGAACAGAGCAAACTCAACACACCTTACTTGTGAAAAAGCTCCACCAAACTGGAGACAAGATTGCACAGCCAATCAACAGTGAGAAAGAGTTGAGCTGGTGTGTTACCTGCCACAGCAGTCTCCCTGGACAGGAACTCTACCTTCTTACAGGAGATTGCTGATTGATAGTCTCTATAATGGATCATCAATATAAGCTTATCTTCCTCCAGATTGGTCCTTAGCCAACATCGCTCCAACCTTTGACCCACTCCTTCTCATCTCTCTGAGCATCCTATCCAACCAAGGGGACCTCTGGTGCGATGTGAGGGGTCAAACATGGACAGGTGCGATGGAGTCAATGCTCTCGGTCACAACCTTATTATAGGTTCTTACCAATTCCCCTGGCTCCTCGCACACTCTTATCAAATATGATTGGTCCAGCACAGCCAACAGACCATCTGGAGTAACACCCCTTAAAGGGCAGTACCGGACCATCTCTATAGGAGGAGGTCTATTGGCTGAGGGACTCAAACAAGAACCTCACAGTATGGTGGTCTGACCATGTGACTGGCTCCACCATAAGGTCAAAGATCTCCATTCTCAGCAGGAAGACGAGGTCCGGTGAATCAACGTGAAGCACTCTGGATAGGGGAGGTCAATCCCAGTACTTTTGCAGAAGAAAGGGTTCTGAAAGAACTCCTAAAACTGAAGGTGGACAAAGCAATGGGGCCTGATGGAATTCACCCCAGAATTCTAAAAGAACTAAGGGGAGAACTAGTGACACCACCGACTACACTTTTTAACAAATCATGGGAGGATGGCATGGTACCTGAGGACTGGAGGAAGGTGGATGTGATTCCCCTTCACAAAAGTGGGAACAAGACAGAGGCAGGAAACTACAGACCTGTCAGTTTGACCTCTGGGGTAGGGAAAGTGATGGAATCACTTCTGAAGGAAAACATTGTTGAGTACCTAGAGGCCAGTGGGGCACAGGACCCAAGGCAGCATGGGTTCACAGTGGGAAAGTCATGTCAGATGAATCTAATTGATTTATTTGACTGGGTGACCAAAGTAGAAGACCAGGAAGGGGATGTGGACATGGCCTACCTAGACTTTAGCAAGGCATTTGACACAGTCCCAGAAAAAAGATTAATAATCAAACTAACCAGCCTGGGAGTGGGTCCCAGGGTGGTAGCCTGGACAAAACATTAGCTGGACAACAGGACACAGAAGGTAATTGTAAATGGAGTCCACTCTGAAGAAAGAGGGGTTACTAGTGGGGCATTGCAGGATTCAGTACTGGGTCCCGTCCTTTTTAATGTCTTTATAAGTGACATTGCAGAGGGACTGGAAGGAAAAGTATGCCTCTTTGCAGAAGACACAAAGATCTGCAACAGGGTTGATACACAAGGAGGTGTGGAAAGGATGAGAAGAGACCTGACAAGGCTGGAGGAATGGTCAGAAGTATGGCAGCTTGGATTCAATGCAAAGAAGTGCAAAATAATGCACTTGGAAAACAAAATCCTAGGGGAAGTGTGCACAATGGGGGGGAGGTAATAACAACAACAAAAATTGAAAGGGACCTGGGGGTAATCATATCAGATGACCTCAAGGTTAGCAAGCAATGTGAGAAGACAGTAGAGAGGGCTGGGGAATACTAGAATGTATAGAGAGAGGCATCACCAGCAGAAAACAGGTTGTTGTGATCCCTCTGTACAGACAGTTGTTGAGATGCCATCTGGAGTACTGCATATAGTTCTGGAGACCCCATCTCCCCATGACATAGACAGGATGGAAGCAGTCCAGAGGAGGGCAATTAAAATGGTGCAGGGTCTGCAAGAGAAGCCATACTAGGAGAGACTAAAGGAGTTTAATACGTATACCCTTGAGGAAAGGAGGGAGAGTGGGGATATGATAGAAACTTTTAAGCAAAGTCCAAGAGGGCAGCATCTTTCAGAACAAGGGGACACAATTTGAAGATAGAGGGGGGACGGTTCAGGAGCAATGTGAGGAAGTATTTTTTCACAAAGAGTGTGGTGGATGCATGGAACAGCTTTCCTGAGTAGGTTGTGGGGTCTAAAACTGTGGGAGAATTCAAGAATGCATGGGACAGACATAAGGCAATTCTTGCGGGGGGTAGGAAGAAATAGGCTGTTAGTTAACTAGGATCTGCAGCTTATCTTGTAGGTAGGGAAATGGGCAGACTAGGTGGGTCAAGCGGTCCTTATCTACCATCAAAGTCTGTTTCTATGTCTGGTTTGAGGTGGTCTAGGTGTCTGAGTTATGTTGACCCCTATAATGTTGGGTGGCAGTACATAGGACATGCGCAGACCAGGACGGGCCTATTATAAGCAGGCATTGCGCACAATGCAAACTGCTCAACACCGGTACCCAGTAAATAGCATCGATAAACCAGCAGAGCACATTGGGGATTAGGACACACACATATCTCACCCTCACACACAGCACTGACCACTGTATTTCTTTATCCTCTGACAGGTCCCATGGGTGACAGAGAGAGGATGCGCACCCACTGCTTCACAGAGGATGAGCGGCGTGCACTGGTACAGGCATACAGAGAAGGAGAGGTGGTCCTGTCCCACAGCCACATCTCAGATTCTGCTGTGAGGAATGCCTGGGAGAAGACAACAGGGGTGGTGAATGCCTTTGGTGGCCGGGTGAGACAGTAGATGCTGTCCAGAAATGATTCAAGGACCTAACTGTGTGACCACTATGGGTCCAGGGTAGGTTGACCTGTTGACACCAGTTGCATGCTGACACTGGGGGACACATGGCACCATCTGCTGGGACATGCATGTACAACCAGCACCATGCATTGTTTACCATGTATTGTGTGCAACACTGATGACTCACTCCTCTCTCCACAGCACAGAATATAGCATCTGAGGCAGATGATGTTGTTGGGCCATCCAGCAAAGTGCAGCATCTGACACCAAGACAGCCCCATGGCCCCATGGAGTATATTGTGTAGGCCTATGTGGACACATACATGTACAGAGCCAGGAATACATGGCAACTGGAGGGACAGTAATCGACACCAGCCCCCCCCAATAGTGTATAGCCACTTATGTGCTGCAGTCCCCACCCCACAGGTGCACCTCACAATTGTCACCATAGAAACATAGACTTTGACAGCAGATAAGGACTGCTTCTTGGTCCACCTTCTCTGCTCATTTCTCTACCTACTGGATAAACTGAAGATCCTAGTTAACCAACAGCCTACTTCTTCCTGCTCCCCACCAGAATTACCTTATGTCTGCCCCATGCATTCTTGAATTCCCCCACTGTTTTTGACCCCACAACCTCCTCAGGAAGGCTGTTCCATGCATCCACCACCTTCTCTGTGAAAAAATACTTTCTCACATTGCCCCCAAACCGTCCTCCCTCTATCTTCAGATTGTGCCCCCTTGTTCCTGTACATCTCTTTTTCTGAAAGATGCTACCCTCCTTGGACCTTGTTGATTCCCTGGAGGTACTTCAAAGTTTCAATCATGTCACCCCAGCTTTTCTCAAGGGTATACATATTAAGCTCCTTTAGTCTCTCTTTGTATGGCTTCTTTTGCAGACCCTGCACCATTTTAGTTACCCTCCTCTGGACTGCCTCCATCCTATGTCCTTGCAGAGATGGGTCTCCAGAATTGCACGCAGCACTCCAAATGGGGTCTCACCAACTGTCTGTACAGAGGGATAATAACTTCCTGTTTTCTACTAGTGATGCCTCTCCTTATACATCCCAGTATCCCCCCAGCCATCCCTACAGCATTCTCACATTGCTTGCTTACCTTTAGGTCATCTGATATGACTACCCCAGGTCCCTTTCCATTTTGGTTGTTGTTACTACTTCCCCCCATTGTGTACTCTTCCCTTGGGTTTTTGTTCCCCAGGTGCATTACTTTGCACTTCTTTGCACAGAATCTAAGCTGCCTATGTTTGACCATTCCTCCAGGCTTGCCAATCAATTCTCATCCTTTCCACCCCCCCTTGTGTATCGACCCTGTTGCAGATCTTTGTGTTATCTCCAAAGAGGCACACATTTCCTTCTAGTCCCTCTGCAATGTCACTTATAAAGACATTAAAAAGGACAGGACCCAATATTGAACCCTGTGGTACCCCACTAGTAACCCTCCTTTCTTCAGAGTGGACTCCATTTACTATTACCCTCTGTGTCCTGTTGTTATAGCCAATGTTTTACCCAGGCTACCACCTTGGGACCCACTCCCAGGATGGCTAACTTGTTTAGATAGGTAGGTAAAATTTTATTTATACAGAAAATTATGCCATTAGGGATTCGAAAATCCCTGTTTACAAGACATCCCTGTATTTGTACTACGTTATTATACATGTTTACACAAAACGTGTCATAAAAGTACATTACACAATTACTACACATTATAACATACATTTCATTTATAAATACATCCATACTTCAAAATACATTACCATTCAGTTAAAACGTACAAACATTGCATTTATAAATACTGTCATTCTACCATATTCGATTCAATTTTCACCTATTGCACAAGCATTTAAAAGGCAGCTCTTGTTTTACTGCCAATTTATATCCTGATAATGACAGGTTTGGGTCCCTAAGGGAAGGGGGTAGCCTATTCCAGGACTTCGAAACTTTATACTGAAGGGTCATTGTGCTATATTTGTTTTTAATTTTGGGAGTAAGATATACTCTAACTCCACTATTCCTTAGGTTTAGTCCATGTTCTGGTTTTTTTAAGTTACACAGTAAATAATTTTGTGATACATTCTTGTGTAAGCCCTTTATTTGAATTAACCAAGAAATCTCTGCCCTCTGTTTTAAAGAATTCCACCCCAGTCTTGAATACATATCACAGTGATGGGAACCGAAATCACATCTTAACACAAATCTAGCTAATTTGTTATATAAAACATCCAGGTTATGTTCTTGTTTTTTTGAGGTATGTCTATAAATGTGGGAGCCATACTCTATCACGGAAATAAGTAATTGATTTACTATGTTTTGTCTCATTTCTCTTGTTAGGCACTTCGATATTCTTCTCATGACACCTAGTTTAGAGTTAGTTTTTTTTTATTAGTTCAGTCACATGTTGATTAAAATTTAGTTCTTGGTCGATTATGACCCCCAGATATTTATAATACTTGGTTTGCTCTAGTATTTTCCCCTCCTGTGTCCTAATTAACAAGTTTTTACCCACACTGTCCTTCTTAACTGTACCAAAGTACATAGTTTGGGATTTTTGTTATTAATTAATAAACCAAGCTTTGTAAAATGTTTTTGCATATTTAGGAAATCTCTGTAATTTTGTTCCAATTCACCCATATTTATACCAGATGAAATCAGGACTGTATCGTCCGTGATACAATCTAATGTGCAAATTATTAATTACACTAGGTAAATTGTTCAAGTATACTAAAACAAAAGGGACCCAGGATCGACGCCTGGGGTACTCCCTTGTAACCATACCCAAACTAGAACTTTTACCATTTACTGTAACATACTGAGTTCTATCCTTAATGTAAGATGAAAACCACCACAAGATATATCATCCACACCCAGGCATCTTAACTTATTGATCAAAATATTATGATTTACTAGATCAATGCTTAGATAGATCCACGATACCGCACTTAATTTCGATCTCCACTCTACCAGGGGTGGTAACTAAACTAAGATCGGTGAGGCGGTAGCTGTGATCTACCTTGTCTAAAGCCTGACTGAAAGGGGTAATTTTTGGTATTTCTCCAAATAAGTAATTAATTGCCTATGAACAAGCTCGCCCAGTAATTTTGAAATTGTTGACAATAATGCTATAGGGCGGTAATTTGAAGTATCCAATGGGCCCCCTTATAAATTGGGATTATTTTAGCCTTCTTCCATAGTGCAGGATACAACCCCTCTTTAAGGCTCCAGTTAAAAAGATCCCTTAGGACTGGGGATATCACTTGGGCAGCTTCTTTTAATAACCTATTTTCTATTTTGTCAGGGCCACACGCTTTGTTTATATTTAGGTTTCTTATTACTTTATATACTTCGGATGTGGTCACTAAATTAAAACGAAACTTTGGGGTCTGGCAACTGTCAAAATCTGTTTTCTGTTCTGCTAACTGAGTTTTCTCCGAAAAGATTTCAGTTCCTGCCTTTAAGTCTGGAAGGACAACAAAGTAACTATTTAAATGCTCTGCTACTGTATCTGCTTCTAAAAGTTTTCCATTATGTTTCAATTTTATCTCTACTTGACTTTTTACTGGATCTACTAGGTTTTTTATCAGTGTCCAATAATTCCTAGGGTCTGTGGCTTCTTTGATTTTCTGTTTATAATAATAAGCCTTGGATTTCCTTATTTCTTGAACAACTCTATTCCTTACCTTTTTGAATTTTTCCCATGCATCAGAACTCAATGTTTTGTTTGCTTTTTCCATAATCGTTTTTTTAATCTGATTAACTTTCTTATAGTTACAGTTACCCAGGGTAAATGAGTTTGTCTTTGATTAACTTTTTCCATGGCACAAACATGTCACATGCCTCATTAAACATTGTTGTAAATTCCTGAAAGCATATTCAGGTCGGAATTAAATGAAGTCTATGCCATGGTAATCTCTTTAAATACTCACAAAACAAGTGTCTGTCAAATTGAGCAAGATTTTTTGTATACCACAGATGTTTTAATTACCGTACCTTTTTAATTCCAAGTTTATTATGCACTTTACTATATTATGATCCCCAGGTTTGGCTCTCCTATATCCTTACTTATTATAACCATTTCTGTCGAGACAAAACACAAATCCAGTATATTCCCACTACTAGTTATTTTCCTTTCCTTGTGGGTAAGTCAATAATTTGCACCAAATTCAAACATCTCATTGAGTTTTCTAAAACCCCCTCTAGGGCAACCCCAGGCAGCATTAAAGTCACCCATTATTACAACATTTGACTGACCTATATGTTCCATAATGGTATGGGAGAACTTTTCAAAATGCTTAGTATTTATTTTCGTGGTGAATATACAGCACCCACAATCAAGTTGATCATCTGAAATTTTACTAGCAAACATTCTATCCCTTCAGTTTTCCCAGAATAGATTATTTCAGAGGATCCCAATTTATGCCTAAGGTAAATTACAACCCCACCCCCCCTTGACCCACGATCCTGTCTAAAACAATAAAAGTCATGCAATTCTATTTCTGATTGGGGGATTATCTTTGTTAGCCAGGTCTCAGTTAAAATTACTATGTCAGGACTTTCTATATCAACCCAGGTTCTAAGGAGGTCCATTTTTTTAACTAAGCTTCTAGCATTATCTAAGATAATCTTAATAGCTCCATCCCTGGACCTGGGTTCAGTTCTATGTCCCCACATAATACTAAGGATATTAAAACAGCCTGTTCATGGGAGTGACTTTACCAGAAAAACTGGCCTGTAGATATTATAAATTTGCTGCCTTACCATCTTGAAACGATTTCTCCCTCTTATTAACTTATTTAAGTTTAAAATATTGTTACTTAGTTGACTGCATTTCACATATAAACTATTTTTATTCTCTGTATCCCCAGGTGTTTCTGAACCAATGAGTGTCAAAAAATAAGCCACACACGACAGAAATACCATTAATTTTACAATTATACCTTTCATTTTGTAGCCTGAGGGTACAGCGCTTAAATATAAAATCCCAAAACAGACACAACCCTTCTTAATTTGGATTCCCTCTTTGAAATGCTATCTCTAACTATATTTTAATTTAGGCAGAAAATACTACCTTAGGAGAAAAAACTTCCCTCTAACTATAAAATAAATAAAACAGATTTTATCAATATATAAGTTTAAGAGTCTTTTGTTTGGGACTGTTTCAGATACATTGCCAAAGTCTAGGTAGGCCATGTCCACAACACCCCCTTGGTCTACTACTTTGTTTACCGTGTATTGTGTGCAACACTGATGGCTTGCTCCTCTGTCTGCAGCACAAGACACAGCATCTGAGGCAGATAATGTTACTCGGCCATCTAGCAGAGTGTGGCATCTGACACCAAGTCAGCCCTATAGCCCCATGGAGTACAATGTGGAGGCCTATGAGGACAGAGACATATACAGAGCCAGGAATACATGGCAGTGGTCACTCAACTGGAGGGATAGTCATCAACACCAGGCCCCCCCCCCCACCATGTCACTGCCACGTTTGAAATATCATTTGGCAATTCTTGTTGGGGGTAGGAAGAAGTAGGCTGTTGGTTAACAAGGATCTGCAGCTTATCCATTAGGTAGGGAATTGGGCAGGCTAGGTGGTCCAAGCGGTCCTTATCTGCTGTCAAAGCCTATGTTTCTATGTTTCTATGGACATATCACAACTATTTATTTCTTTCATTTGAATTTTGGTAACCAGGTGAGCTTGTTGAGACATTTCATTCACTTTTCAGAGGCAACCAGGAAAGTGGCATACATATACAAGGACATGGCAATAGTAGTGGATACAATTATTTTATTTATTTATTTGAATTTTGGTAACGGGGTGAGCCTGGTGAGACATTATAGTCGCTTTTTCAGTGGTGACCCAGAAAGTGCAGAACATAGACAATAACATGGCAACAGCAGTGGATGCATTTACATCAGTCACTGAAGTGTTGGGGTTTAGAGGTGGCTGGCTGGTTGGTCTATGGTGTGTGGGGAAGGTCTGTACATTCAATAATTGTGCAGAGGAGTCACCACCCTTAAGGAGCAGGATTACTGTTGCATGATTCCATTCCTTGAGGATGGATGCTAGAGAAAAAGAGAGATTAAGAAGCACAGCTGGGGGGCGGCGATGGCAGAGGCAGCCAGGTGGAGCATCATGGAATCTAGCCCTGAGGGGCATTTGCCTTTGGGTGGGTTTAGAGAGAGCAAGGCATGGTAGATTTCTGATGAGGTGACCTAATGGAAGGAGAAGGAGGGAGTAGCAGGAGGTGCCTGAACAGGGGAGTCAGAGGGGGAAGGGTTGGGCTGGAAAGGAGGGAGAGTGGAGAGTAGTACCAAGGTACAGCTAGAAAAGAAAGAATTGAATTGTGAGGCTACTGCATGTGGGTCAGTTATGACAGACTCGCCTATGTTTAGCATCAGGTTGGGCAGCTGGGAGGGTGGGGAAAAAAGGGATTTAACCACCTTCCAGAATTTTGATGGCTGATTTAGGTTTGACTAGAAGGAGGCTTTGAAGTATTTTGCTTTAGCCAACCTGATTTGTCTAGTGCAAATGTTGCATAAGGAGCTGTATTTATTTTGGTTAACATGGGAGCAGAACGCTTTGAAAGGCTTCCTTTCCTAGTCGCTGGCTTTGGTAAGGGGCAGGATGTTGGTGGAGATCCAGGGCAAGTGAGCTCCCCTCACTCATGTTCATCTAAGAGGAGCATGGAGATCCCATGCTGCTAAGAATTTGAGCTTGAAATTTTCCCAAGTTGAGTCAATAGTTGTTGTCCTTGGGATAAAAGACCAGTCTGTGGCTGTTAGGTCACTTAGGAGTGAGGCTAGGTCAGGGGATTTGTAAGATCTTAAGAGAATGGTTCGGGGGGGGGGGACTTTGGGCCTGAATTTTATATGGACCGAGTAAATCACAAGGTGGTCACTTAGTGAATCAGGCAAGATGCCCAAGGCAATTATACGATTCTGGTGGGAGGTAAGGGACCAGTCAAGGAGGGAGTGATTCATCGATTTATGGTTCATTTATGTAGGTTCAGAGATCAGCTGTGACATGTTAAGTGTGGCTACCTGGTTGTGAAACTTGGTGATATCTCTGGAAAGCCAGTTTAAATTGTGTGGGATTTCAAGGTGCCCTGATGGTCCAGGATGCATTGCGATGTGGAGTCGGGGGAGCAGTAAGAGCCGGCTATGAAGATGGGGGTGAAGTGGGGGAAGAGAGAGTTTGATCATCATGATGTTGATTGACTGCGGGTGCATAGGTATATTGACTAAGGTGAACTGGAGGGTGGACAAGATATACATTGTTATGCCACAGCCCCTTTTTCTGCCTGGGCAGTCATGATGGATAATGGAGTAGCCAGGGATGGTGATTTCAGGGGTCCTTGTTACTGGGCTTAAGCCAGGTTTTGGAAATAATCAGGATGTCAGGCCTTAGAGAAGTGACAGTTGGCTGCAGCAAAGTTATTTTGTGCAGTAGGCTGCAGATATTTAGGTGCATTAGTTTGAGGCCCCATGGAAGTAGTAGGGGGGTAGTGATTGGTCCAGGATTTGGTTCAACGTCCCTGGGAAGTAGAAGTAGTAACGTCACCATGTGTTTGGTTAAAGGCATGGATCGCTGGGGCTTGTGTGTAGTGGACAGTGGCAGAAAGTCATCTGGTGGTTGTTTTTGGGTGGTGGCGTTTAGGGCTATGAGCCCAGCATGAAAGGAGGGTGGTAGTATTGAGTGACCGACCAACCATGAGCAAGGTAGTGACAGGGGGGTGTGGCACAGTGTGGAGGGTACTAGGTGTTGCTGACCTTGCTGTCAAGATGATGGGTGCCAAACTACCTAGCTCCATTGCAGGGTAACTGGAGAGAGGGAGTGAGGCTACAGGTAAGAAGGAAGCCAGTAGTGCAAGAAAAAGAGGTAGCATGGTGAAATTGTTAGAGAGAATAGCCTGCTAGTAAGGAATTATGCAATAGCAACCTCTAGCGGGGGGATGATGAAAGGTTGCTAATAGGAAAAGTGGTGGATTGGTTATTTCCACATGTGACCTACTCTATATAATCAGTGGATCAACAAGGGTGGTGGTGGGGGGGCAGTGGTGCAGCTGACGTGAAGCGTTGTTGGGGCAATCCTTAAGGCAGAGCAAGACATCCATAGCACAGAAACACCGTCCCTGTAAGCCGTTGTTACCTTGCTTTGGAGATTAGGAGGAGGGCAGCTACTTGGGGTCCTCACGACCACCAAGTAGGGCAGATTGCTGTGGAGAGCAGAAACGGTGGTGAGCCAGATACAGCAATGTAAGTGGGGTCTGGTCAAAACAGGGGGAGGGATTGAGCTATGGGGGAGGTGGCTGAATCTGTGAGGTCTAATTGCTGAATCTGTGAGGTCTAAATAAATTGTATGTTTATTTAAAGCTTCCTTGGCTGTTATGAGGAGTATAATATTGCTGTGGTTTCAAGACAAATTTCAGTAGGTGCTGAGTAAATTTAGCAAGATGGGACCCTGTGTACCACAAGTTAGCTGCAGTGGAGGTAAATACACAGTGCTACCAGTAGATAGATGGAAACAAGCACTCCCTGTATCAGATTTTGCTAGCAATATTTCCAGTGCAAACTCACTGTGCTTTATTACATTATGCAGGCTAATTCTGGCTATCAATGAGTACTTAAATTAGAAAAATGCTTTACAACTCCCTTAGGTAAATCTGTGATAAATGCAGAAACAATTTAGATTAAAGATTACTTAATTCCCTTAAGCGAATCTAATTTGTTAGTAAAAAATACAGGTAAAAGTCCAGATAAACAGTGCGGAAAAAACTATCAGCAGTCCTATGGCAACATTTAAATTAGAGGTAGTGCAATTACATATGAACATACAAATTTGCCAGCAGATACAGGCCTTTTGGTCTATCTAGTTTGCTCGAGTGTGCAGCACTTCAGTCCATTAGACTGCAGATGCCCCCCTCCCTCATATGTCCTCCCCATCTCCCACCCCCTCCCGATTTGTAACCTCCACTTGAATTTGTACCACCCCCTCTTGAAGCCCCGAACACTCTGCAATGATACAACTTCCTCTGGCAGAGGGTTCTACCCTGCCACCACCCTTTTTTGTGAAATTGTGCCTCCTCATTTCCCTCTTGAACCTGCCCCCTTCAAGCTTCATAGAGTGTCCCTTGGTTTCCCTTCCACTTTTCAGATTGAACATACACCTGGTGTCTACTTTGTTCAAACCCTTCAAGTACTTGAAGGACTCAATTATATCCCACCTCCCTTCTTTCCTCCAGGGTATACATATTGAGCTCTCTCAGTTTCTCCTCATATGGTCTGTCCCCCATCCCCAGGATCATTTGTGTTGCCCTGCGCTGTTCTGCCTCCAGTAGTTTGATGTCCCTTTTCAAGTAAGGACGCCAGAACTACATGCAGTACTCTAGGGGTGGTCTCACCAGAGACCTGTACAAGGGAAGATGACCTCCCCAATCCTAGAAGTAATCCCCTTTGCTTTGCACCCTAGCATCCTTTTTGCCTTTGCTGCCACTTTCCTGCACTGAGCAGATTGGTTGATCTTCCCAGTTACCAGCACTTCCATACCCTTCTCCTCCTTGGATTTTGTTAACGGGACACCCTCCATCCAGTAATTGTGTCCAGGGTTCTTGCCTCCTAAATGCATCACTTTGCACTTCTTGGCATTGAAATCAATCTGCCAAGTGTGAGACCATTCCTCCAGTTTTATCAAATCCTCCTGAAGTACTTTTGTCCCCTCCCCCCACCCATCTACCTTGGAACAAATCTTTGTGCCATCTGCGAAGAGACTGAACTTGCTCTTAATCCCCACTATAATGTCTGCTATGAAAATGTTAGAACCGGTCGCAGCACTGAGCCCTGTCGTACACCACTTGTTACAGACCTAGGTTCTGATGTCTCCCCACCCCCAACTACTACCTTCTGCTGTCTACCCTGCAGCCAGTTCTTTACCCATCTTACCAGTTTTCTCCCTGCTCCCAGACTCTTCAACTTGCAGGTCAGCCTACCGTGTGGCACTGAGTCAAAGGCCTTGCGGAAATCCTGGTAGAGGACATCCACCGCATGTCCCCTGTCCAGTGCCCTCATAACCCAATCATAAAAATTAACCAAGTTTGTCTGGCAGGATCTGCCTGAGACAAACCCATGCTGCCTGCTGTCCTGGAGATTGTTATCCTCAAGAAATTGCACGAGTCTTTCCTTGAGGATTGTCTCCATCAGTTTTCCCACA
This sequence comes from Neoceratodus forsteri, assembly GCA_016271365.2. NCBI lineage: Eukaryota > Metazoa > Chordata > Ceratodontiformes > Ceratodontidae > Neoceratodus > Neoceratodus forsteri. Next base: position 80,172,621 of record CM028137.1, read on the forward strand.
ATTGCAGTAAGGCTTACCAGTCTGTATTTCCCTGGTTCATCCTAGGGCCCACACTTATGGAGAGGTACCGCATGTGCTTCCCTCTAGGCCCTGGACATGCACCTTGAGTGCAGAGAGGTACTAAACAGGTCCGCCAATGGCCTTGCCAGGACCTCTGCTAACTCTTTCAGCACCCTGGCATGGACTCCGTCTGGGCCAGGTGCCTTGTCCACCTTCAGGGACTTCAGGCCTTCCCTTACCCTTTCCACTGTGATTTCCCCATCTGTAGTTGCTTTGACACCCTCTCCCACCTCATATTTCTTCTCAGGTATGGGCCCATTCCTCTCCTTGGTGAAAACTGAACAGAAGTATTCATCAAGTTCATCGGCCTGTTCAGTCCCCTTTTCTACCCACCCACTTCCCTTCCTAAGCCTAACAATTTGATCCTTGCTCTTTCTCTTCTCTCTGATATATCTGAAGAAATTCTTTTCTCATTCTTTGATCCCCTGTGCTAACCTTATTTCCCTAGCCGCCTCTGCTGCCCTTACCACTCTGCTCACTTCTCTGGATTTCTTCACATATTATTCTCTTTCTTCTGCCCTGTTGGATCTATTGTAGATCCTAAATGCATTTCTCTTCTCACTCACCTTCTCCACTACCTCTCTACTCATCCAACTTGGTTTCTTGGTCCTGGCTTTCTTGCACTGGCTCTTGACACAAGTTTTAGTGGCTTCAGCTAGTCCTACCTTGATGACTGCCCATTTTTGTTCCATGTTCATTTCTGGGTGGATGCTTGCCATATTACTATCCAGTATGTGTCCCATCCTGCCAAAGTTCACCCTTCTGAAGTCTAGGACCCTAGTTTTTGTAGTGGCTACTTTCTTACCCAGATTTATTGAAAACCACACTGTGCAGTGGTCACTGCTTGCTAGAGGTTCCTCCACCCATACATCCTTGACCTGTTCACCATCCTCCAGTACCAGGTCTAGTATATTGCCCTACCTCATTGACTCCATTTGCCTCTGGGTAAGGAAGCCATCCTGGAACGCTTCCAGGAGGATCTGCTCTCTGGTGCAAGTGGTTGCTAGAATGCTCCAATCCTCCCCAATAGATTAAAATCTCCCACCACCACTGCGCTCCCTTTGCCACTATGCCTCCTTATCTCCTCCCCAATTCCCTGTCAATGTCCTCCTTCTGGGCCGGAGGTCTATAAATGACCCCCAGACAGATCTTGGTCCCTTTCTGGCTGTGTAGTTGCAGCCAGATTACTACCGACCTGCCCTCCTTCCCTTTCTGCCCATTACATCTTATCCATTTCCTTACATAAATGGCAACCCTCCCCAGCCTTCCCTTTATCTCTATCGCTCCAGAATAGTTCATACCATGGGATGATTAGGTCCCAGTCATGATGTGAGCAATTAAAGTAGAGGCAATAGTCCTGAGGTTCAAATTAAATAATGGCACCAAAAATCCTTAAGGCTGAGCGAGATGACTACGGCACAGAAATGCCATCCCTGTAAGCTATCATTACCTTGCTTTGGAGATTCAGGGGAGGGCAGCCCCTCAGGGCCCTCATGACCACCAATTAGGGAAGAGTGCTTGCTTTAGAGATTTGGGGGAGGGCTATAGTTATGAAGCACAGGCACAGTGGTATAGAATATCAAGCTTGTGCAGGTTTGATGTGGTACTGCTGTTGTAGATAATATCTGTATAATTGATAAGCAGTAGGAAGGTGGCTTGTATTAACCTTTTCCTGATGTCCTCAGGAAATAGGGATTTGCTCCTAAAGAAAAACCCCAATCTTATTTTCAGTTTTTTTTGGATAGAGATTCAATGTGAGCAGTAAAGAATAATTTGCAGTCTTGCCAAATGCGTAGGTGCTTAAATTTATCCACAACTTCAAGGGTGTCCCCTAGTAGTGTAGTAACTGGCCCTGGTGTGGCCTGGTTTTGCAGTAATGTATTGGAGTGGGGGAGGAAGTACATGGTCTTCTTTTTTGGGGGGCATTTAATAGGAGTTTATAGTTTAGGAGGTTAGGCTGCAGCTGGTTGAAGTCTGCCTGCAACTCAATTCCCACATCTGCCAAGGAGGGCTTAGAGGTGCAAAGCACGGTATCTTCCTCAAAAAAAGTGTAGCTTGCAATTATGGATGTTGTTACCCAAAGTGTTTATGTAAATAGAAAACTGCAGTGTTCCAAGAATAGAACCTTGGGGGACCCCTCTTGCTAGCTGCAAAGGGGGGTAGAGAAGTCCATTGGCTTTAATACATTGATGCCTACCCAAGAGGTAACTGGCAAACCAGTTGATAGTGCCATTCTTCATGCTGTAACACATATGCCCATTTTTGTAACATGGATATACATATGTCTCTACGGGTTCAGGGAAGGATGAGGTTACCTGGCACAAGAGACCTAGGTTTGACTACTCTGTACAGGGGCACCCAAGTAAATCCAACTACAGGAAGCAATAACTGTAATGTCCAGAACCAGAATTAGGATTTTTCAGTGTGGCTTTATTTATTAACTCACTGAACATAAACAAAGCTCTGCATGGTCCCCCACAGGGCTACGTAACTGTAATGCAGATTAGAGGTTAAACACAGTGGTCCATTGGAGAATGAACACTACAACAGTTGTCTGGCTTTGGACCCACCAGGCACTCAGCCCGGACTTCGCATGCACATTGGATACATAGCCCGACTGGCCCGGCACCCCTGCTGGCCACTGGACTGACGGTCCATTGGAGAATGAACCCAAACTCTACTTGGAAAGACATCCCATCAAACAAGGAGGATCCCAAACTGTGGCTCCCCACACCACTTGAAGTCTGCGACTCCTAGAGAGATTTTGTTTTCGTACTTCCAATTCGAAACTCCCATCAAACAGGGAGACTCCCATCAAACAAGGAGTATGTTCCCATCCTGTGGCTCCCACCCACTTAGAGTCTGTGACTCCTAGAGAGATTTTCAGAGATTCTTGACCCGTCTGGGTACCCACCCCATCACTGGCCAGCGCATGAGGCAAGTAGCAAAACACAGAAGAAATCGTGAGAGGTGGACCTGGTTACTAAAGATGGGGATCTATCCACCTCCAGCTCCCACAGCCCATACCTGGCCATTTCTCTGGACACACAGAACTTTAGACTTTAAAACTGTAGATTGACGGTGGATGACCTGAAGCACCCCCTCTACAATGAACTTTAACACTTTAAACAGATATCTGCTCTATTTGTTTGTCCTAGTTGACATAGTTCTCTCAAATAGCAGTCCCCAATACTTGAAATCCAACTGAAGAAAAGAAGTTGTCTGCCCCTTCCAATGAGGCCAAACACTCACCCATTCATTGCAGGTGCCCCACAGGCGAAGAAATGTAACCTTTGCTGTTATACATGAACAGACTGAACTTAAATTAAAACAGGCAGCTTTCTTCCCAAGGCGGGAGAAGGGGAGTGCCCCTGGAACCCACAAAGAACTTTTCCTCACCCCCCCCCAGAGGGAGGGGGGTAAACAGACACTACTGGTGTCCTTCTTGTTTGGTTAAGGACAAACTGAATACTTTTTCTCTGAGAGAGAAATCACAATGCACAATAATGCTTCCTTCTTGTTTAAGGACAAACGGAAGACTGACTTTGAATTCCCAAGATTCTAGAACTACTCTGAGCTGAAGATTCCGACTGTGGCTCATGCAGCTGTGACAATTCTATTATGATGTCATCCCTCTAGTCTCAGCTGTGACTGAGGACAGAGTGAGACAGTGTGAAACCCATTTAACTGGAGTTTCACAAGCTGCCTTCCCTGCCTACCACTAGGTCTTACTGGGATTCTAGTAACCCCGGGTAACAAAGGGGTTATACTGGCCCTTGACCAGGAAAATGACTGTCCCCAGTCATTATGCACCCGGCCTTAGGCCATCCCACCCTATGTGTTACCTGCAGGGGAGGGGTGATCAGGCCCCCTCCTACCATGTGCGAGCACAGGTGGGCAACACTAAGGGCCTAGAGGCCTACAGCTGACATATCAGCCTCTACTCTATCCACTTACTATGGACACCTAGTGGCTCTGGTAGAACCATCCAGAGCATAGCCCTGATAGATCAGCACTGCGGCCCCTACTGCAGGTCAGGGCCACAGCCTGTCCATCCTCCCTAACCCTCTAGGGGAAACCTATCTGCCTCTAACATAACATCCCAAACAAAAACAAAACCCGGGGACCTCCCTGACCTTGGACAGCCTGCAACTACAACATTAGGAACACAAACAGTACTTTAATTTCTACACATAAGCACTGAAACGAGGAACTACGATGAGCCCCTCCTCCTCTTCTTGTCTTCTCTTCTGTCTTCCAGGAACACCTGTAAGAAAAGACAAAAACAAAACAAAAAAAACACACCCTAATCTGCATTTATGATCTACCTAAACAACAACAGTGACAAAAACAGCAACAACCCTTACCATACAGGGAAAAACAGAACACTAAACAATCCCAAAAAGAAAATTTTTTTTTTTTTAGAAAAGTAGAAAAGACAGTATATACATTAAGTACAGAAATGACATTGATAACAATACACCTTTTGGGGGGATGGAATGCCCTAAATGTCCCACTAGTGACTACAAGACCCGAAGGCCAGTCCATTAAAGAGTCTTTCCTGGGCCGGAGCCCCGTGAACATAGTCTTTTAAGGCCATAATCCTGAAGGGGAGAGTCTTTGCGGACAATTCACACACTGTTTGAAGTTTGTAGTGTAAGGTGTGTATTGCAATGTCACAAAGATAGAATAAAAAGATTGTGACTCACCAGCCTCTTGAAGTATTCGAACTAAACAAACCTGGTCCCTTCCAAAAACTCTCCCTGGTGGCATTTCTTCTGATACAGCTGGGCGGACATCTTCCGGGAACCCACAGCAGTGCACATCTGGAAACAGCTGGGCTGATGTTATAACTGGAGAAGGAATCTTAGAACAGGAACAAAAAGAGAAACAGCTGGTCCGGCATCATCCGATTACCAGGCGATGAACAGGCAAACAGCTGGGCTGGTGTTCTCTCTGGATCTGAAGTCATCTGGTGGTAACAGTAGATGGTTATTGATTAGGGCAGTACACTGTGAACTGAAGAATGTGGAGCACCTGATTTGTTGTTTATTCATATTGGCAGTTCAATAAGGTTACTTCACAGTGTAGATGTGGCAGTATTTCACTACCACTGCTCGGCTCTCCATTTTGTAGGCACGGGCTTAATTACTGGGAGGTCCTTGCACTGAGGCCAATAGTAGAGGGGGTCAGGGGCTTGAATTATTACTCCATCTGGACGCACATAATTCACACAGTGGGAGACTTCGCATCCCTCTCCGTCCACTATTCTCACTCTGTCCATAAACAGTGTCCTGCCTCTCTTCCACTGTGTATACTTTTCGTGGAACAGTCTATTCTTTACATGCTGGTTAGCCCCAGGATGCACATGTTTCATTGCTTCATCCCAGATCCAGGATTTCCTGCAGTTCTCAATCTCCTCCCAGACTCTCCGAAGAAAGGTAGGAAAGGTCATACCAAAGATTTCATTGGCCTTTCTATGAACCAGTCTCTCCTCTTTACTTACTTTGGTCAATCTGAGACCGCTGGCCTGGCTTGGGGGTGGCCAGTCCTGGTTCTGCCAGCTTCGCATCCTCAACAAAATTAAAAATGGATCCCTGACTTCTTCTTCTTCTGGTGAAGCCAGGGCAGTGGCATCACCACCTTCTTGAACACATTCCTCTGAGGCAAGATCTTGAGGCTGTGTACCCATTCATATCTCACAAGGCCACTTAGGTTCCTCCTTATCTTCCTCTTCACTGAGGATCTGAGCCCAGGAGTGAGCAGTAGTTCTCACCCCCGATACTATCCATTCATCACTAGGAGCGGAGGTCGACACCTCCCATTCCACGGCCTCCCGCATCTCATCTTCACCTTCGAGACTTGGGCTAGGCCCCCCCACCCAGGGGTCTATTGATGCTTTATCTGAACTTGCTTTCTGAGATACAGCATGCAAAACTCCAACTTCAGATTCAGTCTCTAATTCTGCACTCTCTAACTTTGTACCACACTCCCGGAGGACCTTCCTCCACAGGCTCCGCCTGATGCTGTGTGTTCCAACTGCAGATTCTGAAGTTGTGTCCCTTGTGGAGCCAAACGAATCTGAGGCACTTTATACAAGCTGTGTTTTTGTGAGACAACCAGCACAGTGAGGAATCATGAAGACATCCCTTCCAGCACTAAAGCACATCTGGCATACACGCACTGGATAATTAGAATTGCCACATCAGGAGGGAGTTGCCCTCTATAGCACCAATTTTCAATGTCTCTCAATCTATTTACTGCTGCTGTTACTGCAACCCGGGCATAATCCGGGTAATGAGCTGGTCCTGAGGCCATAACTGCAGAAAAACAAACAAAAGTTCACTGTAACTGAAAGTCCCACTTTGAATGAACACACTCTGTAGCTTTAAAATGGCTCCTCTGCTGTTGTGTTTACTTTACTATCCCACCCTGTGATGGCGGTGGCAGCACTCCTGTGCATCAACATTCAGACTCTGGGTCAAGCCACTGCGCACCCAATTTACATCAGCTACTAATAACGTTTATTTAAACTGCACAACTTGCTCTGTTCTGGCTGTTCTCACATTTACAGGATTTTCCTTGGACTTTTTACATGCTGGCAACATTTATTTAATTACAGTCCCTTTTAAAACTTCAGGTTTCAGCACAGGATTGCCTGCTTTTACTAGTGTTGCAATTATTTTACAACCCACAGTCTCTCTGGCTGCAAACTTTAAACTGAGGCTACTTTCATTGCTATGCACACATTTAATGGCTTTACAGACTTGCACTTGCCAGCAGGATATCACACAATCGCTACTTGCAAAGCGACTATACAGCTGCACTCACAGTTTATATGGCATTACTGAAAATCACTGATTTGAGCAGTTTTAAATCATTTACTCACTGTTATGGTAGCAGATTGCTGCAATGGAGGAAAACGGCTTGCAGCCAGATTTTTGAAGGCCTCGGATTTCAAACGGGCGGGCAGTCTCCGCGATCGTAGTATTAATCACACAATTCACTGATCCCATGACCGATAAGCGAGTTGAGCCCGATTTTGAACTAGAAAAGTCACTTTTCACTGTTTACAGTGCTTTGAACACTTTGCAAATGCTCCTCCACTGCCAGTATACGCACTAGTCTCTGTCTCCCTCTCGAATGCTGAAGCAGACACTGAAGAGCTGGCTGAGGGGCGGGACTAATGGCAAACTGACCAACCACATGATGCCATGCAAATGAGCCTCTTCTTCCTCACGAGGACTCCTCTCCTCATGGCGATCGTCGAGCAAGCAAATTTAAACTGAAAAGATGCACTTTATTTTTTTTAAACTGACTCCACGGCGGGAGCCCATTTCAACCATGTAACATTGCCATTAACTCCTGCAGTCTCTAGTATTGCACAGAAAGCATTTCCAACATCCAGGCATAATTTCTCTGTTGCTACCCCTAGTTTTCCACACTTTTCTTCACAGAACTTTATTTTAAAACTGACAAACGCTAAACTATGTTGATGGAGACAAGGACACACACTTTGGCTTTTCAGCTCCTTGGTAAACAGCTGGCATTTTTAACAGCAGCAAAAATTCCCAGCACACAGCACATACTAGGGAAATTGCTTCAACTTTTTTGGGCTACCAACTGCCAGATAGCCAAAACGCTAGCCTACTTGCCAAAGCACCTTCCTTCCCAAACAAATCCAAAGCGGTGCCTCCATTTTTGTAACACATATGCCCATTTTTGTAACATGGATATACATATGTCTCTACGGGTTCGGAGAAGGATGAGGTTACCTGGCACAAGAGACTAGGTTTGGCTACTCTGCAACAGGGCACCCGGCAAATCCAATTACAGAAACAGCTCAATAGATTGTTAGCAGACGCAGCAGAGGGTCGCGTAATATATTGCCGGTTGAGGAGCAGTATTTTTCCGCCTGCGCGGGGTTGTGTCAGGGTCTTATTTCAGGTGATTGTAATCTGATTAGTCTGGGTGAGATATCCAGACCAGATCCGATTACTATAAGTCACCACAGGCTGCAATTTTCAAAGACACAAAGCACATTTGCTGGAGCTGAAGGATACTGCTTTCTTCAACTAGTAGCTGTGTGAGAAATTTATATTGCACTTGATATCTGCAACAAACGTGCACTTTGCTTAATTCTGTGGGAGGGAAACTAACTACCCTTTTGCAATTGCTTTTTATTCACATATTTATTTAGGGTTTAACCAAGAAGGCTTGTAAACTCTGTTTATCTTGTTAGTAACTTCAGAAGGATTTAAATACTGCATTTGGGTAGGTCTCTTGAGGTAGCTAGATTGTCTACTAGGATTTGCTGACAGTTAAACTATTTTAAATTTCAGGTGGTTGAGCAGTTGAAAAGAAACTTGCAAACTCTGCTTAGCTTGAAGTAACCTCATAGGGGTGTTTAAATACTTCATTCTGGTTGTCCCTTGGGGTAGCTGGATTGACTACTAGGCTTTTGGGACTGAAACTATTTTTAAATAATTTACTGGGCGTAGGAGTTTGTGATAGTTAAACTCTTTTAAACAGAGTTACTGGGGTTAAGGAGTGGTCCAAGAAAACCTGCAGTGTGAAACAGGAAAAGGCGGTCTTTCAAGCAACAGAGGGTGGTGGATTAAGGTTTACGTTTTTGTTACAATTATTAAGATTTTCAGTGCAGGAAGAGTTTAAAGCACAGCTGACTTATTTTGGTGGACAGTTCTCAGAGCACAAACCACCAGGCCTGTTTGGGGCTGGGAAGGTTTATCTGTGTCTGACTTGGATGTGTGGATTTTTCTCTGATTGATTAGCAGGGTATTTCTATCAAATTGTTGTGTGAGGGCATCTTCCTGACAGGAAGGCACTCATTGCAGCAGTGGGTCAGAGCTTCTAGCTGATTGTTTTTGCGAGGGCACAGTTTAGGCCCAACCTTCCCACCTCACCACCCACCCCTGGAAATAGTTCCTTTATACCTGAGGTTCTGACATCATTTCTCAAGAGTGTCAAGGTGCATGTCACTGTCATATCCTCTCTAGCACACTGCACTGACAATATACATAAACATTGTATAATATAAATATATATTTCTACATTACAAACCAATCACACACAAAAAAAAAATGTGGGAGTAGCAATGTAATGGCTGGGGCAGCAGTCTTCTGGGAGTCTTTCTGAGGCTGAGATGCTGCCTCATTTGCAGACAACTGTCTGCCCTGAGGGAGGAAGCGTGCCTGCCTTCAGGCCACACTGGACAGTAGCACGGGACCTTCCCCAGGCCACAATGGACAGTAGGAAGGGAACGCCCCATCCAGGGAGCACCAGAACCACCACCACTACCTCAGAGGTTGCAAAGAAAGCACAGCAGTTGGACCACAGTGGGCCTAGGAGGATGAGGATGGTGAAACAGAGGCACACCCAGTCACATGTTACACACCACAACCATACTATTCTTCTGGGAGCAAGCTCCCCATAGATACACCCACAGAGGAGACTAAGGAGGCTGAGGACAACTGTCACAAGGGAGGCCCACAGAAGGAGGCAGAGAGACACCACAAGGAAAGGAAGCAGCTCCTGGTGGGGGATCCAATAGGGGATAGAACTGGGAGGAGCTGGGAAATCTGAAGTAAGGTGCCTGCCTGGTGCCATGGCTTGAGGGACAGGAAGTGCATCCTCAGGATCACAACAACAGCTGCAAGGGATTCTGAGCTGGACGTAATTGTCCACCTAGAGACAAATGACTTGGCTCATCATGAGGTTAGAGCAGTGCAGGAGGACATTGCAGAGTTGGGGAGGGCCTAAGACAAGTAGCAAACACAGTATCCTTCTCAGAGGTGCTGCCTGTCACAGGCATGGGGAGGCGAGGGTAATTGGCACCATGCAGTTTAATGAATGGTTGAAAAATGGTGCGAGCACAGGGTTTGGTTCATTGGGGACTGGGGTTCCACCTGGAGGGACACCAGCCTATACTGGCAGGATGGTCTGCATCTGTCCAGGAAGGGAACAAGTCTTTTGAGCAATCGGTTTAAATGCTCATTGTGAAGCTTTTAAACTAGTCAATGGGGAGGCACTGACAAGCAGCAGAAAAATCCCAGCCTCTCCCTACAAAACAGGGTACTAAATGAGAAAAAGACCAAGGTAGAACGGTCAGTGGGGGATGCTGCAACAGAAGGTAAGGCTATCAAAAAATGGAGAGCAATGAGTACCAATGCCCGTAGTCTAGGTAACAAGCTTCCTGAATTAGTGGCCTTGATGGAGGAGGAACATCTGGATATCGTGGCAGTCACAGAAACATGGTACACAAAACCATGACTGGGACGTAAACATACCAGGATACACTATCTCACAGGAGGGACAGGGAGGGTAAAGAGGGAGGAGTAGTTCTTACATAAGGAAGGAATAAAAGCAACAGAACAAAAGGGTAAACAGAGGAGAAGAAGCACTGTGGGTAAATTTGGACAGCGCAATGGCACCACAATCCGCATAGGGTAGAGTACAGACCCTTCTCAGGGGGAGAAATGGACAAGGAAATGATAGAAAGTATACTTAGAATGGCAGAAAAAGGGGAGATATTGCTGATGGGTGATCTGAATATGCCAGATGTTAACTGGAGCGCAGTTGCAGCTGCCACTTCAAGAGTGTTATTCTAGATGTCTCACAGGGGCATGCCTAGACAACTAGTACTGGAGCCCACTCAAGGAGAGGGAGCAATATTAGACTTGATACTCTCAAATGGAGATGGAGAGAGGATCACAGATGTAGAGTGGGTAGCCATCTGGGAACTAGCGACCATGCCAGACAGTATGGTTCACAATAAACACAGCAATAGAGTCAAGCCATACAAAGACAAAAGTACTGGACTTTAGGAGGGCTGACTTTGCTAAAATGGGTGAGTGCTTAAGGAATGCACTAGCAAATGGGCAGGAAGGAGGGGTGAAGAACAATGGGAATAATAAAACTGCCATCACAGAGGTAACGTAGCCTTTGTGTGAAGCAACAACAAAACAAGACGATGTAAGAAACCACTATGGTTCTCAAAGGAAGTGGCAGTGAAGGTTCAAGAGAAAAAGAAAGCATTCAGGAAGTACAAGGAATCGCAGCAGGAGCAGGACAGAGAACTGTATCAGTTAAAGCAAAAGGAGGCTGGAAGGCAGTCAGAACAGCAAAGGCCCAAACTGAGGAAAGATAGCCAACTCAGTTAAGAAGGGAATAAAACCTTTATAGGCACATCAGGAGCAAAAAGGAAGACCAAGGAGGGATAGTGAGGCTTAATAAAGGGGAGAGAGGGTGGGAAGAGGGAGAATGTGAAAAGGCAGAGATACTAAACAAATATTTTTGCTCAGTATTTACAAAGGAAGAGGGGGAGGTACATAAAACAAACAGTAGTAACACTCTGGATACAGAAGTTGATACCAGCCCATTTACAGAAGAAAGGGTTCTGAAAGAACTCTTAAAACTGAAGGTGGACAAAGCAATGGGGCCTGATGGGATTCATCCCAGAATTCTAAAAGACCATACCTACGTAAGGACATAGACAGGGTAGAGAAGGTTCAGAGGAGGGCAACAAAGATGGTGCATGGGTTGCATCACAAATCCTATGAAGACAGGTTGAAGGAACTGAACATGTACTCCTGGAGGAGAGGAGGGAGAGAGGGATATGATAGAGACATACAAGTATCTCACAGGAGGAACAGGGTGCAGGAAAACACTATTTTAAGCAAAAGATGTTTCAGGACTAGAGGGCATGGGATGAAGTTGAGGAGGACGATTCAGAGGAAACATGAGAAAGAATTCTTCACTGAACGGGTGGTGGACAAGTGGAACACCCTGCCAGAAGAAGTGGTGGGGGCTGAAACAATCACGGATTTAAGAATGCATGGATAGACATAAAGGAATTCTAGAGGTCAGGGTAAGGGAAACAGACTTCTAGGAAAACAAACTGAACTTACAAGCTCAAATGGCAGACTGGGTGGGCCATAGGCCCTTATCTGCCGACACTGTCTATGTATCTATGTATCTATGTATCTATGTAACTAAGGTAGAACTAGTGACACCACTGACTACCCTTTTAACAAATCATGGGAGGATGGGGTGGTACCTGAGGACTGGAGGAGGGCAGATGTGATTCCCCTTCACAAAAGTGGGAGCAAGGCAGAAGCAGGAAACTATAGACCTGTTAGTTTGACCTCAGTGATAGGGAAATGATGGAATCACTTAAAGGAAAGAATTGTCGAGTATCTAGAGGCCAGAGGGGCACAGGACCCTAGGCAGCATGGATTCACTGCGGGAAGGTCATGCCAGACGAATCTGATAGATTTCTTTGACTGGGTGACCAAAGTAGTAGATCAGGGAGGGCTGTGGACATGGCCTACCTAGACTTTTAGCAAGGCATTTGACACAGTCCCACACAAAAGATTAATATATAAGTTAGCCAGCCTGGGAGTGGGTCCCAAGATGACAGCCTGGGCAAAGAATTGGCTGGAGAATAGGACACAGAGAGTAATAGTAAATGGAGTCCACTCAGAAGAAAGGAGGGTTACTAGCGGGGTACCGCAGGGTTCAGTATTAGGACCAGTCCTCTTCAATGTCTTTATAAGTGACATTGCAGAAGGACTGGAAGGAAAAGTATGTCTCTTTGCAGATGACACTAAGATCTGCAACAGAGTTGATGCACAGGGTGGGGTGGAAAGGATGAGAAGGGACTTGGCAAGGTTAGAGGAATGGTCAAATGTATGGCAGCTTAGATTCAATGCTAAGAAGTGCAAGGTAATGCACCTGGGAAACAAAAACCAAGGGGAAGAGTACACAATGGGGGGTGAGATACTAACAACAACAAAAATGGAAAGGGACCTGGGGGTAGTCATATCAGATGACCTAAAGGTGGGCAAGCAATGTGAGAAGGCAGCAAGGAGGGCTGGGGGATACTGGGATGCATAGGAGAGGCATCACCAGTAGAAAACAGGAAGTTATTATCCTCTGTACAGACAGCTGGTGAGACCCCATCTGAGTACTGTGTGCAGTTCTGGAGACCCAATCTCCGCAAAGACATAGACAGGATGGAAGCTGTCCAGAGGAGGGCAACTAAAATGGTGCAGGGTCTGCACCGAGGACATATGAAGAGAGACTTAAGGAGCTTAATATGTATAGCCTCAAGGAAAGGAGGGAGAGGGGACATGATAGAAACTTTCAAGTACCTCAAGGGAATCAACAAAGTCCAAGAGGGTAGCATCTTTCAAAAAGAGGTGTGCAAGAACAAGAGGGCACAATTTGAAGATAGAGAGGGGCAGCTCAGAGGTAATTTAAGGAAGTATTTTTTCACAGAGAGGGTTGTGGATGCATGGAATGGCCTTCCGAGGAGGCTGGAGTCAAAATCAGTGGTGGAATTCAAGCATGCATGGGATAGTCATAAGGCAATTTGGGGGTGGGGGTAGAAAGAAGTAGGCTGCTGGTTAACTAGGATCTGCAGCTTATCCAGTAGGTAGGGAAATGGGCAGACTGGTGGCCAAGCGTCCTTATCTGCCGGCCAAATTCTATGTTTCTATGTTTCTATGTTACAGGAAGCAATAACTGTAATGTCCAGAACCAGAATTGGATTTTTCAGTGTGGCTTTATTTATTAACTCACTGAACATAAACAAAGCTCTGCATGGTCACCCACAGGGCTACGTAACTGTAATGCAGATTAGAGGTTAAACACAGCGGTCCATTGGAGAATGAACACTACAACAGTTGTCTGGCTTTGGACCCACCAGGCACTCAGCCCGGACTCTTATGCGCGTGGATACATAGCCCGACTGGCCCGGCACCCCTGCTGGCCACTGGACTGACAGTCCATTGGAGAATGAACCCAAACTCTACTTGGAAAGACATCCCATCAAACAAGGAGGCTCCCAAACTGTGGCTCCTCATCACTTGAAGTCTGCACTCCTAGAGAGATTTTGTTTTCAGATTTCAATCTGAAACTCCCATCAAACAGGGAGACTCCCATCAAACAAGGAGTATGTTCCCATCCTGTGGCTCCCACACCACTTAGAGTCTGTGACTCCTAGAGATTTTCAAGTTGCGACCCACATCTGGGTACCCACCCATCACTGGGCTGCTTATTGAGCAAGTAGCAAAACACAGAAGAACCAGAGAGGGACCTGGTTGGCAAAGATGGGGATCTATCCACCTCCAGCTCCCACAGCCCATACCCAGCCATTTCTTTGGACACACAGAACTTTAGACTTTAAAACTGTAGATTGACGTTGGATGACCTGAAGCACCCCCTCTACAATGAACTTTAACACTTTAAACAGATGACTGCTCTATTTGTTTGTCCTAGTTGACATAGTTCTCCCAAATAGCAGTCCCCAATACTTGAAATCCAACTGAAGAAAAGAAGTTGTCTGCCCCTTCCAATGAGGCCAAACACTCACCCATTCATTGCAGGTGCCCCACAGGCGAAGAAATGTAACCTTTGCTGTTATACATGAACAGACTGAACTTAAATTAAAACAGGCAGCTTTCTTCCCAAGGTGGGAGAAGGGGAGTGCCCCTGGAACCCACAAAGAACTTTTCCTCACCCCCCCCAGAGGTAGGGGGGTAAACAGACACTACTGGTGTCCTTCTTGTTTGCTTAAGGACAAACTGAATACTTTTTCTCTGAGAGAGAAATCACACTGCACAATAATGCTTCCTTCTTGCTTAAGGACAAACGGAAGACTGACTTTGAATTCCCAAGATTCTAGAACTACTCTGAGCTGAAGATTCCAACTGTGGCTCATGCAGCTGTGACAATTCTATTATGATGTCATCCCTCTAGCCTCAGCTGTGACTGAGGACAGAGTGAGACAGTGTGAAACCCATTTAACTGGAGTTTCACAAGCTGCCTTCCCTGCCTACCACTAGGTCTTACTGGGATTCTAGTAACCCCGGCTAACAAAGGGGTTACAATGCCATGTTCTTTTAATTTGTCAAGCAGTAGACTGTGGTCAACAGTGTCACAGGCTTTGCTCAGATCCAAAAATACAGCTCCTGTTAGGTGTTTATTATCGATGGTGGTAAACCAGTCATCAGTCACTTTTGTCAGAGCTGACACTGTGCTATGTTTGCATTAGAACCCTGATTGTAAGGGGTTAAATAGGTTTGTTCTTTTGAGACATTCTTTAACTGCACATTGACTAGTTTTTCTAGTAATTTGACATGACTGGCAGGATGGAAATTGGCCAGTAATTATTAAAGTCACATTGGTCACCTGATTTGAACAATAGTAGTGTGAAGGCCATTTTCCAGCATGAGGAAACCACTCCAGTGGAGATTGACAAGTTAAATGTATGCAGAGTAGGGGAAGTTAGGTAACGGTACCCTAGTTTTAGAAAAGAGGCATTGATGCCATCTGCACCAACACTCTTCTTTGTATCCAGAGTTTTTAAAGGTCCTTGGCTTGCTTGTATGTCACTGGGGTGAGACCAAAGGAGTTGTGGACGTTTGGGTCCGGGTGGGGTAAACTTTGGCATAGGGTTGTCAATGAGCCCAGCAGTCAGGAGGAATCAAATGCTAGGCCCGCTGTTGTGAAATGAATATTTAGCTTTTCTAATATGGTGCTTTGATCAGCAAATGTGATACCATTGGTGGTGATTTTACTGGGGATGAAGGGGGTTCAATGCCACAGATTTGAGTGTCCACCAGATTTTGGGCGGAGTTACCTTTGGCATTTTCAAGGGAGTCCAATATAATATCTGGATTTGGTTGCTCGATTAATTCAGTACAGGCATTTCTTGAAGTTCTGAATGCTGTGCAGTCAACAGGTGCTTTGGTCTGCCTTGCTATTGCTCAAATTTGTGCTGTTGGATCAAGGCTGCCTTCAGTTCAGTGGTAAACTAGGGAGTGATGCCTTTTACTCTGCATTTCATTGTCAGGGCATATTTCTTTGCTAGGTTTTAGGTTACTGTTTAGGGTGTCGGCGTCCTACTCTACTGTATTGACCAGATAAAGGCTTTGCCAGTTAATGTGCCTAAGGTCAGTCACATAACCTTCCAGGTTAAATTTGCAGAAACTCTGCTTAGTGATGAATTTGGTAGAGGAAGGGTGTCTTTCTTGTGTTCTTGTGCAGACTACAATGTTATGATCTCTTAAGTCATTGTGGAGGATGGCTGAGTATAATATTTTGTGAGGTCTATTTGTGAGAATCAGGTCTAGGATGGTGCTTTTGATGTTGTTTTTTGGTTGATTCTTGTAGGTTCTGTGATGAGCTGTGTAATACCTAACTTATCACTCATGTCCTTTAGGGAGTTTGCTCTGGGTGAAAGTCAACCCAAATTCAGTTCACCAAGTAAGATGGACTCGTTACGATTGGATTCAATAACATTCCTTAGTGTAGGGAGGAGTTCTACTCCCCCTGCTGGTGGTCTGTAGTAGCCGATGATGTTAATTGCCTCAGATGATGGATGTAAAAGCCTTACTGCCAAACATCTGAATTTCCTTGGTTTGGACAGTGAGAGGAATTCAGAGGCATGGTATTTAGAATTAAGATAAATGGCAACTCCACCCCCCTTTGTTGGTCTGTCCAACCTGCACATGTTATAGAAATAGAGCTAATCTACTGGTCTGTGGTGCTGTCTTGTAACCAGGTTTCTGTGACAACAAATATATCAGGATTAGTGTGGGATACCCATACTTTAACTAGATCAAGTTTTTTTAGTGGGCTACATACATTGATCCACATCAATTTCAAGCCTGTGGCTGATGCAAAGTCCGATGGGGATGAAATTTGGGAGGGGGAGGCATGGATTTACTTCTTCATTTCCCGAGCATAGCAAGAGTAGCATGATAAATTTTTTCAGATGAAGCCCGAAGAAGCTAAACTCTATCCTGGTGATGATCTTGGAAGATAGTGGAGTGGGGTTTTTCAGTGTGAGGTAGAGACAGGATGAGCAGGATGTGAGGGTGAATGAGAGTGTCCTGATGGCTAATTTATGCAGGGCTATGAAGGTAAATGCCAGGTTGGTGGTACCAGGATCCCAGAGGGGAGGTGTGTTGTAGGGTGGCACCATGCTGGAGGATGCCAGGTGAGGGGATGGTGGAGGGAGGGGCTTTGTGCACTGTGTCAGGTAGGGCTAACATGCAAGCAGTTTCTAGAACAACCAAATACAAGACTTCATTTTTTATGACATTTTTAAACAATTGTTAATATTATTATGTATGTATCCTCTGTGTAATCAAATGCTCATTGTTTGTATTTTTTTTATTTTATGGTGTAATTTTATTATGTTAATGTTTTGTATTTTTGCACTCTTGTTAAAACTGGTATATCAAACCTCAATCAACCGACCTCTGTGGAAATTTTGGCTGCAATATGGTAAATAAACAAACAAGAAATAAACAAGCACAATGAGAAATAAGGCTAACATGGCTGGTATTTCATGACACTTGATGTGTTGTTGGTGTAGAGCCCTGGCTAGGCACTGTTGATGCTAATTCTTAGCCAGTAGAGGAGGTACTATACTGTAATGTTTTGCTGATGTTGTTAAAGACAGGCTGGTAGCTACTATGTGGTGTAATAGCACTCGATGGCCACTAGGTTTGAATGACATATCAGAGAAAAAGGGAAGGTGATTTCTGATGGACTGAGTAGCATAGAGGTTAGAGTGTATGCCTTGCATGAGGTGCTAACCTCCAGAAACCAGGTTCAAATCCAGCACAAGGAAGGAAGAGAGAGGATAAGGAGATAGAATGTAGTGAAAGTAATAGGGCACAAAGGGTATAGGATGTGTAATGAGGAAATGTAACAGCCTAGTTATCTTAGGGATTTGAGGAGGGTGCGGTAAACTGTCGCTCCACTTAAGGGGTTCTCTAGTGAAATCTAGTGGTGGAGCATATAACAGCCTAATGATGATCTGAGTAAATAGCCTCAGCTTACAAGAGTCATGTGACCAGATCACATGATAGGGGTCAGCTATAAATCAAATGCCCACTCCCTGGGGTGGTGGGGCACCACTGCAAGAATGAGGGCAAGTTCGCTCTGAGAAGATGTAGAGTCCCTGTACCTGTATTCCAAAGCTTGTGTTGCTCCAGTAGCCTGGAGGAAGGGGGACATCTTGAGAAGAATACCGGAGCCTGAAAGGGAAATGTAGAGAGGATTAAGGAGCCAGGCAAACAGTAGCGGATCAAGGTGGGGAACGAGATGTGGGGAGGGGCACTGCGCCCTGTAGCAAGATGCAGAGTGAACAACCACCTGCCCCAAACCAGCGTACACAAGCACTAATACAGCAACATCTCTAGCTTTATTATAGGCTTCCCTAAGAACTAAACAAAACTGTACAGATGTGAAAGATTTTGAGAAGGGGGCAGAAGAATTAACAAATAGATTGGTACAGAGGGGTTATGGAAAAAATAACATTAGGGAAGCCTATAATAAAGCTAGAAATGTTGATAGGGATGACTTCCTAAAAAATAAGGTTAAAGTACAGAATGATGATTATCGCTTTAATTTTGTTACGGAGTATTCATCAAAAGCGAAAGAACTTGAAAATATAATAAGCAGGCACTGGCATGTATTGGGAGGTGAACCAGGTTTGCTAGAAGTAGCCAGGAAACCGGCGAAATTTTGTTTCATAAAGGTTCCTACTGTAGGAGACCTATTAACGAAAAGCCATTATGAAAATAAACAAAAAGGACACTAGTGAGGTCCCACCTGGAGTACAGTGTACAGTTCTGGAGACCATACCTACGTAAGGACATAGACAGGGTAGAGAAGGTTCAGAGGAGGGCAACAAAGATGGTGCATGGATTGCATCACAAGTCCTATGAAGACAGGTTGAAGGAACTGAACATGTACTCCCTGGAGGAGTGGAGGGAGAGAGGGGATATGATAGAGACATACAAGTATCTTACAGGGAGGAACAGGGTGCAGGAAAACACTATTTTTAAGCGAAAAAGATGTTCCAGGACTAGAGGGCATGGGATGAAGTTGGAGGGAGGACGATTCAGAGGAAACATGAGAAAGAATTTCTTCACAGAACGGGTGGTGGATAAGTGGAACACCCTGCCAGAGGAAGTGGTGGGGCTGAAACAATCACGGATTTAAGAATGCATGGGATAGACATAAAGGAATTCTGGAGGTCAGGGTAAGGTGCAACAGACTTCTAGGAAACCAAACTGAACTTACAAGCTCAAATGGGCAGACTGGGTGGGCCATTGGCCTTATCTACCGACACTGTCTATGTATCTATGTATCTATGGCTAGACAATAAGAAGGGAGTTTCAAATGTAAAGCGATCGTTTATTGTAGCTATATGTTACAGGGAATTGCTTCTCTAGTTTAATAGTAATAGAAGTTTTGAAATTAGACAGTTTATGAACTGTGATACAACAGGAGTTATATATTTGGCGAAATGTAACTGTGATGCATTTTATGTAGGGAAAATGATTAGAAGCTTTAAAATTAGAGTTGGGGAACATTTACGAGCTATTCAGAGAGGAGATGTTACCTATGCTACGGCAGCACATGTTGCTATTACAAAAGAACCTGAACAACATTATTTTAAGTTCATGGCAATTGATAAGGTGAACAAAAAATCCAAGAGGTGGAGATTACAATAATTTAGTATTAAAAAGAGAAAATTATTGGATTTTAACCTTGAAAGCCAATAAAAGTCTGAGGCTTAATGGCCCCTTAGAGTTATATCCATATTTAAAAGACCGCAGTTAAATTCAGACGTGCATCAAATCAGTATAAGTTGTGTGGTTTGATGTTTTCTCTCTCCCCTCCCTCCCTTTTTGTATTAGTTTAAGTTTTAATTACACATAGTGTATTTTTATACAGATAAGCTTTGAAATGTCGAAATGGTGACACTATGTTATTTATTGTGTATTTATTATTACTGCTGTTGGTATGAAGATGTGAAATTCATAAAGTTGAAACTAATGAAAGATCACTTTGTAGGACTTCAATAAGTTTGATCTGTATGTTAAGTGATTAATTGTTCTGATGGAATTCACCTGGATTAACTATTTACTATGAGGTATATACTGTGTTCTCTGGCATTTGTCTTTCATTACCTTTGATAAAGGACTGGGGGATCAGTCCAAAACATGTCAGGAGTTTTGTGAAATAAACTTTTTTATTATTACGTGTTTCTCTGATGAGTTGTATGTGCTCAAAACCTTTCTACTTAATAACTCCTGGGATGCCCTCAACCACCCGCCCACCATTTATAGTGGTGGTGCCCTTCGGTATGGAGACCAGACAGAAAGCCTGCTATCTGCACTCCATTTTGCCCCAGGGTGTCTTCTAGACTTAACCACTCCAATGAGAGCCCCTCATCCATCCTCTGTTGTTCACATCCTCTCGCCAATTCCCAAGGCCTGCAGCGTTGGTAAATGGAAAAGAGTAACGGGGAAAAGAAGGACAGAAGGCATGAAGAGCGGAGGATGAATAGCGCATGGCCGGGGTGGGATAGCAATATATATTATAGTCCACTAACATGGAACAATGACATTAACTTCTAATCTCCCTGTAGTAGCTCAGATCTAATTAACACAAATTAATCATCATACATCATAGAAAGCCTAAGTTAACGAAAAATGAAAAACAATAAATAACTAATCACAGTTATCTCTAAACCAATACATCAGTAACAGACCTAGTAACTTATAAACAACTAAGAATAAAAAATAAATAAAAATGGCAACACCCAGTCCATATGAGTTGGGATAATAGATTTTAAACCATGGAGCTCCCACCTTCCACGGCCAAATTGTCCATATGTAGACCCACGGTCTCTCACTCCAAGGGTCCAGCAGCTGAGATAACACAGTTTAAAATTAAATCAAATTTACAGGGGCACTCTACCAAAATTCAATCCTCCCAAGGGCTCTCACCACCTTGGTGAAGAAAGTACAGGCAGGTGACCCTCCAGAGTAAAATAATAGGCTGCAGTAGGTAGATCTAGGTTCAGTTTAATGGCCATTATTACAGCTGTGACTAAACTCCTGATCATGAGACACTGGAAGACAACATACTGTACTTCCTTCCTTAAGGGAATGGTCTCAGGAGTTGTTGTCTGCCTTAAATGCTAAAAAAGTGGTTTCTGCTGTTCATCATGAGTTATCTATGTTTCAGGGTCTGTGGGAACCATTTATCCAATTTGTTTTTGGGATGTGAGGTAGGAAAATTTCCAGATTGATATTTGTCCCTCCTGAGATACTCTGTGGTTTATATACTGAAGTTTAGTTTATTTGACTTCTTTCCAAGCACCTACACTTAGACTGCTTCCTTGTTTCTATTCTATCAGGTTGCTTGATACCTGCCAGTGGATGGTATGGGGTAACGGGGTGTGGTGTGGAAGGGGTGGGGGACGGGAAATTGATCTTTTGTTCATTTTATTCATTTCTTTTGTTCTTTTCTGTTGTGTTATCTTTTTTCCTTACTTTGACTTAGGTAATGGGTGAATTGATGGATATTGCTTTATGTATTTGATAGATTTGGATACTGTTGCAATTATTGGTTGTCTTCATCTGTTTATGTATTGGAACTTGTTCTTTGTTGAAAATTAATAAAGCATATTAAACAAAAAACCTCACCAGCTGTAACAGCACAATGGTGCTTGAACACATTAAATGCACTAATCCCTCTTAAAGTACCGCTCTCCCTGCAGTGAAATGTCGTCCTGGGAGCTGCACCACTGAACCACTTAAATCCCCAGCTGTAACAGTGCAATGATGCTCAAATACATTAAATGCAGTAATCTCTCTTAAAGCACCGCTGTCACTGCAGTGAAAAGCTGTTCTGAGTGCTGCACACAGAAACAATCAGTCCATGTCCTCCGACGGTAAGTTGGTGCACAAAAATGACTTTATTTTAGCTCTGAAAAGTTGTAGAGGCCCCTCTACATGTATGCCAAGGATCTCATTGCTCTGGTAGCCTGGAGGGAGGGGGCACATCTTGGGAAGAATGCTGACTATAGGAGCCTGTATGCCAAGGCTCATGCTGCTCCAGTAGCATAGAGGGAGGGGTGACGTCTGGGGAAGAATGCTGACTACAGGAGCTTAAAAGGGACTAACAATCTATGTGAGGCCCAATGAACACATACGTTGGAGGAAGAGAAGTCCTGTCCAAACTGCAAGAGTTCGTCATCAACCCAGGCATTGAAATCCCCCAGAATAATCCCTCTGGGGGACTCCAACACCAGCTCAGTGATGAAGTCCTTGACTTCCTGCAGGAATTCCTTCCCATCTCCAGGAGATCAGTAAATTGGAAACATCCTGCAACCTACACCTGCAAACCCTTGAATGGCTACACATTCAAAGGACCTTTCTTTTCCCACCTGGAATGATGCGAGGCTCAGGTCTGATCTATAACATATTGCCACCCTCTCCGCACACACACACACACACACACACACACACACACACACACACACACACGATCCACTCTTGCGTGGTGTACCACTGAGCACTTGGATGGAATGGCTGATTCTAACATGGAGTAAGTATCTTTAGAGTTGTACCTCCAAGGGGGATTCCCTGGCCAGGATGATACTTAATTGCATACTGTTAAAAAGCCCAGTGGGGTGGCCACTCATTGGAACACTTTATGTGTTAGAATTCCAAGGCAATCATCTGTATTATGACAAAAATAAAACTAATAAAAATTTGACTATAAAAGAAATTGGCTCACACCTCATTCCTTTTCCTACAGCTTGTGGACACCTGGCTATCGCTAAACAAACTAATCCTCAATACCACAAAAACTCAATCAATACTCTTTAGCACATTCTCCAAACACAGAGCTTGCCCCTTCCCTCTATCCATAGCATACAAAGATGGCACCTTAGTCCCAACCGCCTCTTCCTTCACATACCTTGGAATCATCTTTGACTCCAGTCTTGATTACACATCATATGAGACTACTGTCTGCAGATCTGTGAGCTCCATGCTTGATGTCTCACATAAAGTAGCCCAGGACCTGACTCCACAGGCATGCCTTGCCATCACAGAAGAATGCTACTTCCCAAACTTCTCTATGGAGCTTCAGTGTACTTTTCAGCCTCAAAAACAACCCTCCACAAGTGGGATGTCAAATATAATAATGTCTGCTGCTTTGCACTGAAATCACATAGACTCACTCACCACTGCTATCTCTGTGACAAGTTGGGCTAGCTTCCCTCATTGTTTCTGCATGACCACAGTTATGAAGGGGACATCGTTAACATTTTAATAAATCATCAGCCACAATCCCTTGCCTCCTCTCTTCAGTTCATTGAAAATGGCTACCCCCTGAGATCTACTGAAAATGCCCTGCTCACTGTCCCTAGAATTAAAACTAGAGCTGGTGAAGTGTCCTTTGCCTTCTCTGCCCTTAAACTATGGAAATCCAGTCCTCCTGATATTCACCGATGCCCCTCTATCCATTCCCTCCATGTTAAATATCATGAAGATCTCTCTAGTGGGGCACTTTGTTCCTGTTTTGATACTTGAGCATCTTCTTACTTTTATGCTAAGTGGAACTTTGCTGACTTAACAGGTTCAGAGGTTCATAGGAAGATACGAACTCAGGAGGCAAAGAATGCCCTTAATGAGCTCGCCACCAACTTGGTGGAGTAATTCTAATACAGATATGCTGTATTTTTACTTCCCATATAGTTATCTAACTGTTTTTAAAAGATTCAATATTAACACTCTCCACTACTTTCCTTGGTAAAGCATTCCATTGTATTACAACCCTTTGTGAAAACCATTTAGTCCTTTTTGTGTTTTACAGTTCACCCTCTAAGTTTATGGCTATGTGATTTTGTTTGTGTCTCAGAGTTATTCTTTATTAGACCTAAGGTTTCAAATAGACACTGGTCATTAATTGCTTTATATGTTGTACATAAATCTCCTCGTCTTTGTCTATATTGTAGAGAAAAAAAGACCAGATGTTGTAATCTTGATTTATATTGAAGGGATCCCAGGCCTCTAATTTTTTAGTTATTTTCCTTTGCACCCCTTCAACCAATTTTTTTCCTTTTTTTGTGATTGGTCCTCCTGGGGCACTGCCCGAACCTTCTGGGATAACATGAAGGAGTTAAACGGGATGACCTGCTCCCCTCCTCCCTCTCAGATGGTCATAAATGGTGCTATTAATACGGACTCATCCCGTGTTGCCGACTGCCTTAACAAAACTTTCTCTGATCTAAGTTCAGTCCTTCCGGCCCACTTCTTTGACCCCATCTCAGTAAACAACAACCCAGCTATCTCTCGCCCCCCTCTTCTATTGAGGACTATCTCTCCACAGAACACAAAGCCAATCCTCCTAAAAGCTGTCTCCTCCACAACCGAGCTGTGACCCCTCGACTCAGGATACTCTGCCTAACGCTGGATGTCATGTTAGCCCCCCTCACGAACCTCCTTGAATTGATCCCTGTGCCTCACCCATCCCAAGGGCATGGAAGCAGGCTGAAATCACCCCTATACATAAAATGGAGACCGCACTGTACCAAACAAATACAGACCTATCTCCATCCTCCCCTCTCAAAGCTCTGGAGAAAATAGTATCCATGCAACTTGTAGCTTATCTATCCAGCCACAACATTTGTGCCTCAGAACAGCATGGCTTCTGCCCTGGTCACAGCACCACCACACCTCTGCTGGAGTTCTTCCACCATATACACTCTGCACTAGACACCAGGGAGATGGCTGGGACAGTGTTCATTGACCTGTCCAAGGCCTTTGACACTGTGAGCCACCCATTAATGCTAGACACCGTCTGTAAGCTGGGACTCTCATCCGGCCCTTTGGCCTGGTTCTCCAGCTACCTCTGTGATAGATCCCAATGCATCAAGTTAAATGGTAGCCTATCTTCTGTACTGCCTGTACGTTCCGGAGTCCCACAAGGCTCCATTCTGGGCCCCACATTGTTCAGTCTCTTCTTAAGCACCCTTCCCAGCTCTTGCTCAGGAAAGCTGCTATTATATGCCAATGATGCAGTCCTAGTCACCTCACACCCCAACCCACTCACTCTCCAGAGCATCTTGCAATCCTCCTTCAGCCAAGCTGAAAAATGGTTCCTTGACCATCGCCTGGTCCTGAACCTCAAGAAAACAAAATCTATGATCTTTGCACACCACCAAAGTAACTCCAAAATGCTCCCTTTGCATCCTTCCCAGCACCCTCCACCCCTTGAGCAGGTATCAACATACAAATACCTGAGCATCACCTTTGACTCGGCTTTCTCCTTCCATGCCCATGCAGTGCTTTATCCTCTGCCATTAATGTCTGGATTGGACTCCTCCATCACCACAAAGACTGCCTCCCTGAATTCGCCCTATGGCTGGCTATCACTTCCTCCATCCTGTCATTAGTTGACTATGGCCTCCCCATCTATGCAGTCACTGACCCCACTGCCCTCACCAAAATCCAGACCTCCATTAACAAAGCCTGCAGGCTCTTGACTGGTGCCCCAAGTAGAACTCACACATGCCAACTCTACTCCACCTCTAACATACTCAATCTGGAAGAACGCCTGCAATATCACACCTGCATACTGGCTAAAAAGGCTCTACTTGGACTGTGTCCCCCAGGTGTCACTGCACAGCTTCTGCGAGTCTCCCGTTCGGTCGCCACCCATACTGCTAACAAAGCCACCTTCCAGGTACCTAGAGCCAGGACCTCACTGCCCAAAGATCCTTTTATCACAGAGCACCATCCTGGTATAACTCCTCCCCATGCACATCTCAAACACCCCTAAAATTGGTCAGTTCAAAACTGCCCTATGCAAACACCTCCTTAGTACTCGGAAATGTATGTGCCTATTATAGGGCCTACCGTGTGTCCCCAAACTGATCCAGGTCCAACAGGATTACGTATCCAACAGTTCACTCAATAGCCTGCTTCAGGCTATTTACCACATGCTATAGCCTGCATGACCTGCTAGGACCCCCCAATGACTTACTGTTATGTGCTCTTGCAAACTGCCTATGTTTATTTGCTCTTTGAAAATTCTGTTATGTATGCTGCATGTATCTCACCTGTATTGTTCCACACTGTCTTGTCTCACAAGTTGATTGTTCTCTCCTGCGATTAGGTGCCTTTGTAAATGAGTCTTTGACTCAAAGGTTGTAAATCTGATATATGAATTAATATAAAATAAAATAAATAAAAGGAAGAACAGTATTCTAGTTGATTCCTAACCATACTTGTACAAAGTGGTAGGATTACTTTTTGGTCTCTACTCTTAATATGTTTATGAATACATCCTATAATTTTATGACACTTTTTAACTTTAGCCAAAGTATGATTATCAAAGGTCAGATTGTTGTCAACAAAAACCCCTAAATCCTTCTCAGTGGTAGTTACTGCAAGTAGAACATTATTAATTTTGTAGTTAAACTTTTGGTTATTGTGTCCAAAATGCATAACCTTACAATTTTGTTCATTAAAATACATCTTATTTTCAAGTGCCCAGGTACAGATATCATTTAGTTCTTCCTGGAACTGGATTGTGTCTTGTGTTTTGTTAACTATACAGCCAAGTTTGCAATCATCTGCATACTTGGCCATCCAGACCTTATTAGAAGGTTGCATTGTTGATATTAATAAATTGAACAAAGCAGGGCCTAAAATCGATCCCTGTGGAACTCCACTACCTACCTTAACCCATGGAGATAAATGTCCTCTAACAGCGACTCTCAGATATCTGTTTTGTAACCAAGATTTTATCCAATTGATTATGTTAGGTAAAAGCCTGACATACACATATAATTTATTATAACCTGATGTGAGACTTTATCAAAAGCCTTGAAAAATCTAGTAGGACAACATCCACTGGTAACCCCAAGTCAAGGGATGCACTTACATTCTCATAAAAGTTTAACAAGTTAGTCATACATGATCTACCCTGAGTAAATCCATGTTGAGTTTTATCCTGTAAGTTGTTATTAGAAATGTGAGCTTCAATTTTGGTTAATAAAGTTCTTTCAAATAATTTACCAATAACTGATGTGAGACTAATTGGTCTGTAATTGGATACTAATTGTTTATTTCCAGCTTTATGTATGGGGGTAACTATAGCTTTATTCCATATGTGAATTGTTTTGCCTTGATTGACAGATGTATTAAACAACACGGTCAAGGGTCCACATATAACATTAGCAGTTTCTTTTAGAAATCTAGAGTGTATGTTATCGGGTCCTGGCAAAGATTGAGTTTTGAGTTTTTGGAGTAAAGTTCTGACCTCAGTCTCAGTAATAGGTGGTATATACTCTTTGTTGTCCTGCTCCAAGGTTATTAGTAAGATATCATCTGAAGTAAATATACTAGCAAAATAATTGTTAAATTCGCCAAATTTCAGATTCTTCATTAATAGGACCCAGATTATTGATAAATAGTCCAACTGTAGAACTATTTTTCCTGAGAACCAATATAATTGTAAAAGTTTTATAGTTGTCCATGGTTTTAGATTCTAATTTTAGTTCGAAATTACTTTTTGCTTTTCTAATGTAATGTTTAACTTTTTGTTTTATCCTTATATGCACTCTAAGTAACTGGGAAGGATTTTTTGTATTTCTTATAATAGGCCTTTTTTGTTAATAGCCTTATTTATGTTCTTGTTCCACCATAGAGGATTTCTATTTCCATTATTGTATTTAGGTCTATTGGTACCCATGTTTTCAACCAATAATTAATTTTATCATTTATATATTCCATATTTGACATAGGTCTAGATCTTTAAGATTGTTTTCCCAGTCCCAAGAGCTTAAGTATCTAAGTATCTCACCATAATCTGCTTTATTAAAATCTTTTATTACTGTCACACCATTATTGATGTTATTACATAAATGTAATCTTACTGATACCATATTATGGTCACTGTCTCCAAGTGGTGTTTTAATAGTTGGTGTAGTCATTCTATCCTCTGCATTAGTTAATATAATATCAAGTATGTTGTTCTGTCTGTCGAGTCCTTTTAGTAACAATTTGGGTTAAGTTTTGTTGAATAGTAAATTCAATGAAAGCTTTTTCTACATATCCATGACCGTCCAAATTAGACCAGTTTATTTTTGGAAAATTAAAGTCTCCCATTAATATATAATTATATAGTTTTTCTATCTTATTTAAGGTTGACAGTAATTCTATATCTTCAGTTAAAGATAAACTAGGGGGTCAATAACAAAGGGCCACCACTAGTGATTCATTTTGTAGATTTAATTTAACCCAAATTACTTCTGTTTTATCTCCTAGTACCTCATTTGGGGTTATACTGTAGGTCGAGTAGTTATTTGAGATGTACAATGTGACCCTCCCACCTCTGGAGTTACTTCTATTTTGTAAAACCTATTGTAACCTGAATTTCTGTGTTCCAATCCTGGTCAGAAAACATGTTTCTGTGACTCTTAGATGGTTACATTTTCTTTTACTAGAATATATTCCAATTCTCAATTTTTTTTATCAGACTACATGCATTAATTAATAGAATAGTGATAAATCCTGTATCTTTATTCTTTGTTTTCTATGGGATTTTATTTATCGGAGTTTTATTATTATTTTAGTGTCGCAACTAATTTTGCAGGTGATATCCAGTTTCCAAACAGCATCTCACTGAAGTAATTACAGTGGACTCACATTAGACAGACGCTGATTCTGCAGACAATTGCTTTGCATGGACAAACCGGTCTGCCTGAACCTAAATCTATATGAAGCAAGTAAAAGCCATGCTTTAAGGTGGATATGCATGTTGCATAGAGCAGATGGTTAATTACAGCATTCAGTCTAATTGCACCTGTCTCCACAAGCTCTGCCTGGAGTTAACTGGTGTTAATTGAGCTGTAACTTAATCTGTCATGGCCATTACACCTCATTTCAGAGGTGTTACTCTAGCTGTGTGCTTTGCCATCTCTCAGGGAGTGGACATTAAACCTGACTGGGAAATGCTCAGACAAACAGAGAAAAGTTGGCAAAAGTACACGTACTACACCCAAACACCAGCCTAAGATCACCAGTTTTTTTACCTGAGAACCAAAACAATAACATGATATAGTTCACCACGTGTTTTAACCAGCCCTCTACAGCTTGTTCCCTGAGAATTAAAGGAACTGTTTTAAAGTCACAAAGTCACAACGCATCTAAAAGTTAAAAGCATGCCCCCAACCCTTCTACCCTCCAACACAACACTGATGTCTTCAGAACCAGAACAAACAGCACACAACTACACACAAAATAAAATTAAGAAATGCAGGTCGCAAATGCAGACTTTTGCGTGAAACGCACTGAAAACAAATGTATTACACTTTGGCTTCTGTGGACATTGGTTTCGACGGACAGACAAGTAATCCACAGAAATGTCCGCCTAAACCGGCATGCACTGTACTATGAATATAACTCTCTCCCAGCTCTCTGACAACTTATGTCTCTCTACACTAAATGTGCTATTATAATGGTTTTTGTTATGGACACATTAACACACAATCAACCTTTCTTCTCCCCCAGCATACAAAATGCTCTGAGAACTACAGTATGCATATCCCTATTTGATACAATTGTAACTGATGGCACTGCATACTGTGTACATTCTTCCAATGTATGTCTTGGATATATTGTATTTTCACTGTCTGTATTCTTGGTTATACTCTCCTGGGTCACACCCAAAAACTGGTATTCAAACCTAGCCCGTGGTGCTGAGGGCGAGGCACTAGATGCCACACCAAGGCCACGATGATGCACCGGTTCGGAACCAGACCTGGGTAGCCGGGGCAGGGGGGAGGAGGATTGAGCATCCCTCCTGATGCTCGCCTCAGGGTGGATACCCGAACACACCAGCATCTGACACTCCCATAAAGAGTTGGTGGAAGCACCAGTCCTTGAAGGGATGGGCGGCCCGATACAGGGGTTGGGGGATGTCAGATGGGCACATGAGAGGCTAGATGTGCATCAGCACGTCACCTCTCAGGACTGAGTCCCAATGCCAGTGTCCCTAGGGATGGGACAGGGGACCAAAACAGAAACAAGGAAAAATCACCCTCGCGGTCCTGGATGATGACCTCTCCACTCACCTCAGACCACGACACCAGACAGACCCCACTGTGAAGAGAAGGGGAGGAGGCACTCTAGGGGCAGATCATGGGTCCAGGATCTGGCAGCAAACACTGAGAGGTCTGAAGGAGAGGATCAAGAGGGTAGGAAAAACCAGAAGGAAAAAAGAAATGTATTAAAAAAAATTGGTATTCAATTGCCTAGTGTGCCTACCTGGTAAACAAAAGCTAAAAAGATAAATATGAATGAATTGTAAAATGTAAATAAATCTGAAGTATGGCGTTAATAGCCTGTTTCATCTTCAAACAGAAATATCAAAGTATATAACTCCCCTTTGTGAATGTTAGAGTACTGGGAAGGCGGAAATACTCAATAGCTACTTTTTCTCAGTGTTCATGGTTGAAAAGGAGTGGCAGATCAAGAAGATCAGGGAACATGAGGTGATAGGGGGTTGACTCCAGTCCATTTCAGGTTGAGAAGGTCCTGAGGAACTTGAGGGTTTGGAGTGTATAAAGGCAGGCCAGATGGGGTGTGCTCCAGGGTACCGAGGGAGCTCAGCAAAGTGCTAGCGGAACCTATGACCAGCCTCTTCAACAGGTCCTTGGAGACAGAGGAGATTCCTGATGACAGGAGAAGGGCAGATGTGGTACCTCTTCATTGGAGGAGGAACAAGAAGGAGCCAGGCAACTACAGGCCGGTGAGCTTATCATCAGTGGTGGGTCATCTCATGGAGAAATTCCTCAACAAGAGAATCTCAACCCACCTTGAGACCAATGGTCTGCTGGACCAGCTACAACATAGTTTCTCTGAGGGAAGGTCATGTCAAATGAACTTCATAGAGTTCTTTGTCTGGGCCACTAGGGTACTGGATTGGGGATCTATAGACATTGCATGTATCTAGACTTTCAATAAGGCATTTGATTCTGTGTCACACAGGAGACTACTGCACAAAATGAAATGCCTTGGGCTGAGGCTGCTAGTGGTTGGGTGGGTACAAACAGATGGAGGCAGAAGGCAGAGAGGTAATTGTTAATGGGGTACCAGCAAAGGAAGTGTATGGTCACCAGTCAGGTACCTCAAGGCTCAGTCCTGGTGTCACTCCTTTTCAATATATTTATAAGGGGCACAGCAGAGGGGCTAGAGGGAACAGTTTGTTTATTCACAGATGACATGATGGTCTGCAATAGAGGAGATATGCCTGAGGGGGTTGAGAGCATGCAAAGGGATCTGGAGAAGTTGGAGGAATGGTCCAGGGAATGGCATTTGACCTTTAACACCAAAATAAAACTCATGCATTTAGGCAAAAATTATCAGCACATGAATTATGGTACGGGAGGGCAAGCCCTAGAGGTTACCGAGCTGGAAAGATACCTTGGCATATACATTTCATGGGACCTGAAAGTGACAAAGCAATGTGAGAAGGCTGCAGCAAGGACCAGTAGGATGCTGGTTTGTATCAGCAGGGGAATAACTAGCAGGAGGAGGGAGGACATAATGCCCTTGAACAGGCAACTTGTCAGGTCACACCTTCAGTTTGGAGTCCAATTCTGGAGGTCATACCTTAGGAAGGAAGTGGAGAGGGTGGATCGTGTCCAAAGACAGGTGACAAAAATGGTAGGGGGATTTGGGCATCTAGTGGAAAAAGTGTGCTACACTCCCTAAAGAACATAAACTGTTGAAACCTATTCTGTCTTCTTTTTCTTTCCCCTCTATAAACTTCTGTCGTGCAACAGTACCTCTTGAGTTTTTTCTTCTGTACGTATGTTTTTTCCTTTATCCTAGGTAGGCTACCTAGGATATTACGGCACTATCTACTATTATATTTCCCTACTTTCTTTTTCTTGTTCAGGTCTAATAAAATCTCCTTTAAGTTCATACAGTATTTCTAATCAGAAACTCCAGAGAAAAATGGAGTTAGAAAAAATAAAGTACTATAAAGTAAAGAACAGCATGTGTAAAGAGTGTTTAAGAAAGTAAAAATACATTTCTACAAATGTTAAATTACAATGCATAAAGTAAAATAAGATTCTGAGGCATGAAATATAGAAGCAGACTTGAATTATGAGGCTGTATTTAATGAGGGCAAAGCACTTAGCCCTTTTGCAGCAGCCCGAGTAAAAACATATTGAATGTTTTTGTTGTTTCTCAGAGTTTGCAAACTGGTGCCTGAGTTGTTAATTAGCTTACACTTGTATCTTTGTGTATATTTTGAACAGATCAGAAAAAAGAGAAAGTCACTAGAGGGCCGGGGTAACTCTGAAATTGCAGCTACCCACCCAGGAAAGGGAAGAAGTGAATTTAACTTTGATTTCAGCATGAGTCACGCTGCAGACGACTTGTGCGAAAACAGCTGAAATATACTCTAGGAAATAAAGAGTAGACTTCTCACTGTGTGAGAAAGGCTCTAGTGAAAGGAGGCTTTAAAAGTAGAGACACACCCAGACCGGCAGAATCAATGGCTCAGTGCAAAGCAAGAGTTTTTGAAATTGCAGCCGCTGTTTCTGCAAAGCTGAGAGTGCTCCAGACCCCTTGCTTCTTATAAAGGTTGTAAAACCCAGGGGACCAGTGCATAGAACCAGCCTGCCCAGAACTGCACTGCTGAAATAACAATAGTTCTATGGGTTATAGGCAGAAGGGAAACTAGAAATGCAAACATGAAAACTGGGAGTAGTAGCTGCAAATATACACAGAGCCCTTTGTTATTGTACACAGTCTGTTAATATTATGCTCTACATAGAAACATAGACTTTGACGGCAGATAAGGACCACTTGGCCCACCCAGTCTGCCCATTTCCTTTCCTATTGGATAAGCTGCAGGTTCTAGTTAACCAACAGTCTACTTCCTGCAACCCCCCACTACAATTGCCTTGTCTGTCCATGCATGTTGAATTCCCCCACTGTTTTAGACCCAACAACCTCCCAGGGAGGCGGTTCCATCCATCCACCACTCTCCATGAAAAAAAATGTCCTCAAATTACCCTAGAGCCGTCCCCTCTATCTTTAAATTGTGCCCCTTGTTCTTACACATCTCTTTTCTGAAAGATGCTACCCTCCTGGACTTTGTTGATTCCCTTGAGGTACTTAAAAGTTTCTGTCATGTCCCCCCTGTCCCTCCTTTCATCAAGGGTATACATATTAAGCTCTCTCAGTCTCTCTTCATATGGTTTCTGATGCAGACCCTGCACCATTTTAGTTGCCCTCCTCTGAACTGCTTCCATCCTGTCTATGTCCTTGCATAGATTGGGTCTCCAAAACTGCACACAGTATTCCAGATGGGGTCTCACCAACTGTCTGTACAGAGAGATAACCACTTCCCTTTTTCTACTTGTGATGCCCCGTCCTATGCATCCCAGTATCCCCCTGGCTCTCCTTACTGACTTCTCACATTGCTTACCCACCTTTAGGTCATCTAATATGACTACCCCCAAGTCCCTTTCCATTTTTGTCGTTGTTAGTACCTCCCCTGCTATTGTGTACTCTTCTCCTGGGTTTTTGTTTCCCAGGTGCATTACTTGCACTTCTTTGCATTGAATCTAAATTGCCATATGTCTGACCATTCCTCCAACCTTGCCAAGTCCCTTCTCATCCTTTCTACCCCCTTGTGTATCAACTCTGTTACAGATCTTTGTGTCACCTGCAAAGAGGCATACCTTTCCCTCCAGACCCTCTGCAATGTCACCTATAAAGATGTTAAAGAGGACTGGACCCAGTACTGAGCCCTGAGGTACTCCACTAGTAACCCCTCTTTCTTTGGAACATGTTCCATTCACTATTACCTTCTGTGTCCTGTTGTGCAGCCAGTTTTCTACCCAGGCTACCACACTGGAACCCACTCCCAGACTGGCTAACTTGATTATTAGTCTTTTGTGCGGGACTGTGTCAAATGCCTTGCTAAAGTCTAGGTAGGCCATATCCACAGCCCCTCTCTGGTCTATTACTTTGGTCACCCAGTCAAAGAAATCAATTAGATTCATCTGACATGACCTTCCTGCTGTAAATCCATGCTGCTTTGGGTCCTGTACCCCGCTGGCCTCTAGGTACTCAACAATTCTTTCTTTCAGAAGTGATTCCATCATTTTCCCTACCACTGAGGTCAAACTTACAGGTCTGTAGTTTCCTGCTTCTGCCTTGCTCCCACTTTTGTGAAGGGGAATCACATCTGCCCTCCTCCAGTCCTCAGGTACCACCCCATCCTCCCATGATTTGTTAAAAAGTGTGGTCAGTGGTGTCACTAGGTCCTCCCTTAGTTCTTTTAGGATTCTGGGGTGAATCCTGTCAGGCCCCATTGCTTTGTCCACCTTGAGTTTTAGGAGTTCTTTCAGGACTCTTTCTTCTGTAAATGGACTGGTGTCAAACCCCCTACCCAGAGTACCTCTATTGTCTGGTTTAGGTAACTCCTCCTCATCTTCTTTTGTCAATACTGAGCAAAAGTATTCATTCAGTATCTCTGCCTTTTCACTGTCTCCCTCTGCCCACCTCTCCTCTCCTTTATTAATCTTCACTATTCCTCCCTTAACCTTTCTATGTTCCCTAATGTACCTATACAAGGTTTTATCCCCCTTCTTAACTGAGTTGGCTATTTTTTCCTTGGTTTGGGCCTTTGCTATTCTGACTGCCTTCCCCACTTCTTTCTGCTTTAATTGATATAGTTCCCTGTTGTACACCTTCTGTGATTCCTAATACTTTTTGAATGCAGCCTTTTTCTCCTTAACCTTCCCTGCCACCTCTTTTGAGAACCGTAGTGGTTTTTTACTCCGCTTTGTTTTCTTTATTTGTTTCAAGAAAGGCTTGTTGCCTCTATGATAGCAGTTTTGATTTTTCTCCATTGTTGTTCCTCCCCTCCTTTTTGGCCATTTGCTAGTGCATTTCTCAGGTATTCACCCATTTTGCCAAAGTCGGCCCTTCTAAAGTCCAGTATCTTTGTTTTTGTATGGCTTGTCTCCATGGTTGTGCTTATTGTGAAGCACACTGTGCAGTGGTCACTTGTTCCCAGATGTCTACTGACTTCTAAATTTGTGATCCTCTCTCCATTTGAGAGTACCAGGTCTAGTATTGCTCCCTCTTGAGTGGGTTCCAACACTAGCTGTCTAAGGCCTGCCCCCTGCAGGGCATTGAGAATGACCCTGCTCTTGGATGTGGCTGCAGTACATGTCATCCAGTTAACATCTGGCATATTCAGGTCTACCATCAACAGTATCTCCCCTTTTCAGCCATTTTGAGAATGTCCTCCATCATTTTCTTGTCCGTTTCCTCCCCTTGAGACAGGGGTCTGTATACAACCCCTGTGTGGATTGTGATGCCATTCCCTGTCTCCAAGGTGACCCAGAGTGCCTCTTGTCCTCCCTCTTTACTTTTTAGTTCTGTAGCTTTGATCCCTTCCCTTATGTATAGAGCTACTCCACCTCCTCTTTTATCTTCCCTGTCCCTTCTGTAGATTGTGTACACTGGTATGTTGACATCCCATTCATGGTTCTCCATGTACCATGTTTCCGTGACTGCCACAATATCCAATTCTTCATCTTCCATCAGTGCTACTAGCTTAGGAAGCTTGTTTCCCAGACTACAGGCATTGGTACTTATTGCCCTCCATTTAATGTTGGCTTTCTCCTTTTTCCCCCATCCCTGCTCTTATTGCCCTTGTCTATTTTTCCATTTACCCCTGTTCTGCCCTCTGTTGAGCTCGGTACCTCAGTGTTTACCTTACTACCTGCCATGTTTTTTTGGGGGAGACTTGAAATTTCCTGCCTCTTATCAGCACCTCCCCCCTTGGCTACTTTAAAAGCTTGCCAAGGAAGCATTTAAACCTGTCACTTAGAGCTTGGTTCCTTCATGGACAGAAGCAGACCATCGTGCCAGTATAGACCTTCATCTCTCCAGGTACACCCCCATTCCCCAATGAAGCCAAAGACCTGTGCTCTGCACCAGTTTTGCAACCATTCATTAAACTGCATGGTGTGCTGTACCCTAGCCTCACCCCTGCCATGGACTTGCAGCACCTTTGAGAAGGTAACCGTGCTTGCTACCTGTCTGAGGCCCCTCCCCAACTCCACAAATTCATCCTGCACTGCACTGATTCCATGCCTAGCTAGGTAATTTGTCCCAAGGTGGACAATGATATCTAGTTCCCAGCCTATGATGCTGCTTCTGCAATTGTGAGGATTCGCTTCTTGTCCCTCCAAGCCATGGCACCAGGCAGCCACCTTACTTCCCTCTCCTCTCCCTTCCCCAGTTCTACCCCTCTAACAATTGATTCCCCTATCAGAAGCTGTTTTCTTCCCCTGTGGTGTCCCTTGCCACCCTTTTGTGGGTCTCCCTTGTGGATGTCCTCAGCATTCTTCTTGGTCTCCACTGAGGGTGCCATCATAGAGGAACCTTGCTCTGCCAGACTGGCGTATGATTTGTGTAGAGGTACAACTAGGGGGCTTCACCTCTGTTCCACCACCCGCTAGTGATTGTTCAGTTTCATTACTGATGGAAGTAGCATGAAATCCAGAAAAAGACTTACTTTAGAGAAAAGTTTTTCAGTGCTATTCTCAACCTTCCAGATTTTGGAATGGGGGGTTTCCTTAAGGGTTGGGCACCCTCTACAATTGTCTTTTTATATGACAGTTTGTTTTTCCACTGTTAATCAAACAGTTACTAAGGCTGCCAGTTGCGTGTCAGTGGCTCAGTAGGTAGCACACTCACCTCTGAGGCTGGGAGATCAGAGGGCTGTGGGTTCAGTTCCCACATCTGGCACTTGGGTTAATATCCCAGTACTGACACTGTAGTGCAGCATGAGAGGGGTGCTGCACTTCTGAGGTGCCGTCTTTCGGATAAGACGTTAAACCGAGGTCCCATCTGCCTGGATTGGTGGTAGTCCAGGTGGATGTTAAAGATCCCATGGCACTTATCGAAAAGAATAGGGGAATTTTTATTAAAGTTGGAAAGGAACATACAATCAAAAAATGTACAAAACCTAAAGCAATTTATACAAATTAATATACAGATACCAAATGTCAAAATAAAACCAAACAGTGTTAAGTCACACAATAATTTTAACTAAACCATATGTTTAAACACAATTAAATAATTTATAGGTATATTCATATAACACAAATCCTAAATTATTTTTTCTATATCATGCTTAAATATGATAGGCATATATACTTACTATACATACTCATTTTACTTATATCTATTATAACCAATCAATAGAGGCCCATCTTCCTTGAAAGGTTGTTGACTGGACTGAATTATAATCTTGCAACCTGATGTCTTTAATTGCAGTTTCTATCACAAAAAACAACTCGTCAGAAGTAAAATGTAGTTGTTGAATAGTCAATCTGCACCGGACAAACCATATGTAAAATTTAAAACAAACAAGAAATAACCATAGTGTTACTCTATCATGTTTCGTCCACAGAAAAGGCAAAATACCAAGGCATAATATTTCTAAAGTCATAAAACCAAATGGAGATATAGGCCAGCGACGTTGAATAGATTGCCAAAATCCTTGAATAAAAGGGCACTCTAGGAATAAATGCTGCATTGTCTCAATTACATCTGGACATGTTCCTCTAGGACAATATCTCTCTGACACCTGTCTATGCTTTAGATTTCCTCTTACATTTAGGTGACCATGCAAGGCCAGCCAAGTTACATCCCATATAAAAAGTAGAATACTGAGAGAAATCAGCATTTCACCTATCAGTAATCTATCTGGCAAAGAACAAGAATCAAATCCTGCTGTCTTTTGAAAATATTTTAAAATCAAAGATTCATACATGTTTTCCGAGTATAAGAAAGGAGATGCTCTTTGGAAATACCCATAGCTTTATTTTAGCAAAGCAAGTTCTCGTTGGATCAGGTAAATAAGAAATTGAAATTTGTCGAGGAAGGTTACCATACATGGGCCAAATAGAAAAATAGGTCCCAAGGAATCTAAGACCCAAGGGGACCATCTATTAATTTTTGAGCTACCAAGGGAATAAATTGGCATATAAATATGGTGAAAAAATACCACAGGTTGTATCACCTTCAACCCTCCATTTCTTTTTCTCTCAGTAGTAAGCCTCTTTTAATTGGATTTAAACGTTTTCCCAGATACATGAAAAAAACAACTATATATTCTGGTTTCTAAAGTTGAGTAAGCTATATACTGTACTTAAATATAAAAATATGGGTAACAAAAGTTTTTATCATGTAGATGCTTTAATTTAGCTAAACGACAAGTATTCCAAAGATTAACCTTATTTTGTGTTTCATTCAATTTAAGTATCCAATTCTGATAAGCCAAATCTCCAGAACCAAATAAGATCCCTAAAATAGGGGCTGTCCCTTTTAATACTGGTACCCCAATTATTATATCATCTGTGACATCTTCAGCATTAAGAGGAAGGCAACAAGATTTCTGGTAATTTATTTGAGCTCCAGTATGAGTCGTAAAATTAGTTAAAATTTTTCCCAGATTATGTGCTGATGGGATATTTCCTATTACAAAACAAATGTCATCTGCATATGCAATGCTCTTTATTTCAGGGTCTTTGCAGGAAAAGGATACACCCTGTATACCTCTAGTTTTATCCACCATTCTAAGTAGCGGATCCATGGTAAATAAATATAGTAAAGCACTCAGAGGGCAACCTTGCTGTACTCCCTTTAAAACAGTACACCCTATGACCGATCCACCCATTACAAAAGGCTTTAGCAGAGGCAGACTTATAACATGTTTTAATCCAATTAATAAACATTTCAGAATGCCATATGTACCCAAAAAACTCCATAAATATTCATGATTAACATTATCGAAAGCCTTAGCTTGATCCAGACTAAAAATAAGACCGGTAAGCTCACCAGTATTACCTCTATGAAATATTTCTCTAAGTAATATTAAACCATCAGAAATCTTTCTTCCTGGTATTGAACATGCCTGAGAACTGTGTAATAGAAAATCAGCCATTGGTATAAGTCTATTATGTAACAGTTTTGTAAATATTTTAAAATCTGTATTAAGCAGGGTAATTGGCCTCCAATTTGATAACTTAGTTCTATCTCCTTTTTTGTACATAAATACCACTAAACCATCCGACATACTATTTGGTAATAATCCTGTAATCAGAATTTCCCTTAAGACCTCTACAAATTCTTGTAATAATATTGTAAAAATTATTTTATATATCTCATATGGCAAACCATCACTCCCTGGGGCAGTACCTGCCTTTGTTAATAATGAAAAACTAGCCGATACTTAAAGATGTTATATCAACAAGCAACATGTCTCTGCTATGTTTATCAAGCATAGGTGGAATCACTTGAGCTAACCATAAGGAATGTGGGGAACCAGAAACAGTAGCATATCCAAATAATTGCTGTATATGATTATCTAAAGCATCTATAATATCTTTCCTGGTCATACATTTTTACCTGTAGAGTCACAAACCTCTGCCATATATTTTGATGTCTTTTGTTCAGCACAAAACTGATAGGGGTCCATAAAGGCTTTACCTCCTTGGGAACCAAATCTTCTTTCTACATCTAAGGATTTATATCTACTGTATTGTGTTGAATTTAATAATTTTCTAATTCTATCTAATTCAGATAAGGCTGTATAATCCCCTTGTGCAACTATAAAAATGTAAGTCTAAAAACTGTTGTCGAGTTTTTATATATGTATCTTTATTAAATTTCCCATTAATCTTGCCAATTATTTGGAAATACTGTCTTATATCTATTTTTGTATCTTCCCACCAATCTCTGTACGAATCATAGAGGCTAACCACTGATTTCCTTGCCTGTAGTACTGCCAAAATTCCTTCTTCAACAGTTGGTAACTTAAGTAATTCCAGGTTAAGACGCCAATATCCTGGTCCTCTATGCATTATTTCATAACTACCTATTGTAATCTCAAGTATCACATGATCAGAAGGTGCAACTGGTACAGTTTGAGCTTTTTGTATTGTTAAAGTATCTGAAATAAACCAGAAATCTATCCTTGTTGCTTTAGTACCTTGAAAAAATGTCTTTTTGTGGGTTACCTAATACATCAAAAACATCAACCAATCCTGACTGTGTCAATAAATCATTAAGACACTTAGTATCACAAAATAACTTTGTGGATCGTATACCTCTATCCATATAACGACTAGAATTAAAATCTCCACCTAAAAGCACAAATCTAGAAGTGAACAAATAGGGCAATAAAATCTTAAATAATGCTATTCTCGCAGATTTAGCTTGCGGAGCGTAAACATTAATAAATCTACAGTGTAAATCGTTAAGTATCATATCTAACAATAATATGCGACCCGGCAAAACATCTATAAGTTGAACTAGGCGTGCTGTAGGATTATTAACTGCTATACCTACCCCTGTGCATAACTCTTCACCAACAGACCAATAAACAGTACCCCATTTCCACCTTTCAGTGGCCTGTTCTTCCTCAAACCTGGTATGTAACGAGTATCTTGAAAATAAACTACATCATCCTTGCCTCCATCAAATAGTGAATATATCAACATTTGCTTCCTATTTGATTGAATATTATTAACATTTAAGGATGCCAAATTTATATTCAAAAACATAGACAAAAGGAGGAAGGAAAGAAGGGTGTTGTCATAACTCATATCAATGTTCCTTTTATTTTATTATTTCTTTTTTGTAGATTTTCTATCCCAGGTTGACCCTTTTTTATTTTCACTGTATCCATATCAGCAGCAGATGGTTCTGGATCAGAAGATCCTTCAGGTTGTGAAGAATGTACTGAGGTGGAATCTGACTCAGTACCTATGTCTTCCTGTAATACGAAAATGCATTCTGGAGGGGTATCAAACCTTGTTCAGATATAGGTATTTTAGAGGTCCTGGATCTTAAACTCTGACGCCTAGCAGTAATGAGGTTAAAAGGTTCTTCAGGTGGAAGGGGAGGCATAGTATTAGAATAACCTGGCCCACAACAGAATCTGTAAGAATCACCATTTTAGTAGATATTAAGTTCTCCTCTTCCTGGGAGGGAGTAGTTGATACAATTTCCGAAATGTCCGCCCATTCCATACTAGGTATGGTATCAGGCCTACTTGGGGGTGGGGGTGGAGGTACAGGTTTTTGCCTCTGGACCGCATGTACTGCTGTATTTAGGTAAAAATCCTGTATGCAAAAATCTCCATTTGTTTTATTTTGGGCCGCCCAAGGACAGTCAGTAAATACATGGGGTTCTTCACAAAGTGAGCATTTAGCTGGATGATGACAATCTGACATTGTATGCCCCAATTCTCCACAATGGACACATTTGATGACTTCACAATTCCTGCTAAGGTGTCTACCAGAACCACATTTATAACAGTGATGGGGCTTCCTGGATAAAAGATAAATCCTTTATCCCTTCCCAAATAAAAGCAACTGGGAAGATGTTGTAAACCTTCTTCGGTTTGGTTTAAATTAACTTTAAATCTCCAACCACCATTCCAAAATCCTTCTGTATCAAGAATGGGCTCTGGGTTTCCTTTCAGGGTACACTTTTTCTCCAACCAGTAGGAGATATCCTCCACATTAACACCTTCATTACGGAACAATACAATAATAACCTTGAATGTCTGTTTGGTTAATGGTATGGCCTGAAAATGGACCCAAGCAGGATTAGTCTTTAATAATCGTATTCAATCCAAAATCTGTTTAACATATCTGGTGTACGAAAACTAATGTCATACGTATTGTCCCCTGGTGTATGAATCAAGGCATACACCTCACTGGGCATAAAACCCAGCATTTGTTTAAGTAAGACTTTCCCCACATAGAATCTGTCAGGCATGGTATCAGTGGGTCCCAAAAACCTCAGCCTTACAGCATTTCATCTTTTAGCCAAGGAAACAGGTTTATGAAAAAGGCTAGCATAGGAGGTAGTTGGGGTTGTAAGACGTGGTAGGGTATTTTGATCAACATCAGGCCCTATATCATTAGTAGCTTTATTTTGGTTGGCATTTTCCTCCAACTCCCCACTTTGGCATTGTTGAGGTGATTTTGATCCTGGTTTAGGACTAACTGGCTGGTTGTGGTTAACCACAGCACCAGATCCATTAAAGGCCTGTTTATGTTGGATAATTCTACATTCTGTATTATAGAACCAGGTCCTAAACTACCCTCAGACCTAGCTGCAGGAACACTAGTCTCAGAATTGGGCCCATCTAAAACTGCAAGAGGGGTATGATCCATACCTGGAATTGGTATGGCAGGGTCGCGATCCACTGACCCGAATCTAACAGCAGCCACCCGCCCTTTCAAGGGTTATCTGGGGACCATGGGAAGATTCTACTCTGTATCCCCAGAAATCTTCAGTGAACAAGCTTTTTTCCCCTCAGGGCTGTTTGCACCTTTATGTATTTTCAAGTCAGTACCTGTATGACCTGAGGGTGAATCTACCTCGGGTCTCTTTCGTTTCCGAATCTCTTCTTCAGCAGCAAGCTGAGCAATTTGATAATCCATAGCAGCCTTCTCCCAAAGGCGTTGTTTCTCTTGTAATATAGTGAGAGCTTGTTGATCTTCCGAAGCATCATCAGCTGTCTCAGCATTTAGAAGTCGCACTTCCGGGTTTGGATTTAAAGCCGACATGCTCTTGCAATTAAAGCTAGACATACTCCTCGTATATGCTGGACTTGCGGTGCATTTTTCACCTTCCAGCTGAAAACTGTGTTTTGAGGGGTTAGATACATTTTGCTGGCCACCACTCGGGTGCATTCCAGCCGTATCATTCCCCTCTGCTCTGGGTAAAGCCTGTGAGCTCTCTTGCATCTGAGCTCCTCCACTGTTGGCCATCCTGAGACTGTTCCTCTCTCCCAACAGTCTCACAGCGCCACCATTGTCCACAAGAGATATTGAAACAGAAAGGGATTCCTTGTCTTCTGTCTGTGTCTCTCCTGTATGCAGTTCTTCTCCATCAGGATCCATGGGAGCCGCCATCTTGGTCCCACAGGAAAATGGGTCCCCCCTGCTCACAGGAAGCAAGAGTAGGGGAATTTCCCCGGTGTCCTGGCCAAATTTCCCTCATTCACTAAAAATATCGCCAACAGATTAATCTGGTTCAAGGTCAGTTGGCATTCATCTGTATCCCCTTCCCACGGGTCATGCCTGAAAATAGGCAGGATTTGTCTAGTGCACTTACCCGGTCAACAAAAACTAAATAAATAAAATAAATATGTGGGTTGCTAGGTAATTACCTACCTAGTTAAAGATAAAACCTGAATAGAGGATTCATATTACAGTCTACTAAGTAACAAATAACTATATCAGAACAAG
Organism: Neoceratodus forsteri; assembly: GCA_016271365.2. NCBI lineage: Eukaryota > Metazoa > Chordata > Ceratodontiformes > Ceratodontidae > Neoceratodus > Neoceratodus forsteri. The sequence goes on from CM028137.1 coordinate 80,215,915, forward strand.
GGCAGTACCATAAAGCGGAGGATACTTGCTAAGTTCCAGACCTTTACCAAAAGCTAAGAATGTTACTATATTCTATTAAGGGTCTACATCAGATGACCATAACCCAGAGGTTTAAATATCCCTCCACTGGGCATTAGGCAGTTGAGCCTTGACAGTGAGATGGATAGGTCAACAGGTAGACTGTGATAGTAGAAATACAGAGGTTTACAGATGATAGTAATTTTGTGACCTGGAGACTGTATTGAAAAGAAGAAGTTATTGCAATAAACTACTGAAAGTTAAAGTGGTCATTGTTATTGTCTATTACTTTCCTGACTTTAAGGTTATTTTGGGATTTTCTGATTTCTTGGTTTATTTTCTTCCTTTTTGTAAATAAGATCTTGTAAAATAAATGTCACATATAGTGTGTTTTAAGTCTTAAAATATTGCCTCATCTGCTTTATTCCCACCCTCTGTGACATTTGGTGTTAGAAATGGGATTGGGTACTGGTTTTCTAAGGAATCAAGTGAGAGACCAATATTAGACACCAGCCCTGGTGTCGGGACTAATAGGGGCAAACATTTAAGATGGCACACAAGCTGGAAACTGTGGATACACAGACACTGAAGGAGGAAGAATATGCCACTGGAGTGTAGACCAGAGCCCAGACCTAGAAGATGGGGAGATCCCTTTGAAAGGTTTGGAGTTCAGAGGAACCAGGAGAAAAACAAAAGAAGCAGGATTGGAAGCTGGAGAAGAAAAGAACCAGATGGATGAGGAATCAGTACAACAGGACCCGTCACTTGAGGACATCAATGGATTGCTTTGATGGTTGGCCATGAAGAAAATAGAAATGAAACAACAACATGACTGGGAATATCAAGAGAGAGAGATGGAGAGGAGACGACAGGGCCAGAGATAGGCCGATACCCTCAGAGCATTACAGGTGATTGGGCAAGTATCAGCGGGGGTTGTGGAAATGCAGGTAATACACCTAAAGATATCAAGTTAACAAAAATGGCACCAACTGATGATATCGAGGCATATTTAATGACTTTTGAAAGGGTAGCCAAAGCATGTGGGTGGGACCCTAGGCAATGGGTGGTAAGATTGTCACCATATCTTATGGGAAGGCCCAATTGTCCTACAGTAACATGGACAGTAGGCATGCCAAAAACTATGAGAGAGTTAAGAAGGAAGTATTAAAGAGATACAACATTAACTCCGAGACTTATAGGCAGAGGTTTAGATCACTAAAATATTATACTAATGATGTGCCAAAAAAAAGACTTTTACTAGATTGCGAGAGCTATGCCTAATATAGCTACAACCAGAAGGGAAGATGTCTGGAGATATTGTGGACATTCTGGTTGTGGAACAGTATCTACAGATATTACCACATGAAGTTCAGATCTGGGTGCGAGAGCACATTCCTGAAACTGCAGAGATAGCAATTACACTAGCAGAGGATTTTCTTGCTTCAAGAAAGCCAGCAAGGAAGGGGTATCGAACTGACCTCACAACACCAGCCCCCCCCATTACAAAAGCCCCAGTTATACAGGAGAGCCCCAGTGGAATATACCAGATGCCCAGAGGGAAGACCTAACCAGAGAGGTGGACCTTTTAACCCTGAGATAATTTCCAGGAACTATCAAGGGAAAGGTCACATTGCCCACTACCTTACACATCCTAGAGCTGAAGCATCACATGTATCCTTATTAACTGAGGGATACTTCTTGAGAGACATTGCCATCAATAGTAAAAATGTATTCGGATTGGTGGATACAGTAAGTAAGAATACTTAGATTAGGCCAGAATTAGTGATCGAGGGACAGACAGAAGATTCTACAATGAAAATTGTTTGTGTACATGGGGATAGACACTGTTATCCAGCTGCTAAAATCATGGAGAATGTGAACGGTAGTGAAGAAGTACTCATGGCAGGAATTGTGCCTAATTTACCAGTGCCAGTGGTACTGGGTCATGACTTCCAGCACTCCTCTTCCCTTATGAATAAATCAGGAGTAGTTACAGCAATAACTACCAGGGCCCAAAGTAAAAGAGAACAGCTATTAGAAGATACTTTTCCTTTTGATCAAGATATTTTGGACAGTCCTGGTAAGGACAAATGTACTAGGAACCAGTGAAAGAAGAAACAGCAAGAATGGAGACAGAATAAATATGCACTGCCTGATCAGCAGTTACAGACACTATTTATAAATGTGGACATTGCAAAAGAACAAAGTGATGATAATTCTTTAAAAGTTTTTTTTTTCACAGGTGGACCAAGTAGTAGAAAAGGATGCTCCGGACATAAAGAAAATAAATAACATTTGTATAGCATCTGTACTAATCCCCAAACAGGAGAGAGTGTGGAGCAATTGCTATTACCTACAAAATATAGAGGGACTGTCTTATTTTTGGGACATGACTTGCCATGGGCTGTGCATGCTGGAAGGGAATGCACCATAAAGTGCATTTTGTTAAGATACTATTGGCCAGGGATTCATAAGGAAGTGACTAAGTATTGCCAGGCATGTCCAGAATGCCAACAAGTGGCACAAGTAGGGAAACAAGATGCAGTACCCCTGATGCCCTTACCTCTAGTAACTAACCCCATTGATCGGTTTGGGATGGACATTGTGGGTACCCTGATTAAAAGTAAAAAGGGAAATCAGTTCATATTGTTTTTTGTAGACTATGCCTCCAAATATCCTGAAGCCATAGTAATGTGAACTGTGACCACACCTAGGATTGCTGAGGAACTAGTAAAAGTGTTTAGTACATTTGGCATACCCAAAGAAATGGTTACTGACCGAGGAACAAATTTCAACTCCACCCTTTTGTAGGAGTTGTATAAATTATTAGGAATAATGGCCCTATGAACATTGCCCTATAGCCCCCAAATGGATGGATTAATTGAAAGATTTAATTAAACCCTAAAAAGAATGATTAGAAAATTTGCACATGAGGAGGGAAACAACTGTGATACTCTGTTACCTTATCTGTTGTTTGCCTATAGAGATATCCCCCAGGCATCTGCCGGTTATTCCCCATTTACTATGCTATACATGGCAGGAACCCTCGAGAGCCTTTAGATATAGTAAAAGAGAGTTGGGAAGAGGGAAGGACATCAAACATGTCAACACAGGTGAGTACCTGGGCAGTTGAGGAAGAAATTAGTTGAGTATACCACTCTAGCCCATCAAAATTGTGTCAAGGCCCAGGAGTGCCAGAAACAATGTTATGATGAGAAAGTGGGTAATAAATGTTTCATCCCTGGAGAGAAAGTCCTGTTATTATTACCCTCCCCACAGCAGAAGCTTTTGATGAAGTGACAAGGACCCTTTGTGATCACCCAAAGAACAGGGCTGGCGACATATGAAATAGCTGTATCTGAGTAAAAGAATGGCAGAAAGATATACCATGCTAATCTTTTGAAGAGATGGTAAGAGACACCACAGAAAGACAATAGAGTGGAGTTTGGGATGACAGTCATACCTGAAAGACAGTACAAAATAGATGTGGCCTATGGAAGATAAGAAACTGCCACCACACCACGTCAGATGAAGATTAACCCCGGTCTGGATGAGAAACAGAAATGAGAGGTTGAGAGTCTGATCAACTCTTTTCCAATTACCTTTACTAAAACTCCAGGTCAAGCCATCGGGGTAACCCATTCTTTTAGAACAGAGACAAACCCTATCGGACAGAAATCATAGAGAATCCCAGAAAGACTCAGGCTGGAGGTAAATGAGGAGCTAGAGAAACTTAGGCACTTAGGGATAATAAGACCATCTACCAGTGCATGGGGTCACCAATAGTAATTGTTCCCAAAAAGGAGGGAGGAATACACCTCTGTCTCGACTTCAGGAAACTGAATGCAGTATCACAATTCAACGCCTATCCTATGGTGAGAACTGATGATATTATCGACCGAATAGGGCATGTTAGGTACATTACCACATTAGATCCGACCAAAGGATATTGGCAGAGACCGCTGGACATACAAGTTAGAGAGGAGACAGCCTTTAGCACCTCAATAGGATTGTTTGAGTTTAACACTATGCCTTTTGGCTTGCACGTGACCCTGGCTACTTTCCAGTGATTCATGGATTATATCCTAGCCACACACACAGGGTACTGCTCTGCTTATTTAGGTGATGTGGTCATCTATAGTCCTGATTGGGAAACACATGACACACTTAACTGAAGTGACTGAATCCATTAAAATAGCAGGATTAACTATCAACCCTCAAAGTGTGCTGTGGCCATGACAGAAACATGCTACTTGGGATTTGTATTGGGGAAAGGACAGGTAAAACCTGAAACTGATAAATTGGAGGCCATGGCCAAATGTCCTATCCCCCTTACGAAGAAACACGTAAGGTAATTTTTAGGTTTGGCTGGATATTATCAGTGCTTCATACCAAACTTTTCCGCTTTAGCTACCCGATCTCACCAAGAAAAGGTGTCAAAATAAAGTGGAATGGGATTCCAAGTGTCAAGAAGCTTTCCAGGCCATAAAAAGTGCCCTATGTTCATCCGCAGTCCTGTGAAGTCCCAATTTTGAGATACCATTTGAAGTGCACACAGATGCTTCCTAGACAGGGATTGGAGCAGTATTAAGTCAGACCACCAGTGGAGAGGAACACCCTATCTTGTACATCTCTCGGAAACTACACAAGAGAGAACAAAAATACTCAACTATAGAGAAAGAGGCATTGGCAGCAAAATGGGCCATAGAGGTCTTGAAGTTTAATTTATGGGGAGCCAAATTCATGCTGGTTACTGACCATAACCCACTGTGTTGGATCCATCAGTGAAGTATATGAATACTCACATAATGCAGTGGTATCTGGCATTACCGACGTATAGTTTTGAAGTTACTCTCAGATCAAGAGCAGCACACAAAATGCAGATTTCTTGTCTCAACATGGAGCCAGGATTGATAAAATATGAGCAGTGTTGCTGTGATATGTTGAAATGTTTATTGATATTTGAAGCCCCAGCATATGTTTAAGAAAGAATGTCGTATTGTCTATATTCTACTGAGACAGCATTCTTTCTAAAGTTTTACTATAAAGTACCCTGGGGAGGAGCTTTCTATTGTGAAACTAACTACCTTATAATTGCTTTTTATTCACATATTTATTTAGGGTTTAACCAAGAAGGGGCTTGTAAACTCTGTTTATCTTGTTAGTAACTTCAGAAAGGATTTAAATACTGCATTTGGGTAGGTCCTGGAGGTAGCTAGATTGTCTACTAGGATTTGCTGACAGTTAAACTATTTTAAATTTCAGGTGGCTGAGCAGTTGAAAAGAAACTTGCAAACTCTGCTTAGCTTGAAGTAACCTCATAAGTGTTTAAATACTTCATTCTGGTTGTCCCTTGAGGGTAGCTGGATTGACTACTAGGCTTTTGGGACTGAAACTATTTTTAAATAATTTACTGGTGCGTAGGAGTTTGTGATAGTTAAACTCTTTTAAACAGAGTTACTGGGGTTAAGGAGTGGTCACAGAAAAACCTGCAGTGTAAGAAACAGGAAAAGGCGGTCTTTCAAGCAACAGAGGGTGGTGGATTAAGGTTTACGTTTTTGTTACAATTATTAAGATTTTCAGTGCAGGAAGAGTTTAAAGCACAGCTGACTTATTTTGGGTGGACAGCTCTCAGAGCACAAACCCACCAGGCCTGTTTTGGGGCTGGGAAGGTTTAACTTCGTGTCTGACTTGGATGTGTGGATTTTTCTCTGATTGATTAGCAGGGTATTTCTCTATCAAATTGTTGTGTGAGGGCATCTTCCTGACAGGAAGGCACTCATTGCAGCAGTGGGTCAGAGCTTCTAGCTGATTGTTTTTGCGAGGGGCACAGTTTGACCCAACCTTCCCACCTCACCCACACCCCTGGAAATAGTTCCTTTATACCTGAGGTTCTGACATCATTTCTCAAGAGTGTGCAAGGTGCATGTCACTGTCATATCCTCTCTAGCACACTGCACTGACAATATAAGCATAAACATTGTATAATATAAATATATATTTCTACATTACAAACCAATCACACACAAAAAAAAAAATGTGGGGAGTAGTGCAATGTAATGGCTGGGGCAGCAGTCTTCTGGGAGTCTTTCTGAGGCTGAGATGCTGCCTCATTTGCAGACAACTGTCTGCCCTGAGGGAGGAAGTGCCTGCCTTCAGGCCACACTGGACAGTAGTACGGGACCTTCCCGAGGCCACAATGGACAGTAGGAAGGGAACGCCCCATCCAGGGAGCACCAGAACCACCACCACTACCTCAGAGGTTGCAAAGAAAGCACAGCAGTTGGACCACAGTGGGCTCCAGGAGGATGAGGATGGTGAAACAGAGGCACACCCAGTCACATGTTACACACACAATCCATCGACATTCTGGGGAGCATAGCTCCCCATAGATACACCACAGAGGAGACTAAGGAGGCTGAGGACAACTGTCACAAGGGAGGCCCACAGAAGGAGGCAGAGAGGACACCACAAGGAAAGGAAGCAGCTCCTGGTGGGGGACCAATTAGGGGATAGAACTGGGAGGAGCTGGGAAATCTGAAGTAAGGTGCCTGCCTGGTGCCATGGCTTGAGGGACAGGAAGTGCATCCTCAGGATCACAACAACAGCTGCAAGGGATTCTGAGCTGGACGTAATTGTCCACCTAGAGACAAATGACTTGGCTCCATCATGAGGTTAGAGCAGTGCAGGAGGACATTGCAGAGTTGGGAGGGGCCTAAGACAAGTAGCAAACACAGTATCCTTCTCAGAGGTGCTGCCTGTCACAGGCATGGGGAGGCGAGGGTATTGGCACCATGCAGTTTAATGAATGGTTGAAAAAAGTGCGAGCACAGGGTTCTGGCTCATTGGGGACTGGGGTTCCACCTGGAGGGACACCAGCCTATACTGGCAGGATGGTCTGCATCTGTCCAGGAAGGGAACAAGTCTTTTGAGCAATCGGTTTAAATGCTCATTGGCAAGCTTTTAAACTAGTCAATGGGGAGGCACTGACAAGCAGCAGAAAAATCCCAGCCTCTCACAAAACAGGGTACTAAATGAGAAAAAGACCAAGGTAGAACGGTCAGTGGGGGATGCTGCAACAGAAGGTAAGGCCATCAAAAAATGGAGAGCAATGAGTACCAATGCTCGTAGTCTAGGCAACAAGCTTCCTGAATTAGTGGCCTTGATGGAGGAGGAACATCTGGATATCGTGGCAGTCACAGAAACATGGTACACACAAAACCATGACTGGGACGTAAACATACCAGGATACACTATCTACAGGAGGGACAGGAGGGTAAAAGAGGGGAGGAGTAGTTCTTACATAAGGAAGGAATAAAAGCAACAGAACAAAAGGGTAAACAGGGAGAAGAAGCACTGTGGGTAAATTTGGAGACAGGCAATGGCACCACAATCCGCACAGGGTCAGAGTACAGACCCTCTCAGGGGGAGAAATGGACAAGGAAATGATAGAAAGTATACTTAGAATGGCAGAAAAAGGGGAGATATTGCTGATGGGTGATCTGAATATGCCAGATGTTAACTGGAGCGCAGTTGCAGCTGCCACTTCGAAGAGTGCAGTTATTCTAGATGCCCTACAGGGGGCATGCCTTAGACAACTAGTACTGGAGCCCACTCAAGGAGAGGGAGCAATATTAGACTTGATACTCTCAAATGGAGATGGAGAGAGGATCACAGATGTAGAGTGGGTAGCCATCTGGGAACTAGCGACCATCCAGACAGTATGGTTCACAATAAACACAGCAATAGAGTCAAGCCATACAAAGACAAAAGTACTGGACTTTAGGAGGGCTGACTTTGCCAAAATGGGTGAGTGCCTAAGGAATGCACTAGCAAATGGGCAGGAAGGAGGGGTGAAGAACAATGGGAATAATAAAACTGCCATCACAGAGGTAACTGAGCCTTTGTGTGAAGCAAATAAACAAAACAAGACGATGTAAGAAACCACTATGGTTCTCAAAGGAAGTGGCAGTGAAGGTTCAAGAGAAAAGAAAGCATTCAGGAAGTACAAGGAATCGTAGCAGGAGCAGGACAGAGAACTGTATCAGTTAAAGCAAAAGGAGGCTGGAAGGCAGTCAGAACAGCAAAGGCCCAAACTGAGGAAAAGATAGCCAACTCAGTTAAGAAGGGAATAAAACCTTTATAGGCACATCAGGAGCAAAAAGGAAGACCAAGGAGGGATAGGAGGCTTAATAAAGGGGAGAGAGGGTGGCAGAGGGAGAATGTGAAAAGGCAGAGATACTAAACAAATATTTTTGCTCAGTATTTACAAGGAAGGGGAAGTACATAAAACAAACAGTAGTAACACTCTGGATACAGAAGTTGATACCAGCCCATTTACAGAAGAAAGGGTTCTGAAAGAACTCTTTAAAACTGAAGGTGGACAAAGCAATGGGGCCTGATGGGATTCATCCCAGAATTCTAAAAGACCATACCTACGTAAGGACATAGACAGGGTAGAGAAGGTTCAGAGGAGGGCAACAAAGATGGTGCATGGGTTGCATCACAAATCCTATGAAGACAGGTTGAAGGAACTGAACATGTACTCCCTGGAGGAGAGGAGGGAGAGAGGGGATATGATAGAGACATACAAGTATCTCACAGGGAGGAACAGGGTGCAGGAAAACACTATTTTTAAGCAAAAAAGATGTTTCAGGACTAGAGGGCATGGGATGAAGTTGGAGGGAGGACGATTCAGAGGAAACATGAGAAAGAATTTCTTCACTGAACGGGTGGTGGACAAGTGGAACACCCTGCCAGAAGAAGTGGTGGGGGCTGAAACAATCACGGGATTTAAGAATGCATGGGATAGACATAAAGGAATTCTAGAGGTCAGGGTAAGGGAAATAGACTTCTAGGAAAACAAACTGAACTTACAAGCTCAAATGGGCAGACTAGGTGGGCCATAGGCTCTCATCTGCCGACACTGTCTATGTATCTATGTATCTATGTATCTATGTAACAAGGGTAGAACTAGTGACACCACTGACTACCTCTTTAACAAATCATGGGAGGATGGGGTGGTACCCGAGGACTGGAGGAGGGCAGATGTGATTCCCCTTCACAAAAGTGGGAGCAAGGCAGAAGCAGGAAACTATAGACCTGTTAGTTTAACCTCAGTGATAGGGAAAATGATGGAATCACTCTAAAGGAAAGAATTGTCAGTATCTAGAGGCCAGAGGGCACAAGACCCTAGGCAGCATGGATTCACTGGGGAAGGTCATGCCAGACGAATCTGATAGATTTCTTTGACTGGGTGACCAAAGTAGTAGATCAGGAGGGCTGTGGACATGGCCTACCTAGACTTTAGCAAGGCATTTGACACAGTCCCACAAAAGATTAATATATAAGTTAGCCAGCCTGGGAGTGGGTCCCAAGATGACAGCCTGGGTAAAGAATTGGCTGGAGAATAGGACACAGAGGTAATAGTAAATGGAGTCCACTCAGAAGAAAGGAGGGTTACTAGCGGGTACCGAGGGTTCAGTATAGGACAGTCCTCTTCAATGTCTTTATAGTGACATTGCAGAAGGACTGGAAGGAAAAGTATGTCTCTTTGCAGATGACACTAAGATCTGCAACAGAGTTGATGCACAGGGTGGGGTGGAAAGGATGAGAAGGGACTTGGCAAGGTTAGAGGAATGGTCAAATGTATGGCAGCTTAGATTCAATGCTAAGAAGTGCAAGGTAATGCACCTGGGAAACAAAAACCAGGGAAGAGTACACAATGGGGGGTGAGATACTAACAACAACAAAAATGGAAAGGGACCTGGGGGTAGTCATATCAGATGACCTAAAGGTGGGCAAGCAATGTGAGAAGGCAGCAAGGAGGGCTGGGGGATACTGGGATGCATAGGAGAGGCATCACCAGTAGAAAACAGGAAGTTATTATCCCTCTGTACAGACAGCTGGTGAGACCCCATCTGAGTACTGTGTGCAGTTCTGGAGACCCAATCTCCGCAAAGACATAGACAGGATGGAAGCTGTCCAGAGGAGGGCAATAAAATGGTGCAGGGTCTGCACGGAGGACATATGAAGAGAGACTTAAGGAGCTTAATATGTATAGCCTCGAGGAAAGGAGGGAGGGGGACATGATAGAAACTTTCAAGTACCTCAAGGAATCAACAAAGTCCAAGAGAGTAGCATCTTTCAAAAAAGAGGTGTGCAAGAACAAGAGGCACAATTTGAAGATAGAGGGCGGCTCAGAGGTAATTTAAGAAGTATTTTTTCACAGAGAGGGTTGTGGATGCATGGAATGGCCTTCGGAGGAGTTGTGGAGTCAAAATCAGTAGTGGAATTCAAGCATGCATGGGATAGTCATAAGGCAATTCTGGGGGGTGGGGGTAGAAAGAAGTAGGCTGCTGGTTAACTAGGATCTGCAGCTTATCCAGTAGGTAGGGAAATGGGCAGACTGGGTTGGCCAAGCGGTCCTTATCTGCCGTCAAATTCTATGTTTCTATGTTTCTATGTTACAGGAAGCAATAACTGTAATGTCCAGAACCAGAATTGGGATTTTTCAGTGTGGCTTTATTTATTAACTCACTGAACATAAACAAAGCTCTGCATGGTCACCCACAGGGCTACGTAACTGTAATGCAGATTAGAGGTTAAACACAGCGGTCCATTGGAGAATGAACACTACAACAGTTGTCTGGCTTTGGACCCACCAGGCACTCAGCCCGGACTTCGCATGCGCATTGGATACATAGCCCGACTGGCCCGGCACCCCTGCTGGCCACTGGACTGACAGTCCATTGGAGAATGAACCCAAACTCTACTTGGAAAGACATCCCATCAAACAAGGAGGCTCCCAAACTGTGGCTCCCCACACCACTTGAAGTCTGCGACTCCTAGAGAGATTTTGTTTTCGTACTTCCAATTCGAAACTCCCATCAAACAGGGAGACTCCCATCAAACAAGGAGTATGTTCCCATCCTGTGGCTCCCACACACTTAGAGTCTGTGACTCCTAGAGATTTTCAAGTTGCGACCCACATCTGGGTACCCACCCATCACTGGGCGCTTATTGAGGCAAGTAGCAAAACACAGAAGAAACCGTAGAGAGTGGACCTGGTTACTAAAGATGGGGATCTATCCACCTCCAGCTCCCACAGCCCATACCCAGCCATTTCTTTGGACACACAGAACTTTAGACTTTAAAACTGTAGATTGACAGTGGATGACCTGAAGCACCCCCTCTACAATGAACTTTAACACTTTAAACAGATGACTGCTCTATTTGTTTGTCCTAGTTGACATAGTTCTCCCAAATAGCAGTCCCCAATACTTGAAATCCAACTGAAGAAAAGAAGTTGTCTGCCCCTTCCAATGAGGCCAAACACTCACCCATTCATTGCAGGTGCCCCACAGGCGAAGAAATGTAACCTTTGCTGTTATACATGAACAGACTGAACTTAAATTAAAACAGGCAGCTTTCTTCCCAAGGTGGAGAAGGGGAGTGCCCCTGGAACCCACAAAGAACTTTTCCTCACCCCCAGAGGTAGGGGGTAAACAGACACTACTGGTGTCCTTCTTGTTTGCTTAAGGACAAACTGAATACTTTTCTCTGAGAGAGAAATCACACTGCACAATAATGCTTCCTTCTTGCTTAAGGACAAACGGAAGACTGACTTTGAATTCCCAAGATTCTAGAACTACTCTGAGCTGAAGATTCCAACTGTGGCTCATGCAGCTGTACAATTCTATTATGATGTCATCCCTCTAGCCTCAGCTGTGACTGAGGACAGAGTGAGACAGTGTGAAACCCATTTAACTGGAGTTTCACAAGCTGCCTTCCTGCCTACCACTAGGTCTTTGATGATTCTAGTAACCCCGGCAACAAAGGGGTTACAATGCCATGTTCTTTTAATTTGTCAAGCAGTAGACTGTGGTCAACAGTGTCACAGGCTTTGCTCAGATCCAAAAATACAGCTCCTGTTAGGTGTTTATTATCGATGGTGGTAAACCAGTCATCAGTCACTTTTGTCAGAGCTGACACTGTGCTATGTTTGCATTAGAACCCTGATTGTAAGGGGTTAAATAGGTTTGTTCTTTTGAGACATTCTTTTAACTGCACATTGACTAGTTTTTCTAGTAATTTGACATGACTGGCAGGATGGAAATTGGCCAGTAATTATTAAAGTCACATTGGTCACCTGATTTGAACAATAGTAGTGTGAAGGCCATTTTCCAGCATGAGGAAACCACTCCAGTGGAGATTGACAAGTTAAATGTATGCAGAGTAGGGGAAGTTAGGTAACGGTACCCTAGTTTTAGAAAAGAGGCATTGATGCCATCTGCACCAACACTCTTCTTTGTATCCAGAGTTTTTAAAGGTCCTTGGCTTGCTTGTATGTCACTGGGGTGAGACCAAAGGAGTTGTGGACGTTTGGGTCCGGGGGGGGTAAACTTTGGCATAGGGTTGTCAATGAGCCCAGCAGTCAGGGAGGAATCAAATGCTAGGCCCGCTGTTGTGAAATGAATATTTAGCTTTTCTAATATGGTGCTTTGATCAGCAAATGTGATACCATTGGTGGTGATTTTACTGGGGATGGAAGGGGGGTTCAATGGCCGCGACAGATTTGAGTGTCCACCAGATTTTGGCGGAGTTACCTTTGGCATTTTCAAGGGAGTCCATATAATATCTGGATTTGGTTGCTCTGATTAATTCAGTACAGGCATTTCTTGAAGTTCTGAATGCTGTGCAGTCAACAGGTGCTTTGGTCTGCCTTGCTATTGCTCAAATTTGTGCTGTTGGATCAAGGCTGCCTTCAGTTCAGTGGTAAACTAGGGGAGTGATGCCTTTTTTACTCTGCATTTCATTGTCAGGGCATATTTCTTTGCTAGGGTTTTTAGGTTACTGTTTAGGGTGTCGACGTCCTACTCTACTGTATTGACCAGATAAAGGCTTTGCCAGTTAATGTGCCTAAGGTCAGTCACATAACCTTCCAGGTTAAATTTGCAGAAACTCTGCTTAGTGATGAATTTGGTAGAGGAAGGGTGTCTTTCTTGTGTTCTTGTGCAGACTACAATGTTATGATCTCTTAAGTCATTGTGGAGGATGGCTGAGTATAATATTTTGTGAGGTCTATTTGTGAGAATCAGGTCTAGGATGGTGCTTTGATGTTGTTTTGGTTGATTCTTGTAGGTTCTGTGATGAGCTGTGTAATACCTAACTTATCACTCATGTCCTTTAGGGAGTTTGCTCTGGGTGAAAGTCAACCCAAATTCAGTTCACCAAGTAAGATGGACTCGTTGGGATTGGATTCAATAACATTCCTTAGTGTAGGGAGGAGTTCTACTCCCCCTGCTGGTGGTCTGTAGTAGCCGATGATGTTAATTGCCTCAGATGATGGATGTAAAAGCCTTACTGCCAAACATTCGAATTTCCTTGGTTTGGACAGTGAGAGGAATTCAGAGGCATGGTATTTAGAATTAAGATAAATGGCAACTCCACCCCCCCCCTTTGTTGGTCTGTCCAACCTGCACATGTTATAGAAATAGAGCGTAATCTACTGGTCTGTGGTGCTGTCTTGTAACCAGGTTTCTGTGACAACAAATATATCAGGATTAGTGTGGGATACCCATACTTTAACTAGATCAAGTTTTTTTAGTGGGCTACATACATTGATCCACATCAATTTCAAGCCTGTGGCTGATGCAAAGTCCGATGGGGATGAAATTTGGGAGGGGGAGGCATGGATTTACTTCTACATTTCCCGAGCATAGCAAGAGTAGCATGATAAATTTTTTCAGATGAAGCCCGAAGAAGCTAAACTCTATCCTGGTGATGATCTTGGAAGATAGTGGAGTGGGGTTTTTCAGTGTGAGGTAGAGACAGGATGAGCAGGATGTGAGGGTGAATGAGAGTGTCCTGATGGCTAATTTATGCAGGGCTATGAAGGTAAATGCCAGGTTGGTGGTACCAGGATCCCAGAGGGGAGGTGTGTTGTAGGGTGGCACCATGCTGGAGGATGCCAGGTGAGGGATGGTGGAGGGAGGGCTTTGTGCACTGTGTCAGGTAGGGCTAACATGCAAGCAGTTTCTAGAACAACCAAATACAAGACTTCATTTTTTATGACATTTTTAAACAATTGTTAATATTATTATGTATGTATCCTCTGTGTAATCAAATGCTCATTGTTTGTATTTTTTTTATTTTATGGTGTAATTTTATTATGTTAATGTTTTTGTATTTTTTGCACTCTTGTTAAAAACTGGTATATCAAACCTCAATCAACCGACCTCTGGTGGAAATTTTGGCTGCAATATGGTAAATAAACAAACAAGAAATAAACAAGCACAATGAGAAATAAGGCTAACATGGCTGGTATTTCATGACACTTGATGTGTTGCTGGGTGTAGAGCCCTGGCTAGGCACTGTTGATGCTAATTCTGTAGCCAGTAGAGGAGGTACTATACTGTAATGTTTTGCTGATGTTGTTAAAGACAGGCTGGTAGCTACTATGTGGTGTAATAGCACCGATGGCCACTAGGTTTGAATGACATATCAGAGAAAAAGGGAAGGTGATTTCTGATGGACTGAGTAGCATAGAGGTTAGAGTGTATGCCTTGCATGAGGTGCTAACCTCCAGAAACCAGGTTCAAATCCAGCACAAGGAAGGAAGAGAGGATAAGGAGATAGAATGTAGTGAAAGTAATAGGGCACAAAGGGTATAGGATGTGTAATGAGGAAATGTAACAGCCCTAGTTATCTTAGGGATTTGAGGAGGTGCGGTAAACTGTCGCTCCACTTAAGGGTTCTCTAGTGAAATCTAGTGGTGGAGCATATAACAGCCTAATGATGATCTGAGTAAATAGCCTCAGCTTACAAGAGTCATGTGACCAGATCACATGATAGGGGTCAGCTATAAATCAAATGCCCACTCCCTGGGGTGGGTGGGGCAGCCACTGCAAGAATGGGGGCAAGTTCGCTCTGAGAAGATGTAGAGGTCCCTGTACCTGTATTCCAAGGCTTGTGTTGCTCCAGTAGCCTGGAGGAAGGGGGGACATCTTGAGAAGAATACCGGAGCCTGAAAGGGAATGTAGAGAGGATTAAGGAGTCAGGCAAACAGTAGCGGGATCAAGGTGGGAACGAGATGTGGGGGAGGGGCAATTGCGCCCTGTAGCAAGATGCAGAGTGAACAACCACCTGCCCCAAACCAGCGTACACAAGCACTAATACAGCAACATCTCTAGCTTTATTATAGGCTTCCCTAAGAACTAAACAAAACTGTACAGATGTGAAAGATTTTGAGAAGGGGGCAGAAGAATTAACAAATAGATTGGTACAGAGGGTTATGGAAAAATAACATTAGGAAGCTATAATAAAGCTAGAAATGTTGATAGGATGACTTCCTAAAAATAAGGTTAAAGTACAGAATGATGATTATCGCTTTAATTTTGTTACTGAGTATTCATCAAAAGCAAAGAACTTGAAAATATAATAAGCAGGCACTGGCATGTATTGGGAGGTGAACCAGGTTTGCTAGAAGTAGCAGGAAACCGGCAGAATTTTGTTTCATAAAGGTTCCTACTGTAGGAGACCTATTAACGAAAAGCCATTATGAAAATAAACAAAAGGACACTAGTGAGGTCCCACCTGAGTACAGTGTACAGTTCTGGAGACCATACCTACGTAAGGACATAGACAGGGTAGAGAAGGTTCAGAGGAGGGCAACAAAGATGGTGCATGGATTGCATCACAAGTCCTATGAAGACAGGTTGAAGGAACTGAACATGTACTCCCTGGAGGAGTGGAGGGAGAGAGGGGATATGATAGAGACATACAAGTATCTTACAGGGAGGAACAGGGTGCAGGAAAACACTATTTTTAAGCGAAAAAGATGTTCCAGGACTAGAGGGCATGGGATGAAGTTGGAGGGAGGACGATTCAGAGGAAACATGAGAAAGAATTTCTTCACAGACCGTGTGGTGGACAAGTGGAACACCCTGCCAGAGGAAGTGGTGGGGGCTGAAACAATCACGGGATTTAAGAATGCATGGGATAGACATAAAGGAATTCTGGAGGTCAGGGGTAAGGTGCAACAGACTTCTAGGAAAACAAACTGAACTTACAAGCTCAAATGGGCAGACTGGGTGGGCCATTGGCCCTTATCTGCCGACACTGTCTATGTATCTATGTATCTATGGCTAGACAATAAGAAGGGGAGTTTCAAATGTAAACGATGCGTTTATTGTAGCCATATGTTACAGGGGAATTGCTTCTCTAGCTTTAATAGTAATAGAAGTTTTGAAATTAGACAGTTTATGAACTGTGATACAACAGGAGTTATATATTTGGCGAAATGTAACTGTGATGCATTTTATGTAGGGAAAATGATTAGAAGCTTTAAAATTAGAGTTGGGGAACATTTACGAGCTATTCAGAGAGGAGATGTTACCTATGCATGGCAGCACATGTTGCTATTACAAAAGAACCTGAACAACATTATTTTAAGTTCATGGCAATTGATAAGGTGAACAAAAATCCAAGAGGTGGAGATTACAATAATTTAGTATTAAAGAAAATTATTGGATTTTAACATTTGAAGCCAATAAAAGTCTGAGGCTTAATGGCCCCTTAGAGTTATATCCATATTTAAAAGACCGCAGTTAAATTCAGACGTGCATCAAATCAGTATAAGTTGTGTGGTTTGATGTTTTCTCTCTCCCCTCCCTCCCTTTTTGTATTAGTTTAAGTTTTAATTACACATAGTGTATTTTTATACAGATAAGCTTTGGGTCAGTCGAAATGGTGACACTATGTTATTTATTGTGTATTTATTATTACTGCTGTTGGTATGAAGATGTGAAATTCATAAAGTTGAAACTAATGAAAGATCACTTTGTAGGACTTCAATAAGTTTGATCTGTATGTTAAGTGATTAATTGTTCTGATGGAATTCACCTGGATTAACTATTTACTATGAGGTATATACTGTGTTCTCTGGCATTTGTCTTTCATTACCTTTGATAAAGGACTGGGGGATCAGTCCAAAACATGTCAGGAGTTTTGTGAAATAAACTTTTTTATTATTACGTGTTTCTCTGATGAGTTGTATGTGCTCAAAACCTTTCTACGAATAACTCCTGGGATGCCCCAACCACCCGCCCACCATTTATAGTGGTGGTGCCCTTCGGTATGGAGACCAGACAGAAAAGCCCGCTATCTGCACTCCATTTTGCCCCAGGGTGTCTTCTAGACTTAACCACTCCAATGAGAGCGCCCCCCCTCATCCATCCTCTGTTGTTCACATCCTTCGCCAATTCCCAAGGCTCTGCAGCGTTGGTAAATGGAAAAGAGTAACGGGGAAAAGAAAGGACAGAAGGCATGAAGAGCGGAGGATGAATAGCGCATGGCCGGGGTGGGATAGCAATATATATTATAGTCCACTAACATGGAACAATGACATTAACTTCTAATCTCCCTGTAGTAGCTCAGATCTAATTAACACAAATTAATCATCATACATCATAGAAAGCCTAAGTTAACGAAAAATGAAAACAATAAATAACTAATCACAGTTATCTCTAAACCAATACATCAGTAACAGACCTAGTAACTTATAAACAACTAAGAATAAAAATAAATAAAATAGCAACACCCAGTCCATATGAGTTGGGATAATAGATTTTTAAACCATGGAGCTCCCACCTTCCACGGCCAAATTGTCCATATGTAGACCCACGGTCTCTCACTCCAAGGGTCCAGCAGCTGAGATAACACAGTTTAAAATTAAATCAAATTTACAGGGGCACTCTACCAAAATTCAATCCTCCCAAGGGCTCTCACCACCTTGGTGAAGAAAGTACAGGCAGGTGACCCTCCAGAGTAAAATAATAGGCTGCAGTAGGTAGATCTAGGTTCAGTTTAATGGCCATTATTACAGCTGTGACTAAACTCCTGATCATGAGACACTGGAAAGACAACATACTGTACTTCCTTCCTTAAGGGAATGGTCTCAGGAGTTGTTGTCTGCCTTAAATGCTAAAAAAGTGGTTTCTGCTGTTCATCATGAGTTATCTATGTTTCAGGGTCTGTGGGAACCATTTATCCAATTTGTTTTTGGGATGTGAGGTAGGAAAATTTCCAGATTGATATTTGTCCCTCCTGAGATACTCTGTGGTTTATATACTGAAGTTTAGTTTATTTGACTTCTTTCCAAGCACCTACACTTAGACTGCTTCCTTGTTTCTATTCTATCAGGTTGCTTGATACCTGCCAGTGGATGGTATGGGAGTAACGGGGGTGGTGTGGAAGGGGGTGGGGACGGGAAATTGATCTTTTGTTCATTTTATTCATTTCTTTTGTTCTTTCTGTTGTGTTATCTTTTTCCTTACTTTGACTTAGGTAATGGGTGAATTGATGGATATTGCTTTATGTATTTGATAGATTTGGATACTGTTGCAATTATTGGTTGTCTTCATCTGTTTATGTATTGGAACTTGTTCTTTGTTGAAAATTAATAAAGCATATTAAACAAAAACCTCACCAGCTGTAACAGCACAATGGTGCTTGAACACATTAAATGCACTAATCCCTCTTAAAGTACCGCTCTCCTGCAGTGAAATGTCGTCCTGGGAGCTGCACTGAACCATAAATCCCCAGCTGTAACAGTGCAATGATGCTCAAATACATTAAATGCAGTAATCTCTCTTAAAGCACCGCTGTCACTGCAGTGAAAAGCTGTTCTGAGTGCTGCACACAGAAACAATCAGTCCATGTCCTCCGACGTAAGTTGGTGCACAAAATGACTTTATTTTAGCTCTGAAAAGTTGTAGAGGCCCCTCTACATGTATGCCAAGGATCTCATTGCTCTGGTAGCCTGGAGGAGGGGGCACATCTTGGGAAGAATGCTGACTATAGGAGCCTGTATGCCAAGGCTCATGCTGCTCCAGTAGCATAGAGGGAGGGGTGACGTCTGGGGAAGAATGCTGACTACAGGAGCTTAAAAGGACTAACAATCTATGTGAGGCCCAATGAACACATCGTTGGAGGAAGAAGTCCTGTCCAAACTGCAAGAGTTCGTCATCAACCCAGGCATTGAAATCCCCCAGAATAATCCCTCTGGGGGACTCCAACACCAGCTCAGTGATGAAGTCCTTGACTTCCTGCAGGAATTCCTTCCCATCTCCAGGAGATCAGTAAATTGGAAACATCCTGCAACCTACACCTGCAAACCCTTGAATGGCTACACATTCAAAGGACCTTTCTTTTCCACCTGGAATGATGCGAGGCTCAGGTCTGATCTATAACATATTGCCACCCTCCGCACACACACACACACACACACACACACACACACACACACACACGATCCACTCTTGCGTGGTGTACCACTGAGCACTTGGATGGAATGGCTGATTCTAACATGGAGTAAGTATCTTTAGAGTTGTACCTCCAAGGGGGATTCCCTGGCCAGGATGATACTTAATTGCATACTGTTAAAAAGCCCAGTGGGGTGGCCACTCATTGGAACACTTTATGTGTTAGAATTCCAAGGCAATCATCTGTATTATGACAAAAAATAAAACTAATAAAAAATTTGACTATAAAAAGAAATTGGCTCACACCTCATTCCTTTTCCTACAGCTTGTGGACACCTGGCTATCGCTAAACAAACTAATCCTCAATACCACAAAAACTCAATCAATACTCTTTAGCACATTCTCCAAACACAGAGCTTGCCCCTTCCCTCTATCCATAGCATACAAAGATGGCACCTTAGTCCCAACCGCCTCTTCCTTCACATACCTTGGAATCATCTTTGACTCCAGTCTTGATTACACATCATATGAGACTACTGTCTGCAGATCTGTGGGCTCCATGCTTGATGTCTCACATAAAGTGGCCAGGACCTGACTCCACAGGCATGCCTTGCCATCACAGAAGAATGCTACTTCCCAAACTTCTCTATGGAGCTTCAGTGTACTTTTCAGCCTCAAAACAACCCTCCACAAGTGGGATGTCAAATATAATAATGTCTGCTGCTTTGCACTGAAATCACATAGACTCACTCACCACTGCTATCTCTGTGACAAGTTGGGCTAGCTTCCTCATTGTTTCTGCATGACCACAGTTATGAAGGGACATCGTTAACATTTTAATAAATCATCAGCCACAATCCCTTGCCTCCTCTCTTCAGTTCATTTGAAAATGGCTACCCCTGAGATCTACTGAAAATGCCCTGCTCACTGTCCCTAGAATTAAAACTAGAGCTGGTGAAGTGTCCTTTGCCTTCTCTGCCCTTAAACTATGGAAATCCAGTCCTCCTGATATTCACCGATGCCCCTCTATCCATTCCCTCCATGTTAAATATCATGAAGATCTCTCTAGTGGGGCACTTTGTTCCTGTTTTGATACTTGAGCATCTTCTTACTTTTATGCTAAGTGGAACTTTGCTGACTTAACAGGTTCAGAGGTTCATAGGAAGATACGAACTCAGGAGGCAAAGAATGCCCTTAATGAGCTCGCCACCAACTTGGTGGAGTAATTCTAATACAGATATGCTGTATTTTTTACTTCCCATATAGTTATCTAACTGTTTTTTAAAAGATTCAATATTAACACTCTCCACTACTTTCCTTGGTAAAGCATTCCATTGTATTACAACCCTTTGTGAAAACCATTTAGTCCTTTTTTGTGTTTTACAGTTCACCCCTCTAAGTTTATGGCTATGTGATTTTGTTTGTGTCTCAGAGTTATTCTTTATTAGACCTAAGGTTTCAAATAGACACTGGTCATTAATTGCTTTATATGTTGTACATAAATCTCCTCGTCTTTGTCTATATTGTAGAGAAAAAAGACCAGATGTTGTAATCTTGATTTATATTGAAGGGATCCCAGGCCTCTAATTTTTTTAGTTATTTTCCTTTGCACCCCTTCAACCAATTTTTTTCCTTTTTTTGTGATTGGTCCTCCTGGGGCACTGCCCGAACCTTCTGGGATAACATGAAGGAGTTAAACAGGATGACCTGCTCCCTCCTCCCTCTCAGATGGTCATAAATGGTGCTATGTATCGGACTCATCCCGTGTTGCCGACTGCCTTAACAAAACTTTCTCTGATCTAAGTTCAGTCCTTCCGGCCCACTTCTTTGACCCCATCTCAGTAAACAACAACCCAGCTATCTCTCGCCCCCCTCTTCTATTTAGGACTATCTCTCCACAGAACACAAAGCCAATCCTCCTAAAAGCTGTCTCCTCCCACAACCCGAGCTGTGACCCCCTCGACTCCAGGATACTCTGCCTAACGCTGGATGTCATGTTAGCCCCCCTCACGAACCTCCTTAATTGATCCCTGTGCCTCACCCAATTCCCAAGGGCATGGAAGCAGGCTGAAATCACCCCTATACATAAAAATGGAGACCGCACTGTACCAAACAAATACAGACCTATCTCCATCCTCCCCCCCTCTCCAAAGCTCTGGAGAAAATAGTATCCATGCAACTTGTAGCTTATCTATCCAGCCACAACATTCTGTGCCCAGAACAGCATGGCTTCTGCCCTGGTCACAGCACCACCACACCTCTGCTGGAGTTCTTCCACCATATACACTCTGCACTAGACACCAGGGAGATGGCTGGGACAGTGTTCATTGACCTGTCCAAGGCCTTTGACACTGTGAGCCACCCATTAATGCTAGACACCGTCTGTAAGCTGGGACTCTCATCCGGCCCTTTGGCCTGGTTCTCCAGCTACCTCTGTGATAGATCCCAATGCATCAAGTTAAATGGTAGCCTATCTTCTGTACTGCCTGTACGTTCCGGAGTCCCAAGGCTCCATTCTGGGCCCACATTGTTCAGTCTCTTCTTAGCACCCTTCCCAGCTCTTGCTCAGGAAAGCTGCTATTATATGCCAATGATGCAGTCCTAGTCACCTCACACCCCAACCCACTCTCTCCAGAGCATCTTGCAATCCTCCTTCAGCCAAGCTGAAAAATGGTTCCTTGACCATCGCCTGGTCCTGAACCTCAAGAAAACAAAATCTATGATCTTTGCACACCACCAAAGTAACTCCAAAAATGCTCCCCTTTGCATCCTTCCCAGCACCCTCCACCCCCTTGAGCAGGTATCAACATACAAATACCTGAGCATCACCTTTGACTCGGCTTTCTCCTTCCATGCCCATGCCAGTGCTTTATCCTCTGCCATTAATGTCTGGATTGGACTCCTCCATCACCACAAAGACTGCCTCCCTGAATTCGCCCTATGGCTGGCTATCACTTCCTCCATCCTGTCATTAGTTGACTATGGCCTCCCCATCTATGCAGTCACTGACCCACTGCCCTCACCAATCCAGACCTCCATTAACAAAGCCTGCAGGCTCTTGGACTGGTGCCCCAAGTAGAACTCACACATGCCAACTCTACTCCACCTCTAACATACTCAATCTGGAAGAACGCCTGCAATATCACACCTGCATACTGGCTAAAAAGGCTCTACTTGGACTGTGTCCCCCAGGTGTCACTGCACAGCTTCTGCGAGTCTCCCGTCCGGTCGCCACCCATACTGCTAACAAAGCCACCTTCCAGGTACCTAGAGCCAGGACCTCACTTGCCCAAAGATCCTTTTATCACAGAGCACCATCCTGGTATAACTCCCTCCCCATGCACATCTCAAACACCCCTAAAATTGGTCAGTTCAAAACTGCCCTATGCAAACACCTCCTTAGTACTCGGAAATGTATGTGCCTATTATAGGGCCTACCGTGTGTCCCCAAACTGATCCAGGTCCAACAGGATTACGTATCCAACAGTTCACTCAATAGCCTGCTTCAGGCTATTTACCACATGCTATAGCCTGCATGACCTGCTAGGACCCCCCAATGACTTACTGTTATGTGCTCTTGCAAACTGCCTATGTTTATTTGCTCTTTGAAAATTCTGTTATGTATGCTGCATGTATCTCACCTGTATTGTTCCACACTGTCTTGTCTCACAAGTTGATTGTTCCCCCTCCCTGCGACGAGGTGCCTTTGTAAATGAGTCTTTGACTCAAAGGTTGTAAATCTGATATATGAATTAATATAAAATAAAATAAATAAAAGGAAGAACAGTATTCTAGTTGATTCCTAACCATACTTGTACAAAGTGGTAGGATTACTTTTTGGTCTCTACTCTTAATATGTTTATGAATACATCCTATAATTTTATGACACTTTTTAACTTTAGCCAAAGTATGATTATCAAAGGTCAGATTGTTGTCAACAAAAACCCCTAAATCCTTCTCAGTGGTAGTTACTGCAAGTAGAACATTATTAATTTTGTAGTTAAACTTTTGGTTATTGTGTCCAAAATGCATAACCTTACAATTTTGTTCATTAAAATACATCTTATTTTCAAGTGCCCAGGTACAGATATCATTTAGTTCTTCCTGGAACTGGATTGTGTCTTGTGTTTTGTTAACTATACAGCCAAGTTTGCAATCATCTGCATACTTGGCCATCCAGACCTTATTAGAAGGTTGCATTGTTGATATTAATAAATTGAACAAAGCAGGGCCTAAAATCGATCCCTGTGGAACTCCACTACCTACCTTAACCCATGGAGATAAATGTCCTCTAACAGCGACTCTCAGATATCTGTTTTGTAACCAAGATTTTATCCAATTGATTATGTTAGGGTAAAAGCCTGACATACACATATAATTTATTATAACCTGATGTGAGACTTTATCAAAAGCCTTGGAAAAATCTAGTAGGACAACATCCACTGGTAACCCCAAGTCAAGGGATGCACTTACATTCTCATAAAAGTTTAACAAGTTAGTCATACATGATCTACCCTGAGTAAATCCATGTTGAGTTTTATCCTGTAAGTTGTTATTAGAAATGTGAGCTTCAATTCTGGTTAATAAAGTTCTTTCAAATAATTTACCAATAACTGATGTGAGACTAATTGGTCTGTAATTGGATACTAATTGTTTATTTCCAGCTTTATGTATGGGGGTAACTATAGCTTTATTCCATATGTGAATTGTTTTGCCTTGATTGACAGATGTATTAAACAACACGGTCAAGGGTCCACATATAACATTAGCAGTTTCTTTTAGAAATCTAGAGTGTATGTTATCGGGTCCTGGCAAAGATTGAGTTTTGAGTTTTTGGAGTAAAGTTCTGACCTCAGTCTCAGTAATAGGTGGTATATACTCTTTGTTGTCCTGCTCCAAGGTTATTAGTAAGATATCATCTGAAGTAAATATACTAGCAAAATAATTGTTAAATTCCGTCAAAATTTCAGATTCTTCATTAATAGGACCCGTATTATTGACAAATAGTCCAACTGTAGAACTATTTTTCCTGAGAACCAATATAATTGTAAAAAGTTTTATAGTTGTCCATGGTTTTAGATTCTAATTTTAGTTCGAAATTACTTTTTGCTTTTCTAATGTAATGTTTAACTTTTTTTGTTTTATCCTTATATGCACTCTAAGTAACTGGGGAAGGATTTTTTTTGTATTTCTTATAATAGGCCTTTTTTTTGTTAATAGCCTTATTTATGTTCTTGTTCCACCATAGAGGATTTCTATTTCCATTATTGTATTTAGGTCTATTTGGTACCCATGTTTTCAACCAATAATTAATTTTATCATTTATATATTCCCATATTTGACATAGGTCTAGATCTTTAAGATTGTTTTCCCAGTCCCAGGAGCTTAAGTATCTCAGTATCTCACCATAATCTGCTTTATTAAAATCCTTTATTACGGTCACACCGTTATTGATGTTATTACATAAATTTAATCTTACTGATACCATATTATGGTCACTGTCTCCAAGTGGTGTTTTAATAGTTGGTGTAGTCATTCTATCCTCTGCATTAGTTAATATAATATCAAGTATGTTGTTCTGTCTGTCGAGTCCCTTTAGTAACAATTTGGGTTAAGTTTTGTTGAATAGTAAATTCAATGAAAGCTTTTTCTACATATCCATGACCGTCCAAATTAGACCAGTTTATTTTTGGAAAATTAAAGTCTCCCATTAATATATAATTATATAGTTTTTCTATCTTATTTAAGGTTGACAGTAATTCTATATCTTCAGTTAAAGATAAACTAGGGGGTCAATAACAAAGGGCCACCACTAGTGATTCATTTTGTAGATTTAATTTAACCCAAATTACTTCTGTTTTATCTCCTAGTACCTCATTTGGGGTTATACTGTGGGCCGTATAGTTATTTGAGATGTACAATGTGACCCTCCCACCTCTGGAGTTACTTCTATTTTTGTAAAACCTATTGTAACCCTGAATTTCTGTGTTCCAATCCTGGTCAGAAAACCATGTTTCTGTGACTCCGCAGATGGTTACATTTTCTTTTACTAGAATATATTCCAATTCCTCAATTTTTTTTATCAGACTACATGCATTAATTAATAGAATAGTGATAAATCCTGTATCTTTATTCTTTGTTTTTCTATGGGATTCTTATTTATCGGAGTTTTTATTATTATTTTTAGTGTCGCCAACTAATTTTGCAGGTGATATCCAGTTTCCAAACAGCATCTCACTGAAGTAATTACAGTGGACTCCACATTAGACAGACGCTGATTCTGCAGACAATTGCTTTGCATGGACAAAACCGGTCTGCCTGAACCTAAATCTATATGAAGCAAGTAAAAGCCATGCTTTAAGGTGGACTATGCATGTTGCATAGAGCAGATGGTTAATTACAGCATTCAGTCTAATTGCACCCTGTCTCCACAAGCTCTGCCTGAGTTAACTGGTGTTAATTGGAGCTGTAACTTAATCTGTCATGGCCATTACACCTCATTTCAGAGGTGTTACTCTAGCTGTGTGCTTTGCCATCTCTCAGGGAGTGGACATTAAACCTGACTGGGAAATGCTCAGACAAACAGAGAAAAGTTGGCAAAAGTACACGACTACACCCAAACACCAGCCTAAGATCACCAGTTTTTTTTTACCTGAGAACCAAAACAATAACATGATATAGTTCACCACGTGTTTTAACCAGCCCTCTACAGCTTGTTCCCTGAGAATTAAAGGAACTGTTTTAAAGTCACAAAGTCACAACGCATCTAAAAGTTAAAAGCATGCCCCCAACCCTTCTACCCTCCAACACAACACTGATGTCTTCAGAACCAGAACAAACAGCACACAACTACACACAAAATAAAATTAAGAAATGCAGGTCAGAATGTAGACTTTTTATGGAAAACGCACTGAAAACAAATGTATTACACTTTGGCTTCTGTGGACATTGGTTTCAAGGACAGACAAGTAATCCACAGAAATGTCTCCTAAACCGCATGCACTGTACTATGAATATAACTCTCTCCCAGCTCTCTGACAACTTATGTCTCTCTACACTAAATGTGCTATTATAATGGTTTTTGTTATGGACACATTAACACACAATCAACCTTTCTTCTCCCCCAGCATACAAAATGCTCTGAGAACTACAGTATGCATATCCCTATTTGATACAATTGTAACTGATGGCACTGCATACTGTGTACATTCTTGCCAATGTATGTCTTGATATATTGTATTTTCACTGTCTGTATTCTTGGTTATACTCTCCTGGGTCACACCCAAAAACTGGTATTCAAACCAGCCCGGTGGTGCTGAGGGTTGAGGCACTAGACGCCACACCTCGCGCTACGATGGCGACACCGGTTCGGAACCAGACCTGGGTAGCCGGGGCAGGGGAGGGAGGATTGAGCATCCCTCCTGATGCTCGCCTCAGGGTGGATACCCGGAACACACCAGCATCTGACACTCCCATAAAGAGTTGGTGGAAGCACCAGTCCTTGAAGGGATGGGCGGCTCCGATACTAGGGGTTGGGGGGGATGTCGTACGGCACATGAGAGGCTAGATGTGCATCAGCACGTCACCTCTCAGGACTGAGTCCCAAGTGCCAGTGTCCCTAGGGGATGGGACAGGGGGACCAAAACAGAAACAAGGAAAAATCACCCTCGCGGTCCTGGATGATGACCTCTCCACTCACCTCAGACCACGACACCAGACAGACCCCACTGTGAAGAGAAGGGGAGGAGGCACTCTAGGGGCAGATCATGGGTCCAGGATCTGGCAGCAAACACTGAGAGGTCTGAAGGAGAGGATCAAGAGGGTAGGAAAAACCAGAAGGAAAAAAGAAATGTATTAAAAAAAATTGGTATTCAATTGCCTAGTGTGCCTACCTGGTAAACAAAAGCTAAAAAGATAAATATGAATGAATTGTAAAATGTAAATAAATCTGAAGTATGGCGTTAATAGCCTGTTTCATCTTCAAACAGAAATATCAAAGTATATAACTCCCCTTTGTGAATGTTAGAGTACTGGGAAGGCGGAAATACTCAATAGCTACTTTTTCTCAGTGTTCATGGTTGAAAAGGAGTGGCAGATCAAGAAGATCAGGGAACATGAGGTGATAGGGGGTTGACTCCAGTCCATTTCAGGTTGAGAAGGTCCTGAGGGAACTTGAGGGTTTGAAGGTGTATAAGGCAATGGGGCCAGATGGGGTGTGCTCCAGGGTACCGAGGGAGCTCAGCAAAGTGCTAGCGGAACCTATGACCAGCCTCTTCAACAGGTCCTTGGAGACAGAGGAGATTCCTGATGACAGGAGAAGGGCAGATGTGGTACCTCTTCATTGGAGGAGGAACAAGAAGGAGCCAGGCAACTACAGGCCGGTGAGCTTATCATCAGTGGTGGGTCATCTCATGGAGAAATTCCTCAACAAGAGAATCTCAACCCACCTTGAGACCAATGGTCTGCTGGACCAGCTACAACATAGTTTCTCTGAGGGAAGGTCATGTCAAATGAACTTCATAGAGTTCTTTGTCTGGGCCACTAGGGTACTGGATTGGGGGATCTATAGACATTGCGTATCTAGACTTCAATAAGGCATTTGATTCTGTGTCACACAGGAGACTACTGCACAAAATGAAATGCCTTGGGCTGAGGCTGCTAGTGGTTGGGTGGGTACAAAACTGATGGAGGCAGAAGGCAGAGGGTAATTGTTAATGGGGTACCAGCAAAGGAAGGTATGGTCACCAGTCAGGTACCTCAAGGCTCAGTCCTGGTGTCACTCCTTTTCAATATATTTATAAGGGGCACAGCAGAGGGGCTAGAGGGAACAGTTTGTTTATTCACAGATGACATGATGGTCTGCAATAGAGGAGATATGCCTGAGGGGGTTGAGAGCATGCAAAGGGATCTGGAGAAGTTGGAGGAATGGTCCAGGGAATGGCATTTGACCTTTAACACCAAAATAAAACTCATGCATTTAGGCAAAAATTATCAGCACATGAATTATGGTACGGGAGGGCAAGCCCTAGAGGTTACCGAGCTGGAAAGATACCTTGGCATATACATTTCATGGGACCTGAAAGTGACAAAGCAATGTGAGAAGGCTGCAGCAAGGACCAGTAGGATGCTGGTTTGTATCAGCAAGGGAATAACTAGCAGGGAGGAGGGAGGACATAATGCCCTTGAACAGGCAACTTGTCAGGTCACACCTTCAGTTTGGAGTCCAATTCTGGAGGTCATACCTTAGGAAGGAAATGGAGAGGGTGGATCGTGTCCAAAGACAGGTGACAAAAATGGTAGGGGGATTTGGGCATCTAGTGGAAAAAGTGTGCTACACTCCCTAAAGAACATAAACTGTTGAAACCTATTCTGTCTTCTTTTTCTTTCCCCTCTATAAACTTCTGTCGTGCAACAGTACCTCTTGAGTTTTTTCTTCTGTACGTATGTTTTTTCCTTTATCCTAGGTAGGCTACCTAGGATATTGCGGCACTGTCTACTATTATATTTCCCTACTTTCTTTTTCTTGTTCAGGTCTAATAAAATCTCCTTTAAGTTCATACAGTATTTCCTAATCAGAAACTCCAGAGAAAAAATGGAGTTAGAAAAAAATAAAGTACTATAAAGTAAAGAACAGCATGTGTAAAGAGTGTTTAAGAAAGTAAAAATACATTTCTACAAATGTTAAATTACAATGCATAAAGTAAAATAAGATTCTGAGGCATGAAATATAGAAGCAGACTTGAATTATGAGGCTGTATTTAATGAGGGCAAAGCACTTAGCCCTTTTGCAGCAGCCCGAGTAAAAACATATTGAATGTTTTTGTTGTTTCTCAGAGTTTGCAAACTGGTGCCTGAGTTGTTAATTAGCTTACACTTGTATCTTTGTGTATATTTTGAACAGATCAGAAAAAAGAGAAAGTCACTAGAGGGGCCGGGTAACTCTGAAATTGCAGCTACCCACCCAGGAAAGGGAAGAAGTGAATTTAACTTTCGATTTCAGCATGAGTCACGCTGCAGACGACTTGTGCAGAAAACAGCTGAAATATACTCTAGGAAATAAGAGTAGACTTCTCACTGTGTGAGAAAGGCTCTGGTGAAGAAAGGAGGCTTTAAAAGTAGAGACATAAGCCCAGACCGGCAGAATCAATGGCTCAGTGCAAAGCAAGAGTTTTTGAAATTGCAGCCGCTGTTTCTGCAAAGCTGAGAGTGCTCCAGACCCCTTGCTTTCTTATAAAGGTTGTAAAACCCAGGGGACCAGTGCATAGAACCAGCCTGCCCAGAACTGCACTGCTGAAATAACAATAGTTCTATGGGTTATAGGCAGAAGGGAAACTAGAAATGCAAACATGAAAACTGGGAGTAGTAGCTGCAAATATACACAGAGCCCTTTGTTATTGTACACAGTCTGTTAATATTATGCTCTACATAGAAACATAGACTTTGACGGCAGATAAGGACCACTTGGCCCACCCAGTCTGCCCATTTCCTTTCCTATTGGATAAGCTGCAGGTTCTAGTTAACCAACAGTCTACTTCCTGCAACCCCCCACTACAATTGCCTTGTCTGTCCCATGCATGTTTGAATTCCCCCACTGTTTTAGACCCAACAACCTCCCCAGGAAGGCGGTTCCATGCATCCACCACTCTCTCCATGAAAAAAAATGTCCTCAAATTACCCCTGAGCCGTCCCCCCTCTATCTTTAAATTGTGCCCCCTTGTTCTTACACATCTCTTTTTCTGAAAGATGCTACCCTCCTGGACTTTGTTGATTCCCTTGAGGTACTTAAAAGTTTCTGTCATGTCCCCCCTGTCCCTCCTTTCATCAAGGGTATACATATTAAGCTCTCTCAGTCTCTCTTCATATGGTTTCTGATGCAGACCCTGCACCATTTTAGTTGCCCTCCTCTGGACTGCTTCCATCCTGTCTATGTCCTTGCATAGATTGGGTCTCCAAAACTGCACACAGTATTCCAGATGGGGTCTCACCAACTGTCTGTACAGAGGGATAACCACTTCCCTTTTTCTACTTGTGATGCCCCGTCCCATGCATCCCAGTATCCCCCTGGCTCTCCTTACTGACTTCTCACATTGCTTACCCACCTTTAGGTCATCTGATATGACTACCCCCAAGTCCCTTTCCATTTTTGTCGTTGTTAGTACCTCCCCTGCTATTGTGTACTCTTCTCCTGGGTTTTTGTTTCCCAGGTGCATTACTTTGCACTTCTTTGCATTGAATCTAAATTGCCATATGTCTGACCATTCCTCCAACCTTGCCAAGTCCCTTCTCATCCTTTCTACCCCCCTTGTGTATCAACTCTGTTACAGATCTTTGTGTCACCTGCAAAGAGGCATACCTTTCCCTCCAGACCCTCTGCAATGTCACCTATAAAGATGTTAAAGAGGACTGGACCCAGTACTGAGCCCTGAGGTACTCCACTAGTAACCCCTCTTTCTTTGGAACATGTTCCATTCACTATTACCTTCTGTGTCCTGTTGTGCAGCCAGTTTGCTACCCAGGCTACCACCCTGGAACCCACTCCCAGGCTGGCTAACTTGATTATTAGTCTTTTGTGCGGGACTGTGTCAAATGCCTTGCTAAAGTCTAGGTAGGCCATATCCACAGCCCCTCTCTGGTCTATTACTTTGGTCACCCAGTCAAAGAAATCAATTAGATTCATCTGACATGACCTTCCTACTGTAAATCCATGCTGCTTTGGGTCCTGTACCCCGCTGGCCTCTAGGTACTCAACAATTCTTTCTTTCAGAAGTGATTCCATCATTTTCCCTACCACTGGGGTCAAACTTACAGGTCTGTGGTTTCCTGCTTCTGCCTTGCTCCCACTTTTGTGAAGGGGAATCACATCTGCCTTCCTCCAGTCCTCAGGTACCACCCCATCCTCCCATGATTTGTTAAAAAGTGTGGTCAGTGGTGTCACTAGGTCCTCCCTTAGTTCTTTTAGGATTCTGGGGTGAATCCTGTCAGGCCCCATTGCTTTGTCCACCTTGAGTTTTAGGAGTTCTTTCAGGACTCTTTCTTCTGTAAATGGACTGGTGTCAAACCCCCTACCCAGAGTACCTCTATTGTCTGGTTTAGGTAACTCCTCCTCATCTTCTTTTGTCAATACTGAGCAAAAGTATTCATTCAGTATCTCTGCCTTTTCACTGTCTCCCTCTGCCCACCTCTCCTCTCCTTTATTAATCTTCACTATTCCTCCCTTAACCTTTCTATGTTCCCTAATGTACCTATACAAGGTTTTATCCCCCTTCTTAACTGAGTTGGCTATTTTTTCCTTGGTTTGGGCCTTTGCTATTCTGACTGCCTTCCCCACTTCTTTCTGCTTTAATTGATATAGTTCCCTGTTGTACACCTTCTGTGATTCCTAATACTTTTTGAATGCAGCCTTTTTCTCCTTAACCTTCCCTGCCACCTCTTTTGAGAACCGTAGTGGTTTTTTACTCCGCTTTGTTTTCTTTATTTGTTTCACACAAAGGCTTGTTGCCTCTATGATAGCAGTTTTGATTTTTCTCCATTGTTGTTCCTCCCCTCCTTTTTGGCCATTTGCTAGTGCATTTCTCAGGTATTCACCCATTTTGCCAAAGTCGGCCCTTCTAAAGTCCAGTATCCTTGTTTTTGTATGGCTTGTCTCCATGGTTGTGCTTATTGTGAAGCACACTGTGCAGTGGTCACTTGTTCCCAGATGTCTACTGACTTCTAAATTTGTGATCCTCTCTCCATTTGAGAGTACCAGGTCTAGTATTGCTCCCTCTTGAGTGGGTTCCAACACTAGCTGTCTAAGGCCTGCCCCCTGCAGGGCATTGAGAATGACCCTGCTCTTGGATGTGGCTGCAGTACATGTCATCCAGTTAACATCTGGCATATTCAGGTCTACCATCAACAGTATCTCCCCCTTTTCAGCCATTTTGAGAATGTCCTCCATCATTTTCTTGTCGTTTCCTCCCCTGAGACAGGGGGTCTGTATACAACCCTGTGTGGATTGTGATGCCATTCCCTGTCTCAAGGTGACCCAGAGTGCCTCTTGTCCTCCCTCTTTACTTTTTAGTTCTGTAGCTTTGATCCCTTCCCTTATGTATAGAGCTACTCCACCTCCTCTTTTATCTTCCCTGTCCCTTCTGTAGATTGTGTACACTGGTATGTTGACATCCCATTCATGGTTCTCCATGTACCATGTTTCCGTGACTGCCACAATATCCAATTCTTCATCTTCCATCAGTGCTACTAGCTTAGGAAGCTTGTTTCCCAGACTACAGGCATTGGTACTTATTGCCCTCCATTTAATGTTGGCTTTCTCCTTTTTCCCCCATCCCTGCTCTTATTGCCCTTGTCTATTTTTCCATTTACCCCTGTTCTGCCCTCTGTTGAGCTCGGTACCTCAGTGTTTACCTTACTACCTGCCATGTTTTTTTGGGGGAGACTTGAAATTTCCTGCCTCTTATCAGCACCTCCCCCCTTGGCTACTTTAAAAGCTTGCCAAGGAAGCATTTAAACCTGTCACTTAGGAGCTTGGTTCCCTTCATGGACAGAAGCAGACCATCGTGCCAGTATAGACCTTCATCTCTCCAGGTACACCCCCATTCCCAATGAAGCCAAAGACCTGTGCTCTGCACCAGTTTTGCAACCATTCATTAAACTGCATGGTGTGCTGTACCCTAGCCTCACCCCTGCCATGGACTTGCAGCACCTTTGAGAAGGTAACCGTGCTTGCTACCTGTCTGAGGCCCCTCCCCAACTCCACAAATTCATCCTGCACTGCACTGATTCCATGCCTAGCTAGGTAATTTGTCCCAAGGTGGACAATGATATCTAGTTCCCAGCCTATGATGCTGCTTCTGCAATTGTGAGGATTCGCTTCTTGTCCCTCCAAGCCATGGCACCAGGCAGCCACCTTACTTCCCTCTCCTCTCCCTTCCCCAGTTCTACCCCTCTAACAATTGATTCCCCTATCAGAAGCTGTTTTCTTCCCCTGTGGTGTCCCTTGCCACCCTTTTGTGGGTCTCCCTTGTGGATGTCCTCAGCATTCTTCTTGGTCTCACTGAGGTGCCATCATAGAGGAACCTTGCTCTGCCAGACTGGCGTATGATTTGTGTAGAGGTACAACTAGGGGCTTCACCTCTGTTCCACCACCCGCTAGTGATTGTTCAGTTTCATTACTGATGAAGTAGCATGAAATCCAGAAAAGACTTACTTTAGAGAAAAGTTTTTCAGTGCTATTCTCAACCTTCCAGATTTTGGAATGGGGTTTCCTTAAGGTTGGGCACCCTCTACAATTGTCTTTTATATGACAGTTTGTTTTCCACTGTTAATCAAACAGTTACTAAGGCTGCCAGTTGCGTGTCAGTGGCTCAGTGGGTAACACACTCACCTCTGAGGCTGGGAGATCAGAGGGCTGTGGGTTCAGTTCCCACATCTGGCACTTGGGTTAATATCCAGTACTGACACTGTAGTGCAGCATGAGAGGGTGCTGCACTTCTGAGGTGCCGTCTTCGGATAAGACGTTAAACCGAGGTCCCATCTGCCTGGATTGGTGGTAGTCCAGGTGGATGTTAAAGATCCCATGGCACTTATCGAAAAGAATAGGGGAATTTTTATTAAAGTTGGAAAGGAACATACAATCAAAAAATGTACAAAACCTAAAGCAATTTATACAAATTAATATACAGATACCAAATGTCAAAATAAAACCAAACAGTGTTAAGTCACACAATAATTTTAACTAAACCATATGTTTAAACACAATTAAATAATTTATAGGTATATTCATATAACACAAATCCTAAATTATTTTTTCTATATCATGCTTAAATATGATAGGCATATATACTTACTATACATACTCATTTTACTTATATCTATTATAACCAATCAATAGAGGCCCATCTTCCTTGAAAGGTTGTTGACTGGACTGAATTATAATCTTGCAACCTGATGTCTTTAATTGCAGTTTCTATCACAAAAAACAACTTCGTCAGAAGTAAAATGTAGTTGTTGAATAGTCAATCTGCACGGACAAACCATATGTAAAATTTAAAACAAACAAGAAATAACCATAGTGTTACTCTATCATGTTTCGTCCACAGAAAGAGCAAAATACCAAGGCATAATATTTCTAAAGTCATAAAACCAAATGGAGATATAGGCCAGCGACGTTGAATAGATTGCCAAAATCCTTGAATAAAAGGGCACTCTAGGAATAAATGCTGCATTGTCTCAATTACATCTGGACATGTTCCTCTAGGACAATATCTCTCTGACACCTGTCTATGCTTTAGATTTCCTCTTACATTTAGGTGACCATGCAAGGCCAGCCAAGTTACATCCCATATAAAAGTAGGAATACGAGAGGAAATCAGCATTTCACCTATCAGTAATCTATCTGGCAAAGAACAAGAATCAAATCCTGCTGTCTTTTGAAAATATTTTAAAATCAAAGATTCATACATGTTTTTCCGAGTATAAGAAAGGAGATGCTCTTTGGAAATACCCCATAGCTTTATTTTAGCAAAGCAAGTTCTCGTTGGATCAGGTAAATAAGAAATTGAAATTTGTCGAGGAAGGTTACCATACATGGGCCAAATAGAGAAAATAGGTCCCAAGGAATCTAAGACCCAAGGGGACCATCTATTAATTTTTTGAGCTACCAAGGGGAATAAATTGGCATATAAATATATGGTGAAAAAAATACCACAGGTTGTATCACCTTCAACCCTCCATTTCTTTTTTCTCTCAGTAGTAAGCCTCTTTTAATTGGATTTAAACGTTTTCCCCAGATACATGAAAAAAAACAACTATATATTCTGGTTTCTAAAGTTGACGGTAAGCTATATACTGTACTTAAATATAAAAATATGGGTAACAAAAAGGTTTTTATCATGTAGATTCGCTTTAATTTAGCTAAACGACAAGTATTCCAAAGATTAACCTTATTTTGTGTTTCATTCAATTTAAGTATCCAATTCTGATAAGCCAAATCTCCAGAACCAAATAAGATCCCTAAAATAGGGGCTGTCCTTTTAATACTGGTACCCAATTATTATATCATCTGTGACATCTTCAGCATTAAGAGGAAGGCAACAAGATTTCTGGTAATTTATTTGAGCTCCAGTATGAGTCGTAAATTAGTTAAAATTTTTCCAGATTATGTGCTGATGGGATATTTCCTATTACAAAACAAATGTCATCTGCATATGCAATGCTCTTTATTTCAGGGTCTTTGCAGGAAAAGGATACACCCTGTATACCTCTAGTTTTATCCACCATTCTAAGTAGCGGATCCATGGTAAATAAATATAGTAAAGCACTCAGAGGGCAACCTTGCTGTACTCCCTTTAAAACAGTACACCTATGACCGATCCACCCATTACAAAAGGCTTTAGCAGAGGCAGACTTATAACATGTTTTAATCCAATTAATAAACATTTCAGGAATGCCATATGTACCCAAAAAACTCCATAAATATTCATGATTAACATTATCGAAAGCCTTAGCTTGATCCAGACTAAAAATAAGACCGGTAAGCTCACCAGTATTACCTCTATGAAATATTTCTCTAAGTAATATTAAACCATCAGAAATCTTTCTTCCTGGTATTGAACATGCCTGAGAACTGTGTAATAGAAAATCAGCCATTGGTATAAGTCTATTATGTAACAGTTTTGTAAATATTTTAAAATCTGTATTAAGCAGGGTAATTGGCCTCCAATTTGATAACTTAGTTCTATCTCCTTTTTGTACATAAATACCACTAAACCATCCGACATACTATTTTGGTAATAATCCTGCAATCAGAATTTCCCTTAAGACCTCTACAAATTCTTGTAATAATATTGTAAAATTATTTTATATATCTCATATGGCAAACCATCACTCCTTGGGGCAGTACCTGCCTTTGTTAATGAAAAACTAGCCGATACTTCTAAAGATGTTATATCAACAAGCAACATGTCTCTGCTATGTTTATCAAGCATAGGTGGAATCACTTGAGCTAACCATAAGGAATGTGGGGAACCAGAAACAGTAGCATATCCAAATAATTGCTGTATATGATTATCTAAAGCATCTATAATATCTTTCCTGGTCATACATTTTTACCTGTAGAGTCACAAACCTCTGCCATATATTTTTGATGTCTTTGTTCAGCACAAAACTGATAGGGTCCATAAAGACTTTACCTCCTTGGGAACCAAATCTTCTTTCTACATCTAAGGATTTATATCTACTGTATTGTGTTGAATTTAATAATTTTCTAATCATCTAATTCAGATAAGGCTGTATAATCCCCTTGTGCAACTATAAATGTAAGTCTAAAAACTGTTGTCGAGTTTTTATATATGTATCTTTATTAAATTTCCCATTAATCTTGCCAATTATTTGGAAATACTGTCTTATATCTATTTTTGTATCTTCCACAATCTCTGTACGAATCATAGAGGCTAACCACTGATTTCCTTGCCTGTAGTACTGCCAAAATTCCTTCTTCAACAGTTGGTAACTAAGTAATTCCAGGTTAAGACGCCAATATCCTGGTCCTCTATGCATTATTTCATAACTACCTATTGTAATCTCAAGTATCACATGATCAGAAGGTGCAACTGGTACAGTTTGAGCTTTTGTATTGTTAAAGTATCTGAAATAAACCAGAAATCTATCCTTGTTGCTTTAGTACCTTGAAAAAATGTCTTTGTGGGTTACCTAATACATCAAAAACATCAACCAATCCTGACTGTGTCAATAAATCATTAAGACACTTAGTATCACAAAAAACTTTGTGGATCGTATACCTCTATCCATATAACGACTAGAATTAAAATCTCCACCTAAAAGCACAAATCTAGAAGTGAACAAATAGGGCAATAAAATCTTAAATAATGCTATTCTCTAGATTTAGCTTACTGGAGCGTAAACATTAATAAATCTACAGTGTAAATCGTTAAGTATCATATCTAACAATAATATGACCCGGCAAAACATCTATAAGTTGAACTAGGTGCTGTAGGATTATTAACTGCTATACCTACCCTGTGCATAACTCTTCACCAACAGACCAATAAACAGTACCCCATTTCCACCTTTCAGTGGCCTGTTCTTCCTCAAACCTGGTATGTAACGAGTATCTTGAAAATAAACTACATCATCCTTGCCTCCATCAAATAGTGAATATATCAACATTTGCTTCCTATTTGATTGAATATTATTAACATTTAAGGATGCCAAATTTATATTCAAAACATAGACAAAAGAGGAAGGGGAAAGAAGGGTGTTGTCATAACTCATATCAATGTTCCTTTTATTTTATTATTTCTTTTTGTAGATTTCTCATCCCAGGTTGACCCTTTTTTATTTTCACTGTATCCATATCAGCAGCAGATGGTTCTGGATCAGAAGATCCTTCAGGTTGTGAAGAATGTACTGAGGTGGAATCTGACTCAGTACCTATGTCTTCCTGTAATACCGAAAATGCATTCTGGAGGGGTATCAAACCTTGTTCAGATATAGGTATTTTAGAGGTCCTGGATCTTAAACTGTGACGTCTAGCAGTAATGAGGTTAAAAGGTTCTTCAGGTGGAAGGGGGGGAGGCATAGTATTAGGAATAACCTGGCCCACAACAGAATCTGTAAGAATCACCATTTTAGTAGATATTAAGTTCTCCTCTTCCTGGGAGGGAGTAGTTGATACAATTTCCGAAATGTCCGCCCATTCCATACTAGGTATGGTATCAGGCCTACTTGGGGGTGGGGGTGGAGGTACAGGTTTTTGCCTCTGGACCGCATGTACTGCTGTATTTAGGTAAAAATCCTGTATGCAAAAATCTCCATTTGTTTTATTTTGGGCCCAAGGACAGTCAGTAAATACATGGGGTTCTTCACAAAGTGAGCATTTAGCTGGATGATGACAATCTGACATTGTATGCCCCAATTCTCCACAATGGACACATTTGATGACTTCACAATTCCTGCTAAGGTGTCTACCAGAACCACATTTATAACAGTGATGGGGCTTCCTGGATAAAAGATAAATCCTTTATCCCTTCCCAAATAAAAGCAACTGGGAAGATGTTGTAAACCTTCTTCGGTTTGGTTTAAATTAACTTTAAATCTCCAACCACCATTCCAAAATCCTTCTGTATCAAGAATGGGCTCTGGGTTTCCTTTCAGGGTACACTTTTTCTCCAACCAGTAGGAGATATCCTCCACATTAACACCTTCATTACGGAACAATACAATAATAACCTTGAATGTCTGTTTGGTTAATGGTATGGCCTGAAAATGGACCCAAGCAGGATTAGTCTTTAATAATGCGTATTCAATCCAAAATCTGTTTAACATATCTGGTGTACGAAAACTAATGTCATACTTATTGTCCCCTGGTGTATGAATCAAGGCATACACCTCACTGGGCATAAAACCCAGCATTTGTTTAAGTAAGATTTTCCCCACATAGAATCTGTCAGGCATGGTATCAGTGGGTCCCAAAAACCTCAGCCTTACAGCATTTCATCTTTTAGCCAAGGAAACAGGTTTATGAAAAAGGCTAGCATAGGAGGTAGTTGGGGTTGTAAGACGTGGTAGGGTATTTTGATCAACATCAGGCCCTATATCATTAGTAGCTTTATTTTGGTTGGCATTTTCCTCCAACTCCCCCACTTTGGCATTGTTGAGGTGATTTTGATCCTGGTTTAGGACTAACTGGCTGGTTGTGGTTAACCACAGCACCCAGATCCATTAAAGGCCTGTTTATGTTGGATAATTCTACATTCTGTATTATAGAACCAGGTCCTAAACTACCCTCAGACCTAGCTGCAGGAACACTAGTCTCAGAATTGGGCCCATCTAAAACTGCAAGAGGGGTATGATCCATACCTGGAATTGGTATGGCAGGGTCCGCGATCCACTGACCCGAATCTAACAGCAGCCACCCCGCCCTTTTCAAGGCGTTATCTGGGGACCATGTGGGGGAAGATTCTACTTCTGTATCCCCAGAAATCTTCAGTGAACAAGCTTTTTTCCCCTCAGGGCTGTTTGCACCTTTATGTATTTTCAAGTCAGTACCTGTATGACCTGAGGGTGAATCTACCTCGGGTCTCTTTCGTTTCCGAATCTCTTCTTCAGCAGCAAGCTGAGCAATTTGATAATCCATAGCAGCCTTCTCCCAAAGGCGTTGTTTCTCTTGTAATATAGTGAGAGCTTGTTGATCTTCCCGAAGCATCATCAGCTGTCTCAGCATTTAGAAGTCGCACTTCCGGG
This sequence comes from Neoceratodus forsteri, assembly GCA_016271365.2. Taxonomy (NCBI): domain Eukaryota; kingdom Metazoa; phylum Chordata; order Ceratodontiformes; family Ceratodontidae; genus Neoceratodus; species Neoceratodus forsteri. The sequence goes on from CM028137.1 coordinate 80,255,457, forward strand.
TTTGGATTTAAAGCCGACATGCTCTTGCAATTAAAGCTAGACATACTCCTCGTATATGCTGGACTTGCGGTGCATTTTTCACCTTCCAGCTGAAAACTGTGTTTTGAGGGGTTAGATACATTTTGCTGGCCACCACTCGGGTGCATTCCAGCCGTATCATTCCCCTCTGCTCTGGGTAAAGCCTGTGAGCTCTCTTGCATCTGAGCTCCTCCACTGTTGGCCATCCTGAGACTGTTCCTCTCTCCCAACAGTCTCACAGCGCCACCATTGTCCACAAGAGATATTGAAACAGAAAGGGATTCCTTGTCTTCTGTCTGTGTCTCTCCTGTATGCAGTTCTTCTCCATCAGGATCCATGGGAGCCGCCATCTTGGTCCCACAGGAAAATGGGTCCCCCCTGCTCACAGGAAGCAAGAGTAGGGGAATTTCCCCGGTGTCCTGGCCAAATTTCCCTCATTCACTAAAAATATCGCCAACAGATTAATCTGGTTCAAGGTCAGTTGGCATTCATCTGTATCCCCCTCCCACGGGTCATGCCTGAAAATAGGCAGGATTTGTCTAGTGCACTTACCCGGTCAACAAAAACTAAATAAATAAAATAAATATGTGGGTTGCTAGGTAATTACCTACCTAGTTAAAGATAAAACCTGAATAGAGGATTCATATTACAGTCTACTAAGTAACAAATAACTATATCAGAACAAGGGGCAGTACCATAAAGCGGAGGATACTTGCTAAGTTCCAGACCTTTACCAAAAGCTAAGAATGTTACATATTCTATTAAGGGTCTACATCAGATGACCATAACCCAGAGGTTTAAATATCTCCTCCACTGGGCATTAGGCAGTTGAGCCTTGACAGTGAGATGGATAGGTCAACAGGTAGACTGTGATAGTAAGAGAAATACAGAGGTTTACAGATGATAGTAATTTTGTGACCTGGAGACTGTATTGAAAAGAAGAAGTTATTGCAATAAACTACTGAAAGTTAAAGTGGTCATTGTTATTGTCTATTACTTTCCTGACTTTAAGGTTATTTTGGGATTTTCTGATTTCTTGGTTTATTTTCTTCCTTTTTGTAAATAAGATCTTGTAAAATAAATGTCACATATAGTGTGTTTTAAGTCTTAAAATATTGCCTCATCTGCTTTATTCCCACCCTCTGTGACATTTGGTGTTAGAAATGGGATTGGGTACTGGTTTTCTAAGGAATCAAGTGAGAGACTAATATTAGACACCAGCCCTGGTGTCGGACCAATAGGGGCAAACATTTAAGATGGCACACAAGCTGGAAACTGTGGATACACAGACACTGAAGGAGGAAGAATATGCCACTGGAGTGTAGACCAGAGCCCAGACCTAGAAGATGGGGAGATCCCTTTGAAAGGTTTGGAGTTCAGAGGAACCAGGAGAAAAACAAAAGAAGCAGGATTGGAAGCTGGAGAAGAAAAGAACCAGATGGATGAGGAATCAGTACAACAGGACCCGTCACTTGAGGACATCAATGGATTGCTTTGATGGTTGGCCATGAAGAAAATAGAAATGAAACAACAACATGACTGGGAATATCAAGAGAGGAGATGGAGAGGAGACAGAGGGCCAGAGATAGGCCGATACCCTCAGAGCATTACAGGTGATTGGGCAAGTATCAGCGGGGTTGAAAATGCAGGTAATACACCTAAAGATATCAAGTTAACAAAATGGCACCAACTGATGATATCGAGGCATATTTAATGACTTTTGAAAGGGTAGCCAAAGCATGTGGGTGGGACCCTAGGCAATGGGTGGTAAGATTGTCACCATATCTTATGGGAAGGCCCAATTGTCCTACAGTAACATGGACAGTAGGCATGCCAAAAACTATGAGAGAGTTAAGAAGGAAGTATTAAAGAGATACAACATTAACTCCGAGACTTATAGGCAGAGGTTTAGATCACTAAAATATTATACTAATGATGTGCCAAAAAGACTTTTACTAAGATTAGAGAGCTATGCCTAATATAGCTACAACCAGAAGGGAAGATGTCTGGAGATATTGTGGACATTCTGGTTGTGGAACAGTATCTACAGATATTACCACATGAAGTTCAGATCTGGGTGCAGGCACAATCCTGAAAGTGCAGAAATAGCAATTACACTAGCCAGAGATTTCCTTGCTTCAAAGCAGCCAACAAGGAAAGGGTATCGAACTGACCCCAACACCACTCCACACTACAAAAGCCCCAATTATACAGAGAGCCCCAGTGGAATATACCAGATGCCCAGAGGGAAGACCTAACCAGAGAGGTGGACCTTTTAACCCTGAGATAATTTCCAGGAACTATCAAGGGAAAGGTCACATTGCCCACTACCTTACACATCCTAGAGCTGAAGCATCACATGTATCCTTATTAACTGAGGGATACTTCTTGAGAGACATTGCCATCAATAGTAAAAATGTATTCGGATTGGTGGATACAGTAAGTAAGAATACTTAGATTAGGCCAGAATTAGTGATCGAGGGACAGACAGAAGATTCTACAATGAAAATTGTTTGTGTACATGGGGATAGACACTGTTATCCAGCTGCTAAAATCATGGAGAATGTGAACGGTAGTGAAGAAGTACTCATGGCAGGAATTGTGCCTAATTTACCAGTGCCAGTGGTACTGGGTCATGACTTCAGCACTCCTCTTCCCTTATGAATAAATCAGGAGTAGTTACAGCAATAACTACCAGGGCCCAAAGTAAAAGAGAACAGCTATTAGAAGATACTTTCCTTTGATCAAGATATTTTGGACAGTCCTGGTAAGGACAAATGTACTAGGAACCAGTGAAAGAAGAAACAGCAAGAATGGAGACAGAATAAATATGCACTGCCTGATCAGCAGTTACAGACACTATTTATAAATGTGGACATTGCAAAAGAACAAAGTGATGATAATTCTTTAAAAGTTTTTTTTTTCACAGGTGGACCAAGTAGTAGAAAAGGATGCTCCGGACATAAAGAAAATAAATAACATTTTGTATAGCATCTGTACTAATCCCCAAACAGGAGAGAGTGTGGAGCAATTGCTATTACCTACAAAATATAGAGGGACTGTCTTATTTTTGGGACATGACTTGCCATGGGCTGTGCATGCTGGAAGGGAATGCACCATAAAGTGCATTTTGTTAAGATACTATTGGCCAGGGATTCATAAGGAAGTGACTAAGTACTGCAGGCATGTCCAGAATGCCAACAAGTGGCACAAGTAGGGAAACAAGATGCAGTACCCCTGATGCCCTTACCTCTAGTAACTAACCCCATTGATCGGTTTGGGATGGACATTGTGGGTACCCTGATTAAAAGTAAAAAGGGAAATCAGTTCATATTGTTTTTTGTAGACTATGCCTCCAAATATCCTGAAGCCATAGTAATGTGAACTGTGACCACACCTAGGATTGCTGAGGAACTAGTAAAAGTGTTTAGTACATTTGGCATACCCAAAGAAATGGTTACTGACCGAGGAACAAATTTCAACTCCACCCTTTGTAGGAGTTGTATAAATTATTAGGAATAATGGCCCTATGAACATTGCCCTATAGCCCCAAATGGATGGATTAATTGAAAGATTTAATTAAACCCTAAAAAGAATGATTAGAAAATTTGCACATGAGGAGGGAAACAACTGTGATACTCTGTTACCTTATCTGTTGTTTGCCTATAGAGAGATCCCCCAGGCATCTGCCGGTTATTCCCCATTTACTATGCTATACATGGCAGGAACCCTCGAGAGCCTTTAGATATAGTAAAAGAGAGTTGGGAAGAGGGGAAGGACATCAAACATGTCAACACAGGTGAGTACCTGGGGCAGTTGAGGAAGAAATTAGTTGAGTATACCACTCTAGCCCATCAAAATTGTGTCAAGGCCCAGGAGTGCCAGAAACAATGTTATGATGAGAAAGTGGGTAATAAATGTTTCATCCCTGGAGAGAAAGTCCTGTTATTATTACCCTCCCCACAGCAGAAGCTTTTGATGAAGTGACAAGGACCCTTTGTGATCACCCAAAGAACAGGGCTGGCGACATATGAAATAGCTGTATCTGAGTAAAAGAATGGCAGAAAGATATACCATGCTAATCTTTTGAAGAGATGGTAAGAGACACCACAGAAAGACAATAGAGTGGAGTTTGGGATGACAGTCATACCTGAAAGACAGTACAAAATAGATGTGGCCTATGGAAGATAAGAAACTGCCACCCACCACGTCAGATGAAGATTAACCCGGTCTGGATGAGAAACAGAAATGAGAGGTTGAGAGTCTGATCAACTCTTTTCCAATTACCTTTACTAAAACTCCAGGTCAAGCCATCGGGTAACCCATTCTTTTAGAACAGAGACAAACCCTATCGGACAGAAATCATAGAGAATCCCAGAAAGACTCAGGCTGGAGGTAAATGAGGAGCTAGAGAAACTTAGGCACTTAGGGATAATAAGACCATCTACCAGTGCATGGGGTCACCAATAGTAATTGTTCCCAAAAAGGAGGGAGGAATACACCTCTGTCTCGACTTCAGGAAACTGAATGCAGTATCACAATTCAACGCCTATCCTATGGTGAGAACTGATGATATTATCGACCGAATAGGGCATGTTAGGTACATTACCACATTAGATCCGACCAAAGGATATTGGCAGAGACCGCTGGACATACAAGTTAGAGAGGAGACAGCCTTTAGCACCTCAATAGGATTGTTTGAGTTTAACACTATGCCTTTTGGCTTGCAGTGACCCTAGCTACTTTCCAGTGATTCATGGATTATATCCTAGCCACACACACAGGGTACTGCTCTGCTTATTTAGGTGATGTGGTCATCTATAGTCCTGATTGGGAAACACATGACACACTTAACTGAAGTGACTGAATCCATTAAAATAGCAGGATTAACTATCAACCCTCAAAGTGTGCTGTGGCCATGACAGAAACATGCTACTTGGGATTTGTATTGGGGAAAGGACAGGTAAAACCTGAAACTGATAAATTGGAGGCCATGGCCAAATGTCCTATCCCCTTACGAAGAAACACGTAAGGTAATTTTAGAGTTTGGCTGGATATTATCAGTGCTTCATACCAAACCTTTCCGCTTAGCTACCCGATCTCACCAAGAAAAGGTGTCAAAATAAAGGGAATGGGATTCCAAGTGTCAAGAAGCTTCCAGGCCATAAAAGTGCCCTATGTTCATCCGCAGTCCTGTGAAGTCCCAATTTTGAGATACCATTTGAAGTGCACACAGATGCTTCCTAGACAGGGATTGGAGCAGTATTAAGTCAGACCACCAGTGGAGAGGAACACCCTATCTTGTACATCTCTCGGAAACTACACAAGAGAGAACAAAAATACTCAACTATAGAGAAAGAGGCATTGGCAGCAAAATGGGCCATAGAGGTCTTGAAGTTTAATTTATGGGGAGCCAAATTCATGCTGGTTACTGACCATAACCCACTGTGTTGGATCCATCAGTGAAGTATATGAATACTCACATAATGCAGTGGTATCTGGCATTACCCGTATAGTTTGAAGTTACTCTCAGATCAAGAGCAGCACACAAAATGCAGATTTCTTGTCTCAACATGGAGCCAGGATTGATAAAATATGAGCAGTGTTGCTGTGATATGTTGAAATGTTTATTGATATTTGAAGCCCCAGCATATGTTTAAGAAAGAATGTCGTATTGTCTATATTCTACTGAGACAGCATTCTTTCTAAAGTTTTACTAAAGTACCCTGGGGAGGAGCTTCTATTGTGGGTTCGAGGAAGCTCCAACCAACCCCCCGCCACCTTCATAGTAGGGAATTATAGGGAGGTTGACAAACCAATTTGTTAGGAATACTGGTTTGTTTTTGAAGAGGAAGGTGTGTGGAAAAGGTATGCTACACTCCTTAAAGATCATAAACTGTTGAACCCTATTCTGTCTTCTTTTTCTTCCCCCATTTATAAACTTCTGTTGCACAACAGTACCTCTTGAGCTTTTTTCTTCTACATGTTTGTTTTTTCCTTTATCCTAGGTAGGCCACCTAGGATATTGCTGCAATGTCTACTATGATATCTCCCTACTTTCTTTTTCTTGTTCAGGTCTAATAAAATCTCCTTTCGGTTCATACAGTATTTCCCCATCAGAAACTCCAGAGAGAAAAAAAAGGAGTTAGAAAAAATAAAGTACTACAAAGTAAAGAACAACATATGTAAAGTGTTTAAGAAAGTAAAAATATGTTTCTACAAATGTTAAGATACAATGCATAAAGTAAAATATAATTCTGGAGCATGAAATATCGAAGCAGTCCTGAATTATGTGGCTGTATTTACTAAGGGCAAAGCACTTAGCCCTTTTGCAGCTGCTCGAGTAAAAACATATTGAATGTTTTTGTTTTTATTGTTTCTCGGAGCTTGCAAACTGGTGACTGAGTTGATAATTAGGTCCCATTTGCATATTTGTGTATATTTTGAACAGATTAGGAAAAAGAGAATGTCACTAGGGGGGCAGGGTAGCTCTGAAATTGCAGCTACTCTCCCAGGAAAGAAAGAAGTGAATTTAACTTTCGCTTTCAGCAAGAGTCGCACTACAGAAAAGTCGCGCAGAAAGGAGCTGAGATATACTCTTTAGGAATTAAGAGTAGACTGCTCACATGTGCTGGCCCAGTGACGCAGAGGGTTGAGATGCTGGACACAACACCTTGCGGCATGCCGGGAAACCCGGATTTGAGAATGAGCCCGGGTCATTGGTGGTCGGCAAGGGGGGGAGGGTTGAGCTGGATGAAGCTGCAAACAGGCAACTCTTCTCTCTGGGGGAGATGAAGCAGCAACCCTCAGCTAATGGCTGCCCCCTGGTGGAGGCCAGGGGGTGGCACCAGCCTTGATGGTGCCAGTCACTAGGCCAATAGGGGTGGGCTGATGGGGGTCATTACCAGGGCTGTAAGGTGCATGCACACCTCCACGCACATGCATCCTTCTTCTGTGGCCCTCAGGAGAAAAATGGAGGAAAGTCACTGGCGGTAGGATGAAGATTGACTTCTGGCAGGCACCGCTCCCAGGCTAGGTATAAGGTAAGCCCCGGTTATTCCGGGGGACGGGGCTGGGGGAGATGATCAGATGGGGGCTGTCGGAGGGGGTGCAAAAATAGAAAGAATAAAAAAAAAAAAGAGTAGACTACTCACTGTGTGAGAATGTTTCCAGTGAAGAAAGGAGGCTTTAAAAGTAAAGAAATAAGCCCAGCCAGGCAGAAGAAATGGCTGAGTGCAAAACAAGAGTTTTGCAATTGCAGCCGTTGTTCGTGCAAAGCTGATAGTGCTCCAGTCTCCCTTGCTTTCTTATAAAGGCTGTAAAACCCGGGAAACCAGCGCATAGAACCAGCCTGCCCAGAACTGCACTGCTGAAATAACAATAGTTCTATGGGTTATAGGCAGAAGAGAAGCCAGAAATGCAAACATGAAAACTGGGAGCAGCAGCTGCAAATATACACAGAACCCTTTGTTACTGTACACAGTCTGCTAATATTATGCTCTAGTGTTTGTTCAGTTTCATTATCAATGGAGATAGCATGAAACCCAGAAAAAGACTTACTTTAGAGAAGAGAAGGTTTTCAGTACTATTCTCAACCTTCCAGATTTTGGAATGGGGGTTTCCTTAGCACCCTTTACAGTTGTCTTTTTATATGACAGTTTGTTTTTCCACTGTCAATCAAACGGTAACTAAGGCTGTCACATGTGGGTTGGTAGGTAATTATCTACCTAGTTAAAGATAAAACCTGAATACAGGATTCATAAGATAGTCTACTAAGTAACAAATAACTATATTGGAACAAGGGGCAATACCTTAAAGTGGAGGATACTTGTTAAGTTCCAGACCTTTACCAAAAGCTAAGAATGTTACATATTTTATTAAGGGTCTACATCAGGTGACCATAACTCAGAGGTGTAAATATCCCCTCCACTGGACATTAGGCAGTTGAGCTTTGACAGTGTGAAGGAGAGGTCTACAGGTAGACTGTGAGAGTAAGAAAAATACAGAGGTATAGAGAACATAGTAATTCTACGGCCTGGTGACTGTATTGAAAAGAAGAAGTTATTGCAAGAAACCACTGAAAGTTAAAGTGTTTTTTGTTGTTGCTTATTATTTTCCTGACTTTAAGGTTATTTTTGTATTTTATGATTTCTTGGTTTATTTTCTTCCTTTTTGTAAATAAGTTCTTGTAAAATAAATGTCACCTTCAGTGTGTTTTAAATCTTAAAATATTGCCTTGTCTGCAGTATATCTACCCTCTGTGACACATCTGTCATACGATGAACAGCTGAAGGACCTCAACATGTACTCACTCGAAGAGAGGAGGGAAAGGGGGGACATGACTGAGACCTTCAAGTATATCAAGGGTTTCATCAAGGTACCAGCAGGTGCTATCTTCCAGCTAAAGGAAAAATCAAAAACAAGGGGACATAATATGCAGATAATTTGGGGGGGAATTCAAGGGATATATCAGAAAATTCTACTTTACAGAGAGGATGGTGGACAGCTTGAACAGTCTCCCAGGAAAGGTGATGGATGCAAGAACTGTTGGGGGGTTTCAAGAGAGCGTGGGACAGACATAAGGGAGTTGTAGTTCAGGGGGGCAATCGGAAATTAAGTCCTAGTGGTTTGCTAGGCATACTGGGCAGACTGGGTGGGCCTGGTGGTCCTTTTCTTCCAACAAGTTCTATGTTTCTATGTAACAACAGGAGAATACTCCTCTTCTGGATCAGCTAATGAGAACTGACATATAGTAACCTACATTTATGAGTACACCAAACATAAATGTTTGAGACCCGGTGAGACCCAGTGGTACCAAACTGGTCATCCCAATCCAAGAACTCTTTTTTCTGTTCTCTTGTTCACATCATTTCCTTATAGAGTCAGTTTGTTGTTAAGTGCTAGATAGTACACTTGAATAATCTGGCTCATCACAGGGCGCAGGGGTACCCCTTTTAATCACAGTGGAAACAAGACTCATTTTGAACCCTCTTTTTTCTCTGTGCATTTGTTGGGTTACACCTTTGATGCCATTTTCTAAAAAATTATCTCAGAGTTTTCCCTGCTTTTTTAAGAAAATTTGCATGGAAAAGGATCTTTGTCATTTGGAATTAATCTGCTTTTGATGCTGATATTCAAAAATTACTACTGCTCTGCTGTAGGGCTGAAGCAGTGCTCAGTCAATTAAATATATTCAAAAAAATCACAGAGGTGAGGATTACTCAGATCCAACAAATTGAACACTGCACTTGATGCAGAAACAGAGAATTTGATGGTAGGTAAGGATCACTTGGCCCATCCCATTTCCCATTTCTCCCTACCTACACCATTGCTGCAGACCAAGTCTGATATATAGCTCTTTCTACCTCCCCTTTCCTTTCCACTATGATTCCTAGAGCTTATCCCATGCATTCTTGAACCCTAACACTGCTCTCACCCACACCACGTCAGCTGGAAAGCTGTTCCAGGAATCTACCACTCCCTCTGTGAAAAAGTACTTCTTTACATCTCTCCAGACTCTACTTCCCTCCAGCTTCAAAGCATGTCCCTTTGTTCTTGAGCACCTTTTCTTCTTAAAATATATTCCCCTCCTGTGCTTTAGTTACCGCTGTGAAATGTTTTAATTGCTCTCCTCTGGACCACCTCCACTCAGTCTATGTCCTTCCAGAGATGTGGTCTCCAGAGCAGGACAAAATACTCTAGGTGGGATCTTACCAGCTATCTATACATAGGCAACACTGCCTACTTCTTTTTGATGGTAATTTCCTTCCTATGCACCTCAGCATCCCTTTCACCCTCCCTACTGCCTTGTCACATTGCCTGGCCACCTTTAGGTCATCTCAAATGATTACCACATGGTCTCTTTCTGACTTGGTGCTCATCAATACCAGTCCACTCATTTTGTACTCCACCCCTGGGATTCTGTGCCCCAAGTGCATTATTTTGCGCTTTGATGCATTGGAATATGGCTGCCATACCCTTGAACACTCCTCTAGTTTTCTCTGGTCTCTGCTCATCCTTTCCACCACCTACGGAGTGTCCACCCTAGTGCAGATTTTGGTGTCATCCACAAAGAGGCACACCTTCCCTTCCAGCTGTTCTGCAATGTCACTTATGAAAACATTAAAGATGACTGGTCCCAGCACTGATCCCTGAGGTCACCCTCCCTTCCATGGAGTGAACTTTGTTTACCACCTCCCTCTATATCCTATCTCTTGACCAATTTCTTATCTAGTAAACCACCTTCGGGACTCACTCCTAAGGTACCCAGCTTGCTTACTAGTCTCCTGTGTGGAATGGTGTCAGACACTTTACCAAAATCTAGGTAGGCCATGTTCACTGCTCCATACTGATCTGGTTCTTTGATCACCCAGTCAAAGAAATCTAACAGATTCATTTGACACAACCTTCCCCCTGTGAAACCATGCTTCCTCATGTTTTGTAACCCACTGAACTCAAGATATTCCACAATACTTTCCTTTAGCAGTGATTCAATTAACTTTCAACCACCTACTTCACCATTATTGCAATTCAAAAAAGATGCAAACTTAGCTGACTAGAAGGAAAAACACCATCTGGTGGATCAGAACTGATATTTTACCCCTTGCATGAGGGTTTCCATTAGGGTAAAGTGCATTAGTCGATATCACCCTGTAAACGGGTAATAAATTCCCCAGTTTGGTTCTTGGTGGAACAGCACAAAAGGAAGAGACAACAGACAAGTGGTACTCATGTAATAAATGAAATTTATTAGAGCATGGATAATACAGACTTACTACCAGTACAGTGTAAACACTGGGAGAATACAGGTTTCCTTACATAGGCAATGCAGACAGTATCTCTGTAAGAGCTACGTGTTACAAGGGGTCTTATACCCTGATAATTACTATAGCAACTGCTAAGGAAGATACACTAAGTGAATATAATTGGACAAAAACAGGTGATCTGAATAATTGTCCTAACTATTGTAGAAAGTTGCATAGCTAGCACAGATAATAGCACAATGGGGTTACTCTTCCCCAAGGTCAGTTGCTGTGGAGTACAAGTGCTGAAGATGGCACTGTTGCTTTACATATGAAAATACAGTAAAAAAGAGCAAAAAGCATTTCTTATAGCTGGACATCAGTGAAGCATAATTTATTTATTTATTGAATTTTGTTGACCCGGTAAGCCCACAGGGTCTAGAAGTCCCTTTTTAAGGGGCAACTGGGGGGAGGGGGGATACAGATGGTAAGCAACTGAAATGGAACCAGATTAAGTTGTTGGTGGCATGTTTTTTCAGTGAATGGGAGAAATTTGGCCAGGGCACCGGGGAAACTCCCTTACTCTTTTTCGATAAGTGCCATGGAATCTTTAGCATCCACCTGAATTACCACCAATCCAGGCAGATAGGACCTCAGTTTAACATCTCATCTGCAAGATGGCACCTCAGAAGTTCAGCACCCGCCTCATGCTGCACTACAGTGTCAGTATTGGGATATTAACCCAAGTGCCAAATATGGGAACTGAACCCACAGCCCTCTGATCTCCCAGCCTCTGAGGCAAGTGTGTTACCTACTGAGCCACTGACACTGATCCTGATGATAGCCTGTGATGTAGATACTGGGGAAAGGACACCTACAATAATGGTGACCCCTTCCCCAGTGCATTTCAGGGACGGCTAGGTAAGGTAGGGTGGCAGGATGGGGGGAGTGAGCAAATATAGGGACTTCTCGATGCTATACATATGTGTGCGGGGGGGAAGAGCACTCACAGGAGGGAACATGAGGAGTTGTGCTGCTGTGGTTGCTGAGCTGATCCTGCAGTGAGGTGTGTGGGTTGTCGGCGCTGGTTGGCAGGGTACAGTGTTTGGATCCTGGCGCTGGTGCATTATTGTTGCCCCTGGCCCGAACCTTTTTTTCTAATGTTTTCACCCCGTGCCCCCCCCAGAGTTGAGAATAAGTGTCTTCGCCCTAATGTTCGTATATGTACCTACATATAAGTTGCTGTCCATGAGATGGGGGAACCATCAGTGGTGCTGGAACATGGATAACATTCCCCTCTCTTGTTGGCTTCAAAAGAAAAGGCAACAATCACAGGAAAGTAGTGGGATAGAGCTACAGAAGCCATCATTTACAAGCCCAAGACATGAGCCTTGTAAAGGAATTCAAGTTGTTTGCAATGTTGTCTAAGAGTACGTCACAGACAGCAAAGGGTTAGTATCAGAAAAACAATTAAAAATGCTTGTATAACAACAAAAGCTTTTAAAGTTAATTGTAACCATGTACTGGATAGAGCAGTACTTAAATCACCCTCATGAATAAGTGTATTAAGAACATCGCCATCTTTAGAATTGTTGTTGCTAATATATATAAGATGCGAATACTTTCTAGCTAAAAGGGATTTCAAAGAAAGTGTCAAAGGGTCTGTGTGTACATTAAAGATAGGCAAATATTGAGACAAGGCAAGCAAGTATCAATAACATCTGGTTCAGGGATGGGGAAAAGGAGTAATAACTGTATTACCAATGACAGTTTTCTGCTGTGAAGTAAAACAGAAGTTAGGAAAATTAATAGCACATGTTTTGGCACCATAAGCAAAGGAATCATGATTTGTCACTAAACAATACTGACCATCAGAATTGTAGGTAACTCTTACAGTTGGCAATCTCCATTGTTGTAGACATATAGGACAAATGAATGATTGGTTGGTGAGCCATGTTGTGAAGCAATGTACCTCCTCCAGGTAGCTTCAGGATGCTGCTGTTTTGGCATCTGGCACTGAAGATACAGCTTCTGAAGACTGTTCTGTTAGGTTGGATGGCAGCTCATCACCCAAGGTAAAAGGACCAGTCCAGGTGTTTCAGAGAATAGCCTCATACTGGTTTAACAATGTCAAATATGTCACAGTGGCATAGGTAATAATATTCCTTCTTGGTGCAGCAGTTGGTATGTGGTGCGACCCAAGCTTGTAGAACAGGTTGATAAACAAGCAAAGAAGGCAAGTCAGTTCTTTCTTGATAAATGTTCTCAGCAAGATGTCCTATATGTAATTAACAGCAGCCAGTTTGTCAAAGACAGAAGTTTGTGGATCAAGGCCAGATAGTGATACAGTGAAAGTAATTAACAGGTTGTCATAAATTGCACAATGTTTAATAAAATAGTGTGGTGCTTGGTTTAGATAACATGAAACATACCCAAGATTCCTAACAGAAGACATAGAAATAGTGACAGCATTTGATATACACAATGTAATGCATGCAGTAGATTTGCTATGAGGACAATACCATTTAGACATTTCTCCTATCATGAATAATATCTGGAGTGCATCCTGTTTTCAAATCCCTGAATAGATTGTTAACAGTGGCAATTGCATAAGAACCATAAGCAGAGCATAAAAGCTTATGAGTAATATATTGCTTGTCTGCCACCTTGTTATTTTGAAAAATCAGTTCATTAATTTTGTTTCTAGTGTCGTTGAACCCTTTCACAATTTCTTGCATGTTATAAATGGTGAAAAGCTCTTCCTTACTTAAACCACCTACACCATGTAATAGTGGTGGTAACACATCATTTTTAATAGCCTGTTGAAAGTTAAGTGCTTGTGCTTTAATAGCCACTACATCTGCTCTATTCCAGATTGACATTCCTGAACCAAAAAGGCCAAAGACAGTGCCTGCTGTACTGGTAACATCTGCAGTGTCATGCCTAGTGCATGGTTTACCTTTAGCATTAGGTGCAAGTCCAAAAACTCCTAAGTGTTCAGTGGCATGAAGTCAACTTGGGCAACTGGGGTTTAATGCAAAGAAGTGCAAAATCATACACATAGGGAAGAGAAACCCTGAAGCCACCTATAGGCTGGGAGAGGAGTTGCTGGCAGCCACAAGGAAAGAAAGACACTTGGGCATTATCATCACCGATGACCTGAAATCATCCAAGCAGACCACTAAAGCAGTAGGTAAGGCTAGGGGACATTAGGGTGTATTAGTAGGGGTATCACAAGTCGGAAGAGGGAGGTAATAATCCCTCTTTACAAGACACTGGTTAGGCCCCATGTGGAGTACTACATGCAGTACTGGAGGCCACACCTTCACAAGGACATTAACCAAATTGAGGCAGTCCAGAGAAGGACAACCAAAATGGTGCAGGGACTGCATCAGAAAACATATGAGGACAGATTAACTGAGCTCAAAGTGTATACCCTAGAGCAAAGGTGGGAGAGGTGATATGATCGAAACATTCAAACACCTTAAGGGCATTAACAAGGTGAAAGAGTCTAACATGTTTCAATATAAGAAAAATAGCAGGACAAGAGGACACAGCATGAAAATAGAGGGAGGCCAATTAAGGGGTAATGTGAGGAAGTTCTTTTTCACAGAAAGGGTGGTGGATGCATGGAACGGCCTACCTCAGGAAGTGGTGGATATGAACACAGTGCAGGGCTTCAAACAGGCATGGGATAGGTATAAAGGAGCAATACAGATGAGTATGAATAGAGAGGCCAATGACAGAGCAAAGGCCGATGGCACATTTATAAGATAGAAAAAGAAATGGGCAGACTGGATGGGCCTTGCGGTCCTTATCTGCCATCATCTTCTATGTTTCCATGTAACTTACTGGATCATTTGTGCAGGTTTGATAAGCAGCTACAATGTCTGGAAGCATCATACTGAAACATTTAGAAGTGTTGGTTGTGTGACAGAAACCAAACTCTGCCATATTCCAGTGTGTAAGATTAAAAATAACTGGAACATGCATAACTTGTACATTGTTAATCAAAGCTCCTTGAAGAGATGTAGCAGCCAGACCACTAGGGGAACCAGGCTACTGAGAAGGACATTCAGTCAGTTCTTCTTCAGTGGGTGGGACCACAGAAAGGAACATAGCTTCAGTAGCTATATAGTTGTGAAGACAGAAAGTTTGTGACTCCTCAGAGATGAGGTGGTCACAAAAGGTAGGATCTATTAAGGCAGTTGAGTTGCAGAGACCAGTGTGTCTAGAAGTGGCTTGTCGAATAGAAGGTTTTATATGATAAAGGTGAGTCTGAAAGACCGCCTATCACATAAAGCAACCACAAAACAGCCCGTGGTCAAAACAGCTCCTAATATTGTAGCGACCATCGCAAATAGTGACAGTCGCTATAATACTTGCATTCCACACAGAGGAAACATTTTTTTAGGCAGGGGGATGCACCTCCTGCACCCACCAAACTACAGTAATCAACTACAAGTGGGGTGCGGCAGGGGGATGTACCTCCTGCACCCTCCAAACTGCAGTAATCAACTACAAGTGGGGTGTGGACCAAGGGGCAAGTTATTTAAAAAAAAAACTGTCTCTCTAGCCAGACCTGAACCCAGGTCTACTGGCATCACAAGCGATAGTGTATTCCACAACACTATGTGACAAACTCTGCAGGAACCTGGCACATAGGATATTATATCTTGTTCTAGCAAGGATAGCTCCTTGTTATTCTTGTTCTACAGGATATAGCGATGTTATTCAGCACTCACTCCTAGTGAGAGCAATATTATTGAGTCGCTCAAATTGTAGCTCTCAATAATACGCTCTCTATATGAGTGCTACCGAATAGAGAGCGTTTCTTTTGGTGCAATCCCTGTGTTGGGCCATCCTTGAAAATTTCCTTTAGATAAATGTGCTGTACGAAGTGTGTAACAATTGTAGTCAGTTTCTCATTGTATCTGCAATGTGTATTTGTGTGGGGCTACGACCTTGGCATTAAGCTAGGCATCTGAGCCTTCCTTAAAAGTAAAACTGAAGGTGGACAAAGCAGTGGGGCCTAACAGGATTCACCCAAGAATTCTAAAAGAACTAAGGGTAGAATTGTTGACACCATTGTCTACCCTTTTTAACAAATCATGGGAGTGTGGTGTAGTACTAGAAGACTGGAGGAGGGCAGACGTGATTCCCCTTCACAAAAGTGGGAGCAAGGCAGAGGCAGGAAACTACAGACTTGTTAGTTTGTCCTCAGTGGTAGGGAAAATGATGGAATCACTTCTAAAGGAAAGAACTGTTGAGTTCCTAGAGGTCAGTGGGGCACAAGACCCAAGGCAGCATGTATTCATAGCAGGAAGGGCATGTCAGACAAATCTAATTGATTTCTTTGACTGGGTGACCAATGTGGTAGACCAAGGAGGGGCAGTGGACATGGCCTACCTAGACTTTAGCAAGGCATTTGACACTGTCCCACACAAAAGATTAATATACAAGTTAGCCAGCCTTGGAGTGGGTCCCAAGGTGGTAGCCTGGGTTAAAAATTGGCTGGACATCAGGATACAGAGGGTAATGGTAAACAGAGTTTACTCTGAAGAAAGGGGGGTTACTAGTGGGGTACCGCAGGGTTCAGTACTGGCACCGGTCCTCTTTAAATGTCTTTATAAGTGACATTGCAGAGGGACTGACAGGAAAAGTATGTTTCTTTGCAGATGACACAAAGATCTTCAACTGGGTTGACACAGAAGGTGGGGTGGAAAGGATGCAAAGGGACTTCGCAAGGCTAGCTGAATGGTCAAATATATGACAGCTTAGATTCAATGCAAAGAAGTGCAAAGTAATGCACCTGGGAAACAAAAATCCAGGAGAAGAGTACACAATGGGGGGTGAGATGACAACAACAACAGAAATGGAAAGGGAGCTGGGGTAGTCATATCAGATGACCTTAAGGTGAGCAAGCAATGTGAGAAGGCAGTAAGGAGGGCTGGTGGGATGCTGGGATGCATAGGGAGAGGCATCACCGGTAGAAAACAGGAAGTTGTTATCCCTCTGTACAGACAGTTGGTGAGACCCCAGCTGGAGTTCTGCATCCAGTTCTGGAGACCCCATCTCCCCAAGGACATAGACAGGATGGAGGCTGTCCAGAGGAGGGCAACTAAAAGGGTGCATGGTCTGCACCAAAAGACATATGAAGAGAGATTAAAGAAGCTTAATATGTATACACTTGAGGAGAGGAGGGAGAGGGGGGACATAATAGAAACTTTCAAGTACATCAAGGGAATCAACAGAGTCCAAGAGGGTAACATCTTTCAGAAAAAGAGATGTGCAAGAACAAAGGGGCACAATTTGAAGATAGAAGGGGGACAGCTCAGAGGTGATGTGAGGAAGTATTTTTTTCATGGAGAGGGTTGTCAATACATGGAACAGCCTTCTTGAGGAGGTAGTGGACTCAAAAACAGTGGGGGAATTCAATAATGCATGGTACAGACATAAGGCAATTCTAGTGGGGGGGAGGAGGAAGTAGGCTGTTGGTTAACTAGGATCTTCAGCCTATGCATTAGGTAGGGAAATGGGCAGACTAGGTGGGCCAAGCGGTTCTTATCTGCCGTCAAATTCTATGTTTCTATGTTTCTATGAATTTGTTGGGGATATCTATGTGAAATCCTTGGGGACCGGAGATGGATGCATCTCTAGCTGTGTGTTCAAGGTTCTGAAGCAAATGTGATATGCATTGTCTTTGGTCAGTCATAAGGGGCTTGTCTTGAGAATAAGTCAAAGAAAGTAGTCCCACCAGAATAAGGAGGTGCAAGATAGCCATCTTGCCAGTAAATCTGAAAGAAACAGAAAAGCAGTGTTAAGTGAGGGGTATTATTCTTCTCCAGCAGGGTCGGGAAAATTAATTAGTCACCTTTATACTACTTGAGCTGATTAGCATGGAACCCTTGTCGGTGGTCTGTTTCTAATGCTGAACTCTCACCTGATAAACAACAGGGCTGAGTTTGCTGACAATGGGGAATGGGCCTTCCCATTTGCTGGTAAATGAGTGAGCCAGTAGTTTGTATTGGAGGTGAATGACTTGAACTCCAACTTACCAGCTGACTTCTTCGGCATGCTTATCAAAATGGGCTTTTGCTTGTTGGGCTTTACCCATTTGATTTACAGCAAACAAATGTGTTTTCATGATGTCATCCCGAAGTTTTTCAACATATTTTTCCACATATACTCTATCTGCTGTAGGAGTGTGGAGGTCAATCAACATGTGTTCAGATAACCTCATGGCTGTACCAGCCATAACCTCATATGGTGTGCACTGAGTAGTTGCTGAGGGAGTGCCCCTGATTTCCATCAAAAGTATTGATAAGAGGGTATCCCAGTCCTTGGGATTGTCATTGATGAAGCTGCATAACATCTGTTTGATTCTTCTGTTTGCTCTTTCTATCTGACCTGAGGATTGAGGGTGGTATGGGATATTAGATTTCTGATCTACTCCAAGCATTTGGACTGTCAGTTTCATTAGCTCATCTGTAAAACTGGTTCCCTGGTCTGAGTCTACTTTAAGGGGCAGACCCCACCTGGAGAACAATTGATCCACCAGGATCTTGGCAGTTGTCATTGCAGTGTTATTCTGAGTAGGAAATGCCTAAACCCACTTGAAAAACAAATCTGTGACAACAAGTGCACACTTGTTCTTGCTGGAGTTAGCCAGTGGGTCAATGAAATTGATTTGTATCACATTCCATGGTCCAGATTGCCTTTGTGGCAATAGTTTCGCATTTTCTTTCATTGAAATGGAACTGTTCTGGGCACACTCTATGCAGTTGTCCACATAGTGCTCTGCATCCTTGGTCATGCCAGGCCACCAGACAACAGTTTTAAGTCTCTGGATGGTGTTATCTGCCCTCTGGTGTCCATCAATGGGGGTGGCATGAACCATAAGGATGAATTTGGTTTGTAAGGATTGGGGTACAATCCATAGTTTGTGGTCTGTATCATCTTTCTTATACCAGATCTGTTTCTGATCATGAGATAGGTGTATGTTGTCAGAATGTCTTTTGTATGGACTACCAGCAGGTAGTTCCTGTTCAGTACTCTTGTCTAGGTATTTGAACACATCTTTTACTTCTGGGGCAGATTTCTGTGCAGCAGAAAGGTCCAGTGGGGCTTCTGGTTGCAGTTTCTGTCTGGGGTTGACAGCTAAGAAAATGGCTGCCACAGCTACTGGGTGAGTCATTGACCATGTCTCCCCCCTTCGAACTCCTGCTTTGGCAAGTGAATCCACTTGATCATTGAATTCAAGGTAAGGGTCAATTTTGCAGTGAGTCTTTACCTTGTGAATGTACAGTGTAGGAGTAAACTATTGTGTTAGTGTATGTATATACACAAACACATCCCTGTATTTGATAGGTGTGCCATCAGAGGATGTGAAATTATTTTTCTCCCAGAATGGTAGAAACTCCGTAAGGGAGGAGTAGACCCAGTTGGAGTCTGCAAAGATGATAGCATCCTTAGCACCATGGGGCATAACCTCTAGAGCACAGGCCACAAATGCCAATTTGGCATACTGTGAGGAAATGACTGTACATTTCCTAGCAATGCGCATGAAGTCGCCATCTAGATAGACTATGAACACACCAAATCCTGCTACCTGTTCCCCCTCCACATAGGAGGCAGAGCTGTCTGTGAATATGTGATACATGGTGGTATTCTCTAAAACATCTGGTGTGGCTGGTAAGAATGGTCCCAGCTCAGGTATATCAGGAGGTTGAAGTGCACAGTCGTGGGGCTTAACTGTGTAGAGTAGGCCATGAGCCTGGATGGATGGCATTTTGGAAGGAAGTACTTTGATGTCCCTCTCCTGCAAAAGCAAAGACCAGTGATTAAGTCTGGTGTTAGAAACTCAACCATCTTTTCCTTTGTCTAAAAGCAGGAGGTTGGCTGGGTTGTGACAAGTATGCAATATGATAGGTGCATACCCAATGAAGTACATGAAATGTTTGACATCCTCGTAGGTTGCTAAAATCATTCTTTCACAGAGACTATACTTTCTCTCTACTGGGGACAGCCTCTGAGAAGCACAGGCAATGGGTCTGAAATACCCATTGTACTTTTGTGCCAGCACTGCAGACATGGCCACATTAGATGTGGAAGTTTCCAAATGGAATGAAAGATTTAGGTTAGGATTGATCAGTGCTGGGGCTGAGGCTAAGGCCTGTTTCAGTTTGTCACAGCATCAGTATGAGTAGGGCATCATGTCCATGGGACATCCTTTTCAGAAGTTCATATAAGGGAGTGATCTTCAAGGCAAAGTCAGGGATAAAATCCCTGGAGTAGTTTACATTTCTAGAAAGCATCTGAGTATTGCCACGCTAGTAGGAAGTGGCAGATCTTGCAAGCCCTGGATCTTTTTGACAGCTGGGCTCCTGCCTTAGTCTGTAATGTATAGGCCAAGGATGATGACCTCCTTCTCACATAGTTGTGCCTTGGAGGGGTTGCACTTGAGGCCTGCTGTCTTGAGGAGAGACAGAAGATCATGTAAAAAGGGCCAAATGATCTTATTTCATGGTGATTGCCAGGAGCAAGCCATCTACATACTGCAGGAGACACTAGGTTGTAGAGAACCCCTGCAGAGCCTCCATCATGAGGAGATGGAAGAGGGAGGGGCTATTATGAAACCCCTGGGAGAGGCACGTTCAGGCATATTGACATACAGCAAAGATGAAAGCAAATTTGTATTTGCTTTCCTGTGCTAGCGGGAGTGACCAAAATCCAATTAGAAATATCTAGAGCTATGAACCACTTTTTGGTCAGGTGCCAACAGCTTGAGCACATCAGGTGCTGCTGCTACTGTTGGTGCGCAGCTAGGAGTAACCTGATTGAGTTTTCTGTAGTCAATTGTGAGTCATTCGGTTTCTTAATGGGCTAAACAGGTGAATTGACAATAGAGACACAGGTCGTAATCACTAATTGTTGAAGAAGTAATTGGATGGTTTCCCTAAGTGATGGTAAGGCTTCAGTAGAAAATGGATACTGCCTCTGCCTCACAGTGCCAGGCCCTGTGATTTCAATGGTAGTGTTCATTCTACCACAATCATGTTTGTTGGTGGCCAACATGTCCGGGTGTTCTTGCAGCAAGGGTGCAAGATCAGAAAACAGGTCATGACTTTTGAACAAGGCCATGATGTCATATTCTTTGTTATTATGGGAGATAGTTGCAACCACATGCAAGTCTGGGATGGTAACAACATGACATGATCCTTTGATCTGAATGAATAGCCTGTTTGCTAGCACCACTACACAGCCATGTAATGCTAAGATCTATGTTCCCCATATCAATAATGCTGCTAAAGTAGCAAACACCAGGGTGGGCCTACTGTTCCACCATAGGAAACACTTAACCCCAGAAGCATTGTCTGTTGCCATACAGAGTTCTATTGTTAGCACTATTGACTAGGATCTCATCATCTATGGTGCTGCCACAGCCTCCTCCCTCAAACGTGTTTCCACCTCTCTCAATAAAGCCTGTCGACTAGTTACTGGAGCACACCATCTCACCCATACCTGCAACCTCTACTCCCAAACTGGATGGCTGCAACTGAACAACCACATTTATTTTTCTATTTTTTTTTTTTTAATTTATTTTAGTTTTTGTTGACCGGGTAAGTGCACTAGACAAATCCTGCCTATTTTCAGGCATGACCCGGGGGAGGGGGATACAGACGAATGCCAACGGACCTTGAATCAGATTAAGCTGTTGATGGTATTTTTAGTGAATGAGAGAAATTTGGCCAGGACACTGGGGAAATTCCCCTACTCTCTGGTAGGGGAATCTAACATCCTGGTTCTCAGATCTGACATGGCGACCGCTATGCTGGATCAGGGTGTGGAGCTGGAAGTGGAACAGGGTATGGAACAAGTTTCAACGATTATGGATACTGATACTGTGGTTACCTCAATGTATTTACTGGATACAACTCCTGGGCAGAGTTCTGGTGACGCATATGTGAATCTCTCAGATGCGGCTGTTGTATTGACAGGTTGTGACCAGGTTGCTATTGACCCAAACATTGTTTTACTGGAAATTTCTGGAGATTGTCTCATCTCGGAAACTTTGAGCCCCACGATGCTGGCTTTATTACGCCAGGAAGAGGAGCATTATCAGGCTGCTCAACGAGTGCTTTTAGCAGGTTTACTTCCTCGACTGACACCTGCACAGTCTGCGGCATTGCCTGGAGACATGGAGTTTCAGGAGATCCTTCTCCCACCCCAGGACTTGTCAGTTTCATCTCCTGTGCAATGTATGTTGGATTCTCAGGTTAGTGCCCTGGAGACTTTACCTGGTGTGGTTTCAGCTTGCACTGGGTTAAAACACGATTCACCTTCAGCGCTTGTATTGCCTGCTAATGTTTTCATTAAGGCTTCTCAGCCTCAGTTGGAACCTTCTATTGCTCCCCCCCTTTCAGCTTCATTACCGACGGCTTCACTAGAGGCTGCAAAGTCGGCACCTTCGTGGGATGACGTGGTAACTTTAGACCAAGATACAGCCAATACTGCTGCCTGGTCTGTGGAACAGGCTCTGTTGGCTACAGGATGGGAATGTGGTTCTTCAAGTTGGCAGTGGGTTTTGGGTGCTTCCCTATCCAGATCCCTCAGACTGTATCACCTGTGAGAACCACGGTCTCGGCGGTTAACCAGTTAGCGATCACACCTTCACCATTACAGCTGCCAGATGACTTACGCATGACCCAGAACCTGGTATTGGCACTACCTAGTGCTTCAAGGACAGTTCCTTTGGAGACAGCCTCTACTCCTAATTGGTTTCTGTGCCACCATCTTCTACGATGTCTTATTCAGCAGAGATCTCTTGGTCTCTCACTTCAAGGAAACTCCCTTCCCGAGGCCCAGTACTGCCTGCCAAACGACACAATGCAGTGTGACTGCGTTATATTGGGGGTATGTCTGAAGCCCCTGATAGGGTTTTTGTGGCCCAGACTTTACTCAAGGAATCTTTAAAAATTTTTGCAACAGAGATACATGCTTTATTACATGTCTCAGGGGAATCTACCTTTGACATCAGTTTTAAGACCCAGCAGGGTCTAGAATGTTTTTGGTTAAAATGCCAGAGGGTCCAGAAATCACCCTTATGGTCCACTTTCTCAGTTCTACCCTTGTCACGACCAACCCAGAAAACAGTTACTGTTTTGTTTTGCAGCGAGGGGATCAGCATGAATGATTTGACTCATTGGCTTAAGGCTCAATGTACAGTTCTCTCGGAACCTGAGGCTATTTTTGACTCTGAGCAATTATGGACTGGGGGTTGGAGGGTGCTAGTTATGCTCAAAATGACAGACTCTGGTGTAGCACATCTTTCCAATAGATTTTTTTTGGGATGGGTCAGTGGAGTCCTTTTTTATTCAGAACAACCCAAAGCGTGTTATCAGTGTGGGTCAGTCTGTCATTTGAGCAGTGCCTGTGACCAGATTAAGTGCACGGTCTGTGGGGATTTGGGCAATTCTGGTTTTCACTGTGTAGAACAAGAACGCTGCCATTTATGTGATATGCTGGGCCATAACTTTCAATCCTGTAGATGGGCTACCCATAATATTCCAAATTTGGCTGATGGCACAGATCAGTGTATTTATATTACTCTGGCACAAAAGAAAAGGATTTTTGCCCAAAAAGGAACAGATGGATTTACACAAGGAGGACAGCTCGGTCGTTCCTGATGGGGACGATGTTGTGGCCCCTCCTTATCCAGTGGATCAGTCCTGAAGTGGTGTACCTTCAACATCTCGTTCTCTGATTCCTGGTGCATCTACGTCTCCTTTACCTGTTGAGCATGCTACTGCACCACTGGCAGATGATTTTGCATCTCAGTCTGACCCCCCCCCCCCAAGAAACAATCCCCTGATGGTCAGGTTGTCTCGGAAGCTGTCAACCTCACACCCCAACATCCTTTACCAATGGTTCCACTGGACTTAGGGACAATGGGACCCCCCCACCATGCCAATCAGGCTCAGCCTTGGCTGTTGCTCGGGTAACTCATAGCAAAAAATTATTGGACTCTAGGCCTACCTCAGGGGCTTTCCCCCTTTCCAATAAATTTGACCTTTTTCAATCTACAGGGGACTCTTCAGAGGATTCTGATTCTTCCTCCCTGCCATCTTCCATGCCTGATCACTCCACTGATACCGAAGCTCCAATTGAGCACACTGGAAAGCGCAAGGCTAAAACTAAACATAAGGGATCTGCCTCCCGTAAGGGAAGACTGAAATTAGGAGATTGTGGGATTTCTTTTTTCTCTCTTCCCTCGTTTGCTAATGCTGTCTACTAGACATAATTTTCATTCTCTTACTGTTAATAGTATTAAGAATCCAGCTAAACGTGATTTGGTTTTTCCTATTTAATGCTTTCTGTTTCAGGTACTTTTTTTTACAGGACATTCGTTTTCACACTTTGCCTGAAGTGATGCAAGCTACTAAGGCCTGGTACCCGGGCCCCTCATTTTGGTCCATTGGTTAGGAAACTGCTTCTGGTGTGGGTATTTTGTTTCGATCCTCAGAGATGCAGTCAATTAAACTGTATGATTTGATTCCAGGTTGTGTTCTTATTCTAGATGTCCAGTTCCAGAATATTTTTTTCCATCTTATTAACTGTTATGCCCCTCAAACTAAGGCCCTATGAATTGAGCTGTTTAAGACTATTCAACCTTTCTTACATACCTCACAGTTTGTTATTTTTGGTGGTGATTTCAATTGTGGTTTATCATTTCAAGATAGGACGCATACTTCTAAGTCTACTAAGCTTTATTCCAATTCAATTTTATTAGCTTCTTTAATCAAAACAGCTAATCTAATCGATGCTTATTGTTTTCATACTGGATTACATACACTAGCTTTTTATAAGGGTAATTTGGCTACAAGGATTGATTTTTTTTTCATCTCCTCCTTTTTATCTATTCGTACGGTGGCAGTTCAACTGGCTGAGTTCTCTGACCATGGGATGGTATCTCTTACTCTTGGTGAGTTTGGTGATGTACAGAGGGGCCCTGGTACCTGGAAGATGAATATTTCTGTTCTATTGGATGCTGACTTTATATCGCTTTCGCTGGATTTTGTGGTGGCCAGGAAATTGTTTTTTCTATTATATGATGATGCTTACAATGGTGGTTGGACACGAAACATGATCTGGTGTATTTCTTGAAACAATACAGTAGGACTGTCTGCATGTCTAGATACAAGAATTCCTTGACCTTATGAACCCGACTGCAGAGACTATTTACCCTGTCCCTCACAACAGGTTTCGACTATACCTCCCAGATCCAGTATTTTTAAAACCCATGTGCAAAAATTTCATTCGGAACAAGCGAATGCAATATGTCATCAGCAACAATTTGGTACTACAGGTTCTTTGGCATTGGTATGCCCCTTTGAGGCATGTAATTCCCATATTAGTCATAAAAACATGTCCTCTCTGTGCAATTCTGTAGGACAGACTGCTATATTCCCGCCCCAAGGATTTGCGAGACGAGGTTACTAAGTATTTTTTTTTCAGGTGGTATGAGGCAGTAGGCTTAACCCCATGCAACATAATAAATTATACCTTCCTATTGCCCAGGGAGGTTTAAATATGATACACCCTTTATTCTTCTTTAATAGCATTTTTTTCATGGCTAATCTGCATCCACTTCTCATTTTTTCCAATAGGGGTTGGGAGCCTTGGGTGTTTGACACTATTCAGTTTTGGTTCAGATCATGGGAGGGAAGCACTTTGAGAGTGGTTAAACAAATACCTACTGCTTCTCTTTATTGGAAAGATACTTTTGCCAGATTATGACAGTGGAATGTACCTACTTCGGGGATTATTTCTGGTCAAAGGAAACACTTGTATTTTATGTTATTGGATAATATTTGCCCATGTCCCTGTTATGTTTGATCGTTGTTCAGCTGAGCAACAGACACGTGTTTTACAGTTTTTGCGTAATCATAGGATTCCCCCTCAGATGTGGGATATGCATTGGCTTAGTTGCCATGGTAAACTGAATGTAAAAATTAATCATAAGTATAAACAGCTGAGTGAAAGGTATTGCAGTAGACCAGGCTGCTCTGCATTACTTGAAATGGTGGATCACCTTTTTTTTCAGTGTTCCTTCATAATTGGATTTTGGAATTTTCTGGCCACCACATGGTGAATCCCAGTGTTTGCTTCTGTTACATTTGAAAATTTGATGTATGGAGAGACTTCTGGACCTCAGCAAAACTGGGATGGAGAGACTTTAGAAGTTATATTTACTGTCTGTAAATGGCACATTTGGTCGGCTCAGTGTTTATTCATCTTACAACAAAAACAGTCTTCACATCTGGAATTAGTTGGGCATATTACCAAAGACCTGAGATTGATTTATGCTTCTGAGCATCATTCCTTACCAGAGATTTTATGGTTGTCTAAATGGAGGGGATTACCTTGGATTACAGATTCCGATGCTCCTATTACTTGAAGGCTACACTGTTTTTTTTTCTTGTTTGCCTGTGGATCTGCTGCTCTTTCTCTTTTTCTTTTTTTGTGGTTTTTATTGTCCCTTTTCTGTTTCAATATCAGACTGTATTTTATGCATGACTTGTTAATGCTGTATTTTCTTTTGGAGTTCTTGAGACTGTTGTACCCATTTTTTTTCTGTTTTTTCTTTTGTTTTGTCTTTAGTTTTATTTCTAATAAAAATTTCCCCTACTCTTTTCGATAACTGCCATGGGATCTTTAACATCCACCTGAAATACCACCAATCCAGGCAGATGGGACCTCAGTTTAACATCTCATAAATACCAAACCTGCATCACAGCAAAGAAAATCATGCTGGGCAAGGCACCCCCGGGAGTCTGCACCCTCTTCAAACCCAAAATCAACAACTGCAACACCAGGAGTTCAAAACTCCAAATCCTACAAATCCCCCACTGTCGCACATCCCAAGGCCAAAGGTCATTTGCATATAGGGCTCCCAGTTGGCTGAACAGTCTCTCTAGTGACATCTCGACCTCACCAATGCTAGGTACTTTCAAAGCCAAACTCTACCTCTCCCTAATTGACACCAACACCTGCGACTGCACCACCTAATTACGTTGCTCCATACGCTATTGTAGACCACCTCTGCTGTCTGTTTTTTTTCCTCTCTACTAGCACTTGTCAGTCATCTGCCCCTGCTATTACTCTTTCCCCATGTTTGTCTTGACAAAGCCATTGGCTGCTCTACCCTGCCTTACCCCACTTACACCCTCTCCCATCCCCAGCCCCCTTTCCCTTTCTTTCCTTCCTCCTCTGTGTGTTTATTTGTACTACTGCAAAAAAATGCTTATGACAACTTTAGTAACTGTTTGATACACCATATTCGTGTAACTTATTTGATGTTAATTGTTCTGTACTTACTGAAGTGGAACCTTTGTAAAAGAGCCTTGGCTCAAAGGTATTTTGTAATCCTAGTCTCAAATAAATAAATAAAAAAATAATTAATTAATTCCCAGAAAGCTGGGGTGATGACATAGAACCATGAGGTCAAAAGCAAAATTAATCTTAAAGTAGCGTGCCACCACAGATAGAGGAATAGATGGGTAGGTGTGTAGCTGGATACCATCTATACCCTGTGCACTAGTCTTCAAGCTGGTAGACCAGTCAGATGAGACTGGGTCTTCATCATGGTGGATTAACCTGGCTGCTCTGGTGTCCAGAAGTATGGAAAGTTGGCGGCTCCTGACTGCTGCCTTTACAAAAGGCCGTGCATCTGTGTCAACAATCAGGTTACTCACATTCCAGACTAGGGCCTGTAATTGTCAATCTGATTCTTCAGAATCAGCGTTGTCTGCCTGTTCCTGAAATTGAAGGCCTGCTGGACCTTTTAAGGCCTCCCGTATGTCTTGCACTGGGTATAAGTGTACTTGTGATGTCACAGGGGTACTGATGGCCTGCATGGGTGGTTCCTCTTTGGATGTCGAATCAGCTTGACCAGTAACTGAGGCAACCTCCCCATAGCTGCTCTTTGACTCAAAAGCCAGGACTAGTACAGCTATAGCTCATGCAGCAGTGGTTCACCTTTCTGCATAAATTTCCTCCAACAGCTTGCAGAGGGTTTCATTCTCTTCTGTGATTTGTTGATAGCTAGGACTGTTTCAGTATTGGTTCTGGCTATTCTGTTGGATGTTTGGATTTTTCCAACTGCCTTTGTTATCTCTGTTCCTGTTGTTTCTGTAGTTTCATCTCCCCTTGTATGACTGTTTCACATCAGAAGGGGTAGAAGATTTCTGGTTATTTCCCTCCATCCTGTAGTGGGTGGGGGCACCTGAGGTAGGCTGAACTGCAGCTACCTTGTTGGATTTGCTGTAAGAGAGGGTACAGAGATAGGCCTGATGGGCCCATTCTGTCTTGGTGAGGATAGCAGTAAACTTGTCGGTGTCCGGAAAAACGTTAAGCTCTACCTTTTCCTGCAAGGCTGGGTACATGTTCTAGATGTACAAATCCTTGTGCTCAATCTGGTCCATATCAAAGTCCTCATCCATGAGGGCTTTCCCAATTCTGTATGTGAGCCACAACCATTGATGGTAGGTGACTGGCCTTTCCTTTGTGCCTTGCTTGACTTTGTAGGCCAAGCATGTTTCCATGATCCCCCTGGGAATTTGCACATATGAGTGCAGCAGCAATCTCATCAAAGGTTGCATTAACATCATTCCACACTGCCTCTGATAGCTTGGCCCAGAGTGTTGGTTCGATTGTCTGTCACAAGACTTGAACCTGGTATTGGGTTCAGAGAGAGAGCTTCTCACAAAGGGAGTGCACTTTATCCAAGTGGCAACTGAGATTATCAGTTGGTCCCATCTGTCTGATTCTCTGTGCAATTTGCTGGAGATAGTGAATGACTTGTAGGGGGTTGGACGTATGCGTAGTCACACCGAGCTCAGTCCATTGCATGGTCCCACAAAGCACTGCCTCTACTAGCACATTGGCGATGGTCTTGCACCGTGTGAATCTGAGTGATTGATTCTTTAAGCATTTTGTCAATTTGGTCCCAGATGGCCTTCTTTTGATCCTCCGGGACAGTAATCTTACTCATCGTGTCATTAAACATACTGCGAATCTCAGACTCATTGCTTCTAGTGATGGGAGCAAGTGGAGGTGCATTACAGATTACAGGCCCTTCACCTGTGTCATGGGGGGCCACCATCCTGGCATTGTACATGGCATCCACCATGTTTACATAGATGTGGCAAGGCAGTGTGTGCCTCAACATCGGAGTCATCTTGTCAGTAGCAAGTGGAAGTTGCTCCACTATGGGGGTTGGATTTGCGTGTGATGTGGCATGCCTCGTCATCAAAGTCAGAGTCATCACAAGCTTACGTGATACCTGGCATGGAGTAACAGCTCCTCGGACGCGCTCCCACCACCTTGCCTAAATAATTCTAGTTTTTCCTGCAAAAATCATTTTTACTGCAGGTAATATACTGCTGAACAAATCTACAACGTGATTGCTGTAGGATCAGAATAAAATCTACTTACTAGCACTCCAAGGAAGCCAAAAAAAAGAATGGAGGCCGAGATTCAACAGGTCCCACCACATCATACACCCCCGCAGATACCGAAGAAAACTAGCAAGCGGTCCAAAGGCTCCTCCACCGGCATTGCTAAAGCTTCGGGCACCAACCAACATCCCACCCTTCTCACAGAACAAAAATTTCTTGAAGAGCTGCAGCCATTCAAAAAGGCATTCCAGGACCTGAAAGATGAGCTCAAGTCTTTACGAGCTGACCTGGGTAAAGCCACTAAGATGATTTCTGACATGGCAGCTCGCACTACATCACTGGAAGGGTGGCATAATAGGACAGATCCTGAAATTTCGGCACTCAGACAAAGGCTTCATAAAATGGAAAGTAAACCTGAAGACCTGGAAGGTTGAAGTCGACGAAACAATATAATGATTTTCGGCCTTCCAGAAGAGGAAGAAGGAAACTTCCCGATCTTGTTCTGCCAAATAACTGTTGTCTAAAATTGCAGGGCCCTCTTCTAACGACACCACCTACATAATAGAGAGGGATCACAGATCTCTATGGCCTAAGCCATCTGGGGAGGCCCTTCCTCAGCCAATGATGTTAAGTTCCTCAACTATTTAGATAAATCTCATGTCCTGGGGAAAACTGGAGAGATGAAGGAGATATTATGGGAAGACAAAAAGCTCCGTTTTGCTCAAGATTTACCGGTTACCACTAGGCAGAAGTGTGTCGCCTATCACCTGCTGGCATCTAAGTTCCTGACAGCAGGGATAAAATTCAAAGTTGCCTACCCTGCTTGCTTGTCCTTCCACTATAAAGGATTGAGGCATAGTTATGATTCTGCAGAAGAAGCCTCTACAGCGGTGAAATCTGCCTTCCCTGAGCTATTTAAGGATCGCTGATCCTTGGAATGGAGTGTTTCAGACAGGAATGCTTTCCTTGCATGAATGTAGGCATCATCATCTACATGAATGCATTTTCAGAGTGATTTTGTGCACTGATGTCTGCACGAAGTTTGTTTTTTTATAATTACGTCACTAGAGTGCTTCATCTCATTTATTCTGTCTTTTAATTTCTTTCTACCTCAGCTTTTATTGTGGCTCCTTTTAAGTTTGTTCCTTATCCTCATGGTAAACAGACTGAAAGGACTGAACATTAAGCTGCTTGCTAATGTCATCCAGTGTTGTCACCACAGCAGAATGACCTCTTCTCTAGAAACTATTAACAAACTCCTTTTTTTCTTTTCGTTCTCCTCATTCTTCTTTAGATCTAGAACCTATAACCAGCAGTAGACTACATTTGTTACGCTGGCTTCTTTATGTTACATTTGCTCGGTGTTCAAGTGGTAAATTAGTCCAGTGTACATATGTGGGCAGCAGTGTGGGGGGTTGTGAGTAGTTTGTATGCTTCGTAAATGGTGTGTTGTGTACCAGTTCAGGGAGGGATTGTCTGCACCATATTGCATGAAGTTATTCTTACTATGGCATTTTTATTCACACATGATTTTTAACACTTTAGAGGATGGTTTTGTTTTCAAATTGGGACCAACATACCTGTTAAGTTTTCCACTACATAGCTGTCCCAATTTGGTGCAGACAAGGGGTTTTATTAAAGGGTTAGCTCTGAATGTGGGTCACTGTTTTTTCATTTATGTATTCTATTGAAGTTTACTGTCTGTACTGGATAATGTGGGGGAGGGTGTATAAGGTTCTGTGGGGGGCATGGCTGAAAAGGTTGCGACTTAAAAGGGACACCAACAGTTATTTGTCTTTCATTTTGTTGGAGGCATGTTTCAACATACAAAGAAGATTCACTTTAAAGGGCATTTGTAACTATGGAGACAGGTTATGGCACTAGGTCTAAAATTTTGCTCCTGGAACGTCAAAGGTGCTTAATCTCCAACTAAGAGGGCTAAAATATTGTTGCATCTTGGTAAACTCAACATAGATGTGGCTTTTATCTAAGAGACCCATCTGCCCACCTCCCAGGTTCTCTGGGTTAGGAGAACATGGGTGGGTCAAGCACTGGGAGCAAGGTTAGACACCTGTAAAAGGGAAGTGGCAATTCTGATAGCACAGAGGACACCCTTCAGGCTATTGCACTCCATAACAGATGTCCAGGGGAGATTTATACTTCTAAGAGCTATATTGGGGCACACAGAGCTGGTACTGGGGTCAGTCTATGGACCCACTAATGATGACCCTAATTTTTTTACTAGCCTTATGACTCATCATGCCTCATGGTTCACCCTTCCTTTATTACTTGGAAGGGATTGGAATTTAGTTCTCTGCAACATTCAAGACCAGTCTAGACTTAATCGTCCTTCTCCCACCCCAGCACAGCTGACTCTTAAGGACCTGATGTACTCTCTGTGTCTAGTAGACTCCTGGAAGGCACTTTTTCCTTTCTAACAGTGAATATTCTTTTCACTCCTTCCCCCACAATTTATTTTCAAGAATAGATTATTTTCTGTTGGGAATTGAACACCTTCCCACAGTCCAGTCCTGCAACTATTTACCTAAAGTGATCTCTGACCACCACCCAACATTACTACACTGGGGTCTCCCATCCTCAGTGAAGCAAGTTAAAATGTCGAAACAACCCACAACTGTTAAAGTTCACATCTCTGGTTACTCATTTTCAATGATTTAGAGATAATTTTCTAGAACTCAATTCTCCCACCATGCCAAAGCTTGACCTTCTTTGGGGGGCATTGAAGTGCTCGCTAAGATGTGAACTCATCCGCCTTGCATCTAATCAGAAAAAATCTGTCTCCCAAGCATCATCAGCTCTACTACAGCAAATCAGGAATCTAGAACAATCCATCTCCCCTACCCTTCTTCTTCAGAACTTGAGCACTTAGAGGCTCTCCATTTCCAGTACAATATTCTTCTTAGTGAGAAGGCACCTTATCCTAGGATCAAAAGTTACCTATTTTGATCAGGGAAATAAAGCTAGTAAACTACTAGCCTTACAACTAAGGGCCCAGGTGGCTGACAAAATTGTACCCTCTCTCTGAGACTCTTCTCTTCTGGTAATCTATGCACTTCCCCTAGAGATATTGTCTCCTGCTTCCAGGCATGCTACCAATCTCTCTACTCTTGATCCAGCATAACCTTGAGTAATACTGACCTCAACCTTTTTTTGCAGGACATAAATCTCCAAAATTTGAAACAACACTAGACAGCTCTCCTTCATGCCCCCTTGGCCTTGGAGGAAGTGATAACAGCTATTGAAGCACTCCCTAACAAAGCCCCTGGCCCAGATGAATATACCTCTAATTTCTATAAAACTTTTAAATTATACATGGGACAAATTATTTTGGATGCTTATAACTACATATACAAATATGGCCTTTTGGACCACTCACTGACAGCAGCCACTATAGTGGTAATCCTCAAGCCTGGCAAGGACCCTTTACTGGTTGCAAATTACTGACCAATCTCCCTCATAAATGTCGATCTTAAGATACTGGCAAAAATTCTCACTAACAGATTGGCCCAGGTCTGGCATAATATTGTGAGTCCGGAACAGGCTGGTTTTGATTTCAAGCACCTTTCAGCAGACCATCTGAGAAAGCTTTCCCACCTCATTTCTGTGTCAAGGGAGTCCCCCATTCCTTCAGCATTGGTGCCCCTAGATGTAGAAAAAGCATCTGATAGGGTATCATGGGATTACTTGTTTAATTTACTTCCTAAATTCTGTATCCCTGTACAGATAATCCAGTGGATTAAAGTACTTTATACCCACCCTACGGCCCATATATTGTGCAATGGGATTTTATCCCCGGCATTCACGCTACACCAAGGCACTCGACAGGGATGTCCTCTTTTCCCTTCTTATTTAATTTATTCCTGGATCCCCTTATCAGGAAGATCAATTGCTCCCCATTAATTTCTGATATTTCTATTGGACAATACCAGTATAAACTGTCCATTTATGCCGATGATATTATGCTTCTTATTACTCACCCTTCTATCTCTTTACCCTCTTCCCTAGATATTATCAAAGAGTTTGGTCACCTATCTAACTATAAATTAAAATTTTCTAAAAGAGAGATGATGCCCCTTAATAATCAGGTGCTCAAATCATATGTTCCACATTTTGGGATTACATGGATTAGAGATAAAATGGAATATTTAGGTATATATCTATCCCAATCAACATCTAAAATGAAACAATATAATCTTAAGTAAACATTAACACAAATTAGAACAGATTTAAATTGTTGGGCCTTACTTCCTATCTCCTTGTGGGGCTAGATAAGTGTGATAAAAATGAATGTGCTACCCTCTCTTCTATACCCATTATATATGTACAATCATTCATTACCAAAATCCTGGTTTAACCAAGTTCATGGCATTATCTCCAAGTTCATCTGTCAAAATAAATCTTCTCATAGGGCCTTATCCAAACTGCAAAGAACAAAAGAAAAAGGTGGACTCCAGGTTCCCAATGTATATCTATATTACCTTGTTATCAACTGCACCATCCGTTCGCAATGGCAGAGGTCAACGAATGACTCACATACAGATACGTACTCTCTGCTTTGGCTGCAGATAGAACAAACTGTTTGTACCCAATGTAGAGTGAATATTAAAGTGCTCCCCTATCTTCCCCTCAGCAAATTCCCCAGCAATTAAAACATACCACTTATGGCAGCTCTCCGCACCCATCTACAGCTTTGTGAGACCATTCGCTGCACCCTGGTCAGAGATATGTCTCAGCCTATCTTAGGAAACCCAAACTTTAAAATTTTAGGTCAGATCCTCACCACATCTTTCTGGCCACAAGGGACAGGCAAAACAGTTGTAGACCTGACTGAGGACCAGAAATGATTAACCTTTTTGGAAATGAGACTAAAATTGGCCTTGCTCTTTCCTGCTTTAAATATATGCAGATTTCACACATGCTTTTTCAGCATTTTGGTGCTGACTCTTTGGACCAATACAGAGCAGGTCCTATCCTAACCACGGTTTCACATTTACCCTCCTCACATCTTATCTTGTTTTTCTACTGGGAGCTTCATACCAGAGTTGGGGACTTAGAAGGTCAACCCAATTACATCTGGGACACAGATCTACCTCTGGTACCAATGGCTGCTCACAACTGGTCATATATTTGGGTTAGGCTATACAAAGAAGTTAAATGTGACCAGTATCTTGTGCTCCAATTTCAAGTTCTACATGACCTGTACTACACCCCTGTAAAACTTTGCAAAATGGGAAAGCTTCTTTCTAACCTGTGTATAAGATGTGAGAAACATCCGGGTACATTACTTCATATTTTATGGGAATATGACGAAGTTTCTCCATTTTGGAAGCTTATCCAATATAGAATAGATCCACTTCTAGGGTTAAATGATGCTTTCATGCCACAGATATGTATACTTGGTGATTTTGGTGACAGCCTGATAGGAAATCAATGTAAACATATGACTCTAATTTCACTATGTGCCAAGATGGTTATATTACATCATTGGCTGGATCAACAAATCCCCACCTATACAGAATGGCACCAAGAAATCCTTTTTGCCTGCAAGCAGAGCACCTCATGGCGAGTATTTCTAAGCATAACAAGAAATATCAAGACAAATGGGCACCCTTACACACTCTATTGACCATTTAATTTAGTAATAATATTATAGTAAGTGATAGACTGGTGACAAATGCTTCAACCCTAACCACATTATAAAATATTATCCATGCTGCTGACTTCTTCATGTATACCCCGAACATTACAAAGTTTTAAATGTCTGTCGCTATTGGTGGTGTAGGGGGTTGGGGGAAACGGGTGGACTGGGACGGGGAAGGGTTGTTTTTTTGTTTTTTAGTTTTATTGTTTGCTGGAGAGTAGTTTCTTCATTAAAAATAGAGGAGGCAAGGAGACCTCAGCTCAGATATGGCAAGTTAAAATGTGATGTTTTTTACCTGTCCGATGGAGGTGGTCACTTTGCCGAAATGGTCAGGCTTAATCATGGTTCAGCTGCATAATGAGAACTAAGAGCTCCTCCAAAAAGTATGAAAAGTAAGAACATTGGAGCCACTTTTAAAAAAATTACAGGCTTTAAACACAGCAAAATGGGGAGGGGGGGACGTGCCCTGGTACTTTAACTGTATATTTCTGTTTTGTCATATACCAGGAGCCACCCTACTAATTTTACTAAGTTGTATTGTAAATACAGGTGTTGAGCTTGCAAACCTTTTGTACTGATTTGAATGGAGGAGAATTGTGGCCTTCTTCTAATCGCAAGCTCCCTATTAAACACCTGTGAGCCTTTCATTGGCCAGAGCACACCTTAAGTAATGAAGCCAGGGGAGTGGTCCCTTCATTAAAAATAGAGGAAACAAGGAGACCTCAGCTGTGATATGGCAAGTTACAAAGTGATGCATTTTACCTGACCGATGGAGGAGGTCACTTTGCCAAAGTGGTCAGGCTTAATCATGATTCAGCTGGATAATGAGAACTAAGAGCTCCTCTGAAAAATATGAAAAGTAAGAAAACTGAAGTTACTTTTAAACAATTGCTGGCCTTAAAAGCAGCAAAATGGGGGGATGGGGGAATGTGCCCTGGTACTTTAACTGTATCATGCATTTAAGACCCCCCAAGATGTGTGAGGACATGGTTGTGTGAGGGGAGGGAGAGGAAACCAGATATGAGAAAATAGGTACTCCCCCACTTAGACAGTCACTTAGATACAGAACAGAGAGGAAAGGAAGAGTACCTTACATTGCTTCACAAGTAGTTGCCTGTTCTTAATGTACCCAACAAAACTGATAGGGAATTAGACCGAAGCAGAACCTGAAAAATTAAATCAGGAATAGGAAATGTTTACAGTTGGAACCAGAAATTTCAGTATTAATAGACGACCACTTAAACTAGAAAGCTAGCAGGCAGTGACATATAGGAGTGATTCCTAATTCTGCCTATGCCCAGTCTCCCAAGTAACTTTTGTGTGTGGAACAAACGACTATCAACTCCTTAACCAGAAGTTTCTAAAGGTGATATGGTTTGGGTGTAAGAGAGTTCCCCCTGGTAAAGGGATGATTCTCAGCTACACTAGCCAGTCACCTATTTGGGGTGCTCTTGAGAAGTTAGCCGGGTGGGAGCTCCCTCCCCTAACTAAGTAACCTCACTTCAGGAGCCAGAGAGCAATCCAGGGTATGGCAAGTAGAGAGGGAAAGGGGGGGGAGATAGGAGAGGGAGCCTAGGAGAAATGCAGGAGGGGAAGGAAGCCCAGTGGATAGGAAGGAGGGGCTAGGAAGGTGGGAGACAGTGGAGGGACAGAGGGAGGGGACCTCTAGTCTGCTAATAAAAATGTAGGTAACACATGACAAGCCTTGAACATCACAGCAGCAGGTAGGATTGCAGAAGGGGAGAGGGGATCTTCCAGCTCTGGTGGAGCTGTCCTGTAAAGAGAGCACAGACTTGGTTCCAGAGCTAGGCATTAGGGCCACCACGTTGAGACTGGTAGATCCTACGTGTCCAGCCCTATACTATTAACTGAACCCAGAGATGGGTTAGTCTGGGCACTGTAAATCATCCCCTGGCCTAGTTTTACTGAGGTGTGGGGGGATAGGGACGGGGACCCTATCCATACTAGAGGTCTGTGCTGACTTTCGTCCTCCCTTATTAGATACCATAGCATTGATTTACCTCCCCATAAACCCCTTTCCTCCCTGCCCCTCCCCAAACCTCGGATCCAGCAATTCCTGATATTCTAGCTAATTAGTATACAGGGTGTTTAGTGGCACCCTGTAGTAGGCAACAACATTCAGAGTAAAGGAACATGTCCCAGTATATTATCCAGCTTCAGGTATGGGCTGGGACTGGACAAGCACTAGGCTCTGCAGAAGTGTTTGGGCCTGCAGCAATGGCTTCTGCAAAGGATTTCAGCCCTGGTTTAACAGCTGACAGGGAAATTCCTGACAAGCCCTCCTCTTCAGGCACACGTTCTGCCCAGGAATCAGGTGTGATAATATCCATCGGCAGTCCCTCGCGCACTATGTCTTCAGCTGGCTCATCTTCAGAGGTAGAATCTTCTTTGGACAGTTTAGCTGGCAGGACATATTCTTGATCAGATGATGCCTCCTTGATGCCTGCTGATTGCTACCAAATGTGTGGTCCTTGCACACTCTGACGCTGGGGTAGCTGGATTGCTGCCGGGAGATTTGGAGAATTTTGTTTAGGCCCTTGATTGTTGGAGCTAGCTGCACGGTGAATATCTGGTGATGCCCTTGGGGAGATTTTAGCTGAAGGAGCCATCTGTACTGGAATATCTTCCCCCCTTGGAACCAGAGTCCAAGAAATAGTTCCTCCTCCTTAAGCCTTGGTCCCCCGGTGCTCACAGCTGCTTGGCAGGTGAAGTCATGAGGGACAGGGTGGGACAGTGCTGGGATGCCCACACATCAATCTTCTGGGGCCTCTCTATAGTCAGCTCTCTGCCATCTTTGGCTATCTGCAGGTAAATCAGGTTTTGAAATCTGTATTTAAAGCCATGCATGGCAAGCAATTTTTTAACTGGAATAAAGGCTTTCCTTCTGACAGCAGCATCATGTGAAAAGTCCTGGTAGAATGACACTCTTGCACCCTCCCATATAATTTCTCCCTTGTCTCTGGCCGCCCTTAGCAGTCTTTCTTTTGTGGAGTATCTGAATAATAGGCTATGATTGTACGAGGGCCATGGGTGCTAGATTTGACTCTGCCGGGGATACGGTGTGCCCTTTCCAACTCCAGAGGCCCCTTCCACCTTTCTCCTAGCATTATGGATGTTTTAATTTAAATACTGCTCCATATTTTGGCCCTCTGGGCCCTCGGGAATGCCGATGATTCTGATATTATTACGGCATCCTCTATTCTCTTGGTCTTCAGCCCTGCACCATAACTCTACTAGCCTTGCCTCATTATCCTGAAGTCATTGCCAAACCTTAGCCTGTAATATTTCCAGTTCCTTGGTTTTCTGTTCATCAACATTCATGTGGTCATTCAGGACTCTCAGATTGGCTACTGTGCCTGCCAAGGTATTGGAGATCCCATAAATGAATGATAGCAGGGTTTTGAATGTGCTCATAATGTACTGTAATGAGCTAGTAACATTTGTGGAGTGTAACAATGATTCTCTGCCGCCCGACGATGCGACCTCTGGTGGTCCGCTATGAGAAGCCATCCTTGAATATGCAAAGGTCCGATGCTTAGCCCGGTCTTCAATTTCAATCCCTGAGGCAAAAAAAGAGTTAAGCGGGCATGCCAGGGAGTTGTAAAGGGCAACTGTGGACTAGGGATCAGCACAGCGATAAAGGCCGTGATCAGTGGTGGTGCGAGGCACGTGCAGCATGAAGATTCCCAGAGTGGTTCGCGAGCACCCAGTGCTATAGTCCATTTTCTGGAACACTGCCACAAAACTAACCATGTCAGACAGATGAAAAGGGGATAAGATGGCAAATCTATGCCATAGTTGAGCTCTGGGACCCTGGATGGCAGCTAAATACTTCAGATGCACTCAGCTAGGGAGAAAGCTAGCAGATTATGCTGTCATCTTCCTTGGCATCCAGGCCACGTCCCCACCAAGTCAGTAACTTTAACTGTCTTGACCTTAGTAAACATATTTACTGCTTTCCAATGAGGACATGCACAGCAGAAAATTATAAAACAATGGTAGTTGCTGTATTGGTCCTTGTACAAAAACATGAACAAAATGGGTGGTTTGATATGTTTTATTTGACCCACAAATAATTTTTTACAAATTGTTTAAGCTTTCAGACTACACAGAGTCCTTCATCAGAAACATGGCAGTTAAGGGATGATAACACTTGAAAAGCTCAGAACACAATTAGTAAAAACACTTCACATATGGACATGGACATCTTATCTGATAAATAAGATTTAAGGCATAGGCTGAAACCAGAGAACAGGCCAGTCCTACATGAAATGCATGTGACAGCAGAATTCTAAAAAAAAAAAGAGAGAGAGATAAGGAGCATATGTGTGTGTGTGTGTGTGTTTGTGTGTGTGTGTATATGGGTGTGCCTACATACGTGTGTGTTTCTGACCAGCACAACGGTATGGCTCTGTGTACGAAGCTGAGAAGAAAACAGAAGTTGGAGTTCAGCTTATGAAATGAGTCATATAACCAAGGTCCACATTTGTACCACAACAAAATGGAATGCATGTGACAGCAGAAGTCTGAAACAAAACAACAGAGAGAGAGATAGTGTGTGTGTGTGTGGTCAGCACAGCAATATGTCTGTGTGTATGAAGCTGAGAAGAAAACAGCAGCTGGAGTTCAGATTGTGTAATGCATCATAAAACAAGGTCCATATTCATACCACAAATAGATGCATTAATAAGGTCAATACATTTGACCTCATATGCTCGCCTTTCATGTGCATTCCTGAAGTGCCCCTTAAGAACTAGGACAGACAAGTCAGAAATAAAGTGATCAGATTGAGAAAGATGTTGTCCCACTCATGTTACAGTGTTTTTCATTTTAATGTCATGTCTATGTAAATTCATTCAGTTTGTAGGCACTGTCCAGTTTCCCCAACATATAACTTGTATATGGTCATTTCTTGCATTGGATGTAATAAATAATGTTCCTACATGTACAGTACATGTACTGTATAATTCCACTGTATCTTGAATTCTTTATTCTGGGAGATGCTGATAGAATCTGAGGTGGATATATATATATATATATATATATATATATATATATATATATACACACACACTCACATGTCTTACATTTAGGACTATTGAAATGTTTAGTGCCCTCTAGTGCTCTGTTGTTCTGGTCAGGTATAAGTTTGCTCCTGACAATGCAGAAAGATGTGGCAATTACTTGAGTTCTGGAAAACAGGTGACAGAAGATAGCCTCTAGATTCAAGCTCAAATCAGGGATACACAGGTGGTTCAAGAAGCAAAGGGAGAGTCTACTGTCCAGTAAGAAGTGGTGTGCTGGTAGCAGACACCAGTAAAATTACAGACCAACTCATCAGTGTCTGAGTATTAGTGAAAGGTATGCACTCAGAGAAAAAAAAAACTGTTTCAGCAGGAACAAAGAGTAACAAGAGAATGGGTATGGCAACATCAGACTCAACTGTACTTCAGTTTTGAGGACT
Source organism: Neoceratodus forsteri (assembly GCA_016271365.2). Classification (NCBI taxonomy): domain Eukaryota; kingdom Metazoa; phylum Chordata; order Ceratodontiformes; family Ceratodontidae; genus Neoceratodus; species Neoceratodus forsteri. The sequence goes on from CM028137.1 coordinate 80,295,825, forward strand.
GTGAAGCTGGCCCAGTGGTGCTGAGGGCTGAGGGCTAAGGCACTGGACACCTTACCTCACACCATGCCGGCAACCCGTATTAGAGAATGAGCACTGGCCACTGGGGGTTGGCGGGGTGGACAAGGATCGAGCATCCTCTGGGCTGCTCTCCTTCTCTGGGGAAGGGGGGACACCAGCAATTGATGCACTACTGGCTCCTAGCGGAGGCTGAGGGCTGGTGCACTGAGGCTACATCAGGGAAAGGTGAGGCAGACGCTTGGAGGAACATGTACGGGAGCATGTTCATTGCTCCTTGTATTGTCATTGGATGTCCTCATCTTAGGGGGAAAAACACCAGAGGAAAAAGGGTCATGACATGCTCCATGGTGGCCAATCCCCGTAGGCGCCTCCCCTGCAACTAGCAGTAACACCCTTCCAACACCGAATCCATGAGAGAGGCGGGTTGAGGGATCCCTGCCGCCCCACCATGGGAGGCAAGCCGTGGGGCAGCTGGAGGAAGAGCTGTGAGTGGGGGACAGGGCTGGGGGATCTGGCAAGAAGAACTGCCATCAGGGACCAGGAGGACAAACAAATTAACTAAAAAATAAGTTTTGAGGACTGTTATGTTGAACCGTGACAAATTGGTTCATATTATTCCTGAGATTGTTTTGGCCTACACTTGGTGATGGATTCACTATTTTTGCTATAATTTGCATTTGTAGTTTTCTATTATGATTTATTGTTTTAAAAAAAAAAATCCAGGATGACTGCCTGTTTTGGTAAGTGTGCTTTGCTGCACAGTTTTTCAGGTGAGCCAAGCTTACTGCAGGTTATAGCATACTGTATGGGTAATTGGGCTATTATAGAATTATGGGAATAACCATGGTAACTCCTGACACAGAGAGACCACTTGTATAATAATTAGGCAGTGAGGCACAACAGGATGTGGGTTATTGGGGGTTTACCCAAGCCTTGTATGGTGTGTCACGAGGCGCAGCTGAGTGACTTAACCACACGAGAAGTGGGTAAATCCCTAATAACTCACACCCTGGAAAGACTTATTGTAATTATACAATGGACCCATATGTAAAATTTGTTATTTATGTTGTTTTATAAATGTATTTCCTCAGCCGTAGATAATGCAGGATTTGCCCATGGTCATGTGACATGTTTTGACCAATGAGGTCACAGGATTTTCACACATCATTGTATAATGAATAATTATAATTTATTTAGATTCATCATTGAGCCATACCAGTTCCTTCTAGCAATGGTTTTTGCCATAGGAGAGCTGAATCAAAATCATCAAATACTACCAAACATTACACTGGGATTTAAGATTTATGACTCATGCGTTTCAGAAGACAGAGCACTTGATGGAATTTTCTGGATAGTATCTGGAGGAGAGAAGGCTGTTCCCAATTACAGATGTCAGTCTCGCCCACTTTTGTCTGGCATTGTTGGAGATTTCCAAGCAAATACAGCCCTTCCCATGGCTAGAGTTTTGGGGCTGTATGGATACCCACAGGTATGAAACATTATACCACTTTAAACGTCATTTACTGTACCATATGCAACTGTACTCTGTTTCGTAAAGTGAAGTTAGTCATTTTATATTAACAGCGCACATTCTCTACATTAAATTGGTAAATTGGGGTGGCAAGTGTATATCTCAAAAAACAGGTGGGAACTAAATATATAACATTTGGCACTTTAGATGGGCATCATGTTCCTTCTTTTTTAGTTTCTTTTTCTCCCACACATTGGCTGACCCACACTCTGCTGACAGCCCCTCAAACCACATCACCCACTGTCTTTAGCTGACATCCACACTGCTTTGCCACTGTGGTGATGCTGGAGGGGGAACCCCAGTTCCCACTTCAGAAGCCTCAGTAGGGCAAGTTGCCCTAAGTCAGTCAGGCAGGCAGTGTGGGATCTCAGAGGGTTGCCTGCATCACCTTGCCTCAGCTGGTGGGGTTTTCCTTTTCTTTTCCCCCAGGACACTTCATGGAGCATGCGACATTACACTGCATAGAGGGTATGCTGATGTCTTCTGCAGGGACCATCAATTCCACCCCTTATTTTTGCCCAAACATTAAACATTGTTGAAATTCAGTTATTGCTTATTTGTGTAGTTAGTGCATTAGCTCGTTAATTAGTTACTTCCTAGTGAATGTAACTCATGAAAGGTACCAGATTTACAGCACTGCAGACTGAAGCCCTTTGTATATCTATATGACAGATACAGCATGTACAGCCAGAGTGCAGGCTCACCTATACTGTCCCAGTGATCACACTGACCACTGTCACAGTGGGATGACCTCACAGGTCAGGGGGTATCTCAGATGCTTTACACACAGTCACAGTGCAGGGTAATCTATATTGTTCAACAACTGTAGAGAAAAAGTGTGCACTGGATAAGGCGGTGCCTCGAGCAGAGCTGCCAGCTCAAACTTCAGAAAGACTGAAAAGGAAAACTCGGCACCCATGGTTTGGAGTAGCGCAAATTGCAAAGTGCAAGTTTTATTTGGAGAGAAGCCCGGTACAGATCAGTAGCCCCTAACACCACAATCCTTCAGTGGGCCTTCAAACATCGGCAATTTGCACTACTCCGAACCACAAGTGCTGAGTTTTCCTTTTTTATCTATACTGTTCCAGTGATCACACTGAACTTTGTCATGAAGGGACCAGCTTGCAGATGAGGGTGTATATCAGATGCTTTATCCACAGCCACAGTATGGGGTGACCTATGCTTGCAGGAGAGGAGGTGTCTCAGATGCTTTTTGTACACAGTGCAGGTTAACCTAAACTGGCAAACTGCTGACACTGAACTTTGTCAAGGAGGGCCCACCACACCAGTGTGAGGTAATCTGAGATACTTTATACACATACACAGTGCAGGATCACCTATACTGCGTCAATGATTGCACTGAACTTTGTCATAGAGGGACCACCTCACAGGTGATAGGATATCTGAGATGCTTTAAGCACAGTCACAGTATAGGGTAACCTATACTGCCCTACTGATTTCACTGAACTGTATCATGGAGGGACCACTTCACAGGTGATGGGGTATTTCAGATGCTTTTTGCACAACCACAGTGCAGGCTAACATATATTGGCCCACTGATTGCACTGAACTTTGTCACAGAGGGACCATCTCACAGGTAGTGGTGGGCAAAGTGGCCAAAATGCACTCCACGATGTGATTCATGGAGTAACGTGGAATCTGAGAAGTACTCCGCAATGGGTAGAGGAGTACTTTGTGTTATAATGAGAACTCAAAGTCCATTGAAAATAATGACGTTGTGTTATTCTGCTTTCCCCAAACCACTTCTCCACCAGTTTTAAGGCAAAGTACATTGAAATCAATGTACTTCACCTCACTTCACCTTGTCTTTGAGTTCCAAAGGTGAATTTTGCAGTGCTTTATGGCATTGCAGGTCACATGGGCTCTAGACTGTTCTGCACCGTCTCAGTTCTGTGTAGCGTGTGTGTAGTGGAAGATGGAGACAGTTTTCTCTCAGAGCTCTGCGATTTAAATCCTCTAAAAGCTGTTGAAAAAGCCTTTTTGAGCTATTTTTTTTGCCCAAAATTTAGTACATTGATTGTAGGAAACCCTCCTGTACTCATATCATGAAGTGTTTATTGTTTGTTTGTGAATATTGAATGTTACTGTAAAACTGTTTAATTGCATGCTTTGTTAATTTCGCGATGTCTCCCGCCTGCACTGCTTGTTGTTAAATTAAGAGTGTGGTTCTCCATCTGCTTTTTTTCTCACCTGGTCCTCTAATCACTCCTGTCATGCATCAAACTGTAGGTAATTTGATTTGATTGCAATCACAGTTGGTTTAAAAAGCACTTCTCGCCTGGTTCTCTAATCACTCAATTCAGGCAGCCCAGTTTAGGTAATGTGATTAGGTGTGTTTCTCATCTGGTCAATTAAAGTGAACACTTAAGAATAAGTTCACTGTGGTTGCCCTGTCTTTGAGCTGTGTAACAGTAGCTGTGTTCTGTTCTGTGCATTGCAATAATGTCTCTTTATTCCTGGCTACAGCGTCCAAAGCAGTTAAAAAGGGACCTGGCTATACTAAACAAAGTGACACCAGACAATTTAAGCAATTGTGCCGGAGTGTCACTTAAGGTAGCAGAGAGTGTTGTGCATGAACTTCAAATCGCCACCCCACCTGCTAAACGTAGATGCATGGAATACACCACATACACAGCAGAAGTTCGTTTTGAAGTTGGACGTTATGCCGCTGTGCATGGTGCAATGAACACTGTGCAATTTTAATCTGGCAAGTACAGCAAACCAATTAATGAAAGTACTGTTCACAAATTTAAAAAGGATTGCTATGACAAACTAAAGAATGAGCCTGATCCCTCCAGCATGTCACCCTCCCTTCCCACAAAACCGTGGGGACGACCTACTCTTCTTCTGGAGGAGATAGAGAATGAACTTAAGTCAATTATCAAAAGTTTACACTGTGAGGGTGCAGTGATCAATGTGAGAGTAGTTGTGGCTGTGGCAGTTGGGGTAGTGAAGCTACAAACCCTCAATTGCTGGTTGAGTATGGGGGCCACTTGAGCTTCACCAGACATGGGGCATGGCAGCTACTGAATAGATTGGGGTACTGTAAGAGGAAGGGGACCAAAGTGGGAAGAAAAGCCCCTAATGATTTCCCTGTGTTACAAAATGCCTTTTTAGGAGGATTTCAAATGTCTCCATGCAGGAATTGATTCCAGCAGAACTAGTTATATATATGGATGAAACGGGGGTTAATTTAATACCCTGTGCTTCCTGGACAATGGAAGTGAGTGGATCGAGGCAGGTAGAAGTTACTGGCATAAATGATAAACGGCAAGTCACTATGACACTGGCAGTAACACTAGCAGGGCATTATCTGCCACCGCAAGTCATTTATGCAGGCAAGACAAGTAACTGCCACCCAAATTTTGAGTTTCCGACTGGCACATCACACATAGTGAAAACCATTAGGCCAATGAAGCCACTATGATTCAATTTATAAACTGCATCCTGATACCCTACATCTCCAAGGTTAAAGATATCAATCAGCTTCCTGACGAACAGTGGGCCATGCTAATTTTAAACCTTTACAGAGCCCACACAACTCAGCCAGTGCTGGACAGGTTAGAGGAATGCAACATTATTCCAATATTTGTCATGGCATCCTGCACTGACCAACTACAACCCCTCGATTTAAGCATAAATAAAGGGTACAAAGACGAGCTGAAATGTCTGTTCACTGAATGGTATGCAACGCTCATCACAGACCAGCTTAACCAAGGAACCCCATCACCCAGCATCTCCGTGGACTTTAGGATGACTACACTAAAAGTGAAACACTCAGAGTGACTCGTAACTGCATTTCAGAAACTGAGAGGGAGAAAGGAAGATGCAGTCCATGGATTCGACCAGGCTGGGATATCTCTAGCTCATGATGAATCCCTAAATATGGCAAGTTAACTACTGCACTGCTGGGTATATGCTTACTGTAAAAGGTAACAAAACCAATTCTTATTGTATTTATATATTTTTTACAGCCAATGCTTCTTCTGCCTGCAACAATGTGAGCTGATCCCGATCCTGTCCTGACACCGCTGTGATGCTGAACTGTGCTGTCAGTGTGTGCCGCATTGGAGGGGGGGGGGTGTTGAAGCTGTATAGAGAATATGCCTAAATAGTGACTTTTGTTGTTTTATTAACGCTAAAAAAATAAAATATTATATTAATGTAATAGAAAAAATGTTTGTGGTTTTATAATGTTCGCTGTAAACCTGATTCCGCAAACATAGCAAGAATTAATTGGCAGTAATGATTACCTGTTCTACAGTAATTTAGAACAGTCAGTCTGTGTACTGTGAAGTGTGCTTTGGGGGAGGGGCATGTCTGTGGTGTAGGTAGATTAACTGGAAGAAAAAGGTAGTCTTTCTGTTTTGCTTATGTTTTTCTTGTATAACTGTGTTAATGTACACCCAGTAATATTTTCAGTAATTTTTCACATTTTTTTGCTGATTGTTGTGGTGCAGCAGTGTATAATTTAAGTTTCTTTAAAACATTTGGTTATATTACTAAAGGTTTTCAATTTGCTATGCATTACTTGTCGTGTATGTGAGTGTGTGTGCGATGAGTGCCATTAAATCAAACACTTTTTATTGTGCCACAGAGTAATTGCAGCAGTATGAACCTGCTATCCATTGTACCTGCATGAATTTTTTATATTGTTTTGTGGTATCTTTACTGGTAGTGGACTGTTATTGCCATGCAATACCCCCCCAACCAGCAAAAGTATTCTTTTCCAGATTTGGATTTGTGACTTGTGAGCACTGGTTAGGTGTTATTGTGCCTTTGCATCTGCATCTTGAGTGTGCAGCGCAATCTTAATCTGTCTGTGCATTTGTAGTACACTATTAATTCTGGGAGACTTTGCATTTCTTGTTACGCTCTCATTTCACTTTGTCAGCCCTGGGGAATTTTCTGGACACAAGACAGTAGCATTTTGGGGATGCACATTAATTCTGGTGACTGTGTGGGACCACTGCGCACATGATGGAGTGCACCATTCATTCTGGGAGACTTTGTATTTTTTGTTACCCTCTCATTTCACTTCATCAGCACTGGATAATTTTCTGGACACAAGCCAGTAGCGTTTTGGGGATGCAAATTAATTCTGGTGACTGCGTGTGACCACTGTTCACATGACTGAGTGTGCCATTAATTCTGGGAGACTTTGCATTTCTTGTTACGCTCCCATTTCACTTACTCAGCACTGGGGAATTTTCTGGACACAAGACAGGAGCATTTTGGGGATGCACATTAATTCTGGTGACTGTGTGTGACCATTGCATGCATTATGAAGTGCACCATTAATACTGGGAGACTTTGCATTTTTTGTTACCCTCTCATTTCACTTCATCAACACTGGGGAATTTTCTGCATATAAGACAGAAGCATTTTGGGGATGCAAATTAATTCTGGTGACTGTGTGTGACCACTGCGCACGTGACAGAGTGCACCATTAATTCTGGGAGACATCACATTTCTTGTGCTCTCATTACACTACATCAGCACTGGGGAGTTTTCTGGATACAAGACATGAGCATTTTGGGATTCACATTAATTCTGGTGACTGTGTGTGTGAAGGGCTGACAATATTGTTGTCACTTCACTGTACTTTGTGTTAAGGTGGAATGACAATGCAAAGTAGTAATCACAAGGTGAAGTGAGCCTTTTGCATTGGCCACTTCGCATAGTGGAGTGACACCATGAAGAGACCACTTCTTGGGCATTTGGCTGGCGGAATTTAAATTCGCTGTATCTCTACTCACAGGTAACAGGGTATCAGAGATGCTTTAAGCACAGTCCCAGTGTAGGGTAACCTATACTAACCTTCTGATCTCACTGAATTTTATGATGGAGGGACCACCTTGCAGGTGAGGTGGTATTTGAGATGCTTTTTGCACAGCCACATTGCAGGCTAATCTATACTCCCCCCTGATAACAGTTGATTTTGTCATGGAGAGACCACCTTGTAGGTGGGGGAGTATCTCAGATGCTTTGTGCACAGGCACAGTGCAGGCTAACCTATACTGCTCCAGTGATTGCACTGAACTTTGTCACAGAGGGACCATCTCGAAGGTAAAATAGGGTATCTCAGATGCTTTAAGCACAGTCACAGTGTAGGGTAACCTATACTGCCCTACTGATGTAATGATGCGGTCGCTAATATATGCCATGCTGTTAAGTACGCGGGTTAAATGTTTGCACTATTTTTGTTGCACTTTTATCACTGGATACCTCTGACAACTAAGCAATAAGGCAAGTAGCTCTTGGACAGCACTGAGTATCAAGGTGCGGGCAGTAGTGTGGTCTCCACAAGCTTATGGATGTAATGAGGCAAGTGGCCACAGGCTGAGTAACATATTGCCTGTGGAAGTGAACTGATCACACAATTACTGACACCCTGAAGTGTCATATCGCACTTATCATGCAACATTTTACAATAAAAATAAATATATGGAGATACAAATAAAATAGGTTAAACAGCAAAATCAATTTATTTAGTGTCATGTATCGTGTCACTGCAGATAATAGTCCCCAAAACTTTTTATTAGTATGCACAGATGAATGGGACAACAGATGAATCATTAAAGAGCTACTGCCACCTCAAAGAAAACTTTGAAAACATAACAATTAGGTACGATTCGGCTTGCATTCCATTTATATTCTATATATTTCTCTTCCTAATTATTTATTACTGAGTAAATTTGCATGACTGCATGATCTTTATCCCTTAGAGTTCCCTTAGAGTTCATATGCCTCTATAGTTTTCTCCCTACTTCAAGTCATAATTCTCTGTTGTAACATCACAATGTGTTGCTGTGAGAGTAACTGTGACGTCATAAGTAGTACATTATGACCATAGGTAGAGAGAAACAACAGGGACAGATGAACTTTTCCGGGGCAAAGATTGTGTTTTAATGCAAATGACCTAAGTAATAAATAATGGGGAGGAGGAATACAGAACTAACGTGAAACATAGGCTGAACTGTGTCTAAATAGTATGAGTTGTTGAGGTTATCCTGAATGTGTCAGCTGCTCTTTAAGAGAGTTCCACTAAATGTGTGTAAATCAGCAAAAGGATTTTTTTGTCTGATATGTGGGTTACTTGTAATGATGTGCTCCCTTCCTCTTTTATGCAGGGTACAGCTGGAGTTGCTGTGTGTGTGGGACGTCAATACCGCTCACGCCCTTATTGACACTGGCTGTACATTTCAAACTTTCGATCTCTTTTTGTGAACAAACATCAGTGTCAGTTTCTCTTATATTAAAATTTTCTTGTTAAACTGCACTGTCATAATCAAGATGATTCAATAAAGATTGTTCACACTGAGAAAGCAGTGCAGTCTGTGAGCGATCAGTAATAGAAAACAGGCAGTAAAAGAAGAGAACAATCATTTTGCCTCACAGATCCAGAAGAGATAGTAAGTGTCCCTGTGACATTATTAGAACAATATTGGAGATGAACATTTCCTTTACAGTGACACCATTAAAAACACTATTCTGCTCAGTTTTAGTACAGTACACTCCTGCTAAGGGGAACATATTAAATGGAATGTCTGCTTAAATGGGATGTCCTGTCTGGAGCCAGTTTTCCCTTTCAATTGTAAATACAATCTCTCATGTTATGGAAGGATGTTTACAATGCTGTATGCCGCTTTAATGGGATGAGCAGGCTCCTTAACTACCTACTTAGTGGCTAGAGCTGATTACTTCTCAATAACTTCCTAAATATCATTACAATGCTTTTTTTCATCTGTCTGCTCTCACTTTATTACCTCACTAACTACAGGGTTTAAATATCCAACTGTGGGTTCTCTGATCAGATCAGCTGTAAGCTTGTCAGACACATACCTCATGTAGGATGGTGCTCCTGAGGAACGAGCTGTTACTCACAGGTGGAGCTAAAGTGTTGGAGGAACTAGAGAATCCAACAAGCTCCCTCTCTTCTGTGTGAATCTGGCAAGGTGTGAGAAATGCAAACTAACAGTCACTGGCAAGAATAAACGATCTAGATGCCTGCCCAAAGACACAACAATATTATTGGATGTGTACACCACCTTCTGTAGCAGCTGGTTGTCTTCTGCAATCTTTCTTCAATCGTTGTTGTGCTGGGAGAGTGAGCTGCGCTGGACAAGGTGCAAAATGATATTGTTTGTGTACAATTGTAGAACCCTCTCCATGACCTGAACATACAGCTCAGATTCATCAAGCTCCAGCCGCCCCCCCAACCCCCACCAGTGGAGTACCAGGTCAAGACAGCACTACAAAAACAGCATGGCAATAATCACAATGTGTAAAGTGCTGAAACATTAAGAGCGACGGGTATAATAGCGGTTGGGAATTACCACTACCTCTGTCGCTGACTTTGCACTGCAGGGAGGGCTGAAGAAGCCTCAGGTGCTCTGACTGGTTGAGCCGCTTCCATGGTGGAGTGGCTAAGGCATAAGCACCTGGTGCAGTGGAGACCTGGGGACTGGGATTTGGTTACCTGTCTCTCGACTTTTTTACTTTTTTTATTGCCAAAACCGAAGTTCCTCCCTCCTGAGTTTTCCCTTATCCCACTCGATACACATCCCCTCAGAGTTAGTTATTATAGTTCTGAGGGGGAGTGGGGGGCCAATACCACTTTTTCCATTGTTTTGAATCATGTGCGCTGTATTTGTATGGGCTGGAGGTTTCGCCGACTTTATTTATGCACACGTCATTTTGACTGTGGCATTGTTTACCATGCTGTTTTTAGTCACGGCATTAAGAACCCATGCCAACACAACAGCAGAGTGAGACTGTGAACTGAAAGAGGCTGCTCAAAATTGAAGAATGAGTACAAAAGCTGGTGCTGACTGAAGTAAAAAAAAAAACAAATAATCACTGACTTCTTTCAAGTCCTTCAATAAACAGACATAATGAAAGAAAAACAAAGATTTTTGTACTTTATTCATTCAAATAAAAACATTTTTAATCAGAGAAACATTGAATAAACAAAGAACATAGTAGTAAGCATTGAATTATCTGTGGTCTTCTTTTTCCTTGCCATTTGCATTTAATATCACTCTCACTGAGCACCTAGCAATAGATCTTTGTTTTGAAGGGACTGCCATTTAAATGGGATGATTTTAAATCCACAAGCTCATCATGTTTAAATGGCTTGCACTGTATTAGGTGACAGCACACTGTTTAAATGGCTTGCACTGTATTAGGTATTTGCTCACTGTTTAAATTGCTTCCACTGAATTAGGTTATTGCTCACTGCTTAAGTGGCTTGCACAGTATCAGGTGATTGCTCACAGTTTAAATGGCTTGCACTGTATTAGGTGTTTGCTCACTGTTTAAATTGATTCCACTGAATTAGGTGGTTGCTCACTGCTTAAGTGGCTTGCACAGTATCAGGTGATTGCTCACAGTTTAAATGGCTAGCACAGTATTAGGTGATTGCTTACTGTTTAAATTCATGACATTGTATAAGGTGATTGCTCACTATGTAAATGGCTTGCACTCTATTAGGTGATTGCTCATTGTTTAAACGGCTTGCACTGTTATACGTCATTGCTTGGGAAGAGCTTTTGGAAGAACATCGAAAACCTTCTTGGGAAGGATGAGAAGAAGATCCCCTGCTCATTCAACATCAGCAACGCCATGATTACTGACCCTCGGCACATTTCGGATTCGCTCAACACAATGTTTACTGACCTGACTGGAGTGCTACCCACTGACTACCTGCACCCTGCTAGGGAACAAACCAACTGCATGACTCAAGAAGGATCAATCCCTGTCTTCTACTTCAAAAAGTGTCAGTAAAGGAGGCTTACAAACACTAGGCAAGACCAGAATGGGGAGTGAAGGAGTTGATATGAAACTCCTATCCCTTGCACTGGATGTCATCATCATGCCAGTTACAAAACTATTTAACAAATCACCGTCTCTTGCACAATTCCCCTGGATCTGGAACAGGCTGTCGTGATGCCGGTGCACAAGAATGGTGATATAACATGCACCACCAATTACAGGCCAATATCCATCCTCTCTCCCTTATCTAAAGCCCTGGAAAAGATTGTGGCACCCAGCTTGCAGATTACATTAACAAATACAGCCTGTTATGTCCCAACCAACATGCCTTCAGGCAGAATCATGGTACCTCCACTGCCTTTCTGGACTACACTGACTACTCGCACAAGGCACTAGACGAAGGAAAACTGGTGGGGTCAGTCTTCGTAGACCACACCAAAGCCTTTGACACTGTCTATCACTCTCTTCTCCGGACTCAATTACAGAACCTGAGGGTTGCAACCACTGCTGTCTGGTGGTTCAAATGCTACCTAACACATAGAAGTCAATGTGTAAAAATCGGGCACACAGTATCTAGCTCCAACAAGGTATTTTTAGGGGTCAATTCTGGGGCCCTTACTATTCAGCCTCTTCCTAAATAATCTTCCTGAAGTCTGTGACACTAAACTGATACTTTATGAAGACAATGCTGTACTTCTCACCAGCAGTTCATCAATAGTCGCCCTCCACTCCGAGCTGCAGGTATCCTTCTACAAGCTGGAAGACTGGTTCTATAGCCATAAACTTCTGTTAAACTACAAAAAGACCAAGGTGTTGCTCACAGCCAGCCTACAGCACAAAAAGAAGCTCCCTCCCCTCACCATCTCCAATAAAGTCAGTGAGCCACTAGAACAAGTTCACTCCTTCAAGTACCTGGGGGTCACCATTGATAACTCCCTCACCTTCACCCAACACATCGACACAGTGGTAAAGGCAGTGAACACCAAGCTGGGTGTGTTCTATAGACATAAAAAGTATCTCACTCCAGAGGCCCTCCATCTCTCAGTCTCCAGCTCCATCCTTTCTACCATCGACTATGGATTGGCGGTCTATGGTGCAGCAACAGACACTGCACTAAAAAGATTCACATTGCCCTCAACAAGGCATGTAGGCTCACAATGGCTGCAGATCAAAATACTCACACCTGCTCCTTATACGAGGAGACACATTGACTGCCACTAAAGAACAGGATGTTCTACTTGGAAAAAAGGTGCTAATGGCTAACCCCCCCATGCATTCCTAGCATAATAACACCAAGTGCTACCAGCTATACCACCAGAGGCAGGATGAGGGGTCCCTATCAACACCTTTCCAACGAACTGTGCAGGGACAGCGTGAGTTCAGCTATAGGGCCCCCCAATGGCTCAATGAAATCCCAGTGCACATTCTAAACTCCCACCGCATCTCACAATTCAAAAATGGCCTAAGACAACACCTTCATACTGGGACAGTTTGTGACTGCCACTAGGACTCTAACACCCATAATGCCCACTCACCCACACTCTCCTTCCCCTTTTTTTACCCCCACTCTTCCCCCTTGCCCTATCCCATTGTCTTCCTCTCCCTCCTGTGCCTTTTCCCCCTTAAAACCAACCTGCTACCACTACCTCCCAACCTCCTAGACAAGTGCACTTCTTTTGGCAGCCCACTCTCCCTCTTCCCCCCAGTTTCTCCTCCCCCTCACCTTGACTCCTGCTTGGACTCTCACACTAGGTGTCACACCTCTTTATCTCCTTCGCTACATATAAACACTGTCCTTTACCCTAGTTGAATGCTCTTGACACTGTACTGTCACCATTGGCACTATGGATGACACTGTAACCTTACTGTATACTAGCAACCTACTATTCGAGTATTGGATATAAACTGTTTGTTATTGTTGTCATTGTCACTGTTTGACGTGGAACCTTTGGAAAAGAGCTCTGAACTCAAAGGTATGATCCAAATCCCTAAATGAATAAATAAATAAATAAAAAATTGCTCACTGCTTAAATGACTTCTGCTGTATTAGGTGATTGCTCACTGTTTAAATGGCTTCCACTGTATTAGGTGATTGCTCACTGTGTAAATGACTTGCATCATATTATGTGATTGCTCACTGTTTAAATGGCTTGCACTTCAGTAAGTCATTGCTCACTGCTTAAATGACTGGTGCTCTATTATGTGATTGCTCACTGTTTAAATGGCTTGCACCACATTAGGTGACTGCTCGCTGTTTAATGACTTGCATTGTATTAGGTGACTGCTCACGGTTTAAATAGCTCACATTGTATTAGTGATTGCTCAGTGTTTAAATGGTTTTCACAGTAATAGGTGACTGCTCACTGTCTAAATGGCATACACTGAGGTCACATGATGCTCTGGAAGGGGTAAAATGTCTTTATCTGAGCTCCACCTAACTACTGCTGAAATATCCCAGCAAAACACCAGATTTCACCTCCGAACATCACTAGAACATCACCTGAAGCTACATTACTAGTAGGTAGGACTCACTCTATTATAACATGGAATCAGCCATACCTCAAGCAAACTCTGATATGCAGCCCGAGACAGAAGCACTGTAGGAGTGAGAGGCCAGACATCCTCACCACAGCTCTACACCCCAGCTAGACACACCTGAAGTATCCTCCTCGCAGATCTATACAGAACTTTTGATGATAAAAGAGGTTCTCCTGAAGCTTATTGAGGAAGTGGCAGACATAAAACCTTCCCTTACCCAGATCTCTTGGCGAGTGGCTGACACTGAAGTGCGTGTCAGGTCCACTGAGTGAAAGCAGGAAAAAATGGAGCTGAAGGTCGACGTACTCAAAAGAAATGTAGTCAATCTTGAGGAGCACATCGAAAACCTCGAGGGAAGGAACCACAGAAATAATCTTGTCTTGATGGGACTTCCAGAAAGTGAGAAGGGGCCTAACACTATTCTGTTCCTCCAGAGATTCTTAAAGAAAACAGTAGGGCCTTCCTCAAATGGGCCAGAATATGTAATTGAAAGTGTGCATTGCTGTCTCCGAGCAGAACCCCTAACAGCTGATCCCCCTCATCCGATTATTTTTAAATTACTCAACTTTCTTGACTAAGAATTTATCCTGATGGAGGCTAGGAAGCTCTCAGCGATTCTGTGGTAGAGGAAAAACTGAGAGTGGTTCCAGACCTTACTTTCAAGGCAAGACAGCTTCGGGCCACTTTCAGGCCTATCACCTCAAAGCTCTGGGCTGCTGGAATCTTTCACTGAATCCTGTACCCGGCCAGGCTGGAAATCGCCTTCTCTGATGCATCCAGGAGGTTTGATTCGGCAGAAGAAGCCATGAAGAACCTCCAGAAATCTTTTACAAACCTGCTCCCTAAATGAAATATAATAACTCCTTTGTGAGTAAGCCAGAAGTGTTTACTTCAGTTTTGGAATATTATGTATGGAAGAAATGCAATGGATTTGGGGGGATGGGGCAATCGCTGTCTCCTAACTATGAGCCATAGAGTGTAGCTTGCATTTGCTTTCATTTTTGAACCAGTCGAGCCCCCCCCACCCCTTTCCCTTCCTCCAGCAAAGTCTTCCTTTTTTTTTCTCACAACATGGTGAATGAGGTTCTGCCAGGCGAGACAGTATCTATTTAAAGCAGAATGTTAAGTTTGTAGACTGGGCTGGAGCCAAGAAGATAAAGCTGGGACTACAGCAAACCACTGTATATGTTAAACACTTTCCTTTGCATTTGGTTGTACTCTTAAAAGCGCTACTAGTGAACGGACACTAGAAGGCACAGTTCCTTTAGTTTGATTCTGGGTACACTAGCTAAAAGACTCATAGCACCAGACTTAATATCTGAAAGACTTATTAGCCACTTGGCTGGATTCTTTATAACTGTTCTATCCGTTTAATTTGCTAAGTGCTTATGGATACCCTGAGAGGATTATAGTAGCTAAAGGCAGCTGTTGTTTTCAAATTTCAGTTTAAGTTTCTGAGCCTAAATGATGGCAATAATATGGAGCTATGCTTAGTCATACTTTTAGTCTCACTCTTATTTTTGGGGTAATGCAAAATATTATGTTAAGAGCAAAGCAATTAGGCCTTGAGGGGCGTTCAATCCCTTGGTGAGGTTATTTTGACCTGCCCCTGCTGTTATGGATGGTGTTGATGTTAACCTTTGTTTTTCCTTGTAGGTTTCTAGTGGATGTCAACTCTCCCTTGAAGAGTATTATGGACTGCAGTATGAGGAGTAGGCCTAGGTATTTCTGAGGTTGGTATACTGGGATGTGGGGGGAGGGAGGAGGGGGTCAACACAGTCTTATAGAAGAGCAACTCGAATAAATCTGACAACTCAGTTTATTTATGACTAACATGATAACAGTGCTTTCATGGAACATAAAAGAAGGGAAGGATAATACTAAAACATGTATTGTCCTAAACCATTTAGCTAAGTATGACCCTAAAATTGTCTTTATCCAAGAAACTAATTTACTCCTGTACCAGTTAATTTACCTTCCAAAAAGCTGGGTGAGTCAGGTATTCAGAGCAGGTCTTAATCCTCATAAATAGAAGGTGGCTATCTTAATTGCTAAGGGTTTGCCCTTTACTGCTTTTGCAACGGTTAGTGATCCTAAGGGCCATGATATATTGGTTCATGGTAAGCTAAGTAAACTAGATGCCATGCTGGACTCAATATATGGGCCCAACGTAGAAACTCCTTCTCTTTTTGTGCATTTGGCCTTGGTCCTGGCTCCTTTCTCTCAATATCCAGCTATATTGGGTGATCATTGGAATCTCTTACAGACCAATGACTTGGACCACACATATCGGATAGGTATGTGGTCCTCACCAGCTCAAAGAAAATTGCATAAATTTATATCTTCCCTAGGTCAGATAGACCCCTGGAGGATCTCAAATCCTCTACCAAGGATTTTACTATTTTTTTTCCTGTCCATAAAAGCTATTCCCGCCTAGACTACTTCTTACTAAGTCAGCACCTGAGCCCCTCCATATTTGACTCCAATATTCATGCCAGAGTAGTCTCAGACCATTCTCTAATTTCTGCCACTCTAGATTTCCCAGATATTCCCTTTATAACACACACTTGGTCCCTCAACAACACACAGTTGAAAGACTAACAAGTGATCTCTCGATTTAAACAATTCCTACAAGATACCATCTTTTTTTTATTCAATTTACTTTATTAGCATATTGATATTACATGAAAAGCGCCAACCTATTCAGTCTAACAGTTACAAGTCAAACAAGTCATTATCAAACATATATGTTAATAGCAACTGACTCGTTGAAACAAGAACCACAAAAATTAACATGACACATTAACCAAGTAGACTAACAAAAAACTTACCCACCACTCATTCCACCCACCACCCCAGACCCCAGCAGCATCTACAGCCACGTTGAAACATTATACAAGCACTCATTAGAAGGAAGAAACAAGGGCACTAAAAGTACATCTAGCAGTAGGACATTACCAACGGCCAAAGAGGTTAAGCTTGCCAGCTGGCTAGGACTGCATCCAATAGGCCCCATTTGGAGCCATAGAATTGGATCCTGTTGTTCATTCTGGCTATATGTTCCTCTAGTTGTAACACCATTATGATTTCCTTATGCCATTCTAGGATTGGTGGAACGGAAGCGTCCTTCCAATGTCTAAGGATAACCGCTTTGGCCGTGGCTGATATGATAGCCATGTATAATTTCTTTTGTCTGATCTCGCCTCTGAGGAAACTGTTTAACAGACAGATTTCTGGTGTAAAGAGGAGCTCCAGGTCTAATATTGATGGTAGTGAGGTGTGAATTTCCCTCCAGAAGGGCTGAATCATAGCACACTCCCACAATATGTGGTACAAATCCCCTTCTTTAGTTAAACACCTGTTACAAGTAGGTGATGATAACTTGCCCATCTTGTGCAGTCTAGCTGGAGTATAGTACAGGTTATGCATAACGTTAAATTGCTGTAGTTTGTACCTGTCCTGCCTAATGTATTTATGATTGTTAACCCATATCCGCTCCCAGTCTCTACTATCCATTTCCATCTCTAGTTTCTCTCTCCAGTATGGGCTAACTTTAGAGGGTAGGCCAATGTCTATCCTCTGTAGTTCACTATAAATTCTCGAGACAGAATGGGGTTGGTCTGCAACCTTGAGCAGCCAAGACAGTTCAATTCTGTTTTCCTCCCTGGTTGTCACCCTGCGTAGATGGGCTTTGATTGAATCACAGACCTGCCGGAATTTAAAATAGTATCCTTTTAGGTTTGGGAATTGAATACATGCTTGCTCATACGATAATAGTTTCCCTTGGGGCTCCTAGTCTCCCAATCGTAGCCCACTTATCTGCCTCCAAAATGTAGACGGAATAGGGACACGCTGTATTAAAAAGTGAATGTTATGTACCAGGGATTGTTCCGCTGAGTTCTGCCAATTCACCTTTAGCAACTTCTGGACTTGATGGAGAGCTTTTAAAGTCCACCCTATAGGCATATTTTTAAGTGGCTTAGGGAGGAGTTTTAGAGTGGTATAGGCAATTGAGTCTAAAGTTATTGAGTGTTTAAGCACCAGGTCATTCTCAATATTAACCCAGGGAGGTACATAAGAGTGCGAAACCGCTGTATCAGTCAGCTGTTTCCATAATACTATTTTACTAATATGTGAGGCAATATAGTATTTAAAAAAGGAAGGGAGTACAAGGCCTCCTGATTTCTTCGGCCCTGTGAGTTTCTGGTAAGCTCTCCTAACAGCCTTCCCCTTCCATAAAAATACATTGAGTATCTTTTGCAAATTCCCGAACCAGGTTTTGGGCAAGTATCACCCTAGCATATTTAGGGTATAGAAGATCCTTGGTAATACGTTCATTTTCACTGTTTCTATTCTGGCCCAAAGTGACAAGGGAAGTGAACTCCATCAGACCAAATCTTGCCTAATTATTTTAATAAGATTAATTAGGTTTTCTCTAATCATCGAACTTATCTCCCTGGTAACTTTAATGCCAAGATACATCAACATCTTAGGCTCCCATCTTAGCCCATATTCTTTTGCTAAGCTAGGGTGGCATTTGGTATTTAACGGGAAGAACTTGGTCTTGAAGATATTAAGTTTATAGTTCGAAACTTTGGAAAACTTTGCGATTTCATGCAGAATTATTGGTATACCGTTCTCTGGGTCCTCTAGATGTAAAAGCAAATCATCAGCATAGGCTGAGATTAAGTACCGCCCGTTCCCTATCTTTATCCCCTTAATATCTTGCGATGCAAGTAGTCTATAAATCAGGGGTTCCAGATATAGATTGAATAGGAGCAAGGAGAGGGGGGCAGCCCTGTTTTGTGCCACAGAATAAGGGGAAAGGATCCAATAGTATACCATTGCACCAAATCCGTGCCGTGGGCATTCAGTATAGTACTGGATCCAATGCAAGAAGCTATCAGATAACCCAAATTTAGCTAAAACAGCGAACAAGAAATCCCATGACACCCGGTCAAATGCCTTTTCGGCATCCAGTGCAAGTAGGACTACTGGGGTTTGTAGGTTCTGTGCATGTTCGACTAGATGGTGGAGTTTGCGTATATGGTCACTAGAGACCCTACCACTCATAAAACCTACTTGTACATCACTTATCAGCCTACTCATTAATGGGCTAAGTTGGTTGGCTAAAACTTTAGCCAGTATCTTAATATCAATGTTTAACAATGAAATTGGGAGGTAGCTGCCAGGGAGCACAGGATCACGCTCCGGATTTAGTATAAGGGTTATGAGGTCCTCCAGGAAACTCATTTACGAGTGACCCTCAATGAACCAGAAGTTATATACCTTGGTTGTTATTGGACAAATTACTTCTGCATATGACTTATATAGGTTAGTGGTAAGACCATCCGGCCCGGGGGACTTGTCTATGGCAAGTTGAGTAATCGCTTGTTTCACCTCCCACGCTTGTATAGGTGATCCCAACTGATTTGCCTCTAGATTTGTTATCTTGACCAGGGTAAATGAGTCTAAAAATTCTTGAATTTCCCTGGGTGTGGCTCTATTAGCCACCGGGATACAGTATATTTTCTGAAAATATTCTCTGAAAGTCGCAGCTATTTCTCTAGGGTTGTTAATTATATCATTTCCCCCGTTATTTTGTACAGCGGCTATAAATCTATTTGAATCTAGTTGTTTGAGTCTAAGGGCTAAAAGTTTACCCACTCTTTCCCCAGATTCCAGGTATCTGATTTTAGTTCTCCGGAGGGCCAGTTCTGCCTTCCGCATCATGATCGAAGAGTATTGAGTTTGTAATTGATGCAGACTAATCCAGTCTGCCTTGGTTGAATGGTGGGTGATATTATTTTCCCTGATCTGAATAGCTTTACTGATTTCACCTAACTGTGAACTAACTTTCTTGGCCCTAGTGGATGTGATTCTGATACACTCACCCCTTAACATACATTTCAGGGCTGCCCACATAATGTCAATGCTGGATACTGAGTTGAGATTTCTCTCAACAAAATGAGATATAAAATTCCTCAAATTCCCATAAGTAAAAGAATCCTGCAATAACTGATTATTAAATCTCCATATGAGGTCTCTCTTTATACTGGGATTGGGTGCAAATAAAATCGAGACTGGGGAGTGGTCTGATATGACCCTAGTATGTATCCTCGCATCTACAACAGAGGAGAATGCGTTATTACTAACTAGAAAGTAATCAATTCTAGAACAAGTTTTGTGCGGCATGGAAAAAAAGGTATATTGCCTAACTCCTATATTGTTCATCCTCCAAATGTCAGTGAGACCTAAGCTCTCCATCAGTTCCTTTAAAGCTCTCTGAGCTAGAGATAACCCTACTCGCTTATTATCGGTTCTATCAAGGAGCAATTGAGGAGTTATGTTCCAGTCACCCCCTTTTAACAATGTCGTGGAAACATAGATGTTTAGCAAATCCAAGATCTGCATAAAAAATTGTGGGGAATCCACATTAGGACCATAAATGGACCCAATAACTACTTTATCTGCTACCAGAGTCCCAACCAAGAAGAGATATCGGCCCTGCGCATCCCATATTTCCTTCTCTAGTTGAAAAGGTGTCTTTTTGTGAAATAAAATTGCGACACCCCCTTTGCTTGAGGATGCGCCGCACCATATGCCTGACCCACCCAGTATCTCGTAAAAAGCCTGATGTCTTCTCTGTGTAAATGTGTTTCCTGCAAGCAGGCGACCTCACAATTTAACGCAGAGAGGTGTTTCAGCACAATTTGCCTTTTGCATCTGTCCCGAGCTCCTTTGATATTCCAACTAACAAGATTAATACCCTTCAATGCTATTCTCTACCTTTTGGTAATAAAGTACTCTGATATCTTTCACTCATACGTATTCAAGCTTGTTGACAGAAGAAACCTTATTTCTCCCTAATCGAACATGTAGATGCTGCCCCTCCCACCTCCCAACCCTCCAAAACCCCTCTAACCACCCAAAATTCCAACTAGTACCCCCAGTTCTAACAACTGCACTATCTAACCACTTCATCATGTGATGTAACATCCAACCCAGACGGACGCCAACCCACTTCCCAGCCCAGCTCTATTTCCTATCATTTTCTTTTATCCTAGACATATAATCCCTCGTCCAATAACAATATCATAACTGATCCTATTTTCCTGAGAGCTTTCCCTCGTCCCAAGTTGATCCCAAAAGCAAGAGAATATCATAAAATATTCAAAGATTAGACCTGAAACAAACAGAAATACCAGCTCTCCCAGCCTATTTCACTGACCCCCATTCCATGTAACTCGCACCCTAGGTATAAAAAGAAAAGTCCATTCATTGGTCCATGTCTCCCTCTAGTGGGAGAAGAGTGAAGTACCTCAACTTATAGAAAGAAAGAAAAAAGAGGGGGTAGGGGGCTCTAATAAACAAACAGTTTACATCATATCTGAGCTGTGAGATACTTCAGACTGACACTTTCACACTCCACGAAGTCTGCATTAGCCCCAACAACAGAACCGAACTGTTCCTTTTAACCAGTAAGGACCGCACCGTTGGAGATAGATGCCAGCTGACCATGTAATCATGAGTCGCTTCCTTCACCGTAAACAAAGTCAAGCCGCAATGCTTCCAGAATCAAGTAGGTCGAATTTACCTCATACTTGGAATCCTGAACTCCGGTCCCTTTCCGTACAGAGCTGCCTTTAATAAGTATTACCAGAACGCTGAACGGACGAACTTGTGCAGCTCTCTCGACTCAGTGAAACCTGTCAAAAGTTATTACTGTCGCACATTCGCTAGCAGGAAGCTCCCCACTTATAAACAAAGGGTATGCTCATCTTAAGGCGATCACCTTCTGGGATACATTTTTGAGTAAATCAAGAAAAGCTGAATGTTTCATAATAAATCTGATCTAGTATCCGATTGCGCAGTAGTTAGGGATCGCACTGTCACTCCATGGCAAGTGAGACAAGGATCACACTGCAATTAAGGCTTTGCGTCTCCGGGTGTTAAGATTAAACATTAGCTTGCACTAACCAGTGTTGTGCACTTCCAAAAGTTGGGTACCCTTCGTATCCCTCCAATTGTGAATTTTCAGACGCTGATCGGTGAAGTACTGGGCCAATCCCTTAAGCAGAATTTACTTGTCACCTGATTTTATGAGGTGAGAAAGCTTGAGTGCATTTACATCGGCAGGGATGATGATCCCACTAAGTTATTAGTAAGCCTTTAGAGTTGTCATAAAGGTATCAGTTCAGTCAGAAGCCTATTTCACTGACCCCCATTCCATATAATTTGCACCCTTGGTGTAGAAAGCCAAGTCCATTGATTGGTCCATGTCTCCCTCTTATGGGGAGAAGAGTGAAGTACCTCAAATTATAGAAGAATAAAGGTAGGGGGCTCTAATAGAACAAACAATTTACATCATGTCTGAGCTGTGAGATCCAAATTCAAGCAGGTCAAGTTTATCTCACACTTGGAACCCTGAACTCCGGTCCCTTTCACTACAGTGCCACCTTTAATAAATATTGCCAGAATGCTGAATGGACAGGACTTGTGCAGCTCTCCCAATTCCGTGAAACCTGTCAAAAGTTACTACTGTCACCATGTTTGCTAGCAGGAAGCTCCCCACTTACAGGCAAAGGGTATGCTCATCTTGAAGGCAATCACCTTCTGGAATGCATTTTTGAGTAATCAAGAAAGCTGAATGTTTCATAATAACTCTGATCTGGTATCCTAATGTGCAGTAGTTAGGGACCGCACTGTCACTCTGCGGCAAATGAGACAAGGACCACACTGCAGTTAAGGCTTTGCATCTCCGGGTGCTTAGATTAAACATAGCTAGCACTGACCAGTGTTGTGCACTTTCAGAAGTTGGGTACCGTTTCGTCTCCCTCTAACTGTGGATTTTCAGACCCTGATCAAAGAAGTACTGAGGCAATCCCTTAAGCAGAAATTACTTGCCACCTGATTTTATGAGGTGAGAAAGCTTGAGTGCATTTACATCAGCAGGGACGGTGATCCCACTAAGTTATTAGTAAGTCTTTAGAGTTGTCATAAAGGCGTCAGTTCAGTTGGAAGCAAAAGGAAATATAATCATGCTGAAAGAGCAGGGAGTAGTCATATTCTCCGTGTCTAAAGCCATTATTATCATCAGACTGTTCAATTTATTTGCTCTGCCTTGTCACTCACACCAGCCCATTACTTAAATAGCTCTGGTATTGCTTTTTTAAGCTCCTGCTGCGTAACCTCTGCACTTTCATAAGAGTGCCACTGATCTTTAATCTTAACTTGGAGTATAGCTGGGTATTTTACCCTATATTGTGTTCCTGCAGCAATCAGTTTAGAAATGGTGGGATGTAGCTCTTGTTGCTTAAGACGCACCGACTGAGGCAGATCATGAGTTATCCTGATCCTCTTACCCTCCCAAGAAACTTCCTGCAGAGCTCTAATCTTGCCCAAGATATGCTGTTTATCCAAGTAGTTTCACAATCTACAAATTATCGGCCGTGGCTGAGCTCCGGGGGGTGGGGCAGAGGAATCTGTGTGCTGGCTCAATGATATAGTATTCATTATTTGGAGATGGGCCAGCGACCTTTTCAAGAAGTTTTTGAACAAACTGGACAGGTATTACTCCCTCTTCCTTCTCCGTAATCCCGATTATAATCAAATTATTTCTTCTGCTTCTCCCTTCCAAATCTTCAAGTTTATCTTCAATTTTTTTATTCGTTTGTTGAGAGAGACACGCTTGAGATCTTGCTTGTCCAGTTTCATTTCGACAGATTTTATTTTGATCTCGTTGTCTCCCACTCTAGTGTCGAGGGATTCCAGTGCTGATTTAAAACAATGAATTTCAGTCGAAATTTCATCTATAGATGCTTGCATTGGGGCGATTATTTCCAGGAAGCACTCTTCTGTCAAAGCTGAGGGCCCCGAGGTAGATTTATTGGAACCCTGCCGAGGACAGTTTGTGGCCTGTTCTTTCTCTGGGGAAGGAGGTGGCATATGCTTGGCTGGTTGTTTCTTCACGAAGGCTTCCATTTTAGAAAAAATCCCCAGGTTAAGTAGCTTCTCCGATGTTTGTTAGACGCTTTTCAGGCAAAAGTCCCACAAATTTATATCTGACAAGGGCTGTATACTGGGTTAAGAACAGAGCTGAGTGTAAGGGCTGTTTTCCCTAGGCTGCCATCACGTGACTCCCAAGATACCATCTTAAGGAACCTAAATTCTGTCCCCTCGGTGGATATGGTGCGGGCTGCTTTAAAATCTACCTGGAGGGGAGAGTTCATTCAGGTCGCCACAGTTACAAAGAAGAAAAAAACATATGATATCAATCAGTGTTTAAACAGGATTAGGATCCTTGAAACTAAGGGTCTAGATAAACTCTCTACGGCTGACAAACAGGC
This sequence comes from Neoceratodus forsteri, assembly GCA_016271365.2. Classification (NCBI taxonomy): domain Eukaryota; kingdom Metazoa; phylum Chordata; order Ceratodontiformes; family Ceratodontidae; genus Neoceratodus; species Neoceratodus forsteri. Next base: position 80,320,059 of record CM028137.1, read on the forward strand.
GTTCATCCACTTAAGGGCACAATACTCAAATTCACTTCTAGAAAAAGTGGAAAAAGCAGCATCCCTTATTAAAGCTACCTACATTGACCAGGGCAGTAAAGTCGAGAAATTACTTGCCTGGCAACTAAAACAACTCTCAGCAGCAAAATAGATCACTGCCATCAAACATCCCCAAACAGGGGCTTTACTTTCAAACCCTAAAGAGATATTAGTCTCCTTCAGGGAATTTTATCAATCTTTGTACTCCTCTAATCTCTTATCACCTGCACAACTTCAAGCAATGCACAATTTCTTACAACGAACAAACCTCCCTTGCCTTTCTCTGGAACACCAATCCTCCCTAACAGAACCAATAACTGCAGGGGAGATTTCACTAACTATTGACTCCTTAAAACCTGATAAGTTGCCAGGCCTGGATGGATTTTCTGGATTGTTTTATAGGACCTTTAAAGACCAAACCCCTCCCACTGCTACTCCAACTGTTTAACTCCTGGGAGTCATCAACTGTAACAGATCTGTCTCTATTTGAGGCCAGAACTATTCTTCTCCCCAAGCCTGGGAAAGATCCCACTAGAATAGGTACCTACCAGGCTATAGCTTTAGTAAATGTAGATGTTAAAATCTATGCTAAAATATTAGCAACTACTTGAGCTAAAGTCTGGATGGGTCTGTTGGAGACCAAACAAGCAGGGTTTGTAGCTGGCAGATCATCGGCTGACCAATTTTGTAAACTTAACCACATTATTTCTGCATCCATAGACCCTAATTGTGAAGCAATATTGGTGTCCCTGGATGCAGAAAAAGCATTTGATTGAGTAGCCAAGCCTTACTAATTCTTGGCCCTTTCAAAGTGTGACATTCCAGAAACCTTCATCAACTGTATCCATACTCTTTATCAATGGCCCTCAGAGTGGCTGAAGTGTAATAACCATATATCAGCCCTTTCCCACTATGTAGTGGCACCAGGCAAGGTTGCCCCTCTCCCTTTATTTATTTAATCTGTATATTGAACCCTTAGCTAAAGTGCTCAGCCTGGAGCAAGGGATAAAAGGTACCCGAGCAGGGAATTCAGAATTCAAACTGTCCCTCTTGGCCAATGATTTACTTCTCCATCTATCATCTGGCAACCTTTCTCTCCCTTTGGCTCTCCAAGATATCACCCAATTTAATGATTTCTCAGGATACAAACTCAATAGAAATAAAACTACAGTCTATCCCCTTTCAGTGATGGTGAAAAAAGACCAAGTTGCTGACCTGGGGTTGCAATGGGAATCTTCGGCCATACTTTACCTAGTCATTAAAGTGACCAAGGAGGTAGAAAAGCTCAGAGAACTGAATTTAGACCCCCTTTTGAAGGCAACCAAAGAGGACCTGGTGAAGTGAAAAAAAAACTGCCACTATCTTTCTGGGGAAGAGTCAATGTTCTAAAAATGGTTATTCTGCCTAAGTTTTTCTACCCCTAAACAATCTCAATATGCACCTGCCGACAACCTTTTTTTGTCGCTCCAAAAAATTTATTCTGACTTCATCTGGAATGGGAAACCCCCACATAGGGTATACTGGAAACTCACCCACCCTAGGGCCTTAGGTAGACTACAACTTCCAGATTTCTACTTTCATTATTTATCTATTCACGCCAGCAGGTTTTTGCATTGGGTATCCCCCAGTGCTGATCCATCCTTGGATTTGGACAGATTGCAATTAGACCTTGGAAAGGCAAAGCAACAAAGCATTTCCCTATCAGCAGTGCCATATAGCCCATGGTAAGAGGTCCCAGCAGAGGAACTGGACTCTCCAATTGACTGCAAAATAAAAACATTCCAGCTGCTTTGTGCTGTAACTCAACCCCAGATCAGGAAATACATCACTCAACCCCTGTCTAATAATCCTAATTTGAAAATAGCCAATATTACCATCAACCTTAAGAACAGGTGGCCTCATCCAGAACCGAGATTAAAGGATCTAATTCAGAGGAACTCACTTTTTTCAGTACCTGGCTTGCTAACAAAATTTAGCATTTCCTCCCACCACATATTCCAACTCACCCAGATCTGTCATTGTGTTGAAGGTTTCCTTGGCAAACCCCCTTGGAGTGGGAAAGCTGGATCCTTCCTAGCTTCTCTCTCAAATTTAATATAAGGGCAAAAAAACTATTTCCAAACTATACCATGCAATTATTAGCCGGCCCTGGACTAACCCTTCTCCTGTAGCCTTTTATTGTAAACATAATCTCTAAACACCGCCCAGATAAATCATGGGGAAACATTTGGACTGATGTTTTTACCTTAATTAAACAAGACCGTCTGAGGAGTATTCAATTTAACATACTCCACAACAAGTATTATACGCCTAACAAATTATATAGAATGGGCAGAGTATCCTCCCCCAATTTTAATGATTGTGTATTAGATGCTGGCACATTGTACCACAAGTTATGGTCATGTCCCAAGATTTGCAAATTCTGGGAGATGGTTATAATACGTATATCATCCTATCTAAATTTATCTCCTTATTTTTCAGGGGATACCTGCCTTTTAGGACTTTATTCCTCCATTCCCACATTTCCCCAAAAGACAAGATTTGCTATGGTTTCCATGGTTACTAACCAGTTAATCCTCAGACACTGGAAAGATGAGTGAGAACCATCCTTTGGTGAATGGTGGGCTGAATTCCTTACTTCATAAATACAGAGCAGTGTGTGGCTAGGGCCACTCATTCCTAGAAAAGATTCTAGAAATTCTTGGGGCCCCTTTTTCTATTCTTAAGGGTAAATTTGACTACTGATTTCACTCTCGTCCATCCCCCCCTTCCCCTTTTGGCTTCTGCCAAGGTTAGAACAAATTGTTATGGGAGCTTTGTGTGATGGGTTCCATGATAAAGTTTAACATTTAGGGACTGTGCTGGCCTTAGGGTTAGGGAGGCAGGAGGGCTTTCTTTTGGGGGGGGGGAGTTATATTTTCCTTCCTTTTTTTCCCTTTATCTTACATCAAAGATTATGATACAGTATGTGGCCAATGTTACCTGTCCGTCTTATATGTTCAGTTTTCTGGTTTGTATTGCAAAAAAATTCAAACTGAAAAATAAACTTAATTGCAAAAATATTGTCTTGCACTGTATTAAGTGATTGCTTACTGTTTAAATGGCTTGCACTGTACTATATGTTTGCTCACTGTTTAAATGGCTTGCACTGTATTAGTTACTTGCTCACTGTTTAAATGGCTTGCACTGTATTAGGTGATTGCTCACTGTTTAATGGCTTGCACTGTATTAGGTGACTGCTCACTGTTAAACTGGTTTGCACTGTATAAGGTTATTGCTCACTATTTAAATGGTTTGCACTGTATTAGATGAGTGCTCACTGTTTAAATGGCTTGCACCACATTAAGTAACTGCTCACAGTTTAATGGCTTGCACAGTATTAGGTGACTGCTCACTGTCTAAATGGATTTCACAGTATTAGGTGATTGCTCACTGTTTAAAGGCTCCCACTGTACTACGTGATTGCTCTCTGTTTAACTGGCTTGCACTATGTTAGGTGATTGTTCACTGTTTAAATGGCTTGCACTATACTATATGTTTACTCACTGTTTAAATGGCTTGCACTGTATTAGGTGATTGCTCACTGTTTAATGACTTGCATTGTATTAGGTGACTGCTCACTGTTAAACTGGCTGGCACTGTATAAGGTGATTGCTCACTGTTTAAATGGCTTGCACTGTATTAGGTGATTGCTCACTGTTTGAGTTGCACTGTATTAGGTGACTGCTCACTGTTTGCTGAGTTGCATTGTATTAGGTGACTGCTCACTGTTTCATTGCTTGCACTTTATTAGGTGACTGCACAGTGTTTAAGTGGATCACACTGCACTCAGTGATTGCTCCTTGTTTAAATGGTTTTTACTGTATTAGGTGATTGCTTACTGTTTTAATCACATGTACAGTATTAGGTGACTGTACACTGTTTAAATGTCTTGCACTGTATTCGGTGATTGCTCACTGTTTAAATGTCTTCCACCGCATTATGTGATTGCTCACTGTTTACGCGGCTTGCACTGTATTAAGTCATTGCTCACTGCTTAAATGGCTTGTGCTGTATTAGGTGATTGCTCACTGTTTAAATGATTTCCACTACATTAGGTGATTGCTCACTATTTTTTTTTATCATTTAAGATACTTTATTGAGTTTCACAGCAACACACAACATGAATAGATACCAGATTGAATTGAAGAGACATTACATATAGATGATGCAGTATACATAGACACCCATCCTCTATCAAACCTTGTTAGGATAAGTTTAGTGCTTTGCTCCCCCCATCCCCTATCAATTATCCCACCCACAATTACCCTGTGCCAACAAGCAGTGAATATTTCTCCACATCAAAATGGTATATATAATTTAGAGAATAAATCTGAGATATTTTAAGGTTTCCATACTGCCAGGAGGGCTTCCAAAGGACCCCATCTGTCCATGTAAGCCTGATTTCTATTGGCTAACCTGGCAATATGCTTTTCAAGCTGTAAAGCTAATAGCTCTTCTCTATGCCATTTTATCACTGGTGGTACGAATTCATGTCTCCAGTGTCTCATTATAATTAATTTGGCTACTGCTGAAATGAGAGCCATGTGAGCCTTTCTAATCTTAATGGTACCTGGTGGAAAATCATTAAGGAGACATATGTTGGGTGAAAATAAAGTTTGTAACCAAAGTAATGGGTCTATTGTGTTGTGTATATTATTCCAAAATGTTGAGACTTTGGGACAGAAGTATAACATATGAAGAAGGTCACCCGGGGATCCTTTACATCATTAACACTGGGGAGTTGAAAGCCCACCCATTTTGTAAAGTCTGTCAGGTGAAAAATATAAATTGTGCTCAACATTATATTGCACCAGTCTGAGTCTGTCCTGTTTGATGAATTTATGCATATTGTACCACATGCAACCCCAGACTGATGCTTCAGCAGGTAAAGATAACTTATCCACCCAATAATAACAGATACCTTTAGGTAAACCTTTATCAAGGGTTTGCAATTTCGTGTATACCATGGATATTGCATGGGGTTGGTTTGCCTCGAGTAGTAGAAGCTGCAAATCAAAGTCAGGGGTAAGTATTTGAGGGATCTGACCTAAAAATTACAAGATAACTCACCAGATTTGCCAGTATTTAAAGGGATTTATATCCTGTATATTAAAGTTTTGACAGAATTGTAAAAAAAGGGATAACTTTGCCACCAGGTGCTAGATCATTTAGTTTAAGATTTTGCAAAGGGGCCCAGAAGAGTGATGAAATTGGCATTTGTGCAGTTTGGAGATTTGGGTTATTAATTAATGGTTGCTGCAGTGATTTGTACCAATCGAGATTCCAGTAGTTTTGCAACTGGAATAACACCTTAAGGGACCAACCTACAGGAGTACTTCTAAAGGTCTTAGGAATCTTACAAAGGGGTGAATACGTTAGTGCATGCAAACTGCATTGTTTGTTTTCTGTCAAAAAATCGTTCAATATCCAACCAGAGGCATTTGGGAGAACTGACCTGCCTTTGGTCATGCAGTAAAATCCAGTGTACTAATTTAGTTATATGTGTGGCACAGTAGTATGTAAAGAAGGAGGGAAGCGATAGACCACCTTGTAATTTCAGAGCAGTTAGCTTAAAATATGCTCACCGGGTTTTCTTTCCCTTCCAGAGGTATTGGTTAGCTACGGCTTGTAAATCATTAAACCAACGCTTTGGAAGGAAAACACCTAGCATATTTAGTGGATAGAGAATGCATGGCAACACATTCATTTTAATGGTAGCTATTCTACCCCAAAGTGAGATTGGTAGGGTGCCCCATCCTGCTAGGTCAGTCTTAATAATCCCCATTAGCTCAATGAGATTTCCTTTTATTGTTGATGGTATTTCTCTAAAAATCTTTAGGCCTAAATATGTAAGGGACTTAGATTCCCAAACCAAATCAGTTCCCTCAATATCAGACGGTAAAGCATTCTTATTCATTGGAAAGACTTTTGTCTTAGAGAGGTTAAGTTTATAAAAGGATACTTTGGAGAAAAGGTAAATATCTCTAAGTAAGACCCATACCCCAGTAGCTGGATTTTCCAGGTGCAATAGTAAATCATCTATGTAAGCAGAAATAATGTGGTGATCAGGACTAATTTGTATACCATTGAGTACAGGAGAAGCAATTACTTTCCAAATGAATGGTTCAAGGTATAAATTAAAAAGTAAAGGGGAGAGGGGGCAGCCCTGTCTGGTACCAAAGTGAAGAGAAAGAGACCAGATAATAGACCATTGCACAAGACACGGGCAGTAGGGGCATTATAAAGGAGTTGTACCCAGTAAATAAAATTGAAAGGAAAGCCAAATCTGTCCAGCACTAAAAATAAAAAGTCCTATGAAACCCAGTCTAATGCCTTTTTGGCATCTAATGAAATTAAAACAGCAGAAATATCTGAGTGGTTGATAAAAGAGAGGAGGTGCAACAAGTGACAAATATGATCACTGGAACATCTACCCACCATAAAGCCAATTTGTTCAGGGCCAATTAAGGTATTCATAAGGGGAGCTAATCTATTAGCGAGTACTTTGGCAAGTATCTTAATATCATAGTTTAAGAGTGAAATGGGACGATAGTTTTCTGGATGAAGGGGATTTTTATCAGATTTAGGAATTAGTGTAATAATAGCTTCTTGGAAGTATTGCTCAGAAAATCCATTCAAAAACCAGTAATTGTAAACTTCTGTCAAAAAAGGCCAAATCTTAACACAAGCTTTAAACAAATTATTCGTAAGGCCATAGGGGCCTGGGGATTTATCCAGGGGAAGTTGGGTGATCACTTTTTCAACTTCCATCATTTGGACGGGTGAACCAAGGAGGGATGTCAGACTGGGAGTAAGTTGCAGGAGATCAATTCCATCTAGGCAATCAAGTATGTCCCTGTGAGTGGCCTTGTCAGGATCAGGTTCCACATATAACTTATGGAAATATGGCTGAAAAAATAGCAGATATTTGTTGGGGATGTGTAACTATGGGATCCTGATCAGTGAGTTGCAGGCTCGGTATGCAGCGATTCATTTCTGCTTGCTTGATTTTGATAGCTAACAGTTTGTCTGCCCTTTCACCAGACTCTAGGTATTTAAGTTTAGTTCTATGTATTGCTAATTCCACCTTCTGAAACATAAGCTTATAAAATTGGGCATTTAAGATATGTAATTTGGTCCAGTCTTCCTCAAGGGAATGGCGGCTGATGTTTCTTTCCATGGCTTTAATGTCCCTCAACAGACCTTAGGCTTTGGCTTTAAATCATCGGGCCCTAGTAGAAGCAAAGCGAATGCATTCACAACACAGAGCACTTTTAAGCATTGCCCGTGTCATGTCTATCCTGGCAATTGAGTCTTTATTGGATATAAGAAATTGGGAGACAAATTCTTTAATGTGCAATAGGGTAGTTGGGGATTTAAGTAACTTATTATTAAAGTGCCAAAGTGAGCCTCTTCATATACCAGGACCTGAGATATAGGAAATTGAGACAGGTGAGTGATCTGAGATCACTCTGGCTTGAATTTGGCTATCAATTATACCTGGGAGCAAAAAGGAACTGATCAAAAAATAATCAAGCCTAGAGCAGGTACGGCGAGGCACGGAGAAAAAAGTGTAAGATTTTTCAGTCAGATGTAATATTCTCCACACATCAACCAGTCCCGCACCATCATAAGGTCTCTAAGAGCCCTTTGGGCTGGAGAAGGACCTATTTTTTTTGCATCAGATCGGTCTAAATGGGTATGGGATGTTAAGTTCCAGTCTCCTCCCAGAAATATGGAATCATGCAAAACAGGGGTAATCAAGTTAAGAAGTTGTGAAAAAAAAGGGGTGAGTCTGTGTTGAGGCCATAAACAGACCCTATCAGGAGCGATTGGGATTGTAATGTACCCTGCAAAAGCATGTATCGACCTCTTGGGTCCCAGATTTCCTGGGTCAACTTAAAGGGGATTGCTTGGCAATGAGTATGGCTACTCCCCTCGGTTGGTGGAGATACCAGCTCCATAGGCTTGTCCTACCCAATTTCTACACAGAAGGAATTTGTCTTCCCTCTATAGATGTGTCTCTTGTAGGCACACAATGCCAGCATGTAATTGGAATAAGTGCCTTAGAATCATTTGTCGCTCACATCTGTCTCTAGTGCTTCGGACATTCCAAGTCATAATATTGTAAGGGTCCCCATTATAGCATTTCAAGTTGGAATATCAGCATGCTGAAACATTTTAGGAGGTTCAAATCTAGGTACATAGCAGTTAAATCACTGCAGTTAAGAAAAAAAAGTTTGGCACAAACCCACCCCCCTTCGCTTCTACCCTTAAATTTCCCATGAAACTATAAAACCCAGATTCAACTTCAATCACTTATAACAACACCTAAATGTTACCCACAGTTCTACCAACTGTACTCACTTAATATACTGCCAGGCGATGTTAATTTGCACCCCAGCGATACAACATTATCCCGCCCTCCCGAACCTCCACATCCCCTCCCTTAAACATCTATCTAAAAAGTTATATCATAACATTCCATAATTGTAAGACTTATATAATTACCAGAGAGGTAGACAACCTTTATTAGTGTAAATAATAGTTAGGACATTCCTGCAAGGTGTAAACGTGCCACTCGTTTTGTGAGGGCCACCCTATAAAATTAAGTAATAGACTATTGTCAGTAAAAATAAAGTACACCAATATAGGTCTGTGAAAAAAAAAGAAAATCATGAAAATTAGACCTTGCTAATGCTTAAGGTTCACCACATTAGCATACATGGAAAAACAAAATTAAAATGTAAAGTCAGGAAATGTATCCATGATGTTGTAAATTAGGCCTGCTGAAGTATGCAATCAAGAGCCCCACCATTGTGGGGAGACCAACAGACAATCTGCAGGCTAGTCACTCCCTCTATTCAGCAGGATGCAATCAAGGGCCTAATGAGTACTGGACCTAATAACTGTTTGCATAGCCAAGGATCCTTGGTTCCCGCTGGTCACTGTATATAGTGAAACTCTCCGGTGCAGTATCCGGATCTAAGCAGCTGACAAACTAGTACGCCAAGACAAAATCATTCATTGCCATTTTCAAGACCCAGTCATTTAAACAGGTCAGAAAGTAACTTCTTAAGTTCAAGCTGTGCATGTTCCAGCATGTCAAAAGTATACCATTGATCCTGGAGTCTCACTTGTAGAATGGCTGGATATTGAACCCGAAACTGTTTCCCAGCCGCTATTAATTTCAACACTATGGGATGCAGTTCCTGTCTCTTCATTCTGACTGACTGCAGTAAGTCCTGAGAAACTCGAATTTTCTTGCCCTCCCACTGGACTTCTTGCAATGTTTTGATCTGAGCCAATATGTTCTGTTTATCAAGGATATTGAGCAGTTTAAAAATCAAGGGTCTGGGAGGCAACTCAGGGGGTGGCATCAGGCATAATGCTCTGTGGGCTTTCTCTATGATGTATGTTGTGCCATTAGGTGAAGGTTCCACTATTTTTTCACATAGCTTCTGTAGGAATAAAATTGGAGAGTTACCCTCTTCCCTTTCAGGCATCCCAATAACCAGAAGGTTATTTCGGTGGCTTCTGCTCTTAAGGTCCTCCAGTTTCTCCTCAATTCTTTTAAGTCTCTTTGTCAAACTGCTACATTCCAATTTGGCTTTGTCTTGCCTCTTTTTCAAAGAGGTTATATGAGCCTCTGAATCCGAGGCTAGTAATGCCAGGGAATCCATCGAGGTATGCACCTGATGCAGCTTGTCAGATATGGCTGCAATGGAACTCTGGAGGGGCTGCATTGTCTCCAGAAAACGTTCCTCAGTAAGCGCTGATGTCACCGCAGAAGAATTACCGCTAGCGGCCAGTTGCTGTTTAGGCCGTTTTGTGGTCTTGTCTTTCTCCGGCGTAGGGGAAGGAGAGTGGCACAGCAGCACCTTGTGCATGTATACCTCCATATTTTTAAAAATTGTATTTGTCCCTCTGGTTGCTGGAGTATTACCACATTCTTTTCCTGCTGTAAAATGAAATAAGAAGGCTGGTTTGCAGTGGAAAATCATGGGAAGGATGCGGAGTGGTGAGAACTAGCAGTTGCTCATTAGACTGCCATCACATGACCTCTCGATTGCTCACTATTTAATTGGCTTGCACTGGGCCTCAGTGGAGAAAAAAATGAAGCTCACAGAGGTTAATGACTGGCTCAGGAAGTGGGGTGAAGAGAGTGGGTTGGTGGTGTTAGGGAACTGGAAAGGAGCTTGGGAGGATAAGGGACTGTATGCCAAGGACAGGCTTCATCTTTCCCTGTTAGGGAAGGAAGTCCTTAAACAGGGGGTGGCTGACTACATTCAAGAAAGGTGGGGTTTAAACTTGTGAGGGGGAGAAGGGATAAGGGAGGGGCTGACCAGAAGCCCTCTCCTCCAGATGAGGGGAGTAGTCTTCAAACCGAAGGGGGGAACAGACTGGGGGAGGAGGTTTCAGGAGGAGCAGAAGGAGGGTGGAAGTATAAGGAACCTGGGTGGGGTTCGACAAAGGGGATCAGGGATAAGAGGTGGGGGGTGGTGTTAGTAAATGCCAGGAGCTTGGGAAACAAGTTGCCAGAGTTCCAGGCTATGCTGTTCGAGGGGAAGGTGGATGTGGCGGCGGTCACGGAAACATGGGCCAACAAAAATCATGACTGGAACCTAAACGTGCAGAGGTACACTATGCTTAGGAAGGATAGAAAGGAGGGCAGAGGGGGTGGAGTGGCTATGTTCATTAGAGATGACATAGAAATTGCTAGGGTAGAAGAGGCAGAGGGAAATGTGGAGGCCTTATGGGTCACCTTACTAATCCCAGCAGGAGGTAAGGTCAAGCTGGGTGTAGTATATAGGCCCCCCCAGGATGGGTGATGTTCTGGAGGATGGTTTGCTGGACAAGATCATTGCCCAGTGTGGACCAAAAGGAGAAGGAGTGGTGTTGATGGGGGACCTTTATATGCCAGGTACAAACGGGGGAACCATGTCCTCTAAGGTGGTCAAGGAGGAGAGGCTGCTGGACGGCTTCCAGGATGTGTTTTTAACACAGCATGTGATGGAGCCCACAAGGGAGGGACATGTCCTGGACGTGGTTCTGGCAGATGGGGATCTGGTAAGGGACCTGGTTGTAGAGGGTCCCCTGACTGGGAGCGAACACAATACTGTCTGGTTTCAAATACGCATGGGGGAGTGAGGGGAGATCTAGGACACTGGCAGTGGACTTCAGGGGGGCAGACTTTGTGGGCATGGAAAATATTCTCAAGGATCACTTGAAGGGGATTACATCAATGACAAATGTGGAAAAGAGATGGGAGGTCATAAGACGGGGGACTTCATGAGGCAGTCAGGACCTGCACTAAGGTGAAACGTAGGGGAGCAAGGTCACATAAACCACGCTGGTGGTCCAGTGAGGTTCAGGTAGTGGTCAGAGAAACTAAGTCAGCCTGCAAAAAATATAAAACAACAAGAGGGGATAGGGATAAGGAAATGTACCATCTTGCATCTAGAAAAGTCACCCGGATGGTGAGGGGGGCAAAGTCCAGTAAGGAACAGAGGCTGGCACAGAGGATACATGGAGGGGAAAAGGGGTTCTTCCGGTACATTGGGGAGCAGAGAAAAACTAACGGCCATCTCAGCAGATTGAGATCAGAAGAAGGATGGGTGGAAGAGGCGAGGGACCAGTCATAGGTATTAAATGAGTACTTCGCCTCTGTGTTCACTAGGGAGGGGGATGGGATATCTACAAAGCAAGGCACGGTGGGGATAGAAGCGGCAGTGAGTGGGATCAGGGGAACAACAGAAATGGAGCAAGAGGGAGGGAGAGGTACCCCAGGGGGGTCACATCAGGATAAGGATAAAAAGGTCAGTAAGGTGGAGGGGATGGAAGATGCTATCTCCACCGAAAGGGTGTGGTTAGCCCTCAAGGCCCTAAAGAAAGACAAATCTCCTAGGCCGGATGGCATTCATCCAAGAGTACTATGGGAATTGGTGGACATACTGGCTGCACCTCTGGTGGAGCTCTTCAACAGGTCGCTTGAGACAGGGAGGGTACCTAGGGATTGGCGAGAGGCACATGTGGTACCAGTCCATAAAGGGGGGTCGAAGGCAGTACCAATTAACTATAGACCCATCAGTTTGACCTCTGTGGTAGGAACATTAATGGAGAGTATACTAAAGGAACGATTGGGGGTGTACTTGGAGGAGGTAGGAGGTCTGGATAGTCGGCAACATGGGTTTGTGCCAGGTAGATCTTGTCAAACCAATCTTGTGGAGTTCTACAAATGGGTAACATCAGAACTGGACCAGGGAAAGCCTGTGGATGTATTATTCATGGACTTCAGCAAGGCTTTTGACTCTGTCCCCCACAATGGTCTGGTGGAGAAACTGATGGGGTTAGGAGTAGGCCCTTTGATGGTTAGATGGATTGAAAACTGGCTAGCTGGACACACCCAGAGATTAGTGGTCAGTGGGGAGCTCTCAAACCCTAGAGATGTCAGTAGTGGGGTACCGCAAAGCTCGGTCCTGGGTCCGATCCTGTTTAATGCATACATATCGGACATCAGGGAGGTTATAGGGTGTGAAATGAATCTCTTCACTGATGACTCCAAGATGGGAGCAGTAGTTGGGGGGGAAGAGGGGAGGTTGGCCCTGCAAGGGGCCCTGGACACCCTGGAAAGCTGGGCTCACACATGGAAATTAAATGTCAATATCACCAAGTGCAAGGTGTTACATCTTGGGCTGGGAAACCCTAAACACAGGTACACCCTGGGAGGGGAGGCGCTGGAGGCCTCAATAGGGGAAAAAGACCTAGAGGTCATGGTGGATGCATGTATGAATTACTCTGATCAGTGCTGGAGAGCGGCTAGCAAGGCAAACAGGATGTTGGGATGCATCGGAAGGGGGATCACCTCTAGGAGCAGGGAAGTGATTATGCCACTGTACAATGGACTGGTTAGACCACACCTTGAGTACTTGTACAGTACTGGAGACCACACTTGAAGAGGGACATACAGCTCCTGGAGAGGGTACAGAGGAGGGCAACTAAGATGATAAGAGGACTAGAGGATTTGACGAATGAGAACAGACTTGAAGAGCTCTGCCTGTTTTCATTGAAGGAGAGGAGAGAGACAGGGGGGACATGATTGAGGTCTTCAAGTACCTCAAGGGAATAAATAGGGTAAACGTGGAGGGGATCTTTAGACTAAAGCAGGGAGGTATCACCAGAGGGCATGGTTTGAAGTTGGAAGGTGGAAGGGTGAGGGGAGAAAAGAGGAGGAGGTTTTTCAATGAGAGGTTGGTGGACCCTTGGAATGCACTGTCTGGTGAGCTGGTTCAGAGATCCACAGTGGAGAGCTTCAAGAGAGGGTGGGACAGACACAGAAAGTGGATGTATCAGATGATGGCCTGGCCCAGGGGGTTGGGAATGGATGATAAGGGTTTCTGGAACACAAGGGAGGGGGTCTCGGCACCCAACTAGGGATCTGAGGATTGAGCAGACTCGATAGACCATAAGGCTTAATCTGCTGGCAATTAATACGTTAGTATGCATTAGATGACTGCTCACTGTTTAATGGCTTGCATTGTATTAGGTGACTGCTCACTGTTTACATGGCTTACACTGTATTCGGTGATTGCTCACTGTTCATATGTCTTCCACCGTATTATGTAATTGCAACTGTTGAAATGGCTTGCACTGTGTTAAGTGATTGCTCACTGTTTAAATGTCTTGCACTGTATTATGTGATTGCTCAGTGTTTAAATGACTTGCACCACATTAGGTGATTGTTCTTTCTTTGAATGGCTTACACTCTATTAGGTGGCTGCTCACTGTTTAAATGGCTTACACTGTATTAAGTGATTGCTCACTTTTTAAATATCTTGTACTGTATTAGGTGGCTGCTCTATGTTTTAAATGGCATGCACTGTATTAGATGATTGCTCGTTGTTTAAATGGCTCACGCTGTATTAGGTGGCTGCTTGCTGTTTAAATGGCTTACACTATATTAAGTGACTGCTCACTGTTTAATGGCTTGCACTGCATTAGGTGACTGCTCACTGTTTAATGACTTGCACTGCATTAGGTGACTGCTCACTGTTTAATGGCTTGCACTGTATTAGGTGACTGCTCACTGTTTAAATGGTTTTCACAGTATTATGTGATTGCTCACTGTTTAAATGCCTTGTACTGTATTAGATTGCTCACTGTTTTTTTTTTAGTTTTTGTTGACCGGGTTAGTGCACTAGACAAATAGGCTTACCCTGTATTAGGTGATTGCTTACTGCTTAAATTGCTTGCACTGTATTAGGTGACTGCTCATTGTTTGCTGAGTTGCACTGTATTAGGTGATTGCTCACTGTTTGCTGAGTTGCACTGTATTTGTTGACTGCTCACTTTTTAATTGCTTGCACTTTTATTAGGTGACTGCACAGTGTTTAAACGGCTCAAACTGTAGTCAGTGATTACTCCCTGTTTAAATGGGTTTCACTGTGTTAGGTGATTGCTCACTGTTTTAATCATGTGCACTGTATTAGGTGACTGCACGCTTTTTAAATGGCTACCACCATATTATGCGATTTCTCACTATTTAAATGGCTTGCACTGTATAAGTTGATTGGTCACTGTTTAAATCACGTGCAGTGTATTGTGTGACTGCTTACTGTTTAAATGGCCTACACTGCATTAGGTGATTGATTACTATTTTAATGGCTTGCACTGTATTAGATGATTACTCACTGTTTCAATGGCTTGCACTGTATTAGATGACTGCTCACTATTTAAATGGCTTACACTGTATTCTGTGATTGCTCACTGTTTAAATTGCTCCCACCATATTATGTGATTACTCACTGTTTAAATGGCTTGCACTGTGTTAAGTGCTTGCTGACTGTTTAAATGGCTTGCACCACATTAGGCGTTTGCTTTCTGTTTAAATGGCTCACACTGTATTAGGTGGCTGCTCACTGTTTAAATGGCTTGCACTGTATTAGGTGATTGTTCACTGTTTAAATGGCTTGCACTGTATAAGGTGATTGCTCACTGTTTAAATAGCTTGCACTGTATTAGGTGGCTGCTTAATGTTTAAATGTCTTGCACTGTATTAGTTGGCTGCTCATTGTTTAAATGGCTTACACACTATTAGATGGCTGCTCTCTGTTTAAGCAGGCTGGCACTGTATTAGGTGATTGATCATTGTTTCAGTGGCTTACACTGTATTAGGTGATTGCTCACTGTTTAAATGGCTTGCACAACCGGCCAGGTGGCACAGAGGATTGAGACACTGGACACCACACCTTGTGCCATGCCAGTTACCTGGGTTCAGGAGCGAGTCAGGGTCATTGGAGTTTGGCAGGTGGGAGGGAGAGGATTTGTGCAGGTTGGTGGTGGGCAGCTCTCCACCTCGGGAGGGAGTTCTTCAGCTCCTCGGAGCTTATCCACCCACTGGTGGAGGCCAGAGTGGTGGTGTCGCGCTGAGGAAGTATCGGCTCTAAGCTGAGGGAGGGCAGAAGAGACCTGGCACTGGAGCTGTGGTGTGCACGTGCATATCCCTGAGTATGTGCTACCGCTACCAAGGGGTTTCAGAAATAGAGTACTCACACCGGGAGGAAATGGAGAAAAAAATGGTGGTCACCCAGGATAAAGCTTCTGGGCCTGGCCATGAGGATCTGCCGGGGTGCACAATGGTGCCACAAGATCCCAAAAGACTCCAGGCTCAGGTAGGGTGGCAGACAATAGCGGTGACCTGCCGTAGGAGGATACAAAGTATTGTAAAAAAAATAAAATAAAATAAATGGCTTGCACTGCATTAGGTGATTGCTCAAAGTTTAAATGGCTTGCACTATATTAGTGATTGCTCACTGTTTAAAAGCTGTTGATGGCAATAAGAATGGTGGCTGTATGTGTCTAAGATGGAATGTGTGACACAGCGATCTTGTATCAATGTAGTCTGATACACTGGCTCGTACTTCTTTATGCCCCTTGGTAATAGTCTGATCTACCAAGGGGCCCTAACCAATCATCTTGCAGCTTTTCTCTTTGCCCTATGATGATGTTTATTCTCACTGTGCTGGTACCACAGGTCAGGAACCGTACCAGTAAGACAACATCTGCCCCAACACAAAAATAACCCCTTCTGGAAGGAAGTGTAAATTGCAGTGTAATTAGAACATCTTTATTTTACACATGTGCTTGCACAAATGGGTCAGTTTCCTTTAAGCACTATGCCCAGTGCGTTTTCCATTCAGTATGCATAACTGTGGGTTTGCAGCTTAGTTAACAAGTATTTGTCAATGCCAAACGTTGATTGCTTATATGTGCTGCTTAGGTATTTGGAAGTGAAAATACCATGCCTAAGAACTGTCATGTGCCCCTTCCCCCCCCAAGAGATCCACTGTGTCTTTCTGTTCAGTATTCACAGAAGAGGGGGAAGGGCAAGGACCACTACAGTACAGCAGTTGCAAAGGCGTGAAGAGGTGGACAATAGTCCATTCACAGGTAGAAGAATCCTGGAGAAGGTGAGTAAACTATAGGTGGACAAAGTGATGGGACTAGATGGCATACACCCAAGGATATGAAAAGAACTGTGAAGAGAAATAGCAGTACCTGTGGCAGCCATGTTCACTGAGTCATTCAACAGAGGGGTGGCACTAGAGAATTGGAGGAGGGCACATGTGGTCCCTATATAGAAATCCAGCAGTAGGGAGGAGGTGGGGAACTATAGGCTGGTCAGCCTCACTTCAGTAGTAGGGAAGATCATGGAGACATTGGTTAAAGAAAGGATAGTGGGGCATGTTGAAGACATCAGAGCCCAGGGCCATTGGCAATGTGGATTCACAGTGGGGAGGTCATGTCAGACAAATCTGGTTGAAGTCTTTGGGTGATAAAGGAAGTAAATCAGGGTGGAGCGGTGGAGAACTTTTCCTGTGATGTAAGCAAAGCATTTGGCACCGTCCCACATAGGAGGCTGATAAAGTTGCTGAGTAGGGTGGGCATGGGGGTAAGGGTGGTAAAGTGGGTTGGAAACTGGGTAAGAGAGAGGAAGCAGAGAGTGGTGGTAAATGGGGTGCATTCTGGGGAGAGGGGGTCACCAGTGGGGTGCTGCAGGGATTGGTCCTAGGACCAGTCCTGTTCAATGTCTTCATGAGTGCCATTGAAGAAGAGGTGAGGGGAAAGGTCTGCCTGTTTGCAGATGACACCAAGATCTGTAACACTGTGGATACCCCAGGGTGGGGGGAGAAAATGTGGAGGAACCTAGGGAAGGTTGAGAAATGGTCTGAGGACTGCAACTGAGCTTTACTTCAAAAAAGTGCAAAAGTATGGACCTGGGACACAGAAGCCCTGGGGAAAGGAACGAATGGGAGGGGGGAGTTGGTGACACTCACAAAGAAGGAAAGGGACCTGGGGGTTCTTATGTCAGATGACCTGAAAATGTCGAAGTGGTAAGGCAGCTGGGAGGGCCAGTGACATGCTGGGGAGAATAGGCAGAGGAATCACCAGCATAATGAGGGAGGTAGTGATGCCATGGTAAAAAACCATGGTCAGGCTTCACACGGAGTACTGTGTGCAGTTCTGGAGGTCGGACCTTCGTAAGGATATTAAAAGGCTGGAAATGGTCCAGAGAAGGGCGAATGAGAAGGTACAGAGCTTGCAACATGAGACTTATGAGGAGAAAGTAAGGGACCTCAGTATGTACTCACTGGAAGAGAGGAGGGAAAGAGGGGATATGATAGAAACATTCAAGTACCTCAAGGGTATAAATAGAAGTACTGAGAAGCAGGAGACAGTTGCTATAGGATATGTGCCAGCTTCTGTGTGATATTCTTTTGTTCTTATAAATCTGTAATCGCCAATATTTCAGTAACCACATGACCACACTGCCTTCTTTAGGCAATTTTATGCTGGTTGATGCCTTGTGTCAGATGGCAGACAGAGGGCTCACCAGATTGTGTTGCCATTTGAAAAACTTCATATAGTGTTCTTTTACTGGTAAGCATTTTGAAAAGGTGGTGAAGGTCTCACAATGGTTATGATTTTATCTCCTTATGTGTGTCCCCTTTGTTCCCCTCATCCCCACACCCCAACAGTCATCACTGGCAACAGCTTTAGCATTCTTCTTGCCAAGATGGTGGGTGAGAAACATAGAAACATACAAGTTGCCGGCACATAAGGACCGCTTGGGCCACCTAGTCTGCCCATTTCCCTACCTGATGGATAAGCTACAGATTCTAGTTAATCAACAGCTTACTTCTTCCTACCCCCAGTAGAATTGCCTTATATCTGTCTGTGAGCAGCTGCCTTCACAGACTGTGAAGTCTGATGTCTTTCAATGCCGCTTATTGGTCATCTTCCAACACAGGCGAGGTGCTGCCAGGCCAAAAGTAACTCAGGACAAGCAGGTTTCAAAGTGGGGAAGAAATCAAGTGAGCAAGAATCAAGTACACATTCAGATGTGGTGTCGATTTTAAGATTCACATACTGGTGTGGACACTGCAAATAGAACCCCAGCTCTTTAAGTAGCCTTATGAAGAGTAAAGGCTTCTCAAAGCAGTGGGGTTCTGTTTATTGCACTGTAAGTGGGCTGCACCTAATTCAATAATTTACTATACCTTACATGTGGATGTAAGGTAGGCCCAACTTTAAACACTGCACCTGAATTAACACATGATGCGATAGAAACATAGAATTCGTCAGCAGAAAAGGACGGCTCAGCCCACTAAGTCTGGCCAAGTGTTCTCTACCTATGTGTAACTCCTGCTGAATATGTTAGTGCATGTCTTATTCTGCCTGCATCCATCAGGACCTCCTTGTGAGTGAGCTTAATGGATTTTTCCTGCAATGAACTTGATCCTACTCCACGTCCATGGCCCTATTGATCTCCTTTGACCCACTCCTTCTCCTTTCTGTAATATACCGCTATGTTTATCCCATGCATGTGTAACCGCCAGTGCACCTAAAACTGAGAGGGCTACTACCGCTGCCTGTGTAGCTAGCGAACAGGTTGAGAGGCCTGGGTCCTATGACACGGTGCCTCCATTTTTATAAGTTGAAACTTGGGGAGAAAGGTGTCACTCGGCATGTTGGCTAGGTTTGGTTACTCTGCACAGGGGCCCCCAAACAACTCTGGACACAGGAAGCAATAACTGTAATGTCCAATACCAGAAGCTGGGATTCTAAAGTGTGGCTTTTATTCACATTCAACAGAATAACAAAGCATAGATGGACCCCCACGGGGCTACAATCCTGGTAATGCAGATTTATGGAGATCAGAACATATCCTCTTTACACTGAAACCCTCAAGTTTTGAAAACACTCGGGGCATTCAGCCCTAACTCAATTCTTTTTTGCTTTCCCTGGCTTGGCTCCCTTGCCAGCTCTCTGGACTACTTTCCTTCCATGGCTCAGCTCTCATGCCAGCCCTTTGGACACTTTCCATGTAGCATAGAACATTTTTTGGTGGCTTCCTAAACCGCCTCTGAGCACTTCTGGCTCCTTCAGGGAATCTTCTTCATCAGTCCTACATCTGGGTACTTTCCTCAGGCACTGGCCAAGTACCTGAGAGAAAGCAACAGGTGCCCCAAAGCAAACCCGTGGAGGTGAATTTGGTTATTACCGATTGGGGGGGTCTCCCACCTCTCACTCCCATAATTCATACCCGCCATTTCTCTGGACTTTAACACCTCATCCTTGAAAACACTGTACTGTGTAGATGCTCTTTAAATGTATATCACATTTAATCTACTGTTCTTCCATCCCACTTGTGCTGAACTTGAAACATACTTAAATAGTGGCTGTGTCCATTGCTCTAGACCCCCAAAGAGTTAAGCAGTCCAATTCCCACAACGTTAAAAACTGTACTTAGCTGTCTTTTCCTGACCCCACAGTAACAGTCACTTAACTTCATCTTGTCTCAGGTGAAAGCACATTGGCCCTTTATCAGAGCAGACTCACCCTTTGGTTGCAGGTGCCCCACAGGCTTTTTCTTCTTCAAAGAACTCTCATCCAAAACTGCTGGTGCCTCAGCACAAACTTAAAATTAGGCAGCTTCTTCTTCCCCTAGCCAGACCAGAGGATTGCCCCTAGAAGTAGGCTGAATCCTTCCCCCCATCCCTGCAGGGATTGGGCCCTGAACCACTGGAAGCCATCTCTACCACTTCACTTGGCTCTTCTTGTGTTCTTCTTTAGGTAAGAACACACACCTCTAACAAAAAATAGCTCTTTGGCAGAGCTGAGTGCTATGAGGGCCTGCAGCAGCAGCACACCTCTTCCCTCTTCTGAGCCCACTATAAATTGACTTCAAATTCCCCAACATTCTATCCTAACTTCCCTAGCTACAACATTCCAGTGTGGCTTATGCAGCTGCAACGGTTCTAAATGATGTCATAGCTCCAGCTCAGCAGAGACTAAAAACAGAGCAAGACATAGTGAAATCCATTTTAATTGGCGTTTCACTAACTGCCTGTCCCTGCCTGCCACTAGATTTAACTAGGGTTCTAGTAACCCCGGGTAACAGGGGGGTTACACATGCTTAATGCCCCTACCATTTTAGATTCTACCACTTCTTCTGGCAGTCTGTTCAAGGCATCTACCATCCTTTCAGTAAATAAATATTTCTTCACATCTATCCTGAATGCCCCCAGCTTCATTGTATGTCCCTTGGTTTGGGTGCTTATCCTCATTTGAAGGAAACTCCACAACTGTACCCTCTTTACTCCTGTGAGGTACTTTGTAGGTCTTGGTCATGTCACCTCTCGGCCTCCTCTCTTCCAGAGTGTACATGTTGAGATTTTTCAGCCTTTCCTTGTAGGGATTCTTGTGAAAATTCTGAACCATTTTAGTTGCCCTCCTGTGGAAAATCTCCACCTTATGTCCTTTCTGAAGTGTGGACTGTAAAACTGGACACAGTAGTTTAGATGGGGGAATACCAGGGAGTGATGCAATGGCAGCAGAACATCCCTACTCCTCCTACTGGAGATGCCAGTCCTTATGCACCCCAGAATTCAATTTGCCCTGCCCATAGCCTTGTCACACTGTAGTGCCATCTTGAGGTCCTCTGATACAATAACCTCAAGGACCCTTTCATGTCTACTGAGTATCAGTACCTCCCCATATCGTATACCCAGTATCGGGGTTCCTGTGCCTTAGGTACATGATTTTACACTTGTTGGCATTGAACTTCAAGTAAGTAAGAAAATGGAACTGATATGAATGAATTGTAGGCTTTTAAGCAGCTTTTTGGGGAGTGTGTATGTGTGTGTTTGGGGGGACGGCTCTGGTATGGGCAGTACCTCCAAAAATACCTCCGACTTCCCCACCCTGTCACACTGCCTGCCCAAGTACTGAAACCTCGCCCTCACTACTTCCACAGTGTCCCCCAAGTCATTTGTACCCACATGCAACAGTAAATGAGGTTTCTTCCTGCTCCTTGCTGTATATTTGAGCAGTGCCTGCCCTGCCTCTCCTGCACTCAACCTGGGGGCAGCTGCAATGCAAATATGGGTGTCCCTTTCCCCATTTCCACCCCATCTCACCCATTTCAGTATAGAATCCCCCAGGACGAGTACCCACCACCCCTTACCCCCTTTTCCTTCCAATGCCTCTTCTACCACTCCAGTATTCGTTCTTCCCTGTCCCTTACCCCTGCCAACTGCACCCTCTGTGACTTCTATATCTGTACCCCTTACTTCTGCCTCACCCCTTTTCTCTGCCTTATACTTCTCAGCCTCCTTGAACCCCTTCCCAGCCTGACTACTTCCTACTAGGCTTCCCATGTCGACCACCCCTCCTCCCCTGCTGATTTCCAACCCAATGATAGAAGGCATCCTTGGGATGGCAGAGAAAGGAGAGATAGTGCTGATGGGGGACCTGAATATGCCAGATGTTGACTGGGAGCACCTTTGCTGCAGCCACATCCAAGAGCAGGGCCATTCTCGATGCCCTACAGGGGGCATGCCTCAGACAGCTAGTTTTGGAACCCACTCGGGAGAGAGCAATCTTAGACCTGGTACTCTCAAATGGGGATGGAGAGAGGATCTCTCATCTTGAAATGGGTAGCCATCTGGGAACAAGTGACCACCAAACAGTGTGGTTCATGATAAACTTAACTGTACAGTCAAGCCACACAAAAATGAAAGTACTAGACTTCAGAAGGACTGATTTTGTCAAAATGAGAGAGTGCCTCAGAAAAGCACTTGCAAAGATGCAAGAAGGTGGGGTGGAGCAACAACGGGGAAACATCAAAATCGCCATCACAGAGGCAACAAGTCTTTGTGTGAAGCAAATAAACTAATCAAAATGAAAGAAAAAAACACTATGGTTCTCAAAAGAAGTGGCGGGGAAGGTAAGGGGAAAAAAAGATAGCATTCAGGAAGTATAAGGAAACACAGAAGGAGCAGACAGAGAACTGTACCAGTTAAAGCAGAAGGAAGCGGGGTAAGGCAGTCAGAATAGCAATGGCCCAAGCCGAGGAAAAGATAGCCAACTCGGTTAAGAAGGGGGATAAAACCTTTTATAGGTACATTAGGGAGCAAAGAAAGACGAAGGCAGAGATACTGAGGCTGAAGAAAGAGGAAGGTGATTGGGCAGAGAGCGACAGTGAAAAAGCAGGGATACTGAATGAATACTTCTGCTCAGTATTCACAATGGAAAAGCAGGGGGAAATACCTAATCCGGTCAATAGAAGCACTCTAGATGGGGGGTTGATATTAGTCCTTTCATAGAAGAAAGGGTTCTGAAAGAACTCTTAAAACTGAAAGTGGATAAAGCAATGGGGCCTAATGGGATTCACCCCAGAATTTTAAAAGAACTAAGGGAAGAACTAGTAACACCACTGATTACCCTTTTTAATAAATCATGGGAGGATGGGGTGATACCTGAGGACTGGAGGACGGCGGATGTGATTCCCCTTCACAAAAGTGGCAGCAAGACAGAGACAGGAAACTACAGACCTGACAGTTTGACCTCAGTGATAGGGAAAATGATGGAATCACTTCTGAAGGAAAGAATTGTTGAGTACCTAGAGGCCAGTGGGGCACAGGACCCAAGGCAGCATGGATTCACAGCGGGAAGGTCATGTCAGACAAATCTAATTGATTTCTTTGACTGGGTGACCAAAGCAGTAGACCAGGGAGAGGCTGTGAACATGACCTACCTAGACTTTAACAAGGCATTTGACACAGTCCCGCACAAAAAATTAATAAACAAATTAGCCAGCCTGGGAGTGGGTCCTAGGGTGGCAGCCTGGGTAAGACACTGGTTGTACAACAGATCACAGTGCGTAATAGTAAATGAGTCCACAGTGAAGAAAGGAGGGTTACTAGTGGGGTACCGCAGGGTTCAGTACTGTGGCCGGTCCTTTTTAATGTCTTTATAAGTGAAATTGCAGAGGGACTAGAAGGGAAATTATGTCTCTTTGCAGATGACATAAAGATCTGCAACAGGGTTGATACACAAGGTGGGGTGGAAAGGATGAAAAGGACTTGGCAAGGTTGGAGGAATGGTCAAATGTATGGCAGCTTAGATTCAATGCACAAGTGATGTACCTGGGAAACAAAACCCAGGTGAAGAGTACATAATGGGGGGTGAGATACTGACAACAACAAAAATGGAAAGGGACCTGGGGGTAGTCATATCAGATGAACTAAAGGTGGGCCAGCAATGTGAGAAGGCAGTAAGGAGGGCTGGGGGATGCTGGGATGCGTAGGGAGAAGCATCACCAGTAGAAAACAGGAAGTTGTTGTCCCTCTGTAGAGACAGTTGGTAAGACCACATCTGGAGTACTGTGTACAGTTCTGGAGACCCCATCTCCGCAAAGACACAGACAGGGTGGAGGCTATCCAAAGGAGGGCAACCAAAATGATGCAGGGTCTGCATCAGAAGACATATGAAGAAAGACTAAAGGAACTAAAGATGTATAGCCTCGAGGAAAGGAGGGAGAGGGGGGACATGATAGAAACTTTCAAGTACCTCAAGGGAGTAAACAAAGTCCAAGAGGGTAGCATCGTTCAGAAAAAGAGATGTGCAAAAACAAGGGGGCACAATTTGAAGATGGGGGGGCGGCTCAGAGGTAATGTGAGGAAGTATTTCTTCACAGAGAGGGTTGTGGATACATGGGACAGCCTTCCTGAGGAGGTCATAGAGTCAACAACAGTGGGGGAATTCAAGAATGCATGGGACAGACATAAGGCAATTCTAGTGGGGGGTAGGAGGAAGTAGGCTGTTGGTTAACTAGGATCTGCAGCTTATCTGTTAGGCAGGGAAATGGGTAGACTAGGTGGGCCAAGCGGTCCTTATCTGCCGTCAAACTCTATGTTTCTGTTTCTATGTAACCCCTCTCCCATCCCTGTTGTTGTCGAGTTAGAGCCCCCATTCTCTTCTACCCAGCTAGTGATGCCCCTCCCATGCTTCCCCCTTCCCGTAGCCTTCTGTTCTTCAGTCACCACTCCCTTCTTCCTTATTAGCCTCCTTCTACCCATTTGTCCTCGCTATCTCTTCCCCTACCTGTTGCCATCCCTCTCATGCCCCGCATGTCCTCTCCCCTTCAGTATGTTCCTGCTACCCCACTGTGTCCCATAGCAGAGGTTCGAATGTCTTCGTAATCGATACCTGTCCTACATCTCTTCCTGCTATCAGTTCCCCCCTCCTACTTGTTCTCCTCTGTGCCACCCCTGGTGCCTCACTACCTGCAGCCATCTGCTCTCTCTCCTGGTACTCATCATGGTGTCTTGCTCCCCCCATCAGTAGGCAGCTCCACCGTCACCTCGGGCACCCCCTCCCTTCTCATCTCTTTCTTGCCAGTGCCTCTGATACTGGGGTCAGTTTCAGTCCCTAGTTATTCTTCCTCTGTCCCCCTTTGCCATCGCCTATTCCCCCCCCCAGGATGCCTGTCATACTCATATGCCCTGTAACTTACACTCCTCCCTAACCTCCTCAGTTCCCCCCTCAAACTAGCCGGTCATCTACATACCATACACCTCCCCCCCATCCTCCAGGCCTAGTCCAGGATCATGGCAGACCCTCACTCTGTACACCCCTCCACCCTTCCAAAGATGCCCGCCCTAGTGACATGTGGCACCTGCCCCATTGTGGCTCCCAACCTATGCTAGGGGGTCTTACTCCCAGGTTCTGTACCCTACTACAACTGTTAGGCTCCTATTTACTCAAATCCCTATCCCCTCCACACTAGTCCCCCCTACTGACCTCTTGCAGACGAGGATAATTCAGGCTTAAATGTCATCCGTTAGACACTGTATTACTGCAGCAATCCTAAAGTCTCCTTGTCCATTTTTCACCCCTCAGCTACCATACTTTTTGTTCTCAGCTCTCATATAGTTTCACTTAGTCCACTTAGAAATCCTATTGCACTCCAAGCATTACTCAGTTCAGTTAGACAAATAAACAGAACAAATATATATTATTACAGAAATCATAACAGTATAGCTCAGTACTTAGCTCAGTTAGAGAAAGAAACAGAAGAAGTAAATCTGTATTATTACAGCAATGCTAAAGCATCCAATCATTGCTTTGTCTCCACTCCAGAGACCCTGCTGTAATAGAGGACCACAGAGGACACTGGGAGGGAAGATGGGCAAGTGTAAAGTCCCGGCAGAGCTCTATTGAGCTCATTCACTCCCACTCTCTCACTCACTCGTTCTATTTCTCCCGACGCTGCAGGCTGCCCTTTTGTACTGGACTCCTGATTGCATTGGCACCTTTTTCTGCCCACAAAGAAATCTGCAGCAGTCCTGACATAGCTCCGTTGAGTTTGCTCACTCTCCCTCTCTCACTTGCTTGTTCTCTTTCTCCCGATGCTGCAGGCTGCCCTTTTGTACTGGGCTCCTGCCTGAGTTGGCACCTTTTTTTGGCCACAAAGAAATCTGTAGCAGTCCCAACAGAGCTCCGTTGAGCTCGCTCACTGCCCCTCTCTCATTCACTCATTCTGTTTCTTCCGAAGCTGCAGGCTGCCCTTTTGTACTGGGCTCCTGCCTGTGTTAGTACCTTTTCCTCCACACAAAGAAATCTGCAGCTGTACTGACACAGCCCCATTGAGCTCACTCACTCCACCTCTCTCACTTGCTCGTTCTGTTTCTCCTGGCACTGCAAGCTGCCCTTGGGCTCCTGCCTGCGTTGGCGCCTTTTTCTGCCACAAAGAAGTTCACAGCTGTCTTGACAGACCTCCATTGACATCACTCAGTCCTCTTCTCTTACTCGCTCATTCTGTTTCTCCTGGCACTGCAGGCTGCCCTTTTGTACTGGGCTTCTGCCTCCACTGGCACCTTTTTGTGCCCACAAAGAAATCTGAACCAGTCCCGACAGAGCTCCCCCTCTCTCACTCGCTCGTTCTATGTCTCCTGGCAGTGCAGGCTGCCCTTTTGTACTAAGCTTCTGCCTGCGTTGGCACCTTTTTCTGCCCACAAAGAAATCTGCAGCAGTCCCGACAGAGCTCTATTGAGTTTGCTCACTCCCCCTCTGTCACTCGCACATTCTGTTTCTCCCACCACTGCAGGCTGCCCCTTTCTACTGGGCCTCTGCCTGCACTGATGCCTTTTTCTGCCCACAAAGAAATCCACAGCAGTCCCAACAGAGCACCGTTGACCTCATTCAGTCCCCCTTCCTCACTCGCTTGCTCGTTCTGTTTCTCCTGGCGCTGCAGGCTGCCCTTTTATACTGGGCTCCTGCCTGCATAGATACTCTTTTTCTGCCCACAAAGAAATCTGAACCAGTCCTGACAGAGCTCAGTTGAGCTCGGTCACTCCTCCTCTCTCACTTGCTCGATTCTAATCAGTCCCAAACACTGATTTCCTAAAGCGACTGCGATATTGTGCGCCGGAAGTGTGAAAACACATTTTGGCCAGGATTTGAAAAATGACAGCTGTACTTTTCATAAGGAGGTGTGAAATAATGCTAGTGCTGAAAATCTGGTGTGAAAATATTACTGATTTGCGAAGTTGCAAGGGTGCGTGGGACTGCACAACGCATGCTCGTAACACAGTCATTTTGTGGATTTTCATCACAAAATTTTCAACATAGGCATTTTAGGACCTTTACTAATGAACAGTGTCACTGTGGTTTTCTTAATGTGTCCCAAACACTAATTTCCCAGAGTGACCACGCTATTCTGAGCTGGAAGTGTGAAAACACATTTTGGCCAGGATGTGAAAAATGACAGTGGTACTGTTCATAAGGAGGTGTGGAAAAATGTCAATGTTGAAAATTTGGAGTGAAAATATTGCAAATTCCCAAAGTTACAAGCTTGCATAGCAAGTGCACAATGCACACTTGTAAAACAGTCATTTTTGGGATTTTCTCTACCAAATTCTTTAATCAGCTCAGTTAGAGAAATAAACAGAACAACTTAATCTGTATTATTAGAGCAATCCTAAAAGTATCCAGTCATTGCTTTGCCTCCACTGCAGAGACCCTGCTATAATATAGCACCACTGAGGACCCTGGTTGGAAGGGTGGGCAACTCTGAGCTCGCTCAGTCCTCCTCTCTCACTCGCGCTTTCTATTTCTCCCGACGCTGCAGGCTGCCCTTTTGTACTGGACTCCTGCTTGCATTGGCACCTTTTTCTGCCAACAAAGAAATTGCAGCAGTCCCAACACAGCTCCATTGAGCTCACTCACTCCTCCTCTCTCACTTGCTCGTTCTGTCTCTTCCCATGCTGCAGGCTGCCCTTTTCTACTGGGCTCCTGCCTGTGTTGGCACCTTTTTCTACCCACAAAGAAGGTCACAGCTGTCCTAACAGAGCTCCGTTGAGGTCGCTCACTCCCTCTCTCTCACTTGCTCATTCTGTTTCTCCTGGCGCTGCAGGCTGCCCTTTTGTACTGGGCCCCTGCCTCAGGTGGCACCTTTTTCTGCCCACAAAGAAATCCACAGCTGTCCCAACAGAGCTCCATTGAGCTCGCTCAGTCCCCTCTCTCACTCACTCATACTGTTTCTCCCACCGCTGAAGGCTGCCCTTTTGTACTGGGACCCTGTCTGCATTGACACTTTTTTCTGCCCACAGAGAAATCTGCAGCAGTCCCGACAGAGCTCTGTTGAGTTCGTTCACTCCCCCTTCCTCCCTCACTCGCTCTCTCATTCTGTTTCTCCCAGCGCTGCAGGCTGCCCTTTTGCACTGGGCTCCCATGTTGGGGCCTTTTTCTGCCCACAAAGATATCCACAGCAGCCCCGACAGCGACCGTGCTATTATGCGGCAGGAGTGCAAAAACATATTTAGGCCAGGATATGAAAAATGACAGCTGTACTATTCATAAGGAGGTGTGAAAAACTGCCAGTGTTGAAAATGTGATGTGAAAATATTAAAAATTTGTAAAGTTACAAGGGTGCATGGAAACAGTTCAACGCACGCTTGTAACACAGTCATGTTATGGACTTTCATCGCCAACTTTTCAACATAGGGATTTTAGGATCTCTGGTCATGAACAGTGTCACTGTCATTTTCTTCATCTGTCCCAAACACTGATTTCCCATAGCAACCGTGCTATTCTGCACCGGAAATGCGAAAACACATTTTGGCCAGGATGTGAAAATGACAGCTGTACTGTTCATAAGGAGGTGCGAAAAAATGCCAGTGTTGAAAATTTGGCGTGAAAATATTACTGAGTTGCAAAGTTACAAGGGT
Organism: Neoceratodus forsteri; assembly: GCA_016271365.2. Lineage (NCBI taxonomy): Eukaryota > Metazoa > Chordata > Ceratodontiformes > Ceratodontidae > Neoceratodus > Neoceratodus forsteri. The sequence goes on from CM028137.1 coordinate 80,348,717, forward strand.
GCATGGAAACTGCTCACTCACACTGGAAACACAATCATTTTATGGACATTCATTACAAAATTTTCAACATAGGCTTTTTAGGACCTCTGTTTATGAACAATGTCACTGTGGATTTCTTAATGTGTCCCGAACACAGATTTCCCACAGTGACTGCACTATTCTGTGCTGGAAGTGCGAAAACGCATTTCGGCCAGAATGTGAAAAATGACAGTTGTACTGTTCATAAGGAAGTGTGGGCATATCAAGTCATTGCTTTGTCTCCATTCCATAGACCCTGCTGTAATATAGGACCATGGAGGACCGTGGGTGAGAGGGTGGGCAACTCTTAAGTTCTGGCACAGCTCCATTGAGCTTGCTCACTCCCCCTCTCTCACTCGCTCATTCTATTTCTGCCAATGCTGCAGGCTGCCCTTTTGTACTGGGCTCCTGCCTGCATTGGCACCTTTTTCTGCCCACAAAGAAGTCCGCAGCAGTCCTGATAGACCTCCGTTGAGCTTGCTCAGTCGCCCCTCTCACTCGCTCTTACTGTTTCTCCCACCACTGCAGGCTGCCCTTTTGTACTGGGCCCCTGCCTGCATTGACATCCTTTTCTGTCCACAAAGAAATCCGCAGCAGTCCCGTCAGAGCTCTGTTGAGTTTGCTTACTCCCCCTTCCTCACTCGCTCTCTCATTCTGTTTCTCCCAGTGCTGCATGCTGCCCTTTTGTACTGGGCTTCCACTTTGGGGCCTTTTTCTGCCCACAAAAAAATCCACAGCAGTCCCAACAGAGCTCAATTGAGCTTGGTCACGCCCCCTTCTCACTCGCTTGATCTTAATCTGTCCCAAACACTGATTTCCCACAGTGACTGTGCTGTTCTGTGGCAGGAGTGCAAAAACATATTTTGGCCAGGATGTGAAAAATGACAGCTGTACTGCTCATAAGGAGGTGTGAAAAAAAATGTCAGTGTTGAAAATGTGACGTGAAAATATTACAAATTTGCAAAGTTACAAGGGTGCGTGGAAACAGTTCAATGCATGCTTGTAACACGTCATTTTATGGACTTTCGTCACCAAATTTTCAACATAGTGATTTTAGGACCTCTGCTCATGAACAGTGTCACTGTCATTTTCTTAAACTGTCCCGAACACTGATTTCCCACAGCGACCTCGCTATTCTGCACCAGAAGTGCGAAAACACATTTCGGTCAGGATGTGAAAAATGACAGCTGTACTGTTCATAAGGAGGTGTGAAAAAATTGCAGAGCTGAAAATCAGGAGTGGCAATATTACAAATCTGTGAAGCTACAAGGGTGAGTGGAAACTGTGCAATGCACACTTGTAACACAGCCATTTGATGGGCTATTGTCACCAAATTTTCAACATAGGTATTTTAGGACCTCTGCTCATGAACAGTATCTCAGTCATGTTCTTAATCTGTCCCAAACACTGATTTCATACAGCAACCGCGCTATTCTGCCCCGGAAGTGCGAAAACACATTTCGGCCAGGATGGGAAAAGTGACAGCTATACTGATCATAAGTAGGTGTGGGAAAATGGCAATGTTGAAAATCTGGAGCGAAAATATCAATTCACTAAGTTACAAGCATGCGTGCAAACAGTGCAACGCACACTCATAACACAGTCATTTTATGGAGTATCGTCACCAAATGTTCAACATAGGCATTTCAGGATCTCTGCTCATGAACAGTCTCACTGTCATTTTCTTAATTTTTCCCAAACACTGATTTCCCACAGCCACCATGCTTTCTGCACTGGAAGTGCAAAAACACATTTCGGCCAGGATGTGAAAAATGACAGCTGTACTATTCACAAGGAGGTGTGAAGAAATGCCAGTGTTGAAGATCTGGCCTGAAAACATTGCAAATTTGCAAAGTTACAAGCATGCATAGCAACTGCACAATGCACCCTCATAAAACAGTCATTTTTTGGATTTTTCCCACCAAGTTTGCAACATAGGCTTTTTGAGAGACCACCTCTTGAACACTAGCACTGTCGTTTTGTTAATCGGTCCCAAAAGGTGATTCCATGCAGTGACTGTGAAATAATCTTTCAGGGCCGAATAACATCATGACAGTGACATAATTCATGAGGAGGGGTCCCAAAAATCCCATATTGAAAATGTGGTGCCAACATTCCAAAAAATGCCTGAGATATGTACCAAAGTTGAAAAAACCTGATTTATGCCATCATACAGCTTACAAGCATTTCCTCAGTTCGCGGTCGGCTTTGAAGAGTGCAGACGTGTTTCTGGTCCACCAAAGATCATCGTGCCAGACTCTGGAAGTAAGTATGGGGTGACGGGGGTGTGTGGGGAGGTGGGGTATGCAGTGGGAGGGCGTGGGTTGGGGCAGGAGGTGCAGACATCGAGGGACCGTTTTCTTCTTTTCAGGGTTATATAAAAAAAAGACGTTGTGGGATGTTTTTTTTCTTTTTGCAGGTATTTTTGGCATGCTGGGGTGGGCTACCAGCATGCCACCTGAGTGTTTTGGGGTGGGGAGACTGGAGCCGATGGGGACTGGGCACCCCCATTGGCACATACCGGTATGGTGGGGGTCTCATGAGCCGAGGGGTATTGGGCACCCCCTTGGCACTCAAGAACTTGGGGGGTACATGCCAACAGGGATTGGGCACCCTTACTGGCAAAGAACCAGGGGCAGGGGACATGATGCTGAGTGAGATTGGGCACCCCCTCAGCAAACAGGTCAGTAATGCAAGGGAGCCCTGCAATGAGGGTCACTCCCTCATTGCAGCAGATGATGCTGCAATGACGAGGCGGCCCCTGATTGCAGAGGCTAAAACATCTCAAGGTTGTGGCATGCTGGCTGAACTAGTGTCAGCAGCAGCATGCCACGCCATTGGGGACAAGGGGCCAAGCCTCAAAAGGCAGTGGGGGCATTGGCCACAACAGTGCCGTGCCTCCACAGCCTGCTTCTACAGCAAGCTGCCGCAACATGTTTCTTGCGCATGTGCGCAATCAACATAACAATGTAGACTTTCCTTACTTCTACTGCATATAGTCTTCATTTTTGACCTTACTTTACTAATAACATTTCTTAACTTCTGACTGTCTCTACCTAGATCTCTGTGGCAGACTCCCTTGGTGGAGACCTTTAAGAGGGGCCTGAAGACCTACCTGTTCAAGCAAGCTTTGACTGGAATTAATCCAACTAATTGTGTTTAGCTATCTACTGACTAATTTGTACATTTTTAATTTTATATGTATTTACTGAATTTGTTTGGATTCTATGTTTTATGATATATACAACTCTCAGAGTCCCCAGGATTGGAAGCTTTATAAATAAACTACTACTCTTACTTCTACTACTACCTTGAGCACTTTTCTAAGTCTTAGATTGTTATTACTAACCATGATGCAAAATGCCACCTAGGCAAAACTGAGTTAATGAAGTGTATGTACATCAAGGACCAGGAATAAGTGTCTATTGCTCAAGTTTCCAAACGTGACTTATCCAGGAATTATCCTATTTATTCTTCCTTCTTGTCATAATACTGTTCTTTTGGCTTGCCAAAGGACACATATGTGATATTTCAGCAGCTTTAGCGAAAGATGGACCGAACCTTTCCCACCACCACCATCACTATTTTAATACCAAGATGTCTATCCTGTATTGTCTTGAGCCTAATTTCCACAACAGAGCAGACTCAAAAAGAATATAGATCCCATGGTATTCTGTGCACCCAAAGCAATGCATCCATTTCTTTTTTTTTATATTCTTTATTTTTCAAACTAGTATTACAGCAGGTATACAGTTGTACAACAATATCTTTGAGTGGAATATACATTAACAGTAGAGGTTTGTACAGTATTGGACTCTCTGATTTATATTTACCAATTGTAAGAACAACACCAGTCTGTAGGTATATGCAGACTATATAATATTGATCCACATGTATATATATAGAGAAAAATACATAAATACAAATATTAAGGGAATGCTTCCATCAGAGAACAAATGAATCATCCAAAGGGGAAATATACAAAACCCTGGACCTCCAATATAGTTCAAATTGGGGGATACAGTCTGCTTTTTTGGCAAGGAGTCACTCCATATTGTAAATCTCGGACATTATGGAGTGCCAGTGTGTCAAGGAGGGAATCGTGGTCATCCGACAAAGGCGAGTAACCGCTTTCTTAGCTGCCGCTAAATGCAAGTATAGTTTACTCTTTTTCAGAGGTACCCGACCCTCCTCCCCAATATATAGCAAGATCATTTGATTTGTTAGAACCAGATTTGAATCAATTAAAAGTTGGAGACTCCTGGCAATTTCTTTCCAATAATAGGAAACTTTCAGGCACAGACAAAAAATATGGGATATATTAGCCCTCGTCTGCCCACATTCTCTCCAACACAATCTGAGGTTTCCTGAAAGGAATTTGGAAGCATGCAGCACTTCCAAATATATTCAAGCCAATAAGGGTCTGAAGAAGCCTTCATAGATGGAATAATTGGCTCCAACCACTTATCATACAGTACGTAATCTGTGTATTTAATTCTTTATTCCATCTAGCTAAAACATTCTCAGTGGTCTGTTTCCAGTATTCTCTCAGAGCTTTATAAAGTAGGCCAATTAATTGTGATGGCAGTTTTCCCTCTATTGCCTCAATGATCAAACTCATGAAAGTGGGCTTCGGGGAAGGTAATACCATTCAAGTGAAATCCAATTTCATCAAATATGAACGTAACTGCAAAAATCTGAAATGATGTGTAAAAGGGAGTCCAAATCTAGCCTTTAAGGTGGCAAAGGGCATTACTCCATGAGTATCTAAAAGTTGGTAAACATTGAAAGACCTAATCTGTGCCACTCCTCATATACATGGTCTAGTCGAGTTACTATGAACCCTTTTTCTTTAGTCACTAACCTAAAATAATAAAAGAGTTCTGCGAGCTCTCGGGTTGACCTGATCTCATACCATACTTTTAATGTATTGAGGTTCCCCCAAACGAAGTCTCTAAAATGTGGCTTCGAATCCATTGGAGAGAACAGAATAGGGCAAATATCATAAAGATCATTCAGGGTAAATTCTATTAATTTCCACGGGGGCATTATATATCTATTAAGCCATTCAAGAACCACCTTAGATGTCACAGCTCTGTGGTAGTCTTTTAAGTTAGGAAGGTTTAAACCTCCTTTGGCTATAGGTAACTGTAATAATGACCATTTTATCCTTGGGTGTTTCCCCACCCAGATAAACCAGGAAAACATTCTATCCAAGGAGGAGAAATAAAATCCTGATGGTGTTAAAGGTAAGGTTTGAAAGAAATACAGAATCTTTGGGAATACCGTCATTTGAATAGTCTGAATACGTTGATGAAATGATAGGGGCAGGTGAGCCCACCTTCCCATCAACTGTTCTATGGCTATCGTCTCAGGCTCTAAATTAAAAAGCTCCAAAAGTTCCAGATCACTGGGAGTGACTACTCCCAAATATCGGATTCTATTATTTTGCCATCTAGCTGACAATTGCTTACTCAGGTCTTGGGATAGTGTAAACTTGAGGGGCAAAATATCTGTCTTTTGAATATTGATTTTATACCCTGCAACCTCCGAGAACCTCTCTATTACCTTTAGAGTGGCTGGGACTGAGCTCTCATGTTTTAATAAGGTCAACAGTATATCATCTGCATATAATGAGAGAGTGAATTTTCTCCCTCCCAAAGGTATCCCATGAATTGCAGGATTCCGCCTGATTTCTTCTGCCAATGATTCAATATATAAAACAAACAGAAGTGGCGAAAGTGGGCAACCCTGTATAGTCCCCCTGTCCAAGTGTATCCTATCTGATAGCTGACCATTCACCTTGATGTACGCCTTTGGGGAGGTATACACCCTCTGTAATAAGGAGATAAACTCCCCTGGAAACTCGAACCCCATCAGGGTCCGCCAAAGAAAGCTCCAGTTAACCCGGTCGAATGCTTTGTCAGCATCCAGACTGACAAAGGCCGCGGGACTACATCTCTGGTTCACATAATCAAGAAGGTGCACTGTCCTTTGGGTGTTATCTGATGTTTGTCAGTTTTGTATAAAACCCGATTGGTCTGAATTCACTAGATCAGGAGTCAGGTCCTCTATTATATGGGCCCATATAGACATAAACAACTTATAATCCATATTAATTATGGAGATCGGTCTATATGAAGTAACTAGATCTGGGGGTTTACCCTGTTTCAAAACTGGAGAGATGTTAATATAATCCCATGAAGGGGGAGGCAAGCCTCCCTCCTGTATCTCCTGGAATGTTTTAACCAGGACAGGGGCAAGCTGTTTATAAAAAGTTTTGTACCTTTCGGCCAGCATTCCATCTGGACCTGGAGTTTTTAATGTTTTACTGTCTGTCACTGCTCTTTTGAGTTCTCTGGTCTGATCTGGTTCTTCAATCTATCCACCACTTCTCCCAACAACCAGGGAAGAGTGAAGGAGCGAAAGAACTCCTCCAGGTTAACTGAGTCAGTAGACACAGGGACGGTGTATAGCTGGGAATAATAATTCTTGAAACAATCTTTTATTTGCTCTGTATGAGTTACTCGGTTATTCACTGTCAAATCAGTTAAGTGTGAGATGTATGTGGCTGTCCTTTGTCCTCTTAGACTTCTAGCCAGGTTCTTAGTTCCTTCTTGGCCTCCCTCAAACTGGTAGGATTTCAGATAAAACATAGCCTGCTGTGTTTTCTCATCTAAAAGCTTCTGGAGACTGGCCTTAGTTTGCCTCATCTGCACCCTAATCTGTTCAGTAACAGGGATCCAGGCCTGTAAATCAGCCAATTCACCATGGAGCCTATCTTATTGCCATTCCCAGGCTTTTTTCCTAGCTGCTGCATAGGCAATAATCTCACCATGAACCACCACCTTAACTGTGTCCCACAGCATAGATGTAGAAACCTCCCCTCCTTAGTTTTCAGCAACTACTTGAGTTATTTTAGCTTTAAAGCAGTCTCTGAAAGCCCCATCTCTAAGGAATAAGGTGTTCATGCACCACCCAGTGGTTTCTTAGGGATTTTAAGGTCTAATTTTAAGAATAGAGGGGAATGGTCAGAAAGGAATCTGGGACTAATGGTCAAAACTTGTAAATAATCTGTATGTTCCTGGGTAATAAAAAAATAGTCTAGTCTGGAATGGGAGTCATATCGTGAGGAATAAAATGTATATCCTCTTGTAGATGGATAAAAAAATCTCCAGACGTCAATCATGGCCATCGCTTCGAGGTTAGTTTGGAAATATTTCGGAGCAGAGGAAATTCTATGTTTATGTGGTGAGGAGGAATCTATATAGGGGTTCAAGGTAAGGTTAAGGTCCCCACCCATTATCAAACATCCCTGGAGGTTGTCGGTTAATTTATCAAAGAACCGTTTCAAAACTGTTACTGACACCATAGGAGGGAAATACACATTTACCAGTGTTACCTGTTTCCCATACAGTGTCCCCATAAGAATAACATACCGTCCCTGGGGATCAGTGAACTGCGAGGATAGGTGGAAAGGCGAGGTCCGAGAAATTATTATTGCCACCACCCGTCATTTTCCCTTTGGGAAAGACAAATCATAAACCTGATACTGCCCCCTTCCGATAATTTAGAGAGTTCAATGTCTGTCAGACGTGTTTCTTGTAAATATATCACATCTGATAAACATTTCCTTAAATACAGGAAAAGTCTAGTTCTTTTAATTGGGTTATTTAACCCATTTATATTAAGAGACAACACCCTGGTTAATTGGATCGTCATCATAGGTGGTTATTCCGCACTAGGACCTCTCCTCTGTACCCCCAACCCCACAATTTCCCTCAACAGATTTCCAAGTCCCTTATTCTCTGCAGTACCTTCCCTGAGGAGGAAATCCACCCCTTGAATCCATGATTTGAACCTGACTGTCAACCCTGCTATCCTGCTGTAGCTGTAAATACAACTGGAACAACATTATAACAATTTTTTTATAGTATTTCAATGAGTTAGTCTGTATAAAAAGTAAAAGTAACTGTATGAACTGTGAATCGAGGAAAAAACACACCTCAGTACTTAAGCTTTGTACATCAACTACGACTTCCAAGGCATGGAAGATTATCAGACTGCTCCCTATTTGTTCCTTCCAACCTACTGAAGAAACTAGAGGTAATCCGAGTGCATAGAGCTCTCAGGCCTCCAGAGGGTGTAAGTTCCCTGTAAGAATCAAACAAAAAATGGGCAGGATATTAAGTTGGAGACTGAGAATAAGCCAAAATGAAATGCTTTTCTGCCTTATTAAATCAAACATAAGCCTGATAATTTGGTGACTATAGTAGGCTACCCCCTTAAACTTCATACTATAACTTTGTATAATAAACATTCGGCTATCATACTCATCTCCCCTAATCTGTACTGTGAGCCCTCCCCTCTTCCTACTCAAATACTTTCCTTGCAATTATGAAACTGCAATTATGAAACATTATATATTGGCTCCAAAAAAAGGCAAAAGAAAAAACCTAAAATTGAAAGAGTACTAATTTAGGCCTATTTATACCAGCCTGAGATTGTCCCAGAGCAACGCTCCAAGTTCAAGAACAGTCCTCAAATTAATATGTCTCTGCAGTTAAATCCTCCAGAGGGCTGATTATAGGTTGAATTCACAGGGTAATTCTCTGTGAGTTCTGAGATTAATTCAAGCTCTGCCCCACATAGGTCTGCAGAATGTAGCAAGCCTGCTCTTCAGGCTATCTATTCCCTTGTCTCTGCCTTGTCGACCCTCACCACGTGGCGTTACTGTCTACCATCTGGGTACCCTCAGTATTGCTGGGGGTTTTAGCTCGGCCTTCTTCTTTATCTGAATCCCCGACTTCAGAAGCTATTCCCTGGCTTCTTCTGCAGAGTGGAATTCCCTCCTGCCAGTTGGGAGCTGCACTAACAGACGGGCCAGGTATGGGGTAGAAAACTTGATATTGGCTTCTTTCAAAGTTGGGAGAACATCAGCGTAGGCCCTCTGATTCCACATTGTTTGGGTGCTGTAATCATTATGCAGGTAAATTCTTGTCTGCCCAAGAAAGATCTTCCCCTTACGCCATGCTGTGGTCATAATCTTTTCTTTTACCGCATAGCTGAGAAAGCGGAGTACGATAGAGCGAGGTCTGGCGTGTGGAACAGTAGGATGTGGGCCCAGCGTTCTGTGGACTCGCTGTATCTCCAGCTGCATGTCTGTGGGTAATTCTAAGGCCATTCATAAGACATTTGTAATGAATTCTAGGAGATCCTGGCCTTCTGCACCCTCAGGAATGCAATAGATTCGTACATTCTTATGGCGAGCCCTATTCTCCGCATCCTCTTGCCTGGAGTGGAGGATGGCATATTGATCCTGCAATTCTTGAAGGGACTCCTTGATATCATCCACCCTGTTTTCCACAACAGTAACCTGCCTCTTCATGGAATCTTTTCATTGTTCTAGATTTGCTACATCTCTTCTTAGCTCACCATACATATCTTTTATTTCCACCTGGAATGCAATCAGTTCTTTATATATGGTGTTGAGATTCACTTGTTTACTCTTTATTTTACTGCGAGTTGATGCAGACTGCTCCAAAATATCAGACGGTGCCACTGAGAGTTCAGATACGGAGGCCTCCTGGGCCTACATCTCGTCTTCTGATTTCTGCTGTTCCGCTTTCCTCTGTGTACAGATATGCAGTATTTAAGTTGTTTTGGCCAAAGTACCTGCAATTATACTTCTTTCTTGATCACAAAGGCACCAAAACTCAGTGAATGCAGGGAATTTAGTGAGGGGAGATTGCGGAGCTCACTACTATGCCGCCATCTTGGTTATCGGCTCCACCAGAAGTCCCAAAGCATCCATTTCTGATTACTAGTTGGTGCCTATGCACTGATTAGCCTTATTAGGTTGGGCTATGCAGCATAGGGATAACCCCCTCACCCCAGTTGGGCTGCTAGTATAGTCAAATGAAACTGTCCAGGTATTTGGGTGCTAAGGCAGTTTGTAAGACAGCCCACTTGAATGAGGCCCTCAAAACACCAATGTGATGTAAGTCAGCAATAACCTTAAATCATATTATATTTAATGTACAGCTGCTATAATGTGGTTTGCTCATTGAAGTAGTCTGATAAGATCTACTGTAAAGCAAGAAAATGAGAGTGGTGTGGTGCTCATTTATGGAAAGCCACCAGCATCTTCTTTTGGAAGATAATTCTAACATTCATGGTTCAGGAAATTTTTTTTTCCTGTAAAGCTGCACAGGTATTGAGAACATTTCAAATACCTTTAACTGTTTTTGAAGTGTTGATGCATCATAAGCTGCAGACTGATAAATTTGTCCTAAATCCAAACATATTCAAATTCTATTTTAATATGAGGGGAGGCAGTGAGTGGGACTCACAGTTGATGGGAGATGAAATGGACAGAACGTTGATGTATTTAATGAACTGAACATTGATGTGTTTAAAAGTTTGACAAAACCTTTGCAGTTCTGGAGGTTTATATCTGTACACACTGTATGTAGATTTTTTAAGTAGACTACTGTATATATTGCTGGAATCCTGGAACTACTCCCTTTCCAATGATACACAGCATGAACTTGTAGCATGAGGGATTGTAGAAATATTGTCTTCTAAATTTGCATACATATTGTAAAAGCACAGCATTTTAAATATGTTAATGAGATAAAAACTTCAACAGTAACAATGATATGGTTTAAACACACTGATGTGTTTAAAACACATCAACATTGCTTTTGAAGCTATTTTATATGCTGGTAGTTCTGACTAGATATGTAGCAAAGTTTAATTTCACCCGTGAAGTTTCAATGAAGTTGGTAATTTTGCCCTGTGAAATATTTCACAAATTTTGTGCAATTCGTGAAATGTTCCGCAGGTGCGATGTGCAAAATTCCACCCGCAAATGGCAAAATTTCACCTGCAAGTTCGAGCTGCTGGTTCTGCTTGCTCAGTCTTTAGTTTTGTCCAGCATTGCTGGAAGATAGACCTCAGATTAAACAAGCATGTAACAGTGTAGAAGTTTATAAAGAAGGAGAGATTCAAAAGCGAGTGATAATGTATCTCAAGTACCTACTGGGGCAGAAACAACCTGAAGCTTGGGGAGGAAGATGACAGTGAAGTGACAAGAACATTGTGATTGTCTCCACTCTATGTCATAAAAAGGATAAGTAATCTGCTAACTGAATTCTGCTGTATATAAGGAAGAGCAACACACAAACGTAAGCTGTGTCAGTGCTGCGGTTGAAGGTTTAGACTGCAGTTTCAAGGCACTTAGCACACTTCCTTGTTTCTTTAATTAAAGGATAATCACCACCTGTTCAAATCCATTGTTTGGGGATCCATTGTTCAGAAAACAGCACAGGTCAGGTAATCTGAAGTACTCCCATCACATTTTTTTTTTTGCTCTGCAACATTACAAACTGAGCAGTATCAAATACCTATTTAATGGAGACAAGAGAAACACAAATCAATAGGCAGCTATTAGTTGTCATACCAGGCACAATTCAAGGTACACCATCTCTGTTCTCCTGTCCTGTTTCGCTGTGATTCCTTGAGCTAGCATGAAGTCAGCTTTAAAGTTATCACTGATCGCTTTTGAAATTTGTTTATAATGGCAATGCAAGAGCACTGTAGTAGTAATAGTAGTAGTAGTAATAGTAGTAGTAGTTGTAGTAGAAGTAGAAGAAGATAATTTTTTGAGGAGTTTTTTTCATAAAGCAAGCAGTGACGGAGAGCTCAAAGAGTCAGAGGATTGGTACCTGCTGCTGTTCTGCTGGTGGGTGGCCACACAGGTGGATCCCTCTGGCTACGTGAACATAAAAGGAGATGTGTATGAGGATAATTTTAATGAGCTATTGCTTGGTTGCACTGATCATGTATATTAATTACTTCAGATGTTTAAGAACCTATTGATTGCCTCCTACAAGTGTGAAAAAGGCTGCTCACTCATCAAATGCTTTAATCATATATACTTGTGTATTTAGTATAACTTGTATTGACAAAGGAATCCAATGTTTCACAGTTAGAGATGTAGCAAAGTTTAATTTCACCAGTGAAATTCTGCAATTCATGGGTGAAATTTTACACTTCTCAGGTGAAAGTTTGCATTTCATGAGCAGAATTTCTAAATTAGCAACTGCAGAATATTTCACGAATGTTGTGAAATTTGCTAAATATTTTGTGGAGAGAAGTTTACAGACTTCACCCATCACTAGTTCTGGCCATTGCACTGCTGGAAAGCTGAGATGTTTCCCTTGCCAACAGTGTCTAGCAGGCTCGTACAAACACTAAACATGTCTAATTACTGTACTGCATAGTATCCTCTAAAGTTGCATATATATTGTCAGTGTTTTATGTAGTTGATGTACTTAAAACACACAAATTTCTCTGGGAGGACAAACAAAACAACAATGCAAAGGAATGAAATTCAGCAGTCCAAAAGGTTTATTTATTCACATGTAAACTTTACCCCTAGAAAAATATCAGATTTGAGCAGCAAAAAGACTCAGTGCTTGGAAGAGCTAGAGCACCCCAAAACGCTGAGGCTTTTTGCTGAAAGAGCCTGGTGATATTTTTGTATGGATAGCTTTTACTATGTAAGTAAATGCACTTTCTGCACTGCTGAATTTCATCTCCATGCACAGCTGTTCTGCATTTTCCCCATATGCTTTGCTTTATGCACTTCTGCAAGGGATTTGCCTTTTTTCATGTGAGCACTGGTGTGTTCCCAATGTTTCTAAACAGACTGACTGGGAACGTTTATATCCAAATGACACACACACACATTCATAAAAAACATAAGTTTTCAAAAGTTATCCCTCTTCAAAGACACTGGGCCCAATTTTAAAATGACTGGGACTGGCTCAAGGGGCTTGCATAAAGTAGACATGGAGCAGAGGGCTTCTTTCACTGCACCTTGCACCAGCCCTGATTTTAGAAGACGCTTTGCACCACTGGATGGAATGCCTGCTCCAACCAGGCTTAGACTGTACTTTTGACAGCCAGACTGGTGCACCATGGTGAAAGGAACTTGTGCCAGGGCAGCACTACAATATCTCCTAAAGTGGGATTTTGCACAGCCACCCTGTAGACACATGGACCCTGCTATTAGACCATCCCACAGTTGTTCTAGCTCACTGTGCACCACTCACTCCCACAGCTGTTGCTAGGTGGGGTGACCCTGTGCATTCTGGGGAAGGTGCTCTGAGAGCCCCAAACACCTGCCATACCACTGCTGGAGCAGCCACTGGTCCATGGCAGGTAGGAGCCTGTGAACCCTTACACTCAATGGTGGTGCTGATATGTCTGCCCACCCCATGGACCTGCATTGCAGGAGGTAGTCATGCATTTGCCACACTGGGGGAAGTTGCCACCCCTACCCACTCCTGATCCCTGTCACCCCTCCATGAGCCAGGGCATGCCCAAGACCACCCACAGACCACCATGGAGACCAGCCAGCAGGTCACCACTGCTGGCTGCTGCTGCCACAAACCCATTGCACAGCTTGCAACATTACCCCGTACACTGTTTCTTCAGTGCAGCTGTTGGCTAGCAGCAAACCCAGAGACTTTGGTGCAGGGATCCAACTTTTTGTAAAATCAAGTACTAGGTCCCTGGTGCATTTGGGGTTGCTGCAGATGGTGGTTCACCACACCATGCACCTATCTAATGGCACCTTTTAAAACTGAACCCATTATCTTCATAAAAGGCTTACCTTGGATCTCTTAGGGCTGTAACACTTTTTTAAATGAAAGCTTGCACTAAGGATGATATGGTTGTAGAGACGTAGACATGTTTAAACACATCAGTGTTGCTTTCAAAGAGTTATAAATGCATTAATGCATTTTTTTGAAGTTTAGAAAACTATGAAAACGGTTTTGAGCATTTTCTGAGTTTTGGTGTGTATTGTATGCAGAGAAAATAAATAAGATTGGTGGGATTTTCTTATGTACTTCTTATCAATACAGTGTACTTGTTCTGTAAAATGGCACACTTGTTTTTGTTCACATTGTTACCAATCTTTATTGTCTTGGTTTTGAGTTTATTTGAATAAAAACATTTGTAAAAAAAAAAAAAGGAAAATAACCAAGATCGTTGGGAATTTGTGAATGAAAATATCTATATAAGGTACAGTAGTGTAATTGCATAGCAAATAATGCAGTAACCTTCATTTAGTAACCTGTCAGCTTCCTGGGAAAGCTTCAGAAAATAGTGTTTGGTTTCCTGTAGTATGAGTCTTTCCATGGGCCTTTAGGTTTGTGATGACTTCAAGCATGAGTGATTTGCACGGGCATCACAAACTAAGACTTTACACAGCATTATCATCATGTTTTATTGTAACACTTTAATAAAATATCCTTGTGTTTTAATAAAAAAGACCTTCCTGCCTTGATCTGTGTACCCATCTTCCACATCATCCAGGATAACCACCCAGTTGGGACCACTGACCCATTGCTTTTATACATTTGATTTCAACTTATCTAGTGATTCTGTCACTCACCAAACATTTTTCTCTTATCGCAGCTTCACAGCCCATAATAAAATGTCCCCATTTTCACAACAGCAGTACACTTGAATAATACATTTTTATTCCATTCACTTTAATATTTATACAGGATTAACATTAGCAAATAATTGGCTCATTTTCCAGATTGCCCTGTTATTGTTATGTTCATCCCCTCTAAGTGGTCAAATCCACCCCCAGCCCTTGCAGGGAATCAAACCAAATACTCCGAGTTCTGAACACAGCAGCACTAACCATGTATCTAAAGGGAATTTTTCACTTGCACTGAGGTTAATGAGCTTCTCTGCTTTAAACTTTCTATCCCATAAGCCTCCACTAGATGGCTGTCTTGCTTTCAGTGTTTTTCAAGGATTCCACCATTTGTAGGTTGTATTTATTTTGATTGCTTTTCAGTGCTTTTAACACTAGAAGGCAGTGATTTGCACTGAATGCCTTCATTCTCATACACATCACCCATTCTGACTTAGATTCCATTAAATGTCCAGCCATTTTATTCTTTATTACTAAGGACATCTGCATGATAAACAAGAACTTGCCCATCACAATCATTTACACAGCAACCCATCGTGATGTTACAAGTTGGGCATATGCCACCCACTAGGAATGATGGAGAAGATATACTATCAGGGACCACAATGATGTATCCAAACAAAATGTCCTTTGTGATAAGGAGTGCAATGGTCTGAAATGCAATATTTTAGCAGGAATATTATGTAACTGAGCATTGCTGATGTCAAACTATAATTCTGTAATCACCAACCTCTTGTATTAATATTATGGAACATTCATTAAAAATACAGATACTTTAGTTTAAAAATTGCCTGCTGTTTGAATAAACGTGTTTCTATGTTCAGATCAGCCCAAGTTCATCAATTGCAGTCCTGAGCGACAAACGTCAGTTTCCATCATTTTTACGGACAATGCCAAATGACAAATTTCAGTACCCTGTCCTAGTCCGTTTGGTCATATATTTTGGTTGGACCTGGATAGGTATTATAGCTTCAGATAATGAATATGGTCTCCTGGGTAGTCAGAACCTAAAAACAGTTCTTGGTCACAGTGGAGCATGTGTTGCTTTCACAGTAATCATTTCAGTGAACACATCCAAGAAACAGTTACTTCAGATCACTGAGGTAATCAAAAAGGCCACTGTGACTGTTATTGTTGTTTATGCAACCAAGATGGAGCTGATACCATTAATGGAGGAGATTGCTAGGCAAAACATCACAGGAAAAGTCTGGCTGGCTACTGTCAGTTGGATAATCTCCCCTGTTTTCTCAAAGAAAGAATCATGGAAAACCCTTAATTGCACCTTGGGACTTGCAATCCATAGAGGGGTGATTCCTGGACTCAGTGATTTCCTTCACACACTGCACCCTTCCACATCTCCAGATGACATTTTTATTAAGTCATTTTGGGAGGAAGCATTTGACTGCTATTGGCCAACTGATGATAATTCCCAAGAGTCAAAGGATACGAGCAGAGTACGCATTCCTTGTACAGGTGCAGAAAAGCTGGATGAATATGACCTGTCTAAATTTAATTTGTTTGACTTTAGATATGCCTATAATAGCTATAAAGCAGTGTATGCGATTGCTCATGGCTTACATGATTTGTGGTCCTGCAAACCCAGAAGTGGGCCTTTTGCTAATAACACTTGTGCAAGCATTGATGATTTTAAGCCATGGCAGGTAAGATATTACATGCAGGAGAAGCCAAGGATATTACTTTAATGCTTGTGTTCATTTCATAACTTTGGCCTATCTAGGATTTTCCACATGTTGGGTGAAATTGTTTTTTCCACCACTAGAATTCTACCAAACTATATTTTTTGCCTTGTGAACTTAATTCAGCAAAATATACTACTCTGTCTCCCCTGTTCTGCTAGTGACCTGTAAGTGGGATTTTGATTCCTCAGTGGAATTCCTCCTTCAGAAGTTTCAGTACTGCCAATAAAATCCATATTCCAGCTGACCCAGTGACATGGAGGGCTGAAGCATCACTGCCTTACCTCCTGCCATGTCGGTGACCCCTGTTCACAGCGTGAGTGGGTTGTGGGGTCAGTCGGGGAGGGAGAGGATCAGGCATCCAGAGGACACTTCTCCTCTCCTGGGGAGGGGTGGGATAAGAGACCGGTGCATGCCAGACCCCTAGTGGTGGCTGGAAGCTGATACACAGGCACCAAGATAAGGGGGTGAAGCAGATTCCCAGTGTGCCACATGTGGAAATGTGCATGGCTCGGCCATTAGCATCATGCACACCACAGCTCCACACTCGGGGAAGGATGAAATGGAGGTGAAAACTCCACCAACAGGTAGGATGATGCTGGTTCCTCACAGGTGATGCTCCCGGCCAGCTGGCACCTCAACACAAGAAGAAACTACCAGTGGATGTCGGGGTGACGAGACTGGGGGGGGCAGTGCAAGGGGGTCGGTTGTTGGTGGAGAGAAATAAAGAAACTAAAAAAGAATCCATATTCTGCCTTGAAGATGTCTGGGATTTGGAATCCCACTTTTACAGAATTCTGTGGGAACTTCCATTACACTGTGATAATTCTGCAGAGTAGAATTACTTAGCTCCATTCTCCCATGAGAAATCTGTGACTCAGAATTTGGTAATTACATCCTCACTGGCCTGTACTCTTTACAATAGGCTGTGAGTATCCTATAGCAGTGAAGACAATTATACACAGTGTTGTTCATAAAAAGAAAACAAATAAAAATAGTTCATAGTTTTAACTTTCATCAAGGAGAGAGATTCAGCCATTCTACTATCAAAGGGTTTCAAGTCAAGCTCACATTGAAAATTAACTTATTTGTTGACCAGGTGCATGCATTTGTTCCAGGGATTGTTTTCAGCATGACCAGGGCCAACAAGATAGCACAAAGTATTAAACAATGCAGGCATGAAACAGCAAACAATAAGAGCACATAGAAATATCAATGCAAAGGTGCAGATACCTCACTGATGTTTCAAGATCTACTCTGGCAATAAATAATAATCAAGTGCATATTTACAGGATAAAACAGTAAGTGGAAAGATGTAGCAGCAGGATGTGTAAATCAGATTATGACACTGACTGATTACTGTATTAGAGGGTACATCTCCAGGCAGAGGCAGCTGCAAGGGCAGTCCTAATGTGTTGCTTGAAAAGTGAACGTGAGTCAGGAGATTGGAAGGAAAAAGGTAAGTTGTTACTGTGAACAGGGGCACAAATAGAGAGGGACATTTTTATACAACATTTTACCCTTCACTGCCACATACTCCAATCATCAGGCCCTTGACCCAGCATCCCTTAGCCCCATCTGCTACCCCATCTCACACCAGCAGGGAACCACATGGAACATAGCTCAAGAGCCCCATGACTGTCACATATGGCAGTGAAGAGCCATAGCATTTTTCTTCTATGTTTCTCCTGAACCCGGAATTGTGGTGATACGGTGGCTGCATGCATGTGTAGGCGCACATGTGATCCTGGAACCAGAGACCCATCCACCCTCCTGAGGTTGTATCAGCCCCCCAGACCTCTGCTCTGACACCCGGCCTACACTGGGTGCCAGCTGAGACCGAGGGAAGTTGACTCCCCAGTCTGGAAGATGACAGCTGCCTAGTGGCTGCTTGATCATCTCCCAGCCCACCAAGCAACCCCCAGTGCACAGAGCTCATTCCTGAAGGGCAGCAATACTGAAGGCACTTGGACCAATGCAGATGACATCAAAAAACGAATGTCCCACAACCAATCTGGCGAGGTGAGCACCAGCTTTTAAATTGATATGGTCCAGCAGACTTGTATGTGCTAAAAGCTTAATGTAATGTGTTAACAATAAT
The DNA here is from genome assembly GCA_016271365.2 of Neoceratodus forsteri. Taxonomy (NCBI): domain Eukaryota; kingdom Metazoa; phylum Chordata; order Ceratodontiformes; family Ceratodontidae; genus Neoceratodus; species Neoceratodus forsteri. Next base: position 80,367,057 of record CM028137.1, read on the forward strand.
ACAGAGAAAACAAACAGGCAGTCCTATTTTATGCATAAATGCCAGTCTCTCCCTTATTGTAAAAGCAACTGCATGTGAATATTTCTTCAGCACAATAACATAGCCTAATGTGTGAAATGGCTTCCTCGAAGCTGGAAAGACAGAGCTGTACATAAGCCTAGAAAAGGTATTTCACAGTAGCGGGTCACCATGAGATGCTCTGATGCTGACCTACTACTTGGTGGATACATAGTTAATAGGAAAAGAGCATTTTCAACACTTGACGTTCTGACGGAATATCTGATGGGCAGTGTTGGTCACCCTGTTGTGTCTTTTTTTTCTTGGTACTCTAGCAGGAAAGACTGGATATTTTTTCTACTGTCAGCACTGTGTGAAGTATCTTTTTTTGGCTTGTGTACAGCTCTGTCGTTCCAGCTTTGAGGAAGCCAGTTTGCACATTAGGATGTTTTGTTGTGCTGAAGAAAATATTCACACACAGTTGCTTTTACAGAAAGAAAGTGACCAGTATTTATGCTTGAACTAGAACTGTCTCCATTGCAAATGTAATGTAGTTGAGCTGATTATTCTTTCTGTGCTATGGTCTACACGTTAAATAAAGCTTTTTGCACATATGAATCTGCTGGTCTGTATTATTTTAAAAGTCGGTGTTGACCTCCCCACTTTGACTGTGGTACATCTGTTTTTTGATATTGCAACTTAAGGGCAAAAATTATAGACCAAATAGTCAGGCCAAATGGTTAAGTCTGGGGATGCTAAATGTCTGGAACAGACTACCAAAGGAGACAGTACTAACCCTTACAGAAATAATGATATGAAATGTTTTCATGCTGCCCACATAAAACTACCCATGTGATACGCATGTTGCAAGCATGATTTAGACGATAAATCGGAACTCATTGCATGCACGTGGCATGCGTGCAACAAGCAAGTGTGGGACGCATGCTTTTTATGTTAAATTGAAACAGACTGCATGCATGTAGAATACATGCAAAAAGCAAGTGGTCACTGATAACTGCACATGTAAAAGTTAAGTGACTTGCTCAGGATCAAATGAAGAACAGCCATATGTGCTAATTATTAGAGATACAGTATATATATATATATATATATATATATATATATATATATATAGATATACACACACACATATATATGTATATATATATATATATATATATATATATATATATACATATATATCACTTATGAGTAGGTCTATAGTCCTTATGAGTAGATTGTGATTTCCATTTAGTACTGTGGTTGGCTGTCATATGCTGTGTGCAAGGGCTTTTGGGATTAAAATTTCTGTTAGAGGCTGGGCTAGGATTGATTAATTCTGCTTGCTGTAAGGAGAGTTAGTGTGGAGAGGCTGTATTATAGGTAGTGTGGACCATGATTAGGATTGTAGGGTGCAGTGGTTGTGGGGCAGCAATGCAGGTGAACATACTGCGGAGGCTTGGAGGGTGCCCAATATGCTACAGGCTAAGGAGACTCAAGGAAGAGGTTCAGTGGCAAGGCAGAGAGCTGGGGAGGTCGAAGGATGAGGGGTGGATTGCATCAGTAGGAGGGCTGGCATCTGAGAGAATTGTGGGGGTACCACAGAGAAGGAAGAGTGGGTCAAGGGAAGGGTCAGGGGGAGGGGCAAACTAGACAGGAAAGCCAGCTGATGAAGGGTAGGCTCTAGTAGGACCTAGAAAAAGAGGAGTAGCAGTAGGCAGGAGGGAGGAGAAAATGTGTAGTAAAGCAAAGGGGGTAGGGAACATATTTGCTTTACTTGCAACAAGTGGGAGAGAGGACACAGGTGGACATTTCACAAGGGATAGCACTTATGAAGAGGAGGGAGTGCGGGGCATCAATAGTGGGGAGATTGAGCAAGGTGTGGCAGGGGGCGGGCTAAAACTCAGAGAGGTGAGGTGGGAGAGGGAGAGGGAGGTTGGCAGTCAAACAGGAGGAGGGGAGGGGTCTCAATTGAGAGGGGTATTTATTTATTTAGCTTTTGTTAACCGGGTAGGTATACTAGACAAGTTACATGCCTATTTTCAGGAATGACCTGGGAGAGTACAACAGGAGTAACAGGGTACATCAATACAGCATAGTAGGTGAGCAAGTACATATACATTTTGTGGTTAGGTACATTGAGACAACAAAGCAGCAGGCAATATATGGTGAAAGTAGTGTAAGGGTAGGAGGAAGATACTGGGGCACATGGTAAAAGCACGATCTTGAGTGGCCCCAGAAATAAGAACCTGGATGGGGGTGTGGTGACAGGCACAGTGAAAGAGGAGGGGGGTGTACTGGTGTTGGGGGACTCCATACTCATGGGGATCAGATGGGGCAGCAAAGGGGAGAGGCACAGCTGGATATGGCTGGAGTCCATACCAGGATTAAAGGCTGACAAGACAGAACAGGCAATCCTAAGGTGCATAAGGAGGGGTCGGAGGAAACCACACATTGTGGTAAATGTGGGGACAAATGACCAAGTGGGGAAAATGGTGGAGGTAACAAGGGAGAGGATTGAGAAAGTGGGAAGGTTGTTTGAGGAGACTAGGGAGTCTGTGGCCTTCTCAGAGGTGCTCTAAGTACCCTGTGCAAGCACAGTGAGAAAGGAGAGGATTATGGAGATGAACACATGGTTGGTAGAATGGTGTCGAACTAAGGGGTATGGGGTTGTGGGCAGCTGGGGAAGTACCTGGGATAATAACAATTGTTTGCAAGGGAAAGGCTGCACCTGAGTGGGGAGGGGAAGGAGGTAAGCAAAGACTGGAGAGGTATATTGTGACAAAGGTGGATTTAAACTAGATGGGGGGTGACAAGTGGACAGCACGTAGGCAGGCATCCGATAGAGTGGAGTCACCACCTATCCCTCAGGCATAGCCGAGAAGGACTCTTGACAGCCAAAAAAGGAGGGAGGAAAAGGGAGGAGAAGGAGGCCAGTGAAGGGAAGGGGTCAGGATGGAGGGTGGTCTCGTTGAATGCAAGAAGCTTAGGAAACAAATGAGCTGAGCTACAGGCACTCTTATCAGTGTGGAGGGTGGATATTACAGCTGTTACAGAAACATGGGCAACTGAAAACTGGGGCTGGGATCTGGCAATCCTAGGATACAAATTATACTAGTCTATGTGAGGGACAGGATCAAACGCATAAGGGACAAGGGGAAAGAAAGGAGAATAGAGGCAATCTGGCTACAGCTCCTAGACTCAAGGGGTAGAAAACTGAGGTTTGGGGTGGCATGCAGGCCACCATCCCAGTCTGAAGAGCTTGATAGGGAATTAGTGGTACAAATCAGAAAGGTATGTAGAAAAGGGAAGGTGGTCATCATGGGGGATTTCAACTTGCCGGGGGTTGACTGGAGCATTCCAGTCACCTCTAGTGGTAGGGAGCAAGTGCTCCTAGATGCGATCCAGGAGGGTCTCCTGACACAGTTGGTTAATGTACCTACTAGGCCAAAGAACACTTTAGATTTGATATTGTCCAATAGGGAGGCAGAAAGGGAAATAAAGGTGAAGGACCCACTAGCTGACAGCGGTCACCAAACAGTGTGGTTTAATATCATGATGTGCAGGGAGCCAGAGAAATCAGTTACTTGGGTGGCAAACTTCAGGGGGGAAGACTTTGGAGTGATACAGGAAGTACTGAAAGGGAAACTAGAGGGCATAAGGCAAGAGATGGATGTGGAGGAGAAATGGGATATTATTAAAAGGGGGATTACAGAGGCAACAGAAGCCTGCACCAAGTCACAGAGTAAGAGGAGAAGAGTAAGAAAACCATGCTGGTTGAACAATGAGGTTTTGGAGATGGTGAGGGGAAAACAAGTAGCGCACCAGAGGTATAGGAGGAGGGGGAAGGAAGTGGACAAGGAGGAATAAGCAAGATGTTCCAGGGAGGTGAGCAGAAAAGTGAGAGGAGCCAAGGCCCAGAGGGAGCTGAGATTAGCACAGGGAATTAACGGTGGAGAGAAATACTTTTTCAGATACATCAGGGAGAAAAGGTAGTGCAAGGAGACAATAGTGAGGATAAAAAAGGGTGGAGACTGGACGGAAAAGGGGGAGGAGCAGACCGAAGCACTGAATGAATACTTTTGCTCAGTGTTCATGGAAGAAAAGGGGGGACCACAACAACATGGGCTGGGAGGGTGGGGACAAGGGGAGAGGAGGTGACAGATGGAAGAATTGAGGTGAATAGAGTCCTAGAGGGACTGAGGGAACTGAAGGTATACTAGGCACCAGGGCTGGATGGTATCCAACCCAGGGTGCTGATGGAGATGGTGGAGGTGTTGGCGGAAAAACTGGTGGATCTGTACAGCACCTCACTCGAGTCAGGATGTGTGTCACTGGACTGAAGGGTGGCACATGTAGTACCATTACACAAGAGCAGGCCAAGGGATGAACTGGGTAATTATTGCCCTGTAAGTCTCACTTCCATAGTGGGAAAACTCATGGAAATGATACTAAAGGAAAGACTGGTGTCGTACCTGGAGGACAATGGCCTCCAGAATGTGAAGCAGTATGGGTTCGTTTCAGAGGAAATCTTGTCAAACCAACTTGATACAATATTATGACTAGGTGACAGGTGAGCCGAATAAGGGTCATGCAGTGGATATTCTTTACTTGGACTTCAGCAAGGCCTTTGATTCAGTGCCTCATGGGTGGCTTGGGGGGAAGCTAACTGGTGTAGGGGTAAGGGCAAAAATGATGAACTGCATTACAAGCTGGCTGAGTGGGAGGCTGCAACGGGTGGTGATGAGAGGGGAGCTCTCAACTCCAAGGCCAGTGATGAGTGGGGTTCCACTGGGCTCTGTGCTGGGGCCAGTGTTGTTTTCACTCTTCATTATACCTCTCAACTGTCCCTGATTTTCAGGGACGTATCTGATTTTGCCTCAGATTTTTTTTCTATCCCTTGTAAAATTTGCGTTCTTGTGACAGAAAAGTGGATATTAAAAGCACAAAATAATGTCAAACATTAAAGCAACAGACTTGTTATTCTTCAAAAAAATGCATCTGAATACAAATCCCTTTATTCTATCAGCTTTCTGAGTGAATAGTACCAGATTTGAAGATGTGTCCCTGATTTGGGGTCTTTTTCCCTGATTTTTTAAGCCTTGTCCCTGATTCATGAGGCAAGAGGTTGAGAGGTATGCTCTTCATATCAGACATTGCAAACTGAGTGGTGAGCAAGGTAAGTCTGTTCTCTGATGACACCAAAATTGGAGGAGTGGGGAATGCAAGGGAGGGATGGAAGCAGTTGCAGGGGGACCTAAGAATCCTAGAGGAGTGATCAGAGAGGTGTCAGTTGGGGTTCAATGCAAAGAAGTGTAAGGTTATGCACTTTGGGGTGAAGAACCCAAAGAGAGAATTCTGGCTGGGTTGGGTTAAGCTGGGGATCACTGAGGAAGATAAGTACCTAGGAGTAATGATTACAGGGACCATGAACAACACTGCCCAGGGTAGGAGAGCAGCTGCAAAAGCAAACACAATGCTGAGGTGCATAGCAAGGGGGTTTTCATCCAGGTGAAGAGATGTGATCTTGCCCCTCTACAGGTCGCTGATAAGGCTGCACTTAGAGTATTGTGTGCAGTTTTGGAGGCCATACCTAAAGCACAATATCAGGCTACTGGAAGGGGTGCAGAGGAGGGCAACAAAGATGATATGTGGAATGAGGGGAGAGACTATGAGACCTAAATATATACACTCCAGAGGATAAAAGGGACAGGGGGGACATCATTTAGACATTGAAGTATCTGAAAGGAATCAATAAGGATGGGGCAGACAGGTCTATACACTACGGAGGGGAAGGGACACCAGGGGGCATGGGCTAAGAATAGAGGGGGAAGATTTAGGAGGGAAAGGAGGAGACACTATTTCACAGAGAGGGTGGTAGCACAATGGAATACACTACCAGAATGGGTGGTATCATGCAAATCTGTGAACAGCTTTAAATGGGCATGGGACAGGGAACAAGGGAGAGTGAGGGTGGGGAAGGTGGTGGTGGCAGTGGGAAGGCAAAGGGGTGTGCAGTTGCAAACTAGGGGTGCTAGCTGCATACTCAAGCAGACTTAGATAGACCAGATGGTCTGTTTCTACTGGCATGTCCATATGTTCGTATATCCAAGTAGGGGTTGATGAGATTCAAAGCTGGGTCTTCAAGTCTACTGGTTTGCAGTTCAATGCCTTTAATCACTAAGCCATACTGCCTGCATACATATGGCTCACTTGTACTTTAATACAGATCTGCATACTGTACATCTGCACTCATGCAGCATGCTTGTAGCCACTGTTATACTTTTTAGTTTTCTTTTCCCCTCTCATCTCAGCTGCACAGCTGAACTGAAGCATACATTCCAAAGGAAACACATGTGGTCCTTCCCACACCCCATACAAACAGTTACCAATAAAGCTACTTAATTACTTCTGTTGGGCCTGTATTCTTACTATTTTCTTTCCATTATTTTGAATGATTGTATGCAAACAGATTTTAAGGGGCAAACACAAAAGTAGTAATAACTCAACACCCACCTTCATGGCTAGTCCCCTTTCCCATGCACACTCTGCAGTAGGTGCAGACATGATGCAACAGACAACCCACTAAGTATAGATATAGGTTGAGAGTCTCCTTTCCTGAGTGCCATGGAGCCAGATGCAGTAGTCTTAAAGAGATGATGTTCATGGGTCAGAGTGCTGGGGCATACCCCCTTGAAATGAATGAAGTTATTTTTTATTACTGTTTTATACATTTTGATGATGAGTTGGAGTATAATGAAGGTCACTGTTCTACTTACAAGGCCCTTCTTAGTCAAGTGGTAGCCTTCATTAATCTCCAACTCACCATCAATAATGTGTAAAATAGTAATAAAAAAATACCCCCCTTCATTTTAATGGTACATGCCCCTACAGTCTCCCTTGCCCTATGTCATAATGAGCCTAAGTGTGGTGATGTGGAGGTCAGCTTTACTAGTGGGGGGGCATAAGCCTGACTATAGTCGGGCTCCAATAGTCTGTGCATACTGTACCACTCCACTGTCCATGAATGCAAGCTCTCATTTTATCCCTGAAAACTGCTCTGGTCCTCATCCATCCCTCATGAGAAACATGCTGCTCACACAGACGATGTTTGGTAAATTTAAACTTTATGACAGAGGAACCATTTCAGATTTTAGCAGGGGGGGAGTCAACAACCAGTGAAGGCCAGGTTCTAGTCAGCACCTAGTTGGAAAGATTTTGAATGTCTGAAACGTCTCTAAATGGTAAAACTTATTTGTTGTGACTGAAAAGTGATATGCCAATGAAGAAAAATTCAGATATATAAGATTCATCTGTCTATACACAGGAGCAGTGCATCAGATTTGGACTTAAACCCACCCAGGTACTAACCATTTTTTTTGTTTTTTGGCTGAAATGCTGACCCCTCAAAAAAGAAACTTTGTCCTTATTTCTCTCCCCAACTCCATTCCATTCAATACCCATCCCACATGGGTTATGAAGCCACCAACAGGTATAGAAGCATGAAAAATACATTAATAGTTTAGTCTTTCCTCCTTTTCCAATCCCCCGTTAAAAAAATGTTTACTTTTGCTTACCTGGCCATCTATCCAGAACCTGCAGCCTGGCCCAGTGTGTGCCACTAGCCCAGTTTTCAGTTCACTCCGCCTCCGTCATTCTGCTAGAAGCTGGATACTAGAACCAACCATTCAAGCTCCCCAATGTGGTCCGCGACCAAGTCACCCCACCAACAGAACCTACGCAACCTGTGTTGCTTGCTTCTTCCTTAGCTGCTGCCATGGCTGCTAATGCACTGCACTGATCAAGGTCTATGAAGGCCACCCACACTGCTGCCAACACTGCTGCTAGGCCTAGCTTGCTGCCATGGGGGGCTTGTACTGTTTTTTTTTTTTTTTGCCAGGTGAACCTAGTACAGTAAGTAGGTAGCCTACTCTTGAGTTAGCTTCTAGCTCACCCCTAGCCCCTTCAGCCACCAGGGTTGATGGAGATGCACTAAGAGTAGACCAATAAAAATATGCTGCCACAATACTGCTATTGAGAATTTAGTGTTCACCAACTCCTACAATCTGTAGTGTGCAGCCTGTCTACTCTGTGGTGGGAAAGACTGTATCACACTCATGTGCTCTTGTTTGGCTGGAGTTCATCCACATCACATGTGATTGTGCCACTGCTAATAGGTGGACAGAGTGGACAACACAGTACAGAAACAGTAGAGTCAGGAGTGCACCTGCAGCATGAGCACATACAGGCCAAGGCAGCACTTATTGTGCAAAAGGTGAAATAAAAATTTAATGCCATTATTGCCACACCATAAGAACAAAATAGGTACAAATGCAAGGGGGAGCAACTGTCCCCCTCTGCCCTACCTAAATGGCACCCCTGCTTTATGGTAGAAATTCATTCTCAGGTGCTAATATCAGTACAAGTAAATACAATGGTTTCCACTGTGTTCTGAGGTACTTTATTCTCCATGTTTTTAGGATGTATTCTGACCATCATAAGGGTTAGTGTCCCTGATTGTCCCTCATTTTGAGTGTCCATTTCCCTCATTTCAGTGACAAAATGTAAGGCATGGTGCATGCTTCCAAGACCTTACTCAGCAAAAGAGTGCTGAACATGGCCATAGTATATATGTTTCATATAAAATAACAATGGGAAAGTTGGTGAGCAAACACAGTCATGGAGAAACACATTTGTAACACTAAATATGCATAAGGGGATTTGCATGGCCCCAAAAAAAAAAGGTCAGGTATCACATCACAGCAAGCGCCTCATGCCTCATATTGCACCTGGGGCGTGCTCTTTTCAAGCCATAACCCACACCTCATTATGTCTTATTACTTGCTTACCACATGCACAATTAAGCTTTGGCAACCACACACCCCTTTTTTACAGCTGCATAGAGAGAGCTGTATGTGAAGTAGTGCCAATACATTGAGAAGGGGACTTTGAAAGGATGTGTCTGTGAACGCACCGCAGCTGTGTCCTTCCATTGAGCGGAGCTGGAGCACATCTTTCTGCATCCTCTTTATTCAGTAATGTGTGGTTTGATCACATCCTTGCAGTGACAACCCTCCAGTAATTCAGTTTTGCATGCCATGCTAAGGGAACAGCCTCAAGAGCACCACTTTCTGAAAGATGAATCATTCAAAACAAAGGAATGCATCTCAAAACACACTCCCACCTAGACCAATTCAAATAACTGTTAACTTTTTTCACCTAAGCACTGGTAATGGATTCCTTATAACAGCTTTAGAGATGCGCTAATGAGGAGAGCATTTCTTTGCCACTGTGTCCAATAGTGATGTACATTATTTGGTGGACTTTTTGGAGCAGTGTATTGCTGTAGGTTACTGCCTGGTCAGTTTCATCACCATCTGTGGGAACATCCTTATCTTCAATGTCTTCTCCTGGCACAGACACTACTAACACAAACAGCAAGATGAGGCTAGAGTTCCTAGATGACCCTTTCATCCTGACAAATGAGAACTGTAGGGAGAACTGTTTGTGAACAGCATGCCACTGCCTTTAGAGGAGTAAAAGAAATATATATACATTAAAATCTGCCTGAAGCACCTCACCATCCAGAACAAAAATCCAGAGAACATCTCCAGTGATGTGGATGTTGAGCCCATGGCTCCGGTCTGGAACTGGGTTGGCAGGGTAACTGGTGTGGAGGAGCTTGATGGGGCTGGTATGTACAGTAGTTCAGTGCCTTGTTGTAGTTTGTTGCAGGACCCGCTGGCTGCAACAAAGTGCATTGTCCCCCACGTTGGAGCTAGAACTTGTATCTAATGTACTCATGTTCTTGGAGAAACCAACACTTCAGTCTATTATCTCATGGTTGTAGACAGCCGCTTGATGTTTAAATACATGTTTAACTACTATGCATGGTTTGCTTGGAGTATTGTAAACAGTTTTTAGTTTTGCATTCATTTTTCTACACTCTCCTCTTTCATAACTGTCATTCTTCTAATATTGAAACTTGTGTAAGCCATGCTTTAAATTGCTGTTTTGGTTTCAAGCTTTTATTATTATGGCTGCATAGTGAGAGCTATGTGTGATGTAGTGCTATTACATTGAGAAGGGGCTCTGGAAGCAAGTGGCTACAATCACCTCACAGCAGTGTTTTTCCATCGAGTGGAGTGGAAGCACATCTCTCCACATCTTTTCCATTTAGTACAGTGCAATTGCTTCCTCCCTCCTCCATTCACACTATTTTCTTGTACCCGTCCACACTGGCTGTGTGTTGAGAACACTAGGGGGTTTACCTCTCATCTTGCTTGTGTGTATCCAGCTAAATGCAGCAATAAGCAAACATGTATATATACCTCTAAACTATTGTTTCAAAAAAATCTGCAGAAGCATCAGGATAATTGAAGATGGGAAAACAAAAATGATAGTAGCAATATTTGAAAGTGAGAATAAAGTGGTTGGTGCAGGGCAAAACATACTCTGTGTAAAGTAGAGTGATGCACAAAATATGCATAAACAAAAAAGTGCCATAATGGTTTCAGTCTCAAAGACAGTTTAGATATGGTAGCAGCTACTACTGGCCTCAGCTTGTTCATTCTGTTTAACCTTTTTGTAAAAAGGTAAGTATTGCTCAGACTGCCAAACCTGCTCCTTTTAATTGGTTGTAATGGGGGATTTGATGCCAAGAAAAGCTAAGATGCTCTCTGTTATGGGATGTCTAAAGTGAAGATGTCTGTGGTTGGCCAAGTAGATCCCTGATGTTTACTGATTTCACACCTGACTGTTTAATCAGGTGCAGAATACCAGGTTATGCAGTCTCTCCATACTTTGTGGTTTGAGGATTTTCTACTTACAGTTTTTCAGTGAATAGCAGGGATTAAGCAGACTAAATACAGATGTTTCACTTCGGAAGTGACATAGGAAAATTGTTCCTACATGTGCTTACTAACCAGAGGATTAGTACAGGCTATCTGTCAATTAAACAGACCCAACAGGACTTCCAGTGTGTGCACCACCTGAAATGGCAGCCTGAATACGGAGCTCCACACTATCGATTTTATAATCTATCGAAATCCATCCTCTACTATTAGCATCTTCACATTAAAGATAGCAGGTCACAACTGCATGGCAGTACAGAATTAAACAAGAGATAAAGCAAGCACCCAAGCTCCAAAACAGCATAAAACATTGCTGGAATATGCCCTACCTTCACAGGCCATAACAACTGCTGCCTCTCCGTGCACTCTCCCTGATCCAGAGGACCAGGGGGATTGCACTTGTACTATCATCTCAAAGGAGCTATGCACCACACTGCAAAAAATGAATGCTACACTGGAGCGACTTGAGACTAGAGTACTGGATGACCACCAAAAATGAATAAATCTGGAACAACGAACCCTTCTGATAGAAAAAACACTTTCAGACTGTTCATCCACCGTGGATGTTCATAATGCAGCCCTGTTGGACTAACATAGAAGGGAAATTCTCTTAGAAAAGAGGCTTGAAGACTTGGAGAAAGGAATCAGCGGAATAATATCCTCATTCACGGATTACCAGAGGACAAAGAGACCCCCCAACCACAACCTTTATGGAGTCATTCTTAAAAGAAATATTCACCCTGCTGTCGGACAAACCTCTTAATATTCTTAGAGCTCATCGCTCTGTAGTCCCCAAACCCATAGGACCCGAAAGCCCGACCAAGCTCATTCTTCCTTGCTTTCTGGGACTTTAGAGTCAAAGAGGAGATCCTCAGGATGGCTTGGGGGAGAAAAGAGATTTTATTTGGGGACACACAACTGTTTTTTGAACAGGATTACACACCGCAACTTCTAGCTGAACGAAGAAAAGTATTGTCAGTGGTTCACCTCCCTCAAGCAAAAGGTCATAAAGCTTTCCTTGAATACCCAGCAAAACTACAAGTGCTCATGGACAAGGGCACATGTAGATTCCCTGATCTGGGGGCTGCCAGCTCCTTTATGCATAACTTGGACATCTCACTGCCACCAGATGGCGCCACTCAACAAAGATTTAAGGTGGCAGAGAGATCGTGGTAAAGGATAGGATCCAAACGCAAGGGATCCCAGGACCACATGAGCACTTCCAGTCCATGGGACAAGGTCCTACTACACAGAGAATCCACTGTGATGACAGGTGATGGCGCAGATTCGGGTCAAAGGCTCAACAACTCACAACTTCCTAATGAGGTGACCAACCCCAGTGATTCTGATTGAACACAGCACAGAAAGCACATCAGGGGATTTATTTACTGGAACTGTGAGTGTTGCTTAGTTAAGGCTTTGAAGGGAGAGCGACTTGAGGTTAAATTGGCTGAATTATTGGGTTATTGTATGAGGTTGGCCCTCATATTACTTAAACCAGAAAATCATTTGGGGTGGATTTCAGAGGGCTACTGAGGGAGAGCAAAAAGGGTGAGAGGGAGTCTGTGGTGGGGGGCCCTTCTGCCTCTATGCTGGTCTTTCTTTGTCCTGTCTGGGCGGGGGGGGGGGGGATCCTTGGCAGGGCCGGTCAGTCTTGACATCCCGTAAAAGTAGGAGAGAGGAGATGGAATACCCAATGGAGCGGGGGAAATTGATCCTGGTGTCTCACAGAATGTCCAGAGAGTAATGCTGGAAATATTTTCTCCATTGGAAGGGAACTGGAGGCCAGGTTGCTAATCCTAAGGAGTGTGCCTTATCACTGAGCATACTTTAAAACACTTAGACAAACTCTGGTGGCCAGTTTGTTTCCACCTTCTGGTGGTTTCACTTGCGAAGAGTATGAAAGAGACAAAGCACCTCTGGAAAAGAGACTAAGTTGAACCAGATCCCCTAATTTGCTCCGTTGATGGCAGGTTTACCTGGTAAGGTGTTCTGCCTCCCTGCCTTTCATGGTGGCTTTAATATTAAGACTGGGTTGGAGAGACTGCCACAGCTGGCCAGCGGGTTCCCCTGCCTCATGACGGATGGGTGGTGGACCAGAGGGAGGTGGGTCGCCCACCGTCTGCATGCCCCCACTGGAAAGTAAGATTAATAAATATAAGAAATTAGCCCTCTCGTTCGCCTGTTTACGTAACCCTTAATATAGTCAGATGGGAACGACATCGCCATTTGAAGGGCTGTAAAAAGCATCAGGCTAGAGTTTTTCATCCATAAGCTGGTACATTGGTACAATATAGCCCTTCCAGCGTTAGGGCCAATTAAGGGCCCAAGTTGGATAGAATTCCCAGTTGGGTCAGGGATTCTATCACACCACATAGCTCCATCATACTGGTGAGTGTGAAATCAGGGCTTAGATATCTTGAAGTGGAAAATAAAGTTTATTGTTTTATTGTTAAAAGTTTAAAAGTTTAAATGTTGTTTGTAATAGAGTCAGTAAGAAACAATGTAACTACAACACAGGGATATTTTAAGAAAAACTTATCACCTCCCTCTACTGATATGGAAACCTTTACCCTCTTTTCAGGAAAATGACTGATTTAAAAATGGTGTCTCTCAATGTAAGATGGATTAATAATCCGATGAAATGAGCTAAAATCCTACAGGAGCTTCAGAGGCAGAAAGCCACCTTGGCATTCCTGCAGGAGACCCACCTTACCTCCCAGGAGCACCTAAAGTTAAGGTGTTCTTGGGTAGGTCAAGTTTACTCCTCACATTATGAGATAGCTTCCTATCATAGAGGAATAGCCATTTTGGTAAGAAGGAATACTCCTTTAGAAGTGGAAAGGGTAAGGACAGACCCAGAGGGACGGTTTCTCCTCTAGCAGTGGCACTACAGGGGACAAAAGTGCACACTGGTGAACATTTATGCACCAAATGAGGAAGCCCCTCACTTAGCATTTTTGGAGAAGATACTTAAAGAAAGTGTCATGGATATGTAGAGCCTGATCATAGTTGGGGGTGATTTTAATGAAGTGATAAACACTAAGGAGGACTGTTTGGGGCACCCTCAGGGCCAGATTACGAGGACGGGGAAGATAATTCAGAGGCTAACTCAGGAATTAGGCTTGACAGAGATATGGTGGTTTATGCACCCTAGGGAAAGAGAGTTCACGTATTATTCCCCTAGACACCAAGTTTATTCCCACATTGATTATTTTTTAACATCCACTAACTGGATACCTAAGATTTCTAACTGTAACATAGGGAACATCACCGATTCTGATCATGCCTTAATAACCCTCACTCTCTCCATGGTGAAGACACCCTTGGAGACCTGCTGGAGACTAAATACCAGTCTCCTTACCCAAGAGGATTTTAAGGGACTTGTGTCACAAATGATCCAAATCTTTATACAGGACAACCCCAGTGGAGACACCAGGGAGGGCATTCGGTGGGATGCTCTGAAGTGCTGCCTAAGGGGTTCAATAATTCAATATTTGAGCAGGCTGAACAGGGACAGAATACAAAAAAGAGTAACACTAGAAAGTAAAATAGATACCCTAAAAACCCAACATAAATCTACCCCAAATGAAAAGATTAAAACTGAACTAGAACAGGCAAGCATACCTCTCAACTGTTCCTGATTTTCAGGGACATCCCTGATTTTGACTCAAAATTTTACCCTGTCCCCCTTAAAAATTGTGTTTCCGTGACCAAACAGCAGGGGTTGTAAGCACAAAATAATGTCACACACTAATGTTACAGACCTGTTCTTCGTTAGAAAATGCATTTTACACCAAGACCCTTATTCTACCAGATTCTTGAGTGGATATCACTAACTTTGAAGATGTGTCCCTGATTTTGGTCCTTTGTCCCTGATTTTTTTAAGCATTGTCCCTGATTCATGAGGAAGGAGGTTGAGAGGTATGCAGGCAAGAAAGGACCTTAATAAACTATTGGATATTCAAAGTGAGGGAAAGATTCTCTATGCAAGACAGAAATTTTTTGAAAATGGAAACAGGGCCGGCAGGCTATTGGCTTGGCATTAAGAAAAGAAATGGCAAGCAGAGTGGCAATACCATTAAAAACTAAAGATAGTTTGCTCCCAATGTGTTGCTTAGCAGAAACTGTTAAAACCTTTGCTAAATTCTTTTCTTCTTTAAACGATGCTAATCCTACACTGGATCACCAGGAGAAAGTCAGCAAATTTCTGGATTCTCTCCCTATTCCTCGGCTAGATGAGGCATCCAGATTGGCCTTAGACTCTACCCTAACAAAACAAGAAATAGTAGGAAAATTCAGACAAATGAAAAATGGCAAGGCCCCAGGGCTGGACGGCTTCTCAGCCGGATTCTTTAAGGAATTCCACCTTAAATTAGCAGACTTGATGTTGTTAACATATAATGAAATCATACTAGATCATGAGCCAGTCCCTCCTTCTTGGAATTTAGCACAAATCTCGGTGATATTGAAACAAGGGAAGGACGCCCAACTTGGTAGTTCATACAGGGAGATTTCTCTGCCTCCAGTAGATATGAAAATCTTTTCAGGGATCATGGAGGATAGAAACATAGAAACATAGAATTTGATGGCAGATAAGGAGCGCTTGGCCCACCTAGTCTGCCCATTTTCCTACCTAACAGATAAGCTGCAGATCCTAGTTAACCAACAGCTTACTTCCTCCTACCCCCCCACTAGGACTGCCTTATGTCTGTCCCATGCATGAATTCCCCCACAGTTCTTGACTACATGACCTCCTCAGGAAGGCTGTTCCATGCATCCAGAACCCTCTCTGTGAAAAAATACTTCCTCACATTACCTCTGAGCCATCTACCCTCTATCTTCAAATCGTGCCCCCTTGTTCTTGCACATCTCTTTTTCTGAAAGATGCTACCCTCCTGGACTTTGTTGATTCCCTTGAGGTACTTGAAAGTTTCTATCATGTCTCCCTCTCTCCCTTCTTTCCTCAAGGGTATACATATTAAGCTCCTTTAGTCTTTCTTCATATGTCTTCTGGTGCAGACCCTGCACCATTTTGGTTGCCCTCCTCTGGACAGCCTCCACTCTGTCTACGTCTTTGCGGAGATGGGGTCTCCAGAACTGCACACAGTACTCCAGATGGGGTCTCACCAACTGTCTGTACATAGGGATAACAACTTCTTGTTTTCTACTATTGATGCCTCTTCCTATGCATCCCAGTATCCCCCCAGCCTTATTTACTGCTTTCTCACATTGCTTGCCCACCTTTAGGTCATCTGATATAATTACCCCCAGGTCCTTTTCCATTTTTACTGTTGTCAGTATCTCACCCCCCACTGTGTACGCTTCCCCTGGGTTTTTGTTTCCCATGTGCATTACCTTGCACTTCTTTGCATTGAATCTGACCTGCCATACATTTGACCATTCCTCCAACCTTGCCAAGTCCCTTCTCATCCTTTCCACTCCATCTTGTGTATCAACCCTGTTGCAGATCTTTGTGTCATCTGCAAAGAGACATACTTTTCCTTCCAGTTCCTCTGCAATGTCACTTATAAAGACATTAAAAAGGACCAGTCCCAGGATATACTTCAAACATATGTATCAAAGTTAATCCATCAGAATCAAACCAGTTTTATAGCAGGGCATTTCCTTCAAGATAACATACGGAGGTTACTAAATATTATTTCTGCACAAAAAACATTCTAACTCCTTTCACGTGACTATCAGCATGGATGCTGAAAAGGCTTTCGACAGGGTGGACTGGCAATTTATGTCAGCCACCCTGTCAAAATTTGGTTTGGGGGACAATTTCACATCTAACATTTCAGCTTTATATCATAGGCCAGAGGCCAGAGTCAGGGTAAATGGACATTTTTCAGACCGCATACCCTTAAAAAGAGGCACGAGACAGGGCTGCCCGCTTTCCCCATTGATCTTTGCCCTATCGATAGAACCTTTGGCAATCTGGATCCATAGTAGCCCTGATATCTCAGGGGTTCTAGTTGGTAAACAGGAACAAAATGTGGCACTATACGCTGATGATTCCCTTTTTTTTTTAGAGAGAACCCCATCATTCTTTACCACATCTCCTGGAGATGCTGAAGACCTTTGGACTTCTGGCTGATTATATAATAAACCCGTCTAAGTCAGAGACCATGGTACTAAGTGGCACTCCCCCGGCAGGCTTTAAAGATACTTTTCCCTTTTGCCTGGGCCAAACATAATATGTTTAGATACTGGGGAGTACAGATTTCAGCAGACACTTCAAAACTGTTCCAGAACAATTATGTTAAATTGTATAACACTTTATTAGCAGACATAGCCAGATGGAAAGTGCTGCCCCTTACATTGTATGGAAGAATCCATATGATCAAAATGAATATAGTGTCAAGACTTTTATTTTTATTTCAAACTCTCCCAATAGATATTGCACAGTATTTCTGGACCCAAATTAATAAAACACTACAGAAATTCTTCTGGGAAGGAAAACAGCCTAGGGCACCCCTTCAACTCCTACAAACAGCTAGGGAGGGGGTAGGACTGGGCCTTCCCACCTATATTATTACTATCTAGTGGCACAAGGGTCTCAGCTCTATACTTGGACCAAGAGAAGAAAAGAGTCTGGTTGGTATCTTTTGGAACAGGAGTCGGTCCAGAAGGTACAATTATGGACTATCCCCACCAGTGTCATACGCCCTTCTATTTGGTCGTTAACCCAGAACCCCTGGGTAAATTACTCTATTAGAATTCTCCTCCAGCTTTGTAAGGCAACACATGCTCCCAATCAGGTGGGTCCACTGTCTCTTGTATGCCATGAGGCTACGTTCCCTCCTCCTGAAACAGACCAGGGATATCAATACTGGGAGGATAGAGGCCTCACAAGATTTGCCCAACTGATGGATAGAATGGACTGCCTTCCCTTCATGACTTTGCAAGAAAGATTTTCTATCTGTAGAGAGGACTCTTTCCAATACTTACAGGTCAGACATATGATCACATCAGGGGAAGTCCTTCAGATGATCCGCAGAGACCTGACCCCTTTGGAACAATATTGGTGGGATCTGATTAGGATCAAGGAGAAGTTAAACTATATTACTATACAAGATGCTACTCCCCCCCGCCCCCTTAATTCTAGATGACATCAGGAAAAGATGGGAGACCGACAGTGGAAAGAGGGTGGTACCAGTAAATTGGGCCCACAGATTTCAGAAGGGATGGAAGGTGACCTCTTCAGTGTGTTGGAGAGAGTTCAACTGGAAGGTAATAACTCGTTTGTTCAGATCCCCTGTCATTATAAGGCACTTTCACCCACAGGCATCACAGGCCTCTTGGTGACAATGCAGTGCCCCTAGGGCAACACTTTACCAAATTTTTTTGGATTGTCCCAAGCTATTTCAGTTTTGGCAACAGGTACATGCTGTCATAGAACAGATGGTGAGGTTCCGTCTTCCGCTCACATTTCAAGACATAATAGTAGGCCTTCAAACTTTATCAAGTAAAAAAAGGAAGGTGGTTGAAATAGCTCAGGTCTTAAGAGTGGTAGCATTAAAATGCATTACTTCCACTTGGCTGCAACATAGTCCCCCCATGAGAGAGCAGTGGGTCTCTCGGGTGGAAGATGTGGAGGGGGATGGAGCATATTTCTCACATTATTCATTTAAACACAGAAAAATATTTAGACATTTGGAGAACTTGGCAGGTCTGGAGGGAGGCTCATAGGAAGGAGAGATGACTAGAAAAGGATAATAAATTAATTCTGTTATGGAAGAACCAGGGAGGAGGAGAAGGTATGGATAAAAAAGAAAAACCTGCTTCAGGATTCAGTCTAATGTAGAAATAAAGCAAAGTAAGACTGAGGTGTATCAATTATTTAGGGACTGTATATAACATAGGTTGTAGAGATTTGTATAATAGTTATTATAGTTTACAGAATTAAGATATATTTTGGTTTATGAGGTTCATTAGAAGGTGGAAACAAAAAGGTTGAACTGAACTGTTTCCTTAGTAGAAAAGGAAAAAACAAAGTTAAGTTACCAGTCAGTTATACTCTTATTTTAAGAAATGAATTTGTATCAACTCCTACAGCTCAGTTGCCTGGATTTGCTCAAGATGAACTTTGTTTTCCTCTACTTTAACATTCAACTTGGGAGTAAGGTATGACAGTCCTGCAAAGAACTGTATCCATCTTGGAAGGTCTTTTGACCAAAGGCAGGAAATCCTCTCCCCCAGCATCTCCAAGAGTGAATATAAAGGACTGCAATGAGGATAACTTGATCATTGTTATAATAGATTGACTGATTAGTATTGTAGAATGAGTTTAAGTGATGTATAAGATCTTTGGCTTATTGGCTGTTTTATAATATGTGTGGACCTTAACATTCTAACAATAAATGAATATGAAGTTAAAAAAATACAGACCCAGCAGGTGACCTCAGGTAGCATTATTGACTAAAGACAGCAGGTTGCCCACTCACCCTCCCAGCTGGAGGGATGATGCAGATGCGGAGACTCTGATTGTTGGGGTTGGGAGACTGGGTGAACAACCAAACAGTGGAAATGGAATGAATCCAGTAATCAAATACAGCTGTCACCTTCTAATTCCAAAAGTTTCTTGTTGCCTTTCAGAAGGAACAGGCATGAGAGAAGGAATTTACTTGTATCTGTGAGCCTAGTGTTCAACTAAGAAATAAAGTAATTTCCTATTACTTAACAATCCCACTGGAGATGGAATAAGTGGCTGATTCCATCATATGTAACACCATGCTATAACACTACTTTTTTTTTTACAACATATTAACTTTCCAGAGCAATTTTTATGGCTGCAGTATGTGTGGACCTACAGTCGTTTTGCTATTTCATATTTCAGTAGAAAAAAGGAGCCCTCCAGTTTCATAATGGACTGGATAAAATTGGAGGTTTTGTAGAATCACTGTACTAATTAAATTGATCTGAGTAGTCTTAAAAGCACTATTTAGCTCAAAAAAACATGTCAATTTAATCAGCCATTCTATTGTAATTGAGATTAAAAGCTCCCTCTCTTTATAACTTTTTCCTACTGCCTGAGTTGCAATGAGATGCACAAAATACGTGATTTCATAGCAGGCCTACCTAAAAAAAAAGTTTTGTTCTACAAGTGAATGCCAAAGTTTTAGAGCAATAATTAGCTGGGAAGCACAGCACTAGACATAAGATGTGGCAGTCTGAACGTCAAAAGCCACAAAAGGAATGCTATGTAGATATACAAGGTCATAAAACAACCCAGGGTTGAAGTCTCAGAAAAAAAATGAGATGATTTGATACCTTCTATTGGATCAACATCGATGTTATGAAAGAAAATAGGTGCTTGAGCTTTCAGATTATGTAGAATCCTTCATCAGAAAATAATCGTTGGTTTGTACTGTTTCTTAAAGTCTACATCATACATAACAAGTAAAAGATGAAAAGTTTATTAAAAATCCCATTGGCCTAAACTGCTTTACAAAAACAACACAGGACCATATAAAGACAATAGAGTTCCACCAAAAAGAAAGGTGTGTTAACCCTTTACCTGCTGGTCGAGTTTAATAATTTTGACCCCTGCTGCGTGTGATTTTGTAGGAATTTGGACCCTAAAAGTATGGTCTTGTATATTTTTTTGTGTATGAGATATCCAAATGAAATTTTCTGTGTATGAAGTTAGGGTCAGTAGCCACACCCAGTACTAATTTTGTTCTTCCACTGTTAATGTTAATTAAATAACCAAATCTTACATATTTAGCTAAAATAAAGCTATTTTTGAATATGTTTATTTTGTGTCCTATTTATATATCATGAGACAACGGTTGAGAATAAAAGCTAACTGAAGGTCACATGAAGGTTTAGTTAATAGTCTGGATGTTATTAAAATAAATTAGAGTTATATTTCCTTGATATTTATGTATTTTTGCACTTCACTACACCACTGTATTGTGTGTATGTGTGGATAAATGGCGAATTTTTGAATTGTCATATGCTGAAACAGCACTGGAAGTGGCAAGGGCAGAGCCAGGCAAAACAATGTTAAATGCAAGGCAAATTTACGTTGCAGGTGTGGACTGCTGTAAGAGTGGTAAAGGCATTGAATATGATAATAATGTCAGTCAAATTTCGTTCTTTTACTGTCCTGGTCTGTGCTTTTTCACATTGCTACTGAACTTGGGTCTAACAGGCAAACACTAAAAGTTTTTCATTTGTTCACTGCTACAAGGCCTCCATATTTATTTTGCAATTTTTTGTTGATGGACTTGGAAGAAAATGACAGATTTGTACACTTAGAGGAAAATGACTGCTGACTCCCTTGTACTTACAACTGAGTGCTGACAGGGAAAAGGAGACTGTTCTTTCTATCACAAGGCTGCAATATTTATTAGCTGTTTGTTAGATGGAGCTACCACATCAAAGCCACTATCAGTTCAGTCAGTTGAGGTTTATCACCAGACGCATGAGATGGCAGGAGTTTGGGTGGTGTCAGTATTTACTTATTAGATGATTCTTTGGACTGATAATACAAATTGCTGAAAGGGGATAAAGAAACTGCTCTTAGATGGACTGAGGAATGTGAATACTGACTCCCTTGTCTATACAAATTAGTGCTGCAAGAAAAAAATAAACAGTTCTTTGTTTACTATTATTTTTTGTACTACTACTACTGTTCAAGCTTGCTGTACTTATTTAGTTGTTTTGAAGATGCAGTGTAAATGAAATTCAATATTAGTTTAGTAAGGTGTAAATGCATACAAGGGCTGTCAGGATAGATAAAACTAATTTTGACCTTTTATTTATTTTCTTTGTTACATATGCTTACTTATTTCAGTTTCAGGAATGGGATATATTAGCAGTCAGGAAACAAGCTCAACTACTACAGAACTCCTGATTCTGAGAGTAGACTGAGTGAATCTCACAAAAATGCTTTTCAGAGCGATACTGTATGGTAAAAAATGGAAAAGATGCAGTCAGACATAAATGACTACCTTAGTACTAGTGATCAGCAATAAGGTCTGTCAAGATACACAGAACTATTGTTTCTGTAGTTTTCACATGTACTGTTGTAATTTCAGTTTCCTACATCAAACAAAGGAGAAATTTTAAAGGGAAAACAAAGATTTCTGTCAGACAGCAGATCAGAAAGGAGGGTTCCTTGTGTTCCTTACTACAGCCTGCCTGAGATTGTACTGCTTTCACATAAATTTTAAATAAACACAAAGTGCCAGACATTTATTATACTTTTTATGTTGCTTGTACACATGTGCAAGAAACATAGTGCCATCATCCGAGTTTTCGGAGGTGTGGCACCCGTCTTCCAATGCAGTCAGTGTGTTTGCAGGCATGGCCCCAGTTTCCCAATCACTGCTGCAGCTGTCTATGACAGCAGTTGAAAATGCAGTGGCATACAGTTGAAAGGGAGAGCTCCGCTTCAGTGAGCAGAGCTCCCCCCTCCACACACACACACACGTGCATGCACAATGTGTGCTCATGCGTCTTCCCCCTTCCCCCCACACTGTATGGCCGACGTGGGTGCCCAATCCCCCGTCAGCTCCACGCCCCTCCCAAAGCTTCCAGGTGCCATGCTGGGAGCCCACCCCAGCATGGCAAAATGTTTTATGGCCGACGGGTGCCCAATCCCACGTCGGCTGCAAGCCCCCAAAGATCCAGGTGCCACGCTGGAAGCCCACCCCAGCATGGCAAAATGATGTTATGGCCGACGGGAGTGCACAATACCCCATAGGCTCCAGCCCCCCCAATAGCTCTTCCAGCTGCCTCACTGGGAGCCCACCCCAGTGTGGCAAATGTCCCTCGTAATCTTTCATCCCTCGTAGTCTCATTAAAAAAAAAAAGTAAATACAAAAACTGTCCCTCGGCACTTCTCCCTGCCCCCTTCCCACAACCCACACCCACCCACTGCACACTCTACCTCCCCACACCCCTCCTCACCCCATATTTACCTCCGGAGCTTGGCAAGACGATCTTCGGTGGACCGGGAACATGCCTGCACTCTTCAAAGCCGACCGCGAACTGGGGAAATGCCAGTAAGCTGTATAAATGGGATAGATAGGGGTTTTTTTCAACTTTGTTGCATATCTCAGGCATTTTTGGGAATTTTGGGCCCAAATTTTCAACATGGGTTTTTTGGGACCCCTCCTCATGAATTCTTGCACTGTCATGGCGTTAATCAGGTCTGAAGGGAGATTTCGCTGTCACTGCGTGAAATCACCTTTCAGGACCAAGTAACGAAATGACACTGCCAGTGTTCATAAGGTGGGCTCTCAAAAAGTCCATGTTGAAAATTTGGTGAAAAAATTTCTATAAATTACTGTTTTTATGAGCGTGCGTTGTGCAGTTCCTACGCACACTCGTAAGTTCATGAATTTTCAATTTTTTCACTCCATATTTTCAACATTACCATTTTATCACACCTCCTTTGAGCAGTACAGCTGTCATTTTTCACATCTCGCTCAAAACATGTTTCCGCCCATGTAGTGCACAATGGCGCAGTTGGTGTGAAAAATCAATGTATGGGACACATTAAGAAAATCACAGTGACAGTGTTCATGAGCAGAGGTCTTAAAATGGCAATGTTGAAAATTTGGTGAAAAAATTCCTAAAAATGACTGTTTTATGAGTGTGCGTTGAGCAATTCCTACGTACGCTCGTAAGTTCATGAATTTTTAATATTTGCACTCCAGATTTTCAACATTGCCATTTTACCACACCTCCTTATGAGCAGTACAGCTGTCAT
This sequence comes from Neoceratodus forsteri, assembly GCA_016271365.2. NCBI lineage: Eukaryota > Metazoa > Chordata > Ceratodontiformes > Ceratodontidae > Neoceratodus > Neoceratodus forsteri. The sequence continues at coordinate 80,390,640 of CM028137.1, forward strand.
TTTTCACATATCACCCAAAATGTGTTTCCGTGCATGTAGTGCACAATGGAGCATTCGGTGTGTGCTATCAATGTTTGGGACAGATTAAGAAAATCACAGTGACACTGTTCATGAGCAGAGATCTTAAAATGGCTATGTTGAAAATTTGGTGGAAAAATTCCCTTCAGATGTTCTGCAATATTACTAATAAAGACATTGAGTAGAACTGGCCCCAGGACCGATCCCTGCAGCACCCCACTGGTCACCCCCTCTCCCTAGACTGCACTCCATTTACCACCACTCTCTGCCTCCTGTCTGTTTGCCAGTTTCTAATCCAGTTTACCACCCTTTCCCCCATGCCCAGCCCACCCAGCTAGTTTATCAGCCTCCTATATGGGATGGTGTCAAAGGCTTTGCTGAAATCAAGGTAAGCGTTGTCCACTGCCCCACCCTGATTCACTTCCTTTGTCACCCAGTCAAAGAAATCAACCCGATTTATCTGACATGATGTCCCCACTGTGAATCCATGTTGTTTATGGTCCTGGGCTCCGATGGCATCTAGATGCCTCATTATCCTTTCTTTAAGCAATGTCTCCATGATCTTCCCCACTACTGAGGTGAGGCTGAACGGCCTATTGTTCCCTGCCTCCTCCCTGCTGCCAAACTTCTTTAGAGGGACCACATGTGCCCTCCTCCAGTTCACTCATGTTGAATGACTCAGTGAACATGGCTGCCAGAGGTACTGCTATCTCCCTTCACAGTTCTGTTAATATCCTTGGGCATATGCCATCTGGTTCCATTGCTTTGTCCACCTTCAATTTAGTGAGCTCCTGCAGGACTCTTTTGCCTTTGAATGGACTATTGTCCACCTCTTCACCCCCTTGGTGACTGCTGTACTGCTGTGGTCCTTGCCCCTCCCACTCTTCTCTGAATACTGAACGGAAAGACACAGTGGATGTCTTGGGAGGAAGGCATGGAACTATCACTTCCAAATGCCTAAACAGCACATACAAGCAAGCAAGTAACATTCAGCATTGACAAATACTTGTTTTTTTGAGAGGTAGGATTGAATGGGGCTGAAAATGCAGAAGTTTTCTGTCAGATAGCAGCCTAGAACCAAGTGCACCACGTGGTTCCAATTACAGAATGCTGACAGAATGAAAACACAGCAGATGACAAATTACAGCAGTTTCTATTTACTGTGTACTTTTTTCTTTCTAATTTTCATGTACTGCTTTAGTATTTTATATGTACTGCTGTGCTATTTAGCATAAAGAGTACTGTAACTGAATGAAAGTTTCCTGTCAGATAGCCGACAAGAACCAGATGGCCTCTCCTGGTCCTAACAAACTGCCTGCTGCCTGACTAAACAAAGCTCTTTTCTGAATTATTTACTGCTCTAATGAAGGGTATGTCTTTAGAGTGTAGTAAGTGTTGTGATTTAATTTTTATGTTGATTGCATGCATGCGCAAGAAACATGTTGCATCAACTTTCTCCACAAGAAGGATGTGGAGGCGTGGCACTGTTGTGCCCAATGCCCCCACAGCCTGCAAAGGCTTGTCCCCCATCCCCCAATGCCATGACATGCTGCTACTGACACTAGTTCAGCCAGCATGCCACAACTTTATAAAACAGTAGCCGCTGCAATCAGGGGCCACCTCGTCATTGCAGCATCAGCCATCCGCTGCAATTAGGGAGTGACCCGTCATTGCAGGGTGGGATGTGAAAACCCTGCTATTGTTTGTGAACACGGCGGTGGCTTGCTGCTGTGTTCACAAACAATATAACCCCCCTTTTGTTCCTGCTGATGGGGTGCCCAATCCCCGTCGGCATAATGAAACAACCCCTCCATTTTGTTCCTGCCGACGGGGTGCCCAATCCCCGTTGGCATAATGAAACAACCCCCCCGTTTTGTTCCTGCCGATGGAGTGACCAATCCCCATCAGCATAATGAACCTCCCCCCCATTTTGTTTCTGCTGATGGGGTGCCCGATCCCTGTTGGCATAATGAATCCCCCCCAATTTGTTCCTGCTGACAGGGCGCCCAATCCCCGTCGGCATAATCAAACAGCTCCCCCATTTTGATCCTGCTGATGGGGGTGCCCAATCCCCCATCGGCTACTGCTGGCCTCCAAAGGAAAGCCTCTGCTGGCATGCTGGGAGCCTACTCCAGCATGCCAGATGACCCTGTGAAGGGAAAAAGCGGTCCTGCAACGTCTTTTTTTTTTTTTGTCCTGAAAAAGGAAACGGTCCCTTAGGCTCACCCTGCCCCCCACCCACAACCCACACCCACCCACTGTGCACCCTGCATCCCCACACCCCCCTCACCCCTCACTTACCTCTGGAGCTCAGCACAATGATCTTCAGTGGACCAGGAACAAGTGTGCACTCTTCAAAGCTGACCACAAACTGAGGAAATGCCGGTAAGCTGTATAATGTAATACATAGGGTTTTTTCAACTTTAGTGCATATCTGGGGCATTTTTGGGAATTTGTCCACCAAATTTTCAACATGGGTTTTTTGGGACCCCTCCTCATGAATTCTTGAACTGTCATGGCGTTAATTGGCCCCAAATGGTGGATTCGCGGTCACTGTTTGGAATCACCCTTTGGGGCTGCTTAATGAAATGACAGTGGCAGTGTTCATGAGGTGGGCTCTCAAAAAGCCTATGTTGCAAATTTGGTCGAAAAAATCAAAACAATGACTGTTTTATGAGCGTGAGTTGCGCACTTGCTATGTATGCTCATAACTTTGCGAATTTACAATATTTTCATGCCAGATTTTCAACATTGTCATTTTGTCACACCTCCTTGTGAGCAGTACAGCTGTCATTGTTCACATCCTGGCTGAAATGTGTTTTCGAACTTCAGGAGCAGAACAGCGCGGTCGCTGTGTGAAATCAGTGTTCAGGACAGATTAAGAAAATGACAGTGACACTGTTCATGAGTAGAGGTCCTAAAATGCCTATGTTGAAAATTTGGTAAAAATACTCCATAAAATGACTGTGTTACGAGAGTGCGTTGTGCAGCTGGCACGCACGTTCGTAACTTCACGAATTTATAATATTTTCACTCCAGATTTTCAACATTGCCATTTTCCCAGACCTACTTATGAACAGTATAGCTGTCATTTTCCCCATCATGGCTTAAATGTGTTTTTGCACTTCCAGTGCAGAATAGAGCAGTGGCTGTGGGAAATCAGTATTTGGGACGGATTAAGAAAATGACGATACTGTTCATGAGCACTGGTCCTAAAATGCCTATGTTGAAAATTTGGTGATGATAGCCCATCAATTGACTGTGTTACAAGTGTGCATGCACCCTTGTAACTTCGCAGATTTGTAATATTGTCACACCAGATTTTCAACACTGGCATTTTTTCACACCTCCTTATAAGCAGTACAGCTGTCATTTTTCACATCCTGACCAAAATGTGTTTTCACAGTTCTGGCGCAGAATAACGCGGTCACTGTGGGAAATCAGTGTTTGGGACAGATTAAGAAAATTACAGTGGCACTGTTCATGAGCAGAAGTCCTAAAATCCCTATGTTGAAAATTTGGTGACGAAACTTCATAACATGACTGTGTTACAAGTGTGTGTTGAACTGTTTCCATGCACCCTTGTAACTTCGCAAATTTGTAAAACTGTCACGCCACATTTTCAACAGTGGCATTTTTTCACAACTCCTTATGAGCACTACAGCTGTCATTTTTCACATCCTGGCTAAAATATGTTTTTGCACTCCTGCCGGACAATAGCACAGTCACTCTGGAAAATCAGTGTTTGGGACAGATTAAGATTGACTGAGTGGGGGGGGGGGGAGTGACCGAGCTCAACTGAGCTCTGTCAGGACTGTTGTGGATTTGTTTATGTTCAGACAAAGGCCCCAACACAAAAGCCCAGTACAAAAGGGCAACCTGCAGCACTAGGAGAAACAGAACGAGAGAGCGAGTGAAGGAGGAGGAGTGAGCCAATTCACTGAAGCGCTGTCAGGATTGCTGTGGATTTCTTTGTGGGCAGAAAAAAGCTTCAGTACAGGCAGGAGCCCAGTATAAAAGGCCAGCCTGCAGGGGTGGGAGAAACAGTATGAGCGAGTGAGACAAGGGGACTTAGTGAGCTCAACGGAGCCCCATCAGGACTACTGGGATTTTTGGGGGGGCAGAAAAAGGCACCAATGCAGGCAGGAGCCCCATACAAAAGGTCAGCTTGCAGTGCCAGGACAAACAGTATGAGTGGTGAGAGAGGGAGACTGAGCGACCTCAACGGAGCACTGTCGGGACAGCTGCAGATTTCTTTGTGGACAGACAAAGGTGCCAATGCAGCCAGGAGCCCCATACAAAAGCACAATCTGCGCCGCCAAGAGAAATGGAATGAGCTAGTGACAGAGCGGTAGTGAGCGAGCTCAACTGAGCTCTATTGTGACTGCTGCAGTTTTCTTTGTGGGCAGAAAATGTGGCAATGCAGGCAGGAGCCCAGTACAAAAGGCCAGCTTGCAGCGCTGGCAGAAACAGAATGCGAGAGTGACAGAGGGGGTGTAAGCGAGCTCAGTGGAGCTGCATCGGGACTGCTTCAGATTTCTTTCTGGCCAGAAAAAGCCGCCAATGCAGGCAGGCACCCAGTACAAAAGGACATCCTGCAGCACCAGGAGACACAGAATGAGTGAGTGAGGGAGGGGAAGTCAGTGAGCTCAACGGGGCTCTGTTGGGACTGCTGCAGATTTGTTTGTGGGAAGAAAAAGGCAGCAATGCATGCAGGGGCCCAGTACAAAAGGGCAGCCTGCAGTGGCAGGAAAACCAGAATAAGCGAGTGAGTGAGCTCAACAGAGCTGTATTGTAACTGCTGCAAATTTCTTTGTGGGCATAAGAAGGCAGCAATGCAGGCAGAAGCCCAGTAGAAAAGGGCAGCCTTCAGTGCCGGCAGAACAGAATGAGCGAGTGAGAGAAGGGGAGTGAGCTAGCTCAACGGAGATTTGTCGGGACTGCTACAGATTTCTTTGTGGGCAGGAAAAAAGTGTCAACAGAGGCAGGAGCCCAGTACAAAAGGGCAGCCTGCAGCACCAGGAGAAACAGAATGAGTGAGTGAGAGAGGGGAAGTGAGCCACCTCAATGGAGCTCTGTTGGGACAGCTGCGGATTTCTTCCTCAGCAGAACAAAGTGCCAATGCAGGCAGCAGCCCAGTATGAAACAGCAGCCTGCAGCACCGGGACAAACAGACTGAGCCAGTGACAGAGGGCCACTGAGTGAGCTCAACAGAAGAGAACAATCAACATTCTGCATTGACAAATGCTTGTTTATCTCAGAAATACCACGATCGCACTCCGTAGATAAGCTGAGTGCTTCACGTGGTCCCAATTACAGACTGCTGACAGAATGACAACACTGCAGATAAAGCAGTTTGTACTTTTTTCTTTTTACTTTTCATGTACTGCTGTAGTATTTTATATGTACAGATGTGCTATTTATCATAAGTAGCAAAAGTGGTAACCGAATGAAAGATTCCTGTCAGACAGCCGACGAGAACTAGACGGCTCCTCGTGGTCCTTACAAAAGCCTTCTGCCTGAAAAAAAAGCCCTTTTCTGAATGATATACTGCTTTCTGACAAAAGGGTATGTCTTTACTGCATCTAGTAAGTGTTTTGACTTATTTTTGCTCTTAGAAATACAAGGATTGCACTGAAAACCACAGCTATACACTGCAGCATGGAGCTCCATAGATAAACACTTATATGAAGCAAATGCGGCAAATCTGAAATGACAGCCAATGACCTATGCCTGTTGCAGACATCAATGCAAAGGCTAGGTCTTGTGAAACATGACCAGATGTCATGTCTTTGACAGATCACATGTGGCCATGTGTCACACTAAAACTGTCATAGGAAAATTTCACCCAGGAAGCCCAGAAAAAGAAAGTTCTTACTGAGACCTAGTATACTCGGCACCAGCAGTTGTGCTAAAGCAGGGCTGCCACGAGTATACTCAGCACCCGCACATAAAGGGTTAAGGTTAAATGTTACAGAATAGATAAGCTTCTTCCCTGAGAACAGCCATAAAACACATTAAAGCTTCTTTTGTGCATCTGTGCATGTATTAGTAAATGTCTATGATTTTAAACCACAAGATGACATAAGCTGAAAAAATTCATAGTATGTACAGTAATGTTACGTTAGTTCAAATTATTTTTTTATATGTTTTATGTGTGTCTGTGTAGTATTTTTATTATTTTACTTTGTTTAAACAGGAGAGGTAGCAGTATAGTCAGGGCTGTCAATGAGTTAGTTAGCGTAGTTGGCATTCTCGGGAGTAGGTTAGTTAATTTTTTACATTCCAAGCTCAATTTTTGTTCTTTTAACTGGAAAATACTATTGTTTGGCCCCACACAAAATATTTGTATGCCTTCCAGATTATAGTGTGTGGCATTCTTGGATTTTTGTTTATTTCAAAGAAAGTTTTAGATTTGTTTATTAGAAGAATATATAATTAATTCTGCTGTATGAGTTGTGGGGTCCTGAGTTGAACGAGTAATTTTTTCCCATAGGGTTAAGTATTCTCCAGCTATCAGATAGGGTGTTGTCTTTCAATAATTGGTTAAGAATTTCTCCATCTTTGTTGTTCGCATCTGACTTTTTATGTGTGCTTCTATCTAGGAATGGGTCAATAGCAAAACTGAAATCTCTTCCCAGAATTATGCTTGCATTTGGACATTTTTAAGGTCACTGGATATGGTAAGAAGTATCAAATGAGATGGTTCAGATGGATTTTAAAAATTACATACCACTATATGTTTTCTATTCAGAGTACCTGAGATCAGAATCTACCTCCCTTCCTTGTCTTTAATTTCTGGAGTAACTGAGAAGTTTAAGTTCTTCCTTCCAAGGATAGAAACCCCTCTTTTGTTCCTTTAGAAGTGCTATGGTATTCTTGTCCCACCCACCATCTAACCAGTTTAGGATTTTCTTGTTCTGCTAAGTGCGTCTCTTACAATAACACAATATCTGATCCTTGAATTTGACAGTTTTGAAGAATTCTTAATAGGTGTTCCCACGCCTTTACATTCAATGAACAGACAGCTAAAGTAGTCATGTCTTATATTTTTGGGTCTCTAAACCATTAATACTAAGGTTGTGTAATTCAGATATAAAAATCAAACTCTGTGGTTGCACTGTCTATTGTTCCCTAGAGAAAAAAAACCAAAAACAAACAAATAAATTCCAGTTAAAGTTAACTGAAAGCAAGCTAATTAAAATATCTGTGTTACCTGTAATACTGTAGCAGTATATCATAAAAATACTGTAAGTGATAAAATGCAGACAATTTGTGTAGATAACAAAGACTCAATAGGGTCTTACTCAAAAAGTTTACGTGAGCATATAGTAACACTGAATACTCTTTCTCTCTTCTTTTCCATGAGTGTTCAGCACCCACACGGGTAGCAATCATGAAGGATATTGGTTATTCAATGTATCTATGATACAGTAATAGGTAAGAAAAAGGTAGAACTGATAGGCATAAAATCATTTAACAATCTCTATGAAATAGAAAACATTTTGGGAGAACAATCACAGTAGCTGAAAGTTTGTAGTCCTTTGTAAAAGATGTACAACCAGAAGTTCAAGCCACATAAAATTAATGCATTCAATAGCAAAATTAATTATAAATTAGCAGTGTCAGTGGCTCAGCAGGTTGCACACTTGCCTCTGAGGCCAGAAGATCAAGGCCCACACCAGGCACTTGGGGCAAATCCCAATACTAACACTGTAGTGCATCATCAGGGGGATGCCGCACTCCTGAGGTTCTGTCTTTCAGATGAGACTTTAAATTGAGGTACCATCTGCCTGTTCTGGTGGTTGTTTAAGTGGACATTAGAGATCCCATGTCACTTTTCAAAAAGAGTAGCGGAATTTTTATTGAAAATTGTATTCACCATCATACAAGCAACAGCAATAACAGAATACATCACCCAATAGCAGGACTGGGACCTAGTGGTCCCTAGGTACAAGTTATACTGGAAAGTCAGGGAATGGGAGGGGGAGAGGGGTGGCTATTTATATAAAGGAAGAAATCCCCTGTAGCAGGGATGAGGTGTAGGAAGGTAGGGCAGAGGCCTTATAGGTGCTGATACAGGACCTGAAAGGTAGGAGGATGATGCTGGGAGTGGCGTTTAGACTACCAGCTCAAAGTGAAAAGGTAGACAGGGAGCTAGAGGAGCAGTTAATTAGAGTCTGCACAAAGAGTAACAAAGGTTAAGGTGATAGTAGGATATTTCAACATGCCAGGGGTGGACTGGAGTACTCCTGCTACCACAAACACCAAAGAACCGGTCATCCTGGATGCTTTCCAGGACAGCTTCCTTGCACAGTTGGTAAGGACCCAACCAGAGGAGGAAACTTACTGGACCTGGTACTGACAAATGGTGAGGGGGTGTAGAAGGTGAGCGTGGTGGCCCTCCTAGCAGAAAATGATCACCAAACAGTTTGGTTTTCATTTAATATGAGCAAGGAGACTGCCAGTACCAGGGCTAGAGTGACTGACTTTAGGCAGGTAAACGTCACAAGGATAAGGGTCATATTGGACGTGCACCGCATAAGAATCCAGCCACATATGTATGCTAACCAGAAATGGGGAATTATCAAGCTTGGGCTAGCAGAGGCCATAGTCTCATGTTCAAAGCTCCAAAGCAAGAAGGCCAGGTCCAGGAGGCCAAGCTGGTTAAGCAGGGAGGTGTTAGGGATGATTAATGAAAAAAGGGCCACCTTAAAAAATATACATGAGATCCAAATGGGAGGAGGACAGGAAGGAGTATGTGAAGAAATCAAGAGCGGTGATGAGCAGAGCAGTCAGGGCGACCATAGCCACAAAACAGCTTAGGCTGGTACAGAGGATATTAGAACAGGAGAAAGATTTCTTCAGATACATAAGAGAGAGAGAGAGAGAAAAAGCTGTAAAGATCAGATTTTTAGGATTAAGGAGGATGGAGGGTTGGCAGAGAAGGGAGGAGCAGGCAGAAGCACTCAAAGAGTACTTTAACTGCCACTCAAGGATGGTCTTCAGTATGGGCTGTATCTCTGGGGCTGTTCAACCAGAATGCAATACTTGTAGCACAAATTTTATTCTTTTAGGGGTAACAGATGACCCTTGGGGATGTACAGACTGCATGAAACCAGTTGTTATGTTTGATTTTGGGTGTGATGATGTACTTTTCTGAGTCAAGGGAGTGGCACCACCACTGCTAGGCCCACTACTCGAGAGAGCAAAGGATTGTTCCTCCTCCTTCTCCACTGTCCCACTCTGCCCTCCCTCCTCCTGCTATATTGCACTGCTCTCAGTTACATTTAACTTGCCATGGGAGATCCCACCAACAGCCCTGACATCCTTCTGGTTTTGCTGCCAGTGCAGTGGGTGCTTGTTTTTCAGGTGTGTGTGTTGGTCACAGGTGCCTATGTGGCTTCCCTTTTATCCCCGACTAACACGTGCTTGACATGGCTGGCATATTGCTATGGTCTCATAAACCAAATGAAGCACATAAAAGTCCCAGACTAGGGACTTTTGACCTCTGGACTTAATGTGCTGCTGAGACTGGGAGAGCTGAGAAACAGGCATTGAAGGTTGCTTTTATCACTTCCATAAGACTACTTTTGGGAGGGGGTGACTTGACTGCTTGGAGGCATGCTGACAGGCTTGCTGACAGCCTGATCCACAGGCTGTGGATGTAAATTTCCTACATCACCCTTGACCTTTTTAACCTCTGGCTCCCATGAGAGATCATCTCACACATCGTCATCATCAGCACCAATGCTGATGTCCTTGTCCTCCTCCACCTCCTGGTCAGAGTCTTCCATAGCAAGTTTTTCTTTCTCCACAACCACCTCCACAGGAAGATGACTATCCATATCTTCAGGATTATCAGACTCTGGCAGAACGCTATCACCACCACCAATTACACCGGGAACAGGGGCAGTCACACCAACAGGCTTATCACCCTCATCCTGGACCACTGTTCCTGTTCTGGTGTCAGTGTCTCACTTGTTCTCACTATCATCCCCCACCAGCATGACTCAATCAATCAATCAATCAAACTTTATTTTTATAGTGCCTTTCAAAGTCATGGCACTGTACAAATTATAAAATCCAATATAAAAACAAACAATAAATAAATATTTAAAATCAATTCATTTATTAATCTGGGAAGGCCAAAGAAAATAGATACATTTTTAGCATAGATTTAAAACTGCTGATGGTCAGGCATTCTCTTAACTGCTGAGGTAGAGCATTCCACAGGGCTGGTGCTGCAAATGAAAAAGCACGCGCTCCAGATGTTTATAGACAAACCCTGGGAATCTCTAGCAATCCCTCGTTGGTGGATCAGAGAGGGTGATTGGGGGAGTAGTGAGTCAGGAGATCTTTAAGGTAGTCAAGTCCCTGTTTATGTAAGGCTCTGAAGTTAAGCAAGCCTACCTTATAGGTGATCTGCCACTGAACTGGCAGCCAGTGCAGTTCACGCAGCACAGGCGTAATGTGGTCCTAGAGGTACCAGTCAACAGCCTAGCCACAGTGTTCTGCACCAGCTGCAAGCAGCAGATATCAACCCCAGACAGCCCTAAGTAGAGGGAATTGCAGTAATCAAGATGGGTAGTAATGAAAGCGTGGACCAATGTTGGAAGGTCGCCCCCGGGTAATCAGGTGTTTCGCCGGGGCAATATTCCTCAGATGATAAAATGAGGATTTGACCACAGCTGACACCTGAGGCTTCAGTGTCAAGCTATCATCAAAAATAATGCCCAGGTTATGCACCTGATCTGAGGTAATGAGCTGGACCCCGTCAAGCCACAGACCCGACACATGCCCCACATCAGAACCCACTTTCAGACAGCCTGGATCCACAACCAGCACCTCAGTCTTATCTGGATTCAGTCTCAACTAACTCGAGCTCATCCAGTCTTTGATCTCAGTGAGGCAGTTATTTAGCATAGAGACTGCATCAACCTGTCTGGGCACAAAGGACATATACAGCTGAGTATCATCTGCATAGCAGTGAAAACTCAAGCTGTATCACCTAATGATATTTGCCAATGGCAGCATATATACTACTAACAACATGGGTGCCAATATGGCCCTGTGGCCCCCTACAGGACATGGAGGAGGGCATCAGGGGAATAAATTCCAGTGACCACCTGCTGAGACCTGCCTATGAGGAAAGATCTAAATCATTGGAGGACTGTACCACAAAGAAACCACAAGCTCTTCAACAGCACCTCATGGTCCACAGTGTCAAAAGCTGCTGAGAGATAGAGAAGGACCAAGATGATATGAGCCTTTCAATCTCTTGCCATTTGGAGGTCATTTAATACCCAAACAAGGGTGGTCTCTGTGCTATGCCTCTTCTTGAAACCAGGCTGGGGAGCTTCATAGACATTGTGAGTGACCAAATGATTGTCCAGTTCCAGAGCAACCACCTTCTCAATAACCTTCCCCACAAAGGGAAGGTTAGAGACAGGTCGGTAGTTAGCTGGATCATCGGGATCTAAGGAGGGTTTTTTAAGGAGTGGTCGAATGACCACCTCCTTTAGGGGATCTGGAAAGATTCCTCTCTCCAAGGATGTCCATACAATTTCAGATAGGATCAGGAAGTAACATCTACACTACCCACAAAAAAGGAGGTAGGACCCAGATCCAAACTACAACAGGTTGGGCGCAAAGTCTGTACAATCTTCACAATATCCACAAATTCTGGTCGGTTGAAATCCGTCCAGACAGACTGGGTGTTTACCACCCCCATCGACCACCACAATCCCTCATGGAGAGAGCCGGGCCAATTCCAGACCTAATGCTTGCAACCTTATCTGTGAAAAACCAAGCTAGCTCTTCACACTTAATTTGTGAAAAAGCTCTTTCAGACTGGAGACAGATTGGATTGCACAATCTGTCCACAGTTTGAAAATGCTGAGCTGGTTGGTTCAGCACAGAAGAAATCTCTCTGGAAGGGAACTCTGCCTTCTTACAGTGATTTCTGATTGATAGCCCTTATAATGTTCCATCAATCTAAACCTGTCAGCATCCAGGCTGGACTTCCACCATGATCTCTCCAGCCTTCAACCAGCCCACCTCAACTCCTTCAAGGACCCATCATACCAGGGGGGACCTTGGGCGGATGGTGAGTGGTTGAACATGAACAGGAGCAATCAGGTCCAGGGCATCTCCCACTGCCTTATTATAGGCTAGTACAAGGTCCCCTGGATCCATGCTTTCACCCAACAATCCCGATAGGTCCAGCACTGCCAATAGACTATCTGATGTTACTCTCCTTAAAGGGCGGTAGTGGACCATCTCCAAAAGGGTAGGTCCAATTAGGGGGCCCCCGAATCTGAACCTTATGATGTGATGGTCAGACCAACCGACTGGTTCCACCCACAAGTCAGTGATCTCCATACCCAGGAGGAACAGTAGATCCAATGAGCGACCTCCTATATGGGTAGAGGTGGTAATAACCTGTGTAAGGCCCAGCATCACCATTAGCTAGAAGAGATTTTGACAAAACTGTGAGAGTTCATCATCGATCCAGGCATTGAAGTCCCCCAGAATTACCCTTCTGGGAGACTCCAACACCATGTCGACAATAAAGTCTGCAATCACCTGCAGGAATACACCCCCATCACCTTGTGGACGGTAAATGAGGAGTATCCTACAGCCTACACTCTCACCCATAACACACTCAAAGGATCTAGTGGTCCTTACTGGAACATCCACAAGGCCCAATTCGGTCCTAAAAAAGATGACTGCGCCCCCAACCCTATGATCCAACCTCGGACGGTGAATTACCGAGAACCCAGCTGGAACTACAGAGGCCAATACAGGGCCTGCATTTTCATCCAGCCAGGTCTCAGTAATACATGCCAGGTCCACCGTTTCAACAAGATCAGCTATAATAGCTGTCTTGTTTTTGATGGACCTAGCATTACATAAACTGCCCGGGTTGGATGAGATGTTGGTGAAGACCTCGACTCCTGACCAGCATCAATTGCTGGGCCCTTGGGTATGGGAACAAGACAGGGATTACCCAAGTCCTGGCACCATTTCACCCCAGGCATCGCCTGGTCCCTACCACCCCCAATACATCCTCCCCTTTCCATTTCCTTACCAGGCCCAGTTCTGCCCCCCTTCCTGTACCTCCTAGCAATCCTAAGGGACTGACAATGCTTACAAGTCTCTATTGGTAAAAAGGGGAAGTCAAAGGGGTGCAATTCCCTGAGCCTATTGGGGGAATACTGCCTGACCATCTTTGGACCCTCCCTACACATTCTTAAAACACAAGTCTGCCTACACACAATCAGGAACCTAACACTCACATTTAAAAATACAAATTAATTAAAAACAAAATACACAAAAATAATAATACTACACCCTACCAGTCTGTAGGGCAACTTAAACATACTAAGACCCACACTTTAACAAACAAATACCATCTACTAACCCCAAAAATACCAACCCCAAATCAACAAACCCCACAAATCTCTACTTAAACAACAGCAATAAAGCAAAAAACATTAAAACAAATCATGTAATATAAAATAACTATAGTTTGATATCAATATATTACTGTCTACTATATGCAATATATGAGTCTTTAACAGTTCAAAGGAGCATGCCACAACTCCACAAAGAAATATAAAATGAAAAGGGAGAGCTCTCACCACCTGCCGTAGAAAAATGGCACACTTATGCCAGTACTTTGAACAACTCCTTTGCTGGTACCTGCCGCACCACCATAACCCACAGAAGACACTGATGCAGACATACAGTACATGTACTTTGGGGGAGTGGAATGGAAGTTGTCCTCTCCTCAAAAGACGTCTTTGCTGCCTCATTCCCCCAGCATATTTCCCTGTACTGGACTGTCTCTTTGTAGGCATTTTTATATGCTTGTTCAAAGCTTTGCCTTTTCATGGGAGCATATCAAGAAAGGATGTATTACTAAGTGACAGTGTGAATAAAACCTCACACCTGCAGTGCTGGCTTCCAAAGTCCAAACACAATCAGGACAGGTAGCAGCATGCTGTACAACTAATACCGTATATGGTAGTCTATTCTAGTAAAAAAAAAAAGTTACTTTTTTTTTCTTTCCCCGAATAGGAATTAAGTAACACTGGGGGAAAAGGTACAGGTAACCTACTTTAAATAAAAAAATGACAGACAATACCTACCCCAACACAGATCAGCAGTGTCTCTGAAAAAATAGTGAAGTAGTTCTTAATACAATGACAGTTTATTGGGTGGGGAATGGGATGTGTATTAAGCAACTGTATAATAACTGGGTAGGTATGAGTAGTGTTAAGACAAACTCAGCTAAAAAAAACAACAGCACAGAACACCTCACTAAAAGGGCTACAGATCAGTTGTGTCTGGACAACTGAAGAACTGTAATGTGTTAGTACTTATAACTACAATTTTTTGTTATATAAAAGGGCAGAGGCAACAATATACAATTAACACACACAGGCACCTTCAGCAATCTGGACGGGCCCAAAAATCTCTAGAAAACTACCATATTAATATGTAGATTTTTATATTGCATGGGTCAGGAAGTAAACAATGCTGTAACAGGGAAAGGGTAAGCAAATTAAACTGAAACAGTAATACTGCAATGCAGAGGTAAGCTCCAACAATAAAACAGAGGGGAAAAATTCACCAAAGCAGTGAAATTGTATATGGACAAGTGGTCAACGAAAATAACTTTCAATAGAAAAAATATATAACTATTACTTTTCACAGTTTAAGTGACACAAGTTAACAGCAAAAAAAATAATAATAATGGATCAGCACTGTGTGTTCAAAACTTTAGACTTCACAACTAAAAGCAGAAGATTGTTATTTATAACACAGGGTAACAGGGGCAAGAACTCTCAGACTGAGTAACTTTTCAGAGAAAGTGATACAGTTACTTGTCAAGATGTAAGAAAAATAATACAAACAAGTAGAGTTCCAACAAAAATATAAGGGTTTTAAAAGAAATAATAGTAAATCACTCACAATTTGTGAGAAATCTGTCTGTAACAGATAAGAGAAATAAGCTTGAACTGCTTTCACACACCTACCATCCCCCACTCAACTCCTTTACAGATATAGACAAAACTCAAAACCAATTAAAGTATGTATTATGCAAAAATCCACAAAATTAGAAAATGTTCCCTACCATCCCTAGAAACAAACTGTATATCTGGGAGCAATTAGTTCTCTAAAAGAAGTTTTAAAGAGGTTTTCAAATGGTTTATTAGCTGTGATGCACTACAATAGATTGCTCTCCGACTCAACAGGCAATAGACTGCTAGAAACAGCCAGCATGTGATATTTCACCTGCACACCCACAATACATTGCAAATTTCACCTTTGGAGCATAATTTTGCATGCAAAATCAAAAGTTACACAAGCAAAATTTTCACCTCAAGGCAAAATTTAAACATGGATGGGTGAAATTGCTCTTTCAAAGCATATTACTTGAAATTAAAATCCCAGGCAAAATCATATTTTGCCAAGGCAAAAAATTTCATGGAATTGAGAAATTGCACAAAATATTTTGTAGAGCGAAATTTTCACATTTCGCGTACTGCTTATATTGCACATTTTATTTCATAACTATAACTCCTGCCATGAAGTATACCTTTACATATCTGGAAAATGTCCCCACAATTCCATAAGTCTTGAAAATGACTTGGTGTTCATTTCATGTCCCAATAAGTTTTTAATTTCATTCCTAATTAAGTTAAACAGCTGTTCTTGATTATTATGCTGTTGTATGGAAAAACAGCAGGTGGGATATTCAAAAGGGTTGCGCCATGCGCAATAGGGTTGCACCAGCGCAAGTCCAAAATTGCGCCATTCTGCGATATTCAGCAGGAGGCAGTTGCGCCACAGAAAACATGCTGAGCAACAGCGCAATGCTAATGAAGGTATGTGCAACCTGAAGGGGGTGGAACCATGCATAAAGTGCGCAATCCGATATTCAAAGACTTCGCAATGCCCAACAGTGGATCAGCGGAAGTTGCACCATGGCGTAAATGAGCCAAAATAAAAGGCTCAGGAAGAAGCGCAAGAAACGCCGACAGGAAGCCACATGAGGCAGGGGAGACAGAAGGCCAGAGTAACAAACAGTGCAGGCCGGGGAGTGCACAGGACAGAGAGGGCAAGGGAAGGTGTGTGGGGCCACAGAGTGCAGAGGCCAGTAGTTGTACCCGATGCAGTGGAGGTAGCAGTCAGGACGCCGAGGTAACAGAGCAACAATGGCCGGGGGGGAACACAAGCCAGGGACATGGACAGTGCCAGCTTCCACATGGAAACTGTAATGAGGGGGGTGAGAAGACATGCTGCAGGGGGACGTGGCCATGGAAGGGCCCGTCAGCGGTACGCCCCCAACAGGCAGTACTGAGCCCACATCAGCTTTGAGCTCTATTCAGATGTCAAGATTGTGGGCCGGTACCGCCTGAACAGGGCAATACTGAGGCTGCTCTGTGAGCTGTGCAGTGATGTGATGCAGGTACCCTCACGACGGAGTCACGCGCTGTCATTGGAGACAAAGGTAACAGCCTGAATGTGCTTGCTCACCATGGCTACCTTCCAGAGACCAACAGGGGACACCACAGGCTTAACACAGTCGGCCACGTCACGCATCCTCACCCAATTCCTCAGCGCACTGCTGCCACATGCTGCAGAGTACATCCATTTCCCCAGCACTGCGGTGGAGTGTACAGCAAACATACAGGAGTTCCACAGGGTAGCACGAATGCCTGGCGTGCTAGGGGTGATAGACTGCACCCATGTGGCCATTCGCACGCCACCTGGCCCCGATGGAGCTGCCTATTGGAATCAGAAGGTATTTTCCAGTGTCAACTGTCAGGTGGTGTGTGATGCCAGTGGGCGCATCATCAATGTCTGTGCCATGCACCCTGGCGGAGCACACGATTCATTCATATGGTACCAATCAGCACTGTGCCATCGATTCGAGAGTGGGGACATCCCCACAGGACATCTAGTGGGAGAGTATGCATGTAGGATTGGCAATTTGGGGGCAAGGGTGGGTAAGCCACAGGTGCCATGGGAGTGGCACACAGGGTTAGGGGAAATATGAGCCTGAACAAGACACTAACCTCCACTATCTCCACACAGGTGACAGTGGATACCCACTCCGTCCCTGGCTGCTCACACCCTACCGGCAGCCGAGGACCCCATCGCAGCAACGCTTCAATGAGGCACATGCCGCCACATGCAACATCATCGAGCGGGTGTTTGGGATGCTGAAGGCATGCTTCTGATGCCTAGACACCTCCAGGCAGTGCCCTACAGTATAGCCCCTCAAAGGCCTGTGGGATATTCCTGGCCTGTTGTATCCTGCACAACATGGCCAAAGACTGTGGGATAGCTGTACTGGTCGAGTAGGGGGACAGCGATGGGGACACTGGTGACGCCGTTGATGAGCAGCCTTCCCCTTGGACGGCATGACCCCCGACTGATCCGGCTGGCCCAGCTGCACCGGGACACCATCACAGAGGAGCACTTCGCCCAACACAGGTAAGTCATGGGGCCATGTGCAACCAACAGTGGCTAGGAAACAACCCACATACACAAAGGGAAGCACACCAGGGGTGCATGACAGCAAGGGCAGTGGCAGGGCACAGAAGCACACACATACAACCAGGGAGAGGTGAACAGTAACACGCCACATGGACAGACACACACACACACACACAAAACAGGCACAAAGTGCACAGGGGTCAGGTGCACAACACAGCAGTAACACAGACACTAAAGACACACACATCCATCGGCCATCACCACCACCTGTACTGTCCATGTATGTATGTCAGATGCTGGGCACCCTTGCACTTTGGTGTACAGCGCAATGCAGATATCATCATGCACATGCACCTGTGGACAGCAGTCGGGAGGGTGTGCAGGTGGTCCATGTGTCTGCGAGTAGGGCAGGGCACCCACTGGTGCACTGCCCACCGAAACACACATTGCACACAGGGCAGCACCAGACAGGGCCCACACTGGGAGACAGCTCAGTCATGCAGCACAGTGCCATGGCCACCTTGGATGCTTGGGTGGCCCCGCTGAGACCCAGCAGCACTGGCAGGCTGAGCACGGGCCACATGGGGTGGCACCGATGGACCACCAGGGGTTCCACTGTGCGAACGCGACCTTGTCCACACAGGGGTCTGCAGCATACTGAACATACCCCCCCGACCATGATATACCATGCAGTGATGGGCTACCACCCGTCTGGGAGCCACCTCCAGGAACACCCTCAATGGCACTGCGCTGCATGCTTGCAGTGAGCATGTCCTCTGCCGGAGTCAGCTGCACCACCTCCGGCTGTCCCCTGCCTGTTGCAGCACATGCCACCCTGATGGCTGCAACCTTCTCCTTCACCCTCCTCCTGTCTGTCTCCATCTTCTTTTTACACTCCTGCACAGAGCGCTGGTGGCTGCTGTGAAGGTTGACGGCACGTGCCAACCCCTCCCATGCAGCAGCACGGGCCTGAGGGGTGCCCCGCCGTCCACTGAGAAGTGGCTCCTCATCCAGGTAGGCCTCAAACAGTGCCTCTATCTCCACCTTTGTAAAGTTGGGCCTCCTCTTCCACCCACCATCATCCTCCTCACCCAGTCCTTGCTCGGTTATTTCACAGCCTGCATGGGTGAGAGTGGTCACCTGTGACTGTGCAGTACACAGCAATTCTCTGAGGCTATGGTCCAGAACAGCACAATGCATGCAACTCACCTATCAACTGCAGTAACCGAATATGGCCACTGCAGAACAGTGTCACATATTTATAGCGCAATGCATGCAAATTAGGACTGGAGCAACTTTAATGAGATGCAAATCGCACCGCTGCGCCATTGAATGGCTGATCGGATGATTTGCATATGACGGCTGAATATCGCGCTGTTGCGCTTTGCACAATACAGTTGAACCGGCTGAGCCCATGGCGCAGTTCTCTGACTGCATAGTACACCGCACTGCACATGCCCAGGTAGCTTACGCAGGCGTCTGCAGTGCTGATGATGTGCTGTGCACAATAGGCAATTCAGGACAGGGCCACCATTGTGCCAGTGGCGCTACAGTGACGGTCACTACATGGCGCTGTGGCACAACTGTGCAATAGTCCACTGCGGCAATGGCACACAGGCAACCAATCACGCTGGATGCATAGACGTCCGATGGCGCTGTGTGTGGCCTTGCGCCAGAGACCCATGACCCTGTGCCCGACCTTTGCCCCCTTTTGGCGCTGTTGTACGATGGCATGTTACCAGACTCTATCAGCTTGTTCGTGCAACAGCGCCGATAGGGACTAGCGGTGCTATACCAACAGCATGATAGGGAATAGTGGAGTTGTATTGCGCAACAATTCCACATGGGGTTGCCACACTGCGGAGTGCCATATTGTCTACTATATACATGCAGGGATGGCACACAGGAGAGCCCCACAATGGAGTTCAGTGGAACTCGCAGATCTGGTGGCCATAGTGGAGCCTCACCATGGCCCACTATTTGTGGTTGAACCCCTCAACATGGCAAGAACCCATGTGTGGCAGCAGGTGGCCACTGCCCTTGAGGAGGCCACTGGCTGGTGGAGATCCACAGAGCAGTGCAGGCACTGGTACAGTGACCTGCGGAGGAGGGAGCCAGCACTACTGGCACGTCTTTGGTCATGTGCCAGGAGGGGCATGGTGCCTCTGCCAGGTGGGTGAGCTGTCTATGCACTTGTATGGTCCATATGGGTAACACTGTGTATTGTGTCCAGCACATGGGGGAAGGTAGGTCTATGGTTGGCTGTGGCGGTGTTTACAGGATATGTGATGTATGGGTCTGGCTGGGTTGGTGGGCACACTCATTGAGGCAGGAGGATGTCTGCTTTGGGATTTCACTGATGTGTTTCTCACCTTTTGTTTCCCACAGGAGTGGCAGAGTGGAGGAGGGCCCAGCCTGAGGTGCAGCAAGGGGTGGCAACGGTGGCTGTGCATGGTGTTGGTGGTGGTGGTGATGAACCACGACAGCAGCAGCAGCAGAATGATGAGGGTGAGTGACATGACATCATGAATGCTATTGCATGCTGTGTGGGTGGGGGGCAGGGCATGGCCACCATCCATGGACAACACTGCCATGCACGCGACACATGACAGTCAGCACTGTCCAGTGGCACTGCATGTCTGGGAGTGCATCAATGGTGGTCCATGCATGCACTGGGCACATGGCTGTGGCACTGCCTTCCCACTGTGTAGCCACGTCACTGTACAGCCTTGGTTGTGCTGTGCTGGACATGGGTGGTGTGTGTGTGTGCAGTGGCACACATGGCTGTTGCTGCCTGGTTGGGCATGTCTTGTGCACGGTCACTGTGGGTGGGTGCAGTGCATCACAGGAGTGGGGCACTTGGCTGTATGCCATGCATGTTGGGTGGGCTTCAGGGATATGGACAGTCACAGCCATTGACTCTGATCCCTTGTCCTAGGTGTCTGGATCCTGCGGAGGATTGAAAGATTGGTCCAGCAGCTCATACAGGTGGCCATGGATTCTCTCGCCATCCTGAGGGACCTGCATCGCCATGGCGTTAGGCACAGGAGGAGGCCCCGGGACCAGCAGCAGGTGGATGGAGAGTGGGCTGGCAAGCAGTAGCTGCCCATCACCTCATCCCTTTACCCATCCCTCACACCCTGCCTTCCCTCTCCCAGTTGTTCACCCTGCCCCTTACCCACCCCTACCTTGTACCCATACCCCCACCCCTGTATTGTATATATTTGTATATATTTATGGTTGTTTCTATTGTTATTGTTGTTATATTAATTAGAAATATATATTTTGTTATGAATACTGTGGTGGTCTCTGATTTGCAGCTGGCTATAGGTGATAAGTTGCAGTGGTGTGCATGGCATCTGGGGTGGTATTGTCATGGGTATGTGTGTGTATGCATGGGGAGGTGTCTCTGGTGTGGGAGTGGCTTTCAGTCAGTCTTGCCATGTGCTGCCACCCACTGCTGGGTGCTCATGGTGGGCCTGGCTTGTATGGTTCTGTGGTACACGAGGTTGCAGTGTGATGGGGGGATGCATGGGGATTCCTGCAGTGAGGTCACTGCTCCTGGGTGGTGTCTTGGGGTCACAATGCAGGGTGTGCTGTGCACAAGGGGGGGCTGATGTGCACTGGGGTGGCCCTCCCACTTTGTGTGGCAGTCTCAGCTTGCCAGTGGGTGTGCTGGAGCAAAATGGCCTGGCTGTGCTTTGTTGGCTTGTCCCCATGGGCCGGTGGATATTCCGTCCCTCCCCCACTTATGCTGTGCTTGGGGTGTGGGGGTGCATTGTTAGTTCTGCAGTGTGTTCCTGTGCCCATCTGTGGCATGGGTGGTGGGCCCCTGCCTACCTCCCAGGTTGTGCAGTTCCATTACTCTGCTGCTGGGGAGCTCTCTGCTTGCACTATGGTGCCTCTGGACTGCTCTGCTGGGCTGGCCTTGTTGAGCTATAGCGCATCATATCTGCTCAGGTTCCCCTTCCTGGTTGCGCTATGGTGCAGGTTGTGCGATATTCAGACGTTGGCTGGTTGCGCAATTTGCCTTGCTCCATGTTTGAATATGGCGTCTATTGCGCATGTGCGCAATGGACTTGTGCTTGCTCCTGCTATTGCGCACATTTTGGGTGCAGTTTGAATATCCGGCCCAGCATCTACACTGCCAAATCCAGTATTTACTGATGGAAAACAGAACGTGCTGACTACTGTTATTAAAATTCAACCAATGGTTTGATGTGATTCCTAAAACAAAAGTATCATAGTTCAGGTATTGGAAAGGAAGGGTTGTACATCTGCTCTTGATCAGATTCCAAAAAAGAACAATATATGGGCGTTCAAAGTACAGATGTTGTATTGTTTCTAAAGTCATAGTGCAACATGGTTTAGGACAATATAT
Source organism: Neoceratodus forsteri (assembly GCA_016271365.2). Classification (NCBI taxonomy): domain Eukaryota; kingdom Metazoa; phylum Chordata; order Ceratodontiformes; family Ceratodontidae; genus Neoceratodus; species Neoceratodus forsteri. The sequence goes on from CM028137.1 coordinate 80,412,556, forward strand.
TTCCATGATTTCTCTTTGTTTTAAGTTATTTTTAACATTAGTTTTCCCTGTGCTTCTAACCATAGAGTATCCCATACTTTAACTGGAATTCTAGGGTCCATGAGCATCTGACAGATTTCTGTTTTCTCATTCTCATTCCTATTTTCAAAAGGTTCAGAGACATAAAATTGCTCCATTATCCAAAAGTATACATAAGTCCTTGTAAATGTGATAAAAGCTTCCTTTGTTAGCTTCCATTGTTTTAGTTTATCTATTCAGCATTTTATATATTTAAATAAAGTATTTATTTTTAACTGTCTGGGAAGAGCTATATTATCTTCCCACCTATACAGGTAGGAGCGAAAGTGCCACATGACCCAGTTTATGAATACAGTGCAGGGCTTCAAACAGGCATGGGATAGGCATAAGGGAGCAATATAGATGAGTATGAATAGATAGGCCACTGACAGAGCAAAGGCCGATGGCACATTTATAAGGTAGAAAAAGAAATGGGCAGACTGGATGGGCCTTGCAGTCCTTATCTGCCGTCAACTTCTATGTTTCTATGTTTCTAAGTTTCCCTAAGGCAGCTGTACATTCACTAACAAAGGGACAAGGTTTGTAAAGAAAAAAATAGATACAGTGAAGCCCTCCAGGAAGAAGCCCAACTCTGCAGAATTCTGCAGTAGAGTTACTGCAGCAAACAATGCAGTTTCAATGGGAGTCAATCCTTTTTGTCATACAGGAAATCTGTGACACTGTGTTTCATCCAGGTGAGCTTCAATGTATGATAAACCAATGGATTTATCATATGTAACCCATTGGATTTTACAGGTAGACATGTAATCCCCAGTTTAACCAGAATGAGCTGACTCCCTCAGAAACATTGCAAACAGCATCCATAAATTTTAGTTACTAGTTGCTTCGGTATTGGATAAATATGGCTGACATGTAGAAACATGGATAGTAGATATGATTTGATAACACATATCTGTTTCTGTTTGCACATATTCCATTAACCATCTAATTATTGGAACTAGTATTAATTTGTATTAAAGAGGGCTGAGGTGGCAGCCTTGCCAGACCCCATGTTAATGCAGCAGATCTTGCCCATCCACCCTTGTAGTAATGGGGTAATCAGCGCCAATCTGTAGTATCCTTTTATCCATGATATGAAAGAATTAGGAATTCCATAGCCATAAATATCCATGGGCTATTCTATCAAATGCCTCGGTCTGATTAAGGCTGACAATGTACCCTTTGTTTTTGGTGGAATCACAATATTCCACAATTTCCCATAGTAGCAGTAGGTTATCTGTAATTTTTCTTTTTGGAATGGAACATATTTGGGATGTACTGTATGTATCAGGTATGGGAATACCGATGCTAGTCAAATACTTAATAATTTAGAAAACCTTTTTAAATCCACATTCAATGATATGATAGCTCTCTAATTTGAGAGTAGTTTTTTATCTTCTTTTTTTATATAAGAAAACCAGTATACCTTTATTCACCCCCAGAGGAATGTCCACCCCATTTAAAAATTCATGTTATACTTTGACAGGTTCATCTAGGAAATAGTTCCAAATCCACTTATAACATTTGGTTGATAAACCATCTGCTCCAGGTGCTGTATTAGTACTTAATTCCTTTATCACTAAATCCAGTTCTGTCTTGGTTACTGGAGCTGTTAAACAATCTTTTTGTAATGGGGGCAAGTGTGGGCTGCCTCCTATTTGTAGCCATTCCATCATTTGAGTACCATTAGTATATTCAATGCCAAACATTTTTTGGACATATTTGTCTATTTCATGTAGGAATTCAGATTTCTTAGAGGCTATGTTACTAAACTCCATTTGTACCTGTGTAAGGTTTTTCCTTTGAACTCTGTCTCTGCAATTTTCAAATGGGTTAATTTTATAAGACCTACCTTGGGTCCCAAATTTCTGCTCTAATTCTAACGTCTTAAATCTATTATGCTGTAGCTGTGTCATTTGTTCTTTCATCTTTTGAGTTTGTTGCAATACGTTGTCTGATCGTGAGAGGTCCTGTAAGTGTTATAACTTTCTCAGTAAGTTAAAATATATATTTTGTTTAGTGTAGTTTTGTTCCCTAAATAATTGTTTAAATCAGTTTATAAAATCTTTATTTTGTAGCTATCCACCATTGAATACTGGAGTCATAAAGACAGAAGACTGATTTTCTGGCTAGCACCAAATCCTGTAATCTTTCTACATTTCCTCCCTTCTTTTGTTTAGTGTAGTTTTGTTCCCTAGATAATTGTTTAAAACAGTTTACAATATATTTTTTTGTTGTTGCTAACCACCATTGAATATTGGAATCATAAAGACAGAAGACTGATTTTCTGACTAGCATCAAATCCTGTAATCTTTCTACATGCCCTTGCTTCTGTAATAAGGATGTATTTCCCTGACCTTATGCAGTTCTCTCTCCTAACAGCACTTGGTTACCCCTTAGCTTGCACTTCCCCATGTTATGTCTACGACAATGCCTCTGGCTGTGCTCCTCCTCTGTAGCTCTCCACCCCCTCTACTCTTCCTCTCTCTTGTCCTCTATCCTCTCTGCACCTCATCTGCTATGTCCTTGTAACCTAGCCTCCAAAACTTGTTTTGTTTCTCAGATGCTTTGTAACTCTGTTTAGCTTACACTTTTGTACCCTTGTCCTATGTATTGAATTTGTCATCTGACTTACATGTCTTATGTTTTGAATTATAACCTGATGTGGATCCTTTGTAAAAGAGCCCTGTCTCAAAGGTACTGTAATCCTAGACCTACTAAATAAATAAAATAAATAAAAAACATTCATTCTCCAAATCTCTTTGCCATTTGAAAAATCAAAACAGTCAGACAAGCTCAGGCTGATCAAGCAATGATCAGAGGTGGCAACTACCTGAGTTTTGAATCTTTTTAAAGGGATAGTTTCCAAAACAAACTAATAATCTGTCTGTGTGGATAGTGGCATTTTATGAAAAAATATGAAATGGTGGTGATCTCAAAGTACCTTGGGCATCTATTAAATTGGTTTGTGATGTCAGGAGATTTAAATAGGTGACATCACAAAATATTTTTTTCAGTTATAATTCCCCTATTTTATTGGAGAATTCCACATTTGAAATCCCCTGCCAATAATACTGTTTTTGACCGAGAATAGATATGGCTAGATTTCTTTCAATAATTCCACACTTAATGTTTTCGGTGCATACCAATTAACTACATGAAAAACTTGGTTCTGGAAAAGAACATCAATTAAGACTGCCCTACCAGGATGACTCATCATCACATAAGTACTTTAATTCCAGGCTGATTTATACAAATGCCTAAATTACTACAAGGTTCCGCACCTAATGACAAAAATGTGTACCGCATAACCATTCAGCTGATGCTCTATTATCTTATGCTTGTAAATGCAACCTTGTATCTTGAAAAAAGATGATATCATAATATTGGAGTTCAAAAAAAGGCAAAGGTTGCTTTTCATTTGTTCTTATTTATAATGCTTTTTGTGTTTAATGAGGCAAAATTGAACTCAAAGGAGAGAGACATGTTTAGTCAAAATCCGTTATGCAGATATTACCTTTTTTACTTTAGAGTGGGTGCCCCATTTTTCTTTTAACCTGTGGCTTGATTCCTGGGGGGTTCTCATTATCTGAAGACTGCTCTATATGGGAAGAGGTGTCAGATACCTCATCCATATCTGTATCCCCCCATTGCAATACTTCACATTTATTCTGCTGGGATACTCTTCGTGGAGTGGGATTCCTTGCATTCATTTTACCTTTACATCTTGTCTCCATCTAAAAAGAGTCTGCAGTCAGTGGTGGCATCATTTCTTCTAGTTCATGGGGAACTGGCATATCAGACGGGGGGTCCATGCTTGCTGAAGTCAGAGTGACTTCCTTCATGCTAGAGCCCTGGTCAAGGATCTCTGTACTTGGACCTGGAGGGGTGGGGGTGTTCCTAGTAGTGGCTGATTGCTTCTGTTGTGACTGAACATTTTTGTTAATAGCTTTATTTAAGTAGAACACGTGCTCTGCAAAATCTGCATTGATTGTGTTGTGTGACGCCCAGGAGTATGAAGTGAAGGATTGCCCCTCCTCTTCACACAAGTTACAAGCAAGCAATAATACCAAACAGAGTGGGTGGAATTGGGCAACACTGGACCACCCAGGGGTGCAATGAGACCCAACGCCATAGGCGGAGGGCCTTATAGACCATGGAAGATCCGGTATTGTCCATACCACTCACCCTGGAGGGTATTATTACACTTTGAAAATGGGCACTGTGGCATTTTCATATGGGATTTAAAACAAATCAAGAAAAATCAAGAAAAAGAGTTACAAATATATTACAAAGGAATACTGGAAAGGTGGTGTGAGTCAAACCTGATAACATAGAAAACGTAAAAGAGGAACGCTCAAAATAAGAAACCAGTTTGTGATGAAGGGTAAAATACCCGAAACCTAGAGAAGAATTCTGAATGTAATAAAGGAAAAATGCTAAAAGAAAAAAATGTATTTATTTTTTTAAGGGCGAGTGGGGTAGCTTTCCAGTATTCCTTTGTTGTTTAAGCGTAAGCCTATACTGGTTATAACCCTCTCCCCTAAGAACCACTAATATATTGTGTTATGCAACACTTTTTTGAGGTGCTGTCTGTACTGGGATACCCTTCTTTTTTTAAATATATTAGTAATGAAGTTTATATGTATGTATGTATGTATGTATGGTAAAGCAGTCCCTGTTTCAATCAATCAATCAAAATTTTATTTACAGAGTGCTTTTCAATATATCAAAACGCTAATACATATCAAGAATAAAACATCAACTATAATAAATAATAACATAAAACAGTAAAAGCGACCATAAGCTTATTCAAATGCTTGTGCAAATAAGTGGCTTTTCAGAGATACCTTAAATGATTCCACGGACAGGCACTCTCTAATCTGACGAGGTAGAGAATTCCACAGGGTTGAAACCATAAAAGAAAAGGCCCTGGCCCCAGATGATTGAAGATGAACCCTGGGAATCTCTAACAATCCCTCATCAGTGGAGCGGAGTGGTCGAAGAGGGCTGTAAGGACAAAGGAGATCTTGCAGGTAGCCCCGTCACTGACCGTGTAGGGTCTTATAGGTCAGCAACGTGACCTTGAAGGTGATTTTCCACCACACTGACAGCCAGTGCAGTTCGCGCAGCACAGGTGTGATATTGCAAGTTCTTCATAACCCAGCCAACAATCTGGCTGCTGCGTTCTGCACCAGCTGCAGGCGACAGAGATCCACCCCGGCAACCCTAGATATAGAGCATTACAGTAATCAAGACGAGAGGAAACAAAAGTGTGGACCAGCACAGGAAGGTCATCATGTGGAACAAGGTGTTTTATCCTGGCAATATTCCTCAGATGGTAAATGGAAGACTTGACAGTGGCCAATACCTGTGTCTTCAGCGTCAGCTCACTGTCAAAAATTACGCCCAGATTTTGCACCTGTTCAGAAGGTCTCAACTGGTTACCCCCTAATAAAAGACCAGAGGGGAACCAGGAGTCAACTTCTCTACATGGTGACCCGAGTCCACAACCAACACCTCAGTCTTATCCAGATTTAGTTTCAACCAGTTCTCTCTCATCCAGTCCTGAATCTCAGCGAGGCAGTTGTTAAAGACCAATAATGCATCATTCTGTTTGGGTACAATGGACCTATAGAGCTGAGTATCATCTGCATAACAGTGAAAACTCAGCCCATAATGCCTTATAATGTCTCCCAACAGCAGCAGCATATACACCGTGAACAACATGGGGGAAAGCACAGAGCCTTGCGGTACCCCACAGGACAGAGCGAAGGGAGCAGAAGAAAAAATCCCTGAAACTACCCTTTGACTTCTGCCTGTGAGGAAAGAGTGGAATCATCTGAGGACTGCCCCCGACAGTCTGCAGAGTAGGTACAGGTGATGTAGCAACATCCCATGGTCCACAGAGTCAAATGCTGCAGAGAGATCAAGGAGAACCAAGATTGAACGGCTCTTCTGATCTCTCACTATTAGGAGATCATTGAGTACCCAAACTAACACCATCTCAGTACTATGCCTCTTCCTGAAACCGGACTGGAGAGGATCATAGACTTCATGGGTGGTAAGAAAGTTATTGAGCTGCAATGTGACTACTTTCTCAATAACCTTGCCCAAAAAGGGCAGGTTAGAGATCAGTCTGTAGTTAGCGAGACAGTCGGGGTCGAGGGAAGATTTCTTCAAAAGGGGTGTCACAACAGCCTCCTTTAAAGACTCTGGAAACACCCCTTGGTCCAAAGAGCCCCAGACTATCTTTGCAAGGACTGGTCTGATCACATCCATGCACCCCACAAGGAGGCACGTAAGACCAGGATCCAAACTACAGCAAGTCGGTCGTAAGCCCTGGACAGTCTTCATGATATCCATGATCACTGGCTGGTCAAAATCTGTCCAGGTAGACTGAGGGCATGTAACCCCACATCGGTCACTGCAATGCTCATTTGAACATATGCTGTGGATCTCCGACCTGATTGATGACACCTTATCCTCAAAGAACCGAGCAAACTCATCACACTGTATTTGTGAAAAAGCTCTCCGACCCCGCAGACAGGCTGGATTGCACAGTCTGTTGACGGTCTGGAAGAGCTGAGCAGGTTGGTTTCTTGATGCAATTATCTCCCTGGACAGGAACTTTGCCTTCTTATGGGAGATTGCTGATTGATAGTCCATGTAATGGGCCATCAATCTAAGTCTGTCGCCCTCCAGGCCGGATTTCCACCAACAATGTTCCAATCTTCACCCAACTCTCCTCAGCTCCCTCAATGTCCCATCAAATCAAGGGGACCTAGGGTGAAGAGAGAGGGGGCGAACACAGACAGGTGCTATGGAGTCCAGTGCCCTCAGCAGCATGTTGTTATAGTGCACTACTAAGACATCTGGTTCCATGCACTCCATAGGCTAACTCGATAGGTCCAGCACAGCCATCAGACCCTCAGGGGTAACTCCCCTCAAAGGGCAATACTGGACCATCTCTGTGCTGTGCTATCTGTTGTCTCTCTCTCCCCGTATTCTCTTGTAGTTACCCCTCCCCCAATATGAAGACACAGAGTTTATAGTTATTCTCTCCAGAGCAGTGTCTTGGCATCTTTTTTTTGTTTAGAAAATGTATATTCTCTGTTGATCATAATATTTTTTGGGATGGAAATGAGCAATTATCTCGCACATGCCCAATGACACCAGACCTGGAAGTATGAGAAGAGGCTTCAGAATGAGAAACGCATTTATTTTTATCTCTAATTTTCTATGAAGCTGTGGTTGGTTTTCTTTTTCTTTGGGCGGTACCTGTTAATCTGTCTTTCAATCGGTTGGGAGCGGTTACAATGAATGTCTGTGGTTGGAGAGGGGTGTTAGAGTAAATGACAGGCAGTGTCATGGATCACTTTGGAAATATTCAAGGCATAGTGGGAGCTGTGAGCCATGGCACAGTGTACATAGAGTATAAGTGTTCATTTGAATATTTCTCATATAAATAAATAAATGAAGACAGTTTTTTTCCTCCACCAGAGGTTGATCTGAGACTCTATTTAGGCAGCAGTGAATGAAAGAGTATTGGGACAGTATCTCTCACTAAGAAAGAGATAAAAAAATGGTGGTGATTCTAAATTACAGGGAGGTGCATTAGCCAATTGGTGAGCAGGGTGGGCATCAGGATATTTTGCTGGGCTGGCATGGCAGGGACTTTTAACTTATAGGGCTCTCAGGGTAAGTTAATCTACCCCTGCCAGCCAATCAGATTTATTTTATTCTTAAGCCCATTTTCTAATATGGAGTAATTGTACAATGGAATCCTGGATGCCCAAGCGTCCCACACATGGTACATTTTAACTTGTCACAGTCACTGCTCAATTGCCTTAGGGATAGGGAGTCACATTTATATCATGATTTTGTCTGCCCAGGATAGAACAAAATCCCTCTGTCCCTTCCTAGCAAAAAACTACTGGGGATATGCTGTTTGCCTGCATCTGAATGTTTCAGTTGTATTTTAAATTTCCACCCCTCATCCAGAAAACTTCTCTGTCTATAATTGGTTCAGGTAATCCCTGAGCCTCACATCTTTGCTTCAGCCAATGTAAAATATCTTTAACATTAACCCCCTTGTTCCTGAATAACACAGTGATTGTCTTAAATGTGGGCTTTGACAATGGAATTTCATAAAATGGAGTCCAAAATCAGTCTGTCCTTCACCCCTTGGTAGTGCTGCCAGAATTTCTTTAGCAGTAAAGCTGTACAAAAGCTAATGTCAAATGTCTGCTCCCTGTTGCATGTATAAAGGCGAAGACATTGGAAGGTGAAAACTGCAAGGACTGTTTAATCAACTGTCTTCCAACATAAGTCCTGTCCTGTGGTATCTCCAAACCCCTCTTATACTTAATCCGGACTGAATGCCTCCATTTTGCATTTTCAGGAGGGCAATGAAATAAACTAGCAAAACTAGACTTTGGTCTAGGTAATGTATTTGGTAATTCTGTATGTCGGAGGTCTGGGATCAAATTCATTTGACTATCAGAAATATCTTGTTATTGATCAGTAATGTCACTAGTAAGCATATGGGTATTAACAGTACCTTAAATCATAATGCTAGGACCCATAAAGGTCGGTGTTGACCTTGTTTGTTGTTGATCTTGGGCTATACCAGAGCTGCCTTCAGAAGCCTTGGTTTGCTGCATAGATGAAGAGGAAACCAGTCTCTCTGTTCCTTCACTGGTACCAGTTAAGTGTATATTATTGCCTGAGATCCATTTGCCATTATCCATCTGTATCCAGCCGGCTCTTCTTACAGAAGAACTGGGTGTCCAGTTCTTGCCTCCTGCCAAGTGTTGTTCTGATAGATTTGATTCCAAAGTCTGTATTTTAGTGCCAAATATAACACGTTCTGGTCAGAGCAGATATGGCTGTGGAGCACTTTCAAGAGTGGCACGAGCATTGAAAAGAATGTTCAATGCTCTAACTGCATCAGAGTCAGATGTAAGTAGTATTGCAGCGATTACAGTACTGTGCATGCATGATACTTGCACATGTGCAGTTTGCCCTGGAGTCAGCCATGCGCAACATGGCAGTGCTGACATAACTACATAATGCATGATAATCATGCATGCACAGGTTTAAGTCAGTGCCACCCTGTTGCACACAGTGACGGTCACTTCTGTAGTTGTGGAAAGGAAAAGTAGTGGGCCGGGAAGTGGGTATGTTTATGTGGCCCACAGATGGGAAGGGCTGTATAAACAGAATCACTAGAAACTACACTGGAGCACAGTGGCAGCACTATGGTAAGGCAGAATCACAGGCAGATTCTTCAAGCATAGAAACATAGAAAATGCCTCCTCTCCCTCTCTCCTGAAACAGACCCTAAAACCTGTCCCTCACTCAACTCTTCCTTTCTTTGCTTTCAGTGCCAGCACCCTCCATCACCATCAACCCATTCCAGCTTTGTGAACAAGAGGCTATAGTGTGAGCCTCAGCACAGCTGATTGAACACTACTTACATAACCATTCTAAAGAAACAAAATCATTTTTTATATTCTTCTTTTTGGCTTTCTAAATACAAGGGTGCTAGTTAGAAATCAATTAGCCTATTTCTGTGGAAGATAAATGCAAGAACCAATTAAACATGGTGCAATTGTGCAGCTATCAAAAAAAGGGGGGATACAGAAACACTTGGAAACAACATAATTTATAAAAATTTGACTTTGCTCAATCTTAGGTAGGGTTACTTGTGCATACTTTTGTATTTCTCCACACTTTTACATTGGAAATGTGTAAAATAAATATGAAAACATGACACAACCTTTAGCACAGGTCTTGACCTGCCATAAAGGGAATGGCTTAAAACGTATTTGGGAGTCATTCAAGAGTTATCCCAAAGTCAAGATTGGATAAACTATACATTTAATGCATTTTAATAATAGAAGTTGTCAAAGAGGACACAATAAAAGAAAAATCAGTGCTGCACTGTAGATGCCTAAAGGTCTGTGCACCAGGTCTTCCTTCTCTGTGTGAAGAGAACTGCAAAAGAACCCCAGAGCAAATGCATTGGGGCATGGACTATCTCGGAGGATATTGGCCTTACAGCCAAATACTATTGGGATATCTCCAAATTGTGTTTTCTGTGTGTGAGCATTGTTTTCTTCTCTGTCTTGCTCCTTCCCCCTATCTGGTCAGCATCAGGATCTACTGTTATATTAGGCATGGCAAAAGATAAACAAGGGGGTGTAGTATTTCACTTAAAGAGCCACCGACACCTTGAGAAGAACTTCCTTACTATTTGGACACAAGTCAGCTTATATTTCTTATTAGCCCTGTATTTCTTATTCCCACTATTTATTATTAAGGTTATATGCTTGAAAACAGGTCAGTTGCTCCTTGGTGGCTCATCAGCTCCTATTATTTCTTCCCAACCTGATGTCATAATAGTCTGCTTGTGACACCATTGGTATTCCCATGGCAACACACGGTGGTGTCACAACACAGCATTAAGGTTTCAAGTAGGGGAACAAGCAATAGTGGAAGATGCACTCTAAGAGCAAAAGATCGTGTTTTTGATGGAATTTCTTCAGTAATTAGTAATGGAAATGAGACATCTGTAGAAGATATATGAAATACAAGCTGAATTATATCTAAATATCATGTTTTCCAAAGTTTTCCCAAAGGCATCAGCTGCTCTTTAAGTGGTGTAGTGGTTTCCAAAAATGAGGCTTTTTAGAAGTGCAATAGGAGTTATGCCAAACAAATGTAAATATCTTAAAAGTATATGAGTTAGAAAAAAAATACCAGCTGACATATCTATTGATTGTGAGGTCAGCACTTTTCAAAAGTAAAAACCAGTGTGGCTCATTTGAGTATTGCCAAATTACTTTAATTGCTGAAAAAGGTGTTTATGTTAGAAAACCGACAACTAGCTATGTAAACAGACAACTGTAAACCAGTAATGCAGCTCACCACCTTTAAAAGAGAGTCAACACAAAAGAAAAGTGCACAGCTAACAACCGGTTCCAGCTCAAAAAATGATGAAAAACACAAAGATAAGCAACAAATGGGTGGCAGCAAAGAAGAATCAAATACAAATAAACTGCATAAATGCAAAGGAGCTCGCGGCCACTCTCCCCGGTGCTTCAGGTCTAAATCGTGACCTTTTCTCAAGGGGTTATTGCCTAGGTGCTACCAGTGCTCTTTTTATTCAATCATCATTTAAAGCGATAGTACACACATGTTAGTTTTTTTAAATAAAGTGAAAAACATGAATATCAATTTATAAAAAATATCAAGCACATAGTAGTACAGGCACAAAATGTTAAGCCACAAAATGCAATGCTCCAAGATAATTTAGTTGAATTCCAATATTCCAAATTAATCTAATATAATTATAAAGAGAAAGACTGTTGTGAAATCCATTTCTACTGAATGGAATCCATTTCTATTAAATAAAACAAAAAGGGTAGGGGTGGGGGAAATGTAAAGCCAGATACTTTTAAGAATGTATTATGGCATACTGATTTCAAAGACATCACTTTTCAGAAATGAAACAGCATCCCATAATGGATGTCATACAGGTGGGAAGTTCTAATCCCACCTTTGTTACACAAAAAAAAAGGGGAATAACATTAAAATTATCCTGAGAACCATAGATGTAGAAATCGCATTCAGTGACCGGCCCGCTGGCACAGCGGTTGGATTTCCACTTCCCGTTCTGGCGATCCAGGTTCAGGAACAGACCTGGTTTGTCGGAGGGCCGGCCATGGGGAGAAGGATTGAGCACCCCATGGGCAGCTCTCCTTCTCTGGGAGGAGGGTAGGGCAGTGTCTGGTGCAATGAGGACCCCTGGTGGAAACTGGGAGTCACTCACACTACCAGCGCTCGGCATCAGGGAGCCGGGGTGGACACTGGTGTCATTGCACATTCCCGCATCCGAGGAAACCAGCAAAAATATGGTGGGCGGGTCCACTGTCTATATGAAGCCCTCCCTGGGGCTTCAATTAGCTGTCATCACTGCATCCCTGACCAGATACTAGTTCCACGGCATGGATGAAGTGGACCGATGCCACGGCCCTGCTCTCCAGGGGGTAAGCCGGGGATAATTGGGGATGGGGGTAGTAGATGGCAGTGGAACTCTCAGGAGCTGTGACCAGGGCTGATAAAGTGACAGCAGAACCACAGGGTAAAGAAGAAAAATTTAAAAAGGAAACAAAATCTCATTCTGTAATTACATCTTTGCTCATGATAAATAATTTCAAAACTTTATATCCTCCTTATATTTGTTTTCAAAATAACACATATCACAAGTAAAGCCAATTCAATATATTTTTGAAAGAAAGTAAATATTATAATGGATGGGGGGAGGACAGAAAAAAAGACAAATAAAAAAGAGGTTTGGAAAAAAGTCTGTATATCTGAATACTAGCAGAAATAGGGGGCAACAGTTTTACAAAAACACAGTAACATCCAAACTGTCATTTAGACCATTAGAGTATAGAGCTTTCATTGTATAAATCCATATTTGCTCACATTGAGCTAGTTTCAATGCTCTATCTCCCCCTCTGTTATTTTCTGGAATATGGTCTACACCCATGAATTTGAAATGCTTGGTATCTTTTTGATGATATTTTTCAAAATGAATCCCAATTGGTGTAGTTGCTTCTTGTTTTTGAATTGCCCAAACATGTTCCTGTTCTCTCCTTTAAACTTCTTTTGGTCCTACCAACATAAATATGTGGACAGGTACACTCAATAATGTAAATTACATGTGTTGTAGAGCAATTAATAAAATATTTAATTTTATGTTTACTGTCCATAGCAGGATGTTGAAAATTAACTCCCTGTTGGCAAAATTTTCAAATGTTGCAGTGACCACATTTATAACATCCTATGGGTTTTGGGGGTAGCCATCATCTAGTCCCTTCTGTATTCTTAGTGTACATGCTTTGTGTTAGAAAATCTGCCAGATTGCTGCCTCTTTTATGGGACACAACTGGTTTGTCTCCTATAATACCTCTCAAATCTTTATCTGCTTCCAGCACATTCCAGTGTTTGCTGATACTTTCTGAAGTAATGTTACTAACTCTATTATAATGTGTAACAAAAATTACGGGCTGTGTATCCAACAACACATTTGTCTTAAGTTTCAAAAGAGTTTCCCTATTTCTTGATTTTACCTTTAAATAGGCCTTATCAACTTGTGTTGTTGAATAACCCCTTTGCAAGAAATCTGCATTTCAGATCCACACTTTCTCTTTCAAATTCTTCTAGATTACTACAGTTGCAACTAAGATGAACAAACTGTACATAGGGAATCCCCCTTTTCAAATGTGCTGGATGTGCACTGCTTGCATGTAGCAGCTTATTGCCTGCAGTAGGCTTTCTGTATGTACTGCTAGAAACTGTACTATAATCAGTGCCATCCAATTTTAAATCCAAATAGGAAACTGTTGTACTATGTACATGTGATGTAAATTTGAAACCTATTTCATTTGTGTTCAGAAAATCAACAAATAAAAAGGCAGATGTAATGTCCCCTTTCCAAATTACCAGTAAATCATTGATAAATCAATCCCAGAATATGATGTTCTCAGTATATGGATTTATAGAGCTGTTAAAGACAAAAGTTTCCTACCACCATGCCATGAAAAGATTTGTGTAAGATGGAGTCATAGTAGTTCCCATAGCTGTACCAGTTGTCTGTAAATAATATTTTTGATCAAAAATAAAATAATTATTATGTAAAATAAAATGTACAGCTTCAGTCAAAAAAACAGAAGGGAAACCAGATGCCATCTTATTGGTGTGTAAATGATACTCCAGTGCCTGTATTCCCAAATAATGCTTAATTGATGGGTAAAGATTAACTACATCAGTTGTAAGCCAAACATATTCAGAAGACCAGACCAGCCCCGCCATCTTAGAAAGAACATCCATAGAGTCCCTAATATGAGATTTTTGTGGTATCACTAGCTGTTTTAAATAAAAATCAGCAGAAGTGGAAACTTTCTCTGTTAGGGAGCCTATTCCTGAAATTATTGGGCATCCAGGAGGATTGGTTTGGTCTTTATGAATTTTTGGCAATACATAAATTGTCAGTGTTACCAGAAAATCAACTGTCATAAATCCTTTTTCCTTTTTGGTAGCAAAACCATTCCTAACCAATTCATTTAAGAATCTATCCAACTTAATTTTAATGGTTTGTGTTGGGTTCTCCTTAAGTCGTCTATAACTATTCACATTATCCAGCTGTCTGTAAATTTCAGCCTCATACATAGTTTTATTCAAAATGACAATCTTTCCTCCTTTATCTATCTCTTTAATTTCAACATTTTTCATGTCCCTTAATTCTTTTAGAGCTATTTGTTCTTCTGACATCATATTATATAAAGGAGGCCACTTAGATGAAAAAAGATTTTCAAAATCTTTTATAACCAGTGATTCAAATGTATGGATGGCAGGAGATATAGAAGTAGTAGGGCTGAAAGTGGATTTAGGTTTAAACACAGTTTTATTTCTACTGTCTAATGTTGGTAATGTTGTTTCTAATGGTTCATTTGAAGCTTCATTCCACAGTTGTTCAAGAATATCTAGAGTTTTATCATGATTTGATGTTGAATTTACAAGATCATTCGGTCACTCCAAAGTGTGATGTTTCTATGCAAAAAACTTTTTCAAACATAATTTTCAAATCAGCTTCTTGACATCCATATACATTTCAAATTCATTCATACTAGGTTGGGGGGCAAATGATAGTCCTTTTTGAAGAACACTGATTTGTGCTGGTGTCAGATGTATCAAAGCCTCGGGGAGAGTGGACCCGGGCTCCTTTGCATTTATGCAGTTTATTTGTATTTGATTCTTCTTTGCTGTCACCAGTTTGCCACTTGTCTTTGTGTTTTTCAACATTTTTCAAGCTGGCATCTGTTGTTAGCTGTGCACTTCTCTTTTGTGTTGTCTTGAGATTAATTAACTCTATTTGAGTTATTGGGAAGCAGCCGCAGCTCATTTGTGTTGAGTAAATGGACTGTAGCAGCTCAGTTGACGTTCAGTCCTTTTGTTTGCTCCATTGTTCTTGAAAGTGACTCACAGCTGGAGATAGATATTATCTTTTTATTTATTTTTTCTCGACCGCATTTGTGTGAGCAAGTTATATTAGATCTCATCTTCTTCTTTGCACATAATTTTATGAGAAGAATGTTGACTTTGCAGCGGGACTTTAGAAATCTTGACCGCATTTTTGCAAGTGTTACATAGGAGTGCTTCTCTCTAAGATAATAATATCTGAAGAATTGAGATCCTGTCCTTTCATCAAATGGAGGATACACCAGATATGATGGAGCATACATCATTTTCCTTTTTGGAATCAGTGGCCACATCTGTACAACACTATCAATTGCAGTGCTCCACTAATGAAGGTCAGACTGTTCTTGTTTCTGATACTAATGCTACACTTAAAATGACTTTTCAACAACTTGAAAAATTAAAGTTTAAAGAGATTAATACCTACTATAACAAATGCTATCTAAGTGATTATAAAAATAAAGGATGGGCACCACGAGGGATACGTTTTGAAAAAGTACCTAATGGGGGTTTTCTGAATGAAACATATCAGGCTCGCTGGGAATCAGCCCTCACAACATGCTCCCGTACCTTAGTAGATATCCTAGTTGATATGGATACTGAATTACATCAGATAGTTTCAACAGACATTGATAATACAACTGTGGACATTCTGAAGCATAAGGATCATCATTTGTTTCACAACTATGAGGGGAATTTAAATAAAAATTACTGGAACATGAAAAAGAGGTTATAAAAAGAAAGTACATAAAAACCATGAGGGACAAATGTGATTATGAATTAAATCAAATCTTTTAATGGCAAAGACCTGAAAAATTACATAGAAGTAACTCAAGGGGACATTCACAATCACGTGGAAGATCTACACAGAGAAAGAATAACAAACAAAAAGCTAATAGATTTCCAAATGACCCAAATACAGCAACTACTTCAGGAACAAGCACAACACAAAATGAATCTTCAGTTTTAGTACATCAGAAACAAGTCACTTTTGATTCTAACATAAAACAAAATACCAAAAAAAAGGAAGGAAGACCAGACGTGGCAGAAGGAAGAGGGGTACAAGACAGAATATCAGAATATTTGAGATTCAAGATCTCAAAATAATAAACCTCTCTGACACACACCTGACTCCAGCACAAATCAGTGTTCTTCAAAAAGGACTATCATTTGTCCCCCAAACTAGTATGAATGAATTTGAAATGTATATGGATGTCAAGAAGCTGATTAGAAAATTATGTTTGAAAAAGTTGTTTGCACAGAAACAACATACTTTGGAGTGACCTAATGATCTTGTAAATTCAACATCCAATCATGATGACACTCTAGATAATCTGGAATAACTGTGGAATGAAGCTTCAAATGAACCATTAGAAACAACATTACCAACATTAGACAGTAGAAATAAAACTGTGTTTAAATCTAAATCCACTTTCAGCCCTACTACTTCTATATCTCCTGCCATCCATACATTTGAATCACTGGTTATAAAAGATTTCAAAAATCTTTTTTCATCTCAGTGGCCTCCTTTATATAACAACATGATGTCAGAAGAACAAAAGGCTCTAAAAGAATTAAGGGACATGAAAAATGTTGAAATTAAAGAGGCGGATAAAGGAGGAAAGATAGTCATTATGAATAAAACTATGTATGAGGCTGAAATTTACAGACAGTTGGATAATGTGAATAGTTATAGATGACTTAAGGAGAACCCAACACAAACCATTAAAATTAAGTTGGATAGATTCTTAAATGAATTGGTTAGGAATGGTTTTAATACCGGAAAAGAAAAAGGATTTAAGACAGTTGATTTTCCGGTAACACCGACAATTTATGTATTGCCAAAAATTCATAAAGACCAAACCAAGCCCCTGGAACACCAAATAATTTCAGGAATAGGCTCCCTAACAGAGAAAGTTTCCACTTTTGTTGATTTTTATTTAAAATAGCTAGTGATATCACAAAAATCTTATGGACATTCTTTCTAAGATGGGGGGGGCTGGTCTGGTCTTCTGAATATGTTTGGCTTACAATTGATGTAGTTAATCTTTACACGTCAATTGTGCATTATTTGGGAATACAGGCACTGGAGTACCATTTACTCACCAATAGGATGGCATCTTGGTTTCCCTTCTGATTTTTTGACTGAAGCTGTACATTTTATTTTACATAATTATTTTATTTTTGATCAAAAATATTATTTACAGACAACTGGTACAGCTATGGGAACTATTATGGTTCCATCTTATGCAAATCTTTTCATGGCATGGTGGGAGGAAACGTTTGCCCTTAACAGCTCTAGAAATCCATATACTGAGAACTTCATATCCTGGGGTCGATTTATCGACTATTTACTGGTAATTTGGAAAGGGAACATTACATCTGCCTTTTTATTTGTTGATTTTCTGAACACAAATGAAATAGGTTTAAAATTTACATCAAATGTACGTAGTTCAGCAATTTCCTATTTGGATTTAAAATTGGATGGCACTGATGGTAGTACAGTTTCTAGCAGTACATACAGAAAGCCTACTGCAGGCAATATGCTGCTACATGCAAGCAGTGCACATCCAGCACATGTGAAAAGGGGGATTCCCTATGGACAGTTTGTTTATATTGGATGCAACTGTAGTAACCTAGAAGAATTTGAAAGGGAAAGTGTGGATCTGAAATGCAGATTTCTTGCAAGGGGTTATTCAACAACACAAGTTGATAAGGCCTATTTAAAGGCAAAATCAAGAAAAAGGGAAACTCTTTTGAAACCTAAGACAAATGTGTTGTTGGATACTCAGCACATAATTTTTGTTACACATTATAATAGAGTTAGTAACATTATTTCAGAAAGTATCAACAAACATTGGAATGTGCCGGAAGCAGATCGAGATTTGAGAGGTATTATAGGAGACAAACCAGTTGTGTCCCATAAAAGAGGCAGCAATCTGGCAGATTTTCTAACACAAATCATGTACACTAAGGATACAGAAGGGACTAGAACATGACTACCCCAAAAACCCATAGGGTGTTATAAATGTGGTCATTGCAACATTTGGAAATTTTGCCAACAGGGAGTTAATTTTCAACATCCTGCTATGGGCAGTAAACATATTGCAATTAAATATTTCATTAATTGCTCTTCAACACATGTAATTTACATTATTGAGTGTACCTGTCCACATATTTATGTTGGTAGGACCAAAAGAAGTTTAAAGGACAGACTGCAGGAACACGTTCAGGCAATTCAAAAACAAGAAGTAACTACACCAATTGGGATTCATTTTGAAAAATATCATCAAAAAGATACCAAGCATTTCAAATTCATGGGGATAGACCATATTCCAGAAAATAGCAGAGGTGGGGGGATAAAGTGTTGAAACTAGCTCAATGTGAGCAACAATGGATTTATACAATGAAAGCTCTATACCGTAATGGTCTAAATGACATTTTGGATGTTACTGTGTTTTTTTAAAACTGCTGCCTCCTATTTCTGCTAGTATTCAGATACACAGATTTTTTCCAAACCTCTTTTTTTAATTGTCTTTTTTTCTGCCACCCCCGTCCCCATCCATTATAATATTTACTTTCTTTCAAGAATACATTGAATTGGCTTTACTTGTGATATGTATTATTTTGAAAACAAGTATAAGGAGGATATAAAGTTTTGAAATTATTTATCTTGAGCAAAGATATAATTACAAAATGAGATTTCTACATCTATGGTTCTCATAATAATTTTAATGTTATTCCCCTTTTTTGTGTAACAAAGATGGGATTAGAACTTCCCACCTGTATGATATCCATTATGGGATGCTGTTTCATTTTTGAAAAGTGATGTCTTTGAAATCAGTATGCCATAATAAATTCTTGAAAATATCTGGCTTTCCATTTTCCTTCCCCCCCCCTTTGCCCTTTTTTTTGTTTATTTAATAGAAATGGATTCTATTCAATAGAAATGGATTTCACAATAGTCTTTTCTTTATAATTATATTAGATTAATTTGGAAAATTGAAATTCAAGTAAATTAATGCAGAGCATTGCATTTTATGGTTTAAAGTTTTGTGCCTGTACTACTATGTGCATGATATTTTTTATAAATTGATATTAATGTTTTTCACTTTGTTTAAAAAACTAACATGTGTGTACTATTGCTTTAAACGATGATTGAATAAAAAGAGCACTGGTAGCATCTAGGGAATAACCCCTTGAGAAAGAGTCACAATTTAGACCCGAAGCGCCAGAGAGAGTGGCCGCAGGCTCCTTTGAATTTATGCAATTTATTTGTATTTGATTCTTCTTTGGTGCCACCAGTTTGCTGCTTGTCTTTGCATTTTTCACCACCTTTAAAAGCAGGGTCAGGTAGACAAACAGTTCAGCTTATCTTATGCATTGCAGCTTTGGCCCGTCTGTGTCCCGTGGTGCTTGTGATATTACCTTAGTGCGCATACAAAATAGAAATCACACTGCCGACTAACTGAATGGAGATCTTGGCACTACTGTATAAAACGGCACTTACAACAAGGAAAAACTAAACACCAGCAAAACTGGTGTGTTAGCATGCTGCAGAACCGACCGACCAACTGCTCAGCGTGAACTTCTGGTTGACCACTTACATATCGACCTACGTGCTAGGTCATCATTAGAGCATACCACCAATTCAAACATCCTTACTTTTAAAGTTAAAAATTTAAAGTGATACAAATCCTAAAGCATTCAAGTAATAGACCTTATGTGATTACATCAATCAACACACATACATACAGTGCAAATGATTAGTCCTGTATATGAACTTGTGAATACTGTTAAAATCATAATATTCCCAAAACGCAGACATAAATACAGTGAAAATATTAACCAATTAACTCTATACATGGACCTGGTGGATAGTATTATTTGCACAATCCATTAACCCTCAAGAAAACAGAAGAGCCTCTTAGACAAAATCAGGAAAATAGGCATTTTTTTAGAGCAGGGCCAGAGTTCAGAGATACTAGATATAAGAGAAAGGGAAGAACAAGAAGGGGGATGGGGAAAAGGTAGAGGGAGAGGGAGAGATATGAGAGGCAACAGAGGAAGATTGAACTCAAGAGGAAAGCAGAATTGGGGAGGTTAGGAGATCCCCAAGAGTGAACAACAGGAGCTGGAGGTCACCAACCTCACAGATGTAACTTTAACAACAACTCAGGTTGAAGTATTGAAAAACAAATTAAGTTTTGTGCCTAAAAACCAAGTCAATGCCTTCAAAATAGAAGTAGATCTCTTTTGCTTCCTCAGAAAACTACCTTTAAAAGACTTCTTCCTCAGAACCCCATCTATGCCACTATATGACCAGGATCTCATAAAGGAAATTACCTCCTTTAAACCAAAATTTACTTTTGCACCACCCCAAAATAGTCCAGTAATAAATATTCACTTTAACCTTGTTAAAAAGATGTAAATACCCTTATTCAAATGAACAAATATGTAGAACAACCCCAGAATAAAAATAAACAAGAAAGGGAAGCTTTACAGGAATTGCGTTCAATGCCTGGTATTGTCATAAAGCAGGTAGACAAAGCTGGAGCTGTAGTCATATGGGGAGAAGATGAATATTTTCTAGAAGTGAGTAGACAGGTGAATGATGGGAATTTCTATGGCAGACTAAGCAATGACCTGATAGATGAAATGAAGAATAAAGAAGATGAGCTGATTTACTATGGAGAAATGTCAGGACAGAGTACTAAAAAGGAAGTGGAGTATCTGAGAGTTCAAAATCAAAAAAGACCAGTTCTGTATTTGTTACCTAAGGTGCATAAACAAACCACACCAGTCCCTGGTAGGCCTATTGTGTCTGCAATTGGATTAATTGTGGAGAAAATGTCAACATTTGTAGACTTTTTTATACAGAAATGTGTACCTACCTTGAGGTCTTACCTTAAGGATATAAATGAAACACTTTAGATCCTGAAAGATACTGAGGTCAAGGAAACAGATTAGTTGGTGACTATTGATGTTGAAAGCCTGTACTCAAATATACTGTATGAGGAAGGTTTAGTGGCTTTAGAAATACATTTGTCACAAAGGAAAACAAAGTGAAACCATCATCAGAATATATTTTATCATTGACAAGATGTGTGCTAGAGAACAACTAACTATTTTTGGGTGAATGGTTCATTCTATATGCAGCACAAAGGTACTGCTATGGGGACAACCTTTGCCCCGAGTTTGGCAAATTTCTTTATGGGCATCTGGGAAGATGAGTTAATCTATGACCAAGCAAACAACTTTTTTTTCCAAAAATAAAAATATGGAAGAGATATATTGATGACTGTCTCCTTGTGTGGTCCAGGGATGAAAGGTAACTGAGTCATTTTATTGATTATATTAATCATACCAACACTAACCTGAGATTTATCTATGAAAAGAGTCTGTTGGCATTACCATTCTTAGATATTCAGATTGTGAAGTGTGAAAAGAGTCTACAGACTGGTTTGCACAGAAAGCCTCTTTCAATAAATACTCTGTCAAAAATAGATAGTTGCCACCCAAATAATGTGGTCAAGAATATACCTAAGGGCCAATACATTACAGCTCGTAGGATCTGTTCAACTCACACACAGTTTAAAACAGCAAAACACATTTAACAGAATGTTTTATTCAAAGAGACTATGAATCAGACTTGCTTCCCAATGTTATTAATAAAGTAGAGGCTATGGGCAGAGAGACACTACTGAGGTCAGAAAAAAGGTATGAGAATGATACTATTATGACTTTCATTACTGAATTCAATCAGCTGGCTCCTAAAATTGGCAAGATAGTGTAAAAACATTGGTCAGCAATTCAATCAGATGTGACCCTTGCAGGGTTTTTGGAACAAGCACCAAGAATAACATGCACAAGGGGAAAAAACTTAAAAGATTCCTTGGTACATGCAAACATCCCAGTAAAAAAGGATGAACGGCGAATGTGGCTGCCACCAATACCTACTGGAAACTAAAAAAGTGGACACTATGTCCACTATTCTAATATGCACGATACCAAGACATTCAACCTTCCAAGATCTGGTAAAAAATACTGTATAAATGCATTTATACATTGCAGTATGCAAGGAGAGGTGTATCTACTGTCTTGCCCATGTAGAATGAATTATATGAGCCAAACAAAAAGAGCTTTAAAAATCAGATTTGGAGAACATAAAGGGGTGATCAGGAATTCAAATTTGGATTATGCCATGGCTAGGCACTATGAACAGGCAAATCATGGATCAGTGGCATCTCTCAGGTTCATTGGCATTGATAAGATTGATACAGGAATGAGGGGCAGTAGTCTAGGTCTGCTGCTACCACAGAGAGAAGCATACTGGATATTTGAACTCAAAAGTTTGGTTCCTAAGGGGCTCAATGAAGATATTCCACTGTAGAGTTATATTGGAAATCAATAGTTCCTTTAGATTTTACCATGTATGGACAACATTTCTTTAATTTACTGGGGCAATTAGACTTTCTGGCTCTGTCTCCTTTGGAGATAAGACTTTCTGGCTCTGTTTCCATGTCAGTGTGACTTTTAGGAGATTAGACTTTTTGGCTCTGTCTCCTGGAGACATTATGACTTGCCGGCTCTGTCTCCCATATACAGTTTTGTTAAATATTGCTTTATTTTTTCTCCCTATGTATTATTTATTTAACACTGGGCATACACTGCACTTTTCATGGCAATAGTATTTATATTGTAGTTGTGTTTATATTAATTTGTTATTTAATCTGTTTGGACATTTTGGTGGTTTGTTGTGGGTTAATGAATTATGCAAATAATACTATTCACCAAGTCCATTTATAGAGTTACTTGGCTAATTTTTGCACTGTATTTATATGTACTTTTTTGGAATACTATGATTTTAACAGTATTCACAAGTTCATATATAGAACTAATCATTTGCACTGTATTTATATGTGTTGATTGATGTAATCACATAAGGTGTATTAGTTGAATTGTTTAGGATTTGTATCACTTTAAATTTGTAACTTTAAAAGTAAGGGTGTATGAATTTGTGGTATGCTGTGATGATGACCTAGCACATAAGTCAATACATAAGCGGTCCACCAGGAAGTTCACACTGAGCAGTTGGTAGGTCAGTTTGGCAGCACACCAGCATGCCAGTTTTGCTGGTGTTTTGTTTTTCCTTAATGTGAATGCCGTTTTACACAGTAGCGCCTTGATCTCCATTCAGTCAGTCAGCGGTTGGATTTCTATTTTGTGTGCACACTAAGGTAATATCACAAGCACCATGGGACACAGACAGGCCAAATCTGCAATGCATAAGATAAGCCAAACTGTTTGCCTATCTGACCCTGCTTTTAAAGGCAGTGAGCTGAATTAGTGGTTTACAGTTTTCTGTTTACACAGCTAGTTGTTGGTTTTTTAACATAAATGCCTTTTTCGGCAATTAAAGTAATTTGGCAATACTCAACTAAGCCACACTGGTTTTTACTTTTGAAAGTGCTGACCTCACAACCAATAGATACATCTGTTGGTATTTTTTCTTTACAAGTTTTCAGCTCTGAGGTATTTTGGACTCTTCACTCACTGTGGAGAATCAATGTTCTACTTTTGAGCTCCCTAACCTCTAGTGCTAAGAGGTGAAAGGTTGTTTTGAAGTATATGAGTTACACATAAAAAATCAATATTAAACTTATTCAAGACACAAAGACCTTTCAAATGAGCCTATTGGTAAAGTTGCACTAATTATATTTTTTTAATTATGGCCATCGGATTAACTGAATTTTCATTTTTCTTCACAATTTTCACTTTTCAGATGACTATATTTAAAAAAGTCAATTTAGATTAGTGACTACCCTCATTTGAAAAGTCATTTTTATCCTGAACAATTTTCAGATTGGTCATGTATTGGTAACTTGTATACTTTCTGAGATATTTACATTTGTTTGGCATGACTCATACTGTGTTCACTCAGAGAGAAAAAAATGAGGTTATTTGGAAGACCATATTTTACAAAATATAAAGAATTCAGATTAGTGACTACCCTCATGGGAAAGGTATTTTTGTTCTGAACAACTTTCATGCTGGTTCTTTTTATGCACTTTGAATACTTTTAAAGATATTTAGATTTGTTTGGAATGTGTGCACATTTGCTCTCACAGAAAAGCAGCTTGGACTTCTGTGTCCAACATTCTAAACAGAAAGAAGGGTGTATTTCTTTAACTGCCATAGTGATTTGCGCTTATGGAAGGATACACTGAAAAGTCCAAAAATGTGTTCCACTGTATGCCATTTTTCTAGCTAAAGCAAGATGACTGTAGACTCCGCCCACAGCCATAAAAACTGACATAGAATTCTGCAGCTCTTTTCCCAAGATAGTCTATGGGCTTGTCTCTTGTCTCTTGCACTTTTTTCCTTCTTCCAACTTAGTTTTGTCTTGAACATACTGTTGTTCTGTCACTAATAGCATGTCATTCAATTGTTTCCTTCTATATTCCTTTATAGATTTAATTCCACTGTATCACAATCCATGTCTATATTTTCCTCTGATGAAGCAAGTATTTTTAACTGCTTTTCTGCTTATATTTCACTGTTTGCCTTCAGAATTTCCTGTTCTGGACCTGCAGAGAGGGAGACCTTCTCCACTGCAGGTATGCCAGCAAACTCTCCTGACTGAGAGGTGTCCACAATGATGGACAAGAGCGCCCCTTACTGAAGAGAAGGGGAATTTTTATTCATACTTCAAAGAAAATCAATCAAAATACAATACATTATTACCATTGGAAAATACTTAAACAAATCATAAGGTAAAGCAAATAAGTATTAATGCATACTACCCCCTCCCCCACATAATAAGAGTAAGGGACTTTTTTTATTCATGCTTCAAAGAAAATTATATTACAATGCATTCTTGTTGCTGGCAGGACATTAAACACATTCATCAAATAAAGCAAATATCTCGAGCCTGAAACAACAAAATAAAAGTAAAATCCTGAATCCTGCAAACCCCCTACCCATCTTTCCCCAGCTCAACCTCAAAATCCACAAAATGGAATGCAATCCTGGATAGTGAAGTCACCCCCACAAACCACACTCTCAATCAAGTAGTATTCTTCCACTAATTATTATATACTTGTACTGGGACTTTATCTCTCCTGTTTTTGTAGCACTTTAATATTGTTATGTATCATCCAGAAGAGCTTTTCTGGTGTAATTAATTGATTTTGTAATGTTAATTTACACCTGGCATGCCAGATATGGTATTAGAAACACAACAAAATTAGATGCATCATACTTTTACCATACTTTCTCCATGATGCTGGTAATATCCATAATAATAAAATATCTGCAGTAATCAAAGTAAAAGGACAATTTTGCCATTTAGAATACACCACTGCCCAAAATGTGGATATATATGGACATTCAAAAAAGAGATGTTCAATAGTTTCAAGTCTCTCCTGACATAACTCTATGCTGGGGCACATTTTTTCCCTCAGTTCTTTATGTTTTAGGTTGTTCTTAATGTTAAGCCATTTGTAGGTACACAATCATAAAAAATTCCACATATATGCTGGGGTTCTGTGTTGTGACATCATTGTGCCAATTTGTGAAACTTCAGTTTCCAGTTTACCCCCAAATGATGGAGTTTCAAAATAGAAATTCACTATAATCTGAACATTTATTTATTTTCTTGTTTTAAAATTAACTGTTTGGAAATTACCCACAGCTTCAATTTCCTAAAACAAATTATGAAAATAACATGGTAACCCTTCTAGGGATTTCTGTTTCAGGGTGGCCTTCTCCATATCCCATGCCTGTACCCAGGGCTGGACTTGATCTACCACCCAAGGTGGCCAGATTGTGTTCTTATGTTACAGTAGTGGTTTTAAGTTGGTATAGAGGAACATACAAATGAAAAAATCAATGGGGTTCAGCATCCCCAGCCCTCCTTCATTAATCAGTAGATATGTAATACCTCGTTTAATGGGGTGCAGTCTGCTCCCCCAGATACTTTGAAATAAAATACTATAAACTGTCATCTCAAGTTGTTTTGGTGGGGGAAACACTGTGCATAAATGTAAAAACATACTGATCAAACATGTTTTCACCATATACAGTATACTTTCTTTCTTTACATCTGCCATGTGTTCCATCTAACCACTCTCCCTTTGGCCTCTCTAAGGAGATAGTCCCAATTACAATTCCCCATATCTTCCTGCCCCAAATAAACCCCTAAGATTTTATGGCACGTATAGTGGATTGGGATACCCATAACTTCTGTGTGATCTGGCAACCCTGCCCCAATAGGTATGCACCTACTTTACACAAAATTGATTTCCAATCCCATTCCTTTTGCGAAGTCTAGCAACACTGCTTCAGGAGCTCCACTGGAGTGAAGGACTGCTAAAATGAGACACAAACCATCAGCATATGCAATGGTTTTGATTTCCGCTTCATAACTAAAAACTGAAATACCTCTAATACTATCTACAATGTTTATTTTGTGTATTAAAGGTTCTAAAGTCAGAATATACAATATTAGGCTCAGTGGGCATTTTTGTCTTACTCCCCTGGTTACTTTACCATCCTTTCCTACCCAACCATTTACATATGAGGCTACTAATCCATTGCTATAACATGTTTTTACCCATTTGATAACAATTTCTGGGAGGCTGTATTTTCCCATGCATTTCAAAAGATATGAATGGGCCACTCTGTCAAAGTCTTTGGCTTGATCCAAACTAATTAGAAAATCTGACACTGCCTCCAAGTTACCCTTTTTCATGATTTCTCTGAGTAGAATTAAACCACCTGTAATTGTTCTTCCTTGGATGGCACAAACTGTGTTGGGTGTATTATGTCTTCTAATATCACTGCAAGTCCATTACTACAGTAAGTATTTTAGCTAGGATTTTGCAAGTGGAATTTAATAATGTTATGGGCCTCCAATTTTTTAGTAGATCCAATTCTTCTGATTTGTGTAGTAGAATAAGTAAACTCTTGACATGCTATCTGGCAGTTGTTGATGTGCTAAACAACTATTAAACATTAGTACCAGTTCTTTGGACAGGCTTTGAAAAGGTATTGCATATAACTCATTAGGTAACCCATCTTGCCCTGGTGCCATTTCTGTATGTAAATTAGGTATCATATTATGTAACCCCTTAGTTGTGATAGGACACATTAAAGAAATGAAAGATTGTTCTGGGACTTTTTTCAAGTCACACTCTGATAACCATTCATCAATTATATCCTCTGTCAGGTCTAGGTTTGCTGTAAACATTTCAGAGATGTACCTCTCTAGTTCTTTCATTACCGCCCTCCTTGTATTTATTGAAGTGTGATTCTGTAACTTAAGGTGTCTTATTTTTTTTTGTTGGCTTGTACGACAATCAAAGGGCTTCCCATGTGTCTGTCTCCCTTTTGTTCCAAACCTTTGTTATATTTCTCATGATTTCATTTGATTGTACTGTATGTGAGCCATTTCTTCCTTAATATCTGAAATGCCACCTAGGTGCATACAGTGCGATCCTAAGCAAGTCACTTAACTTCCTTGTGCTCCCAGGTCACACCTGTAAACAAGCTTTCAGCTTTGTGCATCTTTCCTGGTTAAACAAACAAGCAAAAAAAATAATGTCAAACTCTACATGTTCCCAATAACTCTTTCAGGATAGTAATGTTTGTAACTGGGCTCTCCATTCAAAATATATATTCTTTTTCATTTCCCCATTTAATTTAGCCATAGGTTGAAAATATTCTCTAAAGTCCTTTTTACTATGCTCCCACCAGTCATTTATTGAGTTGTATAAAAAGAACACTGACTTTCTGGCATCAATCACGTGTTGAAAATCAGTGGCCACTGGAGGTTCTTCTAGTAATGACAAATTTAAATTTTCTTATACCCTGTGCCTTTTTTGTTTCTTGAAAGTTTGGCAGGTTTAACTGAGCTGACCATGATCTGAAGTGGCTACGGGGTAGACAGAGGCATTTCTAAAGTATAAAGTTGGAGTAATTAAACAATAATCTATCCTAGCAGGTAATTGTCCCTGAAAATAAGTATGAGGAGCTGCCTGGTCATGTCCCATAAATACATCACATAATCCTGTCTGATCTATTAAAGTATTTAAAAATCCTGCATCACAAAAGATTTTTGTTGTTCTTAGCCCCTTATCTGTAACAAATGTGCTAATGTTAAACTCACTCACAAACAAAATATTCTTTGCAGTATATAAATAAGACTTTATAAGTTTCAATGACTCTATATGTGCTACCTTTGTCTGGGGAACATATATGTTCAAAACATGACATTCTACCCCATGTATGCGAACATCCAATAACAAAGCTCACCCTGGAAAAATATCTGCCATGTGAGTCACTTTTATAGCTGCATCTGTAAAACAGATTCCCAACTCTCAACAGGTGTCCTCACCCCCAGGCCAATTGCTCTGGCCCCCAATCCATGCTTAAGAAGCTTTTTCCATGTCTTCCCCTGAATGCAGCCCATCTTTTAAAAAGACAGTTTCATATCTGTAATTGGAAAATAAATCAAAGTTGTCAAGTCTTTTTCTTTCTGACTGGATACCGTTAGGGCAAGATTCACAAAAGAGATGTACCAGGTGCAAGTGAGATGCACCAGTGCAAACTAAAAATGCACCATGAAGCAATTCACACACAGCAGCACTAGCACAGTGGCAGAGAGAGAGGGAGAGTGTGAGAGATAGACAGAGAGAGAGAGCACACCACCACCAACAGCATGGATGCAGCTCCATTTGCAATGCTCGGAGTACTAATGAGGTTGAGGAGACAGGGAGGCAGCAGGCATCATAGGTGGCCTGCCCCACAGCGGGATCATGCCAGGCTGTCATTTGAGCAGCTGATGGATGTAGAGACAGTAGGCCAATACCACCTGAACAGGGCCAGTCTGAGGCAGCTCTGAGACCTGTGCCATGAAGAAATGCAGGCACCCCCTGCATGTTTTTTATTTATTTATTTAGCTTTTGTTGACCAGGTAAGTGCACTAGACAAATCCTGCCTATTTTCAGGCATGACCTGGGGGGAGGGGGATACAGATGAATGCCAACTGACCTTGAACCAGATTAAGCTGTTGGTGGTATTTTTAGTGAATGAGGGAAATTTGGCCAGGACACCGGGGAAATTCCCCTACTCTTTTTGATAAGTGCCATGGGATCTTTAACATCCACCTGAACTACCACTAATCCAGGCAGATGGGACCTCGGTTTAACGTCTCATCCAAAAGACATCATGTGTCCATGCCATCTCGGTCGAGAACAAGATGACAACAGTAATGTGCTTGCTCACCACAGAAACCTTCCAGATGCCTACTGGGGACACCACTGTCATAATGCAGGCCTCCACTTCCCACCTTCTCACATAATTCCTCACCGCACTGCTACCTCATGCTTCCGAATACATCCATTTCCCCAGTACACAGGCAGAGTGGACAGAAGTTCAAGTTTATTGAAGGAAAACTCCATTGAGCAAGCTCATTCACAAGGAGGTCCTGTGACATATAGACTTTAACAATGTACAAACATAGATAGGTAATAACAGTATATACATGAAATGTGCATTACATGATATAGGCTGGATATACATACAAGGGCACCACATAGGATGACTGCAGGTGGTAGACACTAATATAACACAGGGAAGTGACTTACAGGTTGCATACTGATAAATGAAACATGGTGACTGGTGTGTGCAATACATACATTTTGGCAGCTAGAACAAACAACAGAATACAACTGATAAGGGGGGTTAGGGGTGATTTGATAGTGTAACAGTGGCGTGTAAACATAGATAAAGCCAGGAGTAGAAAGGGAAGGGAAAACAGCTAATATGACAAATCAATTATACCTTACCAGTGGATAAATATGGCACACATGGGGAAGGAACAGGCTTAATGACAGTTACAGGTGTCTTTTATTTTGGCTGAACTTAGCAATTTGTAAATTTTATTGAAACTGTGCTAGTTAGTTTCAGTACGGTTTGTAAGTGGTTCTAAATGGAGGGAAGGGCATATGCAATAGCCCGTTTACCAAAGGAGGTCCGTGTCCTTGGTATATTAAGCATAATAAAGACATATTTTCTTAATTAGTATGTACTATGTGAGATACTAATGAGGGATGAGAGATAGCTTGGCAATTTCTGCAGGACCAGTTTAAGAGTCCATAGCCCAGCATAGAGTAGGCGTCTAGTGGTAAAGGATGTCCAACCAACAGCTGCATATAAGTCACAGTGATGCGAACGGTAAGGGGGAGTTGGTAATGAACCGTAACGCACAGTGATAAAGTATGTCCAGTTTACTTAGATTTGCAAGAGTGGTGGAGGACTAGATTACATCGCCATAGTCGAGCAGGGGGAGAAAAGTGGCCTGGACAAGCTTGTTTTGAGTTTCAAGGGGGGAAAAGGGGCCTATTTCTGTAGAAGAAACCTAACCTGGATTTTAACCTTCTAGAGACATCTTCGACATGGTCATTGAAAGATAATTTATTGTCGATCCAGATACCCAGATATTTAAATCTGGTTACAACTTCCAAAGGCTCATTTAGCGTGGTGACAATGAAGTCTTGAGCAAAGGTATTGGGGGGGGGGCCTGGGACAACACTACGAGAGAATATCATCGCTTTAGTCTTCTAAGCATTGAGCAGAAGCTTTGCCTTTATTAGATTATGCTTATGCTGTTGCTAAGTTCACTTGAAGCACTTCCTTGGCTTCAGATAATGAAGAGCCAGAAGTATACAACACAGTATCATCCACAAAAAAGTGCAGATTGGATGTAGATATGTTAGCATCTAGGTCATTAATGTTTAAGGAAAACAAGATAGAGCCTAAAATGGATCCTTGGAGGACTCCTCTTGCAACTGGCAAGGCAGCAGAAAAAAAGCCTTCCGCCTTTACTTTTTGGGATCTCCCAGTTAAGTAGCTAGAGAACCACTGGGTGGTATGGTATGTGGCACCCAACTTTGCAAGGCAATTGACTAATAGTTTGTGATCAACAGTATCAAAAGCTTTGCTTAGGTCCAAAAAGACTGTGCCAGTTATCTTCTTAGCATCTATAGCAGAGATCCAATCATTGGTTACTTTTGCTAGCGCAGTGACTGTGCTATGATTAGCCTGGAAGCTGGATTGAGCTGAGTTAATGAGAGAGAAGGTTTCCAAGTGAGATTTTAACTGAATATGGATCAGTTTTTTGAGAACTTTAGAAAGGACAGACAATATGGAGATAGGCCTATAGTTGTTTACATCGCACGGGTCACCAGATTTAAATAGAGGGAGGATATGTGCTGATTTCCAGCAGGATGGCACAGATGCAATGGAAAGACTGAAGATGTGGAGAATTGGGGCAGTGAGATGGGCATTGCTTGACCTTAGGAAAAAGGGTTCCAAGCCATCATCCCCTGCTCTTTTTTTGGTGTCTAGGTTAAGAAGATAATCTTCTACTTCTTTATAAGTTATTTCGCGCAGTTGGAAGGGGTTGGGTGCAGGACTAGGAATGGGGGAGGGGTATGCTGGCTCACCGCAGAACCAGCATAAGGTGATGAGTCAAAAGCTAATCCATCTGTAGCAAAGTGGGAGTTAAGTTCCTCCAGGATTAGGGACTAGTTTTCCACAATCTTGCCACTTGCAACTATCATTGTTGGGACAGAGGGGGCCGTGAGCCGACCTTCTATAGATTTGATAGTCTTCCATATTTTATGAGGGTTACCTTTAGCTTGTTCGAGAGTAGAAATATAATAGTTAGCTTTAGCAGAACAAATTCTTTTCACACAGGTATTCCTGGCTGTTCTAAAGGCCTGCCAATCCAAAGATTCTTCGGAATGTCTAGCTTTAGCCCAGAGCTGATCTTGAACTATAAGGGCTGCCTTAAGATCCGAGGTGAACCAGGGTTGGAGTTGTTCCGTACCCTTACTTTGATGAAAGGGGCATGCTTATTTATTATTGTAGTGAGTATGTCATTAAGGGTGTAAGCTGCCTCATTGACATCTTTGGCTTAGTAGAGGTCTTGCCATCTGATCATGCTCAGGTCAGATAGGAAGTTTACTGCACTGAATTTGTGAAAGGATCATTTTGTTATAAAGATGGGCTGTGGACGGGCCTTAATTTGAGATCTTATGCAAGCAACAATTCCATGATCGCTCATGTCATTGTAAAACATTGCCAAATGAGATATATTATGTGGATGGGTAGTTAGTAGCACATCTAGGATGGAACTGTTGGCAGTATTTAGAATGTTGTTCCTAGTAGGTTCACTGACTAATTGCCCAAGACCTAGCTCGTCACAAAGGGATTTGAGGCCATGTGATTTAGGTGATAGCCAGTCCATATTTAGATCTCCTAGAAATATTGTTTCAGTTTTTGCATCTACAAACATAGATTTCAAAGATTAAGGACTTCATCACCACCAGATAGAGGTCTATAGCCACCTGTGATAGTGATACATTCCGAGGAGGGGAGTTGAAAGAGGCATTAAGGGGAATGGGACAGGAATCAGGGGTTGAGGAACAGTGGGCAGTATTTAAAATGGGGATTACAAGAACAACAGAATTATGCATTAAGCAGGTTAGCTAGAGGAAAAGGAAGAGGAGACCATTATGGTTTTCCAAAGAGGTAGCAAAGAAAGTGAAAGCCAAAAAGATTGCATTCAGGCAATACAAAAAGACACAGGCAGAAGGGATAGGGAGAAGTACCAGGAGAAGCAAAGGGAGGCAGGGAGGTCAGTAAGGGAAGCCAAAGCTCAGACAGAAGAACACATTGCAAAATCAGAGGGTAGAGGGGACAAAACCTTTACAGGTACATAAGTGAAAAAGAAAGACAAAGGAGGATAGTGAGACTGAAGGGGAGGGATAGGGGTCATGGAGGATGACAATAGTAAAGCTGACATATTGAACAGGTACTTCTGCTCAGTCCTTACTGAGGAAGAGGAGGGTAATGGGTCTGAAGGAGTACAAGGGTGAGAATGGTGCAGAAATGGACACAAGTCCCTTTACACACAGAAAGGGTCCTGAAGGAACTGGAAGTAATAAGAGTTGATAAAGCAATGGGGCCAGATGGGGTGCACCTGCAGGGTCTTTAAAGAACTAAGAGAGATGGTGGCTGAACTCTCTGGCTATCCTGTTTAGCCAATCACTGAAACAGGGAGGTACCCAAAGACTGAGGACAGCAGATGTAGTCCCTTATACAAAAGTGGGAACAACGAGGAAGCAGGGAACTACAGACCAGTCAGCCTCACCTCAGTAGTGGGAAGATCATGGAAGCACTACTGAAGGAAAGATTGGTGGAACATCTGGTTGTCAATGGACTACAGGACCCAAGGCAGCATGGTTTCACCAGGGGGAGGTCATGTCAGACCAACCTCGTTGAATTTTTTTGACTCGGTGACTAGGGAGATGGATCAGGGGAGGCAGCAGACATGGCCTATCTGGACTTCAGCAAGGCCTTTGACACTGTGCCACATAGAAGACTATTACATAAATTGGGGAATATGGGAATATGGGTGTGGGCAGGACAGTAGTGTGGTGGGTTGGTAACTGGCTGGGTGGCAGGACACAGAGGGTGGTGGTAAATGGCTGTCACCCACAGAGGGAAGAGTGACCAGTGGGGTACCACAGGAATCAGTGCTGGGACCGGTCCTATCTAACATCTTCATCAGTGACATTATGCAGGACCTAGAAGGCAGAATTTCACTGTTCGCTGATGACACAAAGCTCTGTAACAGAGTAGACACACCAGAGGATGTAGACAGAATGAGAAGGACCTGCAGAAACTTGAAGAATGGTCAGGGTTTGGCAGTTGAAATTCAATGCAAAGACGTGCAAGATAATGCATATGGGGCACAAAAACCCTGGCACAATATATCAGTTGGGGAGTGAGGATATAGCATGCACCAAGCAGGAAAGGGATCTTGGGGTTATCATCTCTGATGACCTCAAGGTAGGGAAACAGTGTGACAAGGCAGCAGGTAAAGCAAATAGGATGCTGGGATGTATAGACAGGGGCATCACCAGCAGGAAAAGGGAGGTCATAATTCCACTATACAAGACACTGTGAGGCCCCACCTGAGTACAGTGTACAGTTCTGAGACCATACCTATGTAAGGACATAGACAGGGTAGAGAAGGTTCAGAGGAGGGCAACAAAGATGGTGCATGGATTGCATCACAAGTCCTATGAACACAGGTTGAAGGAACTGAACATGTACTCCCTGGAGGAGAGGAGGGAGAGAGGGGATATGTTAGAGACATGCAAGTATCTTACAGGGAGGAACAGGGTGCAGGAATACACTATTTCTAAGTGAAAAAGATGTTCCAGGACTAGAGGCATGGGATGAAGTTGGAGGGAGGACGATTCAGAGGAAACATGAGGACGAATTTTATCACAGAACGGGTGGTGGACAAGTGGAACACCCTGCCAGAGGAAGTGGTGGGGGCTGAAACAATCACATGATTTAAGAATGCATGGGATAGACATAAAGGAATTCTGGAGGTCAGGGGTATGGGGCAACAGACTTCTAGGAAAACATAAACTGAATTTACAAACTCAAATGGGCAGACTGGGTGGGCCATAGGCCCTTATCTGCTGACACTGTCTATGTATCTATGTATCAAAACTAACTCAAATTCCTTGGCTAGAGATTTTCAACTAATATTGGTGACCGAGTACTTAGATTTGACGTAGATAACCACACCCCCACCTCTAGACTCTCTATCTGCTCTAAATAATTTGTAGCCCTACAGTGATATTTGTTGATCAGTATTTATCTTTTTTAACCATGACAGTAATTATGATAAGGTCAGGGTTAACATATGTGGCCCAGGCTTGCAGCTGTACAAGTTTTTTAGGCAGGCTTAAAATGTTGACCATCATCATTTTGAGACCTGTAGCCTCAGCAAAATCTATAGGTGAAGTAAATTGTGGGGGCAGGGCTGAGCTCCACATTTCCTGAGCAGAGAAGAAGCGAAGTATAATTTTCTTTACGGAGCTTATAAAATGGAGACTGCTTTTTATTTCTTCGAGGTAACTCATATCATGCTGCACAAGAGGTGGCACCACTGTAATGACAGTTTATCGTGATCAATGTAAGTGCTCGAATAGACATAGGCGAGGACAGTAGCAAGGGGGTGGAGGCTGACCGGGGGTGGGGAATAGGCTAAAAGGGGAGTGGAGACTGACATAGTGTCTGCACGGCAGATCGTTATAACATTAGGTATTGATAAGGTACATTGGAGAACTGAATTGCATTGAGGTACTTCGAATTACCCTGTATTGCTGGGAACTCTGCACCTTAGGAGCAATAAAAACACAATAAAGAGAGCCATAGTCCCAGGTTGGGTGGTCTCGCGATCTGTATTAGTGCAATATTTTCTAGGCAAGTAATTGGCCCACCTAGGTACTCACTTAAAACCTAGATGAGAAAATACAGCAGAAAGGGGAACAAGAAGAGCAGGAGCAGCTTAGTTAGTGGCTGGGGCTCAAGAGATATTCACACAGGGCAGGCTTATTGGCCACATTCAGCAACCAATCATAGGCTGGCAGCAGTCAAAACTAGGCCAATGAAGCAGTGATGTGATATAGAAGGCAAAGCATGAGTGTATTTAAAGGAGGCCTGGGAGGGGTGGGAGAAAATTTCAGGTCAGAGCGAGAGAGCTGAGAAGTCAGAATTAAGAAGGGAACACTGTAAGTCCCTGTACACATCAGGCTAATTTAAAATGTTTTACTGGTCTGATTGTCACGTGATGCGCAGCCTGAGTAAGAAGCACTTCTCGGGCATACTTTCTTCTAATATGAACGAATATTCCCGCTACATCTACTATTTAAAGGTAATTAGATCTCTAACTAAGTGATGGATGGGAAAGTGGTGTACTCAGAAGATGTTTACATCGACATCATGTCTAATTTATTGGATCAAGAAGAGGCCGCGCAGAAGTCGGAAGCTAAGCGCCCTCACTGTAGTTCTTCTCCCCAGAGCACAGCGGAGGAGTTGTCACCTTCCCACGTTTACTCTGAATTAACCTCGATCAAAGAAACTCTGCTGAAATTAATAGAGGATGTGGCTGATTTCAGGCCAGCGCTCACTCAGTTAGCCCGGAGGTTTACAGACACCGAAGCGAGAATAGCTTCGATGGAGAGGACGCAAGATAAGTTGGAACCAGAACTGGTGGAAGTTAGGAAATCTGTTACCAAACTGGAGGATCGTCTCAATGACCTGGAGGGGAGGAATAGAAGAAATAATTTGGTACTATTAGGGCTCCCTGAAGGAGAACAGGGGCCAAATACAATTCAATTTTTGCTGAAGTTTCTGAAAAAAATGGTGGGACCCTTCCCAAATGTCCCTGAGTTTATTATAGAAAGAGCCCACAGGTCCTTGCGTGCTAAGCCACCGTCCTCTGAGCCACCAAGACCTATAATATTCAAGCTATTGAATTATTTGGACCGGGAGTTCATCACCAGAGAAGCCAGGAAACTAACGGCTATACTATGGGAGGGAAAAAATTAAGACTTGTCCCTGATTTGACTGTGAAAACACATCAGCTTAGAGCTGCTTATCGCCCTATCCCCTCCAAATTGTGGGCTGCAGGTATTAAACACCGTATGCTGTACCCAGCTCGATTAGAGGTGACTCTGAAGGATGGATCAAAGCGCTTTGATACTATGGAGGAGGCAGTCAAGGCTCTGAAAAAATGTTATCCGGACTTATTCCCTAAATGAGATGGCGTCAGTCCATTTACATGGAAGTTGAAAGCCGACTTGAGATCTTTCTAGAAGTCCTGCTACAGAGAAGCTGATGGCTGACTCCCAGATGGTTTCCCTCTGGTCTGACTGGCTGCAAGTAATACATCTTTTCTTCCCATTGTATTAGAGTTGTTTATACTGGACACTAATATTTTCAGTGGTTTCAATTTGAAGTTTTGATCCCTTTTTACTTCAGTTTTTATATGCACCGTGAGATAGAATTGGGGCAACGTTTTGACCACTAGAGGGGGTTCTACCACCATGTATAGGTCATGATAGCTGGATAGCCTATTTGGGCAGCTACTTATTTTTATTTTACTTTCCAATGTAGAGAGGCTGCTATCTGGTCTCCATTGAGTTTCTGATTGTTGATAGGGGCATACCTTCCCCTCGGTTAAGATTCTGATAGCCACAAATTCATGTTTATAAATCTACAGTAACTCTGTGGGCCGCATATTATAAGCTTAGACTGCACTCTAGAGGCTATGATTGTGCCTTAGTTTCATATGTGTTTTCCCCTGATCGGCTTTTCCTGTTATAAGCTTTATTTGTTGTTAACTATTTTATTTAGGTGGTTTTAGTGCGAGCAGGGGAAAATGCAGTTTTATAGCCTTTAGCTCAAGTATTCCACGAATTTAAGCGGTACTTCAGGGCTCTGCCCTAATGGGAAATAAGCACAGTTTGAGTGTAGAGCGGCGCTTTTTTCCCATGTCTTCTTGTAGTTCTTTAATGTTTCGAACCTTGTTGAGGATATGTTTATTGTCGTTATTATTTTAGCCCGAGCATGTTTATGGGAAATCGAGGCAATTATGATATGGGGTTTAGGCTATTTTTACATATACCTCTTTGCCTACGGTCTTTCACTTTCTTCACATGGGTCAATGATGTCTGTGGCAATAGACCCTATTAGACGGTAGGCAGGAAAAGGGGTTTGATATGAGGGACAGTTTCTCCGATGTTATAAAGTTGGGAATTGTTCACTCAGCCTTTTTTAATTTAATTTTTCATGTTTTGGGGGTAGGCGGGGGAAGGAGTTCGCTCTTTAGCACGCACCATGGACTATTTGTTTTGGTGTAGGCTATGGGCCTGGGTACATGGATATGTAAATAGGTTAAACTTTTTGGGGTTTAAATTGGTGTTTGGGGGTTGGGTTAGGGCTCTCAGAATTCTTTTTTATTCTTGGTCGGGGGAGGGAAGGCAGCAGTACAGGCCTCTATTCAGCTGTGACTATATGGCACATTTGTAGACATTGCTATGGCTCACTGTTTAAATGTTCTCTCTTGGAATATAAAGGGAGGGAGAGACAATAAGAAGAAATATGTAATTCTAAACCACCTTGCTAAATATGATCCTTCAATTGTGTTTCTTCAAGAAACTCATATGCTTCCAGAGCAGCTGCATTTTTTTAAAAAGAAGTGGGTAGGTCAGGTTTTCGGGTCGGAGTTCAGCTCAAATAAACGTGGGATGGCCTTGCTCCTAGCTAAAAAGATCCGCTTTACATTATTGGAATCCATCCCCGATCCTGAGGGGAGATTCATTTTTGTCATTGGTAGATTAGGTAACCTGGATATTGTCCTGGGTTCTGTTTACGGCCCTAATTTAGAAACTCTGTCCTTTTTAGTACATCTAGCTATGGTTCTAGCTCCCTTTCTGCACTACCCCATTTTGATGGGCGGTGACTGGAATCTGGTGCAAACCAGCGACCTAGACCGCATTTTCTATGGGGGGCAAGCGTTTCGCCTGTGCAAAGAGCATTAAAAGAATTTACTTCGTCTCTGGGCCTTTTGGACCCATGGAGAGTGCTTAACCCTCTGAGTAAAGAATTTACATTTTTTTTTCTCCAATACATAAAAGCTACTCTTGATTAGATTATTTTTTAATCAGCCAGAAGTTATTGTCTAACATGGCTCAGGCTAAAATCTTGGCTCGAGTGATTTCAGACCAATCCTAATCTTCGCCAGTCTTATTGCAGTGTGCTTTACCTAATGCTTTTGTCCGGTCTCACTCATGGTCCCTTAACAATAAATTTCTAAATGACAATCAAGTCGTGGTACGATTTCAAAGTTTTCTACAAAATTCTATCAGTTTCAACTGGGGTTCGATTCCTGCGGTAGACCGGGTCTGGGCAGCTTTGAAGGCAACCTGGAAGGGAGAGTTAATTCGCATAGCTTCGGTTCAGAAAAAGAAAAAAAAACAATTTTTTGAATAGCTGTTTGGCAAAAATTAAAATGCTGGAAAGTAAAGGGGTCAATAAGCTCTTACCCTTAGAGGAACACAAACTATCTACTTTGAGAGCTACTTATGCTAGTGCTCTACTAGAGAGAGTGGAGAGATCCGCCTCTCTGTCGAAGGCTTCGTACATCGGTCAAGGGAGTAAAGCAGGCAAGCTTCTGGCCTGGCAACTAAAACAACATTCAGTATCTAAATGGGTTACAGCCCTTAGACACCCCCAGACAGAAGCTTTTGTGACTAACTCTTCAGAGATATTAACATTGTTTCGAGATTATTATAAGACATTATACTCTTCAGACCCGAGGTCTGTAGACCAGGACAATAAAATGTGGGCCTTTTTGGAGACGGCTCTTCTACCATCTCTGGCAGAGGGAACCAGGATTTCCCTGATTGCAACAATTACTGGAGAAGAAATTTCAGGAGTTATTGACTCCTTAAAACCTGACAAAGCACCAGGTCTGGATGGGTTTACTGGTTTATTTTGTAAGACTTTTAAAATTCACCCAATTCCCTTGCTACTTCAAGTGTATAGCTACTGGTGTTCCCACTTGGTTTTTGAGCAATCATTATTTGAAATGAGAATAATTCTCTTGCCCAAACTGGGGAGGGACCCATCTAAGATTGGTAACCATAGGCCCATTTCACTCTTAAATATTGATTAAAAAATATATGCCAAAATCTTAGCCGATAGATTGGGGAAGGTGTGGGAGGGTCTGCTAAGTCCCGAGCAGACAGGGTTCATTGCAGGATGTTCCTCAATGGATCATTTTAGAAAGATATTTTACCTAATTTCTGCATCCAGGGCTCCTGAGCTGGAGGCGGCTCTGGTGTCCCTGGACACAGAAAAAGCCTTTGATGGAGTGGAGTGACATTACATGTTTGCGGTTTTGCAGAAGTTGGGTTTTCCGCAACCCTTTATTAATCAGATTCATGTTTTGTACTCCTGTCCATTAGCTAGAATTCAATGTAACAATCTTATTTCGGATGTGTTCCTCCTACATCGTGGCACCCGTCAGGGCTGCCCCCTCTCTCCATTTCTATTTAATTTGTATATAGAGCCTTTAGCTAGAGCTCTTAATCTAGATAAGGCAAGATGGGATATCCACTTGGAGCATCTTGAATGCAAATTATCCCTTTTTTCTGATGATTTACTCATTCACATAGAGAATAGTAGACAATCTCTCCCTCATGTCCTACAAGTTATTTCTTACTTTAGTCTGTTTTCAGGTGATAAGCTCAACAGAAATAAAACTATAGTGTATTCGTTATCTCCTCTCCTATCGAAGGATTGGTGTTCTTCCCTAGGTTTACAGTGGGAAAGTGATTACTTAGGTTATCTCAGTATTAAAATCTCTAGAAACTTTACTAATCTCACAGACCTCAACTTAACCCCACTATTAAAAACTATTAAGGAAGATCTGGAGAGATGGAATAAGCTACCACTGTCCTTTTGGGGCCGGGCCAACATTCTTAAAATGGTAATTTTACCCAGATTTTTTTTACCTCTTATATAATCTTAATATCTATCTTTCCAAGTCTTTCTTTATGCCCCTTTGTAGGCTGTGCTTTGATTTTCTCTGGAAAGGCAAAGCCCCACATCGGGCGTATGCAAAGCTTACTCATTCTAAGGTGTTGGGGGGACTCCAATTAATTGATTTTTATGTGTATTACCTAGCTATTCATGCTAATCGATTTCTTTACTGGTTATCTACTTTGGAATCTATACTGGGTTCCCCTCCTTGGCTGGTTTTGGACCAGTTGCTAGCATATTCTCATAGGCTGGACCTAGAGGCCTTGTTATATACTCCATGGTCCAAGGTTCCATTGGAGGTGAGGAGCTCCCCGTTAGGCTGGGACATGAGGGCTTTAGAACAAGTTTGTTCTTTACTCCAAAAACCCAACCTAAAAGACCTAAGGCAACCTATTCTGAATAATCCAAACCTACAGATAGGCAAGCACCTAATTCGCATCTTTCCAGGCAATTACTCTACTAAACTACAACTAGCAAGCTTTGTTTCAGGTGATTCCCTTCTACCTATTTCTGCTCTGGTTTCAAAATTTGGGATGGCTCACAAGGGTCTATTTCGGCTGTACCAGATTCGCCAATGTATACATCTTTTTTTGGAGAAACCTCCATGGTCTGAGGTAGCTGGAGCCATGCTAGAAAGCCTGTGGGAAGTAGCCAAGGGCTGGAAAGCAATAACTAAGTTGTATAAAACAATCCTGTCTTGTGTGACGTCCAAGTGCACCCCCATAGCCTATTATTGGGAAAACAATTATAACAAAGGCTGGGCAGTTAAAACCTGGGAAAAGATTTGGATTGACATTTATTCCCTGATTAAACAGGATCGTCTAAGAAATATCCAGTTTAATATTCTACATAATTTATATTTTAC
Source organism: Neoceratodus forsteri (assembly GCA_016271365.2). Classification (NCBI taxonomy): domain Eukaryota; kingdom Metazoa; phylum Chordata; order Ceratodontiformes; family Ceratodontidae; genus Neoceratodus; species Neoceratodus forsteri. The sequence continues at coordinate 80,454,014 of CM028137.1, forward strand.
GCCCGCCAAGTTATTTTGGATTCATAAACTACCTTCACCTGAGTGTGCAGATTGTGGGTGTGATCTTGTTACTATACATCACAAAATCTGGGCATGTCCCAAAATTGTTAAACTATGGAACTCGGTCAAGCAGTGGGTGGCTCCTTATCTTAACATTTCATTTTTTTTTAGCAAAGATACATGTCTGTTAGGGATGTATGCTCAGATTCCTACCCTTTCACAAAAGGCACAAGTAGCCATGGTTGCTATGGTTACTAAACTGTTAATACTTCGGCATTGGCAGAATAAATGGGAACCTTCATTTAAGGAATGGTGGGACGAGTTTCTTAATGCTCTAAATGCGGAGAGATGTGTAGCCCAGTTTTTCCATACTAGTGAGAAGTTTCATAAGTGCTGGGGTGGCCTTTTGTTAAGCCTTAGGTGTAAATTTGGATATTAAGGTCAAGTTCAACTGCTCATTTTTCCTTCACTCCCATTGGTCTTTTTACAGAAGACCCTTTGGGTAACTACAACCTATTTGATAAACTCCACCCCCCAGGATAGGTTAATTGTCCTGACTTATTTTGTCATTGGTTTTTACCTTCTATCCTCTTTCCTTTGATATGTTTAGTACTCCCCTGGCAATATTTCCTCTGATGGGTCTCCCCTTCCTTCCTCTCTATAATATTGCCTTTACTTGGTTATTAAATCTGGATTTATGCCATGTCTCTGTCCTTTCATCCTGTAATGGTAATTCAGAAATTATTGGTATAGAACTATCATGGCCATAATTTGGGCCGCTATCATTTATAGGGTCAGTAGGGTATCTGCTGTGATTGGGTTGGGGTGGGGGATGTTTTGTATTGTTTTCGTGTATTGGTTTGGCTAATTTTCCTTATTTTATATTTTTTATGTATGTTTTGCTTCTGCTGTATGGCTACCAGGTATTATCCACGCATGGTAATGTTGGATTATGTTTATGTTAAGCTAAAATAAAGTTAATTGCAAAAACGTTTTAAGGTGCTTAAAACATTTTAACTAGCACAAACACGGCGCCTGCCCGCATTTAAGCATGGTTTCAAAGCGTGTTAAGAAACCATGCTTAAACCCTGCTGCCAGCTAGTTTCAAGTCCATTTTTAAAAACTGTTTGAAGGAGGAAAGTGTGTTATCTTGTGGTGTGGACGGGCGTGCGATTTTTCCCTCTATTACAGTAACATAACCGTGCTACAATCGTGGACGATTACCGGGTTTAAAAACGTTACTTGCTGCTGATGCAGATGGGAGTTTTCTGAGTTACAATCGAGTTCCAACTCGGTGAACAATAATGTGGACGGGCTGCTGTGGTGAGTTTGAAAACGTTTTGAACCCGTTATTTAAAATGGTACAAATCTTCAGTTGTAATGTGTACAGGGCCTAAAAGGCTATAGAGAAGGTACTCCAATCAGAGCAAAGCAGGCAAGTGGGCGGACCAATCATGATCCCCCTAGGGCAGCGCCGCACCAATCAAGGGTGCCCAGGTGTGCTGGCTCTCTTCAGAGGATTCTATTGGTATCTACCTGAGCTGCGATCTGTGCCCTGAAGCCCTGCGGTTGGCTAGGGCTGCTGTAGTGAGTCAGTGGCGGTGGCCATAGGAGCGTCTGTTGCTAGCCGCTTTTTCACCAGCACACCTACGGGCACGAATCCTACGAACAGAAAGAGAGCTGGGTCATTTATATGCAAGGGCAAATACAATTTAAGGGGTGGGAAGGCAGGGTAGCTAGCAACAGTTCATCAGCAGGGGTAGGTGTGAAAGTGGGAACAAAGGAAAAAACGATTACAGGGCTGGGTAGATAGTAGGAGTAAATGGCTGCCTGATAGCTGAGGAAGCTGGGGGGGGGTAGGGTATGCTGTCTCGAGAAGAGAGATGCAGCCACCGAAGACACGGCAAATTACTATTAGTTTAGAGGAAGGGGGGCTACAGCAGGTCAGGCTAGGTACTGAGGCAAAGATAGAGGAAAAAAAAAGAAAACAACAGTGCACAGGGCAAGGGTTTAGCACAGCAAAATGGCAGAAATCAATCACAGAGAAAATAGCAGTGGCTTGCTCTTTAGGAGGCAGAAGTGGAGAGTGCAGCTTATCACACTAACCATATGTAGGCTACTATTACTATTTGAATGCAGTCTAAGCAAGGCAGAACACAGAGATATGTAACAGTCTTTTTTTTAACCAATATACATTCACTAACACTTTTTCTTATTTTTACACAAATTTCAGGTCAGAGCAAGAGCTGAGAAGTCAGAATTAAAAAAGGAACACTGTAAAAGGCTATAGAGAAGGTTCTCCAATCAGAGCAAAGCAGGCAAGCGGGCAGATCAATCATGATCCCCCTAGGGCAGCGCCGCACCAATCAAGGGTGCTCAGGCGTGCTGGCTGTCTGCAGAGGATTCTATTGGTATCTACCTGAGCTCTTATAAATGCCCCGAAGCCCTGCGGTTGGCTAGGACTGCTGTAGTGAGTCGGTGGAGGCGGCGGCCATAGGAGCGGCTGTTGCTAACCGCTTTTTCACCGGTGTGCCTACGGGCACGAATCCTGAGCTGTGATCGTGCTCTGAAGCCCTGCGGTTGGCTAGGGCTGCTGTAGTGAGTCGGTGGTGACGGCAACCGTAGAAGTGGCTGTTGCTATCCGCTTTTTCACTGGCATGCCTATGGGCGCAAATCCTGAGCTGCGATCTGTGCTCCAAAGCCCTGAGGTCGGCTAGGGCTGCTGTAGTGAGTCAGTGATGGCAGCGGCCGTAGGACCGGCTGTTGCTAGCCTCTTTTTCACCGGCGCACCTACTGGAAGCCATGCAATGATTCTACAGCATGGCATGCATGCATGCCAGGCATCATAGGGGCCATTGAGTGCACCCATGTGGCAATCTGCGCACCACCTGGTGATGATGCCATTGCATATGTCAACAGCAAGGGATAACACTCATTCAACTGCCAGGTGGTGTGCAATGCCACAGGGTGCATCAGCAATGCCTGCACCACACACCCTGGGAGCACACACGATGCCTTCATGACATACCAAGTGGCCACCTATTAGGTGCATTGGACATGGCAACCAGCTGCATGACAGGACACCGATGCCAGGACAGGAGGGGTGTGTGTGTGTGTGTGTGTGTGTGTGTGGAGAACAACATGCACAATGCACATAAGGTGCAGCAGCAGTGGGACAGTGGAGGTAAACAGGCAGACACCAGCAGGTACAGGGAGGCACACGTGCAATGCATGGCATGTGTGTTGTAGTGCCATGGGGGAGCATGTGTGTCAGGGGCATGCACAACACAAGCAGACAGCGACCAGCGGTAGAATGCACACTAGCAGGGCAATGGTGGGCATGACACGTGTGACACAAGGCATTGGTGGCCCTGGGCCAACAACAGGTGCAGGCCCAGCAACAGCCAGTAGGGTAGAGTGGTAAGAATGCAGGGACGGGACAGGCACAGGCAGTGGTAGATGCCTGGCATACACACCTTTGCGGACTGGAGCAGGGAAAGGGGGCATGCCGTACATGGGATCAATGTACTAACAGTCAACCTCCCCCACCAAGTGATGCTGCATACCCACTGTGGCCCTGTCTCCTCACACCCATCTGATCACCTGGAACAGAGGTGGAGGAGTGGTACAATGAGGCACACATTGCTAGGCGCACCATCATAGAGTGCATCTTTGGCATGTTGAAGATGCATTTCTGGTGCCTGTGTAGATCGGTGGGGCCCTACAGTATAGCCCTGAGAAGGACTGTTGCCAGGCCTGTTGTGCAGTGCACAGTGGACACAGGACAGTACATGGACAGGCCTACAGAGGCATGCACACTTATACACACACACACACACACACACATACACACATACATCTTGCAACACACATGTTCCACCATGACTGTGCCAGGGATGGCATGGATCAGTGTACACTGCAGCCAGCACACAGGCACAGCAGACACTGGAGTGCACTCATCACACCCACGCCACATGGCACAATAGTGGTACACACAGACACACAGGTGGCACTGCACAGGGAGCCCACGGTGGTGGTATACTAAGGCAGGTGCCTGCCACACACACCACCCCAGGCATTATCATCCAGGCATGCGGGACACAGTGGTGGTATGTGCTGCTATCGATGGAACAGGGACCTGGATGTCACAGGACAGCACCTCAGCCACCACAGACATGTTGGTAGCCTCTTCCATGACTGGTGGATGCAGCTATGGCACCACCAGCTAAAGGAGGTGTAGCCAACACCCCTGCAGAGGTATTGGAATGAGACCATGAATGGGTGCTTATTGGTGTGGTGGCCCCATGAGCCATGTCTGGGGTGGGGGACACTGGGCATTGTGATGTGTGGCAACAGCATTAGCAGCAGAGGGTCCGCCTGATGCTGCCTGGGTGTGCGTGAGGCACTCATGGGTGTCTGTCTGGAAGGCTGATGGCCATGGCTTGCAAAGGCTGCAGACACCACCTCCACAGCAGCTGCAATCTGTTCCAATGCTGTGGTCATGCCCACCTGCAGGAGGCATGCCTCGATCAACATCTGGGGATGCCATGCAGCCACTGACTCATACTCCAGGACCATTACTGTTCTATTGCTCCTGAACTCCACATGGAGGGCTGCCTACCTCTCCACGGTGTCACACAGGAGGCAGACATAGCCCTCCATGTTGTCGGTGGGTGAGGGGTAATGGTGGTGTCACCGACAACTGGGCTGAGGGACAACCTGCACCAGGGCATCCATGGGCAATGGATACACCATGGCAGGCTGTGGCATGAATGGGCCTTGGCCATGCTCAGCCACTGCATGTCCAAGGCCGGTGACATCACAATCCAATGGTGCATGCACATGCCCCGCTGTACCTGAACCAGATGCCCCGATGGTCTGCCCACTGCACCTGGGCCAGATGCAGGGTGCATAGCACCCACTGATGCAGGCATCTGTGTGGCTACTGCAGCAGCGCCACAGACAGCCAGGCTATCAGTGGCATCTATGGCCACCCGCATAGGTCCCTGCATGCTCTGTGTCCCACTGTTGGCTGTGTCCCCCTCAATCTGTGTGGCGTCATCATCCACAGTGACAATGCTGTATGCCCCTGGCGTGCTGGATGCAAGCATGAGGAGGGTGTCAGTGATGTCCACTGCTACTGTAGGGTAATAGTCAGAAAAACCTAGCAGACACTCCAGCCATTTGTTGTCATTGCCTCCCACCCTGCCTGCATTGGCCGAGGGGTCTGATGGGCCCACCACCACTGGGGCTGTGTCTGGTGTGTCTGGAGTAGTGGACAGTCCAGGGAAGGCACCATCCACTGCAGTGACCACAGCTCTGTGTGATGGGCCTGCATCTTTGCCCGCTAGGGCATCCTGGGCAGCCATGCCCATGGCTGCACCTGTGAGGCGTGATGAAGCTGTGGAAAGAAGATAGGAGAACATGGTTAGTACACTAGAATATACAGTAGCATACATACATGCAGACAGACAGACATGTACAGTGTGTCACAGTATAGTGCCTTGGTTGGTATGACAGTCCACAGGGCGGCTGTGTAGTGCCGACCATGCCACAGCAGCCATATGCATGCTGTGACTGGTACTGTGTGGTGACAGGTATGGTGTTGGCAAAACAGGCACACCCAACAGGTGTGTGTGACCCAGTGGCCTGACCGGCAGTGGCACCACACATGTGCCACTGTGGATATGAGCAGTGTGGCCGAGCGTAGCACTGCGTGGGACACACATGCATCACCCCCACACATGGCACAGCCTCTGGGTATACAGTTGCACTGCACAGCACACTGGGCCAGGCATGGCAGCCAGGGCACACTTGTGGCCAGACACATGTCTTGCACCTGGCTACCTACAGTGCTGCGATGGGCTTTCAGCAGTCTGGAACCCCCCACCTGGGACACCCTACATGGCGGCCCTGGCAGTGGTTGCCATGAGTAGCTGTTTATTGGGGCTGAGGCAGACATCTGCCTGTGGGCCACCCACTGTACTCCACAAGGGGGCCTCTACGTGGGCCACCTTCTTCTTCTTAATCCTCCATTTCCCATCATTCAAATGCTTCCTGCACTCTGGGAGGGGGGTTCTATTGAATATCCCTATGGCATTGACATGGTGAGCCACTGCCTCCCAGCCCTCCTCCAGTGCCGTACAGCTGCCACCCCTGCCTGTCAGTACATCACACTCTAGGTGGTATGCCTCAATGATGGCTTGCTGCTCATCCTTTGTGAAGTTTGGCCGCCATCTGCTGGCGGTACTGTTGCCTCCAGACATTGTGGTTTCTATGGGATAGTACAAACAGACATTAGCTATGCTCTTGTAGATTCCCATGTGGCCATTACCGACAGACAGTGGTTGCAGTAGGACACACCAGCACCTGTCAGACAGGGCCTACAGGCAGTGCACATGCGCACTGTGCATGGTGTGCTGTGGCAGTTGTGTCTGCATCTAGTGTGTACATCGAACATGTCATGGAAAGCTGCATGCCATGGCTGTGCCGCATGACCAGCTGCACATACAGCTATCTGCACATCACACACACTATGCATGCTGCGCTGTTGGTGCAGGCACATTGGCCATCATGCCCTGCCAAATGGTGCAGCCTGTGCAGCGGTGTGTGGCACACCATGTCACCCAACAGGTGTCCCTGCATAAGGCAGTCTGGCAATGGGCCGTGCTCAGCCAGCTCCAACATGTGGCTTGGCTACACTGCAACTGGGCCTGTACACAAACAGATTTCTGTATCATACATTTCTGTTGCAGTCTGCTGTATCCCCCACCCCTAGGCTGTGCCTGGGTGTGGGCAGTGGTCTAAGACAGCACATACCCACTCCACAGAACCTACTGTATTACAGATAGGACTAGCTGTGTACTCACCCTCAAGGCTGTGAATCCTCTCAGTCACCTATTCTCAGAGTGGGCTGAGTTGGAGTATTTATAGCTTAGGGCATGCAAATGAAGTCTGGGGCAGTGTTAATGCGATGGTAAACAGCTGAGTTACCCCTGCATACAATATTAGGCTGTTTTGGGAGCATTGTCTGTGAATTGAATAATTACCCTCAGCTCATCTCAATCAGCAAGGTGCATCTGCTGAGTTGCGCATATCCCTGCATGGCGCATGTCCTGTGCATTCGCATTACTCTCAGAACATCTTCCTGGATTTGACGTATATGCTTCGGTGCATGCTGCGCACATGCGCTGTGCATTGTACCCATGGCACAGACCCGCACGTGTGCAGCTGTACTGTTGATCACATCGCGGACATGCTGATAGTGCCCATCGCGTGGTGCAGTCTGTCCATGCATTGCACGCCCACCTGCGTGGTGCCCATTGTGCTGGTTGATGGTGATGAATGCAAATCACACGTTACATACCAGTGCATGACAATGTGCTACTGTGCTTCGTGGACACTCTGCGTGATTGCACATGCCACATGTAACATGGCAGCCACATACATATCATGCACGCCCGATCTGGTCATGACCCATGCCCCGCATTCCTGCCTTAACATTGCGCATAGCTCATGTGCCATTGGGTACTTGATGGACCAATCGTGCTTCACGCTGCTGTGTGCGGTGCAATGCATGTGGCCTACTTGTGCATGTGGTGCCATTTTTGATTTCTGCTGTGCAACCTGTGCTTGCACCAGTGGGCTGCTGCATCTTCTGTGGGAATGCCTAGGGCTGGGACAAATGGGCCTATGGCCATGAACTGATTTGAGCTGGAGCTGCTTCACCTGGTGGCCCTTGTGATGTGTGTGGAGAGGCAGCTGTTTGGCCGTGAGGACCTGCAGGTGCCCAAGTCATGGGTGTGGGCCACCATTGCCCATTGGCTGCTGTGGCACACCAGGGAACAGTGCAGGCACCATTACGGTGACCTTGGCTGGAGGGACGGGGCCCTTCTTTAGCGGCTGCATAGCCATGCACACAGGGGTGCACTTCCACAGCCAGGTAGGTTACGCACATTCATGTGCATTACAGGTGCATGCGGGGTGGGGATGAGACACATCCAACATTACACTCACATGGATACAACATACCACACACACATGGCTGTTGCTGCGCCAGCCCTGTGGTGTCCAGTCCTACCTGTGACATGGGGTGGGCATTCCACAGTGGTGTGTGTAGGACAGGTACACTGTGTCACACATGGGGTGGGACTACTGTGTGTGGTGCATATCCATGGGATGGCACTCTGGGGGTTCGGTCACAGCAGTTGTGCACTGCTGTGGTCTGCATGGATGGACATTGGTGTTGCACTGGCTGTGTATACCTGCACTGCATGCCCACACTGGAGTTGGGGTGGGTTTGTGCGCTGATGTGTCTACTCATGGTGGTATCTGTCTGTTGTGTCTTGCAGGGTTGTAGACCAGGCGGTGGGCCATGGAGGCCACTGAGGTGAGGCATCAGGGGGCTGCAGAGGCTCCTCAAGGTGTCCATCTGGGAGCAGATAGATGGCACCCTTCTGTGTGCTTTGTCTGTCTGGTGGGGTGGGCTACTGCTCGGTGGGTGTTGTGTGTCTGCCATGGTCCTTAGTATGTGTTCTCTCTGTCCTTGCTGTAGGTCCCCAGGATCATCATACAGTGGCCAGAGGTGGAGGTGCTGTGAACTGACTTCAGGACCTGGACAGGAGACCTGCTTGGGCCATCCAGGGGTCACTCAGCCCTTACAGCGGACAGTTGGGCACCCGAGTCAGGCCATTGGGGCCATCCTCCAACTCCTGCTGGCACATGGCCTTTTGGTGATGGGATGCAGAGGTGCATGGCCATGCCTGTAGCCTCCTTCCATGTGCATGCCTTTCTGTGATGTACATAGCCCACTGTTACCCACCCCCTCCATACCTCTGTTGTTGTTCCCGCACCCTTCCCCTTCTGCACACATGTACTTGTATATAGTCCCTCACTCCCCTTCCCTTTTAATTCCACTGTGTACATAGTTTCTGCTATTACTGTTGTATATATTGTTGACTGTTCCATTTGTGTTTTATATAAATCTTTTTGAACTCTGCTATGGTGTCTGTGGTCATTCACTGTTCCACATTCCTGGGTTTGTGTACTGTCAGGGGCTCTTCCCTGTACCCTTCCTGCCATGTCTCTGTGTGCCCACTGCCTTCTATGGTCTCTTTCCTCCCTGCTAGGCCCCCCCTCCGTGTGGTCCCACTGTTGCCTGTGGCATGTGCATTGTCCTCTGTCCTGCTGCTCATGTCCCTGCCCCTGGTCTGTGTGTCTGCACTGCTTATAGCCTGCATGCATTGCACTGCTGCACTATTGCTCTGAGGACCTGTGTGCGGTGTTCTGTGGTTGGGGATGTGGCCTGGCTGTGTGGCACTGTGGTAGCATGGTGTGCTGGCCACTGTTTGGCATGGTGTCACCCTGTGTGCCCCCCCATGGCCACAGTAGTGGGCACCTGTGGTGTTGAGCATGTCCAGTGGCCTCCACCTTGCTTTTTGCACCTGCATGCTGTTGTGTGGCACCATGCCTGCTACAGTGTGCCTGTTCTGTGTGCCTGCCATGGACTTGTGTGAGTTGTGGCCTGGGCCCTGTGTGTTGTTCTCAGATCCCTGTGATCCTGTGATGGTTCTGTGCCTGTTGTGGCCACTGTTGTGCCCTTGGCCTCTTTGATGTATCCCATTGGTCCTGTGTTCCTCTTTCCTTTGTCCCACTGCTTTGTCCCCTGTTCTGATGATCAAAAACAGGATCACTGAATAACTATTCTTTATCAAACATAAAAAGTAAAAAAGAAATAAGCTACTACACACTGAATCCAATTAAAAATACATCTACAGTAATTGAATTACTGTTCGGTCACCGTGTTCCAAAAGGAGAACGTGTCTTGAATTGGATACTTGAACTTCACTTTGAAAATAGGTCAGTAAGTTTGTATTTCTGTGTGGATGGGGGTGAGTGGTTCTATAATGGTGAGGGTAGGTGTGTGCACATTAAGAGGTCTGATTGTGATGGTGGTGGATGGGATTGGCTGAGAATGGGTTTCATTTCCCAATGTTGTAAAATTAATAAAGACAATAGGTACATACTGTATACATGATCCATTATTTACAGAAATCTAGGTTCAGATTCATTGATTATAGTGTATGACTGCTTTTGAATGTGTGTATGTGTGTGGGGGGGGGGTGGAGTAGGAAGGATGGCAGGCATATGTTCAACAGTTAAAAATCCCCCCAAAATAAGAAAACACAAAATAGAAATGGGTGTAGGTGCAGAGTGGGGGCTGGGAGGGTAAAAACAACAAGATAAGGAGTAATTCATGGGAATGAGATCACAGCAAGATAATCCAAAGTAAGACCACACCTTTGTTTCCATGTATGGACTTTTTTCCTTTCAGTAATGCAAAACAATGGTGTAAAAGTATATTTGATGGTTGGAAAAGCGTATTCACTGTGCTGACGTAGTGAAAATAAGTGATAAATCAGAGTAGCAGATGACATACACAATGCAAAAAAATTACCTCTTTAGCGGTAAATTATGTTACTCATTCAGAACAGCATCATGCCGTCAGACAATAGCTATCTGATCCTTGAAACTGACCCCTCACCAGCAAACAATTATGTGTCCTGCTACAGGGTGGTAAAGTGACTTAAAAATGTTGAAGGTCAAATTGTGACATGGAGCAAACAATACGTTATCACAAGCCATTCAAATGAGAAAAAAAATGCTTGGTTAATTTTTTTAGGTTCACAATTCTGTGGGTTTGATTTCCATAACTGCTGCCTGCACAGGCTAAGGAGTCTAATAGCAATCAACATATCTTCATTGCTCCAAAGTTTGCCCTGGCAATCAGACACTTGTAACTAGGCTGACTTAGGCAGCAGAAATGGTGACATAGGTTACAGTCAGCAGTGAACAGAAATGTGCCTGCTGAGGAAAATAGGTTTCAGTCAGTAGTGTTCAGAAACATGCCTGCTGCGGGAACTTTCAACGAGGGGGCCGGGACACTGATTTTAGACAGTAATAAATGTCTTGCACTATGTGGATTACAACTTTTTCAACTATGCTCAACCTGCTAAAGCATTCCATTTGTTGCTATTGTTTCCTGATCCTAGTGCTAGACTCATAATCGATATCAAAAGCAGCACCAACTGTAACAATCTTGCTCACATTTACACACATACCACTTCCACAAATAAAAAAAAAGAGAAAAAATATTTACAAGACATATGAGAGTGAATAGTAAATAAGGATGTGTGACAGGTTAACATACTAACTTACTAATTGCCAGCAGATTAGGGCTTATGGTCTATCGAGTCTGCTCGAGCCTCAGATCCCTAGTTGAGTGCCAAGGCCCTCCTCCCCTTGTGTTCCAGAAACCCCTATCATCCATCCCCACCCCCTGGGCCAGGCCATCATCTGATACATCCACTTTCTGTGTCTGTCCCACCCTCTCTTAAAGCCCTCCACTGTGGATCTCTGAACCAGCTCGCCAGGCAGCACATTCCAAGCATCCACCACCCTCTCAGTGAAAAACCTCCTCTTTCCCCCCTCACCCTTCCACCTTCCAACTTCAAACCATGCCCTCTGGTGATACCTCCCTCCTTTAGTCTAAAGATACCCTCCATGTTTACCCTATTTATTCCCTTGAGGTACTTGAAGACCTCCATCGTGTCCCCCTGTCTTTCCTCTCCTCCAATGAAAACAGGCAGAGCTCCTCAAGTCTGTCCTCATATGTCAAATCCCCTAGTCCTCATATCATCTTAGTTGCCCTCCTCTGTACCCTCTCCAGGTGCTGTATGTCCCTCTTCAAGTGTGGTCTCCAGTACTGTACACAGTACTCAAGGTGTGGTCTAACCAGTCCATTGTACAGTGGCAGAATCACATCCCTGCTCCTAGAGGTGATCCCCCTTACGATGCATCCCAGCATCCTGTTTGCCTTGCTAGCCACTCTCCTGCACCGCTCAGAGTTATTCATACATGCATCCACCATGACCCCTAGGTCTTTTTCCCCTGTTGAGGCTTCCAGCACCTCCCCTCCCAGGGTGTACCTGTGTTTAGGGTTTCCCTGCCCAAGATGTAACACCTTGCACTTGGTGATATTGAAATTTAATGTCCATGTGTGAGCCCAGCTTTCCAGGGTGTCCAGATCCCCTTGCAGAGCCAACCTCCCCTCTTCCCCCTCAACTACTGCTCCCATCTTGGAGTCATCAGTGAAGAGACTCAGTTCACACCCTATACCCTCCCAGATGTCCAATATGTATGCATTAAACAGGATCGGACCCAGAACCAAGCCCTGCGGTACCCCACTCCAGGTTAAATAGGGTTTTACATTCATTACAGTTAGAAATTGTGTTGTAAGTTGAAATAGACAACCATCTGGAAATTACTTGAAAAACCAACGCCCATTCATATGCAGAATGCGAGTCAGCTTCTGTGACCACCAATTATGCGATGTTTCTTTAAAATATGTTTACACACATCTAGAGATAATGTAAAATTGAAGGAAAATGGAGATGTTTTATCAAACAAAAGTGAAGGAGGTAAATGGATTAATTCAGTATTACTACTGCAGTACATCAAGCAGTTGCATAGAATGTTTGTAGTTAGTCACGCTCACCAAACTAACACATCCTTTCAGTCTTTTTCATGCTTTTTTAGGATGTGGTTTCTCATAACAGTTCTAGTAATAGAATAAGCATAAACATAAATAAAAACACACCAAGAATAATCTTTTTACATGGAAACAACTTTAATTGTGTCAACATGATTAGGTAATATAAAAAAGATGTAAAACAAATTCCTGTCCCCTTTAAGTGTTTCAGTTCAAAAATGTCCAAACAACTGCAGAGAAATTAACAACCTAAACTACAGAACATAGAACCTCCTTTTTCATCCTGTAGCAATCCAATGCATTCTTATTAACTATTTGTGTGTGTGTAATATACAGTAGTTTTGGATGGCAAGCCGTTAGGGACATAATTCATAATCTCTTGCTGTATAGTAAAACACATACACTATAAGGTGAAATACATATATCATATAGTGAAATATATACCTTATATAGTGAAATACATACACAATGTAGTGAACCACATACAGTATCTACTGAAATATATACATCATATAGTGAAATACATATACTGTATACTGAAATACATATATTATATAGTGAAACCCATATGATATAAAGTGAAATGCTTACATTGCATAGTGAACTACATACACTGTCTACTGAAATCCACATACTGAGTACTGAAAATCCACATACACTATATACTGAAACAAATGTACCATGTACTGAAATATATACACTATCTATTGAGATACATACACTACCAACTGAAACATCCACATAAACTATCTACTGAAACAAATAATCTATAGATTGTAACACATACACTATATATTGAAAAAAATCTTCATACATTATATACTGAAACAAATACATTATATATTGAAATACATACACTATTGAAATGCATATACTACACACTGAAAAAAGCACATACACTATATACTGAAACAAATACACTATATATTGAAACAAATACACTTTATATTGAAATACATACACTATCTATTGAAATAAATACACTGTGCACTGAAAAATCTGCATACACTACATACTGAAACAAATACACTACATGGTGAAACACATGCACTCTCTATTGAAACACATACACTGTAGACTGAAAAATTCACATACACTGTATACTGAAACAGATAAACTATATACTGAAATGGACTATGTTCTGAAACTACCCATCCCCCTGCCCCTCCCCTTTGAATGGCCTGGAGCTGAACTGCTTGTCTGCTGCATTCAGTTAGCTGCTGGCTTGAGAGGATGTTTAAAACTGCGGAGGAGATAAACAAAACAGGGCTATCTCTTATTCTACTTCTTTATGGGAATTTACATCTTGTTTTGCTTGCACACCTTTAATCAAATTCAGAACATTGTGATGTGACAAGAAACTTATAAAACTAATTTGAAATGCTCAATTTTATTCTTTTAAATAAGTGCTGCCTTCATTTACTGTTAGACAACCCATTTGTATAGGAAGCTAATACAGGATATTCCTAACATACCTATATACATGGGGGCTGCATACATTTTTCGAAGTTAAATTGTTGATTGGTTTTATGTGTAATTAATTAATTATTGTCTAAGTCCAGCAACTTATCTGAGCTAAATGCTTGGGAAGTGTACTGCAGGAGCTGTGAAAGTGTAAGTCAAGGGCTTTTGTAGTTTGTACTCTACTGAGTTAGTTTTGATTTAGTTTTTGTTTTTATTTGAATGTTTTGTTTAATAAAGGTTCTTGGTTAAGAAAAATACATATACTGCAGCAATTGCAGGGCTCAATTCTCATCAGGAGCTCAGCTGGCATATGCATAATCTGCACTTTCTGTTCTGAATAACTTCACTGTGATGCCTCACTGGTGGCTCTCACAGCTCCTAACCTCCCCATTACATATCTGCAGAGCATTGCTAGGTGAACAGAGATTTGCCAGGCACTTGGTCTCCACTAATAAACCTGTCCTGGTCTAGCCTCATAGTGCATAATTACGCTGTTTATATGGTATGACTGTGTTATTGAGTCTGAGATTCCCAAACTGTGTTTTATTTCTTTTTCAAATGAGATGTTTCTCTTCAAGGTCACCCACTGACCCCCTTGTGCACTGGCCTGTCCATCCACATCACTCAAAATCACCAGGACTTACCTGCTCTGAGAGCTGTCAAGGCCCTCCCCCCACCGTTTTGGGGCCAGGAGAGAGAGGGCCATTCACAAGGAGCCACATATTCAGGAGCAGAGCCTGGTTAGTAGTGTAAAGCATGTGGCAGGTTGGTGGATTATTTTGCCATTGGAGGTTTTCTACCTTTGGCTTACCCCCTGAGCCGTCAAGCATGCAAGCCAATCCAATTAAAGGCAAATACTGCTTTGTGCCTGCCTGCCTGAGCCCTGCCAGCGTTCCTCACCTAGGTGGCTGTTAAAGAGCGGGGTGGTCAGACTCCCCCTTCCTGATAGGAGAGCAGTCCCAGAGATGCTCAGTCATCTCTCCTGTCAGTTAATGTCTGCTTGACCCAGATCCTCCCCTGAAACTGGGTCACTGGCATAGGAGGCAGTACAGTTACCACTAAGCCTAAACTAACCAGACCGTATTTTTATAAGTAAATAAAAACAGCACTCGGATGAAAGAAGAAATTGTATTTTAGCTACAATTGTTATAAATATTTAGGACACATCACAATGTTTTGAAACTAATTAAAGGTTTTCCAAGGAAAATAACATAAAATACTACATAAAGATGTAGAATAAGCTAATTCATTTTTGTTTACTTTCTGCATCTTAAGAGGCATTGACAGGAGATTTTTAGTCAATTAGGGTCCCATTTCCAGAAGGTTAGCAGAATGATAAACATCTAAGCACTGTGCCATGTGGTAGAACAGCATGGTTGAACAGGTACCATATATTTGGCAGCCCCAGATACTAACCTGATCATGTGCATGTGCATATGTACTACTAAAGCCTTGCAAATGAGGGATCCCCTCCTGCGTAGAGAGCACAGTGCTATATAAAAGGTTTTGAAAGTGCTTAACAACTGAAATTGCAATACTGTTTACTGCTTCCAAAAATCCTGCCCTCATTTGAGCACACAGTGGTGCATATTGTCACCGTACCTCTGCTCACCATTATGATTCTCCCAAGTAGTATACCAAAATGATCCTTGGCATCTAAAGGTTCCACACCCCTGATCGCAGTTTAAATGGCTCCAGTTATTATAGTAAAATGATCCTTGGTGTCTAGTGCCCCCCACCCAGGCATACTAAGCTGGGAGCTCATTTCTAGATGCATCCTGGGGGAAGAGGAACTTGTACAGTTGTGCCTTAGGTAGCACAAAATTAAAAAATACATAACATACATGGAGCAGAGTGGTACACAACCACAAATTACATTGGGAATAATACATTCAAGACATGAGAACTTGAGTGATAAATAAGCAAACAATAAACAACGCATATACAGTGCAGTCAGGAGCCACAAACATATGCTGGCGATCAAAGACAGAGCAGTTTAAATCAATGCTGGCTATAAACATCTGTGCATAATGCCTAGAGTGGAAGCATAAGGGCCAAATTATAGCTACACCTAAACTGGAAACAAGTCATAGGAAAGCAAGAGGGAAAACTAGAGCAAGTGCAGGAGAGAGAGGTGAGATCTCTGAAGTGGTCTGAAAGAACCCATGAGAGGGAGATTGATGAATGGCTGGGGTGAGGGAGTTCCAGATTTTAGGGAAGCAGATGAACGTGGCTTTGTTGATGGTTGTGGAAAATGAAGGGACTGCTAGGGTTTGAATATTTCAGCTTCTGTTGGTATGGCTATGGGGGGGACGTCAGAGAGATAGGATGGCAGGGAAACATACCAGATTTGCCCACAAAGCTGGCACAGTGGGCATGGTGTCTGTCCACAAGAAAAGAAAAGGAGAGAGATTTATAAATAGAACAGTGGTGAGTCCAAGAAGGATAGTTGAGAGTGTAATGGCAGAATTGTTGAAGAGTGTGTCCAGACTGGCAAGGGTAATGACTGGGGCTATGCTGTAGACCACATCACCATAGTCAGAGATTTGGAGGATCATTCTCTGGATAATAGCACAGTATGCTGGAGGTGGGATACAGTCACAGTTCCTTTAAAGTGCATCAAATTGGGGTGCAGCTTTTTGACTATAGCATCCACTTGCTCATAAAAGTTTAGGTGCTGGTCTAGCCAGATACCAAGATAACTAAATACGGTAACATCCTCCACAGGGGAGCCATCCAGGGTATGGAAAGTAGGAAGGGGAGGGATCCTAGAGAGTCTGTGCCTTGTGCCAAAGGACATGGAGACAGTCTTCTTGGCATTGAAGAAAAGCTGATTTGTGTGTGGTCAGGGCTGAACTTGATCAAAGTCCAGCTGGAGTCTGTGGGACTGCTGTGAAGAGGATCGCATCATCCGTGTACATGTGAATGGATGCAGACTAGCATATAGAGGGGAGATCATTAAGGAAAATGGAGAAAAGTAGTAGGCCTAACATAGATCCTTGTGGGACCCAAGTGGACACAGGCAGGGAAAAGAGAGGGAGTCACCAGTTTTGACTGCTTGGACCTACCCCTGTGGTAGGAGTGGAACAGTTGATGGCTAAGTCAGAGAGGCCTGCAGCCTGGAGTTTGGCTAATAATTGGGGTGGTAGACAGGGTTGAATGGTTGGGCTAGATCGACGAAGATAGCAGAGGCTGTGATCCATACTATTATGGATGGATTTGATAAGCCTGAGAAGGGAGATGATGGTGGTGGTAGAGTGATTTTTGCAGAAGCCAGACTTGTATTGGGTGAAGAAGGAAGAAGAGTCCAGAAAGCGAGAAAGTTCTGACAAGATAATTTGTTCCTGTACTTTGGAGGGAGGAGAGAAATATGTTGGTAGCTGTTAGTACCAGATGGGTCAATACCTTTTGGAGGAGGAGTAACATTGGCAGTCTTCCGGTCAGCGGGGATGGAGGAACACCAGAAAGAGAAGTTAGGGAGGTCAGCCAATAGGGAGGAGATTGCAGAAGTAGAGAGATGGAGAAGCTTGCTATCCAGGCCATCTGGGCTCTTACCCTTGGAAGGATTAAGGGTGGGAAATGTGTCGGTGATAAAGGATGGAGTTACTGAACAGAAGAAAAACAATAGGGGAAGGAAGGAGATGACAATCATACAGGCTGGCAGGGGTGAGAGGGAGGTGAGGAAGGGGAGAGGGAGGAGAGGAGAGAGGAGGTGCAGGTGATGAAAAGGAATTACATCTCTATGGCGATGAAGGAGAGATTAGAGATAGGGGTGTCACTGACTTTGAGGACAAGCAAAAGAGTGGGAGGGGAGAAGAGATTGTGACAGCCTTCCAAAATTTAGACAGGTAACCAATGTTGGTACTGAAGTTAGATGTAAAATACTCAGCTTTGGTATGCTTATTGCTGTGGTACAGGTGCTGAGGAGGTGATCATACCTCTGGAAGCCATGGGGGATGGGTTACGTTTATTTTCTGACCAGGCCAAATCATGCACTTGCAAGTAAGCTATGAGCTCATCCGTGATCTAGGGGAGGTGGAGTATCTTTTCTCATGTCCTGCTCTGGGGGGACATGGCAGTCCCATAGTTTGAGGAATTTTGTTTTGAAATATGTTAGCATGGAGTCAGTGGAGCAGACCAATGAGATAGGGGACCAATCAGTGCGGCTTAGTTCACGGCCCAAGGGGGTGAGGTCCAGGGATTTGAAGGAAAATATAAGCAGTGATTTGGTGGGGGTGAGGGGGCTTTAGTTGAATGAGAGGCAGCAGAAAGTTGTGATTATGGTGTCAAATCAGAAGAGAGGGAAGTCAAGAGTGGAATGCCACAGGGATCCATTCTGACTCTTGTATGCTCATTAACAACGTTTGAGAATGAATCTGGGTTTGTTTCTCTTTGAAGATTACACCAAGCTCATGGAAGAGTAGTGACAGGGGAAGTAGGAAACTTCAGAGTGACATGTAAAGATTAGAGAGGTGGCCTAAGGTTTGGCAGTTGAAATTCAATGGAAAAAAGTGCAAGGTGATTCACCTTGGGGACAAGAACCCCAGGACAGAGTACCGGATAGGAGGGGTAGAGCTGACCACTACAGCTGCGGAAAGGGACCTAGTATTCATCATTAGTGACTCCCTTAAACAATCAAGCTAGTACAGTGAGGCATCTAGTAAGGCAAATAGGATACTGGGATGTGCCAGAAGAGGTTCTGATAGAAGAAGAAAAGAGGTTTACTGCCTCTTTATTGATTGCTGGTGAGGTGGCACCTGGTATACTGTTCAGAGTTCTGAACTTCTGAAGACCTCACCTCAGAAAAGATAAGGACAAAGGGTGATCAGGATGATTCAGAGCTGACAGGACAGATCATATGAGGATCTGCTCAAGGCACTGAACATGTCTTCACTGGAGACCAGACAAGAGAGGAATGATATGATAAAGACCTTCAAGTTCCTGTAAGGAATAAACAAGGTGAATGGAGAAGAACTACTTAGCATGAGTAACAGTTCAAGGGCATGGGGGCACAAGCAGAAACTGATGGGAGGGAGGTTCAAGAGGGATATTGGAAAGTTTTATTTTCCAGAGATGGTCGTGGAAATGTGGAATAGTCTGCCAACTGAGATGGCAGGCACCAAAACTATAAATGGTTTCAAGCATGGCTGTAAAAAAGTGAAGGGTATAATGGTTACCCAGGCTGATAGTAGTAGGGAAGGGAACAAGGGAGTGGATAGTGAAGGCTAGTAGCCTGCATGGACAGTAGGTTCTGAGGTTTAATAGGGGAAATAGGGGCAGACAGGATGTACCATTTTTTTTCTGCCATCGTCTATGTTTCTGTGTTTCTATTTTTCCATGATCCCTGACATCTAGTAGCCCTACTGCCAGTTGCAATCTGAGCCCCTCCCAAAGCCATCCAGTCAGGTCCCTCCACCCCTTGCCCATTGGACCCCATTTACCCAAGATTGCAGCCACTTCCCTGTGACTGTGATCGGTACAGCATCTTACCTCATTACCTTGACTGATCACTGACTGAGTGAAAGTGCGTGAGTGCGCGCCTACTGTAGAACATCTGTTTCTATAGTCGGTGTGTGCTCACTTCATGTCACTCAGAAAGTGGCCAGCCGAGGTGGCGAGCAGAGGGGCTGGACCTGTCAATGTTGCAGTGGGAGGGACTGGCAGCTGGGGTAATTTATGAGCCACCATGGGGAGAGGGGTGGAAGGACCTTAATGGGTGGAATTGAGAGGGGGCTCACACTTGCAATCTGGGTGATCTATTTGCCAGGGGTCCTCTTAATATACTAATCAGACACATCTGAATGGTGACTGGGGGTTGGGAAATTCTAGATGCCAGGGATCATTTTATTATATCGGAGCATCTGAATTGCGATGAGGAGGTGGGGGCTGGCACTGATCTGTATAATTCCTCCATACAGTCATGCACAGAGGCATTGTGTGGAAATGTTAGTTAGCCCATATGGGCTGGCAAATGTCCCACTAGCACCTTTCCTGCCCTTTGGACTTAGCATGCTGAGAGTTGAAAATGACTCAAGGGGTAAAGGTGCTATCCTATTTGGGACATGCTTTCTCGATTTGTTCCTCAGAATCCATGACTTACTGGAGGCTGTGATAATGCCTAGTCATGCCATAGTGGGCTATCCAATGGGAACCAGTGATGACTGTACAGTGTGGTTCTTTTTTTTTAAACTTTGTTTTATTGGCAGTTAAAGTTAATTAAATTTCCATACATTAATTACAGTTCCTTATGCCAACTTCTTCATCTTACATGCAGACATTATAAATTACTACAGTCTGTAAAAAATTGCTCTTTTCAGTAAGTGAAGTATTTTATAAATGCTGCCAAGTTAAAAAAAAATAATCTAGAAATACTTAAGCGAGTATATTTTTAAAAAAAACTGTACAGTGTGGTTCAATATTACGATGGGTGCAGAGGCAAGCCACAAAAAGACGATGGTCCTGGACTTTAGTAGGTTGGATTTTAAAGAAATTGAGACTTCTTCAGAAGCAGCCTAGCAGGGGAGGATTGTCAGAGAGGGGTAGAGGAACAGTGGAGAAATTAAGTAAAGGCATAGGGAAGGCAACCAGCATCTGCATGAAGGAGTGAGCAAAAGCAGGAGAAAACAAGCATTTGTCAGTGCTGAATGTTGTACTGCTGGCATTGTCACTGGCAGTGCAGGAGTTAGAGAGATGCATAATAGGAATGGCAGTGAAGTATGGAAGTGACGCCAACCCCACACCACCCTGCAGAGACTGACAGGCATTGAGGTGTGCCTTTGGATCGTTGACCATAACGGTCATGCCATTTTACCTCATCCTACCCTGCAGACTCCGAGGCAAGTGCACATTGTGCCTTGGGGCTATCGGGCCTTATGCTCACCCCATTCCATAACAAGTACATTGAGATGGGTGCAGTATAGAGAATGGGTGAACTTGAGCTGAAAAGTCCAAGGCACACCTTGATGCCTGTCACTGGCTGCAGGGTGGGAGTGGGGTGGAATGGTGTGACCACTACAGCCGACAATCCAAAGTCACCCCATTGATACCAGTCAGTCTATACAGGGTGGGATATTATGGTTATAAACCTTAATGCCCCGGGCGTTTGTTGGTATTTGCACTCCAAATTTTCAACATGGGCTTTTTGTGACCCCACCTCATGAAGGCATTTGGGACCTCTGCTCATGAACAGTGGCACTGTGATTTTGTTAATATTTCCTGAATGCTGATTTTCCATAGCAACTGTGGCATTCTGCACCAGATGTGAGAAAACACATTTTTGATAGGATGTGAAAAATGACAGCTCTACTGTTCATAAGGATGTGTAAAGAAATGGCAATATTGGAAAAATCCGGAGTGAAAATATTAAAAGTTCTCAAAGTTACAAGTGTGCATGGAAACTGCACAATGCACGCCCATAACACAGTCATTTTGTGGACTTTGTTCTCCAAATTTTCAACATAGGCATTTTGGAACCCATCTTATGAATTGAGACACTGTCATTTCATTAATCGGTCCCAAAAGGTGATTCTGCGCAATGAAAGTGAAATCACCTTTGGGGATTGAATAATGAAATGACAGTGACTGAGTTCATGAGGTGGGGTCCCAAGAACCTCATGTTGAAAATTTGGAGCCAAAAGTCACAAGAGTGGATGAGATATCCATTTAAGGTGACCCCACACCATTGATGCCATTATACAGCTTACCAGCATTTCTTCAGTTCGTGGTCAGTTTTGAAGAGTGCAGACATGTTCCTGCTCCACTGACGATCACAGCTGGACTCTGGAGGTAAGTATGGAGTGGGGTTAGTGGGGTGCAGAAGGTGGTGCGGTTGGGGAGGGACCAATGGCAAAGGACCATTTTCTTTGTTTCAGGTTATAATAAAATAAAAGAAAGAACACCGAGGACCATTTTTTTTTTTTACAGGTGCAAGGAAAATGTTGGGCAACTGAGGTGGGTCCCAGTGTGTCCCATGAGTGTGTGGTGATGTTAGCCACACTGCAGTGGGCAGGGGCCAATGCTGACGCAATCAGCTTTTGAACACAGAGGCACACTGGGGTGGTCTCCCAGTGTGCCACACAATCTTGGGAGGTTAACTATGCCAACATGGGGATTGGGCACCCCAAATTCGGCTTGCTGGGGATTATGAGAGGCAGATGGCAACAGCCTCAACCATGTTCATTGAAATGTTACACCAGGCAAGGCATGCCCTGTAATGATGGGGAGCACCCTCATTGCACCGGCGAAATTGTTTCAGGTTGGTGGCACGCTTTTGCAGTGCTGTCATAGACAGCATGCTGTTTCATTTGTGCCACAGAGCCCAGCCTGAAAAAGCAGTGGTGCCTTTGGCCATAACCGCACCTCCAAAACCTGCTACCACTATACGTTGTCTGCACTGTGTACACAAGACAACATAAAAATTACCATTATGGTACTGTAGGGAAGTTGCCATGAAGGTGTCTGAAGGACATCCCCCAACCAGTCTGGTTAAGCAGTTCCCTCACTGTTTCAGAGGACTGGGCTAGCCCCACAGTGGCACCCACAGCTGAGACTAAGGTGGAGGGGCAAATCCTCAGTGATGCAGCACCAGGAAAGGGGAAAGAAAATCCCAGAGGAGGAGGAAGCTTCTTGGTGGGGACCTAGTGGCCAGAGGGAGGAAGTTAAGGGAACCCAGCAGGAAGGACAGGGAGGTAAAGTACATTTCAGAAGGCACTGCATGGTGGGATGAGAAGGTCGATCAATAGGATCACAAGGGTAATGGCAAGGAAGGAGGAACTGGATGTTATCATCCACTTGGGGATGAATGACTTGGCAGGAGACAAAGTGGAAGCAGTTAGAATCCAAAAGGATTTTAGGAAGTTGGGGGAGTCTGAAGCAAGTAGAACACTTCAATAAGGCAGTGTAGCACAGTGGTTTAAGACTCTGAGCTGCAAACCTGGAGATCTGGGTTTGAATCCCACAGCCCCCATTTGCACACTGTGTGACCCTGAGCAAGTCACTTAACTTCCTTGTGCTCCCAGGTCACACCTGTAAACAAGCTTCAGCTTAGCGTGTCTCTCCTGGTAAAAAAAACAAAACACTCCATCTCCTTCTCAGAGGTGCCACCTGTCTATGGCAGGGGAAAGGCTAGGGCACTACACATCCAGTAATTCAGCTCCTGGTTGAAGGAATGGCATGGAATGGAGGGTTATGGCGTCATGGGGGACTGGGGCCCCACCTGGATGAACGCAAGCCTGTATAAAGATAATGGCCTGCATCCATCAGGGAACGTGACCTGAGTAAGAAGTGTGAATGCTTCAGTGACAAGCATTTAAAACTGCCGGAAGGGGGAGTCAGGAAGGTCAGGTGACTTAGTATCACCCCCCTGAGCACATGCAGGAAAATTAGTTGAAGTCTAGGACACTAAGAGCAGAAGCAGAGTGGGAAGCAGTGAATTCTAGGCCACATAAGAAAGACAACTGGGGAGGGGGGATGAAGCAGAGATGGGGAGGGGGAAGGAAGCAGGAGAGCAGCAGCAAAGAGAAGGAAGGGGATAGGATGCAAAACATGGAAGGCATGGTAACAAATGACCACAACCTGGGAAATAAAATCTCAGACCTGGAGGCATTGATAGTAGAGGAAGACCTGGACATAGTAGCAATATCTGAGACATGGTATACTGTTAATCATGGGACATTAATGTACCAGGTTATGCTCTGTTCAGGAGGGATGGAGGGTAAAAAAGGAGGGAGCGTGGCCCTGTATGACAGAGAAGCTATAAAGGAGACAGAGGTAAAGGGTAGACAGGGGGAGGCTGAGGCACTGTGGGTCATCCTTGAACCTGGCAAAGGCTCAGCAATATGAATGGATGATCTTCAGGCCTTCGGCACAGGGGGAAGAAGTGGACAGAGAGCTTGCGGATGGAATACGTAATATGGCAACAAAAGGTGAAGTCCTGCTGCTGGGGATTTCAGTATGCCAGATGTGGATTGGTCGACCCAGACAGCTGCTTCAGCCAGAGGAGGAAGCATCCTGGATTCTCTACGGGGGCAGGTCTAAGGCAGCTTGTGCTTGATCCAGATAAAAGGCCATTCTAGACCTGATACTGACCAATGGGGACAAAATTCAGATATCTTTGTGGAGGGACAACTGAGATCCAGCAACCACCACTTAGTGTAGTTTAGCATGGAACCCAGGACCCAGTCCAGTCACACAACAGCAAACATTTTGGATTTCAAGAAGGCAGACTTCACTGACATGGGGAGACACATCTGAATAGTCTTCTTTAGAAGCTTGTAAAAGGATGGCATTCAGGAGGTATGACGAAACACAGAAGAATGGGAATAGAGAGGTGTATCAGGTAAAACAGAGGGAATCAGGTAAGGTAATGAAGGGACCAACGGTTCAGATAGAAGAAAGCATAGCTAAAGGGTATAAAACAAAGACCAGACTCTCTTCAGGTACATAAGCAAGGAGAAAAAGGCAAGGGGAGGGATTCTGAGGATGACAAAGGGAGACTGCACAGAGGGGATTAGTGAAAAGTATGCATTCTGAAAAGGTACTTCTACAGTTTTCACAGAGGAGAGAGACAGGGACAGTTCACCAAGCAGCAGCATGAACACTGTAGGGGGAAGTGGACACAAGTCCATTTTCAAAGGAAAGAGTATTATTGAAGGGACTTTAAATTTTAGGGTGGACAATGCCATAGGACCATATAGATACATCCAAGGGTATTAAGGGAACTAGGCAGGGAGGTGCTTGCTGTTCTATTCATGGCCTTATTCAGCACCTCACTGGAAACAGGAGTGGTTCCAGAGAACTAGAGGAGTGCAGACATAGTTCCATTTTGTAAGAGCATCAGCAGGGAGCAGGCTAGCAAATATAGCCTGGTCTGTCTTACCTAAAGTCAAGGGGAAATTAATGGAATCCATACTAAAAGGGAGACTGTTAAGAGTATTTTGAATCCAGTGGGCTGCAAGATCACAGGTAGCACAGATGCACAGGGGAAAGGTCATGCCAAATGAATCTGGTAGATTTTTTTGACTAAATGACCAGGGAAATAGATAAGGGGAGAGCAGTGGACATGATTGAGCTGGAGTTTAGCTAGGTCTTCAGCACTGTGCCACACGGGAGGCTGATAAAGAAACTGAATTGCCTAGGGGTGGGATCCAAAATGGTTAATTGGGTTCAGTGTGCCTGTGCAACTGGTTTTGTGCTTGTGTAACATAGATAATCTTTGGCTGTTCACCTCTCTATCCATGGGATATACCACCCTGTATGGGTATGAAGGGTAGGAACCCTAGAGGAGGGTTCCACCCCTTGAGGTGCCACAGGAGTGATTCCCTTGGCTAATGGTACCTTAAGAAGAAGCCCATGGGAAAGAAAGGCATGCTGCTGGAAAAGAAGGGGTGGATGAAGGGACAAGGAAAAAATACTTGTGTGTGTGGAGTGAGGAGAGCAGCTCTTAAATGGGCTGAATGGGAATGTGTCCAGTTGCACCTCCCCCTTAAACTACAGACTGTAGTCTTCTGATTAGTACAGTAGCTAGTAAATGGATAAGAAACAGAGGGTGGTGGTTAACGGCACTCACTCTAATGATGGGAGAGTGATCAGTGGAGTACCACAGGGCTCAGTACTGGGACCAATCCTTCTGAACGTAGGGACACTGCAGAAGAACTGAAGGGAAGGTATGTCTTTTTCAGATGATATCAACACTTGCAATAGGGTAGACACCGAGGAGTGGTGAAGAGAATGATCAGGGATCTTGTGCATTTTGAGGAGTGGTAAAAAGCATGGCAGTTGGATTCAATGTCAAAAAGTGCAAAATCATGCACCTAGGGCATAGGAACCAAGAGCTGAGTATAGGATGGGGGGGGGTTATTGACAGTCAATAAACAGGAAAGGGATCTTGGGGGTTTTATGTCTGAGGACCTCAAGGTGGCACTGTTGCAAAGCAGTGAGTAGGGCTAGTGGGATGCTGGTGTGTGCAGGGAGGGTATGTCCATCAGGAGGATGGAGGTGGTGTTGCTAGACCCTACCCGGAGTGCAATGTAATTTTGGAGAACAAACCTCAGAAAAAACATTGACAGGGTGGAGGAAGTCAACTGGAGGGAAACTAAAATGGTGCAGGATTTACATGAAAAACCCTAAGAGTAGAGACAGAGGGATCTCAGCATGTACACCCTAGAAGAGAGGAAAGAGAAAAGTGACATGATACAGGCCTAAGGGTATCTTACAGGTGTGAACAGGGTCCGGGGAGTCACTTTCAAATGTGAAAGAGCACCATTACCAGGGAGAATGCAATGAAGCTGTGGGGGGCAAGAGAGAGATGTGAGAAAAAATTGATAGATGCCTGGAACAGATTACCAGCTGACATGGAGGAGGCTAAAACAGTAGGGGGGCTTCTAGCATGTGTGGCGTAGACATAGCGGTATATTAGAGAAGAGGTGGGAGGGTCAATGGAGATCAGACAGCATGTGAGGAGGAAGATGAGGCAGGAAATATCTAGGCAGACTAGGTAGGCCAAGTGGTCCTTTTCTGATGACAAGTTCAGTGTTTCTATGTTTATGATTGCACACCTACTATAGAAACAGCTGTTACTACAGTAGGCCTCTAATTGTGGACTGTCATTCAGTTGGTGGCTGCTTTGGATGTGAGTGGAGGGTCTGTGCTGGTCACCGTACACCATAGGTTGGGGGCAAGTGGGGGCAGTTGTAGTGGTACTGGGTGGGCTGGCCAGGGGGGGTAGATATTATACTTATGGGGCAGGGGAATCGCTCAACACCAAGGATCTGGTATGGAAGAATTACAGCTCTTGCCAGACTACTTATTGGGACACGTGGGGAACCCTGGTCTGGATATCAGGCAAATGTTACCGAGGAATAACTGATCTTATCAAGTGTCTGATTGGGGCCCAGTTGATCAGTGGTGGGAGGGTCTGCTGTCTGCTGGACACATGTCTTATTACACAGGCATGCAATTTGGGGGGTGGGGCACTGGACACCGGGACAGTTATGCCGTGTACCAGTGGAGGGACCAGGGCTAGTGGTAGCTTGACATGGCCAGGTGTTAGGAGTGTATGAATGCTCAGTCGATAACACCTGGTTTGGGGAACCAGTAACTAGTGTTGCACTAATGGATAGCTACACCTCCCCAACCCTCCCAGCATGCCGATGTGCCTATGCGCAAGGTGCTGTAAGCTGCTTTACACAGGTGCACAAGGATGGATTAGGGCCCCTTACAAATGGGTTAGTGACTTGGTAACCAACAATCATATGACCCTGTGCAGTATTATCCTGCTTTAGAGGTGCAAATTGAGATTAGCAAGTTGATAACCTGTCTAACACTCACAAAAAAGCTTGAATATTCTGCCTTAGGGCTTTTTAAAACCATTTTAACTCTGTTAAATGAACAAGGAAACACCCCAGAGTTGTGGTTTGTGACGGTGCACCATGGCCTTATACCCACTGCCAGACCACACCCACCTGGGTCCCAATCCTCCTTGTGCCTCCTCTTCCTGGATGATACTGGATGTCTTGGGTTCCAGAAGAAGTGGCAGTCCTGCCCTATGGATAAGCCAGGGAAGTCTCTCACCAGGCGGAGGTAGGCATTAGTAGAACCTCAGAAGGGGACCCAGTGTGGGCATGGGGGCAGGTTGGGTGGGAGAGAACTGGGGATGATGCCTGAGAAAGGACACATCTCTGGTGATCAGAGGTAAAAGAGTTGGTAAAAAAAGAAAAAAAAAAATTCCCAAACAGCATTCCGCCTTTTGATTTGAACCCAAATCACCTTTTGATAATGCAGCCACCAAATTACCTGACTATCTAACTGCTGTAGGTACTACCAAACCCAAATCCATTGGTATCAGTTAAAAAAAGACACCGCCTGAATTTTGTCCCCAGATACCTAAATGCCAGGAGTCAGGCCTGAGGTGCAGCTGGTTGGCTGGCTTTGGCACACCCACCTGAACCAAACAACCCCCCAATATGTTTCCCTTGATGTCTTTAAATCTGGAACTGGCTTTCAGTGCCAGTGGACTTGAACACAGATAAATAAATATAATATTCCCCAGGTGCAGGGCAATTCCTGCCCTCACTCACAGCTCTGCTGTATTAGTCCTAGGATGGCAAACATGACTGAAGTCCTGGGGAGGATGGATCAGTAGACGCAGAATCAGGACTGATGCTTAACACTTGAAGGTGTGGAAGTTGCAACTTGGATATTCAGTGCAACCCAAGGTCTTGCAGCCCTTCCCCCCTTCCCCAGCCCACAGAGGCCCACTGCAGGGCATCACACAAGACCCACCAGCCACAAGGGACCCAGACATGGGAGCATGCCCACGGTCTGGCTCCCCCACAGGTCAGAGCACCCCAGTACCCTGGTACAAACCCACAATCCCTTACCGCCAGCAGCCCCACTTGATAGGGGTCAGTGAGCTCCCCACCTAGCACATTTAGGATTGATTCTTCAGATCATTTCCATTCTTTCCTCGGTTACCTGCTACTCTGTGTAGACTATCAGTCTCAGCTACCTTCTTGAATATCACGCTCTGGGGGCACTGGGCAGAGTCTGAAATTCCAGGGATTTAACACAAGTCTCACATCTTGCTGCATCTCAGGAGCAGACAGCAGGCACCCACCCAGACAGCACCCGCTCGTCCCCCTGCCCCTACAGTCTTTCAGCTCCAATACAGTGGCCACTCTTGTGCTCTGGCTCACATGCAAGTTCAGTAACCCTTTTTCAAAAATACATCAAGAAAGTCCCATTTCTCACCATGCTGGTGCTAGTCAACTCCAGACAGATGAAGCTGTCTTGTCAGCTTCTTAAAACCTGGGTTCAAATCCAGTTTTCATCTCCATTTTCTACAATCCATTTTTTCTGCCAAAAAACAGTCCTTTAACCTTGTCTTTCCCTTTTCCTGTTGATATCTTGTCATTGCCAGGGTCAGACAGAACCTTTTACACTTTTTCTTCTCTCATCAAAAATCTTTTATCATCCGTGCCTCACCGATGTGGTGCAGATAAAACTGAAGAGGCTTTCTCCCCATCCTCTTGACACAAATCCATTTTCTTAATCCTTTTTCTCAATCCATTTAACCTGTACTCTGAACAATTTCATCACTGTGGTACAACTTCTCTGGCAGTAACAAAATACTGCAGATCTCCCTTTCTGCAGAACTGCCCGCAAAATCCTCTCTTTTCTCTCTAGATGGGGAAAGGCACAACCAGCTCTGGGGGACAGATGGCTGGCAGCCCCCTTCACAGCCCCACAACCCCACCTTCTCCCTAGGGGCTGGAGACCCCTTCCCTGTGGAGGGGCTCCAACCAAACTGAACTTTGAAACCAAAGTTCTTCCCCCTTGGGAGCTTTCTGGCAGCTCCCCATTGGCAGGAGCAACTGTCAACCAAAATTAACATGTACAAGGTTCCCACGACACCTCACTGGTTGCTGAAAAAGGCGCACAGACTGTCTCCAGTATTTTTCCCCCAAGAGTCTTCAGTGACGTTCTACTCTTTAGTAGCCTCTTCCTTCTGATGGCCCAACAAATTATTTAGCATTTTTAGTTATTTTCCAGCTAGTCGTTAACGCTGAAACTTGTTTTCCCCAGCACCAGACAAGCTGAGAAATATATGTAGTATAACAGCAGCAGGAATGAGGAATAAATGTTCTAACTCTACCTGAATTAGGTGAGTGGGGGACTACCAGACTACCAAAGAATTTTTTTTTTATCGTGTCCAGAACTGACAGTGTGTGTATGTGTGTGGGGGGGTTGCTGACAGGCTGCATTTGTGCAGTTAAAACACGATTCCTAGAATCATTAACTAGCACTAACCACGCAGTGTGTTTGCACTTCAAAGAAGCATTTAATATACCTGTACGCCTTATATGCATTAGAGTAACCCCCAGTTGTATGAGCACCTGGTTGCAATTAGTAATCCTGTGCAAATAAATATATATAGTGCCACATTAACAGGTTAACACTGCACAGAAGAATGCTTTTTAAAATAGTACCAGTCATGCTTATCACAATGCAGTGCTAATTCTGTTACAGTGGTATGTGGGCCCCCATTTTCAAATTAGTGTTGTACACTCCTAAGTGCTGCTAAGTGCTAAGAGATAGTGCACAGCCACAGAAGGTGGTGATAAATGGCACTCACTCCAGTGAGGAAAGAGTGACCAGTAGGGTGCCGGAGGGCTCATTAATGGAACACGTTCTCTTTAGTGTCTTTATAAGTGGCATAACAGAAGAACTGGAAAAGGAAGATGTGCCTTTTTGCAGATGACACCACAATCTGTAATAGTGTTGATAGGTGCAGATGGAGAGAATGAGTGTGGATCTTAGAAAACTTAGAGTGCTATGGGATATGACAGCTTGGGTTCAAAGCCAAAAAGTGCAAAATCAAGCATCTAGGGACTAGAAGCATAGAGGCTGAGTATAAAATGTAGGGTGAGGTACTTATGGTCACTAAGGAAACCTTTTATACAGCACTGTGCTCCGTATGCAGGAGAGGATTACTCATTTGCATGGCTGTAGTAGTATATATGCACATGCACATGATCAGGGTAGCATCAGGTGATGCTGAATATGACACCGATCCAACCATGCTGTTCCCACAGTGTAATGTTTAGCTCTGCACGCAAACCTTCTGAAAATGGGGACCTAATTGACTAAAATCCTGGCCGATGCCTCTTCAGATGCAGAAGGTAAACATAAAAGGTTTATCTTATCTATCTCTTTATGTATTGTTTTATCATATTTTGCTTGCAAAACCTTTATCTGATTTCAAAACATTGTGATGTGATTTAAAATGTTTATAACAGACTAGTTAAAATACAGTTTTTTTTCTTCTTTTACCTATATGCTGTCTTTATTTACTCATAAAAACACAGTCTGGTGGCATGGTCTAGCAGCTTGGTGGTGATTGTACTGCCTCCCATGCCAGTGGCCCAGTTTTGGGGGGTGGATCTGGGTTGCACAGGGGTTAGCTGGGGGAGATATGATTCAGCATCTCAGGGAATACTCTCCTCTCAATGAGGGGAAGTCTGACAACCCCGCTGTTCAACATCCACCTAGCTGAGGAGGGCTGGCAGGGCAGTGGAGTTGCATAAGTGGGAGGGCTCAGGCAGGCACAAAGCAAGTATGTGTCTTTATATGCAATTGCATCATTGCATGCTTGGCTGCCCAGGGGATGAAACCAAAGGTAGAAACCCCCCAATGGCAGAATGATCCAACAACCGGATGCAGATTCTGCACTGCTAACCAGGCTCTGCTCCTGTCTTAATATGTGTTCTCTTGTCAGTGGCCCTGGCCCTCCCCTTCCTGGCCCCAACACAGGGGATGTGTGTGGGGGGGGTCTCAGAGCAGGTATGTCCTGTGGATGGTAAGTGATTGGGCTGGAGATGTCAGTGGGCAAAGGGGTAGCAGGGAGACAAAGGAGATACAAATCTCTATGGGAAAAAAAAGAAATAAAACACAGTTTGAGAAGCTCAAACCCCAAAACAGACTGTGCATGCCTCCAGTGAGGATTCACAGTAAAGTTATTTAGTAAAACAATGCAAATTATATGCATATGCCAGCTAAACTCCTGATGAGAACTGAATACTGAGGGATTGCAGCAAAAATTGTTTCTTAATCAAGAAACATTTATTAAAATAAACATTAAAATAAAAACTTAATCAAAACATAGTCCATAGAGTACAAACTAGCAATGTTTTTGGCTTACATTTCCACAGCTCCTGAAGTGCTTCCCAAGCATTCGGCTCAGATAAGTTGCTGGACTTACACAGTAATTAATTACACATAAAACCAATCAACAATTTATCCTGGAAAAATGCATGCAGCCCCCTATGTATACAGGTATGTTAGGAATATCCTGTATTAGCTTCCTATACAAATGTATTGTCTAACAGTAAATGAAGGCAGCACTTATTTAAAATAATAAAGTAGAGCATTTCAAATTAGTTCTAAAAGTTTCTTGTCACATCACAATGTTCTGAATTTTGATTAAAGGTGTGCAAGGAAAACAAGATGTAAAATCCCATAAAGAAGTAGAATAAGAGATAGCCCTGTTTTGTTTATCTCCTCCGCAGTTTTAAACATCCTCTCAAGCCAGCAGCTAACTGAATGCAGCAGACAAGCAGTTCAGCTCCAGGCCATTCAAGGGGGAAGGGCAGGGGGATGGGTAGTTTCAGAACATAGTCCATTTCAGTATATAGTTTATCTGTTTCAGTATACAGTGTATGTGAATTTTTCAGTCTACAGTGTATGTGTTTCAATAGAGAGTGTATGTGTTTCACCATGTAGTGTATTTGTTTCAGTATGTAGTGTATGCAGATTTTTCAGTGCACAGTGTATTTATTTCAATAGATAGTGTATGCATTTCAATATATAGTATATTTGTTTCAATACATAGAGTATGCAGATTTTTCAGTGCTTAGTGTATTTATTTCAATAGATAGTGTATGTATTTCAATATAAAGTGTAGATGTTTCAATATATAGTGTATTTGTTTCAGTATACAGTGTATGTGCTTTTTTCAGTGTGAAGTGTATGCATTTCAATAGATTGTGTATGTATTTCAATATATAATGTATTTGTTTCAGCATATAAAGTACGAAGATTTTTTTTTCAATATATAGTGTATGTGTTACAATCTATAGAGTATTTGTTTCAGTAGATAGTTTACGTGGATGTTTCAGTCTGTAGTGTATGTATCTCAATAGATAGTGTATATGTTTCAGTACATAGTATATTTGTTTCAGTATATAGTGTACGTGGATTTTCAGTATTCAGTATGTGGATTTCAGTAGATGGTGTATGTATTTCACTATATAATGTAAGCATTTCACTATGTAGCATATGTGTTTCACTATATAATATATGCATTTCAGTATACAGTATATGTATTTCATTATATGATGTATATATTTCAGTAGATACTGTATGTGGTTCACTACATTGTGTATGTATTTCACTATATAATGTATATATTTCACTATATGATGTATGTATTTCACCATATAGTGTATGTGTTTTACTATACAGCCAGAGATTATGAATTATGTCCCTAACGGCTTGCCATAGTTTTGCACAAAGGTTTTGCATGCACTAAGATAGTTTTCTTTCTCTTTCTCTCTTTCTTTCTCTCTCTGGCTTGCTTTCTCTTTCTCTCTCTCTCGCTCTTTCTCTGTCTCTCTCTCTCTCTCTCTCTCTCATTCTCTTTGCTCTAGTCTGCTGTTTTCAGCACTAACCACTTTTGCTGATAACATTTCACCTGGAAGCACCCTGGTAAAATTAAATCCAGCATTTCACTATCCTGGAGATCCAGTTAACTATGTTAGGATAACTGCTCCAAAAAATACTCTGGGACCAACATCATTTACTGCTCCCTTTTTTACACAGTAAGGCAAGCCAAATGTATTTTTTAATGATCTGTTAATGGCTGTCTAGTGGTATAATGTGGTGAGGAAATGTTGAGTGCTACAGGTCCGTTTGGGGTAATTAACTGAACACTGAACTGACAACCCCTGGGAGTGTTACTTCATTCACTAAAACACTACAAGCAAAGTCCTTTTGTATGTTGGCTTGCACTTGCGCAGCCAACAACTTGCACTAGTAACAGATTTGGAGGCGCGGTCACTGTTGGGCAAATGCAGGGCATGCATCGGTATGTGCGTCCCTCATTCCCCAATAAGCCAGCATGCAGGTGCCACACCAGGAATATGTAATGTGGTGAGCACATCTAAGGAAAGGTTCACTGCAATGAGAGCAAAGCTCATCATGCAGCGACACCTCCCAACGTTTCTTCCCTGGTGAAGCATTACAGTAAACATGGTGGCAGTGACTGCCGCCACTGCCTGCCACAATGCCGACTTTGGGTGTGCCCAATCCCCCTGTCAGCATGCCCTGACCCAGTTTATGTGCCAGTGGGGAAGCCTACTCCCTGGCATAGTGCACCACCCCATTTGTTATTGATGTGCCGAGGGGAGCCAATCCTCAGCTCTTGACCCCCCCTTTGGTATGTGCTGAGGGCAGTCCCAAATCCCCCGCCGGCTAGCCACCCAAACACTCAGGTGGCACATTGAGAGCCCACCACAGCGTGCCAAATGCCCCTGTAAAAAAAAAATGTCCCACAATGTTTGTTTTTTTTTGTTACCTGTAAAAGAAAAAAATGGTCCTTCGCGGTCTGTCCTGCTCCCTTCCCCAACTCGTGCCCACCCTTTGTGCACCCTGCCTCCCCACACACCCCCTCACCCCATACTTGGTACCAGAGTCTGGCGTGATGATCTTCGGTGGACCGGGAACACGTCTGCATTCTTCAAAGCCGACTGCAAACTGAAGAAATGCCGGTAAGCAGTATAATGGCATAAATAGGGTTTTTTCAACTTTGCTGCATATTTTGGGCATTTTTAGGAATTTTTGCACCAAATTTTCAACATGGGGTTATTGAGACCCATCCTCCTGAATTCAGTCACTATCATGGTGTTATTCTGTCCCAAAAGGTGATTTCGTGGTCACTGCATGGAATCACCTTTTGGGACTGATTAATGAAATGACAGTGTCAGTGTTCATGAGGGGGGCTCTCAAAAAGCCTATTTTGCAAATTTGGTGAACAAAATCCAAAAACTGGTGGTTTTAGAAGCGTGCATTATGCAGTTTCCACGCACGCTCGTAACTTTGTGAATTTGTAATATTTTCACTCCAGATTTTCAAAATTGCCGTTTTCCACACCTCCTTATGAATAGTGCAGCTGTCATTCTACATATCCTGGCCAAAATGTGTTTCCACATGTCCAGCAAAGAATAGTGCGGTTGCTGTGTGAAATCAGTTTTCGTGACAGTTTGAGAAAATTACAGTGACACTGTTCACGAACAGAAGTCCTAAAATGCCTGTATTGAAAATCTGGTGATAAAACTCCATAAAATGACTGTGTTAAAAGCGTGTGTTGTGCAGTTTCCAAGCACCCTTGTAACTTTGCAAATTTGCAATATTTGCATGCCAGATTTTCAACACTGGTATTTTTTCAGACCTCCTTATGAACAGTAGAGGTGTTATTTTTCACAGCCTGCCCAAAATGTGTTTCCACACCTGTGGCACACAATGGCATGGTCACTGTGGGAAATCAAGTTTTGGGACATATTAACAAAATCACAGCACTGCTGTTCTTGAGGGGAGGTCCAAAAATGCCTATGTTGAAAATGTGGCTAAAACTATCCCCAAAATAATTGGGTTATGGATATGTGTTGCTCAGTTTCTCTGCATGCTCATGACTTCACCAAGTTTTCATATTTTCACTCCAGATTTTCACCGTTGCCACTTTTTTTGCAAAACCACCTTTCAGCTACCAAACTGATTGAGCTGCTCTTCATGAGGTGGGGTCACAAATAGCCTATGTTGAAATTTTGGAGTGAAATTACCAACAAACGCCTACAACGTTAGGGTTTCCAACTGTAACACCACACCCTGTAGAGATTGCCAGGAATCAGGGATGTGACTTGTGATCACTGGCTGTAATTCTCATGCCATTCCACCCCCACCCCTACCCTGCAGCCAGTGACAGGCATCAAGGTGTGCCTTGGAGTGTTTGGCCCTAAAGTTCACTTCATTCTCCTATACTGCACAGGTCTCAATGTATTTCCTTAAGGAATGGGGTAAGTAAAAGGCCCAAAGACCCCAAAGCACACCATGACACTTGTCAGTATCTACAGGGTAGGGTGAGGCAAAATGGCATGAGCGTTATAGCTGATGACCTAAAGGCACACCCCAATGCCTGTCAGTCTCTGCAGGGTGGGGGTGGGGTTGGCATCAGTTCAGTACTTCACTGCCATTCCTATTATGCATCTCTGACTCCTGTACTACCAATGCCAATGCCAACGAGACAACATTTGGCATTGACAAATGCTTGTTTCTGTTAGGATGTCTTCCAGTCAGCTTTTTCTTCAAGTAGCATGCTTGTGATGCAATAGCTTCTGAAACAGACTTCAAAACAACCTTGATTTGGCAATTCTGAGGTTTAACACAGACCATTAGTATTAAAAGCTAACACTTTCAGATGATGCAGGAACTATAACGAGAACAGGATTAAAGCTTTTAATATATGCACTATAACGTTATTACATATAATCTGCTATTCATCAGTGGCAGTATAGCCTAGAGGTTAGAGGAACAAGGTGTGAATGAGCTTGATACATCCAGCAGACCAGACCTGAGTTTGATTCTCACAACTTCCACTTGCTTACTGTGTGACTCTGAGCAAGTCACTTAACCTCCCAGTGCTCCCAGGTCACCCCTGAAAACAGGCACTTGTGCCTAGTGGGCCTTACCGGTTACCAAAGACTAAAATAAAAATAAAATAAATAAGTAATAAACAATGAAGATTGCACTGACAACTGTCTGACAGGAATATTTCTGTAATTATTTACTGGAGAAATGTGTATGCCTTCTTTATTGTTTATTGCATATATAACAGACTATATGTATAACTTGTTCTTTAGTGCATTACCTAAAAGTCTAAATTCTGTTCACTTTACAGTCAATGCATGATCTGAAAGTCCTTGGAATTCCCATTTCCAGACTGTTGTAAAGTCTGTGTCAGAAGCTATTGCATCATAAGCACACTACTTGAAGAAAATGTGACTAGAAGATATAACAGAAAAAGTGGACTTCGCTTGTAGTTTTTTGATGTATTAAATGTTCAGTGCACCTCATCAACGGACTCCACTCTTTCACATTGTATTTAACTTCATAATAATCTTACGGTAGCATGCTGTGGCATTTCCAAAATCTCTTGCTTACTAGGAGCTGTTTTTTGTGATGTTATTACGGCTCTCTGATATACATGTCAGCGATGTTTTTTACATGTTGGGTTTCATTTGTTTTTCTTAGTTTTCACATTCTGATCAGTCTCTCTTTGAGTGCTTGTACACTGATACCTAAAGCACATTGCCATCATTAAAAGCAACACTTACAAATCAAATTATTCTTTTTTTTTTCAAGAATAATGGTTTCAGGGTGTGTAACAGTATCCCATGTTGTCACTGCTGCATGGGGCTACCTTGTCTTTGTCAAGACTCTGTGTCTTAGACCTAAACAGGATGCCTGGTACTCCTTTTTTATCTCTCCCTACATTGTTTTTTTCTTTCACAGATGAGTGGGCCAATAATCTAAGTGTACAGTCTTGTAATTAGAAACATACACTCTGATCAACTGTAAAAATCACTCCTGTTATGATTTTGGCAGGCTGAGATATCCCGAGATTATGTTTACTGTCACTCAGAGCTGTATGACATACTTTTCCTGACAGATGCAAATTTTATTATTGTTTCTCCATACACTCATCATCAACAACTCATCTAAAATACAGTAGAAATCGTGAAAGGGGCACAATGAGATTGTTATAATGTCATTATTTAATGTCTCATTTTACATGTTTGGACACAGCTGTAGCATTAAATGCAGAGGAGAGTTAAGATGTACAGTGTAAGCAATAGCAAACTTGTCAAAGGGGTCAGGCAAATTCTATATATTGCAGTGATACTGAAGTTTTCAGCACAGAGATGCAGGTACATAAATGATT
Organism: Neoceratodus forsteri; assembly: GCA_016271365.2. Taxonomy (NCBI): domain Eukaryota; kingdom Metazoa; phylum Chordata; order Ceratodontiformes; family Ceratodontidae; genus Neoceratodus; species Neoceratodus forsteri. The sequence goes on from CM028137.1 coordinate 80,491,579, forward strand.
TTCAATACATTAGGTGGCTGCCCATTGCATCAAACAATGTGCATGTAACCCCCCTCATACATAGAATCAGACAGTGTTTTGGAGGGTTCTATTCTATAACAACTAATGCAAGCTGCAAATTCCAATGAAGTGCATGAAAAGTGGTATCTGCAGTACTTGCCATCCATCACTGATTTCTCTAAGTGGGAAACTGTTACAATAGAATGGGAAATGGAAACAGATTTGATTAACAAGCCAAAAAAAAAAAGATGCTACAGAAATGATGCAAACAGCACACATTAGCACAAATTGCTTCCGGTGGTGGGCATGTAGCTTACAATCTGTTGACATGGATAACCACTGGATCTCTCTTTGATCTGCTTTCTTTTCTTTGTTTTTTTTTACTTTGCTATTAGCGAGATAAATTCTAACAATATCAGTGAAAGTACTGTACCTGCAGAGCCAAATCAACACCAAACAGAATAATTTGGTTACATGACTTTTATGCTCACAATCAATCAGTCAATCAATTTTATTGTTCAGCAAAGCTATTACAATTTTTAAATTACAGTCCAAAAAAGTGCCAACATACATTTATTCCAAAAATCCCTTTTGAATACTTTAGACCCTTAAAAATTCTAAAAGTTATAGGTTTCCTTTAATATCTTATATATTTATAGAAATGTTGATAATAAAAACTTTGCTACATTCTGTAAAATAATTTTCTCAGTACAAGTAAAAAGATATTCAATAATCTCATCTGGAGGAAAGCTGAGACCACTGAGTATAGAGCCCAACCATTTTCTTCTGTTCTGTTCAAAAAGAGGACACAATAATATAACATGCTTCAGATCATCTTTACATAATTTACCACATTTACAAAAGGGACTTATATATTGCTTCTTTTCTGTCTATATAAAATAAACTGTGCATTGTAACTTTCTGTTCTAAATCTGGAAAATGCTCTCCTAAGTTTTGGATTCATTAGGTGTGTTAGATATTGCTCAAAACCCCAAAAACTTTTGAATCGTTTATAATCACTATGTAATTTAGTTTGAGTCAGCCTAGAAAATATTGAATTAGAGTCCGAATCTCGTATTCTATATTTAATTATTGAAGCAGTCTCTTCCCAAGGTTTTGTATATATATCATAGAAAATATGCCCCAAACCTAATGGGAATACGATTTTCCTAATTAGTTTTATAGAAGGAAATACAAAACCCAATTTTCCATTTTAATCTTCTCCTCCAAACACTTTCTAGGCAATCGATAATCCTGGAGTAAGACATTTTTAAGCAAAAACAAAATTTGTCTTTCTTTTATTAGGGAGCTCAAAGAATGTTGACCGAGCTCCAGTCTCAGGATACAATTAGGAGTTCCTGTGGGTAACATAAGAATATGGCGATAAAGTTTATTAAGTAAAGTTTCCAATATTTTGTTATTAGCAAATCCCCATACTTCTCCTCCATATATTATGCTAGTTTTAATTTTTGTATTTAATACCCTTAGAACTCCTTTAATCGAGGTCTTTCCCATTTTAGCATAAAATATCTTAAATGCGTTTATAATAGACAGTATCCTATACTTAATATATTCAATATGTTTAGTCCAACTTAAATTATAGGAAAATCGTACTCCCAAATAATCATATGTTTTGACTATCTCTAATTTTTCCCCCTTAATTGTAAATCTTGGTTCATATCTAGGAGAATTTCCAAATATGAGGATTTTAGTTTTATTTAGGTTTACGTTGAGCTTTCTGTCTAGGCAGAGAATTTCAAAACACTTTATTTTCCTTCTGAGTCCCACCACAGAGGTAGACAATAAAACCAAATCATCTGCATAGGCTAGACTATCAATTCTGCTTTCATTAATTTTAGGTGCATGAAATTCCATGTTTTTAATTTCAAGTAGAATAATGTTTAAGTAAATATTAAAAAGAGTAGGTGCTAATATGCAACTTTGTCTAACCCCAATATTAGTCCAAAATGCCTCAGTGGTATGACCATATTGATTATATTGAATCTTTGTCCAAGTGTGTTCGTGTAGTCTCATAATGACATCCAAAAGTGCCTTTTCCAATCCTAGTTTTTCCAAAGTGGTCCAAAGTATTTTCCTACTAATGCTATCAAAAGCTGCTGAAAAATCTACAAAGCAGCAATATAATTTAGATTTACGTATTTTTGTGTATTTCCATGCTAAATGATGTAGAACATAACAATGTTGGATTGTAGATCTCTTACTTCTAAATCCATTTTGGGCCTCATCCAAGATTGAATTTTCTTCTAACCAAGTTAACAGCCTACCAAGTATGATTTTAGAAAAAAATTTTGAGACACATCTATGAGGCTAATAGGTGTGTACATTCTTGGATCTTTTACATTACCCTTTTTAAAAATCAGGAATATAATGCTTCCAGCCCAACTCTTGGGATATCTTGAATTCTGGACAAATCCATTAAGCATTAAATAAAGAAATGGAATCCACCATTCTTTACAAGACTTATAAACATCTCCAATGATTTTGTCAGGTCCTGGTGCTTTGTTAGACTTTAAAGAATTTAATGAATTAAATATTTCTGATTTTGTAATCAAAATTGGCTTGGGGAAATTTGCCTTGTATCTTATATTTATTTCTGCTTCATCTTCATCTTTAGAGAAAAATAATTCTTGGAAGTATATAATCCAAGATTGCAGTGTAATATAACATTCTATTTTCTCCTGAAATTTGTTAAATCCTTGTGCTACTATTTTCCAAAATTGTATGCTATTTCTTTCTATAACCACTATTCTGAATTTTTCCCATAATAAGGCAGAATTTTTATTTTTTTTCTTCATCTAAAACTTTCTTGTAAATTTCTCTTTCTTTTCCCAGAATCTGATAGTCTATTTTATTTTTATTAATAATCCTCCTATGTTGTCTTAATTTTTTTGAGAAATTTGCTTTAGCTTTTTTACATCTATGATTGAACCACGATTTGGCATGATTTACAAGTTCTTTTTTAATTACTTCATTTTTCTTACAAAAAGCACTCAATTTTTATTTGAATATTCTCTCCCAGATTCCGTAGAGATCATAATCAATTTTCCCTTGAGAAGAGATTGTATTTATTTCTCCAGAATATAACATTTCTTGCAATTGATTCTGGTAAATTGAATTCCATCTTATTCTTTTTTCATTAATTATTTCCACATATTCAACTTCATTCTCCTTCACTTGAATTGTTTTTGTGAAACTGTTATCTATGGTAAGAAACAAGGGAAGATGAGCAGATTCTAATCGCTCAACTATTTCCAATCGATGGGCTATTTTTAATCCCTCAAGATTTGCCCATATCAGATCTGGAACAGAGGATCCCAAAGGGCCCCTAAAAGTCAATTTTCCCATTCTATCCACCCTAGTTCTTCCATTCAAAATGCAAAAATTCCTACTGGCCAATACACTTAAGATAGCTCTACCCCTATGATTAGATCTCTTTTCCAATGTAGATCTTGATGAAGTCAATCTGGGGTTAATAGTTTCCAAAACATCTACAAGAGATGAATATATGCCTTCTGAGATTCCCTCCCTTATTCTTGCATTAAAATCTCCCAAGATATAAAAAGGCCAACTCCCTTCTCTTTCACTAATAATGTTTAGTTGTGATTTAAGATATGCAATGTAAGGATCCTCCATTCCTGCAGACCTGAGTTCTGGGGGAAAATAAACATTACACACTATTATTTTCTGAGAGTCCTTGGAAAGTTCAAGAGTCAAAATGTTGTTGGTCTCTATAGATAATTCTCTTATCTTCAGATTTAAGTTAGTCTTTATCAGCAGTATTAAACCCCCCTTATATCTACCAAATTTCTTTTCTCTAAAAGGTGGTAAACTGTAAGGCACAAAACCTGGAAACCTAGGGGTTACCTCCTCTGTACACCAAGTCTCTTGGAGTGCAATTATATCAAAGGATTCCAAAAAAAGGACTACCTCAGGATCCATAACTTTCAAATGAAAACCTTCAATATTCCAAGACAAAATGGTTAATTTTCCTCTTTATGTCCAAAACTATTCCTCCTTCAGGTGTAGTAGGTTCCAAATGTCATTCTGGATCCAAATTTATCAAAGTTTCAAAAGCATTAAAATCCCTCCAGTTCTCAAGATCTATAAGGGGGTTATCCAAATCCTTTTCATCATCCCTATAAGAGACCACTTCCACTTCTTTATCCATTTCATTTGGATAAATAATATATATTCCCAATTTATCTAAACAGTCCGCCAGACCCATAAATATTTTAGCTTTTTCTGGGTTTTTAAAAATGCAATCAATTTGACTAGAACCAACTGTATTTTTATAAACTTTAACACAGTCTACCATATTCTTAGATATTTTGGATCCAGAAATTCTTGTAAGGAAGGAGAGTAGTTCTTCTCTTATGCTAGTATCTGAAGCATTTCTAGGTGTATCCCAACCAAATAAAGTCACTGTTCTACATAACCAACTCTCTTTCTTTTTTACCCCATATTTATCGATTATTTCAATTATCTTTACTATATCACTATCCTCCTTCTTTACCTTCCCTATCTTTTTGGGGCTTATTCTCATAAGAGACATTTCAGTAAGATTGCAACACTTTTTAGGAATCTTGTGTCCATTATTATCAAGTTTATCTGGACATGTGTTTTTTGGAACTAGAAGAGATAGCTTAACTATAATTCCTTTTTCCTCTAAGCACATTTTTTTATCTGTTATCCATTTAGCCATTCCCTTGGTTTCACAATACAGTAAGACTGTATCATAAAATACCACATTGGGTGGTCTCATAATGAATATCTCTTCCTCCACTGATGGTATAATCTCTAACATATGAAGAACTCTCTCTCTCTTAAATCCTCAATAGTCTCAGTTGTAGGTCTTAAAATTCCTGTTATTTCAATCATATATTCCATATCTCCTTCCATTTCCCCATCCATTTTGACTTCCATTTCCCCTTCTATAAACTTAATCCAAGGTTTATTTGTCTGATATTGTTCAATCTTAATATCCAGAGCCCTAGCATTAGCCCTTGTTAACATCATAGGGCTAAAAGCACATGTATTCTCATAAGTGAAATTAAAGTTTCCTTTTACTTCAGTTTCATTTGCTTTTACATTGTCTTCTGTTAACTCTAATCCAGAGTTTCTACTTTCCTTTCTAAGTACTTTCTTTACAACCTTGGAATTATGTTCTAAAATCTTCCTTTCTTTTCAGTTCTTCTTCTCCCAATTTGATTTTCCCATTTTTAGATACTATTGAAGTTACTGTTTCAACATGATCTAATGTCTTTTCTACTGTCTTATCCATTGTCTTATCTAATATTTGGATCTGCTGAGATGATGCACTATTTTTATCTAAATTCATTGAAAATGGCATTGAGACCTGAATTGCCCTGTTCTCCATTTTTTTGTTTTTAGGTGATAAGCTCCTTCCGCTTCTGGTCCCCTCTTGGATGTTAGCATTTCTATTAAAATTTTGTATGAGAGCTCGATTATAAGATATATCTGCTCTAATATTCAATAGTTCTTCCTTCACAGCTAAAATATTCTCTAATACAGCAATATCTGCATAATATCTATTTTTAATTAACTCTAGCATTTGTTTTGATAATACAGATCCAGCTATAAAATTTCTCCTATAATAAGAGAAAACTTTCCCTTGCTCAGAAGATCCATACTGGGGGCTATCCCTAATGTCTGAAGCTTCAGCTTCAAAACCATGATTAACCATAGGGGTATCCCCACTTTGTTCAACCATTTTTTTAAGTCCTTCAATAGTAGAGCTCAGATCTTGAATTATCTCCTTTAATTCTTTTTTTATCTTTGATCCCTTTATGCAGGTCATCCATATTAGGAGAATACAAAGATGGACCTTTGAACCTTAGATCAGTATCATTTCTAGTTCCTGAAGTGAAGTGACTTTCTAAACAAGAATGATTAGGGGAGACATCAGTGGAAGGGGCTATAGGTGAATGATTAGAGTCACTATAACTGCAACCCCATTCACTTTCTTTCTGGAAGAAGGTTTCCCAAGCATAATTTCCATAAGAGATTTCCCCAGGAGGATATTTGCAGGCATATTCTTCATGTATTGTGTCTGGAAAAAAGCCCTTTCCTGAATTACTAACCTCATCTATTTGTGATGAGGAAACATCTTTTGAGGCAATACATTTTGGAGTAGACAGATACCTAGGACCCCCCTTCTTATCATCCCATATATCTGTAATTTTTAACTGTCTTTTGTTTGTTGTATTATCAGTATGATTTTCATCCTGCTTTGGAAACATATTTTTGAGATTAGTTGTCCAGTCTAATAATTTAGACTGTAAACTGCCTTTTCCCCCTTGTTTGTCTCCATTTATAGATGCTTTTCTCTTTTTATAAATATCTTTAACTTTGGGATCTCTAGCAGCCAATTTTGTTTTCAGGCCTGAAGAACTTCCAAAACCAGATTCTTCTATTCCCTCCATAGTTTCTACTTCGGGAGTAATTCCCTCAAAGGTTAGACTACCTTTACCACTTCTAGTCTGAGACATTTTAAAAACACCTAATTTAAACTTAAATTCAATCACAAACTAACATTAGAAGTTTAGAAGAAAAAAAAAAGTCCAGAAGTCAATAAATCGAAAGTTTAGTAGTCAGGGAGAGAATAGCTCCAAAAACTCCAGCGCCAATTCCAGCTTCAAAATATATCACAACCAGACCAATAGGATAATATCAGTGGTATTAAAGAAGCTGTTACAATCCTTCTGCAGTCACTGTGATAAGTGCAAAAACTTTGTCGCAACATTGGGGTCGTAATATCTTGTAGTAGCTTCAGACTCAATTTCACTTGAGTCTCTCTTTTTCATACTAGCCAAGAGAAGGTAAATCGTGGGCTATGAGAAAATTTCTTCAAAAGGGATGCCACTTCTCTTCTTATCCTTCTTTGCATTTTAAAATTTGAAACGAAGAAACACAAGCGTTTAACAGCCTTTGTCCACTTCGTCCACTTCGCTGAAAATAGAGAAATTCCGTAAAACCATCCAGTCACTCAAATATTGTCCCAAAACCATTTTATTTAAAAGTAGTGCTTTATCTTCACAATGGCTGATCTCAAATTTCAGCGTTCACACAAGTGACGACTCTAGCTTCCCAAACGACAAACTGCACTTTTAGTGAAGGAAAGTATTGGTGTCAAATTTGTGTCCTTGGACCAAAATACTAATCTACCTTATGCTCACAAACTGAATATTTGATGAGCACATGCAGAAGAAACTTTTTTGGGCTTGGGAGAATTTTTATTTATGACATAGATCAGTTGCATTTATTGGAAACTTTTCAATGCACTGAACTTGAGCATTAATCTCACTTGATAACCTGCTGCTAACTGCAAGCTGACACAGTAGAAGTGACACCTGCTGGTTAATTATAGGGGGAGAGTCTATTTTACAATTTAAGATACAACATTTCTGTGACGGTTCTGGTAGAGATCTTGTGGCTAAGCGAGGAACTGCAGTTAAACAACTAAATAAATACTGCTTCCTACACCGTGGCACCAAGCTACCTTATCTCTAATGTGCCACAATGAGTTGTAACGAGTGGTGCACCGCAGTAACACGCAACGTTTCTATAGTGACCACTGTATATAGACGTTCAGTTCAGCATGGCAGCTAGCGATACTAACAGCTAGAATGACAATGAGACCACTACAGTTTAGGATTATTGAACACAAAGGTAATATCAGATCACGGATTGAAGCTTCCCCAGTAATAGTTCACTTTAAAGAGGAGGACATAATCCCTCATCCCTCAAATTTTGTGGCATAGATGCATTGTCCAACCTTATAGGGGTGGAAACTGGACACTGGCACTGGAGCATAGAGATGTGTACTGGATATATACTCTCAACACCACCAGTGACAGATATGGATTAAATGAAGATGAGAATTGGAGTACCAGTTGGTAACTTCAGCTGAGAAAGCACTATTTTAAAAACTGCCCCCTCACCCCAGCCCTCCATGCCTTTTTGCCCTCAGCTAAATATTACACATATGCCTAACATATCAGGCAGTAATAAATGATTTACTTCTCCTGGTTGTTTTGTTGTTTTTCTACTTAACCTACATAGCACCTGTGACCATCGAGTCTATTTTCTATTTTTTTATTTTTGTATTTATTTTTGCCATAAAAGTGCCCAGCAACAACCCTTAGAAAAATCAATATGCTATGATATGGGTCTGTGTGATAATGGTGATTGCAGAATAGCAATTGCCATTAGGGCAAGTGTACATCACCGAAAATAAATTTCTTTGATGCACACTCACGGTGAGCAGGAAGTGGGAACTCGAGATCTGCGGTATGTTCTTTAATGCAGAGGACTGTTCCCCCCCCACATCCACCCTACTAAAAGATGATTCTCAACTCTGGGGGGGGTGCATGTCATTGGGATACTTAAAAAAATTAAAGCCATATGCTGGCAAAAAACATACCACACCATGCCAGACCTATACCCTGCACCACCTAACAGACCACCGTCCCCACCATGCTAGCAGATCAGCTCCTATGTTGCCTGCCACACCCCCTCTCACATACCTTCCCCCCTTCCTCCCCCATGCGCATGTATAAACTCATATATCTCATTGCCCCCCCCAGGTATCCTGTTGCTACCCTACCAGATAATCCTGAATGCAGGCACCATAATTAAGTCACCATTTTTGTAAGCGCTCAGTTATGGTTGTCCTGTTCACTGGATTCCCTATGATACAGAACATATAAATATGCATCAGCATTTTGTGAGTTTCAACTTATCTTTCTTTCTTTATTTCTGACCTTACATAGTGACAGCCCTGGTCTTTCTTATAAATGAATGCCACAAATGACAGTGAGCTCAATAACAAATGAGATGAACATTTAGAACTCAGACAACATCATCTAATTTTTCCTAACCCTGATATGCACATAGATGCCAGGGCTATTACTAAAATATCAGGTCCTGTAATAAATAGGCTCATTCTGCTTGTTGTGGAGGGAGGTAGGAGGGAGGACTGTTGCTTGTTGTAGTAAACGTCCACCCACCCACCCCTTCACCAGTCTTTCTTAAATACTGGAGAGCCACTGAGGTTTGGACTTGAAGGCTGTGAGGAAGTAGCTTAAGGATCTTCAAACTGCCCATATGAACTAACTCCTAAAGTTAATAGTCAGGTAATGAAAATGTCAAGCATTCAAGCTTTTTCTATTTGGATTTTAGGGTTTAAATGTTTTAAAGTTGCAAATTTGAAAGTCAACCTGACAAGCTTGGGTTAAAGAAGGTTACAGTAACTGCATTTTTAAAGTTGAGAGTCTAAAGTTCAAACTGACAAGGTTGTGTATAAATGTGTTAACTAGAGTTACTGAGCTAGCAAGCTAGGGACATTGGGGGTAAAGAAGGACTCAAAAGCAAGCTAGGAGGGTCACATATGGTATCCAGCTATCACTGTACAGACTGTGTGATAAGGAATTGAGGTTACATTTAAGTTAAGTGTGAATTATGGAGGGAAGGATAGTGGGGCATTATTAAGGGATCTCATTGAGTGGTAGAGGGGCATGAAAAAGGCTGGCAGGAGACATCAGAATAATGGTTGGAATGGGGGGCACCATGGAGTGAGGGTGGTAAGCACAGGAAGGATAGTGGGGTGCAATGGTTATGGGGCAATGTTTTGGATCAATACACTATGGAAACTGGGAGGTTGTTAAATTTATTACAGGCTGAGGAGACTGGGAGAGGAGGTACAGTGGCTCTGGATGGAGCTGGAGAGGAAGGGAGGGGGGCTGGGGCAAAAGAGACCCTGGAGAGGAGTAGCTGTGAGAAGCAGAGGATGAACAGCAGGGCTAAATCCCATGAGGATGTATGGAGTGAGGGTGGGGGTGAGAAGAGCAGAGGGGCAGCAAGTGGAGGGAAGGCTCAGGTCAGAGAGAAGGAGGAGGTGATGGGCACCAAAGTGGGGGTAGTAAATAAAAGATTTGCAGTGTTGGCATCAGAGGTGGTAGTGAAGGTGTTGGAGATCACTGGTGGAGGGGAGCAGAATGGATATGAAGACCCAGGAGTCAGGAGTCAGGCTAGGAAAGGAGGAAGGGGGAAGGGACAAGCAGGATAGAGGCAGAGGGAGAAGCAGAAACAATGGGGGGAGCTGCAGGAATCACAAAAGGTGCAGACAGAGGTAATAAAGAGCAGGGCAGTGGGGACTCTGGAAATGTGGGCAGTGAAAATAGGACAACAGGGGTTATGGGGCAAGAAGATTAGGGTAGTACTAGTGCTGGCAGATTTTGTACTGAAATGGGTCAGAGGGGGTGGAAGGGGAGAAAGGCACAGTGGAATATTGGTCAAGGCTATTCCGGGGTTGACTGCAGGCAGGGCAGGCACTTCTCAAGTGCACATGGAGGGGGAGGGAGAAACCACACATAGTGATGCATGTGGGAACAAACGACTTAGTTGCGGAGAGGGTAGAGCTGGTAAAGGGGAGGTTAGAGGAGCTGGGTAGGCAGTGTGAGGAGGTGGGGGGTCAGTGGCATTCTCTGAGGTACTCCTGGTAACATGTGCAACTACAATGATGAAAAAAAGGATAGAGAAGTTCAATTAATGGCTGAGGGATTGGTACCATACTAGGGAGTATGGATTAGTGTAAGACTGGGGCAGAACCTGGGGCAATAGTGACCTATATGCAGGGGACAGGTTACATTTAAGCAGGGAGGTGAAGGGAGTACGAAAATGGGGAACAGAGGGGTATATATCGACAAAGGTGGATTTAAACTAGGGAGGTAGTGAGGGGACCACTGATAGGAAAGGGGTCCAGACAGGAGAGCCTTGTGAGCTTACTCCTCTATAGTTATGGGTAAAGGGCAGCCAGTAAGGAAGTGGCACAGGGAGGGATAAAGGGTGGAAGAATAGGAGTAGGAAAGGAAGGAAGACAGGCTGGAGGGTGGTCTCACTGAATGCAAGAAACCTAAGGAATAGAACAGCGGAGTTACAGGCTCTCGTGTTGGTGGAGGGGGTGGACATTGCTGCCATCATGGAAACATGTGCCACCCAGTACCAGGACTGATGATCGCGGGGTTCAGGTTATTCAGAAAGGATAGTGCTAAGGGGAATGTGGGGAAGTTGTGATGTATGTAAGGGAGGGTATAAAGTGCTTAAGGGAGGAAGGGGATGATGGGAAGACAGAAGCAGTATGGATGCAGTTCCAAGATGCAAAGGACAGGACATTGATGATGGGGGTGGTGTACAGGCCACTGCCTCAGGGGCTTGACCTGGAAAGAGAATTAGCTGAACAACTTAGGCGGGTCTGCAGGAAGGGGAGCACAATGGTGGCAGGGGACTTCAACCTACCGTGGGTGGAGTGGGGCACCCCATCCACCACAAATGCAAGGAAGTGGGTCCTGCTAGAACCATTTTAAGACAGCTTTCTGACACAGATGGTACAGGGGCCGACTCAGTTAGAAAGGACTCCAGACCTTGTTCTGGATAAAAGGGAAGCTGTAAGGGATCTGGAAGTGGAGGAACCACTGACTGGGAGTGAACACTATTCAGTGTGGTTTATGCTCAACATGGGGAGGGAAACAGGGGGCGGCACGGGTACAAGAATAATCGAGTTTAGGGGGTGAACTTTAAGAAGATGGGGGAAATTTGGGGTGGACACCTGGCAGGAATGCAACCACACATGGATGCAGACCAGAAACAGGACATCTGAAAGGAAGGGCTGGTGGAGGCAACCAAGTCTTGCACTAGGAAGAAAAGCAAGAAGTGAAGGGAAGGGCAAAGAAACACAGTTGACTAAAACAGGAAGTTATGGAAGGGGTGAGGGCCAAGAAGGCAGCATTTCAAAAGTATGGGAAATATGGGAGGGTTGAAGATAAGGATACATACATGGAGAACAGAGGTGTGCAAAGTCTGCAAAATTTGCTCCGTGAGTTAATTCACACATTTTGAGGAATTTGTGGAGCGGCAGGCAAATTTCATGGAGTTTGCCACGAAGTGCAAAATTTCACCAGAAAATTTCACACTCCACCCACAAAATTCATGCCTTGTATCAGAAGAAGGTGAATGTTGATGAAAATGTCATGCAAATTGTGTGAATCAAAGTTTCGGAGTGTTCTGAAAATTCTGTGAATTCCGTGAAGCGCCAATTTTTAGCAAATCACGTGAACTTCACAGGTGATATTTATCTTTGCAACACCACTAATGGAGAAGTATAGGGAGGTTACCAGACTGGTGTGGGTGGCCAAGGTGTCTAGGGAGCTGAGACTGGCACAAAAAATCAAAAGTGGAGAAAAAGACATCGGCGAGAGAAGAAAAAGCAAAGATCAGTTGGTGAGGATTAATAAGGATGGGGATGGCTGGGGAAAGGGGCAGAGCAGGCAGAGGCACTGAACGAATACTTCTGATCTTTATTCATGCAGGAGAAGGGAGAGCAGATACTCCAGGTGAGGGTTAGGTGGGGGGGGATGACAGATGTAAGGATTACAGAGAGCAGGGTACTAGATGGGTTGAAAGCACTAAAGGCGGACTAAGCAGCTGGACCTGATGGCATTCACCCTTGGGTATGAAGGGAGTTGGCAGAGGTCCTGGTGGGGCCACTGGCCAACCTGTTCGATACCTCCCTGGACATGGGATGTGTACCACAGGACTGGAGAATGGCTCATGTGGTGCCTGTGATGGATGGCATAATATACCAGAGAATTTTTTTTTTTTTTATGTCTGTTGCAACAGCCCTTGTCTATCTTATTCTCCTCCTCTTCCTTCTGTATTTCTAAATGTACAGTATATAGGTAGGCCACCTATATAATGTTCTTGCTATCCCTGCAATTCTCTGCTTAGTAAATTTCCTTGTATGTTAAAAGCATTCATTCACTTGGTTATAAGAGAAAAGGTACTTGACACTTGTTAATAAATGAAACTGCAGCCATTTGTTTTTGGAGTAAAATATATATGGGAGAAGATTGAATTCTAAAGTCTTCCATGCTGTTGCCCCTAATTTGAGTATTTAAGATTTATAGAGGAACAAGAAATTAATAAGGGTGCTTGTTTAGCGCTAGCATGTTTTACAATAGCTGGGTATATTTTATCATGGGCTGATTTTGCTTGTATGCAAGGCAAGTGGCTTATTCCCCGCCTCTATAGTATGAGCCATCTGTACGGCTAGACTTTGCAGAATGCACTTTGATAGTACGAGCAGCCTGTGCGGCTGAAAATTTCCAAAGTGGGACGAACACTTCCTGGTTTGTGTTTCGCCCATATAAGAGAGAAATTCTCCTAGCCACATTTTACCTGTACTTGAAACGAATGTGAAGCAGTAAAAATAAAAGAAGAGGTAAAAGCATACTTGGTAAGCACATAGGTAGCACCAATAATCGTAGGTCTTCGCTTTAGTTCCCCTCAGGTCACAAGGGTGTATTTATTAGTTTAAAGGTGCGAGCGACTAATGTCCTTGATTTAAACAGCAAAACATTTAGTTCTGTATAACACTCGCTTGGCTAAACAGTTTATATCTTGATATTTGTCCTGTCTAAGTGTTATTATACAAAACTCAAGCACTGCTCAGTGTTTAATATGGAATAATGAATGCCAAGCTAAGCATAGTTCAGGGTAACGCCCTGAATGTTCAATTTTCTGTAAACTAAAGCCAGACTTAGGTTTTTTCCTTTTCGTTTGGCTTTCTGTCATTGATTGGAAATAAGATAAATAATTAAAGTACTAAAATAATCCTAAAGGCCTTTTAAGGTGATTGTACCTTGTTATGTTTAATGTTAATGTTATGTTTACAGCTTAATCTGGTTCAAGGTCAGTTGGCATTCATCTGTATCCCCCTCCCCCGGGTCGTGCCTGAAAATAGTCAGGATTTGTCTAGTGCACTTACCTGGTTAACAAAAGCTAAATAAATAAAATAAAAATGTTATTCTGTTTTGAGCTGCAGCATAGCTTCTGTGTCCTCTGTGCTGTTACTATAGTCCTGGCTGGCCGGTTTTCATCTATCTTTAAAGGTACAACCCAGAGGAGGCAGAGCTAATCCTGTAGTTCTTGCAAATGTTTAGTTTCTTTACATTATTATTTCATAAACGAATTGTATGATGTATTTAAATGTTGCTAAAAAGGATTTCTTAAAGTGCTGTATAAAAAAATACTCCATTTTTATCTGAAGATTTAAAATTAGAGTGAAAATGTGAGGAGGCATGCTTATCACGTTACTACAGGTGTATAAGACATGCTCTTTCTCAGTTAAATATATAGCTTGGTGAGGTGAAGATGTATTCTGACCTCAGAAGGATGGTACATTAGCACCTCCTAGTGTCCAGTATGGTATGACTTTATTTTTGTTGTTTTGTTGTTTTATTTTGTCGTATAAGTCGCAGTTAATTTATTCTGCTACAATAAATTTTGCTTTGGATGGCTACAACTTCTGGTGAGAATCCTCCTTACAATTCCCGCACCTCACAGTGCCCATCCACAAAAGTGGCCCAAATGATGAACCAGGAAACTATAGGTCAGTGAGCCTCACATCGATCGTGGGAAAGCTCATGGAGTCCATACTAAAAGAGAGGCTAGTGAGCTTCTTAGTTGAAAATGGCCTCTTGGATGGTCAACAGCACAGGTTAATAGTGGGAAGGTCCTGCCAGACAAATCTTGTAGAGCACTATGACTGAGTGATGAGGGAACTGGACAAGGGCCATGCAGTGGATATCCTGTATTTGTACTTCAGCAAGGCCTTTGATTCAGTTCTGCATTGGAGGTTGGGGGGAAAACTTAAAAATGTGGGGATGGGACCAAAAATGGTGAAATGGATGACAAACTAGATAAGGGGAGGCAGCAAAATTTGTTGATGGTGGGGGGACCTCTCATCACCAAGAGCAGTGACGAGCAGGGTACCATAGGGATCAGTACTTGGATCAGTGCTGTTTGGGATTTTTATTGGAGATATCTCACATGGGATCCAGAGTAAGATCAGTCTGTTCACAGAACATACCAAGATGGGAGATGTGGTTAATGACGTGGAGTAGTGGAAGGGGTTACAGTAGGACCTCACTAAACTGCAGGAGTGAGTGGAAACTTGGCAGTTGGTGTTCAATGCCAAGAAGTGCAAGGTTATGCACTTCAGAGCCAGGAACCAGGGAAGGGATTATCAATTGAGTGGGATACAGTTGGAGAAGGACCTAGCAGTGATCATTATGGGGAGCATGAACAACTCTGCTCAGTGCAGGAAGGTGTCAGCAAAAGCCAACAAAATGCTGGGGTGTTTTGCAAGAGGGATCTCCTTCAAATGGAGGGAGGTTATCCTGCCCCTATATAGGTCACTGGACAGGCCCCACCTGGAGTACTGCTTGCAGTACTGGCGCCCATTCCTGAGGAAGGAAATCAGATTGTTGGAAGGGGTGCAGCGAAGAGCCACAATGATGATCCAGGGATTAGACAGCAAGCTCAATGAGGACAGGCTGCTAGAGCAGAATAAGTATTCACTGGAGTAGAGGAGGGATGGAGGGGATATGATCAAGACTTTTAAGTATTTGAAGTATTTGAAGGGGATAAATAAGACCAACACAGAAGGGATTTTTCATGAGAGGGCATGGACTGAGATTGGATGGGGGAAGATTCAAGAGGGAGATGAGGAGACTTTTTTTCACAGAAAGAGTGGTGGACAAATGAAACACCTTACCAAACAAGATAGCATCCTGTAACATGGTGGCCAGTTTCAAGAGGGGTTAGGATTGGGTAAGGGTAAGGGATACTGGGAAGTGGGGGAGGGGCAGCTGCATGATGAGGGTCTAGCAGCACACTTGAGCAGACTCGATAGCCCATGAGGCCTGTTTCTAATGGCAATTTCATATGTTTGTATGTTCATATGTTCATAAATATCCTGGTAACAATACAAGGTGGTGTAAAAGCAGTTAATGATTGATTAATTACTTTTCAAAAATGAGTCAGGCACTATTTGCACAAACATATGCTACAGATTTGATCAGACACCACCATCCTAATTAGTCCACACCTCTGTTAGATACACTGAGGCAGCCACGGGGTGAAAAGCCCCCTCTGAACCCTTTGGTTTGGTGAGGTGTGTACTGTTGCCTAGCAACAGTACTCTCAACAGGTGAGTGCCAAAAGCCAGGGAACTTCCTGGTCTGATAAACTCCGCCCTACAGCCCCTCTTGATATAAAAACAGCACAGGCCTCACAAGCAGTGCAGTCTCTGCTATCCAGACACACACAGCCAGAACTCCCCTGAGGTAAGCCACCTCATCAGCTATTTGTTACGTGTTTGTATTAAAACACTGTTACCGGCTATTTTAAAACTTAGGACTGTCTCCTACACAGCTTTCTGCACTTGGGGATTAACATTGTTCACAGCAACTCAGACGTGACACAATTAGTGAAAAACACGTAAGCCTTGGTTCTTTTTAAACTTAGTATGGCGTTTCTTACTGCTCAGACTATGGCTACACATCGTAATGTAACTAATAGTACCATACAGTCTGAAAACTAAAAAACCTTTTGTACCTTGTCACCTAGCCTTGAACACACTTCTCAGAATAAACAAACTAATGAAATTCCAGATAATTAAAAGTGCTAAGTGAGTAAACACCAGTCAGCATCATATGACATTAAATCATCTAACACATAAGGAAACTAATGTTCTGTTATATCCACCTGTTTCAGCATTATAGCAGGAAAGCTTGTATCTTATCAAAAAGAAGAAAATGAGATTGATTCACTCAGCTACAATCTGTTCAAGCAAAGGATGATGTGAATAAACTCTAGCCAGCATTATCTGATGCCAAAGTGTATAAAACATAAGGAAACTAACATTTTGCCATATCCATTTGTTTCAGCACTATAACAGGAGAGATGGTAACTATTTTTTTAAAAGAAGAAAATAAGACTGATTAATTCTAAAACAGATCAGGTTTTTATATTACCTAATTAGGCACAATGGGTTACCTAAGAACCAACTAACTGACAAAAAGGTCATACAAATAATCTTTTTTTGACTACAAGAACTAAGGGTAGAACTAGTGACACCACTGACTACCCTCTTTAAGAAATCATGGGAGGATGGGGTGGTACCTGAGGACTGGAGGAGGGCCGATGTGATTCCCCTTCACAAAAATGGGAGCAGGGCAGAAGCGGGAAACTACAGACTAGTTAGTTTAACCTCAGTCATAGGGAAAATGATGGAATCACTTCTGAAGGAAAGAATTGTCGAGTACCTAGAGGCCAGAGGGGCACAGGACCCAATGCAGCATGGATTCACAGCAGGAAGGTCATGCCAGACGAATCTAATAGATTTCTTTGACTGGGTGACCAAAGTAGTAGATCAGGGAGGGGCTATGGACATGGCCTACCTAGACTTTAGAAAGGCATTTGACTCAGTCCCACACAAAAGATTAATATACAAGTTAGCCAGCCTGGGAGTGGGTCCCAAGATGATAGCCTGGGTAAAGAATTGGCTGGAGAATAGACATGGAGGGTAATAGCAAATGGAGTCCACTCTGAAGAAAGTGGGGTTACTAGTGGGGTGCCACAGGGTTCGGTATTAGGACCGGTCCTCTTCAATGTCTTTGTAGGCGACATTGCAGAGGGACTGGAGGGAAAAGTATGTCTCTTTGCAGATGACACAAAGATCTGCAACTGAGTTGATGCACAAGGTGCGGTGGAAAGGATGACAAGGGACTTGGCAAGGTTACAGGAATGGTCAAATGTATGGCAGCTTAGATTTAATGCTAAGAAGTGCAAGGTAATGCACCTGGGAAACAAAAACCAAGGGGAAGAGTACACAATGGGGGGGTGAGATACTAACAACAACAAAAATGGAAAGGGACCTGGGGGTAGTCATATCAGATGACTTAAAGGTGGGCAAGCAATGTGAGAGGGCAGTAAGGTGGGCTGGGGGGATACTGGGATGCATAGGGAGAGGCATCACCAAAAGAAAACAGGAAGTTGTTTTCCCTCTGTACAGACAGCTGGTGAGACCCCATCTGGAGTACTGTGTGCAGTTCTGGAGACCCAGTCTCTGCAAGGACATAGACAAGATGGAAGCTGTCCAGAGGAGGGCAACTAAAATGGTGCAGGGTCTGCACCGGAAGACATATGAAGAGAGACTAAAGGAGCTTGATATGTATAGCCTCGAGGAAAGGAGGGAGAGGGGTGACATGAAAGAAACGTTCAAGTACCTCAAGGGAATCAACAACGTCCAAAAGGGTAGCATCTTTCACAAAAAGAGGCGTGCAAGAACAAAGGGACACAATTTGAAGATGGGGGGGCCACTCAGAGGTAATGTAAGGAAGTATTTTTTCACAGAGAGGGTTGTGGATGCATGGAATGGCCTTCTGGAGGAGGTTGTAGAGTCAAAAACAGTGATTGAATTCAAGCATGCATGGGACAGCCATAAGGCAATTCTAGGGGGTGGGGGTAGAAAGAAGTAGGCTACTGGTTAACTAGGATCTGCAGCTAATCCATTAGGTAGAGAAATGGGTAGACTGGGTGGGCCAAGCGGTCCTTATCTGCCATCAAATTCTATGTTTCTATGTTACATAGTTATCCAGAGTTGCACAGCAGCCAGAATTTATCAGAAGTTTCACAGTAATGTACTATAAGATAACAGTATGTGAAACAAGATTATGTATAGATAAAGAATACAGATATATGGATTGAAAAGAATGATAAAACTTAAACTGTCCCTCAGAGTGGAATGATGTAATCATACTGTGCCTTCTTTACCTAAACAAGTACTTTATATAGAGCTTTATTTGACTAACATGATTATATCCACTATACGTGTATATGAAGGAAGTAATATAAAGTAATTTAACTGTATCCAAAAGTGTTGTCAGATGCAAAGATGTGCATGAACTAAATACTGTACATAGCTAAATGTCAGGTTTGTCTTAGGATGTTACCCAGCACTGTATATCTGCCTTAGCATTATGTTCTTCATGAACATTATTGCATTTGGTCAGAATTTCTAAATGTGAGGATAACCATGTTAAGAGCATGACACAGCATTCAAAATGTGATAGAGAGCACCTGCCAGCTAGTGGTATGACTAAAAATAACAATGCCTACATTTAAAGGGTAGCTAAACAAGCAGTTTTTTTAAACTAAAAACTCCAAAATCTGGCTTCATAGCAAGGTAAAGTAAAGACTGCTGTTTACATTTATGCTAAAACTGCATTTATGTAAATAACATAAATGCAGTTTCATAGCTTTTGAAAAATGTAAACATCAGCCATTCACTTTCAAAAAACAGCCTTGGTTTCTTCCTAAGATGTCTGCCAAGTGTGTTAAGTGATGAGTCATGATGACGTCATCTGAGCCAGAGCCAGAGATCCACATATATTTCTATAGTGCTAACTAGTTCTTCTTTCCCTCTTTATTTTGAATTGTTGTACCAGAATGGCCAATACCATGTATTAACTCGTGGAGTATTTTGATCAGTACACATGTTAGGCTATGATTTTGTTCATTTTGTTTACTTTAACTTGCATAAAACGTTTTGCAATCCAGCTGACTTTTTCTTTGGCAAACTGCATTACAATACAACACTTCAAATACCTGATGATCTAGTGGTTATATGAAGCACTGAGATTTGCTTTTTGTTAACCAGGAGAGACACACTAAGCTGAAAGTTTGTTTTACAGGTGTGGCCTGGGAGCATAAGGAAGTTCAGTGACTTGCTCAGGGTCACACAGCAAAGTACCAGTCTTGTTCAGTTCCAAAGCTCATGCTCTCTTGTTAATCCACAAATAAGGCTTTCTTTTTCCATGTGAACCCCCTGCACCTAGCCTGCCTTCTGTTGAACACCCCAAAATCCATACCCTGCCCTTAGTACTGCCTGCAGTCTCATGAAGAGAATTATCACTCCTCAGATTGTAATCTTGTGCCTCAGAGAGTTGTGCACACCTATTCTGATACGCATCATCAGCTGGCACTGTTAAAAAATGCCTCCCAAATCACTCTCCAGACCACATTCTCAGTGTTGCCTTCTGCTCCCACAATAAACAGTGTTTACAGTTCAATAGGCAGAATTTGTCTAGTGCACTTACCCGGTCAACAAAAACTAAATAATTAAATAAAGTGAATGTATCACCACCCTTCTGCACAGTGAAGGTAGGACGTACAGTTCCCTGTTCTGTTTTTTTTCCCCCCTCATTAACCAACAACTAGGTCTTCCTGGATGGCCAAGCAATAAGCATCTTGACCCACCAGAAAAACTGCTGTTCATGCCCTCATAAGGGCTGCACTTACAATGGATAACAATATTATTAGCAGGAGAGGCATACTAATACCTTGATCGAATCCACCTGACTTCCAGTGTCAGTATATTCCTTTACCTGTGATCTGCAGAACCCCACAGGACAGTTCCCAGCAGTTCTTCTCCAGTACATTTCTGTGCTCTACTCCATAATGTGAGTTGGCTGGCTACCACCCTTCCAAATCTTGAAGGAGCTATACACAACTCCCTCAATACTGTCCTAACAAACATCAACACCACCCTCCCAACCGAGGGTAATCTCTCTGCACTGAATTCAAGTAACAGTTTAGGTGCAGCCCTGCTACTCTGAGTATTTGTCATTACTGTCTCCTCTCATCCACAGTCAGGTAGAGATCACGATGCTGGCAGCCCCACATTTCAGATCTGACAGTGATCTGCTCAGCATCCTCCTTCATGTCTTCAACTAACCTGAATATAGCTGTGCCCTGCTGGAATGGCCTCTTCAGTCCCTCTCTGGCATTCATTCTTCTCATCTGCTCCCCACACCTAAAACTGGTGCATTCACTACCTTTCCGCATCATGAATGTGGTTAGTACAGTCTCCCGTGTTATTTTTAAATATTAATAATACACATGATCTTCTGGTAAGCCAGGCTAATATCAGCATGGCACAAGGAGAAAATTAGGCTTTCCTACCCATATAAGATCTAAGCCACCTATTATTAGGCACTATTAAATGAGACACATAATGCTGCGCACATCCGTCATTTAATAGTGCCTAATCAAAGGTAGCCTAGATCCTTTAACGCTAGGAAAGCCCATCATTCCCCTTGTTCCCTGCTGCTATGAGTCTGACTTACTGGAAATATACGTTTATATTTGAAGTGTCACAATAAAACAGGGACAGTACTACTTGCATTCATGAGGCAAAAAGGTGATGAGCTCACCAGATTTTGGTATGAGGAGGAATAGTGAAGAATGAATACCAGAGGGGATCTAAGAAGGCCACTCTTGCAAGGTCCTGCTATATTCAGGGAAGGGAGAAGACAGAAGAAGAGAATATGAGCAAATTACTGTGAGAAATTAGATGTGGGGCTGCTAGCACCTTGATCACTACTTGACCCCGTTGTCCTGGCCAACATTCCCCTTCCCATAAAACCAGTTCATGCAATTGTTCAAGGCTGTGTGTGGATAGTAATGTATAAAATGGCTGTCACTACACATTCAGTCATTTCACTACCAGTCTAGTATTGCTTGTAAAGCACTTTGAGATACCATGTGAATGAAAACCACTATATAAATGCGAATTATTATTATTATTTCCCTAGGAAAAAGAAAACAAGACTAGCATACATTTGAGTTTTGAGAAAGTATGAACTCTAACATTAGACTGCACAATAACTTTACTACAAAAAACGTGGTGGCTCTAGGGGGTGGTGAAGGGTGTGGCTCCACCTCCCATATAGTAATGTACTTGCTTGCTGTTGCATTTCACTTTGTTGAAGTAGTCTGATTTATTGATTATACAAATGTTTACATTCAAACTATGGATTACATTTGTATGTTCTGTCAAAAAACATAGTAGAAAAGAATAATAGCAGAAAATATAAAGGTTTATTAAAAATGTTAAAAAGTGCATATTAAGCATGCACACCACCCCAGCACCCCCCATTGTAGCATTCTGGATCCACCATAACCACTAGACCACCAGGTTATTCAAGATTTGTACTGCACTGTGGTTTGCCACAGAGAAAGTTGGATAGATTAAAACACATTTTCAGCATGTTAAAGTAAACAAAATGAACAGAACCATAGCCTGACATGTGTATTATACAAATTAATGCACATGGTTTTGACCATTTAGGTGAAACAATGCTATATAAAGGGAAAAAGAACTACTTTGCACTGTAGAGAGCCATATATCTCACTGACTTTGGCTCAAATGATGTCATCACATAACACATTTGGAGGTCATTTTTGGAAGTAGGTAAGAGAGTTTTTTTGAAATTGGAAGGCTGATTTTACAATTTTCAAATGCTCTGGAACAACATTTAGGTCAAATATGTAAATGTAGTTTTAGCATTAATGAATATAGCAGCCTTTCCTTTAGTCAGTTACAGATTCAGAATTTTGAATAGTTTGTTGTCAAAATGTTGTTTAGGTATCCTTTAAAGTTAAAAGTATGAGTGCATTATGAACAAGCATTTGTCAATGCCGAATGTTTGCTTGCTGACATTGGCATTGGTAGTGTAAGAGTTACAGAGCTGCACAATAGGAATGACTGTGAAGTACTGAACTGAAGCCAACCCCACCACCACTCTGCAGAGACTGACAGGCATTGGGTGTGCCTTTGGGTCATCAGGCATAAAGGCCATGCTGTTTCGCCACACCCTACCCTGCATACACCAACAAGTGTCACGGTGTGCCTTGGGGTCTTTGGCCCTTATGTGCTCCCCATTCCATCAGGAAATATGGTGAGATGGGTGCAGTATAGGAGAATGGGGTGAACTTTGGAGCCGAAGAGTCCAAGGCACACCTCGATGTCTCTCACTGGCTGCAGGTTGTGGAATGTTATTAGCACTACAGGTAAGAATCCCAAGTCACACCCCAATGCCTGTCATTCTCTACAGGGTAGGGTATTATGGTCGGAAACACTAACGCCTCAGGCATTCATTGGTATTTTCACTCCAAATTTTCAACATGATTTTTTTGTGACCCCCACCTCATGAGCAGTGGCAATATCAGTTTGTTAGCCAAAAGCTGCTTTTGCACAGCAACTACGGCATTTAGCACCACAGGTGCAAAAACACATTCTGAACAGGATGTGAAAAATGACAGCTGTACTGTTCATGGGGAGGTGTAAAAAATGGCAATGTTGAAAATCTGCAGTGAAAATATTAAAAAAACTGGTGAAGTCACGAGCATGCAAAGAAACTGTACAATGCACACCTGTAATGTAATTAGTTTGGGATTTTTTACAGCAGATTGTCAACACAGGCATGTTGGGACCTCCGATCATGATGAACAGTGCCACTGTGATTTTCTTTATCTGTCCTGAACAATGATTTCCCACAGCGACCATGCATTTCTGTGCTGAAAGTGTGAAAACATATTTTGGCCATGTTGTGAAAAATGACAGCTGTACTGTTCATAAGGAAGTGTGGAAAAATGCCACTGGTGAAAATCTGGACTGAAAATATTACAGTTTCATGAACTTACGAGGGTGCATGGAAACTGCACAATGCTCACTCATAACACAGTCATTTTATGGACTTTTGTCACCAAATTTTCAACATAGCCATTTTAAGACCTCTGCTTATGAACAGTGTCACTGTGATTTTCTTAATCTGTACCAAACATTGATTGCGCACACCAACTGCGCAATTGTGTGCTACATGCAGGGAAATACATGTTGGGCGACATGTGAAAAATGACCACTTTACTGCTCACAAGGAGCTGTGGTAAAATGGCAATGTTGAAAATCTGGAGTGCAAATATTAAAAATTTGCGAACTTATGAGCGTGCATAGGAACTGCACAACGCACGCTCGTAAGACAGCCATTTTTAGGAATTCTTTCACCAAATTTGCAACATAGGCTTTTTGAGAGCCCACCTTTTGAACACTGGCAATATCATTTCATTAATCAGTCCCAAAAGGTGATTTTGCGCAGTGACTTCGAAATCACCCTGAGGGCCGATTAACGCCATGACAGTGACAGAATTCATGAGGAGGGGTCCCAAAAACTCCATGTTGAAAATTTGGTGCCAAAATTCCAAAAAATGTTTGAGATAAGCATTAAAGTTGAAAAAACCCTATTTATTGCATTATACAGCTCACCGACATTTCCTCAGTTCGCAGTTGGCTTTGAAGAGTGCAGACGTATTCTCGGTCCACCGAAGATCGTCTCGCCAGCCTCCAGAGGTAAGTATGGGGTGAGAGGGGTGTGGCGAGGTAGGATATGCAGAGGGTGGGTGTGGGTGAGCAAGGAAACCATCAAGGGAACTTTTTTTGTTTACAGGTTTTTTTTTCTGGAAGCCAACGCGGGACATTTGCCACACTGGGGTGGGATCACAGCATGGCAGCTGGAAGGCTGTTTGGGGGGGCCTGGAGCTGTTAGGGGATTGGGCACTCCCATTGGTCATAACAATTTTTGCTACGCTGGGGTGGGCTCCCAGCGTGGCACCTGGAAAGCTTTTTTTGGGGGGGGGCGTGGAGCTGACAGGTGATTGGGCACCCCCATCAGCCATACAATGTGTGTGTGGGGGGCGCATAAGCATGCAATATGCATGCATGCCTGCGTGTGAAGGGGGGAGTGCTGCTCGCTGAAGTGGAGCTCTCCCTTTCAGCTGTATGGCACTGCATTTTCAACTGCTGTCATAGACAGCTGCAGTGTTCATTGGAGAACTGTGGCTGCACCTGAAAACACACTGACTGAATTGGAAGACAGGTGCCACACCTCCGAAAACTCGGATGATGGCATTATGTTTCTTGCACATGCGTGCAAGCAAACATAAAAATGATTACAAAAATACTTCAAAATTATGTATAATATTAGATTCCCACACTGAAGAAGCCATATCTGGTGAAACATCAATGTATGAGGATCTATTTAGAATTAAGAAAAAAGAAAAATAAACTTAAGAAAATACTTAACTTTCATGGAGTGGCTGGCTTCTTTTTACTTTTTAACTGACAAGCTGCATGAGGAATTCCCCCTGCAGGGAGTCCAAGATGTCTCTACTCCTAGCTGATTCTGGAGCATGTAGGCTCTACTCTACATCTGGAAAATTAAAATTCCTTACCAGT
The DNA here is from genome assembly GCA_016271365.2 of Neoceratodus forsteri. NCBI lineage: Eukaryota > Metazoa > Chordata > Ceratodontiformes > Ceratodontidae > Neoceratodus > Neoceratodus forsteri. The sequence goes on from CM028137.1 coordinate 80,516,597, forward strand.
ACCACCTCCCTCTTCTTAGCCACATTGCCTATAACTTCCAGGATCTGTTTGTCTGTGTCCTCACCCTAAGTCAGAGACCTGTATGCCACTCCCATGCAAATCGTGGCTCCATTTCCAGACTCAAGGTTGACCCACAACACCTCAACCCCCCCATCATCTCTGAACCTTGCTTTGATGTTTGCCTTAACATAAAGCACCATTCTTCCACCTTTCCTTCCTATCCAATTGTATCTAAAGATTCTGTAGCAAGGTATGACCATTTCCAAGTCGTGGTTGTTAGTGCACCATGCTTCAGTGATGGCAACAATATCCAGGCATGTCTCAGCCATGGTGGCATCCAGGTCTGGTATGTCTTTTCCCAAACTTCTAGCATTGGCACACATGGCTATCCAGATTTTGTTAGTCTGACTCTTGTCCCTTCTTATGTTGTCTAGTAGTTCCCCCTTCTTTTCCTTTGTATACTGCCTGCTTGTCTTTCCCCTTTCTTCCCATGCTGATCCCTTTCTCCATTGGTTGTCCTTTCCTTTTGCTGGGAATCCTTTCCCTTAGAAATTCTCTACCCTTCATCACAGCATGGGGGGCCAGTTGCTGCCACCCCTTTACATCTTCCATCCCCTTGTCTAGTTTAAAAGCCCATCAAAGAAACACTAAAACTGTATACTGAGGACTGCTGATCCCTTCCTGGATAGATGCAGGCTGCCCTGCTGATACAAGATTGGATTCCTCCAGGTGGATTCTCAGTCACCAGTGTATCCATACTGCTCCTCTCTGCACCATTTCTTCAACCATGAGTTGAAGGCCTTGGTGTGGATCTCTCTCTCTCCTTTCCCCTGTTGATGATGGGCAGCACTTCGGAAAAGGCTACAGTGCACACTACCTGCCCAAGACCCTTCCCCAGCTCCCAAAACATCTGCATCACCCCGTCCCTTCCAGATCAAGGTAATTTGTCCCCAGGTGGACAATGCTGTCCAGCTTCCACTTTCTTCCTACAGCCCTAGCAATCTGCTGGACATTCTTTCTGTCCCTCCAAGCCAATTTGCCAGGTAATCTCCCTGTCTATCCCCTTTCATTCTCTCAGTACTATCCCCCGACTATAGAGTCCCTCACTAGAAGTTGCTTCCTCCTTCTCTAGGGTCTCCTTCCCCCACTTCATAGGGACTCCACTTGGGCAGCCCCAAACATGCTCTCCATCAACCACCTTGTGTGTCCCTTAATGGCAGTCCCACTCCACCAGAATGGCGTAGGAGTTTCTTAGTAGCACTGGATGAGGAGTGTGCCTGTTATCCACTCCCCCCAGCCATCTCGATCCTACAACCCCTGCCCTCAGTTAGCCCACTTTACTCCAACTGCTTCTTCCTTCTGGCAACACTTGAGGTAGTGATATCTGGCTTGCTGGCCCTGGGTGGGAGAGATGGTCCCCCAACTCTTTGCCAATGTGACTTTGTGTCTCGTACCATTTTCCTGACTCTCTGTCAGCACTGCTTGGAGCTTTGAGATCTGTTCCCTCCACCCAGAGAGGCACACACAGATGGGACAGCACCACTGCCTCCAAAAGGTCTCCCTGTAGACTGCTGTCCCACAATCACTGTTTTGCACCGGTCCCCACATTTCCTTTTCTCTGTTCTTCTAGTCCTTCAATTTTGTTTTGTTGTTGACCCAGTAGGGTTATCCTACTACCACCCAGTAACCATGCATCCTTAAACTCCAAAGCACATTAATACCATACCTAGTGATTCCACAGAGCTGCTCAAGTGGGACAGAGTGACCAATGACAAGCCCATACTATCAAGCCAAATTCACAGCACTCACCCTCCAAATGAAATAAATGAGATTTCATACACCTGTCTGTCTGTTTGTCCTCTGAAGTAGTGTTTTATTTCTGCTACAAATAACAGGGAAGTTTTCTGCATTACTGATTAATGGACTCCCTTTTATTTCATTTGGACTGTAAATGCAGTGACTTGGGTTTTACTCATTAATACCTAACAGGTTTTTTACAGCAAGTCCCTACACCCTACTATATCTAGCAACTATTTAACTATAAGCCACTGATCTCTGAATTACCCTAGCACCTAGCAACAGTTTACCTACAATCCCTACTACCTGTGATTTCACCCACCAGCCTCCAAACTTTACAAATTGCAGTACAAAGGGACATAACCCAAATTCCATGGACTCCTAGCTGGTGAGTTAACCCACTTGGTGTGGGGCAATACTTGACCTGGTACTTACAAATGGAGGCAGAGTGGCAGATGTAAGAGTGGAGAATCATCTGGGGACCAGTGACCAATTTGATTATTTTTAAGTATAAGAACTACAGCGAAATCCAGCCAACAAGGGTGAGGGTCCTGGATTTCAGAATGGCTGACTTTACAGTGATGGGGGAATGCATCCAAGAAGACCTGGTGGGGGGTGATGTCGAGGTGGAGGGGAAATGTGCCAGAATAAAAGAGAGCACAGTAAAAGCTACAAACTTGCATGTCAAGCAAATAAGCAAAAGCAGAAGGAAGAGGAAACCATTATTGTTTTCAAGGGGAGTGGCAGCAAAGGTAAGGGCAAAAACAGTGACATCCGTTAGGTATATGGAGACCCAGAGAGAGGGGAGACAGATATGTGTATCTGGAGAAATGGAGAGAGATAAGCGAGGTGGTAAAGAAAGCCAAAGCACAAGCTGAAAAGTGAATAGCTCAGATAGTATTAAAGGGTGATAAGACAATTTCCACGTATATAAGAGAGAAAAGGGAGACCAAGAAAGGGATTACGCAGTTAATAAGGGAGGCAGCGGGCTATACTGATGAAGACCAAGAAAAGGCTAATATCTTAAACAAATGTTTCTGATAAGTATTTACAGATGAGGGGGGAGGGTAGGGACCACAAATAAGAACCTAGAGATTGGAAGGGGAAATGCATGGATACCAGTTCCTTTTCTGAGGAGAGAGTCAGGAAAGCGGTTGCTAATCTTAGGCTGGACAAAGCCATGGGGCGAGGTTGCGATGCATCCAAGGTGGTATCCTCTGAGTTGGGCTATGTGCAAGTGACCATCTACCAAAACAGCAACTCACTTGCGTTGACTGCCCTGATGGTGAGGGCTTAGGTAGGGTGACCGGATGGGGAGGGTTTGCGAAAAGGTGAGGATGCTGCTACGCTTATATGCTCATGGGGAGAGTGAGAGCACCGAGTGAGGGGTGGGAGGGTTTGTGAGGGGAGGTGTCATGGTCTACTGCTGAGCTGGCTCCATGGTGTGATGGGATGGGTGCTGGCATGGGGTGGCTGGGATGCAGGGTTCAGGTCTGGGTGCAGACATATTTTGCTGTGCTTGGCCTGAGACAGGGACTTTTTTTTTTACACTGATGCTCCCTCCCACGACATGCACTCCCCTGGAGCTGGGAATCTAAAAGTAGGGATGTTTTGCCGGGTAGCCCCCTGTGGGAGGTGCAGGGGACACAGCCCCCCGCATAAATGTAATTATACAAGTCCTTGAGCTGTTGTTCCTGTCGCCGGGTGTGCACATTGCACGAATTCAATTTCGGTGATGTACACTTGCCATAAGGATGCTCGCCTTTCCGCAATCCCCCTTATGACATAGAACCATCCAAGAGTATTAAAGGAACTCAGCGAGGTGCTAGCTGCAACCCTGACAGATGTGTTTAACAGTTCTCTGAAGACCAGAATGGTCCTGGAGAACTTGAGAGACGTGAACATAGTCCCACTTCACAAAAGTGGTAGCAAGGAGGAGGTGGGAAATTACAGGTCTGTCAGCCTAACATCTGTGGCAGGGAAACTGATGGAAACACTATTAAAGGAAAGAATAATGAAATACCGTAATCCAGTGGATTGCATGACCCAGAGCAGCATGGCTTTACAGAAGGCAGGTCATATCAAACAAATTTGGCAGATTTTTATGACTGCCTAACCAGGTATTGGATCAGTGGGAGTGGCAGAGGACGTGGCCTACGTGGACTTCAGTAAGGTCTTTAACACCGTTTCCCTTAGGAGACTGGTAAACAAGTTGAGAAGCATGGGGAAGTGCAGTAAGGTGTTAATCTGGGCAGGAAACTGGCTAGGGGACAGGAGGCAGATGGTGGTGGTAAATGGAGTTCACTCTGAGGAGGGGAGAGTGACCAGTGGGGTTCCGCAGGGATCTGTACTGAGGCCAGTCCTCATTAGTGTCTTCATTAGTGACATAGCAGAAGAACTGGAAGGGAAGGTCTGCCTCTTTACAGATTTACATTTTCTCAGAAGCCAGAAGGGGAAGGAAGGAAACATATTCAATTCAGTGCTTTAGAGTAACTGGTAATTGCTATTTTTCCTTTAAACTTAGATTGAGGGCTTTTAGTGACACTATAATTTCTTTTTTGTCTTTACTTATAATTGTTTTTGGGCTGTTGAAAATTTAAAACATAGTGGTGGTGTAATTCTGTGCTGTCTTTAATTGCTGCAAATTTTATCTTGGCTTGTCTGACTGCCCTGTAGTTGGGTGAAGGGTGTTAATTGTCTGGCCTCTGACCTCAGCTACATGATAACTGGAGGTGGGGCTTAGTCAGAGTTGAAGTAGCAAGTAGAGTTCATTTTCTCAGAAGCCAGAAGGGAAAGGAAGGAAACATATTCAATTCAGTGCTTTAGAGTAACTGGTAATTGCTATTTTTCCTTTAAACCTAGATTGAGGGTTTTTAGTGACACTGTAATTTCTTTGTTGTCTTTACTTATAATTGTTTTTGGGCTGTTGAAAATTTAAAACATAGTGGTGGTGTAATTCTGTGCTGTCTTTAATTGCTGCAAATTTTATCTTGGCTTGTCTGACTGCCCTGTAGTTGGGTGAAGGGTGTTAATTGTCTGGCCTCTGACCTCAGCTACGTGATAACTGGAGGTGGGGCTTAGTCAGAGTTGAAGTAGCAAGTAGAGTTCATTTTCTCAGAAGCCAGAAGGGGAAGGAAGGAAACATATTCAATTCAGTGCTTTAGAGTAACTGGTAATTGCTATTTTTCTTTTAAACTTAGATTGAGGGCTTTTAGTGACACTATAATTTCTTTGTTGTCTTTACTTATAATTGTTTTTGGGCTGTTGAAAATTTAAAACATGGTGGTGGTGTAATTCTGTGCTGTCTTTAATTGCTGCAAATTTTCGCCCTCCCTCCCCTTCCCCCAACTCTTAATTATATGCCCTGTTAAATCTGATTGACAGGAGCTAAATACAGGGTATAGTAAGGGGTGTGAAGTAGGAGGGGCATAAGGGGGAAGAAGCCCACCCTCAGCACGACAAGTGTTTTGATTCATTTATTTATTTATTGTTTTCTTTTTCTTTAAAAAAAAAACATATCTGAGGATCAGTGGCAGGATTTTTAGGAAAGTAAATTAATAAAAAGGGAACTAGGAGAGCTTCAGTAGCAGACAAGTAGTGGAATTGCAGTATAATGTGGGGAGTGGTGCAATGCAGTTGCTGTGGGGCAGCCATATTCAGGCAAACCTTCTGGACACTGAGGTGCTGCCCTATCTGCATGCATCTCTCTGGACTGCGGGAGGAGGTAGCCAGACTCAGAGCAGAAATAAACTGGGTCAGGAGTACCATCACCCCCATCCAGGGACCACCCAGTCCAATGCAACTGCCTCAAAGGATGCCGAGAACGAGGAGCACTTGGATGACAGTGGGCTCAGGGAGGGTTAGAGCGGTCAGGCAGAGGCACATCCCAGATCCTATTCCACTCAAGAACTCATATGCCACACTGGCAAATGAGGACAACCAAATAGAGGTACCCAGAGAAGTGGAAGGAAAGGATGTGGAGGTTAGCCAGGGAGGTGAACTCAGCGGGGAAAGCAGTGGACCCCAGAGGAGGAGGAAGTGAATCCTGGTGGGGACTCCATCATAAGAGGATCCAGCTAGGGACACAGGAGGGGAGGACAGGGAGGTGAGGTGCTACCAGGTGCCACGGCATGGAGGGATGGAAGGAAGATCCTGGGATCACTGGGAAGGCAAGACGGAGGGTGAGCTGGATGTCATTATCCAACTAGGTACTAATGACCTGGCAAATGGGGAGCCAAAGGAGTTCAGGAAGAGTTTAGGAAACTGGGAGGGTCTCAAGCAAGTAGCTACTTCGTCACTTTCTCAGAAGTACTACCTGTGAGGGCAAGGAGAACATAGATGCATGCACCAGGAACTTTAACTCATGGTTGAAGAACTGGTGCTGTGAGGAAGGGTTTGGATTCATTGGTGACTGGGGACCCACCTGGAGGGATGGAGGTTTGTTCAAGCCTGACGGCCTGCATCCATCCTGGAGGTGAATCCAAGCACTCAATGATAAGTTTAAATGCTACATTGACAAGCATTTAAACTAGCAAAGGGGGGTGGCAGGCCAGCAAGGAGGGTACCTACTTGCTCACCCCCCACAGCTAGCAGTGGAACCAATGAACCAGAGGAGGGCTATCTCTGCAAAGCAGTGTGCAAAAAGATGGAGATTAGTGCCCAAGAGGTGGATAAGCAGAAAAGGCAAAATTCAGCAGAAGGGCAGACAGCAAGGAGAACCAGGATAAATGACAACCAAGGAAGGGGCTGGTAGAACTGTGAAACAGTCTAGGAAGGTCAAATCATGGAAAGCCATGTGTGCAAATGCCAGGAGCCTTAGCAACAAGATGGAAGATCTGGAGGCTGTCATGGTGCAGTCAGACCTGGACATTGTGGCCATCACTGAAACCTGGTGTAATGATAACCACGACTGGGAGATGGCCATACCTGGCTACAACATATTCAGAAGAGACAGAGCAGGCAGGAAGGGGAGGAGTGGCACTGTATGTGAAAAATGACATAAGGGCCACAGAGATCCAGGAGGAACAAAATGGGGGAGAGATACTGTGGGTTAAGCTGGAAAGGAAAATGGGGACAGCCATCTGCACAGGTGTATTATATAGACCACCAGCACAGGAGGAAGAAACAGATAGGGAGCTGATGCTAGCCATCCAAAGGATGGCAGACAAGGGTGAGGTAGTACTGGTTGGAGACTTCAATATTCCAGACGTGGACTGGAGCATCCCAGCAGCAGCATCAACTAGGAGCAGATTTATCCTGGACTCCCTTCAGGGTGCCTTCCTCAAGCAACTGGTCATGGAACCAACTCGGCAGAAGGCAATACTGGACCTTGTGCTCACAAACAGGAACAGTGTGATGGGGGTAACAGTGGGGAGCACCTGGGAAACAGTGACCACCAGTCATTGTGGTTTGAAATCACAGAAAGAGCAGAACCAAACCACACAAAAACACATATCCTGGATTTTAGGGGGGCAGACTTTGGGAAATGGGGAGATACTTGAAAGAGGCATTAAGGGGAATGGGACAGGAAGCAGGGGTTGAGGAACAGTGGGCAGTATTTAAAATGGGGATTACAAGAACAACAGAATTATGCATTAAGCAGGTTAGCAAGAGGAAAAGGAAGAGGAGACCATTATGGTTTTCCAAAGAGGTAGCAAAGAAAGTGAAAGCCAAAACGATTGCATTCAGGCAATACAAAAAGACACAGGCAGAAGGGGATAGGGAGAAGTACCAGGAGAAGCAAAGGGAGGCAGGGAGGTCAGTTAGGGAAGCCAAAGCTCAAACAGAAGACACATTGCAAAATCAGTGGGTAGAGGGACAAAACCTTTACAGGTACATAAGTGAAAAAGAAAGACAAAGGAAGGGATAGTGAGACTGAAGGGGAGGATGGGGCACGTGGAGGATGACAACAGTAAAGCTGACATATTGAACAGGTATTTCTGCTCAGTCTTTACTGAGGAAGAGGAGGGTAATGGGTCTGAAGGAGTACAAGGGATGAGAATGGTGCAGAATGGACACAAGTCCCTTTACACGAGAAAGGGTCCTGAAGGAACTGGAAGTAATAAGAGTTGATAAAGCAATGGGGCCAGATGGGGTGCACCCCAGGGTCCTTAAAGAACTAAGAGAGGTGGTGGCTGAACCTCTGGCTATCCTGTTTAGCTGATCACTGGAAACAGGGGAGGTACCCAAAGACTGGAGGACAGCAGATGTAGTCCCCTTATACAAAAGTGGGAACAACGAGGAAGCAGGGAACTACAGACCAGTCAGCCTCACCTCGGTAGTGGGGAAGATCATGGAAGCACTACTGAAGGAGAGATTGGTAGAACATCTGGTTGTCAATGGACTACAGGACCCAAGGCAGCATGGTTTCACCAGGGGGAGGTCATGTCAGACCAACCTCGTTGAATTTTTTGACTGGGTGACTAGGAGGTGGATCAGGGAGGGTGGTGGACATGGCCTATCTGGACTTCAGCAAGGCCTTTGACACTGTGCCACATAGAAGACTATTACACAAACTGGGAATATGGGTGTGGGAAGGACAGTAGTGTGGTGGGTAGGTAACTGGCTGGGTGGCAGGACACAGAGGTGGTGGTAAATGGCTGTCACTCCACAGAGGGAAGAGTGACCAGTGGGGTACCACAGGGATCAGTGCTGGGACCGGTCCTATTCAACATCTTTATCAGTGACATTGCGCAGGACCTAGAAGGCAGAATTTCACTGTTCGCTGATGACACAAAGCTCTGTAACAGAGTAGACACACCAGAGGGTGTAGACAGAATGAGAAGCGACCTGCAGAAACTTGAAGAATGGTCAGGGGTTTGGCAGTTGAAATTCAATGCAAAGAAGTGCAAGATAATGTGTATGGGGCACAAAAACCCTGGCACAATATATCAGTTGGGGGGTGAGGATATAGCATGCACCAAGCAGGAAAGGGATCTTGGGGTTATCATCTCTGATGACCTCAAGGTAGGGAAACAGTGTGACAAGGCAGCAGGTAAAGCAAATAGGATGCTGGGATGTATAGGCAGGGCATCACCAGCAGGAAAGGGAGGTCATAATTCCGTTATACAAGACACTAGTGAGGCCCCACCTGAGCATACAGTGTACAGTTCTGGAGACCATACCTACGTAAGGACATAGACAGGGTAGAGAAGGTTCAGAAGAGGGCAACAAAGATGGTGCATGGATTGCATCACAAGTCCTATGAAGACAGGTTGAAGGAACTGAACATGTACTCCTGGAGGAGAGGAGGAGAGAGGGATATGATAGAGACATACAAGTATCTTACAGGGAGGAACAGGGTTCAGGAAAACACTATTTTTAAGCGAAAAAGATGTTCCAGGACTAGAGGGCATGGGATGAAGTTGGAGGGAGGACGATTCAGAGGAAACATGAGAAAGAATTTCTTCACAGAACGGGTGGTGGACAAGTGGAACATCCTGCCAGAGGAAGTGGTGGGGGCTGAAACAATCACGGGATTTAAGAATGCATGGGATAGGAGTCACGTGATGCGTCTGGAGGCATAGCAGCTGAATTTTGGGTCTCCCCTTCCCGCTACAAAATCCGCATTTTAAAATGAGAAATTTTCGATTTTATTCTGCTAGTTTCTTCTGCCTAAGCATTGAGACTGCGCTTGTTTGTTTTGCTTGCTCCCTGGTTAATAGACGAAGATGGAAAGCTCTGATCAAGAGCTGGAAGCTAAGCGACCGCATCGGAGTTCATCGCCGGCAGCTCTACAGGAGGAAATAACCCCAGCCAAAATTTACAGCGATCTCACAACTATAAAAGAGGCATTATTCAAGCTGATCGAGGAGGTAGCTGATTTTAAGCCGGCGTTAACTCAGCTAGCCCGTCGGGTGACGGACGCTGAAGCTAGGATCTCCTCGATCGAGAGAAACATGGATAAAAGTGGCCTAGCTGTTACGGAGGCAAAGAAGACGATAACCAAGCTGGAAGACCACTTAGACGACTTAGAAGGGAGAAGCAGATGCAACAACTTAGTCTTGTTGGGGCTCCCTGAGGGAGAAGAGGGCCCCAACACTATTTCTTTCCTTCAAAAGTTCCTAAAGTCGTCGATGGGGCCTTCGCCAAATGGGCCCGAATACATTATTGAGAGAGGTCATCGAGCCCTCAGGGCTAAGCCGCCCCCTTCGGAACCTCCGAGACCTGTGATTTTTAAGCTTCTGAATTTTCTCGATCGAGAATTCATTTTAAAAGAAGCTAGGAAAATATCTGCCATTTTATGGGAAGGGAGGAAGCTTCGTATTGTTCCTGATCTGACCCTGAAGTCGCGCCTGGCTCGAGCTAGCTTTCACCCTATAACATCTAAGTTTTGGGCGGCTGGTATTAAACATCGCATGTTATACCCAGCCAAGTTGGAGATCACCTTAAAGGATGGGATTAAGCGCTTCGACTCAGTAGAAGAGACTTTGAAAGCACTTAAGATTGCTTTGCCAGATTTATTTTCTAAAGGGTGACAGTTGCTGTTCATCGTTTGTTGAATACTTCTACAGTGTTGGTGGACAGACTTATGAAGCTCGGAGACGCTCAGGGTCCTAGTGTGGATCCTATTTTGGACTATTAAGGACATCATTTTTTCTTCTGAAGATTATTATGCTTATCCAGCTTAATTGTAGGTTTTTTTTTTTTTTTGGGGGGGCAATAAGAAGTTTTTCAAATTATGTGTTGCACTCTATGATGCCCCTATAGAAGTCCATTGGACCGAGTTGTACACTCAGTAGCCACTAGAGGGAGCTTTTGGATTAATTTTATTTATTGTGCCCTCTGGGTGTCAGTTCTGCTCTATTTGTTTAATGTTTATTTAGCGATATCCATTGATATATATATGGGAAGTAACCAGCTATATTCTGTTTTGGAATTTAAGATATCCTTTGTGTTATTCTCCTCACCGACTCACTAAGTCAAAGTTTTTTAGCAGTTTTATAGATCGAAGGGAGGGTGGGGATTCTATTTTCCTTTATACTTAGTTTCAAATTATTGCTTTAAGCCATTATCAGGGAGCTTTTGGTATTTGGTTATGGAAGAAGCTCCTTCTTATTGGTAATAATTTCATTTATGGAGCAGAGAAGGGGAAGATGTAGTGTAGATGGGATTATATAGACTAAGTTCCTACGATTTGGTCTCTTAGCTCCTGTTAAGAATTTCGTGTTATATTTCTGCGAGGCCATGCCTCATCATTGGGTTGGTTTTATATCTTAACTAAGTAAGTCGGAGTTAAAATTATTACAATAGGCTTATCATTAAGTGAAATTTATTCTAACTAATGTATATTTTTTGGGTTAGAGGGCTCCTCTTTAATAGGGGCCAAAAGATTTTGCAGGATAACAAGTTCAAGTTTATGTTACCTTGGTTGTGGGGGGGGGGCGCCCCACCTCTAGAGCTTACCATGGACCAGAATTTTTGGAGTTGGCTTTGGGCCAGTGGGGTCGTTTTTAGTTGGATGTTACTGGGATCTTTGTGGGGGACTGTTAGTTTGGGAGTTTGGGGAGTATTGGGGTGGGTCTAGGCAGCTTTCCAATCGGTTTTATATTCTTTTTTTTGAGTTTCTTATGGTTAGCAACCTGAACATTATTTCCTGGAATATAAAAGGGGGAAAAGATAATACGGAAAAATATGTTATTTTAAATCATTTGGCGCATTTTGATCCGTCAATAGTTTTTCTCCAAGAAACTCATATGCCTCCAGAACAGCTTCACCATTTAAAGAAAAAGTGGGTAGGTCAGGTTTTTGGGGCAGGGATTTCCCCAAGCAAAAGGGGGGTGTCCATCTTAGTAGCAAAAGGGATTCCCTTTTTTCCTTCAGATGTTTTTCTGACCCCAATGGGAGATATGTAATAGTTGCAGGGAAGCTGGGGGGAGTTAACTTAGTATTGGGATCCGTTTATGGCCCAAATCAAGAGTCACCTTCTTTTTTCACACAGTTAGCTGTGCTTATGGCCCCCCTAGCAGATAGACCAGTAATTTTAGGAGGAGATTGGAATCAGGTACAGTCCAACCGTCTTGACCGTTCATGGTCTAGAGCCGACCGTTTGTCTCCCTCTCAAAGGGCGTTAGTGGAGCTTACCTCTTCCTTGGGCCTTATTGACCCATGGAGGACGATAAACCCCACTACTAAAGAAGTTACTTTTTATTCCCCTGTTCATAAAAGCTATTCTCGAATTGATTTTTTCTGGTTAGCCACCAAGTTTTTTCCTTTATTTTTGAGGTTACTATCTCGAGTCGCGTAATTTCGGACCACTCTCCTATTGGCCTTCGTTGCCGCCCATTGTCAGCTCCACCTAGATCCTATTCATGGTCCTTGAATAATTGTTTGCTTAAGGACCCCAAATTGTTAGGTCACTTTCGATCCTTCATGTCTCAAGTAATTAAGTCTAATTGGGGTTCCATTAGTGCTGTGGACCGGGCTTGGTCGGCCTTGAAGGCCACATGGAGAGGTGAGCTGATCAGGCATGCATCAACTCGAAAAAAGAAAACAATGAGCCTTTTGTCTAATTGCTTGGAGAGGATTAAAGCTTTGGAGATTATGGGAGAAGATTCGAGATCCCAGGACCAAGACCAAGAATTAGCTACGCTTAGGGCTTGGTATGCGGGGACTTTAAGGGAAGGGGTCGAAAATCGGGCTTCTAGACTGAAGGCCTCATATATAGGACAGGGCAGCAAAGCCGGTAGAATCTTGGCGTGGCAGCTAAAGCAAAGAGCATCGGCTAAGAGTGTGGCTGGGCTGAGACATCCGAGGACCAATAATTTAGTTTCTGATCCAGAGGGCATACTAGCTATTTTCTTTGATTTTTATAAAAATTTATATTCCAGTGTGCTGCCTCCTTCTGAAGAGAGTGTTGGGATGAGGGAGTTTTTGGCAAACATTCCCTTCCCTGTACTTCCGGAGGAGAGCAGTCAGAAGCTAGAGGCTCCCTTTACTCAAAAGGAGATTATTGAAGCCATTGACGCTCTTAAGGTAGATAAGGCTCCGGGACCTGATGGGTTCACAGCCCTGTTTTTCGAGTTGTTTAAAGATCTTCTAGTACCGTTGTTGCAACAACTTTTTACCTTTTGGCATGACTATGGGATACAGGACCCATCTCTTTTTGAAGCAAGAATTATTCTTCTACCTAAAGCCGAGAAGCCACCAGATTTGGTTGGTAATTATAGGCCAATCTCATTACTGAATGTTGATATTAAAATCTATGCTAAGATTCTGGCCACCCGAATTAAAAACTTATGGCTAGACTTAGTGAGCCCGGACCAGGTTGGATTTGTAGCTGGTCGCTCGTCAGTTGATCATTTTAGGAAAATATTTTATTTAATCTCTGCGTCTACGTGTCCGGATATGGAAGCATCTCTGGTTTCTTTAGACGCAGAGAAAGCTTTTGATAGGGTGGAATGGAGCTTTATGTTTCAGGTTTTATCTAAATTTGGTTTCCCTTAAAAATTTCTGAATTATATTCAGGTTCTATACACTTGCCCTTCAGCGAGAATCCAATGCAACAATCTGATTTCAGCTGCTTTTCCCTTATGGCGAGGTACGCGCCAGGGATGCCCCCTTTCCCTGTATTTATTCAATTTATATTTAGAACCTCTAATTAGGGCTATTAATAATGACAAGCAAGTCCAAGGAATTTGTATAGGGAAGTCGGAGTATAAGCTATCAGCTTTTGAGGACGATCTATTATTGCATGTCCGCAACAGCCGAGAATCACTTCCCCGTTTATTCCAAATTATCTCTGATTTTAGTAAATTTTTGGGCTGTCATTTGAATAAGAGTAAAACAATGGTTCACCCGCTATCCCCGTATCTTCAACAAGGTTGGTGTATCTCCTTAGGCTTACAATGGCAGCCTAAATCCTTGCTTTATTTAGGTATTCAGATCTCAAAGGATTTGGCTGATTTGATAGACTTAAACTTCAAGCCACTAGTTAAATCTATTAAGGAAAGCCTGGAGAGGTGGACTAAGCTTCCGTTATCCCTTTGGGGAAGAACTAATACAATCAAAATGATGATTCTACCAAAAATTTTCTACTCCTTTTATAACCTTAATGTATACCTTCCCAGGTCCTTCTTTAATCCGATTTAAAAATATTGCACTGATTTTTTATGGAAGGGGAAACCCCCTCGTAGGGCCTATAGGAAGCTCACTTACTCAAGGAAGGCAGGAGGCCTACAGCTTCCGGATTTTTATATTTACTATTTGGCTAGCCATGCCGCCAGGGTGGCTCTATGGATGTCAGATTCGGAAGTGGTCTCGGTGGGACTTACGTTGGATCGGTCGTTGACTAATAGTGTTAATGTAGATTTAGAATCCTGCTTATATATTCCATGGTCAAAGGTTCCCGTTAAACTGAGGGATACCCCGATGGGGTGGGACATAAGGGCCCTTCACCAACTATATTTGCTTTTGAGAATTTCCTATGTAAAGGACATAATGCAGCCTCTTTTGAGGAATCCTAACCTTTTGGTTGGGAACCAGCTGATAAGGAGACATGTTGGTAATCTCCCTCCTAACCCTAGGATAGTTGATTTTGTTTTACAAGGCTCAGTTATTTCACCCTCTGTTTTGATGGAGAAATTTAAAGTTCAACCTAACGATCGGTTGTGGCTGTACCAGATCCAAAGATGCATTAGTTCCCTCCTTAGGGGTAGTAAAGGGGCGGATGAAGCTGGGGAGCTGCTGAGGAAGATGAGGGATTTGACAACATCTGGTAACTCAGTTTCTAAATTATATAAACTAATTTTGGCTAAGAGGGATTCTAGTACTTCTCCAATCCCTTTTTATTGGGAGGCTAACTTATCTCTGGGTTGGCCGGAAGAGATTTGGAGTAAGGTCTGGTCGGATTTATATATATACGTCAAGCAAGATAGATTAAGGGGTCTTCAGTTTAATCTTTTACATAATCTTTACCTCTCTCCGGCCAAACTTTCTCGGATATACAACTCCAGTTCTTCAGAGTGTAAAGCCTGTGGTTCCCCTGTTGCTACTACCTATCATAAATTATGGGAATGTCCTAAGGCAGTTAAACTTTGGGACTTGGTGAAACAGTGGTTAGAGCCCTACTCCAAGATTTCAGCATATTTCATCGCTGAAGTATGCATCTTTGGTATGTTTGCCCACATCTCTACGGTAGTCCATAAGCACCAAATGGCCCTGGTGGCTTTGGTGACGTAGTTACTCCTCCGTCGCTATTGGCATAGTGACAAATTTCCCTCCCATAAGGAATGGTGGGATGAGTTTCTAAATGCTCTAAACGTGGAGAGGTCTGTGGCAATTTTTTCTAATTCAACCAAGAAATTTAAAGATTATTGGGACAGTTTTCTACGGTGTTTGAAAGTCAAGTATGGCTATTAGAGGAGCTGGGAGTTTCTTTCATCCTCTTTTGGTTCATATTTTATTTCGGTACTTGGAAAGACTCTCATTCCCCTCTATGGCCATACGTGGCAGGAATATAGATAATCTAGCTTTCCTTCTTGTTCCCCCGTAGGAGGTAACCAAGTTGAATGATTTTTCTGGATAATATTAACTAGAATGGTCATAGTTGCCTACTGTCAGGTTGCTAATATACTTAGGCTTATATTACGATTTTTACTCCTTTATATGGGATTGCTGCGTAAGGTTTGGGGGGGTAAGGTTGGTGTTGGGGATGGGGGCTTTGGGGGGAGTACCCCTTTCTGATATGCGGTGATTACTATATCTCTCAGAAGGTATTTGTTAAGGGGTTATTGTTTTTTAGTTGTTTTGTGCATTGTAATGTTGTTTGTTATAAAATAAACTTATTTGCCAAAAAAAAAAAGAATGCATGGGATAGACATAAAGGAATTCTGGAGGTCAGGGGTAAGGGGCAACAGACTTCTAGGAAAACAAACTGAACTTACAAGCTCAAATGGGCAGACTGGGTGGGCCATAGGCCCTTATCTGCCGACACTGTCTATGTATCTATGTATCTATGTATCTATGATGCCAAGATATGCTAAAGAGTGGACACTCTGGAGGGGATGCAAGGCATAGAAAGAGACTTAACACAACTGAAGGAGTAGTGAAAAGTTTGGCAGCTAAGGTTTAATGCAAAAACTTGCAAAACAATGCACTTAGGTCCTAGAAACCTAGAGGTGTAGTACTAAATGTGGAGAGAGATACCTGTAGCAACATTGAAGCAGGAAAGAGGCCTGGGGATAATCATATTGGATGACCTGAAGGTGCACAGACATTGTGACAAAGTGATCAGGAGATCTAGTGGGATGCTGGGAGGTATAGGTAGGGGTTTTACTAGCAGGAAGAAGAAAGTGGTGTTGCCAATATATAGGTTATTAATAAGAATTTACCTGGAATATTGTGTCTAGTTTTGGAGGCTACATCTTATGAAGGAAATGGACATGATGGTTCAGGGTTTACATCAAATATGCTATGAGTAGAGATGCATGGGTGAATATGCTGTGAAGTTACAAATTTTGCTTCATACAGCACTTCACGTAACTATTGAAAATGATCCAAAATTCGACTTTCTAGACTTTGCATTGCTTTGGGGGGTTTCTGAGAGCAAATTGAACTTAAAAATCTCCAAAGCAAGTAGAGATTACAAATGGTGAATCCCCCCCTCCAATACCACCCCTAATCTTTCCCTGGTATCTAGTGGTCACCTGCTGATCACCAGCCTCAGTTTAAATAAAAATGTATATGTAATATACAAATAACAAAAATCTCTGGTGTCTAGTAGATCCCCCAACCCTATTGATCACCAGCCCCAATAATAAAAAATTCCCGATGTCTAGTGGAACTCCCCCCACTCTGCTGATCGCCAGTGCCACTACAGTCCCAATAATAACAATCCCTGGTGTCAAGTATAACCCCCCCAATCCCATCAGGTAGTTCCCCACCCAGCCACTACTCCGCTCCCTCCACCCCATCCCAGACCCTAAGCAGGCTATCGGTACAGCCCTCCACTCACCTCTGTGGCTGGTAGCATGACTGATGTGTTCTCTGATTCTGAATGAATCAGCACGTGTTTGTACAAGCTCTCACTCATTCATTCAGTCAGCTGGCCAGCTCCTCATTGTAGTAGACATTTTTCACGGTGCTAGAGAAGGGAAGGGGACTGTTCCGGGCTTCCGTGAGGTCCACAATGCCATTCCTACCATACTTCACCCCACCAATGCTTGGAGCAGCCCCACTCCCTTCTCGAGCACCTAGAAAAACATCCACTACGACAAGGAGCTGACTGACTGAATGATCATGTTCTTGTACAAGCACATGCTCTTTTATTCAGCATCAGAGAACACATCAGTCGGGCTACTGGCTGTGGAGGATAGTGGAGGGCTATGCCAGTTACTTTCTCAAGGTTGCAGATAGAATGAGAGTCAGGGGGCAGGAGACTGGTGGCTGGGGGGCACTACCTGATGGGGTGGGGGCTTCTATTAGACACCAGGGATTATTATTTTGGGTGGCTGGAGTGGCACTGATGATCCTGGGGTGGGGGGTTCCACATGACACCAAGGATTTTTTTATTACTGGGCTCAGAGATCAGCAGGGCAGGGGTCCACTAGACACCAGTGATTTTTTTTATGGGGGGAAGGGATCGGTGTAGTGGGGGGTGGAGTGATGGATTCCAATAGACACCAGAGATTTCCATAATTGTTTTTATATTGGGGTTGGTGGGCTGGGGTTGGGGCAAAGTGTCTAATTTTGCTTGCCAAATTCCACACTTTCACCTTTGATCAACGCTCTGCTAAATGGTGAGTTTCACAAATTGCGCTCTGCGAATCGAGGGCAATTAATTAAATATTCCACATAGGAAATTTTGCCAACTCTTCCCACCTCTACCTAGGAGGAGAATTTAAAGAAGTTAAACATTTATACCCTGAAGGAGAGGAGATATGATTGAGACCTTTAAATACCTCATGGGGGTGAATTAGGTACAAGTGGGAGGTATTTTTCAGAGGAAAGGGTGCTCCAGAAAAAAGGATAACAATATCTGGCTACAGGGGTATAGGTTTAGGAGATATGTGAGGAAACACTTTTCACAGAAAGGGTGGTGAATGCCTGGAAATGCCTTCCAGAGGAGGTTGTAAGGGTGAAAACAGTGGTGAAATTCAAAGAAGCCCAAGTAATGCAAAAGGTAGTCCTAAACAATGGGAAAGGGGCAACAGAGACAGTGCTGTAGACCTGAAGGGGTCTACAGTGTAAGCAATGCAACAAAAAGGGGCAGACTGGATGGGCCATGCGGCCCTTATCTGCTTTCAACGTCTATGTTTCTATGTTTATCCTGGTTTGAGAAGGTATTTGGTTTCTCCCGCATACTATAGTATCTTTTTGGCATTTTTTCTTCATTCTGATTTATACCCCTTCTGTCACTGGCACCTGGCCACCCCATTGCCACTTTCCTCAGTTCTTCCTGGCTGATGTGGTGCCATGGCTACCCCCCCCCCCAAGGCAGTGCAAAGGGTTGGTTCACCATTTGATAGGATCTCTGTGTTCTTGGCCCATTGCAGGACAGCTGAGTTGAGGGTGTGAGTACTATATATACTGGGGCTTACTAGTCCCAGTTCAAGAGAAAATGTTCTATTTTTCTTCCCTCTTTGTTCCAAGGCAGCATGTGGGTGATGTTATGCTTTGCACATTCTAAACATGTCAGCACATCAATGTCCCCCACCACCTCTTCCCAGTCTGTCCCTCCTGCTGCATTACCAGCTCTGGTCAGCCATGTGTCAGGGTTGCGGTGGAGGAGGCTACCCCCCCCCCCGGAGGTGGCGAATATCATCTGGGATGTTTGATCCTCCCCCCCAGTCAGTCCCTGATCCCAATGGCCCAAGATTGTTGCCAGTCCCAGCTCACCATTGTCACAAGCAGCAGTGCTATTGCTGCATTAAACAATCCACTTTCAGGGCATTGTTTGCATTCAGTGAGGTGATCCACACTGCTGATTTCCAGGTGTATGATCCATGTATTTATAGTACTGTGTTCTGGGCTGTCCAGATGGGGGGTTGAAAGCAAATGTAAGGACAGATATTGTGTCTTGTGTTGTTTCAGAGTATTATTTCCTCTGGTTTCTTATTATTGTTTTATTGGTGTTTGATTCATATCAGTACAGTATGTTGACTCCACTGGTGTTACATGTAGTGGAGTTATAAACATGACAGAATGCACTTGTGGTGCTTTTTATCTAGGGGAACAAAATGAATGTTAAATTCAGAGTTGGGGAACATTGTAGGGTTACTGATAAGAGTGACATAATATATTCAACTGCCAACATGTGGTACAGAGCCCTAACAAGACAGAACATGTTTTCTCATTCAGGGGGACTGAAAAAGTGTTCCAGAACTCAAGGGGTGGTGACTTTCAGAACTTTATTCTGGAAAGAGAAGGATACTGGATCTATACTCTGGGTGCCTATAAGAGACGAGGTTTAAATGATAGATTTAATGTTACCCCCTTTCTGAGAAAGAAACGATCATTTGGATTTATTTATCTATGTTATTTATTGTCCCATTCATTCATGTACTTTGCTTCCTGTATATAGATGTTTGTAATCTTTCTAGCTTTCATCACTGCACTCTATGATTGTTCACACTGGGTTGAGACACTTAGTGATGATGTCATCATGATGTCACATACATGTATGTATAAATTAGGTGCCCCTAACAATGTGAACAAAACCATTGAGAAAGGAATCAGGAGCATTCTGAAACATTTCTGGAACTTCTGCACATGAAAATAAAATGAAGCATGTTCTTATTTTGTGAGCAGTCTGCATTACTTTGTTGGGTGGTAAGTGCAAGATTTCTCTTTTGCTGTATTTCTATTTTTATCCTGGAACCCCGACCCAGTGCAACTTCTCCTGCTGCTTTTTTATCTTTTTGGTTATGCTTTTCTCTTTGTATTGAGGTAGGTATTGTTGTTATTTTTCTGCACATTCCACATGAATGTTATGGTCTTGATGGCATATTTCTCTTCGAACAACCTAATAATTGTAACCTAAGTTGATACAAAAAATTTTTTTTCAGAACTGTTCTCTAGGTTGACTGTACCCTGTAAAAATATGTGATTCTTATATTTTAAGTAGTCTTTTAGGGTCTTTAGTTGAATAGCAGGGTAAGAAAGCAGAGCACTATACTAAATGTGTGAAATCCAGTTCCTCCACCTTTGACTGTTGTTGTTATATAGATTTCCCCTGCTCCATGGTGTGATTACATGAGTGAAGCTCAATAATACAGTAGGTGTTTCTTGAACTGCTTTCTTGAACTACTTTATTTTGTGTAACTCACTGTTTACTACAAATTGTAACTGTTCTGTCTACTTGAAAGATGTACTCCTTGTCATACGAGCTTCCATATAATGTGTCATATTGTAATATGTCTGTGCTACTGTGTTTTTGCTTCATTTATGTTGAGTATGTTGAATAAGAGACATTCTTGCTAATGAGCTTGCTCAACGGATTTTCATCCCTTCACAATAAACTGACCTGATCTGAAATTCTGTTACAGCTGTAGAAACATTGACATTGGTATTCCAGTCTCTCTGCTCTTAACCAGTTACATCACTACAACTGCAATGTTTAAAATGTGTTTAAAAGTGATGAGATTAACATTCTTATCTGGAGATACTGACAGAGATTAACATCTCATGACATGGCACAACATATCACTGAGCATCACTGTAACTTTGTTAACTACAGTTACTGAAAGTTATTAATTGATACATTGTAACATGGCTCAGCCTATCACTAAACATCAATGTAACACTGTAACACTGTTAACTGGAGTTACCGACTAACATTGTGAAGTGGTGGAACCTGTAACTGATCACCACTGTACATTTATCTGCAGCTCCTCCATTATGTGAAGAATGTATTTTTTGAGGACAGTGCAGGTGAGAAGGTGTTTTTTGATGAGAATGGAGACCCTCCTGCAATGTACGATATCCTGAACTGGCAGGTGTCCCCTGATGGAAGTACCACCAAGTATGTGCATGTTGGACATTTTGACTCTCGTGCTCCTTCAGGACAGGATATCTTCATTAACGAGAGCCTGATTTTGTGGAATGGAGACAGCACACAGGTCAGAGTTCAATGGAACTTGTAAAAGGTGTAGAAAAAGATGTAACTTGAAACTATAAAAACATGTAATATGATCAATTTAATACTACCTGACAGTCATTTTACTGTCAGGAAGCTGGGACATTCTGCCCTGTGGCTTATTTTTGCCCCACGTTTCCTGATATAAAATATCCCCTTATTTACAGCTACCATGAATAATCTTCCACATTTATGTTTGTTGACATGTTATTTAGTATTAATAATTATTTTGCATTATTACCAAAAATTAAGGACTAATAACACAGTTAAAGTATTACAGTTTAATCATTTTTGATATAATCCTCTTGAATAATTGTAGTGATTTCATTTCCTTCATTTTTCTCCCTTCCTTTTTTGATCTTTTGTTAATTGTATCTTCACAGTAGACAACTGCCAATCATTCTACACATTTTACATCTCCATGGCTTTAACTTCTGTACTTTCACTTTTCATCCTTTGTCTTTACTGGCCTGCAAGGCCCATGGAGGTGTTGCTATCTTTGGTCCAACAACCTAGAACACAGTTGGCATTTTGGCTTGTGCAGTACACTCTGTTTATATCAGACACATTTAGCATACCCTTTATCTTCTGGTGTAAACAACATCAAGTGTATCTTTAGCTGCAGCCAAAAAAAAATGTTAAACGACTGAGACATCATTACAAACCAGACAAGCAAACATGGAACAGTAAACATGCATAATGATTTACAGCCCTTTTATGATGTTTGTTGTTTGATGATTAATAAGTATTCTGTCATTATGTGCAGAAAAACTTCCATAGAAACATAGACTTGAATGGCAGATAAGAACTGCTTGGCCCACCCAGTCTGCCTATTTCCCTCCCTTTTTGATGATTTGCAGATCCTAGTTAACTAAAAGCCACTTCTTCCCACCCCCCACCAGAATAGCCTTATGTCTGTCACATGCATTCTTGTATTCCCCCACTGTTTTTAACCCCACAACCTCCTCAGGAATGCCATTCCATGCATTCACCACCCTCTCCTGAAAAAACAATTCCTCATGTTGCCCCTGAGCCATTCCACCTCTGTCTTCATATTTGCCCCCTTGTTCTTGCATATCCCTTTTTCTGAAAGATGCTACCCTCTTGGCCTTTGCTGATTCCCTTGAGGTACAGTACTTGAAAGTTTCTATCATGTCCCCCTCTCCCTAATTTCCTCAAGGGTATACATGCAGTGTTAAGCTCCTTTAGTCTCTCTTTATATGGCTTCTAGTGCAAACTCTGCAGCATTTTAGTTGCCCTCCTCTGGACTCCCCCCATCCTGTCTATGTCCATACAGAGATGGAGTCTCCAGAACTGCACACAGTACTTCAGATGGGGTCTCACCAACTCTCTGTAAAGAGGGATAACAATTTCCTGTTTGCTACTGGTGATGCTTCTCCCAATGCATTCCAGCATGCCCCCAGCCCTCCTTACTGCTTTCTCACATTGCTTGCCTACCTTTATGTCATCTGATATGACTTGAGAAAAAAAAATTAAAATGGCACAATACTTTACTGTATTTACTGAAACTAGCTTGCAGTGAAGAATGGTGTAATATCATCTGCCATCTTTGCACAAATGTGTATTTCTTCCAAGCAGCTTCAGTTTGTTTCAAAAGCCTCCAGTTGGGTGTGATATCCTCACTGTACTACCCGATGTAGAGTTAATAAGGCCCTCCTAACTTCAGGGTGTGTATCATGAAGTTTTTCCAGATTCTCAGCATCTGCGACTTTACCCTCTTTCTCCTCCACATTACCAGGATCTGCATCCATGGCTTTGGTTGCTATAGCCTCCTCAGTGTCATTGACTTCAGTGGGATGGACTTTATTGCTCTCTAGTTTGCACAATTCATGGAGCTGCTCACAAGGAAGTCTAGTGTCTGTGTGATCTGCTGTGTCCTCCTTCTCATGCTACTCCTCCTATTCTCCTAGATCAGCAAGTATATTCTCCTCGGCTTCTTGTAAACACAGTCCACCTTTTTGAGGACACAAAGGATCATGCTTTGGGAGACACAGTCCCAGGCTTGCTGCATGACATGAGTCTGACAGCATCCAGTACACTAATTTTGTGAACACATGCAGCTGCTTTCAGATCCTCAGTGAACTCTAATATTTTCAGCAGTCTGTTTCTCATTAGCTTTGCATAATGTGTTTTAAAACTATAAATAATGCCTGGGTCGAAGGGCTGCACAATGCTGGGTAGTGATGGGAGGTGGGAATAAATGTTGAATGTTTCAGAGCCCAGGCACTGGAGGGTGAGGACTAAAATATCAAGAATCAGAGTGATTTTATGAGTCTGTAGTCTCTTGTTCTTCTCATGCAGCCATGCTGTGAAAATCACTGTCATCCATGCTGTTGTGTTGTTTATATGTAGCACAAGCAGATTGTTTACACCTCTGAAACAGAATGGCTGCCCCGACTTGCCAATGACAAGAAGATTTCATTATTGGTGCCTGCTATGCTACACGTTAGGAGCACAGAAACTCTCTCCTTTGCCTTTTTGAGGTTCATTGGGTCTCAGTTTTTAAAAAAAGTGTTGTACCGATGTGCTTATAAAATAGTCCCGTTTAATCTGTATTTGTGATATTTCCCGGGCTATAGTCACTCAGGAGATCTGGCAGAACATTACGTAACAATGAATCAGCCCCCTCACTATCAGCATTAAGCATCTTGCCGTGGATTTTTTTAAAACCATCATGGTGATGTTTCCACATGGTAAGCCACCCATTGATAGGTCTGATGTCATCTTTACCTAATGCCATGGCAAGTTGCTGTCATTTCTGTAAGAGCAGAGGGCCACAAATCAATACCTCCCTACCGTGAGCATTAGTGAATCATCTAACCAGGGCTTCTTCCACATCCACATCTATCTCCTTCCTTTTCCTATTAGGGTTTTGGTAAGATTGCCCACTGGATACCAAGCAATAACATTTTTTTTCTGCAAATCACTGAGCATAGACTTGGGAATTGCAAACTGTGCTGAAAGATCACATAAACTGAGCTCAGGAAGGTGGTCAATCTAATTCATGATTTTGTTCTTCCTTGCCAAAGAAAGCCCACTCTGTTAGCCAGACATGATACCAGACAACATGTTTAGGTAGTGTAATTAGCTCAGCAGGAGACAGCAACCTGAATACAACCTTCAGTTTAAAAGTGATCCCAATTTGCTCCATGAAGTGAATTGAGAAGCTAGAGCAGATTAGTGGAGTGCCCTGCAATGCAAAGTGGAGTACTTTGCGTTATAATGGGTATAGCAAAGTCCATTGAAAACAATGACTTCACATTACTCCGCCTTCCCAAACCACTAATCCACCAAATCTTAAATTGAAGTACTTTGAAAACAATGGACTTTGCCTCACTTCATCTTGTTTTTAAGCTCTGAAGGCTAATTTTGCAGTGATTCATGGGATTTCAGGTCAGATGGGCTCTGTATTGTTCTGCACAACCTCAGTTCGAGGTCGTGTGTGTAGGAAGCTGTAGGAGACAGTCTGCTCTGAGAGATCTCTGTGATTCAAACTTTCTAAAAGCTGTTCAAAAAGCCTCTTTGAGTATTTTTTTTTTTGCTCAAACTCAGTTCATCGATTGTAGGAAACCCTCCTGTGCTCATATCATTGAGTGTTTATTGTTTCTGTGTGGATTTTGAATGTTAATGTACAACACTGGGTCTGTGTAGTAAGAGACAGTGAAAGTGTGCTTTGGGGGAGATGTGTATCTGTGGTGCAAGTAGATTAACTTGGCAAAAAAGACAGTTCTTTCTGTTTTGGTGATATTTTTCTTGTATAATAACTGTGTTAATGTACACACAGTAATATTTTCAATAATTCTTGCCATTTTTTTTGCTGATTGTTGTGGAGCAGCAGTGCATAATTTTAGTTTGTTTAAAATACGTGGTTATATTACTGAGGTTTTCAATTTGCTACGCATTACTTAGTGTGTGTGTGTGAGTATGAGTGTGATGCATGTCATTAAATCAGATACCTTTTATTGTGCCACATAGTAATTTCAGCAATGTGTTGTGAACCTGCTATCCACTGCAGCTGTGTGTTTTTTGTACAGTTAAAGCCACTTAGTGCGGATGTATTCATCAGGTTCCGATCTGTCCACAATACAGATTGAACAGGATAACCAAATTTTGTGATAGAATGTTATTGTGATGCAAAACACTTCATTTCAACAAAACGTTTAAGTGAGTTAAACAAAAACAGCTTTAAGGACTGTAAGTACTGTAATGTAATACTACTGAAATGCTACTTTTAAAAGCAAATAATCCCATATTGGAAAAACATATGAAATAAAGTCACAACACATTTATTTCTGTACTGTTTCCTACTGTGATACAGCTCTTTTGGTGAAGAATTCTTGGTTCTCTTTTTGCACCCCATTGGCTTCACAGCTTCACTGTTGTGGATACATTATCCCAGTTTGGCTCAACACTTGTATTTTGCTCCATAGCTCTCCTCAAAGTGAGCAGTGCAGCACTGACATCAGAGTGGGTAACTAGTTTTCTCCATGTCTCCCTCATCCTCTGGTTTCCCTTTTGTGCTAGTAGAGATGCTGCAAGCAATTAGTGCCAATTAGAAGTGAAGTAGAGATAACCTGTCTGCTATTAAACATCTGTGGGTCGATAACGAGCTGCTAAATATTAGTGTCAATTAGAGGTGAGGTAGAGATAACCTGTCAGCTATTAAACATCTGTGGGTCATAATGAGTTGCTAAATATATACATGTTGCAGGCCTAGACAAAAAATGGATGAACTACAAGGCGGCCAACATTCGTTATAACATAAGCTTATATTACAGGTGTCAATGGGAATGGTAAATAGATTTAGAAAATTGCCTTCTAAAACCGACTGTCCACTTTAACCATGGGTGAAATAAGTGGTGTTAACTGTACTTCTTTGTGGTATCTTTACTGGTACTAATACTAGTACTAGTGACTGTTGCTGCAGCAGTGCAGTACACTGCCCCCCCCCATGGCTCACCCCAACCAGCAAAGGTATTCTTTTCCAGATCTGAATTTCTGATGGTGAGCACTGGTTAGGTTTTGTGCCTTTGCGTCTGCATCTCTTCAGTGCACAGCACAATCTTAATCTGTCTGTGCATTTGCATCTCTTTAAGGCCCAATCTCCATCTGAAACTTAAGTCACAGTTGTTTCTTTGGCTTCCCTTCAGAGTACTGGACTGGTGTGGTGCATAATTTTGCATGAACATTGTACTCATTAATATGTGTTTTTAAGTCAGGACCATCACTATGTTCACAAGTCATTCATGATACAAATCACGTTCTTCATCATCATGGTCACAAATGCAGTCACAAATCACGATTCATGTTCACTTCACTCACGATTCACAATATTCATTTTTTTTTTACTAGTTACTTGGATGTATCGTAAGCCTGTTTTGTAGCATCTCTCCATGCTTCACCATCCCACCATTGTGCTCATTAATGAGTGTTTTTAAGTCGGGGAGTTTTGTGCCACACCTCATCGAGGCCCGGGGAAGTATAGCCATAGGCATTCGTGTTTCTTCATCATCACAGTCACAAATGCAGTCACAAATCACGATTTATGATCACGTCATGAATCACAACATTAATTTTTTTACTAGTTACTTGGATGTATTGTAAGCCTATTTTGTAGTATCTCTCTAGGCTTCACTATCCCACCATTGTACTCATTAATAAGTGTTTTTAAGTCAGGGATTTGGACAGTGTCTGCAGTACATACACAGCCTGGAAAGAAGACTGACTGCACACATGCAGTTTAGCACAGTATACTTGCACTACTCTGAATACAAAGTGTCATGCATACGGAAGACAACAAAAAAGGTCATACTTACATACAAGGGTCAGGGATGGTGGAGGAATACATTTTATAACACAGTAAGGAAGGTGTGGAGGGGCACATGGTGTGAGGAAAAAAAACTAATGTGGGATCCTATGGTGATCCAGCAGCAGCTACAGCATAGACATACTTTGCAACTGATGTCCCTCTGTGTCATCCAGCCTCTGCTCCATAGCACTCACTCTCTCGTTGTTCTCCTTGACAGCACTCCAGAGAACTGCCAAGTCAGCCTGCATTACACAACATTTTCTGGGGTCCACACTTTCTACAGCCGGACTTGCTGGTGGTAGTGGTTTGGGTGCTGGTGGAGCAGCAGGTGCTGCTCTTGCCCTCCTCTTCTTAGGGCTGCCACCATGCACAGCTGCACCATCTGCCACAGAAGGGCCAGCAGATGCAGGCATGGCCCATTCTGTGGCAGTCTGCCACTCCAACTGGTGGTGATTGAGCATATGGGTGCACTGCCCCCCAGCCTCCAGGTGAGTCCCCCAGGGGCCACGGTGCACCTCCACCTCACATGCTGTTGTCCCCCCGACACAGTCAAAAAACTGCCAAACAATGGAGGAGGGGGGAGGACCAGGCACAGGCAGGGGAGGGCCAGATGAACTGGCAGCTGGCTGGTCATGGTGCTCAGCAGGGTTGGGATCCATACCTGGGCAGGGGCACGTAGACATCCTGCTCCAGAGGACCCGGTGCTGGAGCTGATACTGGACCTGGTAGTGGTGGTTCAACTGCCTCAGAGTCAGGAGGCAGTGCTGGTCCTGCTTCCCCAGGTGTGGGGGAAGAACTCAGAATTTTCAATCGGTCCAACAGGAACTAGTGGCCATATTCACCATGCATGCACATGGTATGATGGCTACAAGTACCATGCTCTCCCACAGCTGCCCCCACCCCAGACATTCCCTCAGACCCTCACCCTGGTCCATCTTTCCTACTGCGATCCCTCAGTCTGAGCAATGACTACTCACACTGTCACACAACACACACGCAGTCACATAGACACAGACAAACAACTAACTACTTATAAAGGTAAGGAAAATAAATTTACAGAAAGAACACATTAAGTATAAAAGAGTACTGAAAAGACAAGACAATGTAGCTTATAAAAAAGCTGTTGGGTCCAAATCAATGTTTAAATCTCCTCCTCACTCAGATCTCCAAGTCTCAGCAGTGACAAAACAACACAGTCCCCTCTCTCTGCCTCCGCCTGCATAGGAGAATGTGAAAGTGTTTGCTTGTATGACTCTCTTCCTTCCTTTTCCTGCCTGGCTATGGCAAAAGAGCATGATGAAGTCCATTAAAATTTGGAAACAACAACTTTGCCTCACTTCGCATTGTCATTCCGCCTTATCTGGAAGTGGTAATGGCAAGGCGGAGTGAGCAAATCTGGACTGTCATGTACGGTATGGGCTGCACGCCCATTGGCTGTAGCTCTGCACCAATGGGGTGCAGCCCCTACGGACAGTCAGTGGGCCCAGGCGGCAAGGCGGCAGGCAGGTGGGATGCTGCCGCCCGCCCGGGCCGCCGGGGAGCGGGGTGGAGGGGCTTCGTGGTATGGGGGGGGACACTAGACACCAGGGAGATGTTTGGGGGGTTGTAACTTGACATTCTGCCCGCGATCGGGCATTACGGTCCACTGGACCACCAGGGAGATAGTCGGGTTGGGGGGCTTTTTACATTCTGCCGCGATCGGGCACTGGGGGTTTGTTTCATGTCTGCCCATGATCGGGCATCGGGAGCTGTGTGGGGGATGTTCAGACATACTGCCCGCGATCGGGCTTCGGGAGCTGTGTGGGGGAAATGTATTCAGACATACTGCCCACGATCAGGCTTCGGGAGATGTGTGGGGGAATGTATTCAGACATACTGCCGCGATCGGACTTCGGGAGATGTTGGGGGGGGAGTGTATACACACATACTGCCCGCGATCAGGCTGCAGGGTGCGTCGGTCCCCGACGGCTGCTGCCTGGCAGGGTGGCCAGGCGCAAGTCCTCGGGGATCGGCGCACCTACATGCTAATGGCATGCAAATGGGGCCATAAATAGATGCAAATGGCCCCTGTGCTCAGATGAATTATGGCACCATTTGCATGTCACCTTTTGAATATCGAGAATTTGCGAGATGGCCAATGGTACTTAGCACACCAGGTTTAATGCTCAACTCTGACAACTTGCAGTGGTAGCCAGTTCCACTCGCCATGCACGAGTGGCTGTGGCTGGGGGTGATATTCAAAAGGAGCTACCAATAGCGCAACCCTGGAATATCGCCTCGGCCACACCCCTGCGTAACTATTTTGAGCAGCGCAGGGGCTTGCGCCTCAGAATGGCGCAGTTTGAATATCTGGGCCAAAATGTCCAGTTATTTAAATCGGTAGTCAGCTAATCAATACTTAACATTGAGTAAGCCCATAACATTAGGAGTTACCAATAAGAAGAATAATGATTTCAAGCACTATACTTGAGACTTGTGGTCAGAACTCTCTGACCCTTCTAATTCAAACAGGTAATTAAAGCAGCAGTGCGATGGAAAATGTTTTGCCCCAGTTATAGTTAGGGTTGAGAAGGATGTGCAATGTAAAACCCCTAACTTTGCACCTTAATAGCCTTGGCAGCATTTGAGGACATTAGTTAAAATTTTACATTTGTTGTTTGACTGGCATGGTCTAGATCTGTGGAAAGTTTTGTGATGGCAGCTTGTGTGGTTTCTGAGATCTGCATATGTCAATTTCCTGAAGCAATTTTTTTTCCTCTACTTAGCATCTGGATTTTTTTTTTTTTGCTCTCACCTACGGCCTGCACGGAATGGATTTTTTTCCCCACAACTTTCAGGTTAGAAGCATGCTGTGGCAAGTTAGTGCATTTGGAATTTTTTTTTTTTTAAATATTAAACAGTTCCAGAGTTGTTATGATTTATGTTTTGTGTTGTTCTGTTCTGCACATGCGCAATATGATTTTTGGATACGATTCTAACATGACAACACACATTTGGTGTTGGAGGGCCATTTTTGATTATGTGAGATGTTATCCAGTTTTGTTTTTGTTTTGTGGCAGCTGCCATCTTATTTCTTATCTCAGTAACAAACTATTAATTCAAACTTTTACTACAGTAGCCAAAATAAAACAAACACACACACACACACACACACACACACACACACACCCCTACCTCATTAGAACTTCCCGGTTCAGATTCTGAGGTTTATTTGTCAGTCATGATTATAAATATCTTTCATGCATTTCTTCTGGTTGTATGAATGACTTTTACATTTTTTTAATTGTGACTCTCTTTTTTGTGTCTCATCTTTATGGTCGTGTGATTCTCAAACCAGTTTTTTTAATTGTGATTCAAAGAAAGTCTGTTGGAAACAAACTTTTATAGCCCAATATAGGTTTCAGTTTCACAACAGAACATTGATTTCTCAACAGGAAATTTGACTGTGCACCATAATTTTTGTTTCACAGCAGAAAACTGGTTTCTCAGTATGAAATTTGATTTTGAACCATGTTTTTTATTTCACACCAGAAAATTGGTTTCTCAGCATGAAATCTGATTGCACATCACAATTTTTTGTTTCACAGCAGAACATTTGTTTCTCAGAGTGAAATATAACATAACATGATTTTCATTTCCTAGCAGAAAATTGGTTTCTCAGCATGAAATTTTGTTGCACACCATAATGTTTTGTTTTGCAGCAGAAAACTGGTTTTGCAGCATGAAATTTGATTTACACCATGATTTCTCATTTCACAGCAGACCTTTAGCTTTGAGAAAAGGACTCTGCATTCCTCACATTGTTTCTGAATGAACAACATGATGGAGTCACACAATGGTGGCCTTTGCCTAGAACACTTCACTCGCACTGCAGTATTTTTTACTTCAGAAAAAACATTGGGGGCATCCTGACCATGACACTGGAGGATTGGGCACCCCCGTGTCACTCTTGTATTTTGTGTGGGGGGGTGGGGTGGTGGGGGTGGAGAGGGATGGTCAGGTGGGGGGAATGATCCTAATTTAAAAGAAAAAAAGAAACAGCAGTCATGGCACATTTCTCTTGTGCAAGATGCCCACTGCACTCTACTGTGAAAGTGCTGTAGTTGCACCTGTGCAATAAAGTTTTGCTGCCATCTTGTACACAGAGAATTGTGCAGTTACTGCCATTTCTTTTTTCTTTGAAATAAGAGTTATTTCCCCCACCTTATCCTCCCTTTCAGCAACTACCACCCCACCCACCCCAAAATCACAAAAGTGACCCTGGTGATGCCCAGTCCCCCAGTGTCATGAATAGGACACCCCTGATGTTTTGGTGACCCCCCCCACTACACTGCATGTGTGGTTCTGTCTTCTGTTGTTTTTTAATATACCAGTAAATATTGATATCCCCACCACCCAACCCTTCCTTTTAGCACCCACCACCCCACACCTCCCCAGAACCATAAGAGTGACACTATGGCTGCCCAGGCCCCTAACACCACAATGAGGACTCCTTCATAGAAACACAGAAACATAGAATTTGATGGCAGATTAGGACCTCTTGGCCCTCCTAGTCTGCCCATTTCCCTACCTAATGCATAGGCTTCAGATCCTAGTTAACCAACAGCTTTCTTCCTCCTACCACCCACTAGAATTGCCTTATGTCTGTCCCATGAATTCTTGAATTCCTCCACTGTTTTTGAGTCCACTATCTCTTCAAGAAGGCTGTTCCATGTATCCACCCACATACATGTTGTGTTCTTATGTTTTTACAACCCTGCAAAAAGAAATCCATTCATTAATGTAGTTTGTGGCCATAACTACACCCCATTCAACCCTTCCACTTAGCACTCACCACCCCACACCTCTCCCCAAGACGTTACTTACCCATCGTGGGTCCAGCACCATAACCCTCCCTGGACCATAGACACGTCTTCACTCTTCAAAGCCAGACCACAAACTGAAGAAACAGGTATGTGCTTTAATGTATTTCAAAGGTGTTTTGAACTTAGTGGCATAATGTGGCAATTTTTGCATATTTGTAGGCACTTCACCTATTGCTACTCATGAACAATTGCAATATCATTGGGTAGATGTATCCTAAAATATGATTTTGTGGTCCCTGCATGAAATCACCTTTTGGCCAGGAGTTGAAAATGTTCTCTGTTCTTGCTCATTAGGAGGGGTCATAAGAAGGCTATATTGAACATTTGGTGTAAAAATATTAAATAATAGTAATAACTGACATCCATTCTTTTCCATAGAAGAAGCAGGTTGTAATTTGCTGTTATAACCCATGGGTTATGACAGTGAGCATGCACCACTTGCTCATTCTGTTGCCTTGTGCTGCACCTCATTAAATCCCCTCAGCAACTTCTGTGGCAAGAGTCTGAGTAGTGGCAGTAAACCAGTTGTCATTAACCTAGCAGCAGTCCAGACAAAAGTTTTATTTTTTTTAAACAAATGAAGCCTACCTTGCTCTACAAAATCCACTTAGCCTTAACTCTGTCCCTAACACAATTTCTCTCTCTCTCTCTCTCTCCCCCCCCATCTCCATAGAAACCACATGATAGAGCATGTCAGCTACCTAATTAACATATCACTGAGCCAACCCAAAGGAAAAAAATACTCAAACAAACCCTTTAAAAAGTTTACAAAACATACTATATAAGGGACAGTTTCAAGACAGAAGTACAACTTTCTCTGAAAGGTACTTTAAATTTTAAAATTGTTTTTAAGAAAGAACTTCAGAACTTGAACTACATTGCCATTTACCATTGTTTTGTTTTCTTTCCATGAGGCAAAAAAATGGAAGCCAGCAATTACATCCAACAATGTATGGGGGTGAGTGCATAACTGAGAAATTAATGCCCACCCTTGGTGTGGGATGCTTTTATAAACCCTCTGACTTTGTCCTTGGGTTTATGTAGCATCCCACTCCTCGGGTGGGCATTAATTTCTTGTTATGCACTCATCCCCATACAGTACATTATTGTACATATAATGTTATGAGCCTACACTGAATTTTGCAAATGCAGGCTTCTAACTTTGATAATTTCTGATATTTTTACCCCCAAATTTGCAATACAGCCATATCTTTCCAGCATTTCATGTATTTGGTAGCTGTCATTTTTCAAATTCTGCCCTGAGTTTTCTTTTATATCCTGAAAGATGATTTTGCAGTCCCTGCACAAAATCGCCTCTTGGACAGGAGTTAAAATTTTCTCTGACCTTTTTCATGAGGCAGGATCATAAGAAGGCTATGTTTTCAATTTGGTGTCAAAATATTTAAAAACAAAATTATGAGGCTATGTTGAATTTTGCAAACGGGGGCTCAAAACTTTGGCAATATTGAAAATTGTTACTACAACTTTTTAATATAGCCATTACTTTACAGCACCTCATGAATGTGACAGCTGTCATTTTTCAACTCCTGCCCAAATTGTGCTTCTATGTCCTGAAAGCTGATTTTGCAGTCCCTGCATAAAATCACCTTTAGCCCAGGAGTTGCATAGTTTCTCTGCCCTTCTTCATAAGGTGGGGTTATATTAAGTTTATGTTTAACATCTGGTGTAAAAATATTAAAAAGCAAATTTTCTATATTTTTTACCCCAAATTCCCCAGCTGCAGCCCTATTGGCTCTGGCCAGAGTTAGTTTATTTTTCAGCAGAAAATTGATTTCTCAGCATGAAATTTGATTGCATACCATGATATTTTGTTTCACAGCAGAAAATTGGTTTCTCACCCTTGAAATCTGATTCCATGTCACAATTTTTCATTTTGCTGTAGAAATGGTTTATTGGCAAGAAATTTGCTTAACTTGAAATTTGATTGTGCATCATAATTTTTTGTTTTGTGACTTAAATTGGTTTCTCACCATGACATTTGATTCCACATATAGCGAAAACCACTCTTCTCTTAGTATAGGGCTCTGCATGTCTGACTCTGTAGTATCCAAGGGCCCTTTGCATTGTGTGACAGATGGAATCTTTCCATTAGGCATCTGTATCTGAGCTACAAGGAAGTGCAGAGAATATACAGCACTGTACTTTTGCAGACAAGCTGAATTTTTGATATCCATTGCTGCATAGAACTGTTGAGCACGCAATGACCCTGCACTTCCATAGGTGAATGGAGTCTTCTCCTTTCTTCCCTTGTTCCTTCCACATCTACATGTCTTCATTCAGGTCCCAAAAGGACCTGTGTGAATGAGGATACGATTCCTTTATGTCAAAAAGAAAGGAAATTGTTTGCAAAAAACTTTGTTACTGCACCATTTAGGGTTCATGGTAATGCAACAAAAGTAGGGAAATGTGGCATAAGAGTTGTTTCCAACTCTAACCCCTCCTCCTCACCCCCAAGCAAGAAAAGAAAAAAAATGGTGGTTTTGGTCTCTGGAGTCTTGGCAAAGCAGTGGTGGGGACTTTCTTGGGGTTGGCAACCCTAATGCTCACCTTGTTTTCTGAGCAAACAAGGACACATGTGAAGAAAGCTACAACACACTGTATTAGCAACATATGGCAAGACATACTGTATAGCAGGTTATATTAGTGCCTGATATGTTTAGTGGTAGCAGCCCTGGCACACATATTGGCACCTGATATATTTAGCGCTCGGTGTACCAGTAGTTACAGCTCAAGAATCCTAATCAGCCAGTATTAGTGTATGCTGTAGGTCTTGTTCAGACACTCACAGCTGATTGCAGTGGTAAAAGCTATACTCTCACTTAAACGCCAGTGCTTCCCCCTGCCCTGAAGCTGCTGACTTTCCCTGTTGTTTGGTGCAGTACTTACAGGAGCTGTGTGTCTCTGCCGAAGTGGATTCAATCATCCCAGTCCCAAGTCAAATGTAAATACCCTATGGAGGCTGGTGCTGTTTCTGGGCAGGATCTCGAGTGTTTAGGTGTGGATCCAAAGATTACAGCCTCTGTTGCTCACAAGTGTGCACTCATTCTGCTTCCTTCTATATTTAGATACCAGTAATGCAATTTGAAAGAAGCAGAAGCAGAACAGCAGAAGCACAGTGCGTACAAATTTGACTACTACTGGGGGGGGGGGGTCGCCAGCAACAGTAAGAGTGAGCGCGTATTCAATGATTGCACCTGAAGGGCTTTTTTCGTGATTCTAGGGATATTTTTTACTTATATTAATTTAATTACTTTGTGTGCACAACTAAATTAGCAGTGCATTGTTTAGGCTGTCTGTCAAGTCTCCACAACGCAGCATTGCTAAGCACTTTCTGCATATAATTTGGGAAAATATTAGTGCTCAGATAATATTAGCGCATACTGGTTTCTCAGCTAATACCGCTAATATTGTTGGAGCACTAATATAACCTACTATTCAGTACTTCTCTACCTTTCAAGAGTGTACCTGTATGAGGCACTGGCTTGGAGCTGTACCTTTCTGTTTGGACAGGAGGCTATGTGCTGGAACTAGGGGTGAACATTAGGGTTGACAACCCCAAGGAAGGGGGAAGGGTTTCTGGTCTCTGGGTACTAGAGGGAAACAGTCAGTGGTGTTGCCTGCTGGTAAATGGGGGCATCAGCAACTGATGAGGCATTGGGCCACTGTGTTGTAAAAGAATGGCCTTAGGAGTCGCGCCCCAGCCCCTGGTTGTCTGGGGCAAATGTTTGCCTCTTCCCTGCAGCTGGGGTACTGCCTGGTGTGTAGACTGCCCCAGAAGAGCGTTGATACTGTGGTTATATCTTGGACTGGTGAGCTAAAATTGACTGGAGTGTCCCATAGGACTTGACTGGTGGCTGCTGTGGGGAATGAGTGACCTCTGGGAAGGGGTCCAGAGGTCTTTGGCCAGAGTGGGAGTAGGTCTCTTAGTTTCCCCTGGCAATTTGGAGTGGGGGCTGGAGAGTCCCTGCTGATGAGCCCCTGTATCCCATGAGGTTGTCTATCCTGTATGGTAATTATCAGTGGGGGGGGGGTTCTTTGAGCAAGCTGAAGACTGAGTGGAGGTTATATCTGTGTACTGGGTGATTTATTAAAATGAACTGCTCCTTTGTCTTGATTTAGTGCTGGAAATCTGCTGCCTTATAACTTGGATTAGAGGGGGTGAGAGGCCCTCCAAAAACTTTTTATGTGTTTTACATATGTAATTGGACTGCTGAAGTGAGCCTTCTGCAGCTGAGAATCAAAAATGTTATTTGTTGGAGTGGTAGTCCAGCTTGTGGATTATAAAAACATGTTTGGTTAGGGGTGTGAGCCTCAGCTATGCACTTGCATACAGTATATTTTTTCAGTTGCAGACTTAAAAACTGAATTGTTGGATCGAGGGTTCAGTATGTGGACTATAAAAACTGGTTTGGTTAGGGGTCAGAGCCTCAGCTAAGTGCCAGCATATATTGTTTTAACTGCTTTCATTCTCACATCTCCACCCGGAATCACTTTATTATATATGGGTTAATAATAATAATAATATCTTTATTTATTATGCGCCTTTCAATTATTAAAGTGCATTACAAAACTTAAAACAACAAATAAAAACAGCAATATATAAATAAACAATAAAATCCAAGAATTAATCTTACTAATTACAATATACCCTGCTCCATAAATAGGTCTTCAGTGCCTGTTTAAACCCCTCCATGGTTGCGCACTACTGAAGCCAACGGGGTAGAGAATCCCAAAGGGCTGGGGCCATGTACATAAATGCACGGGCCCCTGAGGATTTTAAAACTACCCTTGGAATCTCTAGCAACCCCTCAATGGCCGAGCAGAGCAATAGCTTGGGACAGTTAGGAGACAGGAGCTCTTTCAGGTAGTCCAGGCCAAGTCCATGTATGGCTTTATAAGTCAGTAATCCAACTTTGAAGGTGATACACCACTGAATTGGCAGCCATTCCAGTTCTCGCAGCACTGGTGTGATATGGGAAGTCCGAGGAGTCCCTGTCAGCAACTGGGCCGCAGCATTCTGCACCAGCTGCAGGCAGCAGATATCAACCTCGGGAGCCCAAAGTACAGGGAGCTGCAATAATCGAGGAGCGAGGTCACAAAGATGTGGATCAATATGGGAAGATCACCAGATGGAACAAGGTGCTTGATCCTAGTAATGTTCCTTAGATGGTAAAAGGATGACTTAATGACAGCCGACACCTGAGATTGCAGCGTCAGCCTATCGTCAAGTATCAACCCTTAGGTTCCGCACCAGTTCAGATACTAGGAGCTGGGGGCCCCGCAGAAAATGCCACATGGGCTGACCAGCCCCTGACCCCCTCCCCCATCCAGCAACCTGGATCCAGAACTATCACCTCAATCTTCCCCGAGTTCAACTTCGGCCAGCTGGAATTCATCCAATCCTGGATTTCAGCGAGGCAGTTATTGAATACTGAGAGTGCTCCATCCAGGTCAGGAGCAAAAGACAAGTAGAGCTGGGTGACATCAGCATAGCAGTGAAACCTCAGCCCATACCATCTTACAATGTTTCCGAGAGGCAGCATATCCACTGCAAACAACATGGGGGACAGCACAGAACCCTAAGGAACCTCACATGACAGAGAGAGAGGGTTGGAGGAATAAATCTCCAACACCACCCTCAGTTCTGCCAGTGAGGATGGACCTAAACCATCTGAGGACTGAATTAGTCAGGCCACAGATGAACCTCAGGCGCTCAAGCAGTACCCCATGGTCCATGGTGTCAAAAGCTAATGAGAGATCAAGAAGCACCAAAATGGACTAGCTTTTCCAATCTCTCACCATCAGAAGATCATTGAGCACCTGAACCAGTGCAGTCTCAGTACTATGCCTCTTTCAGAAACCAGATTGGAGAAGTTTGTAGATGTTATGGATGGTCAAATGGTTCTTCAGCTGTACAGCCTCTACCTTCTCAATTACCTTCCCCACAAAGGGGAGGTTAGAGATAAGTCTGTAGTTTGCCAGGCAGTCTGGATCCAGAGAAGCTTTCTTCAAGAGGGGTGTCACCACTGCCTTCTTCAGGAATCTAGGAAATTCACCCGACTCAAGGGAGCACTAGACTATCTGTGCCAAGACCGGTCCAATGATGTCACAACAACCCATAATCAGGGAAGTTAGGACCGGATCTAAACTACAGCACGTAAGGCGCATACCCTGGACAATCCGCATAACATCTGCGATCTCCAGCCAGTTTAAGGTACTCCAGGAGAAATGAGGGATAGTGGCCATGTACCAATCACCAGCATCTCCCATAGAGTGTGTCGATTGGATCTCTGCCTTGATGTCAGCCACCTTATCAGCAAAGAACTGAGAGAGCTCCTCACTCTCCAATTGTGAAAAGGATCTTTGAACCTGCAGGCGAGCTGGGTTGCACAGCCTGTCTACAGTTCAAAAGAGCTGAGCCAGTTGGTTCTGAGCAGCAGCAATCACCCCAGACAGGAACTCTGCCTTCTTATGGGAGATTGCTGACCGGTAGAGTTGATAATGCTCCAGGGCAGATTTCCGCCAACAAAGCTCTAACCTTCGTCCTAGTCACCACAATGTCCTCAAGGTCCCATCAAACCATGGGGCCAGAGGACAGAGGGAGAGAGGATGAACACGGACAGGAATGATGGAATCCAGTGCTGTGGTAATGACCTTGTTGTAGGCCAGAACCAAAGCCTCTGGGTTCCTGCTTGCCACAGGAAATTCCGATGGATCAAGCACCGCCGCTAGGCCTTCAAGGCTCAGATCCCGTAAAGGATGGTACCTGACCATCTCCACAGGGGTAGGCCTATGAAAGGGGGTGCAAAAATTGAATCTCACAGTGTAATGCTTGGACCATCTGACAGGTTCCACCCCCGCATCGGAGGCTTTGATCCCCAGGAGAAAAACCAAGTCAAGGGTGTGACCATGTTTATGAGTAGCAGAGGTAATGATCTGTGTAAGGCCCTGTGATGTCATCAACTGGAGGAAGTGCTGTCCAAATTGTGA
This sequence comes from Neoceratodus forsteri, assembly GCA_016271365.2. Lineage (NCBI taxonomy): Eukaryota > Metazoa > Chordata > Ceratodontiformes > Ceratodontidae > Neoceratodus > Neoceratodus forsteri. Next base: position 80,555,175 of record CM028137.1, read on the forward strand.
GAGTTCTTCATTGATCCAGGCACTGAAGTCACCTAGGACCATCAGTCTAGGTAACTCAAATGTCAGATCGATCACAAAGTCCGCTTATTCCTGAAGGAATAGCTTCTCATCCCTGGGTGAATGGTAGATTAGAGTTATCCTACAACCTACACCTGCTACTATGGTACATTCAAAAGACCCAGCATCCTCAACAGGTACACTCGTGAGGCCCAATTCAGTCTTGATACAGACCGCAACCCCCCTCCCCTCCCCTCCCCTGCGGTCCAATCTCGGGTTTTTAAGTTAGGCAGGTGGTTGGGTTATTTAATTTAATTGTTGTATTGATTTTGTAAGATTGTGTGTTTAGTAATTAATTGTGTTTGGGTTATTGTTTGTTTTCATGGGTTTAAATTTATTTGGGGTGGGATTTGTTTTTTTAATTTATAGTCAGGTTGGTAATAGCTGATTTTGGGAATTGTGGGCTGTAATTTAGGCTCTTTCCAGCATGTGTTGTCAGGTTGCTCTCCCTGTTAAGTGTTACTCCCCTTCTGAGCTCCGGGACCTCTGCCCATTTAGTTGCTCCCCATTGTCTGCGGTGGTTTATGGCCACTGAAGGGCATTATGGATAGTGGATAGAAGGCAGAGAGGTGAGAGCCCTGGACTGGGGAGGTGGGGAAAGCAGGGTGGCCGGATTGGGGTAGTGAGAACCAGGGGACTCCCTGGGATGAAATGAAATCCTGTACGAGGTCTGCCTTGTCTGGTGCCCATACCCAAGGTCTTCACATTAAGTGGGCTGGTAGCTCGGCCAGCCCCAGTATCTCATCCAACTCACACGGTGTTGTGCAATGCCAGATCCATTAAAAACAAGATGGCTATTATAGCCGATCTTGCTGGGTCAGCAGATCTGGCTTGCATCGCCAAGACCTGGCTGGATGAGAATGCTGGCCCCATTATGGCTGCAGCGATTCTGGCTGGTTTCTTGTTGATACACCATGCGAGATTGAATCACGGGACAGGGGTGTAGCAATCTGTTTTAAATCAGAATCAAACCTTGTGGATGTGCCAGTTGAGGCAGCCAGATCCTTTGAGTATGTCATGGTCGCAGATGTGGGTTGCAGGATCATTCTCATTTATCATCCACCCAGAGCTGAGATGTTGTTCCTGCAGGAAGTTGCTGATTTTTTTGTCGACATGGTATTTGAGTTCCCCAGATTGATGGTGCTGGGTGACTTCAATACCTGGGTCAACAACAAACTCTCACTATTTGGTCAGGACTTCCTCCGACTCATGTTTTTGTTGGCTTCACACAGGCAGTTGCCTCTGTGACTCACATTAAAGGCCACTCATTGGATCTAATTTTCGTCCTGTGGATGGAAACCTTTGACTAGGTGGTGAACCAGTCAGATTGTCTGACCACCACACCATAAGGTTCAATTTCTTTTCTCCCCCTTATAGACCTGCCCCTGTGGAGATGTTTTAATACCGCCCTTTGTGGGGTGTGATCCCAGAAGGTCTGTTGGTGGAACTGGACCTATCGGGATAACCAGGTGCAAGTGAGGGTCCCGAGAATCTTGTATAAGCCTATAATTGGGCTGTGGTGGGGGCTCTGGATGTCTTGACTTCTTTCTGGGTTCGTCATCTCACCCTCTGCCCTTGAAAGGTGCAAAGGTTAGAATGTAGTTGGAGAACCGGTCTGGATGCCGATGGACTTAGACTGATGGTGCATTTTAGAGACTATCAGACAGCAATCTCCCATAAGAAGACAGAATTCCTGTCCAGGGAGATTGATGCAGCTCAGAATTGACCATCTCAGCTATTTCTAACTGTGGACAGACTGTACAATCCAGTCTGTCTACAAGTTTGGAGAGTGTTTTCTCATGAAAAGTGTGAGGAATTTGCTCACTTCTTTGCTGATACAGTTGCAGACATCAGGTCTGAGATCCATTCAGCTCACTCTATTGGGGGGAGGGACTGTGGTCGGCGGAATGTTGCTACACCTTGGTTTTGCTGGATGGAGTTTGAACTGCTGGGGATTGAGGATGACATACGGATTCTCAGGGATATGCACCAGACCTATTGTAGTTTGGATCTGGGCCCTACTCACCTTTTATTAGGCTGTATTGATGGCATTGGCCCGATCCTTGCAGAGATAGTCTGGTGTTCTCTAGAGATGAGTGAGTTTCCTTGCTCACTGAAGGAAGCAGTGGTGACTCCCCTTCTCAAGAAATCCTCACTTGACCCAGACTGCCCCGCTAGCTACTGACCAATCTCTAATCTTCCCTTTGTGGGGAAGGTTATTGAGAAGGTTGTGGTGCCACAGTTGGAGAACCACCTTACAATCCATGAAATCTTCGATCCTCTCCAATCCAGTTTTCATAAAAGGCATAGCACTGAGACCACTCTGATTTGGGTGCTCAATGATTTCCTGATTGCCAGAGATCAGAAATTCCATACCATCTTGGTATTTCTAGATCTCTCCTCAGCCTCTGACACCGTGGACCATGGGGTGCTGCTGGAATGCCTGTGTGTCATCTGTGGCCTGTCTGGTAGTCCTCAGATGGTTCCATTCTTTCCTCACTGGCAGATCACAGACAGTGATCGCAAGGATTTACTCCTCTGAAGCATTATCTCCCTTGTGGGGTGCCGCAGGGCTCCATGCTGTCCCCATGTTGTTCGCGGTGTATATGCTGCCATTGGAAGACATTGTGAGGCGGTATGGGCATAAGTTTCACTGTTATGCAGATGATACACAGCTCTTTCTGTCCTTTGCATCCAACCAGGATAGTGTACTGTCTGTGTTTAACAACTGACTGTCAGAAATCCAGGACTGGATGAATACAAGCTGGTTAAAACTGAATTCCAACAAGACTGAGGTGTTGCTGGTGGATCCCGATCACCAGATAGAGGGGTCAGGGATGGGTTGTTCTTCAGGTCTTTGGCTTGGGTGGGGGGCAGTTACCAACCTCTGAATGGGTGTTAAATCTGGTGTTAATATTTAATGACAGGCTGACACTTTGTTTTCAGGTGTCAGCCGTGGTTAAGTCTTCCTTTTTCCATCTGAGGAATATCACATGGCTTAAACACCTAGTTCCATCAGTTTATTTAGAAGGTATGCACCAGAGTGCAGTACATTCATGAATCTTAACTCATACTGTACATGTAACATTTCTCAGCATTAGCAGACCTATATACAGTATGTCAGGAACAGATCTACCTTCCAGTTTATTACATATCTTAGCTTTTAAGTTAAAGTCTTAAATCTTTACTCCTTGCTTCCTTTATTCAATAAAAGTTGATGGAAATAAGTACTTGTGTGACTGATTCCTACATGTACCAGTCTTTAGTCAACCTTGTAATGTAAAACAGAAGGAAAGTGGTCCTACTTCGAAGTAAACACCATCTATTTTACCATGCCCTATAACTGGGCAACTCAAACTTCCAACTTTGATCCATGCCTTTGTGATGTCACGCCTGGACTACTGTAACTTCCTTTACCTATGACTTCCAGGTGTTGATATCTGCTGCTTACAGCTGGTACTGAACATTGCAGCCAGGCTGTTGTCTAGATTATCTTATGCCTGTGCTGCGCAAACTGCTCTGGCTGCCAGTTTGGTGGTGCATCACCTTCAAGGTTAGCTTGCTGACCTATAAAGAACTACATGGACAGGGACCAAGCTACCTGCAAGATCTCCTGCATCCTCATTGCCCCCTTCAACCACTCCTCTCGACTGATGAGGGATTGTTGGAGATTCCCAGGGTATGATTAAAAACATATGGATCGCTGGCTTTTTCGTTTGTAGCCCCAACTCTGTGGAATTCTCTGCCTCGTTGGACATGGAAGTGCCTGACAGCAGAGAGCTTTAAGACTGTCTTAAAAAACTATTTATTTGAACTTGCTTTTGGTGCTGTCCTGTAATGTATTTTTCATTATTGAGTTGTGTTATATATTGAATAATGTATTTTTGCATTTTGTGGTTTTAATTGTTTTTATTGTACAGCACTCTAATACTCTGTGAAGAGCGCTAAATAAACAAAGGTTATTATTATTATTAACACTCACCACTGATTCACTAAGACTCCAGAGACCCAAAACCCTAACTTTTTTCCTTTTGCTGCTTCCTGGTGGGGGGGGGTAGCGAGTTGGGTTCGGAAACCCTAATGCCACATTTCACTGCTTTTTTGGCATTTATATGAACCCTAACTGATGCATTAATGAAGTTGTTTTGCAAATAATTACTGTGTAATCAAATTAGCTCAATGCAATCAGCTGTTTCAGCATGAAAATATCACATAAATAATAAAATCCCTAAATTCTAATGCGTGTTTGGAAAACTTTAACATTCTTCACCGTTATCATACCCTTATATTAACATTCATATGCATGGATGAATGGGATTTACTCACCTGGTAACAGTGATTGTATGAGTACCCTTTATAATACTCCACAGTCAAAACTAGTGGATATTCCTCATCCATTCTATAGGTTAATGCATGATCCAGTCAAATTAGAGTGGGTAAGGACATACCTCTGTGCTCATCAGAACATCACCAGTGTGAATCTTCCTTAGCAATACCATGAAAAGACAACAAAAGACATACAAGCCGGGAAAGGAGCGACAGTAGACAAGAAATCGTGAGAAGGAATGATCCCTTTCTTAGACTGATGGCCTCTCTGATTAATCCTTGGTAGCCCTTACTATAGTGAAGGAGATAATTCAAATGTATTTAGGAGTCGCTCAGTACTCACATTTCTTGTATTGCAATACTCTCAGTATATGTCATTGGCATACAATCATCACTTGCCATTATGTAATGCTGTATGTCATATGCTTATAATCTTAAGAAATTATAGACTATATTAATGTGACCCTTTACTACAGTTGTCATAAGGTTATTGCCCTTTGTTGACTCAACCTGCAGAGTAATCTGCCATCTCAGGTGGGGCTGTGGAGTACTAGAAAGGGTACTCATACAATCACCTTTACCAGGTGAGTAAATCCCATTATATTTCATACCCTTTATAGTACTCCACAGTCAAAACCAGTGGGACTTTAGTAGCAGTGCCTATAGAAAAAAAGATTACTCTTGGGAGGGTGAAGTGAGGGCAGATTAGTGCTCCGTTATATGGGCTGAGCTCCGGTCCTCAGTCTGGTGGGTTTTTTTTTTCTTTTAGGTTGTCCTTTCATTGGATGCCACATCTAGCAGAAAATGTCTGGTAAATGTATGCAGTGATGACCAGGTGGCTGCCGAGTAAATGTCCGGTAGTTATATATTTTCCCTCTTGGCCTAGGATACAGCAATTGCCCTGGTGAAGTGTGTTGACCCCCTTGAGGTGGGTCCTGCCCTGTTGCCCTGTAGGTCTCGGTAATGGTCTATATAATCCATGCAGCAATGGTATGTTTAGAGGCTGCCTGTCCAATTTTATTCCTGTGAACAGTACAAAGGGCCTGTCTGTCACACGTAGGTCATTTATCATGCTGAGGTATATCATCTGTTGATGGCCTGCATCAGTTGGGTGGGGGGGTGTCATGTCTGTGGTGTTGTCTACCTCTGTATATGGTAGTAGAACATCCTGTTCCCTGTGATGTGCTGTCACCACCTTGGGGAGGCAGGACAATATCTTTCTAAGGAGTACAGTACCTTATTATTGAGACATATTATGAAGGGGTCTCTGAATGATAAGGTATGTTTCTCATCAATCCTCCTAGTGGAGCAGATTGCTAGCAGGAAGGTTGTCTTAACTGCACACCAGCAAATGGAAGCATGTTGGTGGGTGTATAATTGTAGGGCATCTAGCCCTGTACTGAGGTGCCTCAGTGTGCATCTCTTTCTGACTGTTTGTGATGCTAGTGTTATAGTCTTAAGTAACCTGAATATGCATAGGTGTGAGCCTATGTGCCCTAATCCAGGCAAGGGGCCTCTAATAGGGAAGGAATTGATGAGGCCCGAACCCTGAGTGATGCCAGGCTTAGGCCCCTAATTGCCCCTTTGTTTAACAAATCTAGAATTTGTGGCAATCCTGCCATGGCTGGTGAGGTTCCCCTCTCCTTGCTCCCTTTGTGAGAGGTTTGCCAGTGTCTGTGGTTGATCTTGTTGATTGATTCTCTACCGGGACTGTTACCGGCGATTCACCACCCTTGTTTGATAGCCTAAGATCAGCAGTCTGTTCCCTTCAACAGCCAGGCCGTCAGAGTCAGGCTGGATGGTTTTGTGTGGAGAAGTGGGCCTTGGGGCAGTAGATCCAGCCACTGGGGTAGGGCCATGGATGGGCTCACTGCTATTGCTAGAATTGGTGAATGGCATGGCATCCTGGGCCAATTAGTCACCCCCCTTACTACTGACGTCCCCATACATCTGGGTTTGTGAAGGACCCTGGTCATCATTAGAAAGGGATGACAAATACATAGACTCATCTGAAGTGTCATGGTGCTGAGAGAGAGTGTGTACTCCCAATGCCCTCGTGTCTATGGACCTGGAGTGGTAATTTGGTTGCTGCGTGTTCTGGTGAGAAGCCATCAGATCTGCTTGGAAAGGGACTGTTTTGCCAGTATCTTCTGAAAAATGTATTGGTTGAGTCTCCAATCCACGTGGTTGATGGTGACTCTGCTCAGTCAGTCCACCTCTGTGTTGGATGGCCCTGCGAAACATATCACAGTCAGGGGTTGTAGGTTTCACTTTTCCGAGTGGGGGAGTTGTGGTGACTCTTTGTCATGGCTTTGCTTCTGTTGCCTCCTTGCATGACTAGGTATGCAAAGGTTACTTGGTTGTCTTACTGAGGTAGCACCGCTTCGCTGTAGGAGAGGTGCGAAGAAAGATGACTGCACTAGGTGCACATTTCTCATCTCCAGGATGTTTTTCAGGAGTGAGGATTTTGACTGCATCATGGGTGATCTAGTTCTTGTTTGTTGGACCCCAACCTGACAGTCTTGTATCCGTGACAATCACTTCTGGGGACACGCGTGTCAATAATTGCCCTCTCTGTATATTGCTTTGCAGTGTTCATTATCGGAGGCTGGTGAGTAGTCGTGCACGTGGTGTGATCTGGGCTTTGTAGTCCTGTAATGTTTGGTTCCATGACCCTATCGGGAATCTATGGGGTATATGCATGCACAGCCTGACCCATGATCCCTTAGTGCCACCATGACCCCAGGACTTGGAAGTAGTCCCTCGCTGCTCTGTTGGGTCTACTGATTAGTCCCGATACCAGCTTGTGGATGGTGTGCAGTGGGATGGTGCTAGTTGGCTCTTCCCTGTCTTGCTGAACTACCTGTGTTGTCAAAGACAGATGGCTGTCAGATGTGTGTTGAATTGTGCTGTCTTGGCTGTCCTTGCCATTATGAGCTAATGTTTGTTTTTGTTTTGTTTTTGTTGGATGTTGTTGACCCGGTAAGCCCACTGGGCCTAGAAGTCCCTTTTTCAGAGGGTGACTGGGGGGGGAGGGATACAGATGGTAAGCAATGGAAATTCAACCAGATTAAGCTGTTGGTGGTATTTTTAGTGAATGAGGGAAATTTGGCCAGGACACCTGGGAAATTACCCTACTCTTGTCAGTAGGGGGAGACGCTGCACTGCTTGCAGTAATGGCAGATGGGCGGAGGAGCAGGTTGTGCAGACCACAGCTCTGCAAACTGACAGTATGTGTGAGATGGAGATTATGGAGACTCGACTGCGACTCACTCAGCAGGAGATGTTTCATAGTGATATGCATGCCTGAGAGCGTGCAGCGGGGGCTTCGTGAACTGAACCAAGTGCATGCAAGATCCTGACCGCAGAAGGTGAGAAATGTTCTCCTGTTGAACCACTTGACTGGGCTGCTTCCACATCTGAAGGCTTTTCACCAGTGAACTTGACAGTAGAGCGCCGGGCCTCTTATGCAGAGCACACCATTTTCACAGCTGAGAGGAAGAATGAGGAAGTACACTTGCAAACTAAATGTGCTGACCCTGCTGGAATGCAAACGTCTACTTCTGTAGTGAATGAGCCTTGGTCCAAGGAATCCGCATTGTCACAGGCCGGCTGGATACAGCAGCCTGATGGTCATTGGATTCCAGACCCAAATTGGATTACCTTTTCTTCTCCTGTGTTTTCAGACCTTCATGTTCCTTTGAATGCACAACATGTGGCTACTACTTCAGGTCAGCCTTTTGTTTTACCTACTAACTGTACTGAGTCTAGCTCTGGGCCTACTGCTGATAATACTGAGGCTACAGATTCTACGGAGGTTCCTTCTTCTGAGGCCTCACCACAGGCATCCCCTTCTCATTCTTCACACAGGTATGACGCTAGGCATGGTCCTCACTTTTCAAACTTATTTTGGAACAACAAACTGGAACAGGCTCCTCACAGGAATGCTGTATGGCTCAAATATCAGGGTGGCTTGCCTGAGCATCCTGATAGAGCTTTTGTCACCAGAACATTATTAAAGGAGTCTATGAACTTTATGGCCTCAGACATTTATGCTCTGATAAACATCTGAGGCGAGGACACTTTCAATATCAGTTTCAAGCATTTTTCAGGGCTTGATAAATTCTGGCATAAATATGAGTCCTGCAAGACTTCACCTTTATGGCTCCCTTTTTGGGTGATTCCCATCATGAAGAATTTATTTAAAACTGTCAATGTGATGTTTTGCAAGGAGGAAGTGAATGTGAGTGACATCCAGTACTGGTTGGAGAGAAAATGTACTGTTTTGGGGCCGCCTGTGCCCATAATTGATACTGGGGGTATCTGGATTGAGGCTTGGTGCTTTAAAGTTAAATTGCATATTGTTGAAAATGATGTTATTCACATTCCCAATAGTTTTTTTTTAGGGAAGGATAGGGGGGTTTGTTTCTACCCTGGTCAATCCAAGGCATGCTACAAATGTGGCAGCAGGCATCATTTAAGCAGTGCATGTGATAAGGTTAAATGCGCCTTGTGTGGGGAAATGGATCATGGCAGTGAAGTATGCAGGAATGTTTTTAAGTGCAACCTAAGTGAAGAGACAGGTCACACCTATCATCAGTGTCCTTGGGCAGGGCAGAATTGACAGGGAGGCCCTAATAAGAAGCATTTAATAAATCCAGCCCAGGAGAGATAGAGGCCTCAGGCTCAGAACAATTCAGCAAGAGATAAGGAACATATGGAACAGGATAATGGGGACACAGCACATAACTCTCAATCTTCCACTCCACATCCTCAGGATGAGGGAGCATAGATGCAGAGGCCTAGGCAGGCTGCCCAGGACCAGACAGGCCCACCTTCTGCTACCCAAGAGCGAGATGCAGAACCTGCACCTGGTTCTTCTCAGCTGGCTTCCCATACTGCTACTATGCCTCCACCTGTTTCTGACTTTCAGGCACCGCCTTCTAGATGGGTGACACGGGCTGCCAGTAAACAGAAAGGGGGCATTAGTACATGTCATATGCAAAATGCTTTTCAGGTTCTTGCTGAGTTAGAGGGGGATTCTGGCTCTGAAACCTCTACTAGATCAGAGGTGCTGTCAGAAATGGAGTTGGAAGAGGAGGTAGAAAGGGACCCCATGGAGATTAAGAAAAAGAAAGGTAGAAAATGGAAACAAGACAAACCCTTACTGTTAACTTAATTTTTCCATGGCCTGTTTAAAGATGGTATCTCTCAACTGTTGTAGCATAATGAACTATAAAAGCCGGATGGTTTGTTTAATGCACTGCAGAAGTCTGTGAGCAAATATCATTTTTTTGCAGGAAACACGATTTTCTAACTTCTCAGAGGTTATGCAAGTTAAAAAAGCCTGGTGGGAGGGCCCCTCCTTTTGGTCTTTTGGACCTGATGCTGCCAATGGAGTGGGAATCCTTTTTAATCACACAGCTGTACAGGTTACCCGGCTTATTGATTTATTGCCCCGCAGGGCTTTGGTTATTGATTGTCTGTATAAGGGATATTCTTTTTGACTAATCAATACCTATGCTCCCCAGCTTAAAACTGCGAGAGTTCATTTATTTCAGCAGATAAAACCTTACCTCTTTACCTCCAAACATGTAATTTGGGTGGGGATATGAACTGCAGCTTGGATTTACATATTAAGGATAATGTGCAACAAAAATTATATTGTGATTCCCATGAGCTGTTAAGTACATTAGCTGTTGCTAGACTTAAGGATGGATACAGGGTGCTACATAAGACTGATGGTTTTACCTATCAGAGGGCTTCCTTTTTCACTAGGATTGACTATTTCTTCACTTCCAAACATTTGGTGGCACAGCACTTTTTTCTTCATCCTTGTAAATTTTCTGATCACAGAACGCTGATTTGTCAAATTGGACTCAGCCAGACACCGCCTGGATTTCCATCTTTGCAAAATAGATGGAAATTAAACTCCCAGTTACTAGAAGACGCGACTGACCTAAATCAATTTAAGTATTTATTGCTTTCCAGGAAGTCAGTTGCAGACCTATGGGATGACTGGTCCTCCTGGTGGTTTGACACTAAGTCTGCTATAAAAGATTTTTTTATTAATCATGGTAGGCGTAAAAGTAACTCTGATTATTTGCAATATCTGGAATATAGGAATCAGTTCTATAAGCTGTTGTCCAGCTCGCAGGTGGCAGATCCCAGCTTAAAAAAGCAGTTAGAGGAAGTTAAGCGCAAAATGAAGCAATATCAATACGATAGGGCTTTATCAACGTTTGCTGAAATGCGTTTTGGTACACAGCAACAATCTTTTAAATATCCTTATGTTGCTTGTAAACAAAAATTAGACAAAAAAATCATGACGGGTTTAAAAGATGAAGCTGGGCATGTTAACATCTCTGACATGGAAATGTTGACTGTAATAGAACAACATTTGACATCAACTTTTAGTACCACATTCTAGTCAACAACCAAATGGGATGAAGTCCTTCATTTTCCTATTCCTACTGTTCCCCGTACAGCATTAGATAAATTGGATGCATCCATTTCTAAAATGGAAGTTCTTTCAGCCATAAATAATTTGAAAACTGGAATATCTCCTGGAGAGGATGGTATTACTAATGAGTTTTAGAAGGCCTTTTGGGAGGACCTTAGTGATATTTTGACTCATTTTTTTAATGACATGCTACAATTTGGAACAGGGGCTACTAGTTTTAATTCTGCAGTACTTACCTTTTTATACAAAAAAGGTGATTGTACTGGATTTGGGCAATTGAAGGCTGATTAGCCTGCTCAATACTGATTATAAACTCCTTTCCTCTATTCTTTGCAAGAGGCTACAAGCTATTGCACCGGTGGTGATCCTTCCTGCACAAACTTGCTCTGTACCTCAGAGGTCGATACAGCAAAATGTATGTTTTCTTAGGGATATCTGTGAGTATAGGAAGCAAAATAAATTGTCTGGGTATTTAATGGCTTTAGATCAGTCCAAAGCGTTCAATAAAGTTTTACGTGCTTTTTTATTTCAGGTTTTAGAAAAATATGGCATATCCACACACTTTATTAATCACATCAAATTATTATATACCAAAACAACATTATATCCCTTTGTGAATAATTTAATGGGCAATGGGGTTGATTTAAAACAGGGAGTATGACAGGGGTGCCCCATTAGCCCTCTATTGTATACTTTTGTCTTAGATCCTATTATTAGAGAAATCAATTTAGATCATAATATATGTGCGCTGACTCCTTCCTTATCCATTCCTGCTCAAAAATTATCTGTTTATGCAGTCAATATTTGCTTATTGATTAAAGTTGTTTCTTCAGGAAGGGCCACACTTCAGATATTTGAACAGTATTCTACTCTAAACGGTACTGTTTTAAATTATGAGAAATGTGTTGGCCTTGCTATAGGTAGTCTCTGCCTGACCAGAGAATATGGTGTATACCTGTTTCTCCAAAGGCTAACATTTTAGGCCTTCATTTTTTTTTTGGGGGCATGGCTTACCATAACTGGGAAAGACAGATAGTAGTAGGAGAACAAAAGTCCAGCAATGGAAATCATGTTTTTTTTTCCAAAAAGTCATGATAATAAAGAAATTTATACTTCCTGTGTTTTTATATCTCTGCCCTGTTTTCCCTGTTCTGATTTCTTTGGAAAACAGATTATGTAGTTGTTTTTCTCAAATGGTTTGGGGAAGTAGGTTGAACCCTATTAAGCAAATGTTCACTTATTTAAATATTTCACAGGGTGAAATTGGGATGATTAATCCTTTAGTGTTTTACCATTCTTTTTTTATGATAACTTCTTTTCAGATTTCTGATCATACTAATCTCCATCCCTGGACTGTTTGGACTCTGTCTTTATTTCAGAATTTTATGAGTGAATGGGAGGGGGGAGGTATACCTAAGTTAACATCAACAGTGGATATACCAACTTTTGCAGTGTCTGCAGTAAAGAAACTCAGAGAGTGGAAATTAGGTAAAGCTCAACTACAAGATATTTCTTGGAAATATTTATATAATTAAATTTTAGGAAATGTGTTATTTGTGTAGGGTGATTTTCCACTGTGTGTCCCCTCTAAAGTGTCACAGTGTTCTGCCAACTCAAACCAAGCAGCTATTCACCATTCACACTCACATACACACAATAGCAGTACAATAAGTATAGCAAGCCAAAGCTTTATTATAGCAAAATATAATATAAAAGGTTACAATAAGTACAGCAAGCCAAAGCTTTATTATAGCAAAATATAATACAAAGGTTATACATCACCGATTCCAAAAGCTACATCCAAGCCTGTTCCAATGGCTGGAAGCCCCTTGTCAGCCTGGCTAGGAGTCTCACGAACCGAATTGGCCCCATAGCGTCACATGCACCCTGCAGGTGAGGCTTCTAACCAGGCATTGAGAAAGCTACATTTATATCTTATTCTATGCTAAAAATAACCGTGCAGCCTTCATAGTGTTGTCTCGCCACATTCTAGAAGCTGGCCGGGCTCCCAGAATGCTGCGAATTCACACCATAAGGACTGCTCAGAATTCCCTACACCTGCTAGGTCACTGTGCTCCAAACACTGGCCGGGTGCCTAGAACACTATGAGCTAAGCAGAAGTTTAAACAAAACTACAAAAACAGGTTGCCTGATAATATGCAACCTTCAAGTTAACAAATACACACTGTCTGAAGCAACATAATAATGAGGCTATCTAAAGAGCAAAACACCAATTAAATGAAGCAGCATGTAAAATGGAGTCACACAATACAAAATGGAGTATAAAATGACATACATTACATGAAATAGCATACAAAATGGAGTGACAATAATCAACATATTATACTATCACTACATTAGGTCCTTTGATTATTGTGAATCAGATTTGTATGATATTGGTACCATAGCAAAATTACTACGAATATAACATGATAAGTAACAAGTCCAAATAAGCAAGATAATTGTCACTACAGCAATGATTATGATAGGATGTATCAGAATATTTAACACTTTTGTAGCTGATGGAGACCATCCTGTAAAAATATCCCACCAATAATGAGTAGTCTCTTGTTGAATCTTGGAACTTAAATCAATCATTTTATTTTTAACTATCGTAGTTTGCACCTGACTTTGCACTAATGATTTATTTCTTATTGCCAAATGAGCCTGCATTACATCTGTTTCCTGAATTATCTGTTTAATTTTATTTAATGAGATACTCAATCTTGATTGATCTAAAATATTGGGCTGCCAATACAAAATAAGCTTCTGCTCATTATCAGGGACAAAGGTGTAAGTAGTATTTTCCCACCACAAATGAGTCACATTTCTTAAACAACCTGAAAAGGGACGAGTTAAGTTTTACATCCTAACAGTATTCTCTGATTAGTTACTATACAAACATACTGGGGTCCTATTTCTGTAAACATGGTACAAGGTTATGGGTAAAATTGTCCATTGACACAAATTTATCGAATGCTCCAGTAAACAAGGTTCATAAAGTCTGAATGCTGTCACATAGTATTCCATCAGCTGTTTTTGAACACAGACTTAAGTCATGGGTGGTGTTCTGACTATCTATATAATCTCCATTAAAATGTGGTAACCAAAACTCAGGATCAAATAATGGGGACCAAAATTACAGGTAATATACATATTTATCTGTGCATTTTACTGTGGTGGATGACATTACAATCCAATGATTACTAGAATCCATGATTTGAACACGGTCCTCACACATATTCATTATTACTCATTAAATCACTCTGGGCCTTATTTCTTACATTATAGAATACATATGTGCATTGTGCATTCTGTCCAATCAATAAATCGCGAAATATTTTCTGCTACTCCCATTCCCCATACCTGTGAAGCATTAAATAACTGCAAGAACTCAAATCATAATTCAAAGTTAATCTTGGGGTAAGAAAACAGTTGGCATCCATTGAGCTTGTAAGTTAATTAAGCTAAATACATCAATTCCTATGCCTTGAAGCCTGTTAGTCAGTGTTTCTATATCAACACTATTTAAAATTCCCATGCCTGCCCCTGCTCCACCTAATAGCGTATCATACCAAGCTCTTTTATATTTGCATTTTCTACTAAACATAAACGTTATGTTAAAATGGATTACATTTTTCTGATACCAGCGCTGCTACTGATGTACATGTGGATGGAACCTTAACTATACTATCATTGCTAATTACAGGATGATTTTTCAACACTGTAATGTGATCTGCCCAAGTAGTTCTATTAGTTATTGCAGTAGTATTCATGCAGAATAACATGTCTATGTCAATCAAAGTAATACTTGCATTGAAAATGTCTGTTTGATTCATGCAGCAATCAAGTCTATGTTGTACAGTCACCATGCAACTATTCGGTAAGTTGCAGCATCTAATAGCAGTCTGGTTCTGTAATTTAATCCAATTTGTGTCCTATAGGTTGGACATATAATCGTCCTGCCATTGTCTCAACTGGTTCCAAATGTTCACATCTGGTGAAAAAGTAATGTTCACTATAGGACATCCTTGGTTTTCAGGGCAAGTAAAGTTGTCTTGCACCCGTAAGCTGGTGGAAGATTTCTAACCCATTGTACAAGTGGGTCGCTCAAGTCAATATTCTTCCACCTGGGGTAATAGGCTTCACCGAATGGACCGTGAGAGAGAGTGTATTCCTTTAGATTCCATTGAAGAACCTAGAAAATACACAGACTGATTATTCTCGAAGATAACATGTGTTCGCTGGTACATATTCCATCTCTCTTCCCTGACCTGATAATTAACACTGTGTTGTCTCATCCGGTGGTTATTACCTCAGCTGGTTCAGGAGGGCCATTTGGGTTTGTAACCCATATTTTGGCACCATTGTTAAACCTCCTGTAGATCTAAACCTTTATCCTCCCTTGCTGTTAGAGTGTGTGGGGCTTGTCCCTTTATAGGGGTCACTTTGTTAACTGGAATAATTAACAATTGAGCCACTCTGTCATACTGTTGAATTAACAGATTTTGTTCTCTACTATTCAACAAATTACTTTCACTTCTCCTTGGTAATCACAATCAATCACCTCCCAAAATTTGTATTCCTTGAGGCTAGTTCTGATTTAGGTGCTATCCAACCAAAATGTCTCGGTGGAATTTGTATTCCAATACCAGTTTCTATCACTTGAATGTTTCTGCTGTTTATTCTGTATTCTTGAAGGGCATGTAAATCAAGTCCAGCAGCTTCTGGGGTTGCCTCCAAGAGATGAGAGCTCCTGGTGTAATTTCCCAATATAACACTGTTTCTGTAGTTGAGTAAGCCTGCACTTGCAAATTAGAGTTATCATTCGCATTAAGGGGTCAGATTCTCCAATTGGTCTATTATTTAAAATCTGTAATGCTTCATGCAAATTCTCTTTCCATTTTCGTGAGCTCTCCCCCAATTTCCTAAACTGTTCTTTCAGCAATCCATTCATTCTCTCAATTAACCCTGCTGCCCTGCAGGTAATAAGGGATGTGAAATACCCACTGTATGTTATGGCTTGAGCATAAGCTTGTACCATTTTCCCTAAAATGGGAACCATTGTCACTTTGTATCTGCAAGGGTATTCCATAGTACAACATAATTAAGTTAATTGCCTTAATGGTGTTTTCTGTGTAGCTTGTTTACAGGGTATGCCAATAAATACCTGAATATGTATCTACAACTGTGCAAGCATATCGACATCCTCCACTAAGGGTAGAGGTCCAATGTAATCAATCTGCCAAATTTGTCGATAATTTTCCCTCCCAATTGTCCTTCACAATATGAGAGATTGGTCTTTGTTGCCCATGTTGGCATATAGGACACTGAGCAATAACAGTTTTAACCAAATCCAATGTTAGGGTACACACTACATATATGCCCACCTGTAAGTGGCTTTCTCCCAAATGTCCACATTTTGATGTGCCCATTTTGCCAGCCCTGATAACTGCTGACTTTGAGTTTCTTCAATATCCACTGGAAGAATCTTATCTTTTCATCTGCAATAGAATTATACCACCGTTGTAGTGTTACTGAAGCACAATGAGCATCAACATGAAATACAGTGGTCTGGTATTTTGCACCATAGTCCATATTTCCTGCCACAGTTCTTTCCCCATATTTCTTTCGAATAAATTTTCCACTCATCCTTAGCCCAAGTGGGCAGCCAGGTTGTTAAACCATTGGCTACAGACCATGAATCAGTATAAATATGACATGTACCTTGCAACCTTTGTGGGTATTACACTGGAAGGAGGGAAGGGTATTCCACCTCCTCCAGCTCCTACTGGTGGAAGACACAGCTCGAGGTGCAAGAGACAGCTCGAATACTGTAGCAATAAAGGTTAGCTGTGAAACACAGACAAACAACAAAAACAAACACACATCAGTTTAAAAATAAAACAAGATTATTTCCATAGGATAAAAAGCCAAGCGTCCCTGGGTTCCCTTATCCTAAGCATGACAAAATGTCCAGATTGATGGTAATACCAGACGACGTATCTCTGTAGATGGTAAACTCTCAAAAACAGCTGTAATAGTCCTTTTTCAAAATTGTAAAGTTTGTTCCTCTTCACTTAGAATACTAGTTTTGCAATAAAAGTCAAATTACATGGTTCACTCTTGGTGTGCTTTCATGAAAACATACATTTTGTGTGAAAAGTTGTGCTTTAGGCATGGAATACACATCAAGTTTGAACTGGTAGTAACATAAAATGTTGAAACACAAGAAGGTCAAATAACGTGCAAAAGGTCACAATGTGCATGCAAGGGTCATTCAAACCCAGCCATTCCTGTAGTGTCCTTGAACACCACCAATATTAAATATCTTTAAATAACAATAGAGCACCGATGAAACTGCTGGCCAAGACAGTACACACACATACACATACACAAAAAAAATACTTAACACAAAATAAGACTGACATTGTTTCACACCAATTGCTGAGGTAATGCCCATAGTTCCATTAGAAAACTGTACGTGGTTTAGATATATGTGCTGCCTCCTGCCTGTCTTGTAACACTGACAATTTTAAACCAACACATTTATACATATTGCCATGCCAAATCTTTCCAGAACAAAACACTGTTTAAACACATCATCTGTAAGTGAACACATCTCGTATAACATGATTACACCTTTTGGCACATAACTAAAATATGGCACTCTGCCATTTTGCAAAATTTCTGGTTTTAACTAGAAGTATGATAAAGCCATTTATAGCTGTTAACACATTACATTTTCACCTAGCAGTGGCTTGGCACGTTGCTTGCAAACTACAACTCTTTCTGCACATTGCAATCTATATGACGTCAAATTCTTCACCATCAACACTACCTGCTCCAAGCAGCAACTACAAACAAAAGTTTTTCACTGACCCTATCTAGGCAGCACAAATGTTCCATTACAAATAAAGCCAATTAAAACAGTCAGCTATGAGGCAAAGAAGCTTCTTCTTTCTTTTTTCTGTAACATGTTGTGCACTGAAGGCAGTCAATCCTATCTCACAACCTTGACAATAGAACATAATTACAGAACACAGATATAAGCTAGAAAATATGCATGAGAAAGACGGAGCATTACCTTGTTTAGTATACGTATTACAGAAATAAAACAGACAGACATAAAACAACTTTGAATAAAAAAAAAAAATTCAGACTTACTTGGTGCCAAGGTATTTTTCTTCTTCTTTTCCGATATACTAGTCTAAGTAAGAAAACTGACTGCAGGACCTTCGTGATAATTTCCAAACGCTGCAGCTATTAACTCTTTCAAAGGTTTTAACCCTTTTAAAGGTTTTCTTTTGGCCATTTTAGTAACCTGCCAAACCAAGTCTTTTTCCAGAGCTCTGGTTTGCAGTTTAAAAACAAAACAAACAAAAATCTCTAACAGTACTAGGTTGAGATCCATCTGGTAGAGGTCCCCAGTACTTGGGTTTAGGATCAAATGTTTCAGCCTCTATAGGAGGCAAGGTAACTTGAAATTGATACAGAAAAACTTGAAACTACACAGATAGGCAACATGGGGGGGGAGGATTTTCAAATCATCCCGTCTGTAGTCACCTACTGTGCGTACATCCACAGTAGTTTGTTTTTCTTTTTCTAGATGTTGCTTATCTAACTTTACTTAACCAGCCGCTGCTTTTCTCCTAAAAGCAGCCTGAACTGTGAAAGCCATCATTGGCTCTAACAGTATATACTTGCAGCAAGCACAAATTACAAGTATAAAGGGCAGTTGCCCTGCTTGTTTGAGCCTTAATACCTTTAAAAAAAAAGAACTCATCCTTTTTCCAAAAATAGACATTTTATTTTCGAATCCTACCGACTACGCCAAAAATGTTCTGCCAACTCAAACCAAGCAGCTATTTGCCATTCACACTCACATACACACAATAACAGTACAATAAGTATAGCAAGCCAAAGCTTTATTATAGCAAATATAATATAAAAGGTTACAATAAGTACAGCAAGCCAAAGCTTTATTATAGCAAAATATAATACAAAAGGTTATACATCACCGATTCAAAAGCTACATCAAGCCTGTTCCAATGGCTGGGAAGCCCCTTATCAGCCTGGCTAGGAGTCTCACAGAACGAGAATTGGCCCCACAGCGATCGTCCACCTGCAGGTGAGGCTTCTAACCAGGCATTGAGAAAGCTACATTTATATCTTATTCTATGCTAAAATAACCGTGCAGCCTTCATAGTGTTGTCTCGCCACATTCTAGAAGCTGGCCGGGCTCCCAGGATGCTGCGAATTCACACCATAAGGACTGCTCAGAATTCCCTACACCTGCTAGGTCACTGTGCTCCAAACACTGGCCGGGTGCCTAGAACACTATGAGCTAAGCAGAAGTTTAAACAAAACTACAAAAACAGGTTGCCTGATAATATGCAACCTTCAAGTTAGCAAAATACACTGTCTGAAGCAAAACATAATAATGAGGCTATCTAAAGAGCAAAACACCAATTAAATGAAGCAGCATGTAAAATGGAGTCACACAATACAAAATGGAGTATAAAATGACATACATTACATGAAATAGCATACAAAATGGAGTGACAATAATCAACATATTATACTATCACTACACACAGGCATTGCAAACTCTAACTGATAAAAGAATTCCATTACACATGTGGGACATCCAATGACTTAGTTGTCATGGCAAGCTTGGAGTTAAGGGTAATCTGAAGCATTACCCCATTACTGAAAGACAATGTATTAGACCATAATGTTCTGGTCAGGTAGAAATACAGGAGCATTTTTTCTTGCAGTGTTCGTTTGAGGTTCAGCTATGGGCAGATCTGGCATTTCGTTGGAAATGGGGTATTGCTTGTCTTATCTCTTATATCAAAGTCTAATTCTTGGTGATTATATGGGTTTTTTAGGGAGATATCATACTAGCACACTAACACTTATATTTGTTTGTATAAAATATTATATGTAGCAAACTAGGTGTCAGTATTCTTTACAACATACTGTTATTCCTAATGTAGTTTTAATCAAGTGAATAGAACAGGCTATAGCCAGACAGAAGATTCTGGAATATGATAACATTGATAGGCAACTTATCCAGTTATTGGAAACCTATCTCAGGGATAGGATGATTTGTTTCATTTTTTGTTTTGTTACTGTAGTATCTTTTATTGTTTTCTTTGTATGAAATATCTGTATATTTGACCTGATGTACACCTGATTGCTTTTTAGTTTCTTTATAATGTATGGTTTTGATTTTCTTCTTTCTCGCATGTATATGAATTGTTCATGAGTTTTTATTTTAATGTATTGTTTGTTCTTTCTAATAAAATTCCCCTACTCTTTTTGATAAGTGTCATGGGATCTTTAACATCCACCTGAACTACCACCAATCCAGGCTGTTGGACCTTGGTTTAACGTCTCATCCAAAAGACAGCACCTCAGAAGTACAGCACCTCTCTCATGCTGCACTACAGTGTCAGTATTGGGATATTAACCCAAGTGCCAGATGAGGGAACTGAACTCACAGCACTCTGATCTCCCAGCCTCAGAGGTGAGTGTGCTACATACTGAGCCACTGACACCCCTTACTTCCTTAGGTGGGCCACTAAGGCCACCAGAGTCTTGGTGAATATTCAGGGTGCTGATGGCAGGCCGAACGGTAGGTATGAGTATTGGAAGTGTTGTCCCTGAATGTTGAATACTGAGGAGTCAATGGTGTGAGGACTGTATGGGGAGTAATGTCGACCACGAAGAACATTTTTATTTATTTACTTATTTTTTTAATGTACGCTTCCCAAGCTGGATTAGGTATTTGAAGGGTAGTACTGGTGGACCTCCCATCCTCTTTCGGGGCAACAAATAATAAAGAATAGACGCCTGTGTCCTGTTCCTCTGTAGGTACGGGCATGATGGACCCATTGCTGAGTAAGTCTGTATTGACTCCATTGTTGTCTGTATTTTGTTTGGGCACTTTGGTAAAGGGGAAACAAGGGGTCCGAGTTGTATCAGTTTGCCGGTAAACTCGATTGCATAACCTTTGTCACCATGTCCTGCACCCCTGTGCTGACATTGGCATAGCCTGGTGTTGTGCAGGGCACCATAGCCCCCTGCCAACCGTGGGGTTGGGCTTGCCCATGAACCTTCAGTAGTTTTGTCACCTTAGGTCCTGAAATTTGGCCTGTGACCTGGCATGGAGGCTTCCTGTGTTATCTCTGTCTTGGCTATTGTAGGCTCTGTACTGAAAAAAAACTGGGTTTTTGGTGCCACTGTTTGGATGAAGGGTGGCTGCAGGACTGCACTTTGTGTTTAAGGAACTCTCTTTGGGGTGCAAAGGTCTGCCCAAGGGTAGGTACACATCTTTGGCCCTCTGTGCTTGATTTACCCTTCCCGTTTCAAAGGTATGGTGTTAGGCTGCCCCCACAAATGACAGTCCCAGTTTGACTGGGGGTTTTATCAAGGCATTTTGGATAGTCTTTCCACTGGTCAGAGTTGGAGCCCCAGTGCTCTTCTTGCTTTGTTGTCTAGTACAGTTCCTCATGTTTCATACTTAAAAACTGTCTGAGGATATGTCCTGTACATTACTGCTTGTATGGCTCACTGTGCTGCATTGGCCCGGGAACAGTCCTCTGGGATGTTTTGGTGGATGTGTCAAGCTGTCTGTGGAGTGCTCTGTGTTTGTGCACACTGCTGAGTCGGCTGGGTGCAATGTGACTGATTCCTCGTGAATTCTCCTGAGGTGCTCATTGATCTTTTAAATCATTTGGTCTTTGAGAGGCACTGTACTTTCAATTGGAAAGGTTGTGCATTTGGGGAGCTGGGGATGGTGCGGTCCACTTTGAGGGCCTTACCCCACTGGTCACATTGATCTTTGGCCTGGGTGTACCACCTACAGACCATGCTCCTCATGGTCACCTGGTACTCCTTTCTGTAGGAGTGTATCAAGGGTTTTGCATGTGGGAGAATGGACTTGTTTACTCCGGCACTCCCATGGAGGTAAAGGGGGGCCTCTGACTTGGATGGTTGTTCGGGGTGTAGCAAAGTTCTGGGGTTCACTTGCACCCTTGTAATGAGGTCACTAATGTGTGCCCCATGGCCCATTGTGGTGGACTGATCCGCGGTGCCCTTCTCTGGTTTCCCCGTGTTTTTGCAGATCTGCCCCGGGGGTGGGCCAGAGTCTGATTGCTTGCTTTTGGTGATTCCAATGGTTGGAACTGTAGTGCAAGAAAAACATTTTTATGAGATAAGGTCTGGTTGAGACAGCAAGCAACATAACTCTCCCTTATAGTGCCTCAATATTGCTTTCCAGCACTGTCATGTCGACTGCCCCTTAAATTTGTGACAAAGGCTTTGTTTTGGCTTGAAAAAACTACCCAGGCAAGGTGGTGGCATGAAGATCTCATGATAAAATGTGAGGTGTGGGGGCACTGTATGTTGTGCTTATGTTCTTCAGCATAACACCATCTTCTCACATGATGTTGTGCAAGAATCTAATGCCCCTCTGTGTCTGTGAGCTCGGTTGTCACGAGAGCCAGGGGGGCATCATGGGTCTTGTTGAATTGGGCCGAGGGAGAAGAGAAGATGACTAGGAGCTGTTTTAGTGGGCAGAGTACCTGGATTTATTGCCCCCCAAGACAAAGGGATTGCAGATAGGATTCCTAAAATGATGCAAATCTGCGCTTGAGTTGAAGAGAACCCAGTGAGGTGGAATGTAGCTGCTTTTCCTTCTGGCTGGCAGCTGCATGAATTCATGGAGCTGCAGAGGCATTCCAGGGTCAGGCAGGTGCTTGTTGCCACTTCCCATTGTACTCTGCTCATTATGGTCAAGTGAGGGGCTACAGGAGGCCCTCGTCCCATGCTCCTTTGAGTCTGGCTGGCTGGCAGTGTGTGAGGAGGTCGCTGCTGGAGGGGCCTCCACCACTGGTATGTTTTTAAAGGGTTATGTTCAGTGAGCAGGGTTGCTACAGGAGGGATCCAAGCCCATCACTGCACAAATTGGGAAAAAATATTTTTCCTCCAACAGATATCAAAAGACTTGTACCCTTGGCTCCCAAGGCATGTACAGTATGTAACACACTAAGGGGCTCTGGATTAATTTTGATCTGCAGCTGAGTGTGTGGCAGCCAAAAACTGCATTCAGCAGGTAGGGAGATTTCCAGTACTTTGTGGGGCTGTGAGGGAGCATTTTGTGCCTCTGAGCTGGGACTGCAGCAGTGAGGGGAGCCAGGTATTAGAGTTGTGGCAGTCACTACAGGAGGGGCCTCCACTAGTTTGTTGGGCATCAGTGCAGTTTTCAGAGCTGATGCAAAGAAGGGGTCACCACAGGAGGGACCCCAGCTCTAAACAGTTGTATGTGGCATGAATAGGAGTGGAGGAACAGGACCTGCTGCTGGAGGGGGATGCCTGCCACCATAGCCTGTGAACTCTGGTCATTAATTTAAAAACCTTTTTTTTTTTTGTGTAGTTAGGTGCCGCCTTGCTCCTCTTGCTCGGAGGTTATGGGATCTGATCCCACTACTGGAGAGGGTACCCACCCTGATAGATGATATTTATATTCTAGTGCCTTTGTTTCCTTAATACTGTACGAATAATAACCAAGTATTTCCCATGGTACATTGAGACGCAGCTGTTAGAGAGAGGTTGTTAGGCAGATAGATTAGTATAGATCCTATACTGGCTACCAAGATGTTCGTTTTAATATGAAAGGTAAAATAAACTTAGGACTGTAATTGTAATAATAGCAAGGTTGTTGGGAATGGTTAGGAAGGTGACCAACCTATATTGATGCATGAAGAGAACTTGAGATATTCTGATGAGCACAGAGGTATGTCCTCACCCACTTTGATTTGATTAGATTGTGCAACAACCTATAGGATGAATGAGGAATGCTCGCTGGTTTTGACTGCAGAGTACTATAAAGGGTATGATATATAATAGCATTTGGTCAGTAGATCTTCAGTAGATGCATAGTACCCGGGCAGACATTGGAACTTAAAGTGACATTACTATAAAATGCCTACTAACTCTCACAAAGCCATAAGTATTGTTTTACCAGTATCAAATCATCAAACAATGTAAAAATGGTTTAATGAAAATTCACTTATCATGAAATCAAAAATAATATATTTTTTAATCACTTAAAAACAAATGGATTTTAAAACAAACTAATTAGCAAAGAATTGCCCTTGAGTCAAATTCTCTGAAAGTTTCAGATTTCAGATCCCAACTGTTTGTGAGCCACAGATGAACAGAAACAAAGGGTTTTGATTTTTGGTGAATGTTTGTATTTTCAGCCTGCTAGAACTTTTCACTAGAGATGCAACGAAGTTTCACTTCAATCATGAAGTTCGAGTGAAATCAATGACTTCAAATTCCCAAAGCACGTCACGAAGTTGGTTATTTTATGGCAATTTCAACTTTGAAATCTTTGACAGCATTTTGCAAGTAGCTTCACCTCAGATGTTGCTTTATGGTGAATTCAGGCAATGTTTGGTCAGAAAGAGGCTAGGGGTCACATACAAGAGTTCCTGGAGGTCACATGATTTAGCTCTTTGTACGCAGCATCCTTCAGTTTCACTTTGCTGTCTGTATGAGTGAGTGGAAGGCTGCAGATCTGCTGCTTTTTACGTTCGCTTGTGCGTATGTGCAAGGAACATTTTGGGAGAGCAGCACACTTTGAAGGTGTGCCTCTCCCATCCAATGCACTGCTCCCTTGAGCAGGCATGGCGGTCCTGCACCAATGGGAGCAGGAGCTCTGTATGACACCGGTGGTCTTCTGCTTCAAAGCAGACCACTGCTGCCATACTGAGCACTGCGTCATGCCGTCCCCCCCTTGCGTCATGCGTTTCCCCCGTGCTCCTCATGCCACCCCCCCCAAAAGCTTTGGTGCCACGCTGGGAGCCCACCCCAGCATGTCAAACGTTGTTTGCCGGCAGGGATGCCCAATCCCCGTCGGCTCCATAACCTTTCCCAAGCCATCCTGCTGCTATGCTGGGAGCCCACCCCAGCATGGCAAATGTTCGGTTTTATTTTTGCTGACGGGGGTGCCCAATCCCCCATCGGCTCCTCGGTGCCCCCCCGCATAGTTTACCAACTAGGGTGCCCAATCCCCTGTTGGCTACTTGGCCCCCTCAGCCATCTTCTGCCACGCTGGGAGCCCAACCCAGCATGGCAAATGTCCCACATCGTTGTTTTTTTTTTAACCTGTAAAATAAAAACGGTTCTGTGAACGTCTCCCAGCCCCCCCCACAACCCGCACCCACCACTGCACACCCAGCTTCCCCACCCCCACCCATACTTACTCGGACTCTGGCGGGATGATCTTCGGTGGACCGGGAACACATCTGCACTCTTCAAAGGCGACCATAAACTGAGGAAATGCCGGTAAGCTGTATAATGGGCTAGATAAGGGGGTTTCAACTTCATTGTATATCTCAGGCATTTTTTGGAATTTTTGCACCAAATTTTCAACATGGGTTTTTTGGGACCTCTTCTCATGAATGATGTCACTGTTATGGCGTTATTCAGGCCTGAAGGGTGATTTCACAGTCACTGCGCAGTCACTGTGCGAAATCATCCTTCGGGCCTGAATAGTGCCATGACAGTGACATCATTCATGAGAAGGGGTCCCAAAAACCCCATGTTGAAAATTCAGGAAAAATTCAAAAAATGACTGTTTTATGAGCATGTGCTATGAAGTTCCTACTTACGCTTGTAAGTTTGCGAATTTCCAATATTTTCACTCCAGATTTTCAACATTGCCATTTTACCACACCTCCTTATGAGCAGTACAGCTGTCATTTTTCACATCCTGCCCAAAACGTGTTTCCGCCCATGTAGTGCACAATGGCACAGTCGGTGTGTGAAATCAATGTGTGGGACACAGTAAGAAAATCACAGTGACACTGTTCATTTGCAGAGGTTTTAAAATGGCAGTGTTGAAAATTTGGTGAAAAAATTCCTAAAAATGACTGTTTTACGAGTGTGTGTTGCGCAGTTCCTACGCACGCTCGTAAGTTTGCAGATTTTCAATATTTTCACTCCAGATTTTCAACATTACTATTTTACCACACCTCCTCATGAGCAGTACAGCTGTCATTTTTCACATCCTGCCCAAAATGTGTTTCCGCCCATGTAGCGCACAATGGCGCAGTCCGTGTGCGAACTCAATGTATGGTACACATTAAGAAAATCTCAGTGACACTGTTCATGAGCAGAGGTCTTAAAATAGCTGTGTTGAAAATTTGGTGACAAAATTCCTAGAAATGACTGTTTTACGAGTGTTCATTGCGCAGTTCCTATGCACGTTCGTAAGTTTGTGAATTTTCAATATTTTCACTCCACATTTTCAACATTGCCATTTTACCACACCTCCTTATGAGCACTGCAGCTGTCATTTTTCACATCTTGCCCAAAACGTGTTTCCGTCCATGTAACGCACAATGGCACAGTCGCTGTGTGAACTCAGTGTATGGGACACATTAAGAAAATCACAGTGTCACTGTTCATGAGCAGAGATCTTAAAATGGCTATATTGAAAATCTAGTGAACAAATTCCTTAAAATAACTGTTTTACGAGCGTGCATTTTGCAGTTCCTACGTACGCTCGTAAGTTTGCAAATTTTCAATATTTTCCCTCCAGATTTTCAACATTGCCATTTTACCACACCTCCTTATGAGCAGTACAGCTGTCATTTTTCACATCCTGCCCAAAACATGTTTCCACCCATGTAGTGCACAATGGTGCAGTCGGTCTGCAAAATCAATGTATGGCACACAGTAAGACAATCACAGTGACACTGTTCATTAGCAGAGGTTTTAAAATGCCAATGTTGACAATTTGGTGAAAAATCCTCTAGCACTGACTGTTTTAATAAAGCGCAGTATTGCACAGTTCCCACGACGCCCTAGTTTGCGTAATTTTCAATATTTCCACTCCAGATTTTCAACATTGCCATTTTACCACACTTCCTTATGGGCAGTACAGCTGTCATTTTTCACATCCTGCCCAAAATGTGTTTCCGCCTATGTAGCGCACAATGGGGGTAACAAAAAGGTCATGCTGACAATTTATTGTGCAAATACCAGCAATCGCACAGGGCATTAGGGTAAAGCACCATACATGCCAAACACCACTGCAAATACCTGCAAGCGAACGTTCGGCATTGACAAATGCTTGTTAATAATTGCACAAGCACATTAAAAAACACATTTTGTTAGCTTTTTTGTAATCTCTACATCGTCCATTTGCTTAGTAGTCTGTTGGAAGGTTTTTATGTAGCTTAGATTGTGTTTTCTTTATATTTCTGTACTTTTTTCCTGCAGGCTTCTATCTTATTTTCCTTTCACTTCTGTGTTCAGATGTTCTGTTCTGTAAATTCTTGTTTAGTGATTTCTAGTTTGCTTTTGTTTTTCTACATTTTTATGCCTTTTCCAAATTCGCTTTCTTTGTGTTATTTTTATATTTCATACATTTTCTTTAAAATAAAAACTGAGTTTAGATGGATAGGAGTGTGGAAGGAGTTGGTGTCGGAGTAAGAGAGGGAGGAGAGAGTGACAGTCATGTGATCAACAGATGGGACATGCTGCCCAATCTGTCTGGAGTCATCACCTTTAAAGGCAGCAGCAGCACTGGTTGAGAAGGGCCAGCGAGAAGCCAATAGCAGCAATGGCTTCTTTGTCTGCAGGAACCTCCCCCACCCACAGCACAGCAGCAGCAAGTATCAGCTATGCCACCAGTTGAAGAACTTGCCAAGGATAAACCTCCTGTGCCCTGTTCCATGTGGTACCACTGCCACTACTGGTTGATCCCCATGAGAAGGAGCACCCGAGACCATCCACCTCTGATTCCTCCCCTAGGCAGCAGCATAAGTCCCTAGTTTGAGTACTTTTGTTAGGACCCTGCCAATAACAAGTGTTGTGACATACAGACTATGCCAGACAGTTGTTGGTCATGGTAAACAGGAGAGTCACTTGGGCTCTGGTGGGCAGCACACCCACCTTAGAGTAAGGCACTGCTGTAAGTCAGAGGAATAGCCCTGTAAGGAGAAAAAGGAATAATTAAAAAAAAAGATGTTGGTTGACAGGCAGTCCAGTGGCATAGAAGGCAGAGTCACTATGCACCTTAACTCTCGCCATGCCAGCTACTGATTTTCAGGAATCAACGTGGGTCATCAGGGGTCAGCCAGGAAAGTGGACTGCTCTTCTCTCACAGGGAATGAGGCTTGCCAACTCAGCCTTGGCTGCTCCCAGGTGCAGGCTTGGGGGTAGCACTGGCAGCTCAAGTGACACAGTGGAAGGGGCTGCAGTTCCATAGCATGTGTGGGCCTCCACAAGCACATACTTACATGCCACCAATGCAAGGGACTGAAGGAGAAAAATGGTGCTGTGTGCACTGGTGGGTGCATGGAATGCAATGTGGGTGAAGTCAATGGCACCAAGTACTGAAGGTTTGTGCACAACCCAATACAACTGCTGCATTGTTTCTGTGCATGCCGCTGCTGTGCTGGGGAATATGATGACCTCACCAGCATGTGTCAGCAGGGTATCTAGGAACTGGTCCAGCAGACATGAGATGGCAGACTGTGACACACCAAAGGTGTCTCCCACTGTGTCTGCAGTAACTAGGTGGCTAGGAAGTACATAGCAGCTGTCACCTTCTGCTCTACTGTCATGGCATGGCTGCGCTGGGTGTCACTGCACAGCTGCTCATTCAGGAGCTCACACTGCCTTAGCATGGCCCTCTTGACATGGTACTGGCCAAAAAGCTGGACATTGGTGAGGGTCTCGAAGGAGACTCATGACCGTTACCATCTGTTTGCAGCATATGACCTCCACAGTCTATGGAGAGGCCTAGGGTAGCCATGTGGACTTTCCTCCACCTGCATGGCCTCTTCCAGGAAAAACAGCATGTTTGCTGCAAATTCGGCCATTTTATGTTTCTAGCTGCAGTGCCTCTCTCCACCTCTAGGCTTTGCCCAGAATAAGTCAACCTTTTCATAGCAAAACAAAATGGTTATATTAAATGCACGCTGAAAATAGAAAATAGAGTAAACCTTTTCATAGGCAGAATTTGCACTGCTCATTGGGACCATGTACACTCAATTTGGGCACTGTTAATGCGCTGAATATAGCATTGTGCTTTTATTTATGTCCGCACACCTCCCTTTTCCCAGTGCATACATTATTGTTTTGCACATGCACAATTTATTTTTGCTCTCACTAACATCATATTTGAATATTGCAAAATAATGCAATCATTGCACAAACAGAATGCAATGTATTTGCTTACTAGACAATGTTTTGAATATTGGGCCCCTTTTTTGTTTCCTGCTGCAGTGTAACCCAACGATCTGCAGGTGACATGGTACAGCAACAGAAGTGGATGACTCTGCCATTTTGCAATGTCCGAATCTTCTCCACAAGCAAAGTTGTAAATCTGCAACTTTGTGAAGTTGCCAGTACCTTGACATTTGACTTTCTGAAGTTGCAGAACTTCACAAAGTTATTGAGAATTAAGTTTTCCATGCATCACAAATCTCTACTTTTCACCCACTAAACCAATGATTCTGAAAATTGTAGGATCAAAGTCTGAGGACCGACTTGCATGTTACATTTCAAGTGCACATGTATAATATCTATGTATCTATCTATCTATCTATCTATCTATCTATCTATCTATCTATCTATCTATCTTTGAGTATCTGTCTGTCTATGAAAAGCTAAGGGCAATGGATGTTTCTAATTTTTGTTTCAATCAAGGTTTCCCTTTTTTAACTCCTATGCTTTGTTCTGCATAACAGAGGATTTCCACACTGTTGTATCAGTGTGTAATGATGGTATTAATTTCTGCTCAGACTTAAAAATTGCATTCATGAGAGCATGAGAGCATGGAAAGTTTTTGTGTCATCTTTAAAATTAGAAATCTTAGCACTGGAGCTGGAGCAGATGTGCCTGATAGGTCTTTTGCATTGGCGCTAGAGGAATCCTTTTTAACAGGATTGAGGTCACCAGGGCCTGAAAGAATATGATTCGTATATTGACTATTTGTTAGGGCAAAGCTTAATAATTTCCCATTGGGCTCTTTCTTCTTTCACTTGCTAGGATTCAGATCATCTGTCAGAAAAAAGTAACTAAGCTCTTTATCCTTAGAAGATGGCTTCTCCCTTTCTTATTGCCATTTTAGCTCCTTTATTTTGGTAAATGAACAAAATGTTTTCATGTTCATTCGTTGTGGAATTTTGAGGAACTAAACTGACTGAATTAAGTTTTAAAAATGATTTTTAGAAAGGACATTGACAGAGCACAAGCTAAACGATGTTGCTATCAATCAAACATCATGGAAGATACAAACATATGAACCTGCTAGCCTTATGGTCTATCTAGTCTGCTTGATTGTGCAGCTCCCTATGTATTTACATAGGGAACTGCCTTCCCATCACCACATTCCCTTTTTGACCTTCTTCTTCTTTCCCTCTCTCCCACCAATCGTTCCCTTTGACCTAAAATTTTTCCCTGCACCCTGTTCGAACCCCTCTTGAAGCTGTGCACTGATTTTAGGACTACAACCTCCTCTGGCAGCTCATTCCAGTTAGCAACCACCCTCTTGGTGAAGGTGTGCCTCCTTATCTCTCTCCAGAGCCTCCCTCCAGCTGTAGGCTATGCCCCCTAATGGTCATATTACTGCGAAGGCTGAAGAGACAAACAGTGCTCACTCTGTTAACACTCTTAAGGTACATGATGGTCTCTGCCCTGTATCCCCTTTCCCTTCTTTCCTCCAAAGAGTACATATTGAGCTCCCTGAGCCTCTCTTCATAGGTGTTAGACTGCTGGTCCTGGATCCTCTTGGTTGCCCTTCTCTGGACTGTCTGCAGCAAGCTGCCATCCTTCTTAAGATGGGGGTAGTGGACTTGTGCACTGTTCTCCATGTGTTGTATTACCAATGACCTGTACAGTAGCAGATTAACCTCTGCCTTTCTTGTGGTAATACTTCTGGCCAGTATTTGGTTCCCTGGTTCTTTGCCTCAGAGCATATAACCTTTCACTTTTTATCATTAAACCCCATCTGCCAAATGCCAGACCACCTTTCTAGTCTAGAAAGGATCTCCCCAAGTTCCTGTCTCCCCTCCTCCATGTCCAAAATCCAACAGAGCTTGGTGTTGTCTGTGAACAGGCAGATTTTACCTTTGAATCCATCCATGTTGTTACTTATAAAGATATTAAATAACACAAGTCTGAGCACTGAGCCTTGTGAGGCTCCACAGGTCACAGCCCTCCCTTCATAAAATTCTCCATCTGCTACTGCACTTTGGCTTCTATCTTGCAACCAGTTTCTGACCCATCCCATAAGCTTGGCCCCCACCCCAAGGTCCTCTAGCTTCCTGCCCAGTATCTTGAGGCACCGAGTCAAAGGCCTTGTTAAGTCCAAATACAGGACATCAACCGCCTGGCCCCTATCTACTAACTTAGTGACCCAATCAAAGAAGTTAATTAGGTTAGTCTTTTAGGATCTCACCAACACAAACCCATGCTTTCTTGTCCTGAGCCCATTTTGCTCCAGAAAGCAGATCAATGTCTCAGTTAGGATGGTCTCAATCGACTTATCCACTATTGAGGTCAAGTCGACTGGTCTATAGTTTCCTGGTTTGTCCCATGGGCAATCCTTATGGAGAAGCACCACATGTGCAATACTTCAGTCCTGGGGCATATCTCCAGATTCCAGAGAGGTATTAAATAGGTCTACCTATGGACACATCAGAACCTCTGCTGATTCTCTAAGGGATCCTCAGGTGAATGCCATCTTGCCCCGGTGATTTGTTCACCTTTAGGGACCTTAGTCCCTTGCATACCCAGTCTGCTTGAATTTTGTAGTTTATGATTTACTCCCTCAGTTACCATGTCCCAACACCCTTGCGGTACTGGTCCATTTTTCTCCCAAGTGAAGATTGAACGGTTCCACCAAGTCACATTGACAGAAAAGCTGTCGACATTCCTGAGAGCAAAAGGAACAATGCCAACTGTCAGCATTATTCCCGTCGGGACGGAGTGTTTTTTGGGGAGGGAGGGCTTTGCCCCCCGCACACCCCATGGAGGGGGTTTTGCACCCCACACCCCTAATGTGGGAAGCTGTGACTGCCGCACCCTGCCATCTCTAAATAACCAGCTCTGAGATGGAGGGAGTTGGTTCGGGGTGGTGGCGAAACACCAGGCATCGCGGTTTCAGTATACAGTGGACCAACACAGTGACCTGGTGAGATTTTTCACTATGGTTGTCTTTGCTGTAAAGTTTTTGATGTGCTGATGGCACACCAGACTGAACTGAAGTACTCAATATACACGTCCACCTTTTCTTCATTCCCTTCTACCTAACAGCCTTCCTTTTTTAGCCTTACAGTCTCATCCTTTTCTCATTCATATACCTGAAGAAGGCCTTCTTTTTACCCTTTGGGCTAGCGCTACCTCTTTCTTGATCTTTGCCTTCCTTACTAGCTTGTTCACCTACCTCAATCATAAACACCACCACCCCATCTAAACACCCTCCTTTCTACTTCAAAGAGGTCAAATTGAATGAAGCCCACAATTACATTACCAAAGCAGTCTCCGAGTCCAGAACTAGTGGTGAATCCTTGGACCTTAAGCTGCTGTTTCTCACACTTGAAGAGGTACTACATCCATTAACCAGAATTCTTAACCTCTCCCTTAGCCACAGTCAGTTCCCTGACAAGTGGAAATCTATCACTGTTACCCCGGTCCATAAAAGTAGTGACAAGACCTATCATACGAACTATCGGCCCATCTCCATATTGCCCCCACTCTCTAAGGCTCTCAAGCATATAGCTGGGGCCCAGCTCACTGACTACCTGGACAAATATAATATTATGTGCGCACAGCAGCATGGTTTCAGAAAAGGTCACAGCACCACCCCTGGCCTCCTGGAGTTCACTGGAGCAGTGCACAGCACTCTGGACAGTGGCCACCTAATTGGGGCAGTCTTTATCGACTTGGCCAAAGTGTTTGATACTGTCCACCATCAGCTGCTAATAGACCAGCTGCTGAACGCTGGGGTCTCTCATGACTCTACAGTGTGGTTTAAAAGCTACCTTGAAAATCGTTCACAAAGAATAAAAATTGCAGACTTAGTCCCTAATACTCGACCAGTTCGCTCTGGTGTTCCCCAGAGATCCATACTGGGTCCACTTCTTTTTAGCTTTTTTCTAAATTCCCTTCCACAATCCTGCTCAGAACAAATCATCCTGTTTGCTGACTATGCAGTTGTTCTCTCTTCACACAAAGACCCTACACCACTACAACTCAGTCTACAACATGATTTCGCCTCTGTTGAGAACTGGTTTACTAATCATAAACTTGTCCTTAATCACAAAAAATACAAAGTCTATGCTTTTTAGCAGCTGTCACAGCCAGCACAGGCTATACCTCCTGATTATGTCCACCAGCCAGGGGAATACCCTTGAACAGGTCCAATCTTTAAAATACCTAGGGATCCTGCTTGACTTCAACCTATCCTATGGGGTCCACATTGACAGCATAGCAAAAGCTGCTAATACGCAACTAGGCTTATCGTTCAAGCACAGGCAACATCTCACCCTGGAAGTCTTGAAGATTGCTGTCCAGATTTCTGTTATCTCCATCATTTATTACAGCCTAATCATTTATGGCTCAGCCACAGCAACTACCCTCAGACACATATCAACATCCCTCAACAAGGCCTGTCGGCTTATCACTGGAGCACACCATCTCACTCATATCTGTGATCTTTACACTCAATCTGGATGGCTCCAACTCTCCAACCATATTAAGTATCTGACCTGCACCATGATGAAAAATATTATCCTGGGCCTCGCCCCTCCTGGTGTCCAAGCTGTACTGCACCCTAGCACTAATCCGTGAAGCTCCAGGAGATCTGAATCGCAGCTCTTGCAAGTTCCCCACTGTTGCACTACCCAGGGTCAATGATCTTTCACCCATAGGTCTTCCTCATGGATGAATGGACTCAGCACCACCATCTCCACTGCTCCCAAACTTGGCATGTTTAAAACCAGGCTCCGACTCCATCTTACTGCCTCCAGCTCCTGTGATTGCCTCACCTAATCAGAAATACTTGCCACCACCAACAGCCTTGCCTTCCCACCCCCCCTCATAGCACTTATCTCCTATTTTACCTCTGCTCCCATGACCCTCCCCTTCCCACCTCCTCCTCCCTACCCACCCCTCTCTCCAGCTCTTCTCCTGGTGATATCTGACAATGCCTCCAGCTGCTACTACTCCCATCTTGCCATCCTGTTCCTCCTCCATTGTTCTTTACCCCTCTCCTAGTTGATGCTGCTTGGTGCCATTCTATGTACTGAACTTTCTAATGTTTGCCTCCTCCCTTAATTAATAACTGTATAATGTACTGTTTACCTGCAATATTGTTATTTCTGTTGTATCTTCTGTATTGTACTTCAACTGACGTGGAACCTTTGTAAAAGAGCCTTGGTTCAAAGATATTGGTAATCCTAGAACCAAATAAATGAAAAAAAAATACTCCTGTTGCTTTCTGCCTACCTGAAGTGACAATGCACTGCTTGTGCCATCAGAGTTACTCCCATGGCAAGCGAGTGTGATATCACAACAGAGGATTATGAACTGAAGTAGTGAATAAGCTACAGAGGCAGATGAACTCCAAGGGATAAATATTAAGTAATTATGTAACTTTTGTTAGTAATACATAATGGGTAGGTGAAATCCATAGAATATATAAATATGGAATGCAAGCTGATTTCTACCCAAGTATTGTGGGGTCAGCAGCTTTTTAATCATCAAATGTTACATATGATCATCAAGGCAGACCGTGATCTAAGATCATCATCTAGATCATGATTTAATCATTAAACAAATAGCTTTTAAATCACCAGCTAGGATTAGTGATTATTTTTGTGCACCTAAATCAGCAGGATGGCCTTTGATGATCTGTGGATGACCAAGAGATTATCGACGATGATCATTGATGGTTAGATTAGCTTTGTGTTATACAATTCCAATTCTCATTAGTAATACTTAACAAAAGCGTGTTTGTAATGTGAAAAAATGAATGCCAACTATCACAGAAGATGCACATTATAATGTAAATCATCAGAAGTTAAGTTTCAGTCCCTTTAGGAAGAGGACATGAGATGATATGTATAATATGCACATTTGAAGAACTAAGTTGCATATTCTTGCACATTTTAAAAGCACAGTTTCTGGACTAATACAGTGGTAGTTTCTGTTGTTAAAATATTTTTACCTTGGCAGTATTAGTCTGCAGACTGTTAGGAAAAGTTCTGAACACAAACCAGGTAATTGTAGGAACTCACTACAAGTCTAAAGGGAACCACTTAAATGAGCTACTGTAAATAAATCAATCTGAGACTTTACAACACTAGTAAGAAGAGAGGAGTTAGAGTAAGTATAATTGAAAGCAGTGTGTCTGTGTAGAAGTGTCATAACCAAGGCCACTGGAGAATTGCAACCGCAATTTTTTTGCAAAATCCACAATTTTCACCATTCTCCGCAAAAACTAACATGTTCTGCAATTTCTTGCAATTTTTGAATTTTTACGTTGAACTGTGTAAAAAGTATTAACGTGTTAAATAAAATACTCTCAAATATATTAAGAAATTTGCGTGCAGACTTGGGTTTGGCCGAAACAGTGCAGTGCAAAGTAGGGCAAGGTGTTTTGTGGCACTGCTTTACAGTATGAAGCCTTTTAGCAAGTGGTAGGACAGTTTTGCCCTTCTGAGTATACTTTCATTCAGACTAGTTTTGGTTCAATCAGCAGAGGATTTTTGGATGGTCCTGTTGATTTTAAACTTGATTAAGCTAGTTGCTAACAACGATCTTACTCTTACAATCTACCACTTTGATGCTCACATGCAACGACTACAATAAAAACCTAACTAAAGTCTAAAAACAAGCTTATAGAATACATAAAATGTATTTAAACATGCATCTTTAAAAATCATCATTGGAGCCAGAGTAAAACAAAGGTAAATCACAGGGTACCCTGACTACTGTATGATACAGTAAAAATATATAGGTATTTTTTTTATATTTTCTTTTGTAACCAGGTAAGGCCCACTAGGCACAAGTTCCTGTTTTCAGGCGTAACCCAGGAGCACTGAGGAGGTTAAGTGACTTGCTCAGAGTCAAACAATATGCAAGTGGTGTTTGTGGGAAATCAAACCCAAGTCTATTAGATATCCACAGCTCATTCACAGTTTGATACTATAACCTCTAGTCTATACTACCAGCCCCAATAACCCCCAGATTCCATGTTTACATATGTGATTTCAAAAACAGTGCACAGTACCTACAGTGCAAATTATGAATATTAAACACTTTAACAGCATTTTACTAAAACTCAATTATTCACCACTCTATCTGCTTATTTTTTCTTGTACCAAAGCAGGTGAATAACTGGCAGAGCACTGTAAACAGCTATTGATCAGGCTTCATTATTCTACAGCCAGAAACAGAAACATTTATTTCTTCTGGATTTATTTAATATTGATTTGTTGTGGCTCACTTTATAGAAAGTATTTAGCACTGTATGAGACAGCTGTTTTTAAATTTTGGAAGATAGGCACCGCTTATGATAGCTTATCAGTTTAGTATTAATTTTATGAACATAAACTTTTCTTCATGTTTAAAACATATTCATGTGACAGTGTATTCATTTAGCAGTTTATACTAATACATGCTACAGAAAACATTAAAAGATTTATTGTGAAGCACTCAGGGTCTCTAGTAGAACTCCTGCAATTTCCCCACAATTGTTGGAAAAAGCTCCACAATTTTCTAGTGGCCCTGGTCCTAACTAATGATTCTAATAAACATGTCTAATTAGAAGGCACAATGCATTCCATGATTATAGAAGAAAGATAAATTATTTTTCTTTTAAGTTATTGTAGCAATCATGACTTTGGCCAATCATGAAAAATCATAATAATATGAGATCATTACATTGTGGTTTTTGATTGGTGGCCATTTAACATTCATGTTTAATCATTGGTAGTCATGACCATAAGGATGGTTTTTGAAGTTTGATCATGATCTTCTAACCTAATTGTTATTCATGACACATCATCATTAAATCATCATCTTTTCAGCTGGGCTTTCCCTCCCATCCCCACTCCTCATGTCTATACTAACATTCGCCCATGCCCACTGTACCCTTTCCTGCACCAACTATCCTGCTGTCCTTGTCTGTACACTTCTCTACTCACCCCATCTCTCTACTTACCCCGACTCCCTGCCACCTTTCCCATCTCAAAGGCCATATCCTTCTCACCACTGTCTGCCACCACCCCTAGTGCCATTGAAGGAAGCTACTCCTCACTGGTAGCCCTGGAAATACTCCCACAGAAACTCCTCCTATTCTTGCCTTACCTCTCCTTCTTACTGTTATCCACTCCCCCTCCCTGGGCCTTAATGCCTGTCAGAAGAGGTGGACTATGGGAACAAGTCTAGTCTTTTATTCCCTACTACACCCACTCCTACACCCCCCTCCCTTTCTTTGCTTTACTCTTGCTTACTCCTCCTTTTCTGATGGCAAATCCTGTGGCCCATCCACACCTCCCATGTCACCATTTGATTACCACACCACTAGTGAATGTATCTCTTGCTACAGCCGCCAAACCTCCACCCTCAGCTGTATAAGATGCTGACAAACCAGGCATCCCCCATCTCCCAGAAAGTTCCCAGAAGAACCAGTTCCCCACACTCAGTGCAGTCCACCACTCTACTCACTTCACACTGCCCCAACTACATGCCACCTCTATACATATTAACTTTTGTTTGCTCATCCCTATTAGTGTACTTAGTCATACTTCTTGCTTTATTCTTCCCTATATCCCAGTAACCATGTAAGGTGTCCCTAGCTAAGGACTGAATACACTACCTTGCCTGTGTTACCCTAGTAGCTTGGTCCTAGATAGGAGCTGTCTGCTTTCACTAGCATATCCTAATAAGTTATGTATTTGCAAGCTGATCCTAGACTGGTGTCAGCTGCAACCCCAGAAGTTTTCAGTGCCTACCAACCCTGACAGTATGTTTTCAGCCCTCCCTTTTCCATTACCCACACTCCACTTGCCAACATAATCCACTGCCTGAGGTCCTCCCTGTGGATGTCCTGCCAATGCTTCAGATGCCACTTAAGTGGGTGCCACACTCTTGCTTCTTTGCACTCACATTTCAGGGTTGCTCACACATCGGTGTCACTAGGATCTCTGGGTAATTTATATTGGACTGCAGCTGTACCATTGGCCAGCCTCAGTCACATAACCAGCATCTTCCCCCAGCAATGGCCCTGAAAATCAGCAGCCAAACTACAACCCTCCTGATGTGATATTCTTACGTATCAGATGTCTCCAAAAATGTACTTTTTCTAACTTTTTAAAACATAGAGTCATAGAGTCATACTGTTCTGGAATTTTCTTCTTCCAGATCCCACGCTCTGTCTGCAGTGAATCCTGCCCTCTTGGATCCAGGAAAGCTGCCCGTAGAGGAGAGCCTATCTGCTGTTTTGACTGTATCCCATGTTCCAAAGGGGAAATTGCCAATCAAACTGGTAAACACAATCTCTGAATGAATATTCAATAGTTACTTTACATTTTTGACTTATTTTGGAAGTTTTAACACATAGTAGTCTCATACATCTTATTATCTACCTTTGAAAATTGCTTAATTGCAGGGATTTTTAAAATTATTTCTAGAGAAAATAAATATATTGAGCTCAGTTTGGGTCCTCTATTTTGGTCAGCATACTATCACTCAGTACAGTTACCCGATCCTCCAGTGCCGCTACCTTTTCTAAACACTCCTGAAAATCTTGCAAGAGGTTCACCTACTGTACTATTTTTTGCAGTTCCTTGACCCAGCATACCCCAACTGAGATGTGACATCCCTTTTTCAGTGGAGTCCTACTTTTACCCAGTTGCAGAACAGGGAAAACTAATGCACTGGGGTAGTTAAAGCAACTTGCTCCCAGTCACACTGTGAATACCTGATTCAGGTAGGATTTGAAACTTGTTCTGCTGATTTCCAAACCTGTGTTTTAAACATTAGACCCCATTGCTTCCCCTTGTCTTAACCTGCAGTTCAGTTGCATTAGCTTTTATAAAAAGAGATTCCCACCATGTTGGTCCTTGGAAAACAGGAAATGATGGAAGGTTTGATACCTTCTATTGGACCAACATGTGTCTTGCACAAAGATGGAATTATATAGAAACTTTCAGGGCCTCTCAGGTAACCGTCTTCATCTGAAGAAGGGGCTTGTGAGGCCCTGAACACTTGCGTATAATTATATCTTTGTACAAGACACTTTTTGGTCCAATAAAAGGTATCAAACCTTCCATCATTATCTTTTATACAATACAACACTTACAGCATTAAGGCTAATGTTGTTACTCATATACCCTTCTAATATTTTGACTTTCCCACTTCTGCTGTTCTGGCTGTGTGTTCCTTTTGGTGTGAAACCAAGACTCTTGCCCTTTACCCAGTAATATTTTATAATAACTAGTGACCCTGTTTATTGCACTGATTATCAGTGTCACCAAATCCTGTAGCAATGAGCAGGTCTGGTCGTGCAGAGGAGTGAATTACTCATGCCTCACTTGCTGTCACACAGGTAACTGGGTTCTGGATGACCCTGGAGTGCTTGTCATTCAGCAGGAAGGATGAAGGTTGTGTTTCCCAATAGATGACCTCCTATGGGTTGGGTAGATGTACCACTGCTATTCCACCACAAAGGTGACAACTGATGGTGGTGCAGTTTGAGTAAATGTTTCAGATGGGGGATGCTCCCTGATGGAAGAGGTCAGCATATCCTACAATGTGAAGACATCATGCCATTACTTCCACAGAGTATCCATGGGCTGGGGGAACCAGAACATGGAAAAACACTGCCAGCAGCAGAATGACATCCTGAGGACTTCACAGACCATGCACTGACTACCATGCACAGGGAGTGCCAAACCAAGCAAGGTCATCTGGTGGGGGATTATGGGACCTCTGATGGCCCCACCTAAGGGGGTTATCTGTGGATGAACTGGTGGCCCCCAACGGTAAGCCTCAGAGACAGTGGGTGATGGGGTTGAGGGTGACTTGAGGAATGAAGGGGCTCACCTGTCGAGGGGGAAAAACATAATAAGTAGGTATGATCTCATACCCAATTATTATGGCATTTGTAGAACTCACACTTCATTTTCCATTTGCTGTTTGTAGCTCTCATGCTACATTTCCCCTTTCTGCAGACACTGTAGGTAGCAGGAAATGTCACTCATGTGCCTATGTCCCTATGTTACTGGAATCAGCACCAATACCAGTGCTAGTACCAGGGGTCATATGGTATCAGGCTTCGTATAACACAATGCCAGAACTCTGTTTTACATGTATTTTATAGAAAAGACGTGGAGCATACTGGCATAATTCAAGTATTTTTTTATGGTTACAATGTCAGTAGAGAATGGGGAATATGGAATATCTGGAATGCTTGTGAACACAGCACCACTGTCTCCTTTCATAGAGGCAACTTGAATCACATCTCTCTGCAGCCTATCTGTTCGTTACAGTACAGTTGCTTCCTCCCTCTCTCCTCGCCCATTGTACTATTTTCTTGTTACCGACTGCTAAGAGTCAAACAGAAGAATTAATGTAAAGGGATACCATCACCAGCTTTGCTAATTTTACCTTTTTTAGGAGAAACACTGACCGATGGCATTCCATTGTGGTGTGTGTTCACATTTCAAGGTGTCAGCACCAGTAAACTTGTTCATGGATGAGTTTAGAATTTTTCATGCACTATCAGGGTGAAATGCTTTATAATAATAGTTAGGCAGCTGAACATAGTAATG
Organism: Neoceratodus forsteri; assembly: GCA_016271365.2. Taxonomy (NCBI): domain Eukaryota; kingdom Metazoa; phylum Chordata; order Ceratodontiformes; family Ceratodontidae; genus Neoceratodus; species Neoceratodus forsteri. Next base: position 80,595,897 of record CM028137.1, read on the forward strand.
TCAAGTGGCAAACACTGTAACTCTGCTAAACATTGATATTACAATATCCTGTTTGCCCATCTGAGAGACAGAGCTAGAGGTGAAAGGCCCAAACAAAAACTGGTATTAGGAATCATGGGCTGAAGGAAAGGGGAGACAGTCATAGTTCATAAAATGTCCATCATCTAGGGGTCTAAGAATCATTTAGGAGCCTTGAGATTTTACTTTTAAGAACACATCCCTTGTATATACCACTGAATTTCTCAGTTAAGAAATTGAACACATGGGATCGATTATATTGAGCCAGCCAAAATATCACTGACACCTGCAACTGTTACAACGTAAAACACACAGGAAATGGAATGACAGAGTAATTCCATCTCCCCTCATCATTATGGTGGGGGAGAGAGAGAGACACAGAGAGAGAGAGACAGACAGAGACAGAGACAGAGAGAAACAAAGACCAAAGCTCCGGTTGTTGGACTTGTGAGGGTAAAGTTTTGCAAAGAGTAAATGGATATTAATTTCAAAGACAGAATGATTTCAACATAAATGATACTAAGGCAGTGTGCAAAAAACTCTGAAAGGATTTGAAACCAAACTGGAAAAAATCATATTTCCATGCTGGTTATGCAGACATCCTGTGACATGAGAGTGGCTTGGTGATGCTTTGAGATGTTGCCTTCATCAGACCTGTCTTCTGCCACAGGATGACTGCACAGCTAGCATAGTAGTAGAATTTCTTTGGTTTGCTTAAAATCTTTTTGGACTTTTTTGCAGACTGCCTATCAAATGTGAATGGTTGGTTAGTGTTCCTAGAGAGCCTCCTAAATACATTGAATGTAGGAACTTCATTAAGTTAATCCCCAGAAAATTGAATCCTTGTTTAAGGAATTTGATTGATGTGTGTTCATTCACAATTCAGGACTCTGTAGTACAGTTTGGTCTGCAAGCCCATTGGCCCACGCAGTGGACTAATAGGCATACAGCCAAGCTGTACGCTGTCAATCAGTGGGTGGCCAGGTGGCTTGCTGGTGGGGTGCTGTCACACGTCACTGACTGGGGGGATGCAGGGTGGCGAGGACTGCAGTTGGCGAGTGGGGAGGGGGTACCACTTGACCTGGACCACCAGTGTTTGTATGTGTGTGCCCACGATTGGGCGAGGGAAGGGTTCCACTAGACCACCAGGGATTGCGAAATGCTTATGCCCATGATCGGGCAGGGGGAACAGTCCACTGGACCACCAGGGATTTTGCTTAACACACACAGCCTGTGATCAGGGGAGGAGGTAAGGTCCACTGGACCACCAGGGATTTTATTTGTATTACTGCCCACAATTGAGTAGGGGGTCAGGTCCACTGGACCACAAGGGATTTCATTTATATTACTGCCTGTGAGTGGGAAGGGTCCACTGGACCACCAGGGAGCTGTGTGCACCTATATGGTGTCTGGGGAGGTCGGATGTCCATCCACCGGCAGGCGGTTGCTGTGTTTTGCCCTGCAGCACAGCAGCCCACCTGTGTGTGTCCCTGAGTTGTTCCCTGTATTTTTGGGAACATCACTGCACCCCCCTGTGTGGTGCAATACAGGGGTGCACCAGCATATGGGGCCGCACTTCCCGGGCTGAATATCAGGGTGTGACGCATATGCATGGGCACGCTCCCTGCCATTGCACCGCATACATTATGGATGCGCCCCAGTGCATCAGGAGTTGGGCAGCTCAGCTTGCCCTTTTAAATATCGCCCTGGGGTGCATTGGTGGGTTGCTCATGCTGCAATCCTGTTACACCATGCGCAACCTCTTTGAATATCCCGGCCACTGTGTTTCTCCATGTAGCTGTTGGGCAAAAACAAGGTGTGCGCTTCCATTACTGTTACAGTTAGCATTTCCACTTGCATTTCCATACCCTTTTCTGTTACCGTTCCCATATACACCACCGTGTGCGTTACCATTTGCATTCTCATTTACATACACGCTTGCATTTGCATTTCTGTTTCCTTTGGTGTTATTTCTGCTGTTAACGTTACTATTTGCATTTCCAATTGTGGTACCGCAACCGTGCATGTCACGGTTTGCATTTCCTTATGCGCTTTCATTTCCTTTTGTGTCACTGTTCACTTTGGCTTCAGTTTGCACTTGCATTTCTAGTAATGTTTGCTTTTCCATTTACATTTCAGTCACCATGTGCACAACCGTTAGCAGTTGCATTTCCGTTGCACTTACCATTACTGTGTCACAGACAATCCGCAGTAGTCCCACCACCACATTCCATTCACTATTTCTACTGCACATTCTCAAAAAGTAGGGAAATTAGAGGCAAAAAAACATTGGTGGTTTGGGTGGTGGGCTGGGGGTGGAAGGGGCTTTCAACCCTAACACTGAATTTCCTCACTTTTGTCACTGTGGAACAACCCTAACTGGTGCATTAAATGGAGTGTTTTGCCTCTAATATATATATATATATATATATATATATCTATAGGGATACATGGTGGGCATGAGTGTGATATGACAAATATTGTCACTTTTCCCTTCAGCACTCATGAGCAGGGCCACTGGAAATTGTACCCAAAAATGTGGGGATTTTCTTGGAAAAATTGTGGGAAAACTGCAGGGGGTTCATTATACATCTCCACTGCCCCCTAATAAATACTTTATTGTTTGTTGCAGCATGTATTAATCACATAAATTGTTAGATAAATGTACTGCCACTTGTAAATGCTTTTAATATGAAGAAAGATGTGTGTTTTTGAAATGCACTGTAAACTAATCATTATGTAGCATATCTTCTAAAAAATCAAGACATCTAAGTCATGCAGTGTTAACTAGATTTTATTCAGTAATTTACAGTTAATATGTACTGAATACATCCTGAAACAACATTTTTTGCCAGTTTCTAGATGTTAAATAATGAAGCTTGTTTAAACTACTTGCTTTGGTGCAAGAAAAAAAATAAACAGATAACCAGGGTGCCTGATAAAGGTCTAGTAAGAAAAACATTTATTTGGAAGGGAACAAGTCTTTTGAGCAATCGGTTTAAATGCTTCATTGGCAAGCTTTTAAACTAGTCAAAGGGGGAGGCACTGACAAGCAGCCAAAAAATCCTAGCCTCTCTCTACAAAACAGGGTACTAAATGAGAAAAAGACCAAGGTAGAATGGTCAGAGGGGGATGCTGCAACAGAAGATAAAGCCATCAAAAAATGGAGAGCAATGAGTACCAATGCCCGTAGTCTAGGTAACAAGCTTCCTGAATTAGTGGCCTTGATGGAGGAGGAACATCTGGATATCGTGGCAGTCACAGAAACATGGTACACACAAAACCATGACTGGGATGTAAACATACAGGATACACACTATCTACAGGAGGGACAGGGAGGGTAAAGAGGAGGAGGAGTTCTTTACATAAGGGAAGGAATAAAAGCAACAGAACAAAAGGGTAAACAGGGAGGAGAAGAAGCACTGTGGGTAAATTTGGAGACAGGCAATGGCACCACAATCCGCACAGGGGTTGTATACAGACCCCCTTCTCAGGGGAGGAAATGGACAAGGAAATGATAGAAAGTATACTTAGAATGGCAGAAAAAGGGGAGATATTGCTGATGGGTGATCTGAATATGCCAGATGTTAACTGGAGTGCAGTTGCAGCTGCCACTTCGAGAGTGCAGTTATTCTAGATGCCCTACAGGGGCATGCCTTGACAACTAGTACTGGAGCCCACTCGAGAGGAGCAATATTAGACTTGATACTCTCAAATGGAGATGGAGAGGATCACAGATGTAGAAGTGGGTAGCCATCTGGGAACTAGCCAAGAACAGTATGGTTCACAATAAACACAGCAATAGAGTCAAGCCATACAAAGACAAAAGTACTGGACTTTAAGAGGGCTGACTTTGCCAAAATGGATGAGTGCCTAAGGAATGCACTAGCAAATGGGCAGGAAGGAGGGGTGGAAGAACAATGGGGAATAATAAAACTGCCATCACAGAGGTAACGAGCCTTTGTGAAGCAAATAAACAAAACAAAGGCGATGTAAGAAACCACTATGGTTCTCAAAGGAAGTGGCAGTGAAGGTTCAGAGAAAAGAAAGCATTCAGGAAGTACAAGGAAACGCAGAAGGAGCAGGACAGAGAACTGTATCAGTTAAAGCAAAGGAGGCTGGAAGGCAGTCAGAACAGCAAAGGCCCAAACCGATGAAAAGATAGCCAACTCAGTTAAGAAGGGGATAAAACCTTTATAGGTACATCAGGAGCGAAGGAAGACCAAGGAGGGAGGGATAGTGAGGCTTAATAAAGGAGAGGGAGGGTGGGCAGAGGAGACTGTGAAAAGGCAGAGACACTAAACAAATATTTTGCTCAGTATTTACAAAGGAAGGGGGAGGTACATAAAACAAACAGTAGTAACACTCTGGATACAGAAGTTGATACCAGCCCATTTACAGAAGAAAGGGTTCTGAAAGAACTCTTAAAACTGAAGGTGGACAAAGCAATGGGGCCTGATGGGATTCATCCCAGAATTCTAAAAGAACTAAGGGTAGAACTAGTGACACCACTGACTACCCTTTTTAACAAATCATGGGAGGATGGGGTGGTACCCGAGGACTGGAGGAGGGCAGATGTGATTCCCCTTCACAAAAGTGGGAGCAAGGCAGAAGCAGGAAACTATAGACCTGTTAGTTTAACCTCAGTGATAGGGAAAATGATGGAATCACTTCTAAAGGAAAGAATTGTCAAGTATCTAGAGGCCAGAGGGGCACAGGACCCTAGGCAGCATGGATTCACAGTGGGAAGGTCATGCCAGATGAATCTGATAGATTTCTTTGACTGGGTGACCAAAGTAGTAGATCAGGGAGGGGCTGTGGACATGGCCTACCTAGACTTTAGCAAGGCATTTGACACAGTCCCACACAAAAGATTAATATACAAGTTAGCCAGCCTGGGAGTGGGTCCCAAGATGACAGCCTGGGTAAAGAATTGGCTGGAGAATAGGACACAGAGAGTAATAGTAAATGGAGTCCACTCAGAAGAAAGGAGGGTTACTAGTGGGGTACCACAGGGTTCAGTATTAGGACCAGTCCTCTTCAATGTCTTTATAAGCGACATTGCAGAAGGACTGGAAGGAAAAGTATGTCTCTTTGCAGATGACACTAAGATCTGCAACAGAGTTGATGCACAGGGTGGGGTGGAAAGGATGAGAAGGGACTTGGCAGGGTTAGAGGAATGGTCAAATGTATGGCAGCTTAGATTCAATGCTAAGAAGTGCAAGGTAATGCACCTGGGAAACAAAAACCCAGGGAAGAGTACACAATGGGGGTGAGATACTAACAACAACAAAATGGAAAGGGACCTGGGGTAATCATATCAGATGACCTAAAGATGGGCAAGCAATGTGAGAGGGCAGCAAGGAGGGCTGGGGGGATACTGGGATGCATAGGGAGAGGCATCACCAGTAGAAAACAGGAAGTTATTATCCCTCTGTACAGACAGCTGGTGAGACCCCATCTGGAGTACTGTGTGCAGTTCTGGAGACCCAATCTCCGCAAAGACATAGACAGAATAGAAGCTGTCCAGAGGAGGGCAACTAAAATGGTGCAGGGTCTGCACCAGAAGACATATGAAGAGAGACTTAAGGAGCTTAATATGTATAGCCTCGAGGAAAGGAGGGAGAGGGGGGACATGATAGAAACTTTCAAGTATCTCAAGGGAATTAACAAAGTCAAGAGGTAGCATCTTTCAAAAAGAGGTGCAAGAACAAGAGGCACAATTTGAAGATAGAGGGCGGCTCAGAGGTAATTTAGAAGTATTTTTCACAGAGAGGGTTGTGGATGCATGGAACGGCCTTCCGGAGGAGGTTGTGGAGTCAAAATCAGTGGTGGAATTCAAGCATGCATGGGATAGTCATAAGGCAATTCTGGGGGGTGGGGGTAGGAAGAAGTAGGCTGCTGGTTAACTAGGATCTGCAGCTTATCCAGTAGGTAGGGAAATGGCCCGACTGGGTGGGCCAAGCGGTCCTTATCTGCCGTCAAATTCTATGTTTCTATGTTGTTAAAATTATTACTGTTCTTAATCAGCACTGTAAGTACATTTTAAAATCACATGATAAAAGTATAAAATCATAACAATAGCTTTTCATTACATCACACAATAGTTTTTAATATGTTGTACGTTTGTTCTACTTGGTTTGCAGTGATTTTACTTGGGTTGCAATTATTTTGTCTATTTGGAGGTAACTGTTTAACTATACTTAACCTGTTCAGCATGTTTTCAGAAATGTTTGCTTTTTGTAGGCTTTGTATGTGAGTATACAGTTGTGGCAGACTGACATGTAAGGAATCACTGTCAACAGCCCCCTCAGAAGCAGATTCAAGTTTATAATCAGCAGGGTCATCCAAACTCTTTACACATTTGAATTAAAATCCTATCAGATCGAAAGTATTTATACAAGGAGAATATACCCTACCATTCAAAAACAAGCATTGTGATCAAGGCTTCATTTAAGTGAATGGGGCACTTTGCACCTCTTCTCACACCTATTGTTTGTCTCTGTGTCAGCAAAAGGTTCTCAGATATTCTGCTTTAACACAGATTTTAAGTGTTCCAGTCTACATATGCATGACCAGAGGATTCTGAAACCAAAGCAGGGAAGTGAATCATATGAATGCAGAGTCACATTTGACCCCTTCTCACCTCACACTGTACTGTTTTGGTCAAATCCAAGTCTGTGTACCATATCTGAGTAGATTTCCTTGAGAATTTAAATATTTATATACAATTTCAGTCAACAATTCCATAAATGTAAGAAATTGCAAAAAATTGTGGATTTTGTGTGGAGAAGGGTGAAAATTGCAGAAATTGTGGAGAAATTGCGCCCGCAATTTTCCAGTGGCCCTGCTCATGAGATATTCAGAGCTCATGATGCAGGAGTGACAATATTTGCCATAGCACACAATCTGCACATTATGTATTTGATTTATACAATAGGGCTAGGAGTTTCAGAAGTACTGTTATGTTGTCTTGTGTTCTGTTCCTGTTTATGTGTTTGCTCATTCTGTGTGTGAGTTTTTCTGAATGGGCTGGCAGTGTTACAAACTCTTGGAAACAGATGTGTGTGTTTTGCAATGCTAAATGAGTTAGTTTTAGGTAGGAGTGAGAAACAGGCTATTTTGTGCAGCTGTAGAAGTCTGGCTGAAGTCAAGCTGAGAGTGTCACAGTAATGGTAATGGGCTGAGAGTCAGAGTGTGAGGAACAGCTGTGAGTGTTTTTCAGTGGTAATCGAGTTAGCTGCAGGTAGCAGTGAGGAGCAGACTGACAAGACTGTGTTCTGTGAAGCTGTGCTCTTTAGAATTCTGGCTGCAGTCAAGCTGAGAGTATCACTGTAATGAGCTGGAAGTTAGAGTGTGGGGAATAGGTGAGAGTGTTTTGTAATGCTAACTGAGTTAGCTGCAGGCAGCAGTGAGACCTCTCATGTAGTTCTGCATTTGTGTCTATGGTAACATCATTTTTTTCTTGTAAGCTGAGGGGAAAGCTGCCTAGAGTGGTGATACCAATGACCTTTCTGTGATCTGTGTGCGCAAATGGCTGATATCATCACAGCAGAGCAGACGGTAAAAATATCACACTGCAGTGGATGATGCACTGTTTTATCTCACTCATTTATCACTCACCCCTATTGTATAAATATATATAAGTACACATACACACACATGCACACACACACACGCACATATGCACACAAACACCCACACACACAGTGGTAGCCTTAGAGATGGGCAGATATTTCCTGAAATGTCTGTGATATTTCTGGAAATTTCCTGCCTGCCTGCCTGCAGTACCACTATGGGCCACCAGAGACAATCTGTTTAGGTATTTTGTGAAATACCGTATATGGAAATATCTGACGATGTTATGGCTGCAACTGTATGGGTCACTGATGTGCCTTTAGAAGTTTAATGAAAAAATAATATTAATCAGTTCAAAAGTTATTAAAGTTTAAAGTTTTCCATTATAGCCTATGGGAAAAATTAAATGTTTGGAGTGAAAGCAATGACTGCTTCCAATAACCTTCCTTCATTCTTGTGACCAGCACTTATTCTAACCTTCTGCTATCCTGACCTTATGCATAACTGTTCTCAGCATGTAAATAACTGTTCTAAGTTGCTAATCATTCTCCTTCACATTTCCTCTTGATCCCTTCCACACTTTCCCCTCACCCCTCTATGACTTTCCCCCACAACCCCCCATTATATCTCCTGAGCTCCCTTGCTCACTTTAAAATGCTTTGTTCCATACCTTCTTGCCTCTGACAAGGCGCCTGGGCTGATGCCATCCCTTACCTTGTTGATTATTAGATATTAGACTGAGTCTGCTCTCATTTTGCTGTAAAGGTTGATTTCATGAGTCCCCACCCCCTCTAATACGATCCTTTGAATTCCAGATTTTAATCAAATATGCACCATGGCATACATTGTACAATGCCACATGTATTGGAACTTCTCTAGTTACACACTCTTGTAATGTTATATATAATTCCTTGTTTTGTTTGTTCTCCATCTCATGCTGTTCCAATATGTATTGCTCGTCCGATGTGGAACCTATGTGGTCCCCATCTACAAGGGAGGCCATCGGGTGTCAATCAGCAATTACAGGCCAATCTCCCTGCTCTGTATCCTGGCAAAGTTACAGGAGAAGCTGATCTATGAGCAACTCCGAGATTACCTGGAGTACCATCAACTTCTGGCACCCTCCCAGCATGGCTTTAGAACCTGGCATGGGACGGATACTGCCCTTATCAAATTCTCGACAGACATACTCAGAAATCTCAACAAGGGGATCCCCACTGGTGCGGTCTTCATTGACCTATCCAAGGCCTTTGACCTGGTCAATCACAATCTGCTATTGACCAAATAGGGCAATGTAGGTCTTGACAGCCATTCTCTCAGGTGGTTCGAAAGCTAATTAACTGGTTGCACACAGAGGGTAAAATGGAAAGACTCCATTTAAGAGCCACTCCCACTAAAAGAGGGTGTGCCACAAGGGTCGATCCTTGGCCCCCTCCTTTTTTCTCTTTTCACCAATGAACTGAGTGACCACTGTGGTGGGAGCTCTGTGGTCCAGTATGCGGATGATGCTGTTATCTATCGACCCTCCACTACTCTGGGAGACCTCAGCCCCTTGCTCCAAGATCACATGTATTCCCTTGAGAACTGGCTTGTTAACAATAGAATGGTCCTTAACACAGATAAGACTAAGGCCATGCTGTTTGGTCCAAGATCCCTGGGACATGATAGAAAACAATACCTACACCTCACCTCCACATTGGGTAGTAGACTAGAGGTAGTGGCATCACTAAAATACCTTGGCCTCAACCTGGACCAGGGTTTCACCCTCAAGAACCATGTGGACCAAGTTACCAAACCCTTACATGGGAAACTAGGCACCCTCTACTGACTGAAAAATCAGTTGATACCTGAAGCAAGGGTCTCCATTGCCACCAGCATCCTCCTTCTGACAATCACCTATGTGGCCCCAGTAGTCCATGGAGCAGCAAGGCTTGAGATGAACAGACTCCAAGCAGTGTACAATAAGGTGGCCCAGTTCGCTGCCCAGTCAAACCCCAGGAATCACCACTGTGACACGTTATCACAGCTAAACTGGCCCTCTTTGGACACCTATCTCCAGTACCCTCTGCTATGCCAGACCTTCAAATGAATTAGCCCAACTCCCCCTCCCCCTCCCAGCCTATCTGGACTCATTGTGCTAAAGACTAATCCCCGGCTCCTCTGCACAACAGATCGCACTCTCCTAGCTGTCCCCAGAGTAAGAACCAAGGTGGGAGGCAAGTCTTTCACTCACACTGCACCCAACCTGTGGAACTCCCTCCCTCCTGGGGTGCATGAAGCACCATCTATCAAATGGCTTACATGACTGCAACTTCCAAATGCTGCTGCTAGGCTACTGGGACCACCTCATGGTCAACTGAATCTCACAGTCCTATACTATCCTCAGAGAGCAAGTCATATTCTGCAATGTGGCTCGCACCCTCCTCTTTCATACTTCATGTCTATTCACTTACTCTGCTAATCTCCTGTACCCACCATGAATGCTTTGTTCTCAGCACATGTAACCAGCTGACTGTATAATACTGTACAACTTGTATCTTACTGTATAATGTCATTATCATACTGTGATATTTATCAATGTTATGTAATCCCGGGTTGCCCCTGAGAAAGGGACCTCCGGGGCCCAGTGGGCTTACCAGGTCACCAAAATTTAATAAATAAATAAATAATATGGGTTGCCAGTGTGGCAGGATGTAATGCATGATGCCACAGCCCTCCACCCCATCAAGACAATATAACCTTGGCATTTTTTAGTATTTTACTGCCAAATTTTCAACATAGTCATTTTTTTCACATCACCTCATGAACAGTACAGCTGTCATTTTTCACATTCTTCCCAAAATGTGTTTTCTCACCTGTAGTACAGTATGGCATGTAAGTTGTGCATAATTACATTTTGCCTTGTATTTCACAATTTATTTGTACTGGGGTACATTAGTTGGAGTAATGAAATGGTTATGCTGACAATTCAGTCACTGTTGTTTGACACGTTGAAGTGCAGTGCCCAGCGGGCCCGGCACTTCCACACCTACATATATATGTGCATCTACGGAGGGTTTGGAGTGCAGGGCCTCCACTAAAATAAGGATGCTATAATATTATCTCAAAAAGTAAGGAAAATTATTGCAAAAAAATCCATTATTGCATCAGTTAGGATTCCTATTACAGAGATAAAAGTATGGAAATTGAGTGTTAGGGTTCCCAGCCCTGCCAACAAACCCTGCCCCACACCCTCCACACACCAACAGGTGCCAGGGTCTGCCTTTGGATTGTCAGGCCTAATTCTCATTCCATTCTCCTATACTGTACCATCTCAGCTTCCTTACACATGGAATGGGGTAAGAGTTAGGGATAATAACCCCAAGGCACACCCTGACGCCTGTTGGTGTGTGGAGGGCGGGAGGTGGGGTGGTAGAATTGGGAACCCTTACACTAAATTTCCATACTTTTGTCATTGTAATAGGAACCCAAACTTATGCATTAATGGATACTTTTGCAATGGGTATACTGTAGTGGCATGGTAGTGCCACTATAGTTAGGATTGAGTACCCCATTTAAGGTTAAATTTGAAATATGGCAGCTTAACAGCTTTGCCACCTTGTGACAGATTTGCCTGAAATTTGGCATGCATGGTTTGGTACCATAGGTCTCTGGACCTGCCAAGTTTTGTTATGGTCGGATATACAGTTGCGAAGCTCCAGAGCACCAAAAAACACATAAAGTATGCATTTTTGTACATTCTTTGCTCGCACCTACAGCCTACACAGTTTATGCAACCAATCCAACCCCTTCAGGGAACATGCAGCCAGGGTTCCCAATGTGCCTTTCAAAGAGTTTGTGAAAAAATATTAAGCGGTTCAAAAGTTATTAAAAAAAATCTTTCCTCATTATAGTCTATGGGAAAAGTTAACAAAATATGCAAAAGTGTCACAAATGCACTTTTTACTTTAGCAAATAACCCTTGTAGTGTCACAAATCAGCCATCTTGTTTTCAGTTGGTGGTCAGAGAAATTCTTGGCTTTTAAATTTGGGACCAGCTAGGAACACAATTCTTGTTGTGCTCACCTAGTTGAGCCCTGAAGATGCAAGCCATGTTTTTTTGGTGGGTAAAACACCCCAGAAATATGTTTTGTAAAAACCCTAACTGATATATTAAATGGATTTTTTTGCCATGAATATACTGTATATCTATATCTATATATGTATATATATATATATATATGTATGTATAATATAATATTACAGTGGCACGGTAGTGCCACTACAGTTAGGGTTGAGTACCCCATTTAAGGTTAAATCTCAAATGTTGCACCTTATTAACTCTGCCACAGTAGGATGGATTTGCCTGAAATTTAGAATACACAATCTGGTACGATAGGTCTCTGGACCTGCCAAGTTTCGTTATGGTCAGAGGTATGGTTGTGGAGCTACAGAGCGCAAGAAAACTAATAAATTACGGGATTTCGCGTGTTTCTTTGTTCATGCCTACAGCCTGCATGGTTTGTGTGATCATTTAAAAAACTTCAGGGAACATGCAGCCATGGACTCGGATGTGTCTTTCAAACATTTCGTGAAAAAATATTAAACTGTCCAAAAGTTATTCAAAAAACACTGAATTATATTATAGTCTAAGGGAAAGTTAAACTATGCGAAAGTGTTGCAAATGCAGTTTTTAGTGTCACAAATGACCCTTTTACTGTCATGATTCAGCCTTTTTTTTTAGTTTGCCATCAGAAAAATGCTCTGCGTTTAGATTTGGGACCCTCTAGGGTCACAATTATTGTCGTGTTCATTTAGTCGAGCCCTGAGGATGCTAGCCATGCCTTTTTTTGGGGGTATAACACCCCAGAAATATGATTTTAAAATTTTTGTAAAAATTAGTGTTGCAAAGTACTTTCACAAATACACAAACACTTTTGTGATGTGTTAGCGAAAGTGGTGTCGTGATTTGCGAAAGTAATTTGCAACACTATGCCCAAAACAATAGGAAATATTTGCCACTCCACTGCAGAACAACAGTTTTGTCTTTTGGGCTGAAATTTGCGGAGAAGAAAGCCAACATCACACTGATGTGCATTTTGGTGGTTTGGTGCCAAAATATTGCAGGGCTGTAACATTACGGCACTCCGAAGTTGACAATTTTTCCCATAGGATAACATTCTGGCATCCACCGCTTCTTTCGGGTCCCGTATCTCGAAAATGGTTTGAGATGGGATTTTCATTGCAAAAGTTCTTAGTACCCCACTGGGGGGGGGGGGCTAAGTGCAAGACTAGCCTGGAAAGTCATAAATAATGTGAGATTTTAATTTTTTTTTGTACATTGTACGGTTCCTGAGATATAAGCACTTTAGTATTCCAAGTGCTCATTTTCCTGTCCGAGGGCAACTATTATGCTCACATTCTTTGTATTCACTGTGCTTCTGGATGCACATCTTTTGCACACAAAGTGTGTGTGTTTGCATTACTATTACCGTTAGTGTTTTCATTCATTTGCGTTACCATTTCTTTGTTTCTTAGCTTAGCGTTTGCATTGTGCTTGCATCTGTTTCCTTGTGCATCGCCATTGCCGTTACCATTACCGTTTGCATTTGCATTTGTGTTACCATTACTGTTTCCATTTCCATTACCATTTGTGTTAACATTTGTGTTTGTGTTTACATTTGCGCTTGCATTTTTATTACCATTTGCTGTATCGTTTCTGTTTGCATCACTGTGTGAATTACCATTTGTGTTTGTATTTGCACTTGTGTTTCTGTTTCTGGTTGTATTATCATTACTGTTCACGTTTTCATTGATGTTTGCATTATCATCTGTGTTTGGTTTCATGTTTGTACTTGCTTTTCCATTACCATTTTTGTTATCATTTCCATTTGCTTTTGCTCTTGTGTTTGCATTACCGTTTGTGTTACTGATTCCTTTCATGTCACCATTGGCATTACCATTTTCACTTGCATTTGTGTTACCTTTACTGTTTGTGTTTTCATTACCATTTGTGTTACCATTTGCATGTGCTTTTCTGTTACCATTTCTGTTCTCGTTACTGTTACCTTTACCGTTTGCATTTGCGTTACAGTTTGAGTTTCTGTTACTATTTTGTTAGCATTTCTGTTTGCATCAACATGTGCATTACCACTTGCATTTGTGTTTTTGCTTGCGTTTGCATTTCTGTTTGTGTTACTGTTTCTTTTGGACCACCATTGCCATTACCATTACCGTTTACGTTTGTGTTTCCATTTGCATTACTGTTGCCATTTGTGTTTTGGTCACCATTTGTGTTACCATTTGAGTCTGCGTTTTCTTTACCATTACTGTTTGCATTTGTGCATGTGTTACTGTTGTCGCTTGTGTTACTGTTTCCTTGTGCTTTGGAGTTGCCATTACCGTTACCATTACCGTTTGCATTTGCGTTGGCATTTCCACTTGTGTTACCATTACCATTTGCATTACCATTAGTGTTTGCGTTTATGTTTGCACTTGCGTTTCCATTATCATTTGCATTAGTTGCGTTTGCATAACTGTGTGCATTACCATTTGCATTTATGTTTGCATTACAGTTAGATTTGCTGTTTCCCTTTGACTCACCATTTGCGTTACCATTTGCGTTTCCATTACCAATACCGTTTGCATTTCTGATACCATTTTCATTAGTGTTTTCATTTGCGTCATCATGTGTGTTTACCGTTTGTGTTTGTATTTGCACTTGCATTTCTGTTTGCATTACTGTTACCATGTGCATTTTATTTGCCATTTGCACTACAATCTGTGTTTGTGTTCATGTTTGCGCTTGCATTTGCATTACCATTTGTGTTACTGTTTTAATTTGCTTTTGTGTTAGCATTAACATTCCCATTAGGATTACCTTTACCATTACCATTGCTGTTACCGTTACTGTTAGGGTTATTACGCACAAATGGGAAGCATGGTGGGCCCAAATACCATTCACTATTTATAGTGCACATTCTGAAAAAGAAGGGAAATTCATGGCAAAAAAAATCAGTGTAATGCATCAGTTAGGGTTGTTCCACAGCAAGAAAAGTGAGGATATTCGGTATTAGGTTTTTCACCCCTTGTACCCCATGCCCACCCTGCCAGCACCAATAGGCATCGGGGTGTGTGTGTGTGGGGGTCATCAGGCCTAACTCTCACCTCATTCTCCTATACTGCACCACCTCAGCTTATTTACACATGGAGTGGGGTGAGAGTTAGGGCCGATGACCCCAACCCACATCCCAATGCCTGTTAGTGGGGTGGGTGGGTGTGGGTGCAAGGTGGCAATCCTAACACTAAATACATATATATATATATATATATAGATATATATATATATATATAGATATAGATATAGATATAGATATATATAGATATATAGATATATAAATATATAGTGCTACCATAGTTAGGGTTGAGTACCCCATTTAAGGTTAAATGGTGAAATTTTGCACCTTAATAATTTTGCCACTGTTCAACAGATCTGCCTGCAATTTGGCAGGCACAGGGCATAACCATACATCTTGGGATCTGCCAACTTTTGTTCTGGTAGGATTTATAGCTGCGGAGTTATGAAGCGATATTCCAGGTCGCATTTACAGTTTTTGTGCACTCTTTGCTCGTGCCTACAGGTCACACGGTTTGCGTGACCAGTCCAATATCTTCAGGGAATGTGCAGCTGGGATTCCCGGTGTGTCTTTTGAAGATTTCATGAAAAAATATTATATGGTTCAAAACTTATTCAAAAAAACAAGTTTCCCATTATAGTCAATGGGAAAAGTTAACAAAAAGTTCAACAGTTTCACAAATGCACTTTTTAGTGTTGCAAATGACCCTACTAGTGTCACAAATCCGCCATTTTGTTTTCATTTACTGATCCCAGAAATGCTTGGCATTTAAAATTGGGACTATCTAGGGACATGAGTTATGGGAGTGTATTCCTGCAGGAGATTGCGGACTTCGTCATCGACATGGTGCTGTAATTCCCCAGATGGATAATTCTGGGAGATTTAAATGCCTGGGTCAATGATGAACTCTTACAATTTGGTCAAAGTCTCCTCCAGTTAATGACAATGCTGGGCCTGACACAGGTTGGTACCTCCTCTACCCATATAGGAGGTCACTTATTGGATCGTCTATTCTTCCTGGGTATGGAGATTACTGATTTGAAGGTGGAAACAGTCAATTGGTCTGACCAACACACCATAGGGTACAGCTTCGGGGCTCCCACAAATGTACCTACCCCTGTGGAGATGGTTTAGTACCGCCCTTTGAGGGAAGTTACCCCAGATTGTCTATCTGTGGCGCTGGACCTATTGGAATTGTTGGAGGATAGCACAAGTCCTGGGGACCTGGTACTTGCCTATAATAAGGCAGTGGGAGATGCCCTGGACTTGATTGCTCCTGTTCACGTTCGACCACTTACTCTTTGCCCAAGGGCCCCTTGGTTTCATGGGTCCTTGAAGGAGCTGAGATGTAGTTGTCGAAGGCTGGAGAGAGCATGGAGAAGTCCAGCCTGGATGCTGACAGGCTTAGATTGATGGAGTATTATGATGGCTATCGATCAGAAATCACCTGTAAGAAGGCAGAGTTCCTGTCCAGGAAGATTTCTGCAGCGTATAACTGACTAGCTCAACTCTTTTGTACTGTGGACAGATTGTGCAATCCAATCTCTCTGCAGTCTGGAAGAGTTTTTTTCACAAGTTAAGTGTGATGAGCTTGCTTGGTTTTTCGCTGATAAGGTTGCCAGCATCAGGTCCAGAATTGGCCCGGCTCATTCCATGAGAGGTTGTGGAGATTGATGGGAAGTGGTGAACACCCAGTCTGTCTGGATGGATTTCAGCTGACTGGAATTTATGGACATTGTGAAGATTGTTCAGACTTTGTGTCCAACCTGTTGTAGTTTGGATCCGGGCCCTACCCCCCTTTTGGTGGGATGTGTATATGTTATCTGCCCGATCCTTGCTGAAATTGTATGGAGATCCTTGGAGAGGAGAACCTTTCTGGATCCCTTAAAAGAGGCCACTAGACTCTTGAAAAAACCCTCCTTGGACCCCATCGATCAGCTAACTACTGACCTGTCTCTAACCTTCCCTTTGTGGGGAAGGTTATTAAGCAGGTGGTTGCATTGCAACTTGACAATCACCTAGAAACTCACAGTGTCTATGAAGCTCTCCAATCTGGATTTAGGAAGAGGCATAGCATGAAGACTGCCCTTGTCTGGGTATTACATGATCTCCTGATGGTGAGAGATCAAAAGGCTCGTACCATCTTGGTCCTTCTTGATCTTTCTATGGCTTTTGACACTGTGGACCATGGGGTCCTTTTGGAGACCCTGCAGGTCCTTTGTGGCCTGTTGGGTACAGTCCTCAAATGGTTTCAATCTTTCCTAACAGGCAGGTCTCAGAGGGTGGTCACTTGAATTTATTCCTCTGATGCCCTTCCCCTGTCATGTGGGGTACCGCAGGGCTCCATATTGGCTCCCATGTTGTTCCCAGTGTTTATGCTGCCTTTAGGAAATATCATCCAGTGATACAGACTGAGTTTTTAATGCTATGCAGATGATACTCAGCTGTATTTGTCTTTTATACCCAAACAGGTTGATGCAGTTTCCGTGCAAAATAGTTGCTTCTCTGAGATCAAAGACTGGATGAGTTTGAGTTGGCTGAGATTAAATCCAGATAAGACTGAGGTGTTGGTAGTGGAACCGGGTCATCTGGGGGGTAGGTTTTGGTGCTGGGCACATATCGGCATTTGACTTGATGGTGTGCAGCTCATTACCTCAGATCGGGTGTGTAACCTGAGTGTTGTTTTTGATGATGACTTAACCTTGAAGTGTCAAGTGTCAGCTGTGGTCAAATCCCCATTTTACCACCTGAGGAACATTGCCTGGGTGAAATACCTGATCCCTCTGGATGATCTTCCAACACTGATCCACGTTTTCATTACTACCCATCTAGACTACTGCAATGCCCTCTACCTAGGGCTATCTGGGGTTGATATCTGCCACTTGCAGCTGGTGCAAAACACTGCAGCTAGACTATTGACTGGTACCCCAGGTCCAGTCATATTACCCCTGTGCTGCGTGAACTGCACTGGCTGCCAGTTCAGTGGCAGATCACCTATAAGGTAGGCTTGTTTACCTTTAAAGCCCTACATGAACAGGGACCCAACTACCAAAAAGATCTCCTCTTTCCCTACTCCCCAAATTGTCCTCTCCGATCTGCCTACAAGGGATTGCTAGAGATTCACAGGGTTTGTCTTAAAACATCTGGTGCATGTGCTTTTCTGTTTGTGGCACGGACCCTGTGGAAGTCTCTACCTCGTTGATTAAAAGAATGACTGACCATTACAAATTTTAAAACAATGTTGAAAACTTACTTGTTCTCATTAGCCTTCCCTGATTAATTATATTATATGATGTTTATTTTAATATTTTTATATTGTGTTTTAATGTATTTATGGTCTATGAAGTGCATAGATTCCAAAAGGCGCTATATAAATAAAGATTGATTTGATTTGACGTAATTCTTTTTGTGTTTACCTAGTCAAGCCCTGAGGATGCTAGCCATGTCTTTATTTTGGGGTTAAACACCCCAGAAATATGTTTTTCAAATTTTGGGGAAAAGTTGTGTCGTAAAGTAATGTCGCACTTGTGACACTGTCACAAATTTTTGCGAAAGGAGTCGCAAATCATGATACTACTTTTCAACACTATGGCCAAAATGACAAGAATTGTTTGCCACCCTTCTACAAAAGAACAGTTTGGTCTTTTGGGCTGAAATTTAAAGGGAAGGCAGCCAACATCTCACAGATGTGCCTTTTGGTAGGTTGGTGAAAAAATATTAAACAGCTGCACAGTTATGGCACTCCAAAGTTGACACTTTTTCCCATAGACTAACATTACGGCATCCTCCGCATGACAGGAATTCTTTGCCACCCTGCTGCCAAATAACGGGTTGGTCTTTTGGGCTGAAATTTGGAGGGAAGAAAGCCAGCATCCCACAGATGTGCCTTGTGGTGGTTTGGTGCAAGAATATTACAGGGCTGCAAAGTTATGGTTCTCCGAATTTCACATTTTTTCCCAAAGGATAACACTACGGCATTCGCCGTGCCTTTCGGGGCTCATGTCTCAGAAATGGTGCGAGATATGGACATTTCATCAGAGAAATGCTTAGCCCCCTAACTATCCAGGAACATCATAATTAATATGAAGTTTTAATTTTTTTTTGCCTGTCGTACGGTTCCTGAGATATAAGCATTTTACCTTTCCAACTCCTTATTTTCTGCTCCAAGCCCCATTATTATGCATACATTCTTTGTTCTGACTGTGTTTCTCTATGCAGCTGTTGGGGAAAACCCAGGTGTGCACTTATGTTACTGTTACCCTTACTGGTTCTGCTTGCGGTTCCGTACCCGTTTGCGTTACCGTTGCTGTGTACGACACCATGTGCATTACCCCTTACATTTTTGTTTGCACTTTCGATTGTGTTACTGTTACCATTTGTGTCTACAGTACTGCTTCTGTTTGTGTTTCGCTTTGCATCACTGTGCGCATAACCATTTGTGTTTGCGACTGCCCTTCCGTTTAGTTTGAGTTTGCGTTTCTGTTTCCTGTGGCATTATTGTTGCTGTTACCATTACCATTTGCCTTTGCAATTGCGATCCCGTGCCTGTGCACATTACAGTTTGCATTTCCATAAATGCTTGAATTTGCATTTGCGTTTGTTTTCTTTGGCGTTATTGTTGCTGTTCCCATTACCAGTAATGTTTACAATTGAGGCACCATGACCATGTGCATTACGGTTTGCGTTTCCGTACGTGCTTGCGTTTGCATTTCTGTTTCTGTTTCCTTTGGTGTTATTGTTGCTGTTAACGTTACCATTTGTGTTTACAATTGCAGTACAGTGACTGTGCGTGTAGCAGTTTAAGTTTCTGTACTCGCTTGCGTTCGCATTTCCGTTTCTGTTTACTTTGGCATTATTTTAGCTTTTACTCTTACCATTTGTGTTTCCAACTGAAGTACCATGACTGTGTGCGTTATGGTTTGCGATTCCGTACGCACTTGTGTTTGCCTTTCGTTTCTATTTCCTTTGGTGTTATTGTTGCTGCAACAGTTAACATTTGCATTTACAATAGCAGTACTGTGACCTTTGCACATTATCACTTGCATTTCCGTTTGCGCTTGCGTCTCCGTTTGTGTCACTGTTTGCTTTTGCGTCACTTTGTGCTTGCATTTCTATTAATGTTTGTGTTACCATTTCCATTTGTATCACCATGTGCATAACTGTTAGTGCTTGTGTTTGCATTGCAGTTACTGTTACTATGTCACAAGACATCACGTAGTGGAAGTGTGGGGTCTGAAGGGCCCGTACTCTCACCGCTGCATTCTATTCACTATTTATAGTCCTCATTCTCAAACATAAGGGAAATTCAAGGCAAAAAACTCTGTTTAATGCATCAGTTATGGTTGTTCCACAGCAAAAGAAAGTGAGGAAATTTGGTATTAGTGTTGAAAGCCACTTTGCACCCCAAGCCCACCCCCAACCCGCATCAGGGTGTGCATCAGTCATAATTATCACCACATTCTCCTAAACCTCAGCTTGCTTACACATGTGATGGGGTGAGAGTTAGGGACGATGACCCCCATGCATACTCCAATGTCAGTTGGGGCAAGCTGGGGGTGCAAGGGGGGCCTTTAACCCTAACATTGAATTTTCTCACTTTTGTCGCTGTGGAATAACCATAACTGATGCATTAAATGTATGTGTGTGTGTATATATATACAGTATACACACAAACTGTGTATATATACTGTGTGTGTATGTGTGTGTGTGTGTGTGTGTGTGTGTGTGTGTGTGTAAATATATATATATATAACACACATATATACATATATAAAATTTATAAAATGGCACAAAAAAATCCAGAAATCTCATTGGCCAAGAGACATCAGCTGACTGTACATTAAATATCTTTATACGCACAGTCATCCTGGTCCTAAACCGCATCACACAATAAGCAAATCAGTCCTCCTACAGCCAAAACTATATTCCATCAGACCCCTACAACCAGAACTGGTTTTCCATCACTAACATGGCTGCTACTTTTACACTGTAAAAAGCTTCAACCGGGCCCTAAAAATTAAACTACCTTAAATAAAAAATAAAACAAATTAATTAAATGTTGTTTCCCTGATCATCACTCTCTCCTTACACACATAAACAAATTAGAAACATTAAGTATTGTTTATAGTTTTCATTACAACTGTTTCTTTACTAACAGTGAACCCCCCCCCTTCTGTCTTTACCTGCTCATCAGGTAAATTTCTTCTGTTTACCCTGACAGTGAGATAATTTATCTGTGGCTTTAAAACAGGCCTTTATGTCTGTGTGTATAGTATGTCAGGAGAGTAACATTCTACCATTGGCAGAGCAGAATTTTGAATCCCTGTGTTCCATGATAAACATTCCATGAAAAACATTCTATGTCTTGAATGAGGGGAAATGCAGAGAAAAAAAAACAGGATAAAGAAAGTAGGAAATGCAGTAATACTTTATAAACAAAGAGAAAAGGTGGGAAATCACACTGTACATAGGCAGAGGCAGACTCAAACTACTCAGATACATTGCTGATGTTTATAAAAGCACATACATTTGAATCATATAGAGGTGTGTTCAGGTGAAATGTACCCCCTTCCTCATCAAAAAAAAGGCAACCTGGCAAGTTTAAAGTTTTTTTTTTTTCTTACTAACCTTTCACCTCAATCCTATAGCAGTTTTTATGTAGTAGACAACACATAAGTAAAAAACAAAAATAAAGAGAAGGTTGCCTTCAATGAAACTGTATAACTACAATGTAATGAAAATTAAGTTTTAAACACTGCTTATGTTTTACAAATTTACAGATATTACAGTGCATATATTTGATAAAATTTATGTCACAGAGAAAATATTTATTTTCAACTAAATCTACTACATGGAAACATAGAATTTGATGGCAGATAAGGACCGCTTGGCCCACTTAGTCTGCCCATTTTCTTACCTAACAGATAAGCTGCAGATCCTAGTTAACCAACAGCTTACTTCCTCCTACTAATAAATACTTTAATTGCAAAGTACTGCACTAGTTAACCTATTGCTGAGATATGCTATTTTATGCATTAGTAGGGACTACTTTTTTTCCATTTTTAGTTGTTTTATTTTTTAAAATTCAACATCTTTATGAATTTTGACAAAACAAGATGATATTTGACAATGAGAACATGAAGCAGTATATACAGTAGAACACCAAATGTAAAAAGTAAATACAAAGATAGCCCCAGGATGTTACAGGATTCCTTAAATCTATTAAAAAAAACACCCCAAACCCCCTACTGAACCCTACCCCCCTCCCATCTAATCTTACAGTCCCCCGACCCCCCACCCCAGGGATGTGCCTTATTGGAAAAAACATAGCAAAGCATATGCCAAAAACTAATCAATATACAGTAGCAGGTATCAATGAAAGATAATATAAACCAAAACAGCCAGAGGCATACATACATGAACCTTAATTCAAATATAAAGCATACAATTTGCCCCATTTCCGATTGAAAGAGGTCAAACAATTCCGGGAGCTTGCTATTAACCTTTCAGTCTTGAAGCAAAGAGATATTTCTTTGATCCATTCTGCATACGATATGATCAGCTGGTTCATCCAGTGCTTGAGAACCAGCCTTTAGACTGCTATAGAGATTAAAGCCATATGAAACCTGTGCTCCAAAACTTGAATATTGGAGAACATCCCTAAAATACAAATTTCTATAGTAAACAGTTCTCTCAATCCCAAGAGGGGATCTACATTGGATTGGATTGAATGCCATAATGGAGCCACTTTGTCACAGTGCCAAAAAATATGCACCAGGTTCCTTTCAGCTATGCCACACCTTGTGCAAATATTCGAAGGTAATCTGCCTAACCTGGCCAACTTGACTGTTGTGTAGTACAAATTATTTAAGATATGATCTTAAATAAGTCTGTGCCTATCTTGAGTGAGATATCTGTGCATGTCCTCCCACATCTGACCCCAAATCGAAGAGGAGTCTGGCAGAAGAGAAGACCAAATTTTAGAACCAATAAGGGGATTGGGATATTTGGTGCCCAATAAAAAGGAATATATCTTGGAGACTCTATGGGGCTTATTCACATATTCCTGTATCTGATCTAAAAAGGGCCCGACTTGGGACAACATAAATGTGGATCCAAAAATAGAGACCATAAGGTGTCTCAACTGAAAAACTTCAAAAATATATTTCTGAGGGATGTTGAATTTATCCATTATTAGAATGGTCAGGGGTTTGGCAGTTGAAATTCAATGCAAGGAAGTGCAAGATAATGCATATGGGGCACAAAAACCCTTGCACAATATATCAGTTGGGGGGTGAGGATATAGCATGCACCAAGCAGGAAAGGGATCTTGGGGTTATCATCTCTGATGACCTCAAGGTAGGGAAACAATGTGACAAGGCAGCAGGTAAAGCAAATAGGATGCTGGGATGTATAGGCAGGGGCATCACCAACAGGAAAAGGGAGGTCATAATTCCACTATACAAGACACTAGTGAGGCCCCACCTGGAGTACAGTGTACAGTTCTGGAGACCACACCTACGTAAGGACATAGACAGGGTAGAGAAGGTTCAGAGGAGGGCAACAAAGATAGTGCATGGATTGCATCACAAGTCCTGTGAAGACAGGTTGAAGGAACTGAACATGTAGTCCCTGGAGGTGAGGAGGGAGAGAGGGGATATGATAGAGACATACAAGTATCTTACAGGGAGGAACAGGGTGCAGGAATACACTATTTTAAGTGAAAAAAATGTTCCAGGACTAGAGGGCATGGGATGAAGTTGGAGGAAGGATGATTCAGAGGAAACATGAGGAAGAATTTCTTCACAGAATGGGTGGTGGACAAGTGGAACACCCTGCCAGAGGAAGTGAGGGGGGGCTGAAACAATCACGGGATTTAAGAATGCATAGGATAGACATAAAAGAATTCTGGAGGTCAGGGGTAAGGGGCAACAGACTTCAAGGAAAACATAAACTGAACTTACGAGCTCAAATGGGCAGACTGGGTGGGCCATAGACCCTTATCTTCCGACACTGTCTATGTATCTATGTATTATATCAGCTGAGGAAAGGAGGGAATCCTGAGAAAACAGGCTTTCCACACGAGAATCCTGCAATTGAGGAAGCCAATCTGTGGAGAACAGAGAACAGCCTATTTTAATGTTAGGGTTTAAAGTAAGAAGCTGAGCCGTATTCTTTTTAGGTGAGATATTAAAGAAGTTCCAGCACTGAGTCAACACCTTAATAGAGACCCCTATAATGCTACTTTGTAAAGGAGGAGGTAATGTGGAGATAGTGTAGTAAAAAACTCTGGATAAATGGAGGCTATGACTATCTAAAATCCTTCTCTCTAGCTGTAGCCAGATAGGAAGGTATGTGTCAGGCCTGGCATCATACCATCTCCCCATATTAGACAAATGACTCAGCCAGTAGTATAGCATAAAGTTGGGGACACAGAGTCCACCTCTCTCCTTAGGCAAGTTAAGTTTTAAAAAGGCCCATCTGGGATGTTTGCCCTGCAAAATGAATTTCGAAAGAGCAGAATGGAGCTGCTGAAAATAAGACGTAGGGAGATAGATATTCAGTAAATTTAGTGGGTAAAAAACCCGAGTTAGCACATTCATTTTAATAATACTTATACGGCCCCACAAAGACAAAGGGAGGGTGGTCCATCTTTGAAGATCTTGCTGTATCTTTAACACTAAGTCATCTAAATTGAGTTTTCAGAGAGCCTCAGGGTCACTAGTAAGGTGTATGCCTAAATATTTAAATGAGGATGGAGACCATTTCATACCGAACTGGGTGAAATTGGCATGGGGTGTGATAGCGTTTTACAGGAATATGACTGATTTGGATAAATTCAACATATAATTGGCCACTTGGCCAAACTGGTCAATGATTTGTAATACAGTGTATGTGTTAGAGAGGATTCCGGGTTGGCCAAATGTAGAAGAATGTCATCAGCATAAGCCGCAAGGGTCAGAGACTGCTGATGGACTAAGCATCCTGTGACCTGGGGTGAGTTCTTAATACTAAGTAGCAGGGGTTCCAGATATAAATTAAACGAAAAAGGAGGCAGGGGACACCCTTGCTGAGTACCAGTAAACAGGGGCAATCGAGAAGAGAAGACCCCATTGCAGTAAATTCTAGCAGTGGGAAACTTATATACCATCCGAATCCATTGAATAAAAGTGTCTGGGAAGCCCATTCTCTTAAGAGTGGCCCAGAGAAATTCCAAGTGAACTCTGTCAAAGGCTTTTTCTGAGTCTAATGAGACTAAAGCCATGGGAGCCTGGGAATCTTGGGCAACATGGAAAATATGTAAGAGGGTACGCAAATGGTCAGCTGAGGATCTGCCTTGAACAAACCTCACTTGTTCGGGACCCAGCAGGTTAGACCAAATCTGCTTAATTCTAAGAGATAAGATTTTAGTTAAAATCTTTATATCGTAATTTAATAATGAAATTGGACGGTAACTGGCAGGGTCTTTCTGGGGTTTATCTGGTTTCAAAATCATAATAATTGTGGCTTCCAGCAAAGTGGGATCCAGGAGGTCAGAGGTAAACATATAATCAAACAATTTCAAAAGAAGGGGAGCAATCTCCTTACAAAAAACTTTATAGAAATTGGAGGGAAAGCCATCAGAACCCAAGGATTTGTCCAGAGCTAGCCCCCTAGTTGCTTTCTTCACCTCGGCCAGAGTGATGGGAGAGGCCAAAATCTAACCCTGGTGGGCCTGCAGGGAAGGGAGATGAAGGCCATCCAGAAATTGTTCAATATGGGAATGGGAGGGTGGAGAAGGACTCATACTATAAAGATCCCTATAAAAGGACTCAAAAACCTGGGAAATGTCCCAAGGGGAGGTCTTAAGCGAGCCATCAGGGGAAGACAGAGCAGGGATCCATCTCGACCCTTCCACTTCCCGCAATCGGAGGGCTAGCATTCTTACTGGTTTCTCTCCTTGATCAAAATAACAAGCTTTAGTTTTAAGGATGACGTACTCTGCCTTGTCTCTTAACAGATCTGCATATATTAATTCCTAAGTTTCAGTAAAGCTTCTAAATCCATTTGGGAGGATGAAGAGGAAAAATTGTTTTCTGCAAGCCTAATTTTATTCGACAGCGACATGATTCTAGCCTCTCTCTGTTTTTTCCTTCTGGATGCTAACTTAATATATTCTCCCCTGGTGAAACATTTAAAAGAACACCAAATCAAGTCCTCCCTATTTGTTGAACCTGAGTTAGTGTCTATAAAGGAAGAGATTAGTGATTTAATATGAGAAATTATACGTTCCTCTTTTAAAAGTTGTGTGTTTAATTTCCAGGAGGTGTCTCTTTGAACCTGTGGGTCGAGAGAAATTGAAATCCATGCCACGCAGTGATCAGATATAACAACTGGTTTGATTCCCATCTGTAGAATACCAAACAAAAGGGTGTTACTGACTAAAATGAAATCAATTCTGGACCATGACCGATGAACTTGGGAACAAAAAGAAAAAAGCTGTCCAGAGGGATTGAGCAAGCGCCATGGGTCACATAAACCCAATAAATCCATAAAGTCCCTCAGGGCAAGTTGTGAAGGGGAAAGTGGTTTTAATGGCCTATAGGTTTTATCCACGTCCTGTGACGGAGCAATGTTCCAATCACCCCCGAGTATTAGCAGGGAGGGCAAGAGTCCACTCAATTTGTCAGCTAGGCTCATAAGAAAATCTGGGTCCCCTCCCACTGGACCATAAATTGCACCTAATACCACCCTAACATTATTAAGCATACCCTTAACAATAATAAATCTACCTTCTTGGTCTGTTAGGCACTCCTTTGCCAGAAATGATATATGTCTTTTCACCAATACAGCCACCCCTCTTCTAGAAGGTATCCCACAAGAGGCAAAAATTTGGGAGGAGCCCTGCCTACATAACCCATTGACTTCCGATGCCATGAGATGGGTTTCCTGCATCAGAAGAATGTCAATATTCCAAAGGGCACAGTTTTTGAGAGCCTGGTATCTTTTAGACAGATCTCTGGTACCTCTGACATTCCACGTTACAATTTTAATTGACACCATTGTCATGTAATATTATATTTAAAAGCAAGGAAAATATGTATCAATGGAAAATTATACCATCCCAAAAGGCAATCCCCCCTACCCCCTTCAATACCTGGAAATATACGCAACCAGAATATGCCCGTCTTCCCCACTCCCCATCAGTACATATGAAAAATAGCAAGAATGAAAATAACTTTAACTATGATGCATCAGCCCCAAATGGAGCAAGCAGTAGGAAAGACAACTGGACACCACAACCCCCCTCCCTCCACAAACCCCTTCAACTATATACAAAGGGTCCCCTGACTAATACCAGAGAGTTATTGGGTTCCTTAAACATTGATACGGAGGACGGAGACCCATAGGCAACATTCCCTTGGGAGGCGGATTCTATACCAAGGTACCAGTACTGAGAAGGTGTACCACAATTTATTTCTGGCCATAACAACAAATAGAGACAGAGATCACCATGGTCAACATTCCTCCCAAGAAAAGAGCCTTTCACCCCTCTCTCTGGTGCGCTATGCAGCCCTCCCAGAGCTAGCTCCATCTCAGAGCCCCTCTTCCCCCAACCCTCTTAGGAAAACCAGAGTAATCTCTACTGTACTATAAGGGAAGTAGGGATTTGAGAAAACCAGTGGGGACATTACTACTTATAGGGATTCCTATTTTCCCGGACATTACAAAGAACACATTGTAAGATAAGTAGTTTAACCTACTTTAAAGAGTGAGCTGCTACTTCAGAGAGCATCAACTAAAGCTGTCCTGCATTGCCTGACCTGTTTCGAGAAGGTAGATGCCTCCAAAACCCCTCTGAGACTCAATGTATTTCCCAGGATCTAGGGGTGCTTTGAGCCCCGAGGAAACAAGGAAAAGACCAGAGGACTGAAAAGACTGAGGGAACCAAAATGTCTGACCCGACTAGCGGTGTATAGAAATGCAGACTGAAAAAAGGTTCCCACCCTCTTGCCAGGTGGAGCAAGCAGCACTCCCATGAGCAGATATTAGGCCTACAAGGCCACTCTCTGGCCTACCCAGCCACCACAACCCACCAATGAGAAACCTGAAAGAAAGGGAAAGGAGAAGAAATCCTAATAAACAGGTGAGAATATAGCATCTCATCTATAAATGAGAATAACATTCTGGCAATTGCGGTAAATGTTCAACCAGATTTGAACAGGTTGGGCAACTTGAGAGTGAGATCAGTAACAGCTTGTTTCGGAGATTCATAGGAGTGCCATGTCCCAACTATAGCCACTTGTAACTTGGCTGGGTAAATCATTCTGTAGCGGATGACAGCAGCAATCAAGTTGCTAACCGTTGGGTGAAAAACTGAGCTGTTTCTGCCATGTTTCATAAGGAAGGTCTTGAGTTATTCGTGGCTTAGTACCACTCCACAAAATTGCCTGTAGTTCTCTTGCCTTGACCAATACATGCTGCTTTTCCAGAAAGCTTAAGAACTTGACTATAACAAGCCTTGGTGGTGCTCCAGATGCTGGTTTCGGCCAGAGGGAGTGATGAGCCCTCTCTATATGGTATTGTGGATTAAGGGGTGATGGACCAACAACCTTATTTAGAAATTTCTGGAGAAAGGGGATGATGTCGGCACCTTCCTCGGCTCCAGGGAGGCCCAAGATCAGCATATTGTTTCTCCAGCTTCTCCCTTCTAAATCTTCTGCTTTTAGCTGGAGTTTGCTGACCTGCTCTCTGAGCTGAATAATTTCTGGGTCCGTCCTCTCCCTCCACTTCTCCACAGAGGAGGTTCTTGCCTCCAAGTCCCCCATTCTTGTCGTTAATGTGCTAAGGTCCCCTCTTAAAGATTTCAGCTCCGCAGAAATATCCTCCAATGTTTCTTTAAATGGCAACAGCTCCTGGAGGAAATGATCCTCGGTTAGAGGAATCGCTGAAACACTGGACGGACTTGATTTAGAGGTGGTCCCTGAGCCTTGGTGCTTAGATTTTTTAGTGGATTTCTCTGGAGTAGACAGTGGAGTGTGCCTTATGCCAGCCAACCTCATCTCCGCTTCCATCGTGACTTTTCAGCCGATTGCAGTATTAAAACTGGACCAGAAGACGTTCAGTGGATATAGTAGTGTTAAAGAAGCTCAAGATAGAGATCTGATGTTCACTCATTGATATTAGTAGGGAAAAAAAGTGATTTACAAGAGGATGATAGACGGGAGCTCCAAAGAAGTGCTGTCTCTAGTTGCTCTGCATCACGTGACCCATTTTTAGATGTTTTAGAGGTAATGTATTGTACACTCTTGAAAACAGTAAATAGGTTGTAATGCCTATCAGAGTAAATCAAATTAATTCTTTTATAATGGTGGCCCATTTTATAAATGTGATAAGCCACTCCAGGGTGTGCATTAAAGGATTTTAATTCACTTCCCAGGGGGTAAGGACACTCAGCCTTCAGCCTTGTGCCTTAGCACCTCCCTAGGGAATGCATTAAAATCCTTTAATGCACACCCTGTCATGGCTTATTACTTACATATATATGTATATATATATATTAGAGTGGCCCGGTTGCGCCACTATATTTAGGGTTATGAAGGCCCTTCTATGTTAAAGTCAAAATGTTGCATGCTAATAACTTTGGACCCATTCAACGGATTTGCCTTATATTTGGCATGCGTGGTGGAGCCTGGTAGAGCTCTTGATCTGCCAAATTTTGTTTTGGTCAGACTGACAGTCTTTGCCCACCAAAATGCTGAAAAATGCACTTTTTGCCAGTTTTGGAGGCAGTTTTTTTTATTTTGCCCATGGCCCTGTGTGGCCGTCATGTGGCATGCTGGTCTTCAAGATGGCTCATCTGAAGAAGCTTCAGTTGCCGAACATGCCACTTTTCCTTTGGTGAAGAAATATTAAGTCATTCAAAAGTTACGGCACTTTTAATGTCCCATTATAAGTCAATGGGAAAATTGATATGGTTGTTTTGCGAACAAAGAATGGGGTTTGGGCCATCTCATCCCACCTGGCAGTCAAAGAATTTGCTGTCTCATGGTCAAAGAATCTTTGTCCCTGAGAATTCTTTGATCATGAGGTCTGCCATCTTGTTTTTTAAATTCCGTTAGAAAAAATCAAATATCTTAGCTCAGTGGTCACTCCTGAAGTAAATCCTGCATAGGTTTTACTCAGGGGCTTCAATATATTGACCAATGCCTTTGGTTTCACCTAAAATGGTCAAAAAAATTGAGTTATAATATTTTAAATTCTTTGATCGTGACTCACTAATGATCTTTGATAGCGAGCCTGCAAATTCTTTGATCGTGAGATTCTTTGATTGCGATCTTGCATCACGAGGTAAAAATGCAATTTTCTCAGCTCAGGGGTGGTCTAGGAACACAAATGAGGGTGGGTTTTGTTTAGGGGGCTTTGTTTTATTGAGGCATGGCAGTGGTTTCATGTAATTCTGCCTAAAACTCGGGTTTCACCATTTTATATTCTTTGATCATGAGCCTGCAAATTCTTTGATCATGAGCCTGCAAATTCTTTGATCGCAAGATTCTTTGATCACCATCTTAGATCGCTAGGGAGGAACAAGATGGCCAGATTTTATAATGGAATAGATAGGCCAATTTTCACAATTATTAAGTTTAAATATCTCAGAAACGGTTTGGTCTTTTTACTTGAAATTTGGAGGGTGTTGATGGCAAGTCCTGTACATGTGAATTACTATGTTTACATGTTGGAGGAAATATTTTTTGTGGAGATATTGTGTGATGCAATTTATGTTTTGCGGACAGCGTTTTGCATTGTGGTGGTGCCTTGAAATTGATAGGGTACCTAGCCTTAGTGTCATATGTACTTTTCAGTTATTGTGTCTGTAAAATGTCAACAGGTGTGGAATTCTGCAACTCCGATGAATGAAAATGTCAAACTTTACCATGTTATATCTCGGACATGGTTTGGTCTTTTACATTGAAATTTGGAGGGTGTTGATGGTATAGACACGTTTACAAGTTATTTGGAGTACAGGGCCTGAAGATCCTGTGCTCCCACCAACTTCAACAAGTTCTTAGTTTTCTAGTCTTTCTCAAAAATTAAAGAAATTCTATGCAAAAAACTGCGTTAATGCATGATTTAGGGTTAAAGCACAAAAAGTCAGGAAATGAAAAATCTTTAGGGTTGCCCCTCCCCCCTTATGTACCCACCAATCATCCCAAGATTGATAAATGATGGGGTGTGTCATTGGGGTTGTGAGGCCTAAATGTTGCCCCATTCTTGTTCACTGTTGCTTCTCAATATGATTACACAAGGAATGGGGCAATATTTCGGCCTCACAACCCCAATGACACACCCCGTCATCTGTCAATCTTGGGATTATTGGCAGGTCCATGGGGGGGGAAGGGCAACCCTTAAGATTTTTCATTTCCTGACTTTTTGTGCTTTAACCCAAAGTGATGCATTAACGCAGTTTTTTGCATAGAATAAATATAAAATAATGTATGGGGTGGTGTGTGTAATGAGAAGTTTACAAACACCTGAGGGGTAAGATGCTACATAAACCCCGAGAGTGAAGCTCGAGGGGTTTGTGCAAGCATCTTACCCCGAGGGTGTGTGTAAACTTTGAGTTTACACACAGCAACCCATATTTTATTTGTTATAATTACTGGTGTTTTGCACTGTTTGCACAGCTTTGTGCTACTTAGCACAGCTTTGCCATTATAAACACTCCTTTATAATAGCAAATTACACCAAGGTTTCCCTATGGGAAAAAGGGGAAGCCAGTTATTATATGTGTGTATGTGTGCGTGTGAATATGCATTTGCATATATATATATATATATATATATATATACAGTATATATATATATATATATATATATATATATATAATCCATAATTTATGCATTTCTTGGCATGCTATAGCTCCGTAACTGTACATCCGACCATAATGCAACTTGCTAGATCCACAGATCTACTGTATGGTACCAGACTGTGCATTCTAAATTTCATCTAAATCCTTCATATGGTATCAAAGTTATTAAGGTGAAAAATTTCAGATTTAACCTTAAATGGGGTACTCAACCCTATCTATAGTGGCACAGTAGTGCCATGCCACTATAACATGTCTATGTCTATGTCTATGTCTATGTCTATGTCTATGTCTATGTCTATACCTATATCTATGTCTATGTCTGTATCTGTATCTATATCTATATCTATATCTATATCTATATCTATATCTATATCTATATCTATATCTATATCTATCTACTAATTCTGTTGTTACAAATTATCTGTTCCTTGAGAACGCTTCCATCAAGTAGCAGATAAAGCAGTGACTTCTCCTCCTCCTCCTCCCCTCCCATCTGTATCTATATCTATATCTATTTCAATATCTATATCTATATCTACATCTATATTTATATCTATATCTATATCTATATCTATATCTACATCTATATATCTATATCTATATCTATATCTATATCTATATCTATATCTATATCTATATGTCTATCTATATATACTGTACACACACATATAGTTAGGGTCGGGTACCCCATTTTAGGTTAAATGGTGAAACATTGTGCCTTAATAACTTTTTCACCATTCAATGGATTTGCCTGAAATTTGGCAGGCACTGGACGTAACCATAGATCTTGGGAGCTGCCAACATTTGTACCAGTCGGATGTACAGCTGTGGAGTTATTAAGTGACATTCCGGCGTGCAATTACTTTTTTTGCGCATTCTTTGCTTGTGCCTACAGGTTGCACAGTTTACAGGACTGGTCCAAACACTTCAGGAAATGTAAGGCCAGGGTCCCCGATGTGCCTTTTGAAGATTTCATGAAAAAATATTGAACGGTTTAAAAGTTATTCAAAAAACAAGTTTCCCATTATAGTCAATGGGAAAAGTTAAAAAGTTCAACAGTGTCTCAAATGCATTTTTTTAGTGTTGCAAATGGCCCTAGTAGTGTCAGAAATCTGCCATTGTCTTTTCACTTACTGATCATAGAAATGCTGGGCATTTAAAATTGGGACTATCTAGGGACATAATTATTTTTGCGTTTACCTAGTTGAGCCCTGAGGATGCTAGCCATGTCTTTATTTTAGGGTTAAACACTCCAGAAATATGTTTTTCAAGTTTTTGGGAAAAGTTGTGTAGTAAAGTAGTATCACACTTTTGTCACATTTTTTTGCGAAAGGTGTCGCAAATCACAACACTACTTTTCAACACTATGGCCAAAATGACAGGAATTGTTTGCCACCCTGTTACAAAAGGACAGTTTGGTCTTTTGGGCTGAAATTTGGAGGGAAGAAGGCCATCATCTCACAGATGTGCCGTTTGGTGGTTTGGTGAAAAAATATTACAGGGATACCAAGTTACGGCACTCTGAAGTTGATGCTTTTTCCCCCAGACTAACATTGCGGTGTCTGCCGCATGACAGGAATTCTTTACCAGCCTGCTGCAAAATAACAGTTTGGTCTTTTGGGCTGAAATTTGAAGAAAGAAAGACAACATCCTGCAGATGTGCCTTTTGGTGGTTTGGTGAAAAAAATATTACATGGCAGGAAAGTTACAGCACTCAAAACTTCACATTTTTTCTCATAGGATAACATTACAGTGTCCGCCGCACCTTTCGGGGCCCGTATCTCGGAAACAGTGCGAGATACGAACTTTTCATCAGAAAAATGCTTAGCCCCCCAGATGGTGGCTAAGTACAAAAGTAGCCAGGAAAATCATAATTAATACAATTTTTTTTTTTTACGTTGTACGGATTCTGAGATATAAGCAATTTAGTATTCCAACTCCTCATTTTCTGCTCCAAGCCCCATTATTATGCATACATTCTTTGTACTCACTGTGTTTCTCTATTCAGCTGTTGGGGAAAACCAGGGTGTGTGCTTTCGTTACTGTTACCCTTACCATTTCTGCTTGCTTTTCCGAACCCATTTACATTTCTGTTCCCATGTACGCCACCATGTGCGTTACTATTTGCTTTTCCATTTGCACTTGCATTTGTGTTACTGTTACCATTTGTGTCTACAGTACTGTTTCTGTTTGTGTTTTGCTTTGCGTCACTGTGCGTATTACCATTTACATTTGCGGCCGCCCTTCTGTTTGCATATGTCTTTTGTTTTGTGTCACCATTGTTGTTACCATTACCATTTGCATTTCCATTTGCATTCCCGTGCCCGTGCATATTACAGTTTTCATTGCCATACACGCTTGCATTTGCATTTCTGTTTCCTTTAGCATTATTGTTGCTGTTACCTTTGCCATTTGCATTTCCAATTGCGGTACCGTGACCATGCGTGTTACAGTTTGCCTTTCCATATGCTCTTGCATTTGTGTTTCTGTTTCCTTTGTCGTTATTGTTGCTCTTACCATTACCATTTGAGTTTACAATTGTGGTACCATGACCGTGCACGTAACAGTTTGCATTTCCATATATGCACTTGCATTTGCATTTCCGTTTCTGTTTCCCTTGGCATTATTTTAGCTGTTACTGTTACCATTTGCATTTCCAATTGCAATACCGTGACCGTGCGCATTACGGTTTGCCTTTCCAGAAGTGCTTGTGTTTGCCTTTCTGTTTCTGTTTCCTTTGGCGTTATTTTTGCTGTTACCATTACCATTTGCGTTTGCAATTGCGGTACCATGACCGTGCACATTACGCTTTGCATTTCCATATGCTCTTGCATTTGCCTTTCCGTTTCTATTCCCTTTGACATTATTGTTGCTGTAACAGTTAACATTTGCATTTACAATAGCGGTACCATGACCATGCATGTTAACACTTGTGTTTCCGTGCACGCTTGCGTCTCCGTTTGTGTCACTGTTTGCTTTGGCGTCACTTTGTGCTTATATTTCTATTAATGTTTGCATTACCATTTCTGTTTGTGTCGCCATGTGTGTAATTGTTAGCACTTGCATTTGCATTGCAGTTACCATTACTATGTCACAAGACATCATGTGGTTGGAAGGCGGGGCCCGAAGGGCACGCGCTGCCACCACTGCAGTCTATTCACTATTTATAGTCCTCATTCTTAAAAAAGAAGGGAAATTCATGGCAAAACATTTCCATTTAATGCATCAGTTAGGGTTCTTCCACAGTGACAAAAGCATGAAAATTTGGTGTTAAGGTTGAAAGTCCCCCTTGCACCCCCCAGCCCGCTCCCTTCAACCGGCATCGAGGTGTGCATTGGGGTCGTTGGTCCTAACTCTCACCCCATTCACCTATACCTCAGCTTGCTTACACATGTGATGGGGTGAGAGTTAGGGCCGACAATCCCAACGCACACCCTGTTGCTGGTTGGGGGTGGGCTGGGGTGCAAGGGGCTTGAACCCAACACCACCAGGGTGCATTAGGGTTATCAGGCTTATCTCTCACCCCATTTTCCTATACTGTACTATGTCAGATTTTTTACACATGGAATGGGGTGAGAGTTGAGCCTGAGGACTCCATGGCATGCCTTGATGCCTGTTGTTGTGTGGACAGTGGGGTGGTGAGATGGTAAGGTTGGTAACCCTAGAGTTGAATTTTCACAGCTTTCAATGGCTAATAAAAACCTTAACCGATGCATTAATAGCGTTTTTTTTGCATTGAATGTCCCTTCTTTTTGAGATAGTATAATATTGTTCTTATTTCACTGTTGAAATGCAGGGTCCAAATCCCACAAAGTTATGTGTGTATATGGAATAAATTCAATGAATGTACATAACTCTGTCATTTTCATCAGATTGTCAACATGGGCATTTTGGGACCTTGCCTCATGAACGGTGGCACTGTGATTTTGTTAATCCATCCCGAAAGTTGATTTCACACAATGACCACACCATTCTGTGACACTGGTGTGAAAACAGTTCTGGACAGGATGTGCAAAATGACATCTGTACTGTTCATGAGGAGGTGTTAAAATGGCAATGTTAAAAATCTGCAGTGAAAATAAAAATTGGTGAAGTTACAAGTGTGCATAAAAACTAAGCAGTGCACACTTGTAACGCATTTATTTTGGGGAATTGTTTCACCTATTTCACAACATGAGCTTTTTGGAACCCCACCACATGAACAGTGGGACTGTGATTTTGTTAATCCATCCCAAAAGTTGATTTTGCACAGTGACCGTGCCATTCTGTGCCACAGGACTGAAAACACATTCTGGGCAGGATGTGCAAAATGACAGCTATAATGTTCATGAGGAAATGTAAAAAAAATCAATGTCAAAAATCTGGAGTGAAAATATAAAAAATTGGCGAAGTTACGAGTGTGCGTAGAAACTATGCAACACATCCTCATAAAGCAGTTATCTTTTGGAATTTTTTCACCAAATTCCCTACATGGGCTTTTTGGGAACCACTTCTTGAACAGTGGCACTGTCATTTCAGTATTCATTCCCAAAGTTGATTCCTTGCAGTGACCACATAAACACCTTTCAGGACCAAGAAATTAGATGACAGTTGCAATGTTCATGAGGAGGGGTTCCCAAAACCCCATGTTGAAAATATGGGGTCCAAATTCCCAAAAATGACTGAGCTATCAACATAATTTGAACCCCCTCATTGACTCCCATTATATGGCTTAATTTGATTCCTCAGTTCGTAGTTCAGCTTTGAAGAGTGCAGACATGTATCTGTCCAGAAAAGATCACCAGTTCTGACCACCAGTGGGTAAGTATGGGTGACAGCAATGCGGGGAGGTTGTTGCTCAGTGAGAGGGTGGGGATGGGGGAGGGAGACTGGGGAGATGATGTGGGATGGTTTCCTTTTTTGCATGGATAATTTTAAAAAATAGGACTTCAGGGAATCAGTTTCTTATTTTACACGAAAGAAAAACATACACAAAAATTTGGCACACTGGGGTGGGCTTCCAGTGTGTCACACTAGTGGGAGGGGGGTCCATGACCTGACTCAGAGATTGGGCACCCCAGACAATCACGTGATGAGCCGGGCGTGAGAGGACATTGGTTGTGCTGCTCCTAGGCCCTACTTAGTTTACATAGTATTTTAAGCCCCTCCCAATGGGATATACTGCTTTTCCCTACCTCAGCTCAGTTGTAGAAGTGCTCATTTGTGGTTTCTCAGTGAAAATAATGTGAGTCGCGGTAATAGCAGGCAATTTTCTTCCCCCCAGTCTTGCCCGCTCTCGGCGGTTGTGCTAGGCTGCATTCTCATAGCAGGATGGAGTCAGATGCCAGTGAGCTCCTATCAGCAAGATCGCCAGCAGTTAAGCGACCGATGCCCCAGTCGCTGGTACCGAATGAGCAAGCGGATCACTGGGATAGAAATGGAGGTGATTGCAAGAATTCCTATGATCTGCTGGAGATAAAACAATTATTGCAGGGGTTGGTGACAGATTTTGCCACTGTCAAGCAGGCGCTGCATTCATTGGCCCAACGGATGGGGAATGTGGAAGCTAGGGTCTCCTCACAAGAAAGGAAGGTCTAGACTATGGAACAAGAGATGGTGATAGCCCATAAGCAAATTAAGAAGTTCAAGGATCGCTTGGAGGATCAGGAATCCAGAAGCCAGAGGTATAACCTTATCTTGGCTGGGCTACCTGAAAGGGCTGAAGGCTCAGACTATGTTTCTTTTCTACAAGATCTCCTCCTTAAGATATTGGGCCCCACACCATTTGGGGAGGCCTATAATCTGGAGAAAGCACACAGGGTGCTAAGAAAGATGTCCCCTCCCAGGAGCGAGACCCAGAGTTCTAATTATAAGGTTCCTGAATTATAAGGAAAAATCGCATGTGCTTGCTTGTGCCAGGAAAAACAAAGTTTTGCAGTGGAATGGAGCGTCTATCTGGTTATTTCAAGACCAGATGCCATTGGTGAGAGAGAATCAAAAGGAATACTCCAAGATAAAGAAAATGCTGTATCTGGCTAGAATTAAATTCCGGATGCAATATCCTGCTACTTTATCTGTATGGTTGCAAGCCAGGGAGAAAAGGTATCTGACAGCGCTAGATGCCCTGGGGGGTTTGCGGATCGAACTTCCAGTATTATTCCAGTCGTTGACCTGAGATTCTTGAAGACAAGTGGTGAGGTGATATTTTTCTACAGAACTAGGACTTGAGAAATGAAGAGAGATGCAAATGTTTTTTGCAAGGTTTTTTGCAACAGCGTTTTGGGGCTCCTTTTTGGTTGCTTGTTGGGTGCGAGAATGGGGAAGGGCAGTTAGAGACTACTGGGGGATGGAAGCTATGTGTGGGGTAAGTTCTAGAAATGAACCTTCCCCACTTCCCTTTTTTTGGGGGGGGGAATCAAATCTGAATGGCACTTATATATATGCTAGAGAGGTTAACCCCTAATCTTTTGCTCTACTGTCCTGAATAGAAGTGCGATAACTGATCTATTATTTTAACAGGTTGGCTTATCCTATCTAGAAGGTAATTTGGGGTTCCTATGCCATTTCTTTTAAGTGAGACTCTAGGCCTTGACAGTGTGCCACTAGGAAGGAGGGTGGAAGTTGGATAATATCCAAATGATGATGGTGGGCACACACTTTATTTAGCTTGCAGGGGTTTACTCCCCTTTGGGGAGGTTTATGGTTTTGGGTCATGATTTGGTTGCCTAACTCATCTTTAATTTGGGTAAACGAAGGAATAAGGGTATTTATTAGGCAACACAATCTATATATGTAGACAGAGTTATAAGGTACATGGGGTGGGCCTATGGGGAAGAGTGGCTTCGCAGTGAATTATATAATTAGGGGTGTGCTGTTGGGGGGTAGGAATGTTCTAAAGGTCTGAGGGAGGGGTGGGGCACTTAGCCATTTTAGCAGCTTGTAAGACATGGGAGTACATGGAAATGGCTCTTCCATGGATCAATGTTATATAGGAGGTCGATCTAGGGATCGGGAAGGGGTTGGGTGGTTAAAGGAATTTGGAAAGACAGAGAGTCCAATAGGGAACAAGCAGTGACGAGACCCTATGAGAGTTAAAAAGATGGATTGTACATGACCTACAAACAGTAAGATGACTTGTGTTAAAATTATATCATGGAATGTAAAAGGTCTTAGAGGTAGACATAAAAGAATAGTAATTTTGAGGCATGTTGAACAGATGCGAGCCCATATAGCTGCTTTACAAGACACTCACTTGTTGATAGAGGAATTGAGTTTCCTTAGGAGGATGTGGGTGGGCCAGGTATTTGAGGAGGGTAAGAAAATGGCATCAGGGGGTGTTGCAATCTTAATTGGGAAAAATTGCCCTTATGACATAGCGCAGGTGATAGCAAGGGAAGATTGTAGAGGGATTTTTCTTTCCGGCAATATTCTGGGTATAGAACTCTTAATCGCCTCCAATTATGGCCCAACTCCTTCTAATCTGGAATTTTTTGCATCATTGGAGATGGATATTGCTCTATTTTCCCCACACTCTATTATACTGGCAGGGGATTGGAACCTTTGTCTAAATAACTGGGAGGATAGATTGCTGCCATCCAGATGGCCTTTATCTAGGGCTCAGGAGGCTATGATTAGAATGCTGGAGGTTACAGCCCTGGTAGACCCCCTCCAGACTTTCTCCACGGGAGGAGATAATGTGACATTTTATTCAGCAGCCCACAAGAGTCATTCTAGAACTGATTTTTTTTTCTGGTTAATCTGGTAAATAGGGAGGCACTTAGGGAGGTCAAAGAGGTGATGACTAAATGTAGGATGTTATTGGATCATTCCCCCATCCAGTTGACTTGGGAGCTAATAACCGCACCTGCTAGGCCATTTAGGTGGAGGTTGAGTGACTTCTTATTGACAGAGACTTCTCTTAAGACTAAATTAGAGGATGCCCTTCTGGAAATAATTCAGACCCAACTCCCTATGTTACAGAATAGATCCCTAGCCTGGTCAACTTGTAAGGTTTTATAAGCTGGTATAGCACAGGGTTATGCAGTGCAGAGAAATAGAATGAGACGAGTGAAAGAGGAGTTTTTAGTGGGGGCTATTGAGTCCCTGGCCCCGCTGGAAGGGACATCCGAGGAAATAGACATTGAACTTCATAGTCTAAGAAGGGAAATGGTGGATATTCAATATAGTAAAGCTGAATTTTGGCTAGAAAAGATCCAGGCTAAATATCTGCTGCAAGGAGATGTGACTGACCATTTACCAGCAGCTAGGGTTAAGGAATGGGAAGCCTTTAGAACAGTCACTGCCATAAAGTATGATGGGATGGTTATTACAGATCCACAGAAAATGGCAGACACATTTGCCTCCTATTACCAAGAAACTTATCAATTACGACAAGTGGGTGGGGAGAAGGAAATCAGGACATTCTTAGATGGTATCCCATTACTGGTGTTGAAACCAGACCAGATTAGAAAACTAGCTGCCCCAATAAGTGAAGGTGAGATAGTAGAAGTGATCTAAACTTTGCCCTTGTGCAAAGCTCCAGGGCTGGATGGCCTCATGGCTAAATTTTATAAGGTGTATCTTGGCACTATACTACCCATTCTTAAGGAACTTTTTAGTAATATAATGCAAGAAGGTGTGAACCACCCTCCTCTATATCAAGCTTATATTACGTTGGTCCCTAAACCGGACAATCCAAAGGATTTGCCTTGCAGCTACAGACCTATTGCTCTAATGAATCTGGACGTTAAGATCTTACAAGGATTATTGCTAATCGCATGTTGAATGTTATTCCAAATTTAATTAGCCCATAACAGGTAGGTTTTATGCCAGGGAGGGGGGCCCATGATGCACTCAGAAAACGTCACCATATACTCAGCTATGCTCCAGACTCCCAACTTCCATTAGCCTTGATATCTCTTGATGCCGAGAGGGCCTTCGATAGGGTCTCCCTCCCATTTCTTTTTGCTACAATGGAAAGGATGGGATTCCCCAACCTTCTCAGAGGCATTAAAAATTTATATGCGGCCCCCATGGCTTGAGTATTGTGTAATGGGTATATTTCACAAGAGATCCAGCTTAAAAATGGGACTAGACAGGGATGCCCTCTCTCACCAATATTGTTTAATACATATTTGGAGGCCTTGTTAATTGCTA
Organism: Neoceratodus forsteri; assembly: GCA_016271365.2. Classification (NCBI taxonomy): domain Eukaryota; kingdom Metazoa; phylum Chordata; order Ceratodontiformes; family Ceratodontidae; genus Neoceratodus; species Neoceratodus forsteri. The sequence goes on from CM028137.1 coordinate 80,636,592, forward strand.
TTAGCACAGATGCCAATGTAAAGGGGTTCACAATTGCGGGTAGGGAGTTGAAATTCTGTGTTTTGCAGATGATATATTGCTGCACTTACAGGACCCGACAGAAAGTTTTCAAAGGTCAGTGGAAATTATAGAGCAATTTTCCTGAGTTTCGAATTGTAAACTAAATCTGAATAAGACTCAGATTCTCCCTCTGACTCCACATGTTTATAGGTGCGATTTTGCGCCATTGCAAATAAGTTGGGTGGAGGATAAGATTAAATATCTGGGTATATGGGTCACTGCACATTTGGAGGATGGGGCAGCAACAAATATGGATAAGGTGTTGGCACCCATTAGAGGAGGTATACTTCAATTAAATAAACTACCTTTAAATTTTGCAGAGAGATTGGGATTAATCAAGATGAATCTACTGCCAAGGATATTATATCCAGTTTATTTAGCCCCATACAGTATCCCTAAAGTTTGTTTCATTAAAATTAGAAAGGTACTCTGCATTTTTGTGGAATTCCAAGCCCCCTAGGAAAAAACATAGTATTCTGTGCTTGCCATATAAATTGGGTGGGACTAAACTGCCTGATCTTCACTTATACTATGTGGCTGGGCAACTGGGTCTCATGATTCATTGGGGAAGAAATGAGGAGGGCGAGTTATATATACCAGTATGGCTCCAGATAGAGAGGCAGTTAATAAAAGAATTGAATCTATCTCCGGAGGCATTGCTTTTTTCCAATTTAGGAGGATATCTCAGAAAAGCATCTATGACTCCAATTGTCAAGACAGTAATGGTCTGGTGGAGGTATCTTACTCCTGCTCAGAGAAGGGAACAAATGAAGACCGGGGACCAGCCTGTGCTGGGCAATCCCAATTTATTGATTGGGGGTCATGTAATTACAAAACGCTGGATTAAACAGTTGGAGGGACTGATGGTAAGAGATGTTATAAAAGACAACAGATTGTCTCTCCTGGTGGGATGTGATGCAGTTCACTTCTGTAGAAGATTACAACTTGTTAAAATGTTGGAGGGTGTGAGGAAAGGGTTAGGAGATCCTCCAATAAATTCCTTCACTTGGGAGTATCTGAATGTGATAGATCCCTCATCTAACCCTCTGTCAAAAGTCTATAAAGTGCTACTAGACTATTTCAGTCTGAACTCACCAACAAGGGTTCTAGGTTGGGATAGAATATTGGCCCCCCAACAGCCTGCTTGGGAGGTTATCTGGAGGTGTATTAAATACTGTATGTATCTATACCCAAATATAGAATTATGCAGTTCTTTATTGCCTCAAATATGTATTATGCTCCTAAGAAACTACAGTATGTGATAGGCAGCTGAGACAGACTGACCTGTGTTTTAGATGCGGAACTGAGTTGGGTGACATCCTACAAGTTATGTGGGACTGCAGTAAGATAAGCCCACTTTGGGTTGAAATGAAACAACACATGGACCCTATGTTGGACTATTCTGATTTTATACTGCCCAACATTTTCACACTAGGTGATATGTCACGTATAACAGGTGTCACACCCAAATATCACATTTCCTTGATGGCAGCAATGGTCAAGTCTTTTATTTTGAAACATTGGAAGGATGAACAAAGATATATCTAGGTACAGTGGGTGAGAGACCTTATATGGGTTTTGGGAAGAATAAAGAGGTTCATGTGTTTGGAGGGTAAGAGAGGGCTGTATAATAAAAGATGGTTGACTCTAGAGGCTATCTATCTATTACAGATAGGCAATGGCCAAACGCAGCTCTGTCTGTCAGGTTGTGAAGAGCATTAGATTTTGATAGTGCAGAATTATGTAGTATTCGGTGGATTGTTTTCAGGGTCAAAAGATGAAATTATTAGTGATGGGTTTTTGGCTTTAACACATATTGGGAATTGGTAATAGAATAAAGGCCTTGGTCTGCCGGGGTTTAGGTATAGGTGGGGATTCTCTCTCTTTCCAGGGGCACAGCGGGGGACTACCTCCAGAGTGTCCTGTGTTTAATGCAGGTGACTTGAAGTTAATAAATATAGTGGGCAATGTGGCTAGTAATGTAGATGTATCACCTATGAGTGCTATGTGTTCTCAATGACAATGTCCTTTCAAGATATAGTTCTGAATAGATCTGGTTTCATGTAATGGAGGGCCATCCCCATGGCTGTGTATGTATATAGTTGCTATTGTACATAGGTTACACAACCAGTATTTGCTTGTAGATCCTGGGCTTGCCTAGGATTAATGTGTGTTTGTATGAAACCTGTAATAATCTAATAAAGAAGGTTTTAAAAAAAAAAAGAAAAAAAAAAGATTGGGCACCCCGATGTTGGGGAAAACATAATGGTCTTTGGGGTGAGGGCATGTGATCCTGGGAGGGGGGCATCCCAGTGTCAGAAATAATTTATTACAATTAGGGTACACTCAGGTGGGCTTCCAGTGTGCCAAGTTAGTACAGTGGGGACACATGCCAGTATGGGGATTGGGCACCCCGATGCTGGAAAAAACATTACAGAGAACAACCTGTACTGACAATTTTGATGCAGGATTCAGCAAAAGACAGCTGGGGACAGTTTGCTCTTTTTTCAAGTTATATTTTATGCCACGCCGGAAGGGGGAGGCACAATCCAACTTAGGGATAGGGTACCCTGATGGGGAAAAAAATAACTTGTTTTGGGGGGAGGGCATCTAACACCGGGGAAGGGGGATTCCCGGTGTCAGAAATAATTTATTACAATTAAGGTATATTCAGGTGGACTCCTAGTGTGCCAGGTTAGTACGGGAGGGGGGAAACACATGCTGGCATGGGGATTGGGCACCCTGATGCCGGATAAAAAACATTGCAGGGAACAAGCTGCATTGATGTAGGATCCTGCATCGAAAATTTCGATTCAGGATTATGCACTGAGGAAAAGACAGCAAGGAAAATGTTTTCTGTTTTTGCAGGTTATATTTTATGCCACGCTAGAAAGTGGAGGTGGGCAACACAAAGAGCTTTTTTTTGTACTCTCCTCCTGTAGTAACTTGCCAAAAGGCTTGGAGTTTTTTAATCTGTTTGCAGGGACTTTCCAGGAAAGACAACAGCCATGTAGTTTCTGGGGGCTAAAAGGGGAACAACAGCCATATGACTTCTTAGTAACTAAGAACAACTCAAGTGCTGCATGTTACATAGAGTATACTTCATAGAAACATAGAAGTTGAGGGCAGATAAGGACCGCAAGGCCCATCCAGTCTGCCAGTTTATTTTTCTACCTTATAAATGTGCCATCAGCCTTTGCTCTGTCAGTGGTCTATCTATTCATACTCATTTGTATTGCTCTCTTATGTATTTCCCATGCCTGTTTGAAGCCTTGCACTGTATTCATAGCCACCACTTCCTGAGGTAGGCCATTCCATGCATCCACCACCCTTTCTGTGAAAAACAATTTCCTCACATTACCCCTTAATAGGCCTCCCTGTAGTCTTATGCTGTATCCTCTTGTCCTGCTATTTTTCTTATATTTAAACATGTTAGACTCTTTCACCTTGTTAAAGCCCTTAATATGTTTGAATGTTTTGTTCATATCACCTCTTTCCCTCCTTTGCTCAAGGGTATACATATTAAGCTCCGTTATTCTGTCCTCATATGTCTTCTGATGCAGTCCCTGAACCATTTTGGTTGCCCTCCTCTGGACTGCCTTAATTTGGTTAATGTCATTGTGAAGGAGTGGCCTCCAGTACTGCATGAAGTATTCCAGATAGGGCCTAACCAGTGTCTTGTAAAGAGGGATCGTTACCTCCCTCTTACAACTTGTGATACCCCTACTAATACACCCTAACATCCCCCTAGCCTTACCTACTGCTTTAGAGGTCTGCTTGGATGATTGCAGGTCATCGGTGGTGATGATGCCCAAGTCTCTTTCTTCCTTTGTGACTGCCAGCAACTCCCCTCCCAGCCTATAAGTGGCTTCAGGGTTTCTCTTCCCTATGTGCATGATATTGCATTTCTTTGCATTAAATCCCAGATGTCACTCTTCCGACCATTTTGCTAGTTTATCCAGATTTCTTCTCATTCTGCCCACCCCATCTGGATCATGTACTCTGTTGCAGATCTTGGCGTCATCTGCAAACAGACAAATCTTACCCTTTAGTCCATCTGCAATGTCACTAATGAAGATATTGAAGAGGACTGGCCCCAGGACTGATCCCTGAGGTACCCCATTTGTGACTTGCATCTCTTCTGACTGTATACCATTTACCACCACTCAGTTTTCTGCCCGTCAACCAGTTTGCCACTCAGTTGACCAACTTCTGACCCACCCCAAGCCTACCCAGCTTATTTATCAATCTTCTATGTGGAACAGTGTCGAAAGCTTTGCTGAAGTCAAAGTAGGTGACATCAACTGCTCCCCCTTGGTCCACCATTCTGGTTACCCAGTCAAAGAAATCTATGATATTAGTTTGACAGGACCTTCCTTTTTTAAACCAATGCTGTCTTGGATCCTGTACCCTATGGATTCCAGGTGTTGTACTATCCTTTCCTTAAGGAGTGCCTCCATAATCTTGTCCACTACTGAGGTAAGACTGACTGGTCTGTAGTTCCCTGCCTCCTCCCTGCTACCACTCTTGTGGAGCGGGATCACATGAGCCATTCTCCAGTCTTCTGGGACCTCTCTTGTGCTCAGAGACTCACTAAACTGTTCTGATAATGGCTCTGCTAGTTCCACCCTTAGCTCCTTTTGTACCCTGGGATGTATGCTAGGAAATGGTTATGTGGTTCTTAGTAACACTACGACATGAGCAATTTAATTTTTCTGCATTTGTGGTTGGAGCCGAAATGTTGTTTCACCATCTTGTTGTCAGAAAATATGTTATCGTTGATTCCTCTTGTGAGTATTGCTAAAAACTTTTTATAAACATTTTGTAAAAGACATAATAGAGTTCATCTCACTTTGACTTTAGAGTGATGCATGTATAATTACCCGTTTTTCCAAAAAACTAAAACATAAGCAACTGTTTCACTCTTGAGGTTTATGGGCCATCATACAACTTGAGTGTGTAAAAAAATACTAATTATAAAATGGCAGGGGGAAATCCAGTAATCTGATTGCCTCTCGCTCATGTATAAAATATGTTATATACATGATAAATAAATGGTTCTATCCAACAGTAAAGTGTCCAGAGCCATCATCAATGACCATTTGGAACTCTGGCATTTCAGTTAGTCCTCTACAATCAGAACTGATCTTCCATCACAAACATGGCTGCAAATTTTACGCTGTAAAAAACCTTCAACTGGACCCTAAAAATAAAACTGTCTTAAAAAAAATATAAAATAAATTAATTAATTGTTGTTTCCATGATCATCACACTTTACTTACAAACTTAAACAGATTAGAAACATTAAGTATTGTTTATAGTTTTCATTACAACTGTTTCTTTGCTGACAGTGAAATAGCCCCCTTCTGTCGTTACCTTCTCATCAGGGAAAACTCTTCTGCTTGCCTTGACAGTGAGATAATTGAGTGTCTGGCTAAAACAGATGCCTTTAGTGTGTGTGTGTGTGTGTGTGTGTGTACAGTATATTGGGGAGAAACATTCTGCCACTTGAACTGAGAATTTTGAATCCATGTATTCCATAAGAAACATTCCATTATAAACATTTCATATCTTGAATCTTGAACAAAGAATAAACTTTGTTCAGCAGTAATACAATTACATCACCTATGACATAATTTGCAGTGGGCACAAGGATTATTTTGCCATGAATGCAGACAGAACAGGCAGAGAACACCAAGATGAAGGAGCTACTGTTATATCTATACTTCTCTACTGGGACTAAAGAACTAGAATTCTACTACTAGGACCTTCAATTTAGAGTACAAATAGAACAAAGCAAAACAAAAATATTAGTGTGTTTGAGTTGGCTGAAGTGAATTGTTATCTGTGCAGTTATCTAGGTGTTTGCCTCAGGTGGCTGAAGGGAATTGTTATCTGTGCAATTAACTAAGTGTAGAAAGAGCTGTGAAATAGGATGAGTGGCTTAGCTAGAAGGAAGCTAGGTTAAAGCCAGATTTAAAAACTGCCCTAGATAGCTTCTGCCACAGAACAGGCAGAGAATACCAAGAAGAAGAAGCTTCTGTTATAATTATAATTCTCTACTGGGACTATATTGCCCTCCTTCCCCCCCCTCCACCCTAAGCCAGTTCTACTTTTATATGCACAGGATTTGACTGACAACAGGAACTTCCTGTTTCGGAGCAGGAAGTGAGTGATCACAGAGCCACAAAGGACTCACCATCCTAGAAGGAAACGAGTAGCTCTACCCCCCTAGCTGCTGGAGGTCTGACTCTAGCAAGTAAGGAGACAACTGAGAAATATAGAAACTTCTTGTCTCAGAACAGGAAGATCAGGAGCTTAATGCAGGCACAGAGATGGTAAGTAAGTAGGGAGAAAAAAATAAAAATAAACAGAGGAAAGAGTAAGTATTCTATACAACAGTTAAGAGGTCAGAAATAAGACATGATAGGAGTGGTGCAGTGCATTGGCTGTAGAGCAGCAGTCTTCTGGAAGACATTCTGGAGGATGTGGTGTTGTCCCATCTGCAGGCACCTCTCTGGGCTGAGGGAGGAGGTTGCTCTTCTCCAGGCTGAGTTGGCCAGGATTTGGAGGACCTCCTTTCCCACCCAGAGACCACCAGGGCCACTGCTGTTGCTTCAGAGATTGTCAAGAAAGAGGAGCAGTTGGACCACAGTGGACTCAGGGATGGTGAGGGTGGTGGAACATAGGTGCATCTCTCCAGCTGTACCTCTCCACAATTCATATGCTGTTCTGTCAAAGTGTGGTTCCTATATGGAGGAACCCATAGTGGAGACCAAAGAGGATGCTGTGAACTGCCACAAAAGAGACCTACAGGAGGGTGGCATGGGACCCCACCGGGGAAGGAACCAACTTCTGGTGGGGGACTCCATTGTTAGGGGGTAGAACTGGAGGAGGAAGGGGAGAGGGAAGTAAGGTGACTGACTGGTGCCATGGCTTGGAGGGACAGGGAGCAAATCCTCAGGATCGCTGGAGCAGCTGCACGGGGGAGGGAGCAGGATATCATTGTCCACCTATGGACAAATTACCTGACTGAGAAAGAGATCAAAGCAGTGCAGGAAGAGTTTGTGGAGTTGGGGAAGGGCCTTAGACAAGTAGCACACACAGTAACATTCCCGGAGGTGCTGCCTGTCTATGGAATGGATGAGGCTAGGGTGCTCCACACCATGGGATTCAATTAGTGGTTGAAAAGCTGGTGCAGAGCTCAGGGATTTGACTTCATTGGGGACTGGGGGTCCACCTGGAGTGATGCAGGCCTATACTGGTGTGTTAGTCTCCGTCTGTCCAGGAGGGGAACCAGGATCCTAGGTGATAGTTTTAAATGCTTCATTGGCAAGCATTTAAACTAGCCGGGGGGGGGAGGCACTGGAAAGGAACAGGGAAATCCTAGCCCCCCACAAAAAAGTCAGGGTAGTAAATGAGGTAAACACCAAGATAGAGATGTTGATAGGTCCATCTTGTAAAAGAGATCTGCTCAATGATGTTCGCCTTGATAAATAAAGATTTTGATTGATTGATTGTTTGATTGAGAAGGGCAGGGGTAAATGGAGAAAATGACAAAGGCAATAAGGACAGGGATGGGGCAAAAAGGGGTAAGGCCATCAAAAAATGGAGGGTAATGAGTACCAATGCCTGTAGTCTGGGCAACAAGCTCCCTGAACTTGTGGCCTTGATGGAAGAGGGATGCCTGGATATCATAGCAGTCACAGAAACATGGTACACAAAGAACAATGGGATGTTGACATACCAGGGTACACAACCTACAGGAGAGACAGGAAGGGTAGAAGATGGGGGGGGAGAAGTAGCTCTCTATGTAAGGGAAGGGATAAAAGCAATGGAACAAAAGAGTAAACAAGGAGGGAAGGAGAGGAGGCACTGTGGGTCGCCGTAGAGACTGGAAATGGCACCACAATCCGCAGAGGGGTTGTATACAGACCCCCATGTCAGGGGGAGGGAATGGACAAGGATATGATAAAAGGTATCCTTAGGGTGGCAGAGAAAGGGGAGATATTGTTGATGGGGGACCTGAATATGCCAGATGTTAACTGGAGCACCCTTTCTGCAGCCACATCCAAGAGCAGGGCCATTCTCTATGCCCTACAGGTGGCATGCCTCAGACAGCTAGTTTTTGAACCTACTCGTGTGGGAGCAATCTTCAACTTCACACTCTCAAATGGGGACAGTGAGAGGATCTCAGATCTAGAAGTGGGTGGCCATCTGGGAACAAGTGACCACCAAACAGTGTGGTTCACAATAAACTCAGTTGCAGAGTCAAGCCATACAAAAGTGAAGGTACTGGACTTCAGACTTTGGCAAGATGGGAAAGTGTCTTAGAAAAGCACTAGCCAACAGGCTAGAAGGAGTGGTGGAGCAACAATGAGGAAACATCAAAACTGCCATCACAGAGGCAACAAGTCTTTGTGTGAAGCAAATAAACAAATCAAAATGAAGAAAAAGCCACTATGGTTCTCAAAAGAGGTGGTGGGGAAGGTTAGGGAGAAAAATACAGTATTTAGGAAGTATAAGGAAACACAGAAGGAGCAGGACAGAGAACTGTACCAGTTAAGGCAGAAGGAAGCATGGAGGGAAGTCAGAATAGCAAAGGCCCAAACTGAGGAAAAGATAGCCAACTCGGTTAAGAAGGAGGATAAAATCTTTTATAGGTACATCAGGGAGTGTAGAAAGACAAAGGGAGGGATACTGAGGCTGAATAGAAAGGATGGTGGGTGGGCAGAGAGGGACAGTGAAAAAGCAGGGATACGGAATGAATACTTCTGCTCAGTATTCACAGAAGAGGAGATGGGGAGGTGCCTAATCCAATTAACAGAAGCACTCTGGATAGGGAGTTCAATCCCAGTCCTTTCACAGAAGAAATGGTTCTGAAAGAACTCCTAAAACTGAAGGTGAACAAAGCAATGGGGCCAGATGGAATTCACCCCAGAATTCTAAAAGAATTAAGAGGAGAACTAGTGACACCACTGACTACCCTTTTTAATAAATCATGGGAGGATGGTGTGGTACCCGAGGACTGAAGGAAGGTGGATGTGATTCCCCTTCACAAAAGTGGGAGCAAGACAGAGGCAGAAAACGACATACCTGTCAGTTTGATTTCTGTGGTAGGAAAAGTGATGGATTCACTTATGGAAAGAATTGTTGAGTACCTAGAGGCCAGTGGGGCACAGGACCCAAGGCAGCATGGGTTCTCAGCGGGAAGGTCAGGTCAGATGAATCTAATTGATTTTGACTGGGTGACCAAAGTAGTAGACCAGGGAGGGGCTGTGGACATGGCCTGCCTAGACTTTAGCAAGGCATTTGACACAGTCCCACACAAAAGATTAATAATCAAATTAACCATCCTGGGAGTGGGTTCTAGGGTGGTAACCTGGGTAAAACATTGGCTGGACAACAGGACACAGAAGGTAATTGTAAATGGAGTCCACTCTGAAGAAAGAAGGGTTACTAGTGGGGTACTGCAGGGTTCAGTACTCTGTCCAGTCCATTTTAATGTCTTTATAAGTGACATTGCAGAGAGACTGGAAGGAAAAGTATGCCTCTTTCAAGATGATACAAAGATCTGCAACAGGGTTGATACACAAGGAGGTGCGGAAAGGATGATAAGGGACTTGGCAAGGTTGGAGGAATGGTCAGAAGTATTGCAGCTTGGATTCAATGCAAAGAAGTGCAAAATGATGCACCTGGGAAACAAAACCCCATAGGAACATTATACAATGGGGGGTAGTAACAACAACAAAAGTGGAAAGGGACCTAGGGATAATCATATCAGATGACCTTAAGGTTAGCAAGCAATGTGAAAAGACAGTAGGGAGGGCTGGGGGGATACTGGGATATATAGGGAGAGACATCAGCAGCAGAAAACCAAAAGTTTATATCCCTCTGTACAGACAGTTGGTGAGACCACATCTGGAGTACTGTGTCCAGTTCTGGAGACCCCATCTCCGCAAGGACATAGACAGGATGCAGGCAGTCCAGAAGAGGGCAAATAAAATGATGCCAGGTCTGCAAGAGAAGCCGTATGAGGAGAGACTATAGCAGCTTAATATGTATAACCTTGAGGAAATGAGTGGGGGGGGGACATGATAGAAACGTTTAAGTACCTCAGTGGAATCAACAAAGTCCAATAGGGTAGCATATTTCAGAAAAAGAGATGTGCAAGAACAAGTGGACACAATTTGAAGATAGAGGAGGGACAGCTCAGTGGCAATGTGAGGAAGTATTTTTTCACAAAGAGGGTAGTGGACATGACAGCCTTCCTGAGGAGGTTGTGGGGTCTAAAACTGTGGAAGAATTCAAGAATGCATGGAACAGACATAAGGCAATTCTTGTGGGGGGTAGGAAGAAATAGGCTGTTGGTTAACTAGGATCTGCAGCTTATCCTGTAGGTAAGGAAATGGGCAGACTAGGTGGGCCAAGTGGTCCTTATCTGCCTTCAAAGTCTATGTTTCTATGTTTCTGTGTTATTGTTTCTACATGTAAATGTGCTTTTCTCAGCTGTAAAAAGTTAAGAAAGGATCCCATTTTATAGGCATAATAAGCCACTCCGGGGTGTGTACAAAACATATTTTACCTCATGTCCAGTGGCTGAAGTCACTCAGCCTGTGGTCTTGTGCCTCACAACGCCCCTGGCCATGCGGTAAAATATGTTTCATATATACCCCATTGTGCCTTATTGCTTACATAAAACACAGTGGCCTGTCCATTATTCTGCATATAATAATTGGCTTCCCCTCTTTCCCAACAGGGAAGCCTTTCTGTAATTTGCTGTAATAATGGAGTGTTTATTACGGCAAACATTCTCACAGTTTCCCTCGCTCTGCACAGGCACCCAATACCGCTCGTCATCCTGGAACACTGACTGCCTTGTCTTTCCTCCCGAAATGGAACTGCCACTCTGACTCAGAGAGTCGGCAGTAAGTGACTAGCACAAACAAATAAAACTATAAAATAAAAAACTAAAATTTCAGCTCTGGACGAAATAAAGGAATAAAAAAGTTTAAATACATAAACAAAAGTGACCCCATACTGTGTGCTAAACCTAAACAGACTGCGGCTGAACAGGAATGTCTTCTTTATTTTATATAAATGCTGTGGTGAAATAGGGAAACCCAGAAATTCAGTAAAATAAAATATGGGGTGGTGTGTGTAAAGTCAAAGTTTACACACACTGTATGGGTTAAATTTTTTCACAAACCCCTTAAGCCATTTCTCAGAGTTTATGTAGCATCTAAATCTCCGGTACGTGTAAAAGTCTCATCACACACACCACACCATACTTTTTCCAATATTTTATAATTCCTTCCAACTCTGGAATAACCCTTGTGTGGCATCAGTACAGTTCTGGTGATTATTTTGGTAATTATGCTAATTTTTCTTTTATCACTGGCACTTGGGCTCCCAATAGTGTCATTTATCTTGATTATCCTGGGGCCATCATGATGCATTGGATTGTAGATCTGCACTGAGACTTTCAAATACCTCAAGGGTATAAATAAGGTACAAGAGGATAGCAACTTTTGTAAAAGAAGAAGAGGTTGAAAAACAAGGGCCATGATATGAGAAAAGAGGGGGGTAGACTCAGAGGTAATGTGAAAAAGTATTTTTTCACACAAAGGGTGGTGTATGCATGGGACAGTCTCCCTGCAGAGGTCATGGGGGCAACAATGGTAGGAGAATTCAAAAATGCATGTGATAGATATAAAGGAACTCTAGCGACAGGAAAGAGAGGGTAAGCTGCAGATCATTTAGGATCTGCGGTATATGAAACAGGTAGGTATAATAGGCAGACAAGGTGGGCTAAGCAGTCATTATCCGCCATCAAATTCTATGTTTCTGTGTTTCAACTGTGTCCCTATGTAAGAAGACAATTAGGAGAAGGTTGGGTGAGTTGATTGGCCATAGAGCCATTTTCCTTCTTCTCAGCCCCTTTTCCCAAGGCTGTTAGATGAGCTTTCCCGGCTGATGATTTCTTGTTTTAAAAAAGGCATTATATTTTTGAACTAGAAACAGGCTGCTGCTAAGAACCAGCTTTCCTGGAATAGTGTTCTAGTTCTGATAGAACATCTGAAGTAGCAACACACTGAGTTCTAGAACACTGAGATTTGCTGTTACATTTGGATGATAAAAGTGAAATAGAACAGTGAGGTAGCAGAGGTGGTGAGGGCAAAATGAGAGGCGCACCAGAGGAATAGGAGGAAGGGGGCAGGGAGGAGTATGCAAGATGGTCCAGGGAGGTGACCTGAAAAGTGAGAGATGCCAAAGCCCAGAGGGAGCTGAGATTAGCACAGGGAATTAAGAGTAGAGGAGAAAGACTGTTTCAGATACATCAGGGAGAAAAGGAAGTGCAAGGAGACAATAGTGAGGATAAAAAAGGGTGGAGAGTGGACAGAAAAGGGAGGTGAGGAACAGGTGAAATCACTGAATGAATACCTTTGCTCAGTGTTCACAGAAGAAAAGGAGGGAAGGGGGACAGCTACCACCATGGGCTGGGAAGGTGGGAATGGGAGGAGAGGATGTGACATATGGAAAAACTGAGGGAGGTAAAGTCCTAGAGGGACTGAGGGCTCTGAGGATAGACAAGGCACCAGGGCCAGATGATATCCACCCCAGAGTGCTGAGGGAGATGGCTGAGGTGTTGGCGGAGCAGCTGGAGGATCTGTACTGCACCTCACTGGAGTTGGGATATGTGCCACTGGACTGGAGGATGGCACATGTAGTGCCGTTATACAAGATTGGACCAAGGGATGAACCAGGTAATTGTTGTCCAGTAAGTCTCACCTCCATAGTGTGCAAACTCATGGAAACAATAATAAAGGAAAGACTGGTGTTGTACCTGGAGGACAATGGCCTCCAGGATGTGAGGTAGCATGTGTTTATTTTGGGGCAGTCCTGTTCAACCAACCCATACAATATAATGACTGGGTGACAGGTGAGATGGATAAGGGTCATGAGGTGGATGTTCTTTACTTGGACTTTAGCAAGGCTTTCAATTCGGTGCCTCATGGGTGGCTTAGGTGGAAGCTAACTGGTGTAGGGGCAAAATTGACAAACTGGATTGCAAGGTGGCTGAGTGGTAGGTTGCAACAGGTGGCGGTGAGAGGGGAGCTCTCAACTCCTAAGCTGGTGACAAGCGGGGTGTCACAGGGCACTGTGCTGGGACCAGTATTATTTGAGCTCTTCATATCAGACATTACTCAAGGGGTGGTGAGCAAGGTAAGTCTGTTTGCAGATGAGACCAAAATGGGAACAGTGGTGGATGGAGGGGAGGAATGGAAGCAGCTGCAGGGGGAACTAAGCAAGCTAGAGAAATGGTCAGAGAGGTGGCAGCTGGGATTCAATGCAAAGAAATGTAAGGTTATGCACTTCGGGGCAAAGACCCAAGGAGAGAATACTGGCTGGGGAGGGGGTTAAGCTGGAGATCACTGAGGAGGAGAATGACCTAGGGGTAATAGTAACAGGGAATGAACAATACTGCCCAATGCAGGAGGGCAGCTGCAAAAGTGAACAAAATGCCGGGGTGCATAGCGATGTGAGGGGAGTTTTGTCCAGGTGAAGAGAGGTGATCTTGCCCCTCTACAGGCCATTTGTAAGGCAGCACTTGGAGTATTGTGTGCAGTTTTGGAGGCCATACCTGAAGTGTGATATCAGACTACTGGAGGGGGTACAGAGGAGGGCAACAAAGATATGTGGAATGAAGGGGAGAGACTATGAGAGCAGGCTGGGAGAGCTGAATATGTACTCCCTGGAGGATAGAAAGGACAGGAGGGACATGATGGAGACAGTCAGGTATCTGAGAGGGTTCAATAAGGATGGGGAAGAGGGGGCCTTTAAGATAATTAAGAGAGGAACACCAGGGGGCACGGGCTAAGAAAAGAGGGAGGAAGATTTAGAAGGGAAATGAGAAAATATTATTCCACAGAGAGGGTGATAGCAAAATGGAACACAGTACACTACTAGAATGGGTGGTATCATGTAAATCTGTGAACAGCTTTAAAAGGGCATGGGACAGGGTACAGGGAGAGTGAGGGGGGAGGTGGGGCAGCAGTCGGATGAGAAAGGGGAGGGGGTGGGACAGCTGCAAACTAGGGTGCTAGCTGCATACTCAAGCAGACTTGGGTAGATCGGGTGATCTGTTTCTGCTGGCACATTTGTATGTTCATAGAAAGGTATATATTTTTGAATTTCTTATTTATAAATAATTATTTATGCATAACTGCAGACTAGGAAAAGCTGGTCTGGGAGGATGTGGTAGAATAAGAACATGTATGGGGAGCAGGAGAGTGGTAAACTGCAATAGCTGTGGGGCAGCAGTTGTTCTGGGGATGATGTGGAGTAAAGGGTGCTGTTCTGTTTGTATGAGCCTGGTGCAACTAAATGCTGAAATAAGACTGCTCCGTTGGGAGCTTGGAAGAATGGTGTGGGAAGTCAAAGGGGCAGAGCAGTGGAGGGAAAGGCAGATGGGTGGTGTGTATGGGAGAAAGAGCATCAGGCAGGGGAAGGGAGCAGGGAGTATCACCCAGAATACAGGAGTATCTCTTCCTGATAGGGCCAGGGAGCCCAGTGAAGAGGAATGGCAAGTAGTAAGGGCAGGGGTTAGGAATGTAAGGTTAGCATAAGGGGTGGGAACATCTGAAGGAATGCCATGTTGAATAGGTTTTCATCACTGTCTGGAAGGAGGGAAGGGCCAGCAGGAAGTGAGATAGAAGGTTAGATTGAGCCAGGGCTGAGAGTAGAAATACAGGGTAAGAGACAAGGAACTAGTCATGGTGGGCAGGGAAGAGGAGGCAGGCAAAAAAGAGTAGAGAATAGTGGGGGGACGAAAGGAAGAGAGGAAGAAAAAGTGGAAGCAGATACAGATAGCCAGAAGTGGAGGGGCAGAGTGGGAGATGGAAAAACAGTTGGAGAGATCAATAGTGGATGCACAGATAAGTTCACCAGGGTGCAGGGGAAACAGTTTGTTGGTGGAGCAGCTAGTAACGAAGAGAAGAAGGGAAGGACGGGGAGCAGGGGTACAGGGTATGAAAGAGTAGCAATCATAGAGGACTCGATGATTAGAGGTATTCACAGAGTAAGGAAACAGGACTCAAATGAATGCAGGAGGGTGGTTTGTATGCCAGGGATGACAGCTGGGAAGGTGGGCCCAAGAATAAGGGAAATAGTAAGGGAAGTTGGAGGAAAACCTTATTTAGTTATACACATGGCAACTAACAACCTAACTGGGGAGGAGGTTGAGGTAGTGCACGGTAGGTTCAGGGAGTTAAGGAAGATCTGCAGGGTGGAAGCAGATTTGCTGGCCTTTTCTTGAGGTGATACCAGTACCAAGGTCCAGCACACCCAGGAAAAGAAGAATAGAGGATTTTAATGACAGCCTGAGGAAATGGTGTAGGGAGGAGATGTTCATCTATGTTAGGGACTGGGAGGACACCAGGTCAAACAAAGCACTCTTTTTTCACCAGACAGACTACTCCTCAGTAGGGAAGGTTTGACGGTACCAAGGGATAAACTATGGGATTACATAACCACTACACTTAATTAAACTACAAGGTGGGGCATTAAGCCTGTAGGCCTGAAGACTCTGAGAAGAGGAGGTCCATGAAGCTCCCCCTCACTGTGATGGAAAAGGTCTGGAGGAAGTAGATGGAAGGGGTGAGAAAACAGCCAAGGGTGGAGGGGGTGATGAACACATAGCAAGGGTAGGTGTGGTTTGCACACAGAG
This sequence comes from Neoceratodus forsteri, assembly GCA_016271365.2. Classification (NCBI taxonomy): domain Eukaryota; kingdom Metazoa; phylum Chordata; order Ceratodontiformes; family Ceratodontidae; genus Neoceratodus; species Neoceratodus forsteri. Next base: position 80,652,382 of record CM028137.1, read on the forward strand.
AGGAGAAATGTGAAAAGAAGAATAGAGGGAAGGTAAGAAAGGTCAGGTTTAGGTGGAGGTTGGTGTCTCTAAATGCACAGAGTCTTGGAAACAAAATGGCCAAAATGCAGGAGCTATTAGCAGACATGAGGGTGTACACAGTGGCAGTATAAGAGACTTGGGCGACACCACTCCATGAATGAGATCTTGCAATCCCTGTATATAAAGTATACAGCAGGGACAAGGTAGTTGAGAAGGGGGAGGGGTAACAGTTTACCTCTGGAAGGAAAAAACTTGCACAGGGGAGGAGTCAGAGGAAGGGAAGGGAAGGGAAGGTGGAGGCATTATGGGTTCAGTTATGGTCCAAATGAGGCACAAATGTGGGATCGGGGTGGTTTACACCACCCAACCAAGATGAAGAGAGGGAAAGGAAACTGAACTCAGAAATATTGGAAGCTGCCGGGAAAGATGAGGTGGTAATTGTGGGAGACTTCACCCTGCCCAAGGTGGACTGAAGCATACCATCCACAACATGTACTAGGAGTCAAGTGATCCTGGAAAGATTGAAAAGTGGGTTCCTGACTCAAGGCATCACAAAACCAACAAAAGCAAAGGCAGTTCTTGATCTGGTGCTCACAAATGGGGAGCATGTAAAGGAAATAGTGATCAGGGAGCTCCTAGTTGGGAGTGACCATTGTAAACAATGGCTCCAGCTGGATATGGGCAGAAAAAGCATCCTGTCTAAGAGCAAAATCTTGCATTTTAAGAGGGCAGACTTCAAGAGGATGGGTGAAGTGTTAAGAAACCACCTGGTGGGCATCAGAGCAGACATGGGGTGGACCAAAGGATGTTCATCATTAAGTAAGACATACTGGTTGCCATTGAGGAGTGCATTAGGCTCAGTGGAAGAAAACAAGGGTCAAAGCACCTAAACAGTTCAGTTGTGGGGTCACCAGACTGTAAGAGAAAAGAGGTTAGCCTATATAAAATTTAGGAAGACCAAGAGAGAGGTAGACAGGGAAAATTGCCCAAGGTTGGATAGTGAGACAAATAAGGAAGTCCGATGAGGTAAGGCACAGAAACAGCTGCAGATAGCTGAAGGAATTAAGAAGGAGAGAAGGCCTTCTTTCACTCTATAAGTTAGAAAAGGGAGAAGAAAGATAGGATTCTTAGGCTAAAGAAAGGGGAGAAGTTGGTGGAGGATAACAGGGAAAAGCAGAGATACTGAATAAATACTTCATTTCCATCTTCACAAGGGAGAAGGATGGACCAGTGCCTTCAAGAGGGAGAAGAGGAGAAGGGGGAAGAGAACACAGATGTAGCAACACCCTCAACACTGTCCCACATTGGAGGCTTGTAAACAAACTGAGTAGCCTGGGAGTGGGTCCCAAGGTGGAAAACTGGGTCAGAAACTGGCTGAGTGATATGACACAGAGGGTGGTGGTGAACGGACTTCAATCAGAAAGGGGTGACCAGTGGGGTCCCACAGATCAGTGCTGGGACCAGTTCTCTTTAATGCCTTCATAAGCAACATTGCAGACAGCATGGAAGAGAAGGTATGTCTCTGCAGATGACACGAAGACCTGCAACAGGGTTGGCACTCAGGGAAGGGTGAAGAAATGAGAAGGGGACCTAAGCAAGCTTGAGGAGTGGTCAAGAGTGTGGCAGCTAAGATTCAAAGCAAAGAAGCGCAAGACCATGCACTTGGGGCACAGAAATGCAGGGGAGGTGTACATGATGTGGGGGAGGTACTAGAGGCCACCAAACAGGAAAGGGAACAGGGAGTAATTATATCTGATGACCTCAAGATTACCAATCAATGCGAGAAGGCTGTGAGGAGATCCAGTTGAATGCTCTGGTGTATAGGGTGAGGTATCTCCAGCAGAAGGAAGGAGGTGGCGATGTCATTACCCAGAACATTAGAGAGACCTCACCTCGAATACTGTATCCAGTTCTGGAGGCTGCATCTCCGGAAGGATATAGAGTGGAAGTGGTTCAGAGAAAGGCAACAAAACTGGTGAATGGGCTGCATCAGAAGTCATATGAGGGAAGACGAGAATCTCAATTTGTTTTCCCTGGAAGAGAGGAGAGAGGGGTGGGATATGACAGAGACCTTCATTTCAAATACCTCAAGGTATAAATAAGGTGAAAGAAGGTAGTGTCTTTCAGAAAAGAACGTGTTCTAGAACTAGAGGCCATGATATGAGAATGGAGGGGTAGACTCAGGGGTAATGTGAGGGAGTATTTTTTCATGAAAAGGGTAATAGATGCATGGAACAGCCTCTCTGCAGAGGTTGTGGCAGCATAAATGGTAGGGGAATTCAAAAATGAATGGGATAGACATAAAGGAACCATAGCAATAGGAAAGAGGGGGTAAGCCGCAGATCACTTAGGATGTGTAGCATATGAAAAAGGTGGGGAAAATGGGCAGACCAGGTGGGCCTTATCTGCTGTCAAATTCTATGTTTCTATGACAGAGGAGGATAGTGTGATGGAGGGTTTGCTAACAGTGACGTTGGACAAATCCCCAGGTCCGGACAGAGTACATCCAAGGGTACTAAGATAATTGGCTAAGGAGCTGGCAGAGCCACGATAGATCTATTTTATAGTTCACTGTAGTCAAGTGTTGTACTGCAGGACTAGAGAACAGCACATGTGGTGCCCCTCCACACAGCCGTTCCGAGGATAACCCTTGAAATTACAGACCAGTCAGTCTGACCTCAGTTCTGTGCAAACTCATGGAGACAAAACTTAAGGAAAGTTTGCTAGAATATCTAGAGGAGCATGGTCCCCAGCATGAGAGGACACAAAAGGGGTAATGGGGGGGATTGTATAAAGTGAATTTGATTTACTGCTTTACTGGGTCAGTAAGACAGCAGGCTTTGTGTGGATTTCAGCAAAGCTTTTGACTCTGTGCTCCACAAAAGGTTGATCAGAAAGTTGGCAGATCTCAGGGTTGGGGATAAGATGACTAGATGGGTGGAACCCTGACATAGGACAGAACCCAGAGGGTGGTTGTTGGGGGGGGGGTTATCTGGCACCAGAGAGGTCACTAGTGGGTACCGCAGGGCTCGGTGCCAGGAATGGTAGTGTTCAATGTCTTCATAAATGACACTGGGGGATAGCATTAAAGGCAAGTTGTGTCTATTCACAGATGACATCAAGATCTGTTGGAAAGTGGACACAGCTAAAGTGATAAAGGACCTAGAGGATGCTCTGGAAAAGCTGGGGAAGTGGTGCAGGATCTTACAGCTTGGCTTCAATGCCAACGAAATGCAAAGTTATGTATTTCAGAACATGGAATCCAAGGGTGAGTACTACCTGGATGGACTCTAGGTATTTGCTTCAGAGGAGGAGAGAAGTACCTGTGAGAGATGATCACTAGTGACCTTAGAGTACTCCATGCAGACCAAGAAAGCAGCAGCAATGCCAAACAAGGTGCTGGGACACATAGCCAGGGGATCAGTAGTAGGAGAGAAGGCGTTATACTGCCCTTGTACAGGTCTCATTGATGAGGACATATCTAGAGTATGGATTTTAGTACTGGTGCCCACACCTCAAAAAGGATATTAACCTGTTGGAGAAAGTCCAGAGGCAGGCTACAAAGATGACAGCAGGTCAGCAGTGTAAGGCATGTAAGGAGAGGTTGAGGCACTGAACATGTTCCTCCAAGGAGGACAGGAGACATAGAAGGGACATGGCTGGGACTTTCAAGTACTCAAAAGGAATAAATAAGGTGGATAAGAAGAGTTTCTTTAAGCTGAGTGACAACCATAACATGAGCGGCGCAGTCTTAAGATGGAGGGGGGAGGTTTAAAAGGGAGGTCAGGAAGCAGTTCTTCATGGAGATGGTGGTGGACACTTGGAATGCACTGCTGGAAGGTTGGACTCGAAGAAAGTGGGCAGCTTCAAGAGATGCTGTGATAGGCATGGAGAAAGGTAAGGATCATGGGTTGGGAGGATAGGAGGAGTGGGGAAGGGGCAGAGACAGTAGCTCAAGCTGAGGACCCTGCAATATGAGCAGACTAGGTTGATCAAATGGCCTTCTTCTGCTGGCTTCTTTGTATGTTTATACATATGTAAGGCAACACACGATGTGGTATATTGATGTCAGCATGCAAACGTGTCAGCACACCTATGTCTGCCTCTGCCTCTTCTCAACAAGTTCCTCCCAGCTGGACTGAAAACTGCAGCCACCTAGGTGACAGTGTCATGGTGGAGGAGATGACTCTCTAAGGTGTCCTTTAAGATGCTTGGTCCTCCTCCCCCAGGTGGCTCCCTAATGTCCCATGACCACTCCTGATCCTGGGTTACCCGCATCATGAGTAATAATGCTACCACTGTGCCGATGAGCCACCTATTTCTGTGATTTATTTGGTTGCATCCTGCATAACTGCCCACTCCTTGCTTCTGTGGTTCATATAAAAGAACAGTGACTATGATCTATGATATAACTGACAACTGTATAATGGCATGGGTAAAAACATTTTTGTAAAGAATAGTGAAGACTACTACTAGAGAATACTATTTAAAGGCCACTGTACACTACTTGATAGTGCATTTTTAGCTAATACAGAGCTACAGTAATCCCAGTTCTCTACTTACCACTGTTAGTTTGTCCAAAGATGAGGACAGATGGAATGGATAGTCACTAACTGGCCTTAGCTGTTGTTAGCCAGGCTTTGTTCTAAATGGAGCAGAAACCAACATTTCTGTCTGACCAGTGGCAGCTATAAGAACTACTTTCCTTATATGCAGTTGATCTGAATATCTGTCAAACAGTACCTACAACCTGTAGCTATACAATGAAAGAGATTGTTCGCAGTGCAACTAGTTACATAATTGGTAAGGATCAGCGTAAGACCAAAGAAGACAAAGAAATCCATAACAATCCTTAAGATGACTACATTCTATATGACATACTGTATGTTGCTTCATGGAGGCACAAAGTCAGCATAGCTAAAGCAACTACAGAGCAGTCAAATACCACACAGGAAAAACAGCGACAGCAAAAGGTGGCGATCAGTAAAATCACCAACTGCCACAATGCAAAAAAAAAAAAACAGAAAAAGCCACAATGACTATTTGCATGGGGCTCTGCCCTGCACACCCCTCTTTATGGGGGGGCTGCATCCCATAATTCCTCCAACTTAATTTAACTACGTCCAGGGGGGAGGTAACTCAGGGACAGGGAGAAACCATGTGGGGGGGTGAATTTTTGCAAAGGGAAGGGGGAACCAGTAGGACAATCTAGAGGGCAGTATATCACAGTGGTTTAGGGATCTGAGATGCAAACTTGGTGACTGGGGGTTTGAATCCCACAGTCCCCACTTTCATACTGTGTGACCCTGAGCAAGTCACTTAACTTCCTTTTGCTCCTAGGTCACACCTGAAAACAAGCTTCAGCCTAGTGTATCTTTGCTGGTTAAACCATTTCCCTTTTCCCCTATATTTAAAAGTGCAGGGTAGGGGGGCAGACACATTGAGAGCATAAATTTGGTGGGGGAGACAAAAAAAGCAACTCCAAGGATGGGGAACCACACTGCAGTCCACTGATGTTCTGCTGCCCCCTCCCTGCCTGTGGCCCTTCCCTCTGTGCCACAGCAGCTGCTCTGCAGCACACCACCCAGCAGAGGCAATTATCCCTTTTTCCCCTTCAGCAATACAGTTCCAGGGATAGTGTTAACATTACTTGCACTATGCTATCCTTGTAGCTATTTTGCTGTTCCCAGTTGTTATAGCATAATTTGTTCTCGTGCTTTAATGCCAATGGCATTTTCACTCTGTACGCTTCATGGAATAACTGTATGTATGACCTTTGACCTTTATCGTTTTAATAGATGCCAGTAATTGCTTCAGATGTCCAGATGATCAATGGCCTAATGATAAACAGAATATCTGCATCCAGAAATCTGTGGACTTTCTTTCCTATGAGGAGGCCTTGGGTTCAACTCTGACTGGTTCTACAATGTTCTTCTGTTTAACTACTGCTTCCATCCTATGTACCTTTATTAAGTACCGGGACACTCCAATTGTGAAAGCCAATAACCGTGAACTCAGCTACCTTATCCTTATTTCCCTGTTCCTTTGCTTCCTCTGTCCCTTGATATTCATTGGTAAACCCAAAGAATTTACCTGTCTGTTCTGCCAAACTGGTTTTGGAATAATATTCTCCCTGTGTGTTTCTGGGATACTGGCCAAAACCATTACAGTGGTCATTGCCTTTAAAGCAACAAAGCCTGACAGCAGTTTAAGGAATTATGTTGGACCCAAGACACCCTACTACATTGTCTTCTTTGGCACCCTGCTGCAAGCCACTATATGCATTATATGGTTGGCAACATCTCCTCCATTTCCTGAGCTGAACATGAAAACTGAAGAGGGTAAAATTATAGTGGAATGTAAAGAAGGTTCAGTGATCATGTTCTGTTGCATGCTGGGATATATGGGTCTCCTGGCGAGTGTCAGTTTTGCCGTTGCCTTCCTAGCGAGGACATTGCCGGATAGCTTTAATGAAACTAAATTTATCAGTTTCAGCATGATAGTGTTTGTTAGTGTTTGGCTCTCTTTCATCCCAGCATACCTCAGTACAACGGGGAAGTATATGGTGGCAGTGGAGATATTTGCCATCATGGCATCTGGTGCTGGAATAATCATTTGCATATTTTGCCCTAAGTGTTACATTATTCTTCTGAGGCCCCACTTAAACACAAGAGGACAACTGATGGGGAATAGAAACTCTTTCAAGAAAATGTAGGTACTGTTTCAGATCCAGGAGAAGTGGGCTGGAATGTCAGTAGGATCAGATATGTTGCAGCCTGAAGGATTTATCTTATTATTATTAATTAAGAACTGTAAACAGCTGCTAAGAATGTATTGATTGCTGGTGATCAAGCGGTTAAGCATATTAAAGTGCGAATCCTAAAACATTCCAATAAATAAGCAATAATCAGTGACTGGCGTGCATTAAATGATTTTAATACATGCCACAGGGAAGAAAGGCAAGAGGCTGATGGTCAAGTGTCTTTACACCTCTGGGAAGTGCATTCAAATCATTTAAAGCATATCCTGGAGTGGCTTATTTCCCTTATACAATGCCTCACTGCTCTTCTGCATTACATGTAGAGTGAAACATTTTAAGAGGATTTGTTTTACAAAATTTATTGTTTTGATACATTTTAAACAACATTTGCATATGAAATACTCCCTGATTTTGTAGGCAAGTAGACTGTAACCTTGGTAAGAAAATCTGGCACCTAACCTTTTAATGTATGGTCTGGTGACATCTTTGGGCCAATGGAGTGTTTAGATTTTTTTCTTCCAATTTTATAAAAGAAAAAGAAACATGAGAATCTGAAATTGCTGCCAATGATTAAAAAAATTATTATAAGTCACAGTTTGACACCTAATTCTCTTTATTAAATCTTCTGTTAAAGAGCTAATATCCTTGTAACACAATTTAGGGTAACTGATACCCTTCCTACCTCACCTCCTCCTTTATAACACCCCCCCACCCTTGCATTCTCTTAGATCAACCTACTCTCACACCCTGGTAATCTTCCACAGATCAACCCAAATCGGCCAATCCGGTTACTCTCCCCACCTCCCAGAAATCTGGAATTCCTTCCCCCCAAAGATCCAGCACTCATCCTCTGCCTTCTCCATCAGCTCTGCACTCAATAATTACCTTGCTCCTAACTGCTCCTGCCATGTCCCTCCCTAACTCCCTCTAAGCCCTGGACAAACCCTACCCCTCTACCATCACCTTCACTTTACCCTGTCCACATCCACCCAAATTCCTAGCTCTCCTCCCCTTTCCCCAAATTGCTCCCCCTTACTTGCCTCCCCAATCTCTCACAGAATATAAGGGGCCCCGAATGGTCTCCAGGGGCCCCTCCCAAACCCCCTAAAGGGGCCTGTATCTCTCATCTACTCCCTTCCCCCACCATCCTGAAAGGGTCTTTCTGGTACACTTCCTTATCCCCTTCTCTCTGGTCAGTGCAGTGCAGGATCCTCACATCCTGAAGTGGTCTCCAGGGACACAACTCTTCCCCCTCCCCACACAACTCACCACTGCCTCTCTTTTCCCCCTTTTCTTTCACATAAGCACTTGTTACTTATTATCCCGGCACTTATTATTGTCCACCATTTTTACCCACCATGTGCAACACTGTTGTAACTCTGTAACATCTCCCTTACAACTGTATGTTAATGTTGAAGTTATAACTTGAATGTTTAATGTCTCATTCCTAATGTACCCTTCCCCCAGGTCACACCAGGAGACGAACGACTTGTTGCTCAGTGTGCTTTCCTGGTGCAACATTTCAATAAATAAATAAATAAATATGTTGAGACATACCTACCAGACTAAGAAAAACAATGTACTAAAATGTAAAAACAGACATTGGTTATTTTACATCTTGTAAAACTCACTCTCCTCAGCCTTTCCCTTGGTTATGTGATTTCAAAATGGAGCCAAAGCAGCAATTGTGTTTTGGGGGTGCTGGAAGGAAAGTACGTCTGAGAGCAAACAGATAGGAGGGACCAGATACAGCAGGCCATCTAGACTCTTTTGGAACAAGTAATGGTGTGATGCAATCTATATACAGTATATGGTACTTTGGAGGTGTATGTCTCCTCTCCTATAAATGAGCCCACACACCCATGTTCTCGTTCCAAAGTGTTAATGCCCCAAAGGCTCTCTTGCAAGCTAGATGCTATAATTGTGACTACATTGGAGTAATAATTCTTAAAATACATTAGTAAATAAATTGGTTTGATAATAGCACTTTCTCTGACATTTGCGACACCTCCCACCAATGCAGATACTTTGTATCCATCCGTAACTCCAACTACACAAGCCATTTCACTTGACTATATATACAGTAGCACTGACCAGCCTGGAGATGTTATAATATACTGTCTATCGATATGGTACCAAACAACAGTATAGAAAAGCATGGTATTATTATGGTATGTGATTTCATTACCTGACTATTACAATATACTATGACTTCTCAGTCTTTGCATCCAACATATTCTTCAAAAATTTGAATTGTAGATGGCCAGTCTCACATAAGCCAAAACCCAATTGCCTGCCAGTAGTAGTAACAGTTTTTAAAATTGTAAGTTATTTTGAGTGTCTTGTGTTACCTGACTCTTGTGCTGTAAAGTGCCCAGAGCAAAGTCGTATAGTAAATAACATTTTGTTTGCTTGTTTACATTTGATGTTCCTGTCAAAGACTGATATTGCAGTTCAGCATCACAAACATAAATGACACAATATGCAATATTGCAATAACTACATTATTGCTGTTCACCGAAACACCATGGAAGTACCTCATTGCATAACATTGCTAAACCCAATAGCAGGCACAAATATAAAGTGATGTATAATAAAAGAAATCCAATGATGTCATGCAGCACTGTGGGTTTGCCTGATTTTATATTCTTCATAAATATATTATGAATGAATATAATTGGAGACGGCTTGTTGGTGCAACAGTTGGAGGAGGTGGGAAGATAAGAGAAATAAAGATGACTGAATCACCTGCCTGCCACCAACATCCAACTCATGGTTCTACCTCCCAGTCCAGGGGAAGACACTGAGAGAACCTTTGCTTGAGTGGCTGGCTAGACAGGGAATGTCATTAAAGAGTATATATAATACTGTGGCATCCTGCCATAGAGGTACAATCAAAGAGTGCAAAGCAGTGGTGTGTTGAGGGTGCCCCATGGTCTCAGCTGCATTGATCAGGAGATGCTCTAAGGATAGTCAAATGGTACTACTGTTAGCTGAAGGAGGTACTGGTTGGTGAGCCTGGTACATAAAGGGAATAAAAAAAGAATGCATATAATTCATAGTGAATGCATTCATTTTCATTCAATTAAGAATATATTGCTTTAGGTTGATATGCATTGTTTAAATAAAACTGTATTGTCACATCTTCACAAGTAATGAATGTGTTCTGGAAATGTATTGGTTCCAGCAGGCTTCTGAAAAAAATTTACTGGTTTAATAAAATGTATTGGCTTCTACTCTACAAATATATAGTGATTTAAATAAAACTACAATGGTAGAATTAAATATGCATTAATTAAAATAAAAATGCATCATTCTGAAATAAAATGCATTTTATACAATAGGGCCCCCATATTCAAAAATGCACCGGGAAATGGTGCAAGTACTTGCTCCACGCATCTAAGATGCGCCATCCCAAAATATTGCACTAATCAGAAGATGTGCGATAAGAAGTGCCAGTGCATCCCAGTCTGAATATACCAAAGATGCACCATAGCACAGGCAGAAATGCTCCAGTGCGTCTAAAAATGCGCTGGTGCATCTGGGCATGACTGACTATTGCAAAAGGAGCAACCTGGCCTGGGACAGTGGAGTGACAGGGAAGGACGGTAAATGGGAAATGGGCAAGGTTGAACAGCTGAAACAGGGAGAGAAGCATGCAAGGCAAAAGGGGTAGGTAAAGGCCCTGGCAAACTGTAAAAGGGACAGAGACACAGCCCCCATGGGCAGAGTACAAATCACCACACATACACCACTAACCCAGGGGACAAAGAGGCACAACTGGCAAGGCATATAGAAGGGTAGGGACAGAGCAGCTTAGCACTGGAGGCCCAATGGACAGCATAGCCCAGCCATGCACTGTGACAACAGTGCAGAGGAACCAAGTAAGGCGGACATGGTAGCTACAGTACCTCACAGGCACAATGGCACACAGGCTGGTGGCTGTAGGCCAAACTGGTGGCACATGCCCACAGGTACAAATGACTGCAAACAGTGCAGCACAGCATCAGGGGGACCAGGATGATAGCAGAGGTGTGCACAGCTCCAGAACAGTGGCTCTGTGCAAGTGACAACGTAAGCAGTGCTGATGGACACCTTCTTCTCCATTATTACAAGGTGTGCCTACAGGTGTGTGCTAACAGATTACTGCTGTAATCTTCTGATTCAAATTGTCTTTTGCAAGGTATATCTTCTGTTACTGCTTTATTTTTCTATGGAGCAAAGTGTTTCTTACAGGGTATATCTTCTCTGAAATTACTGTATTACAGGTGGAGCTTACATTTTTGTGACTTTTTTATCATTGGGCTAAGCAAAATTACTGTTTGACACTGTGTTTTATTTTATTCTTGTTTGTTGAAAAGGTTTGTTGTCTCAGAGGTGTTTCAGTCTCCTTCTCACATTGAAGGAGCTAATTGCTTTTCCTCCCACAGCTCTTCCAAAGGATTAGGTGTGTATGTGGGGGTGGAGCTGGCAAACTGTCAGTAATTTCCAACAGAAAGAAGGGTTAAAAAGTCAGGTTAGTTGATATCTTGGAGGTAGAAGACTTGGTTTGCTGGCCAAGGCACCTAGCTTCACCTGAGCTCTTTCCTTCTAAGACTGCTTGAAAGGCAGAGTAGAGAAACTTACCAGAGCAAGGGAGAAGGATTAAGACTTAGTTTGGCTAAGCAGATTTACTGTGTGGTGGTGGTGTTTTTATTTTTTACTCACAGGGATTGCTACTGTTTGTTGCTAACATTTCATTGCTTTATTTTTTTCTCTGATTCAAATTGTTGTTGCTGGTATACCTTCTTCTGCATTATTACAAGGTGTGCCTACAGGTGTGTGCTAACAGATTACTGCTGTAATCTTCTGATTCAAATTGCCTTTTGCAAGGTATATCTTCTGTTACTGCTTTATTTTTCTCTGGAGCAAAGTGTTTCTTACAGGGTATATCTTCTCTGAAATTATTACAGGTGGTGCTTTACAGGTTTTACAGTTTTATCTAACATTAGGATAAGCTTTCAGGGTTACTGCATTTGTTGTTGACTGATTGTTTCTGCTCTTACCTCCTTGTTCTTTCGTCCGTGGTTCTTCTTTTTAGGCAGGGGAAGGGCTCAGCCACCCACCCCCATCCCCAACCACCCCACGCTACACTCCTTTTATAGGGTACCACAGTTGTGACATTTCCTGTGGCAGAGCAGGAGATGGATCAGTGGAGCCTCCACAGGTGGTCTCATTTACAGGGCACTAGTAATTTAACTTGTTATAACAAGTTAAACAAAAGCACAATTAAACCATTACTTGCATTTTTTCCTTTTTTTCCTTCTAATTACTCTGACTAGGTTACAAACCCAGCAACTTATTTGGAATGGATTTCATTAACTGCAGGTACTGTGGAACAATTTTCAGAAGGACAGTCTTACAGGATTTAGGACACTGTCCTACATGCTGGGCCTTTGAGATCTTAGGGCTCAGCTCGGGCAGCATGGGCAGAGATTGCACACCTCAAATTTCATATTGAAGAGGAAATACATTATAAGAACCACCTGCCATTTCCCAGCATCCAACAGAAAAACCTGACCAAGAGAGGGTAGTTGGTCCAGGAGGTTGGCAGGTGGTTAGGAGGAACAAATCAGGTGCCCCATCACTCTCTGCTCTCCATCACATTGCCTCAAAAACCATATAAACACTACAAACAGGTATCTGCCTCTATCTCTGAAATCAAATAAAGAGGCAGAAGACACTGCAGAGCAGGACATTGCGCACAGGAGCTAGCACAACAAAACTCACCCAAATCAGGAACCAAAACTAAACAAGCACAAAGGAAATCCAAAAACTTCTGATCATAGGAGACTCCATGATTCGGGAGTTGATACCCATCTCCAGCCAGGGTGATGGTCAGATGTCTCCAGGTACATCAGCATGGAGAGACACTGACCGCATTGCTAAAATTGTTCACAAAGCAGGAGAAAACATTGATGTCCTAGTACACATAGGGACTAATGATCTCGCCAGCCGGTCAGTTGTGGAGACCAAGGAACACCTGACTAGGCTGGGTGACAAACTATCATCTATTCGTCCGGCATCTCCTTCTCTGAGATCCTGCCAGTCTGGGAGAGGGAGCAGATGGACGGAAGGTCGAGAAAGGAGATAGGGAGCTAAACACGTGGCTCAAGGACTGGTGCCAGGAAAAGGACACAGATTTGTAGGAACTGGCAACAGTTCTGGGAGTGAAAGTTCTTTAAATTTGATGGACTGCATCTGACTAAAGAGGAGTCAGTGCATTGGGGCAGAAGTTTGACGTCTTTGCAGAATATTTAAACTAGCAAATGGGGAGAGGGGTGCAGCACCCCATACGTCGAATGGGAAGAACACCTCCCCTCAGCTAGTGGTCAAACAGGAATTCAGCGTGTTTGCCATTCATTTGCATCACCAGGTAAGAAAAAAGGTTTGGCTCCCCATACGATGCACAGGGTAATGCCAAACTAACCCAACAACTAACACACCAAAATCTGGCCAATGGAAAATCATGTACACAATGCTCACAGCCTGGGAAATAAGATCCAGACCTGCAGGCAATAATGTCAGAGGCTAAACTGGACATAGTAGCAATTAGTGAGACGTGGTTTACCAGTAACCACACTTGGGAGACTTCAGTACCTGGCTATGTATTGTTCAGAAGAGACCGAGGTGCAAAAGGGAGGGAGGAGTGGCCCTGTATGTTAATGAAAATATCAAAGCTACAGAAATTCAGAATACACATAAGGAGCCAGAAGAACTGTAGGGTCACCCTGGAACCAGGAATGGGACATCCATAAGAACTGGGGTTGTCTACAGGCCCCCAGACCAGAGGAAGACATAGACACATTACTGTTAGAAGATATACAAAACATGACAGCTAAAGGGAGGTTCTGATAATGGGAGACTTCAACATGCCAGATACAGATTGGTCAATACCAGCAGGAACATCTGCCAGAACTAGACTCATAGTGGATTCCCTGCAGGGGGAGGGCCTCAAACAACTGGTACAGCAACCCACAAGAGGCAGGGCTATCCTAGATCTAGTACTGACTAACAAAGAAGGGATCACAGATCTCCAGGTAGAAGGTCACCTGGGGGCCAGTGACCATCACATGGTATGGTTCAATTTGGCTACTACATCTAAATCATCCCATTCAAGGCAAAAATATGGGACTTCAGATGAGCTGACTTTGATAAGATGGCCTACAGAGTTAAGCTAGCCCTGGCAAAAAGAAACACAGGTGAGGGGTACAGGCAAAGTGGGCAAGCATTAAGGATGCAATACTTGAAGCAACATCCCATTGTGTTAGACAGAAAGGAAGTGCAAAAGAAGAGAAACCACTTTGGTTCTCAAATACAGTAGCAGAAAGGTCAGAGCCAAAGGCTGACCTTCAGGAAATATAAGGAACACAGCGGGATGAAGATAGGGAGGCATACCAAACTGCCCTAAGGAAGCAGGTAAGGCAGTAAGGCAGGCAAAGTCCCAAACTGAGAAACACTAGCACGAACAGTAAAGAAGGTGACAAGACTTTCTATAGATACATTAGTGAAAGGAGAAAGTCCAGAGGGTTATTGCTAAGCTTAATGGAGAAAAGGAGCATGTGAGGAGGAGGACCCTGTAAAGGTATCTATCCTAAATAGATACTTTTGCTCAGTATTTACTGAAGAGAAGGTAGGGCAGGGCCTACAGCTCAGCATCATGGACACAGGGGAGGGAGGTGAGCACTACTCCTTCACAAAGAAAGGGTCCTACAAGAGCTTACTAAGCTCAGAGTGGATAAGGCAATGGGACCTGATGGCATACATCCCAGGGTACTTAAGGAGCTAAAGGAGGAACTAGCAGAGCCATTAGCAGAATTGTTTAGTGAGTCTCTGAGCACAGGAGAGGTCCCAGAAGACTGGAGAAGGGCTCATGTGATCCCGCTCCACAAGAGTGGTAGCAGGAGGCGGGGAACTACAGACCGTCAGTCTTACACCTCAGTAGTGGGCAAGATTATGAGGCACTTAAGGAAAGGATAGTGCAACACCTGGAATCCATAGGGGCACAGGATCCAAGACAGCATGGGTTTACAAAGGAAGGTCCTGTCAAACTAATCTCATAGATTTCTTTGACTGGGTAACCAGAGTGGTGGACCAAGGGGAGCAGTTGATGTCGCCTACCTTGACTTCAGCAAAGCTTTTGACACTGTTCACATAGAAGATTGATAAATAAGCTGGGTAGGCTCGGGGTGGGTCAGAAGTTGGTCAACTGGGTGGCAAACTGGTTGACTGGCAGAAAACAGAGAGTGGTGGTAAATGGTATACAGTCAGAAGAGATGCAAGTCACAAGTGGGTACCTCAGGATCAGTCCTGGGCCAGTCCTATTCAACATCTTCATTAGTGACCTTGCAGATGGACTAGAGGTAAGGCTTGTCTGTTTGCAGATGACACCAAGATCTGCAACAGAGTAGATGATCCAGATGGGGTGGGCAGAATGAGAAGAGATCTGGATAAACTAGCAGAATGGTCAGAAGAGTGGCAACTGGGATTTAATGCTAAGAAGTGCAAAATCATGCACATAGGGAAGAGAAACCCTGAAGCCACTTATAGGCTGGGAGGGTTGCTAGCAGTCACAAAGGAAGAAAGAGACTTGGGCATCATCATCACTGATGACCTAAAATCATCAAGCAGACCTCTAAAGCAGTAGGTAAGGCTAGGGGTGTTAGGGTGTATTAGTAGAGGGTATCACAAGTCGTAAGAGGAGGTAATAATCCTCTGTACAAGACATTGGTTAGAGCCCCATCTGGAGTACTGCGTGCAGTATTGGAGGCCACACCTTCACAAGGACATTAACCAAATTGAGGCAGTCCAGAGAAGGGCAACCAAAATGGTGCAGGGACTGCATCAGAAGACATATGAGGACAGATTAAGGAGCTCAATATGTATACCCTTGAGCAAAGGAGGAGAGAGGTGATATGATCAGGCATTCAAACACCTTAAGGGCATAAACAAGGTGAAAGAGTCTAACATGTTTAAATATAAGAAAAATAGCAGGACAAGAGGACACAGCATGAGATTAGAGGGAGGCCGATTAAGGGGGAATGTGAGGAAATTCTTTTTCACAGAAAGGGTGGTGGATGCATGGAATGGCTTACCACAAGAAGTGGTGGCTATGAATACAGTGCAGGGCTTCAAACAGGCATGGGATAGGCATAAGGGAGCAATACAAATGACTATGAATAGATAGGTCACTGACAGAGCAAAGGCCGATGGCACATTTATAAGGTAGAAAAAGAAATGGGCAGACTGGATGGGCCTTGCGGTCCTTATCTGCCATCAACTTCTATGTTTCTATGTTTCTATGTTTCTATGTTTCTATGGACACCCCAGAGGTGACTCAGGGGACACCATGACAAACGCTCTTGGAGTAAAACAAGGTGGACAGGGTGCACACTTGTGCAATGGCACAGACACAAATGGGCAGTGATAATGAAGGGGCATTGAGCCATCCATGCAACACAACAGGCGAGTGTAATAACAGGCAAGTGAGGACCACATATAGCGCCTGCCCGATGCAATAGTATTTAGTAACAGTAAGCCATACAAACAAGCAAAACTGAGCTAGAACAACAATATGCAATAAAAAACTATAAACAGCAGAAAGGGGTGTGGAGCAGGGTGAATCTAGAACAGGGGATGCAGGGGTGGAACTATATACAGTGAGAAATGCAGGTGTGGGGATGGTTCATATGGGACTATTTACACAAAAAAAACTATCAAAAGGCCCACAGGCCTAATGCCCTGGTGATGAGCCACTTGGCCCCATCTTCGTGGGCTGTCCCTTCTCAATTTATCCAGGATCACCCTGGCCACATTCAGCAGGGTCCCCTGTCTCCTTAAGGTGGCCAACAGAATGTCCTAGGTGGAGACAAGCAGGCTACCCTCCATCTTGTTTCACCTTTTCCTCCATTGGGCAACAGAGTCAGCTTGATGACCTATGGTGGGGAAACAGAGAACATATACTTGAAGCCACAGCCCATACAGGCACAACCCCCCCAATGGACTGGATGTGTATGTCTGATGCTGGCTGGCCCCATGCACAGGGCTGACAAGCCACCATGCACAGCACACACCAGCAACATGCTGGTCAAAAGAGCCACACAGTGCATTGAAAGTGGCAGAGGGAACAGGCAGATGTCACCAAGGGACATGTGACCTTGTCTTCCACAGCATGGAAACCTGCCACCCATGTGCACCAATCATGCAGGCCCTGTGGTAACCCCATGTGAGCACCAATGGGTGCCAACAGCACAGACAAAACAAGGCAAATGGGGACAAACACACAGGTTCCATGGGTACAAACGGATTATGACACACTGCCGACACAACAATCCAAGTGTACGTGAACACCTACACATGGGCATGCAGAACAAGCGGGCAATGTCCTGCAGTGGGCAATGCAACCCTCCCATACCCCAAGAACACACAGGGGTCAAACATGCAGTGCACTTACCTGCCATATGGCGTGGCCCATGTGTTGGTGTGCCCCCTCCAGAGCCTGTGGTACGCCGTTCAGTGCACTGACTGGACACATCACTCGTGTTGCCTGGCATTCTATCACTCCACCCAACCTGTAATGGAAACATAATGGAACAGCACCATGTGCAGCATGCTGTAACACATACCCCCCCCAACGGTGACATGACACAGCATGGCACAGTATGATGTGTGTCCTGCTGAGGGGCAACACACAATATGGAGTCACAGTGCCACGGCAACAGCACCATGGACCACCAGCCCACACAGGGCACAGGCAACACATGGCATGCATGGCAGCAATAACTTGGCCTGCAACCTGGGCCATGGCAACCACATGGGCAAGGACACATGCACCTGCTGCACATACACATACCCCCAAGAGCAGGCAAAGAAAGCATGTACATGGCACATACGTACCTGGGCATGGTAGCGCCCCATGCAGACCTGGTTATGGAGCCTCTGGAGTTGTTCAGGATCACATCGCCTTAGGTCCACGAATCTGTGCCAACACTGCAAACCAGTTCGGGGATGCCAGTCCAGCGCAGGTGTTTGGCTGCCACCTGGGCCCGCACCTTGGCCCGTGCCTCCTGGTTCTTCTTCCCACCAAGCAATTACCCCTCCTGATGGGGAAAACAGTGCCACCAGGTTGGCCACCTCAGACCAGTGTAGGGCCCTGGACCCCCCCTCAGTCACACATGCCATCCTCAGCCCAGACAGGCCAACAGTATGTGCTTCAGTACAGTGAGGCAGTCAGAGAAATGTGTAGCTAGGCCTCTCCTGTTGCGCGGTAAGCCCACCATGCAATCCACTACATGACTCGCACGTGCGCCATAGGGATGCGCCATTGACACCTAAAGCACAACACTGCACATGTGCAATAGTGAATGTCCGGCTGGGAGAATGGGGTCGCAGCCCATTGGCACACACATGCGCATCCACGCGTAAGCACCATCTTGTTGAGGGTGGACAATGCCACACTGGCAGCCAATCACATGATGCATATCCTCTGACATGCACCATATGGGGGCATTGGTGTATCACAGCACATTACTTGAAGATGTGTGATACACGGCCACTACTGTCAGATGTGCTTCGATGTGCATGTGAAGTACATTATGCCATATTGCACATGCATGGAAAATACGCCATGCAGAGATGCTCGGTGAAATTTGGATGCACTACGCAAAATGAAAAATGAGCCTGGAGCAAACAAATATGCAGCCAGGCTATGCTAATGATCTCATTATCCAGTCCAGACCCAAGTCAACTGATTAGCATCTCATTACAGGCTGCTCCACATCTCATTTGCATGAGATGAGCCATAAAAGCGCCACACCACACTACAGGTGACAGACAGGAACTGCAACCTTGAAGGTAGATTTGTTTCCATTCCCCATGCTACAGCCTCTTTTGCTCTGCATTTCGTGGTACAGTACTTGGCTCACCTCTAGAAATGCTGGATATTTGTTCATGCATGTCCCTTTCCTGTCCAAAGGCAACAGGATGTTTGATGAGGAGAAACCATAGAAGAGGTGGAGGCCAAACTTCACCAAGGATGAGCAGCGTGCCCTACTGAAGGAATACTTCTTTAGGGAAGTGCTGCTCACGGGCAACACAGGCACCTGGCAGGAGAGGACAAAGGGCTGGGATGAGGTATATGTCCATGTAAATGCCCATAGGAGGTACAACCACACTCCCCAGGAGTACATGAAGAGGATGGCCAATGACAAAAGAAGGGCCAAGCAGAAACTGGCCACCATATAGGTCCCCCTGAGGCAGACTGGTGGGGGCCCCTCCATGGCAGCAACCCTCACACCTAGTGAGGAGATGCTAGTGGCCAGCATCAGCAGGGCATCAGTGGAGGGTGTCCCTGAGGGTGGGTTCCAGATTGGGGCCAACCCATCGCAGTATGGTGTATATGCATGTGTGACCTCCCGTGTGGGTGCGGTTTGTGTCAGCCACAGGTGTGCCTGGTATGCCACACCGGGCCCAGCACCATGTCCAAAGTGTGCCATGCAGGGCTGCTAGTAGTCCACAGCCATATCATGTGCTCACATGCTGCCCTGTGTGCCATTGTACATGGCAGCTGGCATGCTGCTTGTCCCAGGATGGGGCAGCCAACAACACAGGTCGCAGGTGGCTGTGCATTCCAACAGGGGCCTCTATGTCATCTGTGGTGGCCACCTCACCATCCACAGTGGGCTCTTGCACCATCCAGCTACAGTGGGCAGGTGGTCCACAGTGGGGCAGCAGTGTCTGTGGCAGGGCTGTAGGGGGGGCATTGATCAGGCTGCAGTTGGGCCTTGTGGTCCTGTGCCACACGCTGCCATAAGTGTGCACCCCAGCACATGTGCAGGACTCAAAATGCCAGTATGTTTGCACTACACAGGTCACAATGGTGGTTCCAGACCTATGTAGCTGCACAGACACACCTGTGGCACCCACGCACACCTCCCCGCATCATTTTCTTAACCTTGGTTAAGATCAAGTGTCACTCACTATGCTATCCTTTCTGCCTTTCAGCTCTGTCACACCTCAGGGGTGCTTCACCATCCAGTGCCCATCCAGTGGCATCAGTGGTGGTTGAGGCCAGGCATTCGACATCCTCTGGAGTCGTGGCCATTGCTGAAGAACATGGGACAACACATATGCTGTTGAACCTATTGAGGTTGGCTGACAATGACCCCTTGTCTGGTCTTTTGATCCAGGATGACCTCAGCATTCTTGCATTGGCCATAGAGGATGATGATGATGATGATAATGATGATGATGCCACCCAGCAAGGGGGACACACAGGTGGCACCCACCCTACCACTATCCCAGTACCCACATGGGCAGGTCCCTGAGGGGGTTGGAAACCACAACAATCGAAAATTAAAATACTCGGTCCCCTTCTTCCTGGTGTCGGCCATGATGGGCAAATTTTTTGTATACAAAATATAAGGTACAGAAAAGGGCAGTGCAGATGATTATTTATTTATTAATTAATTGCACTAGGCAAGTCCCTGTAACATGATGATTGCTCTGTGGCTCGCTAACATTTTATTGCAAAACATTAATTTTTTTCTGCACTGCATAAGTGTATTGAGCCCTGGACAGCACTGGAGGGTGGCACATTGACTTTTGTAGTAAGGAGGGCATACTATTATTAAAAAAGGCGGCCAAGCTGGGGCTTTATTCTATTTGTATGTGGGGCAAATAATCTGAAAACAGCCATTCGGAAGAACTCTGACTATAAGTCCCTCTGTGGGTCTCTGGGACTAAGCCCACTATTGGCACCAAAAAAAAATGGTTTGGATTTTAACCCAGCAACTGAATCAGGGGTATTTATTTATTTATTCAAAGCAACTGGATCCAGTCCTGGACAGTCACAGAGGCTTCGGTCTATTATTTTTTAATATTTTAATTTATTTACATGAAACCTCCATGGCTCTTGAACAGTACAACTACTCAGGGCCACTTGGAACTGTCATCTTCCTTGACTGGGTGTATATTTTTTGTATGCCTTTGTATTTAATCAGGGCTGTCATAATAAATCGTGGCCAGTAGAGCCTGCCAGAAACTATCCAAAGAGGACCAGTGCAGTGTATTGGAGTGCTTGCCCCTTCCCCTACCAAGGAACTGCCAGGGGCACCAGGGAGCCATGGATCAAACAAGGTTTAAATTTTAATGTAACAGAAGCCACCTTCTTGATGTGATTCTCAATGGTAGGGACATTGCTAGAAAGTGTCAACTGGTTGGGCATTAATTTATTTTTTTATCAGTTTCTGCCCGATGTCTCTGACTGTCACATTGATCCCTGCAGGGAAGGGATGGGATGATTGTATTTTTGGCTCCATCAGGTGCACTGTGGTGTTTATTTTGTGCATAATTAATTTAATGTATATCTTTGTTGTGTTAAAAAAAAATTACTTCCCTTCCTTGATACAATACTGACTGCTGGGAATATCGCTAGTGCCAAATTCTTTCATAAACCACTTCAATAATAATTTGGAAGTCAGAAAGTGGTGCATTTCAGTGAATGGCTAGAGAGTGATGTCTAGGAGGGGACGTAATTGTTTGAATATTTGCCAATGGCAGCAAGTGGAGCACTTCTGCATTTATGAATGTAGGCAGCCCTTAAGTCACTGAGAAAGGGCTTGAATGGACATTATAGATTACAGAGAGTGCTAAAAGACCAGACGTGGCACTTCATGGCTCAGGACTTCTAGGGTTCTAACATTCATCCTGGCTAGTAGGGGAGGGCTGCATCTGTGGGCTCTTGTGCATTTGGAGCAATAAATGTACTTGACCTTAGCCTTTCTCCCCTTGCTGCTTCCCATGCTATAACCAAACAAAGTAGAGATAGAGAAGGTTGTGGAGAACACCTGCATGTATGTCGATTTCCACGGTCTGCCTCCGTAAATTCCATGACTGGCCATGAATTCTGCTGGTGGCCATGATTTCTGAGGGTAAACGAAAATTCCGTGGGTGATCACTAATTCTGCAGTCAGCCGCAGCCGCAGAATCGCGGAATACCCGGGTCCTTGGCTATATGTGCCCCAAGTCCCAGGGACTGCTGACTTAGATATTACCAGCCAAATCCTGCCCAGCTGTCCCCCAACCATGCAGGAAAGGCCAGGGTTGTCTTCCTAGGTCTCAGGAACCAGCATCCTGGACCTGTGCCACTGGAAATGAGAAAGTGTGTCAGCAATTTTGTTATCCACCCCTGGCTCATGTTTTGCCCTGAATGTGATATTTAACCTTAAACATTGCAGGACAAACTCCTGCAACAAACGGCATACTTTGTTACAGTTTGCTGACTGCTTGTTGATCACCTGTACTACCCTTATGTTGTCAGACCAGAAGACCACCCACTTATTTTGTTGGCTTTTTCCCCAGACATCAATGGTGACCATGATGGGAAAGAATTCCAAGAAGGTCAGGTTCTTAGGCAGTCCCATGTTGTGCCATGTCTGAGGCCGGGCAGCAGTGCACCATTCACCTTGGCAGTATACCCTGAACCCAAGCCCCCTGGAACCATCTATAAAGAATCTCAGCTCCCGGTTGCTGATGGCCGGTGTTCACCACAGGGATGTCCCATTAAAGGATGTCAAAAATTTCACCCAGGTCTGCAAGTCAGTTTTCACGCCTATGTTCACCTGGCTGAAGTGATGCGGCAAGCGGACTCCGGCCATGGCCCTGGCCAAACACCTAGGAAAAGGGCACCCCATGGGGATGACCTTACAAGCAAAGCTCAGGTGCCCATGTAGCTCCTGTAGCCTCTGCAAGGTGACCTTTTTTGACCCTCCAGCCTCTTTAGCCAAACACAACAACTTCTGCTCCTTCTCCATTGGCAGCCTGGAAACTCTGGCTATGGAGTCCATCTCAATGCCCAGATATGTGTCTGGTACATGGGACTTCAGTTTTTTCTTTAGCTAGGGGTACCCCAAACTATTAGGCAATGTCCATAAAGCTTGATAGTGCCCTGCCACAGGTATCTATGCTTTTTGGCCCAATGATAAGAAAGTCATCTAAATAGTGGATAATGGACTCCACCCACACCATTGAGCATGCTACTCAATTCAAGAAGGTGCTGAACTTCTCAAAAATGGAACATGAGATGGAACAGTCCACTGGAATGCACTTCTCCATGTAATACAAGTCATCCGGGTGCACTGGGATCAAGCAGAAAGCTGATTCTATATCCACCTTTGCCATAGGGGCTCCTGGACCACAGTCTTGTACCCATTGTACTGCTATATCAGAAGATGTGTATGCTATGGAGGTAAGCTCTGGGTCTATCTGGTCATTGACTGAATCTCCACCCGGGAAAGAGAGAGATTATGAATGAGGTGGAACTCCTCTGGGTTTTTCTTTGGTACCAACCCCAGGGGAGAGACTCGCAGGTTGGCTAGGGGAGGTATAGGGAAAGGGCTGGCTATCCTCCACAGGCCCACTTCCTTCCAGATTTTTGCTCACAATACACCAAATTTGTCAATTGCCGAGTTAAGGTTGTTTGCCTCTTGTGCAACCCGAGGGCTATGATAGGGGATCCTGAAACTATTATAAAAACCTTCCCACAATTCCCATGCCACCTCTCTATTTGGATACCTTTTTAACCACAGGAGCAGGACCTCAATCTTAATTAGGGAAGGAGCCTTTCCCAGCTCCATTCGAGGTGGTGCCACTTCCGGAGCTGCTGCCCTTGCTATTTTTGCTACATCTGCTCCCTGGATGGGCGCCCCCACATTCTTGACAAATGTGCTTGTATTTGCAGTTGCCCTGAAAGGGGCATGATCCCTTATTATACCTCCAACAGCTTCCTTTTACTTTTGTAGCCCCCATCTTTGTACTTCTCCCCAGAGGGAGACCTCATGACAGGCAAACCACTGTGGGTCTGCAGCCCGAGAAAGGGGTGCTTTGGGCACATCTGTTCCAATTACAAAAAGGTCTGAATTCTGCCCCATTTCACTGTGAGGTCAGAAGCCATCCTTTTCAGGAATTTTTCATCGTACCCATGCCAAGCATCACCCCAGATGAGTAGTATGACTTTAAAATGTGGTCCTGGTATTTTATCAATCCCATTGTCTCATCAGGTTCTTCCTCAAACACAACCATGTCCGATATGCTAAATGATGCCATCCATGTCATTATATCCTTCACATTGCTCTCTTTTTTGTCCTTCTTTTCTTACTTCCCCTCATCTTCTTTTTCTCCTTCTTTAAGTTCCTCTTCTCCATATAACAGAGAGAAGATATCAATATACTCTTTCTTCCATACCTTCTCCTTCAGGGACTGCGGCACATGCACAGCCAGTGACCCCAGGTCACATGATGTGGTCCCAGACCTCAGTTCCTGGACTTCTGTGTCAGCAGCTTAACTGTAGCTGCCAGGTCATCATTTGGTTCACTGGCCCCTGAGGTTGTCACAGGCAGTGGGGGGACACTTCAGCATCCCCCATAAGCTGCACTGCAACTGGGCTGCTACCCTGCCCCGGGGCTACCAACCCCTGGCTGGGCCCCAACTGCTCTCTTGGCATGAGGATCCATTGTTCAATAGAGCCCTTGCCTACTCATACCTCTGCACCCAGGGGGACCCTGCATGGCTCTTTAGTACAAAGGTTGGCTACTGCCCCAAACATGTCAGCAAACATGCCAAGGAGCAGTGCCATGTTTGCTGTTACCCTATCCCCCTGCCTACTAACTCCTTACCCCAAGAAGGAGTATCCCTAGGCATTTTTTTGTTCTGCTCCTACCTGTTTCTGCTCCAATCTCACCCCCTATCCCAGCTACTACTTTCCTTACCAACCTGCTAAGGCTTGCTACGGACTGATGCCTGTCTTCTTCATCCCCACCAAAAGACCAGTCACCTAAGAAATAAATAAAATACTCGGCCAATTGATTGCTTGACTCTGGATCTGCTGCAAAACACTTGGCCACCTGGTCCACTGCTGCTATGTTCCTCTTCTGTGATATGACTGAGAGGGTTAGCTGACTGGCGGGGGACCCACTAGCAGGATGGGGAAGGGGAGCTGCAGGTCAATGGGAGGCCATGAGGGGTGCTAACCATGGTGGCCGAGGCAGTAGCAGTTAGGCAGGTTCCTGCTGTGGAGGAAGAAGAAGGGTTTTGGAGGCCAGTTGAAGGCAGGACCAAGCCCCTGGCTACCAAGTCAGCAGGCCACCAACCCGATGTGTAGGCATGTTCTGAACCCATTGAAGTGAAGAAGGAGGATGGCAGCCTGCTCCGCCTGCCCCTGGCCCAGCCACCACTTGCCTAGGCCATGTGGCTGCAACTCACCCCCCTGGCCACACCTCCCAGCAGGGGCCCACTAGGCTGGCCCCACATGGAGCACCTGCTCAAGCCACACAGCATCCCCATTAGCCATAGCCATGGCCCTGGCCTGTTGAAGGATCTCCTCTAAATTCCCAGTGGAGGGCACCATGCTGGAAGGCCAGAGCAGCCAAGAATCTGTCCGACCAACAAAAACCACATGTGAAGACTGAAGCTGAAATGCTGGGAAGATTCCCCCGGACGCTTGTTCCATCCAACCACAAAACCACATGGATAGCCAGAAGCTGAAATGCTTGAAAAATTCCCTGGGTGCTTGCAGAAAAAAAACACAGCTAACAATAATTCAAATATGCTATAAAAGCCACCACGGCAGAAGGGATCAAATACAAGGAAGGCTGCCCAGGTCTCAAGCTGTGGTCGAAGATGCCATGACGGAAGGCCACAGAAATATACAGGCCACAAAATGCACTCAAACAAATGCTGGAAAACCAAAAACATCTTCTCAGTGCCAGCGGGTCTGCAGGAGCAATGCCAAAAGAGTCTGGGGCAGAGCAAGTGGAGACCTTTTAACACCAACAATGCCCGCCCACCTCCATCCTCTCCCCAATCCTCTCCATGGACCACCCACCTTCACCAATGGCTGCATGCAGCACCCCTCCCACACCAGCTGCATGTCAGAATTACATGCCAGGGGAGTGAGAGCTTTCAACAGGGCCGTGTAGGCGGAGGAGACCCCCCTGCCTAATCTCCCGTCCCCCTCTTAGTTGGGGGAGGTTCCTCAAATCCCACCTTCCCCATCTAACCTAGCTTAATGGGGTTGGGCAGGAAGGTGTGACAACTTCCTGCTCAGACACAAAACAGGGTGGGGTGTGCCATGGAAGGCAACAGCCAGGCAGTGTTACATAAGCTGGGAGGATAACTTCTTGTGATTGCTGTTGTAAAAAACAAAACTTGGGGGTTCCTAGTACATAGTCCCTAGGATAAGGGTTATAATGCTAAGGGGAAGTGAGGTTCCCTAACAGTGAAAAAAAAAAAACACAATTTCAACAGGGAAGGCGAGAGACATATGGGGAGTGGTGCAATGTACTGACTGTGGGCCGGCAGTCTTCTGGGAGACATTCTGGAGGCTGCAATGCTGCCCTATTTGCAGACACCTATCTGCTCTCAGAGAAGTGGTTACCTGTCTCCACGACATACTGGCAAAGAGTAGGGAAACCTCCCCCACCCAGGGCCTGGCAGGGGATTGGGAAATCTCCTCCCCTACCCAGGGACCACCAGGGCTGCTGCCTCAGATTTTGCTAAGAACAAGGAGTGGTTGGACAGCAGTGGGCTCAGGAAGGGTGAGGGTGTGGAACAGGGCACATCCCTCCAGTTATACCCCTCCACAACTCATACGCCTTTCTGGTGGAGTGTTGTTCCTCTATGAAGTCACCTACAGTGGAGACCAAGGAGGATACTGGGAATCTCCACAAAGGAGATCCAGAGAAGGGTGGCATTGGATCCCACAGGGGAAAGAAACAATTCCTGGTGGGGGACTCAGTTGTTGGGGGGTAGGGCTGGGGGCAGGAGGGGAAAGTGAGTTAAGATGCCTGCCTGGTGCCATGGCATGGAGGGTCAAGAAGTGAATCCTCAGGATCACAGGAGCAGCTTCATGGGAGAGGGAGCTTGATGTCACTGTTCACCTAGGGACAAATGACCTTGCTGGGAATAGGGTCAGAGCTGTGCAGAGGAGTTTGTTTAGTTGGGGAGAGGCCTTAGACAAGTAGCAAGCATGGTAACCTTCTCTGAGGTGCTTCCTGTCTATGGCATGGGTACGGCTAGGGTACTCTGCACCCTGAGATTCAATGAATAGTTGAAAAACTGGTGTGGAGCACAGGGTTTTGGCTTCATTGGGGACTGGTGGTCCACATGGTGGGATTCATGCCTATACTGGCATGATGGTCTACATCTGTCCAGGAGGGGAACCAGGATCCTAGGTGATAGGTTTAAATGCTTCATTGGCAAACTTTTAAACTATCCAAGGGAGGAGGCACTGAAAAACAGTAAGGAATTCCCAGCCTCCCCCCACAAAACAGGGTAGTTAGCGAGGTGAACACGAAGGTAGAGAGGTCAATAGGGGGCAGTGCAGGAAGAAATTAAGAAAAAGGCAAAGGCAGTAAGTACTGGGATAGGGCTAAAAGAGGTAAGACCATCAAAAATTGGAGAGCGATGAGTACTAATGCCCCGTAGTCAGGGTAACAAGCTTCCTGAACTAGTGGCCTTAATGGAAGAGGGATCCCTGGATATCATGGCAGTCAAAGAAACTTGGTTCACAGAGAGCTATGACTGGGATGTCAACATTCTGGGGTACACAATCTACAGGAGGGACAGGGAGAGTAAAAGAGGAGGAGGAGCTCTCTACATAAGGGAAGAGATCAAAGCAATGGAACTAAAGGGTAAACAGGGAGGAGGAAAGGCACTGTGGGTCACCTTGGAGACAGGAAATGGCACCACAATCTGCACAGGGGTTGTACATACACCCATGTCTCAGGGGGAGGAAATGTACAAGGAAATGATAGGAGGCATCCTTAGAATGGCAGACAAAGGGGAGATATTGTTGATGTGGGACCTGAATATGCCAGATGTTACTGGAGCACATTTGCTGCAGCCACATCCCAGAGCAGAGTCATTCTCTATGCCCTACATGGGGCATGCACCAGGCAGATAGTCCTGGAACCCACTCGGGAGGGAGCAGTCTTAGACCTGGTACTCTCAAATGGGGGCGGTGAGAGGATCTTTTATTTAGAAGTGGGTAGCCATCTGGGAACAAGTGACCACCAGACAGTGTGGTTCATAATAAACACAGCCATAGAGTTAAGCCATACAAAAGCAAGGATAATGGACTTTCGGAGGGCTGACTTTGGCAGAATGAGAGTGCCTAAGAAATGCACTAGCACAAGGGTAGGAAGGAGGGGTGAAGGAAAAATGGGGAAAAGTCAAAACTGCCAACACAGAGGCAACAAGCCACTGTGTGAAGCAAATAAACAAAACAAAACAAAGGAAGAAAACACTGTGGTTCTCAGAAGAGGTGGCAGGAATGATTCGGGAGAAAAAGATAGCATTCAGAAAGTATTAGGAATCACAGAAGGAGCAGGATAGAGAACTGTACTAGTTAAAGCAGAAGGAAGGGGGGAAGGCAGTCAGAATAGCAAAGGCCAAACCAAGGAAAAGATAGCCAACTTGGTTAAGAAGGAGGATAAAACATTTTATAGGTATGTTAGTGAGCAAAGAAAGGCCAAGGGACGGATAGTGAGGCTTAATAAAGGGGAGGGGTTGGGCAGAGGGTGACAGTGAAAATGCAGAGATACTGAATGAATACTTTTGTTCAGTAATGACAAAAGAAGAGATGGGGGACTTACCTAAACCAAACAATAAAAGCACTCTGGATAGAGGGGTTGATACAAGTCCATTCACAGAAGAAGGGGTCATGAAAGAATGCCTAAAACTCAAGGTGGACAAGGAAATGGGGCCTGACTTGATTTACCCCAGAATTCTAAAAGAACTAAGGGGAGAAGTAGTGACACCACTGACTATCCTTTTTAACAAATCATGGGAAGATGATGTGGTATCTGAGGACTAAAGAAAGGTGGATGTGATTCCCCTTTACAAAAGTGAGTGCAATGCAGAGGCAAGAAACTACAGACCTGTTAGTTTGATCTCAGTGATAGGGAAATGAGGAAATCACCTCTGAAAGGAAGAATAGTTGAGTACCTAGAGGCCAGCAGGGCACAGAACCCAAGGCAGCATAGATTCACAGTGGGAAGGTCATGTCAGATGAATTTAATAGATTTCTTTGACTGGGTGATCAAAGTAGTAGATCAGGGAGGAGCTGTGGACATGGTTTATGTAGTCTTAAGCAAGACATTTGACACGGTCTCACACAAAAGATTAATAAACAAGTTAGCCAGCATGGGAGTGGTTCCCAGGGTGGTAGCCTGGGTAACAAAATGGCTGGACAACAGGATGCAGAGTGTAATAGTAAATGGAGTCCACTCTGAAGAAAGGGGAGGTTACTAGTGGGGCACTGCAATATTCAGTACTGGGGCCAGTCCTCTTTAATGTCTTTATAAGTGACAAAAAACACAATAAAAAAGAACTCAAACTTTTGTCAAAAATTAACATGCAAGGAGTCAAAACATAAGAGCAGTAAGGGGGGTGGAAAGGATGAGAAGGGATTTGGCAAGGTTGGAGGAATGGTCAAAAGTGTGGCAGCTTAGATTCAATGCAAAGAAGTGCAAAGTAATGCAAAGTAATGCACCTGGGAAACAAACACCCAGAGGAAAAGTACACAGTGTGTATGTGTGTGTGTGTGGGGGGGGAGATACTAACAACAAGAAAAATGGAAAGGGACCTGGGTATAGTAATATCAGATGAACTAAAGGTAGACAGGCAATTTGAGAAGGCAGTAAGGAGGGCCGGGGGATACTATGATGCATAGGGAGGGGCATCACCAGTAGGAAACAGGAAGTTGTCATTCCTCTGTACAGACAGTTGGTGAGATCCCAACTGGAGTACTGTGTGCAGTTCTGGAGACTCCATCTCCACAAAGACATAGACAGGATAGAAGCAGTTCAGAGGAGGGCAACTAAAATGGTGCAGGGTCTGCACCAGAAACCATATGAAAAGAGACTAAAGAAACTTAATATGTATACCCTTGAGTAAAGGAGGGAGAGAGGGACATAATAGAAACTTTCAAATACTTCAAGGGAATCAACAAAGTCCAAGAGAGCAGCATCTTTAAGAAAAAAAGATGTTCAAGAACAAGGTGGCACAATTTGAAGATTGGGGGAGGTGGCTCAGGGGCAATGTGAGGAAGTATTTTTTTCACAGAGGTGGTGGTGGATGCATGAAACAGCTTCTCTGAGGAGGTCGTGGGGTCAAAACAGTGGGGGAATTCAAGAATGCATGGGACAAACATAAGGCAATTACAGTGGGGGGTAGGAAGAAGTAGGCTGTTGGTTAACTAAAATCTGCAGCTTATCCAGTAGGTAGGGAAATGAGCAGACTGGGTGGGCCAAGCAGTCCTTATCTGCCATTAAAGTCTATGTTTCTAAGGTTAGTTAGTGCTATATGGGTTTAAGAGACATTATAACACATGTGGTGAATGGGGTTGGAGAAGGGTTGGTGGAGTAAGGGTAGGAGGGAGAGTGAGAGGAGGGACAAGCCAAGAACTAGTCACCTTCAGGATGCTGAGAACACTGCAAAGGGGCAGCATCCAGAAGACAGGAAGAAGGTAGAGGAAGATGGAGGGAAATACAAGGGTAGGAGAGAGAGGTGGGGGCAAGCCAGGAGCTATACACCTTTAGGATGCTGAGAATCCTGCATGGGATAGGACCTGGCAGAAAAGGAGAGGGAGAGATAGTAGGGAGAGAAAGAGGGCAGGTGAGCCAAGAACTATTCCCCCTTCAGGATGCTGAGAACCCTGCAAGAGGAAGGACCCGGCAGAGAAGCAGAAAAGAGAGAGGAGGATGAAGCATCGGGAGGGGAGGGGAGGGCAAGCCAGGAATTATTCCCTTCAGGATGATGAGAACAGCTAGGGACAAGTCCTGCAGAAAAGGAGGGAGGGAGGGAGGGGGAAGGGATTGGGGAGTAGTGGGGGCAGGAGGAAGGGAAAGAGGCAGGAGGCTCCAGCTAGAGGTAATATAGAGGTGGAGAGGAGGCAAGGGGAAGAGATAGCTGCAAGGGGGGAATGAGAGGGTGGTGGGGGAGGCAATGGGAAGTTGTTTGGGAGAGAAAGGAATTAGCTGCAGCTACAGACATGAACAGTGTTCTTATGGAGGAGGAGTGAAAGTGAGTGGCAGGATTGTGCCAAGGGAATTTCTAGTGGGAGGGAGTCCCAAATATCGGGAAATTTAAAAGGGAAGGCAGAGCAGCCCGATGAAGTGCCCTGGAGTTGAAGGGTGAGGGTACTGTTGGTGGAAGTGTGGAGGTTATAGCAGGATAGGAGGGGTGATGATAAGAGGGAGGACAGATAGGGCAGCAGAGAACTGAGCCAGAACTTCCCAAATAAATTAGTGATGTGTGCCAAGCATCTGGCATGGAGGGAGAGACAGGAGAGTGAGGAATAAAGGTCACAGTGATAAGTATGTGTGGGAGCAGCTGAGAATGTAGTGGCAGAAGGAATTGAAGAGACTGTACAGTCTGGATAGGGTGGTTTTAGGGGCAGAGCTGTAGACTATGTGCCCAAAATCAAGGGCATGGAGAATCATCTTTTGGACAGTTTCTCTCCTCGCTTGCTGTGGGAGGCAGCTGCAGTGTCTGTAGAGTGCATTTGGTTTAGGGGGTAGTTTTTTGTGGATGGCGTCGATGTGTACCCTGAAGTCAAGATTCATTTCTAGCTATGGTCCAAGGTACTTAAATGAGGCTATATCTTAGTGTGTTGAGCCAGAGAGGGTGTGGAATGTGGGAATGGAATCAAGCCAGGCCAGTTTTTGTCTGGAGCTGAAGGTCGTAGATACTGTTTTTTTTTTTACATTCATGGAGAGTTGGTTTGCATTAAGCCAACTTTGGACATTGTTAAAATCCAGCTGAAGGGTAGTGGCCACCTTGGAAGGGGAATTCCCAGAAGAGAATAACACTATCATCTGCATACATGTGTATACACGAAGCTGTGCAGGCATTAGGAAGGTCATTCAGGTAGATGGAAAATAATATGAGACCAAGTACTGAGCCTTAGGAGACACCAGTGTTGATAGGGATGGGAGGTGGGGAGAGGGAGTTGCCTATTCTGATGGACTGAGACTGGCCTACAAGGTAGGACTGGAATCAGCTGGTAGCTGAATCAGAGAGGCCAGCAGCAGATAGTTTTCTGAGGAGAAGGGAATGGGAGACAGCGTCAAAGGCTTTTGCCATGTCAACAAAGGTGGCAGAGGTGATGCGTCCCTGATCCATGCCTGAGAGAATGGAGTCAGAGAGCTGAAGGAGGGAGGTGGTGGTGGACTGGTCTTTACAAAACCCACACTGGAAAGGGGTGAAAAAGGAGGAAGAGTCAAGGAAGGAGGAGAGTTGTTCCAGAGCCAAATGCTCCTGAAGTTTAGCCAGAGTGGGGAGTAGAGAGATGGGTGGAAGTTACAAGGGTTGGAGGTATCCCCACCTTTAGGCAGTGGGATCACAGTAGCAGACTTCCAATCATCATGCACTGTGGCTTGAAAGGAGGAAAGGTTCAGAAGATTAGTCAAGAGATGAGCAAAAGAGTATGCAGAAAGGTGGAGTAACTTGGGGTCAAGGCAGTCAGGGCTTTTTCTCTTGAGGGGACTCAGTGCAAGTACTATGCATAGTGTGTCATCTTGGAGAACAGGTTTGAAGGAAAAGCATGGTGTTGACTTGGGGGGGAAGGATAGGGGGAACTGTAGAGTCCCAGAAAGTAGTACTGGGAAGAGATGAAAGATGGAAGGAGGCACAAGTAGTGAAGTACTTGTTGAATTCAGCGGCCACTGAGGGAAAGTCTGCAACTGGGTGGATGCCAGTTTTTAGGACAGGAGATGGGGAGTGGGCTAGGGTGGAGAATAGGACATGGATAACATTTAAAAAATTGGATGGATTATTGATGTTTTCCTGGAAGGAGGTTTGGCAGTACTGTGCCTTAGCGAAGTGGATGGCATTGGTGCATGCATTGGGGAGTGAGCAATAGCACTGTAGGTTGAGGGAGGTGCCGGAGGTTTTCTACACAACCCATGCTTGGTCTCTTGCTTGTTGGCATGTTATGAGTTCTGCAGTGACCCAGGGGAGGTGACTTCTGTGGACCCTTGCCTTTCTAAACAATGCATGATGGTCCCAGATGGTCAGGAACTGTGAGCTGAAAAAGGGCAGAGAGCAGTTAATGGAGGAGGCAGTGGTAATTGGCATCCAGTCGATATTGGACATGTCATTATGAATCAAGGATAAATATAGGGACTGGAAGGAACGGAAGTTAAGAATGACTGGAGGGGACTTTGCACCATGGATTTTAAGCAAAGAGTAGACCATATGACGATCACTGAGAGTGTTGGGAGAGCACCAGTGCTAATGATGTGGTGGGGTGAGAGGTCAGCACCAATCGATTAGGGTATGCTTCCCTGATTTGTAGTTAAGACATGTTGGGTCAAAAATAAGTTGAGTTAGGTTTAGTGAAGAGACATGATTGCAGATTTTTGACTGCAAGCTGGAAAACCAGTTTATATTGAAGTCCCCTAAGATGAATAATTCACCAGGGGTTGCAGGGAAGGAGATGGTGGAGAGATCAGTAAGTGAGGAAAGAGAGGACGAGGGGATGTTTGGGCAACAGCAGACTCCACCTACAAAGATAGTAATGGAGAAGGGGAGGGATAACTTTACTAGTAAAGTAAGTAAAGTAAAAATGTATTTATATAAAGCGCCCTTCCAGAGCTCAGGGCGTTTTTACAATATTACACTTTTGCAGTATTCCATACAACAACATAAATTCAATACAATTTAAAACCAATA
The DNA here is from genome assembly GCA_016271365.2 of Neoceratodus forsteri. NCBI lineage: Eukaryota > Metazoa > Chordata > Ceratodontiformes > Ceratodontidae > Neoceratodus > Neoceratodus forsteri. The sequence goes on from CM028137.1 coordinate 80,685,935, forward strand.
AAACCATTGCAGCAATCAATACAATCATTCACCAAATCTCTGAGAATGCCTGGTTAAATAGGAAGGCTTTCAATGACTTTTTGAAGCCTTCTATGGTCAGGCTACTTGTATTTGGCAAGGCAGAGAATTCCACAGGGTAGATGCCATAAAAGCAAATGATCTTCCTCCAGATGTTTTTAAGAATACCCTGGGAATCTCTAGCAACCCTTCGTCAGAGGATATGAGTGGGCGAGAAGGACAGTAAGACACCAAGAGTTCTTTCAGGTAGTGAGGTCCCAAATCGTGTAGGGCCTTATAGGTCAACAATGCGACCTTGAAGGTGATCCGCCAATGTATGGGCAGCCAGTGCAGTTCACGCAGCACAGGTGTTATAAGACTGGCTCTAGAGATTCCAATCAACAACCTGGCCAGCACGTTCTGCACTAGCTGCAAGTGGCGGATATCCAGCCCCGGCAGCCCTAGATAGAGGGCATTGCAGTAGTCAAAAGGACTGGTAAAAAAGACGTGGACCAGGATGGGAAGATCTTCAGGTGGGACCAGGTGTTTCACCTGGGCTATATTCCTTAAATGAAAAAAGGAAGACTTAACTACAGCTGACACCTGCACCTTCAGGGTCAGGCCCTCATCAAATACCACACCGAGGTTACGCACCTGGCCACAGGCCATAAGCGGGGCCCCCCAAGGTATAAACCTGAGGGTTTCCCCGCCTATACCCCATTTGTCCCAAAACCCAGGGTCCACCACCAATACCTCTGTTTTACATGAGTTCAACCGAAACCAACTGGTACTCATTCAATCCTGTATCTCCAGGAAGCAGTTTTTAAACACTGTGATGGAATCAGACTCCTGTTAAGTCACAAAAGACAGGTAGAGCTGAGAGTCATTTGCATAACAGTGAAAACCCAGTCCATACCATCTAATAATGTCCCCTAATGGAAGCATATACACCACGAATAACATGGGGGAGAGCACCGAGCCCTGTGGAACCCCACAGGGCAGCCAGTGAGGGTCCGAGGAATAAATCCCCAGCACCACTCTCTGTGATCTGCCCTCAAGGAAAGATCAAAACCAACTGTAGACTGCTTCCCTCAGTCCACAGAAGAACCACAAGAGCTTGAGCAACACCCCATGATTCATGGTGTCAGATGCTGCTGAAAGGTCAAGGAGAACCAGGATGGAATGAGCTCTCCAATCTCTCGCCATCAGGAGATCATTTAGTACCTGAACAAGTGCTGTCTCAGTGCTATGCCATTTCCTGAAGCCAGACTGGAGAGGGTCATAGATATTGTGGCTGTTCAGCTGCAGAGTGACCACCTTCTCAATAACTTTCCCTACAAAGGGCAAGTTAGAGACTGGTCTGTAATTAGCTGGGCAGTCAGGATCAAGAGAGTTTTTTTTCCAAAGGTGCGTACTACCACCTCCTTTAAGGGATCCGGAAATATCCCTCTCTCTAATGAACCTGCCACTATCCCAGCCAGGACCGAGCCAATGACCTCTACACACCCCACTAGTAAGTGAGTAGGGTCCAGATCCAAACTGCAGTAGGTAGGTCGCAGAGTCTGGACAATCCTCACTATATCCATGACTGCTGGTTGGCAAAAGGTGAACCAGGTCAACTGGACATCAGTACCACCCGATTGATCAGTGCAAGGCCCAATGGGAAGGTGCTGGCTGATCTCATCCCTGATGGCGGATACCTTATCAGTGAAGAATTTCACAAACTCCTCACACTGCATTTGTGACAACACTCGACTGGCATGTAGACAGGCTGGGTTGCACAGTCTCCACAGTCCGGAAGAGCTGGGCAGGTCTATTCCTCACTGTAGTGATTTTCCTGGAAAGGAACTCTGCCTTCTTACAGGAAATTGTTGATTGGTAGATTCTATAGTGGTCTAGGAATCTAAGCCTATCCACCTCCAGGTGAGTTTTCCACCAGTGTCTGTCAAATCTTCACCCTAACCTCTTCAACTCGCGGATCTCCCCATTAAACCAGGGGGCCCCCGGGTGAAGAGTAAGAGAGTGAACATGAATTGGAGCAATAACATTCAGGGCCCCCACTACAGCCTTATCATAGGGAAGAACCAGGGGTCCTAGGTTAGTGCTATCCACCAGAAGTCCCGAGAAGTCCAGCTCCATCATTAGGCCTTCTGAGATAACCAGTCTCAAAGGATGGAGCTGCATCAACTCCTTGGGGCAAACCTATTTCAGGGGGCTGTGAAACTGAACATCAGGGCATGGTGGTCAGACCAAACAAGTGGCTCCACCTCCATGTCAGAGATCTCCATCCCCAGATGGAAGATCAAGTCCAATGTGTGCCCTTCCTTGTGAGTTGCAGAGGTAAAAAAAAAAACATGACAGGCCCAATGAATCCATCAATTGGAGGAGGTTTTGTCCAAATGGCGAGAGTTCATCGTCGATCCAGGCACTGAAGTCCCCCAGAATCGACCATCTGGGGGACTCCAATACCATCTCAGCGATGAAGTCTGCAACCTCCTTCACGAACTCCCTCCCATCACCTGGTGGATAGTAAATGAGAAGGGTCCTGTAGCCTGCACCTGCACCCACTGTACACTCAAAAGAGTTGGTGCATCCAACTGGCACCTCCCTGAGATCCAGTTCCTGTCTAAAACAGACCGCAGCCCTCCCACCCCTATGGTCCTCTCTCAGGCGGTGAATCACTGAGAACAAATGATTATCAGAGCCATCTGAGGCCTTAGAAGGAAAGAGTAATTAAGGAGTGCCTGAAACTATAGCTCCCAAGGAAAACAATAGAAGCAGCATTCTTATTCAAGTTGAACAAGCCACAGGTTTTTTTTAAACATTTATATACTAAAAACATAAAGTTCAGCTTTTGTGATTAACAATATCTGTTTACCATATTCAAGATACACACATATATATATATATATATATATATAGATATATACATTATGGTAGCACGGTAGTGCTATCATAATTAGGGTTGAGTAGCCCTTTTAATGTTAAATAGTGAAACTTTGCACCTTAATAACTTTGCCAGTGTTCACCGGATTTGCCTGAAATTTGGTAGGCACTGGGCACAACCATACATCTTGGGATATGCCAACTTTTGTACCAGTCAGATTTATGGCTGTGGAGTTATTAAGTGATGTCCATGTGCGCATTTACCTTTTTTTGCACATTCTTTGCTCGCACCTACAAGTCGTACGGTTAGGGTGACTGGTCCAAAAACGTGCGGCCAGGGTCCCCAATGTGCCTTTTGAACATTTTCTGAAAAATATTGAACTGTTCAAAAGTTATTCAAAACAAGTTCCCATTATAAGTCAATGGGAAAGTTAAAAATTTTCAACACTTTCGTAAATGCACTTTTTAGTGTCACAAATGGCCCTAGTAGTGTCACAAATCTGCCATTTTGTTTTCAGTTGGTGATCAGAAAAATGCTTGGCATTTAAATTTGGGACCCTCTTGGGACACAATTCTTTTGTGTTCACCTAGTCGGACCCTGAGGATGCTAACCATGTCTTTATTTTGGGGTTAAACACCCCAGAAATATGTTTTTCAAATTTCTGGAAAAAGTAGTGTTGCAAAGTAGTGTCGCACTTGGGATACTTTCGCAAATTTTTGCGAAAGCTTTCGCAAATCACAACACTACTTTTCCAGGCTATGGCAAAATGACAGGAATTCTTTGCCACCCTGCTGCGAAAGAACAGTTTGGTCTTTTGAACCGAAATTTGGCGAGAACGCAGTCAACATCTCCCAGGTGTGTCTTTTGGTGGTTTGGTGAAAAAATATTGCATGGCTGCAAAGTTAAGGTACTCTGAAGTTGACGTTTTTTTCCCATAAACTAACATGGTGGCGTATGCCACACCTTTCAGGGCTCATATTTTAAAAAGCGATGTGAGATACAGATTTTTAGTTGCGCAAAACCTAGCCAGGAAAATCATGATTTCTGTGAAATTGTAATTTTTTTCTATGTCGTATGGTTGCTGAGATATTAGCAATTAAGTACTTCCAATGCTCATTTTAAGCTTCTATGCCCATTACAATGCATACATTCTTTGTACACACTGGCCAGATATTCAAACTGTGCCCAAAAGAGTCCAATAGCAGGAGCAAGCACAAGTCTGTGCACCCATGTGCAACAGATGCAATATTCAAAAGAGCAGGCCAAATTGCGCCTACAGCCAACGCCTGAATATCGCACAATGCGCCTATAGCGCAACTAGGAGGGAAGCTGAGCAGATATGATGTGCTATAGCACAACAAGGGATGTTCAGCTGAGCAGTCCAGAGGCACCATAGCACAAGCAGGAAGCCCCCCAGCTGCAGAGCAATGTAACTGCACAATCAGGGAGGTAGGGGCCCACCACCCATGCCACAGATGGGCACAGGAACACACAGCAGAACAGACATTGCCCCCACACCCCAAGCACTGCACAACCAGGGGAGGGCTGGAATAACCACTGGTCCATGGAGACAAGCAACAACCCACAGCCTGGCCATGGTGCCCCATCACACCTACTGGCAAGCTGTGACTGGCATTCAAGGAGGGCAGACCACCCTGTGCCACACCATCCCCCAGTGCACAGCACACCTTGCACCGTGACCCCCAGACACCCCCCATGAGCAGTGACCACCACTGCAGGAATCTCCATGCATGCCACCACCCCCACAGTGTTAATGCAACCCTGTGCACCACAGAACCATGCAAGCCAGCCCTACCATGAGCACCCATCAGCAGGTTGCAGCACATGGCAATGCAACAATGGCAGACAAAGTGCCACCACGCACAGTCCCCCGAGATACTGCTGAGAGACTGATCATGCGTTGGCACAAGAGTGACCCCATATTGGACGGTCATGTAGTTGACACCTCCCCCAGTGGTACAGCTCTCCGAACAGTATTCCAGTAACACACCCTGGCCCACCACTGGCCACAACAGCCAGCACAGACACCCACAGTGGTGCGTGGAAGCATGCACCACACCAGATGCCACACAGGGTCTGGACAGACACCCACCCATACCCAAGGGCACTACAACACAGGGACGCAGTGGTGGGGCAACCAAGCCCCCATTGTAGGCCCATGTAAGCTGTGTACACACAACCTGCAGTCCACCATGGCGCTGGAGTGCCAACCACCCTGCGCAGGCACCATGGACCAATACCACACCATGTGTCACAGGGAGCACAAGCCACAGACAGTGGGGCATATTTCCTGCAACACACACAAGCCACAGCATGGAGGTGGGACAATGACCATGTTGCCCACAGTGCCACCTGAGCCAGGCATGCACCGCACCAGTGACGTGGGCAACCCAGCAAAGTGATGGGTACAGTGTCCGCCCTGCAGGGAATGCCACCACTGACTTGCCAGCAGATCATGCAGGTCACAGACAGGCATGTGTGTCGGCTACACAGGCCATGGACTGGCCGATGGGTGCACCATGGTCACAGAGCACGCGCCATGGACCACTGCACACAGTCATCCAGTGCACGGGGAACAACACACACAACACAGACACTGACTGATATCTACCCCCACACCATAGACACCTCCACACGGACACACACACATACCAATGACTGCATCACCCCTGATGCCATGCACACCACTGCAGCTGAGCACCTATAGCCTGCTGCAAATCAGAGACCACCACGGTATTCATAGAAAAGTAATATGTATTATAAAAGTAATGAAATCAACTATTTACATGAACAACAAATATATGCATATATTTGGGGGGACATAAAGAAGGTGAGGGTGGGCAGGGGGAAGGGGTGGACAAATGGGATGGGATAGGAGGGGTGTGAGGGTGGATCCAGGGGGGGATGGGAGGTCAGGGATCAAGGGACTATTGTCTCCCACACTGGTACATGCTCTGGCTCCCCCTCGCTCTATGCCTCCTAAGGACCCCCGACTCATCAATACGTCTCAGGATCATCACCGTCTCCCTTGCCAGGGTGAGGAGCTCCCGCAGGGTGTCCCTGATGTCCCTCAGATGTCTCGCACCTAGGACAACGGAGTACAGTCAACAGGAGTGAATGGACAACCCCATACAGCCCACCCACTGTGCATGGCATACGGCCATGGGACATACCACTGTGATGGTGTTTGACCAGCCGCAGTGATCACGTCCACAGGACCAGCCCACCCAGGTGCATACAGCCATGTGGAACACTATACGCACCCACCAGCCAAGTCATGCACAGCACCACCGTGGCCGTCTAGTGACATGGCTATGTGGTGCAAAGGCAGACCTGGTGCATGCATGCACCACCAGTGATGCACACCCAGACATGCATTGCCACTGGACAGTGTTGACTGTAACCAGTGGCGTGCATGGCAGTGATGTCAATGAATGGTGGCCATGCCCCGCTGCCCACCTTATCACACAGCATGCAATGTTAATCATGGATGTCTGTCACTCACCCTCATCGGGCCGGTTGGATGGTCGTTGTTGATCCTCAGCCCGCCTGGCTGTGGCTTCCACCACCCTCCGCTCCGCACGCAGTCGGTGCACTTTGTCTGGGCCTGTGGGGACAAAAAGGAGAGAAGAACATCAGTGCATTCCTGAAGCAAAGTCCCCCTGCCCCAAGGAGTGTGCCCCCCCACCCAGCCAGACCCACCTACCCCACACCCTGTGAACACCGCCATGGCCAACCCCATACTGTCCCTCCCCTATGTGCTGGACACAAACAACAATGTGACTCATATGGATGATAACAGTGTCTTGATGAAACCCCTACCTGGACGTGGTACCGTGCCCCTTCTGGCATGTGACCTCAGTCTGGCCAGTAGCTCTGGCTCCCTCCTCTGCAGGTCACCATATCTGTGCCTGCACTGCTCCACTGTTCTGCCCCTGCCTGTCACTTCCTCGAGGGCTGTGGCCACCTCTTGCCACACCTGGGACCTTGCCCTATCCAGGGGGGCCTCCCCAAAGAGAGGCTCATAGTGTGGCTCGACTGTGGCCACCAAATTAGCCAATTCAATGGCAGTCCAGGGAGAAGCCCTTCTCCAAGCCATTGCGTTAGCTATAGTAAGCAATATGGCGCTCTGCAGCGTGGTACCCCACATGCAGATGCTGCGCGGTACAGCGCTGCCATTCCCTATTGCACTGTTACTGAACAGCACGATAGAGGTGCACCTATGCCTGATGCATGGCGCCAAGGGGGCAAAGGTCAGGCACAGTGTCAAGGGTCCCTGGCACAAGGCCACGCACAGTGCCATCAGATGACAATGCATGTAGCGTGATTGGCTGCCTATGTGCTAGTGCCACAGTGGACTATCGAGCAGTTGGGCCATTGCACCTATGAAGGCCCATTGCCACAGTGCCATGTAGTGACCTTCGCCATAGCGCCACTGGCACAATGGTGGCCATGCCCTGCATTGCCTACCACGCACAGCACATCATCAGCGTGGCACATGCCTGCGTCAGCAACCTTGGCATGCACAGTGAGGTGTACTATGCATGCAACAGAACTGCACCATTAGCTCAGCACGTTCAACACAATTGCGCAAAGTGCAACAGTGCGATATTCAGCCGTCATATGCAAATCATCAGATCAGCCATTCAATGGTGCAGCACTGCAATTTGCATCTAATTAAAGTTGCTCCTCACCTCATTTGCGTGGATTGCGCTATAAAGGTGCTACAATGTGCTGCTGTGGCCATAGTCAGTTACTGCAGTTTATTGGTGAGTTGCATATGTGTGGGAGTGTGGACTGTGGATTCAGGGACATGCATGGGACTGCACAGTCACAGGTAACATCTGCCATTCTTACAGGCTACATAATGACTGAGCACATTCTTGGAGAAGAGGACAACAGTGGTGGGAGGAGGAGGAGGCCAAATTTCACTAAGGCCGAAACCGAGGCCCTTTTCAAGGCCTACCTGACTCAGGAGCCACTGTTCAGTGGACAGCGGGGCACCACTCAGGCCCGTGCTGCTGTGTGAGAGGAGGTGGCATGTGCTGTGAACTTACATGGCAGCCACCAGCGCTCTGTGCAGGAGTGTAAGAAGAAGATGGGTACAGACAGGAGGAGGGTAAAGGAGAAGGTGGCTGCCATCAGGGCGGCACGTGCTGCAACAGGTGGGGGACAGCTGGAGATGGTACAGCTCACCCCAGCAGAGGATAGGCTTGCTGCAAGCATGCACTGAAGTGCCATAGAGGGAGTTCCGGGCGGTGGCTTCCAGATGGGCAGTGGCCCATCTCTGCATTGTAAGTCATGGTCTGTCGGGGGGGGCAGGTAGGTCACATGCAGTAATGTGACTTTGCTTTCCCTTACAGATCCTGAGCATCTGCCTGGGTCCGCGCTGGTGGGCCTGTCCACTGCGGACAGTTGGACGGAGTCAGAGGTGGGACCATCCACCTCCACAGGTATGTGTGGATCTGTGTGGCTGTCCACACTGATGTCGTTGAGACAGGTGTGGAGGAAGCCCTGCCTGTGTCCCAGCGTGCTGGCATCCATGGATGCCAGCACTCTGTGGCTGTGGCCAGGGCAGAGTCTGGCACCAGGGATGATGACACGACCGTCATGGGCAGTGACACATGTGTACCACAGGATTGACACACAGCAGGGCAATCCACACCCATGGCTGTGGCTGGTGCCGCAGTGGGGGCCTGCGTGTCAGCACAGTGCCAGGCTGTGCCAGTCAGCACCAGTGGGGCAGCACTGGTATCTGTTCAGGACAGTGGGACTGTTGCGGCCACTGCGGCAGCACCACTGAGCCCTGGGGTGCTGCAGCCAGAGGGGCAGAATCAGCAGTCACCCACCGGGCCTGGGGGTACAGGGTTCAGCTGCAGCATCTGTGCACTGCCTGTGGACATGCCCATACCTGGTCCTGGTGTGCAGCACCCACCCTCAAGGGGTGCTGAACATCAGGCCCTTGCACACCCTGAGGGACAGGATGCCGAGGAGGCTGATGACCTCTTGGACAAGCACACCCGCCTACTGCGATCATTGGTCCAGCAGAAGATGTGGCTCACAATGTCCGTGGAAGCACTGTGTGTGACTCTGGAGTGGGAAGAGGAGCATCGCAGCAGGGACACCGAACAGATCCTGGCACAGATGGACTATTTGTGGAAGGATGTGACCACTGCCATTGACAGGCATGCACAGGCGTTCATTGCTGTCATGGCCACAATGGGCACACAGTCAGGTGCCCATGCATCGCAGACACCACACAGTGCACTCTCCACCCCCCATTCCCGGCGTCGTGCGACTCCCACCCTGTCGACACCAGGTTCAGCTGTGGCCATCTCATGCACTCCTGGTGCAGGCATGTTCGGTGTGCTGCAGACCCCTGTGCAGGCACGGTCGCATTCTCAGAGTGGAACCCCTGGGGAACCATTGGTGCCACCCCATGGGGCCAGTGGTCAGCCTGCAAGTGCTGGTGGGTCTTGGAGGGGCCGCCCACGCATCCGCGTGGCGGTCGTGGCACTGTGTCTTGAGACTGACCTGTCTCCCAGCGTGGCTACTGTCTGGTGCTGCCCCTTGTGTTGTGTGTTTCAGTGGCAGTATGGGTGGGTATCCGCCCTGCACGCAGACAGTCCACCCACACACCCTCCCAGCTGCTGTCCACAGTTACGCAGCATGATGATGCCTGCATTGCACCGTACACCAATTTGCAATGGTGCCCAGTATCTGACACATCACGACATGGACAGGCAGGGGCGTGGTGGGCCCGTGGACATGCGGTGTTGCCAGGGTGCATTCTGGGTTGGTGTGCCTTCTGGCCTTTGTGCACGTTTGTTGCATTGTGTGTGTGCGTGTGCGAGTGTGTGTGTGTGTGTGTGTGTCCTTTGGTGTGGCATGTTCATCCTCACCCATCCCTGGCTGTGTGTGTGCCTTTGTGCCCTGCCACTTCCCTCAATGGCATGCACCCACAGTGTGGGTTCCTACGTGTTTGTGGGTTGTGCCTTGGCCAATGGTGGTTGCACATAGCCCCATGACTTACCTGGGTTGGCTGAAGTGCTCCTCCGTGATGGTGTCCCGGTGCAGCTGTGCCAGCTGGAGTAGTCAGTGGTCCCGTCGGCCAAGGGGGGGCTGCCCATCACCATCATCACTGGCATCCCCATCATCCCCATCGCTGTCCCCCTCTTCGACCTGTACGGCTATCCCACATTCGTTGGCCATGTTGTTCAAGATGCAACAGGCCAGGAATATCCCACAGGCCTTTGAGGGGCTGTACTATAAGGCACCGCCAGAGGTGTCTAGGCATTGGAAACATGCTTTCAGCAACCCAAACACCCGCTCGATGACATTGTGTGTGGTGGCGTGTTCCTCATTGTAGTGCTGCTGCGATGGGGTCATGGGCTGCTAGTAGGGTGTGAGCAGCCAGGGACAGAGTGGGTATCCACTGTCACCTGTGTGTAGAGGGTGGAGGTTAGTTTTGTGATCAGCATCGCCCTGCCCCAAGCCATGTAGGCAACTGCCCATGGCACCTCTGGCCATGCCCCCCCAGGCCCTAGCTTTGTCCATTTGGTTTGCATACTCACCCACTAGATGTCCAGTGGGGATGTCCCCACTCTTGAATCTGTGGCACAGTGCCAACTGGTGCCAGATGAATGAATCATGTGCTCCTCCAGGGTGCATGGCACAGACATTGATGATGCGCCCCCTGGCATTGCACACCACCCGGCAGTTGATGCTGGAATAGCCCTTGCGATCCATGTATGCAGCCCCCTCATGGCCAGGTGGTGTGCATATGGCCACATGGATGCAGTCTATTGCCCCTAGCATGCCAGGCATACGTGCTACCCTGTGGAACTCCTCTATGTTTGCTGTGCACTCTGCCGCTGTGCTGGGGAAATGGATGTACTCCTCAGCATGTGGCAGCAGTGTGCTGCAGAGTTGGGTGAGGTGGCATGATGTGGCTGACTGGGTTATGCCTGTGGTGTCCCCAGTTGGTCTCTGGAAGGTGCCCGTGGTGAGCAAACACATGCAGGCTGTTACCTTGGTCTCCACTGACAGGGCATGGCTCCGTCGTGTGGGTGCCTGCATCACATCACTGCACAGCTCACAGACCTGCCTCAGTATTGCCCTGTTCAGGCGGTACCGGCCCACAATCTCAGTATCTGTGTACAGCTCAAAGCTGGTGCAGGCTCGGTACTGCCTGTTGGGGGCATACTGCCGATGGGCCCTTCCATGGCCATGGCCCCCTGCCGCCCACCTTCTCACCCCCTCTCATTACGGCCTCCATGTAGAAGGTAGCACTGACCTTGTCCCTGGCTCCATGCTCACCCCCGCAGCTGTTACTTTATTCCCCACTGTCCTGGCTGCTACCTCCCTGCACTGGGTTTGGCTTATTTCCGCTATGGCGCAACTTTCCGCTCGCTCCACTGTTGCGCATTGCGCAAGTCTTTGAATATCACACCGTGCCATTTATGCATGGTTCCTCCCCCTTCGGTTGTGCATGCCTTCATTATCATTGCGCTGTTTCTCAGCATGATTTCCGGGGTGCACCTGCCTTCTGCTGAATGTTGCAGAATGGCACAAATTCGGACTTGTGCAGGCGCAACCCTATTGCACATGGCTTAACTCTTTTAAATATCTGGCCTACTGTGTTTCTCTATGCACCTGTTCGGGAAAAACAGGGTATGCACTTCCGTTACTGTTACAGTTACTGTTTCCACTTACGTTTATGTCCCCCCTTGCGTTACTGTTCCTGTGTACGCCACTGTGTCCATTACCCTTTGCATTGTCATTTACGCTTTCATTACTGTTACCATTTGCGTTTCCACTACTGTTTCTGTTTGTGTTTTTGTTTGCGTCACCGTGCGCATTGCCATTTGCATTTCTGGCAGCCCTTTTGCTTGCATTTCCATTTCTCTTTCATTTTGCATCTTCCTTGCTGTTACTGTTACCATTTGCATTTGCAATTGCGTTACTGTGCCCATGCGTGTTTCGGTTTGCATTTCTGTACGCGCTTCTGTTCCCGTTCTGTTTCTCTTTCCATTGATGTTATTCTTCATGTTAACTTTACCATTTGCATTTACAATTGCGGTACCGTCCCTGTGCATGTTACGGTTTGCGTTTATGTGTGCGATTGCGTTTGCTTTTCTGTTTGTTCCATTTCACGTTCTTTTTGCTGTGACACTTAACATTTCCATTTAAAATACTGCTGCCATCACTGTTTGTGTTACCAGTTGCGTTTTTGTGTGCGCTTCAATGTCAGTTTGTGTCACTGTTCGCTTCGGCATCACTTTGCACTTGTGTTTCTATTAACGTTTCCTTTACCATATACGTTTGCACTACCATGTGTGCCACTGTTGGTGCTTCTGTTAGAGTTGCTGTTCATGTTAGTATGTCGCAAGACATCACGTGGTTCAGGCCCCACGCTCCCACTGCTGCATTACATTCACTATTTCTCATCATCATTCTCAAAAAGAAGGGAAATTAGAGGCAAAAAACTCAGTTTAATGCATTAGTTAGGGTTGCTCCACAGCGACAAAAGTGAGGAAATTCGGTGTTAGGGTTGAAAGCCCCCTTGGACCCCCAGCCCACCCCAGCCAGCATCAGGCACGTGTTGGGTCATCAGTCCTAACTCTCACCCCATTTTCCTATACCTGTGCTTCTTCACACATGTGATGGGGTGAGCTAGGTCGATGACCTCTAATGTGCACCCGATACTAGTTGGGGGTGCTGGGAGGTCCAAGGAGGCTTTCAACCCAAACACTGAATATCCTTGCTTTTGTCACTGTGGAACAACCCTAACTAATGCATTAAACAGAGTTTTTTGTTCTAATATATATATATATATATATATATATATGTATACAGTATATATGTATATTAGAGTTGAGTAGCACTTTTAAGGTTAAAGGGTGAAATTTTGCACCGTAATAACTTTGCCACCATTCAATGGATTTGCCTGAAATTTGGCAGGCGTGGTTGGGCATGGTAGATATTGGGATCTACCAAGTTTAGTACAGGTCAGATATTCAGCTGCAGAGTTATTAAGTGACATCTGAATGCACAATTACACTTTTTTGCGCATTCTTTGCTCATGCCTACAAGTTGCATGGTTTGTGCGACCAGTCCAAAAACTTCAGGGACCATGTGGCTAGGGTCCCTGATGTACCTTTTGAAGATTTCATGAAAAAATATGGAACTGTTCAAAAGTTATTCAAAAAACAAGTTCTCATTATAAGTCAATGGGAAAAGTTAACAAAAAGTTCAACACTTTTGCAAATGCACTTTTTAGCGTCACAAATGGCCCTAGTTATGTCTCAAATCTGCCATTTCTTTTCTGTTACTGATCCAAAAAATGCTTGGCATTTAAAATTGGGACCCTCTAGGAACACAGTTCTTTTTGTGTTCACCTAGTTGGACCCTCAGGATGCTAGCCATGTCTTTATTTTGGGGTTAAGCACTCCAGAAATATGTTTTTCAGCTTTCTGGAAAAAGCAGTGTTGCACTTATAACACTTTTGCAAAATTTTGCTTTTCGGAAATTGCGACACTACTTTTCCAGACTATGGCCAAAATGACAGGAGTTTTTTACCATCCTGCTGCAAAAGAATGGTTTGCTCTTTTGAGCTGCAGTTTGGAGGGATGGCAGCTAACATCTGTCAGATGTGCCTTTTGGTGATTTGGTGACAATGTATGGCACAGATGCCAAGTTACGGTACTCCAAAGTTGATGTTTATTTCCCCTAGACTAACATGGTGGCTGCACATTTCGGGGCTCGTATCTTAGAAACGGTGCGAGATATGGAATTTTCATTAGCAAAAACCTATCAAGGAAACCCATAAATCATGTGAAATTTATTTTTTTTTTTACGTCACACAGTTCCTGAGATATAAGCAATTTAGTATTCCAGCAGCTCATTTTCTGCTCCGAGGTCCATTAGTATGCATACATTGTTTGTAAACACTGTGTTTCTCTATGCGGCTGTTGGGCAAAAACAGGGTGTGCGCTTCCGTTACTGTAACAGTTAGCATTTCCACTAGCGTTTCCGTACCCATTTGCATTACCGTTCCCATGAACGCCTCCATGTGCGTTACCCTCTGCATTCTCGTTTGCACTTGTGGTTGCATTACTGTTACCATTTGCGTTTCCACTACTGTTTGTGTTTGTGTTTTGGTTTGCATTTCCAGCACCACTTTCATTTGCTTTTCTCTTTCTGTTTGTGTCTTCATTGCTGTTACTGTTACCATTTGCATTTCCAATTGCGTTACTGTGCCCGTGCACATTATAGTTTGTGTTTCCGTATGCGCTTCCATTTGCTTTTGCATTTCTGTTTCCTTTCGCATTATTGTTGCTGTTACCATTTGCGTTTACAACTGTAGTAACGTGACCATGCGCGTTACGGTTTGCATTTCTGTACGTGCTTCCATTCCCATTTCCGTTTCTGTTTCCTTCGGTGTTATTGTTCATGTTAACTTTACCATTTGCGTTTACAATTACAGTGCCATGACCGTGCGTGTTACTTTTTGCGTTTCCATACACGCTTGCATTTGCTTTTCCATTTCTGTTTCATTTGGCATTATTTTTGCTGTTACCATTACCATTTGTATTTACAATTGCGGTTCCATGACTGTGCATGTTGCGGTTTGCTTTTCTGTATGTGCTTGTGTTTGTGCTTCTGTTTCTTTTGACATTATTGTTGCTGTTACTGTTACCATTTGCGTTTCCAATTGCAGTACCGTGACTGTGTGCATTACCAGTTGCATTCCATGCGTGTTTGCATTTGTGTCTCCGTTTCCATCACTGTTCACTTTGGTGGCACTTTACACTTGCATTTCTATTACTGTTTGCGTTACCATTTATGTTTGCATCACTGTGTGCATAACCATTTGTGCTTGCATTTTCATTGCACTTACCGTTACTATGTCACAAAAAAATCACGTGGTTGGAGTGCGGGGCCCAAAGGGCCTGTGCTCCCACCACCACATTCCATTTACAATTTATGAATCCTCATTCTCAAAAAGAAGGGAAATTCATGGCAAAAAACTCTGTTTAATGCATCACTTAGAGTTGTTCCACAGTGACAAGTGCAAGGAAATTCGATGTTAGGGTTGAAAGTCCCCCTTGCACTCCCCAGCCCGCCCTCCCAACTGGCATCGGGGTGTGCTTTGGGGTTGTTGGTCATAACTCTCACCCCATTACATGCATGAAGAAGCTGAGAGATAGGAGTAAGGGGTGAAATTTAGGACTGATGACCACAATGCACACCCTTATGCTGGTTGGGTGGGGTGGGCTGAGGGGGTGCAAGGGGGGGTTTAACCATAACACTGAATTTCCTCACTTTTGTCACTGTGGAACAACCCTAACTGATGCATTAAATGGAGTTTTTTTGCCTCTAATATATATATATATATATATATGTATATATAGTTTATCTTTTTAGTACTTTCAAAACTTTTAAAGCATTGGTGTTAATAATGCAATTAGATATACATTTTTTAATTGTCTTTACAGTTAAACATGCAGTTTCATGTGAGGGCACTTTTTTTTGGAGAGGGGGTTCAAATTATTTTAATCATGGGCTCAGTACTTGGTAAACATATCGGGAAGGTCATGTCAGACGAATCTAATAGATTTCTTTGACTGGGTGACCAAAGTAGTAGACCAGGGAAGGGTTGTGGACATGGCCTACCTAGACTTTAGCAAGGCATTTTACACAGTCCCACACAAAAGATTAATAGTCAAATTAACCAGCCTGGGAGTGTGTCCCAGGGTGGTAGCCTGGGTAAAACATTGGCTGCACAACAGGACACAGAAGGTAATTGTAAATGGAGTCCACTCTGAAGAAAGAGGGGTTACTAGTGGGGTACTGCAGGGTTCAGTATTGGGTCCAGTCCTTTTTAATGTCTTCATCAGTGACATTGCAGAGGGACTGGAAGGAAAAGTATGCCTTTTTGCAGATGACACAAAGATCTGCAACAGGGTTGATACACAAGGAGGAGGAAAGGATGAAAAGGGACTTGGCAAGGTTGGAGGAATGGTCAGAAGTATGGCAGCTAGAGTTCAATGCAAAGAAGTGAAAATAATGCACCTGGGAAACAAGAACCCAGGGGAAGAATACACAATGGGTGGGGAGGTAGTAACGACAACAAAAAAGGAAAGGGACCTGGGGGTAATCATATCAGATGACCTTAAGGTTAGCAAGCAGTGTAAGAAGGCAGTAGGGAGGGCTGGGGATATCCTGGGATGTATAGGGAGAGGCATCAGCAGCAGAAAACAGGAAGTTGTTATCCCTCTGTACAGACAGTTGGTGAGACCCCATCTGGAGTACTGTGTTCAGTTCTGGAGACCCCATCTCCGCAAGGACATAGACAGGATAGAGGTAGTCCAGAGGAGGGCAACTAAAATGGTGCAGGGTCTGCAA
Organism: Neoceratodus forsteri; assembly: GCA_016271365.2. Taxonomy (NCBI): domain Eukaryota; kingdom Metazoa; phylum Chordata; order Ceratodontiformes; family Ceratodontidae; genus Neoceratodus; species Neoceratodus forsteri. Next base: position 80,702,250 of record CM028137.1, read on the forward strand.
GAGAAGCCATATGAGGAGAGACTAAAGGAGCTTAATATGTATACCCTTGAAGAAAGAAGGGAGAGGGGGGACATGATAGAAACTTTTAAGTACCTCAGTGGAATCAGCAAAGTCCAAGAGGGTAGCATCTTTCAGAAAAAGAGACTTGCAAGAACAAGGGGACACAATTTAAAGATAGAAGGAGGGTGATTCAGGGGCAATGTGAGGAAGTATTATTTCACAGAGAGGGTAGTGGATGCATGGAACAGCCTTCCCGAGGAGGTTGTGAGGTCTAAAACTGTGGGAGAATTCAAGAATGCATGGGACAGACATAAGGCAATTCTTGTGGGGGGTAGGAAGAAATAGGCTGTTGGTTAACTAGGATCTGCAGCTTATTCTGTAGGTAGGGAAAGGGGCAGACTAAGTGGGCCAAGTGGTCCTTATCTGCCATCAAAGTCTATGTTTCTATGTTTGATGATAAAGTGTATTTTTTTCTTTTAAATTTTAGAAGTATGTATTATATATGTGTGGCAGTGTTGTAAATGGGACTGGGGAATGAATAATGGTTAAGTGCCTAGAATTTGTTTTAGTATAATTGAGTGTATATGTGGCAAGTAGGTAGGGGGGTAGTGTTTGAAATGTGGCAGTAGGACAAAATTGTTAGGATAAATATATGCTGTCTTGCAAATAAGAAAAAATCGTTAGGGATACATTTTACAAAACAGTGATATATATATATATATATATATATATATATATATATATATATATAAATATACACATCTCATAGGGTTTTCATTCATGTATTGTTGGAAGGAATAGCTATGGCTCATTTTGTACCATCAGCAAAAGGAGAAAAGAAAACATTGGACAAGAAAACAATTGGTGATTTTAAAAGCTATTCTGATCAGAGCTGACATAAAAAAAAATCTCAACTGTATTTTGTATTTTATTTTATCAGGGACACTAGAAACAGGATGTTAACACATCAGTGAGCACTGATGCCATTTGTCTGTGTCAGGGAAGTTGCGGGAGGAGTTGCCTTGCACTTGTTAAAATATACCAGCTGCAACTAACAACTATTTGTAGAAGCAAAATGCTAGGTGTTTTTTCCTACTTTCTTTTCACTGATATTATAAACAGAGCCAGGAAAAAAGTAAGACTGAACAGATCAGAGCTGACATTAAAAATGTGATGTTCTTAAGGTATGTTGCTTGTACTATGAATTCATTTTCATGGCAGGGGCATGAGGTGGATCTATTATGTTGGAACAACTGACTATCAGAGCTGCCATCTCCCTGGACATGCTTTTTATCACTCATTTAAAATAACACAAATGTAGTTTCGCATTTTTACTATGAGGGAAGCAAGAAGATGAACCAGCATGGTTAACAAATCCATTTGATTGACTTCTGTGAATAAGTGGGGAGGGGGAGTTTTTTCTAACATTCCTGGTGGTTTTATGCTCCCTGGAATCTGTTATTCTGTTTTTTTTTCATTGCATCTTGTCCAGGCAATTTTCTCAGAATGCAGTTTGCTCTATTGTTTAATAGCTCTGGGTGAAGGCCACTGTCTTGTTACATTGTCTTTTGTTTCAAATTACCCACAAACCTAATGGCAGCCAAAGGAGACCCACTTTGTATCTTAGGATATGTACAGCGTAATTAATATGTATTCATATGTATAATCTTTCCATTCATGTTATTGCTAGACATACTGTAGCTAGCTTGGCTTGAGGAATGGTTAACATGGTCAGGAGCCCTTAACAATTGAGATGCATATGCACCAAATAAGTCCAGATGCACTAACTTACCCTACAACTGTTAAGTGCCACAGTCTGTATTTTCTTCTTGAAATGGTTACTTTTGTATTTATGTTTATTTTAAAATATTTAATATTCTGACCATGTGGTTATGTCATGGCACATAGCTGATCTAAGATCACTATAGCTGAGGTTTAAGCTTGCAAAAAAAAAAAGGCAGAACTGAGGACAGCTCAGTTAAAGGAAAACTACATGATAAGTGAGTTTGTGTGCGTGTGTGTGTGTGTGTGTGTGTGTGTTTTGATTCAATTGCTTGTATCTTGAATGTCAACATGTTAGTGGAACTTTGCACTCTGATTTTCTTGTTCTGAATTTTTTGCAGTATGTTGTCTGCATTTATATTAATTCTGTTGGCATTCCTGGTAATGCACATGGGCAGGGGACTGACTTGTGACTGGGTTTTAATAAGGAAGGGTTGCAGGAACCCAGGAAATGATTACGGGGGGTGGGAGTTGATGGGCTTCAAAATGGAAAGGGATTTTGGGGTAATCATATTGGACAACATAAAGGTGGCTAAACAATGTACCAGAGCTGTGAGGAGAGCCAGTGGAATGCTGTGGTGCATAGGGAGAGGTACTACCAACAAAAGGAAGGAGGTGGTGATGCCACTGTGTAGATCACTGGTGAGGTCTGATTTGGAATATGGTGTCCAGTTCTGGAAGCCGCATTTCTGTCATGCAACTTTAAATCACAAATGGGTTAAATGGTTCTATTTTAGATTTCTATCCCTTTCCCTTACTTCTCTCACTGGTTAGCCTTTTGGAATGCAACCAGAACATATCTTGGCTAGCATGATGAATGCACCTACACAAGTTGCTTCTCAGTCTACAGCACTGTCTTTTTAAAATGCTAACTTCTTGTTGAAAATATGGCATAATGTTTCCATCCATGTTATTGCTAGTCATACTGTAGTTAGCTTTGCTTGAGGAAGGGTGAACATAGTCAGGACCCCTTAGCAATTGAGATGCATATGCAGCAAATAAGTTCAGATGTGCTAACTTACCCTATAATTGTTAAGCGTCACAGTTTGCATTTCTTCTTGAAATGGTTACTTTTGCATTTATGTTAATTTTAAAATATTTAGTATTCTGACCATGTGGTTATGTCATGGACCATAACTGATCTCCAGCCTTGACCCCCCCTCCCGTGCTCCAACTTGCATAGAAGATAGTGCTTGTAGACAAATCTAATCATTTTGCCGCTGTGTTCTGTTGTGTGTGTGTGTTTGTGTGTGCTTTGATTCAATTGCTTGTGTCTTGTATGGAAAACAGAGATTATAGACAATCTAACCATTTCACAGCTGTGTTTTGCTGTGTGTGTGCGGGTGTGTGTGTGTGTGTGTGTGTATGTGTGTGTGTGTGTGTGTGTGTTCCTCTGAGGCTGTTCTTGCAACCTAGAAAAAATATTTTCCCGGACATGGCAGCAGTACATTGCATAGCAGATATAAAATATCAATAAGCAGGTCAAGCAACAGATGTGCTGAGCAGTTACTGAAGCAAGAAATGTACATCTGTCATTTTTTACATACTGTTCAAAATGTGTTTTTGCACCTGTGATACCAAATGGCACAGTCACTGTGCAAAATTTCCTTCCGGCTAATGAACTGATAGTGTCACTGTTTATGTGGTGGGGTCACAAAAAACCCATGCTGAAAACTTGGAGTGAAAATACCAAGAAATGCACATGGCATTAGGGCTTCTGACCATAACACCCTGCACTGTAGGGACTGACAGGCATCAGGGGTGTAACTTGGGAATGTCAACAGCAGTGCTCACACCCATTCCACCCCCATCACCACCCTGTAGCCAGTGACAGGTATCAAGGTGTGACTTTGACTCTTCAGCCCCAAAGTTCACTCCATTCTCTTATACTGTACCCATTTCAGCATATTTCCTTATGGAATGGGGTGAGTGTAAAGTTTGAAACTCCCAAGGCACACCTTGACTCTTGTCTGTGTCTGCAGGGTAGGGTAAGCTGAAATGGCATGAGCGTTATGGGCAATGACCCAAAGGCACACCCCAATGCCTGTCCATGTCTGTGGGGTGGGGGTTGGGTTGGGGTCACTTCAATACTTCACTGTCATTCCTATTCTGCCTTTCTGTCTGTGTATCTCTTTCTCTATCTATCTATATGCCTATGTAATTATCTATCTTTCTATTAATTGCATGTATCGCTATTTTTACCAATTTCTAAAACAAACCTGCATATCACATTTGCCTGCAATCTGAGCACATACTTATGAAACTGTGCATATTTGTACTCCACTTCTGAGTAGACCTCATACTTTCCTAATATTCCCATTATCACAACGTAACTACCTTGCCCTTATCAAAAGTGACCTCCTCTGAAAGTTTATATCACATTTTCTCTAACAGTCGATCATCATTACACCTGACTTCCTGACATCAACACATTGCTTAAATATAACTTACATCACCTCATAATTTGATAAATGGAACTAGAGTATTAAACTTCTCTTGACCAATGGATATGTACTCTGCAAAATGGTAAATAACGTTTTACAAAAAAAACTTTGTTTCTCTTAAAAAAAAAAATTGTGTAAATAATCCCAAGGCTGAAGATATGCCAGCCATTACTTTTTCATGTACTACCACCTTCTGTACCATCATGGGGATTTGCATATGTTTCCCTTGATGCTTTGCGTTATTGGGATATGTGCAGTTGTATTCTCTTTAAAATTTGGCTGTCTGGACAATATCATCTAGGATAACACATGCATCAGTGGCATTTGCTTTGGGGTTCTTTTGTTAGCTTCCTATTCCTTCCATATGTGTATGCCTTCCTTAGAAGAGAAACTAAAACAAATCTTACTACTTACAAATCATTGTGTTGTTTCTCCATAACCTCCTTAACAATTCCACATAACTTCACTAACTTCATTATGCAGCCATGGTGGATCTGACCAGATTTTGTTAATATTGATGTGAATGACTTAGGAAAGAGCATTAGGAACAGTGATGTGCACCTGTACATGGACAACACCATTCTGGTGGCATCCATGTATAGCCACTGTCTGCTGGAAATCAAACTCCAAGAAGTTATGAGCAGTATGGAAGCATGGTTCAGCTCATCTGGACTTTTATTTATTTATTTATTTATTGAAAATGTTTCACCAGGAAAGGCACACTGAGCAAAAAGATGCTTGTCTCACGGTGCGACCTGGGGGGGGGTTACAGAGGAGACAGATATACATACAGTCGTTGAACTTACAGTAGCACAATATGGATAATGCACATAGTTGGGAGGGATTACATTTGAATATGATACATGGCAAAGCAGTACAGCACAGCAAATACAGGTTGTACAAATCGTGGTTACCCGGCAGGGTAAGAGCAGTACAGAACATGCTCATAGGGCATAGTATACAAAGCATGGGTACACATCGAGGCAACACAAGAAATATGTAAGTGCCAGTTTATAGAACAGAGGTAGTAGTAGCAGAACTTGAGAGCCAGTGGCAGAAGTTGAGCTACAGGGAGAAGCAATCAAGTAGGAAGGAAGGATTTGGAGAGCAAGAGGGGGTAGAGTAGGAGGGTGAGGAAGTGTAGATGTATAGGGGAGAGGTTAGGTGAGGAGGGAGGGGGCTGGGGAGCTTAGGTAGAGGAGAGGGGAGAATTGAGAGTGGAAAGAGTAGGTAATAGAGAGGAATAGTGCGTAGGGTAGTACATAAGCCAGACAATTAGGGGCGCATGGCCTGGCCGATGGTCGAGGCGCTGAGGAGGCAGGAGGAGCCAACGGGAGGGTGGTCAGGCAGCAGTCTAGGTGCAAGGAAGTTAGAGAGGGCATAGAAAGGGAGAGTTTGATGAAGAGGACGGATCTGGGTGGGCAGGCCATTCCAGAGTTTAGGGAAGAGGTAAGAGAATGCAGATTGGCCAGTGGTGGTCCCACAGTGAGGGATGAATAGTAATCTAGGGTCAGCGGACCTGAGGGGTGGAGGAGGTAGGTGGGGGGGATAGGGCTGGATGCAGATAGGGCAGGAGAGAGCTGAGCTGGTAGTTGAAGTGAATTTTGTGATATGAATTCAGGTATGTTACCCAGAGAAGGTAGGGACAGGGAACGATAAAGCAAGCAGTGATGTGATCATGGGAGGGCATCGAGGGCAAAGTGGCAGAAAGCATTGAAGAAGGGGTCTAGTCTGGCTAGGGTGGTCTGTGCGGTGGAACTGTAAACTACATCACAGTAACTGAAGGAAGGTAGAATCATTTTCTGAACAATTTTACGTCTGACAGGAGGTGGCAGACTAGTGCGGTTTCTATAGAGGGCACCAAGTTTGGGGCGTAATTTGGAAATGATGGCATTGACATGAGTGGTAAAGGAGATGTGGCGGTCAAGCCAAACCCCGAGATACCTGAAGGAGGGAACTTCTTCGAGGACGGTGTTATTTAGGGTGTGGAATCTCAGAGGGGAGGAGAGTTTGGATAGGCACTGTCTGGTGCCAAAAGTCATAGAGTTGCTTTTCTTAGCATTTAGGGAGAGTTGGTTGCTATTGAACCAGTGTTGGATTTTGCAGAAGTCGGTTTGAAGTTTGGAGGTGACTTCTTCAGGGGTCCAGCCAGAGGTGAAGAGGACTGTGTCGTCTGCATACATGTGGATGGCGGAGGAGGAGCAGGAGTTTGGCAGGTCATTTAGTAGGATGGAGAGGAGGATGGGGCCGAGTACTGAGCCTTGGGGTACACCAGTGGTGATAGAGAGGGGGGAGATGTGGTCAGATATTTTAGTTGATTGGGTTCTATTTAGCAGGTAGGCACTGAACCAGTTTATGGAGGATTCAGCTAAGCCAGCTCCCGAAAGGCAGGATAGTAGGAGAGAATGAGATACGGTGTCGAATGCTTTTGCGACGTCAATGAAGATAGCAGCAGTGATAAGCCCTTTGTCCATCCCAGTGAGGATGTGGTCTGTGAGTCTGAGCAAGAAGGAGGTAGTGGAGTGGTGTTTTCTGAACCCAGACTGGAAGGGGGTGAAGAAGTTAGTTTCACCGAGGAAATGGGAGAGTTGGGATAGCACAAGGTGTTCCTGGGGAGGAGGGAGATGGGGTGGTAGTTGGATGTGGAGGTAGTGTCGCCGCCTTTAGGGAGGGGTAGAACAGTGGCATGCTTCCATTCAGAGGGGAGTGACTCGGTACTGAAGGAAAGGTTTAATAGGGCTGTGAGGGGGTAGCGATGGAGGGACCAGATAGGAAGAGGAGTTTGTTGTCAAGGCCATCAGGGGATCTGCCTTTGGAGAGGTTTAGGGCGCGAAGGGCATCTAAGGTATCGAGGGGAAATGTATCTAAAGGAGAAGGAGTCAAAGCCAGGTGGTTGGGAGTTAGGGGGCTGGGGAGATGGAGTGATAGCAGATGGGAGGGCTTCAAGGAGGACCTGGGCACAGGTAGTGAAATAGGAATTAAACTCGGAGGCGACTTCCAGGGGATCAGAAAGGAGAGTCCCATGGGCAAGGAGAAGAGGAGGAGGGTTGGCTGTTTGGGGGGAGAAAAGTGAGTTAAGGACTTTCCAGAAGTTGGAAGGTCTTCCAAGGTTTGCATTAAATGTGTTATTAAAATATTCAGACTTAGCTAGGCGGGTGGCCTAGTGTACCTGTTGCGGAGCATGCGATAGGAGGTATGGTCACCTGGGAGGAGAGAGGATTTGTAGATTCACCAGGCCTTATCACGGGCTTGTTGGCAAGCACACAGTTCAGGGGTGATCCAGGGTAGGGGGAAACCACGGACTTTAGTCCCGGGCGGGGAGGTGTTTGTCCCAGGCGGAGAGGAAGCGTGGAAGTGCATAAGGGCCGAATCCATATTGGAGCTGCTTGCATTTGGGACCCAGTTAGAGTGGTGAAGATCGTCCAAGAGGGGAGAGAGGTTGAGGGATTTGTAAGAACGCTGGAATATAAATTTGGGGGGGGATTTAATTCTGTGGATTTTGCGGACTAAGTAGATTAGGTGGTGGTCACTAATGGAATCAGGGAGAAGTCCTGAGCTAATGACACGGTGTGGGTGGGAGGTAAGTGCCCAGTCGAGGAGTGAGTGATTACCAGACTTAGGGTTAGAGTGAGTGGGTTCAGTAATGGTTTGGCTGAGGTTAAGAGCAGTTAACTAGGTTTGGGATTTGTTAAACGTGGGTGCTAGCCAATTATGGTTAAAATCACCCATAGCGTATAATTTGCCCGATTGGGCAAGGGAAGAGAGCTGGCCCAGAAGGTCGGTGACTATTGTGATTGGCGTGCCTGGGCAGCAGTAAATGCCAGCCACAAAGATGGGTAGTGAGGAGGGGAGGGACAGTTTTACCATCAGAAGCTCGTATGCTTTGGGTACAGTTTTTGTAATGGAGATAGTGAAGTGAAGGGCAGATTTGATGTAGTTAGCCACCCCACCACCTCTGGAAGGCCAGTCTTGCCATATGATGTTGAACCCTGGAATAGCAAAGTTATTATCAGGTAGGCTAGGTTTTAGCCAGGTCTCGGAAAGGATGATTATATCCGGGGTGTGGAGCGCGGCTAGGACCTGGAGCTGATCGAGCTTTGGGGCTAAGCTCCGAATATTTAGGTGGAGAAGGAGCAGGACCCGAGGGAGTGAGTGAGGGTGGGAGACAGAGTTAGCTCTGGCTGAGGGGTTTGATATGGGGTGGGCAGGGCCTGGAGTATGGGTTGGGCCGGGGTTAGGGTGTATATCCCCTGCCACCAGAAGGAGTAGTCCAATGGTAAGGTGGCAGCATAGCATGTTTAGGGGCCGGGATTTGGTCATGTGGTGGGAGGGGGCAGTAGTAGAGGGGGTGGATGAGGGGAGCAGGTTCAGGAGTGGGAGAGAAAGGCAAGGAGGCAACCAAAGGAATAGGCTGAGGAGGAAGGGGGAGTGGGGTAATGGGACCAGGAGATGTCTGGGAGGGAAGCAGTGGACTTATATGGGGCAAAAGAACGGAGTGACAGGGAGGACGGTGAGGGTGGTAGCGAAGGGTAGGGACACTGAGGGGGGGTAGATGTCGGGAGGGATAGTAAAATGGGGGAGAGCAGTAATACCATGGTTATAGAAGGTGACACTATGCCAGGTTTCAGGAAGAGGTGCCTAAACAAAATACCCTGTAAATGCAGGGTAGGGAGTTACAAGTGTCTTAAATGCCCTTCAGATAGCGTAGATACCACTTTGGAGTAGTGGTACTGTCACGGACTCAGGTGGACAGGGTACAGGGTTCGAGACCTTAAAAGGCAGTAGTGCTTGGCTTAGCTAAGCACAGGATCCTGGTGCTAGGTGGCTTGCAGTGGCTATGAGGGGCCACAAATAGGGGATGAAATAGCAACTCCTAGTGGTCACTGGGGTAAGTGGCGGGCTGTGAGAGGAGGGAGTCAAAGGATGAGATGGTGTATAGAGTTAGCCAGATGGCTGGGTGAGGGAGGGGTGTGGGCAGAGGCAGGGGATTAGTGAAGGGAGAGAAGTGGCCTAGGCAGAGAGGTAAACAGAAGTGGGGGGTAATACAGGTAGAGGGGGTATAGGAGTGAAGAACAGAGGGTCCCTCTAGTGGCAAGTAGGTATAACCTGCTAATGGAGAAATGGGGACTTTGTTAAATGAGTGACAGGAAGTGATGTCACTAGAAAGGGGCTATAAAGGAAATGCTCGAGCCAGGGGGTGGGTAGGGCAGTCAATGCACGAGTGCATTGACGGGCTATCCCTTCACAAGGGTGCTGCAACTGGGAGAAGTGACATTTCCCTAGCGCCCACGCAGTTGTGGGCTCTGGGAGGGAGTTCAGGTACGGGGAGATTCCTGCTGCTGGTCTGCTTCTGCTTAACAAGAAAAAGACACAATGTCTCTACCTTCAAACTGGTAATAATAAAGGTCAGGGAAATAACCTGGAAGTAAGATATAGCAGTGGACTCAAGATGGACAAAGAAAAGTGCGGGTGTGGATATGATTGAGCCCTTCTTCTTAAAAGTGGCCTACCATACTCTGGCTTCCCCTATCTCCCACCTATTCCACTTGTCTCTCAAACAAGACTCCCTTCCCAAGATCTGGAGGACAGCTCATGTCATCCCTCTATTCAAATCAGGGGACCTCTGTGACCTAAATAATTACCGCCCAATCTCCCTGCCCCTGACCTTGTCTAAACCACTGGAGAAGGTAGTAAATGAGCAGCTGAGATCCCATCTTGAAAGTTTTAATCTACTAAACCCGATTCAGTCCCGCTTCCATCCCAGGCATAGCACCTCTACTGCTTTCGCTAAGGTTATAAATGACTGGCAGATTGCATTTGATAACAAACAATATGTCTGTGCTTGTTCCTGGACCTTAGCAAAGCCTTCAACATGGTGGACCATGATCTACTACTGGTTACCCTAAAAAAAAGTTGGGGTATACAACTTGGCTTTAAGTTGGTTCACAAATTATCTTGTGGATAGAGAGCATCAGGTCAAGGCTGAAGGAGAATTATCGCCTAAAAAAATACTCCTTATAGGTGTCCCCCAAGGATCCATACTTGGTCCGCTACTGTTTGCCATCTACATTAACCAAATTGACACTGGCCTAAAGTCATCAAATATCTACCTCTTCGCTGATGACACAGTGCTTTACATCGACAGACCAACTCTGGATTTAGCCTACATAGACCTCCAAAGCGACTTCGACATCCTCCAAAAAACACCTGCTCGACTTAAAACTTCTGCTCAAGCACTAAAAAAACTAAAGCCATGATTTTCTCACCACTAGCCACGCATCTAAAAAAAATCCTTCTGGTGTAGTTCCTCATATAACCACCCTCTTGGGAAAGTCTTGGAATTCGTGGAAAAATTCAAATACCTGGGGGTCTGGATTGACTCCAAACTGTCCTTTAAAGAACACGTTGATGAGCTCACCAAGAAACTGAGGCAAAGGCTCAGTATTTTCTTCTGAATCAAGTATTCGCTCACCCATGAGGCTAGAAAACTGTTAGTTCAAGCAACCTTTTTGCCTTTCGTTGACTATGCAGACTTCCTGTATGGTCATAGTACTAGCACAGCTCTCGCAAAACTTGACATCCTCTATCACAGACCCATTAGGTTCATCTCTGATGCCCCTTATGCCATGCACCATTGCATCATCTACTCTTCCTTAGGCTGGAGGTCTCTTAGCTTCAAGAGGCAGAAGAACGCTGTACTATGGACGTACAAGGCCATTATTCATAAGCTACCCAAATATCTCTCAAGCTGCTTACCTCCTTGTCCCCCCAGTGTCTATCCTTTCAGAAGTCTTACCACCTTATCTCTGCCTATTCCTAAAGTTAAAACATGCTTGGGCAGAGCCACTATAAGCTTCTCCCTTCCTACGCTCTGGAACAAGATTCAGAAATCCCTAAGGCTCTCTACCCCTGTCATGTTCTCCTTCTTCAAAGCCTTGTTCTTGAGGACCTTCTCAGAGGTCTGTCATTGTTTCAGATCAAGGTCCTAACACAAAGGTCTGTCACTGCCTTAAATATAGCTCCTAACATTAACTATTGCCTTAGGTATCTATTGTCCTCCCATCTTACAGTCACTTCTCCCTAGGCCATCATGTCCGAATGTCTTCAATGCCTTCAGCCCTCCCACCCTCTAACCCCCCTACACCACCCTCCCTACTGCTTATAACCCCCTCCCATTCCCCTCCCCATATGCCAGTTCTTAACCCCAGTAACTACTCAAAGGTCTCTTCCTCTCTCATTTGCATTGCACTATGACTTTAGATGATCTGCTATTCCTGTTCATTGTGGCCATCCCTATGATGACTACTGTATAAGCAATAGCCCATTGGCCCTTATATCCTTATATCTGTATCCATGCAATTGTATTTATGTGGTGTACCACCTGTTGTTCCCATTGCTATGCTCTAGTGTATATAGTTTGTCATATGTTATTATGATATCTGTATTTGTTATTGTCTATACCCTGTTGACAGCTGTTCTGCCACAGGTCCATCTTGTAAATAAGCTTGTCTCAATGATGTTCCACCTGGCAAAATAAAAATATTGATTGATTGATTGACCGGTGATGGACAATATAACCCATTGCAGATATTTGGGGGTTATGGTAGACCAGAAACTAGATTACAAAGAACATATAAAGATGATGGTTAGAAAGACTAATCATAAATAAGGAACCTTCAGAAGAGTGGCTAATTGCCTAGCAATAGACACTAGAAAGCAAATAGTCAATTTCAAAATTCCTGTGATAGAGTATGGCTTGATTTTGTATAGAAATGCTAATAAAAGAGAATTATATTAACTTGATCAATGTTATTATAAATTGGCTAAATGTATAACCTGGAATAAACATGGGATACATCATTGCATTATCTACAATAACTTTACCTTGCTGCTACTGGTTACCGTGAGTAGTCCTGGTATGGCAGCCTAATTGACAGGTGAGGAGGGCAAAGAAAACATACAAAACAAAAACAAGTTCTGCTCTGCTGTTACGGCCAATTATAGGATGGGTGCTTGGTTCCAGTATTGCAAAACATCATGATTAGCAACAACAACTTTGTTATGTGCTGAGTTGCTGAAAAACAGGATATAAATGAATGGTTATTGCACTTTAATTACAGAGAAACTCTTTCCACTCAGAATAAATCTCAGTTAAAGAATTCTACCATATTCATTAACTGATATGTTATTATTTAAAAATATATTTAATGACAAGTACTGTATAATGGTCATCATCTTGATAATGATGCAATAACTCTGGGATTGTTAAGTGTCTCAGGTGAGCAGAACCGCCACAGACCTGCTTTATGAATATTGTGTTAACAATTATTGTGTTTGCTGTTATTGCCTTTGGCTTCCAGATATATTTATAAATGGATTAAGACCAACAGTCCAAGTAACAAGTATTGAGAGTGGTTTGCCACCCACAACTCCAGATATCTTTGAATAGGCTTCTGTTTGAAGGAACTCAATGATTATGTTTCTCTGCTGTTGTCTGCTGTTCCTGGCAGGGATTCATGCTGCCCACCAGACTAAAGAGACAGGATGTAAACTGCAGAGACAGAAAATGAAGGCATTCTTCAGGACAGCAGATATCATTATTGGTGTGGTCATCCCGATTCATTTCCAGAACCTGTATCCTGAGATTAATTTTACTGAGTATCCTGAGACGCAACAATGTAAAATGTAATTTTCAGAGATTGTTTCTGATGAAAATCAGCACTAGGATTCTGTCATGTGGATTTTCACTTCACAGTGAGCACAAGCAGTAATTTTTTTTTGTGTTTTATTGTTTCAGATTAAGTTGTACATACATTAAAAAACTAAGACAATAATAACCTAATTGACATGAACAAGGTGACTATATAGAGAATACTGTATAGGTTACTCTGCACAACCAGTTTGCACTGCCACAGAGGGGTTCTGATTCCCTCTAACCTTGAGAGCGAAGCTCAAAGGGTCCATTGGAATCAGAACCACAAGGTGACAAAACGCACTGGTTGTGCATAAAATTGCTCATCCTAAATTTTTTATAGTCATAGTGTTATGTAAAATGCACACACAGCAGTTCTTTGGCTTTCAGAATGAAACTGACTTGTGCAGTCTGTAGAAGGTCCATAATGTTGTTGTACCAAGGAAAGGTACAATCACATTCCATGACCTTTGAACTGTGGTACAACAGCATTCTGAAATGGATGGAATCCTATACAGAACAATGCTCTACTATATACTACATACATGTTTAGAGCATGCTGTAACCTAAGAAAATATTGGGAGCAGGCAGTGATATGGATTGCAGGCTGGCACCCAATGACCCAGAGTTGTGCTATTTTGTTGGGAGGGGGGAGGGACCACTTAGCCTCCTGGGCAGTGCAGTACAGGGGTGTAAGGAGGGAAGAACTACTGGACCACTAGGGAATCAGGAACATGATGGGATGAGCAGGGATTTAAAGGGGGAACACAGTGAGGTCAGATGCTTGTGTACACAAAAAAAAAAAAGAAAAACAGAGGACAGAAGCAAGCAAAGGGCCTTCAAACAAAATAACAAAAAAAGGTACAATAATTTATTGAGAGCCCACAAGTTGGAACATGTGCTAAAAGTGCTGTAAATGTATTCCAATCCAGTGAAATTCAGCAGAGGAAAAAATGTAAATCACTCTCTGGGTGTGTAGCCAGCTCAACCAATGCAGACAACTTTAGCCATAATGATATGCAGAGTATGCATTGGTATGTGGTGCTTGTGGGTGCGTGCTGAGTGTTGGCAGAAAACCCTGTTTGCACCAACCAATTCAATTAGCAATGCACCACAGATACAGAGGACATCCCTACCCACAGCATGCACCATACTTTGTGTATTAATAGTTTTTTTTCCTTTTTTTTTTTATTAAACACTGCAGAGGGAAATAACAAATGAGAGACATCATAACAAGCAATGTACAACATCCAAAATGGCATCTATAATAAAGAGACTGTCAAGCATAGAGAAACAATAGCACTGAATTATACACATGGAGGGACTAGAGTGCATCAAGACTGATTCCCAACACAGTGCCCCCCCCCATCATTCAGTCTTATCCATGATGTCTGACACTACATATATTTAAAGGATGGAAAATACCCTCATACTTTTACATTTTTCAAACAATAACGGAACCACCAATAAAAACAGAACACAGTACATACCATTGGTGTCCGTTCCCATAAGATATGCAACATTAAGGGATATTATCTAAAGAGCACTGCTATATATAATGCAAACTAAATATTTACATAGATACAACTTTGATTTGACTACCATTCCCACTGTCACTTATTGCCCAAAGCTGCCAATTGATCCAAAACTGAAATGCATTTTAGATCCTCCTCTGGTGCCAGTGCAACTTTATGGGCACAGGCTGCCCATATTGTGCTGCCCCAACTGTGTCTGAGAATGTTGTTATAAAGATGATAGAAAAGGAAGCGATAACCTGGGGAAAACTATTGCCAAAATAATTGAGGTCCATTTAAACTAGCTACAGGGGGAAACACGGTGTCTCACCTAGAAGCCACATAGGCATTAAACATGGATATAAGATATTGGTAGCTAATGCAAGAAGTCTGAATCTTAAAAAAAAAATATAGAATTAACTAGTATCCTGGCCAAACAACAAATCGACATTGTGGCTATTAGTGAGACGTGGTGGGACCAAGCATCATTTTGGCATAATAATATACCTGGATACTCCCTATACCATAGAAATAGATCTGATAGAAATGGAGGAGGTGTATGCATCTCTGTAAGAGATACAATAAGTGCATCAGAATATAATCTCAATGGGACTGACAGTGTTAATATTGAGGGAGTATGTATTCAAACTGAACATCCGAAGGAGGGCAAATTGATTTGGGGGAATTTCTACAGACCACCATCTGTGCAAATGGAACATTACCAAATATTCACCAAAATAAAATCAGATATTGCTAAGGATACAGATGTAGTGATAATAGGTGATTGTAATTTGCTGAGGATTGACTGGGGTCTCCTATCCACCACTTCCGGTATAGAATCCCTAAATTTGGATAGATTTTTAAATGCTGGCTAAGAACAAATGGTCATGGAACCTACGAGGGGTAACAACATTCTTGATATAATTCTAACTAACTTGCCCTCTGATACATCTAAACTTGATGTAATCTCCTCATTAGGGAATAGTGACCATAATTTGGTGACCTTTACATTAAACAGAAGGAAATCATCTTATGTCTACAAGAGTTATAATTATAATTATGCCAGGGGAGATTATATAAGAATGAATGCAACACTACAGGAATTTGATGGGGTAACACTATTGGATGACGTTACAGTCAATGAAGTTACAGGTATACCCTTACAGAAATATAGGTGTACAGTGTACATGCAGAGGGCATGCCACATGCTTAATTGTGCAATGTTTGCATGCAGTTTGCATATACAAAGTGATCCTAAGGGAACCAGATCTAAAAAGCAAATCAGGTTTGCATGCTGCAGGCTTGGCATGTGCACAGCAGGTAAGCTGGTGTGAACATCTTCTCAAAATTACATCAGAGTCGCATGTTGAACGCTTGACATGAGTGCAGCAGTTAAGCTGGTGTGAACATCATTTAAACGTCACATCAGGTTCGCATGCTGCACGCTTCCTATGTGTGCACCAACTAAGCTGGTACAAATCTCATCTAATAAAACACATCAGTTTCTGTTTCTTATACTACTGCTAGCAATTAGAGACATTAAAATGCATTTTATTTGGATTCTCATAAAAATTAAGTAAACTCATTAATTCTGATCCTTTTGCAAGTTAATGGTTTTTGATTTTTGTCATTAAATTGCCATTAATTTGTAAAGTATTATTTGCTTACTGTGATCAATGCCTAGGATATAGGTAGTCAACATCCCCTTTGCAGACGTATGAAGAAGGACCTCTGCATTGTGAAGCTTATCCTTTTTGTTTTGGGCCATGAAAATCCCTTATGCATCTTTAGTGCTACAAATGTGTTTCTCCATTACTGTTTCATCTCACTTACTTTCCCTTTGTCATTCTGTATTGAGCATATACACTATGGCCATGATCAGCACTCTGTGTTGAGTAAGGTCTTGGAAGCATGCACCATACCTGGTATTTTGTCACTGAAATGAGGGACATGGAAACTCAAAATGAGGGACAATGGGGCATACTAACCCACATGATGATCAGGACACATCATGAAACGTGAAGATACAGTACCTCAGAACACAGTGGAAACCATTGCATTAGCACCTGAGAATAAATTTCTACTGTGAAGCAGTGGTGCCACTTAGGCAGGGCAGAGGCAGCTGCCCTGACCCCTCCCCCCATGTATCTGTGCCTAGGTTGTTCTTATGATGTTGCAATAATGACATTACATTTGGATTTAATCTTTTGCACAATAAGTGCCCACCTGGCCTGTGTGTGCTCACTCTGCTTGTACTCTCCAGACTCAACTGTGTCTGTACTGTGTTGTCCACTTTCTCCATCCAGCTATTAGCAGTGGCACAATCACAAGCGATGTGGATGAACTCCAGCCAAGAAAGAGCACATGAGTCTTGCAAGTACTGTATGACACTGTCTTTCCTACCACAGAGTAGACAGACTGCACACTACAGCTTGAAGGAGTCAGTGAGCACTGAACTCTCAATAGCAGTGTTGTTGCAGCATATTTTTGTTGGTCTACTCTTTGTGAGTCTCCATTTCCACTGGTGGCTGAAGGGGAAGAGTAAGAGCCAGAAGTTAACTCAAGACTAGGCTACCTACTTACTCTAATAGGCACACCATGCAAAGAAAAACAGCACAGACCCCCCATGGCAGCAAGTTAGTCATAGCAGCAGTGATGACAGCAGTGTGTGGGTGGCCTGCATAGACCTTGATCAGTGCAATACGGCAGCAGCCACAGCAGCAACCAAGCAAGAAGCAAGCAACCCAGGGTGGGTGGGTTCAGTTGGTGAGGTGACTTGGTCACAGACCATGCTGCGGACCTGTGACAGTCAGTTCTAGCATCCAGCTTCTAGTGGAAGAAGAGAGGGGAAGCTGACTGAAAACTGGGCTGGTGACAAACTGTGCCAGGCTGCAGGTTCTGGCCACATGGCCAAGTAAGTAAAAGTATTTTTTTTTTTACAGGGGGATTGGGGAAGGAGGAAGGACTGAAATATTGATGTGTTTTTCACTTTTCTTCACCTTTGTGTGGCTTCATGACCCATAGTGGATGGGTATTGAGTGGAATGGAGTTGGGGAGAAAAATCAGGACAAAGTAATTTTTTTTGGGGGGGGCAGAACTTCAGCTAGGAAAAAAAATGGTTAGTAACTGGGTTGGTTTAAGCCCAAATCTGATGCACTGCTCCAGAGTATATACAGATGATTCTTATACATTGGAATTTTTCCTGATTTACATATCACTTTTCAGTAAAAACAAATAAGTTGTACTTTTTAGAGATGTTACAGGCATTCTAGAGCTGTCCCTTTCATTCAAGGACAGTTGAGCGGTATGGTATGCACAGACTATCGGAGCCCCACTATAGTCAGGCTTATGCCCCCCCCCAGTGAAGCTGACCTCCACATCCCCATGCTCAGGCACACTATGACAAAGGGCAAAGGAGACTGCTAGGGTGTGCATCATTGACATGAATGGGGATATTTGTTTATTACTATTTTATACATTGTTGATGGAGAGTTGGAGATTAATGAAGGCCACCACTCGACTAACAAGGGCCTTGTTAGTAGAACAGTAGCCTTCATTATTCTCCAACTAACCATCATGATGTATAAAACAGTAATAAAAAATAACTACATTCATTTGAAACAGATACGCCCCAGCACTCTGACCTATAGACATCATCTCTTGAAGACTCCTGCCTCTTGCTCCCTAGTACTCAAGTAAGATATTTTTTACTTATATCTATACTTGGTGGGTAGTCTGTAGCAGCATGGCCATACCCACTACAGTGTGTGGGCATGTTGGGGAGACTGGCCATGTGGGGCTGTATCAACTTATTGCTACTTTTGTGTTTGCACCTTAAAGTCTGTTTGTGTGGAAGCATTTAAAAGTATGGAGAGAAAATAATAGGCATACAGGCGAGACAGAAGTAATTAAGTGGTATTGTAGGTAAGTTTGTGTGCTGGGGGTGGGACAACCATGTGTTTCCATTGGTATATGTGCTAAAGTTCAACTGTGAAACTGAGATGAGTGAGAGGAGAAATCTGAAAAGCATAACAGTGGCTAACAGCATGCTGCATGAATGCACATGTACTCAGATACACTATGTATAGTACAAGTTAGCCATATGTGTGCAGACAGTATGGCTTAGTGGTTAAAAGCACTGAACTGCAAGCCAGGAAACTTGGAAGCATGAAGACCTGGGTTTGAATCTCATCAACCTCCACTTGTGTATGATGTGATACTGAGGGAAGACACTTAACTTTTAAGTGTCCAGCCATCAATGACCACTTGCTTTTTGCACACATGCCATATGCATGCAGTCTTTCCCAATTTAAGATAAAAATCATGGTTTCCACCCTTGCAGCACGCATGCCATATGCAAGCACTCGGTTCCAATTTAGCATTAAAATCATACTTGCAGCAGGCATATCACTTGGGTAGTTTTATGTGTGCAGCGTGAAAACATTTCATATAATTATTTCTGTAAGGGCAATTAAATCAATAATAAACTAGCTTGAAAGGTTGTACATTCCTCTAAAAAAAAACAAGAAATAGCAAGGGTAAAATACCACTATGGCTTACTCATAAAATTAATAAACAGAGGAAAAAGAAAGAAAAATCATTCAGGATTTCCTGGAAGTCACCAGTAGAACAAAGTAGAATACAATATAGAATGGAATTAAAGAAAACAAACAGCTTGATTAAAAATGAGAGAAGAAAGCTGGAATTTTAAACTATCAGTGACAAAAGATAATAAAGCATTCAATACATATATAAATAATAACAAAAAAATGACAAGACCATAACTTCAGTGACAGAAAACAGGGTTGAAATCAAGGATAAAGAACAAATTGCAAATGCCTTCAACAGATTTTTTGGATTTGTATTTACAGACAAGGCTAATAAAAACATTCAAATAGTTCATGAAACTAATTATGAGGAAATTAGAATAGAATAAGCTAAAACTGCAGTAAATGCTTTGAAAATCAAATCAGTGGCAGGACCAGATGATTTTAATTCATCCTTCAGCAGAAGGGCAGACAGCAAGGAGAACCAGGGATAAATGACAACCAAGGAAGGGGCTGGAGCAGAACAGTGAAGCAGTCTAGGGAGGTCAAATCATGGAAAGCCATGTGTGCAAATGCCAGGAGCCTTAGCAACAAGATGGAAGATCTGGAGGCTGTCATGGTGCAGTCAGACCTGGACATTGTGGCCATCACTGAAACCTGGTGTAATGATAACCATGACTGGGAGATGGCCATACCTGGCTACGACATATTCAGAAGAGACAGAGCATGCAGGAAGGGAGGTGGCACTGTATGTGAAAAATGACATAAGGGCCACACAGATCCAGGAGGAACAAAATGGGGAGAGATACTGTGTGTTAAGCTGGAAAGGAAAATGGGGCCAGCCATCCATGCAGGTGTGGTCTATAGACCACCAGCCCAGGAGGAAGAAACAGATAGGGTGCTGATGCTAGCCATCCAAAGGATGGCAGACAAGGTGAGGGTACTGGTTGGAGACTTCAATATACCAGACGTGGACTGGAGCATCCCAGCAGCAGCATCAACTAGAAGCAGATTTATCCTGGACTCCTTCAGGGTGCCTTCTCAAGCAACTGGTCATGGAACCAACTCGGCAGAAGGCAATACTGGACCTTGTGCTCACAAACAGGGACAGTGTGATGGGGTAACAGTGGGGGAGCACCTAGGTAACAGTGACCACCAGTCATTGTGGTTTGAAATCACAGAAAGAGCAGAACCAAACCACACAAAAACACGTATCCTGGATTTTAGGGGCAGACTTTGGGAAAATGGGAGATGCTTGAAAGAGGCATTAAGGGAATGGGACAGGAATCAGGGATTGAGGAACAGTGGGCAGTATTTAAAATGGGGATTATAAGAACAACAGAATTATGCATTAAGCAGGTTAGCAAGAGGAAAAGAAAGAGAGACCATTATGGTTTTCCAAAGAGGTAGCAAAGAAAGTGAAGCCAAAAAGATTGCATTCAGGCAATACAAAAATACACAGGCAGAAGGGGATAGGAGAAGTACCAGGAGAAACAAAGGGAGGCAGGGAAGTCAGTAAGGGAAGCCAAAGCTCAGACAGAAGAACACATTGCAAAATCAGTGGTTAAAGGGGACAAAACCTTTTACAGGTACATAAGTGAAAAAAGAAGGACAAAGGGAGGGATAGTGAGACTGAAGGGGGAGGATGGGAGCCGCGTGGAGGATGACAACAGTAAAGCTGACATATTGAACAGGTATTTCTGCTCAGTCTTTACTAAGGAAGAGGGGGTAATGGGTCTGAAGGAAGTACAAGGGGTGAGAATGGTGCAGAAATGGACACAAGTCCCTTTACATGAGAAAGGGTCCTGAAGGAACTGGAAGTAATAAGAGCTGATAAAGCAATGGGGCCAGATGGGGTGCACCCAGGGTCCTTAAAGAACTAAGAAAGGTGGTGGCTGAACCTCTGGCTATCCTGTTCAGCCAATCACTGGAAACAGGGAGGTGCCCAAAGACTGGAGGACAGCAGATGTAGTCCCCTTATACAAAGTGGGAACAAAGAGGAAGCAGGGAACTACAGACCAGTCAGCCTCACCGGTAGTGGGAAAGATCATGGAAGCACTACTGAAGGAGAGATTGGTGGAACATCTGGTTGTCAATGGACTACAGGACCCAAGGCAGCATGGTTTCACCGGGGAGGTCATGTCAGACCAACCTCATTGAATTCTTTGACTGGGTGACTAGGGAGGTGGATCAGGGAGGGCAGTGGACATGGCCTATCTGGACTTCAGCAAGGCCTGACACTGTGCCACATAGAAGACTATTACACAAACTGGGGAATATGGGTGTGGGCAGGACAGTAGTGTGGTGGGTAGGT
This sequence comes from Neoceratodus forsteri, assembly GCA_016271365.2. Lineage (NCBI taxonomy): Eukaryota > Metazoa > Chordata > Ceratodontiformes > Ceratodontidae > Neoceratodus > Neoceratodus forsteri. Next base: position 80,723,543 of record CM028137.1, read on the forward strand.
AACTGGCTGGGTGGCAGGACACAGAGGGTGGTGGTAATGGCTGTCACTCCACAGAGGGAAGAGTGACCAGTGGGACCACAGGGATCAGTGCTGGGACCGGTCCTATTCAACATCTTCATCAGTGACATTGCACAGGATCTAGAAGGCAGAATTTCACTGTTCGCTGATGACACAAAGCTCTGTAACAGAGTAGACACACCAGAGGGTGTAGACAGAATGAGAAGGACCTGCAGAAACTTGAAGAATGGTCAAGGGTTTGGCAGTTGAAATTCAATGCAAAGAAGTGCAAGATAATACATATGGGGCACAAAACCCTGGCACAATATATCAGTTGGGGGTGAGGATATAGCATGCACCAAGCAGGAAAGGGATCTTGGGGTTGTCATCTCTGATGACCTCAAGGTAGGGAAACAGTGTGACAAGGCATCAGGTAAAGCAAATAGGATGCTGGGATGTATAGGCAGGGGCATCACCAGCAGGAAAAGGGAGGTCATAATTCCGCTATACAAGACACTAGTGAGGCCCCACCTGGAGTACAGTGTACGGTTCTGGAGACCATACCTACGTAAGGACATAGACAGGGTAGAGAAGGTTCAGAGGAGGGCAACAAAGATTGTGCATGGGTTGCATCACAAGTCCTATGAAGACAGGTTGAAGGAACTGAACATGTACTCCCTGGAGGAGAGGGGAGTAGAGGGATATGATAGAGACATACAAGTATCTTACAGGGAGGAACAGGGTGCGGAAAACACTATTTTTAAGCAAAAGATGTTTCAGGACTAGGGCATGGGATGAAGTTGGAGGGAGGCGATTCAGAGAAACATGAAAGAATTTCTTCACAGAACGGGTGGTGGACAAGTGGAACACCCTGCCAGAGGAAGTGGTGGGAGCTGAAACAATCACGGGATTTAAGAATGCATGGGATAGACATAAAGGAATTCTAGAGGTCAGGGGTAAGGGGAAATAGACTTCTAGGAAAACAAACTGAACTTACAAGCTGAAATGGGCAGACTAGGTGGGCCATAGGCCCTTATCTGCCAACACTGTCTATGTATCTATGTATGTTCTTAAAGAAACCAATTAAGCAAATAAAATTCCTATTGCATATTATTTTTAACAAGTCATATAAGGATGGGAGACTTCCAGATGACTGGAAAAAGGTTAATGTGGTTCCAATTCATAACAAACTCTGGTCAGAGCCAATACAGTTGTGGACAGCTTTTAGGAGTGTTAAGAGTAGAGAAAAGAATATTCTGTGCTCTCACTGCACCAGAGTCAGCCATAATACTTCAGCAATTACAGTACTGCACATGCATGATACTCGCACATGTGCAGTTTCCTCCAGAGTCAGCCTTGCACAACATGACAATGCTGACATAACTATGTACAACAACCCAATCCCCTCAGGTTATTACAGTCCCATTAGTACTAGTCTTAGGCAGGAAGGACAAAGCAGCTGGTGGGGAGCTCTTTAGGGGCTTTCTACATAATGACATCATTGCTTACTTAGCTAGCCTGAGAGAAGGATGATTATGTCATTTAGAACTCATACAATGGCATAACCATTTTAGACTCAGGGAGCTTAGAATGTTTTTTTCCTTTTTATCATTTAACTTTTTTTGTCTCCCCCAGGACAGCCCCCATCTAACTGACCCCCCAGGCCCCGTCACCTGGAATTGCCATAGCTTACCTTACACCTGGCATGGGAGTGAAGCCTGCGGGGAGTTGGTCACCATCCTGCCACTGGATTTTCCTCCTTTTTTTTTAGGCCAGGGGCTCTGGAAGTGGGGCCACATGCTTGTGGAGGCACGCATTAGTCCCACGGCCCTGGTAATGGCCCCTTTCCACCTGCTCCAGGCCTAGATCCTGGCTCCTCCTGGCCCGTGCTGCCCCTTGCCTCTACCAGATGGCAGCCATCAGCCAGAGGAGGCCCCTTGCACCTCCTCAGAGAGGAGAGCTTGCCTGTTGGCAGCTCCATCCAGCTCTGCCCTCCCCCCACTGACCTTTGATAGCTAGGGCTCATTCCTGAATCCTGGTCGCTGGTGTGCCACGAGGTAAGGCATACAGCACCTCAGTCCTCAATGCCACTGGGTCAGCCAGGGGAGCTTAGAATGTTCATCAGTAAGTTCAAGTGTGGCAGTAGAGTGGTAGGAGTTCTGCCATTGGGGATCTGTCAAAGGGAGCCATTGTAATTCTCACCCTTGTTTCGTAAAATCTTCAGTTTGCCTGCAGGGCTCTTTAGTTTTACTCCAGGGGGTGTGAGAGGGAATGCAATTCTTGTAGATCCAAGGAGCAATCCCCTGAAGTTCACAACTGCCTTAATGAAGAACAATGAGTAGAATCTGACAGCTACCAGAGAAAGAAAGGTGTCTTTTGTTCTTTCCATGATTGGGAGGAAGGAACAACTAATTTGTTAGTACAGAATTTGAGACTGTCCTCTGAGGGAGTTGTCTGAGGTGTGTATGCTCTAGATAAGGCTAGATCACACCAGTCAGGACCCTGTCCCCACAGCTGTGTTGAGTCTTTAGCAAATCATTGGGGATTGGAGACTTATTTGGTGTAACCCTGAAGGAATGGCAGAGGCTGTTTGGGGCAAAGGGTGGGAGGAACACCAGCTGGAGTTTCAGGCAGAGCTTAGTGGTTCGTGGATGGGCACCACTATTCCCTGGGCAAAGACCATGCACTGGGAGGATTTTAAAGTGTGTGTCACATCCCACAGATACACTTTGGAAGAGAGATAGAGATGTTTCATGGAAAACAGCACTGCCTAGCAAAGTGTCATGCAAAAGAGAGTGTGCCTGTATTACAATGACAAACCTTTGGGGGACCACCCTTGCTTTAAGTAACATCTGTAAATAAAGCCATACTGAAAAATCCCAGTTACTGCTTTGGGCATTCCGCTTGTTACTTCTAGTGTGAATGTTATTTTGGCCCCTCAACAGTTAGGTCAAATATATGCCTAGCATCCTCTGCCATGGACCTGGTTGAAATTAAAAAGGTTCATTTTAGTATGTACCCCCACCCCCTGGACCTGGTTGTAAATAAAAAGGTTAATTTTAGTATGTACCCCCACCCCATCCTCTAGATAATAAGCCTGGTATACATTCCAGTGCTAGGGGTGGTACCAATTGTGTAGTTCTGCCAAAAGAAAATTCTATGCCATGTAGTTAGCAGTAGTTCTTTTAAGTGGGTGCCAGCTAGCCAAAGGTGGTGTGGGGGTTACATACATATGCACGACACTTGTGCATGCACACATTAAGTAAGCACCACCATGTGGCACACTGTGGCTGTCACTTCCACAGTTGGAGAAAGGAAAAATAGTGTGCCAGGAAGTGGATATGTTTGTGCGGCCTGCAGAGGGGAAGGGCTGCATAAACAGAAACACTGGAAACTACAGTATGCTGGAGCACTGTGGCAGAACATCAGACAGCAGTCAAGTTCTGTGCTTCCACAGTGCTCTTATACAAATCCGATGATGGCATAACATCTGTGGAGCTTGGCCCACGCAGCTGTAAAAAATCAGACTCAGGAGGAGACTATAAACAAACTAAATATCTGAATGCCAATTCCAAGTCAACTGGCGCAACTTGCATGCAGTTGCGAGTTACGTCAGTCGCCCCTATGACAGGGACCCTATGCCGCATTCCAGAAGCAGCAGGGTCTGGCACTTGTGACATGCAAGATATGCCATTCATGTGGCAGTAGCCCATGCATGGTGTATCGCAGCCGCATTTTGCAACAGGAGGCCCCCTAAAGCCTTCCCAGCCCCAGACCACCTCAGCAGACACCAGGGGGCATGGGAGGGGCAGGACACATGGCACAGGCATATGGGGGTGGCACACCAGAAACAGGCCCTTGGAGGTCTGTGCAGATTGGGGGTTGGGGCAGGAGTGTGTTAGTGGGGGCTTGAGGGTTAACCTGGCACCATTGCCAGGGCACTGCAAGGTGCCATCCAATGGTGCCAGCCATCGGATGCCACCTAAGACAGGTCCAAGCTGTCATACATTAGGTACACCAATGCATCTCTTGTAATTGCAACTGCAGGTTATGACAGCTGCCCTACTGGAATTGGGCTATGTTACTGTCGTAACCCACAGTTGCACCAGGCATTGTGGGCTGTGGCATAAGCATTGTCGTATCCTGCGATTGTCACAGTCCGCATATGTCATGGCGCATCTTGCCTCTTGTAATGGGGGTTGACGTATAGCCTGGCTTAAGTAGCGAGATATGCCATGGGGTTTGGCAAACCTCACCTTACGCCAGCGTATTCCTTCTGGAATTGGGCCCATGGTCTGGGATTTGCTCGTCATCACAGTCACTTTCTCATTCTTTTCTAAGCAGTAATTTCTGGTAGATATGCCTTAATCATATCGATCACAGTGCTGGTAGACTACTTCTGGTTTTCCCTTCATAGTATTAAGTGGGCGTAGTAGCAGTCTTGAAGTGGTAGCTGCCTGTGGTGGCATGCTTTGAAAAAAGTGGTTCCCATGTTTGTCTGCACATTTTAAAAATTACCACTTTCCTTATTTTTGCTATAAAAAAAAAACAACCCCTATAACACAAACACAAGACACCTGTTATGGCCTCCACCCCACACCTTTTCATTTCAAGTGAGGAACATGATTATGGGCTTGCATCGATGTACAGTGGCAGCCACAGATGTATAATATTGTTAAACAGTAATCAACTGTATGTAAAAGTTTTTTTGTGTCTATTGTTCTCGGCCTTTGTTGATTGTATTGTGAGGCCTTCTGGCACCATGATGTCTGCTGTCCTGTAGTCCTTTGGCCTCTAGGAGGGCCACCAGCCTCTATTCCAGGATAGTCTCCATTAGCTTACCCACGATGGATGTGAGGCTCACTGGTCTGTAGTTTCCCGGTTCATCCTTGGGGCCACTCTTGTGGAGGGGCACCACATGAGCCATCCTCCAGTCCTGAGGTAAACATCCCAAATGTAGTGAGGCATTAAATAGGTCTGCCAAAGGTCCTGCAAGGACCTCTTCCAGCTCCTTCAGTACCCTTGAGTGGATGCCATCTGGGCCTGGAGCCTTATCCACCCTCAGTGCCTTCAAACTCTCCCGAACTCTGCCCTCTATGATTTCCCCATTTGTCACCCCCTCCCCACCTGTTTCTGCCATTTCTGCCCCCTTAGATGTCATCCCCATCTTCTGTTTAGTAAATACTGAGCAGAAGTACTCATTTAGTGCTTCTGCCTTATCGCATCCTACCACCCAACTCCCCTCCTTCCTAATCCTTACTATGTCGTCCTTACAGTTCCTTTTCTCCCTGATTTAACTAAATAAGTCCTTCTCCCCCTTCTTAATGCCTTGTGCCAGCCTGAGTTCCATAGATGCCTTGGCTCCCCTTGCTGCCCTTGTCACCTCCTTCAATTCTGTCAAGTTCTCCTCCCTGTCCTCCCCACTCCCTGTTTTCTTGCACTTCCTAAAGGCAGTTCTTTTCCTCCTTACCTTTCCCATGACCTCCTTGCTCAACCAGCTCGGTTTCTTAGCCCTAGCCTTCTTGCTCTGGGCCTTGCAGCAGGTTTTGGTTGCCTCCACTATCCCCAGCTTTATGAGCTCCCACATCTGGTTAGTGTCCATACTAGATTGAATTCTGGACAGGTACCCTTTTACCACTCCCCCCACCCTCCCAAAGTACACCCTCCTGAAGTCCAGCACTCTTGTGCCAAATTCCACTCCTTCCTTGCCCATATCCAATGTGAGCCATATTGGGTGGTGGTCACTCCCTGACAGCGGTTCCTCCACTGTAAGTTCTCTCACAAAGTCCTCATTTGCCAGCACAAGGTCAAGGGTATTCCCTAACCTGGTTGGTTCACTGACCATTTGCAGCAGGAAGCTGTCCTGGAAGGCATCCAGCAGTACCTTCACCCTTCTGTTCCTGGTTGTTGGAGTATTCCACTCCACTCTTGGCATGTTGAAGTCCCCCACAATCACCACACTACTCTTCTCACAGGTCTTCCTGATCTGTCCCGCTAGTTCCCTGTCTAACTCCTCCATCTGAGATGGCAGCCTGTACACCACTCCCATTCTAAGAATCCTATTCTTGGAATCCTGGATTTGCATCCAAAGTGGCTCCGTACTACCCTCCTCCCCTTCCTCCCTTACACACTTCAGTCTTTCCTTCACATATAGTGCCACACCCCCTCCTTTCCCAATCACCTTGTCCCTACGAAATAACCTGTACCCTGGTACAGATAGGTCTCAGTTACTGTATTGGGTGGCCCATGTTTCTGTGATGACTGCAACGTCCACCTCTTCCGCTGCCATGAACACCTGTAATTCAGCAGTTTTCCTCCCAAGGCTCCTAGCATTAAGGGTAACCACTTTCCACTTTTTCCCCCTCCCATCCTGACCTCCTTTACTAGCATCACCAATAGTACTGTACTTGCCATTTGTCCTTTGTCACTGTTATGGGGGTTAGCTCAAATGATTTCCCAACCTTTGGTCTCTGCATGTCTCTTGCCCACTTGCCACCCCCCGCTACTAGTTTAAATTCCCTACTTCCTCTATGTACTCCTCCATCCTCTGTTTCAACACTTTCTTTCCCTTCTCACTCAAGTGTAGTCTGTCTTTGGCATAGAAACTACTGTCTTCCCAGGTCCCTCCCACCCCCAACAGCCCATACCCTTTAGCACAACACCAGGTTCTTAGACATCCATTAAATTCCTCTATTCTCAGCTTTGTTGCTGTTCTTGCCTTGGGCACTGAAAGTATCTCCAGAAAAGTTACTGATCTTCCTGCCCCCTCACATAATTGTCCTAGTTCCTCAAACCTTCTCTGGACTGTATCTACTGTCTTGTCAGCCAGGTAATTTGTCCCAAGATGTATAATTAAATGAGGCTTGTCCTTACCCCTTCCAGCATATTTCAGAACAGATTGTCCCACCCTTTCCACTGTCATTCCTGGCATGGCCTCCACCCAAATGTGACTATGTCTGTCCCCCTTGCTACCCCACCTGACTCCTCTTAGTATTGAGTCCCCCAGCACTAAGTTTCCACCACTCTTACTCCCTGCTTGCTTCCATTCATCTCCCACTCTAATTTCTGGCTCCTCTTCTTCCTCCTGCACATTATTTTCCCCTTTTGCCTCTGTTGCAATTCTCCCAGCAGAACTTCCCCCCTCTCCAGTTTGGTCCAGGCATTTATCAATTACTCCTCTAATTTCATCATTTCCCTCCTCCACCTTCTTCCTCTCTAGCAGTGCAACACTATTTTCTGAAGACCCTTCACAAATGCCAGCTCCCTCTCTCTTCATAGTAACCTGTTCTTTTCTTTCCACTCCATGACTTTTGTCACTTCTTCGCCTCCCCTCACAAGTCCCTATCTCCTCCTTCCATTTGTTTTTTGTCTCCTGACCTGGTTTCCCCGGCAATCGTTCTTTCTGGCCTGGGCCCCCTTGTCTCTGCTTCCCTTCTTCTGACCCCCTCCTCACCACTGTTGGCTTAAGTTGCCCTCCCTCATCTCCCATTCTTCCTCCCTCCAGTATTGGGCTAAACCCATCCCCAGTCTGCTTTGCCTATCTTGGTTCCTCCTACAGACCCTCAATCTCCTTTCTTTTTTTTTTTTTACAATTTAAGCTTTATTAATACATTTCCATTATAATGGGCAGTTCCATTGAATCGGGTGATGAGACATACTTCTAGAACAGTAAAACTGCCCAGCCCTCCCTCCCACCCCATCCTCCCTTATAGCAGCAACAAAATTAGGTTGCCCTAACGTGCAGTGCATGGAACAATGGTACGTACGGGTAAAACCAAAGTGTGATATAAGTTCAGTGATGTAGCAGGAGTAAGGAATAAAGGGGGTCCCATATCTTGCTATATACTGTATCTCTAGTCTGTTATGAAGGCTTGCAATTACCTTCTCTGTTCGAAGGTTGGCAGTGATTTTATATAACTATTCCTGGAAGGAAGGAACCATTTTTTCCTTCCAATGACTTAGTATAAGTTTCTTAACAGAGAGTGCAACCATGGAGATGTGACATTTCCTAACTCTAGCATTAACCAGGGACATGTCCCCTAGAAGACATACCCCCAGAATGAAGTACTCCTGTAGGCCCAGTAGGGGATCAAGAAACATCTTAATTGTATTCCATAGGGAAGAAACTTTGGGACAGGACCAGAACATGTGCAAGAGAGTACCCTCTTCTTGCAGGCACTTAGTACATGTACTAGAATTCGAGAAGCCCCATTTTTTAATTTGGTAGGGGTACAATACATGTCATGTAGAATGTGATATTGCATGAGACGCAACCTATCTTGGGAAACATACTTATGACAGGATCTCCATAGGGATTGCCAGTCCACCTGGTATTGAGGGAGGAGTGAATTGCAGAAACTAGTAGGTTCAAAGGTATCCCCATACCTCTTATAGTACAACACCATGTATAACTTGGATATTATGCCAAAAGAACCGGACAGTTGGGAGAATTCAGGAATCAGAGCTGATACCTTCTGGGAGGGGGAGAACTCCCCAGGGCTACAATGAGAAGGTGTCTTAACTGCATAACTTTAAAATGGGCTGAGTCTGGAATATGGAACTTGTTGACAATTCCACATGAGGACAACCAGTGCCCTTCCCTGTCTACCAGGGAAAGCAGTTTTCCATCGCCTAGTTGAGGCAACCAGTTTGAAGGAATCCACTTTCCACTAAGAGTGAAAGATGGGGAGATCCAAATGGACTGAGCTAAGTCAATCTGAGGAGAGTAATGAAGAAATAAACATAACTGTGTATATATTCTTAAAGATGTACTTATTGCAGTACAGTTAACCATCTTTACATGAGACAACTTGAGATAAAAAAGTTTTGAGGGATCCAGGCATTTAGATTTCATTGCGTCTAACTCAATCTTAAGCCACACTGGTTGTACCGCTTTGGGGCCTGGGGAGAGCCATCTCAGACAATGTGCCAGATGACTGGCCCAGTAATATAGTGCCATATGGGGAATCCTCAGCCCCCCCACCCCAGATTTTGGGGCAGCTAGTTTATGATAGACCAACCGAGGATACTTTTCTGCCCAGATAAATCTGGTAAATATACTGTGCAGTTTCTTAAACCAGCGTATGGGGATAAAAGAGTTGAGAAGAGATAAGGGGTAATAAATTCTAGGAAATACATTCATCTTAATGATGTTAATCCTACCCCATAATGATATAGGAAGTTTAGACCATCTATCGAGGCCTCGATGTCCTTTCTAAGTTTCTCTATGTGGTTGCACACTAGACATCCTCCCACACTCCAGGCAATTTTTAGAAAGATTGGTTCACCGCAGTTGTTGCAGCCTACCACCCTACCCATTGCTGTCGTTGCCCACCAGCAACCCCCCACCCTTCCAGATGCAGGATACCAAACACTCCCCTAAGTCCCCCTTTTCCCTCTTCTATCAGTGCAAAACATCATTTTCTTAATTTCCCTTACCCCCTTTGTTGTACACATTTAGATAGATTGAGCAACTGCTTTTTATGTTACTAACCTTCCTATCCTTCCTAACAGAAGATAATACCTCCCCCCACAGACACCCAGTGAAACAAAATCATGGATCAACAAACTTTGAATAACAATAAATTAAAAGACTATACTGAATGGAAAGGGGGGGGCTTATCCTCCTTCATCCTTATTCAACATCATCCAGGAAGCAGCCCTCACAGTGTTCCAGACTGGAATTGTCACCAGGTGGGAATTCTTTCTGCATTGCTCTTTCATCCACCTCACCTCACTGTTGGTAGAATCCTTGGCAGTACCAACATCTTCATCATTATCATCATCACCAGCATCAAGTTTGTGTAGCAACACCATCAACATCACTGTGTTATATGTAGAGGTGGGCAAAGTCTACAAAATTTGCTTTGCTGAACAATTTGTGAATTGAGATCAATCCACAGAGTGCAATCTGGGAAGTTTAGTAACTCCCCTCCCACCACCAATCACTGGGGACACAGTAACACAAAATATCCACCACCACCATCCCTGGCTCATGGTACCCTGCCCTGGTGTCTAGTGAACCCCCCACCCCCCACGCTGTCAGGTAGTGCACCCACCCTGCTCCTCCCAACTCCATGTCCGATCCTTCAGAAAATAAAAGGTTTAATTTAATCCATGGTCTCTAGTGGACCCCCACTCCCCCACCTTGTCAGGTAGTACCCCCACTCCCCAACCCCAAGTCCCATCCATCTTAAGAAAACATGTTTAATTTAATCCCTGGGGTCTAGTGGACTCCCACCCTGTCAGGTAGTGCCCCCATCCAAATCCCCCCCAACCACGAGTCCAGTCCATCTTAAGAAATTGTTTAATTTAATCCCTGGTGTCAGAATGCACATAAGGAGCCAAGAGAATGATGGCTTACCCTGGAAACAGAAAATGGGACAGCCATACCAGTTGGTGTTGTCTACAGGCCTCCAGACTGGGGGGGTGCATAGACAAATTACTGTTAGAAGATATACAAAACATGACAGCTGAAAAGGAGGTTCTGATAATGGGAGACTTCAACATGTCAGATGCAGATTGGTCAATATCAGCAGGAACATCCACCAGAGCTAGACACATAGTGGATTCCCTGCAGGGGGAGGGCCTCAAACAATTGGTACAACAACCCACAAGAGACAGGGCTATCCTGGATCTAGTACTGACTAACGGGGAAAGGATCACATATCTCCAGGTAGAAGGTCACTTGGGGGCCAGTGACCATCACATAGTATGGTTCAATTTGGTCACTAGAAATAAATCATCCCATTCCAAGGCAAAAATCTGGGACTTCAGAGGAGATGACTTTGATAAGATTGCCAACAGATTTAAGCTAGCCCTGGCAAGAAGAAATACAGGTGAGGGGGTACAGGCAAAGTGGGCAAGCATTAAGGATGCAATACTTGAAACAACAACCCATTGTGTTAGGGTGAAAAGCAAGAGCAAAAGAAGAAGGAAACCACTTTGGCTCTCAAAAACAGTAGCAGAAAGGATCAGAGCCAAAAGGTTGGCCTTCAGGAAATACAAGGGAACAAAGCAGGACGAAGATAGGGAGGCATACCAAACCTCCATAAGGGAAGCAGGGAAGGCAGTAAGGCAGGCAAAGGCCCAAATCAAGGAAACACTAGCATGAGCAGCAAAAGAAGGGGACAAGACTTTCTATAGATACATTAGTGAAAGGAAAAAGTCCAGAGGGGGTATTGCTAAGATCAATGGGGATAAGGGGGAGCGTGTGGAGGGGGACCAAGGAAAAGCATCTATCCTTAATAGGTAATTCTGCTCAGTATTTCCGGAGGAGAAGGTAGGGCAGGCCCACTACTCAGTACCACAGACATGGGGGGAAGGAAATGTGCACAAGTCCCCTCACAAAAGAAAGGGCCCTACTAAAGCTCGCTAAGCTCAGGATGGACACGGCAATAGGACCTGCTGGCATACATCCCAGGATACTAAAGGAGCTAAGGGTGGAACTAGCAGAGCAATTATCAGAACTGTTTAGTGAGTCTCTGAGCACAAGAGAAGTCCCAGAAGACTGGAGAAGGGCTCGTATGATCCCACTCCAAAGAGTGGCAGCAGGGAGGAGGCAGAGAACTATGGACAAGTCAGTCTTACCTCAGTAGTGGGCTAGATTATGGAGGCACTCCTTAAGGAAAGGATCGTGCAACACCTGGAATCCATAAGAGCACAGGATCCAAGACAGCATGGGTTTACAACAGAATGGTCCTGTCAAACTAATCTCATAGATTTCTTTGACTGGGTAACTAGAGTGGTGTACCAAGGGGCTGCAGTTGACATCACCTACCTTGACTTCAGCAAAGCTTTCAATACTGTTCCACATAGAAGATTGATTAATAAGCTGAATAGGATCAGGGTGGGTCAGAGGTTGGTCAACTGGGTGGCAAACTGGTTGGCAGGGAGAAAACAGAGAGTGGTGGTAAATGACATACAGTCAGAAGAGATGCAAGTCACAAGTGGGGTACCTCAGGGATCAGTTTTGGGACCAGTCCTCTTCAATATCTTCATCAGTGACATGGCAGATGGACTGGAGGGTAAGGTTTGTCTGTTTGCAGATGTCACCAAGATCTGCAACAGAATCGATTATCCAGATGGAGTGGGCAGAATGAGAAGAGATTTGGATAAACTTGCAAAATGGTTGGAAGAGTGGCAACTGGGGTTTAACGCAAAGAAGTGCAAGATTGTGCACCTAGGGAAGAGAAACCCTAAAGCTACCTATAGGTTGGGAGGGGAGTTGCTGGTAATTGCAAGGGAAGAAAGAGTCTTGGGCATCATCATCACAGATGACCTGAAATCATCCAAGCAGACCACTAAAGTAGTAGGAAAGACTAGAGGGATGTTGGCATGTATTAGTAGGGGTATCACAAGTCGTAAGAGGGAGGTAACAATCCCTCTTTACAAGACACTGGTTAGGCTGCCCCATCTGGAGTACTGCATGCAGTACTGCAGGCCACACCTGCCCAAGGACATTAACAAAATGGAGGTAGTCCAGAGAAGGGAAAACAAAATGGTGCAGGGACTGCATCAGAAAACATATGAGGACAGATTAACAGATCTCAATATGTATACTGCAAAGGAGGGAGAGAGAGAGAGAGAGAGGTGATATGATCAAAACATTCAGACATCTTAAGGGCATTAACAAGTTGAAAGTGTCTAACATGTTTCAATATAAGAAAAATAGCAGGACAAGAGGACACAGCATGAGATTAGAGGGTGAATGATTAAGGGGAAATGTGAGGAAGTTCTTTTTCACAGAAAGGGTGATGGATGGATAGAACAGTCTACCCAGGAAGTGGTATATATGAATACAATGCACGGCTTCAAACAGGCATGGGATAGGCATAAGGGATAATACAGATGGGTATGAATAGATAAGCCATTGACAGAGTAAACACCTATGGCACATTCATCAGGTAGAAAAAATGGGCAGACTGGATGGGACTTGCGGTCCTTATCTGCTCTCAACTTCTATGTTTTCTATGTTTCCTATAGTGGACCCTCCATCCCACACCCTATCCTGTAGTGCCCCCACCCCACTCCCCTGCCCAACCTTGACCTGAGTGGGCCATTGGTGCAGCCCTCCATTCACCTCCACTGCTGGCAGCTCAACTGAGCTCACTGATTGAGCATGCACTTTTACAAGCACACGCTTATTCATTGACAGTTCGTGGTCATTTCCTTTTATGTTCAAGTGGGTAAAGAAGGGAAAATCATTCCCCGCATCCTGCCACCCCCACTAGTGACCGAAGCAGCCCCTCTACCCTTCTTTATAGCCCAGTAAACAAAAGGAAATGACCGTGAGCTGTCAGTGAATGAGTGCATGATTGCACAAGCACACGCTCATTCATTGAGCTCAGTCAGGCTGCTGGACATGGAGGTGAGTGCAGGGCTGTGCCAGTGGCCCGCTCTGGTCAGGATTGGGGGGGGGCAGTGCATGGGCACTACCTGACAGGGTGGGGGAAGTGGGGTGTCCGCTAGGCACCAGGGATTAAATTAAACATTATTTTTTTTAAGATGGGTCGGACTTGGGATGGGGCAGAGTGGGGTGGGTGTACTACCTGACAGGGTGGGGAGTCCACTAGACACCATTGATTAAATACATGTTTTTTTCATGATGAATCAGACTTGGTGGTGTGTGTGGGAGAGGGGATGGCACTACCTGACAAGGTGGGGGGTGGGTTTACCACTAGTCACCAGAGATTGAAGTCAGACTGCCAGCTGTGGGGGCATGACTTCTCCTTGCTTTGTGAACTTTTAAGTGCAATTTGCATTTAAAACCCCCAAAAGCAAGGCAAGTCACAATGGCACATTCTAGATAATTTCCAAAAATTACGAGAAGTGCTCTGCAAATGTGAATTTGGTGACTTTGCTACAAATTTGTCCCCAAAGAAAAACTTTACTGCATCTCTAATTATGTGGAATGTGCCCCTCATTCACATTTATGAATGTTAGCATAGAAACATTGAGTGACAAATTGGTCCTCCCATCATGCACAGTAGCCCCAACTGAATTAAACACTCATTCCACACCAACACTGGATGGTGGGCAGCTCAGGTATTTAACATCTACTGATGCCAGGGGTGGCCAATCAGTCACTTTGCTGCTCCAGTACAGCAAGGGCTTGTCAGTAATGCCAAGGTGTCTTGTGTTTCCCATATAAGTCTTTATCATTCGTTGTGCTGCCCTGAGTCTGACTGCCTCATCAGTCTCCTACTCCTTTTATTCCATTGCTTCCACTCACACCTGTTACAGAACATCCCAAATGGGATTCGAGGAGAACATAAAGTAAACTTACAAGCTCAAATGGGCAGACTGGGTGGGCTGTAGGCCCTTATCTGCCGACACAGTCTATGTATCTATGGATTACTTGCCATTTTCATCTGTAACTTGCAGGGTTATTCAGATGGTTCTCCCTGTGAGCTGCTAGTGGTACCAACACCCAGTCTCTGTGCAGTTTGTGCCTTCTGTGCCTTTTGCCTCTGTGCGCCATGTACCTAATTAGGTAATCGGTCAACTTTTGTACGCACTCATGACCTCTTTCAATTATTGATGGCAGGTCACATTTGTAGCGTGGGTCCAGCATGGTAGTAATTGCAAATTCATATGACTCTAGAATGCCAGCAATATGGGTGTTGCTGTTTGGCATGTGCAGCATGTGTTCCATTAGTTCACAACTTCTACTGTCCCCACCTGCCTCTATCCCTTACTGGACATTTACCAGTGTCTGTCTCAGCACATATGCAAGGGGTATTGACTAACTTATGCAGGCATTTTCTCCACTCACTGCCTGTGTTAGATGCTCAAATGAACAGAAAATGCTTACTAGGCCATCCATTTAGCACATCTGCTCAGTTGTTAAAGCCATGGAAACTCCAGCACTGTCCCGGGTGGTGCAGAGCAGCAGGTAGTCTGGGACTGTCTTATACTGTTGATAATGCTTCTCTTTCATATACAGCATAGAGTTTCACCTTATCACAACATCCAGCATCATACAGTGCGGAGGCAGATGGTTTTTGAGCTGGAGCTCCCATTGCTGGTCACAGACTTTTGCAGAAATGGCGAAGTGCACACAGATGCAATGGGCAACAGTCAACATTTCCTTACTTTTTGCTTGGTTGAGAAAGTGCCGCACAACCAGATTAATGCAGTGTGCCAGAAAGGGTACCCTGAAAAATAAAACATCGCTAATGCACTTAACAACATTGGAGCCAATATCACTCACAATAAACCCTGCTGTAAGTGAGTGTGCATGAAGCAACTCACCAATTTCACTGAGCAGCACATGAAGCATTTTCTTACTCGTGTGAGAGCTGGTTATACTTTTCATACTGAGTGTGGCACACTGCTGCATCCTCAGCGTGTTGCTAGCACCACAATTTTGTTTCATGCAGGTTTTTCCAAGCCCCAAATCAACTACCACCCCAGGTACATGTGCCCAGTATGCTGTGATGCATAAATTCAAGCTTGAAAGTGTTTGGCCACTGGTGCACGTATCCATGCTAAGACTGATATATTCTGATGAAGAATGCTACAGGGCATGTATAATGGACTGTGACATTGTCCTTTAAAGTTCTGGCATAGCATATTTGTAAAAATTGGTTCATAATGGACCCTGCTATTTGGGACAGACAGGGCCCACCAACCTGCAGAATCTAGCATTCTCCAAGAAAGAGAATGGCAATAGATTGAAGGCCAGCACTTCAGTACTGGCTGCATTTAACTCATTTGCAGAAACATGATGGGGGGGTACTTTGAGTGCCGCTCAAAGATGCTCTTTAGTGTGGACTGCAACTTTGTGGTTGGTCAACCAAACCGTTAGGCTCATGGGAGTATTTTTGTTCTTGTTTGGGTACTAGTTGACTCTTGAAGATGTGCAGCTTGTATGAAACCAGTTATTTTGGGATGTTTTTGATGTGGTGGTGTACTTTTCTGACTCAGGGGAGTGGCACCAACACTGCTAATATGCTGACTGCTAGAGACAGAAATAATTGCTCTTTATCCTCCTCCCTTCATCCACTCAGCTCTCTATCCTCCTTCTTCATTGCACTGCTGTCAGTAACATTTAACTTGCAGAGGGAACTGTCACCCCCCGCTGGTTTCCTTCTGCCTGTTCTTCAAGTGTGTGTTGGCCACTGGTGAATAGGTGGCTGCTCTTTTTAACCCGACTAACATATGTGTGACACAGCTGACATATTATGATGGTCTCATCAGCTGGATCAAGCACATAAAAGTCCCAGACTAGGGACTTTGCACCTCTGGAGTTCACATGGAGGTGGGACTGGGACAGCTGAGCAGAAAGCGTGGAAATTTGTACTTTTTGTGCTGCTTTCATCACATATTTAATTAGGAGGGGGGATGACCTGAGTGCTTGGAAACATGCTATTACCATGACCCTCATCATCTCAATGGGCTGCATCACCCTCGTGCTTTTTCCCCGCTGGCTCCCATAGGGGATCCAACATCTCATCAGCAGCAGCATCATCGTTAATGTCCTCCTCTACCTCCATAGCGCTGTCTTCTTTCTCTGCAACCTTTTCTTGCTCTATACCTCTTTCATCAGTGGGCTGACTTTTCATATCTCCCTGATGCACTGACTCCAGCTCAACACTATCAGCACCACCAGTGTCATCAGAAATGGTGACAGTCACACCAACCTCATTCTGGACCACTGTTCCTGTACTAGTGTCTCCCTTCTTCTCAGTTTTATCCTCCAATAGCATGTATGCAACAGATCTGGCTTAAAAATGTTTTGCCATGCTTTTGCCACTTCTGCTAACAGTTCATTCGCTGGTACCTGAAACAGGACTGGAGCCCACAGAAGACATTGATGCAGACATTCTTTTGGTTTGGGAAAATGGAACTGCAGTACTACTTTCTCCCAAAGACTTCTTTGCTGCTTCGTTCACCTGGTACCCTGCACTTCACTAGACTGCTCTTCACAGGCATTTTTATATGCTAACTCTATTTCCCTTGCTTTCAGATAATCAATATTAACTGGAAATTAAACCTGCAGTTCTGCCTACTACAAATCGTGTATCAGCACTCTGTAAAACTGCAGTAGTATATTCTGTTCAAAAAGTGCAATTTTTGTTTCCCTTAACAGGGATTAAACAACATGAGGTAACAGGGCAGGGGTAAGCAAGTTTAAACTAAACAATGGTGCAGAACACCTCCACCAATAAGGATCAGCAGTGTATGGACAACTGCACTAATGTACTACTAGTTCATAAAATGTAGGGTTTTTGTGTTAGGTAGAGCAGGGATTATAGAAAAACATAGGGTAACAGGGCAGGGGTAAGCAAATTTAAACAAAACCATGATCGAGAACACCTCCACCAATTGAGATCAGCAGTGTCTGGACAACAACTGAAATATAGTAGTAGTTAATACATTTTTTTATATATAGAACAGGGATTACACAACACAGGTAGCAGGGCATGGGTAAACAAATTTAAAGCAAACAAACCCAGACAACATCTGCCCCAATCAGGATGGGACCAGCAGTCTCTGGACAACTACTCTATTAAAATGTACTTTTTTCATATACAATGGGGATTTCACAATAGTGTAACAGGACAAGGGTAAGCAAACACCTCAACCAAAAGAATGAAATTCAGGGATCAGCACAGAATTGTCTCTGGACACCTACTCTACCTAGTGGTTACAATACAAATAAATGTATAATTTCTTTTTACAGAAAAATGAATAAACAACTGTGATGACAGGGCACTAAACTCCTTCACAGAGACAAGACAAAACTTACAGCACTATTTAAACTAAAAATTTTGCAAAGATCTAAACAAAAAAATGATATATAGCAGAACCAGGCCGAATTGATTGTTTTGGGAGCAAATGGCTGTTTTTTTTTTGTTATGATGTACACCACAGGACTGCTCTATGACTTTCTTGAAGATGGACTGTGATAGAAACTGCCTCCACATGATATTGGACCTAAAAACCCATAATGCACTGCAAAATTTGCAATTTGGGCTATATTCCACCAGTGAAGTTCATAAAATCTGCATTTTCTGAAGTTTTCCTCAAATCCGTGAAGTTTCAAATCATTGCGAAGTTACACTTCACAATGGCGGAATACTTCATGAATTGTGGAAAATCCACAAATTATTTTGCAGAGTGAATTTTTCTCACTTAGCACATCACTACACATAAGTAATTACTATGAATATAATTCTCTCCCATATCCCTGATATTTTATGTATATCTACACTAAATGCTCTATTATTTTGGTTTTCATTAAAGACATATTGACATGGCAGCGACCTTCCTTCTCTCTCTCTCCCTAGCACACAAAATGTTCTGTGAACTATGTATGCCCCTATTTGATACAATTGTAACTGTTGGCACTGCATACTTTGTGCATTTTGTCAATTTATATCTTGATATATTCTATTTTCACTGTCTGAATTCTTGGTTGTACTCTTCTGGGCTACGCCTGAAAATAGGCATTCTATTGCCTAGTGTGCCTACTAGGTAAACCAAAGCTAAATAAATAAATATGAATGTGTTATAAAACATAAATAAATCTAAAGTATGGAGTTAATAGCCTGTTTCATATTCAGAGAAATTTCAATGTACATAGCTCCCCTTTATGAACTTTCTAGAACAACAAGAGGGTATTCCTCTTCTGGATCAGCTAACGAGAATTGATACACAATCACCTACATTTTTGACCACACCAAACATAAATGTTTGAGACTCAGTGATGCCAGAGTGGTCATTCCAATCCTAGAACTCCTCTTTCTGTTCTCTTTTTTACATTCTTTCCTGATACAGTTTATTTAAAAATGATAGACAGTACACTTGAAAAATCTGGCTCATCATGGAGTGCTGGGGTACCTTTTTTAATCACAGTGGAAATTATCCATTTTAAATCCTCTTCTTGTCTGTGTGCAGTGGTTGGATTACAACTTTCTTTTATGCCATTTTCAAAAATGTTCTCTTAGAGTTTTCCCTGTTTTGTTAAGAAAATTTGTATGGAAAAGGATCCTTGTCATTTGGAATTCATCTGGTTTTGCTGTTTATTTTTTGACTGATATACAAAAATTACGGTCACTCTACTGTGGAGCTGAAGCAGTACTCATTCAATAAAATAAATTCAAAAAAGCACAGAGGTGAGGAGCACCTGTATCCAACAAACTGAACACTGCACTAGCTGCAGAAACATAGAAACATTGAGTTTGATGGTAGATGAGGATCGCTTAGCCCATCCAGTCTTCCCATTTCTCCCTACCTACACTATTACTGCAGACCAAGCCTGATATATTGCTCTTTCTCCCTCCTCTCCTATCTTTTATGATTCCTTTGTGCTTATCCCATGCATTCTTGAACCCCACCACTGCTCTCAATCCCACCACTTCCACTGGAAAACTATTCCAGGAATCCATCACTCCCACTGTGAAGAAGTATTTCCTCATATCTCTCCTGAATCTACCTCCCTCCAGCTTCATTGCATGTCCACTTGTTCTTGAGCTCCTTTCTTCTGAAAAAAAACTCCCCTCCTGTACTTTATTTACACCCGTGAGATATGTATAGGTATCTTTCATATTTCTCTCTCTCTCTCTCTCTCTCTCTCTCTCCTCCTCTGTTTCATGGTGTGCATATTGAGGTAATTTATTCTTTCCTCATAGGGCTTTTGATGCAGACCCTGCACCATTTTACTTGCCCTCCTCTGGACCACACCCACTCAGTCTATGTCCAACCAGAGCAGGACACAATACTCTAGGTGTGGTCTTACTGGCAATCCATAGAAAGGAAACACCCTCTCCCTCTTTCTGCTGGTGATATCCCTCCCTATGCACATCAGCATCCCGTGTACCCTATCTGCTGCCTTGTGACAGTGCCTGGCCACCTTTAAGTCATCCAATAAGATTGCCCTCTGGTCTCATTCCTGCTTGGTGGTCATCAATACCAGTCCACACATTTTGTACTTCACACCTGGGTTTCTCTGCCCCAAGTGCATTAGTTTGCACTTTTTTGCTTTGGAATCCAGCTGCCATGCCCTTGATTACTCCTCTAGTTTTCTCAGGTACCTGCTTATTCTTTCCATGACCCAAGGATTGTCCACTCCTTTGCATGATTTGGTGTCATCCACAAACAGGCACACCTTGCCCTCCAGCTCTTCTGCAATGTCACTTATAAAAACATTACAGGGGACTTGTCCCAGCACTGATCCCTGAGGCACCCCACTGGTCATGCTCCCTTCCTTGAAGTAAACTCCATTGCCACCTCTCTCTGTCTCCTATCCCTTGACCAATTTCTTATCCAGTTTACCACCTCTGGACTCACTCCTAGGCTACCAGCTTGCTTACTAGACTCCTATGTGGAACGGTGTTAAATGCGTTACTGAAATTTAGGTAGGCCATGTTCACCGCTCCACACTGATTTGGTTCTTTAGTCACCCAGTAAAAGAAATCTATCAGACTCATTTGACACAACCTTCCCTCTTTGAAGCCATGCTGCCTCAGGCCTTGTAACCCACTGGATTCAAGATATTCCACAATATTTTCCTTTAGCAGTGATTCCATTAACTTTCCAACCACCCATCTCACCATTATTCCCATTCAATTCATTTATTTCAAACAAATTATTTATAACAAGCATTTGTCAATGCTGAATGTTGTCTTGCTGGTATTGGCATTGGTAGTGCAGGAGTTAGAGAGATGCATAATAGGAATGGCAGTGAAGTATGGAACTGATGTCAACCACACCCCACCCTGCAGAGACTGACAGGCATTGGGGTGTGCCTTTGGGTCATCAGCCATAATGCTCATGCCATTTCACCTAACCCTACCCTGCAGACTCTGACAAGTGTTGCGTTGTGCCTTGCAGTCATCGGGCTTTATGCTCACCCCATTCCATAAGGATATACATTGAAATGGGTGCAGTATAGGAGAATGGGGTGAAGTTTTATCCAAAGAGTCCAAGGCACATCTTGATGCCTGTCACTGGCTGCAGGGTGGGGTGGGAGTGGAATGGCATGTGCATTACAGCCAACAATCCAAAGGCACACCCCTGATGCCTGTCAGTCTCTACAGGGTGGGACGTTATGGTTAGAAACACTAACGCCCTGGGCATTTGTTGATATTTGCACTCCAAATTTTCAACATGCCCTTTTTGTGACCGCACCTCATGAAAGCATTTGGGACCTCTGCTCATGAACAGTGGCACTGTGATTTTGTTAATCTGCCCCAAACATTGATTTCCCACAGTGACCATGCCATTGTATGCCAGATGTGCGAAAACACATTTTGGGTAGGATGTGAAAAATGACAGCTATACTGTTCATAAGGAGGTGTGAAGAAATGGCAATGCTGAAAATCTGGACTAAAAATATTAAACATTCTCAAAATTACGAGCATGCACCGAACTGGCATGCCTTTCATGCCTGATCATTTTTGTGAATTCTTTCACCAAATTTTCAACATAGGCATTTTGGGACCTCTGCTCATGAACAGTGTCACTATGATTTCCTTAATCTGTCCCAAACATTGATTTCCCACAGCGACCACACCATTGTGCACCAGATGTGCAAAAACACATTTCAGGCAGGATGTGAAAAATCACAGCTATACTGTTCATAAGGAGATGTGCAAAAATGGCAGTGTTGAAAATCTGAAGTGAAACTATTAAAAATTCTCGAATTTACAAGCATGCATGGAAACTGCATAACATACGCTTGTAACACAGTCATTTTTTGGAATATTTTCACCAAATTTGCAACATGGGTTTTTTGGGAGCTCACCTCATGAACAGTGACACTGTTGTTGTGTTAATCAGTCCCAAAAGGTGATTCTGTGCAGTGACAGCAAAATCACCTTCCGGCAATAAATAATGACATGACAGTGACTGAGTTCATGAGGTGGTGTGCCAAGAACCCCAAGTTGAAAATTTGGTGCCAAAAGTCACAAAAATATCTCAGATAGCCACCTAAGTTGAACCCCCCCATTGATGCCATTACACAGCTTACCTGCATTTCTTCAGTTCATGGTCAGCTTTGCAGAGTGCAGACATGTTCCCACACTCCACTGAAGATCATCACACCAGGCTCCAGAGGTAAGTATGGGGTGAGGGGGGTTTTGGGAGGTGGGGTGCTCAGAGAGTGGGTGTGGGTTGGGGAAGGGGGCACCGCAGACAACGAAGGACTGTTTTCTTGTTTACAGGTTTAAAAGAAAAAAAACACTTTGTGGGAAGGTTTTCTTTTTTTTAGGTACATTTGGCACACTGGGGTGGGCTCCCAGTGTGCCACCTGGGTGTTTTGGAGGGGGGACTGGAGGCATTGGGCACCCCGTAGGCAAAGAAAATGGATCTGTATTTTTTGGGGGGGGGCATGATGCTGAGTGGGATTCGGCACTCCCTCATTGCAGCGGTGAAACTGTTTCAAGTTGGCAGCATGCTTTTGCAGCCCCTGTCATAGACAGTGTGCTGTTTCATTGATGCCACAGAGCCCAGCCTGAAAAAGCAGTGGCACCATTGGCCACAACACAACCACACCTCCAAAACCTGCTATTCCAAGCTACCACAATATGTTTGTGATTGCACGCAAGACAACATAAAAATTGAGCATAGTAAAAAAGATGCAAACTTAGCTAAGAGGAAAACCACCGTGTGGTGGACTGGAACTGATGTTTTGCCCTTGTATGAGGGTTTCCTTTAGAGTAAAGGCATTGGTTGACATCATCCCTTATGTACTCATATCACCACATCAGAAAGTACTCATGTTAGGCCGGCCCGGTGGCGCAGCGGTGGGTTCTCTGCTTGCGACGCCGGTGACCCAGGTTCAGGAACGGACCCGGGTCATCAGAGGGCCGGCTGGGAGAAGAAGGATGGAGCATCCTACGGACTGCTCTCCTTCTCCAGGGGGAAGGGGAGGGTAGCACTCGGTGTTCTGAGGACTCCTGGCGGAGGCCGGGAGATCTCACGCTGCCGATGCTCAATATCTGGGAGGTGGGGTGGATGCTGGCATCATTGCACACCCCCGCCTCCGTGGAAGGAAAAAGTAAAAGAAAAATGGAGGCAGGCAGGACCACCGTGAGCATGAGGACCTCACTTCATCACCATCGCTGTGGGTCCCCGACCAGACATTAGTTCTGTGGTCACGAAGGTGGCCAGCCCCCCTCCCTCAGAGTGGCCGGGGGAGTGACTGGTCGCCAGCAGCCATAAGCGGTGGTGGAGTCTCTGGGATTCGTGACTGGGGTGATGGAATAACGAGGGTCCTGCCAGGGGAAAAAGACAAAAATAAAAAAATAAAAATACTCATGTTAAATCAAGGTACTCAATCTGATTTACAGATGCACAAAAAACTTTGTATTAAAGCTGCAGTACAACGAAAATGAGTAAAAATTTGACCCCAACTTTTTTTCTTCCTAGTCGATGCCAGATGTCGTCCAGTTTGTTTTGGAGGTAAAATGTTCAGTCTCTGCTGTCATTAAATAATTTTACGAATATTTAAAATAATTATTTCTCAAGAAAAAAAGATGGCTGCCTAATGTTTCCATAGAAATAATATTGAGGACCCAAGGAGGCTGAGAATCCACACTAAAATGCAAATGTACAGTACACAGCATAGGAAGCATCCAGAAAACTTAAATCAACAGCTCTGTCATTATTTTTCACAACCATGGCAGAAAATTTGCTTTTTGGAATAACTTTGTTTGTTGCACTTCTACTTTAAAGACATGTCATTATAAACAAAATACAAGAATCTAATGTATGTAATAATGTATTGTGAATATATTGCACAGGTGTATTTGCCGTATATCAAACTAATGAATTGAGCTTTGTAAACATTTTGCATTATTAAGAGGTATCATGTCCATAAGGTACTTTACTAGTATATTCTGCAAAGGTTTTATGAAGTTTAATGTCCACAGCTACATAGCCTGCAACAGCATTCAAAATCAAGGCAAGAATTCCTACATCAAATATGTGCACTGTTAGGTTCATTCTACATGATGTGGTATTTTGAAATTATCATCTGTCTTTGGACTTGATTTACAATAGACTGCCGTTCAATGCTGTTCAAGAGATACCTGCCATAAGCAGAGATAGAAACACATTTTACAGTGTGGCATAGTAGTAAACAGAAGATTCTACACATACCATGAATTGTTTCAGCCCAGAGAAAACATTTTGAAATAAAAATATTAAACAGGCCATTTTACTTCTTCTACTAAATTATTTTATTATTATTTCAATGTTTTTTTTCTAAGGTGCAATGGCCAAGAGCACGAAATACTAAAGGACGATTTTACTTAATATAAAGGCCCATTGTATTAACTGGAAACTCATAAGTGAGCAAACTCAAATGAATCATTCAGACCTGGTGAGACTCAAGCCTCTAGATTCTTCTTCTTATACTGTATAAATATCTTCCAATTGTGAACTTCCCATAAATATCAAGTCTTGCTGGCTCTGTGGTGTCGAGCGATGGGTGTTCACTTGGCATGCTGGTGACCCGGGGGCATGCTCCGAGCCTGGGTGTCAGGAGTGGAGTCTGGAGGGAGGAAGTTTAAAGTATCCATTGGACACTTCAATCCCATAGGGGTTGATGGGCCATGGACTGCTGTTTTATGGCTCCTGGTTGTGGCTAATGGCTGGCATTGTTTGTGGCATGTGGCCTCAATGAGTTTCTGAAAGCCCTTGCCCCCAGGATGCTGTTGTGGCCAGACCGCTACGTGGGAGGTGGGGGGCTGGGGAGAAAAATGGAAAATTAGCTGCTCAGCCAAGTGAATAATGGTGGTCAGTTCCCCACTTGCCTCGAAGCCCAAAAGTGTCTGTGCCCACCTCTGCTGCTCCCTAGATGTGTTTGGAAAGCTTGTGGACAACTCTCCTTTCCCAGTTCTCCTCCTCAGGAGAAGGGCCCTCCCAACAAAGGGATATGTCGGATTACCTGTGTGGCAGTATTAATTGGTCAGTTGATGGTGAAGGGTGGCCCAAAGGAGTGGCCAGCCAAGAGCTTGGGGAGAAGCAAAAAAAAAAAAGCCATCAAATATTGCCCTTACGTGCTCACCAATTGGCTTATTAAATTTTTGAATTGTGAGGACAACATAGTATGCTTCACGCTGATACACAAGCAGGTGGATAACCCACATACTATATAAAGAATAATCCATGGGTAACCATACACAACAAGGCTGTGATTTTATTGAGGGGTTCTGATGACATCATAGGAACCACAAGATGGAAACTTGAGAGGTCTCTGCTATCATCAGAACCCTGAGATAAAAACATATCCAAGCTGTGCATGGTTGCTCATTTTTTTATTTTAAATCCTGCTTTTTTGTTTCCAAGAAATTTTCAGGTTATTTATTTATTTTTTTACAAAACAGAAACCCATACTCACCAAGATGCTGAAAACCCACTTTGGTGAAGGACCGGTTTCTGTTTTGAAAAATGCTGAAACAACAGAAGATTTTTTTGTTAGGGGAGGGTGTGGGTTCTGAGTGCAGGGGAAAAGTAAAAGACAGCAGGAGCCTGTTATTCAAATGTGTGCCCAGGTGCAAATGGATGTTTGACTGCGCATGCCAGGTGTTGTGCCAGAGCACAATACTCAAAAGAGGCAGTTGTGTATTTTAACAGGATAAGCACATGCACAAAAAATAATGTATGCAGGTGGGCAAGGGAGGGGAAGGGTGGGGACCAGGTTACCAGTGCATCCCAATATTCAGCCCATTTGCACTGTGCAAAAAGGATAAGTGTGGTCCCTTTGCACAGCGCAAATACCACCAAACAAATCTTCATCTTACTATGGGCAATCCTAGTGGTTTCCAGAGGTACTGCAGCAAACAACTAAGTTGGCTGGTGGGGGATCACAACTGCCCCTAGGTGCCCAGCGGTCCTCACACCCTCCAATTGCCATCCTGTTAGTACAGAAATAAATTCCTAGTGCCCAGTGGTCCCCCACCCTCCAATTGCTGACCAGTGCTTTAATTTAATATGCCCTGGTGCCTAGTGGGACCCACACCATCCAATCACCAACCCTGTTATCAAAAGGTTAAGCCCTGGTGCACGATGGTGCCCTTTCCTTCTGTTCACCATCCCAGAACTGAATGAATACATCCCTAGTGCCTATTTGTCCCAACCTCCCTCCAATCACCATCACGGTACAGCATGAATATATCCCTGGAGCTCAGTGTTCCCCCATTCCTCCAGTTGCTGATGCAGGCCTTACTGAATATACCCTGGTGCCTAGCAGTCCCTCCATCCTCCATTCACCATCCCCCTACCCCGCTGATAGTTCCTGGAGTCCAGTGGTCATTTCCACTCTGCAATCACCATCACCGTACCCCTAGTAAATGTCCCTGGCATCCAGTGGTCCCGCCCACCCTGCAATTGCTATTCCTGTACCCCTGTTAATAATCCTTGGTGTTCAGTGGCCCCTACCACCCTCCGATCTCCAACTTGTAAATTCCATTTCCCGTACATATACAAAAGTCCTCCTGTTGCTTTGAACACATGTCCATACATAAAAGTGTTGTACAGAAAATCACAAAAAAAATTATTTTCCTGGGTGTCCAGTGGTACCCCCCCAAACTAATCACCGTTCCCAGTGCTATAAACTAGTACCTGGCATCTAGTGGCCCCTTACTGCAGGCACCGCCACCCACCCTGCCACCCCCCTACAAAAAGCATTTTGTGCCTCAGCCAGATACAGCAACCTGCACAGCCCTCGTCTCACCTCCTTCGCTGGCTGCTATGCAAAAGGGCTGGGACAGCATGACTCAGTGTGCATCCTGTGCTATACATAGGTTGCATGTTCCCAGTGCTTTCACACAGTGGCCAGCTGAGTAGTTGAGAGGAGGGATGTAGCAGTCACTGTATTTGGCTGTGACACCAGCAACTTTGATAAGGGGGGTTGGCAGTATGGGTGTCAGAACCCTTGGTGGGGCAGTGCTAGACTCCAGTGTATAGCACCAGGAATGGGAATCGGAGGGTACCACTCGACACCAGGGAATAGAGTATATTTGTGATTTTCTGTGCAATACTTTTATATATTGAAAGGCACTCAAAGCAAGAGGAGGACTTTTGTACATGTACCGGGGCCAGTGATTGGAGAAGGGGGAATCTAGGCATTAGGGACATTTATGGAATTTACAGGGATGGCAATTAGAGGTAGGAAGAACCTCTGGATGCAAGGGATGATTAACAGGGGTACAAGGATAGCAACTGCAGGGTGGGAGGGACCACTGGATGCCAGGGACTAGCAACAGGGGTACAGATATGGTCACTAAATTGCAGGGGCGACAACTAGGCACCAGTGATATATTCATGATGTACCGAGACAGCAGTCAGAGGGAGGGGGATCACCTGGCACCAGGGATTTACTTTTTAAGTTCGGGCCCAGTGACTGTAGAAAGTGGGGATGACTGGGTGACAAGTACTGGGCTGGTGATTGGAAGGTGGGGGGACCACTAAGCACCAGTGAATATTTTATCTTGTATGGGACTGGGAAATCAGGGTGGGGGCAGTACTGTGCAAATCTGCTGATGTTTCCCATGCAAATGAGCCCATAATGGGCATGCAAATGGTCCCTTAGTTTCTTACATGTCTAATGGATTCATTTGCATTGGTGCACCTGAATGTCATGGCTAGGACTACTGCCACTGTTGGGTCCAGTGGTGCTATTCCCTGCATAGCAGAGATCTATGGCAGGGCAGCGCTACTTGACTTGACTCTGAACTGACATACTCCTGTATTCATTCGGACAGTGCCATAGCACTATCTGACTAAATATAGCATCCTTGGGATCCTGGGCAATGGCAAATTGCAATGCAAAGCTTTGTGCTCCACTTAGCCCATTTTTGAATGCATGGTACCAGCTGGAACACATTTCTATGTTAATTAAAAGCTATTGTACCACAGAAAGGTACAACAACATCCCATGACCTTTGAACTGCAGTACAACAGCTTTTTAGTTAGGATCAAAATCTATGCTCTTAAAGGGGTAACCATATACTATCACATAATATGAGCTGGTTTGTATAAATCTTCCATTGACCTTTGGATGTGGAATCAAATGCCCTTACATAATGCACACTACTCATTATACACAGTACTCACTAAGCACACTACTCACTATGCACAGTACTCACTATGCAAACTACTCACTAAACACACTACTCACTATGCACAATACTCCCTATGCACACTACTCACTAAACACACTACTCATGATGAACTCTACTCACTATGCACACTACTCATTAAGCACACTTCTCAGTACTCACTATGGGTGTTAGGCATGACGTGGGTGCAGGTATGCACGAAAAGTGCATACCAAGCCCAAGTAGCTGCATACCATCAGACAGGTGCACCTATATCGGCATTCACCAACACCAGCCACCTGTCCGCGGCCCCATCCTTCATTTGCACAGGTGCATGCTGGAGTGTTCTGCAGACCGGGCATGCATCCGATGGGATGCCTGGATCTGGTCCTCTAGTGGATCCCTTGAGCCTACAAGGTGCAGATGTTGGCTGATGGTGCGCTGAGTGCCGGTGGCACAGGGGTGGTGGAAGCTGAGTCGGACACCCTCAGTCCTCCTTGTGGTCCCCATGGGCTGGGATAGCATTTTGCAGGGATCTGTTGTGCCCCAACATACTCGCCGCAATCTGTAGTGGCATTCTGGAGGGGCATAGCCCTTATGGTTGGGGGTTGCCTGACATAAGGTGTGCCACCCACACCCAGAACTCTGCACCTTTGTGAATGGCATGGTATGCTGGCATGCCCCCTGCCTGCCCTGGCATGCAGCGGTCCATGCAGCAATGGGGATCTGGTGCATAAGTGTCCTGCAACCCCATAGAAAATGCCACATGGGGTCTGTGGGACCCTGTGGCATTTAGCCATAGCTATGCCAACATGCCTGGCTTACGTGTCATGTTGGCATGGTGCTTAAGGCCCAATATACACTACTCACTACTGTGTCTTTTATATCCATAGACTTTCCTTAGCAGTCCTTTCCAGACCTAATCACCAAACCCAGCTAGACACCTTCCTCCTATTAATTACCCCCAGCCTCACCCAGTGTTGCCATAATTGTACTTCTCCCAACTTTCTGCACGTATTCCTCTCCCCCTGTCTTTCACTCCCCTTCACCCCCTAGCTGGTGTCCTACTCTCTCTCCACTGTAACCAAATAGGTCCACTTCCCCACTATTCTTCTCATCTGTGACCCACTCTACTCCTAACATTGCTAGTGCTATCCTCTTTGACTGCTCTCGACCCCACCCCACCTCACCCCAATCCTCTGCCATACCCCTCCTCTCTTTACCTTGGCAACAGCCAAATCCTTTATATTATATGTTTTTAACAGGTTGTATTAATAAATCTTACATATCTTTGTCTTTTTCCTTTTTTTATCCATTATATTGTGATTCACTGGCTTAACTATGAAATTCATGAACCTATATTGTTCTCTGTTATCTATTTGCATTCCCGTACTGCATGCTGGACATTTTTGAAAATGGGCATTTTTGCTCACATACCTTTCCAGTATATAAAGATTGATTAATTGATTGATTGATTAATTGACTGATGTGATGTTAATCAGAAATTCGCAGTGGGAAATCATGCATATACGAAGACTGTGGAAGATCTCAAGATAATAAGTTTTGATACTGAAAAGGTTCAGCAGTTTGGTTAGTGGAGGTGAATTTGAAAGAATTCTTAGCCAGCATGAGACAGGATGGACCACTAGGACATGGGCTTGAATCCCGGGCACCAAACCTGAATGATGTGTTTGAGCTGGACCACTTTTTATGAGTTTCCCGTTAACAGGATGGCCCTTTAAGTAAAATGGCCCTTTAGTATTCTGTGCTTTAGGTCACTGTATCTTTGAGGAAAAAAAAGCATTACAATAAGTAATAATGAAACTATTTAGTAGGAGCAGTGAAATGGTTTGTTTAATATTTTTAAAAGCAAAATGTTTGCGCTTTGTCAAAATAATTCATGGCATGTTCCACTGTGTTGACTTTCCTGTTTACTACTATGCCACACTGTAAAATGTGCTTCTGTCCCTGCTTGTGGCAAGTATCTCTTGTTCAGCATTGAATGGTGGTCACAATCATGTCCAAAGACATCCAGTAATTTCAGGATACAGCAGCACCATGTGAAATGAAATTTACAATGACTATGTTTGATACAGATAGTCTTTCCTGATTATGGAAGACATTGCAGGCTATATAGCTATGGACATGAAATCGAACCATACGTTTGCAGAATATGTTAGTAGGGTACCTTATGGATCTCATTCCACTTGATGCAAAATGTTTACAAAGCTAAATTTATTAGTTAATTATACCACCGGTAAATCTACATTCTTCTAATTGGATTCAAATGGCAGCCCCAAATCATTTGAGAGAATAAATTATACAGACGGGTTTTGTGATGTAAAGGTACAGGGAACACTATACCAACATACAATAATAATGGAAGCAGAAACTGTTTTACTATTAGGACTCTCTTCAATTTGAACAAACACCACCCCTTCCATCTCTGAACCTTCAAATTTACCAGTTCCAAACTATCCTGCCAGTTTAGCACAGCATCATCCTCAGACCTAAATTGGAGACCTAAAATCTTACTGGGTCCACTTCCAATAGAGTTGTAAGCTAACTGAGAATCTGAAAAATTCTTGGGTCCCAAAGATAATCCTTTACTTTTCTCCTTATTTAATAAAGCTCAAGCAAAGTGTAAAGTCCCAAACTGAGGAAACACTAGCACGAACAGTAAAAGAAGGTGACAAGACTTTCTATAGATACATTAGTGAAAGGAGAAAGTCCAGAGGGGGTATTGCTAAGCTTAATTGAGAAAAGGGAGCATGTGAAGAGGAGGACCCTGTAAAGGCATCTATCCTAAATAGATACTTTTGCTCAGTATTTACTGAAGAGAAGGTAGGGCAGGGCCCACAGCTCAACATCATGGACACAGGGGGGAGGGAGGTGAGCACTACTCTTTTCACAAAAGAAAGGGTCCTACAAGAGCTTGCTAAGCTCAGGGTGGATAAGGCAATGGAACCTGATGGCATACAGCCCAGGGTACTTAAGGAGCTAAAGGTGGAACTAGCAGAGCCATTAGCAGAACTGTTTAGTGAGTCTCTGAGCACAGGAGAGGTCCCAGAAGACTGGAGAAGGCCTCATGTGATCCCGCTCCACAAGAGTGGTAGCAGGGAGGAGGCAGGGAACTACAGACAAGTCAGTCTTACCTCAGTAGTGGGCAAGATTATGGAGGCACTCCTTAAGGAAAGGATAGTGCAACACCTGGAATCCATAGGGGCACAGGATCCAAGACAGCATGGGTTTACAAAAGGAAGGTCCTGTCAAACTAATCTCATAGATTTCTTTGACTGGGTAACCAGAGTGGTGGACCAAGGGGGAGCAGTTGATGTCGCCTACCTTGACTTCACAAAGCTTTTGACACTGTTCCACATAGAAGATTGATAAATAAGCTGGGTAGGCTCAGGGTGGGTCAGAAGTTGGTCACCTGGGTGGCAAACTGGTTGACGGGCAGAAAACAGAGAGTGGTGGTAAATGGTATACAGTCAGAAGAGATGCAAGTCACAAGTGGGGTACCTCAGGGATCAGTCCTGTGGCCAGTCCTCTTCAACATCTTCATTAGTGACCTTGCAGATGGACTAGAGGGTAAGGCGTGTCTGTTTGCAGATGACACCAAGATCTGCAACAGAGTAGATGATCCAGATGGGGTGGGCAGAATGAGAAGAGATCTGGATAAACTAGCAAAATGGTCAGAAGAGTGGCAACTAGGATTTAATGCAAAGAAGTGCAAAATCATGCACATAGGGAAGAGAAACCCTGAAGCCACCTATAGGCTGGGAGGGGAGTTGCTAGCAGTCACAAAGGAAGAAAGAGACTTGGGCATCATCATCACTGATGACCTGAAATCATCCAAGCAGACCTCTAAAGCAGTAGGTAAGGCTAGGGGGGTGTTAGGGTGTATTAGTAGGGGTATCACAAGTCGTAAGAGGGAGGTAATAATCCCTCTTTACAAGACACTGGTTAGGCCCCATCTGGAGTACTGCGTGCAGTATTGGAGGCCATACCTTCACAAGGACATTAACCAAATTGAGGCAGTCCAGAGAAGGGCAACCAAAATTGTGCAGGGACTGCATCAGAAGACATATGAGGACAGATTAACAGAGCTCAATATGTATACCCTAGAGCAAAGGAGGGAGAGAGGTGATATGATTGAGGCATTCAAACTCCTTAAGGGCATTAACAAGGTGAAAGATTCTAACATGTTTAAATATAAGAAAAATAGCAGGACAAGAGGACACAGCATGAGATTAGAGGGGGGCCAATTAAGGGGGAATGTGAGGAAATTCTTTTTCACAGAAAGGGTGGTGGATGCATGGAATGGCTTACCACAAGAAGTGATGGCTATGAACACAGTGCAGGGCTTCAAACAGGCATGGGATAGGCATAAGGGAGCAATATAAATGACTGTGAATAGATAGGCCACTGACAGAGCAAAGGCCGATGGCACATTTATAAGGTAGAAAAAGAAATGGGCAGACTGGATGGGCCTTGCTGTCCTTATCTGCCGTCAACTTCTATGTTTCTATGTTTCTATGTTTCAAGAAACCATTGAATACTGGACCATCCTATCCATTAAATGATTTGCATTCTTCTCATTTCTAACAAACACACAGACACCATCTGCATAAGCAACAATTTTAGCCATCTCACCCTCTCCCTTACCACACAAACCATGAATTTCTGTATCCACTACTACTTTCCGTAATAGAGAATCCAGTGCAAACACATACAGTAAGGGGCTCAGCGGACACCCCTGACGCACCCCAGAGAGCATAGACACTGCATTTACTTTCATCTCCCTTAATAGAGAAGCCACCTGAGCAGTTTGATATACCATCTTTATCCAAGAAATGAACTTATCTGGTATATTATAAGATTGTAAAACCTCAAACAGAAACACATGATTCACCCTATCAAATGACCTGCTCTTATCTAGAGTGAGCAAAAATCCTGGAATTTCTTCATGCTTTCAGTATGTGAAAATATTCTGAACTGACCTTAAATTATCCTGAATCAATCTGCCTGGAACAGAACACACTTGCACTGGATGTACTAAAACAGTAGCTACCTTCTTGAGTCATCTCTGCAAGACAGTAGTCAAAATGTTATAATCCGAATTCAAAAGACATATAGGTCTCCAGTTCCCTAGGTATCTCTTACTGTATCTCCTGATTTATATAAAAAATGAACCAACCCCACTGAAAAATCTAAAGGGACATACTTTTGTATGATTAAATACAAATTTAAAACACGTATTAAACAATAACTGAATACGTCAATAAAAGTTTTATTTAGCTCTGATGGGATCCCATCTCTCCCTGGTGAAACTCCCAATTTCCAATCCTAAAATACCCTATACACTTCCTGTCACTGTATTGGTCTAATCAATTCATGAACCTCCTGCTTACCCAGCTGAGGTGCCTGAATATCTGATAAATAATTCTCAACAATTGACTGTCACTTCTGAGGATGTAAACAAAGTTCGCAAATAATTATCCATTTCACCACAAATCCCTGCAACATCAGAGATAACCTGTCCAGAATCTGACAGAAGACTATTAATCTGGGAATTATATCTTCTATCCTTACAGATAACACAGGGATCTGTAAAAGGTGTTTTCTGTGTGCCAAAGGACATAGCTGCATCTAGCGTTTCAGACCTGTTGTACTGAAATCGTTGCATCTCTGATTGTACTTTTTGAATAAGGGCATACACATCCTGATTTCCGGCATACACATCCTGATTACCAGCATACACAGCAGAATATAAACGATAAAGTTGATTCCTCAATTGCAAATAATTAAAAAAATCCAATCTCACCTTCTGTTTATCATATGAAATCAACAGCTTTTAACCTCTCCCTTTACACCCCTCCACCATTCCCCTAAATCCTCATATAATGGTAAAATGGAAACTTCAGCAATAAGAATATTTAAAGGAGCCAATTGTACTCTTTTATCTGACAAAGTGGAAAATTTCATTCTCCACCTCCCTGGAACAGATACCACAGCGGGTCCTGTACTCACCACTGATTTAACCATAAGATGATCTGAAAACTCCACTGGGACTATTTCTGTGACATGAATTTGCAGTGATTTTGAAACCAACAAATAATCGATTAAACTAATAAGAATTCCCCTTACGTAAGTGAACTTGTCTTATACCCAGAATTATGAGCACAGTCACGCAAGTTGGCAGTATCCACACATTTTTTTAAAATGCATGTGAATCACAATAAACTTTATTGCCCCTCCCATGTCTCTCTGAAACATGCAAAGTGACATTAAAGTCCCCACCCATATATACCGTTATAGTAGTGACTAGATAAGGCTGTAAAACAGAGAATAAATCTACCCTATTGGCTTTTGACTGTGGCCTGTAAACAGAAACATACCTACTGGGAACCTGATGCCACATGCCATCTACAATCAAAACCCTTCCCAGGATCAAATCCACCAATTTTTGAAAAATAAACCCCACACCTGCAAACAAAGATACCCACCCCATCTACCCTATCCAACTCAAATGATCATTAAGATTGTCCCCACATCCATTTATTACAAGAAGTATACAGCATTGAACTTGAATACTTCCATGTCTCTTGTAGGAAAATCAAATCCACAGTGGATTCATTTAACCAGGAGAGTAAAGCCACCCTCTTCACAACGTTTTTTATGCTGCAAGTTTTCAAAGTAGCAATCACCTGCCTAGTCATTTAACCCTAAATATTTGTAATATGGGATTATTCAATCATGATTTTGTCTTCTTTTTTTCTTTTCCTTTTTGTCCTGTATATCCATAGTTTCATTCGCACCCTGTATGTCACGTATAGACAAAACATTTGACATCATGTTTGCATACTCAATATTTGTAGAATATCAGGTTAATTATGGACCTCCAAATCTACTGGAGGCAAAGAAGTTTCAGTAAGTCTCACACTTCTTCTCCTAGTAGATGGACTTAACCAAGTGCTCGGGGGGGCAGGTGCTTGCATAACATCAGTCAGAATATTTGCATCTGTTGCGCTATCCTCAATCCTTTGTGGTTGAGAGACCTCTTCCTCTCTCTCTTCTAGAGGAACCTCCATGGAAGGGTTGGACTGGTTATTCCCATCTGGGGGGGGAACTGGGCAATGTCAGACTGCTGGCATGTTTCCACCATGGTCTGCAGCATTTTTAGGATGGTGGCCTGTTGAGGTTTCTTCATTAAGTCATCTGGATCCAAAGTGTGACATTTATTGTAGGCTGCCCAGGGGCAATCATTATAAATGTGGCCAGTCTCATCACAAAAGTTACAATGGGAATGATTAGCACACTGAGCTGATGTGATCAAATTCCCCACAGATCCCACACTTCAATCGATCTCAAATATTAGATAAATGTGTATGTGAGCCACATTGATAGGAGGCCTTGGGTTGGCTTGCATAAAACAGACCCCCCTGTCCCAACCCAGGAAAAGACTACCTGGAATATGTAGAATCCCATCCGAAGTTTGCATCAACTTCACTTTAAATTTCCAGCCACCCGTCCACAGGTATTCCGAATCAATAATGGCCTCAGGTGCACAGAGAACCTCTCAACGCTGCTGCAGCCAGTGGACTGTGTCTGCCACATGTACGCTTTCATTACTGAACATGACCATACTAATTTTTACCAGGGGCTTAGTCAGGGGAATGGCCAGAAAAGGGGCCCAAAGAGGGGAACATTTATTAACTTGGTAATATGATACCCAGAAGTTCTCCAAGCCACTAGGATGTTGAAAGCTTACATCAAATACATCCTCCCCAGAAATATGGGTCAATGCAAGATTTCTGAGGCCATGAACTGCATATTTTCTTTAAGAAGCAATTTCCGCACATAAATCCTATACAGATGTATCTCCAAATCACCTTTATAGCATAAACACACAGTGCTCCACCAAGGCAATAGTTCAATTCATGGGAACCTATCTAAAAATGTAGGTCCGTTCACCTGGGGGGGCACTACTCTCTGGAGTCTCATCACAAACCCCCACCATTACACCAGCATAAGACCTGTGGGCACATGGTTGTATCAAAGTATCCCCAATCGTAACCTCCCATTGTACCTGCCCAGAGCTAGAACAGTCAACTTCCCCTTGTCCTATGGTATTCTCAGCATACTCTGTCATTTTCAGCACAGTGTCTACCCAAGGGACTGCTCCTACCTCTTTAGTTTGAGTAGTCTCTATATTAATGTCAATGATAGTAGCCTCCGTAGAAATTACCTGCCACCCCTCTGAGATGTCCTACCAATCCTCCAACTCCTGTGCCCTTTGTGTTACACATTCCAGCACTGCTGGACCACCCTAAATCATCTGAGGATCCCAGGAAGGATTGGGGACCAATGCTCCAGTATCAGACTGTGTCCACCCAGCATCCCTTAAAGCTGGTTCTTTGGTTCAACCTTGTGTACAGTAGTAATCACAGAAACATTGACTACCTAGTGGTAGATTGAGGTTCCACTGTGTTACCACTTAAGGAAATTAGCATTGAGTGTAATGTGATCCTGCCTCATTCTACCACAGAGGTACCTCAATCTACCACTAGATAGTCAACTTTTCTGTGACTACCACTGTATATTTCTGCACTCTCTGCTCCAGTGATGCAACCTTAAACGCTGCTTTAATTTGCTGTATGACCGTAAGCTGCAGATCTGTCTAATGCCTTGGCTACAGTCCATGAGTCAGGCAACTCCTCCTCCTCTGGCTGCAGATTGCTGTATATCTCCTAATGTTGCTGCACTGGCATCAGTTGACGCCTTTTCTCTGAATTTACACTTGTGCGAGAATCTTGTGGTAAAACGCTATGCAGCCTTTTACGGAGACCAACTTTTCTCTGCTAATACTGTTCCTCCTCTTCTACAAGCATTTGCAGTAAAACCGTATGTCTCTGTTCAATCTCCTGCTCCAGCTTTGCTGCTTCAGCCTCTACCTCAGTGTCAGCCAAATCTACAGAATCACCCTCCATATCATCCGAGGGGACATGCGTCTGCACATCCTCCAGCTGCATTGGAATAATCTGTTTCTGTGTCCTCAAAGGAAGCAAATTCTGCATCCTCATCTTCTTTAGAGATATGGGCCAGACCAGAGGACAAGGACTCAGCCTGCTGCTCCTCCAACACACTCTCCACCACTGGGACCTCCATCACTGAAGCGGCCATGGCCAAGTTTCCCTCCATTCACTAAAAATGCCACCAACAGCTTAATCTGGTTCAAAGTCAGTTGGCATTCATCTGTAGCCCCCTCCCCCTGACCGTGCCTGAAAATAGGCAGAATTTGTCTAGTGCACTTACCTGGTCAACAAAAACTAAATAAATAAAATAACAGTGTGTTAGTGCATTTGTAAATTTTACTGAGCAAGTTAACTAGATCTGAGCACTCTGCCATGTAGCATTAGGAGTATGTAAGGGATGATGTCAACTAATGCGCTTTCTTTTCTGGCACTTTAATTAGTTACATCGTAACAGTGCGTTAGTAGGGGTATCCCAAGTTATAAGAGGGAGGTAATAATCCCTCTTTACAAGACACTGATTAGGCCCCATCTGGAGTACTGCATGCAGTACCAGAGGCCGCACCTGCACAAGGACATTAACAAAATGGAGGCAGCCCAGAGGAAGGGAAACCAAAATGGTGCAGGGACTGCATCAGAAAACATATGAGGACAGATTAACTGAGGTCAATATGTATACCCTAGAGCAAAGGAGGGAGAGAGGTGATATGATTGAAACATTCAAACATCTTAAGGGCATTAACAAGGTGAAAGAGTCTAACATGTTTCAATATAAGAAAAATAGCAGGACAAGAGGACTCAGCATGAGATTAGAAAGAGGCCGATTAAGGGGTAAAGTGAGGAAGTTCTTTTTCACAGAAAGGGTGGTGGATACATGGAATGGCCTACCTCAGGAAGTGGTGGATATGAATACAGTGCAGGGCTTCAAACAGGCATGGGATAGGCATAAGGCAGCAGTACAGATGAGTATGACTAGATAGGCCATTGACAGAGTACATGCCTATGGCACATTCATAAGGTAGAAATAATGGGAAGACTGGATGGGCCTTGCGGTCCTTATCTGCCGTCAACTTCTATGTTCTTATGTTTCTAGAAGAATTACAGGGATAAATACATTGATAATTATGGGGCCTATGCACGAAGGCATGTGTAATACTCACAAAAACGATGTAATGACCGTGCGCAGCTACGCAGCACATAGGACAGCCCCGCAACACTACACTCACACACAATATGCATGCCACACATTTGAAGGGGATGTTCTGAAGTGGCTCACGTAGTGTGGTATGTAGTGCATGGAGGTGGGCCGTTGCTTTGTGGGACTGCCCTTTAACCCCACCATATATGGCATAAATCCCCACCTTGCACTGCTGCACAGACATTAATACTGCTGTACACAGCAATGCGGAGACTATGGCAGAGCTGGACCAAGGCATGCAGGCAGACACCCAGGATGCAGAGCGGCCCCAATGGG
The DNA here is from genome assembly GCA_016271365.2 of Neoceratodus forsteri. NCBI lineage: Eukaryota > Metazoa > Chordata > Ceratodontiformes > Ceratodontidae > Neoceratodus > Neoceratodus forsteri. The sequence goes on from CM028137.1 coordinate 80,762,104, forward strand.
GGAGAGGACCACCAGCCGTGAGCTCGCTGGTATTAGAGCACACAGTGATGGATGATGTTGCGCTGTGAACTACAGGAGGGGCCAGGTAGCCACGATGGTGTCCAATATCCAGACCCACTACCAGTGGCTGTACAGGTCCCTCTCCCTGAGCATACCTGCTGAGATGAAGGATCACCTGTGGCTAGAGACACAGGCAGGGATCAATGCCACAGGACTCAAAGCATGAACCCTCAAGGCCATTAAGTACAAGTGGTGGAACCTAAGGTCATCTGTGAAATGCAAGGTCACCAAGGTAGCAAGGGAATGCATAGGCACTGGTGGCAGACCACCTGGTGATGACAGCCAGCTCAAACCGGTGGAGCGCATGGTGGTGGACACCCTGACAGACATCGGGGTTCACGTGGAGGTGGAAGGCGTGGACACCCTAGATGGTATGTATGTGGAGGTTGGACTGGTGTCATGTGCATTGCCAACATGGATGCCTAACTGTTCACTTCTTCCCCCCCCAGAGCCAACATGGCAGACAGGTGCCACAGTGATGATGGCCATGCAGCAGATGGAGACCATGGGACCGGTGCCTGCGGAGGAGGTGGCTAGCCAGGAAGCCCTTGACGCCAGTGAGTGATGGTGCCACTAGCACTCTAGTGAGATGTGTACCATGGGCCATTGCAGTCCCAACTAACTGTACACTCTCCCCCAAAGGTACTGAGCAACACACAGAGATCCCCATGCCGACCGACAATAAGGAGACCATCATGAACATGTTGGAAGAGGGCACGCAGGTGACTGCACCGGACTGCTGGTGTAGTGTTGGCATAGGTCAGCACCAGCCACCCACTTGACATCGACACCCAGATTAGAAAGCGGCCACCGCACTACTGCTGCGTCCCATGCCTGGTGACCCACCACCTGATGGTACACACGCTGACGATCGTGACACAATTGACACTGAGGACAGTCCAGGAGAGGGGTGCTTGAGCCTAGCACCCACATGCTGCCACTACTCTAATAGACAGATACAAGTAGGTCCACCAGATAGTGGGGACCAGTTGGTGGAACAGCATCGTACCACGGAGGTGATTCATAAACTCACCACCGAGGCACGTGGCATGTGGCATGACATGGCACACATTGCTGATGCAATAGAGTGGAATGTCAGGAACATGGACCAACAACATGGTGCCTGCACACAACAGGCAGTTCACCCACACCCCCCTGACATCATCAGGATTTGCAATTGGAAAGGCTACACAGGAACGGATCCGGCCATCATGGACACCCTGGGTGTTGTGGAGCAACAGCAGGTGGTGGGGACGCAGGGACGTAGTGTGTAGCTCCACACAAAGGAATCGGTAGACACAGGTACCCAGTGCATCAAGGATGGAAGCACAGTGGGTTCAGTGGACCATGGCCTGGATGCCACAGCAGAACTGACCAGACAACAGGCTGACCGTACCCATGGCGGATGTTGGGCATGTGGCATCAGTGGACAGCAGGCCCTGGCATGGAGGCTGGGGATGCACACCTCAGCATGGCTTCTGGCATGGCCTGATGATGCACAGTCCCAGTAGTGTGGCCCCCCCATCCTCATCAGACACACATTGCATGGGACCATGCCAGTACAGCACCAAAACAGCCCTACCACCACCTCCATGTTGCACATGTGTCATGCACACCCACCCCAGCACAGAACACAGCAGCACACGCAACTATGATAACTGTGTAGGACACATGATGGACCACCACACTATGCCCAGCAGTACGGCCCCCATCCTAGTCACACCTAGGGCAGAGTCACAGCACCGGTGCAGACATGGCAAACAGGTGCCTCATGCATAGGTGGCGGGAGCATTGCATCATCAATATCATGCAGGCACACATGCACACGCCAGGGACACTGGGTGATGGGCAGCACACGGTCACACACACCATCATCAGGGTTTGCTCAGAATGGGTCTCATCAGCACGCACCCTCCACCGGCCACGCTGGACGCACACACAGGGCGCACCACAGGATGCCCATGTGGTGGCCTGGAAGTGTCAGTGTCTCAGTAGGTAGCACACTTGCCTCTGAAGCTGGGAAATCAGAGGACCGTGGGTTCAGTTTCCACATCTGGCACTTGGGTTAATATCCCAGTACTGACACTGTAGTGCAGCATGAGAGGAGTACTGCATTTCTGAGGTGCCTTATTTCGGATGAGACGTTAAAACCGAGGTCCCATCTGCCTGGATTAGCGATGGTTCAGGTGGATGTTAAAGATCCCATGGCACTTATCGAAAAGAGTAGGGGAAAGTTTTATTGAGACAAAAATCGTACAATAGTACACAAAACATAATACAAAAAAAAAGGAAAAACAGGATACAGGTAAGTATTATACAATCATTCAGGTAACTGCAAAATCAGAGTCGGTGATCAAAGGAAGAGCTTTCCAAAGTTCCAAAAGTGTCATATCTGAATATAGAGTATGTTCATGTTCATAAATTTCTTTTAAATCTTGTACAAACTTTTTTTCAAGCTCCAAATAGGAGCAGTCCTTTTGCTGTAAAGAAAACATGCAACGCACCATCCAAATATTCCATTTAATGCAGACAAAAACAAGGTTCAAAGTGTCCTGGTGCCATTTTGACCACTGGGGAGAAAAAAACCCATATACAAGATTCAAATACTGTAAGTAACCAACTGAAGCAAGGGGGTATCCGATGCCTGTGCCAAAAAGGACCACCAATTTTTGATAAAGGAACAGTCAAAAAATAAATGGGGGATAGTTTCAAGTTCTGTAATACATAATAAGCGAGAACGCATTCTATCTTGTGACTGCTTATGTTTATGATTTGATTTTACATTCATCTTTTCATGGCATGAAAGCCAATGAAAATCCCACATTTTGGCTGGAACCCTCTTACATCTCCACAATAACAAAAGGGAAGGGAGGTGTTGACCAGGACACTTATCAAAGGGTACTGATACAGCACAAACTGTCAGGAGTAATTTCTTATATAAAACTTTATGTGAATGGTTTAATAACCTCTGAACAGACACCTTCCATTGTTTGAGACGTAAAAACATATGTTTTACATAAGTTGGTATACCAACAATTTGTCTTAACACAGTTAAGGAATTAGTTTCCCATTGATGAAACTAAATCCTGCAAAAGTCATAAAACCAAGGTTCCCACCCCCTTTAGGCATGAATCAACAAAGGCCTAAGGTTTGCAGTGAAAAAAATACAAGAAAAAAATAACGAAGGGTTAACCATACAAACGCCACCCTCAGGGATAGGTAAATAAGTGATATTCCACTTTATTGGGTTTAACCTACTACCCCAAAGAGCCTGAAAAAACAAGCTAAGGACAGCAGTTGCTAGCTGTCGTGGAATAGGGAATACATAACTCAGAAAAAGGAAAGTAGAGATCAAATAGTTTTTAATTAAGAAAACACATTTCTTTTTCCCTATCTGCCCCTGGTTCCAGGAGGCCACCTGAAGTTTACCTTGTTGTAGTTTAACATTCCAGTTAAAAAAATCTGAGTCCTGTGTCCCAAAAAAAATTCCCAAAATGTGAATAGGACCCTCAACTAAATGTAACAGGCCAATACAATCCAGGGAAGGTTACTGAACCGTCCTAAATAACCAGACTTTTAGTGTAATTTAAACCAGCACCAGAGAAGTTTCCAAATATAGAGCACTCATGGAGAGAATGAACCACTGAGGCTGAATCAGCTACAAAAAAACAAACATCATCTGCATATGTGATCGCCTTATAAGGCAAGCATAAGGCACAACTAGAAATGGCCTGAATCTGAGAATTAGTATTCAACTGATGGAGCAAAACATCAAGAAAAAATACATATACTGCAACAACGGGCTTAAAGGACAGCCCTGACGAACCCCCCTTTTTATGGGGATCATGGGTCCTATCCAATCATTCACTACAGGCACAACAGTAGCCGTTCTATAGAAAGCACAAATCCAGCATACCATAACATCAGGTATATGCAGAAAACAAAGTGCTTCCCATAAAAAATCATGCCTAGCTGAATCAAAAGCAGCCTTCTGATCTACAGAGACAACAAGTCCTGAAGCCAGACCTGCATAGCCATGAGAAAATAATTCTCGTAAGAGGATCAAATGATCAGAAATTCTCCTTTGAGGCACAGAACAGGATTGGGTGGGATGCAAAACCACCTCCGCTATCCTCACCAAACGCTTCACAATAATTTTCGTTAAGAGCTTAAAGTCGGAGTTCAACACACATAAAGGTCTCCATTTCTCTAGAGAATGGATATCACCTTTCTGTTTATAAATGTAAATCAAAGTATCCTTTGTAAATTCCAAAGGGAGAGATTCACATGTTAGCAGAGAATTAAATACAGATGTAAGTTCTGAGGCCAAATGGTCACCCAGCACCTTATATAAGCCAGCAGGGAGACCATCCGGACCAGGAGTTCTCTGTACAGGTAATGAAGAAATAGCCAATGTCAAATCCTGCTCCGTGATAGGAGAACAAGCCTGGTCCTGACATAGCTGTGAGGGAGCTGGATATCAAAGCCACTATACAAATTCGCACTGTTACCAGCCACAGCAGCGAGGGGAGAAAAAACGGCTGTAGTATACTTTGTTACAATATGACAAATCTCAGTTTGTGAGGAACATATGGTCCCTTCTGAATTTAGAAGACACGTCATATTTTTTCGGGCGGTCTGACGGGAATTAGATTCAAAAGGACAAATAACATCACGTGTTCCAACAGTACTGAATTTATGTTGGTAAAAAAGTAGTTGTGATTGCCGTAATTGGAAAGTCAACATATCATTCTGTAGGACTTTTATTTGTTGAGTAAGGTCTTGCCCCGTCGTGTACGCTATGGTTAATAATGACTGAAAATGTACCCTCTTCTGCAAATAGTCTAGGTATTCCCTCCTACATTTTAAATGACTGTAAGTTTTTAAAAAAGTGACCAGATCATGTTTCATGTCTAACCACCACTGAGCAGGATCTTCATAACAAATAAAAACAGATTTACAGGCTTGTATGAAGGACAGAAGGGACTGCATAAACATCGGAATCTACAACAAAGATGTGTTGAATTTCCAAATACCTAGACCTTTACAGGAAGAGACAACAGAACCAAAACCAACAGAAAGCAGCTTATGATCAGAAAACTCAACCACTTGAACTTTGGCAGAAATAATTGGTACTGTAAGAGAGGAAAACACATAATCAATATGTGTGGCTAGTTTACCCTTTTGGAAGGTAGGGGTGTGCTGTGTAGTAAAGGAGAGATAGGAGTCCGTTAAGTGGGCGGCTAGAACCAATTTACCCAATTCATGGGAATCACAAAACAGTTTCTTCGTAGCAGCAAAGGAGCTCTTATCTTGAAGACTCAGGCCACAATTAAAGTCACCAGCAAACAATACCTGAAAGGAAGTGTGTAAATAAGGACGAAGCAAAGTAAATAAACCTATGCGTTCAGTTTTGATTTGAGGAGCATAAATGTTTATCACCCGGTAGGGACAGGACCCAATGACAAAATCTATAATAAGCGCCCTACCAGTGGCTACATCAAACAATTTTAGCAAACGGAAGTCTGGGATATTAATTAAAATTCCCAGTCCCGAACAAGAGTCCTGACCAATCGACCAAAAAGAAGGACCCAGTAATGAGTCCTGTTGTGCTTGTCGGATCTCATGTGTAGTATGAAGTCTTGTATCCTGTAATAAAATTAAACCCAAAGGCAAAAGCCATAGAAAGGAAAAAAAATCAATCTCCTTTTAGCCATACACTTCATTCTATTTACATTAATAGTATGGCAAACAAAGTGAAACATAGCACCAAAAAAAAGGAAAACAGACAAAAAATACATTTTACAGTTTCATTTTCCCAACCACCTTCTTCCCTTTAAGTTTTACTCTGGCATTTCCCTTCTGAGAAAGGCCAGTACCAAGTTCCAACTCAGAGTCAATGGTACCGTCAGGGAGAGAAGAAGCTATGGAGGAAGAGTCTGACTCACCTCCAGCGTCATCAGAAAGGGGTTGGAGAAGTTCAAAAGAATTAGATACGGGCATGGGGGGGGGGTTCTGGACCACTCACAGGGAGATGGTGCAACCCGAGGGTTATTTCTCAGTGACCTTCTACTTATGACACTTGTAAGCACTCGGGGGCATAGTACTTGGACCTGGGATCGGGTCCTGAACTGGAAAATTAGACTGGGCAGGATCAGGGACAGGAGAAATCTCAAGCAAGGGGTCATCCATGAAGGAAACTATCTGAGGTACGACCTCAGAGGATACAACAGGCACTGAAGCCTGCAGTAAGGGCTGGGCTGCCTTAGGGGAGGTACAGCCAAGGTGGTCCGGAGATGGGCCTTCTGCACCCATGTAATAATAAAGCACTGGTCCACTCCACCATCGTGAAATTCCTGGGTATGTGCAGCCCATTTACAATTCTGAAAGGTGTGCCCCTGTTCGTCACATAGGTTACATCTACATTCATTCAAACAGTGTGCCCCTACATGGCCCAATTCCCCACAGACGTTGCATTTAATTTTATCACATACATTATTAAGATGTGCAGGGTCAACACACTGATAGCAAGCCTTTGGCTGACCCGGATAGAACAAGACCCCTCTATCTCAGCCTATGAAAAAAGAGTTAGGCAGATGTACAACCCCAGAATCATTAGATCGTAACAAGACTTTAAACTTCCAGCCCCCAGTCCAAATGTTCTCAGTATCCAAAATGGCTTCAGGCTGTCCCTGGACATCACAATGCTGTTTCAGCCAATACACAACATCCTCCACCTCAACTCCCTCATTTCAAAACAGAATAGTGATCGTCTTAAAAGTAGGTCTAGAAAGAGGAATAGCCTGTAATTGGGTCCATAATGCAGTAGTCCGCAGAGAATTATTCTTTGACAAAAAACGCTCCAATCCCCTAGATGTTTGGAAACTAATATCAAACGTGGTTTCACCAGAAAAATGAATTAACGCATATATTTCATGGGAAAAGAATTTTAAAGAATCCTTTAGAAGCGTACGTGCCACATAGACCCAATCAGGTGGCTCAGGTAACCCCCCCAGGTATGCCAAGCAAACAGCGTTGTGTCTCTTAGCAGCCTGGATTGCATATTTAAAAAATGAAGAATATGAACGGCTTGGTCCCAATATTTTGGGGGGGGCTGCAGTGGTAGGGGAGCCGGAGCCTCTATAGAAATAGTAGAAAAAGGAGCCTGGGGTGGAGAACCCTTCAGATAATCCAACACAGGGTTCTGTGTAAGCTCCAGTTCATGAGGGAGACACAAGGGGTCAGTAGTGACTTTTGAAGTTGCTCTGTAGCTCCGGAAAATCTTCAGGGCAGGGGGACCGTATTGGAGATGGACCCGACTTCCAACTTCCTGGGACAGTACCCTGAACCCAGCCAGCACCTTTCAGCAATTTTAAAGAATCCTTTAGAAGTGTACGTGCCACATAGACCCGATCAGGTGGCTCTGGTAACCCCCCCAGGTATGCCAAGCAAACAGCGTTGTTTCTCTTAGCAGCCTGGATTGCATATTTAAAAAATGAAGAATATGAACGGCTTGGTCCTGATATTTTGGGGGGGCTGCGGTGGTAGGGGAGCCGGAGCCTCTATAGAAATAGTAGAAAAAGGAGCCTGGGGTGGAGAACCCTTCAGATAATCCAACACAGGGTTCTGTGTAAGCTCCAGTTCATGAGGGAGACACAAAGGGTCAGTAGTGACTTTTGAAGTGCCTAAAGTGCTCTGTAGATCCGGAAAATCTTCAGGGCAGGGGGACCGTATTGGAGACGGACCCGACTTCCAACTTCCTGGGACAGTACCCTGAACCCAGCCAGCACCTTTCAGCACCGATTCAACAGTCCAGGTAGGCACTTTATTAATATTGACAATAGATGATTCTTGAACATGTAGGGAGCTCTGCGATTTAATGTAAACAGGTAGTGAAAAGGAAACTGAATCCATTTGAACTGCAGGCGGCAAGGGAGCATTTACTGTAGAGAAGTCTTGTGCATGTGGGGAACTCTGTGATGTAATGGAAGCAGGTTCTGAGAAAGAAACCAAATCCGTTTGTACTGCAGGCGGCAGAGGAGCAGGCAGTAGGGCTTCAGCTACCGATGCACAGGTTGGGTCAGAGCCTGTCACAGCAACAGGCAAGAAAGGAGACAAGTCAGGTAAATCTTCAAGAGCTTGCACCCGAGTGGAAGATGCATCTGTGCTGTCGGTTCTCAGGTGTTGCATATCTCTATACATTTTCAGTATTGCACTAGCAAAACAGCGCTCCACCATTGCAAAACGCTCCCGGATCTCTTGTGCTGTCAAACAGTGATTTTCAGAATCAGATGAAGTAAAATCCTCCGGCAAGTCAATTGTAGGCACGCAAGTCAGCAAGTCAGTTCCATAAGAAGCAAGCAGAGGGCTAGGTATAGCAGCCTTAGTATGAGCAGCAGAACTTAAAGTTGTAGTAGGAACATCAACAGGCAAAACATCAGTTGTTGGCATCGTGGTCTCCATTCGGTCAGAGGTAGGAGCAGAGACAAAACCTCCCACCTACATAGCTCCCTCCTCAGAAGGCAAGGGTGCGTCCTCCATCTTGGACAGAGGTTCCCCCTCGGACGAGTTGGGGAATTTCCCCAGTGTCCTGGCCAAATTTCCCCTCAGTCAGTAAAAATACCACCAACAGCTTAATCTGGTTCAAGGTCAGTTGGCATTAAAGATGTAGCGAATTTAAATTCCGCCGGCGAAGTGAACACGAAGTGGGCACTTCACATTGCCACTCCGTTACGCGGAGTGGGCAATGCAAAATGCTCACTTCGCCTTGTCATTACCACTTCACGTTAAGGCGGAATGGCAATGCAAAGTAAGGCAAAGTCATTGTTTTTAATGGACTTCGGGTTCCTCATTAGGATTCTAAGTGATCCACTTGGTGTTTCAGATTTGGCAGCCCCTCCACAGATCACATGGCGTACAGTACTGTAAGTCACATGCTCTTTAGCTAGGCAGGAAGAAAGTGAATCATACAAGCAGACACTTTTACTTTCTCCTTTGCAGATGGAGAGAGAGAGGAGTGTGTTTTGTGACTGCTGATACTTTGAGATCAAAACGAGAAGATTTAAATTTTGATTTAGACCCAACAGCTTTTTTCAAAGCTACATTTTTTTGTCTTTTCTGTCTGTACTCTTTTTTACTTAATTTGTTCTTTCTATAAATTTTACTTTTCTTATATAGAGGGACATCCAGTTGCAAATGATGTCCATGCTGGAACTGCTGCTGGATCACCATGGGATCCCACATTAGTTTTTTTTTTTCCTCACACCATGTGCCCCCCACACCTTCCTTGCTGTGTTATAAAATGTATTGCTTCACCATCCCCAACCCTTGTATGTAATTATGCCCTTTTTTTGTTGTCTTCCATATGTATTCTGAGCAGTGGAAGTATACCGTGCTAAATAGCATGGGTGCAGTTTTCTTTCCATCTGTGTATGTACTGCAGACACTGTCCAACTCCCTGACTTAAAAACACCTATCAATGAATACAATGGTGGGGTGGTGAAGCCTGGAGAGATACTACAAAACAGGCTCACAATACATCCAAGTAACAAGTAAAAATATTAATGTTGTGATATGTGACTGCATTTGTGACCGTGATGATAAAGAAACGCAAATGCCTACGTCTGTACTTCCCCGGGCCCCGATGAGGTGTGGCACAAAACTCCCCGACTTAAAAACACTTATTAATGAGTACAATGGTGGGGTGGTGAAGCATGGAGAGATACTACAAAACAGGCTTACAATACAGCCAAGTAACTAGTAAAAAAAATTAATGTAGTGATTCATGACGTGATCGTAAATCGTGATTTGTGACTGCATTTGTGACCGTGATGATGAAGAACGTGATTTCTATCACGAGTGACTCCTGATGATGGTCCTGACTTAAAAACGCATATTAATGAGTAGAATGTTCATGCTGAATTATGCACCACACCTGTCCAGTACTCTGAAGAGAAGCCAAAGAAACAACAGTGACTTAAGTTAGAGATGGAAATTGGGCCCTAAAGAGATGCAAATGTACAGACAGATTAAGATTGCGCTGCGCACTGAAGAGATGCAGATGCAAAGCATAACACCTGACCAGTGCTCACCATCAGGAATTCAAATCTGGAAAAGAATATCTTTGCCAGTTGGGGTGGGCCGCGAGGGGGGGGCAGTGTACTGCACTGCTGCAGTAAGAGTCACTAGTACAAGTACCAGTAAAGATACCACAAAGAAGTACAAAAAATTACACAGCTGCAGTGGATAGCAGGTTCACATTGCTGAAATTATGTGGCACAATAAAAGGTGTCTGATTTGATGACAGCGTCACACACATACTCTCACACACACACACTAAGTAATGCATAGCAAATTAGAAACTTCAGTAATATAACCACATATTTTAAAACAAACTAAATTATGCACTGCTGCACCACAACAATCACCAAAAATGGCAAGAATTATTGAAAATATTACTGTGTGTACATTAACACAGTTATACAAGAAAAATATCACCAAAACAGAAAGCACTGTCTTTTTCTCCAAGTTAATCTACCGACACCACAGATACGCCCCTCCCCCAAAGCACACTTCCACTGTCTCTCAGTTCACAGACTGAATGTTGTACATTAACATTAAAAATACACACACAAACAATAAACGCTCAATGATATGAGCACAGGAGGGTTTCCTATAATCAATGAACTAAAGTTTCAGCAAAAAAAATGACTCAAAAAGGCTTTTTTAACAGCTTTTAGAAGGCTTGAATCACAGAGAGCTCTCGGAGCAGATTGTCTCCTACAGCTTCCTACACACACTACCCCAAAGTGAGGCTGTGCAGAACAATCTAGAGCCCATGTGACCTGAAATCCCATAAATCACTGCAAAATTCGCATTTAGAGCTTAAAAACAAGGCAAAGTAGGCAAAGTACATTGTTTTCAATGTACTTCACTTAAAGGATTAGTGAAATAGTGGATTGGGAAGGTGGAGTAACGCAAAGTCATTATTTTCAATGGACTTCGCATTACCCATTAATAATGTGAAGTACTCCACTTCGCATTGCGAGCACTCCGCGAATTTGCTTTCACTCCTCGTTCCACTTCGCAGAGCGAATTGAGACCACTTCGCCCATCTCTAGTTGGCATTTGTCTGTATCCCCTTCCCCAGGTCATGCCTGAAAATAGGCAGGACTTGTCTAGTGCACTTACCCGGTCAACAAAACTAAATAAAATAAAAAACAAAAATAAAACAGTGGCGTGAGCATGAGTCCTCCGGCACCCCGCACACATGCACAGCTACACACCCACTACATGCCCAACACGTCCAACATGCAGTGCCTACCGACAGAACGTACCCTGCACGAGTTCCACCCTAGCTTCCCAGCCACTGACAGTCTCCGGTCCATGGACCACAGTGGCAGCTCCATCTCTGTGCAGCCCAAGAGGTGCACCCAGCCCCAGAATGTGCATGTCATTGCGCAAGGGAAGGTTGTGCAGCATGGCACACACAGTGAACATCCTGCATGCTTTCTCTGGAGAGAGTATGATCATCCCCCCTGGTATGGTCCAAGCAGTGGAACTGCATCTTCAGGAGGCCAATGCTGTGCTCCAGGATGTTCCTTATCTTATGATGTGCATGGTTGTAAGCCTCCTCTGCAGTGGTTGTGGACACCAGGATGTGTGTCATTATGTTCAGGCTCAGGGGGTATCCACTGTCACCTGTGCATGGGAGAGATGAAATGGTGTCACAGGTGTACACACATGGTACTGTACAATGGAAACACATGGGTGACCAGAGCCATACTCATCCAGCAGCCACCTGTTAATGGTCCCCGCATAGAACAGGCCTACAATGTGTGATGCATCCAGGATTTAGGCATCATGGCACAACCCTGGGTACTTAGCGCAGACATTCATGAATATGGCATGAGTGTCACACACAACCTGGCAGTTCACACTGTGCTACCCCATACAGTTCCTGTATGCCTCCTCCTCTGTCAGCAGTGACAGGATGGTGATGTGGGTGTTGTCTATAACACGGTACACATTGGGCATCCCATGCAACTCATTGAATGCCTCCTTCATCCATTGGACATCATAGGCAGATGACAGCAGTAGGATGAGGGTGTGCATGTGCACCAGCAAGGCGTCCGTGACCGCCAACATGGCACGGGATGCTGAGGACTGGCACACCCATGGTGTCACAAGGTCACCCTCTAGATGGAGTTGGTGGCATAGTATACAAGTGCACAGAGGACTTTTGTCTTGACTAACATTGCCTTTGAGCTGCAGGTACGTGAGGCAATGCAGTCACGGACCATGTCACAGAGCGTAACGATCATGGGCCACTGCAATCTGAAGTGCTCAATGAAATGCATCTCCCACAGCATGGAGGCATCCAGATGCAGTCTGAATACCCGTGGCTGTTTTTGTCTCAGCAATAGCATCTTCTCATGGAGCAGGCCCAGGTGTAGAAGAAGACCTTGACACATACATCCTGGTACACTTTACTGTTTCTGATACACCATGCCTGCGGACTGTGCCACAGTGATATATCACCATGCACACATGTGTGTGCCCTTAAGGGAATGCACTGTGCCACATGTGGTTCTTGATGCGGCATGGATGGAGGGCATATGTGGGCACATGTGCCTTCTGCCCCTTGCGTCATGTATCGCACACAATGGTAGGCAATGATGATGGCAGCAGCAGCTGATGCAGTGTTGAAGCATTTTCCCCCACACTTCTGGAGGGTCGCAGAGTCCAAATTATGTGACTCTGGGGGGTATGGGACATTGTGGCAGGTCCAGGGCCTTGACTGGGTAAGCATCCGTCCATACTTTTGTGGCTGTGAGTGGTGTGGGCAGAGTATGCTGTGCTGAGGCCTAACCTCTGTGTTTTCTCTCAGTCCCCCCCACCTGCTACCCACACAGGATGAGACTGACATGCTGGGAAGGATGGAGCTCACCTGGGTGAAGCAGCAGGATGGGGCCCCAGTCACGGTGGTGCATCCGAGGGGTCTGGGCATAGATGGTGGTGCCTCAAATTCCCACAGTAAAGTGCATGAGGCACATAGAGGAGGCCAAAGGAGTGGTGTATGAGGGTGAGCAGGATGAGATCAGAACCATCACCCACTGGAGGGTTGTAGTCCTGTCACGGATGAGTACCTGACATGTGCCGATGTGTGCTGTGGGAGGGGTGCAGAATGTGTCCATGTAGGCCAGCGGCTTCCCATTGTGTGACGCATGCATGGGTCCCAGTATTGCTCCTGCAGCTGCTGCGGACATGTCTACATATGTGGTGTTGGGATGGCCAAGTGACAGTCCATTGGGCCTGCTGCACAAATGTGTGGGCCTCCTCTGGGGGGGGCAGTGCTCTCTGCATGGCCGTGCTATGCACAGTCCCAGTGTGGATGGTAGTGGCCCTCACCCTAGCGTGATGTCCCATTGCTGACCCTGGAGCTTGTGCATGTGACTCTGTGCTCCATCATGACACCCTGCCCGCACAGATGTGCAGCTGTGTGGTACACACCGGGGGGCGCCCTTCGTGTGGCTCATGCAATGCCTATGCATGGGGCTGTCATTGCCATGCTTGCACCTGCCACTGTGTCATGACTGTGTCTCATCCCTCCAAAGCAGTGCCATGGACCATTGTGGAGGAGACTGCTGCAGCACCTGATGAAGCCGCCTGTGACACCGGCAGACCTTGTGGACTGCAACAATGAGGAGTGGCCATGGAGGCTGTAGAAGGGCCACACTGGGAGTGGAGCCATAGCCTTGTCAGCCAGGGGTGGTCCTAGTACCACTGGAGATGTCCAGTGACCTCCCCCTGTTGCTTATGTGGTGTCCATCTGCCTTGTCTGGTTTCCCTAATAAAACAGTTGTAACGGTCATACTTGTGTGACCACTGACTCCAGTGTGTGTGTGGCTGTATGTTGGGGGTGGGTGGGATTGGCTCTGCCTCTGTGGCATTGTGTTGTGTGGGTGGGTGTCTGCAGGCCCAGGGGCTACTACTGTGTATCGGCTGTGCTACACATGGGACATCCATGTGTGCCATGCAGGGTGAGGTGTCCGCGATGGGGGGAGGGCATTCACCTCTCCCTCCTGCCTCATACAATGGAGACATGGTGTTAGCACTATGGGTCAACAGCCACACAGAGGGACACATCATCATCATTGCTGTTTTCCACACAGCCAGGTGTTTGCATGGGGGACTAGTGTTTGATGCATTTCCTATGAATGCGAAATACTGTTCCTTTACTGTATTGCATTGTCCTGTGCCTCCATCCCCCACTGTTTGGGCATAGGAAAACAGGTTTTGGTGGGTCAGGGAGGCAGTTGGGGTATAATCCGGGACATCTCTGTTCATCAGGGCTGGTGGAGGGGTTGGGGGGCCCGTTAGCAATGGCGCTGTATGCCATGCCCCCAGCTGGTGTGCTGCTGTGCCAAGCAGGGCAGGTGGACTGTGGGAGCTGATGCCATCTGGTGTACACCTTGCCCAGCACCTCTGCTTATGTCTGTTGCATGTATCTGTGTGCACACCCTGCGTCCATGACTGGGCCACATTGCCCCACAGTCCCACGGTGGTGGGGTTGGGGCAGAGTCATACATGCCACCTGCACGGGTGTGGGCCAGAGGCACACACAGGCCTCTGCTGCTGGGCCTGTGGTGCTGGCCCCACACCCCAATGGGCAGCTGCTGTAGCACAGTTAATGCCTATGTAGTTGGCAGGTTGAGGGGGTGCACAGTATCATCCCGGGGATCTGGCGGCTGTGTGGCATGCATGCTTTGGCCATCTCCGTGAGCCCTATGTAGGCACACCCCTGCATACATGCTGCACTCTGGGACTGTGTAGCTGCACACAGACACCCTACGCAGTGCCCGGCATGGGCATTGTACATGGTGTTCCATGGTGGCGTGCGTGCTTGCAGCAGATAGCCACATCCACATTGCACTTGTGTGGCCTATGCACTGCACGCAGGAGTTCTGCATAGGCCCCAATAAGACTTGAGTTATTACTACCAAGCCAGTAACTCTAACTGTCTTGACCTTAGTAAACACATTTACTGTTTTTCAAAGAGGACATAGACTGCAGAGAAATGAGAAGATCACTTGAGTTCTGTAAAAAAGGTAACAGAGGATTGCCTCCAGATTTAAGTCACAAGCCAGGGATACATACTGTAGGTGCTTCAAGAAGCAAAAAGAGAGTCTACTGTCCAGTGAGAAGTGGTTTGCTGGTAGCAGAGACACCAGCAAAATTACAGATCCACTCATCAGTGTCTGGGTATTACTGAATTGTATGCACTCAGAGAAAAAAGAAACTGTTTTAGCAGGAACAAAGAGTCACAAGGGAATGGATATGTCAGCATCAGACTCGACTTTACTTCAGTTTTAAGTATGGTTATATTAAACCATGACAAACTGGTTCATATTATTCCTGATATTGTTTTTGGACAGACAGTACCTGCAATATTTGCCCTGAACTTGTTGGTGGACTCTCTATTTTTGCTATAATTTGTGTGAGGAATTTTCTATTTTAATTTATTGTTTGTAAGAAGTTCCAAGATGGCTGCCTGTGTTGGTAAGTGTGCTTTGCTGTCCAGTTTACCAGGCAAACATACTGCAGGTTATAGCATAGTGTATGGATAACTGAACTGCTATATAATTATGGAGTAACCATGCTATATCTTGACACAGAGAGACCACTTGAATAATAATGAATAATTAACATTATTTTTTAGATTCATCACTGAGTCATATCAGTACCTTCTTGCAATGCTTTTTGCCATAGGAGAGCTGAATCAAAATCATCAAATACTGCCAAACATTACACTGGGATTTAAGATTATTGACTCATGCATTTCAGAAGATAGAGCACTTGATGGAATGTTTTGGATAGTATCTGGAGGAGAGAATGCCGTTCCCAATTACAGATGTCAACCTCGTCCACTGTTATCTGGCATTGTTGGAGATTTCCAGGCAAATACAGCCCTTCCCATGGCTAGAATTTTGGGGCTGTATGGATACCCACAGGTATAAGACATAATGCAATATTTTTCCTTGATTTATTTACCTCCTTACATGCTCCAGTGCCCACCACTTCTTCAGGCCACCATGGCCCCAGACTTACCTCCTACTATCCTCACTTGAGCCATTCCGTCCTCACATAGCAGCCGGCCCTAAGGTATCCTGGTGTAACCCTTCACTGGATAGGTCCCTCTCCTAAGAGGGGGAAGGCACTGGTGGGAGGTTGCCAGTGCACTCACTAGTAGGGCCCTGGGGTGCTGCTGAGGCAGACATGGCTCCCTGGAGGGTTTCAGTGGCATCTGATACAGGCAGCTGTCATTTGGTGGATCCTGGAGCTGTTTTCTGGTTTTCCTGAGTTCCCCCATTGTGCCGCTCATGTAGTGCCTCCAGTCTCCACTGGGGGCCACTGCTAAGTGATGCTTCCCTGCACCCGACCCCAGGAGAGGAGAGCAGTCCTCCGGATGCTCAATTCTCTCCTCCCCCTGCCCACCCCTGGCACCCAAGTCCATTCCAGAACTGGGGTCTCCAGCACCCCGTGAGGTAAGGCGTCCTGTGCCTCAGCCCCCAGCACCACCGGGCTGGCTTATAATACCATTTTAAATGTCATTTACCGTAGCATATGCAACTGTATTCTATTTTGTAGAATGAAGGTATTCACTGTACTGTATATTATCAGTGGCACACATTCTCTACATTAAATTTGTAAATTGGGGTAGCCAGGGTCTATCCCAAAAAAAGATGAAAACTAAATATATAACATTTGGTACTGCACAAGAGCCGTTCCATTTTTTTTAACTTTCTTTCTTCTCCCATACACTGACTGACTCACACTCTGCCAGTGACCCCTCAAGCCACATCACCCACCATCTCTGTGGCATACATCTGTCCTTATCTCAAATCCCCACAGCTTTGCCACTGTGGTGGTGCAAGAGGGGGTACCCCAGTTCCTACTCCAGTAGCCTCTCTAAGTCACGCTGCCCAAAGCCCAGTGGGCAGAGTGGTATCTGCAGAGGATTACCTGCATCACCCTTACTCCGCTGGAGGGATTTTCCTTTTCTTTCCTGCTAGGATTCTTCAAGAAGAATGTGGCATGACACAGCATTGAGGGCATGCTGATGTCTTATTCAGGGACCATCAATCCCACTCCTAATTTTTGGGCAATCATTAAACTTTGTTGACATTCGCTTACTATTTATTTGTGTAGTACTACATTCGCCGGTTAGTTATTTCTTAATGAATGTAACTCTCATGAAATGTACCAGATTGACAGTACTACAGTCTGAAGTTCTTTGTGCAACTAAGATTAGAGATGTGTGAAATTAGGAAATTTCATTACGCAAAATATTTTGCGAAATCCGCGCATTTTGCAAAATATTTTATCGGTGAAATGCAAAATTCCGCTCGTGAAATGCAAAATTTCACCCATGGATAGGTGAAATGTGGGAAAAATGTTGCTGTTTCAGGTGAAATTGTGCATTTCACAGTGAAATTCCACGTTCCACAGGTGAAATTTCGCAACTTCACAACCGGTGAAAAATTTTACGGAATGGTGGAATTTCGCAAACTGTTTTGCACAGCAACATTGCCGGTTTCAAGGCAATTTCACCGCAAAATGTAATTTCGCAACATCTCTGTCTAAGATTGGACCATTCAAAAACAAACTTCAGCTACAACTCTTCAAACATGGTAGCTGTGACTTCCACACTTAACTGACCTTGGCCAGTTTTTACCCCCATCCTACTATCTCACTCAGACAACATATACCTCTCTCCTTCTATTCTTACCCTTTGCTCTTCCACCCCTCCAATACTCACTACCCCATCTACCCCCTTTGTCTTAACTTCAGGCTCCTCTCCCACCAACAAATTGCTCTACCTCCAACCCAACACTGGCCTAATTGCCTCTGACTCATTTGCCCCTAAATCCCTTCTCCTTCTTCTCCCCAACTTGCAAGCCCAGCATCGAGTAAACTCTACATACCTAACAAGTTTCTACTGTTTGCCATCTCCACTCCTGCACCTGCCTGGACCTACCCCATGCATCATCCTCCAGAGTTGGCCACAGGCCATCTAACAATAGTACTATTCCTTACCTTGTCTCTGACAATGTCTCCCCGCCTTCGTACATTAACTCTTACTGACTATATCCTACACCTTTCATACTTTCCTGTTAGGACTATTCTAACACTGTTTGAACAATGATATCTTTCTGACTGCAAGTACAAATACTATTGCCTTTAACTTTGCAATCATCTTGGCGCATCTTATAGCTCTTCTTAAATGTAATGTATATTGTTGGTTGTTTAACCATTCAGTCTACTGTACCACGTAATTTTTCATATGTCTTTTACTTATCTATTACATGGAGCCATTGTAAAAGAGTCTCTGGCTCAAAGGTGTTAATACTTGGAATTAAATAAATAAATAAATAAATAAATGTGATAGATACAGCTTGCACAGTCAGAGTGCAGGCCAACCTATACTGCTTCAATGATCACACTGAACTTTGTCACAGAGGGACCACCGCACAGGTGATAGGGTATCTCAGATGCTTGAAGCATAGTCACAGTGCAGGGTAACCTAAACTGCCCTACCTATTGCACTGAACTTTGTCATGGAAGACCACCTCACAGGTGATGGGTATCTCAGAAGCTTTATGCACAGTCACAGTGCAGGCTAACCTATTCTGTCCCACTGATCACCCTGACCTTTGTCACAGAAGGACCACCTCACAGATGACGGTATCTTAGAATGGTTTATGTACACTCACTGTGTAGGATAACCTATACAATCCCACTTATCACAGTGAACTTTGTCACAGAGGGACCACCTTGTAGGTGAGGGGGTATCTCAGATGTTTTATATACAGTCACAGTGCAGACTAACTTATACTACCCCACTGATCACACTGAACTTTGTCACTGAGGGACCACCTCACAGGTGAGGGGATATATCAGATGCTTATACACAGTTACAGTAAAGGAAACCTATACTACTTAGCTGATTGCTCTAAACTTTGTTCAGGAGCTAGCACCTCACAGGTCCGGGGGTATCTCAGATGAGATTCAGTTTCTGTTTTGGGATGCTATCTGTGAACAACAGATATCTGATAAGTAAGCAATAAGGGAAGTACTGTACCTCTTGGGAAGCATAGAATAGCAAGATGTGGGTAGTAGTGTGATTACCGCAAGATCAAGGGTATAATGAGGCAAAGGGCCACAGACTGAATGCCATACTGACTGTGGAAGTGCACTGATCACACTACTACTGACACCCTGAAGTGTCTTGTCTCACTTATCATGCAGCATTTTGAACTAAAAATAAATATATGGAGATAAAAATAAAATAGTTTTAACAGCACAATCAGTTTATTTAGTGTCATGTATCATTTCACTGCAGAAAATAGTCCCCAAAACATTTTGTTAGGTCATTAAGCGAGTTCCACTCACTGTGTGTAAATCAGCAGGATTACATTTTTGACTGATGTGTAGATTACTTGTAACAATGTGCTCCGTTTTGTTAATTTTCTTCCTCTTTCATGCAGGGTACAGCTGGAGCTGCTGTGTGTGTGTGGGACGTCAGTACCACTCACATCCATATTGACACTGGCTGTATATTTCAAACATTCGGTCTCTTTTTGTGAACAAACATCAGTGTCACTTTCTCTTTTATTAAAAGTTTCTTGTTAAACTGCACTGACATAGTCAAGATGATTTAGTAAAGATTGTTCACACTGAGAAAGCAATGCAGTGGGAAAGACAGGCAGTGAAAGAACATTTTCCCCTCACAGAGCCAGCAGTGATAGTAAGTGTCCCTGTGACATTATTAGCACAACAATATTGGGGATGACAATTTTTGTTGCACTGTTGACACCATTAAAAACACTATTCTACTCATTTCCAGTACAGTACGCTCCAGCTAAGGGAAACATAACTATATGGGATGCCTGCTTAAGAGCAATGTCCTGTCTAGAACCAATGTTCCCTTTCAATTGTAAATGCAATCTCTCATGGTTTGGAGGGATGTTCACAATGCTGTATGCCACTTTAATGGGATAGGCAGGATCTTTAACTACCTAATTACTGGCTAGAGCTGATCACGTCTCAATCACTTCCTAAATATCTTTACAGTGCTTTTTTATTCTCCTACTCACTAACTACAGTGTTTAAGTACCCAACTGTGGTTTCTCTGATCAGATCAGCTGTGAGGTTGTCAGACTCATACCTCATGTTGGATGGTGCTTTTGAGGAATGAGCTGCTACTGGCAGACAGGGTTAAAGTGTTGGAGGAACTAGAAAATCCAACAAACTCCCTCACTTCTATGTGAAACTGTCAAGGTGTGATAATTGCAAGCTCATAGTCATTGGCAAGAGTAAAGGACATAGATGCCTACCCAAAGACACAAATATATTACAGGATGTGTACTTCTGTAGCACCTGCTTGTCCTCTGCAATCTTTCTTAAATGGTCAAGGTAACCAAGGGACACAGTCTATAATTGGAAGGAAGAAGTTTCAGGAGGGAAGTGAGGAGACACTATTTTACAGAAAGATAGATAGATAGATAGATAGATAGATAGATAGATAGATAGATAGATAGATAGATAGATAGATAGATAGATAGATAGATAGAATAAAAACTTTTATTTTTTGGCAGGATAATAACTTTTAGGACCAAAGGCCCTGTTTATCAAAGTACATAGATACATAGATACATAGAAAGTGTCGGCAGATAAGGGCCTATGGCCCACCCAGTCTGCCCATTTGAGCTTGTAAGTTCAGTTTGTTTTCCTAGAAGTCTGTTGCACCTTAACCCTGACCTCCAGAATTCCTTTATGTTTATCCCATGCATTCTTAAATCCCGTAATTGTTTCAGCCCCCACCACTTCCTCTGGCAGGGTGTTCCACTTGTCCACCACCCGATCTGTGAAGAAATTCTTTCTCATGTTTCCTCTGAATCATCCTCCCTCCAACTTCATCCCATGCCCTCTAGTCCTGGAACATCTTTTTCGCTTAAAAATAGTGTTTTCCTGCACCCTGTTCCTCCCTGTAAGATACTTGTATGTCTCTATCATATCCCCTCTCTCCCTCCTCTCCTCCAGGGATTACATGTTCAATTCCTTCAACCTGTCTTCATAGGACTTGTGATGCAATCCATGCACCATCTTTGTTGCCCTCCTCTGAACCTTCTCTACCCTGTCTATGTCCTTACGTAGGTATGGTCTCCAGAACTGTACACTGCACTCCAGGTGGGGCCTCACTAGTGTCTTGTATAGCTGGAATTATGACCTCCTTTTCCTGCTGGTAATGCCCCTGCCTATACATCCCAGCATCCTATTTGCTTTACCTGCTGCCTTGTCACACTGTTTCCTACCTTGAGGTCATCAGAGATGATAACCAAGATCCTTTCCTGCTTGGTGCATGCTATATCCTCACCCCCAACTGATATATTGTGCCAGGGTTTTTGTGCCCCATATGCATTATCTTGCACTTTTCATTGAATTTCAACTGCCAAACCCTGACCATTCTTCAAGTTTCTGCAGGTCGCTTCTCATTCTGTCTACACCATCTGGTGTGTCTACTCTGTTACAGAGCTTTGTGTCATCAGCCCACAGTGAAATTCTGCCTTCTAGGTCCTGCGCCATGTCACTGATGAAGATGTTGAATAGGACCGGTCCCAGCACTGATCCCTGTGGTACCCCACTGGTCACTCTTCCCTCTGTGGAGTGACAGCCATTTACCACCACCCTCTGTGTCCTGCCACCCAGCCAGTTACCTACCCACCACACTACTGTCCTGCCCACACCCATATTCCCCAGTTTGTGTAATGATGTAATTTAAAGTTGTCCTGTTTTAAGAATACAGTTTCAAGGACAGAAACATCATGTAATATTATATTACAGGAACAAATCTTACATGTTTAACAAACAGTTCCACTACATATATTACAAAAGACATACATAAATACACAATATATCAGAGAAATTCAACAATTTCATCATACATTAAGTATGCATTATCCAGACAAATCGAAAAATTGAATGTCTAATAACATGCAGAGGAAATTTTTCATTTTCAGTATTATCATATTGGAAACAAAACATCAAGGAAAAAGAAAAGAGGGAAAGAAATGGAAACAGACGAAACAAAAAACGAAAGAATAAGAAAAATGGGATGTTATTTAATCTAAAAAAACACCAAAACAAACACATCTATCTCTCCAAATAATGTTCAGAGAGTACTTAAATTTGTTAAAACTATCAATTGTTCTAATGTCTGGATCTACTTCATTCCATATTTTTGGAAAATAGAAATGTCGTTGCATTTTACTATAAACATTTAATTCTAGAGGAACCTTTTGACATCTATGCTTTAAATGCCTTAGGTTATATCTATCACAGATAGGGACACCAAGAGAGATCGCACCATGTTTAACCTTCCCCCCATATTCACAAAAAGCTTTATACCCTACAAGTTTTTTCTGGCAAATTGCAAGGGAATCCCAACCAAGGTCTTGAAGTAAATTACAATGATGGGTATTATATGGGCATTTCATTACATATCTTGCTATTCTATGATATGTTTTATCTAAGCTATTTAATAAATATTTAGGGGCAAACTGATATATTAAACTACCATATTCTATTGTTGGTAAGAGTAGTTGTACAGCCACTCTATTTCTTGTCTCTCTTGGTAATATAGATGTTTTCCTTCTTAACACACCCAATCTAGAGTTAACTTATTTAGTTGTATTTGTAATAAGAAAAGAAAAAGTAAGAGAACTATCCATATTAACTCCCAAATACTTATATACCCAAACTTGTTCTAACATTAAACCCCTTTAAGAAAAAATTATTTAATGTCTGATGCGGCAGTTTATTTTTAGGATGGAAAAGCATTACCTGAGTCTTCTTAATACTAAGGACCATTTTAGATTGAATTAACCAATTTTGTAGAATGTCAAAATCAAATTGCAACATTTTTTGTAAGTCATCCAGATTTTTAGCTTTCCCTATAAGGGCCATGTCATCAGCGTACAAATAAATCTTACTATTTGGATACATGATGGAAGGGAATTTATATAAATCAAAAATAATAGGGGACCCAAGATTGAACCTTGGGGAACTCCCCTAAAGGTACCCCCTTTGTCTGACATTATTCCATTTATGTATACCTGTTGTGTACGTTCAGTCAAATATGATAATATCCATGTCTGAAAGGGTTGTTCAAGGGTGCAATGTGCTGCTGGAGGAGGTAGTAACGCTGAAGTCAGTGAGCAGCTTCAAAAGGGGATGGAACAGGATCAAAAAGAGGGTCCTAACTGAGGGTGGACAGGGTGTGTGTGAAAGAAGCAGGAGGAAATACAGAGTGGGGGGCAAGGGGAGGAGGCAGCTGCAGTCTATATAACTGAAGTATTGCACACTTGAGCAGACTAGACACACTGTAAGGACTGTATCTGCTGGCAATTTCATATGTTCATATTGTGTTGGGAGAGTGAGATGCACTGAGTAAGGTGCAAAATCATATTGATGTGAACAATTGTAGCACCCTCCCCCATGAACTGAACAGACAGCTGGGATACATCAACTCCAGTCTTCCCCTTTCACACACCCCAAACTGGAAAAGGCTGCTAAAAATTGAAGAATCAGTGAAAAAGCAGGCACCAATTGAAGCAAAACAATGAATAATCACAAACTTCTTTGTAGTCCATGAATAAATAGACATAATGAAATAAAAACATTTTTCATTCAAATAAATGCATTTTTAATCAGAGAAACACTGAATAAAGAAATAAACTGGTAGTAAACATTGAAATCTCATTGGTCTGCTTTTTCCTTGCCCCTTGCATTTAATATCACACTCACTGAGCACTGAGCACTTGAACTTTGTTTTAAAGGGACTGTCATTTAAATGGAATGACTTTAAATTCACAAGGACATTCTGTGTAAGTGGCTTGCACTATATTAGCTGATTGTTCACCTTTTAAAAGCTTTTGGTGGCAATAACAATGGCAGCAGTATGTGTCTAAGCTGGAAAGTGTGGCACAGTGATCTCAGGCCAATGTATGTTGACACATTGGCTGGTACTTCCTTGTGCTCCTAGGTGTAATAGTCTTATCTACAAAGGGGCACTAACCAATCATCTTGAAGATTTTCTGTTTGCCATATAATAAAATGTATTCTCACTCTGGTTGGATCACAGGTCAGTAATCGTGCCAGTAAGACAACATCTGCCCCAACATAAATCACCATTCCAGGAACTAAGTGTAAATTGAAATGCAATTAGAACTTCTTTATTTTGTACATTCTAAGAGATCCAAGAAAATCATATTGAATGCGCTGTTGCTGTGATGTGATTTACTCATTGAAGTAGTCTGATAAGATACTGTATAAAGACAGAAAAAGAGAGAGGTGTGGTTCTCATTTATGGAAAATCACCAATATCTTCTCATGGAAGACAATTCTAGCATACCTAGTAAAAGAGATTTTTCCTGTAAAGTTGCACAGGTTTTGAGAATGTTTCAAATATCTTTAACTGTTTTAGATATGTTGATGCATTTAAATCTTTAATGAGCTGCAGACTGATAAATTTGTCCAAAATCCCAACACGTTCAAATTCAGCTGTCAGCCAAAGGTTTACACGTGCTCTAGTTTACTATGAGGGCAGTCAGTGACTGGGACTCATAGTTGATGGGAGATGAAATGGACTGAACATTGATGTATTTAAAAGGTTGACAAAACTTTTGCAATTTTGGGAGTTGATATGTGCACACATCTTACGTAGATTCTTTAAGTAGATTATATATTGTAGAAATCCTGGGACTCTTCCCTGTCCAGTGGTGTATAGCATGAACTTGTAGCATGAAGGATCTTAGAAACATTGCCTTTCCAAATTTACATAGCTATTGTCAAAGTACAGAATGCACAAATGTATGGAATGACCATGGAAAACAATCATATCCATAGCACACAGCTACGCAGCACACAAAGCACAACCCAGATGCGGCATTCATGAATGCCAACATGAGACGCCTGTATTCAAGGTGTGGTTTGATAGAGCAAACATAGTGGGATGCACACTCCACAGAGGTGGTGCCAGGACACACGGATACTCCCCTTGACCACACAATATATGGACATGGCAACTGCCCTGTACAACACCTTGGAAGTGAATGACATGTGGTGGACCACAGTGCACAGGATTGCAGAGAGTGGAAGGGATGTGGAGGGAAGTCCCCCACAATAGATGCTGGATGAAAAGGCCAGCCATACAGGCAGACAGCACCATGGCCATGTTCAGACATTGGGTAGAGCATGGCCCCATGCATTGAACTTTACTGGCGACCATGGTCAGCAACATCCGGGAGAACTACAGCTGGTTGAACAGGGCCCAGTCACTGACAACTATCCCCAAGGTGAAGATGTGGCTGTGGCTGGACATCCAGTCTGGCATTAAGGCTGCTGGGCCAGAGACCAGGATCCTGACCACAATCAAGCATAAATGGTGTGACCTGCATGCCACAGCCAAGAAGAAGGTCAACCCAGCTGCATGGATATGCCAGGGCACAGGAAGAGAGCCCCCAAGCATTAACATCTAGCTGACACAAATCGAGAGGATGGTGGCAGAGACCATCACTGACATCTGTGTCCATGGTGAAGTTGAAGGTGTAGACACCATGGAAGTTACACGTGCAGTTGTGGGGATGGGGACACATGGGGATGGCACAACAAGCATGTAGTAATAGATGTTTATTGCACCCACAGACACAGCCACTGATGAACGGCCACCAGCAGTGCCTCTCATGCAAACCATGGACACAACTGCAGTGCCAGTGGCATGCAATGACAGCAGGCAGGAGAAGGAAGGGACAGGTGGGTAACCATGCTACAGGCACTCCTGCAATTGTGCACAATCTGTAACCCCAAATGGTGTAGTAACAAACATATATCCCCCACAACTGCAGAGATGTACACGGGGACTTAGCAGGTGTTGGAGATCAATGCAGAGAGCACAGTGGTGCCAAAGAAGGAGGGGACTCAGGAGACTGGAGAAGTGTTGAATGGAAGCAGTGCCAGCCTGGTGCAGAGGCCATCCTCAGGACAACAGTGCCAGACTCCAATCGGGGTACCGTGTGCAAGAAATGCTCTCACCATACCGGACAGGACAAGCATGGGAAAGAGTTCTCAGTCCCCAATGGCACAGCCATGCCCAGATGACAATGGGGGATGAAGGCCCCTTGGCATGGCCAACCAGCCACACTCATACATGGTGTGGCCAAACCTATATGGAGGCCCAGTATCAGGAGCTACGGCAGCTGGAGCTGGATAGGCTGGAGGCATAGCACAAAAACACTGAGGCTCTTGTCACCCTTATGGATGAGGTGCATGGCATAGCCTGGCTCACAGATGCACATGTGTTGCTACTGGAGCACTTAGTGGGTCACCATGCACCACACGGTCGGGAACCACACACTCCGCCATGCATGTCAGATGCTCAAACACAGGTGTCCCCCCTGCATGCAAGTCCCTGAGCAGGATGTGACTGCACAGCAGTGCTCCCCATCCACTACACAGGATGATATGAGACAACACTCAGGCACCACTGCCATGCTGGACACTGAAGCTCACAGTGCCCAAGTGCCAGACACAGATGCTGAGAGCACACAGGGAGTTACACAGCAGTGTCACCAGCCAGGAAATGCCTGTTAGGGATACATCAGATGGAATGGCCACAGACCACTCAGAGGGTGGCAGGTGACCATGTGGCACAGCCAGACAACATGCACCCACCAGGAGACTAGGTACAGGGATGTTGGCATGCCTCCAGGCTAAATCAAATGAGCTGCATGGCCAGTGTGACAGCACATCCACACCGCACAGCACATAGTATAAGCATGCACATGGTGTGTCCACATGTGTGAACCAGCCCACCAAAACAAATGTTCCAACCCCTCCACACATATGAACCTGCCCCCACACACACACACACACACACACACACACACACACACACACACTGATTAAGACTGCACAGACCTGTCCCTGGCACACAGGCTTGTAGAAAAACAGTGTCACACATTTCCTGCTGGCGTAGGCTGCTATGTTCTAAACTGGCAAACCACCTTGCAGCAACTACAACACATCATGTAGGCAGTGACTCATGGGATGCACACCCCCCACAACCATACCTGTGCCAGCTAGCACATGAGTCTCATGGCACACTGTGCAGAACACACATTCCCTTGCGATGCCCCTGACTCCATCATGCATGGGTGTACTCAGTGAGTGGAAACATCATTGTACATCCACAACCCATGGAGGATGTGGCACACACAAGCTATGATGAATACAGGACCACAAATGTCCGGGATATGGATGCCCATGCCAGGCATACATGATAAATACAGTGGTCCATGCCTTGGCACAAGTTCAGCTGACCTACGCCTGATATCCATCACTAGACTAACACTGAAATGTGCCTTCAACAAATGCAACCCATGCCTTTCAGCCACCCACTGTCCACAGCTTATGGCATGGCTCACCCACAGCAACGTTGTTCAGTAGGTCCCTTGGAGATGATCCAGCATGGGCACATTTACACGCTTCACTATATTATGGAGCATGGCACATGTGGAGAAAACCCTGCATGACCTTCCCAGGAACAGCATTATTGTCCCACCAGTATGGTCCAAGCAATGAAACCGCATCTTTAATAGCCTGATGGGTCCTCTCCATGATGCTCCTGGTCATTCGGTGGGCATGGTTGTATGCCTCCTTTGCAGATGTGTTGGGGGAAGTACTGGTATCATCAGATATGGTCTAAGTGGGTATCTGCTGTCACCTGTAAAGGTGTGAGAGAACATGTACAGTAGCTTGCATGCTGATAGCTGTTTCACAGGTACACTCACTGTAGCATAGCTATGCTCACCAAACAGTCAGTCTTCCAGTCATCTACCAGGCAGCATGGCACCAAGTTGTGAGGCATCCAGTATGTAGGCATCATGGCATGATCCTGGATACTTCACACAAATGTTTGTGAATATGCCTTCCGCGTCACACACCACCTGACAGTTTACACTGTAGAAGTCCTTTTGGTTCTGTTATGCCTCTTCATGCATGGAGGGTGTAAGTATGGCAACGTGTGTGCCATCTATTGTGCCATACACATTTGGCATACCAAGCATGACACAGAATGCCTGCTTCATGGCATGTATGTCATCCAGTGCCATGGGGAATTCGATGTGATTGTATACATGTGTGAGAAGGGCGTCAGTCACCTGCACCTCTGCCCAGGACACGGATGACTGGCATACACCCACTACATAGACTGTCACATGCTGGAAGGAGCCGGATGCCTAGCACTCCAAGGCACATAGCGCCTTGGTCTCAACCGACATTGCCCTGGACTGTTATGTCCATGGGGCAGTGTTGTCATGGACCATGTTGCACAGCTGTGTGATTGTGGCTCATGAAAATCTGAACTGCTCGATGCAGTGTGTGTCCCTCATGGTGGCTGCATCTAGCTGCTGTCTGAACATCTGTGGCCATGAGCCTGGTCACCTCCACTGCTGCATCTCTGCATCCAACAGGTGTACATACATTATTAGTCCAGGACATAACCTTCACCTCCATTACCATTTCTGTTCAGCCCCTGCACCCAACAGAGCACCCCCTTTTGACTGGTTCCACCATCAGAATGTGCCAGCATTATGGTGCTGAGTTAGTAGGGCACCAGTTGGCAATGTCGCTGACCACTGTTTTTGTGGGGTGCTGCATCTCGCACCCTTGGCGGGGTCCCTTATACCTCTTAATTTTAGATTCCAACTCCAGGGGAGGTGGATCTCATGCAGGGGCTGCGAATCCCAGATTTAGTACCCTGATTACTCGGCATCCTAATGCTGGCACCCTGTGTTAGCCTTGCTTGTAGAGCAGAAAGCAGCTAACTAAAAGAAGCTACATTTTCTTATTAATTTAAAACTTATATCTCAGCAGGAGTCATTGTCTGTTAAGATAAAGTAGACAGATAGCTTTATTAGAAGTAGAAGGGGTCTTATTTAGGGTTAAAAAGAAAGAAAGAAAAGAAAGAAAGTGTGTGTTCTGTGCAGGGAAGGGTACTAATCAGCTGACTTTGCTAAACCAGTAGGAGGAAAGAGAGCTTACCTGGGGGTGTGGTTTAGACACTATAAAAGCAGATGAGTCAAATTACAACTTCCTGTTGCTAGCCTTTTTTCTTATTAATTGCCCTCCATCCCACCCAAAGCCAGTTGTACTTTTATAGCCACTGGATTTGACTATCAACAGGAACTTCCTGTTTGGCAGTAGGAAGGAAAGGATCATAGAGAAACATTGGTTTGGTCAACCCTAAAGGAAAAAAAGTATCTCACTCTCCCCCCCCCAGCTGCTGGTGGTCTGATATTGAGCAAGGAAGAAGGAGGCTACTGAAGAAGATAGGAAGTTGCTGTCCCAGAACAGGAAGGGTGAGAGTTGTAAGGAGAGGAGAGAATAAGCATTCAGAGAAACAGTAGAGAGGACACAAAATAAGACATGATAGGAGTGGTGCAGTGCAATGGCTGTGGGGCGGCAGTGTTCCGGGCGACATTCTGGAGGCTGCGATGCTGCCCTATTTGCAGGCACCTCTCTGGTCTGAGAGAGGAGGTTGCCCGTCTCCAGGCTGACCTGGCTAGGATTCGTGAAACCTCCTCCCCCACCCAGGGACCACCAGGGCCAATGCCACTACCTCAAAGGTTGCCAAGAAAGAGGAGAGGCTGGACCAGGGTGGGCTCAAGGAGGGAGAGGGTGGTGGAACAGAGTTGCATCCCTCCAGCTGTACCTCTCCACATTTCATTCGCTCTTCTGGTGGATAGTGGTTCCTCTATGGAGGCACCTGCAGTGGAGACCAAGGAGGATGCTGGGAACCTTCACAAAGGAGACCCACAGGAGGGTGGCATGGGACCCCACAGGGAAAACAACTCCTGGTGGGGGACTCAATCATTAGGGGGGTAGAATTGGGGGAGGAAGGGGAGAGGGAGGTAAGGTGCCTTCCTGGTGCCATGGCTTGGAGGGACAGGAAGTGAATCCTCAGGATCGTGGGAGGAGCTGCATGAGGGACGGAGCTGGATGTCATTGTCCACCTAGGGACAAATGACCTGGCTAGAAATGGGATCAGAGCAGTGCAAGAGGAGTTTGAAGAGTTGGGAAGGGGCCTTAGACAAGTAGCGCATACGGTAACCTTCTCAGAGGTGCTGCCTGTCTATGGCAAGGGAGATGCTAGGGCACTTCTCACCAGGGAATTCAATGAGTGGTTGAAAAACTGGTGTGGAGCTCAGGGTTTTGGCTTCTTTGGGGACTGGGGAGCCACTTGGAGGGATGCAGACCTATACTGGCGCGATGGTCTGCATCTGTCCAGGAGGAACCAGGATCCTAGGTGAGAGGTTTAAATGCTTCATTGGCAATTTAAACCCAGCCAAGGGAGGCACTGAAAAGGAGCAGGAAATCCAAGCTTCCCCCCACAAAACATGGTGATTAGTGAGGTAAACACCAAGGTACAGAAGTTATTAGGGAGCAGAACAGATTTAAATGTAAAAAAAGGCAAAGGCAGTAAGGACAGAAATGGGGCTAAAAGGGGTAAGGCTATCAAAAAGTGGAGGGTGATGAGTACCAATGCCCATAGTCTGTGTAACAAGCTCCCTGAACTAGTGGCCTTGATGGAAGAGGGTTGCCTGGATATTGTGGCAGTTACAGAATCATGGTACACAGAGAACCATGACTGGGATGTCAACATACCAGGATACACAATCTACAGGAGGGACAGGGAGGGTAAAAGAGGAGGAGGAGTAGCTCTCTATGTAAAGGAAGGGATCAAAGCAACAGAACTAAAGAGTAAACAGGGAGCAGATGAGACACTTTGGGTCACCCTGGAGACAGGAAATGGCACCACATTCGCATGGGGTTGTATACAGACCCCATCTCAGGGAGGGAATGGACAAGGAAATGATAGAAGGCTTTCTAGAATGGCAGAAAAGGGAGATATTGTTAATGGGGACCTGAATATGCCAGATGTTAACTGGAGCACCTTTGCTGCAGGCACATCCAAGAGCAGGGTTATTCTTGATGCCCTACAGGGGGCATGCCTCAGACAGCTAGTATTGGAACCCACTCGGGAGGGAGCAATCTTAGACCTGGTACTCTCAAATGGGGATGGAGAAAGAATCTCAGATTTAGAAGTGGGTAGCCATCTGGGAACAAGCGATCACCAAACAGTGTGGTTCACGATAAACACAGCCATACAATCAAGCCATACAAAAGCAAGAGTACTGGACTTTAGGCGGGCTGACTTTGGGAAAATGAGAGAGTGCCTCAGAAAAGCACTAGCAAACAGGCAAGAAGGAGGGGTAGAGGAACAATGGGGAGTGATCAAAACAGCCATCACAGAGGCAACAAGCCTTTGTGTAAAGCAAATCAATAAAACACAACGAAGGAAAAAACTGCTATGGTTCTCAAAAGAGGTGGCAGGAAAGGTTAAGGAGAAAAGGACAGCATTCAGGAAATATAAGGAAACACAGAAGGAGCAGGACAGAGATATCAGTTAAAGCAGAAAGAGGCTGGGAAGGCAGTCAGAATAGCACAGGCCCAAACCGAGGAAAGGATAGCCAATTCTGTTAAGAAAGGGGATAAGACCTTTTATAGGTACATTAGGGAGTGAAGAAAGACCAAAGGAGGGATACTGAAGCTTAATAAAGTGGAGGGAATGTGGGTGAGGGTGACAGTGAAAAGCTGGGATACTGAACGAATATTTCTGCTCAGTATTCACAAAGGAAGAGGAGGGGAGTTACCTAAGCCAAACAGAGAAACACTCTGAAGACAGGGGTCGATACCAGTCCATTTACAGAAGAAAGGGTTCTGAAAGAACTAATAAAATTGAAGGTGGACAAAGCAATGGGGCCTGATGGGATTCACCCAAGAATTCTAAAAGAACTAAGGGTAGAACTAGTGACACCGGTGACTACTCTCTTTAACAAATCATGGGAGGATGGGGTGGTACCCGAGGACTGGAGGAGCGCAGATGTGATTCCTCTTCACAAAAGTGGGAGCAGGACAGAGGCAGGAAACTACAGACCAGTTAGTTTGACCTCAGTGGTAGGGAAAATGATGGAATCACTTCTGAAGGAAAGAATTGTTTGAGTACCTAGAGGCCAGTGGGGCACAGGACCCAAGGCAGCATGGATTCACGATGGGAAGGTCATGTCAGACGAATCTAATAGATTTCTTTGACTGGGTGACCAAAGTAGTAGACCAGGGAGGGGCTATGGACATGGCCTACCTAGATTTTAGCAAGGCATTTGATTCAGTCCACACAAAAGATTAATTCACAAGATAGCCAGCCTTGGAGTGGGTCCCCAGGTGGTAGCCTGGATAAAAAATTGGCTAGACAACAGGACACAAGGGTAGTAGTAAATGGAGTACACAGTGAAGAAAGGAGGGTTACTAGCGGGTACCGCAGGATTCAGTACTGGGACCAGTCCTTTTAGTGTCTTTATAAGTGACATTGCAGAGGAACTGGAAGGAAAGTATGTCTCTTTGCAGATGACACAAAGATCTGCAACAGGGTTGATACACAAGATGGAGTGGAAAGGATGAGAAGGGACTTGGCAAGGTTGGAGGAATGGTCAATGTATGGCAGCTCAGATTCAATGCAAAGAGTGCAAGGTAATGCCATGGAAACAAAAACCAGGGAAGCATACACAATGGGGGTGAGATACTGACAACAGTAAAATAGAAAGGGACCTGGGGGTAATTATATCAGATGACCCAAAGGTGGGCAAGCAATGTGAGAAGGCAGTAAGGAAGGCTGGGGGATACTGGGATGCATAGGAAGAGGCATCAATAGTAGAAAACAGGAAGTTGTTATCCCTCTGTACAGACAGTTGGTGAGACCCCATCTGAGTACTGTGTGCAGTTCTGGAGACCCCATCTCCAAAAGACATAGACAGAGTGGAGGCTGTCCAGAGGAGGGCAACTAAAATGGTGCAGGGTCTGCACCAGAAGACACATGGAAGAAAGACTAAAGGAGCTTAATATGCTATACCCTTGAGGAAAGAAGGAGAGAGGGGACATGATAGAAACTTTCAAGTACCTCAAGGGAATTAACAAAGTCCAAGAGGTAGCATCTTCCAAAAAAGAGATGTGCAAGAACAAGGGGCACAATTTGAAGATAGAAGGGGACGGCTCAGAGGTAATGTGAGGTATATTTTTCACTGAGAGGGTTGTGGATGCATGGAACAGCCTACCTGAGGAGGTCATTGAGTCAAGAACAGTGGGGGACTTCAAGAATGCATGAGACAGGCATAAGGCAGTCCTAGTGGGGGGTAGGAGGAAGTAAGCTGTTGGTTAACTAGGATCTGCAGCTTATCTGTTAGGTATGAAAATGGGCAGACTAGGTGGGCCAAGCGGTCCTTATCTGCTGTCAAATTCTATGTTTCTATGTTTCAGTGCTTTTAACCTACCCAGCTCACCCATGTGCACCTCTAAATGGTTATGTCACAATTCACGTGTGCGATACCTCACCTGTGCAAGCTACTCATGCACACACACACACACACACTGCCCAGTTCTGGCTTGAGTTCGCAGTCAAAAAGTGTGCAGCAGAGATGGCAGCAGCTTCAGGTTATTGCTTTGGACAGTATCCGCGATGGCTGTGGCATGTATCAGAAGACACATATACGGACCGGCATTGCAGAGTTACCCTGTGGCAGCTGCAGAGCCATGCCAGAGTAAGTATCATTTCTGCAGGTTGCGTTTTGGGGCATTGAGGAGTGTGGCCGCTCTCCATGGTGCTAACCAGATTTTTCTTTCATGTCTCACACAGGATTACCTAGGACTGCCGAACCGATTGGAGTTGACACAGCTGGAGCAGCCTGATGGAGCACCATGCACTGTGTCCCCACCCTACAGGAGGAAACATTGACGTCTGAATAACCCAGGGTATTTCTCCCTGTGCCTTGATAGGGACAAGGTACAGTATGTGGCAGACTGGACAGTGGCATGGCATGTGGATTTGCCCTCACTGGTGAGTACAGTGTATCCGGTGATGACCCAAATGCCCCAGTTCCTCACACATGTACAACATTATTATATTGTATGTCTTTTGCATTTCAACACTACAGGGGAACCATTCATTGAATGGTGCTGCTGTTGCTTGGGACGGTTTTTGACATCGATGATAGTGATTTGTACACCAGCCAGGCCAGGGTTGAGTAGGTTGCATTGATGCCACAGAGGTGTATTTTTACGGCGGTTCAGCTTTGACAGTTGCCCCTACATTAGGAGGGTATATCATTGGGCTTGGCATGTGCCCAATAGTGTGCTTTTGCAACATTTTGGATTTTATTACTGTAGCATTTTTTGTTTATGGTCCATGTTTTCCTGCAACTTGTTTTGATGATGCTGTGTTGTACCTGTTAAACATTTTGACAGTCACACCTGTGTGGTTACTGTGTCATGATTAGTGGGTGGCAAGAGGGGTGGGGTGATGGATGTAGGTGGGTGGGCTCTTATGTCACATCCCGTGTGGTGGTATTGGGGTCTAATCATGGGGGTCAACAACATGGGTGCTTGTGCATGTGTCCTGCATGTGTGACATGTGTGCCACACCCATTGCACGCATACGTGTTAGGCCATTGGCAGCTGCTGTGAAGGGGAGCACTTCCGATGATGGTGTGCATGCATCTGGTTCACTGTGCACCGTCCACATGCTATCTATATGGGCCATTGTGCAGTGAACTGTCTGTGTGCCTCCACCACTGGCACGCTTCGCTGTGACTTGGCCATCCTTTCCGTACCCTTGTTGCTGTGCACCTGGGCTTTCAGGGACTGTGCCTCTGCTATTGTCATCAATGTGTGGGTCACACCAAAGGATCAGGCTCAGCCACCAAATTGTTTGTTGTGGTGTTGCCACACCATGCACATTGCCAGCTGTGTATTCGTTATGATCCCATGGTGTTTCCCTTTCATTTGTGTGCATCAGCATGCATTGCTGACCGCTAGTGGTTGGAACCACTCACATGCTATGCTCATGATGCATGGTCTGTGTACCTGCCATGCTGCATGGTTGGTGTGTTTGCCCTGGGGTCAATGTTGTAGGGACCTGGTCATCCAGTCTAGGTGCTGCTGATATGGCATCTCGTCATGCATGCCCCAGTCCACATGGTTCCATCAGTGAGGTTCAGCACATGTGCACTGGGGCATGTTCAGGTGTATGGGGTGGATGGGAGTGTGGTGCTTCACACAAGGTCAATGGGTTATGGCCATGCACAGGGGTGTCTTGCCAGCTAGCACCACTGCGTGGATATATACAGCAGCCCTCACCCTGCCATAAGCGTACGTGCACACCTGCCATCCGCCTGGCTGTCGTAAATTATTTTGTGCATAAACGCTGTGTCCAACTACACGTGCCACTACATGGTCCTGCCCTGAGTATATGCCATGTGTTGCAATCACAGTGCTGTGTGCAAGTGGGCTAATGGGCTCATGCCAGGTTTACTTTGATTTCAGACGGGCACGTTATTCACATGTTGCCGCCTCCATGTGCTCCCTACGCACAACTGTGCACATCATGTTGGATTCGTGCACACAGCCCATTGTCTTCTAAATTTGTATAGTTATTGTCAAACTGCAATATTTTAAATATGTCAAGATTAAAAGTTTGACAGCAACACTGATATGCTTTAAACACATTGACATGTTTAAGACACATCGACGTTACTTTGGAGGATGATATTTTACATGCTGATAGTTCCAGCCATTGCACTATTAGAAAGCTCCAATTCTTCCCTTGCCAACAGTGTCCATCAGCCTAGTACAAATTTCAAACATGCCTGATTACAGTTTTGTATATTGTCCTCTAAAGGTGCATATATATTGTCAAGGCCCACGTATTCAAAGGGGATCTGCAGCCCAAAATGGAGACACACGGTGCATCCCAGAAAATGTGTGTAAGAACAATATTTAAAAGGGAGAGATGTATCATGCATTTCTGAATGTGCGATTTTGCAGAGATAATGTATGTGGCCCAAAAAAAGGTGGAGGGTATCTGAATATGTCACGCAAATGTATATTCAGCCAAAATGTGTGGTGCATGTGTCGTGCATCATAAAACTGTGCCACGTAAAGTTAGGTATATAAGGGGATGGCCTAGATCAGCCAGCCACCCACAGGCAGGCTGCAGAACTGCAGACAGGTGACCCTGAGACAGCCCTTGGAGGGGTATCGGGATGTGCTCCCAGCACCCACACACAGCAGTCATGCCAGGATGGTAGTACCCAAAACCACAGACACACTGTGCCAGCTTGCCGGGCACCTGCTGGGTGCTGCTTGGTGACACCATCCGCACAGCCCAGTCAGCCACCCACCTCACGACACCCATGTCAGGGATGCCCAGCTGCAACATGATAGTTAGTCACCCCCCAGCACGCCAGTAGAGCAGACAACTACAATGTGGCATATATACCAGGCACCATGACCTGTACCCATGTGTCTGTCAGAGTTCCACCTGGTGGAGACATGCACCTTTGGTGGCTTCTGGGACAATGGTGAGCAGGATGCATGGTGATAATTGTGGCAGCATAGCATGTGTCAGGGACATCCCAGTGGCACTCACCCATGGTGGAACACCATAGGTACACACAGCATGCCTGTGCCAGACCCACACCACCAGGAACCATATACTGTACATATCACCAATGCCATCCCTGCAGTGTGACAATGCCACAGGGGCCCTGGGTTCAGATCACTGAGGTGTACTGGTGGTGGACAGTGCACAAATGTGAGCAGCATGTGGCAGGGGTGGCACCAACTGCAGTTTGGAGGTGGCAGGGACATGCCCCAAGGACACCGGACCCCTCCAGTGTTGTGTATGCGGCCTCCTAGGAAATGGACATGGCCAGGGGTAGCAGCACAGCAAACCACTCAACTGTCACACCGTATGGGGTACACCACTTATATTATCACTCAGACACCCTCAGATTCACATAGAGTGGGTGACACTACAAACCAACCACTGAGACCGTGATGCAGAATTGTATGATAATATGAGATGCTAGGTATCAGCACATAGTAGCAACATTGGTGCACTTATTTCCACAGTCTTCTGAGCTTGGACTGTTATGTTTGCTGCTGTGTCACACATTCTGACCAGTTGTCACACACCTTGGCACACATTTGGGTGCTAAGGAGTTGGGAGGTATGTAGCACTGCACTCAGGCCAATGCAGCATACCCACACACAGCCATGCAGTTTCACCTTTGTGTTTGTTTATTGTATTTTAAATGTGAAGTGCCTTGGTTGTGGAAAGGCTCTACACAAATAGAGATTTACTTACTTACACCTGCCTGCTAGGCTGCAGTACCTCCTGATCACCTTCGCGGAGTGATGGGGTGCTGCCCTGTAAAGCTGGAAATGTGCAGGCCAGTGGTTTGCAAATGGCCTGAATACATTCCAGTAATGAGATGCAAAGGTGCTGTTTGGGTGCTGACTGTGCAATGAGGCCATTTGCATATCCTGGCTGAATATTGCAAATTTGCATGCTGCGCAAGTGGCTTTGCATCACACACTTCTGTAAACTCTGCACTTGGTCTCGGGCACCTTCCACACCGTGCGTCTCCCACTGCATGATCATGCATGTTTGGGATATTCAGCTGCACATGCGTAGTGCATATTACAGTGCAGCTTTTGAATATACCATTATTTTGTGCCAGCGCAATTGAGTTGCATGGCACAAGCCCTTGCTGGATGCAGTCTGACACTTTTGAATATCAGGCACAAAGTGTTTTATTTAGTTGCTGTATTTAAAACACACCAATTCCTTTTAAGGGACAAAACAGAACAACCATGCAGAGGGATTAAATTCAGCAGTGCAAAGGTTTTAATTTCTCACATAGGAAAAGTTACTCATAGAAAAATATCAGCTTTGACTGGCAAAAAGGATCAGTGCTTGGAAGAGCCAGAGCACCCCGAAACGCCGAGGCTTTTTGTTGATGAAGCCTAGTGATGTTTTTGTATGGATAGCTTTTACTATGTGAATAAACTTTTGCATTGCTGAATTTCATCTCTGTGCACAACTGTTCTGTTTTGTTCCTGTCTGCTTTGCTTTATATACTTCTGCAAGGGATTTGCTTTTTTTCATGTGAGCACGGGTGTTTTCCCAGTGTTTTTTCAGAGACTGACAGGGAACATTTATATCCATCTGACACACAAACGTTCATTAAAAACATAAGTTCCTAACTCTAAAAAATAAAATGTTAGCCCTCTTCAAAGACATTGGGCCCAATTTTAAAATGATTGGGACTGGCACAAGAGGCTTGCATCAAGAAGACATGGTGCAAGGGGTTCTTTGCACCGCACTTTGCACCAGTCCTGATTTTAAAAGTCACTCTACATCACTTGGTGGACTGGCTGTGCCAGCTGGTCTTGCACTGTACTTGTGACAGCCACGCTGGTGCACTATGGTGAAAGGGGGCTTGTGCCAGGGCAGCACTGCAATATCCCCTAAAGTATGATTTTGCACAGCCCCCACCATGGGCACATGGATCTTGCTTTTAGACTGCCCCAGAGCCTGGCCTAACTTACAGTACACTACTCCCAGAGCTATTGTTGGGTGGGAGTGACCCCTCACCCCCCCAGGGAAGGCACTCTTAGAGCCCCCAACACCTGCCAGACCACTGGTGCCGGAAGTCAGTTGTAGGTACAAGCCCATGTCCACTCACCCACTATGGTGGCACTGATGCATCTGCCCCCCATGGACCTGCACTGCTTCAGTTGGTCATGCATTTTCCCCATTGAGGACAGTTGCCATGACCTCCCCCTCCTGACCCCTGTCACCCCCCCCATGAGCCAGGGCATGCCCAGGATTATCCACTAGCCTCCAAAGAGACCAGCTGGCAGGTCACCATCACTGGTCGCTGCTGCCACAAGCCCATTTTGCTTCTTGTAGCATTCCCTCTGTGCACTGTTTCTTCAGCACAGCTGTTGGCTTGGAAAACATACAGACTTTGGCACAGGGATCCCACATTTTGTAAAGTCGGGTGCAGGGTCTCTGGTGCACCTAGATGTGCAATAGCTGGTGGTTTACCACACCATGTGCTGATCTAATGGTGCCTTTTAAAACTGAGCCCATTATCTTCATAAAAGGCTTACCTTGGATCTCTTAGATCTGGAACATTTTGTTTAATAAAACCTTGCAGTCACATTGATACTGTTAGCAGACTTGTTCTGGACCTGATGGTGAAACACAACACAGAGCCAAAGATATGGCAGGAATAACTCATTTATTACCAAAAACAACAAAGCACAGCATATACCTGCTGAGAGTCAGGAACAGGACCCTGGGTATCATGATAGCTCCAAACTAGATTTGAACTCAGCAAAATACAGCAAGAGTATCATGCTTATACTCTAAGATAAGAAAAGTACATTACTGGAGACCTTACCTACATAAGGACATAGACAGGGTAGAGAAGGTTCAGAGGAGGGCAGCAAACATAGTACATGGATTGCATCACAAGTCCTATGAAGACAGGTTGAAGGAACTGAACATGTACTCCCTGGAGGAGAGGAGGAAGAGAGGTGATATGATAGAGACATACAAGTATCTTACAGGGAGGAACAGGGTGCAGGAATACACTATTTTTAAGTGAAAAAGATGTTTCAGGACTAGAGGGCATGGGATGAAGTTGGAGGTAGAATGAGTCAGAGGAAACGTGAGGAAGAATTTCTTCACAGAACGGGTGGTGGACAAGTGAAACACCCTGCCAGAAGAAGTGGTGGGGGCTGAAACAATCACAGGATTTAAGAATGCATGGGATAGACATAAAGGAATTCTGGAGGTCAGGGGTAAGGGGCAACAGACTTCTAGGAAAACATAAACTGAACTTACAAGCTCAAAGGGGCAGACTGGGTGGGCCATAGGCCCTTATCTGCCGACACTGTCTATGTATCTATGTACTAGGTAACAGTCTGTCAAATAAGGTAAAATCATAAAATACAGAGACCTCATTGGTACAAGGTCAGCGCAGAGGACAGTTAGCTCACCACTTTTCCCTGCACTTACTCTCTGATAAGAGTGGAACTAGCTAAAACTAGTTTTGGGTTATAATACAAAAGATGCTACATTAGCAAAACAATAGCAGCAGTGTAGCAAGGAAAAATAACTGTACCATAAGGCCGGCATAATAAGCAATGCTAATACTGTTAGGGCCAGAGATTACCAGTACATAGCCCTTTTGGGATCTCGTCTTTACCACTAGTCCATGCTACAATTTACTTTATTTATTTATTTTTTTATTTTACATTTTGCAACTGGGAAAGGCACACTGAGCAGAAGCTTGTTTACGGGTGCGACCCAGGGACATGGGTAACAATTACATACAAAGGAAACATATATAGTAATGGCTGCCAGGATTAAACCCAATTCTGCAGCATTCTGCAGCAGAGTTACTGCAGTAAACCATATAATTTCAATTGGAATGAGTCCCTTTTGTCATGCTGGGAAGTTGGTAGGAGTGTGATCGCTGTGCAACACAATGGACTGAGTCCAATGAAGTAAGTGAAGTGTTTCACAGCCCAGTCTGTAGCCAGTAGTTTTCTCTCACAGAGGGAGTACTTTTTTCTACTGGAGAAAGAGTTTGAGATGCATTAGCTATAGGCTTGAGGCATCCGTGCACCTTCTGTGCCAGGATGGCAGAGACAGCCATATCTGAGGTGGCAGTCTTCAAATGGAAGGGCAAGTCTGGGACTGGGTTAACCAAAGCAGTGGCTGAAGCTAAGGCCTATTTTAAGGCAGTAACTGCTGTGGTATATTCTGGGCCCCAGCACCAGGGGGCATTCTTTTTCTGAAGCTCATACAAAGGTGTAGCAATATGAGCAAAAT
The DNA here is from genome assembly GCA_016271365.2 of Neoceratodus forsteri. NCBI lineage: Eukaryota > Metazoa > Chordata > Ceratodontiformes > Ceratodontidae > Neoceratodus > Neoceratodus forsteri. The sequence goes on from CM028137.1 coordinate 80,803,088, forward strand.
TGGGTATAAAATCTCTGAAGTAGTTTACCATACTCAAGAAACATCTGAGAGTGGACGCATTGGTGGGCAGAAGTAAGTACTGAATACCTTGCACTTTGTCAAGTGCAGGGCTCCTCCCTTCTGCAGTAACTCACAGGCCAAAGAAGGATACTTCAGAGTGGCACAGTTGAATCTTGTCAGGGTTACATTTTAGACCAGCATGTTGCAGGAGTGCAAGGAGTTCTGCAAGTAACTGAAGGTGCTACTCTTCGTCCACTGTTGCCAAGAGAAGATCATCCACGTATTGTAGAAGACATTCAGGTGTGGAGAACCCTTGGAGAGCATCTCTCATGCGGATGTCAAAGACGGAGGGGCTATTATGAAAACCATGGGGGAGGCACATCCAAGTGAACTGATGTCCCTCAAAGGTGAAGGCAAACTTGTATTGGCAATGAACAGAAGCTATTGGAAATGTTCAAAATACTGAACCACTTGTGTTTAGGCTTTAGAAGTCTGAGCACATCCAGGGCTGAAGCTACAGTTGGTGCATAGCTGGGTGTCACCTGATTCAGCATTCTGTAATCAGTTGTCAGTCTCCATGTGTTACTGGATTTTCTCACAGGCCAGATCAGAGAATTGACTGTGTAAACATAAGGTCAGATGACCTCTTGCTTTAAAAGTGATTTGATAGTAGCCCTAAGGGATGGAATTGCCTCTGCTTGAAGGGGATATTGCTTTTGATGTGGCGTGTCCCCACCAGTAACCCATATGAGGGTCTCCATCCTTCCACAATCATGCTTGTGCTTAGCAAAGGCGTTACTGTATTGTTCTAAAATAGGCTTCACCTTATCAAAAAGGGAATAATGCTGGAACATGACGATGACATCATACTCCATGTCGTTCACCTGTATGGCTGCCATGACATTTGAATCAAATATCAGCAGCATATAATGGAAACCTGGAGCCTGGGGGAGCAGCCAGTTGGCTAGTTTGACCATGTACCCATAACGACAGAGAAAATCTATCCCCAGGATGTTTTGATGATGAGGACTGTTCCTAAGATCAAAACATTTCTTCTGCCTCCAAGGTTCCAATGATAATTGGTATGGGGATGGATTAACAGGTTTTTATTACGGTCCCCTTGAAGGTCTAAGTGGAGTAAAAACTCTCAGACCATGGAGAATGTTGGGGATTGGTCTGATGTAGGTCAGAGATGGCCACTTCAGTATCTAGAAGAATTTCTAGCTGTCGGCCCCCAACTAGCCCTTCCACACACAGGTGACCAGAGTCATCAGTTACCAAAGATGTATGTATGCCAACTGGGGCCTGACACCGTCATGCCGACTCTTCACAGCTTTGCAAGGCATCGTAAAATGTTGGATCCATTGCACAGAGCTCCTATATAGGATACAGGGTCATTGGCTCACTGCCCTCCCCAAATTTGGTGTTAAATCCAGAGATGGCTGCTACAACCTTTCCTAATGTCTCTGTTGATTCAACTTTGGACTTCTGTATCCAAAGCTGGTCTACCTCAGCTAACAAATCCTTGTATGAAGGTTTGGACCCCTGTTTCTATCCTTTATTTCTCCTCATATCTCATTGGTTTGACTTTCGCCAATTATTCTTTTTGTACTAATGAGAATTCCTTTTGCTGAAGGTCTTTGAGTTTCCCCTCTACCTCATACTGTGTAGGTGGCTCTGTGCCTTTTTGCACAGCAGCAAATTTAGACTTTTTTCCCAAACCAAGGTCCTTAGCAAGGACCAAGTAAATGCATTCCTCCTGCTCCAGGATTTGGTTGAAACGGTCTTTTGTAGGAAAGACTAAAGCTTTTACCTTCTACCGTATAGTTGGGAAAAGGGTTTGCAAGTAGAGATATTTGTACTCTATTGAGTCCCTGTCTTCTAACTCCTGTGTGAATCCTTTGCCAGTATAGCAAGTGAGCCATAGCCGGCCTTCCTACTGGGTGGGCGCTTCCTTGTTATGCTGTTTCACCTACGTAGCCTGCATTACACTGACCATGTTTGGATCATGGGCTGACAGCAGGTGAGCGGCAACCCTATCGAAAGAGGCCTTGGTATCATTCCAGACCCCTTCCGGTAACTTTGCCCACAACATGGGTTCCACAGTTTGTTTGAGGACTTAGATCTGATGCTTCAGTGGTAAGCTAAGCATTTGGCAGTGCTGCTGCACCTTTTCCAAGTGGTAACTCGAGTTGTCACCAGGGCCTGTACGTCAGATTTTGTCCATGATGCTTTGAACAGCTTGAGCAGACTGAAGAGCACTGTGGCTTTACTGACCTCCTGGAGACAACGCTTTTAGGGACTGCCTCTGCCATTGCAGTGGCAACGCCCTGTATAGGTGTCTGTTTTTCTACTTCCTCTTTCAGAGCATCAGTCACTACCTTTTGCAAGGCTTTTGCCTGTTTATCAGACAGCTCACTTTTTGATATAACCTTAGCAATCAGGCCCTCCACTTCAATTTTATCCTTCTTGGTCAGAGCGACCACTGGTGGGTGGCACCTGTATCCTCCGGAATCCCAAGGAGTAACATCAACATCATCATCCTTGTCAGAGGATGACGAGATGATGGACAGTGCCGAAGCCATCACTCTCACATGACCCTTTAGGATCAACTGCTGACACAATTTTGCAATTTGCATTTTACAATCTGTATAATCCACACCTCTTTGAAACATTCCCTTACTAACGATATATCCTGCAACACCCTGCATGTGGTGCTTACTTCATGTGTTTTTTTTCCATCTCTTTTCTTAACACTTTCTAGCACTTTTCAAATTTGTCTTCCAACTCCTCATACTCAGTTCTCAATGACTCATTTATGCGCGTAAGAACACCATTCATCTGTTACATGTGTATCTTATCCTGCAACAACCTCTTATTTTCCCTCACAACTTACTAATTTCCTTAATTTTTTCTTCTTTGTCCTTCGCCTTTTCTTCCTTTAACCTACACACAGCATTGGATCTAGATTTCAGTTCCTTTCTCAGAAGCGAAACCTCAGATTCCAATGTCTGGCATAAAGCATACAAAGCAGCAACCATTACAACCTTTTGGTCATGTTTCTTACCTTTAGACTTGACCTCAGTATATAGTTTCCCTACATACTGCACCGGGTCAGCCTGGTGTTTTGCATCAGATGTGAAATCTTTCCAGTCTCCGTGGGAGGTATGATATTGTAGGATGTCCACATTGAACTCAGAATTATTGGCCATTGTATAAGGGTCTGCCCTTGTAGACTGCACTGACCAGAGATCTAAGGCATACTGGTTCATCACAGTTTTGGCAGTCATGCAGCCATGCATTTTGGGAGTGAATGCCTCTAGTGATCATCCTGCAAACCAAAGAGGGGAGAAGGTTCTTCACACCTGTTGTTATCCCACTCTTAATACCTACGGTATCTTGCTGTCGGTTCCATCTAAACAGGCCCTGCCATGGTTGCCACATTGTAAGCAGAATAATTCTAGACCTGATGATGAAACATGACACAGAGCCAAAGATACAGTAGGAATTATTTGTTTATTACCAGAAAACACAAAACACAGCATATACCTGCTAGGAGTCAGGAACATGACCCCAGATATCATTATATCCCTCCAAACTGGATTTGAACTAAGCAAAATACAGTATGAGTATCATTCTTAAACTTTAAGACAAAAAATGTATGTTACTAGATAATGGTCTTCCAAATAAGGTAAAATCACAAAATATGGATACCTCATTGGTCGAAGTTCAGCTCAGAGGACAGTTAGATCATTGCTTCTCTCTGCATGTACTCTCTGATAAAAGTGGAACTAGTTAAAACTAGTTTTGGATTATAGTACGAAAGGAGCTTAGTTAACAAAATAATAGCAGCTATGTAGCAAGGAAAAATAACTGTACCACAAGGCCTGCATAAGCAATGTTAATACTGTTAGGACCAGAGTTTACTAGTACATAGTGCTGTTGAGATCTGGTCTTTACCACCATCCCATGCTGCAATTTTTTTCATTTATTTTAAATTTCATAACCAGGAAAGGCACACTGAGCCAAGAAAAAATAACTGTACCATAAGGCCTGCATAAGCAATGCCATTACTGTTAGGACCAGTGGTTACTAGTACATAGCCCTGTTGGTATCTGGTCTTTACCACCAGACCATGCTACAATCATATGTGCATCTCTTATCACTATATCACATAGTACTACACTATAACCAACCCTAGTATGTATATATATTTTTTTTTTCAATTTAAAGTTTATTGCAGTTTTCCTACTAAGCATATCTTGAATAAATGTATGTGTACCGTCTTCGGTACTAAATATATTTTGTGGGGGTGGGCAGGTCCACAATATGGTTATAAAGATGTAGACGTGTTTAAACACATCAAGGTTGCTGTCAAAGAGTTGTATATGCATCAATGCATTTTTTTAGAGTTTTTAAAACTCTTTATATAAAACGTTTGAAACATTTTCAGATTTATGGTACATATTTTATACAGAGAAAATAAATAAGATTGGTGGGACTTTGTGATGTACTTCTCATCAATACAGTGTACTTATTCTGTAAAATGGCATACTTGTTTTTGTTCACACTGTTACCAATATTTATTGTATTGGTTTTGAGTTTATTTGAATAAAAACATTCATAAAAAAATAAGATTGGTGGATGTTTTGAATAAAAATATCTGTATACGGTACAGTAGTGTAATTGCATAGCAAATAATGCAGTAACCTTCATTTAGTAACCTGTCAGCTTCCTGGGAAAGCTTCAGAAAATAATGTTTGGGGTCCTATATTATGAGTCTTTCCATGGGGCTTTAAGTTTGTGATAACTTTAAGCATGGGTGATTTCCACGTTCATCACAAACAAAGGCTTTACACAGCATCATCATCATGTTTTTTTGTAACACTTACAGGGTATCAAAACAAGTGCCCTGATTTCTGAAGACAACAGTACTAACCATGCAACTAAAGGGGGCCTTTCAATAGCAGGCAGGTTACTCAGTTTCTTTGAAATTAACTTGTTGTCCCATAAGCCTCCACTAGATGGCTGTATTGCTTTCAGTGTTTTTCAAGGATTTCACCATTAGATGATTGTATTTATTTTGCTTTTCAATGCTTCTTACACTAGATGGCAGTGCTTTGCACTGAATGCCTTTGTTCCTATATACAGCACTCATTTTGATTAAGATTCCATTAAATGTCCAGCCATTTTATTCTTTATTATTAAGAGCATCTACATGATAAACAAGAACTTGTCCATCACAATCATTTACACAGCAACCAGTCACAATGTTACTAGTAGGGTATATGCCATCCTATAGGAATCCAACAGGAATGATGGAGCAGATGTAATCTCAGGGATCACAATGCTGCAGCCAAACAAAATGTCCTTTGCAATGAGGAATTACTGTAAATGGTTTGAAATGCAATATTTTGGCATGAGATATTATGTAATTGAGCATTGCTGATGTCAGTTGTGATTCTGTAATCACCATCCTCTTCTGTTATTATTATGGAATGTGCATTAAAATGCAAATACTTTAGCTCAAAAATATCTTACTGTTTAAATAAATTTGCCTTTCTGTTCAGATCAGCCCAAGTTCAGCACTTGCAATCCTGAGTGACAAACATCAGTTTCCATCATTTCTACGGACAATGCCAAATGATAAATTTCAGTACCCTGTTCTAGCACATTTGGTCACATATTTTGGCTGGTCCTGGATAGGTATTATAGCTTCAGATAATGAATATGGTCTCCTGGGTAGCCAGAACCTGAAAAACGCTCTTGGTGACAGTGGAGCATGTGTTGCTTTCACAGCAATCATATCACAAACCACCTCCAAGAAGCAGTTGCTTCAGATTGTCAACATAATCAAAAAGTCTACTGTGACTGTTATTGTTGTCTATGCAACCAAGATGGAGCTGATACCATTAATGGAGGAGATTGCTAGGCAAAACATTACAGGAAAAGTCTGGTTGGCCACTATCAGTTGGATAATCTCCCGTGTTTTTTCAAAGAAAGAATCATGGAAAACTCTTAATGGCACCTTCGGACTTGCAATGCATAGAGGCATGATGCCTGGATTCAGTAACTTCCTTCACACACTGCACCCTTCCACGTCTCCAGATGACATTTTTATCAGGTCATTTTGGGAGGAAGCATTTGGCTGCTATTGGCCAGCTGATGATAATCCCCAGGAGTTAAATGATATGAACAGAACACACAGTCCTTGCACAGGGGCAGAAAAGCTGGATGACTATGACCTGTCTAAATTTAATTTGTTTGACTTTAGATATGCTTATAATACCTATAAAGCAGTGTATGCAATAGCACATGGCTTACGTGATCTGATCTCCTGCAAATCGAGCAGTGGACCTTTTGTTAATAAAACTTGTGCAAACATTGACAATCTTAAGCCATGGCAGGTAAGATATCACATGTAGGAGAAGCCAGAGATCTTAGTTTAATATCTGTGTTCATTTCAAAAATAATGCCTGTATTGGATTTTCAACAGTGTGTGGTGAAATTGTTCTTCCACAAGTGGAATTCTACTAAACTATTTTTCTGCATTGTGTAATTAATTCATCATAATGCACAACTCTGCCTTCCCCATTCTGCTAGTGGCCTATGAGTGGTATTGTGATTCCAAAGTGGAATTCCTCATGCAGAAGTTTCAATCCTGCCAGTAGAATCAATACTCCACCCCGAAGGTTTATGGTATTTGGAATCCCACTTTAACAGTTTTATGTGGGAACTTCCATTCCACTGTGAGAATTCGGCAGATTAGAATTACTTAGCTTCATCCTTCCAAGAGAAATCTGTGAATCAGAATTTGGTAATTATAACATCCCCAAATTGTGCTCTTTACAAGAGCGCATGAGTATCCTATAGCACTGAATACAACTATATGCAATGCTGTTCACAAAAAGAAAACAAAAACAGTTGACAGTTTTAACTTTCATTCAGGGGAGGAATCCAGCAATCTTAATATCAAAGCGTTTCAAGTCAAGCTCACATTGAAAATGAATTTATTTGTTGACAGGGTGGGTGCATTTGTTCCTGGATCTGTTTTTGGGCATGACCTAGGACAACAAGATGGCACAAAGTACTAAATAAAGACTCCCATCAAAAGTGCTACATTGCAGAATTAGAATAAGCATACCCCCAAAAAATCTCATACCAAAAATTAGTTTTCTATCTACTTTGTTTTAAAGTTATGAGTTATTTTGTAACCATGATTTCAATACCTATTCAAAAAGGCCATTTTCAGTGAAGAACCACTTATGATGTCATCTCCTAAACTCACACTGTAGTCCTTCCTGTCAGTAACCTTAAAGGACCTGCTGCTCCAAAGTTTAAGAAACTGTAGCTACGGTAATTCTTTAAAAAAAATGACATGGTTGGCTGCAGTGCTTGCGTTTCCAGAATGTTCAGATGCATAACGCTATACTTTAGAATATGTCAAAAGCTGGTTTTGGAATACAGCACTGAACAAAGAATGTCAAGGTGGTGCAAAATTTTAAAATGTTTGGAGGGACACCCAATCTCAGAAAATGACAGGGTTGTGCCATTCAAAATTTGGTGGCATAAACAGTCTCAAAATGCGAAAGGGACACATATCAAGAAATTAGGTAGGGGACTGGCAATTTCAGAATATAGTGGGGATGAATGCTTTTGGAATGTGACAGGACACACCATTTATTCCGAAATTGCTTGTCCCTGCCACATTACAGAATTGTACTTACCAACCATATTTCAAAATTATGCATCACATCCCCACCGCATTCCCAACATTATGTGTCCCAGCCACATTCTAAAATTATGCATCCCTGCTACATTCCAAAATTGTGCATCCCTTCCCTATTCCCAAATTGTGCATTCCTATCACATTCTGAAATGGCAGATCCCTTCCAAATTACATAATTGCACATCTCCACCATGTTGCATTTCAATGCCACATTTCAAAATTGTCACTGCCACATTCCCAAATTGTGCATCATGCCACATTATGAAATTATGCACCAACACATTCAAAAATTGAGCATTACTGCCACATTCTGAAATTGAGCGTCACCGCCACATTCCAAAAATATGCGTCACTGCCACATTCCAAAACTATGCATCACCGCCACATTCCAAAATTGTACATCAAAGCCACATTCTGAAATAGTGTCATCCCACATTCTGAACTTGTGTGTCACCACCGCATTCTGAAATTGTGCATCACCATCTCATTTTGAAACTGTGTATTACTGTCGCATTCTGAAACTATGCTTCACTGTCACATTCCAAAACTGCACTCACCACCACATTCTGAAACTGTACGTCATCGCCACATTCTGAAGTTGTACTTCACTGCTACATTCTGAATTTGTGCATCACCACCACATTCCAAAAAAGAGCATTACCACATTTCAAAATCACTGCTGCTTTCAGAACCTGTGTGTCACCACTACATTCTGAAATTATGCTTCACTGCCACATTCTGAAACTGTGTCACCACTGCATTCCGAAACTGTGCGTCACCACCACATTCTAAAACTATATGTCACTGCCACATTCTGAAATTGTACATCACCACCACATTCTGAAATTGTGTGTCACTGCTACATTCCAAAATTGTGCACCACTGCCACATTCCAAAATTGTGCATCACTGCTGCATTCTGAACCTGTGCATCACAGCTGCATTCTGAAACTATGCATCACTGCTGCATTCTGAAATTATGCGTCACCAATGTATTCCAAACCTGTACATCAATGCTACATTCTGAACCTATACATCATCGCTACTTCCTGAACCTGTGCACCCCAGCCACATTCCATAATTGTACATCACTGCTGCATTCTGAAATTGCTGATCACCACCACATTCCGGAATTGTGTATTGCTGCCACATTCTGAAATTGTGCATCACTGCCACATTTTGAAATTATGTGTTCCAGCTACTTTCTGAGACTGTGTCATTGCTGCATTCCACAACTACAACCTGGTGACATTTTGAAATCTCATACCTACAGTATTTTAAAAATTGCACACAACTTTGTCATTCTAAAGCCATGTTTGCCATTGCATTCCATCACCCCATCACATTCTGAAGTACTGTATCTTGCATCTACAAGCTATTTATTTTATTTATTTAGTTTTTGTTGACCAGGTAAGTGCACTAGACAAATTCTTGCCTATTTTCAGGTACCACCCAGGGGGAAGGGGATACAGATGAGTGCCAACTAACCTTGAATCAGATTAAGCTGTTGGTGGTATTTTAGTGAATGGGGGGAAATTTGGCCAGGGCACCAGGGAAATGCCTCTACTCATCAGTAGGGGGAACCTTTGGCTATTGAAGGATGGCTGACTCAGTTGCTGGTTGGATGAGCGAGGTACAGGAGGGACAGCTGGTGATAGAGCCTGCCTCCTCCTTGGTGCCTGTGTTGCTTGACTCGACCAAACTCTGTGGACCTACCAATGATTCTCCTATGATTTCTGCTGCTACACTTCCTTTGGATCCTGCTTTGCCTGAATTGGATGTGAACCTGCCTGCTTCTACTGTGTCTCTTGACGGTCTTCCTTACTGCTCTGTTCTGCATATTGCTTCACCTGGGGATCGGACTGCTCCTGCTCCTACTCTTGCCAAGCTTGTGCTTCTCCAGGAGGAAGCTCACCTTGAAAACAAGCGGGCTCTCTTGGCTCGTTTAGGTGTGTTGGGTGCAGTTACAATGGACTGGCCTGCTCCTGCAGATTGCCCAGCTGATTCGGTGGTTGCTATGGATCTGGGGTCTGCTACCGTGCAGGCTACTCTGCCTCTGGTTTCTTCTACGAGACCAAATCAAAGTACTGCTATAGTCTTTTCTTTTTAGGCTACCTCCTCTTCCGAGTTTCCTGGACAGATGCCGAAGAAAATTTCTTCTTGTAAATTATGCTGGGCTGATACACCTCTCCCTGGGGATGACTCTTGGTCAGTGGAACATTCCCTTTGGGCAGCAGGTTGGGTCCATCCTCCTTAATCTCCCCATTGGATTTCTGGCTTCACCCCAATACAGGTACCTGGGGTGTCTCTAACTCCTTCTTCTACATTGCCTGTTGTAGGTACTTCTACTGTACTAGCTATGACTATTAATTCAGACATTTCTGTACCTTCCATGACCCCTGCTGTTCTTTCCTCGACCCCTGCTGTGTCCGTTCTAGGGGTTACCCTTTCGGCTCCAAGCTCCTCTCCTTTGCATTTGCCTTTGGTCTTGGACCTGACTCAGAATCCAGTCCTTTCTATTCCTCCTGTTCCTGACTCAGAGGACATGCTTCCTGATGTGTCTGATGATGACAGACTCAGTGTTGTTTCCCATTTTACTGATATTCCTAGGAACGTCCCCGCGAACATTCGAAATGGACCTCTTCCTGCTGATTTACCCCAACATCCTCCTGTACGACCTCCTCCTGTACTCCCTCCTCCAAGAAAGACCTATGCTTCTTTTTTTCAGCAAAATGATTATCCTGCAAAATGTCATAATGCGGTCCAGCTATTGTACAAGGGTGGCCTTGATGTTTTTCTGGACTGGGTATATGTTGGTAAAACTCTTTTGAAAGATGATTTGCAATTTTCTGTTGCTGAATTATATGCTTTGATTCATGTTTCAGGGGAAAATGTTTTTGACATAAGCTTTAAGCTTAGCAGTGGCTTAGACAAGTTTTGGGCCCGGTACCATCATAAGAAGCAAACTCCCCATTGGTCGCCTTTTGAGGTTATTCCTTTAACTTAGCCTGCCAGTAAAACCATTACAGTGCTGTTTCATAATGAAGGGGTCAGTGTTACTGACCTCTTGTATTGGTTGAAGCAGTGCAGCATGGTTGCTGGCAACCCCGAGGCCATTTTTGATTCTGAGGGGATCTGGACGGGGGGGTTGGTGCATTAAGGTACTGTTACGCTCTGATGATACGGGCTTCCAACATCTGCCTAATAGTTTTTAACTGGGTAGGGACAGGGGGTTTTGTGTTATCCTGGCCAACCTTGTACCTGTTACAAATGTGGACAGAGCGATCATATTAGTAGTGTTTGTAACTTTCAGAAGTGTTCTTTGTGTCATGATATGGGTCATTCCAGCTCACAGTGTCAGAATTTGGTACGCTGTAATTTATGTGGTGACACTGGTCATGCTTATGCTTCCTGCCCTGCTGTAGCCCACAGACAACCAGCTTCAACTGATTCTGAGGAACAGAGGCTGTTGATTTCTTCTGCCCAAAGGGTTTTTTCCAAACACTTAGTTTTGGATACCCGTCCTGACCCCTTGCCTCCCCATCCCTTGCCCTCTCAGCCTGTTCTTGAAGATCCTCTGGTTCTGGAAACAGTTCCCCCTCCTCCTGTATCCCCTCCTGATTCTGTACCTGCTCCCCCCCCCAGGATGGCATCCTCTCTCCTGTTTCTTTGGGTATGTCTTTGGTGGATCAAAGCTCAGTTGAGCCCCTTTCCTCTACTGCTTTGTCAGCTCTCCCTACGCCTGTCTGCCCCCATCCCTGTTCCGGATCCTAAGGGAGGGAGGATGTTGACTAGAAAATAGCAGTCTGATTCTTAGCCTTTGCCTAAAGTCACTAAATCGCACCCTACTTTGCTTTCTAATCATTTTCAGGTCTTGGAAGATGATGTTGGTTTTGAAGCCGAGTCGACTGTTTCTTTGGTTGATTCCCAGTCCCTTGACCGGTCCATTGCTGATCATGCCCTGGCTGTCCCCTTGGCTGATTCTGCTCCTCTGCCCAGACGGGGTATAGTCAAGAAAAAAAGAAGAGTTGAGCCCTCTTCCTTTTTTCTTCATGTCACTCTTATCTTCTCTGCTTTTTCTTACTTCTAATGTGAACAGCACTCAACAGCCTAAGAAGCGGGAGGTTGTTTTTCACCTCCTGAGTTCTCACCCTCCTGGCATTTTTCTTCTACAGGATACTCAGCTCCACTCCCTTTCTGCAGTGGCTTCGGCCCCTCGGGAATGAAATTCTGAGATCTCCTTTTAGTCCTTTGGTGCTGACAGCTGTTTTGGTGAGGGCATTTTGTTCCATCAGCTTCAGCCCATAGTCTTACAACTCTCTGCCCTGAGGGAGGAAGATGCCCGTCTTCAGGCCGCACTGGACAGTAGTAAGGAAACCTTCCCCCAGGCCACACTGGACAGTAGGAAGGGAACCTCCCCCATCCAGCGAGCACCAGATCCACCACCACTACCTCAGAGGTTGCGAAGAAAGCACAGCAGTTGGACCACAGTGGGCTCAGGGAGGGTGAGGATGGTGGAACAGAGGCACACCCAGTCAATTGTTCCACTCCACAATCCATACACCATTCTGGGGGAGCATAACTCTCCTACGGATGCACCCTCAGAGAAGACTGATGACAACTGAAACAAGGGAGGCCCACAGGAAGGAGGCAGAGGACACCACAGGGAAAGGAAGCAGCTCCTGGTGGGGGACTCAATTATTAGGGGGATAGAACTGGGGGAGCTGGGAAAACTGAAGTAAGGTGCCTGCCTGGTGCCATGGCTTGGAGAGACAGGAAGCGCATCCTCAGGATCACGAGAACAGCTGCAAGGGAGTCTGAGCTGGATGTCATTGTCCACCTAGGGAAAAATGACTTGGCTCATCTTGAGATTAGAGCAGTGCAGGAGGACATTGTAGAGTTGGGGAGGGGCCTAAGACAAGTAGCACACACAGTATCCTTCTCAGAGGTGCTGCCTGTCAATGGCATGGGGAGGTGAGGTAATTAGCACCATGCAGTTTAATGAATGGTTGAAAAAATGGTGCAGAGCACAGGGGTTTGGCTTCATTGGGGACTGGGGTTCCACCTGGAGAGACACCAGCCTATACTGGCAGGATGGTCTGCATCTGTCCAGGAAGGGAACAAGTCTTTTAAGCAATTGGTTTAAATGCTTCATTGGCAAGCTTTTAAACTAGTCAAAGGGGGAGGCACTGATAAGCAGCAGGAAAATTCCAGCCTCTCCCTACAAAACACGGTACTAAATGAGAAAAAGACCGAGGTAGAAAGGTCAGTGGGGGATGCTGCAACAGAAGGTAAAGCCATCAAAAATGGAGAGCAATGAGTACCAATGCCCATAGTCTTGGTAACAAGCTTCCTGAATTAGTAGCCTTGATGGAGGAGGAACATCTGGATATTGTGGCAGTCACAGAAACATGGTACACACAAAACCATGACTGGGATGTAAACATACCAGGATACACTATCTACAGGAGGGACAGGGAGGGTAAAAGAGGAGGAGGAGTAGCTCTTTCAATAAGGGAAGGAATAAAAGCAACAGAACAAAAGGGTAAACAGGGAGGAGAAGAAGCACTGTGGGTAAATTTGGAGACAGGCAATGGCACCACAATCCGCACAGGGGTTGTATACAGACCCCCTTCTCAGGGGGAGGAAATGGACAAGGAAATGATAGAAAGTATACTTAGAATGGCAGAAAAGGGGGAGATATTGCTGATGGGTGATCTGAATATGCCAGATGTTAACTGGAGTGCAGTTGCAGCAGCCACTTCGAAGAGTGGGGTTATTCTAGATGCCCTACAGGGGGCATGCCTTAGACAACTAGTATTGGAGCCCACTCAAGAGGGAGCAATCTTAGACCTGGTTCTCTCAAATGGAGATGGAGAGAGAATCACAGATGTAGAAGTGGGTAGCCATCTGGGAAGTAGCGACCATCGAACAGTATGGTTCACAAACACAGCAATAGACTCAATCCATACAAAGGCAAAAGTACTGGACTTTAGGAGGGCTGACTTTGCCAAAATGGGTGAGTGCCTAAGGAATGCACTAGCAAATGGGCAGGAAGGAGGGGTGGAAGAACAATGGGGAATAATAAAAACTGCCATCACAGAGGTAATGAGCCTTTGTGTGAAGCAAATAAACAAAACAAAACAATGTAAGAAACCACTATGGTTCTCAAAGGAAGTGGCAGTGAAGGTTCAAGAGAAAAGAAAGCATTCAGGAAGTACAAGGAATCGAGAAGGAGCAGGACAGAGAACTGTCTCAGTTAAAGCAAAAGGAGGCTGGGAAGGCAGTCAGAACAGCAAAGGCCCAAACCGAGGAAAAGATAGCCAACCAGTTAAGAAGAGGATAAAACCTTTATAGGTACATCAGGGAGCGAAGGAAGACCAAGGAGGGATAGTGAGGCTTAATAAAGGGAGGAGGGTGGGCAGAGGGAGACAGTGAAAAGGCAGAGATACTAAACAAATATTTTTGCTCAGTATTTACAAATGAAGAGGGGGAGGTACCTAAAACAAACAGTAGAAACACTCTGGATGCAGAAGTTGATACCAGCCCATTTACAGAAGAAAGGGTTCTGAAAGAACTCTTAAAACTGAAGGTGGACAAAGCAATGGGGCCTGATGGGATTCATCCCAGAATTCTAAAAGAACTAAGGGTAGAGCTAGTCACACCACTGACTATCCTTTTTAACAAATCATGGGAGGATGGGGTGGTACCCGAGGACTGGAGGAGGGCAGTTGTGATTCCCCTTCACAAAAGTGGGAGCAAGGCAGAAGCAGGAAACTACAGACCTGTTAGTTTAACCTCAGTGATAGGGAAATGATGGAATCACTCTGAAAGAAAGAATTGTCAAGTATCTAGAGGCCAGAGGGGCACAGGACCCTAGGCAGCATGGATTCACAGCGGGAAGGTCATGCCAGATGAATCTGATAGATTTCTTTGACTGGGTGACCAAAGTAGTAGATCAGGGAGGGGCTGTGGACATGGCCTACCTAGACTTTAGCAAGGCATTTGACACAGTCCCACACAAAAGATTAATATACAAGTTATCCAGCCTGGGAGTGGGTCCCAAGATGATAGCCTGGGTAAAGAATTGGCTGAGAATAGGACACAGAGAGTAATAGTAAATGGAGTCCACTTGAAGAAAGGAGGGTTACTAGTGGGTACCTGAGGGTTCATTATTAGGACTGTCCTGTTCAATGTCTTTATGTTTACATTGCAGAGGGACTGGAAGAAAAGTATGTCTCTTTGCAGATGACACAAAGATCTGCAACAGAGTTGATGCACAGGGTGGGGTGGAAAGGATAAGAAGGGACTTGGCAAGGTTAGAGGAATGGTCAAATGTATGGCAGCTTAGATTCAATGCTAAGAAGTGCAAGGTAATGCACCTGGGAAACAAAAACCCAGGGGAAGAGTACACAGTGGGGGGTGAGATATTAACAACAACAAAAATGGAAAGGGACCTGGGGGTAGTCATGTCAGATGACCTAAAGGTGGGCAAGCAATGTGAGAGGGCAGCAAGGAGGGCTCGGAGGATACTGGGATATATAGGGAGAGGCATCACCAGTAGAAAACAGGAAGTTATTATCCCTCTGTACAGACAGCTGGTGAGACCCCATCTGGAGTACTGTGTGCAGTTCTGGAGACCCAATCTCCGCAAAGACATAGACAGGATGGAAGCTGTCCAGAGGAAGGTAACTAAATGGTGCAGGGTCTGCACCAGAAGACATATGAAGAGAGATGAAAGGAGCTTAATATGTATAGCCTCGAGGAAAGGGGGCCATGTAGAAACATTCTGCACCTCAAGGGAATCAGCAAAGTCCAAGAGGGTAGCATCTTTCAAAAAAAGATGTGTACAAGAACAAGAGGGCACAATTTGAAGATAGAGGGGGGGCAGCTCAGAGGTAATTTAAGGAAGTATTTTTTCACAGAGAGGGTTGTGGATGCATGGAATGGCCTTCCAGAGGAGGTTGTGGAGTCAAAATCAGTGGTGGAATTCAAACATGCATGGGACAGTCATAAGGCCATTCTAGGGGGTTGGGGTATGAAGAAGTAGGCTGCTGGTTAACTAGGATCTGCAGCTTATCCAGTACATAGGGAAATGGGCAGACTGGGTGGCCAAGCGATCCTTATCTGCCGTCAGATTCTATGTTTCTATTTTTCTATGTTACGATTCTTGGATTTAGTACCTGGACGTGCCCTGCTCCTGGACTTTCTTGTCCATGGGGTCTCCTTTCATGTCATTTCATTATATGCCCCTCAGACCAAAGCAGAACACATGACTGTTTTTTCTGATCAGTCCTTACATACATGTTGCTCATAATGTTGTTTGGGGGGGGGGAGATTTTAATTGTGGTCTTAGTAAACTGGATAGGGGTTCTCTACTATGACTGATAACATTTTTGGGGATATGACTGCTTTAAACTCTGTTACCCATTTGGTAGGGTTGAAGGATGCTTTTTTTTCTTTTTCTGGGAAACGGGATAGTACTTTTTCAAAGGGGGTTCTGTCCACTCGTATTGATCGTATGTTTATTTCTCCTTCTTTGCATATTACTCAAGCTGCTGTTCAAGCGGTGGAGTATTCTGATCATTGTTCGCTGTCTTTGTTTTTAGGTATGCCTTCGGCCGCCTTTAGCCCTGGTTACTGGAAATTTAACTCTTCCTTTTTGTCCCAACCTTCTTTTCTCCAACAGCTTGTTTATTTTTTTCATTGTAGGAAGTTGACCTTTGACCTTTATGACTCTTCTCTGGTTTGGTGGCAGGACACCAAATCTGATCTCTGTACTTTTCTGTTAAGTTCTTCTAGACATGTCCACTCTTCTGCCTATATGACTTATTTGAATAACAGGAAGCACTTGCAGCAGATTCTTTCTCTCTCTTTTTCTATTACACATGACTTTTCTGCCCAAATCTCCCGTATTAAATCTCAAATGATGTCATACCATTTGTCACAATGTGAAGGTCTGCACCTTAAACAATGGTTTTGCATGACTGGTTCTCTCCCTGAGGTGTGTCCCTTGCTTGATAACTGGAAACATCTCAGTCATCACTTGATGACTTCTCTTTCTGATTCTGACAGCCTCCTTCATTCTTCCCTGCGAGATCTTTTGCGTATAGTCACTACCCATGTTACCTCCTTTATCTTGTGGGAATGAGGATTTCACTCCCCTTTTTTGGACCTATCCCCTCCCACAGGCCCCCCTTCCAATTTGTTGCAGGCTCTTTCTCCTCCCTTTACAGTTTCAGAACTTTCCTTGGTGCTCTCTTCTTTGGCCCCAAAGAAGTCCCCTGGTCTGGATGGTTATCCCTCAGAACTGTTTAAAGTATTGGGTCAAGAACTCCCTGTGGGACTCACTTCAGTTTTTAATTTCCTTCTCTGTCATTCTGAGCTTCCTTTGGACATGGTGTCCGGAGTTCTAATTTTCTTGTTCAAGAAAGGGGACAGGTCTGATATCTCCAGTTGAAGACCTATCAATCTCCTTAACACCAATTTTAAGTTGTTGGCTAAACTTTTGAATGCTAGGCTTCTTACTGTGGCTCCTTATTCTATTTCTCCTGCCCAATTTTGTACGGTGCCTGGGAGGTCTATCACAGACCCCTTACTTTTTTTGTGTGACGTGTTTACTAGTCATACCCTCTCACCCCTCTCTGTGGTACTTCTTTCCTTGGACCAGAAACAAGCTTTTGATTCTGTCAGTCATTCCTTTCTCTGGTACACTTTGGCTCAGTATGGTATTCCTGATACTTTTCTTAGCTGGTTGCGATTGTTATACAGAATGGCCATGATTAAACCCTGTGTGAATGTTTTCTGGGACCTTATGTCCCTATCCATAAGGGTGTCCGGCAAGGTTGTCCTCTGCACCCGTTATTGTATATTTTTTCACTCAGTCCACTTTTGTGCTGTCTGCATTCTTCTCCTCTGGTACGTCCGTTATGTTTGCCAAGCCAAGTGGTTTCTTACTCTGCTTTGGTTTATGCTGATGACCTTGTCATCTTGACCGTGGATATTGATTTGTCTGAAGCGGCTCTGGACTGTTATCATGCATTTGGTGCCTTTTCTAGGATGCAACTTAATGTCCTTAAAAGTGTGGGTAGACTTTTTGGGACCCATGACCCTGACCGGTCTTCAGTGGTGGAGATCCCAATATCCACTTCAGATTTACGGATCTTAGTGATTCTTTTTGGTAGCCCTCAGATGGATGTTGTCAATTGGGATATTAAACGTCAACAGGGGAAAGTTCTCTTGCTTTCCTGGTCAAAACAGAAGATGTCCTTTCGAAAAAAGGCCTACTTGATTAGATCCTTTCTTCTGCCACTTTTTTTATATAACTCAGTTCCCTTTTTCCTGCACCTAAATCTCGTGAGGCTGCGGTGTCTAGCCTATTTTTTCAAGCCTTTTGGGGCAGTCAGCTTAATCCCATTCTCCGCACGGTTCTTTACTTGCCCTTATCTAAGAGAGGCCAAAATATGGTCAATCCTATTCTTTTTTTCCTTTGCCAATTTCTTTTTGTAAATTTTCGTCCATTATTGCTTCCCACTCCTGTTTTTTGGGGTGCTTGTTTTCATCGTTTGATTTTCCTCTGGTATGATGCTTGGCAGTCTGGGCATTTGGGCAAGCTTGTTCAATTGGGCCCCCCACTTTCCTTTCTATGGGATGTTTTTGTTACATTTCATTTATGGGGGGTGTCCCTGGATTCTGTTCGCCTTCTTTCCAAAAAACAGCTTTATGTTTTGATTCTTCAGACCCACTTTTGGGACGCTGTCCCTTTTCCTAAATGCTCCCTTTCTTCTCAAGAGTCACTGCTCCATTCTCTTTTGGATGTATGCCTACCTGACAAGCTTAAAGATTTTCACTGGTTGACATGTCATGAACGTTTGAATGTTAAAGCTAACCAAAAATATAAACAGGTCTCGGATAGAAATTGTTCCACACCTCACTGCGTCCTTCAACCCTAAACTCTTGATCATTTGTTTTTTTCATGTTCTTATATCTCTGTTTTTTGCCATTTTTTGTTTACCATGACTAACTTGCCTTTTTTTGCCAGGTTACCTATCCCAGGCTTATGTATGGGGATTATCCTTTTGCCTGGAAGAAGTGGGATGGTAGCACTTTGAATGTTGTTTTTGTTTTTATAAAATGGTACATTTAGAACTCCAGGTGCCTTTTTACCTTACAACAGTTTCATTTACTCACATTGAATTGTATGGTAAAATTGTGTCTGATTACATCACTTTTGTGTTTCTGAGATGTCTGTTTTCCCTCAGCCTCATTTATTACAACTTTGGAGGAACTTGCCGTGGATCACAGTTTCTGATGTACCTGTTCCCTGAAGATTTTTTGTTTTTCTGTTGTTTTTTTCTTGTTATTGTTACATAGTTACTGCTTTGTATGATTTTCCAATAAAATCTTCCCCTACTGTTCTGTAGGTGGGACACTTTGGATTTGGTGTGGAGTGGAGCAATGGCTTCAGAGGAGGTGGTCATGCTTCAGCAGCAGGCAGCTGCAATGGTGAAGCTTACCTGACATGAGGAAGATTCGAAGGAGGAGGATTTTATTGTTTCCAGAACTTCTGCTGTTTGTGAGAGTTCCAGTATAATCAACTAAAGTTTTCTCCTCTTTGGGTACCCTTCTTAGCCATTCCCTTAACTAAACCTACAATTAAGGCTATCACTGTTATGTTCAGAAATGAAATTGTTCATGTGGGGGGTATCACCCATTGGTTGAATCATCAGTGCGATGTGTTGGGGGCCCGAAGACAAACATTGATTCAGAGTTTCTATGGACTGGGGGCTGGAGGTTCAAGGTGAAGCTCAGGCACACTGAAGAAGGTCTCTTAAATATACCTAGGAGCGGTGAGGCTTCAGTAGATTTGGACATGGATGTGGGGATTCTTAGAATGGAAACATCTCCACTGGACATTGGAAGGGCCTTGGTGCAGGTGGAGGCAGTTCTGGAAGAAAAATATCTGCTGGTGCAGCAACTTCTGGAGGAGGATGACTAGAAACAGCTGGAGAGCAGACAAAAGGGAGTGAGTTCATCCTGGGAAGAATTGGAACCTGGGGTATCTAGGCTGGAACCTGACACTAGTGGGTGCGAGCTTGGAGGGACCATTATTGGAGCTGGACTGAATGGTCCATCAGAATTGCTGCCTGAAGCCACACAGTTCAGCATGGCTGAAGCAGTGGTCTGAGCATTCAGGCTGTCTGGAGAGGTGCAACAACAGGTTGATTGGAAGCCAGAGCATGTTTTATTGTTGGCTGGATGGATGCAGGTGGCGGGGGTAAATGGTTGCCAGACCCGACTTGGGAGGTGCTCACACCAATGGCAGTGGTTGTGGAGGAGCAGTCGAGAGCCCTGGAACCTCTGGAGAGTAACATACATTCTGTTCCCTGTCCAACAGAAGGAGGTTTGAATCAAGGTTCCGGGGACAGGGGGTGTGGTGCAGAGGAATAGGGATATGGATGTATTGGTGCTTGCCCCTATTACTATCCCAGAGAACGGGACTGTCCAGGAGCAGGGTACAGGTGAGGCCTTGTTAGCCTCTCAGGACAATCCTCTGGGCATAGTGGTATCAGGGGTTACTGGTGGCAGTAGAGATTTTGTTCCTTTTATTAGGACCAAGGGTGCAAGGACTGGAGAACAAGGGGAACAGAGGGACATGCATCCTGTTCAGCAAAGGCCTTCAAGTACAAGACTGTATTCAGCCGCTGTGATTGACTGGCCTACTATGTCACAAAATGGTATGTATGGCTCAGGTCAAGATGGAGGTACTCCCCCCCCATAGAGGTCCCCCAGATCAGCTAGATTTTCATCCTTTGTTGATCTTGCTCTGAGATGCAACGCTGTGCATCTGAGGTATAAAGGAGGTTTGGACACATTCCTTGACAGGCTGTATGTGGGGAGTCAGCTGCTTAAGGAATCTATGATATTTATGGCATCCAAAATATATGCTCTTTTTCATGTCTCAGGTGAGGATGTATTTGATGTGAGCTTCCAGTCAGTGAAGGGCCTGGATCGTTATTGGATTAAATATAATCAACTAAAGTTTTCTCCTCTTTGGGTGCCCTTCTTAGCCATTCCCTTAACTAAACCTACAATAAAGGCTATCACTGTTATTTTCAGAAATGAAACTGTTCATGTAGGGGCTATCACCCATTGGTTGAATCATCAGTGAGATGTGTTGGGGGCCCCGGAGACAAACATTGATTCAGAGTTTCTATGGACAGTGGGCTGGAGGTTCAAGGTGAAGCTCAGGCACACTGAAGAAGGTCTCTTACATATACCTAGTAGTTTCTTTTTGGGGAGGGACCATGGGGTGTGCTTTTACCCAGGGCAACCCAAAGCCTGCTATCAGTGTGGGTGTCAAACCCACCTTTCTAATGTTTGTGACACAATTCAATGCAGTTTTCATGGAGAGTGTGGTCACAGTCACTCTCAATGTACTAATCATGTGATGTGCAACCTGCGTGAAGACTATGGGCAAATGTTTCAAAATTGACCTTGAAAGGCAAGTAATAATAGCAGGAGTATTAATCCAGATGATCCTATTAGAAAGGCACAGCAAACTGATGTAGCCCCTGTCTCTTCCCCCTGGCTTCTCAGGTTGCTTCAGTGGTTCCCCCCGTGCATGCTCCCCCCGTGCATGCTCACCCGTGCATGATCCCCCCGTGCATGCCCCCCCAAGTCCACAAGCCTCTTCTGCTGGCATAGCCCATTCAGAGTCTGGTGCTACAGGTGTGATACTGATCCTATACTGGTTACTCAGGACTTGTGTGCATCTCTGCCTGTACATACTTCTGTTGTGAAGGTGGTGGAGCAGATGAGTGGCATTCCTTTGCCACCCCCCCTTCCCAGTGCTCCTGAGCGATCTTCAGTCTCAGAGAGGCAACGCAGTTTAAGAAGTCAGAAGAGCATGGATTTTGGGATGGAAATTACTAATCCTTTTGAGGTGTTGGGTTAACCTTCTGGTGATTAACAGGTTGGGGAGGGCAGTGGGATCCCTGTTGGGGCTGAAATTTTGTCACAAAGTGTCTCTGGGAATGTGGACATGGAGACAGTCAGGGTGGGGGTGAAGAAGAAAAAAAAGAAGAAAAATAAAAAAAAAAAATTGGATTTTTTGTGTCCTTTTTTACAGCTCTTTCTTATGGTACTTTTTTCCTTAACCTCAGTTAATATTCATAGTATTTCCAAGGAGTAAAATGTGCTGCTGTCTTTAGTCAATTTAATGATTTGGCATGTGAAGTTATTAATGTTGAGGAAACATGGTTTAATTCTGGGGCACTGGTTAGTAAGGCCCAACGAGAATGGGTTTGGGGACCTTCCTATTGGTTCTTTGGGACAGACAGGGTGGATGGGTTAGGGATTTTGTTTTCTGGGTTTTATTTTCAGTTTCAGAAACTTACAGATTTGCAACCAGGTAGGGCCTTGATTTTAGATGGGTTATGGCATCATCAGTCTAGTCAATTTATAGTGGCATATGGGTCTCGGATCAAGGCAGAAAGAGTACAGCTTTGGAAAGATAGCCAGCCATTTTTTGGCTACCGCTGCAAATGTTCTTTTGGGGGGAAGTTTTTAACTGTTCCTTAGACATATTAGATCAGAGGCTAATTGGGAAAAAAGTGTATTGTGATTCAGCTGCTCTGTTACAATATATTGATATTGCAGAATTGACTGATTGTTACAGTGTTGCACAACCTCTAGTTAAGTTTACTTATTTTAAGAGACTAGACTGTTAAATACTAAGATTGATTATGTTTTTGTGTCCACAAGAATGCAGGTAGTTAAAACTCAGAGAATACCCACTGAGTTTTTGGACCACCTTGTCATTAAGACTGTTGTTTGCACTAAGACAGGGGTTGTACAACTGTCCAGCCATTGGAAACTGAATGTTTCTTGTCTACAGGGAGCAGCAGCTAGAATAGGGCTGGCCTCTGTCTTTGTAGCTCGTGCCTCCATGATGGGATTGTATAATGATCTGTTTTTGTGGTGGGCTGATACTATGCATGCTATAGCTAAAAGGGTACAGGATTATAGTAAGTCCTGTGCACAAAAATAATTCACACGGTATCTAAAGTCATGGGAACAGCTTTATAGACTGTTGCCGGTGTCTTACCTTAGTAATGAGGATTTGACAGATCAAATATTAACCATTAAAACACAGATGCAGGAGGTGCAATATGATAGATCGGCTACGTTACAGTCTGAGTTAAATTTGGGTACTCCTAAATTTCCATTTTCCGATCTTTGCTCAGCTTTTAAGGAAAGGAAGATTAAATCTTGTTTTTTGGGCTTGCAGAATGAGCAAGGAGAGTTGGTGATGCACACTGAGGGGATACAGGACATTGTGGAAACTTATCTTTGAGATTTTATGGGTGGGGAACACGTTTTGGAGGCAGATATGGATACCTTCCTGATGGGGGTGCCTGGTCGGGGGGTTAGGTAGAGAGCTGGACCTACGTGCAGGCAGGGTTACTACGTAGGAGGTATTGGAAGTTATTCTGACACTTAAGGATGGAGTGGTTCCAGGAGAGGATGGGATTCCATATGAAGTTTACAAGGCCTTTGCACACATCTCTGCAGAATGTTGAGCTCGGATATATAATTATTTTTTTGTTTCCAATTCCATTCTGCCACAATTTAATTTAGCGTTAATAGTGTTTATACACAAAGCTGGGGGATAGAACAGTTTTGGGGAAATGGCGACCGTTGAGTATATTAAATGCTGATTTTAAAATTCTGGCCTTAGTTTTGCTGAAAAGGCTTCGGAGAGTTGCCTCAGAGGTAATACATCTGGTACACATGTGTACAATTCCTTGGAGGAATAGTCAGGGAAATCTATCTTTAATAAGGGATGTGTATGAATTTAGTAAGGATTTGGCCTGGGGGGAGTATTTTGTCCCTGGATCAAAATAAGGCATTTGATCAGGTAAATCATGAATTTCTATTTAAAACATTACAGAGTTATGGTATTCCTGTGTTTTTTATTAAATGGATGCAGTTGTTGTATGAAAATGCTTTTGTTACACCTGAAATTGCAGGAAGGGGGGGAGAGTGCTAATTAATATTGGGGCAGGGGTTAGACAAGGGTGTCCCTTGAGCCCTATTCTATATGTTTTTGCCATTGATCCCCTGATTAGGCGGATAGTGGGAAATGCCAACCTGGTGGTATTCAAGGAAAGCGGGGGGTATGGTTAAAATTATCGCTTATGCAGATGATTTGTGTGTTTTTCTGAAAATTAGGAAGGATTTTTGGGAAGCTATGGGAGAAATTTGGGCTTACTCTTATCTTTCGGGGGCAGTTCTAAATCTAGACAAGAGTGTGGGGTTGCAGTTGGGGAGGGGGGATTGGTGTGGAGAATTTACAGGGTATCCAGTTACGAACTGAGCCTATGAAAATGTTAGGAATTTATTATGGTCCTGGTGACATGGGGACATACAACTGGGAGAAGATGATTCAGGAGGGTGAAGGTAAAGTTGCTCAGTGGAAGGGGTAGAAAATGTTCAAACGGAAAAGGGTTTTTGTTATTAAGCAATTTTTGCTACCTTGTTTTCTGTATGTAAGTATGGTTTCTTCTTTACCTGTGTGTTTAGAAACTAAGGTGTTTAGTCATTTTTCCCAGTTATTGTGGGAAGAGTTGATTAAATTTGATAAAGAAGGAGGTCACTTATTTACAGATTGGTAAAGGGGGGGGTAAATAAGCTTCATCCTGTGGTCTTTTTCCATGCATTGTTCTGGCAGAAGAATATTAGTTCTTTATTTGTGTCTCTTCAGACTTTAGCTTCAAAATGGGGGTGGAATATCTTAGGAGTACCTTTGGGGAAATGGTGACTGTGTTCCCTAAGGTGACATCTGGATTGGGGTTGCTCGAAGAGTATAAGGGGTCTTTTCAGAAACTGCATAAGTGGCAGGTAATTAAGTAGAAGATTCTAGAGAATAATAGGAAGGGTGTTTACAGAATGATATTAGAGTGCGCTGGGCCTTTATGTTCAGATTTCAAATTCTGTACCCCAAGTAAAGCTATCCATGTCTGTAGGATGTTAATCAATAAGACAGTGTCCAGTAAAATGTGAGATGTTCATTGGTTGATGGCACATGGCGGGTGGGGGTATGAGGCAACCACAAACATAAGGCTGTGGATGAGAGAAACTGCTTGTATCAGGGATGTGGTTCTCCATTACAAACTCAGCAGCATTTTTTATTTCAATGCATATATGCTAAGGGGTTGTTGGTGTTTTTAGCAAGGGAATGGAATCTACTATGGTTAGCCAGTATTACATATGACATGCTGGTTTGGGGGAAGTTTTCTGTGTTTGTACATATATACCATGCTAGTACTGTTCATATTTTTTCACCTGTTTAACATTCTATTAATGGCAAGCTCATTGCCAATATTTATTGCAACAACAGGAAATGTCATATGTGGCCTTTAGTAGTATCTGTGTTTCTGAACTCCAAGGGATATTTAGGAGGGAAGCTAAGGTACATCCCAGACATAAAGTCACTATGTGGTGGAAAGGGTTTGATTTTTTTTTTCAAAAATATGCATGAAGTATTGATGGTAGGAATTGGTGCGGGGTTTAGTGATGGTAGGGGCAAAAGTGGGAGGGAGGGATTTGGAGGTTTGTTTTCATGTTATGGGAGGGAGTTGTAGTCTGATTTGTATATATGTATAGCTGTTTTGACATTGGAATTTCATTTTTTGTACTTCTGTTTATGATTTGTGTGGTTTTTGAATAATAACTCCCCTACTCTTTTCGAGAAGTGCCATGGGATCTTTAACGTCTACCTGAACAGGCAGATGGGACCTCAGTTTAATGTCTAATCTGAAAGACGGCACCTAAGGAGTGCAGCACCCCCATATGCTGCACTGCAGTGTCAGTATTGAGATATTAACCCAACTGCCAAGTGTTGGGATAGAACCCACAGCCTTCTGATCTCCCAGCTTCAGAGGCAAGTGTGCTACCTGCTGAGCCACTGACATTGACTTATGGAAGAGCATGTGCTCCCCCCCCCCGTGTCAGTTTTCCTTTTTCAGATATTTACTACACTTGCAGTTTTAAGTAACATAGGAGAAATGTCATATAAGGTGACTTGCAGGAAGGACTAGGTTTTAAGTTCAGGCGATGACATCATCAGCTTCTCTTCACTGAAACTGACTTTTTTGAACAGGCGGTGAATTAAAGGTTACAAAATGACTTGTAACGTTTAAACAAAGTAACTTACAGATATGATTTTTTGCATGAGGCTGATTGAGGATATGCTGATCCAAATCCTGAAAATATTGATGTCAAAAATTTTGGCCACAGTCCCTCTTTAAAGAATGCAAGCACAAACTAGCAAACAATGAGAGCACATAGAAATACTAGTACTAGTACAAATGTGCAAATACTTCACCAATGTTTCAAGGTAAACTCTGGTGATAAATAACAATCATGTACATATTTACAGGATAAAACAAAAAGTGGAAAGATGTACCATCAGGAGGTGTAAATCAAATCAAGACACCCACTGACTACTGTATTAGAGGGGTACACTTGCAAGCAGAGGTAGTTGTAAGGGCAGTCCTAATGTGTTGCTTAAAAAGTGAGTTTGAGTCAAGAGAGTGGAAGGAAAGAGGCAAGCTGTTGCTGTGCCTAGGGGCAGCAATAGATAAGCCCTTTTTTTATACAACTTTTTGCCCTCCATTGCTACCTACTCCTGTCATCATGCCCTTGACCCAGCAGCTCCCAGCCCTGTCTGCTGCTCCTCCCACCTTCACACCAGCTGGGATCCACATGGCTGCCACATATGGCAGTAGAGAGACACAGTATATTTTCTATGGTTCTCCCAAGCCCAGAACTGTGGTGACATGGTGGCTGCATGCATGTGAAGGAACACATGTGCTACTGGAACCACAGCCCCATCCACCCCTCCTGAGATTGTGTCAGCTTCCCACGCCTCTACTCTGACACCCAGCCTCCACCAGGTGACAGCCAATAGTGAGGAAACTTAATACCCCAGCCTGGAAGATAAGAGCTGCCTAGTGGCTGCTTGATCATATCCAAGCCCTCCCCCCCACTGCAGACCCCCAGTGCCCAAAGCTCATTCCCAAGTGGCAGCAATACAGAAGGCCCTTTGACCAATGCAGGAGGCATCAAAAAAACAAGTGTCCCATAACCAATGAGGGGAGGTCAGCCCAACTTTTAAAACAATATGAACCAGCAGACTCATATGTTCAAAAAGCTTTATTTTACTTGTAGACAATAGTACAGCAAGAATAACAAGCAATCCTATTTCACTCATAAATTCAGGTCACTTCCTTGTTGTAAAAGCAACTGTGTGTGAATATTTTCTTTAGCACAACAAAACAGTATAATGTGTGAATTGACTTCCTAGAAGCTGGAAAGACAGAGCTGTACAGAAGCTGAAAAGAGGTTCTTCACAGTAGTTGGTCACCATGAGATGCTCTGATGTTGATGTCCCACTTCTTGGTTGATACATAAGAGCATTTCACCACCTGATGTTCTGATGGCATGTCCAATTGATAATGCTGATCACCATGTTTTTTTTTTTTTTTAGCAGCAAATGCTGGATTTGTTTCTACTGTAAGCTTTGTGTGAAATACAGTACCTTTATTCAGCTTGTGTGCAGCTCTGGCTTTCCAATTTCAAGGAAACCAATTCACACATTAGGTTCTTTTGTTGTCCTGAAGAAAATATTCACATGCAGTTACTTTTA
The DNA here is from genome assembly GCA_016271365.2 of Neoceratodus forsteri. NCBI lineage: Eukaryota > Metazoa > Chordata > Ceratodontiformes > Ceratodontidae > Neoceratodus > Neoceratodus forsteri. The sequence goes on from CM028137.1 coordinate 80,830,530, forward strand.
CAGCAAGGAAGTGAGTGGCATTCATGCCCAGGATAGGACTGCCTCCATCACAAATACAATATGGGTGAGCTGTTCATTCTTTCTGTACTGTTGTCTACATGTGAAATAAAGCTTTTTGCACATACAAGACTGCTGGTCCATATCATTTTAAAAGTTGGTGCTGCCCTCCCCACATTGGTTTGAGACATTTGTTTTTTGAAATTGCATTACACTCTGAAGTATGAGCACTTTTAAAAATAGTTTGGGAGTCCCCATTTCTTGTACTTCCCAATGCACATGACACTTCCGGGAGATTCCAGAAAAAGATGAGAGGAGGACCAGAGGCTCCATGTACCAGGCTTGGTGGATTTGAAGAGGAGTGATATTGATGAGAACTCTTTTTCCCAGAGGGATTTGTCATCAAGACTGCTTAGTAGGTGCTCAGGGCAAGCTTGTGAGGAGAACCAGCCAAGGTCCTGGTAGAGGGAGCAATGATGAGTTGAAAGAGGAACCAGTAAGACAAACCTAGAGATGCTGTTGCAAGTTGTGTTGAGTCTGGACAGATAGGAAGGTGCGGTTTGTGCATAAATAGATCAGTAGTCCAGAAGGCAGGGTAGCATACCCTGGGCTACAGACAACTGCACTTCTGGGGTCAGAATGTCTTTTAGTCAGAAGCTGACACCCAGTTTCTGATTCACTCATATGTATTAGCCAGTGATACACCAAATGATACAACTAACATACAGCAATGTTAACCAGGATGCAATGGAGTAATGCTGCAGTATAACACACAATACTGCAGTATACTGCAGGGCACAGTGTAAGTCAGGGCTGTCCAACCTTTTTTGGGGTAGGAGCAACATTTGAAATTTAAGAAGGGGGGAGAAAAACACCACAATGTGGCATATGCTGTTCAACATGCGAGCACCATGTTAGACCAATATTTTACATTTTTACAAACATATATATAATATATATACACATATATATGTAAGCAATAACCCACAAGAGGGTGTGGGGTTATAGGCATTTAATCCATGCCTGGGGTGCATTGTGAGGCAGGAGGCCACAGGCCAAGTGTCCTCACAGCACCCCAGGTGTGGATTAAATGCCTATAACCCCACACCCTGGAGTGGGTTATTGCCCTTATAACATGGGTTACCTTCAAGATGGGGCGAAGTACTAAAAACAAGCTGGATCCCCTGTTTTGCTGGAAAAAAGGATTCTTATCCTTCCACCTTGCAAAGTAGTCCCTCACAAAATATGGTTTTCTGCAGTTTTTATGCCTCTCTAATACCCTGACAGTCAGTTGGCAGTGTGTTGTGTCTACTTCTGCTGCATAACAGTGTATTAACTTCACTGTGACTATATTATGTGGCACCTGTGCAAAGTACTGCTCACGGTAAACAAAGACACCAATTACTTTCAAGACTTGAAACTTCTCATAGAAGCTTATAGCTAGCAAAGGTTGTGTTTGTTGGCAAGGGGACTGGAGGAGGGGAATCAATAATAGGGAAAAAAGTCCTTCTCACTGATGTGCCCGATAACACTAACTACCCCGATGGAGATCCACTGCTGAGGTTAATAACATTTCCAGCTTCACACCACTCTCTCAATTGCAACAGTGCTCCACCTGTGAGCTGCAGGGCCCACCAGAGTGTTTCACAATACTGCTGGCTCACTTACTATACTGGGTTCTGTGGGAAACAAAACTTGGATGGCTTTCTGTCACACAGTGGCAAACACAGTGTGCACAGTGCACTTGCTCCTGTTTCTGTGGAACACTGATACAGAGGGTGCCATGGGACATGTCATGGAATTGGTAGCACAGCCATGATTATACTTCCTGGCAACCTGGCTTTGACTCCCGCTGCATGTCCATGAGCATCTCTACTTTGGTTTTTAACGTCTGCTCCCTTACTGTATTGGGCAAGGTGTGGGACATAGAGGATGCATACAGGTACCCGGGTAAAAAGGGTGCAAAATTATCTCCAGGGTTTGTGACAGCTCTCATGCTGACTGTACTGGGAGCCGTTGTGTAGGAGACCAGAACAATCGGATGCTGGGTGCGTAGAGAAATTTGCACTTCCTTTTCTGACAACTGTCCTGCTCAAAGCATTGCGAGCCCTTACACAGGACACCATCACCATCAACAGCACTTTACCAGAGGTGAGGACTGCATAAGTAGCTCTGCTCTGAGGTAGATAATGTAGACAGGTGCAAATGGGAAAAGTTAAAGGGACAAGCTCAAAAGCACAAAAATGCACAAAAGCAGCATGTTTTTCAGGAACATTTGCGAGCAACATAAAATTGCTTGGTGAGCAACATGTTGCTCGCGAGCCACACGATGGACAGCCCTGGTGCAAGTCAATAGAGATTGAGCCTTTTTATCATGCAGTATGTTGTGACATGCTATTTACTGCAAGTTACTAGAATGTGCTGTTGCTGGCTCCACTGTAAAATATCCTGTAACCTGATTGGTCAGTTAAGATCTTCCCAGTGGTTAAATCCTGAAATAACCCAGAGCTTGAGGAAGGGGGAAGGACAGAGAGAGAATTATGGAGGGAGAGCAAGAGAGAGAGACAGCAAAGGAGAGCTCTCTAAATGGAAGGAGACTAAGGGGCAGTCCTCTACTGATGCACACAACTACAAGAGATGAAAACAGAACAGTCAGTTTGGCATTCATTTTTTAGGGCAATAATAATAATATAATTACTGGTGAGCATGTTTATTAACTCGATTAAGAGTACTCTCGAACACTGTAATAACCTGAAATCAAGTTATTATAGCATTCGCTAAACTTTTTTTCACCTCCAGTGTCCATTGTCTGTCACTCAAGCATACTGAGCCACTTCATTGGCTCGCACTCTGCTAGTGAGTGGGCTGAGCAGTATTTCACAAATGGCGACTTGGTGTTCTGTTTACCAAGGAGCCACTTTTGTTTACTTCCCTCTCCAATTTTATATACATATTTCATTCTTTATCTGGTTGATCCTGGTTTTCAAACACAAAAAAATATCTGGTTTATCCCACTGTGCCCCCGGATCAGTAGACATGCTGACGTCAAGTGAATCCCAGGACGGACACCAGTACAAGCCGCTGCTGACACTTAAAAAAAAAAAAAAAAGTAAGCCTGAGCCAGTGTGAGAGAAAGGGAGAGTAAGTGTGTGTGTGTGTGTGTGTGTGTGTGTGTGTGTGTGATGTGTAGGTAGGGGGCAGACTGAGACACTGAGCAAACTCTTTGCACCGGTAATTATAAAAAAATAAAAGATAAGCAACTGTATTTTTATGGATGTTTTTTACCCTTGGTGTGTGGTGACGTCATAAACCTTTATGGGTCATCACACACCTTAGGTGTATAACAAAAATCCATAACACACAGCTGGCTATCCATTATTCTCCTTATAATTGGAGGACACACTATGACACTACAGAATTAATTTCTGATGCACAATAAAAGTAAATGTTTCTATATCCAGTGTATATTTGATCTTCAGCATTACATTTTTATAAAAGGTGATTGGACAAATATATATATAAGAAGAATCTAGTTTGCTACTTTATTTGAGAACTGAGTCGTGGTTTCAAGGGTTATATAAAGCATACTGTATCTACGAGAGGAAATTCAGTTCAAAATGATAGCTTTTTGAATAGACACACACTAAAATGAATATGTTATAATGAAATGGATATGATATATGTCATAAATAGGGTTGCCTGCTTATGAACAACTGGGCTTGTTGGGAGCTTCCCTGACGAAATGCCAGGGGTGTAGGCAGTAGAGGAGTAGGGGTAAGTGGTAAGAAAATGTGAGTCATGGATAGGGATGTAATGAATTTAAATTCTGCTGGCAAAGTGCCGGTTAAGTGGGCAAATTCACCTAGCAGAGCAATTCACGAAATATTTCCGCCTAAGGTGGAATTTCGTCTAGGCAAAATTTTGCCTTCTGTGGCCAGAATTTTGCCACAGAAGGTAGAATTTCACTGTGGAAGGTGAAATTTTGCCATTCCACTGGACAAAATTTTGCCACTCCACTAGGTGAAATTACTCATTTCGTTTCACGAAATGGGCGGAATTTCGTGGATTACTCCTCGAAGCAAATTTCACTCACTTCGTCCACCACTAGTCATGGATGAATCACAGCAGGGTGGGAAGGGGTGGCAAGGAGATGAGACAAAAGGTGACCCAGGGCAGGGCTCTTGGAGGCACCATAAGGTGCTGCAGAAGGGGAAGAAGGCATTCTTTTTGCTAGACTCAACATTGCTAGCACATCAATTGCTAGTGTTTCCAAGGAGGGCACATTCAGCAAGGTAAGGGTGAATTTTGTTTTGGTGGCAGTAGAGCCTCCTGGCTGTTGAGGGAACAGGTTTAGGTAATCAAATGGATGAGAGAGTTTGTTTTGTGTTTACATGATTGCTGACAACATGCTGAATGTGCCTTTTGCTTAATAATGGTCTATGTTGGTTGAAAAATTGGAGAATAGTGAACAGTTTAATAGGTTAGAAGTAAGCGGTCATGGGTCTGAATGGGAGTGGTGGAAGTTTTATTTATTTATTTATTTGCTTTTGGTAACCGGGTAAGCACGCTAGACAGCAAGTGCCTATTTTCAGGTACGACCAGGTAGAATTACAGGGTAATTACATAGGAGAGATACATTAAACAACAATTACAGTCAGGAGCAGACATACTCCAATAGTGAGAACAGAGAAGCAGTTACATAGTAGTGTTACAGTCAGGGAGCAGAATAAACTCCAAAAGTAGGAATAAAACATACAGTGATTTTAAGGCAGTAAAACAAGCAATGGAATTGCATACACTCTTGTAGGAGGATAATAAGACAGGTAGCCTGGCAGTTGCAAAAAAGACTTAAAAGGGAGCTTAGTAAGTGTGCGGCTGTGAGATGGAAAAGGTGACCGGACCTGCGGAGACATGCAGTACACCCAGATGGGACTGCGGCCCTCATGCAGTAGCGGTCACTGAAGGTCAGTAAAAGTTTTGTTGTTTTCTGCAGAAAGCTGTGAGGAATTGAGTTGCAGCACGAGCAGATTATGTGGTGGCTGGGAGGAGAAGCAAGCAGGTACAGCGATATGAGAGGACTGGATGCAGGGCAGGCACAGGGCAAGCAGAAAAGGCTTGGCCTAGTTTGGGGTAGCATGCAGGCAGCAAGCAGGACAGAGCGGGTGATCACCGAGAAGAGAGAAGATGCTGGGTGGGCAAAACAAAAAAAGGGGGATTTTAGAAGTAGTTCAGAAGTAGAGGAGACTTATTGGTGACAGCAGTAGATGATGAAGGATTTCAAGCGCCAACCGCAAGTTCAAAAATCAGGGGATGGCATTTGACATCACGGGGTGGCTGCCATCTTGAGGGGGGCAGTAGTAACATGGCATCTCCATCACTTATAAGCAGAGATGTGGAAGGAGCAGTTTTGGAGGAGGCCTTCAGTGGCTATCAAGAGAGCACTGCAGGGTTTAAGCCATCTTTTTGGAAATGCATTAAAACAGATGGCAGTACAATAGTAAATAGCTGATGAGAGGTTTATGGGCATATACAGTGCAACTCAGCATGGAAAATGGAGGGGCTGTTTTTTTTGCTGCAGGGCTGTATTGTAAGGTCTAGTTTGACTTATTTGTAGAGTGTGTGTTCCTGGAGCAAGGTTGGAGATAATCCATGGATCCTGCATGCAGTTTTAGCTAGCAACATGGTCCTTAAGCCTGATTTAACATTGATATGTGGTTATGGGATGTTGGGATATTTAGGCGGTGGTTTAATTGTTCATACAGGGGTATAGGTGGTTTGTGGTTGAAAAGAAAAAAATAAGAACAGAGAAAACCAAGTTTGCAGTGCGGAATTGATATAAGGTGAGGGCACCTAGACAGGGGTTCCTCATGGTAACAGGTACTCAAAATGGCTGCTGTGAGCAGCACAAAATGGTGCATGGGAACCCGGGTGGGTGGCTGCCTATTATGCAGGGGGAAAGGGCAGCATGGGCAGACAGGAAGGGACAACACAGCACAGGGTGGAAGCCTATAAGGCACTAAATAAAACAATGAAGAAGAGAATGTTGCAGTCTCTATCCTTTTATTGGCTGAGAGGGCACTGGAGCTGAAAGGCTAGAAGAATGGGTGAGACAACAGGCTAAAGGGGGTGGCAGGGGCAAGGGGCCACTGGCTATGGCCTAATCCTTTTCAGGAGGAGGGAAGGAAATCTACAAGGAGTTGCAGCTTGCTGATAGGCCACCACCCCACCTCCCTTGAGGGAGTAAGGGCCTCCGGATGGGAGGCTAGGGGGAAAGAGGGCATATAAGGGACACAGAAATGACACCCAAGAGGAAGGCAGTGAAGCACACCAGCAAGTAGCTGATGGAGCAGGCAGCAGACCTGATGGGGAAGGTACAGGAGCTATTGTAGGCAGTAAGATAGAAAGAAGAAGAGAAGAATAAGATGAAGAAGAGGAAGCCTCCAGCCAGGGACAATAGCAAGGGAGCTGAAGGAAAATGCACAACTAAGAAGGTAGATGACGGACCAGCTCAACCTAAGAATAGGGAGCCATTGATGGACTTGATGGTGGATGGCAGCCTGAAGGATTATATGGTGGGTATTATTGAGGAGAGAGGAGAAAAGGGCTAGGAAGAGATGGAAATGGCCCTAAAAGAGCTGAAGGGGACACAGGGGATGGAGAGGGGGCAAGAGGGAGGGACAGATGGGGGATAAAGAGGGACAGAAGGGGAGTGCCTGGTCTGACACTGGACAATCACGTTCCCCAGTCTCTAAAGGAGAAGATCTGGAAGGGTGAGTATGTGGAAATCTTTGCACTGGTGGACAAAGGGACTGCCAAAAATTATGAGCAAAGGGAGACAGTAGGGAAATCTGAGATGGCAATGGAATTGGTGTTAGTAGGTAAAAATTGGACAACATGGGTTATAAGGGTAAGAATATAGAAACATGGCAGGCAGGTTTCATGGTTCCCAGCACCATATTGCTGCAAAAGTAGCTGGAGCTTGCCATATCCCTGCTGTCCTATTCTGCAATAATAGAAGACTTTTACAAGGTGAAAGTGGGGTACAGGTGGAAGAGGTATGATGAAATATTCTGGCAGTATATGTCATCGCACATGAATGTGAGCTAGGATACCACACACAGACCTGTGAGTGGGAACCCTTTTAGGAAACACTGGGAATGGGTTTGATGGGGCTTGAGGGGGTACAGGCAGTCAAATCACGAAAACATGCTGGGGATACAATAAGGTGACATGCAGCTGTGCAAACTGTAAATTCCACCATGTTTGTTCAAAGTGCATGGGACAACACCCAGTGTCATGGTGCTGGGCAATGGGAGATGGAGTTGTGAACCAGGGCTATAGCTGGCAGTCCTTTTGGGGGAGTTTTGGGGGGTAAGAGGGGGAGGAATGGGACAAGTGGCTGGTGGGAGAGGTTTCCACTGGAGAGGGGCATTTGGGGCAGGTGCAGGGGGCAGATAGGGAAAGACAGAGTGAAAGGGGTGGAGAGAAGGGATTTAGGCAGGCAGACACCCCCAACAGCCTGGAGATATGAATGGAGTGGATGGAAGGATACCCAGATAAGGGTGCAAGGTAAGTGCTTAGGGATGGTTTTACAGAGGGTTTCAGCATCCATTATGAAGGGGTTAGGAAGACATTGAAAGCTAACAATTTGGGGCCAGTAAAAAGTAAGGAGGAGGTGGTGGAGAGAAAGATTCAGGAGGAAATAGTCACAGGCAGGGTAGAGGGCCCGTTTGTGGAGCCCCTGTTTGACAACCTTAGGGTTTCATCACTGAGGCTAGTGCCCAAGAAGAAGCCCATGGAATACCGGCTTATTCATCATCTGTCATACTCAGAGCCTTTGAGAAACTGTCCAGTATGACCAGAAATGCATTAGGTGAGCTACCATGTGCAATAAAATGTTGTAACCAATACCTTATGGGGTGTCAGTAACATATATGGTGGTAAGTTGCCTGGTTTCTCTGTTTTTATACCCAGAGAGTACATTGGTCAATGATGCCATATTGGAGGATCAACGATCAGTTTCTTGTGTAATGTTGGACCAGGCAGTGGAGATGATATGGGCGGTAGAAGGAGCATGGTTGGCTAAGATAGACATAGAGGCTGCTTTTTGGTTGCTACCAGTGAGAGCAGAAAATTGGGACCTATTGGGTTTCAAGTTCAGAAGCAAATATTACTTCGACAAGACCATGCCCATGAGGTGTTCGGTGGCATGTGCCACATTTCAAGCTTTCAGTACTAAGCTACAGTGGGTATTCAGGGAGCGTTATGTAGGCCAAGGCCATGGTGCACTATTTAGATAACTTTTTGTTGATAGGTCAGGGGGGTATAGGGGACAGTAGAGATGCAGAAGGATTTTCAGGATATGTGTGGGGAGCTAAGGGTACCACTAGCAAAGGATAAAACTGATGGGGCCTGCCAGGAAATTGGAGTTTCTAGGCATATAGGTGGATGTAGATGAAGGGGTATTCTGCTTACCAGTGGACAAGGTAGTCAAGGTAAAGTAGTTGCTCGGCCTGGTGATCGGGAGAAGGAGAACCCCTCTGTTTGTGGTGCAGCAGTTATTGGGCCATTTAAATTTCACATGCAAGGTGATCACACCAGGGAGAGCCTTCACTCAGTGGTTTGCCAGAGCCACGGAAAAAGATCAGCTCACACGTCATTGGGTTGACATCTCAAAGTGGGTCCAGCAAGATTTAAAGATATGGGACCAATTTCTAGGACTATACAATGGTGTTATATTTTGGTAGGAGGGCAAGTTGTTTAACACAGATTTACAACTTTACACACATGTGGCGGGGAAGTGGGTATGGGGGCATACTTTCAGGGAGAATGGGTCTCTGAGGCATGGCTGAAGGAATGGAGGGATTTGCTAAGGGACATAACATTTTAGGAGATCTTCTCCATATGGATGGCAGTGAGCATTTGGGGGAAGCAGCTGCAGAAACAAAAGGTAATTTTCTGATGTGACAATAGGACAGTTGTGAAAGTGATTAACAGGCAGAGAGGATCTACAGAGAAGGTGACCAGGGTGGTTCGTCACTAGGTGCTAGAAGGGTTACAATGTAATCTTTCTTTCAAAGCAAGACATATTGAAGGGGAAAAAAATGATGCAGCCAACAGCCTTTCCCATCTTCATTTGGACAGGTTCAGGTTGTTGGCACTACAGGCTTCTGCACAAAGAACATTGGTCCAGCCCCTCTTCTGGGAGATTGGCTGGAAAGAACCTGACTGCTGTTTAGAAGCTTTTGGTCCATGAGTATGCTGAAGGCATATGAAGGAGCATGGAAAGCGTTCCAAGAGTTTCATCAGCAGGTGGGAATGGAGGTAAGTGGGGCAGTACCTGAAGGGCAGATCATGAAATTTATGGTGCAGAAGTGGGAGGAGAAGATGGCTCATTCCACTATGCGGGTGCACTTAGCAGGGATTGGGTTAGTATGTAGCCTACTGGGTGGGGGGAGACCAGCAGAGCACAGGTAGTAAGGCGTATGTTCCAGAGTTGGCAGAGGTTACAAGGGAGGAAGTCAGATGGCAGGAGGCCGGTTGCAGGGCAGTTGCTGAGCAGGCTGCTGGGGACCCTTTAAAGCATCTGCACATCCTAGTATGAGGCCAATTTGTTTATGGTGGTGTTCGTGGTTATTTCAGGGTTCACATCTGAAATCAGTGAAGTGGTTGCTAAACATAAGAAAAATGAAATGGGAGGCTTGCTGAGGGAAGAGGTTCATGGGGGACAAGACGAAGTACTGATCTGGCTACAATGATCCAAAACAGACCAGGTGGGCCAAGGAGCCAAGGTACCATTGCAGGGAAGCATGGGGGGATGGTGTGTGGTCCAGATATTGGAAGAGTACAGGGCAATTAGGCCCTTCCTGGCAGGTATGTTATTTCTACACAGGACAGGGACCCAGTCACTTGCTACCAAGTAACAGGGGTGCTAAAGAAAGTAATGGAGTTCTTAGGGCAGGATGCAGGGACATTTTCATCCCATTTATTCAGGATAGGTGCGGCATCTGAGATGGCTGGCAGGAAAGTGACAGAAGACAAAATTAAGGAGGTGGGCAGATGGAGATCAGATTGCTACAAGAGAGACAGCATATCAGGAAGCTTTGATAACAATGTGAAGTTTGTTTTTGAAGATGCAAGGCTCAAGAAGCAGGTCTGGATCATGGGGGCATTTATTCATGTACTAGGGAGAAAGCCTAGCTGCAGCAAAACCCAGCAGGAGACAGCTGCAGAGGGCAGCAGAGGAGACCAACGTGCGGTGGAAAGTGATACGGAGGATGCGCCGGACACAGTTGCTGCCATTATTAGAAGCATTAAAGCTAAGGTTGCCTAGGCCAGACCTGTTAGTCCTGCATCTGGGAAGGAATGACCTTGGGGACAGACCATGAGGGGAGCTCTTTCAAGAGATAAGGCGGGATGTGAAGATCATTGAAGGATGGTGGCCAGGGTGACAGTGGGGTGATCAGAAATTTTACCAAGATGGATTTGGAGACAGGTAAAGAACATCAAAGTAATAAAGAAGGCAAGAAAAAGATTAAATAGGAGGGTAGCAGTGTGTTTTGCTGAGGCAGAGGTAGGTACCTTTCCCACAAGGGCCTCTCTTATGACTGTGCTGGGTATTATAGCCAGGACAGGGTACACTTGTCAGAAGTAGGTATGTAATTTGTTATACTGCACCTGATATGGGCATTGGGGGATTGGGACAAATGGGAACCAGGTTGGGAGATGCCCATCATCCATTCCTAGAGCTGGAGATGGGCTGGTGGAAGGAAAAGAGAAGGTGGGGAGGGGGAAGGGACAGAAGGAGAGGAAGTAGGGGGCCTGATTGGAATGGGACAGGGGGTAAATAATCATGCACGGGCTGAGTCAACATCCAGCCATATCCGGCCACCTTGTGGGGTTAGGGCATCCCAGAGGGGAGAGAGCTGTGGGTTCAGATTGGCACTCAACCCCAGGACACAAGAAAGGAAGAAAATGTTGGTTTCCACAAAATGGGGTGTCAGGTTAAGCATCAGAGCCCCAAAAAGAGATTAGAGAAGATAAAAAAAAGTGTGAATATGAACATATTGTAAATAATTTAACAGAGATGATTAAGTGGGAATGTTAATAAAGGTAAACATTTTGGAAATGTAAATGTATGTGTCGCAGCAGTGAGAGGAGCAGGTTGGATCCTGGAGCAGCTAAGGAGCTAAGTGCTGCACTGAGCAGTGTTTAATTGTTGTTAAAAACTTCTGTGGGGAAAACACTTGAATGGGGGCTTGAATTCACTGTTATTTTTTGGGATTTACAGGGACTGGCTGGTGGAGGGATGCCAAGAGAGGGTGGGTGAGGGAGGGCCTTGAGAGAATGGATGTATGTAGTCACATGACTTGGCAGGGCCTATTGAGTGCCTAGAGTCCATGAAACTTTCCCAGGGGGCCAAGTGACCCCACATGTGAGCAACCCTGATGAGTGAGTGCCAAGACGCAGAAGTGTGGCATCTCAAGTGGCATCTGCAGGGCATCGGCATGGAGGACAGCATCCAGCAGGTCTTGCTGGTTAAGGGCATGCACAGGGAGGGGTATGAGTTGTAGGGAAACTACAGAGAGGAATCGGCCAGACTAATTAATGAGAGCCAGTAGCACCTAAAGGATACAGAGACGATGTGGAAGACAGGGCAAGGAGACAGGTGGATGAATAGGGGGAGTGGAGGGGTAGTGATGACTGGGGTTGGGAGTACAGGGAGGCCGGAAGGGTAGTGAGCTGCAGTTGGTGTGGAGCAGCACTGTTCCTGTGAATTAGGTGGAAGGTGGGGCGTGTCCAGTGTCCAGGCTGTTCAGAAAGCTTACGCTGGAAATAAAGAGCTTGAAATGGTAACTGGGAGGAGTGGCAGGTATGAGTGGGAGAGTTGGAGATGGGGCAAGTGGACAGGCAGGGCTCCATCGCAGGATAGACCAGGCTACCACAGGCTGAAAAGGGTGTGCTTAGCCAGGGAAGCCAGTGGGGCCAAGTCCACAGGAACCAGGGAGCACAGAAAGGGGGAGTTGGCAGGTGGTAAGGAACAAGAGTAGAGGGAAAGGAAGTAGGCAAGAGGTTCAAGATAAGTGGATGCAGGGAGGGATTTCAGGGGAGGCCATGAGCAGGGGATTGGAGACAACAAACAGATATGCTGTACTGGTTGATGAAACAGAGCAGGAGGATGGGGAAGGCAACATAGAACAGGGGACAGGGGACCATGAGGGAAGGGGGAAATACAGGGTACAAGGAGAGAGGGAAGACTGTGAGGTAGAAGCTGGTAGGGATAGGGAAGCAGGTGGTGTTGGCAAGAACACACTAACTAAGGGGTGAACAAGCCCAAAACATGTAGGGGGGGAGGCACAATGAAGGGGCGGTGAGAGGATGTACAATTAGTGGAGGGGATGGTTGTGCAAGGGAAGGAGCACAGAAAGGATGGAAGAGGAAGCAATCAGGTGGTGGTGCAATTGGTGGGAAAGGGAGGAGAGAAAGGACAGGGTATTGGAAGAGAGGACACCGATGAAAAGGGGCTCTTAGGAGGGAAAACCAGGGGGGACATGCAGGAGATGGGGGATTGAGTACTTGTACTAGGGGAATCTATGCTCAGGGGGTGAGATGGGGAGGTAAGCGAGCAAGGAAGAGCCAAAACTGGATGGAGCGTATGCCAGATATGACAGCAGGAAGAGTAGGACAGCTCATTCAGAAATGTGTAGAGAAGGTAATAGGGAAGCCTCATTTCATAGTGCATATAGGAACAAGCTACCTACATGGCAGAACAGTGAATGCAATGAAGGAGCGGTTCATGGAGGTAGGGAGTATCTGTAATCAGGTGGAAAGTTCAGTGACATTCTCTGAGGTACTCCTAGTACCTATGGCAAGCACTGCTAGGAAGCTAAGAATACAGGAGTTTAATAGGTGGCTGAAGGGGTGATGTGCGGAAATGGAATGCGGGGTACTAGGGGAGTGGGGCGAGACATGAAATAATAAGGGGCTTTATGCCATGGTTAGGCTACATCTCAACATCGAGGATACAAGGACACTGAAACTGGTGCTGAAGAGTTACATTAAAAACAAGGGAGATTTATACTGGGGGGGGCGAGTCGGTCAGCAAGGGGGAGTCACTTTCCAGGGGAAACCAGAAAGTCTCACTACCCAGAGAGGGAAGGAGGAAGAGAATAAGGGGAAGTTACCAAGGTGGAAGAGTATTGGGGAGAAATGGGAAGGGGGGGCAGGACACAAGGTGGACTGCTGTATACGTGAATGCAAGGAGCTTGGCAAACAAGGTGGCAGAGTTCCAGGCATTGACGGTGAAAGGGGAGGTAGATATTGCTGCCATCTCAGAAACCTGGGCCACCCAATACCAAGACTGTGATCTCACAATCCTGGGATAAAAGGTGTACCACAGGGACTGAGGGGAAGAGGGGGAGGGGGAGGGGTTGATATTTATTTTAGGGAGGAGATACTGTGTTCCAGGGAGGAGGGGAAGAGAGGAGGCCGGAAGCCATATGGGTATTGCTTCAAAGATCTAAAGGTAAGAATCTCAGGATGGGGGTGGTGTAGAGGCCACCCTCAAAAAGCAAGGAGGTAGATAGGGAGCTGGGGAGCAAATCAGGAAGGTCAGTGGCAAAAGGAGTACAGTTATAGTGGGAGACTTCAACCTACCTGGGGTTGACTGGTGGACAATAACTACAACAAATCCCAGGGAACAGGTACTGATGGAGGCTATCCAAGACAGCTACCTACTGCAAGGAGTGATGGAGCCTACCAGGGATGGTAACATATTGAAAATTGTGCTAACAAAGGGCGACCATGTCCAGAATGTGTAGTACAGGACCCTCTAACAGGAAGTGACCCCTGCTCAGTGTGATTCCTCCTCAACATAGGAAGGGAGTTGGCTATGAACAGGACAAGAGTGTTAGACTTTAGGAAGGCAGATTTTACCAGAATCACCCCACCCACCCCTGGAAATAGTTCCTTTATACCTGGGGTTCTGACATCATTCCCTCAAGAGTGCAAGGTGCATATCACTGTCATATCCTCTGTAGCACACTGCACTGACAATATAAGCATAAACATTGTATAATATATATATATATATATTTATGCAATAGGTGTGAGACCAAAAGCCATTGAATAAATCCATTTATTTCACATATGTGGAATAAATCTAACCACCTAGATTTATCCCACATATGTGGGATAAATGCAAACCGTCAATCAAAGCTTTTTGTTCACTTTTTGACAAACAAATGTGAATAACTTTAAAACGAAAATGATAGCATAGTACTGTGAGCACGAAAATGTTCTGACAAAAATATCTACAAAATGAGTGGTGTTTCATTTATAGATACCTTTTAGTTTTTTATAATTAGCAAAAAACAGCAAAAAATCCTATTTTCTTTTCACTTTTCAGACAAACAAATATAAATAACTTTAAAATGAAAAATGATAACATGGTACTGTGAGCACAAAAAATGTTCAGCATAAAAATATCTACAAAATGAGTGGTGTTTCATTCAGAGATACCTCTTAGTTTTTTCAAAATTAGCAAAAAACAGCATAAAATTCAGTTTTCTTTTCACTTTTTCGACAAACAAATGTGAATCACTTTAAAACCAAAAATGATAGCATGGTACTATGAGCATAAAAAATGTTCAGCATGAAAATATCTACAAAATGAGTGGCATTTCATTAATAAACACCTTTTAGTTTTTTTTTTTATAATTAGCAAAAAACAACATAAAATTAAATTTTTGTTTCACTTTTTCATCAAACAAATGTGAATAACTTTAAAACAAAAAGGTAGCATGATACTGTCACCATGACATTTGTTCAGCAAGAAGTTCTCACAAAATGAGTGGTGTTTCATTTAATAGCAACCACCCGCTAGGCGGACATACACCAGGAAAGTTAACCAAAAGTCCCAGAAAGTCCTAGAAATTACCATTTAAAAAAGAACATAAACAGTCAAACCAAATATTCCACACTGATAGAAGCATCCCTATTGCATAAATGAATATACAATGGTGAGCTGTCAGATAAATGATTTATCTACACTTGTACTGTTGACCTCGACACCTCACCGTGGCCATGCCACCGTGAAGTTCCCCGAGGTCAAACAGCACTTGTGTAGATAAATCATTTATCTGACAGCTCACTAATTTATATCCCATATATATATATATATTTCTATATTACAAACCAATCACACACACACACACACACAAAAAATGTGGGGAGTAGTGCAATGTAATGGCTGTGGGGCAGCAGTCTTCAGGAGTCTTTCTGGAGGCTGAGATGCTGCTCTATTTGCAGACAACTCTCTGCCCTGAGGGAGGAAGTTGCCCGTCTTCAGGCCACACTGGACAGTAGTAAGGGGACCTTCCCCCTGGCCACACTGGACGGTAAGAAGGGAACCTCCCCCATCCAGCGAGCACCAGAGCCACCACCACTACCTCAGAGGTTGCGAAGAAAGCACAGCAGTTAGACCACAGTGGGCTCAGGGAGGGTGAGGATGGTGGAACAGAGGCACACCCAGTCAGTTGTTCCACACCACAATCCATACATCATTCTGGAGGAGCATAGCTCCCCTATGGATGCACCCGCAGAGGAGACTAAGGAGGCTGAGGACAACTGTCACAAGGGAGGGTCACAGGAAGGAGACAGAGGACACCACAAGGAAAGGAAGCAGCTCTTGGTGGGGGACTCAATTATTAGGGGGATAGAACTGGGGGGAGCAGGGAAAACTGAAGTAAGGTGCCTGCCTGGTGCCATGGCTTGGAGAGACAGGAAGTGCATCCTCAGGATCACGAGAACAGCTGCACGGCAGTCTGAGCTGGACGTCATTGTCCACCTAGGGACAAATTACTTGGCTAATCATGAGATTAGAGCAGTGCAGAAGGACTTTGTAGAATTGGAGAGGGGTCTAAGACAAGTAGCACACACAATATCCTTCTCTGAGGTGCTGCCCGTCAATGGCATGAGTGAGG
Organism: Neoceratodus forsteri; assembly: GCA_016271365.2. NCBI lineage: Eukaryota > Metazoa > Chordata > Ceratodontiformes > Ceratodontidae > Neoceratodus > Neoceratodus forsteri. The sequence continues at coordinate 80,846,510 of CM028137.1, forward strand.
CAAGGGTACTTTGCACCATGCAGTTTTAATGAATGGTTGAAAAAATGGTGTGGAGCACAGGGGTTTGGCTTCATTGGGGACTGGGGTTCCACCTGGAGGGACACCAGCCTATACTGGCAGGATGGTCTGCATCTGTCCAGGAAGGGAACAAGTCTTTTGAGCAATCGGTTTAAATGCTTCTTTGGCAAGCTTTTAAACTAGTCAAGGGGGGAGGCACTGATAAGCAGCAGGAAAATCCCAGCCTCTCCCTACAAAACAGGGTACTAAATGAGAAAAAGACCGAGGTAGACAGGTCAGTGGGGATGCTGCAAAGAAGGTAAAGCCATCAAAAAATGGAGAGCAATGAGTACCAATGCCCGTAGTCTGAGTAACAAGCTTCCTGAATTAGTGGCCTTGATGGAGGAGGAACATCTGGATATCGTGGCAGTCACAGAAACATGGTACACACAAAACCATGACTGGGATATACACATACCAGGATACACTATCTACAGGAGGGACAGGGAGGGTAAAAGAGGAGGAGGAGGAGGAGTAGCTCTTTACATAAGGGAAGGAATCAAAGCAACAGAACAAAAGGGAAAACAGGGAGGAGAAGAAGCACTGTGGGTAAATTTGGGGACCGGCAAAGGCACCACAATCCGCACAGGGGTTGTAGACAGACTCCCTTCTCAGGGGGAGGAAATGGACAAGGAAATGATAGAAAGAATACTTAGAATGGCAGAAAAAGGAGATATTGCTGATGGGTGATCTGAATATGCCAGATGTTAACTGGAGTGCAGTTGCAGCAGCCACTTCAAAGAGTGGGTTATTCTAGATGCCCTACAAGGCATGCCTTGAGACAACTAGTATTGGAGCCCACTGAGAGGGAGCAATCTTAGACCTGGTTCTCTCAAATGGAGATGAAGAGAGGATTACAGATGTAGAAGTGGGTAGCCATCTGGGAACTAGCGACCATCGAACAGTATGGTTCACAATAAACACAGCAATAGTCAAGCCATACAAAGGCAAAAGTATTGGACTTTAGGAGGGCTGACTTTGCCAAAATGGGTGAGTGCCTAAGAAATGCACTAGCAAATGGGCAGGAAGAAGGGGTGGAAGAACAATGGGGAATAATAAAAACTACCATCACAGAGGTAACAAGCCTTTGTGTGAAGCAAATAAACAAAATGAAACGATGTAAGAAACCACTATGGTTCTCAAAGGAAGTGGCAGTGAAGGTTCAAGAGAAAAGAAAGCATTCAGGAAGTACAAGGAATCACAGAAGGAGCAGGACAGAGAACTGCATCAGTTAAAGCAAAAGGAAGCTGGGAAGGCAGTCAGAACAGCAAAGGCCCAAACCGAGGAAAAGATAGCCAACTCAGTTAAGAAGGAGGATAAAACCTTTTATAGGTACATCATGGAGTGAAGGAAGACCAAGGGAGGGTTAGTGAGGCTTAATAAAGAGGAGGCAGGGTGGGCAGAGGGTGACTGTGAAAAGGCAGAGATACTAAACAAATATTTTTGCTCAGTATTTACAAAGGAAGTGGGGGAGGTACCTAAAACAAACAGTAGAAACACTCTGGATACAGAAGTTGATACCAGCCCATTTACAGAAGAAAGGGTTCTGAAAGAACTCTTAAAATTAAGGTGGACAAAGCAATGGGGCCTGATGGGATTCATCCCAGAATTCTAAAAGAACTAAGGGTAGAACTAGTGACACCACTGACTACCCTCTTTAACAAATCATAGGAGGATGGGGTGGTACCCGAGGACTGGAGAAGGGCACATGTGATTCCCCTTCACAAAAGTGGGAGCAGAGCAGAAGCAGAAAACTACAGACCTGTTAGTTTAACCTCAGTGATAGGGAAAATGATGGAATCACTTCTGAAGGAAAGAATTGTTGAGTATCTAGAGGCCAGAGGGCTCAGGACCTAGGCAGCATGGATTCACAGTGGGAAGGTCATGCCAGACAAATCTGATAGATTTCTTTGACTGGGTGACCAAAGTAGTAGATCAGGGAGGGGCTGTGGACATGGCCTACCTAGACTTTAGCAAGGCATTTGACACAGTCCCACACAATAGATTAATATACAAGTTAGCCAGCCTGGGAGTGGGTCCCAAGATGACAGCCTGGGTAAAGAATTGGCTGGAGAATAGGACACAGAGAGTAATAGTAAATGAAGTCCACTCTGAAGAAAGGGTCATTACTAGTGGGGTACCGCAGGGTTCAGTATTAGGACCGGTCCTCTTCAATGTCTTTATAAGCGACATTGCAGAGGGACTGGAAGGAAAAGTATGTCTGTTTGCAGATAACACAAAGATCTGCAACAGAGCTGATGCACAAGGTGGGGTGGAAAGGATGAGAAGGGACTTGGCAAGGTTAGTGGAATGGTCAAATGTATGGCAGCTTAGGTTCAATGCTAAGAAGTGCAAGGTAATGCACCTGGGAAACAAAAACCCAAGTGAAGAGTACACAATGGGGGGTGAGTTACTAACAACAACAAAAATGGAAAGGGACCTGGGGGTAGTCATATCAGATGACCTAAAGGTGGGCAAGCAATGTGAGAGGGCAGCAAGGAGGGCTGGAGGGATACTGGGATGGTATAGGAGAGGCATCGCCAGTAGAAACAGGAAGTTATTATCCTCTGTACAGACAGTTGGTGAGACTCCATCTGGAGTACTGCGTGCAGTTCTGGAGACCCAATCTCCACAAAGACATGAGACAGGATGGAGGCTGTCCAGAGGAGGGCAACTAAAATGGTGCAGGATCTGCACGGAAGACATATGAAGAGAGACTTAGAAGCTGAATATGTATAGCCTCGAGGAAAGGAGGAGGGGGGACATGATAGAAACTTTCAAGTATCTCAAGGAATCAACAAAGTCCAGGAGAGTAGCATCTTTCAATAAAGAGGTGTGCAAGAACAAGGGCACAATTTGAAGATAGAGGAGGGCAGCTCAGAGGTAATTTAAGTATATTTTTTCTGAGAGGGTTGTGGATGCATGGAGCAGCCTTCCGGAGAGATTGTGGAGTCAAAAACAGTGGTGGAATTCAAGCATGCATGGGACAGTCATAAGGTAATTCTAGGGGGTTGGGGTAGGAAGAAGTAGGCTGCTGGTTAACTAGGATCTGCAGCTTATCCATTAGGTAGGGAAATGGGCAGACTGGGTGGGCCAAGCGGTCCTTATCTGCCATCAAAATCTATGTTTCTATGTTTCTATGTTAGAATGGGCAGCATCTTAGAGGGGTATTTAGCTGGAATTATCCCAGGGATGAATGCTGAACAGAACTGGGCAATCATTAGGAAGAGACTGTATGAGGCCACAAACGTGTGCCAAATCTCAGAGTAAGCAGTCCAGGTAAAAAAACACACAAAAAAAAAACAGCTGGCTCAGCTAGGAAGTTGATGGGAAGGTGAGGGATAAAATATTGATCTTCATTAAGTTGAAAACATGTGGTCATGAGAAGGAGAGGGAGGTATTCACAAAGCCATCTAGAGAGGTGAGCTGGGCGGTCAGGGCAGCCAAGGCAGCAAAGGAGCTGAAACTGGCTCAGGGGATCAGACAGAAGGGGAAAAGGGGTTATTTAAATACATAAGGGAGAAGAGGAGTTGTAGGGATGACATTGTTAGAATCAAAAGGGGGGCAGGGGCAGAAAAAGGGAGGACCAGGGAGAGGCACTCAATGAGTACTTCTGCTCATGTTCACCAAAGAAATAGACTGCCCAATACCACAAAGGAAAGGGGGCAAGGGTGGAGTGGGGGCAGAGATAACAGATGGGGTCATCCAAGATGATAGAGTTCTGAAGGGCTTTAAAGCCTTACAGGTGGACAAGGCACAAGGACTGGATGGTGTACGCTCAAGGGTCCTGAAGGAACAGGCAGAGGTGTTGGCAGGCCCTCTGATGGACCTGTTTAACACCTCCTTGGAGACAGGGAATGTACCCAGAGACTGGAGGATGGCTGATGTGGTGCCCCTCCACAAGAGAGTTGACCCAAGGACAAACTGGGCAACTACAGACTGGTGAGCTTGACTCCTATAGTGGGGAAGTTGGTGGAAAACATTCTGAAGGAGAGGCTGATGACCTTTCTAGAGATTAATGGTCTACAGGATAAAAGACACATGGGTTTGTCTCGGGAAGATCGTACCAAACTAACCTAATCGACTTCTTCGACTGGGTCACTGGTTATTAGGGCAGTTAACAAAGGTCACGGTGTGGATGTCCTGTATCTGGACTTCATCAAGGCTTTCAGCTCTGTGATGTACGGAAGGATATGCCGACCTTTCGTCGACACTGCGACCTCGAAGACCAGCACAGCAACAGATTTCACCCAAAATCTTCGGGTCATTGTGCTGGTCCCTGTAGACACCAGCGGTGCATCTCCTGGTATTGCACCCCCTTCCTGAGACAACTCAGACTTGAAGTTGTATATTTAGAGACCATGGGGTGTGGAGGGTTTGAGGGCACAGCCCCCCAGTGAAAACATACTGACATCCCTGACAGCTCAATGCCGACACTCAGTATTGTGTCTGTCGCTGTGAGGGATGTTGGCATCTGCACTGTGGCAGCACTACATGTAAACCATATGGGAGGTTACTGAGCAAGCTGAGTAACATGAGGGCAGGGGAGAAATTGGTGTGGTGGGTTGAGAGCTGGCTGCAGGCAGACAACAGAGGGTAGTTGTAAGGGGGGAGACATTCAAACCAAGGCTTGTAACTAGTGGGGTACCATATGGTTAAGTGCTGGGCCCTGTTTTGTTCAATGTCTTCATTGGAGACATTGCAGAGGGGGTGAAGAGTAAGATCAGCCTGTTCAGCAATGACACTAAGATTTGTGCAAAGTAGACAGTGAGGAAGGGAGGCAGACACTCAGGGAGGATCTAGCTAAACTTGAACACTTCAAATCAAATCAAATTTTATTTATAATGCGCTTTTCTCAAAACTAAAGTGCATATTCAGTACAATATTAAACCAAATATACAGTCTAAAAAGATATATAAGATAAAAAGGCATCAATAATAAAACTAAGTATTGTCCCCAAAAGCTAAGTCAAATAAATAAGTTTTTAATGATTACTTAAAGGTCTCGGACGACAGACACTCTCTAATCCGACGAGGTAGAGAGTTCCACAGGGTTGGGGCTACAAAAAAAAATCCCTAGCACCTGATGTTTGAATACAGACCCTGGGAACCTCTAGCAATCCCTCATTGGCAGAGTGAAGTGGGCGGGGGGGAGTAAGGCCGAAGGAGGTCTTGCAAGTAACTCAGTCCCTGTCCGTGTAGGATCTTATAGGTCAGCAATGCGACCTTGAAGGTGATCCTCCATTGCACTGGCAGCCAGTGCAGTTTGCACAGCACAGGATTGATATGGCTAGTTCTTGACAACCCTGTCAACAACCTGGCTGCAACATTCTGCACCAGCTGCAGGCAATGGAGATCCACCCTTAGTTACCCTAGGTATAGAGCATTACAGTAATCAAGATGAGAGGACACAAAGGCGTGAACCAACATAGGAAGGTCCTCAGGAGGAACAAGGTGCTTTATCAGGGCAATGTTCCTCAGATGATAAAATGAGGACTTGACAACTGCTGACACCTGCGCTTTTAGTGTCAGTTCATTATCAAGCACAATGCCCAGATTCCCGCACCCATTCAGAAGGTCTCAACTGGTTGCCCACAAGCACAAGGCCAGACGGTTGCCCAGGAGTCAGCTTCTCTACCCACTGACCTGGGTCCACTACCAGCACATCAGTCTTATCCAGATTTAGTCTCAACCAGTTAGCGCTCATCCACTCCTGCATCTCAGCGAGGAAGTTGTTAAAGACTGAGACTACACTATTTTGTTCGAGTACAAAGGACATGTAGAGCTGAGTATCATCTGAATAGCAGTGAAAACTCAGCCCATACCACCTTATAATGTCTCCTAACGGCAACATATACACCGTGAACAACATGGGGGACAGCACGGAACCCTTCGGCACCCCACAGAGCAGGGCAAAGGGGGCTGAGAAAAAAAACCCTGACACCATCCTCTGGGTCCTGCCTGTAAGGAAAGAATGAAACCATCTGAGGACTATCCCAGACAGTCCACAGAGCAGCCGCAGGCGTTCCAGCAGTAGCCCATGATCCACGGTGTCAAATGCTGGTGAGAGATCAAGGAGGACCAAGATCGAATGATTCCTCCCATCCCCTGCTATCAGGAGATCATTAAGTACTCGAACCAATGCGGTCTCGGTACTGTGCCTCTTCCTGAAACCGGACTGGAGAGGATCATAGACTTCGCGGGTGGTAAGAAAGTTCTCGAGCTGTAACGTGACTACCTTCTCAATAACCTTGCCCAAAAAGGGCAGGTTAGAGACAGGTCTGTAGTTCACAAGACTGTCTGGATTACAGGAAGGTTTCTTTAAATGAGGTGTCACCAAGGCCTCATTCAAGAGGTCTGGAAACACCCCTTGGTCCAGTGAACACCAGACTATCTCAGCAAGGATCAGTCCGATGACATCCATACACCCCACCAGGAGGCGGGTTGCACCAGGATCCAAACTACAGCAAGTCGGTCGCAGATCTCGAACAATCTTCATGATGTCCATGATCACTGGCTGGTCAAAATCTGTCCAGATAGACCAGATGTCTGCATCCTTGCACTGACCACTGCCATACTCATTTGAACGAGTCAAGCAGATCTCTGACCTGATGGAGGACACCTTATCTGCAAAGAATTGAGCAAATACCTTACATTTAGTTTGTGAAGAAGCTCTCCAGCCCCAAAGGCAGGCTGGATTGCACAGCCTGTCCACTGTCCAAAAGTGCTGGGCTGGTCAATTCCTTGCTGCAGCAATCTCCCTGGACAGGAACTCTGCCTTCTTACAGGAGATTTCTGATTGATAGTCTGAATAATGGACTATCAGCTTTGTCTAAGGAGTGGCAGTTGGGGTTTAACTCTAAGAAATGCAAGGTTATGCACCTCAGAGCCAGAAATCCCAGGACCAACTACTGGCTTGGGGGAGTGCAAGTAGCACCTGGGGTTAATAGTCACAGGGGACGTGAAAGTATCAGCACAGTGTAGGAGGGTGGCAGCAAGGGCAAGTTGGATGCTGGGGTGCATTGCCAGAGGGATCACCTGTAGAAAGGAGGAGGTCATCCTGCCCTTGTATAGATCACTGGTGAGGCAACATTTGGAGTACTGTGTACGCTACTGGTGCCCATACCTCAAGAAGGATGTGAGATTACTGGTGGAGGTGCAGCATAGGGCTACAAAAATGATCATGGGACTAGGGGAGTTGTCTTATGAGGAAAGATTGAGGGAGCTCAACATGTACTCACTGGAGGAAAGAAGGGAAAGGGGGGACATGATACAGACCTTTAAGTACTTGAAAAGCATAAACTAAGTAAGAGAGGGAGGACTGTTCCACTTAAAAGGAGTAGGGTCACTAGGGGGCACATTCTGAAGTTGGAAGGGGGAAGGTTCAGGAGGGAAATGAGGAGGCACTGCTTCACAGAGAGAGTGGTGGTGGGATGGAATACACTTCTGGAGAAGTTAATCAAACTGAGGACAGTGGATAGCTTTAAGCAGGGTTGAGATAGATTCAGGTGCAGGGTTATTACAGACAAGAACACAATGGGGGGGAAGGACCTGGAAGGAGGATTGAGGGAGGGATTAGGTGGGGCAGCTGCAGTGGTATTAAACTGAGAGCTGCACATTCGAGCAGACTTGATAGACCTGCGAGCATTTTTCTGCCAGCAGTTTTGTATGTTTGTATGTTCGAAATGTGATGTACATGAAATGTTAAATAAAATTTACTACCAATTGAGCACCCAAAGCAAGTGATTCAGTGTATTCATTTCAAGGGGGAAATCTCAGTGACAAATGGGGTTGCCTGTTTAAGGGCAACCTGACTTGTCAGGGGTTTCCCTGATGAAATGCCTGGGGTGTAGGCAGTAGAGGGAGAGAGAGGGGGAAGGGTAAGGAAATGGGGGAAGGAGGCAGGGAGAGGTGAGGCATGAATGAGTCACAGTAAGGGGGAGGAGGCACCAGGGGATTGGAAGAAAGGTGACTCAGAGGAAGAGCTTTATGGGGCTATATAAGGTACTGTAGAAGGGGGAGAAGCCCTTTTTTTTGCTAGACTCAAAATTACCCACCCGCCCACTATATCAACATACATACAAACATATGAAGAAGCCAGCAGAAGAAGGCCATTTGGTCTATCTAGACTGCTCATGTTGTAGGGTCCATAGCTGATCTACTGTCCTGCCATACCCCACTCCTCCTGTCCTCCCTACCCATGACCCTTACCTTCCCCGTATGCCTAACCAGCCTCTCTTAAAGCTGCCCATTGTCTTCAACGAGATCACCTCTTCTGGCAGCACATTCCAAGTGTCCACCACCCTCTCTCTGAAGAAGAGTTTCCTGACCTCCCTCCCAAACAAAAAAAAACCAAGAAAGTGATTCCATGTATTAATTTCGAGTGGAAATCCCAATGACAATGAGTATAACACACTGTTAGAATGACAACAGCTGAAATGAGTACAGACACATGCCAATGATATAAGCACATATGATCAGGTGAGGTTTACTCGCCTGATAAGAGCATGCCCAGGGGTACTAAGGCACGAGGCGCTTGCACCGATTGCCTCATGCCACTGGGTGTTCTCTTATCAGGCAATAAACCACACCTCGGAGTGTGTTATTGCAGTTATAAAATGGTCATCTAAGTAAGTATTTAAGAATAAAAAAAAAGAAGAAGAAAAAACACAGCAAAAAATGTAAAAATTTAAGTAAAATAGTGAAACAGTAAGAAAATAGTCCCCCATTGATGATTTCTGATGGCCAGTACAGGGTGCTGCTCCCTCCCACCCCAGACACACACAGGTAGTGGACAGGTTGTCCCCATACACTGTATTCCCAATGGGCACACGTTAATTTTTATTTAGTTTCTCTTTGGTACCTAGGAGAGAGCGTGTTTGTTTCAGAGGCAGCAAATAAAGATGACCACGGTCTTAGAAGTGCTGTCTGATATGACGCCCCCCCCGACACACGCAGTCAGAGACTCACAGAATGTTTTTGTTTATAAATGTGAACGTTTTCGTCTTAACTGAAGCCTGGCATGTGTCGTTTGTTTTTACCTTAAAATAGTGAAATGTGCTCATTTGTCTTACAGCAATCGTTAGGTTTCAGTGAGAGCGAGCATGTCTCACTGCAGCCACTGTAGTCACGAGTGTTCACTCAGCGCATCGTACATTGCATTTGTAACCGTCAGGTGGTCTGTCGTTGAGGAATTTTTTTTATTTTTATTTTTTGCAGTTTGGATATGTACTGGTGGAGGAACGGGTCTGATTTGGTGATGTGAGGGCATATGAGCAGAGTGGGTTTTACGTGGGACTGGAGTCGTTGGACTTTACTCGCAGCTTGGAAGTACAACGGAAGGAACACAGATCAGGTTGCAGTTGTTTTTAAAAAAACACTTTTGTTTTGTGATTTAGCTTCTGGATGTGGATGTAAATGCCAGTGTCCTGTTACTGTGCTGCCCATGGTGCGCGTTGTGTTGGACTGCTGCGCTTCAGTGAGCTCTGCCAGTCAAGCGTTTCTGCTTACGCTGCAGAGCTCACTGATTCGTTGTTGTCGTGGGGCATCTTGGTGGGCAGTAGTCACGGTTGGCTACTATATAATCTGATAAGGACATGGCTCAGATGATGTAGTAGCCAATCAGAGACTTGAATTTCTGAAGTCCATTTTATAAAACACATGATGAAATGAGTAGGAGCGCTACAGAAATGAGTACAGTGCATAACAAAATAGTATAATGCATGTTGCTGTGAGTATAATACATACCAAAATGAGTCAAATATGTATCAAAACTGATACAATACATATTAAACTAGCTCTAGAAAGAGCCAGAGTGGCTGCAAAATAATGGTATTGTGACAGTGAGAAATGTGTGAACTAGCAATGTTTACTCTAACAAGTGAGACACCTAACTGCACTTCTAATTGTTGTGATACACACACACTGATTAATGCATATGCAGTACAAATATATGCACATATATTCCAGTGTAACAGAAGAGTGCATTGTCTACACACATTTTTACAGATTAAAAAAAAAGACAACAACAGACCATTTTGTTCTTTTCAGGCTCAGAAGGACATCGGAGGGTGGGGGGTTGCTACTACACAACTCATTTAAATTCTCAGTGACATGCATTAGGCTAAAACTGATCTAGATAGAGGGGAAATGTAGACTTGCAAGTTTTACGCTAACCACTGAGCCACCTAACTACACTTTTTAATTGTTGTGATACTCACACCCTTACTAATACATACAGTATACACATATTGCATATGCATATATATTCTAGTATAATATAGCAGTGCACTGTCTACACACATTTTTATAGATTAAAAGAAGAGAGATGGAGAGACCATTTCCTTCTTTTTAGGCCCTGAAGGACATCCAAGGGTGGGGTGTTGCCACTGGACAACTCATTTAAATCAGCAATGGCATGCATAAGGCTGAAACTGATCTAGATAGTGGGTACTGTAGACTAAAAATTTTTACACTAACCACTGAGCCACCTAACTGCACTTTCAAATTGTTGTGATACACATAGCCTAATACATATGCATATAGAGCAGATAAATTGAAAAAAAAAATGTTGTTAATGCTCTAGTTAGGATTAAAGCCACAAAAGTAAGGAAATATGTCATTAGAGTTTCCAACCCTAACAGCCCACCCCCCCCCACACTGCACATCAACAGGCATCGGGGGGGGGGGTCCAGACACCAGTTTTGGAGTAAATAATCAGATTCTTGTGTGACTACAGTGTCTGCCAAAGAAACAACTACACAAGCAGAAGTAATAATGATAATTTATTACAATATTTACGCAGGCATGTGACAGAGAAAATCACAAGGGAGATGGGTTTCTCACCAGTCTCCTGAAGAATGTAAAAAATCTCAAGAATTTCCAGGATCTCTGTGAGGGGCTGGGTTACACAAGGTTATATAAAACAGATAACATCATAGCAACAGAGATTATCTCATAGTTACAGATATGAGAATTATAGTGTATTGGTTCTATATTATAAGCAAGGTTGTATAAGACATTCTCAACTGGATAATTACTTAGGAAACAGAATTACTAATGAGTATAATATGAGACAAAGAATAATGCTCCTGTCAGCATGAAGTTTAGACAAAGGAAATGATGACAGGCCCAAACTACAAGTGGCATTACTTGCCTAAATGCAAGACAAAACAAAGGATCTCTGTCTGTCAGCTTAGACAAAGGAATTGTTGACCGGCCACTATTACATGTGGCATATTTGCTTAAGTGTAAAACACACACTACTTGTGATTATATGAGAATATAAGTGTGTACAATAATCACTGACGATCCATAAGAATCATCTTATCAGTTATTAGATTATATATAGAATATATGTAAAAGACAAACATAATGCATTATAGTGAGGTATAATAATGATGCATGATATAATCCTATAAAAGATGTAAACCTTAGCATATATTAGCAGCAAATCACATTCCTGGCACTCATGCTTATATGATGGGTGCCTAAATCTACATGTTAGTGCAAAATAGCAGTATCACAGTATAATAGACCAGGAATACAGTGTAAGGTGTATGTGGGACAATAGGGGGTATAACCCAGGCATAACAGGTGCCTTGGGTTCATCAGCCATAACGCTTACCTCATTCCATAATTTATTTATTGAATTTTGTTGACCAGATTGTCCTACTGAGACTACAAGCCCCTTTTTCAGGGGTGACCTAGGGAGAGGGAGATACAGATGGTAATCAACTGAAAGTGAACCAGATTAAGCTGTTGGTGGTATTTTTACTGAATACTAAGTAAATAAGCTGAGATAGTTACAGTATAGCAGAATGGGGTGAGCATTAGGGCTGATGACCCCAAGGCACACCCCTGATACCAGTTGGTGTATGCAGAGTGGGGGGTGGGGTGTTAGGGTTGGAAACCATAACTCCACATTTCCCTACTTTTTTGGCTTTAACCCTAACTAGAGCTATTAATGAAGTTTTTTTTTCAGTTTATTTCCTTACTTTTTAAGACAGTATAATCATATCCTTTTTTGCCTGTAGGAGTACATGGTCCTCTGGGCCTTGCTCTCTCATCCCTCCATAGATGTGTACATGTAAGTAGCTGCAGATGCACAGGGCCCTCTGGGCCCGGAGTTTTTATTTATAGGTCAACAGTTACCAAATTGTCAGCATATCCATCTTGTTAACCCACCTCATCTACCTGGTACAGAGAATTTTTGAATTCCCACCAAAATGAACTTCTGCACAACTGCAATGCCATTCCATGCCACAGGTTTGAAAACACATTTTGGCCAGGATTTGAAAAATCACAGCTGTGACATACATAAGGTGGGGTAATAAGAAAGCCATGTTGAAAGTCTGGGGTAAAAATATTCAACATTTCCAAAATTAGAAGAATGCCTAGTGAAATTGCAATGAATGGTCACAACCTTGGCATTTTTACATATTTTGACTTCGCATTTTCAACATACTTTCTCAAGACCCCACCTCATTAACAGTATAACTGTCATTATGCAAATCCAACCCAAAAGATGATTTCGACAAGCAACCAAAAAAATCTCCTTTTGGGTGGGAGTTGCATAACAACAGTCATACTGCTCATTAGATGGGGTCACCAAATGGCTATGTTGAAAATTTGGAGTCAAAATGTCAAAAAATGGCTGAGTTATGAATACAAGTTGAAACCCTCATTGAAATACATTGAACCATATTTACTGTACCTTAGTTTCTCATATTGCAGTTGCTGGTTCCATCAGCAAGACACATCTTCAGTTGGAGAGTGGATCTCGAACCTGGGACATGTTCAGATGAGTGAGGGTGTGTGTGTGGGGGTGTACTGAGGAGCGTGGAGTGGTGGGTGCTGAGTGGGAGGTGAGGTGGGTGGCTGATCAGTGAGGGACCATTTTCTCTTTTAACAGGTTTTGAAAAAAAAATCATTGAGGGACCAGTTTCATCATTTAAATGTTGTGCCTGAAATAGGTGGGTGGGGGGTGCCACTAGACACCAGGGAACAAAATGGAAAGAACGGCGATGGTAATTGGATGGTGGGAGGTACCACTAGACACCACGGATTACAAAAAATAAAATTATGGAGATGGTGATCGCAAGTGGGGAGAGAGGTTCATTACACAACATCAACTTGTCACTCCACCATGGTTTTGGCCTAGCTATGCCTATATGCTTTGTAACTTTGCAATAAAAGAAGACAGGATATAATAATTGTTTTTCTTTTTTCTTTGTGTTTAAAAACTTTTCAACTGAATTCAAAGATGACAGATGATGGAGTCAAATGTTTCACTTCATATTAGATCCACCCTTATCCTAACAGAGGGCTTAATGCCCCGTGGGGCAAAAGCTTTTGGTCAGTCAGTATTCTCCAGGGAATATAGCACAATACTATGAACCCATTGTTCCCAGGTTTGATTTGAATTTTAGAACAAATGTCTTAATAAATTTCAGGGTCTGCAAGAGAAGTCATACAAGAAGAGACTAAGGGAGCTTAATATGTATACCCTTGAGGAAAGGAGGGAGAGGGGGGCATGATAGAAACTTTTAAGTATCTCAGTGGAATCAACAAAGTCTAAGAGGGTAGCATCTTTCAGAAAAAGAGATGTGCAAGAACAAGGGGACACAATTTGAAGATAGAGGGGGGATGGCTCAGGGGCGATGTGAGGAATTATTTTTTTCACAGAGAGGGTGGTGGACACAGGGAACAGCCTTCCTGAGCAGGTTGTGCGGTCCAAATCTATGGGAGAATTCAAGAATGCATGGGACAGCCATAAGGCAATTTTTGTGGGGGGTATGAAGAAATAGGCTGTTGGTTAAATAGGATCTGCAGCTTATCCTGTTGGTAAGGAAATGGGTAGACTAGGTGGACAGAGCGGTTCTTATCTGCCATCAAAGTCTATGTTTCTATGTTTCTGCACCCAGGTGCATTCAAACATCTCATAGGAAAAGAGCTCTAGATATTGTCAAGAAAGATATTTGACCATACACATATGGAAAACCAAAAATAAGTCAGTATCAATATAAGGTGACAGAAAGCTCTGAACCAAAAAAAACCTAATGCAAGCTAAGAGAAGGGACTTTGCTTGGATGACATCTTATGCAAATGTAGATGCTACTCCAATGTGGCATGGATGGAATGCCCTTGTTTCTGTAGATGATCTGCCTCAGCAGATCATATCATACATGGAGCCTATAGGAAAGCCTCCTACAAGACATGATGTAGTGCAAGACAACATGAATACTGCTATCAAGGTTATGGATGAATGCCAGGAGGACTATATGCCTATTAGTTATGCCTTGGCAATAGCAAAACATGCACTACAAATTCAGTCCCCATAATATGACGGACTTTTCATGTTTTGGACCATTCCATATAAAACTAGTATATTTCAAAGGTCTTGGATACCTCCTGAATGGTTCTGGTGTAGGCCACATTCTTGTTGAACGTGGTGTATTGGCATTGGGATTCCTGAATGGACTTCTTCAAGGAATATTTTTCAATTGGGCAAAGAGGCTTTACCTGATTCTATCAGAGGTATTCAGAATTAAATATTTGCAGTGCTTTATACAATATAAAGGTATTTCAGACTTCCCAATCTCAAAGCATCTGCTGCAGCTACGTAATGACCCATCACCTTCCTCAGTGGTGGACCTAGAGAATACAGCTGAGTTCAAGACATTCATAGAAGCATATGAAACTTTCTCAGATTCCACACACTGTGGTGAGCACAGTGCAACTGCCTAATTTTGTCTGCAGTATTGCAGTTTGGTAGAATTGTACCAACTCTTTCACCGTTCCATCAGGACAAATGACTTGCCTCTCTTTGTATATAGCTTGGAGAAGATAATACCTCTTTACTTCACAACTGGGCACCACAACTATGCCAAGTGGATGACCCTGTACCTTATGAATTTGCTAAACATGGATGAGACCCACCCTGGACTAAGGAAAAAATTTGAGAATGGAGCATTAACCTTTACAAGATCAAAGAGAGGGTTTAGCAGAATTGACGTTGACATGACATTGAAACAGACAAGTAATTCCAATGCTGCATTGAAACTGACTGGGATTTCTTTTTTGATACAAAACATCAACACAGGGAGAAGGTGAAATATTCTGCAGTCAGCTTGAAGTAAAATTGTTGGAAGTCTTAGCCCTGAAGAAGCCAGCCAAGTGCTGAAGAGTTTTAGAGTGAAATGAGATTTGAAGGTTCTAAACAAGCTGTTGAACACAATAGACTCCTTCCAGGATGCATTCCAGGACAACAATCTTTATTCAATAGATAGTGGAAAAGCAGTATCACAAGAGGTAGCAAACAAAGTGTTACAGGTTACTGAGATAGGTACTCGAATGTATCATGTGTTTAGAGACAAATACATTACCAAAGGCAGTAGGTTCGAGGAACTCATTAAAATACACAAGTTGAAGAACTTTGCACATGAGGCAACAAAGGTGAAGTTTAAGGACATGGACAAGAAAATCATCGAGTTGAAAGGAACTCGAGACCTCTTTGGACACTTGCTATAGCTATCTGCGACTTTAACAGTTGAACTTATGATGGTGTTTACCTACCCACTAACTCTGATACCCCTCTCCTTAGGAATCATTTACGGATTAATGAACACAACAATGAAGTCAACATTGCTGAAGAAACTTGAGACCAGAGTCCAAAGTAGCCACCCCTATGCTATAAATGCCACTGTGGTTGATGCCATGTTCCTGATCAGAAGTGTTACAAACCTGCCACCAACATTCCACAGTGTGGTAAAAACCATCCTGGCTCTTGTTTGCTGTACTTCTGCAAATGAAGTCCACCTTGTCAGTGACTGTTACAAGTCACCATCAATCAAAGGTCTTGAACAAGGGATGAGAGGAAAGCGTAGCATCACTCTATTCTCCTATCTCATGACCGGTCCTGAACAAAGCCGACCGAGAGACTTTGCTGGATCTCTGTCTTCATCATCATTCAAGATGGCACTCCTAGGTTTTCTAGCTACAGCATGGAATTCTGATATGTACTGTGAAGTTCTAGGTGATAAAAAGCTCATGTATGCATTAGAAGAAACTTGTTACTCATACAAAGTGGAAGCTGGACATATGCTCAGACTAGAGTGCAAGGCCCTAAAAAGCAAACACATAGAAGCAGACACAAGAAACATGTAGCACATACACTACATTTGCAGTCAAAATGAGGGTGAAGATGTGCATGTAGTGGTCGGGATAGATGATACTGATATTCTGGTCATTCTGCTGTATCATGCAAGTCTAAATGATAATCTCAAACTGCACATGGATGTTGGCCATTCAGGGGATAACACAAGAAGATTCATAGAGTGTCCCGCTTGTCAGCAGAGTTAGGCAGACCTGAGTGTGCAGCTTTACCAGGTCTCCATGCACTGACAGGGTGTGACTATTCACCAGTATTCAAAGGCAAGGGGAATGTGTGACCTCTAAAAATTATGGAAAAGAATACTGAGTACACACAGGTATTTGGAAAACTAGGATGTCCACACTTGTGTAAAGGAACTGAGAATACAATTAAAAGCTTTGTGTGTACCTTGTATGGACAGAAAGTAAAGAGTGTCAACACAGCCTGCTACAGTATGTTCAACGTCAAGTATCGACCGAGTGACAAAGACGCACCCTTAGAAAAGATCAGAGGAGCAGATGCCAGCTTGCTGCCACCATGCAAATCAACACTGACAGAACACATCTGCCATCAAATTACATTTCATTGTTATGGAAAAATGCAGACAAACCATAAATGACACTACTGAAGCCAGAGGATAATGGCTGGACCTATGATGATGGCAAATACAAACCAACTTGGTTCACACGTGAAGTTGTACCAACCAGCATTAAGTGAACAAGTGAACAAATATGATAACAATATAAATGAAGAAGATGACGACAATGACTGTGATGTCAATATTGATGAGACAGATTTGCTTAACATGTCAGATAATGAAGACAGTGAACAAGAATACTGATTGTTTTACTTAGGTTCATAAAACGTCATAAAAAGTTGACTGTTTCAAGTTAAATATAGAATAAAAACAAATAACATTAATAGTAAGTCTTTGATACATATTTTGCTGTTTGCTGTAATGTCTGTACTATTTCAATAAAAGCTTATAGAATTAAAATTAAAGAAGGAACCATTAATTAAAATATACACAGTTTTCACCGACAGTTCATTATTTCATTGAAGAAGTGCATTTTCCAAGAAATCGTTCAACTTTAAGCAAATAAGAGTTGTAAATCTGGATTCTACACAAATTTGTACATAAGAAACAGTCATCAAACCTTTCGGACCCAGACACACAGATAAATGCACCTGGCTTCTGGCCTTTGAGGCGCTCTGGGTGTACACCCAGAGCCACCTGTCCCCCCACCCTTGCCCCACCTCTTCTCCCTCCCCTGTTCTTTTTCTTCCACTAACCCACCTCCAGTTTCTGCCGGAAGGTGGGCTTCCCACCCATTTAACCACCCCCTTTTTTTTTACTGGTGATCCTTTCTCTTCTCCACCCTTCAATTGTGTTTGCTATCTCATTAAAAATAGATCTATTCCAAATCCAGATAAATGAACCCCATCTGATCTATAGAACTCATCAGATTTTTTCTTCTATCCCATGTTTTATCCAGCGCACCCCCTCCTGCATGAATAATGTCCCAACTCTCTGATTCATTTGCTTTCTGGCTTTTTTTTATTTCCCTATGGCTGTTGGCATGTCGCCAGATCCTCCTTGGAACCATCTCGTACCAAACCAATGTGAACTGTGCCTGCCATTCCTTTACATTTTTTAATGTCCTCCTTAATTTGATAAAATATGTCCAACCAGGGTCTGGTCCCCAGATCATTGTCTCCCAGGTGTATTATTAACAACTGTGGTTCCAGCTCTGCTGGCCTCATGTCTTATAGGATTAGTAGCAAAAGGGCCCTGTGCATCCCCTGAATTCTTGTTGCTCTGTATACTGCTCAATAGATAAAAGAATACCCACAAATCCACACCTCTAATTTTTTTTGTGGCCAGTGGGTAAAACAGAAAAGAGTGAGATAATATATTACATATTTATACCCCCCCAAGTCTTAATATCCCCCTTTATTTATATATACGTGACATGTACTTACTCCTGGCCAGTGATTTTGCTGAAATTGAAAACAGAAAAATGGTCAGTGATTCAGTTGCTGGTCATACATAAGATTTATGACTATTCGAGGCACATCTTCCCACTCTCTTAACTTCTCAGTTTGACCCTCCCTGTGCTGCTACCTCTGATGTTGCACCTATTCTAAATGAGTGAGATGAGTACCTCCCTGGAGCTTCACCCAGGAACTCTAGGCCTTTTTGCAATATTGCTACTAACTGCTTACTTGTTATCTATGTGTGCCATCCCAATGGATGAATAGCTGATCTGCCCCAGCTGTCTGTACCACAGCATATACTGACAGTGCATGGACTGGTCATATTGCTGCTTTTGTATGCCTTTTTGAAGTAATGGTAACCCCTTTTCCTACCTGATCAGTCTTAGATTTGTTAAGTCTCAGGCTGATTTCATCCCTCTGCCATATTGTCTCCTCCCATTTAAGCCCTCCCTGGTCCCCCCCTTCCCGTGTCCTCCTACTTCTCACTAACCCAAAAGGCCCCATGGTAAATTACAGCATATATTGCCCCGAACAGGCATGACTCATTACATCAGCAGCATATCTTCAGGAAGAGCTCCTAGGCCAGTGAGGCCTCCAAAATCGGACACCTGCCATCTGGTACTTTTCCTTTTATCCATGGCCACCCTTGCATCATCCTCGTGGCTATATTACTCTTTCCTGGGTCTCCCCAACCCCATAGGCAACTGATGAGGCCTATAGCTAAAAGGTGTACCCCATGGTGGCATGGGCTGTCCCCTTTTTCCAGATATGTACTATAAATCTAGCCACCTGATCTTCAGTAACAGCCCCACTTATCATCATGCCATGGCCTTCTCAAAAGGCTTGGATTACCCTCCCAGAACCTTCATATGTCCTCAGGTCCAGGATGACCAAGAGTTGTAAAATAACAACTCAGCTCCCTCCAACCAGTCTCCCATGTATATACTGGTACTGGTGTCTTTTTGTTTTCTACCCCTGGGGTGATGGCCCAGAACCTGTCCAACTGCAGATGGGAGAAGCTGTCAGTTAACATGTTTTTCACCCCTTCTATATGTTTAGCCCTAAAGGACATGTTCACTTTTAGGCCCTGGAGCACTAACTGCCTCAACACTCTCATCACTGTGTCTGACATAGCTCCCCTTTTATTCAGACCATCTACCACTGCTCTTTTGTCACACCAGAAGTTTACTTTTTGATTCCGTAAATCCTGCCCCCATAGTAGGGTGGCCACCCATATGGGGAAAATCTCTAGGAATGTGATTCCGTTTTTCAGGCCCAATCATGTCCACTCTGTTGGCCACATCACTGAACATCACCTTCCTTTGAAATATACCCCCATTCTTAGACCTCCGGCTGTGTCCATGTATAAATCAAGGTCTGTATTAAAACCCAGTCATCATTCCATTATAATCCTTGAAAAACTCTTCCCAAATCTCAAGGTCCCCATTTGAAATATCCAACCAGTGGTGGCAGTGGAGTAACCAGCCTTAAAAAAGGTGTACACACCAATAATCTAAACTATAGGCCAGGGGTCTGGGGGCTGCCTAGGTCCCCATAAAATTTTAGTTTTTTGGAACATTCTGGTGCTTTTTGGGGTAACCCGAAACAGAATTAGCTACCCTGTTCCCTCCTCTCTCCATGCCTAGTAAGTTGCACAGCTGTAGTCCTTTCTGCATTCCCCATAGTTCAGTGAGTTGCCTAAACCACCCGCCTGTCAACTCCTTTCCTCCTGAGTCCCTCCCATCCCAACTATAACAACAGGTAAGGGCGTAGGCAGGAATTTTTTTGGAGGGTGCTTGGATATGATATTTATGAATAAGGACAAATAAAAGTCATGGGTTTAGGGGCCGCGAGGCCCCCAGAAGCTCTGGGGGTTCTACATGCTCTGTGGTGAGTTTTAGGGTTTTTCTTGAGAAAAAACACAGTTTTGTTACATCTTTCCTGCCCCTAATTTCAGGGGAAAATGTTCCCCATGGAATCAGGGGTGTGACAGACTCTGCAGCAAGGACTTTCAGTCTATCTCCACCATCTTGGTCCCGAACTGCAGAACTGGACCAATCAACACCATGTGACTCTAAAATGGAGCCTGCTTGCAGGGGCTGTGTGGAGTGAAAACTGGGGAAATTGTAGTTTTGGGCTGTTGCCGCTTTTTGCACCTAGAGGGGGAGCCTTGTTGTGACTGACTGCTGAGTCAGGCAACCAAACCTCTTGATTGTGGGGACATCTCCAAGCTGCCTGTTGTCTGTCGAGAGATCGAAGTTGGAAGTTGAAGGCGCAACAGCTCGAGTGAGTCATGCGACCGTTGGTGTAGTTCGTGTGGGAGAAGGTTGGAGAGGCCTAAGTTTGGCCTGCTAGTATGCCTGCTGCCCTAAAAGGGAATGGAGTGGTATTTTTTCGGACTAAAATCCAATTTGTGAGCCACTGACCTGTACCAGGCTCAGTACCTGAGGAAGACAGAAGATTTTGCTGAATACGCTCGGCCTGTCAGGATTTCCAGCACACTCGGAGAGGGATTACCTGGTACTGTAGAATCTCTTACTTATAAATGTGCTGTGTATTGGTGGTGGGTCGTGATTTGGTTCCCCACTGTGTGAACTGTATTCTGCCTGCTGGAAGCTGTATCCAGCCCAATCACACTGAAGCTGGGTTATCTCCATGTGGCCGGGCCTTGCCACATGGACCCTGCCAGACTACTCCACTGCACAGAGAAAGCCATCGACAAGAGACCTGCCTGGGGATCAGTCCCTGCCCACGTCTGAACAGGAATGATGCCTCAGCTAATCATGTAGGCCCAGCTTATCCTGGCACTCCAGATTCACCACCTGCTGTCTCTAATTTTGTCCAGCCTGTGTCCAGTCTCAGATATAGTGAGTAATTACCAGGGTAACTCCCTGCCACAACAAATTAATCTAAGTGCCATCTGATTGTGTTGTTGTTTCTCTTTCTTCACGAACTTCCAGATTACAAATAGTGTGTATTGTGCATGTTGTTTTTCCATCACAGGGCCCCCAACCAGCTGTGACGCCGGCCTACTCTAGGCAACTGTCCTGGCTAGCCCATCTCTTCTTCACCTGGGTTTCCAGAGGTTGTGACTGTTAGGGACTCTGAAGTGCATGCATAACTGTTTATTTGATAGAGAATTTAAGCAAATCAACCTGATTACACCCCTGCCTATGTTCAAGCCCCCCTGAATAAATCATATCTAATTTTTTTGCATTTAACCTGACTGAGGATCCAGTTTGTACCAAGAGTACCATGCTGTGGCTATTTGCTGTGTCTAACCTTGTTTTACAGGGGGTCCCCAGGGTCGAGCCAGAGAAATCAGCCCTGGTGGTTAGTGCAAACTGTGGGGGTACTTGTGAAGTGTATCAGGGGTATTGTGAAAGTGACTATTGGGTATTGTTCCGGCCACTAGCAGGGAAACAGGGGAGTTACAGTGTCCTGCAGGGCTGTGCCCTGGTTAGCTTGGGAAAAATACATATATGCTGCACTCAGGGCTCCCAGATCTACAGGGATTCCTGTATTTTACAGGGATTTGGAGGTATCTACAGGAAAACTGTTCCAATAGAGTTGGCTACATTGGTTATACAGAAAAACACAGTAATTGAGCATCCATAGGAAATAATGTAATCTACAGGAAAACACAGGAATATCACCCTGGAGTTAGGGAAAATGCCAAATCAATATGGGAGCACTGGCTGCACTGCTCTCTCAGCCTGCTTGTCTGCCTTACTGAACACTGAACTAAATTATTTTTTTTACCTGACAATAGTGGTCGACTGCCGTCTGGGCCAGGGCAGGCAGGCCACAACAACTCCAGACACACTTCCACTAGCTCGTCCTAGTGCTTCTGATTCCAGCTCACCTTTCAGTGCTCCTTCTTAGCTTGCTCTCAGCAGTCCCTCCTGAGTCCCGACCGCGGCGCAATGTCTGGTTCATTCTTCCTTCCATTCTTTTAATTAAAAATATTTTGTTCTCTGTCACCAGTCGCAACACGCAGTGCTCTTCTCGGCTTCCACGTCCCACCAACAGCACAAAACACAGTCCTCAGAGTCCTCCTCCCAGTCCATCCACAACCTCTTAAGAGTCTTCACTCCTGGCTGAGCTGTGAGCCTGTGACTCGTGCAGGCAATGCGGCAGTGCGTGCTGTGCACCAATGCTCATGAAAGTGCCAAGCCACTAAATGCTTGCTGCAAACTTGACTGGGTCTTGTCGAGCGAGGAGGAGGAGCAGAGATAGAGGACTGACAATTGACAATGCTGCTTCCTCCTCCTTGTCTCCGCGAGACCGCAAACACGGTAACACCCCCCCGACCTGGCAAAGGCTGAGGTCCAGCCGGCCTCCAATTAACTTGGGATTTTTTTTAAGGCTAGCTTAAATTTTTTTGTGTGTGTGTCAGGTTGAAAAAACTGTACGCCCGTGCGTACAATAAGTATGCATGGTTACACCACTGTTCTGTTTAGTCATACTTGAAGGGGGATGGGAAAACATGATTACCCCAATGACAGTGAGGAACCTTGGAGAAGACTAGCTGGCAGGTAGGTGCCATTATATGTCAGGGTATCAGGACTGTGGCATTTGGCAGATGGGGAGCCATCCGGTAAGGGAGAATAAAAAAGATTAACAGGAACAAAAAACGACAAACACACAACATCATTGTGCATACCTGACACACCCAGCCTACAACAGGTAGCAACAAAACATCAACTTGTCATGCTCATCCCAGTACCATAACATGTGGTCACCAAGGTGATGGCACAGAAATCAGCAGCCCAGCCAGCATGACAGGGATTTGGAGTACCTTGTGCTCTGTATACATATGTGTACCCTCTCAAAAGCCTGTCATGATACCCAGAGGGGAGCCCACCATACTGTTTATGACTGTCTCCCATCAAGTGGTGGTGGGGAGCAATGTGTCTGGGGATCAGGGGTAGGGACCTGCTGGCTAGCGGAGAATAAATCTAGTAAAAAAAAACAGAAAAATCCCATCTCAGGTTGATCGATGCAGATATCAAATTAAGTTTTGCAGCCACTTGCCATCAGGGTGGTGACTTGGAAAATTTACCAGCCCTGCAGACTTTTCTACTGGTCCAGCTGATGTACTTGTTGAAATATTACCTTTTCCAATACAAGCTCTGAGCGCTACTTCAAAGATTTGTGACTAACCCAAAATAACATCTAAAAGAATTTGACTAGTGGGGCCAGTACCAGTTTTGACCCCTGTCCATGAACATCAACATGTGGTCACACAGGTGACAGTATAGGACCACCCTCGCAGTATACACACACACACACACACCAGAATAGGAAACATAATGTATACAAAGAGAAAAAAATGCAGAAACATACTTGCACTGCAATACAAAATAAAACCATATCCAAACACAGTCCCTAATAAACTAATATGAAGCACCATCACATTATGATAACAATGGGTGCACATGGGCACTTCTGCTAAGCCTCTTCACACACACACACACACACACACACACACACACACACACACACACACACACACACACCACACATGCAATAAACAGTATGCCTTAATATTGTTTTTTCAGGAAGAAGGCACATAACCAGCACAGACTAGCAAACTCCTTTTTCAGTACTTTAGCAACAGAATTTCAACAGCATGGTACGTTTTAGGATGCAAAAGTGCATATGAACAATCCATTTGAAACCTTCACTGTAAAAAACTATCTTAAATGAACTGAGTTTAGGGGTCCTTTAACTTATCTTCAGTGAGACGTGTAACATCAGCTGATTTACTACCTAAACACCCCATTCTGTGACATATGACTTACATAGATACATGGAAATTGTCCACAGATAAGAACAGCTAGGCCTATCCAGTCTGCCCGTAAGCCCTACACTTGTATATGTCCTCTAACCCTACCTGGTCATTAGCTTTTCACCAGTTCTTCCACCTTGAAAATTCCCTTATGTCTGTCCCAGGCATGTTTAAATCCCTCCACTGTGCTCGCTCTCACCACCTCTTGTGGCAGACCATTCCATGCATCCACCACCCTCTCAGTGAAGAAAATCTTCCTTACAGTTCCCCTCAGTCTTCCACTTTCCAATTTTATATCATGCCCCCTCATTCTTGTACTTCTCCTATATTGGAAGGTGTCTCCCCCCCTGCACCTTGTTAATGTCCTTGAGGTACTTGAATGTTTCTATCATGTCCCCCCAATCCCTCCTCTCCTCCAGCGAGTACATATTGAGGTCCTTTAATCTCTCCTCATGTGTTTTCTGGTGCAAGCCCTGTACCATCTTTGTCACCCTCCTCTGGACCACCTCCACTCTATTGCTGTCCTTACAAAGGTGCAGCCTCCAGAAAATAGCTCACAGTACCCCAGGTGCGGCCTCACCAGCATTTTATACAAGGGCATCACTACCTCGCGTCTTCTGCTTGTGATACCTCTGCCTATGCACCCCAGCAAGCCACTGGTCCTCCCTGCAGCCTTTGTACTCTGCTTAGACATCTTTAGGTCATCTAAAATGATAACCCCCAGATCCCTTTCTTCCTTGGTGAGCGTCAGCAACTCCCCTCCCATCCTGTAGCTTTCGCCAGGGTCCCCTCATCCCAGGTGTATTATTTTACACTTCCTTGCATTGAACTTCAGTTGCCACACCTCTTACCAATTTATAACTTCCCCAGGTCCCTCTTCATTCTGTCCACTCCGTCTGAAGTATCCACCCTGTTGCAGATCTTGGTGTCATCTGCAAACAGGCAGACCTTTCCCTCCAGATATTCCACAATGTCACTAATGAAGACACTGAACAAGACTGGCCCAAGGATCGATCCCTGAGGGACTCCACTGGTTACCCCTCTCCTTGGATTGGATCCCATTTACCATCACCCTCTGTCTCCTGTCCATTAGACAGTTCCTAACCCAGTTAACCAACTTGTGCCCCATTGCCAGACTACCCATCTTATTAACCAGTCTTTTATGTGGTACGGTGTCGAAGGCCTTGCTGAAAGCAAGGCAGGCTATGTCCGCCACCCCCCCACCCCTGATTTACTTCCTTTGTCACCCAGTCAAAAAATCTATTAGATTTGTTTGACATGATCTACCTGCTGTGAAACCATGTTGTCAGGGATCCTTGGCAATGTTTGATTCCAAGTGTGCCACAATTCTTACCTACCACTGAGGTGAGGCTTGTATATCATTGGTATTTATCCCAGGGTTGTCTTTTTATCTCCTTTTAAGGATGACTGAGTTGACATGTTTATGAGCTATGATCTTAGAATGACTACACTGATTGAAGTTAAGAGCACAACATAGTGTTCTGAAACACTGCTAGCTGAATGAAAGTGGAGTAATAACACAAAACCTCTAATTTTAACTAGTCCATTAGGAATCAGCAGAACTCCCAGTCTCTACTGTCATAGCAAAATGAGTGCAGGGTTTTGCATACTGCAGCTGTAAAAAATATACATCATATACTAAAATAAATGTAATATATATTTAACTTACCTGGTTACCAAAGACTTAAATAAACTTTGTGAAACACATGCCAAACAGAGTATAATTAAGCAATATGACATGACAGGGTGTGTATAATGGTGGAGTAAGGGCCCACCACTGGTGGGTGAAGCACAAGCAGTGTTGGGTAAGTTACTTTTTCTATTACTTTCTATTTCTTTTAGAAACTTGATCCAAGAAGCTCTGTGCAGTCACTAGCAAGGATGTAGAAGTACTAGAAAAAGTAATACACTTGACAGTTACAGTTACTTATTTCTTTTCATACAAAAAACAATACAAAAAATAATACAAAACTATAACAGATGACATTTATTTGAAAGTAATAAATTAGTTAAAAGTTACTTTCAAATAAATGTAATCAGTTACAGTTCTGTAGTACTTTTGTATAAAAAGACATAAGTAATTGTAACTGTAAGGTGTATTACTTTTCCAGTACTTCTCTATCCTTACTAGTGACTGCACAGAGCTTTCTGGAACAAGTTTCCAAAAGTAATAGGAAGTAATAGAAAAAGTAACTTACCCAACACTGAGCACATGACAAAGCTGAGTACTTACACCACCCGAGAAGGGCCATTAGCCCGCCATAATGCACTCCCTGGAGTGCCTCATTGCGATTATGAAATGGGTCCCGTTTAGTAAATTGGATTTATTTATTTATTTACATTCTCCTAGTCTTGGCCCAGTGGAATCCTTCTTCCAGTCTTGTTGGCTAGGCTCTGATGTACCAGGAACCCAGTGTCATAATGCTCGCTACTAGGAGATTTTTATGTTTTGTTTTCTCCTGTTTTTGTCCCTGCTCCGAGGGCGCCGATGCGAAGGACTTATGTCCAGATGAGCAGCATGCTGACGCATGCTGTCTTCAAGTGTCCACAGCACCCTCCCCACCCCAACTCCTTTGAAGAGCAGTTACATCTTGCTGCCCATGCTTCCACTGGTGGCAACAGTATGGGCTCGATCGCTGCCTAGTAACTCACCCTCCCCAGGGGAGGAGAGCATCCATTTGGACACAAAATCCTTCCTCCCTTGACTGACCATGGGCAACCCGGGTCCATTCCTGAACCTGGGTTGCCAGCATAGTGTGAGCGGTGTCATCCAGTGCCTCAACCCTCAGCTCCACCAGGCTGGCTGGATTTATATTTTAAACATGTCTTGCTGGACCATTGTGCTGTGATAATGAGTGAGCTGAAAGTACCTCTTGGCTAATCAGGAGACAGCATTCTCTCTAGCCATTTCATTATATGTAATAAAATAAGTATAGCATTTTGAAATATGTAGTACACAAAGCAACACATCAATAAAATTAAAATACATACTAAAATTATGATTGCACATGCTGATATGTGATGGAACATCCTTCCTGAGGAGGTTGTGGAGTCTAAATCTATGGGAGAATTCAAGAATGCATGGGACAGACATAAGGCAACTTTTGTGGGGGGTAGGAAGAAATAGGCTGCTGGTTAACTAGGATCTGCAGCTTATCCTGTAGGTAGGGAAACCGGCAGACTAGGTGGGCCAAGCAGTCCTTATCTGCCATCAAAGTCTATGTTTCTATGTTTCTATGATATATCTGAAAGACACACTGAAAATATAACATGACAAGCACATGATGTCAGGAATCCATCACAATGCCATTAGAAAACTGCATAGGAAACTGTCCTAAAGCTCAGGGCACCTTTCTGCTCTGAAGTAGCACATACACTTTTACATTGTATTTAATGTGGATCTATAAGTAAGCAATTCTATTACTTTTGTAATTAAAAAATTGGATTGAATAGGTTTATTACTAGTCCAGCTGTTATGGAATAGCACAGATAAATAATGCACACTCTGTACAGCAACCTAAAGAACTATGTTGATCAATGGAACATCAGAAACTGCCGCCATTTGGTGGAATGCGGTAACTGAAGCAGTTGGAAAAATATTTTATGTTAAGTTATTTTCTGAATTCTCCCTGTGGTTATAGATTAGAAAAATGCAGTACTGTAAACAAAATTCTGTTTTTAAGTTTATAGTAGAATTTTTCTTATAGCGAACCCCTCAGAGCCCCTCTGACAGAATCATTTTTAGTGTTATAACAAACATTAATTAGCACCCATGAATAAAGTGATGGAGTCTGCTATGAGGACTGAACTCGAGTCTATTAATTGATCTGGGAAGTTAATCCATAATAAATAAATAGTGTTATATCATTATACAAAATATGCTGGAATCAACCTCTTATTCCTTTCTTCCAAACAGCATCACTGAGAAATATGAAACCTGTTTATTTTTAGGCTGAGCATAAGTCTACCAGATGCCAATATTTACCATCTTTCCTGCCTGATCCAGCTGAAAGAAAAGCAAGACACTTTTGACATTGCAAGGCAACAATTGTGTTTGATTGTTTGATTGCTTCAGTTTCCTCTCTTTTGTTATTCCCACAGTCCCCTATTACAACGATCAAGGTCTCCACTGTTACACCATTTCTCTGGCTGGGAGGACAACTGTGCGAGCCACTGCTTTCTTAGTCAATGACAATGTTTCTTCAGGTCACCAGTTGTGGCTGTATAAATGCTAAATAATCAGTACCCACCCTCCCTGGAACCCAGGCAACTCATGTTCACAATGCACCCAACCACCACTCAGCCTCAGTGTGTGATTCTAGAATCACACATGAGCCTGAATGTTCCACATGGCAATGTTACTGAGCAAGTGGGTAAACATATTTAGGAACAATTTTCCTGCATCAATTCCATTTTACAAGATTTTATTTGTGCAGCCTGGAATCTCCCAAATAGAACTGAAATGCTTCCCTGTTTTCCAGGTTTTGGTCCCATAAGAGGACTTCCTTTTTCAGTAAGGCTCCTTTCCCAATTGCTATACATTGAGATCCATGAGGGTCACTCTTTGCAGTGGTGCTGCTATAAACATCTCACAGTACAGCCTAGAGATTAAATTAATGAGCTGTGAATGAGTCTGCTACATCCAGCAGACCTGGGTTTCATTACCACAACCTCCACTTATATACCGTGTGACTTTAAGCAAGTTAGTTAACCTTCTGAGTGCTCCAGAGCTGCCCCTGAAAAAAGGCACCAGTGCCTAGTGGGCTTACCCAGTTACCAAAGAATAAAAAGAAAAAAAAAACACAACCTGCTAATCAATTCATGAGTATCTTAAAGAAAGGGTAGTTATGCAATAGGCAGGATTAAGAAAGTCAAAGAAGGGGTGGCTTTGGCTAGTAATGACTGACTCCTATAAGAAGAGGTGGCTGCAACTTCATACCCAGCAAAAATGAGGCAGAACCACTATTGACTGGTATCCTGCATGAGTCTCAGGACTTTCCTAATGGTGGAGGAGGAGACTGATTTTTAGTGCACTGGGGTCAAGACCCAAAACCAGGAGGAAAAGGGCTGCCCTCCCCAATTTTAGTTGGGATAAGGCATGAAAGACAAAAAAAAACACAGAACAAGTGTTATTAAACATGGTTATTTAACACAAAATGTGACTTGCTTCTTTACGACTGCATAGCGGAAGCGTTGCTGATGTAATGCAATTACATTGAGAGGGGGCTTTGGTAGTACATCACTGTGATTGGGGGCTTTGGTAGCATGTCACTGTGACTGGGAGCTTTGGTAGCAGGTGACTTTGATTGGGGGGCTTTGGTAGTAGATGAGTGTGATTGCGGGCTTTGGTAGTAGGTGACTGTAATTGGGGGCCTTTGTAGCACATCACTATGATTGGGGTGCTTTGGTAACTAGTGACTATGACTGGGGGGCTTTGGTAGCAGTTGACTAGGATTGGGTGGCTTTGGTAGCACGTCACTGTGATTGGGGGGGGGCTTTGGTAGTACATCACTGTGAATACACTAAAGCTGTGTTCTTCCACTGTAGTGGAGTTGGAGCATATCTCTCTGAGGCCTCTCCATTCGGTACAGTGCAGTCAGTTCAGTTCAATGCTTTATTCTTTGACAGATTAATGTCTTTACAATTTAAAATAATTTATCACAAAAATGTTGGTACAATTTTTTTAACGTCAATCGACACAATTATGCACAGCTTACATGTCCTGTACATAAAATCTAAACTTTAAATACAACAGAACATATAGAGCAATATATTTCTTAAAGAATACTTTTTGTGATGTTTCCCCTTGCTTACATTTATTATTAATATTGCATAATGTCCCTTGTATAATAATCAACATTATTTTTATAACTTGCTTTCATCTCATTTCCTTTTTTTCCACAACCTGTTACCACTAACATCACTCATTATTAGTCTAATGGAATTTCTTTCTTACTATGGAGCTGAGGAGGGAGGCCACAGAATCCATTTCCTCCTGGGATTCTGTCCTTAATAGATATGTGACCATATCTTTCGGTTCAAAGCTTAATTTCCTCATTATTTCACTCAGATATTTGTTTCTTTCTTTTTCATACAGGGGAAACAATATCGTCACATGTACCAAATCATTCTGATCTATTTTGCGGTTACATATTTTCTTGATTTCTTCCCATTTTTCATATGTTGTTTTCAGCCAATTGCTGTCATGGACTTTAAATCTGAATTTTGTAACACTTTTCATTTTCTTTGAAGCTTTGATTTTTATTATTTTTCTAAATTATGTGTTCTTTTATTTTTTGCCATCCATGAGCTTTTTTTTATTTTGCTTATAGAATTGTAAATTCTTCTGCTTTGCTATTTCTTAAAGTCTTCTTTTAATTTCTTCTCTCACTTCATTTATTGGTATCCTGAACATTTCTGTGAGGGAGTGCATTAGCCAACTTGTTTTTATTATTTCTTCCACCACATCTATACTTGGAAATGTTATTCCATTCTTTAGATATTCAACAGGCTCCTCTATACATTTTCTAGGTAGCCTATTCTAGGTTAGCATATCTGCTTTAATACAATTGTTGATGCATTTTATTTTGATCAAGCTTTCCACAGTGTGTTGCCCTAATTCTGCTCTAACTGTTGCAGAGGAAATACCATTGGGAATCTTCAGGAGTTTTTTTATAACGTATATTTAAACACTTATTAATATTCATATGTCCATGTTCTCCCCAAATTTTGGTTCTATGAAGAAGTTGGCAAAATTGTTTGGCCTTGATTGCTTTTAAATATCCAATTACCGAGTGTCCACCGTATTTATATAGAAATTTGTTCTCTGCTGGTAAAAATCATTTTGTCTGTAATTCTATTTTTTTTACGTGTTTGGCCCATTTTAATTCTTTAGTTATATGTATCCCCAAATAACAAAATCCATTAACAACCTGCAGTTTATTGCCTTTTATTTGATATATGTATTTGTTATTTGTTTTGCCACAAACCGTAACTTTTGTTTTGCTATAATTTATAAACAAGTCTGCTTTTTAACATTCCTCTGCAAATTTTTCCATCATTCTTTAAATTCCCAAATAACTAGTTGACATCAACATAATGTCATCAGCATAGGCCATGTATGGGCATGCTTGGTTACCTATCCTGGGCATGAGATAGTGTCATACATTTTTTTCAGAATGTAAATTATGTATTCACTAAATGAGATGGGTAATAATGTACACCCCTGCCTTACTCCATTATTTGACTTAAATGGGGCACTTCTGTCTCCCTTTGAATTATATCTAACTTGTATAAAGTTGTCATTATATTATGTTTTAATTCTTTCTAACAGTACCTTGTCAATTTCTGTCTCTTGCAGGGTAACCCATAATTTTGTTCTATCAACTTTATCAAATGCCGATTTCAAGTCTATGAAAATGAAATACAAGCTTTGTTTTTTACATTTTTATTTATGTATTAAATGCATTAAAGTAAAGCATTGGTCAATAGTTGAATATTTTATATGAAAACCTGTTTGTGCTTCATCTAGTTTTTCTTTTTTATTAATCCACTCTGTGATTCTATTATTTATGATCTTCGTAAGTACTTTTTGTGCTATATATTCAAAGGGGTTGTGCCTGACACAACTGAGTTGCACCAGCACAACTCCAGAACTGCACCCCGGGGCAATATTCAAAAGGGTGAATTACGCAGTGCAATTTCCAATGCACTGGGGTGCAAAGAAAATGTATGTGGCACAACTCCAGGGGCATGCCCATACATATGCAGCATATCTCAATTTTCAGCCTAGGATGTGCGGCACATCTGCAGGCACAATACAGAGATGTGTCACATACCTCACTCAAAGTTGAGCCTGTAGAAAAAGGCTCAAGTGCCAGCCACCTACAGGCATGCTGCTGTATTGCAGTGCACAACACAGCAGCTTCCAGCCACGGCTGGTTACCCCCCAAGAACACCATGCACAAGCACCCACATATGTCCCTGGTGGTCTAGTGGATCCCCCCTCCTGTACTGTACCACTGATCATGGTGAAACAATAAAATACATCACCCTGGTGGTCCAGTGGATCTCTCCCCCATCCCAACTCTCCAATCACCAACTGTAGACTTCTGTAATATCCCTGGTAGTCCAGTTGTAGCCCCCTCCCAACACAAATCCATGATCACAGTCATAGTACCTAAACAGATTGTGCTAGTGGTCCAGTGGGTCCCCTAACCCGCCACCCACAGATGATCCTTGGCCCACCCAGCTCCCTCAACATGATGTCATCTGCATCATTAGTGAATGACTTCATTCACAAAGTTGTGAAGTAATACAGTATGCACTGCAAGCCCATTGGTCCACAGTGTGGATCAATGAGCTTGCAGCAACTACTGTAAGCTGTCATTCAGTGGGCAGCCACACAGATATGTGGGCAGGTATGCTTCCTGCTGATGATTGGAGGGAGCTGGGTTGGGTGGGGGTCCTGTGTGAGTGGGGAGATGGGGGACCCACTGGACCACCAGGGCAATCTGTTTGGGTAACATGATGGCGAACGTAGATTAGGGCAGGGAGAGGGGTACAACTGGACTACCAGGGATATTACAGAGGTCTACAGTCAGCAATCTAAGGATCAGGATGGGGAGGGGGGAACCAGTGGATCACCAGGGTTATGTATTTTATTGTTTCACCATGAGAGCCACAGCTATGGTTCTCTGATGAACCTGACCTGCCAGACTGCCACTCGCAGTCCAGGTGTGAAGCCACCAGCCCATCACAGAAGTGCAAGCACTGATTACCTCCAAGAAAGGAGCCCTAGCTGCCAATTTTGCTTTTTTTACATGAGGACAGTTGTCTCTGGGTTTAAATCCAGAGTCTGTTACTGCTGTGATCGACTGGCTGCAGTCAGCCCCAAGAGCTCTCCGATTGGCTCCATATAGCTCTGCACCGTTAATGCTGGATTATATTGTACTAGATTATGTTTTCTGTTAAAACTGTCTTGCTTACATTTTATAGCTGAATTTTTCTGATTTAATGTAAATGCCTGTATTGTGTTCCCTCGTTAAGACCAGTACTGATCTCAGCTCAGGCCTTTGAAACCCCCCGTTCACCTTTTTACTCTAGTATTGTGTTTTAAATAGCCCTGATCTTGCTCTCTCAGACTTTATGGCACCTTTCCTAACATTTTGGTCTGCAACACCCCCCCTTCCCATTTAAGCCAGTCTGCATTTCTTTTTAGCTCCATGAGCAGCCCCAACCCCTCTGACTTTCTTATTTAATTCTCCTCTGCCTTCTCCTTTCAGGTAGTCTGAGAGCCACTGCTGTGGTTCTCTGACAAATCCGACCTGCCAGACTGCCACCCGCAGTCCAGGTGTGAAGCCACCAGCCCCACACAGAAGTGCAGGTACGGACTTGCCCTCTGGGACTGATTACCTCTAGGAAGATAGCCCTAGCTGCCAATTTTTTGTCCCAAACACCCAACCCCGGTCCTGATTAAATACACATAAACCCTGTTCCGACTTTCTAGCTCACTCCTACAGGATATTGCCAGCCACGCCTCATTGGTTATCTATGCCTTAATTTTCACTGGTCCTCCACCCTCCCTCAGGAACCACTCATTTCCCTGGCCCTCTTTGCCTGTTCCTTCTAAGTTGCCACAACAGTTGGGGTCTTTCTAATGCTAGATCCGTGCCATGGCCCAACTACTAGGCTTCCTGCCACTGCTCATCCATGTTCTCTTCTCCCTCCCTCCCCTCTTCCTCTCCAACATGCCACCCACCTCTCCCAAGCCACCCCCCTTTTTCTGCCCAACCTCACTGGGCTTCCCCAATCCTCCACTCTGGCATCCACTCTCCCTTTCACCCAAGCCTGTATTCACTCAGCCACACATCCCAACCCTTTTCTCTTCGTCCCATCACTCTCCTGGCTTACTTTTCAACTACTCCCCCCTTGCCCAGCTCCAAATAATCACCCAAGCCTTCTAACTAAGAGACGTCCGCTCACCATCAGTCACATACAGCTATTCACCCACTGCCTATCTCTTGTGCTCCTGCTTCTTGCTGCAGGTGACATCCACCCAAACCCCATCCCCCAAACCACACACCCCCCTCAATCACTGCAAGCTCCCCTCCTACATTGGATGCTTTCTCACTTCTCCCTGGAGACCCTCTCCCACATGGCCTGTGCCTCCTGCACCTAAATATATGAAGCCTAGTCTATAAACTTGACTCCCTCCAGGTACTTGCTGCCCACTATGCTCCAGTTATCCTCACCTTTTCCGAAACCTGGCTCACAAAAAACATTAGCGACTCCTCTGTCGCCATCCCAGGCTACACTTTGGCCCACCAGGACAGAGCCACAAGAGGTGGAGGAGTTGCCATCTATGTCAACTCAGACTTGCACTATTCGGTTATCCTAGCCAAGTCTGAACCTAAAATCTATGAATTAATTTTACTCCAGCTGACACTCCCCTTCTCACTACCAATCTACATTGCAGGAATATACTGCCGACCTGGCACACCATCCTGTGCAGTCACCAACCTCCTCAAGCAAATCTCCTGCCTAACCGCAACAGGAGAACTTTATATTATGGGCAATCTAAACCACAACCGGCTAGCTCCTGCCTTCGACAAAACCAGGACTGAAACTGCTGCACTAAACCTCTCTCAAATCATTACTGAGCCCACCCGGCTTAACCTAAAATCTGGTAACCACTCACTCCTCGATTAGGCTCTTACCACACACCCTCACTGGGTCATAAATGCAGGCATTCTTACTGACTCCCTCAGTGACTACCACATTACTTTCTTAGTGTGCAAAATCCACCACTCAAAATCCTCCGCTAAATTTCTAGTCCAATGCTACTTCAAATCCCTTAATCTAGCCCCAGTGTTAGATGACCTTGCATTAGCAAACTGGGCCCCCCGGCCCTATTATGGACTCCATTGACAATGCCTTTCTCCACTTTAAAGACACTTTCATCAGTGTCTGGGACAAACATGCCCCACTGCGACATACAAGGGTATGAGGCAACCACCTGCCATGGATCACCCAAGAACTGATTGCATGTCAAACCGCCCATGACAAAGCCTGGAAAATGCATAAATCCTCATGCCTCCCACAACATCTCTCCACATACCGCATGCTCTGAAACAATTGTACCAGAGCCACTCACCTAGCTAAAGTAGAGTACTTCAGCAGCTCCCTACAGTCCAACCCAAATAACCCCTCAAAATTCTGGAAGGTCATTCACTCCCTCTTCACCCTACCAGCTGCCAATCCCACCCCAATTTTAAATATTAACAACTCCATTCTCACTGAGCCAACAGCAGTCACTACTGAGTTCAACATATATTTCTCCACTTGTGCTGCCACTCTCCTCTCCTCTCTGCCCTGCCAAACCCTGCACCTATCGCACCCTCTACAGATGTAACAAACCTGACTAGGCCTCACTCCTTTTCCTTCAATGACATCTCTGCAGTGGATGCCCTAGATGCACTACTTTCTCTCAACCCTTCAAAAGGCAATCCCCCAGATGGCTTGGACCCAAAACTCCTCTACCTCTCCACCACCGCCATAGCAACTCTGCTTGCCAAACTCTTAAACCAATCCCTTGCCACCACTGCTGTCCCCCAAGCATGAAAGCACACCACTGTCATCTCCTCACAAAAGGAGGTATCCCCACCTCCCCCTCCAACTACCGCCCTATTTCCCTCCTCCCAGTACTAGCAAAAGTACAAGAGCACCTTGTGCTCACCCAACTTACTTCCTTTCTCACCAACTCTAATTTCTTCACACCCTACTAGTCAGGTTTCAGAAAGGGACACTCCACTGCATCCTGCCTGATAAGGCTTACTGACTCAATCATGACTGGTATGGACAGTGGACTGATCACCTCAGCTGTCTTTGTCGACCTTGCAAAAGCCTTCGACACTGTCTCACACCCCATATTGCTTTCTTGTCTCGCTGAATCAGGCTTCTCTATTGCTGTCACCAACTGGTTCTGATCTTACCTCTCTGGCAGAATCCAGTCCGTTAGAGTCGCAAATGCTATCTCCTCCCCCCCTCCCTTAACTACCGGTGTCCCCCAGGGGTTGGTTCTGGGACCCATACTGTTCTCTATATTCCTAAATGACTTACCGCTCATCTGCTCTACTACCTCAATCCACATGTATGCAGATGACACTGTACTCTTCTCCTCAGGCTCCGACCCTGAAGTGGTACCAACTAACCTCCAAGCCAACTTCAACAAAGTACAGCAATGGTTCAGCTCTCACCAGCTCTCCCTAAATGTAAAAAAAACTGTCACGATGACTTTTGGCACACGACATTGCCTGTCCAGACTCCCATCCCTTCCCTATTTCCACACCCTGGATAGTCAAAAAATCGAAGATGTCTCCTCATTCCACTACTTGGGAGTATGGCTCGACTGCCATCTTTCCTTCTCAGACTACATCGATGTTACTTAAAAAAAACTGCTCCCCATGCTCAGTGCACTTTATAGGAACCGCAGTAGCCTCCCTCCCCCCATCCGATGTGAACTGGTCCAGAAGATGGCACTTCCCTCCTTTGATTACTGTGACATTGTTTACGGTGCAGCCCCTAAGTCCACCTTATCTAAGTTGGACACACTTTTTAATGCCTTCTGCCACTTTGCTCTCGATGCCTCACCCCTTACCCACCACTGTGAGCTCTACCATTCCCTGGCACTACCTTCCCTTGGATACCACCGCATTTCACACTCTGCTAAACATGTATCTAACCTATGGCTTGGCATCATCCCTTCCTATCTCTCCTCCATGCTCTCAGCTGCCCCCTTCCCTGCCCATTATCTTAGATCCTGTGACTACTGCCAACTATCAATCCCTAGGTGGAAGACTACTGCCGGGCAAGCCGCCTTCTCATGCTGGTTACCCAAGTTATGGAATGATCTCCCACCTCAGATTTGGCAATTCCTCCTCTGCCCACTGTCTTTCGACTGCCCTACCTAACTTCCTCACCTCTAATTGCTCGTGTACCTGATTTGACCATGCACCAATTGCTCCTCTCCCCACTGCCTGACCAGTGGCCAATGCTTTGCTACAAATGCTGGCATATAGCCCCAACCTATGCCCTTTTGTCCTGTGTCTTTTTGTCCTGCACAA
Organism: Neoceratodus forsteri; assembly: GCA_016271365.2. Classification (NCBI taxonomy): domain Eukaryota; kingdom Metazoa; phylum Chordata; order Ceratodontiformes; family Ceratodontidae; genus Neoceratodus; species Neoceratodus forsteri. The sequence continues at coordinate 80,883,656 of CM028137.1, forward strand.
TCAAGTGTTCTATGTCTCCTGTTGCTTATACCTGCATATTAGTATGTGCTAAATTCTCCATTGTATTGCTGCTATATGTCAGGCAATTGTTATATGCCCCATACAATATCCAATGTACTCCATGTGTTGTTGCTTGTAGTTTAATGCAATTGTAACCATATGCTGCTATTTGCCTCTGTTATTTGCTCAGTTGATAACCTGCATGTTATCCAATCCCCTCGTACCCCCTCCCACCAGGTTGCACCGGGAGACGAGCATCTTGTTGCTCAGTGTGCCTTTCCTGGTGAAACTATTTCAATAAATAAATAAATAAATATAAATACAGTATGGGAGCGGGAACCAATGGACCACCAGGGTTATGTATTTTATTGTTTCACCATGATCGGCAGTACAGTATGGGAAGGGGAACCACTGGACCACCTTGGTTTTGTATTTTCATTTTTCACCATGATCAGTGGTACAGTACAGGAGGGGGGACCACTGGACCATCAGGGATCTGTGGACAGTGGTGTATCAGTGCTTAGGGTTACAGGTTGTGGAGTGAGTACTACTACGGTCCCTGGTACAGGGACCACATGCTCTGCAGGTGCATTTCACTGGCCAGCCCTGCACAACACATGCAAATGGGGCCATAATAACATGCAAATGTCCCTATTTGTGCCATGCATGCATAATGGCCCCATTTGCACATCCAGGTCTGAATATGTGGATTTTGCACACAGCACAGCTGCAGTTATGCTGGAGCATTCCCAGTCCTGGTATTCAGACCTGTCTGTGGGATACACCGGCACACATGTGCATTGTTTGCTATATTCAGTGGAGATGAGGCATGGCACATGTGTTTTGAATATGTCCCTTTGTTGCTCCAGTGCAACTCAGTTGTGCTGCACAACCACTTGCACCATTGCCAGGCACATGTTTGAATATCAGGCCCTTTGTGTGCAATCAATCAAGCTTTTAGGTCTATAGCAGCTCGAATCATTCTGATCTCCTCTTTTAAATAATGGGACAATTATATCTTCAGCTTTCTGGTATATTTCCCATATTCATTGTCACTTGAAATCATTTCTGGAGTAGTGGCATCCAGAGTTCTTTATTTTGTTTCAACACTTCTGCTGATACTCCATCTGGTCCAGGTGCCTTATGTGAAGCAACACTGCTTTTATCTCCAGTGGGTCTATGTTTAGATCTATAATGTTTCTCTCCATTCCTCTCTTGGATCTGCCATTTCTCTAATTACTATTGTTTGAAAAATGTTTTATAATACTTTACCCATTGATGGGGCTAACACTTGTTTCTGGTTCCTGTCTCTATCCCCCTAGTACTTTATTTATTAACAGCCAAATAGTTTTTTATCCTTTGAATCTACTGCTACCTCTAATGTTTGCCATAATTGTGTAGTATATTTAGTTTTATTCTTATGTACTATTAGTTTATATTCATTCCTTAATTTGTTAAGTGCTCTTTTATTCATTATATTTCTATCTTTTCTTTACTACTCTTAACTGTTTATTTACTAATTATTTTGCTTGTTTAGCTTCCTTATTTTATCATCCAGGTTCTTTTTTTAATTTGAATATTTATTTCTTATGCTATTGTAGCTAAATGTGTCTCCATTATATGTTGATAATCCTGAAATATTGAAATATCTATTACCTTTTCCTCTATAACTTTTTTCATTTTATTCCATACTCCTTTTTCTTCCATCATATTTTGGAATTCCTCACCTTCTTTTTCCTACTGACATTTGTTTTTATTTCTAACTTCTATTGGGATATATTTCTTATTTCCACTACTCCTTTATTTTGTATTCAAACTTAATTCCAACCCAGAATGTACACTTTCTGCCTTTGGAGTTATTAATAAATCTATGTAGTCTTCCAACAGATTCATATGTATCCTCATGTGGTCCATAATTGATGAGCCAGTACCTCCCATATAAGTATATTCTCCTTATGGATCAGATTTTGTTCTGCTATTTAACAATATTTAGTTATTATTTGTCATATCCCAATAGCATTGTTCTCCTTCCTTGGTTATTAGTTTAGTGCAATCAATCTTCCCTCCCCAGTCACACTATGTTCTTGCTTCCTATAACTTATTTATCCTAGCTTTCAAAGAAAACATTTCCTATGCTGTACAACACTACCGATTTATTTATTTTTTATTTAAAAGTTTGTTAACTGAGTAAGAAAGCATTGGGTCACATGGTCCTTTTACAGACTTGACTCAGGTGAGTACAAAAATTAGAAAATGGTACAATGCAATAAACTTTATATACATCACTCAAAGGAACACACTCAAAGTATTAACAGACTATTACAGAAAACAAATTTCTATTACATTACTAAAGTTCCTGTCTATACAAGATACAAAAAGACACAATAACAATATGTCAGAAGCAATTAGTCTAAGATTATACATATACTGTAGCAAAGTGCAAACTTCAATAAGATTTAAATGCATTCACACTGTGCTTCTTTCTTAAGCTTAAGTAACTGATTTAAGTAATTCTTAAAGTGATGGCAATTTTGCAAGTTATGCAAATAGTCTGGAAAACCATTCCAAGTTTTAATAGCAGTTTGTCTGAGTGCTTTTTTTTTGTTTTTTTTTTTTGTTTTGTTTTTTGTGGTTTTACACATGGGTGTTATTAGGGTAACCTGATCTTGTGACCTTAAGGCTCTCTTATACTGAGGTAAACATGTGGTTATCAGATGAACAATGTAGTAGACTGAACACAAAATAAGACATTTGTAGTCTTTTTGCTCTATTGTTAAGTTAATCTTCTGTATAAACTACAGTGGTGCTCTCTTGTTTTTGCTCTTAATGTAAATCTGCAAATAGCATTCTACAAACAAATTCTGTTTCATAACTTTTACCGATGCCCCCCCAAAATAACTGTGCTCCCATACTGCATTGATGAAATAAGACAAACTTGTTCAATTGTTTTTCTTGTTTCAATGGTTGAGTATTCATTTTCTGTATAGCAAGCTCTAATCTTTCTATGTATTTGTTTTGCTAGGTTTCTACATGTGTATTAACATTTTGTTGACTGTCCAGAATAACTCCCAAATATTTAAAATCAGAAACACCCTTCAACTTCTTTCCCTCCACAGTCCAGATCTCAAATGGTTCTGTAATGGTTTTAATTTATGATTGATGCAGAACAGCATTCCATTTTGTTGTTTTGTATTCATCACTAGTTTATTTTCCATTAGCCAGTTAATCACGTTTTCAAATTCTTATCCTAAGTTTTGTTTTAATAACATTATGTCCCTGTTAGTGGTGTATAACATGGCATTATCAGCATATAACACCATTTGAGATGTTGAACACATTGCTGGAAGTTCATTTAAATACAAAGAAAACAGCATGGGCCCCAATACTGAGCCCTGGGGTACCCCGTAATGGGCATCCTTAAAGTCAGATGTTGTCCCATTTTCATAAACTTGTTGTTTCCTATTTGTTAAATAACTGTGTATCCATTTTAGCACAGGGTCCCCAAAGCCAATATCAGATAACTTTGCCTCCAGTAGGGGGTTATGTACTAGGCTGAATGCCTTGGTCAGGTTTATAAACCTCTTAAACATTAAGCAGAACAATCAACTGTTAAATCATTAGAACAAAATCAGGAAATGTGTCCAATAGTCATTTTCAAAAGTCTAATTCCAGAGATCAGTCCTATTTTTGTTTTTAGTGCATGTTTACCCTTCACAATCAGTTTCATATTAAAAAAAAAAAACAGAATCACTTACTGGGGTGGTGGACACAGCAGGGTTCTGGTTCAAGATATGCTGTGACAGGTTCACCAATTTTGGGCTAAAATAAAAGGCACTCGGTAAAAAAAAGCTCCAGCGAAAGGACAACAGTAAGAAGAGCAACAGGCATTTCATCACCTCAGACACAGATTGTATACCAAAATTCACAATCCCATACCCCCATAGTGGGAAGCTTTGCCCCCTGCACTGTTCCTCAATTATACATATATCAAAAACCCCACCCAGCACACATTGTGGATGAAAAGAGAAAGAAAGTTATGGCCCCATTCTCACCACACTCTAAGTACCAGACACTCAGAAATCCCTAACACCCACATCACACACGCCCTCATCAGGACACCTGCAATATGGAACCCTATTTCCCTGTACCCTATTGATGGGATACTCCTGTGAAATGGTTGTGTCCCATTCCTGCAGATCTGAACTCAGTTGATTCAGATTTTCCAAAGATGTAGTGTCCACAGTTACTACAGAGGATTTTACTTCAATTTAATGATACCCAGCGGACTTAAAGACTTCTGATTATAGCTCCAAGAATGTTTTTGATGTGTACAGTTTTAATATCCACAAACATAGATATGGATACAGACATTATGCCTAGATACTTTCTGGAAAGCACATGAAAAAGACTGGTCTTTAGGAACCCTAAAATACAATTTATTTATTTATTTGAATTTTGATGACTGGGTAAGCCCACTGGGACAAACATAGCCCTTTTTTCATAAGGGACCCTGGGGAGTACATTTCCAACAAGAGCAATTCAGGATAATGGTTACAGAAAGGTCATTAGAGTAACATTTTACAGTACATGTACAGTCAAACAATAATAATTGGAATTCTACAGATCCAGGTAAGTGAGATCAGGGATTACAAAACTGGAGATTATTACATGGCAAAAGGCAAAACTGCTTAGGTTGTTAAGTAGGTCAAGTAGACACAATAAACATTCTATGCTAGTAAGCTTATAAACAGACTGTGTATTTACAGATATAACTATCAATTTAAAAGTATATACAAATATACAATGGACTGTGAAAGAGGTTGAGGGAGAGAGAGAGAGAGAGAGAGAGAGTAGTACTGGGATTATGATGGGGAGAAGGCATTTGATTATGTTATCAGGTGGGCTTTTTACAGGCACAGATGAGGGGAGAAGATTTCATTGAAGTATGTTTTGAACTGAGGGTGAGACAAACAGGATAGTAATTGCTTTGGGAGGTTGTTCCATCTGTGCAGTGATATAAAGGAGAAGGATTTCATAGCACAACACAATTATGCATCTTTTTTTATGCCGTAAAGCAGCACTTTGAAGATCAGACTTTTGTCACCTAGCCTATGGGAAAAAAACACCCTAAAGTGAAAAGATCTTTGAAAAATGAGAGTACACATGCTCTATCTGTTCTGTACAGTTAGTTTCACCTTGCAAATCTGGCAAGACTATGTTCATTGCAAATTACATGGCTAAGCTCAGACTGAAAAGCTAAGCCCATAAAACTGTTTTGTTAATGAAGTGACTGCAAACCAAGATGCCCACTGTTGACAAACTCCTCCCAAAGAGGTTCTGCAAGATGGCCCTCATGTATGTGCACTGCAGTGTTTAGTTCATATTTTATGGACAATGAAATGAATGTAACTTTGAGAAGTTGAGTGAAATTAATAGGTACTTTTGTAGCCCTGCACGAGGTGAATGCAGAGTTTCTTACATGCTGTGTAGGCTTCCTTGAGGGGAAAGATTATGTTGATATTTCGGTTCACTATATAAACCCATTTTTAAAGCAGTTTGAGTTCGGTAGATGGAATAGAGAAGTGATAGTTAGCAGACAGAATTACAGCAGACAGCACCACAATCAACGTTGGAGTTCTCCAAGGATCCATTCTGGGACCTCTTCTTTTTTCCCTCTTCAAACACAGCATTACAGACAACATCTCAACTTGCTCCTCTCTTCTCTATGCTGATGAACTTGTCTTCTATGCAAGCTCTAATAACATCTACTACCTAAACTCATCTCTGACCACGGCCTACAACAGTATACAAAACTGGCTGAGCAACCATCAACTGGTTCTAAATACACAAAAAACTAAAGCCATGCTCCTGGGCTCTGCCCCCAAACTAAGATCCTGCCCCTCTCCCTTGATGGTGCTTGACCTGGATGGGAACACACTAGAGGCTGTCACCTCATTTCAGTATCTTGGGGTTTTGCGCTACCAATCTCTAGACCTAAACCTCCATATTCAATCAACCTGCAGAACAGTAAACTGTAAACTGTGTGCCACCTATAGAACAAGCTATATGCTAATGCCTTCTGCTAAGCTAGCCATTGCCAGGGGGATCCTTCTCCCAACCCTGACTTACTGTGCTCCTATCCTGGCTGCTGCCCACAAATCAGCACTACTAAAATGGGATGTCACCTATAATAATGCCTTTCGTTATGCATCCTCATCCCCTCGGCTCAAGGATTGATGTCGGCTTTATAGTGACCGTGGCTGGCTCTCCCCCTCTGCAACCAGACAATACCATCTCGGTTGTCTATCTGACTCCATAATCAGGCTGGAAACCCCGGCATCACTGGCAGAGCTATTACATCCCATCACCTCAAACTGTGGATTGAGGTCAATAGACAAATCACTACTAAGGGTACCCAGGTGTCATAACATCAAAGGCACTGGGGCCTTCAGGCATGCTGCCCCTCAGATGTGGAATATGCTGCCACTGGATCTAAGGCAATCTACATCCCACTATAACTTTAAAAGTGGGCTACGATGCTACCTAGCTACTGCTGAATGATGCACCTGTTTTGACCCTACCTGACCGTGCCAATGAACCTTGCCCCATGCCTATCTCCACTGGACAATCCAAAATCTCCTGCTAGATTGAAACTCACAACCCCATACATCGCACCCCTCTCTCCTCTCCCCTTTCTCTCTCATCTTTCTAAACACGCTTACTTGCTTAGGTGCCTGTTTCTCTCCTGCATGTTGTATTTTATGTCTACCTGTAGAACCGTACTCCCTCATGTTATAACCTGCACCTGAATTTGTAGTTAGACTGCTGACTGTTATACTCTTACAGCTATTGTTGCATACTGTGCTGACCAATGCTGATTTACTGTTATCCATGCCTACATAGCTAATTTAGCTACTTATACTTCATGCCAAGCACTTTGTTTTACTGTTTATTATTTATTATTATTTATTGCCTTCCAAGCTGTATTGTCAAATGTAATTTTTCTCCTGTAAACACCCTCTGTATGTATTGTCTTGTACTCTCCCGGGTCGTGCCTGAAAATAGTCATCTACTGGCTAGTACACTTACCCGGTAAACAAAAACTAAATAAAACTAAATAAATAAATAAACAGTCAAGGTAAAAATGTGATAACTTTTATTAATAGTAAGAAGCCACGCTAATGATAAATGGAGAGAGCAGTGTTATTTCATTTATGTGCTATATGTACACCAGTGAATATACACTTCTAAGGTTGTTTTCTTTAATTGTATTTTACTGATGAAGTGATGTGAATTTTTAAAAATCTGCAAATGTCTGCATCCACTGTGTCAGCTTTAGTCACCATTTGCCTTCTTGATATAATTTACCCTGCAGCCAAAAGTGTCCTAAGTTTTAGTAGCTGGGCTGGGGTGATTATCCTAAAAGAAATCCTATGTGGTAGACAGAAAATGCTGAAGCCCTAAGAAAAACTGTTGCCAATGACCATAGTGCACTATACATGGGTTGAAGTCTGTCTGCTTTGTCATTGCAGCACACTTGTAGCAAACACAGTAATGCACTGCTGTCCAGGTTCTGCAGAAGTGTCAAAGAATGGGGGAGCAGAGCTCCACAGGCAGGGCAGCATAGATGTTTTGTAACGGGGCACACTTTAATGGCCCTGTACGTTGGACACAGTGCATAGCATAATCCTCCGACATGTCATTTACTGCAAGTTATTGCATTGCATCATGGCTGGCTCCACTGTATTTACTATTCACAAAACAGGATTCAATGCATATAACATAGTGCAATCCATCTCAGTCTGTAAAAAACACCTGAAACCATTTCCTACCTGACTGGCACCTCATAAAAGGTGACTGCTATATGCATTGCACCCAGTTTTGTGAGTAGAAAATAAATCTCTGTTTGCATTTCTTTGCAAGGTGCAGCTGTGGGTAGTTTGAGTGCCAGGTTTTCTTGTGTATCTGCTATTGACTTTTACCACATGTACAATAAAGCTGGGGCACAACCCCTCCCTTTTTACAGCTGCATAGAGAGAGTTATGTGTGAAGTCATGCTATTACATTGAGAAAGGGGCTGTAGAAGGCTTGTGACTGTGGACAGCTGTGTTCTTCCACTGAGTGGAGCTGAAGCACATCTCTTGATATCCTCTCTATTGAGTAATGTTGTGGTTTGATCACTGTTGCACTGACAACACTCCAGTAGTGCAGTTTTACATGCCATGCTAAGGGAACAGCTGGAAGAGCACTACTTTCTGAGAGATGAACTGTTCAAAGCAAAGGAAAATGTCCTCAAACACACTCCTGCCAAGACCAATTCAAATACTGTAATTTTTTTTTTTCATCTAAGCACTGGACCTCTTGTAGCAGCATTACAGACACGTCAATGAGGAGAGCATTTCTTTGTTATGGTGTCCAGTAGAGATGCATGTTATTTGGTGGACTCCTTGTAGCAGCTTTACAGATGCATCAATGAGGACAGCATTCTTGTCACGGTGTCCAGTAGTGGTGCATGTTAGTTGGTTGACTCCTTGTAGCAGCTTTACAGATGCATCAATGAGGAGAGCACTTTTTGTCATGGTGTCCAGTAGTGATGCATTTTATTTGGAGGGCTCCTTGTAGCAGCGTTACAGACACATTAATGAGAAGAGCACTTCTTGTCATGGTGTCCAGCAGTGATGCATGTTATCTGGTGGACTCCTTGTAGCAGCTTTACAGATACATCAATGACGGGAGCACTTTTTGTCATGGTGTCCAGTAGTGATGCATGTTATTTGGTGGGCTCCTTGTAGCAGCTTTACAGATGCATCAATGAGGAGAGCACTGCTTGTCACTGTGTCCAGCAGTGATGCATGTTATCTGGTGGACTCCTTGTAGCAGCTTTACAGATACATTAGTGAGAAGAGCACTACTTGTCACTGTGTCCAGCAGTGATGCATGTTATCTGGCGTACTTCTTGGAGCAATTAATTTTTGTAGGTTTTGGCCTGGTCAGTTTCAACATCATCTGTGGAAATATTCTAATTTTCATCATCTTCTCCTGGCACAGACCCTGCAGACACAAACAACAAGATCATGACAGAGTTCATAGAAAACCTTTTCATCCTGACACATGAGAAACTGAAGGGAGAACTACTTGTGAACAACATTCCATTGCCTTTAGAGGAGTAAGATAAATATGTGTATGTTAAGCTTTATCTGAAGCACCTCACCAAGAACAAAAATCCAGAGAACTTCTCCAGCGATGTGGCAGCTGAGCCAGTGGCTCCAGTCCAGAACTGAGTTGGCAGGGTTACTGGTATAGAGGAGCTTGTTGGGGCTGAAATGTGGTTTGGTGCCTTGTTGTAGTATGTTGCAGGAGCCACTGGCTGTAACAAAGTGTATTGTCCCCCCACATTGGAGCTAGAACCTGTTTCTAACGTATCTGGGTTCTTGGAGAAACTAACACTACTGTCCATTATTTTGTGGCTGTAGAATGCTGCTTGATTTTTAAGTATATGTTTAACTGCAATGCATGGTTCATTTGGAAATTGTAAAAGTTTTTAGTTTTGCATTCATTTTTCTACACTTCCATCTTCCATAACTGTCATTCCTTCATTATTTAAAGTTCTGTAGGCCATGCTCTAAATTGCTGCAGTGGTTTCAAGCTTGTATTATTATGGCTGCATAGTTTTATTTATTTATTTATTTATTTAAGAGATTTACCAGATAAGCATACTGAGCGTGGTCCGCTCATTTCCAGATGCGACCTGGGGGTTACATAGGTCCATATAGGTATAAAAACAAAACACTACAGTAGTTTGACAGGGGGCTCAGTAAAACAACACAATACAGTGGTATGCAAGAGCATGAGAGTGGATCCATACAGAGAGAGATTACAACAGGTACAGAATAGGTGCAGGCTAGGTTGACCAAATTTGTCAGTTGCGAAGTTTGATCCTCAGGTCAGAGTGCATAGTTTGTTGTGACAGGTTTGTCCTAGACTATCGGGTGAGACAGTAAAACAGTAGAATATGGTGACATGGTAGGAGTTCTAGGCTTGTTGCTTAAAATTGTGATTTAAGACCCATTTAGATGCCCCTGGTGGCAGGTCTAGGCTGTAGGTTGCAGTTGCATACAACTGAGAAGTGGGCTTGTAGGAGCGGTTTGAGAAGCCTAGGGGAGGTGGAGAGCCTAATGTCTGCCAGTAAGTCATTCCAGAGTTTGGGCAGCCAATGTTTGAAAGCCAATTGGCCCTTCGAAGTGCTCATGAAAGGGACTTGGAATTGTTTTGAGTCTGAGCCTCTGAGGGAGTATGCCGGTGGGGGATGAGTTGCCAGTTCACAGTTGAGATGGGGGGGTGCTGGTCCAGTACCTGGCAATGATATTAGTGCAATGTAGTTGACGTAGAGACTCCAGCAATGGGAGGGCAAGGGCGCTGTACAGGTCGCAGTGATGGGTGGAGGGTGGGCAGTCTAGGATGAATTGGCAGAAAGAGTGAAAGAGGGGATCCAAGCTGGCCAAGGTGGATGGGGGGGCTGTGCTGTAGACCACGTCACTGTAGTTGAAAATGGGGATGATCATTTTGAGCACTAATTCTCTCTTGACCAAGGTTGGAAGGTTCCCTTTATTGTGATAAAGTGCACCTAATTTAGGGTGTAGTTTTTTCTGTAGCGAGACAATGTGGGCGTGGAAGTCTAGGTGTTGATCGAGCCATACCCCCAGGTACCGTAAGGAGGTGCAGGATTCCAGGGTGGATCCATCCAGAGTGTGGTAAATGGGGGGGGCTTCTAGACGGGAGAGTCTCGGCTGCATGCCGAAGGTTAGGGAGGTGGTTTTCTTTGCGTTTAGAACAAGTTGGTTGGACTTGAGCCAAGTTTGAATGGCATCAAAATCCTGTTGGAGAGTTGAGTTTGTGTCCCCGATGGAGGGGCCGGAGGAGTACAGTACAGTATCATCTGTGTACATTTGTATGGCTGAGTTGGAGCAGACCAGAGGTAGATCATTTAGAAATATGGAGAATAGTAGAGGGCCCAGGACCGATCCCTGGGGGAACCCCATGTTGACTGGGAGTGAGTTGGATACATGAGGGCCAATTTTTACTGCCTGCTTCCTGCCTGTCAGGTAGGCTTGGAACCAGCTGGTGGTGAGATTAGAGTGGCCTGCATCTTGCAATTTTGTGATTAGGTTTGGGTGGGATACCGTATCAAAAGCTTTGGCTAAGTCAATGAATATGGTCGAGGTGATATGGCCCTTGTCCATTCCCGAGGAAATATCATTTGTGAGCCTTAGTAGTGCTGTGATGGTGGAGTGTGTTTTACGAAACCCGGACTGAAATGGGGTGAAGAAGGAGGTGGAGTCAAGGAAATGTGTAAGTTGGGATAGGGCTAGGTGTTCTTGTAGCTTGGCCAGAACCGGTAGGAGGGAGATTGGGTGGTAGTTGCCGGGCGCAGATGGATCACCTCCCTTTGGTAGCGGGATGATTACTGCTTCCTTCCAAGCTGCAAGAATTTTTGCCATGGAGAAAGAGTGGATCAAGAGGTTGGCTAGTGGGGTGGCTATTGCAGGGACTGATAAGAAAAGGAGTTTGATGTCCAGTCCTAGAGGGCACTTGCCTTTGTTGGGGTCAAGGGAGCGTAGGGTGGCTAGAACTTCAGCTGATGAGACAGGACGAAAAGAGAAAGTGGTTGTGTGAGGGTTAGGCTGAGGTATTCCGAGAGGGTTGTTTGTGGGTGTGGGGAATTGTTGGCTGTCTAGGAGAGTTTTGGCACAATTGGTAAAGAAAGAGTTGAAAGCTGAGGCAACTTCACTGGGGGCTGATATATTGTTGCCCTGTATGTTTAGGGTGGGGGTGGGTGGCTGGAGAAGGGGAGAGAGGAGGGTTTAAATGGTTTTCCAGAATTTGGAGGGGTGGCTTAGATTAGTGGAGAGAGCCACCTGGAAGTAGTTTTTTTTTTGCCCATCTTATGGCTTTAGTGCAGTTATTTTGGAGGGTTCGGTAATGCTGTAGAGATGCGGGGGAGTCTGTTTGTCTGTATTTTTTTCCAGGCCTGGTGTCTAGCCCAACAACAGCAGATAATGTCGGCAGAGACCCAAGGGAGATAAGATTCCCTGACCCTTCTGTTTTTTAAGGGGGCATGATAGTCCCATATGGCAAGAAGTTGAGTTCTAAATATTTTAAAAGCATGGTCTATAGTGGGCACCAAATTTATAAATTGAGAGCTATGCATGATGTAGTGCTATTAGATTGAGAAAGGAATCTGGAAGCACATGACTGCAAACACCTCACAGCTGTGTCTTTCCACTGAGTGCAGTTGAAGTACATCTCTCCACATCCTCTCCATTCAGTACAGTGTGCTTGTTTCCTCCCTACCCAGGCCACACTATTTTCTTGCACCCAACCTCACTGGTCATGTGTTGAGAAAATCAGGGGTTTACTTCTCAACTTGCTTGTGTGTGTGTGTGTGTGTGTGTGTGTGTGTGAAGCTAAATACAGCTATAAGCAAACATGTATATATACCTCCAAACTATTGTTTCAAAAAATTCAGAAGAATCATAAGAATAGTTGAATGACAGCAAAATGAAAACAGTAGCAGCAATATTTGAAAGTCAGCATAAAGAGTTTGGTGCAGTGCAAAACATAATTTGTGTAAAGTAGAGTGATGCCCAAAATATGTATAAGCAATAATATGCAATAACAGTTTTAGTCTCAGACAGTTTAGATATGGTAGCCACTACTACTGGCCTCAACTTGTTCATACTGTAAAACCATTTTGTAAAAGGGTAAGTATTGCTCAGATGGCCAAACCTGCTCCTTTTAATGGGTCACAGTGGAGGATCTAATGCTGAGAAAAGCTACGAAGCTCTGTGTTATGGAATGCCCAAAGCAAAGATGCCCATGGTTAGTTTAGTAGATGCCTGATGTTCACTGATTTCACATTTGACAACTTTATCAGATGCAGCATACCAGGGTCTGCTTTCCCTCCATACTCTGTGGTTTAAGGATTTTCCACTTACTGCTTTTCAGTGAAAAGCAGGGATTTGGCAAACTAACCATGGATGGCTTCATTTTGGAAATGATGCAGGGGAAATTGTTCCGATGTACCTTTACTAACCAGACAATTGGTACAGGCTACTCAGACACAGAAAAGCTGCATAAGGAATGGCAGTGCTCCAAACCAAAAAGTGAATACAACACAGTCAAAAGTCACACAATGGGCTCCAGTAGTTCAAAGAAGTACAGTAGTAGTGTGTTCCAAGACTCACATGGTCTGCACATTTGGTGTGTTTTGGACAAAGGTCCTTTATTGAAAGCTGCAGTTGCATTTAATATGCATAAACTGTCCCTTAGGAATATATTTTACCACATAATGGGGATGGCAACTATTAGCTAGTAGTACTGTAATGTATTTCCTGCTATTTCATTTCTGTAGTTATTAGTGTGAATTGTACATTCAGGTTCCTTATATAATGTCAAGAAAATTAATTGACTTTTTACTCCATAGATGTGAGAATCTCAGATGCAAATTAGCACTGTGCAAAACATCTATAAACTACAGCAATTCCTCACGGTTACCATCCCACAGCAGAATTACATCATCAATACATCTTTTATAAAACTTGATTTTATTATAAAAGGGATTAGTTGTTGCATTAAGAACATGTTTCTCCTCCCACTCCTCAACATATAAATTTGCAATAGAGGGGGTACAATTGACCCCCATTGCTGTCCCTTTGATCTGCAAATACAGCTCTTTGTCAAAGGTAAAAACACAATTAATCTGTACTTATTCAAGTAGTTTAAGTAGAAAGTTTGTGGGTGGAAGTTCATCAGGACTTCTTTGATTTAAATAGAAAGCTGCTTATTACCTCTGGGGGATCTATGATGCCAGTTCGACAACACATTTGTCAACCGGCATCACAGTGATGGGATTTATGTCGACCGCTAGTTGCAGTAGACATAATTCCCGAATGTCTCCTGGTCCTGTTTTTTATGAAGGGGCTTTGCCCCCCAAACCACCCATGTGGGGGATCTGCCCTATGCACTCCCCATACTAAAGATTATCAACTCCGAGTCAGAGATGATTCAGGGAGGGGGTGCAGGACCAGGAAAGAGTGTGCCTCTGTTTCAGGCACACCAACACAGTCACTTGTTGGCAAACTGTAGATTTTGTTGACAGTGACTTAGGTGACATGTTGCTGTTGGGGGGGCATACTGCCTCTGAGCCCTGCTCTCCCATGCTTCCATAGATGCATATAAGTATGTAGCTGTGGTAGCACAGGGCCCTCCAGGCCCTGTGCTTCCATTTATAATCCAATAGTGTAGACATTGTCAACATCTCATGCCTATTGATGCCTGCACAATGGATGTGGGGTGTTAGGGATGGAAACCACATCTCCCTACATTTGTTACTTCAGCCATAACTAGTGTATTAATGAAGATGTTGTAAAGAATTTCCTTACTTTTTGAGACAGTATAATTGTATCCTCATTTCTCTGTGGGCTCACCCCTTCTTACATGCATACACAAAATTGTCAGGATAGCCTTCTTAGTACCCCACTTCATGAACCCAGTAATGAAAATTTTGTAATACTTGCCAAAATGTGATTCTGCACCACTGCAACCCATTGTGCTCCACTAGTGAGAAAACACAGTTTGGGCAGGGATTGAAAAATTACAGCTGTCACGTTCATAATGTCATGTAAAAAGATGGTTATGTTGAAAATCATGAGTCAATATATTTAAAATTGCTAACAGTATGAAGAAGCATAGCAAAGTTTCAATGTATGCACATAATGTTGGCATGTTGGCATTATTACATATTTTTACCCCAACATTTCAAAATAGCCTTCTTATGACCCCACCTGATGAAGTACTGTAGGGTGGTGAAAATTTTCAAATCCCACCTAAAAAGTGATTTGCCAAGCCAACATGAAATCACCTTCCCAGTCAGATTTGCACAATTCCAGTGACATTATTCATGAGGTACAGTCGAAAAAAGACCATGTTGAAAATGTCAGTTCAAAATATGCAAAAATGTCAAAGTTATGCCATAAAGTTGAAAACCCTTTTGAAATACATTGAATCACATTTACAGCAACTTAGTTTCTCATATTTCAGTCAGTGGTTCCAGCAGCAATATGTGTCTTCAATCAGAGAGTGGATCTTCACATTGGGACCTGTTCTGATAAGTGAAGTTCTGTGGAGGATGTTGTGGTACAAAGTGGTGGGTACTCAGTGGGAGGTCAGGGTGAGGGAGTCAGACTGGTGAGGAACCATTTTCCTTTTTCCAGGTCCAAAAAACAAAACAGAAAAAGACTGCAAGGGACCAGCAGGTTGCTTATATATGAGGGTGGGGGAGTGCCACTAGACACTAGGAAAACAATAAATTCAAATGAAGATGGCAGTTGGAGGGTGGGGAGGTACTACTAGACACAAGGGAAAAATAACAACATTAGAGGGACTTTTTTTTAATGGCTGTTATACAAAAACACACATTATCTGTAGTTTGTAAATACCAGGCACAACAGAAATCTGTAGGGAAAAAAATGGGGGGATCAAGAGTCATAAAAAAAATATGAAGTAAATTCCAAATAAATAAATGAGAAAAATAGAACTCTTTCAAACAGAGTGAAAGTTCTGCGTATGTAGATGAATACTATGAAAGCTCTAAATAATAGATACATACCGTCTCCTAACAGCTGCAATCCAGATTTGCTCAGAATGGCACACCAAATACATGTACTAGCTTTGGATCCATTTATTCATACTAATAATTGATATTCAGAAAAATGACTATTAATCAAGGAGTTCACCAAGGCTGTGTCCTGGCACTGACCCTTTTTTGCCTTTATATAGATGGATGTCTGAGACATATTGAAAATCTTAATGCTGACTCACTAAAAATCTAAGATTGTATTTGCCCAGCCCTGGTGTATGCCAATGATATAATACTAATGGCATTAACAAAAAGTGGTATAGAAAAAAAAAATGTATTTACTAAAACTCGTGGAAAATGATTTAAAATTAAAAATAAATATTAAAAAAACACAAACTATGACTTTTACAACAAAAAGATTAACTGATTCATGGTTAAATTGGGAATTAAAAACTAATACAGGCAATTGCACATATTTGGGAGTGACATTTACTTCAAACATCTCATGGTCCAAACACTTAAAGCATCTTATTGAAGAGACAAAAAAAATCTATCTAGGGCTTAAATAAATTTAAAGTGTCATATGATGGATGTACCATTAGTCACTGCAGTCAAGGCAAAATATTTTGAGCAACTTTTATATGTATCATGCACTGTACATTGAAACAAGTCTGTCACTTTATCTGCATTGTATGTTGATACTTATTATTCCTGCATTATGTTTACTTTTATTGTAATTTGTAAATCTGTCATTTCTATACCTATGTCCTGTACTCTCCCAGGTCTTGCCTGAAAATAGGCAGGTTTGTTGCCTAGCGCACTTACCCGGTTACCAAAAGCTAATAAATAAATAAAAATATATGGCTCTGAAATTTAGGAATGCAAAAATCCAGACACGCTAACTAGTCCTATTTATAAGCTTTTAAGAACCACTTTAGGGGTGGGCATTCATGCCCTGCTACTTACACTCATTCTGAACTTGGCCTTTGAGCTGTACAGATGATAATGGACACCAGAAAAACAAATTACTGGATGAAAATAATAAGAATGTCACTGGACAGGCACCCCTATAAATACCTGCTAGAGAAAAGGAGTTGACTAGATAATAAATGTAATTTGACTAGCTGGTTTTGTAAAATATGTCAGACCTTAGAAAAGTATTAACTTTATATTTCAGTTGAGTATCTCAATAACAATATCACATTGAGTTGGAAATATAAGGATTACATTAAAAACAAAATTCAAAATTAATGGATTAAAAAAAGATATGGAATGTATGTCTAATACCAAGTATTCTGTAAGACACCAACTAAGCTGGGTCCTTTCAAATGGGAACCTCTAAAATTACTCCTACCTGGCTCCAAATGTTGCTATTTCTCCTATTGAAACCACATCCCATCCCATCTCATCTCTTCCCATCCCATGTGCTGTCACTTGCCAACTGCACCCTACCTAACCCAACATCTGATCATGGTGCTTCTGCCCCCTAAGGCCCCTCTTAAACATGCACATAATGCCAGCACCTTAGCCACCACACAATCTCCTCATGCATGTGCCTCTCCTCCATTCCAATGTACCATAAAAGGTCACAAACCTAACCTCTGGCAATGCCCAGATGGACTACTACCTTTGTATAACTCCTAGTGTCTATGTTATGCTTTGTATTATTTGACCTGGTGAATGTTAACTTTTGTACACTCTGTACTGCCAAAACAGTACTTATGTTACTCATTCTGTTTTGTT
Source organism: Neoceratodus forsteri (assembly GCA_016271365.2). NCBI lineage: Eukaryota > Metazoa > Chordata > Ceratodontiformes > Ceratodontidae > Neoceratodus > Neoceratodus forsteri. The sequence goes on from CM028137.1 coordinate 80,901,036, forward strand.
GTGTCAGTGAATGGGAGGGCTTGCCCAAGATTCAATGTGGGAAATAACCCCTCCCACAACCTCTACATAAGCCCTCCTCTAAAACACCTACCTTGCTTAGGGAGTGTTTTTTTCTGGGCTCCTGTGTGGCTTGTGCGGCTGCTTCTTGATTCTCACAATTGCTCTGGTTTGGTTTTCCCTCCCCACCTGCATGTGGTGTTTGTTTTTTCCCCTTGTCTTGTTCCCTCCACCTCTTTCCCTGCCATTTTCCCCTTGATGGTGCTTCTTGATGGGGTCTCTTTCTTTGTTCTGTCCTGTTTCTTTTTTGGGATTTCTCTGCACTTTCAGCACATCCTCCTTTCTCTGTCCTGTGTGCTTCCTCTAGCACTACTCCCCTTTCCAGTTCCAGCCCAGTTCCCATCAGCACTTCTATCACATCTTGCCTGCTTCTTGGCTCCTTCCCAGAATCCCTGCCTAGGCCATTACATGCGCTTCCTTGCGATTACATGGCCACATTGCCCAATGCTTCTCAAACACCTTGTGCTCCTGGAACAGATGCTACAATTGCTAAAATTGTTCAGGAAGCAGGAGAAAACATTGACGTCCTGGTACACATAGGGACTAATGGTCTTGCCAGCCGGTCAGTTATGGAGACCAAGGAACACCTGAACAGGCTGGGTGACAAACTATCATCCATTTCATCCGGCATCTCCTTCTCTGAGATCCTGCCCATCTTAGAGAGGGGGCAGATGGACGGAAGGTCTGAGAAAGGGAGATAAGGGAGCTAAACATGTGGTTCAAGGACTGGTGCCAGGAAACAGGACACAGATTTGTAGGGAACTGGCAACAGTTTTGGGAGCGAAAGTTCTTTAAGTTTGATGGACTGCATCTGACTAAGGAGGGAGTCAGTGCATTGAAGCAGAAGTTTGATGTCTTTGCAGAATATTTAAACTAGCAAATGGGAAGAGGTGTGCAGCACCCAATACGTCAAATGGGAAGAACACCCCTTCCCCCTCAGATATTGGTCAAACAGGAGTTCAGAATGTTTGTAGTTCATTTGCATCACCAGGTAAGGAAAAAGGTTTGGCTCCCCATACGACACACAGGGGAAATGCTAGACCTCACCCAACAACTTATACATCGAAATCTATCCAATGGAATATCATATACACAAATGCTCACAGTCTGGGAAACAAGATCCCAGACCTGCAGACAATAATGACAGAGGCTAAACTGGACATACTAGCCATTAGCAAGACATGGTTTACCAGTTACCACACTTGAGAGACTTCAGTACCTGAATATGTACTGTTCAGAAGAGACCGAGTTGGAAAATGGGGGGTGGAGTGGCCCTTTGTGTCAATGAAAATATCAAAGCTACAGAAATTCAGAACACACATAAGGAGCCAGAAGAACTGTTGGTCACCATGGAAACAGGAAATGGGACAGTCATATGAACTGGGGTTGTGTACAGGCCTCCAGACCAGGGGGAGGACATAGACACATTACTGTTAGAAGATATTCAAAACATGACAGCTAAAGGGGAGGTTCTGATAATAGGAGACTTCATCATGTCAAATACAGATTGGTCAATACCAGCAGGAACATCTGCCAGAACTAGACACATGGTGGATTCCCTGCAGGGGATGGGCCTCAAACAACTGGTGCAACAACCCACAAGAAACAGGGCTATCCTAGATCTAGCACTGACTTACAGGGAAAGGATCACAGATCTCTAGGTAGAAGGTCACCTGAGGGCCAGTGACCATCACATGGTATGGTTGAATTTGGCCACTAGAACAAAATCATCCCTTTCCAAGGCAAAAATATGGAACTTCAGAGGAGCTGACTTTGATAAGATGGCCAACAGAGTTAAGCTAGCCCTGGCAAAAAATATACAGGTGACGGGTACAGGCAAAGTGGGTAAGCACTAAGGATGCAATACTTGAAGCAATATCCCATTGTGTTAGAGAGAAAAGGAAGTGCAAAAGAAGAAGGAAACCTCTTTGGTTCTCAAAAACAGTAGCAAAAAAGATCAGAGCCAAAAGGCTGGCCTTCAGGAAATATAAGGGAACGCAGCAGGATGAAGATAGGGAGGCATACCAAACTTCCCTAAGGGAAGCAGGGAAGGCAGTAAGGCAGGCAAAGGCCCAAACCGAGGAAACACTAGAACAAACAGTAAAATAAGGTGACAAGACTTTCTATAGATATATTAGTGAAAGGAGAAAATCCAGAAAGGGTATTGTTGACATCAAAGGGGATAAGGGTGCATATGAGGAAGAGGCCCATGTAACAGCATCTATCTTAAATAGATACTTCTGCTCAGCATTTACCGAAGAGAAGGTAGGGCAGGGACCACAGCTCAGCACCATGGACACGAGGGGGAAGGAGGTGTGCACTAGTTCCTTCACAAAAAAGTGTCCTACAAGAGCTTGATAAGCTCAGGGTGGACAAGGCAATGGGACCTGATGGCATACATCCCAGGGTACTAAAGGAGCTAAGGGTGGAACTAGCAGAGCCATTATCTGAACTGTTTAATGAGTCTCTGAGCACAGGAGAGGTCCCAGAAGACTGGAGAAGGGCTCATGAGAGCCCTCTCCACAAGAGTGGTAGTAGGGAGGAGGCAGGGAACTACAGACCAGTCAGTCTTACCTCAGTAGTGGGCAAGATTATGGAGGCACTGCTTGAAAGGATAGTGCAACACCTGGAATCCTTAGCAGCTCAGGATCCAAGACAGCATGGGTTTACAAAAGGAAGGTCCTGTCAAACTAATCTCATAGATTTCTTTTACTGGGTAACCAGAGTGGTGGACCAAGGGGGAGCAGTTGATGTCACCTACCTTGACTTCAGCAAAGCTTTCAATACTGTTCCACATAGAAGATTGATTAATAAGCTGGGTAAGCTCAGGGTGGGTCAGAAGTTGGTCAACTGGGTGGCAAACTGGTTGATGGGCAGAAAACAGAGAGTGGTGGTAAACAGTATACAGTCAGAAGAGATGCATGTCACAAGTGGGGTACCTCAGGGATCAGTCCTGGGGCCAGTCCTCTTCAATAGCTTCCTCAGTGACATTACAGATGGACTAGAGGGTAGGGTTTGTCTGTTTGCGGATGACACCAAGATCTATAGCACAGTAGATGATCCAGATGGGGTGGGCAGAATGAGAAGAGATCTGGATAAACTAGCAAAATGTATTAGTAAGGGTATCACAAGTTGGAAGAGGGAAGTAATAATCCCTCTTTACAAGACACTGGTTAGGCCCCATCTGGACTACTGCATGCAGTACTGGAGGCCGTACCTTCACAAGGACATTAACCAATTTGAGGCAGTCCAGAAGAGGGCAACCAAAATGGTGCAGGGACTGCATCAGTAAACATATGAGGACAGATTAACGGAGCTCAATATGTGTACCATAGAGCAAAGGAGGGAGAGAGGTGATATGATCAAAACATTCAAACACCTTAAGGGCATTAACAAGGTGAAAGAGTCTAACATCTTTCAATATAAGAAAAATAGCAGGACAAGAGGACACAGCATGAGATTAGAGGGAAGCCGATTAAGTGGTAATGTCAGGACGTTCTTTTTTACAGAAAGGGTGGTGGATGCATGGAACGGCTTACCTCAGGAAGTGGTGGATATGAATACAGCGCAGGGCTTCAAACAGGCATGGGATAGGCATGCGGGCAGCAATACAGATCTGTATGAATAGGTAGACTATTGACAGAGCAAAGGCCGATGGCACATTCATAAGGTAGAAAAAGAAATGGGCAGACTGGATGGGTCTTGCGGTCCTTATCTGCCATCAACTTCTATGTTTCTATGTTGCAACAACCTGTTTTCTAGCTAGGATTCCTCCTACCTCCCCTTCCTCTATCTCTCTCTCTAGTCACCTACCTCTCAGCTGTATCGGGACTCTCCCCTCAAATGCCCAAGATTGCCTATAAGTACATTTTGCTTCAGTTCCCAACCACATTTAGCCATTGCTCCCAACATCTACCTAAGCACGGCAGTCTCACATTACTAAGAGTCATTCACATTGTTTTAACTGCTGATGCTGCAGCTCTGGGCATCAACAGGGTATAAAGACATAGTCATAAGGGCAATTGTATAACAGCTGCATTTTACCATTTTACAACTGGTTGAACCTGTAACCCAGGGGTTAAATAACTTTTTAGAGGTTCACTCACTGATTTGTGGTTTTCATATTGTTTGCTTCTGCTTTCTACTTCCTAGCATTCTCCTGCAATCGAGACACTCTGCCATCTCTACCCGGGGGATATAGCTGCCAACTGCTGCCTGAATGCCTGCAATTCCTTTCAGTGATTTACACCCATGATAGCCACCTGGACAGTGCACTCTCCTTTCAGTACTGTCCCATCTCTGCCTAATTTATAGCTGACTGCTCAGGAGCAATTCTTCCTGTGGGACTCTGCTTCATCTGCTTTTTCTTGTATTATGGATATAATTCATGCTTCAAATATCACCTTCATGTCCTGCGATCACCACCTCTACATTTCCTCAGCCAGGTGACTTCAACCACCGGGAAGCAAAGCTTTTCCCAGTGTGGAAAGATAAATTCAGAATTGCAACTCTGACAGCATATTTCACATTTCCATATCTGACCTTTGCATGATATTTACAGCCTTCTCCCCACAACACATTTCAGAGCTTCTACCCTATTTACTCCGTCTGTCTATACTACAACCGTCTTATTACATGTTGTCATCCTTTCCATTAACTTTAATATTCCTACCATTCATCCACTATTTCTTTTACTGTATTTTACCTGCTCCAAAGCATTTTTGCACTCTCTACAGCAGTGTCGTGCATTGGCCAGCCCATACCAGCAGTATTCTGGACTCCGTCCCTAACTCGTGCCTTCTGAGGTGCTGAGCGAAGGTAGGCTTCCCCTGTTTACCGGGGATGGTATTCCGTTTCAACCACTACCTCCTGATTTTTATCTGCTTTACCAACTTGACATCCTCCATCCCTAACTCTGCGTGGCAGTATCGAGTACAGGTTAGCTTGTCCTGACTACTGGGGATGGGAGCCATGTCTACATTCTAAAGACTGCTACTATACCTTCTCTACAGTACCTCATACCTGTTGCCACTTCCCTTTGGGAATGGAACTTCATTCTACTTACCACTTCGACCTTCTCCATCCCTAACTGTGCTGGATAGTGTTGAGTGGAGGTTAGCCCACCCCGAGTACCAGGGATGGGAGCTGCATCTCCAATCTACAGATTTCTACCATACCTTCTCTACCTTATGCCAGTTGCTGCTTTCCTTTCAGAATGGAACTCTCACACTCAGCATACCATAATCATGCAACTTATGCTGCTTCAGGTCACTGCTGTTCACCTCTGCCATCTGATTGTTGTTTGAGTCTACAGTCTTCTGCTTCATTTTATATGTTCTCAACCTGGTGCCTGGTTGCCACTCCCTTCAGGAATAGGACTTTGCCCTACTTGCTTCTCCACCTTACCTTGTCTGCAGCCTAGACTCATCATCCTCTCTGCTGACTTCCACATGTGGGAGCCTGACTTTGGCATGCCATGTCTCCACTATTGCATCTCCACCGATGTGGACTGCCATTCAAGTACGGATCTTCAACCTCATTCTCATCATTCTGCGCTTCCTACCTGCATCCAGTCTGGATCTTCCTGCCTCGCTTGTCCCTTCTGGATGCACATGCCTCGATTCCACTGCTTCATATGTGTTTTCTCCACCTGCTACCTGATGCCATGACCCTTCTGGACTTGGACCTCCTACTGCTGAGTGGTTTCCAACTCTCCTCACCACAGCTGTTCTTCCAGCCTCACCATTCAAGCACTGCAGACTACCTTGCCTGGTCCATGGCCCTAGCTCACATCACTGTGTCTGCTGCCTGCTTCTCTCCCTGCTGCTGGTAGCTGCTTCCCTTCAAGAATGGGGCATTTCACTCCTCCAGCCTTTCATCCTCAACTCTGCCTTTGACTGCAGAACCAGGTCCTCTTCAATTGGTCCTCCATCATGTCGGTTTGCCACGTTCCTTCCATCACTGGACCCTTCTGAATTGACTGATTCTACTCAACATCCTGTTCCTCCATGGACCTTCATTCTCTAGCCCTTTTTGGCATCCTTCCCTCCTCATATGGATCCTGATGGCTAGTCCAATCCTTCTCACTCCTGTTCAACTGCCTCATGGACTTTCTTGCTATAGGTTCTCCATCCAGCTGTTGTACAAAGTTGTTTTCTTCCCTGATTGGAATTCATCATTCGTCGTTCCATCACTTTCCATTCTCTTCTCTGGTCGCTTCTAGTCTTCATTAGATATGTGACTTCAGTTGCTCATAGGACTTGGCTTGGCTCCCTGGCTTCCATGGATCATCATCCTATGCCTTCCTTCAGCATTCTCACACTTCACTGCCATACATCATTGAATAGATGTTGTCCTGCTCTTTCCTGCTCTGGATGTCATCCGGCTTTGCCTGCCCATAGCTTCCTCTGCTTCTTTCTTCAGTTGCTCAGGATCCACTTTGTACTTCCTTCTCATATGTATGACGGCCTTCTCCTCTTTGTCTTTCTGGCTTGGGGCTTCACTCTGTTTGCTGTGGCTCTTTTGGGCCTTGTACCTCATATCCGACAAGTACTCCTAACAAGTCATCTGCTTACATACAATCCATCCCCTACTTCTACTCCTGCCCCTCTAACAATGCCTTCCATTACTCATTCAATCATTTATTCAATACTCTGGAGTAATACTTCTGCCAGCAAAACATTCCTTGGCTCACATGCACCATAGACTCTTAAGTTATCATTGAAGTCTCACACTGCCCATACAGTTCTTCGCAATCATTCATGGAATCGCATTCGCCTGGACAATAGGAAGATCTCCTTCATCTCTATTGAATATACCCTCCGATTCCTGTCCATCCAATCACCATGACTCCTCAGATGCCTCATCTCATTGGCCATCCTCATACATGGAAAGGACTTAAATCCTTCTGTTCTATTCAGACTTCGTAATCAGCATCGCTTGTATAAAAAACAGGAATCGCAAGATAATCCATTCAACTATGGGCTTCATCCATTTCACCTTATGCTGCCTCTTATTTCAACAATGACTCTGATGACCAAGTTACTCGACTCCTACTTCTCAACAGTCATTGCTAGTTTTAGGAATTGCACAGATATTGTCCAGAATATTCATCCTGGGATCTCCATCGCCTAGCTGATTCCTGACTCCACGCTATCCACACCTTTGATTTTACTCTCAGACATCATTATTCCTTATACTATTATCCGCTCCTGTTTACCTAATATTTTCCTCCAGTTTAACCATTCTTTCTGTAGATCATTCAGCCTCTTCTTCTCAAAGTACCTTCTTAATCTCTACAGTAAAGACCATCACTGAGAACTGGCTCTCCTGAATTCTATCTGGCAATCCGTAACAGCCAAGATGAATTCATCAACTCAGCCATGCATCTCAATCGGTATTTATGGGCTGTAGCACTAAATCCTATGGTATCCTGCAATTATTGATCTCACTACCAATCCAGCCTACAGACTCTTCCTCTCATCCACCCCAAACTTTCTTCGTGTATTTCAGAATCAGGCTTACCCATAAACTTAACCACCTACCCCACCACAGTGCATCTCCTAAATGATCACACCACAGGAATACCCACACATACTTCAGGGAGTGTACCAGCAAAGGATTAAGCATAAAGTCATGAACATCATGACCAAAGAAGCCATCTTTTCCTTATACCTCATTTCCAATCATTTCTCATATACACTAGATTACCATCTGGATGGCTCCACAAATCATCTTCTGGGCTTTACTAATCACTTATGGCATTACTCTCATTAGGCACTCAAACTCCTCTACTCATTTTACTCTGGGATGCTTACCTAGTGACTTTCGCTCACTAATCAATTCTTTCTCTTCAGACTACCTTGAATATCAAACCTCTTACAAACTGGAGCAGTCACTCATAACTTCAATAATCATCACAACTACCACAATGTAATGTCTGGTCTTATATCAATCTCATCTTACTCTCCCACCTCATAACCTCTATACAATCCCTTGGACATCCATCCTTTGTCACTTTGAAAATATGGTCTACATTAGCCCTTCCTTAACTGGATCTGTTTTACACATAGGATTTTACCATCCCTACAGAAAGATGTACCCTTCATCTTCAGGATCAAAGCTGTATAATCCTTGGATCGAGAAAGAATCATCATCTCCATGGCACTCAAAGACTCTTCTACAAATTCTACTCTATGGATGTTTCCTTAGCGATTCCGTGTTCAATACAGAATTTCTAGCCTCCAGACCATACCCTTACATTCCAGCCTCTCACAAGATGGATAATTCACCATTGACTTCTTCTACCATTGCAGTTCCACCATTCCCAGTTTAATATCTTATTGATCCAGTCATGATCCCTCTGCCCATTGCAATTCCGTTGGACAAGCATCATTCACCATCTTGGTTACTTGGACTTCCTTCATCCTCTTTCAGTCAAATTTACTTATACTTAGGATTCTATCGATCATTCAGAACCAATCTCCTCTTTGACCTCAGGATCATCATGCGATTGTTATCATCCATGGATTGAATATGGATTATCGTTTCTCCAAGCAGCTCACCAACCTCAAACTAGCTATAGTTACTAGAACCTAGATCCTTCTCCATTTAGTATGCCCAGAAGGATGGACAGACCTCCGGCCATGGGTCCTCAGAGGTTTCCTCCACTTGGGGTTTTTTACTCTTCTGAGTGTCAGGGGGTCATACTCTCCATGAAGTGGAGGAGGTTTCTTTTTGGGCCTTCTATTGCCTACAAATTACTACCTACCCACCCACCTACTACTCAAGGGTGGGAATAGAGTAAAGAAACAAAAAGTACTACAAGTTACACAAGCACTGTATACCCCATCTCTCCTTATTGCTATTCCACAAACATTGAATGGGAGGGCTTTCCCGAGGTTCAATGTGGGGAATAACTCCTTCCACAACCTCTACTTAATCCCTCCTCTAACACACCTCCCTTGCTTAGTGAGTGTTTTTTCATCTACTACTATTCCCTCCTCCTCCTTCTCTAGTGCTATTCTCACCCTTACTCATTGGCCTTCTATTCCTTACAAATTACTACCTACCTACTACTCAAGGGTGGGAATAGAGTAAAGCCAGAAAAAGTACTACAAGTTACATAGACACTATATACCCCATCTCTTTTTATTGCTATTCCACAAACATTGAATCACTATTGTCCAGCCTTTGTAATCAGTTTTTGATACTGTCTTTAACATGGTGTAAACAAATTGTTATTCTGATGAGGAACCTTTGTAAATGAGCATTTCTGCTCAAAGATTTATTTCCAAACTTTGAAATAAATAAATGGTTTTCTGCTCACTTTGAAACATATGGTTTTAATTACTACTTTTACAGCCTCACAGAACCAATTTTAAGAAAAGCATTCACAAGTTATAACTTTAAATGCTTTAAAAGTTATACCCTCAAAGCAAGATTTAATGCATTTCCCCCTGTGGCACGGAAATGTTTCTGTGCTGTAAGTGAGAAGGAGGATCTTCAGCATGTTATCTGGGACTGCCCAGGGTACAGAAATGCCAAATTCCACTGGCTCACATCTATGGTTAATGACTGAAATGATGCTGAGAAAAATATTATGCCAGAAATTCTTATTTATGCTGAGAATGACTATTCCATAGAAAGACTTGAAAATTATTTCCTTCATATTAGTAGAATAAAGCACCAAACAATGGAAAAGATTGATATTATTATAATATGACATGTAACAAAATAGACAGGGCTTGAGTTCTCTGATGAAGGTCTGATGACTTTTAAATCCCTTTAGGATTTTTCAATTTACGTAGTTGATGCCTTGCACTATTGACAAAGTATCAAATATATTGTTTCTTGATATTCTATATTATAAATTTGTTGATTAGTGATATTAATTTGTTTTGTAATGGTATTGTACAGTATGCTGAGACATATGATTTTAATAAGATGTAAACATACACTGTGTGTGTCTTAATGCCTTTTATGAATTGTAAAGACTTTTTAGTTGATCAATAAAAAAATTGTACTGTACTGATAATTGTACTGTCAGAGTGAAAAAAAATTAAAGTAGAAAATCAGCATACATTTGCACCCACAGGGAGATATGTCCGTGCCATGTTTGTGAAAAGGAGCTACAACGCACACCCCAATACCTGTTGGGAGGGTGGGCTAGGGGGTTCAAGGGGGGCTATCAACCCTAACACCAAATTTCCTAGCTTTTGTCACTGTGGAACAACCCTAACTGATGCATTAAATGGAGTTTTTGCCATGAATTATGAACTATAAAAAGATCAAAGAGATGGTCTTTGCTGGGACTTGTAACAAGTTTAAAAGATCCCAACTGCCCATCTCAAATAATATTTGAACACAACTTGAGCAAGTAACTAGTTTTAAGTACCTGGGCATCACCCTAGACAGTACTCTCTCCTATCAAGAACACTTTAATAACATCTCAAAAACTACTAATATCAGGCTAGGCCTCCTTTATTGACATTGGCACTGTATGACCCAAGAAGCACTATGCCTTGCAATGTCTAGCTCCCTACTGTCTATCATTGATTATGGCATTGTATTTTATGGTGCTGCCATCACCACTGCCCTCAGAAGGTTAGGGGTTAATCTTAACAAAGCTTGCAGGTTATTTACTGGTGCTAAAAAGGACACACATACCTGTGACCTATATGTGCAGTCCATTTGGCTCAACCTCCGGAGCAGAATCTCCCATCACACCTGTCTTACTGCCAAAAATGATCTCTCTAGAGCTAGCCTCCCTGTCTACCCAGCAGCTCCTCAACAGGGCCCACACTAACATGCACTGCATGAGAAGCACGCCCAACCTAACTTTTCAGGTACCTTTATGCCAGACATCTCAAGGATGAAGAGCATTTATGTTTATTTATTTTATTTATTTAGTTTTTGTTGACCGGGTAAGTGCACTAGACAAATCCTGCCTATTTTCAGGCACGACCCGGGGAAGGGGGATACAGATAAATGTCAACTGACCTTGAACCAGATTAAGCTGTTGGTGGTATTTTTAGTGAATGAAGGAAATTTGGCCAGGACATCGGGAAAAGTCCCCTACTCTGCTGTGTCTTGCTGACAGCAGAGGGTGCTGTTTGCAGCCTGGTGAGGCTGCTCAGTGTGCTTCCCATTTATGATGGAGGAGGAGGTTGCTGTGTTAGACTCGTCGGAGTCTATCATGGATATGGTTGTTAATTCAGAGATTTCCTTGAGGGACACTGAGTTTTTACGGCTGAATTCGGAGAAGCTTCAGACTGAGTCACAGTCTGATTTGGTTGTCACTAACCTTGTTCCTGTATTGGAGTCTACTTCTTTTACCCAACATTCCTTAAACCTTTCTACGGATCTGACTTTGCAGTCGCCGGATGCGGGTCAAGTGGAAAGCTGCAGCGTACCGCCAGAAACGACTGAGGGAAATCGAATGGGAGAACACTCACCGTCTGGTTTGCCGGTTGCTCAGGATGTGGCCTCTGAATGTACCCCTGCTAAACCGAGTGCTTCTCAGTTGATTAGGCAACAGTTTGGGTTGCCGCAGCGAAAACTATCTTACCCTTCCATGGACTGGTCGGCTGAGGATGCTCTTAATGACTCAGGATGGATTCGGACATCTACAGGACAATGGATCCCTAACCCTGAATGGAAAGACTGCTCGCAAACTTCTCCTGCCTCTCCAATGCATGCCAACGTGATTGCACCACTGAGCTCAGATATGGACTGCCATGGGGGATGTTACTATAGCTGCGCAGCATTTAGGTGAACGTCCTTTGGCCTTTTCTAGGCCAAGTTCATTGGTGGGTGTTGAAAAACTTGTACCTGTGTTACAGGATGCTACTGCTTCTCATCTGTCAGAGGTTCGGCCTGACTTACAACACCCTAGAGTTCCAATGTCTGAACTGTTTCAGAATAAACTGGACCAAGCTCCTAGGAGAAACGCAGTTCGCCTGCGTTATAGGGGTGGCTTGCAAACCTACCCTGATAGGTATTATGTAGCGAATACTTTACTGAAGGGTTCAATGAATTTCTTTCCAATTGTTATTTTTGCTCTGATTCATATTTCAGGTGAAGACTCCTTTGATATCAGTTTTAAGACATCTCGTGGTTTGGAGAAATTCTGGGATAAATATTCCACATTAAAATCTTCCCCCCTCTGGGTCCCTTTCTATGCTCTGCCCCTTACCAAGCCCCTGATTAGATACATTACAGTTATGTTTTGGAATAAAGGGGTGAATGTTGGCAATATATATCACTGGTTACAAAAATGATGCGAAGTTCTGGGTCCCCCTGAAGCCATTTTAGATCTAGAGGGAATCTGGACAGGCAGTTGGAAATTTAAGGTAAAACTGTCTCAAGTGGATGGCAAGGCAGTGCATTTGCCCAATAGTTTTTTTTTGGGTAAAGATAGGGGGGTTTGTTTCTATGGAGGACAACCTCGTGCATGTTATAAATGTGGTGCTCAAACTCATATTAGTAGTTCTTGTGACCTATTGAAATGCTGTCTTTGTGGGGGGTATGGGCATTCGGTGGACAGGTGTCAAAATATTTTCCAATGTAATCTGTGCGACGAGAAGGGTCATGCCTTTCACCAAAGCCCCTGGGCTACGCACAATAAATCAGGGGGCTGGGATCCTGATGATTTGGTACATAAAGCCCAGGCAAAAAGGGGAGATGGTGATACTCCTTTGCTTCCAGCTAGGGGTGATGCTGGGCTACTACAGGAAACTAAGGAAAGGCCCCTCTCTACTGCCACTGAGGAGGCCCCCTCAGTCATGGTTGCTGTGTCTACAGTTCCTGTGCCTTCTGTTCCCTCTGATATTTCAGATTCACAGCTAGCATCCTCTTCGATGCCCCCTCCCTTTGAGACTGTTAAGCCTTGGAGATTTACTAGGGCCTCTCTTAAACACTCATCTGTTACCCCTGTTTTGGTGGACAATTTTTTTTCTCCTTTACAAGATGAGGGGAGGGAATCGGACTTGGAGTCTGATACCTCTCACCGCTCAGAATTGATTTCAGATGAGGAGGATAGTAAAATTACTGAACTTGCTAAAGAAAGGAAGGGGAAGAAGGGTAAAAAAAGGAAGGCAAGTTTTTCTCAGAAGACTGGGTCCTGCAGCTAATCTATCCGATCATGGCTATGCTTAAAATAGCTTTTTCAACATGTGTAGTATTAAAAATTTTAAGAAGAGACTCTCGCTCTTTTCATTTTTTAGTACTTTACAAGTTGATGTCATTCTTCTGCAAGAGACTAGATTGTCTTCTCTTGCTGAAATTGCCCAAGCACAGAAGAGGTGGGTGTGGGGACCTTCTTTTTGGACCTTTGGGCCTGATGTAGCAGATGGTATAGGAATTCTGTTTACCTCTACCCTTTTTAGGATTTCTAAATTAGTGGATGTCTGCCCTGGGCGTGCTCTGCTCCTGGATTGTAGTTGTAGGGAATTTGATTTCCGCCTTGTAAATATTTATGCTCCACAAACCAAGACTGCCTGGATTAAATTGTTTGAGGACATTAAACTTTTCTTTACACCAGATGGCACGTCATTTGGGGAGGCGACTTTAATTGTGACATCGACCTTAAATTTAAGGGTGATTCTCAAAAAGAAAATGTACTGTGACTCACTTGCCTTGCGGCAGATTGTTACAGATGCAGGCCTTACGGATGTGTTTCGGGCCCTACATGCTACAGGGGGTGCTTCTTACCATAGAAATATTTTTTCTACCCGTATCGATTTTCTTTTTGTTTCCAAGTTTTTAAAACCTTTTTTCTCAAGTGAGACCAACTGAGTTTTCAGATCATCATCTTTTGATTGAGCATTTCAGTTTAGCTGGGATACTGCCTAAGGTACATTCTGCGGGTCCCAGATGGTGCTTGAATGTGTCCCTCTTGGAGGATGGGGATTGTGTAGCTGGTTTGGAGGGTTTATTTGCAGCACGTTATTCTACCCTATGTCTTTATGACAATCTTTTTTTGTGGTGGACTGATACGAAAACTGAGATTAGGTCCTTTTTAGTTTCTAAAGGGAAATCTAAAGCTAATTCCAGTTATCTTACTTATTTGCAGTATCGGAATCAGTTATATAAACTGATGTCCTTTCCCCCTGGTGATAAACATCTCTTTCAATCTCAGATCACTGTAATCAAGAAACAGATGTCCCGATATCAATATGATCGGGCTAAATCTCTTGACATGGAGTTCAGGTATGGAGTTCAATCACAGCCTGCCTCTGATCCTTATTCGGCTTGTAAACAGTGCCTTGACAGGACCCTGATGTCAGGGTTACTATCTTCAAAGGGTACTATGGTAACCTCAGATATGGAAATGATGTCTGTTGTTCAATCCTTTGTCTCTGAATCTTTTGGTGGGGATCCCGGTACCGTTGACGTCTTACCAGTTGAATTCTTGACTCTTCTTCCTGTTATGGATGCCAAATTTTGAACCCATTTATTGCAGCCTATTTCTTCCTTGGAAGTAGAGAAAGTTATAAGGTCACTGAAGTCTAAAATGTCCCCTGGTTTAGACGGTATTCCAAATGAGTTTTATAAGAAATTTCTGCTGTTTATGTGTTCCCTTCTCCCTATGGTGTTTAATTTTATGTTGACCTCTGGTTTAAGCTTTCCGGATTTCAGTATTTCTCTAATGAAATTTATTTGTAAAAAAGGGGATTCTTCATTACTGACAAATTGGAAGCCCATTAGTCTCCTTAATAGTGACTACAAGATTTTTGCTAAAATTCTTACAAATAGATTAGCTGTGGTTTCTGACTCACTTATACACCCAGCACAGACCTGTGCTATTGCTCAGTGAAAGGTTCAGCACAATCTATATCTCTTGAGGGAATTGTTTGAGACTAGTAGTGGGGGAAAGGGGTCAAGTTTCATTGTAGCATTGGATCAGATTAAGGCCTTTGACAGAGTTCGCCATTCTTATTTATTTCATTTATTGCTGTCCTATAATATTCCACGGCCTTTTGTACATTGGATTTCCCTGTTGTATTCTGATGCAGCAGTACATCCATTGGTGAATGGTCTAATGGGATCTGCAATTCCAGTGGTTAGAGGGGTTCGGCAAGGCTTCCCTTTGAGCCCTCTCTTGTATACATATGTTCTGGATCCCATTATTCGTTATATTCAAAGACACTGCGGTATTGTTGGGATTGCCCCCGATATTTCTTTACCAATGGAGAAAATCACTGCATATGCAGATGATATGACATTGTTCATGCAAAATGAGACCTCCCTTCAGACTGCCTTACATTGTTTTCAGACTTGGGGATGGTTTTCTGGAGCTGAAATCAATGTAACTAAGAGTTTTATTTTTTCTTTACACTCTGATCAGGCCTGTCTTTTTGACACAATGGGTATACCCTTTGCATCTGCACCCCGTAAAATTTTGGGGGTTTGGTTTAGCTTAGGTGATATCGTTACTTTTAATTGGGAGCAACAATTATGTTTGGGTGAAGCTAAAGTTAATTTATGGAAACATTGGAAATTTGGGGAAAAAAAAGGGTTTTCATAGTCAAGAAATGTTTGATCCCTGTTTTTTTATATCTTAGTTACCTTTACCCCCCAACGGTTTCTTTAGAAACTAGACTTTCTAGTGTGTTTTTTCAAATGATTTGGGGTAATCGATTGAATCCGGTGTGCAGGGATGTCACCTATTTACCAGTTAAAAAGGGTGGCCTGGCCATGATTAACCCAATTGTATTTTTTCATTCTGTTTTTTTATTTAATTCCTTTTGTTTTCTATGGGGTCAGATTACTTTACCCTGGCAGGTATGGTCTCACTTTGTTTGGGATCATTTTTTTCAGAAATGGACTACATATCCCCCTAAAATCTTAAAACAGGACCAGTTGCCATTTTATGGGATCTCTACTTTAAAGAAATGCCATCAATGGAATTTATTGTTTTCTACTCTATTGTCTCACTCTAGGAAATCCTTTTATAATTACATTGTATTTACAGTACAAAGTATACTTTTGCTCTTTCCAGAGTGTGTTCCTATTAGGATGTCGTTTGCCTTACATAAATTGACTGATTTTCGGCTTCCTGCCTATGTGTGGGATATTGTCTGGATGTCTGCTCAGGGCAGGTTGGGGGTACATGGTAACCTTAAATATAAACCTTTAACTGATAGGTATTGTTTGAGACCATCCTGTATTGATGTGGAAGACAGTCTTTCACACTTTTTTCTTAATTGTCCCTTTGTACAAAGTTTTTGGACTGCTGCGGCTGGTCATTGGGGGATGTCTTTATTGTCACATGTAACTTATAACACTCTAATTTTAGGGGATTACACAGGGTCTTGGCAAACTTATCATCCTAGTACCTTGAATGTTTTTTTTTGCACTTATTCAGTTTTATTTATGGCAAGCTAGATGTCAATTTATTTTTCAACAACAATCAGTTTCTACTTCTACGATACTTTCTCAAGTAGAGGCTGGTTTATTGAATGTTAAATCTAAAGATCTGCAGAAATGTTCAGCTGTTCAATTTTTTTCTTTCTGGAATCACTTCTTTGTTTAAATTTTAATATTTCCTGTTAACCTTTTGGATTATTGTTCTACATCCTTTGTGTGTTTGCTTTATGTTATGATTTATGGTGATGTTATGTTTTTTTTGTCTAATAAACTTCCCCTACTCTTTTTGATAAGTGTCATGGGATCTTTAACATCCACCTGAACTACCACCAATCCAGGCAGATGGGACCTCGGTTTAACATCTCATCCGAAAGACAGCACCTCAGAAGTGCAGCACCCCTCTCATGCTGTATTACGGTGTCAGTACTGGGATATTAACCCAAGTGCCAGATGTAGGAACTGAACCCACAGCCTATGATCTCCCGGCCTCAGAGGCGAGTGTGCTACCTACTGAGCCACTGACAGAGCACCTAGCTTATTTAACAACCCCTCTGCACACCTCACTTTACTCCCAAAATTGGTCCTTTCCAAAACTGTCTTCGACAGCACCTAGCCAACCTTAGCAGCTGTGACTGCCTCACTTAACACTGGTGGCCCTCTGCTTATACCCATCCTGCCATTTTAATGACAATGCCCTCTTGGGCTGCTATTCTCTGTCACCACTGAGTCTAAGGTCACTTGCAACGTTTCCCACACTATAACCTGGAAAGTCACCACTATTATCCCATGTCTAAAGTAAGCCTCCTTGACTGCTCTTTCTTTTTCTTTTCTTCCTCCACCTATTGGCCTGTTATACCTCATAACTCATCACTATTCTAATTTGCTTCTAACTGGCTTTCTCTGCCTGTACACCTGCCCTCCACCAACTTTTAACTCTAGCACTTAATATCAATATTATTATTTATTTGACGTACGAGGTTTATTTTCAAATGTCTCCTGGTTTTATTGTACCTCACCCAACCTGCTTATTTGTACCCAATGTACTTGTGTCTGTTACTCCTGCCTCTGTATAATTCCTTGTTGACACTGAGCCTTAGTAAAAGTGCTCCTGTCTCAAAGGTCTTGATTCCGAGATTCAATAAATACTGTAACTAAAATAAAATAAAATAAATGATGGAATGGCATGGATGGAAATATGTGACCTGATAGGATAATTTTGCAAAGTACACAGGAACATTTGGTTGCACTGAAAGTACTGAAACTCAGACGATATCGTGCTAACTATATCACTGACACCCATACTCCACATATACAGGGAATATTTCACTTCAAATCTGGAGAAGTCCACCTTCACTGTCATTCAATCTCACACACTGTAAACAGTACAAACTCTTTTCAGATATAATCCATTAAATTAATTACATTTTCAGGAGATAGCACTAGATTCAATGCCACAGAAAAACTGTTACTGTTCCACATAAAGACAATGATCCTTGCCGACTTGCAATTTGCATGGGATGCTTTTATGTGGCATCTACTTTATTATACAAAGAACCTCAGTGCACAAGCACTGAGGCAATGGCTACCCCAAAGGGCACTGGCCGGGAAGCTAGTTTCAAAGAATATTAAAATGACATTATACATTACGTACAGATTATGGGGAGAAATCACCACAGAATATTATTCTGTGGTGATTTGCATATACAGCCCATGATGCTTTGCATTGTGGGGGTATGTGTGATTGTGTACCTACTTTATTAGTAGCTTTTAATCCATGTATTGATTTAGTTTATTAGGTTAGTTTTTTGACTTGTGCCTTTCTGGGGTCATGCTTCACTTGTGTTGGATGTATCTTCCGAATACTCTGAGCTTCTGCAGCAGTAATTTACTTAGTATGATCCCTGTCTGAGTTACAATACTTTCTCTACAGCCCAGTGTTTCTCAGCCTTGTTCAAAAAATGGCACAGACATCTTTGTGGGTGCAATTGTATCCCATTTTTCTGTTGTCATTTTTTATGGTAGTTGGAATATGAAAAATAGCAGTTTGAATCATAGGCTCTGACTGACCTAAGATAGTCAATTTATGTGGTTTACCATTCTTAGTAATTCTCATTTTAAACATTCTGAAGGAGGTTCATCCATTGTGTTGTAAATCCTTTGTGTAGTAGTATCCATCTGTAGTAGCACAACCATTATTCTGTTTCAAATAGCTGTTCTTAAATACCCTTCTTCTGCACTTTTTATTACACTCTCTTCCCCTTCCCCATACACGCACTCTTTTGCATACTGATTCATGTCTGACATAGCTAATTCAAAAAATTCTACATTTTGAGTTTGTTTGCATAACTGCTTTTTAAAATAGTCTGTTTAATCCTTTGTAGTTCTGTTCTCTATAAGACATCAAAGGGACCAATTTGCCTTTCTGAGTTTTGTACTGAGCAGTGCATTGACTGACACTGTCTGTCAGTTCATTGTCACCTTTATGAGACAACACATTGTGTATTATGGCAATAGACTTATTCTGCTACATGTAATATACAAAGTTTCGAGATCTGCATTTGACTTGGATATAACGCTCACATGCAACATAGGAGAATACTGCAGGCTGTCTGTACTGAAATGCAAATATGTAAAGATAATTGGTCAGCAAACAAAATGAAATGTTTTATATGGAAAAGGGGGAAGGGGTATTACAGCTTGCAGTACACACAACACCAGGGGAATTTTATACTCACATTGATGACTGAAAGACGTACATTAAAATATGCCCACATTTCTACCACACTGGTGAACTGCATACCATAGTTTCTGATGGTCGAATGACATGTTCCACAATTCTGACCACATACCAACAGTCAAAACATATTGCATGGCTTATTTCAATAACAAGGATTACAACTAAATTGCTGTCAAGAGAAACAAGAATACACAACTTTAAACATTATACCTCAGACTCAGACATGTTTAGCCAAATCCTATTGCCAAGTCGACAGTAACAACTGAGACAGTGCACTCATGCGTTAATTATGAGTGTATACCTGGCTCCATCAAGAGAGCAGTTCATGAGGACACATAACTGTACAGGGTCATCATGCAAATGAGTACATCATCTGGACTTAAAACATAGTGGGCAGAGAGTGAACGAATCAAATGGAAAAATGACAAAGCACAATATAAGCTAGCAAATCTTTCACAGCAATAAACCCAGACCAAAGAACTTTTAAAGAAACTCAGAAAATATTTTTATACAAAATATCCAGTTACACCCACAACATACAAAAAACTAAATATGTGGTTGACCTTGTCCCTTTAAGGGCTTCCTCAATGAGGTTTTCCTAATAAAAAAGAATATTTTACCAACACTCGTGATACGCAAAAATTATCTTTTTTCATATAACGCAATATGAAAAAAGATTTGCAATGTAAAAAAAAACACAGATTTTGAGGGCATTTCTTGCACAGATAACTGCAGAATCTAGGTAAGGGGGTCCTCATAAACAAGTTGCATGTTTGGGTCTCTCTCAAAAATGTCATGTTTTGTGGGTTTTCAAATGCTAATTTTATGGGAAAACAGGCAACAAGATGGCAGCAAACAAATCAATCATTTTCCCCTCATAAAAAAGATGATCTCAATATGAAACAAGAATTTTTTTTTTTATTTCATACAGCTACAGTATTTTAAGTCCTTACTGAGCATGCTCAGACACATTTTAAAAAATTTCAAAATCAAATAACTTTGGAGTGGATTCATATATTTTCTTTTTCACAAAACAAGCAAAATGCATATCTGTGGCCTAACCTCCTTCTATCCTGAAAATTTTAGACAAAAATTCTAAATGATCTGGGTGGTAGCCAGGCTCAAAGAAATATCATTCAAACCGATGGAAAAAAAAGACAAACAAAATTAACTTTTTTCACTATCCATATCTCAGAAACCACACATCCAACCAGAACAAAACCTGGCACATCCTGTGAGCTACCACATGAGACTGTGCACACAAAATTTCATGCAACTCTATTCAAAGGATAAAAAGATATCAAAGTGCAACATTTTGATTTAATATGGAAACCCCAGTTCAACCCTAACTACAATGGCACTACTGTGCCACTATAATAAAGGGTGTAATTATCAGACTTTGACATAAAATAGTCCTTTCACCTTCTGCCACCTACTGTAGAATATGACATCATTTTTAATATACTTTCTCACAGCTCTGTGACACTGGTTCGACAACTTTGTTGTCGACTGACATTACAGAGATGGCTCTATGTTGACAGCAATTGCAGTCAGCATAAAACCATTCACTTTAGACTTTGTTTTCTTTGGGGGCATTCATCCCCTGGACCCCCCATGTGTGGGACTCAGCCCCCGCACCCCCTGTAAATAAACTAATTAACTCTGAGTTGGAGTTGATTCAGGGAGGGGGTGCAAGACCCCCAGAAAGCAGTACCGGGTCCTGCGGTGACAGTATAGCGACCTGTCGATGTTGTCACTCTACTGTCATTCACAGTGTGAGTGTCACTGCATGATTGGCATATGCTTTCTCACTGTTGCAGCCAGGAGCAGCTCCCCCATGTATTGGAGTGGAGGAGACAGTGTCCTTATTCTGTGATTGTGGAATGGAAGAGTAACTAACTGTTGAGGGTGAAGCTGTTTAATTTTTTTTTATTCTATAAACAAGTATGACTGTAGCTTGCAGATGTACAACACACAGTGGTACCTTATCTTCCTGCAAGAGACAGCATTTTAGGGAGTGAGCAAACAGAAGTACTTCTCCAACTTCGCCATCATCTTGTCTACCACAAGTTAGCCTTCAAATATGGAAAAATTCATACTAGAAGTTACAGAAGCCAATTTCAGTTTAGCAACAGCCAGAGCAGAATCACTAATGCTACCGGACACAATGGGAGCAGTCATGCTGTGGAAGCACAGTGGGATTGTTTGTAACTCACATGCTCCTGTTTGGTATAAAACCAATTAATGTGGGCTTTTCTGTTTATGGATGTTTTCCTTGCTGTCATAAAACAAACTCTAGCCAGAGCCAGTAGGGCTGCAAAAAGCTACCAGATGACCAAATTCATTTTCTTGTTGGTGCCATATAGTGCTGTTTCATCACAATCATCACAGTGCTCCCAATTCCAAATAACCATTCTCTTGTAACAAGCCCTTATTTTTCATGTATTTTCCCTGTAGAGGCAGCATCAAATCCCTGTAGATTTTTCCATAAGCCACTAGTTCTTTATTTGTGACTTTGTTGTTCATTTAAATGTAATATGTTGGCAGCCTTTTATCAGGAAAAGGGCTCTGATTTGCTGTTACAATAGACATTAAAATTATATGTCAAGATGGCCTTTGAATGATTTGGATTTATATGTAATTCCTAAGGCATAATAGGGGGATGCATTATTTCATTGAATTTTGTTGACCGGGTAAGCCCACTAAGACTAGAAGTCCCTTTTTCAGGTGTGACGGGGGGGGGGTAAAGATGGTAACCAACTGAAACTGTAACATGGCATAAATCCTTACTTGAACCAGATTAAGCTGTTGGTGGTATTTTTAGTGAATGGGGGAAATTTGGCCAGGACACTATAGAAATTCCCCTACTCTTTTACAGAAGTGCCATAAGATCTTTGACATCCACCTGAATAGGCATACAAAATATACAGGAGCACCCCCCCCCCCATGCTGCACTACAGTGTCAGTATTAGGATTTAAAGAGCTAGTGGAGCCAAACCAGGCAGACAGAAAAATAGTATCAATTTTAAGAAGTGGTCAGTCATAAAGTTTTATTTCTGAAGTACTTTTATTTTACCTTTTACCCATCAGAGTCTTCTATGTCATAATGTTGTGGTAGATGTGTGGAACAGCTCTTAGCATAGCAGTTGACATATCTAGCTCTACTGCCCCCCACTACATCATCAGCATTGTGATTTCGCTGACAGTGAAATTGCATGTGAATGACCTGGCAGTAACTAAATTGCTGTTCCTAAGTAGCAGTGGTGTCACAGACAGTGAGATCATGATGCTGGTGATGTAGTGGGGGCAGTATAGCTAGCTATGTCAGCTGCCACACAGAGTGCTGTTCCATACATCACACATACTGTATTAACATCAGGTAAACAATCTTCTAATTAAACAAAGGGAAAAGATAAAAGTACCTCAAATATAAAAGGTAATGGTTAACTGCTTTTAAAATCTAATATTAGTTTTAGGCAGTACACAAGCTCTTTAACCCACATGCCTAGTGCAGGGATAGAACCCACAGCCTTCTGATCTTCCAGTCTCAAAGGCCAGTGTGCATGCTATTTTTTGCATCTTTCATTTGTTAGTTTTTACACAAATTCTCTCAGACTTTTTTCTGACCGCCTGATGGAATCTTGAATGAGTTACTTAAATGTTATTATTTTCTTCAAGGCCCTGACCCTGCAACTAAACACACACTCAGTATATCATATTATAAAATGGGGGGAAAAAAACAGTCTTCTGTTTCCAGTGCTTGCCTCCAATCTGTACTGCAGAATATCAGGCAGCTAATAATTTGCATTCCATTGTCTGAAATCTGACACTGAGTCTGACTTTCGTTTTCACAAAAACCAAGGGGAAATGAGTCCCCTAGGTTGCTGAAAGAAATAGAACAAATCTGTAAGACTGAGCTGGACAGATGATAGAAACAGAAGTTTAAAAAGTATTTTTTGTTAATATCCTGAGACGTTCTGAGGTATAATACAGTAGCATCCCCCCTCCCCCCTTCAGATGCCTTTAGCATAGAGCAACAAATAGCAAAAATCAGAGGGGGGGTGCACTACTTTGCAGCTGTGGAGGAATACATAAAAATGTCTAAAATGGAAGTTCCACGAAAAGCCATTTTTACAGCTACAGATGACAGAAGGGTTGTACACTCTGCCCACAGCCCTAAGAAGGCTGCATTTGAAAATGAACATTCTAACAACACACTGATTTTATTTTTCTTTTTTGTAATGAGGTTCTGCTTTTGAGTACATGTTTTTACCTGTACATTGAACAGATTTGATGCACAGGTAACAACCAATCAAAACATAAGACTTTATCTCCCCATTTTATAAATAATCATCAGCTCTATTCTGTGTTATTTATTTTTTGTTCAAAAAGACATCGTCAGGAGACCTAAAAGCCTCAGATTGGGTAATAGGCTTTTCATTGGGGAACTGGACCACCAGTACTAATGTAGTGAGAGGGGCCTGGTAATTTGAGGTTGGGGGACACACTAGACCACGAGGGAATAATACATTTGAACATATGATGAGGCCAGTAGAAAAGACCATTTGGTCTGTCTTGTCTTCTCATGTTGTAGGGTTCTCAGCTTAAGCTAAAGACCCTGCCCCCTTCCCATTCTGCCCTTTCCCTCCATCCTGTCCTCCAGGGAGTACAAGTTTAGGAACTCCAACAACTCTTCATATGTTCTACCCTACTGGCCCATGATCATGTTCATTGCCTTCCTTTGGATTGTCTCCAGTAGGCTAATGTTCTTTTTAAGGTACAGGAACCAGTACTACTCACTAAACTCCAGCTGTGGCCTCACTAATGTCTTGTACAAGGGTAGTATTTATTACCTTCTGTCCAGTTAGAGGAACCAGGTGATTGGGTGGCATGGGAACCACTGGACACCAGGGCATACTGCATTCATTACTGTAACAGGAAATGGTGGGTAGAGGGAACCAATGGACAGCAGGGCATTCTTTATTTACTATCAGAATGGGAGATCAGGTGATGGGGGTGCAGAGCACCACTGAACACCACACTTCATTCACTATCAGAACAGGAGACATGGGGTGGATGGAACCACTGGACACCAGGGCATACTTCATTCACGATTGGAATGGGAGATTAGGGAGTAGGGGCACCCCTGAACACCAAGGAATGTTTCATTCACTATCAGAAGAGGAAATTGCGGGTGGAGGGAAACAGCTGGACACTGAGGCATATTTCATTGGCTATCAGGACAGGTGATCCAGTGGTAGCAGGAACCTCTGGACCACCAGGGCTCTGTTCCAAGGTTGTAAGTGGCACTTTAGGGCTGCTGTGCCCCATGCAAAGGTGCCCATAATCAGCATGCAAATGGTCCCTTAGCACCTTGCATGCCTAATGGGCTCATTTGTATGCTTTGACTAAATACAGCTCACAGAGGTCTAGGCACTATACTGTTTCAGGCAGTGCTATACCCTGTGGGCCATACCGCCCTGGTCCATGTCAGGCAGCTGAGACTCACTTAGTGCTGCACTGACATGGACTGTTATTCAGTCAGACACTGCTGCTTGCTATCCATCTGAATATCACAGCACCTGGAGTGGGGCACAGGGTCAAGCACAGGGCAAACATTCAGCAGCACTTGATCCATTTTATGAATATGGGGCACTATTTGTTTAATTTTTTTGTTTATAATGTTTTAATTATGTATTATTTGAGGTATATGTCTCTAAACATCCACGTTGCACTTGAAAGTGGGCATTTATGCCCTTGGGTTTTACCCAGTTAAAACGTTTTAACTAAAATTAAAAAAAAATGTGTCCTTCCCACATTTCAGCATGTGAGCATGTGCTATCCTTATTTCATTATGCACTTTAGCTTTTTTTGATGTGCTAGTATGTGTACTACATATTTTTAGCATGATGTAATTGTTTTATTACATGTTATAATCCTTTTGGTAAGTGTTCCATAAAGTTTATTATATATTATATTTATTTTAATATGTGTTAAGCATATTTTAATATGCACTGTATCAATTTTGTTATATGTTCTACTTATTGTGGTATGTATTATATGGTAGCCCATCAAACAAGCAACTCCCGAAAGGCAAGCAGGCAGAACAGCACTGAATAATAGTGAGTGCCATTATTGGTGACCTTTCTGTTCCCCCCTTCCCGAGGTCTGCCCCCATTGAGTTGGTATATTAAGTAAGGGGTGTGTGGGGAGGGCACAGAGGGCAAAGCCACTCTCAAACAGAAAGGTCACTGATAATGGTACTCGCTATTACTCGGTGCCATTCTGACTCCTTACCATTCGGGAATCACTGTTTTACCATGGAACTATATTATATCAGCATGTGTTGTGCTATTTTATTGTGTGTTGTACTCATTTCAGCACATCTCACACTCATTTCAACATGTGTTATACCCATTTTTACTCGTGGTGTACTCATTTAAGTTGGTGCCATACTCATATCATAATGTGTTATTGTCATTGTGACGTATATCATACCCATTTCAGTAAATCAAATTCATTTTGGTATGTGTCATATTCAAAAAGCTGTAATTTTAACTTGAATAGCATTCAATCTGTCCAATCTTAAATACCCTTCCATCTTAAGCAATATTAAGGCAAATGAAAAGAATGGTTGCCACTGTCCAAACAAACAGTTTTAGTTCTAATGAGGGTGGCAAGCCCCACGTGACCAAGGCAAAATGACAGATGTGGATTGCACAAAGGGGAGACTAAAACAAAAAGCTTCATTACTTAAACATATTACTTGTACTTAATACTTGCACATTACAAAGCCAGTAATGGGGCCGGCCTGGTGACGCTGAGGGCTGAGGCGCTGGACGCCACACCTCGCACCATGCCGGCGACCCAGGTACGGAAATGAGCCTGGGCTGCTGGGGGTCAGCCTAGGATAAGGAGATTGAGTGTCTGAAGAACTACTCTCTCCCCCCCCCCGGGGAGGGTTGTGGAGATGACCGCTCAAGTAGCGACCTCTGGCGGAGGCTGGAGATTGCCGACAGAAGGGTTGTGGCATATGCCAGGGGGTGGAGCCATGGCAATACATTGCCTTAGCAGCTGGGCGCCACGGGTGTAAACTAGAAAAAAAAAACTCCCTCTGCTGATAGGCAATGGTGCCTCCTTCCATGGTCCACACTCCTGAAGTCGGGCCTGGCCCCCTCTGCTCTCTCCTCTCTCCTCTCTCTCCATCTCAGGGACTCAATACTTAAAGATAGAGCACCCTGAGCAGGGGCGACCTTTCCCCGGAGGGCAGACCTGGGGGGATGCCCAGTGCTGGAAAGGAGTGGAGGTGCTAACCAGGTCATGCAGGGAGGTAGAGATGGTGGACCAGAAGTTGCTGGATAGAGTTTGGCGGTGGTGGGGAAGAAAATAGAGTTCCGAAAAAAAGAGCCAGTAATGGGGAACACACGTGGATGGAAGAGTCTTTTCCATACCATTGTTTTCCTCATCACTAGCATGGGGGAAAAGGGAACACATTTACATAGAAAACCCATTTTCCATGCCAGTACTGTATGTTTTCCATTACCAACTTTGGGGAAAAGGGAATACTTATGCATGGAAAACCCCTTGTCCATGCCAGTGGTTCCACATTACCAGCTTTGTAATGAACAAATATTAAGTACAAGTAAAATATTTAAGCAATGAAGCTTTCTGTTTCAGTTTCTTTTTGTCCAGTCCATGCCTGTCATTTTGCCTAAAAACCATAGTACACACTATACTGAATTACCATTAAGGTTTATACATTGCTGCTTGGTCAATAAACACTGACCACATGCAGCAGAACTGTATTGCAATATGAAGCACAAAGCACAAGAACAGGAAACTCATTCTGCATATTTCTCTCCCCCACCCTGCATCTGCCTCCCCCCTCCCCTCCTGAGCATAATTCTGAAGTTGTTTCTGTCCAGTCCAGCTGCTTTGTACACAACTGTATAGCTGTATTGATTCACCCATGCTTAGATCCTCATTGCATAAAAGGTTAAACTTAGTATATTAGTATTGCATTAGTTCTCACTACTGCTATCTGTTATAGTGATATCCCTACTGTCTTCAACTGCTTATATGATGTGATTGTTATATATTCCCCTGTACCCCATTTCCCCGGTTCGCATCTGCAAACAAGCCCCAACTCATTGTGCCTTTCCCAGTTATCAACGTTTAAATAAAAATAAATAAATAAAACAATAAATACATTCTGGTGTAATATCATGGTGCAACACAATGATCGGATGTCCCAATATTGTGTGTCATGAAACCAGTGACCCAACCAAGTCTATTTTTTTCCTAGTTGCTTTTATAGTTGGCCTCAAATACCAGTACTGATATTTAATTTAATTTCATTTTAATGGTTTCACCAGGAAAAAACTCTGTTGAGCAAGCTCATTTCAAAAGAGGTCCTGGGTAGGACAGGGTACAGATAATAAAAGCAAGAACTAGAATAAATGTCATAGAATACAACACAGTTGCATTATCCAGAAGAGAGGCTAGCTTGGGAGAAGTGGGGTCCTACTGGTATGGTGGTTATTTCATAGTGCTTACCTGTAGTTTTATCTTTTAATATAATCATTTTTTATAAAGCAAAGTTGCTATCAGAGTAAAGAGGTAGCTGACTAAGGCAATTAGAACATTTCTGATTAGGAGTAAACAGAAAAATTACCTTATTAAAATTGTAGGGTTTGCAATATAATTTGAGACTTTCAGTTAGGGTACTGTAAAAACAAAAGCATAAGAGTTAGTGCAGTAGTCTGAGTTTTGGGAAGGTAACTGATAATCATCTTTGCAGTTAGCTGGGTCAGACAGAGAGTTGTAAATTGAGGGAGGCTGAGGCAGAAGTGAAGCAGGTGTCTGCATTTAGACACCCTTGAAGTTAAATTTAGCTCAGAGAGCAATATTTCTACCAGATCAAGTAGGCAGCTAAGACAGCACAAACTTTTCTGCTAGAGCATTTCTGACTAGGCGATAAGTAGACAGAGGATGTACCATGCCGCAGAGACACCAAAGATGGCGACATCCTCTACATTAGAAACATAGACTTTGGTGGCAGATAAGGACCACTTGGCCCACCTAGTCTGCCCATTTCCTTACCTACAGGATAAGCCGCAGATCCTAGTTAACCAACAGCCTACTTCTTCCTACCCCCCACAAGAATTGCCTTATGTCTGTCTCATGCATTCTTGAATTCCCCCACTGTTTTAGACCCCTCAACCTCCTCAGGAAGGCTGCTCCATGCATCCATTACCCTCTCTGTGAAAAAATACTTCCTCGCATTGCCCCTGAACTGCCCCTCCCATCTTTAAATTGTGTCCCCTTGTTCTTGCATGTCTCTTTTTCTGTAAGATGCTACCCTCTTGGACTTTGTTGATTCCACTGAGGTACTTAAACATTTCTATCATGTCCCCCCTCTCCCTCCTTTCCTCAAGGGTATACATATTAAGCTCTTTTAGTCTCTCCTCTTATGGCTCTCTTGCAGACCCTGCACCATTCTAGTTGCCCTCCTCTGGACTGCCTCTATCCTGTCTATGTCCTTGCAGAGATGGGGTCTCCAGAACTGGACACAACACTCCAGATGGGGTCTCACCAACTGCCTGTACAGAGGGATAACAACTTCCTGTTTTCTGCTGGTGATGCCTCTCCCTATGCATCCCAGTATACCCCCAGCTCTCTCTACTGCCTTCTCACATTCCTAGCTAACCTTAAGGTCATCTGATATGATTACCCCAAGGTCCCTTTCCTTTTTTGTTTTTGTTACTACCTCACCCCCATTGTGTAATCTTCCCCTGGGTTTTTGTTTCCCAGGTGCATTATTTTGCACTTCTTTGCATTGAATCCTAGCTGCCATATTTCCGACAATTCCTCCAACCTTGCCAAGTCCCTTCTCATCCTTTCCACACCTCCTTGTGTATCAACCCTGTTGCAGATCTTCGTGTCATCTGCAAAGAGGCATACTTTTCCTTCCAGTACCTCTGCAATGTTACTTATAAAGACTTTAAAAAGGACTGGACCCAGTACTGAACTCTGTGGTATCCCACTAGTAACACCTCGTTCTTCAGAGTGGACTCCGTTTACAATTACCTGTGTCCTGTTGTCCAGCCAATGATTTACCCAGGCTACCACCCTGGGACCCACTCCCAGGCTGATTAATTTGACTATTAATCTTTTGTGTGGGACTGTGTCAAATGCCTTGCTAAAGTCTAGGTAGGCCATGTCCACAGCCCCTCCCTGGTCTTCTACTTTGGTTACCCAATCAAAGAAATCAATTAGATTCATCTGACATGACCTTCCCGCTGTGAACCCATGCTGCCTTGGGTCCTGTGCCCCACTGGACTCTAGGTACTCAACAATTCTTTCCTTCAGAAGTGATTCCATCACTTTCCCTACCACAGAGGTCAAACTGACAGGTCTGTAGTTTCCTGCTGCTGTCTTGCTCCCACTTTTGTGAAGGGGAATCACATCTGCCTTCCTCCAGTCCTCGGGTACCACACCATCCTCCCATGATTTGTTAAAAAGAGTAGTCAGTGGTTTCACTAGTTCTCCCCTTAATTCTTTTAGAATTCTGGGGTGAATTCCATCAGGCCCCATAGCTTTGTCCACCTTCAGTTTTAGGAGTTCTTTCAGAACCCTTTCTTCTGTGAAAGGACTGGGATCGACCCCCCTATCAAGAGTGCTTCTGTTAATTGGATTAGGCACCTCCCCCTCCTCTTTTGTGAATACTGAGCAGAAATATCCATTCAGTATCCCTGCTTTTTCATTATCCCCCTCTGCCCATCCACCCTCCTCTTTATTCAGCCTCACTATCCCTCCCTTTGTCTTTCTACGCTCCCTGATGTACCTATAAAAGGTTTGATCCCCCTTTTTAACCGAGTTGGCTATCCTTTCTTCAGTTTGGGCCTTTGCTATTCTGACTACTCTCCCTGCTTCCTTCTGCCTTAACTGGTACAGCTCTCTGTCCTGCTCCTTCTGTGTTTCCTTATACTTCCTGAATGCTATCTTTTTCTCCCTGACTTTCCCCGCCACCTCTTTTGAGAACCATAGTGGCTTTTCTTTCATTTTGATTTGTTTATTTGCTTCACACAAAGGCTTGTTGCCTCTGTGATGGCAGTTCTGATGATTCCCCATTGTTGCTCCACCCCTTCTTCTAGCCTGTTTGCTAGTGCTTTTCTGAGGCACTCTCCCATCTTGCCAAAGTCAGCCCTCTTGAAGTCCAGTACCCTCACTTTTGTATGCCTTGACTCTGTAGCTGAGTTTAACGTGAACCACACTGTTTGATGGTCACTTGTTCCCAGATGGCAACCCACTTCTAGATCCAAGATCCTCTCACTGTCCTGATTTGAGAGTATGAAGTCTAAGATTGTTCCCTCATGAGTGGGTTCCAAAACTAGCTGTCTGAGGCATGCCACCTGTAAGGCATCGAGAATGGCCCTGCTCTTGGATGTGGCTGCAGCAAAGATGCTCCAGTTAACATCTAGCATATTCAGGTCTCCCATCAACAGTTTTTCCCCTTACTCTGCCATCCTAAGAATGCCTTCTATCATATCCTTGTCCATTCCCTTCCCCTGACCTGGGGCTCTGTATACAACCCCTGTTCGGATTGTGGTGCCACTTCCAGTCTCCAAGGTGACCCACAGTGCCTCCTCTCCTCCCTGTTTACTCTTTTGTTCAGTTGCTTTTATCCCTTCCTTTACATAGAGAGCTACTCCTCCCCCTCTTCTCCCCTTCCCGTCTCTCCTGTAGGTTACGTACTCTGGTATGTTAACATTCCAGTCCTGGCTGGCCCGTTGGCACTGAGGGTTGAGGCGCTGGACACCACACCTCGCGTCACGCCAGTGACCCGGGTTCGGGAACGAGCCCGGACTGCTGGGGGTCGTCAGGGAGGGAGTAGGATCGAGCATCCATAGTACAGCTCTCCTCTCCCTGGGGGGGATCCAGGAGAATCCTGGTGCAGGAGAGACCCCCGGTGGAGACCAGAGGTACTTCTGCTGCTGGGAACACACGTTTAGCCGGAGGCAGGCGCCTGGCCAGAGCGATGGGCGGACGAGGTGCGCTTATGGCCATTGTACGTCAGTGCCGCCTCTGCCGGCTAAGGGGTGAAAAGTGGGTAAAAGGAGGGCACTGGTTGCAGCGGTATGATGGCTGTCTCCGCGCGGACTATCCCGGCACCTGGGTGCGCAGCTTTACTGGATCCGGAATGGGTGGGTTGAGCTCCGGAGGGAGTGCTCCCCACCCCCCACCATGGGGGGCAAGCCGTGGGGGTAGCCGCGGGCCTAATGAGGTCACTGGGGGGTAGTTCAAGGGGACAGTGGCTGGACAGACCTGTGGGTGAAGCCAGGATGTGGCAGGTAGGTAGACCAGTGGCCCTGGGGGGATAAAAAAATAAAAGCAAAAAAAAACATTCCAGTCATGGTTCTCTGTGTACCATGTTTCTGTGACTGCTACGATATCCAGGCATCCCTCTTCCATCAAGGCCACCAGTTCAGGGAGCTTGTTGCCCAGGCTATGGGCATTGGTACTCATTATTCTCCATTTCCTGATGGCCTTACTCCTTTTGCCCCATCCCTGTCCTTCTTGCCTTTGTCACTTTCTCCATTTACTCCTGTCCTTCTCCCTATCAACGTCTCTATGTCGGTGTTTACTGTGCTGACTACCGTGACTTTTTTGGGGGGCTAGGATTTCCCTGCTCCTTTCCAGTGCCTCCCCCTTTGGCTAGTTTAAATACTTGCCAATGAAGCATTTAAACCTATCACCTAGGATCCTGGTTCCCCTCCTGGACAGATGCAGGCCATCATGCCAGTATAGGCTTGCATCACTCCAGGTGGTACCCCAGCCCCTAATAAAGCCAAATCCCTGAGCTCCGCACCAGTTTTCAACCACTGATTGAATCCCATGGTGTGGAGCACCCTAACTTCTGTACGCCATAGACAGGCAGCACCTCCGAGAAGGTTACTGTGTGTGCTACTTGTCTAAGGCCTCTCTCCAATTCCACAAACTCTTCCTGCACTGCTCTGATCCCTTTCTTAGCCTGGTCATTTGTTCCTAGGTGGACAATGACGTCCAGCTCCCTCCCCTGTGCAGCTGCTCTGGCAATCCTGAGGATTCACTCCCTGTCCCTCCAAACCATGGCACCAGGCAGGCACCTTACCTCCCTCTCCCCTTCCTCCCCAGTTCTACCTTCCTAACAATGGAGTCCCCCACCAGGAGTTGTTTCCTTCCCCTGTGGGGTCCCATGCCACCCTCCTGTGGGTCTCCTTTGTGAAGGTTCCCAGCATCCTCCTTGGTCTCCACAGTGGGTGCCTCCATAGAGGAACCACACTCTGCCAGAATGGCATAGGAATTGTGGAGAGGTACTACTGGAGGGATGCACCCCTGTTCCACCACCCTCACCCTCCCTGAGCCTCTGTGGTCCAACCGCTCCTCTTTCTTGTCAACCTCTGAGGCAACAGCAGTGGCCCTGGTGGTCCCTGGATGGAAGAGGAGGTCCCACAAATCCTGGCCAACTCAGTCTGGAAATGAGCAACCTCCCCCCTCAGCCCAGAGAGGTGTCTGCAGATGGGACAACACTGCATCCTCCAGAACGTCTCCCGGAAGACTGCTGCTCCACAGCCACTGCACTGCACCACTCCCATCATTTCTTATTTCTGGCCCCTTCACTATTGTTTGGAATCTTTACTCTTTCCTCTGTTTTTTTTCCCTTCTCTTTATACTTACTTACTGCCTGTGTGCCAGACTTAATTCAGAGTGTTGGCATTGTGCTGTCTGTTTTCCCCAGTGTTTTCTTCGGGGGGCTGAGCCCCTGAATCCCCAATGTGGGCGGCTTTGCCCCCCACACACCCCTGGTATTTTATTAATCAGCTATGAGTCAGAGTTGTTTCAGGAAGGGGGTGAAACTCTGTGAGAAGCAGTACCGGTATCAGTCGAGACCATTACAGAGACATGTCAATTTCTGTCGCTGTAATGGTCTTCACTGTAAGGATTTCATTGTTTGGTCGGTATACAGTAGACAGATACTTCATTAGACGTGAATAGACTGCATGGCAAATTGTGAAGAGCAGAGCTCGGAAGCTTCTTAAGGCTACTGAAGGGAGCTAGTGAAATTCTGGCTGCCCTTTCCTTCCCCAATTGGCAGCCAATCTCAGGCACTGCTTGGAAACCAGG
This sequence comes from Neoceratodus forsteri, assembly GCA_016271365.2. NCBI lineage: Eukaryota > Metazoa > Chordata > Ceratodontiformes > Ceratodontidae > Neoceratodus > Neoceratodus forsteri. Next base: position 80,934,367 of record CM028137.1, read on the forward strand.
AAGTGGGCAGGGGCTTTCTTAAGGACTAGGGCATCAAGTTGCCCCTCCATTCTGCAGGTCCCCCCCAAATGAAGGACACATGCTCACAGGATGTCAGAGTCTGCTCATCTGAGTCAGCCTGAGGCAGATAACAGCCAGCCACTCTACTCCCTGCTGACCCAAGGGGACCCCTACCCAGGTAAAACTGTTGGAGGCTGCACTATATGGTGGCTATACTTGGAAGGCCAGCAAATCATGTCAGTTGACTTAGGGGTTTGGTGTTGTTTTTCCTTATCTTTAGTCTGGTGCTGCTTGTTCTTAACTGATACACAAGGTTTTAGTGTGATTCTGGTAGTAGGGATTGTAGGTAAACTGTTGCTAAGTGCTAGGGTGATTCAGGGATCAGAGGCCTATGGCTAAATAGTTGCTAGATATAGTAAGGTGTACGGACTTGCTGCAAAAATCCTGCTACATATTGATGAGTCAAACCAAAGTCACAGCACTCACCCTCTAAATGAAATAAATGGAAGTCCATTCATCACTAATGCAGGAAACTTCCATTTTATTCATAGCAGAAATACAACACCACAGCAGAAGAACAGAAAAACAGGTGTATGGAATCTCATTTTTTTCATTTAGAAGCTAAGTGCCGTAACTTTGATTTGACTGTATAGGATTTTTGTCACTGGGCACCCTGTCCCACTTGAACAGCTCTGTGGAAACATTAGGTATTAATGAGCTTCAGAGTTTGAGGGCATATAGTTACTGGGTGGTAGTAGAATAACCCAACTGGGTCAGGATAAAAAATTGGAAGGACTAGAAGAACAGGGAAGAGGAAATGTGGGGAGAGGTGCAAAACAGTGATTATGGGGTGGCAGTCTACAGGTAGGCCTTCTCGATGCTGTGGTGCTGTCCCATCTGTGTGTGCCTCTCCGGGTGGAGTGAACAGGTCTCAAGGTTCCAAGCAGCATGGGCAAAGAGTCAGGAGAATGTTATGAGACTCAAAGTCCCATTGGCAAGGAGTCGGGGGACCATCTCTACCACCCAGGGGCCAGCAAGCCAGAAACCACTACTTCAAAGGTAGCCAGATGCAAGGAGCAGTTGGAGTAAAGTGGGCTAAAAGAGGGCAGGGATTGTAGGATCGAGAAGGCTGGGGGGAGTGGTTAACAGGCACAATCCTAACCAGTGCCACTAAGAAACTCCTATGCCATTCTGGTGGAGTGGGACTGTCATTAAGTGGCACCTGAGATGGTGGATGGAAAGGATGTGGGGGACCAACCAAATGGGGTCCCAGGAAGGGGGGAAGGAGACCCCAGAGAAGGAGGAAGCAACTTCTGGGGGGACACTAGTCTGTAGTCAGGGATAGTGCTGGGGGAAAGAAATGGGGTAGAGAGGGAGATTATCTGGCACATCGGCATGGTGGGATGGAAAGCATATCAAACAGATTGCGAGGGCTATAGGAAGAAAGTGGGAACAGGACATCATTGTCCATCTGGTGATTAATGACCTAATTATAGAAGGGACAGGGTGATGCAGGAGACATTTGGGGAGCTGGGGAAGGGTCTTAGGCAGGTAGTGTGCACACTAGCTTTTATAGAAGTGCTGCCTGTCTTCAACAGGGGGGAAGGAGAGAGAGATCTGCACTAAGGCCTTTAACTCATGGTTCAAGGAGTGGTGCAGAAAGGAGGGGTATGGCTACACTGGGGAATGGGGCTCCACCTGGAAGGATCAGATCTTTTACCAGGGGGACAGCCTGCATCAGTCCAGGAAGTGAGCTGCAATCCTCAGTAGATGGTTTAAGTGATACTTCAATGAGCATTTAAACTACCAAAGGGGTGGAGGAAGGCAAAGGGGTGGCAGAAACTGACACCCCAGGCTGTGATGGAGGGTAGAGAATTTCTGGTGGAAAGGATTCCCACCCAAAAGAAAGGACAACTAATGTTGCAAAGGATCAGCAAGGGAGGAAGGGGGAAGACAAGCAGGCAGTGTTCAAAGAAGAAGAATGAGGGGATAAATAGACAACATGAGATGGGACAAGAGTAAGACTAACAAAATCAGAACAGCCATGTGTACCAATGCTAGAAATCTAGGAAAAGACATACCAGACCTGGAGGCCACCATGGCTGAGGCAGGCCTAGATATTGTGACCATCAACGAAGCATGCTGCACAAACAGCCATGACTAGGAAATGGTCATACCTGGCTACACAATGATTAGAAGGGATAGGGTAGGAAGAAAAAGTGAGGAGTAGTGCTTTATGTTAAGGAAAACATTAATGCAATGGAGGTTCAGGGAGAATGGTTTGGTTGAGGTGTTGTGGGTCAACCTCGAATCTGGAAATGGAGCCACCATTCACACAGGAGTGGCATGCAGGCCTTTGACTTGGGAGAGGACATAGAGATTCTGGAAGACATAGGCAAAATTGTTAAGAAGCCAGAGGCGATGCTGGTGAGGGACTTTTATCTTCCAGATGTAAAGTGGAGCCTACCTTCTGCAGCATCAGCTAGGAGCAGAAGCATTTTGGACTTCCTGCAAGGGGGATTCCTCAAGCAGCTGGTCTGTTAACCCATTTGGGGAGGAGCAATACTTGACCTGGTATTACGTATGGGGATAGTGTGGCAGACTTCAGCATGGGGAGTCATCTGGGGACCAATGCCCATCATTCAGTATGGTTTAATATGTAAGCCCTATTCTCAGTGCCTCTATTTTGTAAGCACTACTCGGGCTAGCCTAAGTTCGGGGAGAAAACATTTGCTCAGCATCATGGCTAGGTTTGTACTTCTGGTCAGGGGCACTCAAGTAACTCCGATCACAGGAAGCAATAACTGAGAATGTCCAAACCAGAAATGGGATTCTAGAGTGTGGCTTTTATTCACTTCAACTCAAGAATAACAAAGCAAGATGGACCCCCACAGGGCTTCACTCACTGGAAATGCAGATTTACTGAGGTCAGAGCACATCTGCTTCACTACACGAGAACCCTCAGTTTCTGAAACACTCTGGGCTCACACGACCCGAACTGGTACTCTTCTGCTCAGATTCCTCGACATGGCACCCCAGCCAGTCCTTGGACACTTTTTCATAAGGCATGGACTTTGTTGGTGGCTCCCTCAACCACCCATGAAGCACTTTCTAGCTCTAAAGGGAAAATCGTCCTCAATCCCACGTCTGGGTACTTTCTGCAAACACTTGCCAGATGTTTGGGAGAAAGCTATAGGTGCCCAAACTGAACCCATAGAGATGAACCTGGTTACTCCAGATGGGGGGCATCTCCCACCTCTTGTTCCCAAATCTATACCCGGCCATTCATTTTGGATCAACACCTTTCTTCGAACTCTCTGGTTGTAGATGCTATCTCAAAATGTATATCACATTTAACATTCTACACTTCATTTAGGTAGTGTCCTGACTCAAACAGTTCTTTTAGTGGCTATGGCCATTCTGTAGACCCCCCACTGTCTCAGATGCTTCCAAGCCATACACAAAGTTAAAAGCACTGTACTAGTCTTCTCCTGATCCCATAGTAGGCAGATACTTTTACACAATTCTCTGTCTCTGGTGAAACACAGTCTCTTTTTCAGAGTAGACTCACCGTGGTATACGGGTGCCCCAGGGCTTCTTCCCACAAACACAGATTCTCTGGTATCTCAGTACAATTTATTCTGTCTAGCAGCTTTTCCCCATCAAAGCAGGACTGGGGGTTGCCCCTGAAATGCTGGATTCTCCCCCATCCCTCCGAGGAAGGGGCACTGGAACAACACTGGGAAATGGTCTCAACCACTTCACCAGGTATCTTATGTGTTCTTCTCTAGGGTGAGAACACATGACCCTTTGCTTTCTTGGGTAGCTCTATCTCAGAACTGGGCTGTGAGGAGCTGCCACAGCAGCACTTCTCTCCCTACTGAGTCCCTGGCAAGACTTTTGCAGACTGACTTCAAAATCCCCAACGTTCTACAGCTAACTCCCTGCTGCAACATTCCAGTGTGGCTTATGCTGCTGCGAGAATTCTATTATGATGTCATCTCTCCAGCTCAGCTAAGACTGAGGACAGAGTGAGACAGTGTGAAACCCATTTAACTGGTGTCTCACAAGCTGCCTTTCCCTGCCTGCCACTAGTTCTAAGTGGGATTCTAGTAGCCCCGGGTGACCGGGGGGTTACAAATATAAGAACAGCAACAGAATCCAGCCCACAAGGGTGAGAATCCTGGATTTCAGAATGGCTGACTTTACAAAGATGAGGGAATGCATCTGAGAAGACCTGGTGTGGGGAGATGTCTAAGGTGGATTAGAAATGGGCCAGAAAAAAGAGAGCATAGTAAAAGCTACAACCTTGTATGTCAAGCAAATCAACAAAATGCAGAAGGAAGAGGAGACTATTTTTGTTCTCAAGGGGAGTGGCTGGTAAGGTACGGGCAAAATAGTGACATTTATAAAGTATAACGAGACCAAGAGAAAGGAGGACAGAGAAGTTTATCTGGAGAAATAGAAGGAGGCAGGCAAGGCACTAAAGAGCACAAAAGCACAAGCTGAGGAAAGAATCGCTGAGATAGTATCAAAGGGGGACAAGACAATTTTCGAGTATATAAGTGAGAAAAGGAAGACCAAGAGAGGGATTGCACAGCTAATAAAGGAGACAGTTGACTATACTAAGGAGGACAAAGAAAAGGCTAATATGACAGGAGGCAGTATGGCACAGTGGTTTAAGGCTCTGAACTGCAAATCTGGAGACCTGGATTTGAATCACACAGCCCCCACTTACATACTGTGTGACCCTGAGCAAGTCACTTAACTTCCTTGTGCTCCTAGGTTGCACCTGTAAACAAGCTTTCAGCTTAGTGTGTCTCACGTAGTTAAGTAATTGGAAAAAATATCATAAACAAATGTTTCTGCTCAGTATTCACAGTTGAGGGGGAAGGGGAGGGACCACAATTAAGCACTAAGACATTGGGAGGGGGTGGTTACCAGTTCCTTGTCTGAAGAGAGGGTGAGGAAAGCACTCACTAATCTGAGGGTGGACAAAGCCATGGGGCCAGATGGGATGCATCCAAGAGTGTTAAAGGAACTCAAGGAGGTGCTATCTGCATTGCTGACAGACTTGTTTACCAGTTCACTGGAGACAGCTTGTTCCAGGAGCAATGAAGAAGGATAGACATAGTCCCACTTCACCCAAGTGACAAGCAGCAAGGAGGAGGTGGGAAATGATAGGCCTGTCAGTCTGATATCTGTAGTAGGGAAATTGATGGAAACACTATTAAAGGAAAGACTAAAGGAATACTTGGAATCCAGTGGATTGCATGACCCAAGGCAGCATGGCAATACAGAGGGGAGGTCATACCAAACAAATCTGAGAGATTTTAATGACTGAGTAACCAAGTGTTTCATTGGGGGTTGGAGGTGGACATGGCCTACTTGGACTTCAGCAAGGCCTTTGACATCGCTCCACATAGGGGGCTGGTAAACAAGTTGGGTAGCATGGTGGTGTGCAATAAGGTGCTAACCTGGGCAGGAAACTGGCTAGGGGACAGGAGGCAGAGGGTGGTGGTAAATAGAGTTTACTCTGAGGATGGGAGAGTGACCAGCGGGGTACCACAGGGATCAGTACTGAGGTGACTCCTCTTTAACGTCTTCATTATTGACATAGCAGAGGAACTGGAAGGGAAGGTCTGCCTCTTTGCAGATGACATCAAGATCTGCAACAGGGTGGACACTGGAGGGGGTTCAAGGGATAGAAAGAGGGTTGAAACGATTGGAGGAGTACTCAAAAGTTTGTCTGCTAAGGTTTAAACTAAAAAAGTGCAAAATAATGCACTTACAGTGCCTGTTACAGTAAAGTTGATCAGTACCGCACTACAACACTAATTGTGCATTAGTGGTATACATGTTATTGAATGGGTACCGCAATTAAGCAACACTTGGTATACTGTGCTACTGTGCAACTTTACTGAAGCAAGCACTGTAGGTCACAGAAACCTGGGGGTGTAGTACAAAAATGTGGGGAGAGATATTAGCAGCAACCAAGCAGGAAAGAGGGCTAGGGATAATCATGTCAGATGGCCTGAGGATGACCAGACATTGTGACAAAGTGATCAGGAGAGCTAGTGGGATGCTGGGATGTATAGGTAGGGGTGTCACCAGCAGGACGAGGGAAGTGGTGTTGCCAATATATAGGTCTTTAGTAAGATCCCACCTAAAGAACTGTATCCAGTTTAAGAGGCCACATCTTATGAAGGAAATAGACAGGATGGTACAGGGTATACATCAAATGTCCCATGAGGAGAAGATAAAGAAATTAAAAATGTACATTTTGGAGGAGAGGAAGGAAAGGAAGGATATGATCGATACCTTTATATACCTCATGGGGTGAATAAGGTACAAGTGGGAGGTATTTTTCAGAGGAAAGGGTACTCTAGAAAAAAGTGGCCATGACATGAAACTGGAGGGGCAGTAAGTTTAGGAGAGATGTGAGGAAATACTTCTTCACAGAAAGGGTGCTGGATAGCTGTAAAGGTCTTCCAGCAGAGGTTGTGGGGGCAAACATTGTGGTGGGATAAAAAAAAAGCATGAGTAAAGCACAAGGGAGTCATAAGGGATAGGAAAGGGGGTAACAGAGAGAGTGCTCTAGACCTGGAGGGGTCTACAGTGTAAGCAATGCAACAAAAAAGGGCAGACTGGATGGGTCATGTGGCCCTTATCTGCCATCAGCTTCTATGTTTCTATGTTTATCCTGGTTTGAGAGGGTATTTGTTTTCTCCCACATAATATCCTTCTGGGAATTTTTTTTTCATTCTGAATTATACCCCTTCTGTCACTGGCACCTGGCCACAACTTTGCCACTTTCCTCAGTTCTTCCTGGCTGATGTGGTTTTATGGAAAGCCCCCCCACCTGCTGCATCAAGGGTAGGATCTCTGTGTTCTTGGCCCATTGCATGACAACTGAGATGAGGGTACTAGATTTACTGAGGTTGCTAGCCCGGTGTCAGAGACAATTTGTTATCCTCCCCCAATTCCCCCATTCCAAGGCAGCATGTGGGTGATGTTATGCCTTGCACATGCTAAGTGTATCAGCACAACAATGTGAGCCATGGCCTCTTCGTAGTCTGTCCCTCCTGACACACGACCAGCTGTGGTCAGCCATGTATCAGTGTTGTGGTGGAGGAGACTAACCTCCCTCCTCGGAGGTGGAGAGCATCTACTAGAATGCCTTATCATCCCCCCAGCCATCCCCTAATGACCAAAGATAGTTACAGATTCCGGGTCACAAGCAGTACTGCCACCACTGCACTAATGGGTCAGCCTTCTGGGTGTTTTTTGCATTCAGTGATGTGATCCACATTGTCTGATTTGCACACATATGATCCATGTATTTATAATAAACATAGACATTGATGGCAGATAAGGACCGCTTGGCCCATCTAGTCTGCCCATTTCCCTACCTACAGGATAGGCCACAGATCCTAGTTAACCGACAGCCTATTTCTTCCTACCCCCCACAAGAATTGCCTTACGTCTGTCCCATGCATTCTTGAATTCTCCCACACTTTTAGACTCCACAACCTCCTCAGGAAGGCTGTTCCATGCATCCACTACTCTCTCTGTGAAAAAATACTTCCTCTCATTGCCCCTGAACCCCCTCCCCCATCCTTAAATTGTGTCCCCTTGTTCTTGCACAACTATTTTTCTGAAAGATGCTACCCTCTTGGACTTTGCTGATTCCACTGAGGTACTTAAAAGTTTCTATCATGTCCCCCCTCTCCCTCCTTTCCTCAAGGGTATACATATTAAGCTCCTTTAGCCTCTCCTCGTATGGCTTCTCTTGCAGACCCTGCACCATTTTAGTTACCCTCTTCTGGACTGCCTCTATCCTGTCTATGTCCTTGTGGAGATGGGGTCTCCAGAACTGGATGCAGTACTCCAGATGGGGTCTCACCAACTGTCTGTGCAGAGGGATAACAACTTCCTGTTTTCTGCTGGTGATGCCTCTCCCTATGCATCCCAGTATACCCCAGCCCTCCCTACAGCCTTCTCACTTTGCTTGCTAACCTTAAGATCATCTGATATGATTACCCCCAGGTCCCTTTTCTTTTTTGTTGTTGTTACTACCTCCCCCCCAATTGTGTATTCTTCCCCTGGGTTCTTGTTTCCCAGTGTATCAGTTATGATACTTTGTTCAGGGCTGAATGGATGGTGGATTGAGAGCAGATGTAGGGGCAGATTTTGTATCTTGTGTTGTTTCAGAGTACTGTTTCATCTGGTTTCTTATTCTTGTTTGATTGGAGTTTGATTTAGATCAGTACAGTATGTTGACTGGCTTGTATGTTTATAGTTTTAAACTGGTGTGTCTGAGAATGTCCTCCTTAGTACACACTGAACATGAATTATAATTTATATGTAAAGTTCTGGAGGAGAAATACAGTCATATTGGGCAATAGGTAACAATAATAGACATCTTCTCAGGTATGTTTCTCTCTTGGTATGGGAGTAGGTTTTGTCATGGTATTTTTCGACACAATTCACATGAATGTTATGGTCTTGATTGAATGAATGTTTCTATTCATACAACCTAATAGCTTTATCCTAAACTGATAGTAAAAAAAACAGTTTTCAGAACTGTTCTAGGTTGGCTATTCCCTGTGAAATTCTTTGATTCAGAAATTTCAAGTAGTCTTTTAGGTTCTCTAGATGAATGTCATGGTAGTTAATTAGAGCACTATAGTAAATGTGCAAAATCCATTTCCTCCAACTTTGACTGTCGTTATATAAACTTTCCCTGCTCCATGGTGCAATTACATATGGAGTGATGCTCAGTAATACAGTAGGTTCTGTTACAGCTGTAGAAATCTTGATATTAGTATCCCAGTCCCTCTTGTCTTAAGCAGTTACATCATTAGAAATTCAATGTTTAAAATGTGTTTAAAAGTGATAAGTTTACCATTGTTATATGGAGATGCTGAGAGTTACAGATTGACTTGTCATGTCATGGCATAGTCTATCACTGAGCATCATTAAAACTTTGTTAGCAAGAGTTACTGAAAGTTATTGATTAATACATTGTGACATGGCTCAGCCTATCACTAAACACTGCTGTAACACTGTTAACTGGAGTTACTAACATTTGTGAATTGGTGGAACCTGTCATTTTGCACTACTGTTCATTTATCTGCAGCTCCTCCATTACATAAAGAATGTATTTTTTGAGGACAGTGCAGGTGAGAAGGTGTTTTTTGATGAGAACGGAGACCCCCCTGCAAAGTATGACATATTAAACTGGCAGGTATCCCCTGATGGAAGTACCACCAAGTATGTACACGTTGGACATTTTGACTCTCGTGCTTCTTCAGGACAAGATATCTTTATTAATGAGAGCCAGATTTTGTGGAATGGAGGCAACACACAGGTCAGTGCACATCAGAATATGTTAAAGATACAGAAAAAGATGTGACTTAAAACTAAAAACATGTAATATAATCAATTAAAGACCACCTGGTTGTCATTTTATTATCAGGAAGGTGGGGCATTCAGTCTCATGGCTTATTTTTTCTACAGGTTTCCCCGATTTAAAAAGCCCCTTATTTACAGCTACCATGAATAATCTTCTACATTTACATTTGTTAACATGTTGTTTAGTATTCATAAATATTTTGCAGTATTACCAAAAATTTAGCTGTAATGACACAGGTAAAGTATTGAACTTAGTCATGTTTGACGTAATCCTCTTGAATAATTGTAGTGATTCAATTTTCTTCCTTGTTCTCCCTTCCTTTTTTGATCTTTTGCTAATTTCATCTTCCCAGTAAACAGCTGACAATCATTCTACACATCTTACGTCTCCAGAGCTTCAGCTTCTGTACTTTCACTTTTAGTCCTTTGTCTTTACTGGCTTGCAAGGCATTTAGGGATGTTTATATCTTTGGTCCCACAACCCAATACACAGTTAGTTTTGTGGCTTGTGAAGTACATGCTGGTTATACCAGACACATTTAGCATACGCTTTATCTTCCTGTGTAAGCAGCATCCAGTGTATCTTTAACTGCGGTCAAAAAAAAGGTTAAACGAGTGAGCCAGCATTACAAACCAGACAAGCAAGAATAGAACAGTTAATATGCAAAGTGATTTACAGCCCTTTTATGAGGTTGTGGTTTGTTGTTTGATGATTAGTAATAAGTAATCTATCATTATTTGCAGAAAACTGATACAAAATTTAAAATGACACAGAATTTTGCTGCACTTCACTGAGGCTGGCTTGCAGTAAAGAATGCAGTAATATCAGTCTGCCACCTTTGAGCAGTTGTGTATTTCTTCCAACAGCTTCAGCTTGTTTCAAAAGACTCCAGCTGGGTGTGATATCCTCACTCTACTGCCCGACATAATGTTAATAACGCACTTCGAACTTCACTGGGTGTAACATGGATTTCTTCCATATTCTCTGCATCAGCGATTTTACCCTCTTTCTCCTTCAAATTATCAGGATCCGCATCCAGGGCTTTGGTTGCTGTATCCTCTTCGATGTCATTGACTTCAGTGGGCTGGACTTCATTGCTCCCTAGTTTGCATAATTCATTGAGCTGTTCCCAAGGGAGTCCAGTTTCTGTGTGATCCCCTGTGTCCTCCTTATCCTACTCCTCCTGTACACCTTGATCAGCAAGTATGTTCTCCTCTACTTCTCACAATCAAAACCCACCATTTTTAAGCAGCGTGGGCTTATGGTTTAGGAAATGCAGTCCCAGGATTGCTGTATGAGTCTGACAGCATCCGTTACATTAATATGAATGCATGTAGCTGCTTTTGGATCCTCAGTAGACTCTACGATTTCATTTCCAGCAGTCAGTTCCTCATTAGCTTTTCATAATGTTTTTTATAACTATAAATAACGCTCAAGTATAAAGGCTGCACCATGCTGGTAGTGTTGGGAGGTAGGAATATATGTTTAATGTTTCAATGGGTATGCTGACTGAAAGTCAATTAATTTTGAAATTGTCACTGTGGGGGGCCCGCGGGCATAATTTTGCCCTTTCATTGACTTTCACCCCCCCATTCAAGTTAACTCTGATTCAGAGTTATCAATTCTTAAGAAGGCGGGGTGTGGAGGCATAGCCCCGTAATGGGGGCTTGGGGGTGCAGCCCATGATAGAAACATCTCGATATCTGAGAGGCAAGATTTCACCTGTCAACACTGAGGATCAAGCCATGCTGAACCTCGACAACAGTGTTGTCAAGTTGGCATAGGTAAACCATTTCTGAGCCCAGGCAGTGGAGACAAAGCATTAAAGTTATCAAGCAACAGGGGGATTTTATGAGACCACAGTCTCTTGCATCTGTCGTGCAGCCACACTGTGAAAATCACTGTCACCCATGCTGTTTTGTTGTTTATATATAACGTAAGTAGAGTTTTTACACCTCTGAAACAGAATGGCTTCCCTGACTTGCCGATGATAACACGATTGCATTTATTGGTGCCTGCTATGTTACACTTTAGTAGCACAGCAACTCTCTCCTGTGACTTCTGGTAATGTCACTGAATGGGAAACATCTAAGTGGCACAGCTCCATGTCACAGCCTCTCTAAATAACTAATACCTCAGGGAAAAAATGGATTCCAAAGCTAAACAAGAAAGAATATTACAGATCAGGATGGCACTGAAACAAAGTCTGAAATATTTCAGCTCAAGAGGCACCTCAAAACAAAAGAACTCTCCAAAACCAAAAGGAGGGAGAGCTAGGCCAGACATCCTCGGACCTCAAGTCCCAAGAACAACTGGGACAAGGAGAGGAGGTGGAGGAGGTCAACTTCACAATAACCTCTAAAAAGCTGATTACAGAATATCAGCTCCACACTCAAAGCTATGCAATCAGAACTGTTTGATACCAAAAATGACCTGAAAGAAGTTACTTGCAGGAACTCAGAAATAGAAGCCAGCCTAACGGAGGTCAGCAAGCTAGGAGATCACCATAATGTGGCCCTCCTTTACCTGTACAATAAAGAAAAAAAAACAGCATGGCAACTAAACAATCAGGAAAAAAGGTCCCACCAGAATAATATCCAGATTCACAGGCTCCCAGAGAGGACTGGATCTGGTGAAATGGAAACTTTTCTTATCTCATTCCTGCCAGAGTTACTGGATCTGGGCAGTCTATGCTGGTGCAGATTGAACGAGCGCACAGGTCGCTTGCACCTAGACCCACAGACCCCAAGACTAAACCCAGGTCAGTGATCACCAGGTTCATAGACTATTCTATCAAAATGAAGGTGTGAAGCCAGCCCGATGGTGCAGAGGGCTGAGGTGCTGGATGCCACACCTCGAACCACGCTGGCGACCCGGGTTTGGGAATGGACCCGGGTTATCGGGGGCTGGCTCGGGAAAGAGAGGATTGAGCATCCAGAGGACTGCTCTCCTCTGCTGGTGTAGGTTGGGTGGGTAACCCCACTCCTGTAGTGGCCCCCGATGGAGACCTGGAGCACAACTATGCAGCAGCACTGGAGGGACAACCAAGAAACATGGAAAAACAACTTTGGCAGCCGCCAGATGATGGCTTCTGCATTCTCCACTCCCCTGGAATCTCCAAGAGCCTACCCCTCCAGAGCAGCACCCCTGAGTCAGTAAGGACAACAGAGTGCTGGGGTTTCCCCCTTCCCCAACGCCTTCGCCCTCAGAGGAGGGGGACCCACCCGGAGATGGGTTACTCTGGCATGACTCAGAGGGTTGGCTGCAATATGTGGTGTGTAGGCAGCTCCCGGGAAGAGGATGGCCAGGGAGTGGAGAACCTTAGGAAGGCCCGAAGGAGAGGCAGACGCCAGAGCATTGCAGGAGGCTAAAAAGATAACACAAAAAAAATGAAGGTGTTGAGGGCAGCCTGGGCAAAAAGAGAAGTGCTGTTTGGGGTTGTCAAGTTATATTTTTATCACGATTTCTTGTTGATGATGATGGAGCAGCGGCAAGAGATTTTGGCAGTCATCAAAGACCTGCACATTAAAAATATAAAGACCCAGAATTTTGCACCCGCACAGTTAAAAATTTTCCTGGAGGGCAGTACTAAGTTTTTCCAGAGTCTAGATGAGGCTGAACCAGTGTTGACAACTCTGGGATTCAAACGTAAGCAACTGTCCTCGGAGTCAGCAGCTCTGCAGAACTTTTTAAAGCAACATCAGTGGGCACAGCAGAAGTCACAAGGAGCCAGGAGGGAACATCAATGGCCACAAGGCATTGGGAGGCCATAGCAATGACCCAACTCATGCAGAAAGGATGGGAAGCACCAGTCATTTCAAAGCAGCTAGGTTGAAAATGCGATCAGGTGGGACACGTTTTGTTGCTCTTCGGATCAAGAACGCAGAACATAAATTTTTTTTTTTGTATTCTGCTTTTGATGATCCCGCTGACTCTTGGTGACTATTTGCAGGCAAAAGGATAAATACACTGGGTATTTTGAAAAGCTTCTGTTTTCCTTCAAGGGAAAGGACAGCATCTAGGAGTATTGGTGGAGAGGAATAACTGGCAAGGCTGCCTGAGCTTGGGGGGGGGGACGTCTGCAAGACACCTGTCAGTTCAACATAAGGACTTGAGGGGTCTCCAGCAATATTCATTCACCAGAAAAGAGGGGGAAAGAGGGACCAGCTTTGTTGGAAAGTAGGGAAGCCACGGGTGGAAGGGAAGAAAAATGGAGGACTTAAAGGAAAGGGGGAAGGAAAAAGGAAAAAACAAAGAAAAAAAGGGTGGGAAACAGAAGGGAGGGGTTGCTCTACAGAAGAGGAAAGGCAAACTGGGGGGTGCCACTAACTGCACCCCTATAAAGGGCATCAAGTGGCAGGGGGGGATAGGCAGATGGGAAACAGGTCATGGGGCACTTAATGGGAAAAAGTGGGCTCGCAAAGAACCATAAAAGGTGATACCAAACCAAGGGGAGCATAAGGGTGGAATTCAAGAGCTAAAGGGAGGGGAATCTAATGGGGTATACAGAAATAGGAAGTGTCTTAGTGGGTAAGGGGCTTGGCATGGAAACCTAGTGCCAAAGACCAATTGACTTCCACACAAGAGGTGGAATATGTGGAGGATAAATGCAGCCAAAGCTTCTGAACCCAAAAATCTACTTACATGGAGGCCAGCAACAGCAGGCCACAGCCACTTGGAGAAAATATGAAAGTACAGGTCCAGAGTGGCTGGAATAAACCACAGTTGAAGTTCACGGATCCAAAGGAGGGGTTGGGGGCATCCAGTGGGGGCTCTTGATCTCGCAGAAAACATTGTTCAGGCACTGTTGCCAGAGAATTTTTTTCCTGAAAAAATGTTTATTATACACAGGTTTGTAAATAATACTGTTACCGTTGTTGATTGTAAGCCGATTAAAAAATGTGTCTGAATGAGAGAAAATGGGATGCTAACACCACTGAGGACTATAGCTGATCTGACTATCGTATCATACAATGTTAAAGGAATTGGGTCCCCAATTAATAGAGCCCATATACTCCAAAAACTGAGGAGGAGTAGAGCTAGCATAGCATTTCTGCAAGAGACCAATCTCTCTCAGCATGAACATCAGAAGTTGAAAAGGAAATTGGTGAGGGCAGTTCACTCATCCACCTTTGAGGAACATCCTCATAGGAGGAGAGTGGCTATATTGATAAAGAAAAATACCCCCTGTAGGTTCTACGGGTGGAAACAGACTTAGAGGGGCAATATGTGAAGATCACAGGGACTTATAGAGGGGAGCCCTGCGTATTACTGAATTTATATGCTCTAAACATAGGTAGGGACAGAGTACACTTCTTCAAGCATCACTTGTTGAGACAACCAGCTGAGGTGGGCTCCTTATTTATCATGGGGGGTGACTTCAATTGCACATTACATCCACAGATAGATAGGAGCGGGGGATGGTCCAGGGATCCACATGGAAAAAATATTAGAGGAAAATGACTTGACAGAAGTATGGTGACATATGCATGGTAAAACTCATAATTATACCTTCTCACACCCACACGGCCATTACTCCGGATCTGAATTCTTCCTATTGCCCACAGTATGGCTACATACAGTGGGGACAATAGACCTTAAACAGATAACTACCTCAGGCCATGCACCAGTAGACATGGACCTGGCAGTGGCCCCTATCCATGGGAACACATTCTGGAGGCTGAACGTCTCCCGATTAGATGACCCAGAGTTCTGCAATTATATTAGGGAGGAAACAACAGCATACTATACCTACAGGATAACAGGGAGGGTGACACTTCTGAAGCTGTCTGCTGGGATGGACTAAAGAATGTCCTTAGGGGAAAATGCATTCATTATGCATCAGGTAAGAAAAGACAGAGGAAAAAGCAGAGGGCACTCTTGGAAGAGTGATTATTTGATCGGGACGCAGAACATAAAATAATGGGAAGGCTTTAAGCTTGAGATTCAATGGGCGGAGCAACTACGTCACTCCCCCAACAGGCTTTAAAAGCTCAATCATCCTGGGCCTTCCCAGGATTCATTTCTCGGTGCAGCCAGAGGTGCTGCTCTCCGTTCCCTCTCTCTGGCTTCTGGATGCATTTGTTTTCCTCTTGCTACCTGTTTGTTTCTGTCTGCCCTCTGTAGTTCTTTTTGTCATGCCCTCCTTCTCCCATTTGCCCCATCTGTCTTTGTTCCCCCCTTTCCACTATCTCATTCTGCCATTCATCCACCTCTGTGCTGCGTCCCTTCTGGGCTCTCGACTGCCCACTCCTCCTCACCTGCTCCCCTGTGAGTGTTTGGTGCCTGGCTTCTCACTTTTTTTGCTGCCTTCAATTCTGTCTTCCTTTCTCTCCTCCTACCAGCTGGGGTGCATCCATTCTGTTTTCTCATTCCCTGTCAGCGCTCTGTCACATATGCCTACCCTTTTGGTGCCCTTTCCTGTTGCCTTCTCCCGATTGCTTTTCACCTGTCCACTCTATGGAGCTGCCGTTCTCTTCTTCCTCTCGCTTCCAGGTTTACGTGCTTTTGCATCCCCTGGCTCCTTCTCTCCTGTGCTCCAAATCCAGCTTCCTGGCCCTTGCCGATCTCCTCCTCATTCCCTTTGGACCTCCTGCCTCCTTCTTGCTCCCCTTTGCCTACTGGCTGCTGCCCTCCTTGGCCTTCCATCAGTTGCTTGCCTTCCTTACCTTCAGCTGGGGTCCTTGCTGGCCTGTTTGTGCTAGTTCTCCATGCTGCCATTTCTACTCATCCGTTTGTGGATGCTGGTGGCTCCTCTTGATCTGGTGGCTCCTTGGCTGGTTGTTGAGCTCCGCTGGGTTGGCGTACCCTCCCCGGTGCCTTCTTCCCCTTGTTGCTTTCATTTTGGGCTGTTGGCTCAGCCGGATGCCCCTTTTTGACTCAATGCTCACTTTGGTCAGTTGCCTCATTTCTTAAAGACCCATGCACCTATTTTTCATTCATCTCTCATTATCTCTCCTATTGTTGACCCCATATTTCATCATGCCCTTCTCTTGCTCTAGTCTGTCTGGTGTCCCGGTGCCAGAGTCTTGTTTTCCTTTGCTCAGTCCGGCCTCAGGGTCTACTCATCCGCATCGCTTCATTGAGCATACCTCTCATTGGGTCTTAGGCTATTTTATCGACAACTTTCCTGCAGTATCATCATCTTCAGTCTCCTCATGACCGCCTCTGGATATCCCTCTGTGGGTCTACTAATTTGCATCGAGTACTCGAGCATACCCCTCTCGGGTCCTTGCTACTTCAACTTGACCTCCCCTCCACTCGATGACATGTCTTCATGTTGCCCCTTGCTAGAGGCCGGCTGGATTCCATCCATCATCGCTCATCGTTCATTTCCTGTCTCCACTGCTCTCCTGCAGTTCTTTTCATCATCAGTCTTCTCATGCTCACCTCTGGGTATCCTTCGCTCATCTAGCCTCTGGGTGGGACTTTTCATTCCCATCGGCGCTCATCCCTCCATTATGCTCCTTCTCTGATCTGTGCTTTCTTTTGGTAAGCCACCCATTGGTATGTTTGATGTCTTCTTTACCTAATGCCATGGCAAATTGCTGTCATTTTCATAACAGCAGAGGACCACTGATCAATACCTCTCTACCACATGCATTAGTGAATAATCTAACAAGGGCTTCTTCCACATCTGCATCTTTACCCTCCCTTTTCGTTTTCCTGTCGGGGTTCTGGTAAGAGTGCCCACTGGAGACCAATCACTTTTTTCTGAAAATCATTGAGCATAGACTTGGGGATGGCAAAATGTGCTGAAAGCTCATGGAGGCTGAGTCCAGGAAGGTGAAATATCTCATTCAGGATTTTGATCTGCCTCACCAAAGAAAGTCCACTCTGTTTGCCAGATATTATGCTGAACAACTGGTTCAGGTAGTATATAATTAGCTCTGCAGGAGACAGCAGTTTGAATACAACCTTCAGTTAAAAAGTTTCCAACTGACTGCATTCACAGCTAATTATAGGTGTGAGAGGTGCAGAAAACTGTCAAATTGGCAACTAAGACATCCACTATACACAGCGTGCAATAAACGGTTTCATTTCAAGTTTTGTGTTTGAAAGTATAGCAAATGGCTTTTGGCTGCAATATGTCAGTTGTTATAAGTGGCTATCCTCTATGAGCGTGTATACTATACTGTAATTGTCGCATCCTGTATTGAAATAGATGCTTTTAATTTTGATATCTGTTTAAATATGTGTTTGCTATTGCACGGAACTGTTTCCTGGTTCTTGCAGTTCCTTTCATATGATGCAGCAGTTTTTAAGATAAATTTAGCTCACACCTTTTATTTATTAAAGTATCAATAACAAGGAACACCTCTAGAAGCAGAAGCAGACAAATTAAAACATTAACAACACATTAGAGATGTACAATAACAAGAGGACTTGCACAAATGCGTAGACATTATTGACCGTGGGGACATGAATAATGTAACAGTGATATTTTGAAAGATCTTAGCCTTGTTGTAAATCTTGTATCACACAGTACTACACTCATGTCAATAGACACTCTAAAATTAAACACATATCTGCCTTAGAGAAATGTGACTTCACAATGGAATGAATATTTGTTCATGAGAGATGTATGTGTTTTGCTGTAACAATGGCATGAAAATACTGTTTGGATAAGTTAATATATTAAAATGGTACTCTATATAGATGTCATATTCTTTTTTTAAATGTTTTATTTACATAATTTTAAAATTAAACAATTAAGAACATGTTACTACATATTAAACAGAAAATAGCATTTCCAGTTATTTAAATCTGTAGTCATACTAACATACTAAAATGCCAGCAGAATAGGCCTAACGGTCTTTTGTGTCTGCTCATTTGGTCAGCCCCCACCCTGGGAGCTGACCTTGCTGCCCTCCTCGCCCTCTCTGGTTTCTCCCTTCCCAGTCCCAGATATGCTCACTGTGCAGGACTTTGCTTTTAGAATCCTTCCCCTGTACCTGTCCCACCCCTTCTTGAACCCCTCCACTGTCTCTGCCTCCACCAGCCCCCTGGGCAGCGCATTCCATGGCTCCACCACTCTCTCAGTGAAGTAGCACCTCCTCCTTTCTCCCCTGAATCTCCCCTCCAGCTTCCACCCATGCCCTCTAGTTGCCCCCCCTTCCTTCCTTCGGAGCACCCTGACTGCTCCTCCCCTATTTACCCCCTTCATGTACCTGAAGACCTCTATCATGTCCCCCCTTCTCTTTTCCAATGTGTACATATTTAGCTCTTCGAGCCTCTCCTCATAGGTCCTGTCTCCCAAGCCCCAGATCATTTTGGTTGCCCTTTTCTGGACCCTCTCCAGGAGTGTGATGTTCCTCTTTAAGTGTGGCCTCCAAAACTGCATGCAGTACTCGAGGTGCGGCCTCACCAAGCAGTTATACAGAGGGAGTATCACTTCCCTCCTTCTGGAGGAGACTCCCCTTGCGATGCATCCCAGCATCCTGTTGGCCTTGGCCACTGCCCTCAAACAAGTCTCAGAGTTGTTCATCTTGACATCCACCACCACCCACAGGTCCCTCTCAGCCATTGAGACTTGTAGCATCCCCAGGGTGTACACTTGGCCCGGGTTTCTGGCTCCCAGGTGCAGTACCTTGCATTTCCTTGCATTGAACCTCAGCTTCCACTTTCTAGACCACCTTTCCAGAGCCTCCAGGTCACCCTGTAGGGCCACCCTTCCCTCCTCCCCATCCACCAATGCCCCCAGTTTGGAGTCATCTGCAAAGAGTCTCATCTCACTCTTGATACCCTTCCTTATGTCAGAGATGTAGGCGTTGAACAGGAGGGGCCCAAGGACTGATCCCTGAGGGCCCCCACTAATGACCCTCCTTTGGGATGAGACTATCCCACCAACCACGACCCTCTGGGCCTGGTCCTGGAGCCAATTTCCTATCCATCTGATCATCTGGTTCCCCATCCTCATTTCTCCCAGCTTATCCAAAAGGCCCCCATGAGGAACAGAGTCAAACGCCTTGCTGAAGTCAAGAAAGAGGATGTCCACTGGTCTACCCAGGTCCAAGGCACTTGTCGCCCAGTCATAGAACTCCACAAGGTTTGTCTGACATGATTTCCCTGGGATGAATCCATCCTGCCTATCGCCCAGGCACCCCGACTTTTCCAGGTCCCCCCCAGCTTCTTCTTGACAATGCCCTTCATCACCTTGCCCACCATCAATGCCAGGCTGACAGGCCTGCAGTTCCCTGCCCCCTCCCTTGATCCCCCCTTGTGGATAGGCACTATATGAGCCACCTTCCAGTCCTGGGGCACCCACCCTGTCCTCAGAGAGATGCTCAAAAGCTCTGCCAGGGGTTTGGCCAGGAAATCCGCCAGTTCCTTTAGCACTCTGGGATGTAATTTATCCGGCCCCGGTGCTTTCTCTGTCTTAAGGGACCTGAGGGATTTTCTCACTCTCTCTGCCATGATTTCCACCTCCCCTACCTCGTTCCCCTGCTTTGCCTTCCCCCCCTCCTGCCAGTGATGGCCCCCCTCACCCCAGATCCACCGATCGGTAAGGGTCCCCCCTCCTCAGTTTCACCATCTCCTCCCATGTATGAGGCAGCCCCCATTTTCCTTCATGAAAACTGAGGCGAAGTACTCATTTAGTACCTCAGCCTGCACCCCTGGGTCTTGTGCCTATCCCTCTCCTGTTTTAATCCTACTAATCTGCCCCTTCACCCTCCACTTTTCCCCAATGTATCTAAAGAACCCCTTGTTCCCTCTCCCAATTTTCCTGGACAGGTTCTGCTCCTCCCTTGCCTTAGCCGCCCTCACCACCCTAGTGGCCCTTCTAGCCATCAGCTCGTACTCCCCTCGATCCCTTTCACTCCTTGAGCACTTGAAATGCCTATAAGCCACCTTCTTTCCCCTCACCACCTCCTGAACCTCCCTGGTCCACCAGCAAGGTTTACGGGTCCTACCGCATTTTCATCTTACTCTTGTACAGGTGCTGGTAGCATCCTGCATCCCACTCCTGATGATTTCCCACCTACTGTCAGTGTCCATGTCTGGCCCAATCCCATCCAAATGCTTCTTAAGGATCCTTCTCATTTCCTTGAAATCCACCCCCCTGAAGTCAGTTACCTCCGTCTTTGTGCAGCCTTCTAACCCTCCTAGTTCCAGGCAGAACCAGACCGTGGCATGGTCGCTCCCCGCCAACGGGTCCCTTACCTCCATGCTCCCAATCTGGTCACTGTCTGCCAGGACCACATCCAGTATCCTCACCTCCCTGGTCAGTTCCTCCACCTGCTGAGTTAGGAACACGTCCTGAAAGACATCCAACAACCTCTGTTCCCTGGCCACCTAGGATGTCATAGTCTACCAGTCCATTCCTAGCATGTTTAAGTCCCCCAACACCACCACCCTTCCATTGCCCAAACTGCAGTGTCTCCCCACATCTGCCACCAGACTCTCTTCCAGCTACTCCACCAGCACAGGGGGTCTATACACCACTCCTATTTTTACTCTTTTGCCCCCCCCTTGTTATCAAGGTGACCCAAATCGCCTCCACAGTTCCCTCCACTGCCTCCACTCCTCCTATACCAATGCAGTTTTTGACTATTATTGCTACCCCTCCTCCCTTTCCCTTCCCCTGTCCTTCCTGAACATGGTGTAACCCTCCAGGTTCAGGTCCCAGTCATGCCCTGCGGTGGTCCAGGTGTCAGTGACCACTGCCACATCCACCTCTCCCTCAGTTAATCAACACTTAGCTTTGGGTGAATCCATAACATTAGGAGTTACCAATAAGAAGAAGAATGATTTGGGGCACTATACAGTAATTCAGACTGGTGGTCAGAACCCTTTGACCCTTCTAATTCAAACAGTTAATTAAAACACAACAGTGCAATGAAAAAATGTTGCCCCAGTTATAGTTTGAGTTGAGTAAGATGTTCAATGTTAAACCCTTAATTTTGCACATTAATAGCGTTGGCAGCGTTTGATGAAATTAGCTGAAATTTTACATGTGTTGTCTAGCAGGCTAGGTCTAGATCTGTGGAAAGTTTCATTATTGCAGCTTGAGTGGTTTTGGAAACATAGAAACATAGACTTTGATGGCAGATAAGGACCGCTTGGCCGACCCAGTCTGCCCATTTCTCTACCTACTGGATAAGCTGCAGATCCTAGTTAACCAACAGCCTACTTCCTCCCACCCCCCACAATATGTCTGTCACGTGCATTCTTGAATTCCCCCCCCCGTTTTTGACCCCACAACCTCCTCAAGAAGGCATTCCATGCATCCACTACCCTCACTGTGAAAAAATACTTCCTTACATTGCCCCTGAGCTGTCCCACTCTATCATCAAATTGTGCTCCTTTGTTCTTGCACATCTCTTTTTCTGAAAGATGCTACCCTCTTGGACATTATTGAGTCACTAGAGGTACTTACATGTTTCTATCATGTCCCCCCTTCCTCCTTTCCTCAATGGTATACATAATAAGCTCCTTTAGTCTCTTTTCATATGGCTTCTGGTGCAGACCCTGTACCATTTTAATTGCTCTCCTCTGGACTGCCTTCATCCTGTCTACGTCCTTGCGGAAATGGCATCTCCAGAACTGCACACAGTATTCCAGATGGGGTCTCACCAACTGTCTGTACAGAGGGATAACAACTTCCTGTTTTCTACTGGTGATGCCTCTCCCTGTGCATCCCAGTATCCCCCAGCCCTCGTTACTGCCTTCTTACATTGCTTGCCTACCTTTAAATCATCTGATATGACTACCCCACCCGGTTCCTTTCCATTTTTGTTGTTGTTAGTACCCATGTTGTGTACTCTTCCCCTGGGTTTTTATTTCCCAGGTACATTATTTTGCACTTCTTTACATTGAATCTAAGCTGTCATACTTTTGATCATCCCTCAAACCTTGCCAAGTCTCTTCTCATCCTTTCCACCCCCCCCTTGTGTATCAACACTGTTGCAGATCTTTGTGTCGTCTGCAAAGAGGAATACTTTCCCTTCCATTCCCTCTGCAATGTCACCTATAAAGACATTAAAGAGGAGCAGTGCCAGTACTATTTGTAGATCTGCATATGTCATTTTCCAGTAGATGTCTAATTTTTTTTCTGTACTTAGCATGGGATTTTTTGTTCTCATCTATAGCCTACATGGAATGAAATGGTTTCCAAAACTTTCAGGTTAGAAGCATGCTGTGGCAATTTAATGCTTTTGGAAGTTTTTGTGAAAAAAAATTATACAGTTCCAGAGTTATAAGGATTTAAGTTTTGTGTTTCATGCTCAATAGGAGTTTTGGGATAACATTCTGATACAACACCACAAGTTTGGTGTTGCAGGCCCATTTTTGATTTTGTGAGATGTGCTCACGACACCCACATTTTTTTTTGTTTTGAGACAGCTACCATCCTGTTTCTCACTGATAAACTACTAACTCAAGCATTTGCTACAGCAGCCATAATAACAGAAAAAAACAAATGAATCTACTTCATTACAACATCCTGGTTCAGATTCTGAGGCTTGTTTCAGTCAGTCATGATTATAAATGTCTTTTACATATTTCTCCTGCCCATATGAACATCTTTCCTATTTTTTGAATTATGACTCACTTTTTTTGTGTCGCACATTTATGGTGGTGTGACTTGCGAAACTGTTTTTTAATTGGAATTCAAAAAAAGTCTGTTGGAAACAAATTTTGATTGCCCAGCATAAGCTTTAGTTTTTCAGCAGAAAATTGGTTTCTCAGCATGAAAATTTGATTGCGTACCATGGACCCAATTCTAAAATGCATGGCGCAACTCACGGGCGTATGTGAGTTGTGCCATGCTGTGATATGCCGGGGACCCTGTGCCGTATTCCAGGATAAGCAGGGTATCCAGCACTTATGCCCCCTAACTCGTGGCAGCCACAGACTAGCACCAAAGGAATGGTGCACTGGACCTGGGTGCCGCAAGTCGTGATGATTCTACCGCTTCTGGAGCCCCCACCCAAAAATGCAATGGCAAGTACCTGGGAGCATTGTGGGGGCTGGTTGGTTTTTACATGTGCTTGGGGCAGTAACTGAAACAAACTCCGGCGGGGTCCCTGAAGTTGGGGGGGCATGACAGGGCAGGGTGTACACGGGAAGGACATTACTGTAAGTTTTGCTGCACTGCGGGGGGCATCCATCGCTGTGCCAGGATGGATGACCCTTAGACCACCTCGTAGCTGGTCTAAC
Organism: Neoceratodus forsteri; assembly: GCA_016271365.2. Taxonomy (NCBI): domain Eukaryota; kingdom Metazoa; phylum Chordata; order Ceratodontiformes; family Ceratodontidae; genus Neoceratodus; species Neoceratodus forsteri. Next base: position 80,957,945 of record CM028137.1, read on the forward strand.
CCCGCTATGTCATTCCCTGTTCTGGAACGGCATAAGTGGTTTACAGCAGCCACCCTTCAGGAATAGGGCACCATTGCTGCTGTAACCCACCCTTATGCAATGCCGCTGTGAGTTGCTGACATAGTGGGTGGTGTAGCCCACCTTTGGTGCAACCCACACAAGGCATGGTGCAGTCCATGACTTGGAATCATGACTTGTGTTATGCCTGGCACAAGGTGCAATTTGCGCCATAGGTTTGGCATAAATTGCCTTGCGCCAGGCATAACGCCTTTTGAAATCGAGCCCCATATGTTTTTCTTTCACAACAGAAAACAGGTTCCTCAGGATGAAATTTGATTTCAAACCATGATTTTTCATGACACACCAGAAAACCAGTTTCTCAGCATAAATTTGATTGTACACCATGATTGTTTGTTTCACAGCAGAAAATTAGTATGACAACATGAAATTTGTTTGCGCCTCACAATTTATAATTTTATGAACATACAAAAATGCCAACAGAAACAAGTCATTTCGGTCTACAGTATCTAGTCTGCTCAAGTGTGCAGCTCTCAGACAAATTTCCTGGAGCTGCCCCCTTCCCTTTTCCACATTTAGTCCTCTTCCCTCCCTTCTCATCCCCCTCCCCTTTTTCCCATCTGTTATGACTTTCCTTTTCACTCTGTCCCAACCCCTTTTAAAGCTATCCACTGTTTTTGATGGTACTACTGTACCTCCTTTGTCAGTTCATTCCACTTGGACACCACTCTTTCTGTGAAAAAGTGCTTTCTCATTTCCCTTTTGAATTTCCCCTTACTAATTTTATACCATGCACCCTAGTGGACCCACTCCCCCTTAGACTGAATATGCCATCCGTACTCCCCATGTTTATACCCTTATGGTACTTGAGCCCCTCTCTCTTCTGTCGTCCATGGAGTCTAGATTGAGCTCCTGCAGCCTCTCCACACAGGGTTTGTCCCACAGGTCCTGGATCATCTTAGTTGCCCTGTGCTGCACAACCACCGGTAATCTGATGTCCTTTCTCAGATATGGGCACCAGAACAGCACACAGTACTCCAAGTGCAGTCTCTCCAACAACCTGCACAATAGCAGATGGCTTGCCTTTTCCTAGAGGTAATTAGTCTGTTGCAGCATCCTGTTGACATTATCAATCAATCAATCAATCAATCAATCAAGTCTTTATTTAACCAGGCTTTCATCATTGAGCAGAAGCTCATTTGCAAGATGGACCTGGGTGGAGCATGAACAATTGTATATACAGGTCAACACAGGTATTTACAAGGCAATATAGATAATACTCTTTTACAGAGAGGAAGAAAAGGAAGTTCATATGTACATAGAATTATACAGATATTGTACAGATTACACGGTATTTACATACATAGAAGTGTCTCTAGGAAGATAAAGCAGGTTATCTAAGGTTGCAGGAGGAAGTAACAGAAGAAAAAAATAAAAATAAAAATATACACCAGGTAGAGGTGAAGGTAGGGGGGAAGAGAGGGAGGGAAGTAGGGGGAGAAAGGCTAGGAGGGCACGGTGCACAGAAAGGAGTTGGTAAAGCTGGATGTAGAGAAGGTGGATGGAGAAAAGGAGTATGTGTGAGCTCCGGGATTGAATGCTATAAAGTACGGGGGCATGGTAGGATGTCACAACCCAGGGTAGTGAGCTCCTATCCGCAGCTTTCTGGCAATGCGCAGAGTGCCTCAGTTCCTGTGTGATGATTACTCTTATGTCCTTTTCCTCCTCAGAATGGGACACCTGTACCCCTCCCAACTAGTAACTGGCCCCTTGGTTCTTAGCTCCCAGGTGCATGGCCTTGCACTTATTGGCACTGTACACCAACTGCCAGATACTCAGCCTCTTTTTGAGACTAGCCGGGTACTTTCTGAGCTCCAGTCTCACAGCCTGTGTGTCGACGCTCTCACAGAATTTAATGTAATCTGAAAATAGGCAGATTTTACCTTTGATCCCATCTGCGATGTCACCAATAAATATATTAAACACTGGGCCAAGCACTGAGCCCTAGGGGACCCACTGATTACAGGCCTAGGTTTTGAGATTTCTCCCCCTACTACCAGCCTCTCATTTCTGTCTTGTAGCCACCTCTTGACCTGACCCACCCCACCAGCCTCTTTCCAACTCCCAGGTCCAGCTTCTTACTGAGCAGTCTCCCATGTGGCACAGAGTCAAAATCCTTTCTATAATCCAGATACAGGACATCAACCTCCTGGCCCTTGTCAACAGTCCCTGTGACCCAGTCAAAAGAGTCTATCAGGTTGCAGTCCCTGTGACCCAGTCAAAAGAGTCTATCAGGTTGGTCTGCCAGGATCTCCCTAAGACAAATCCATGTTGACTTTTATCCTGGAGATCATTAATCACCAGAAGGTCCACTAGTCTCTCCTTTAGTAAGGTCTCCATTAATTTGCCTACAATAGAGGTAAGGCTGACTGGTCTGTAGTTACCTAGTTCACCTGTGGCTCCACTCTTGTCGAGAGTCACCAGATGTGCAATTCACCAGTCCTGAGGCATGCACCCAGTCTCTAGTGAGGTGTTAAATTGATCTGCTAGGGGGCTAGCCAGGACTTTCACCAGTTCCCTCAAAACACTTGGGTGCATACCATCCAGACCATGAGCTTTGTCCACCCTATAAGCCCTAAGGCCTATGAAAACCTTGTCCTATTGAATTGCTACATCTGTTTCACCCCTTCCCTTCTGAACCCCTATCATTCCCTATGGTGTCCATCCTTCTCCCTAGTGAAAAATGAGCACAAGTACTCATTTAGAGTCTTTAGCAGTTTTTCACTACTTTCTGCCCATCCCTTATATACAAAAAATGTCATTTTCTCTTATTTTTAGTCTCTGAGATAGCTTTAGTTCCTTCATGCCCCTTGATGCTCTGACCATTCTGCTTGTCTCTTTTGACTTCTCCAAGCAAACCTCCCTGTCTGCATCCCTCAGAGTATGTTTGTACTTATGAAAGGCTGCTCTCTCTTCCCTCATGTTTGCTGCCACCTCATTGCTGAACCAGCTTTTTTATGTTGTCTTGCACACACAGCGCAAGCAACATTTTGTGACAGCTTGCTGGAGTAGCAGGTTGTGGTGCCACAGCTTTTTCTGGACTGATCTCTGTGGGACCAATGAATGAGCACACGCTCTGTGAGGGCAGTTCAGAAGCATGCCACCAACTTGAAAGAATTTCACTGCTGCAATGAGGGAACTCGCCATCATTGCAGGGCATGCTTTGCCTGCTGCAACATTTAAATAAACATGGCAGCATCTGCCTCCATCTGCCTCTCACAGTCCCATGAAAGCCGACTTCAGGGGTGCCCAATCCCCCCTTTTGGCATGCCCCCTCCCCAGTTTATATGCCAACGGGGACCCAGTCTCATTAGCATAATGTTCTTTGTTTTGTTCGCTGGAGGAGGGTGCCTAATCCTGATCAGCATCATGCCCCCCCATACACAGACACTCTTTCTTTGCCAATGGGAGTGCCCAATCCCCATTGGCTTCAGTCCTCTGTCCCAAACAAACACAGACGGTACAGTGGGAGCCTACCCCAGTGTGCCAAAATTGTCCTTGTCACACCCTTAAAGAAAAAAACCTTTCTGAAACATTTTTTTTTTTTTACGCTGTAAAACGGAGAATGGTCCCTCGTGGTCACAATGGCCCCCCTCCCCCAACACACACCCACCTTCTGTGCACCACATCTCCCCACAGACCCCTCACCCCATACTTACCTCCAGAGCCCGGTGAAATAATTTAGTGGACCAGAAACACAGCTGCACTCTTCAAAGCCGACCATAAACTGAAGAAAATCATGGTAAGCTGTAAAATGGCATCAGTGGGGGTTGGAGGGGTTCAACTTAGGTGGATATCTAGGCCATTTTTGTGACTTTTGGCTCTAAATTTTCGACACGAGGCTCTTATAGCCCCACCTTATGAACTCAGTCACTGTCATTTCGTTATTCGGTCCTGAAAGTTGATTTTGTGGTCAGTGTGTGGAATCACCTTTCAGGACTGATTAACAAAATGACTGTGTCACTGTTCATGAGGTGGGCCACCAAGAGGCCTGTGTTGCAAATTTGGTGACAAAGTTCCACAAAATGACTGTGTTATGAGTGTACGTTGAGCAGTTTCCACAAACACTTGTAAGATCTAGCATTTTTATGTTTGCTCGCGCATGCACAGCCAACATATTGCGGTAGTAGCAGATTTGGAGGCGCGGTCACTGTTGGGCGAATGCAGGGCATGCATCAGTAGGTGCATCCCTCATTCCCCAATAAACCAGCAGCAGGCGCTGACATCATGCATCCCTAATGAGGACACCAACACGCCTTCCAATGTGCACGCAACATGGCAGCATTTACTGCCTCCACTGCCGCCGCCTGTTACAATGCCAATGCGGGATCCCACTCCCCATCGACATAATGACCCCCTGCCAGTTAAAATGTATGCCTAGGGGGTGCCCAATCCCCCTCGACATCATGCGCACCCCCCTAACTGTCTTTCTTTGCCAACGGGGGGCCCAATCCCATCGGCTTTAACCTTTCATCTTTATTTTGACAATGAAACCCTCCCCCATCCTTCCTCAACGTCCCCATGATTGTTGTGGTGGTGGGTGCCCAATCCCCTCGGCTCTTGTTCCCTCTTCGGTGTGCAGCCAATGAGGGTGCCCAATCCAACGCCGGCCAAAGCACCCCCAAAAACATTTCAGGTGGCATGCTGGGAGCCCACCCCAGCATGCCAAATCTCTAGAAAGAAAAACATCCCCATGTTTTTTTTTGTTTGAACCCTGTAAAAGAAATGGTCCTCAGCTGCCTCCTGCCCCTGGCCCAACCCATGCCCACCCTCTGTGCACACTGCCTCCCCACAACCCCCTCACCCCATACTTACCTTCGGAGTCTGGCACAACGATCTTCGGTGGACCGGGAACAAGTCTGTACTCTGCAAAGCTGACCACGAACTGAAGAAATGCCGGTAAGCTGTATAATAGCATAAATAGGGTTTTTTCAACTTTGGTGCATATCTCAGACATTTGTAGGAATTTTGGCACCAAATTTTCAACATGGGGTTATTGGGACCCCTCCTCATGAATTCAGGCACTGTCATGGCATTATTCAGTCCCAAAAGGTGATTTTGTGGTCACTGCATGGAATCACCTTTTGGGACCAATTAACGAAACGACGTGTGCCACTTTTTGTGTTGGGGGTTTCAAAAAGCTCCACGCTAAATTTTGTGGAAAAATCAGAAAATTACTGTTTTATGAGCATGCATTACAGTTTCCACGCACGCTTCATATCTTCATGAATTTGTAATATTTTCACTTCAGATTTTCAACATTGCCATTTTCCACACCTCATTATGAACAGTACAGTTGTCATTTTACATATCCTGACTGAAATGTGTTTTCACATGTCTGGCGCAGAATAGCGTGGTAGCTATGTAAATCAGTTTTGGGACAGTTTGAGGAAATGACGTCTTGACACTGTTCATGAGCAGAGGTTCTAAAATGCCTATGTTGAAAATTTGGTGACGAAACCCATAATGATCAGGTTACAGGCGTGCGCTGGAGCAGTTTCCACGCACCCTTGTAACTTTGCAAATTTGCAATATTTTCATGCCAGATTTTCAACACTGGCATTTTATCACACTTCCTTATGAACAGTACAGCTGTCATTTTTCACATTCTTCCCTAAATGTGTTTTCGCACCCGTGTGGCACAATGGCATGGTCACTGTGGGAAATCAACATTTGGGACACATTAACAAAATCACAGTGCCACTGTTCATGAAGAAAGGTCCCAAAATGCCTCTGTTCAAAATGTGGATAAACAAATCTCCAAAATAATTGGGTTACAGACGTGTGTTGCACAATTTCTATGCATGCTCATGACTTCACCCATTTTTCATATTTTCACTCCAGGTTTTCAATGTTGCCATTTTTTTACATGTCCTCATGAACAATACAGTTGTCATTTTCCACATACTACCCAAAATGTGTTTTCATCCCTGTGTCGCCAAATAGCATAGCCACTGTGCAAAACCACCTTTCAGCTAACAAACTGATAGTGCCGCTCTTCATGAGGTTGGCTCACAAAAAGCCCATGTTGAACATTTGGAGTGAAAATACCAACACATGCCTACGATGTTACAGTTTCCAATTGTAGCATGCAACCCTGTAGAGACTGACAGGTGTCAGGGGTGTGACTTGGGGTCATCAGCTGTATTGCTTATGCCACTCCACTCCCACCCCACACCTGTACCCAGTGACAGCCATCGTGGTGTGCCTTGCAGTGTTCGGCCACAAAGTTCACCCCATTCTCCTATACTGTTCCCACCTCAGCATATTTCCTTATGGAATGGGATACATATAACGCCCAAAGACCCCAAAGGACACCACGACACTTGTCAGTGTCTACAGGGTAGGGTGAGGTAAAATGGCATAAGCGTTATAGCTGACGACCCAAAGGCACACCCCAATGCCTGTTGGTCTCTGTAGGATGGGGATGGGGTTGGCGTCACTTCAATACTTCACTGCTATTCCTATTATGCACCTCTAACTCCTTCACTACCAATGCCAATGCCAGGAAGACAACATTCAGCATTGACAAATGCTTGTTAATATTTTGATTCCAGATTTTCAACTTTGCCAGTTTTTCACACCTCATTACGAACAGTACAGCTGTTATTTTTCACATCCTGCCTGAAATGTGTTTTTATACATCTGGCGCACAATGGCATAGTTGCTGTGGGAAATCAACATTTAGGACAGATTAACAAAATCACAGTGCCACTGTTCATGAACAGAGGTCCCAAAATGCCTATGTTGAAAATCTGGTGAAAAATTCCACAAAATGACTGTGTTATGAGTGTGTGGTGGGCAGTTTCCATGCACACTCATAACTTTAAGAATTTTTAATATTCTCAGTCCAGATTTTCAACTTTGCCATTTCTTCACACCTCCTTATGAATGGTACAGCTGTCATTTTGCACATCCTGCCCAAAATGTGTTTTTACACATCTGGCACAGAATGGCGTGGTCACTATGAGAAATCAACATTCGGGACAGATTAAAATCACAGTGCCACTGTTTGTGAGCAGAGGTCCCAAATGCTTTCATGAGGTGGGGTCACAAAAAGCCCATGTTGAAAATTTGGCATGCAAATACCAGCAAACGCTCCGGTGTTAGGGTTTCTAACTGTAATATCCCACCCTGTAGAGACTGACATGTGTAAGGGGTGTGACTTTGGATTGTCGGCTGTAATGCTCATGACATTCCACCCCCACCCTCACCCTGCAACCAGTGACAGGCATCAAGGTGTGCCTTGGACTCTTCAGCCCCAAAGTTCACCCCAGTCTCCTATACTGCACCCATCTCAACATATTTCCTTATGGAATGGGATGAGCGTAAGGCCGGCCATGCCAAGGCACAACGTGACACTTGTCAGAGTCTGCAGGGTACTGTAGGGTGAGGTGAAATGGCATGAGCATTATGGCCGATGACCCAAAGGCACACCTCAATGCCTGTCAGTCTCTGCAGGGTGGGGTGGGGTTGGCGTCAGTTCAATACTTCACTGCCATTCCTATTTTGCATGTCTCTAGCTTCTGCATATCAATGCCAATGCCAGCTAGACAACATTCGGCATTGGCAAATGCTTGTTTCTGGTCCTGGCTTTCTTGTGCTGAGCTTTTGTACACATATTAGTGAGCTCAATTATACCCATTTTCATAATGGACTATTTCTGCTTCACTGCCATCTCTGGATTGCTTTTGATAATATGCCTCTCTAGGATTTCACCCATCATCCCAAAGTCAGCCCTCCTAAAGTCCACTACCCTCATCTTAGTCCTGGCTATTTCCCTGCTCACATTTAGATAGAACCACATTGTTCAGTGGCCACTGCCTGCAAGAGGGTCTTCCACTTCTAATTTCTGGACACACTCACCTTTGGACAGTACTTGGTCTAGTATGGCTCCATCTCTGATTGACTCTGTGACTCTCTGCACCAGGAAAATATCTTGGAAAGCCTCCAGGAGGACCTGTTCCCTTGAGCACGAGGTATCTGGGGTCTTCCAGTCCACTCCACGTAGATTGAAATTATCTGTTATTAACTATATTACCTCTACTGCATACCATTCTAACCTGCTTCCCCAGTTCTCTGTCCAACTCCTCATCTTGCAAATGTGGCCTGAAAACCACTTCCATTCTATCCTTTCTCCCCTTGGTGGTCTGAAGCTGTACCCACAGGGCTTCAGTCCTATAGTCACAACCAAAGACATGGTCAGATATTTCCTGAAATGTCTGTGATATTTCTAAAGAAATCTCTTGCTTTCTGCAGTTCCACAGTAGTGGAAGCAGAGAGAATCCTTTTAGAAATGTTGCAGAATATCTGGAAATATCTGACCATGTCTTTGGCTACAACTGTACCCTCAGCCTCCTCCTGCCTGGTGCATGTTAACCCTTTCCTCATTAATAAAGCTACTCCTCTCCCTCTCCCCATTTCTCTGCCCATCCAGTAAATTCAATACCCAGGGATCACGAGGTTCTAGTCATGGTTCTGAGTTGCCCAAACCTCTGCGATGGCCATTATGTCCACTTGTCCCCTAGTCATCAATGCCTGAAGATCTATAATCTTGTTTGCCAGGCTCCTTGCATTCACTGACACCGCCTCCCATGGTGGCCACTGTATACCATTTACATGTACATCTTTATTTTTTCATTAGCCAAATACATGTGTTATATCCACCTTGCATAAAGACCCTCCCTTTGTTTCTGTACTGCTTTTCTTTTTTTATGTTTCATTGACCTAAAAAACGTGTTATATCCACCTAATGAAAAGACTCTCCCTTTGTTTATGTACTGCTTTTCTTTTTTTTATATTTCATTAACCTAATAATTGTGTTATATCCACCTAATAAAAAAGACTCTCCCTTTGTTTCTGTACTGCTTTTCTTTTTTATATTTCATTAGTCTAATAAATGTGTTATATCCACCTAGCAAAATAAAAGTCACCCTTTTTTTCAGTACTGCTTTTCATTTTTTATATTTAATCTTTATTAACACACAGAAATACACCACATAATGAGCTGGAGACAAACAAACAAATCAAACATATGATCAAAGTATAACCAAGATTGTCTAGTATATGTATTTAAGGAGAATTAATGAGAAAGGAAAAATCTAATATATCTCTATAGCTTGAATTCTGGTACTGTGATTAATAGGTGGTGTCAGCTCCCTGACACGGGGCACACTCCTGCAACTGTCAAATCCAATCTGGCTGAACCAATAGGGATAGATCTCACCTCCCTCTCACAAAAATCAAAAGATGGGATGAATTCATTTGACTTACGGGGTCCATTGTTCATTTATGGTAGCATAGTAAAGCACCCATGGCTGCCAGCTTAATTCAAATATTTCCAATCAATTTTGTTTTTTGGCAGAAATGTTTTCTATGCAGTAAATTTCCCCCATAATATGATGCCACAACCTCAGTAATGACGGTTCCAATTTTATCCATAAGTGAGTGATTGCTCTCTTAGCTGATAACATGTAGATCCAGAGTAAAGATTCACTGTGCAGTCAACAGTTGGTTGGAGGTACCAACATTAAGATAATTCAGGGGTCACTACAAAAGAGTTACTAGTCAATATGTCAGTCTGGACAAACACGTCAGCCCCAAACTGTGAGTTACAAGACAAAAATAATAAATATGAGCTTGATCAGCTGGATTAAACCCACAGCCCCTCCAAATGAAGTAGCCAGAATCGTACTTCCATGCAAACTCATGCCATGTGTCACAAGAAGTTATTCTGAAGACTGGGATAGCATATTTTACCCACTGCTGATAATCTCTACTAATGTGAAGTTCCTGATTCCATTTGTCTAGAACTGAATGGGTCGATTCTGAGTTTAACTCCTACAGACCCCTGAATGCAGCACCAATCTCATGAATCCATGCATGTTTTTTGTAGAAATCCTAATCATTGCCATTAGTAACAGCAATAAAGGAGTAAGTTTGGTTTATTCCTTTTGTTTATGAAGCAAATAAGTACATACCTGTAGGTACTGAAAATGTTTCCTATCAGTAAGTTCATCAGTATTTTGGAGGACCTCGAATAGGACAGCACCATTCTGATCTAAGTATCAATAGATGTAAGTAAGTCTGGAATGTTGCCATCTTTAAAATGTAAGGTCCATAGCCAAAGGGAGGAAGTTGTCATCAGTTGCCAAAACTACAGAAGTAGGAGATTTGCTCAAAACTGCAGTGCTGTTTAAACATAAACCATATCTTAAAGATAAATGGCAACCATTTTACACATCGTTTAAAAAAAGCCTAAAAATGTCTGAATTCAAGTCCCTGTGTTAAGAGTAGTGTTTCCTGAAAATGTCATGCTATTTAGTTTTGTGGTTTTCTTTAAATCAGCATTTAATAACCTGTTCTGCACTAGCAGAAAACAAGCTGTTTCTGTCCCTCTGACTGAGGCTGGGAGAGTGATGACATCATATTGGACTAAGCTACAGCTTTAGCAGTGTAAGTACCTGCTTGACTGACGAGCTGTTAACTTCCCAATTAGAACAATCTGTTAGGTAATTGTTTGCTGTTCAGGGTTTTTACAAACTCAGTCACTGGTGTTTGTTCAGATGAATTAGCTGAAAATCCACATTTTGTTTTTCTAAAGAGCTAAGTACAGAATGCTACATAATAATAATAAATAATAATAATAACTTTATTTTTAAAGCGCTTTTCAAAATATTAAGGCGTTTTACATCAAAGCCACAGTATACAATATCAATTTTAAACATATAAAAATGATTTCATTAAAACATCACGTAGTTAAAACAAACCATACGATCAACAAAATATTTACAAATAGCATCCATTAATCATCCAGATAAGCCAAATGCCATAAATAAGTTTTTAAATCTTTCTTAAATACCTCCACTGAGGTGCACTCCCTTAACCTGCGTGGTAGAGAATTCCAAAGAGTGGGTGCAGCATTAGAAAATGCTCTACTATCAGAAGATTTTAAATTTACTCTTGGAATCTCTAACAACCCTTCGCCAGCCAAGCAGAGTGATTGTCAGGGGCAGTAAGGCACCAGAAGTTCATTCAGAGAGGTCGGACCCTGATCATGAAAGGCTTTGAAAGTCAATAAAATGGCTTTAAAGGTGATCTGCCACCGTATAGGAAGCCAGTGCAGTTCGCGCAGCACCGGGGTAATGTGACTAGATCTTCTTGTCTCAGTCAAAACCCGGGCTGCAGCATTCTTCACCAGCTGTAGGTGATGGATTTCAACCCAGAAAGCCCAAAGTAAAGGGCATTGCAGTAGTCCAGGCGCGAGGACAAAAAAGCGTGGACCAACGTTGGTAGAGAGTCAGACGGAACAAGGTGACGCACCCTGGCAATATTCTTAAGATGGTAAAAGGAAATCATGACAACAGCCGACACTTGAGATTGAAGGGTCAGCCTATTGTCTAGGACAATCCCAAGGTTGCACACCTGTTCAGAGGTTGGAAGTGACACGCCACCAAGAAAAATTCCAGAGGGTGTGCCATCATGCGACCTCGCTATCTGACCACCCGGGTCCACTACTAACACCTCTGTCTTCTCCGAGTTCAACTTTAACCAACTAGAATCCATCCACCCTTGGATTTCTTCCAGACAGTTATTAAACACTGAGAGTGCTCCATCCTGCTCAGGTGCAAAAGACAAGTATAGCTGGGTATCATCTGCATAGCAGTGAAACATCAGCCCATACCATCTCATAATGTCTCCGAGGGGCAACATATACACTGCGAATAACATGGGTGACAGCACTGAACCCTGGGGCGCCCCACACAACAAAGGAGTTGAGCCAGAGGAATGAACCCGTGACACAACTCTTTGTGAACTCCCAGTGAGGAATGAAGTGCACCATTTTAAAACAGTTCCCGACATTCCACAGATTAACCTCAGGTTAATAATTCATGTACTAAAGCTACTAGACTGGCTAAGTCTGATTACTTCAACTCCTCATTCCTGACTAACACTAACTCTGCATCTAAGTTCTGGAGGGTAGTTCATGCCCTATTCTCGACCCCCTTCCTCTCCCCTTCCCCCTCTCCCTCCAGTTCTCAAAATAAATAACTCCCTAGTTTCTGACCCTGGCTCCGTGGCCAATGAATTTAATGCCTACTGCACCTTGTGCGCCACGTCTCTTCTAAATTTCCTCTCCCCATTGCCACCTACTAACTTCAGCCCTTTGCCTCAGCCAGTGACTACCCATCCCCCATTTTCCTTGTCTACTACCTCCTCTGATGAAGCTCTTAATGCTCTCCTATCCCTCAAACCCTCTAAAGGCTCCTCACCAAATGAGCTTGATCCTAAACTTATCTACCTTTCTGCTCCTGCAATTGCTTATCCTATCTCCCTAATCCTTAACCTGTCCTTTATTTCTGCCCAAGTACCCTCATTCTGGAAACACACTGTAGTCCTTCCTCTTCCCAAGGGTGGTGACAAATCCACTCCTGGCAACTATTGCCCCATTTCCCTCCTTCCTACCCTTGCCAAACTTCAAGAACATTTAGTTCGCTCTCAACTATCACCCTTCCTCTCTGATTCCCCCTTCTTCATCCCCTTCCAATCTGGTTTTCGGAAGAATCACTCAACAACCACCTCCCTCCTCAGGCTTACTGACTCCATCTTTTCAGGGATGGACGATGGCTTGATCACATCGGCCATCTTTGTCGACCTAGCCAAAGCTTTCAACATTGGTTCCCATCCCCTGCATCTTGATTCACTCTTCTCAGCAGGACTTGCTCCATCAGCCACCAACTGGTTTAAATCCTACCTCACTGGCAGGACCCAGTCGGTGAGAATCCATCAGCCCTCTACTCCCCGTCAACACTGGTGTCCCTCAGGGCTCAGTGCTTGGACCCCCTACTCTTCTGCATTTTGCTTAATGATCTTCCCACTGCCTGTTCATCCTCTTCTATCCACATGTATGCTAACAATACTGTTTTGTGTAGTCCCGGCCAAAACCCTGCTGCTGTGCAAACCAGCTTACAGCATGGCTTCAACCTTGTTCAGCTCTGGTTTGCTTCTCACCTGCTTTTTCTAAATGCCAAGAAGACAGTCTCAATGACCTTTGGCACCAGGCAGAGACTCTCTAGGCTCCCGGCCCTACCCACCTTGATGGGACCATCTTGGAGGACACCTCCTCATTTCGATATCTAGGAGTCTGGCTGGACCAGCACCTCAACTTCTCTGTGCATATCGATGTGATCCTGAAGAAACTGTGCTCCAAGCTTGGTCCTCTGTGCAGGAATTATAGTTGCATCCCACTGACTGCAAGGCATGAAATTGTACAGAAGATGCTACTCCCCATCTTTGACTACTGTGACATTGTCTATGGTGCTGCTCCCAAATCTTCCCTGACCAAGTTGGACACTCGCTTTAACTCCTTCTGCCACTTTGCTATTGACTACCCTTCCCACCACCGTGAACTCTCTCACTCTCTAACCTTCCTTCCACTATCTCACAGACGTACCTTTCACTGTGCCAAACTAACCTCCAAATTCTGGTTCAGGGGGCTTCCCTCCTATTGCTCATCCTCTCTCTCTCCACTCCACCTCCCCCCACCCACTCTCTCAGATCAAATGACGCCCGCATCTTGACGGTCTCTCGCTGTTCCACCCTCATCAGTCAGACTGGTTTCGCCCATTGTTTTCCTAAAATCTGGAATCTCCTCCCCCTGAAATATGACACTCCTCCTCCAACTACTCCTTTACCTCTGCCCTACACAATTACCTTTCCTTCAGCTGTTCCTGCTTTAACCCACCTTAATACCTAGCCCCAGTTTCTGCCTCCCTACCATGACGCCCCCAGCAGGGTTCTCAACATCCTGAAGGGGGAAATCAGGAAATGACTACCCCTTCTCCTCATATTCAATTCTTGCCTCTCCATCCTCTCTTTTCCACCTGCCCTTCTGGGTTACCAGTGTGCATAACCTAACCCCATCCTTTTCACTCCAACAGCACTTGCGTACTTCCTCGAGCTTGCTCTTGGTACACTCATGCACTATAAATGGTTCTATCACATTATTACTATTTGGTACATTCATATGTTCTTTTGTATGATTTTGGACATGTATTGTAATTTACCCAATGTTTCACTACTGTTTATTGTACAATACCTTGTGTTCCAACAGTTGCACAATCTTACAATATTGTATTATTTGTACTACTCACATGGTATTGTAACTGATCGTCCATCACAACCCTATGTAACCCCTCCCCCCAGGTCACACCGTGAGATGAGCAACCTGTTGTTCAGTGTGACCTCCTGGTGAATTATTTCAATAAATAAATAATCATTTGAGTTTCAGTGATGAGTTGAAGTGGTATGCATTTGAGAAAACAGCTTATCTGTATCACAGCTGCTGCCAGTTCTTTCTCATTAAAAATGTTTTTTTTTTGTCCAGCTATATAACACTGGGTTGTTTATTTAATGGTTACAACATAAATCTAAAGTTTGTGAATTCATATAAATAATTTGAACAATGTTTCTTCCTCTCAGATTGACAAATGTTCACATATCTGAAATGTGTAGTACAGTAGGTGCTGCATGCCCATTGGCTCACGCTGTGAACCAATGGGTGTGCAGCCCTACCGAGGTGTCAGTCAGCGGGCATTGGGGCAGCAGGCAGGTGGCATGCTGTCACCCGCCGGCTGACCGGTGGGGCGGGGCGGTGGGGCTCAGTGGGTGGGTGGGGAGGTGGTACCCTAGACCACCAGGGTAATAGGACGCTTTCTGTTAAACAGATGCCCACGATCAGGCAGCATTCGGTCCACTGGACCACCAGGGATATTGGCTGTTTTTTTTTTATTTAAACAGATGCCTGCTATCGGGCAGAGAGCTGTCAACTGGACCACCAGGGATATAGGACAGGGACTTTATTTTTAAACATATGCCCATGATCAGGCATGGGGGGCGCCACCAGGTGCAGCCGAAACTCGGGTGGCCACCCACAGGTGGCAGCTGCCGTGTTGCATCCTGCAAAACAGCAGCTCACCTGTGGGTGGCCATCAGTTGTTCCTTTCTTTTTTGGCTTAACTTTGTGCTGGCGCAAGCAGGGGTTGTGCATGCATGGCTCTGCACATCCCGGGCTGAATATCGGGCTGTGCAGGTTATGCATGGGCACACACCCCCACCTGTGCCTGCATACATTACTGATGCGCTCCGGGCAGTTGGGATTTGTGCTGTGCACTTTTCCCTTTAGAATATTGCGCCGGGTGCAACCCTTTTGAATATCTGGGCCCGTGAATTTCCAGCATCTTCTTTCATCTAGGAGCTGTTTCCTGCTTTCACAAAGACATCAAAGAGCTTTTACAACTCAGCAGATTTCTTACCTAGCTGTAACATAGTTTTTCCAGCTCCAGTTGAAATGAACTGCCCTTCCTAAGGAAGTCATAAAATGGATATTTTAGTTCTTAGCTTCAAACAACTCAGATCCTAACTAAGGCTATAAAATGTGAGTTTTTGCAAGTTAATCACCTCACAGAGATCTGCTGTTAACATATCCTGCCTTTTGAAGTAAAACCTGGTTTCTTCCTCTAAATGTCATAAAAGTTTATGATTTTCAGCCTAGCAGCTGGCAGCTATAATTAAGCTAGATAAACAGGAGATCCTTAATTTAAGTCTCTTTTAGCCTATAAATATCTCCTGGCTTTTAGGATAACAGCTTGTAGTTGAACCGGGGGGGGGGTCATCCCACAGGTTGTCTCAGCATTTCTCATGAGAAGCACTCAATATCACATTTTTATAATTCAAAAATCATAGAGTAATCAGACCCAGCTGTCCATCACAATCCTCCCTACCTAGACTGAATTTGGGGACTCTATAAGCTTCCCAAATCAGTTCACTCCTCATAGATGCAAGACAACCCATCTGAGTTCTGATTTTTCGCTCCAGCCCTATGTAGAATTGTCATGTCATACCCTTGCAAAGCAAGAATCCATCTTAACAATCTACCATTATTCTTACCCATTTGTGTTAGCCAAACCAGGAGGTTGTGGTCAGTCTGTTCCACAAAATGCTTCCCATATAAGTATGGCTCTAACTTCTTTAGGGCTCACACTATGGCAAGACATTCTTTTTCCACAGTGGAGTGTGCCTGCTCCCTGGGAAGTAACTTTTTACTCAGATATGCTACAGGGTGATCTTTCCCTTGGTTGGATGTCTGACTCAGTGCTACCCCAATACCCACATCTGAGGCATCAGTCTGAACTATAAAGGGTCTGCTATGGTCAGGACTTGTCAAAACAGGAGCAATGCACAGTGCCTCCTTCAATCTGGTAAAGGCTTCCTCACAGGCTAGGTCCCAGGTAATTTCCTTTGGCATCCTTTGCTTTACCAGGTCAGATAGGGGAGCAGCCAGGGCACATTAATTGGGTACAAATTTTCTATAGTACCCTGCTGTCCCCGAGAAAACTCCTGACTGGCTTCTGAGTTTCTGGTCTGGGCCATGCCCGGATTACTTCTATTTTTATTTGGTTAGGATGGAGCTGTCCCTGGCCTACCACATGCCCAAGGTAGGCCATTTCTCCCATGGCCACCCAGCACTTTCCTAAGGTGGGACAGGTGTTCCTCCCAGCTGGCACTAAAGATGGCAATGTCATCCAGGTACACCATGGCGTACTCCTCAGCACCATTTAACACCTAGTTTACCAACCTTTGGAAAGTGGCTGGGGGCGTTCTTCATTTTGAAAGGCATAACTTTGAATTCAAATAAGCCTATCAGAGTGATGAAGGCCAACCTCTCCCTAGCTCTGTCTGTCAACTCTACCTGCCAATACCCCTTGGTCAGGTCAATGGTTGTAAGGTAGGTCACCCCTCCCAACTTGTCCAGGAGTTCATCTGTCCGGGGCATCGGGTGGGCGTCTAACTTCATGACTGCATTCAGTCCATAATCGTCCACACAGAATAGAGTTGAGCAATCTGGCTTGAGCACAAGGACTACAGGTGAGGCCCAGGGGCTGTGGGATCTCTGGATTACCCCTAAATCCAGCATCTCCTCTACTTCCCTCCTAATGTCCTTTTGGACAGCCTCTGACACCCAATATGCTGTCCGCTGCATGGGAATCTGTGTCTCTGTCTCCAGATCATGAGTCACTAAGGGGGTTAGTCCAGGCTTGGTGCTAAACACTGGGGCAAAGTCTGCTAAAACCTCCCTTACTTCCTGGATCTTGTCTGGGGTCAGCTTGGGAGACAATTTAACTGCCTCCACAGAGGACTCGTGCTCACTTTCTTCCAGCAAGTCCAGAAGGGAGACTCCTTCATCTGTCCCCTCCCCAGAACTAGACACTGCAAACACCATGTCAGCCCTATTTGCATATGGCTTCATCATGTTGACATGGTCCATCCTTTCTGCCTGTCTCCTGTCAGGTAACTCTATAAAATTGTTCACGTCATTTACCTTCCTAACCACTTTGTATGGTCCTGCCCACTCAGCCTGCAGTTTGTATTTCTGGACTGGAATAAGGACCATGACTTCCTGACCCACCATGTATGAGTGCACTTTGGCTCTGTGGTTGTACCACACTTTTTGTTTCTGTTGGGCAGCTGCCAGGTTGCTCTGGGCTGTCCCCATAAGCTCCTTCAGCCTTTCCCTAAACTTAAGGACATAATCCAATATGGGAGTTCCCTGGGTGGCATGCTTACCTTCCCAGTCCTCCCAGATCAAGTCTAGGGGCCCATTTACCCGGCGTCCATATAAGAGTTCGAAGGGGGAAAATTCAGTCTACTCTTGGGGCACCTCCCTGTATGCAAACAACAGGTGGGGAAGGTATTTCTCCCAGTCCCTCCTATGCTGTTCAGCAAATGCCTGAAGCATTGACTTCAGGGTACCATTAAATCTTTCCACAAGCCCACTGGCTTGTGGGTGATACGGTGTTGTGCATCTCTGAACCACCCCACACTTCTCCCATAAACATTTCATCAGGTCCGACATGAAGCAACCCCCTCTCGATCGGTGATAACCTCCTGCAGAAACCCAACATGGGAGAAAATCCCAAGTAAGGCATCTGCCACTTTGTCTGTCTTCAGTGAGAATAAGGCGACTGCCTCCGGGCACCAGTTGGCATAATCCACCACAGTCAGGATGAATCTCTTCCCTGAGAAGCTGGGGGTATTTAAAGGCCCCACAATATCCATTCCCACCCTCTGGAATGGCTCTTCAACAATGGGCAATGGAATCAGGGTGGCTTGGGTTTTCTTGCCCGCCTTCCCTATTTCTTAGCACCGGTGACAAGACCTGCAATGCTCCTTCACCTGCTGGGTAAAGTTTGGCCAATAGAAATTCTGAGCCAACTGCTGCATAGTATTCATGATCCCCAGATGGCCAGACAAGGGCATATCATGTGCAATCTTGAGCAACTGCTCACGATACCCCTGGGGAATGTCAAGCTGCCTGCCTAGCATCCCTCCCTCTGTCTGCACAACCTGAGTATACATCAGTCCATTTTCCCAATAAACCTTATGTTTACCATCATCTTCTTGTGCTCCATCAGAGTCTGCCCAAGCCCTCAGCTTCTCTAGGCTAGGGTCACCTCTCTGAGCAGCTGCAAACTCCTCACTCATTTCCAAGGCATGGGGCAGGTCCCCTTCAGTTGCTAAACTAGGGTCCCTAGCACTAGCATCAGGGCACTCAGGATCACTGTCAATCTCAACCTTCTGACAATGGGTCACCCCTCCCTCCTCGGAGCAACCCTCTGTAGCTGTGTGGTTAACTGCTACTGGGGAAATTTCTACACCCTTTTCATTAGTCTCCATATCAGGAGACAGGCTGGGGAACCAGTCTCCCAGTGGTTTCCACAATGGCTTCTTTGGGGTCCAGAGAACTACAGTGTTCCCTTGTCACTTGGCTATGTGTAACTGCACACACTATCCCTTGTTTGAGATTGTTGACCAGGATCACATCCACTGCTATGGTTTTGGCTACAGCCACCTGTTGCACAGTTCCCCCGTTTCACCCCAGTCTAGGAGAACACTAGTGAGGGGCAATGTTTTCTGTTCACCAGTAAAGTCCTGTACAGTGACATATTTATTGGATATAAGCTGACCCAGCTCTACTAGATCCCCCTTTACCAAGGTCAAGGATGCCTCTGTGTCCCTTTACCCTTGTGTCTGTACACCATTCACCATGACTGGGTGCATGTGCTGCCTCATGTTCACAGGCATGCTTCCAGGGGCACACAAACAACCCACTTCTTTCCTAGCCCCCTGTTGTGTATTGCTCACCTTTTTGGGACTGTCTGGCAATATGCCCAGTTTCTTTACACAACCAACATTCATTTCTTTTCTCAGAGAAATCTTTTCTCTGAATCCTGGGGCTAACTGGCTTCGGTGGATGCAATGAGGGTTTTAGCTGCCCTGAAGGTGCACTTTTTCCTTTCTGCACTGCCAAGCCTGCCCCATTCACTCTCAGGGCAGGTCGGCTCTTGGCATAGTGGTCTGAGAGTTCAGCAGCCTCTTGCACTGTTTTGAGATCTCAGTCCTCCAGCCAGGTTTTCAGCTCTGCTGGGCATGACCAGAAAAACTGTTCTAACAAAATTACATTTTCAGTTTTATCAACAGAGTTTGCTTCAATTTCTTCCCACCAACATTTTAAAAACTGATGTTGTTTCATGGCTAGCTCCTCGTAGCTCATGTCAGGGCTCCTCCTGAGCTTACGGAATTTAGCTCTGTATGATTCATCAGTTAATTCAAATTTATTTAACAGTGCAGCTTTAAGTTTTCTGTAATCATCACTGTCCTCATTGTCCATTTGATCCAATGCATCCCGAGCTTTCCTAGTAAGTAGTGGGGATAGCTGGAAGCTCCAGGACTCCCTAGGAATTTTAACCTGAATACAAACTTTTTCAGAAGAATTTAAAAAGGCATCCATATCCTTCCCCTCTTTAAATTTGGCTATCAATTTGGAATTCAATTTGTAACCCAGTCTTGTAGTCCCAGTTAAACCCAAGCCACTTACCTGCTCTGGTGCTGGTGGTTGGAGTGGTAGCTTCTCCAGTTTATGCTGCCTCTGGTGCTCATACTTCTCATGGTCTGCCTCCCACTGTTCATGGTCTGTCTCTCGCCGTTCTTGCTTCCTCTTCTCCCCTGCAGCTCGCTGTTCTTGCTCTGCCTCCCTCTGGAACTCCAGCTCCATTCTGCGCAACTCAATCCACAGCCTGCTTACTTCTGGCTCCAGAATGCTGGTGACCTTTCCCTGCAGCTGTGGCCCTTCACTGACAGTGGCCCTGCTGCTCTCCCCATTGGATCTGGACACCGCACTGGCCGCTAGCCTTTCCACATTCAAGGTTTGTTCCCTTACAGTCACTGTCTGTGACTCAGTGCTCTTGGTATCTGCTACCACCAGGGCATCCACGAGGTTCTGATTGGTGACTTTCACCTCGAACGGGACTCCTCTGTCCCTGCACAACTGCTTTAAGTAGTCTACAGTGTGCCCGCTGTAGTTGGAAGCCATCTTCTTCCTTAACTACGGCTACTCTGACTTGCACTTTAGAAAAAAATATAAAACATGTAGGAACTAGACTGTAAGCCAAGTGATATAGTTCTGTTTCCTTTTAAAAATAAATCACTGCCCTTTTCTTTCTTTGCAAGTGAGCTGACAGTCTCAAGCTGACACACTGAACAATAAAGCTTGTAATACCAATCTTATGCACACCGCTGCCAACCATGCTGTCTCAACCCCACTCAGCAGGTCAGGCTCTCTGCTCCCACAGTGCCAACCTCCGAGCACAGTATTGTGAACAGTTAACAGAACAGGGTAACCCTCCTGCCTGTTTTGTGGGTTGGAATCAACCTTTGGTCTCAAGTTCTTGGAGGGATTCAAACTGTGAACTGCTTGCTAGCATACCCAATGTACAGGCTCAGATAATTCTGCTCTGGGATGCCAGACATCTTTTGTCTATGAGCACCTAACAAGGTGTGCAAAATGAACCCTTTAAAACTCTATGAAAGACCTCAGAATAAACTCTTACCTTTTCCCAGTTTGGCATTACCATTAAGCTATGCACAGTGTCACTGTAACCATATATGCTTCACTTGTCAAAGAAAGAATTTCAAACACATGCCAAGTAGTCTCTAAAATTAGATGTTTACTTAAAAATAGATAAAAATGTAAAATGTAAATACAGAATAATATATCACAAAATCATACAATCTTTTAAAAGAATAAGGTTAAAAGTGCAAATTCCTACCAATAATACACTTAGGCCTGTCTACCTAATGTATTCTTATGTTCTTATAGTGCTGTAGATGTTTCCTCCTCAGAGTCCAAACATGTATATCACCTAAAGGTCAGTCACAGCATAATTAAAACACTTTCTTGAACCTGTCTTCTCCATGATGTCACCCAGCTCCTCCTCTGTTTATTAAAAATTATACAATCAGGATGTCAAATACTTCAGAAGGTAAATTAAATAGGTGGCATCAGCAACACTCATTTCCCCAAATGACTTCCCAATCAAGTCTGTGAATTTCCAGTATCTTCTTTCATCCAAGAGCAGTTTCCTGCTTTCACAAAGATAGTAAAGAGCTTTTACAACTCAGCAGATTTCTCACCTAGCTGTAACACAGTTTTCCAGCTCCAGTTAAAATTAACTGCCCTTCCTGAGGACATCATAAAATGGATATTTTAGTTCTTGGCTTCAAACAACCCAGATCCTAAATAAGGCTATAAAATGCAAGTTTTTACAAGTTAATCTCCTCATAGAGATCTGCTGTTAACATATCCTGCCCTTTGAAGTGAAACCTGGTTTCTTCCTCTAAACATCATAACAGTTTATGATTTTCAGCCTAGCAGCTGGCAGCTATAATTAAGCTAGATAAATAGGAGATCCTCAATTTAAGTTTTTTGTAGCCTGTAATTATCTCCTGGCTTTTAAGATAACAGCTTCTAGTTGAACCCGGGGGGGGGGGTCATCCCACAGGCTGTCTCAGCTTGTCTCATGAGAGACACTCAATAACACATTTTTATATTACAAAAGTCATAGAGTAATCAGAACCAGCTGTCCAAGCATCACATCTGAACAAACACCAGGGAATGAGTTTGTAAAATCCCTGGACAGCAAACAATTACCTCACAGATTGTTCTAATTGGAAAGTTAACAGCTCATCAGTAAAGCAGTTACTTACACTGCTGAAGCTGTAGCCTAGTTCAATATGATGTCATCACTCTCCCAGGCTCAGTCAGAGGGACAGAAATAGCCTGATTGTTTTCAGTTAGGGCAGAACAAGTTATCAAATGCTGTTTTACAGCAAACCACAAAACCAAATAGTATGTCATTTTCAGGAAATACTACTTCTGTCACTGGGACATGAATTCAGCCTTTTTTCTTACAATGTGTAAAATGGTTGCCATTGATCTTTACGGGTCTGAACAATGGTTCAAGGTATAACAGTTTTTTGTTCAAGGTTCAAGAGTTTATTTGTTTGGCTGTTCAGGCCATTACAATTTGACACAAAAGCATATACAGAGTAAAGCATACAGACATATTCAAAAATAATTTCTTATTTAAATAATTCCAAGTATCGATGATATCAATATGTTAAAAAACTATCTTAATATATCAATCCACTAATTATGCCATATACAGAAGTACCTAAGAAAGCTTGGGTGGCATAACAATCCTAACCATTCATTAGTTATGTAGCCCTGAGGGTAGAGAAACATACATTATTAATCAATGATAAATTCAAACTTACCTTATCATTCTCCTTCTGTAATACACTTGTACCAGTGCTTTGGTAAACATTATCAAAGCATCTATTACCCTAACTAGCAATCCAGACTCAGTTATCTTGTATAGCCATCATGTGGAGGATAATCTATATTAGTGGTTTTCAACTGGGGGATCGCGGCCCACTGGGGGTCTATGAGTGCTCACCTGAGGGTCCACAGAACAGTCCTAGTAAATTAAAGTGTGTTCTATGTTTTTTTTCTCCATTGAGAGGGAATTAGTGTATCCGCGAGTCAACTGGAACCCATTGTCCACATTTAAAACTGTTTTGCACATTGTGAGTTCAGTAACCAACTTTACTCACCTCGCCCACCTCACCAATTGACTGTGAATTGCCTTAATTGCTCCTGATTATCTTTAATTTCTCCCAGTTTGCTTTAATTGCTCCCAATTTGCAGTCGGCTTCAAAACGCTCGAGTACCCATCAGTTATGTATTTATTTTATTATGTGTGTACTCCCCCTGTCATTACTTGGCCTGCTTTCTCAGTATTTAGTCTCTCCACTCACTGCACCAGACTGTCATTATTGCCATTGCTTGTACAAGCTTGTTTGTCTCTTCTATCCTCACTATCCTCACTCCTCGCAGCCACCAAGAAAAAAACTCTCTATTTTGCTCATATCCCATTAGTTGAAGGGAACAGAATAATGCTTCTGTGAGTTTTTTATGTATATATTATGCGCTGTACAACTGGATGCCTCTGAAAACAGGCCTTATAGTTCATTCTGCTCTCCAGAATATTAAATAAAAATGAAATGAAATAAATATGCATGATGCCTATTTGAGTTTTTTTTCTTATATGGCTCAGTCAGTAACTTTAATGTTTTTTTATAATTTTTTTTTTTTTTAATTTTTCAGATGGCTCAGTGACTTGAGTGTTTCACCCCCCAACCCCATCCACATGAAAGCAGTAGAACATAATGCAAGTACTGTCAAATTTATACTTGTGTATTTTATATATTTTGGGGGGAAATTCTCATAAATATTTTTAAAAAAACTATAAGGTTTTATAACATTGGCTTGCTGTTGTTTTTGTGTTTTATTATGGTTAACTGTATAAATGCTGTACAAACACTATCCGGAGTACACTATCTACGGACCTTTGGTAGGGGGTCCCTGACAAGACTGACAGATGGCCAGGGGGTCTCCTGACCAAAAAAGGCTGACAACCACTGATCTATATAGTAAGCATTTGAAAGCTATATAAAGTGACTATATATGATATTAGTTGAATTACACCTCGTCCTGAAAATTTTTCAGCTCCCATTCTGAGGCTAGCAGGCAACACATTGAAGCTAGAACAAAGCTGCCAGATAATATTTAAAACTAGGACACAGCTGCCAGCTAATAATTCTGCTTAACCTCATTGATCTCAGTAATTAAATGTGGATTACCATTAAAGGTATACTAATCAAGCTGTATTCAAACTATCTCAAATAAAAGATTAACAATCCTAACCCCTTTGTCCTGCAAGAGCAAATAGTAATTAACTCAAAATCCTTAAATGTGAATAAAATACAAAATATTTAAAAATTATTGGCCAAACATATACGCATAAATATTTCAAGTCATTCGTAATCATTTTACATAAAGTGTTAAAACTAAGTTTCTACTGAGCAAAATTGTGGCTCAGGAGTCTATTCATTTTTAAATCAGGCATTCAGGGCTTCATTGACTCAAGAGTCTGTAGTTTAATATGATAGACTAGAAGGCTCCATTTATAATCAGGAGTATATCAAACTATAAACAGAGGCAAATGCAAGCAAAAAAAAGTACCATTTGGATGAGCTCCCACGATCGCTGGTTTAGCTTCTCTATATACGTTGATAGAGAGAGATTTCCTATACACAGCCAGAGAAAATAACATATTACACTATCCTCCATTCCCACTGAAGTCACAGTGTGGACCCCATGAGGACTGTGGAATTAGTTTTTTTTTGTTAGAAATCCCGAGTAAATTAAATACATTTGAAGCAGTTTTCAAGCAGAGATAATTCTTTTGAAATCAAATCAGCTGCCCTCAGTGTTCCAAGCAGGGCCAACAATCTATTTAAGCTTGGCACCATTTAAGGGCCGACAGCAGCTCAATAGGGCCTGGGTGTGATCTCTTGGATGCCCCCATAAACATGAAAATCATAAAAGCATTCAAAATGACTGTATATTTGCACATAAATGTGTCTGCAGAACACATCATTTCATTAACTTCAAAAAACTCTAAAATTAGCAATTCCCACAAATGTCCCCAAATTCAAACTCCTCTATGCAAGACTTTTCTCCGAGCACTGTGAGTGCTACTCCTGATGTACTTTGTCAGCTTCTGACACTCCTAGATTAACCTTACCTCTTATATGCTCTACCTAAAACATTCCTCTCCAGGACCCTACTTCCTGTTTTCCTCCTAGACCCAACTTTGCCTCAGATGCTACCCACCCTCCCAGGGGTTTATAACATATTGTTCATTACCAACATTACAGGGTATATATGTATTATTCAGTACTAACTGTTTATGAGCAAATCATCTATATCTCAGTTGTTTATCCAATTTATGTATAGTTTTGTATATTATATATGCTGCTACATTTGTATCATGCTTGATTAGCTATTTTATGTATAGCCTTGTATTTTTACTTGCTGTTACACTTGTGCTGCTCCTTACTAGGAGTAGTATTGCTGTTCCTGTTTATGCATATGTATATCCTTTGCTTATCCAATGTCATGTCTGTATGCCCAGGCCCACCTTGGAAATGAGCTTGCTCAATGCTGCTTCACCTGGTAAAATAAAGATTGATTGATTGACTGATTAACTCATTAGCATTCAACTGCCTTGAATTCTATTACTCACAAGACTATGTGAACTGTCGGTCATCAGAGTCAATAGCATTTTGCATTTCAGAGCCATCTGGTTTCCCCCCAAAAAAGAAAGTTAAGTCATGAAATGATATGGGCTCAAAAGAGTACCTCTGAGTACCTCAAGATACGGAGACTCCAAGTTTAGGCAGTTACAAAGGAGACGAGTCTGCAAAAAGCCACATAGTAACTCTATCAATTACATGGTCAGAATGCAGGCAGAACTGAAGGACATATATTTATGTTCACTTTAAAACATGTTTGCTCACAGTTTTTGGCTTTCTGGCCTCCAAAACTCTCCCTTGGCCATGTCCAATCTGCATTCCAGTCCAGTTCCCTTTCTCATCAGGGCTCCATTATAGGGAGAGGCACACCTATAAAACAAACAAAAAATATTGGTCTGCTGAGCGCAGTAACTATGATAACATCAGGTTTGTGACTCCCATCCAAGGCAGCAATGGCTTACCTTAAGTAGGGGAAAATGATGTCCCCCAGCACATTTAGTACAGTTGTGCATCGCCTTTTTCTTTACAAAAAAGTCTTACATCCAGAGAAAAGGCATCCAACCATATGCATTCTGCTCTTCCATGAGGTTCCAGCTCCACTCCTCAACTCTCAAAGTCAAGCACTCCATCACACAACATTCTAGTCCAGCAAACACCATTTCATTTAGCCTACACTTTATAGTACACCAACCATGCATAACCACGCTTATTTAAGCACTGAAAAGTGATACAATCTCAGCAGATATGTTCTAGAAATACTTTGAAGAAAAATATGGTTCAGAGTCTAGGTCCTGGCCAAAGCCAGTCATAGCCCACACGCTACCTCAGGAACCGAGGGGAAATTTTCAGAAAATGCTTAGCACAATAAGGTAAATTACAACACTGTCATAAGAGACTATTTATAAATAAAACTAACTAACAAGATTAACAAGTTCAGAACTTAGGAGTTTGAAAGAAATAAAGAAACATAGTCAGGTTACAACAGCATTTTGGACAGTCTGGTGAGGAGCAGAGTAGCAGCACGGCCATCTTGCCACTCACCCCACACAGCCAGCAAGCTGACCCAGGTCTGAGCAGTAAAATCTGTAAATTGGATTACTGAGGAGGTAGTATCTCAGGTCAGAAAGAGTATAGGACCCATATAAAATAAATCATTAATGGTTATTTTGATATTCTTCCATTAGGGGGTGGCTTGTGGAAGAAACCAAGTAAAAATTATAGTCAGAGTGCAGCCCTGGCATACTTGATTAGGTTCCTGAGGTTTATTTCCCCTTTGGTCAATTAGAGTTGTAAAACAGAGTATCTGATTCAAGGACATTTGCCTCCCCAAATGAACCTAGATATCAATTTATTCCATGATGAAAAATAATGAGGTTTCAGAACTATAGGAAGTGTTTGATAAAAATGTAATAAGCAGGGAGAAATGTTTATTCAAATAGTTTTGATTCTAGAAGAAAAGGAGAGAATCAATCTATCCCATAAATCCAGGTCTTCCTTAATCTTCATGGCCAATGGTTCAAAATTTAATAGGCTGAGATTTCATAAGCCCTGTGGGATAATAATCCCTAAATATTTGAGCTTGGTGTTATGCCATCTCCATGGAAATGATGCTCTCACTCGAGGGGAAGGGGAATAATTTCATAGTAATAAATCTGTTTTATGGAAACTAATCTTAAACCTTGAAAGATTATTAATGTTTGTATAGTATCCCAAGTTACTTATATTAATTTATCTGGGTTTAGTAATGTTGAAAGGATATTGTCTGCATATAACGCACTTTTATATTCAACACCCCTCAACAGTATTCCTTCAATCTGGGAATTGAGTCAGATGGCTTTAGCCAAGGGTTCCAGAAACAGAGCAAATAGTAGTGGGGACAATGGGCATCCCTGCCGGGTATCCTTTTGGAGTACAATGGGGGAGAAAAAATCACCATTAATCCAGATATACAGTATGCTAAGGGGGTAGAGTATAACTGTTGAAGCCAAGTTAAAAATGAAACTGGGAACCAATAGGGTGCCCCACAAAAAGCTGCCATGATACCCGATCAAATGCTTTCTCAGCATATAAGCTGAGTAAGGCTGCTGGAATTTTATTGGGGGTTACATGTTCAAGTAGGAGGATGGTAGGCTGAATGTTGCCCAGGGTACAACACTGTAAAATAAACCCTGCTTGGTGTGGGTGAATGACTGTAGAGAGGATTGTTTTTAATCTGTGAGCCCAGATGGCCATGTATAGTTTGTAATCAGTATTTAAAATCAAAATAGGTAGGTATGAAGAGGGAGTGGATGGGTCCTTACTGGGTATTGAAATTGCTGTAACGGTGGCATAATTCCATGGGGTGATGATTCAGCCATAGCCACCTTATGAAAAACCTGTGATATGAGGGGAAGAAGAGGTTCAGAAAAAGCCTTATACCATTCATTAGTATATCCATCTAATCCAGGGCATTTGTTTGTTTTGAAGGATTTTAATTGCTTCAGAATTTCCTCACTGTTAATGAGGGCATTCAAAAATTCTTGTTGAGCTACTGTTAATTTGAGATTGGGGAGGTTACCAAGGTATCAACTAACATGATTTAGGTCAGTGGGAGAACAATCTTGACAATGCAATGCATAATGTTGAAACATTTGTTTTATTTGGGCTTTCTCATGGGTAAGGTGTCCAGTATTTGTGTCCCTAATTTGTAAAGTGTATGCTGCATGTGAATCTTGCTCACCAGGGTTCCAGAACCTTTGGCTCTCCTTTCATGATGCATATGTTGAAGATGTTCTAGGGATTTTTGGACCTTATAATCCATTGGTGATTGAAGATCACTTTTCATCAGCTTTATTTTATTTATTAGTTCTTTATCCCCCACACTTAAGTAAAGCCTGAAGAGAGTTAAGTTGTCCCATAAGAGTGTAATACTCTTTTTCCATTTGGCATTTTTTATGAATAGCATAGGAGATAATCCCTCCTCTTTAGATCAACTTTAATGTATCCCATAGGATAGAAGCCGAAACTGAAGGGGTTGTATTTTCACTCATAACTTGCTGGATTCAAGTGTTAATTAAATTAATAAATTGTTCATCATGGGGTAGTGGTTCAAATGCCAAAAGGAGCAGTTAGGTTCCTTGCCAAGATTAATTTTTAGTATGAGGGAATGATGATCAGAAATCATTAGGGGACCATAGGTCAGATCTTTTTTTTTAATTCAAGGAACTTTATTTATAATTCAAAAAATTACAAAGAAGGTAAATACACTATACCAATACAAGTGTTGTTGTTCAAAACCATAGGTCAAATCTTGAATCAATGAAAAATGTTCACATGTAGTAAAAAATAGTCTGTTCTTAAATAACTTTGATGGTAAGGAGAGAAAAATGTGTACACCCATTGTGTGGGATGTAGATGGTGCCATATGTCAATTATCCCAAAGTGGGCAATATTCATAGGAAGATATCTTTGAGCCATGGAAGATAAATGTCTGCTGAGGTTAGATGTATCTAGGTCCACTGACATAACACAATTTAGATCTCTGTCCATAATTAACATGCACTGAAGGTGGTCTATGAAGATCCCCAAAAAATGATGCAGCACTAGGGTCGTGGCATTAGACTGGAAATAAACATTCACTATGGTCACCTCTTGCAGAGAGAGTTTCCCCCTGAATAATTATGTATCTTCCCTCCAGTCAGCATATGATTTCTGTATTACCAGTGGGGTTGGACTCGGTAGTAAAATGGCTACAGCTCTTTTTTTTTCTGTAGCGCAGGAAGAAGCATTTAATTGGTATTCCCCCTCTCCCCCCCCCCCAGTTAACTTTAAGTGTTCTGTTGCAGATAGATGAGTCTCCTGCAGGAAATTTGGCTCAGCAGAATGTTTTCTAATATTTTACATTGTTCTGTCACTTTTTCATGGATTATTCAAGCGATTAATGTTTTGTGAGAGGATCTTACCTGGTGTCATATGCATAATGAGGAGTTAAAGAGTATTGTAAATAGAAGTGCCCTGTGCCAGAGAAGCCCTCCCAATGGATAGAGAAAAAAAAGCTGGGGCGGAACCACAATCAGACCATCTTCTCCACCATCCATACCGAAGAACCCAGCATAGCAGAATAGTGAAAGAAAGATGACCCAGCAGCAGCAGACCACCTTGATTGAGATTCAAGCTGGAGTCTTGTCCTGAAGAAGAAAGCAACCAGTATAATTAAGAAGCAAAAACCAAAATAGAGAGATGTCTCTGTGTGATTATTTTGCTATAAAACTGAATAAGAATTTGTGCACAACATTTCCAAAACATATAAGAAGGAAATATAATAACTGAATAACACAGTACAGGCAAAACTTGAAAACAGTGACCACAAAAACACCAAGGAAAGGGAACAGAGTGAAAAACACTCTGTTTCTCCAAAAAAGGGTAACTATATAAAAAAAGACTTTCAAATTTGGGGTGGTGAACTGGTCCCACCCTTGGGACTCACTAGTTGTGTACCTATTGAATAGGCCCACTACTAGGTGGTAAACAGTACCAGAACCATAATGGGCCTAGGCCTCTGTAGGGACATGTAAGTCCCAAAGTATAAAACATACTGTAAGCTGGCCCAGTGGCTCTGAGGGTTGAGGCGCTGGATGCCACACCATGCACCACGCCAGAAAGTCATATTTGGGAACAAGTGCGGGCCACTGGGGGATGGTAGGGGAGGTGAAGGATCAAGTGTCCCGGGGAGAGGAGACACCAGTAGTTGGTGAATGCCTGGCCCCTAGCCGAGGCTGGGAGGCAGCATGCTAATGCTGACAAGGTTGGCAGGGGATGGGGCAGATTCCTAGAGGAACATGCACAGGAGAGTGTGCATTGCCTCCTCAGGCATCATTGCATACCCCACCACCGAGGGGAACAGAAAAAGAGAAAAATGTGGCTATGTGGCTTGATGGCTATCCCAGGACATGCTCGGCTCTAGAGGTGTCGCCCCCAGAAGACTGGATCCGGACTTGCCGGTGAATAAGGGGTGCTTGCCGCCACCCCGCCATGGAGGCCCTGTGTGAAGAAAGCTACAACACACTGAATTGGCAACATGTAGCAAACCATACTTCTCTATTTTTCAAGAATTAGTTTACAATCAAATTAACTCAATGTAATCAGCTACTTCAGGATAAAAATATCACAGAAATGATAAAATCCAAAAATTCTAATGAGTGTTCAGAAACCTTTATCATTCTTTACCTTTATCGAACCTTTATATTGGATCCATGACAATCGGTTGACAAATTTGTCTGTAGTTCCCTGGTTCATCTTTGGGGCCACTCTTATGCAGGGGAACCATGTAAGCCAACCTCCAATCCTTGGGTACGCATCCCGAATTCCGTGAGGCATTGAAAAGGCATGCCAAGGGCCCTGCTAAGATCTCTGCTAGCTCCTTCATTACCCTGGAGTGAATGCCATCTGACCCTGGTGCCTTGTCCATCCTCAGCACTCTCAAGCCCCCCAGCACTCTACCTTCTGGGATCACCCTCTGTTACTCCCTCCCCAGCCTTTACTGCCCCCAACCCCCCTAGGGTAGCACTCCAACCCTCTCTTTACTGAACCTGAGACTCCAGCTGCAAATCTCCCTCCTTTCTGATTTATGAAAGGAAGTACCACAACTATTCATCGAAACTGGGGACCTCAGATGCTGAGGACTGTTCAGGGAGGCCACACACCAGATGTTGCTCTCAAACCAGAAGACTGTCCTTAAGGGAAAGGAGGTGCTCTATGGTGAGACTGCACCCTCTGTCACACCTAGGCCATAGCAATGATGCACACTACGGTATATGAAATTCTCATTTGCCATATTTGCTCAAATGATGTATGCTGTATGCTGCTGTGCTCTATCAGTCTCCAACCACAGCACCTCTCTTTAGGCACTTAACTCAAAGGAAATTAATAACATGTTGAGAAAGGACCTGTTAAGACAAGAGTTAAATTATTTAGACTCTAGTCCACTCCCTGTCATGTAATTTTGCACCTGTGAAAGCAAAATTAAATTAAATAGTATAAGAAAAAAAATTTGGGGAAATTATTTTTTTACTTATCTTCACACTGATGAGGAACATGCTGCGTAAAGGCACAATGATGCCCCAGAGGTGGAGGAGGAAGAGGCAGCTTGCTTGCTGCCGTGAATGAGGCAGCAGGAGAGGAGAAATGGGAACACAAGAGAGAAATCAGAGTCAAGCCCACTCACAGTCTTTTGTATGTGAAAAAAGGAAAACAAAGATAGAAAGTAAAAATATATATATATGTATATATATGGAACGATAATTACTGTCACACCAGTGATGGCCATGATGTGTAATGGCAGAAGGACTGGAGAAGGCAGGACAACAGAAGCAGGTTTATGCAGTAGTCAATGTGTGTGGCATTTCCACAGGGTTAAGAGTCCAGGTTTTTCTGGAGGCATGCATGAGATGGAGGAGGAGGAGGAGGCCCATGTTGTTCCCTGGTGAGGAATGGAGGAGGACAGAATGTGGAACATCATTTGTTGGGATTGGGCACTCCAGCAGTTTCACATTAGGCTGGTGTCTGTAATTTCCGAGGCGTTAAGAATCAGGGATTTTTGGAAGGCATGCATGAGATGAAGGAGGAAGAGGCCCATGTTATTCCCTATTGAGGAAGATTGAAAGAGGAGTGGAAGCCAGAGTTTGGAGTTACATTCTCTTCCTTCTTTCTGTGTCCTCCAACTTAATCAGTATACTGCTCCTCATCCCCCACAACATATGCCCTATTCATTTTAATGAATGATAACATAGCTATATATTTTGGAGACAGGTTTGTACATCAGTCCATGAATATTGCCCCGCTGCAATGAACACATGTTCAGAACTAGCACTAGATTGGCAGCTTAAATATTTAAAAGCCTCAGTTGCCCTTAGTCTGGCATCCTCTGATGGGTCCTCTGCCTCGCTTCACAAGCTACAGTTCTAACCTGTACAAGAACTGCCCACAGAGGATTTGATTTTGGAGGCGGTTTTCTGGTTGTCTTACTGGTAGTTGTCAAAGCTGCTTGCTGATTCTCCACATCTGTTTCTTCCCTTGCTGACTGCTGGTAAGGGTGACACACTGCATCTCATCTCAATATGCTGCTTGGAGGGCAATTCAGAGGAAACATGAGGAAGAATGTCTTCACAGAAAGGGTGGTGGACAAGTGGAACACCCTGCCAAAGGAATTGGTGGTGGCTGAAACAATCACAGGATTTAAGAATGCATGGGATAGACATAAGGGAATTCTGGAGGTCGGGGTAAGGGGCAACAGGTTTCTAGAAAAATGTAAAGTAACTTACAAGCTCAAATGGGCAGACTGGGTAGGCCACAGGCCCTTATCTGCCGACAGTGTCTATGTATCTATGCTTTTTTAGCATTTGCAGACCATGTATATGACTTGATGAGCAGTCTTTTCAGATGCTTATGTAACCGGCCAGTTCCTGGAGTTACTAGAATCCCATCAGTTTTAGATGTGCAGATTTCAAGTGTTCATTACAAGTGTCTTGAGGGGCACAAGCTGTTGCAAGTACAAGGTTCATATTTGGATTGGCTGGTGCCTTATTTAGTGACCAAGATGGATAGGATACAGGTACTCAGGACCCTGGCACAAAGATTGTGCTGTAAGGATGTCTCCAGGGAATTCTGTTTTTTCTAAAAGTAATGGCAGAGAGTCTAGCTTTGGCCACAGTGAACTTACCACTAATGTTTGGTTTCAAGTAGTCATAACTGGTTACAAGAGGAATGGACTAAGGTGTTAACTTAAGTCACTTAATGGTGCTTGATTTGGTGCTGTGGACAGTGTCCACTTAACAAATGCACTGGTGAGTCCAGGTACTCCTGAAATAGGGCTGGTCATTTGTGGAAAATGATCTTGGGGAAAAATCAGTACTGCCTAAAAGAGTTAAGGAATGTTTTTCCTGCTACTGATGTATCATCTGTGTCTGTACAGCTACAAGCTCTGGGGGCACCATCATTTCTGTTAATACTTTGTCAGGAACAAAAGTCATACAGTAACACCCCAAATTTCTGGTTGTGGACAATCCATCTCTGAGTGACTTCTGTGAGAGTTTTTGGGGCCCCTCACAGATAGGAGACACACTATACCGTACACCTGGTACCTCTTTCTCCAACCTAGATAAAATGGAAATGTTGTTTTGTACTCTTCCCCCTGACCTCTAAGATGCCTGAGCCAGGTGTTTGCACTAATGACAGGGGTGATACATTTTCTGCCAAGAGTGGTCTTTGCCTTGTCTAACAAAAAAGGGGGGGTCCGGGTTACACTCAATTTTCTGACTCCCATCATTTACACAGAAAACCCACATTTATACTATGGATCAAGGACTGTTGCAGTGCTCAAACTCACTCAGATCCACAGATGTCAGTACAACATTCAGGTGTCTGTTGTGATCCTTTATAAAATGGGCAAACGGAATCCAGAATCCTGATTGGCTAAAATCTCTTTTTAGCCATGCCCTTATCAGGATACAACCTGCCAAATGGCACTAATTGTGCCAAGCAGAATGCAGCACATACAGAAATAAATCAGTTGAGGCAGTATAGCGCAGTGTTTTAAGGCTCTGAGCCGCAAACCTGGAGGCCTGGGTTTGAATCCCACAGCCCCCACTTGCATACTATGTGACCCTGAGCAAGTCACATAACTTTCTTGTGTTCCCAGGTTGCACCTGTAAACAAGCTTCAGCTTACTGTGTCTCTCTTGGCAAAAAAAAAAAAAATTCCATCAGCATGAAACGGGACCACAACTGCTGTATTGGGAGAGCAGTACCATCAACACAGAAACACCTAATGTACCGGGGAATAAATCCATGACACCCTTCCCCATGACAAGAAATTTTTGAAATTTAGTACCTTTATCTATCTGTGCCTAGCTGCTGTATGTCTGTCTCTTCCAGTATCTCAAACTGCATCCAACAACCAGTAACTGTTACTAGCATCTCGGGCCTCTGGTCTGTTTCTACCCTCTTAAGTCTCTGTTCCCCAGCCCTCCCACTCACCTCATCCTGTCGATAACAGGGCAAAAAAAAGTACAATCCCCTGACAGTAATGATTGCACAATAACACCCTTCCCAAAAACTGATCTGAAAATCACACTATAGAGCGTCCAGTAAGATACACACTTGCTCACAGACACATGGCCGGTGGCTTGAACTATGACTGCAAGTAAGTGCAAAACAAATTGTAAGCACAAAGTAAAATAAAGTAAATGATGAAAAAAAAACTGTTTTGTGTTATGGAGGGGGACAGACTTTGCAGCAAAGAGACAGACACAACAGCAGAAACCACTCCATACTAATTGATACGCTCCCTAACAAATAAACTGCCCGGTTGCTACAACTGAAAAATCAAACCAGAAAGAAAATTAAAGCAATGTTTAAAAAAAGTGTTTGTCTCTGTGAGAGATACAGAGCTGGAAAGAGAGAGAGAGACAGACACCAAATGACCTCAAGTGGCTATACAGATAAATGGTGTACAGATGGGCTATTTTTCTATGTTCTGGATATTTAATACTGTTAGCATATTTTTTCCTATTTTTTTTTTTACTAGGAGACTTTATGGAGGGGGCCCATTTTATAAGCACAATAAGACACTCCAAGGTGTGAGTTAAGGCCTGATAAGAACACTTCCCAAGTGCTAAAGGCACTCAGCACAAGCACCTTGTGCCTCATAATGCACCTGGGACATGCTCTTATCAGGCCATAACCCACACCTCATTGTGTCTTTTTGCTTGCATAGATTAAGCATGTGTTCAGACAATGCACACCCTACAGCATCACCTGTTGCCTCGGTCTAGTGCTGCACATTACTGATGGTCTGCCTCAGCACCCAGAACAGTGGGATGGCCTGTCTAATACAAACAGTGTCACTATTCACTGCCTGTGTGGCATGATTAAAAAGGCCTCAAGATCCAAATGAACCTATCCATAAACACCCACTGTTGGATTGTCAGTGACACAGAAGGTACAGAACTGTCATGGCTTGTATATGAAACAGCATATACTCTGATAAGTCCTTATACAGTTCATACATCCAGTCCGGCATATACGGGGCTGAATTCCACCTCATGAAAAACTCCTACTTTAATCAGTACTCAGGTAGACCATTTTGTAATTGCTGTGCAGGTAGTTGGTCCCTGGACTCTTTGGACTGTGCAAAAATGGCAACAAATTTGACAGCACAGGGGAACACTTCTTTAATGTTACATCGTGACAAGAACTCTTACATAACTAGGTTTAGACATTATACAAAGCAAGGCACTCTGACCCTAACTAAGACCTTCACTGACAGCCTTGACAATGTTTGCACCATTATCACTGGCTATGAAGCTTGCCTTTAAGAATAGTGTGTTCAACCAAGCATCAGACTCCTCCGGTATTCATGCCAAAATGTTGTCCCCAGTGTGCGAACCAAGCAGCTCTTCATAGCCAGTGTTGTATGCTTGCAAATTATAGGCATGTAGCTTCCATAACAATTAGGCTGTTTTGCTCTTGCTGCCAAGGTAATGACCAACCCCTTCAGCTCTATCAAAAGTACTGTTATGCACATAAATGAACTAGCAGTTGCTGGCCCACTGCTCCTCATATTTCTGGTAAGATGGATGTATGAAGTGGAGGAATGCTGCAAGGCATGTGAAACTTCTTTTTCAACAACATCCCTCAGTTTTCAAATTGCCCGCTATGAATAATAGATGGCACTTTCCACTTGGGGCATGCTTTGGATATAAAGCTAAGGAAACCAGTATTTTCCACAAAAGAAAATTTGAGATTTATAGCTATCATCTCTGCCATGCCATCATTCAAACTAATTGCCACTGAATGATTAGGGGGACTTACTTTGCTCAAATAGAAAGATAGTAATAGTTGGCTGGATCTTTTTGGGTTGGTGCTTTTTGGGGAACAGTTTTGTGTGGGCACCGTGTTGTTCAGATGATGTCACAGATGGAGATGCAGTCAAGAAATCTGTGACTTGACTGAGGAGTTTTGTCAGGGTGATGCTGCTGCTGCTGTCCTGTTGCTGATCATTGACTTCACATTTTCAGGGGTACTACTGTAAAAGATTAAAAAATGACAAGAAAGAGTTTAAGTATCATGAAAAATAATAATTACAAATATTAACAACTAACTGCGAGAGCCCTGGACAGATGTTAGTATTTTAGCAGCAGCTGAACAATGAGAATGTACTGGAGTTATGGGACTTAAGAACAAGCATCTGTCAATGCCGAATGTTTGCTTGCTGGCATTGGCATTGGTAATGTAGGAGTTAGAGAGCTGCATAATAGGAATGGCAGTGAAGTATTGAACTGAAGCCAACCCCGCCATCACCCTGCAGAGACTGACAGGCATTGAGTGTGCCTTTGGGTCATCAGGCATAACGGCCACGCCATTTCACCACACCCTACCCTGCAGACACCGACAGGTGTCACGGTGTGCCTTGGGGTCTTTGGCCCTTGTGCTCACCCCATTATATCAGGAAATATGGTGAGATGGGTGCTGTATAGGAGAATGGGGTGAACTTTGGGTCCGAAGAGTCCAAGGCACACCTCGATGCCTCTCACTGGCTGCAGGGTGTGGAATGGTATGAGCATTACAGGCGAGAATCCCAAGTCACACCCCTGATGCCTGTCAGTCTCTACAGGGTGGGGCGTTATGGTCAGAAACCTTAACATCTCAGGCATTCGTTGGCATTTTCACTCCAAATTTTCAGATTGGGTTTTTTGTGACTCCCCACCTTATGAACAGTGGCAATATCAGTACGTTAGCCAAAAGCTGATTTCGCACAGCAACTATGCCATTTGGCACCACAGGTGTGAAAACACATTTCGAACAGGATGTGAAAAATGACAGCTGTACTGTTCATGGGGAGGTGGAAAAAATGGCAATGTTGAAAATCTGCAGTGAAAATATAGAACATAGAAGTTGACGGCAGATAAGGACCTCAAGGCCCATCCAGTCTGCCCATTTCTTTTTCTACCTTATAAATGTGCCATCGGCCTTTGCTCTGTCAGTGGCCTATCTATTCATAGTCATTTGTATTGCTCCCTTATGCCTATCCCATGCCTGTTTGAAGCCCTGCACTGTATTCATAGCCACCACTTGTTGTGATAAGCCATTCCATGCATCCACCACCCTTTCTGTGAAAAGATTTCCTCACATTCCCCCTTAATCGGCCCCTCTAATCTCATGCTGTGTCCTCTTGTCCTGCTATTTTTCTTATATTTAAACATGTTAGACTCTTTCACCTTGTTAATGCCCTTAAGGTGTTTGAATGCCTCGATCATATCACCTCTCTCCCTCCTTTGCTCAAGGGTATACATATTGAGCTCTGTTAATCTGTCTTCATATGTCTTCTGATGCAGTCCCTGCACCATTTTGGTTGCCCTTCTCTGGACTGCCTCAATTTGGTTAATGTCCTTGTAAAGTGTGGCCTCCAATACTGCACGCAGTACTCCATATGGGCTTAACCAGTGTCTTGTAAAGAGGTATTACCTCCCTCTTACGACTTGTGATACCCCTTATACACCCTAACACCCCCTAGCCTTACCTACTGCTTTAGAGGTCTGCTTGGATGATTTCAGGTCATCAGTGATGATGATGCCCAAGTCTCTTTCTTCCTTTGTGACTGCTAGCAACTCCCTCCCAGCCTATAGGTGGCTTCAGGGTTTCTCTTCCTATGTGCATGATTTTGCACTTCTTTGCATTAAATCCCAGTTGCCACTCTTCTGACCATTTTGCTAGTTTATCCAGATCTCTTCTCATTCTGCCCACCCCATCTGGATCATCTACTTGTTGCAGATCTTGGTGTCATCTGCAAACAGACAAGCCTTACCTCTAGTCCATCTGCAAGGTCACTAATGAAGATGTTGAAGAGGACTGGCCCCAGGACTGATCCCTGAGGTACCCCACTTGTGACTTGCATCTCTTCTGATTGTATACCATTTACCACCACTCTCTGTTTTCTGCCCGTCAACCAGTTTGCCACCCAGTTGACCAACTTTTGACCCACCCGAGCCTACCCAGCTTATTTATCAATCTTCTATGTGGAACAGTGTCAAAAGCTTTGCTGAAGTCAAGGTAGGTGACATCAACTGCTCCCCCTTGGTCTACCACTCTGGTTACCCAGTCAAAGAAATCTATGAGATTAGATTGACAGGACCTTCCTTTTGTAAACCCATGCTGTCTTGGATCCTGTGCCCCTATGGATTCCAGGTGTTGCACTATCCTTTCCTTAAGGAATGCCTCCATAATCTTGCCCACTACTGAGGTAAGACTGACTGGTCTGTAGTTTCCTGCCTCCTCCCTGCTACCACTCTTGTGGAGCGGGATCACATGAGCCCTTCTCCAGTCTTCTTGGACCTCTCCTGTGCTCAGAGACTCACTAAACAGTTCTGCTAATGGCTCTGCTAGTTCCACCTTTAGCTCCTTAAGTACCCTGGGATGTATGCCATCAGGTCCCATAATATAAATATAAAATATAAAAAAAAAACTGGTGAAGTCACGAGCATGTGTAGCAACTGTGCAACACACACCCATGATGCAATTAGTTTGGGAATTATTTACAGCAGATTGTCAACACAGGCATTTTAGAACCTCCGCTCATGAACAGTGTCACTGTGATTTTCTTAATCTTTCCTGAGCAGTGATTTCCCAGTGACCACGCATTTCTGCGCTGGAAGTGCGAAAACACATTTTGGCCACGGTGTGAAAAATGACAGCTGTGCTGTTCATAAGGAAGTGTGGAAAAATGCTAGTGGTGAAAATCTGGTCTGAAAATATTAGAAATCCATGAACTTACGAGGGTGCATGCTGCGCAATGGTCGCTCATAACACAGTCATTTTATGGACTTTTTTTCACCAAATTTTTAACATAGCCATTGTAATACCTCTGCTCATGAAGAGTGTCACTGTGATTTTCTTAATCTGTCCCGGACATTGATTTCGCACACCGACTGCGCCATTGTGCGCTACATGCGTGGAAACACATTTTGGGCAAAATGTGAAAAATGACAGTGGTACTTCTCATAAAGAGGTGTGGTAAAATGGCAATGTTGAAAATATGGAGTGAAAATAGTGAAAATTCACTAACGTACGAGCATGCATAGGAACAGCGCAACGCATGCTCTTAAAACAATCATTTTGGGGAATTTTTTCACCAAATTTTTTACATAGCCATTTTAACACTTCTGCTCATGAACAGTGTCACTGTGATTTTCTTAATCTGTCCTGAACATTGATTTTGCACACCGACTGCGTCATTGTGCACTACATGCGCAGAAACACATTTTGGGCAAAATGTGAAAAATGACAGCTGTACTGCTCATAAGGAGGTGTGGTAAAATGCAATGTTGAAAATCTGGAATGAAAATATTGAAAATTCATGAACTTACGAGCATGCATAGGAACAGTGCAACGCATGCTCGTAAAACAGTCATTTTGGGGAATTTTTTCATCAAATTTTCAACATAAGGTTTTTGGGGGCCTAGCTCATGAACTGTGACACTGTCATTTCATAAATTGGTCCCAAAAGGTGGTTTCATGCATTGACCATAAAATCACCTTTCGGGCCGATTAACAAAATGACAGTGACAGAATTCATGAGGTGGGGTCCCAAAAACCCCATGTTGAAAATTTGGTGATAAAATTCCCAAAAATGCCTGAGATACACATCAAAGTTGAAAAAACCCTATTATACAGCTTACTGCCATTTCCTCAGTTCACGGTCGGCTTTGAAGAGTGCAGACGTGTTCCCCGTCCACCGAAGTTCATTGTGCCGGACTCTGGAGGTAAGTATGGGGTGAAGGGGGATAGGGGGAGGCAGAGTGAGCAGATGGTGGGCACGGGTGGGGGAAGCAGGGGTCAGGACAGTCAGCGAGGGAAGGTTTTCTCTTTCAGGTTTCTTTTTCTTCCTTTGGATGATGCAGGACTTTTGCCATGCTAGGGTGGGCTCCCAGCATGGCAGCTGGAAGGCTGTTTGGGGTGGGGGGGCAGTGGAGCCGATGGGGAATTGGGCACCCCTGTCGGCCATATGGACTGTTGCCATGCTGGGGTGGTCTCCCAGCGTGGCACCCGCTTGTCTGTTGGGGGGGACAGTGGAGCCGAGTGGGGATTGGGCACCCCCATTGGCCATGCAGTGTGTGGGAGGGCACATTAGCACACAATATGCATGCATGAGTGTGTGGGGGGAGGGCGCAGCTATTTTCTTTCAAGTTGGTGGCAACGTTCGAAACTAGTGTCTCCTGCTGTGTCCCCCATTATTGGTGGACATCACACACGCCCCAAAATGCCGTGCCGCTATTGGCCACAACAGTGCCGCACCTCCAGAACCTGCTTCGGCACCAAGCTGCTGCAATATGTTTCTTGCGCTGCACGTAAGCAAACATAAAAATGGGAAATAAGATTTTCATTTTAAAAGTGTGTTCTATGTAATTCTATTTATTATTTAAGTGTTATGTAATTCTTATATAATTGTTATGTAATTGTAATGACTTTGATGTTGAACAATATATAGAATAATGTATGGTTGCTCATACACAACAAGGCCATGTTGCCATCGAGGGGATGTGATGACATGAGAT
This sequence comes from Neoceratodus forsteri, assembly GCA_016271365.2. Classification (NCBI taxonomy): domain Eukaryota; kingdom Metazoa; phylum Chordata; order Ceratodontiformes; family Ceratodontidae; genus Neoceratodus; species Neoceratodus forsteri. The sequence continues at coordinate 80,999,169 of CM028137.1, forward strand.
GGCAACAATGCCTTGTTGTTTGTGTTTAAGCAACCATATACTATTTTATATAGTATATGGTTCCCCAAATTGTAGGAGGTTTGACTTTTGACAAGGTTCATACCTTATGAATATTGTCCAGCTAGCTTGCTTTGTTGCTCCCTCCCGGTCCATGCTGCAGTCGCCATCCAGTTCCGACACCAAAGATACCGGTGCTTCACTGCTTCCTGCAGTCCAGCTCTCGGCAAAAGAAATTAAAAAAAAAACTGGCAAACTGATAGTTTGGGAACACGGAGCCGAGTATGGCAGTCCGTGTCCCAACTACCTGACTGAATGGCACTACCGACTGATGGTTAGACACCTCCACCATTTAAGAGTGCATTTTTTGATCAGCTGTGTTTTCAGCCAATCATGTAGCAGCTTAAGGCTGAAAAGTTGTTGTACTATCGATCTGACATCAGAACGATAGTACAACAACTTTTTTGACCTTTGAACTGTCCTACAACAACATTTGGGAAGCCACTGTTTTCCATCTAGAATAAGCCCTAACCATATACTATAAACTTCTACTTACTTGCAACACAGCACAGGACAACAGGCTACAGGGCAATGGCCATGGAGCCCAAGTGGAGCAGGCATGTGCCACCGTAGCAGTGAGTGCAGCACAATACAGCACACCTGCAGCACAGTCAACTAAGTGGTACTGCAACCCCTGCAGGGGGCATAATGGGATGCCACCTGTGGTCTACTAACATACCTGTCACCCATCACATGAGACAATGAGCATGGTCCTCAGCAACATAGAACAAGCCATCATGGTCAGGACAGTGGCACCCAAGACAGGGTACATGTTGGGTGCAATGCACCAGTGGGAAATATGGAACGACACAAACTTGAATGCAAGTGCAATCCGCCAAGTACAGTATGATTCATATGTACACATGGTACAGTGCCTGATGCTGAGTGGGTTATGCAGATCTCCAACCAGCCATACAACAGCACTGCAAAGTGAAGGGGCAGGTGACACAATTGCTTGTGAAAAGATTGTGGATGGGATGACTACTACATTTGGGGGACACAAAGGTGAAGAGGCAAGCAACCACACTACCAGGCAACACTGTGCATGGTGCATTGTATGCTATGAACCAGGGTAGTATCAACCAGTACCGTGGTGACCATGGATGTTCATGTACCACTGTGGCTGCAGAACACCTGCACTAGACCACATTGGAGGGATGCTTCCTGGGCATGGGTACCAACGCACCCCATTACTGTAGCATGCATGACCTGGTGCTGCATTCATGATGGGGTACATGCTGGCTGTCATGCCTATGCAGACCAAAGACCCAACGGCCCCACCGGGACATCCATGTGGTCATAGTACCTAGGACACTTTTGGGGGTGCATGCCAAGGCAGGGGCACTGCTGTGCAGAGTGCATCAGGCCCATACAGAGTGCCTAAGTTTCCTAGGACATGTCCCGGCCTGCCAGGGGCACCATGTGGTCAGGGACACCAGCGCTGACACCACAGGATATGGCGGCAGTACATGTCAGACAATAGGCTGGACAGTGGCAGCACAGTGGCCACGTATGGAAACATATGTGATGTCACCATGGGCAGGCACACATGCCAGGATGAGGTTCCAGTATGACATGCAGTGCACCACAGCACAGCAGTGTGTTAGGTGCCATGAACATGATGGGCAGGGGCAATATCCCAGTAACACATCAATAGGAAGGTCAGAGAGCGATGCAACAATAGAATATATTCGCATGCTACTGTCTGCCATGCAGTGTCTGCTGTGTCACCGTCACAGCCCTGCTCCTCTTTCTGTTCTTGGTCCTCTTACTGTGCCCTTGCACTGCACCATCACCTGGCTGCTCGATCTGGAGAGTGACCGTGATCTCTGGTGCTAGGCTAGTGCAGTAACACCAGGCAGCCAGTCTGACAGTACAAACCAAAAAGAAGAACAAAACTGTGCTCATGGAGAATCTCCAACACTTGTTGTAATAGTCTATCAAAATGAACTTTCTTTGCAAAATAACCAAATTCAAAAGTGAGGGTGCACACCCTCTGATGAAGAATGAGATGCTCCTGGTCCCATGCCATGGCCTGCTACAGGCCATCCACACTGCAGTCCTGTAGTCCACACCCGTATTACCCCCACATTTGCGTCAGTGGTGGCTGTGTACTAAGATCATGCCTGTATGGTTTGGTGTAGTCAGGTGGTCTAGGTGTCTGAGTTGAGTAGACCCCTATAATGTTGGGTTGCAGTACGCAGGACATGAACAGACCAGGAGGGGCCTATGATGAGCAGGCATTGCACACAATCCAAACTGCTCAACACCGGTACCCAGTAAACAGCATCAATCAACCAGCAGAGTACATTGGGGATCAAGACACACACATCTCACCCTCACACACAGCACTGACCACTGCCTTTCTTTATCCTTTTGACAGGTCCCATGGATGATAGAGAGAGAATGTGCACCCACTGCTTCACAGAGGATAAGCTGCATGCACTGGTACAGGCATACAGGTAAGGAGAGGTGGTCCTGTCCCACAGCTACATCACAGATTCCGTTGAGAGGAAGGCCTGGGAGAAGGTAACAGGGGTGGTGAATTCCTTTGGTGGCCGGGCGAGACAGTGGAAGCTGTCCAGAAATGATTCAGGGACCTAGTTGTGTGACCACTATGGGTTCAGTGTAGGTTGACCTGTTGACACTGGTTGCATGCTGACACTGATGGCTTGCTCCTCTCTCCACAGCACAGGATATAGCATCTGAGGCAGATGATGTTACTGGGCCATCCAGCAGAGTGCGGCATCTCACACCAAGTCAGCCCCATGGCCCCATGGCCCCAAGGAGTACATTGTGGAGGCCTATGAGGATAGAGACATATACAGAGCCAGAAATACATGGCAGCGGTCACTCAGCTGGAGGAACAGTCATCAACCCTCCCCCACAGTGTATAGCCACTTGAGTACTGCAGCCTCGACCCCACAGGTGCACCTCACAACTGTCACCATAGAAACATAGAAACATGGACTTTGACTGCAGATAAGGACCACTTGGCCCACATAGTCTGCCCATTTCCCTACCTACTGGATAAACTGCAGATCCTATTTAACCAACAGCCTACTTCTTCCTACCCCCCACCAGAATTGCCTTATGTCTGTCTCATGCATTCTTGAATTCCCCCACTGTTTTGGACCCCATGACCTCCTCAGGAAGGCCATTCCATGCATCCACCACCCTCTCTGTGAAAAAAATACTTTCTCACATTGCCCCTGAGCTGTCCCCCCTCTATCTTCAAATCGTGTCCTCTTGTTCTGGCACATCTCTTTTTCTGAAAGATGCTACCCTCTTGGACATTGTTGATTCCCTTGAGGTACTTGAAAGTTTCTATCATGTCCCCCCCTTTCCCCCTTTCCTCAAGGGTATACATATTAAGCTCCTTCAGTCTTTCTTCGAATGGCTTCTGTTGCAGACCCTGCACCATTTTAGTTGCCCTCCTGTGGACTGCCTTCATCCTGTCTATGTCCTTGCAGAGATGGGGTCTCCAGATCTGCATGCAGTACTAGAAATGGGGTCTCACCAACTGTCTGTACAGAGAGATAACAACTTCCTGTTTTCTATTGGTGATGCCTCTCCCTATACATCCCAGTATCCCCCCAGCTATCCCTACTGCCTTCTCACATTGCTTGCTTACATTTAGGTCATCTGATATGACTAGCAAGTCTGAGGCTTGAAAAGCTTTGGGGGACCAGGCATTAACTAAACCTGTCACACTTGAGGCAAAATAACGCTTCACTTCCAGTATGTAAGTGGCAGTAACACTGTAAAACAGTAAGGCAGTAAGAACTCACTGAAGGAATGCAGCAATAGTAGCAATGGTTGCAAGTGCAAATGTCCTTTATTAGACACATAGAATCCATGATAAAAACAATGAAATTGTTCTCCATTCATAACATCCACTGCATGCCAAACATACTCTGTAATACTTCCTGGTTCCCACTCCCTGTGAGTCACCATGCAACTGACATGTTTTCCTCAATGAGAGCTTTCTCAAATGTACAACTTGATGAACAAGACACTCCCGATAAGGGGGAGTAATTAAAAATTTAACTATGGTTTGCACAGAAATAGCAATAACATTGGCAAAGGGAGATTGTACATACACCCTCCGGATATAATTAACCTTGCAAACGTTGTAGTTTTTAACATTGTATGTTTTTTATTTGTGAATTAGGTGCTGGCACTTTAATTACTCCCCCTTATAGGGATTACTCCCCCTTATACAGATTGCAAAGACATGGCAGTTACAGTGGTTATATTTACATAATTAGATTTATAAAATGCACCATTTACAGATACACTTACATCAAATATTTACATAAACAGAAGGTGTCGGGGAGTGGGGATTTTTATACACAGGAGGATCAGTTAGCAGGGAAAATTTATGCATAGCATTATGGAAGCTGAACCAAGAGTCAACAGAAGCAGGAGCAAAGTGATGAGGCACTAAAGTAGTGTAATAGGGAGGGCTGGAACTTGGCGACAGAGGTGCAGAATAAGGTAGAGTGTGGTAGTGAGTTCTAGCTAGACACCACTGAGAAGGCAAAAGATCTCCAGGCCTCTGCTAACTGAGATTTGGGCAGTATTAGAAGAGGGAGGGAGGCAGCTCTAAGAGCTTGTGGTGGTTGCAAGAGCTGAATAAGTTCAGTAAGGCAAGGAGGGGTGTAACGGTGAATCAATTTGTGCTCTAGACTCAGCATGGCATACTAGACTGTGGATTCATACGTTATCCTTCTAGAGAAGAGAAGACATTGTAGTGGTTGTGACAGGCATTGACTCCTAAGGCAAACCTTCCCACACAGTGACAAAGGTGAGATAGGATGCTTGTGTTGGTTGTAAGGAGTTGCAGCATGCCATACACAAGGAGGGGCAGGAGGGTGGCAGCCACCATCTTGTGGCATGAAGCCAATGTGAGGAAGGGTCGTATGTGGACAAGCAGACCAAGCTTTTGGTTTAGAGCTCCAGTTAGAAGGGTGACATGAGTATTCAGGGAAAGCATGGACTCCTCTACCACCACTGCAGAGGCCATCAGTACCTCCGCTAACCACGCTACCCGCCCGATGATCAGGAGGGGTTGCACAGCCTGGTAGCACCCCTGCCAACCCACACCCACTCATCCACCCACACACAGCCACTAAGGCCCTGCCACCTCCTCCACCTACACTTGTCACGTGAAATCCACTTGGGGCCTGCAGATACCATAAGGTCCTGTCCTGCAGGACATTGCCCCCCAGAAGCAGGCACCATCGAACTCCAGGCAGCTGCTAGAGTCTGCCCTTCAGTGGCAGACTACTGCACACAGGGAGCTTGTGCTGTTAAGGTGTGTCATGCAGGAGGACATGACCAGCCTCCATGATCTCCTGCATGTTGATCTCCAGAGGGCTGAGCAGCATGCAAAGGCCCATGAGGCTGTCTTCATCGACACCCACCAACACATGTTTGGAGACCTCACTGGGGCAGTGTGTGTGATTATGGCTATGGTACATGGCAATGTGCAGCCTTGTCGGATATCCACCCTCTCCACTGTACACAGCCCTGGTTCTGTGGAGACACCACGATGTATACCAACAACATGCAGTGGCAGGTCAGGATCTGGCAGCATGCCTGTGACCCCTTCCCCACCAGTATCATTCCCTGCACACCGGGGCACAAGATGTACATTCCTGCATCCAGCATCTGGTGTTGCCGTGCACGATCCAAAGTGACTCCATCACCATGAGCATCACCCTTCCTCTCATCATGGGCCATGGCACCCACAGACAGAGATCTGCAATGGCTGATGGTTTGCACATGCAGTGGATGAAGAGAAACATATATGAGGTGGCTCCCACCCTCTCCTGCATATCCCACATTTCCCCAGCACCCCACAGGCATTGTTCCCCTGCCATTGTTATGTTGTACTGTGCATCACCACCACCCCTCCCCCTGGCCAACAAGTATAGCACCCTCTTCTGTGTTTGCAAAGTTTAACACTGTTCATACATTGTCACTGTGATGTGGGTGTGTCCACATTAAAGTTTTGACCCATGTGACAGTGTCCTTTGTGTTTGCCACCCACTTGCTCCTGCTTGTGAGGCTTCTTATTATGTTTTCACTGTACTCCTGTGCTTACCTGGCCATGTGGGGGTCACACCTGTTGAGCTGCTCCAGCATCCTGAGCACCGCTGACTCCATTTCTCTGTCACTATGTTCCCCTTGGATCAGCAGGCCTATTCCATGGGTGAGTGCCATGTTCTGTAACACACAACAGGCTAGGAATATGCCACAGTCCTTGTAAGGGGTATATTGGAGTACACCATCTGAATGGTTCGGGCACCTGAATTGTATGTTCAGCAAGTCAGAGATGTGCTCTATGATGCTGTGTGTGGTGGTGTGTGCCACATTGTATCTGTCCTTCATCACAGATGTGTTAATAATATAACAATAATAATAATACGCTTTATTTATTAAGCACAATTCTAGAAATCACACCGCTGTACATAATTAAAAGCATCGTAAAACAGGACAACACAGCTTAAAATGATTTACAATATAATTTAAATAAATCAGTTAAAATTCTCACAAAATTCTATATGCTAAATGTTAAATCCTTGCTTAAACAAATACGTTTTTAGGCCTGCTTTAAAGCTTTCCATGGTCCCGCACTCTCTAATCTGACTAGGTAGAGCATGCCACAGAGACGGGGCACCAAACATAAAAGCCCAGGCCCCAGATGTTTTCAGCCGCACCCTGGGAACCTCTAACAACCCCTTGTCAGTTGAGCGGAGAGGACAACCAGGGCTGTAGGGAGTCAGGAGTTCTTGCAGATAGCTCAGACCCAGTCTGTGCAGGGCTTTGTAGGTCAGAAGTCCAACCTTGAAGGTGATCCGCCACTGTACAGGCAGCTAGAGCAGTTTGCACAGCACAGGAGTAATATGACTCAAATGAGAAGTCCCAGTCCACAACCATACCACAGCATTCTGCACCAGCTGCAAGCAATGGATATCAACCCCAGGTAGTCCCAAGTAGAGGGAGTTGCAGTAGACCAGGCACAAAGTCACAAAGGCACTGATCAAAGTAGGCAGGTCACCGGACAGAACAAGGTTCCTAATTCTGGCGATGTTCCTAAGATGATAAAAGGAAGACTTGACAACTGCTGACACCTGCGAACACAGTGTCAGCCCATCAAAAAGAACCACTCCCAGATCATGCATCTGTTCAGAGGAAGACAGTTGTGAACCCTCAAGCCAAAGACCAGAGGGTGAACCCACTACAGACCTCTCTATCCGGAGACTTGGATCCACCACCAACTCCTCAGTCTTCCTGGAATTCAATTTCAGCCAGCTGGATTTCATCCAGTTATGGATTTCCACTAGACAGCTGTTAACATCGAGACCAAGCGATCTTGTTTAGGCGCAAAAGACAGACAGAGCTGTGTATCAGCATAGCAGTGAAATCTCAGCCCATATCATCTTACAATGTCTCCAATGGGTAGCATGTACACTGCAAACAACATAGGGGACAGCACCGAGGCCTGAGGGACCCCGCACAACAGAAAGAATGGATCAGAGGGAAAAAAAAAAACAACACCACCATCTGAGATCTGCTGGTGAGGAAGGATTGAAATCACCTGAGCACTGGACCAGCCAGGTCACAGATAACCCTCAGCGCTAAAGTAGCACCCCATTGTCCTTTTTTTTTTTTGTCTTTGGTAACAGTAAGGCCCACTAGGCACAAGTGCCTGTTTTCAGAGGTGACCTGGGAGCACTGGGTGGTTAAGTGACTTGCTCAGAATCACACAGTATGCAAGTGGAGGTTGTGAGAATCAAACTCAGATCTGGTCTGCTGGATGTACCAAGCTCGTTCACACCTTGTTCCTCTAACCTCATGTCAAATGCTGAGGAGAGATCAAGAAGCACCAAGATGGAATGGCGCTTCTGATCTCTCACCATCAGGAGATCATTGAGCAACCAAACCAGAGCAGTCTCAGTACTATCTTTTCTGGAAACCAGACTGGAGAGGATCATAGACATCGTGGATGGTAAGATGGTTCTTCAGTTGCAGCTCAACTACTTTCTCAATCACCTTCCCAACAATGGGAAGGTTAGAGATAGGTCTGTAGTTAGCAAAGCAGTTAGGGTCCAAAGCAGCTTTCTTAAGGAGCAGTGTCACCACTGCTTCCTTTAGGGAGCTGGGAAACTCACCTGACTCTGAGAAGCACCACACAATCTTTGCAAGGACCAGGCCGATGGACTCAATACACCCCAATAATAGGCGTTTTGGGCCCGGATCCTAACTACAACACATTGGCTGCAAATTCTGGACAATCTGCACAATGTCCGCAATCTGCAGCCGGTCGAAGGATATCCAAAAAAAACAAGGAGGCGTGACCACGCACCAACCACCTTCAACCCCCATAGAGAGCGCTGGATGGATCTCGGCCCTAATGTTGGCCACCTTATCTGCAAAGAATTGAACAAACTCATTACAATTAACTTGTGAAAAGGCACCTCGAACCTGTAGACAGGTTGGGTTGGGTTTAGTTGTGGAGGACGGGTGTCAGGAACCCAGGGCGCAAGGGATAAGAGCTGTCTCTGTAAGGTAACAGACATCTGTTAGCAACTGTTCACAGTGTTGCTGCCCACTTCTAATCAATGACCCATGGACAGTGGTGTGTCCTGTGCACCTCTCCACCCTCCTCTACCCACCCTTCCCTCAGAGAGGCATGTATGTTCTGTGGTACCACTGTGTACTCCATTTTGAAGTGGGGCACGCTGCATGTACTCACCAAAAAGGTGCCCATTGGGTATGTGGCCACCTTCAAAGCTTTGTCACAGTCTGGAATTGTGCCATATGAAGGCATCAAAGGAACTGTCAGATTATCATGCCAAGACACTGGTGATGCACCCTGTTGCTTTGCACACCACCTGACAATTGATAGATTAGTAGCCCTTCTTATTGAGGTAGCATCCATCCTATCACTGGTGGATGCATGGATGGCAACATGGGTGCAGTCAATGTCACCAAAGATTGCAGGTAGGTACACAACTCAATACAACTGCTGCATTGTTTCTATGCATGCCATTGCTGTGCTTGGGAATATGGTGAACTCACCAGCATGTGGCATCAGGGTATCTAGGGATTGTTCCAGCAAGCATGAGATAGCAGACTGTGACACACCTATGGTGTCTCCCACTGTGTCTGACCAGGTGGCTAGAAAACACATTGTAGCCGTCACCTTCTGCTCTACTGTCATGGCATGGTTGTGATGGGTGTCACTGCACAGCTGCTCATGCAGGCGCTCACACAGCTGCCTTAGCATGGCCCTGTTGAGATGGTACTTGACAATTAGCTGGATATCAGTGAGGGTCTTGAAGGAGACTCAGGACTGGTACCATCTGGCTGCAGCATGTCACCTCCATGACCTACGGAGAGGCCTGGGGTGGACTTGTAGGCCTCTCCTCCACCTGCAGAGCCTCTTCCAGGAGAAACAGCATGTGTGCTGCAAATTCAGCCCTTTTGTGTTTCTGACTCCAGTGCCTCTGCCCGCCTCTAGGCTTTGCCCAGAGTAAGTCAGCCTTTTTATGGGCAGAATTAGTATTACAAATTGGGACCACGTGCACTCACTTTGTGCACTGCTAATGTGCTGAATATAGCATTGTGCTTTTATTTATGTCCACACCACTCCCTTTGCCCAGTACATACATTATTGTTTTGCACACTTGCAATTCATTTTTTCCCATGCTGATAGCACATTTTAATATTGCGAAATGGCACAATCAGTGCACAAACAGCATGCAATGTATCTGCCTAGCAGGCAATGTTTTGAATATTGGGCCACTGGTCCATTTCCTGCTGTGGTGTAATCCAGTGATCTGCATGTGACATGGTACAGCAACACCACTGGATGCCTCAGCCATTTTGCAATGTCCCAATCAACTCCACCAGCAAAATTGTATATTTGCAAGTTTGTGAAGTTGCCTGTACCTCGATGTTTGACTTTGTGAAGTTGCAAAACTTCACAAAGTTATCAAGAATTTAAGTTTTCCAAGCTTCACACACCTCTGCTTTTCACCCACTAAACCGATCATTCCGAAAATTGTAGGATCAATATCTGGGAACTAAATCACGTTACACTTCAGGTGCACATATAATATTATCTATCCATCTATCTATCTATCTATCTATCTATCTATCTATCTATCTATCTATCTATCTATCTATCTATCTATCTATCTATCTAACTATCTGACTGTATGTCATTCTGTCTGTCTGTCTGTCTAGCTATCCATCCAGCCTATGGTATCTCTCTCTCTCTCTCTCTCTCTGCACCTGCATAATATCTATCTATCTACATGTTTCTATTTTTTGTTTCAAACTATTGTTTTACATTTTAACTCCTATGCCTCTTTCTGCATAACAGAGGATTTCCACACTATTATATCAGTGTGTAATAATGATGGTATTGAGTTCTGCTCAAACTTAAACATTGCATGCATGAGAGCATGGAAAGATTTTGTGTCATCTTTAAAGTAGAATACTTAGCAATGGAGCTGGAGCACATGTGCCTGGTAGGCCTTTTGCATCGGCTTCAGAGGAATCCTCTTTAACAGAAGCAAGGTCACCAAAGGCTGAAAGAACAGGATCCATGTCTTCTGACTATCTGCCAGGGCAAAGCTCAGGAAGGAATTTCCGATTGGGCTCTTTCTTTCCTCACATGCCAAGATTCAGATCATCTGTCAGGAGAAAAGCTAAGCTCTTTCTGCTTAGGAACCTACTTCTCCCATTATCATTGCTTTTTTAGCTTCTTTATTTTGTTAATTGAACGTCTTGTTCACATTCATCCATTTTAGCACCTCTGTGGAACACAATTAACAGAATGAAGTTTTACAAGTGATTTTTAGAAAGAACGCTGCAGAGGACAAGGCAGACACTATCTCTATCAGTCAGATATCTTGGAACATTCAAACATAAGAACATGCCAGCAAATAAATGCCTTACGGTCTATCTAGCCTGTTTGATTGTGCAGCTCCCTATGTATTTACAAAGGGAACTGCCCCCACTGACACATTCCCCTTATGACTGTCCTCTTCTTTCTCTCTCTTCCACCACTCATTTCCCTTTGACCTAAAATGTTTCCCTGTACCCTGTCCCAACCCCTCTTGAAGCTGTCCACAGTTTTTAGGGCTACAACCTCCTCTAGTAGCCCATTCCATTTAGCCACCACCCTTTTGGTGAAGATGTGCCTCCATATCCCCCTCCAGAACCTCCCCCAGCTATACTCTGTGCCCCCAAATGGTCATGTTGCTGCTAAGGCTGAAGATGCCCTCAGTGCTCACTCTGTTAATACCGTTAAGGTTCTTGAAGGTCTCTGTCATGTCTCCCCTCTACCTTCTTTCCTCCATAGAGTACATGTTGCTCTTCCTGAGCCTCCCATCAAAGTTGTTGCCCTCCTGTTCCTGGATCCTCTTGGTTGTCCTTCTCTGGACTGTCTGCAGCATGTTGCCATCCTTCTTAAGATACTGGTACCAAAACTGTGTACTGTACTTCAGGTGTGTTCTTACAAGTGACCTGTACATATGCAGAAAGATCTCTGCTTTTCTCATGGTAATTCCCCTGGCATTGCAGCCCAGCATTTGATTTTCTTTGGCTGCTGCTCTCTTGCAGTGTGCACAGTGTTTCATCTCACATGATTCCCAGGTTTTTTTTCGTTTTCTGACCAGGTTATCTGCACTCTACCTAATCAGTATTTGGTCCCCTGGTTCTTTGCCCCCAAGTGCATAATTTTCCCTTTTTAGCATTAAACCCTGACTGCCAAAAGCCAGACCACCTTTCTAGCCTAGCCAGGTCATCCCCGAGTTCCTGTCTCCACTCCTCCATGTCTAACTTCTAACAGAGCTTGGTTCTGTCTGTGAACAGGCAGACTTTATCATTGATTCCATCCATGACATCACTTATGAGATGTTAAATAACACTGGGCTGATCACTGAGCCCTGTGGGTCAGAAGATTCTCCCCCTTCTACCACACATTGGCTTCTATCTTGCAACCAGTTTCTGCCCTATTCCAAAAGCTTGACCCTAGCCTCTACCCAAGGTCCTATAGCTTCCTGCCCAGCCTCCTGAGGCACCAAGTCAAAGGTCTTGGTAAGTCCAGATACAGGGCATCAACCGCCTGTCCCCTGTCCACTAACCTAGTGACCCAATCGAAGAAGTCAATTAGGTTAGACTTCCAGAATCTCTCATTCAGAATGGTCTGCATCTGTTTACCCACTATTGAGGTCAGGCTGACTGCTCTATAGTTTCCTGGTTTGTCCCTTGGCCCATCCTAATGGAAAGGCACCACATGCACAGCACTCCAGCCCTGGGGCATGTCTCCAGATGCCAGAGAGGTATTAAACAGGTCTGCCAAGTGACCCATCTCTGCTGGTTCCCAAAGGGTCCTCAGGTGCATGTCATCTGGCCTTGGTGATCTGTCCACCTTTAGGACTCATAGTCCCTTGCATTCTCTGTCTGCTTGAATTTTGCAGTCTATGAATTCCTCCCCCCCCCCATTCCCCATCTTCCTGCTCCCTTATGGTACTGCTTCATACATCTCCCGAGTGAAAATTTAACAAAAGTACCCATTTGGCACCTTCACCATTTTTTCATTCCCCTCTGTCTAAGTCTTCCTTTTTTGGCATTAAAATCTCATCCTTTATGTTTCCTTTCTCATTTACACACACAAAGAAGTCCTTCTCATCTGCTTTTACCCACTGGGCTAGCTGTACCTCTTTCTTGGCCTTTGCCTTCCTTAATGCCCTGTTTGTCTCCCTTGACTTAGCAGCATAGTCTAGCATATCTTCCTCCTGAGTATCCTTGTACTTCCTAAAGGCTGTCTCTTGTCCTCCACTGCCTTTGCCACCTCCTTGCTGAACCAGCTGGGTGTTTGGCCTTAGCCTTCTTATCTGTGGTTTTAGCACATTCACCAGTGACCTCCATCACTCCCTTCTTAATTATGGCCCATTTCTGTTCTACATCCATGCCCACTCTAATCCCAGAAATGTGTCATTGCAGAACTTCTCCCATCCTATGAAAGACTGCTCTCCAAAAGTCCAAGAGCCTTCTTTTGATCCTAACCATCCATCTGCACATGTCTAATTAAAACTAGACCATGTTTTATTCACTTCCTGGTAGTGGTGCATCCATATTCACATTCTGAACATGTGCACAGTTGGACAGGACCAGATCCAGGTCCAGGACAGCCCTCTCAATAGTGTGTTTCATGACACCTTGGGTGGAAAGCATTCAGCAGCACCTGTTCCCTAGTGCAAAAAGTAGCAGGGATTTTCCAGTCCATCCCTGGTACAGTGAAGACCTCAATTATTAGTACCTACCCTGATGGATATGTCTACAATCTAGGACTCAAATACTCTATCTAGTTCCTCATCCTGGGAATGTGTCCTTTAGACCACTCCCATCCTTACTATTCTCCCTTTCTTGGATTAGATCAGCACCCACAAAGCTTAAAGAGCTGGCGACACGTTCAGGACAACTTTAATACAATCTACTATTTAGACACAGTCCAGCTTGTATTTCCCATTAGTGCTGTAGTTCTCGTCCCCATTATTTATTACAGAGGTCATCTGTATGAAAACAGGATCTTTGCTCCTGAAGAGTTTGTCTATTCCTGCTGCTTTCTCCATACATGAAGTCACAGAGCACTGCTTGTGATATCACAGTTAGTCCCATGGCAACAGATTGTGATGTCACAACAGAGGATTATGACAAAGTAGGGAGTAAGCATAGAGGCAGATGGACTCTAAAGAAACTCTAAGGGATAAAGATCACGTATACATGCAAATTTCCTTAGTAATAAATAATGGGAAGGAGAAATACTGTATATAAAATGAAAATGGAATACTGGCAGAATTGTACCTAATTATTATGCTTTTTAAAGTTTTCTTTGAGGAGTCAGTTGCTCTTTATGGCTTGCCCTCCACATGTTCTTGTCTGGTGCAAATTATCCCCTTCTTTACATAATGCCTTTCCACCCCTTTTCATCCCCCCTATCATTTCTGTGCATTTTATACCAGGAAACTTTGAGATCCCAGTCATATTTTTCCATGGCCCATGTCTGTAATGGACACTCTGTCCACCTATCCCTCAGCAAAAAATGACTGCAATTCCACCATTTTGTTCCCAACACATCTCGCATTTAGGGACACCACCCTCTACCTTTACTCTGGACTCCCTTTGTTCCTTATATCCCCTTTCTATCCCCTTCTTCCCTTGGCTCCTCCCTTATTCCCCCAATCACCGATCCCTCCCCTCCTCCTGCTCTCCTGCTTGGGGCAGGCGTATCAGCCTTTAACACCAGGTGACTAAGGGTGCTATGCACTCTGCTGCCCCACCCCCACCAGTTTAAATTTAGGTTTTTAAACATGAAGTCCTCCAGCTTTCCCTTCAGAACCCTTGTACTCATTCTTCTTAAGTATAACCTGTCTGGTGCATGCATGTATTTGTTATTCTACAGTATATCCCCTCCCAGCCACCAACATACCTGTACCCTTCCATCTCACACCACCCTCTAAGCCATTTGTTAAATTCAGCAATCCTTAACCTCCTTGCCATACTAGCTGTCAATACCAGAAGCAACTCCAAGAAGGCTACCGACATCCTTCCTCCTTGCAGATTTTCCCCACCTCTTTGAACCTCTCTTACACTACCCCCACCTCACTCCCTGCAAAGTCATTAATACCCAGGTGCAGTATAATGTGTGGTTTTCCTCCTCTTTGTCCCACATGCTGTGCTACCAGAGGTTCCACCCTTCTTGCCATCATTGTGGGGATTGCAAAGGTCAGTTTAGGACTGGGGGGGTAATATTCATTCATTATTGTCAAAATGAGAATAATTTTGGATTTTTCACTCAAAGGCCATAAACCCCCCCAGATTAAATGATAGAATAGACATTGCAAAATTATTATGAATGCTTGCTGGTCTTCTTGTACTCTGCATATTGTTACATTGTTTTATTTTGCATGTCTATATGTCATTGTTTGCACTTTAGTAAGCACTCCTTTAATGTAGGAGTAATGAATGCTTGGGACAGACAGAAGGCAACCCAAGTGACACGAAGAAGAAGGTAAGTGACAGATCATATAGGATATGGGATTTATACAATAGGTAGGGGAATGGGCAGACTAGGTGGGACAAGCTGTCCTTTTCTGCCATCAGATTCTATGTTTCTATTAAATGATTGTGGTGTCATGTTTTTACTTCCCAAATTTGTTAGCATGTTTTCACGTAGTAGTATTTTGTATGCAGTGGAGTGGAGGTGCATCATGCTTATTTTAAGTAGTGTTAATTGAAATGGAATTAAAATAATATAAAAGTACTGCACGTTTGCACTCCACTCAATCTTGACAAAGCTTCTATTCCAGAAGATAAACATGGAGTTTCATTTGCCTTGCATTTTCATTGCTGAATGAGAGTTTATGCACTTCAAAACTTAAAACATTGAGTGTTTTATACTACAGTGAGAGTTGCCCAGCTTTTCTGCCTGACAATCCATAGCTTCCTTGCCGTGCTAGCCCTCTGGACTAGAACCATCTCCAGCAAGGCTACCAACTAGGGCTGCAAGTACAGTTCAACCATTTTCCAGAAATGGTCGAACCCTCAATGGTCACACCAGTCCGTGGATGCATGAACATCTGCCTTAAAACTGTGAACTTTAACTCACCCAGTTCACCCCTATGCTGCACCACATGACATGATCCAGTGAGTAGGCACGAACTGGGTGAATCAAAGTTTGCAGATTTAAGGCAGCTGTTCGTGGATCCTGAGGGTGTCACTCATCTCTCTCTCTCTCTCTCTCTCTCTCTCTATCTCTCTGCCTGCCTGCCAGCAGCCCAAGTAGCCAACCCCCGTCCACCTTACAAGCCCTGACAGGAATGAATGGGGTGATTGGATGCTGTATCTGTCTCTCATGGAGACACAACATGTTATTAGCTGCTGGCAGGTGTGGGGTGGGACATGGCAGAGAGAGAGAGCGAGAGAGAGAGAGACGCAGCAGCAGTGTCGCACTGGAGAGTGGAGAAGAGAACAAAGCACTAGTTGTTCATGTCATGTGTGGCTCAGACAAAAAAAACAACGAAAAAAAACTTGCTTCTTTTTTTTGTTTACCTACAGTGAAGCCAGCTAGCATGAAGTGCAGTGTCACAGTTACTCTGCATGACAAAATAGATTAACTCCCATTGAAATTGCATTGTTTCGTGCAGTAACTCTACTGCAGAATTCTGCAGAACTGGACTTCATCCTGGTGAACTTCACTGTATACACACACTCGGAAGTCGGCTTTGGGTCTTGGGACAGGGAGAGGAGTGAGGAGGAGGATTTGTGCTGGCTGGCATGGGGCAGGGGGGAAGAATGAAGTCCTCCTGATTCCTGCCTGTTTGAGGAGTGGATTGGGAGACAGATAGGGCAGTTAAAGTAGGGGACTCGGGGAGGAGGATTCTGTCAATGGAGGACATCGGGGAGCGGGAAGGGAAAGGAGCATCAGGGAGGGAGGGGGTGTGTGTGGACTGTGGATTGGACAGGAGGGGACCCTGATATCTCACCATTTTAGTTCCTCTAAAATAAAATCCTATCTAGTCCAAGAAGACTCCAAATTAGGTTCTGTGTTCGGGAGGGAGAGAGGCTCAGGAGCAACAAGCAAACAAACCATATAAACCACCTTAGGGTAAGGCATTTTTTTGGCCTTATCCTTGGGTTGGGACTGGAGTGGGACTTGGGATAAAAAAAATCTCCCCTTACTCGACACAATGGTGCTGTTTTGTACTGTACTGTACTGTACTGTACTGTACTATACAGTACTGACCTGTTACAGAAAAATGTCCCTGTTTTTGGTGCAGCTACTCAACGCAGCCAGCAGTTGCCACTTTTATTAGTCAAATCTCCTTGTGTTTTCACTACTTAAATTACCTGGCTCGACACAGTCAGCAGTTGTTTACTGACCTGTTTGGGAATAAATCTCCCATTTTGATGCAATTACTTAATGCAGCCATCAGTGCTATACTAACCTGTTTGTGAATAAATAATATCCGTGTGTTTTCACTACTTAAACTACCTAGCTTGACGAAGCCAACAGTTGTTTACTGACCTGTCTGGAATACAATTTAAATCTCCCTGTTTATTTTGGCACAGCTACTAGATGCAGCTGGTATGGTAGAGTGCTTTGACCTATCTGGGAATAAATAATTTACCTGTATTTTCACTACTTAAGTCGATTCAGCCAGCAGTTATATACTGACCTGTTTGAGAATAAATCTCCGTTAAAAATGTTGGTGCAGCTACTTGACATAGCCAATAGTGCTGTACTGATCTGTTTGTATATAAATCTCCTTCTGTTTTCACTACTGAAATTTCACTACTGAAACTACTTGACTCGACGCAGCCAGCAGTGCTGGATGTACTGACCTGTTACAGGACTCAATGCAGCTAGCGATTGTTTACTGACCTGTGTGGGAAAAAAATTACCAGTATTTTCACTACTTAAAATATTGGACTCGAAGCAGCTAGCAGTTGTTTACTGAACTGTTTTGGAATAGATTTACCTGTATTTTAATTACTTAAACTACCTGACTCGATGCAGATTTCATTGTTTACTGACCTGCTTGGCAATAAAATGTAAATCTCCCTGTTTATTTTGGCACAGCTACTTGACACAGCTGGCAGTGCTGTGACCTGTTTGGGAATAAACAATTTACCAGTATTTTCAGTACTTAAACTACTTAACTTGATGTAGCCAGCAGTTGTTTACTGACCTGTTTGGAAATAAATCTCCCTGTTTAACATTTTTGGTGCAGCTACCTGATGCAGCCAGCAGTTGTTTACTGACCTGTTTCAGAATATATTTACCTGTGTTTTCACTACTTAAAGTACCAGACTCGACGCAGATAGTAGTTGTTTATTGATCTGTTTCAGAATATATTTACCTCTATTTTCACTACTTAAACTACCAGACTCGATGCAGCTAGCAGTTGTTTACTGATCTGTGTGGGAATAAATAAATCTCATTGTGTTTTCTCTACTTAAGCTACTTGACTTGAAACAGCCAGCAGTGCTATAGGTACTGACCTGTTTGGGAATAAAAGAGACAACAACCATTTGGTGTAGAAAAAATGTTTTTATTAGGAATATTTATAAAATCCATTATGGGAAGACAGGAAGCATGTGTATTGGACCATTTAGACAAAATGATGGGCGATAAAGAAACCAGTGGCAACATGTGTCGGGCAATCCAGGAAACAGTGACAATGGTTTAGAAAATTCAGGACATTGAAGGAGTAACCTGTTATGGTACTCTGAGGATGAGCACAAGGACCATTGTAGTGCAGCAGCCGGTCATAAATAGAGTAATGCATGATGATGATGAGGAGGAGGATAAGACAGATGGCACTGATGAGGAAATCAGTGGAACAGATGCTGACTTTAACGTGGATAAAGCAGCAGTCAGTCTGTCAAGAAGCAGTAGTTCTGGATAGTGGGATGATGAGGAGGACTACAGGGCCCCCCCAAAAAAAACCCGCGAAAAAACATGTAGTAAGGATGATGGTGGTGGTGGTGATAAAAAAAATAGCAAATCTAGTGAAGTATAAAGAGGCACTCACACAGGCAGAGGAAAATCAGAGGATAAATAGTGGACAGGCTTCCAAGGGGTAGAAACAGAAGCAGTTGAGCCAGTCAAAGATGCTGTGCATCAAAATTTGCAGATGGAGGACATCGACAGACCTCAAAAAGATACTGGCACTGGCACTACCAGTGACTGTGGTGGTGGCACAGGTGGTGGTAAACATCTCTCCATAAGCAGCAGTGCAACAAAATCTGTGAAATCCATAGTGTGGGACTTTTTCACACAAGACAAATCATCTAGCAATCATATGGTTTGGAAATTATGCAAAACAAAATTCAGTTGCTGTTAAGCGGGTTCTCAGATGAGATGACCAAGTTTCATATTGATCAGTATCAAAAAGCACAAAAGGAGCACACACAAGTTGTTGCAATGCTGTAGTCTGCTAAGGAAGATGAGGATGTGGATGTTAACCAAGGTGAGGAAGTAACTGATGAGGAGAGGGAGGATGAAAGTCTGTCTTCCAGTCAAAGCACAACATCTTCAGTTTCTCATTTCTCTATCCCTTTGACTCCACCCCCAACCCCACAGCCTGCTAGGAATTGTTTTCCATCCATTACCATCACCACAACATCTGGCGGTAAAGGTCCAGGGAAGCAGAACAAAAAAATCAGGTGATGTCAGGTGTGGCAGACATCAAATTTCTTTGAAAGACTCTATCAAGCATGCACAGAAATATAAACCCAGCAGGCCGGATGCAACGTGATTAACAAAAGCAGTTTGGGAGATGATAGCCACTGACTTGCTCACATCTTCCTTTGTGGCTAACCCAGATTTAAATGCACAAATGGAAATTACAGTGCCAAAGTACCAGATCCCCAGCCAGTCCTAGTTCTGAACTGTTGCTATGCCAGACTTGTATGATGCTGTTCAAAAAAGTGTGCCTGATGCTCTCAAAGCATCAGTGGCCAAAAGGGTTCATGTCACCACAGATGTGTGGGTCAGTGGCCAGACAACTTAACTATATGGCTGTGACTTCCTCAATCCTCCTTATCATCATCAACATCATGTAGTAGCACTATCAGCAGCAGAAGCAGCATTAGCAACAAAATGCAAGGGACTTTCACTGTTCGAAGGCAGGCAGAATTAGGTATTTGCGGGTTTGAAGAAGACCACAAAGTGGAACCTCTTCTTCAAGCCCTTCAAAAGAAGTTTGCTAAGTGGCTGACCCCAAAGTCCTCGCAACCTATGTTTATAGAGTCTGACAACACTTCCAATATCCTGAAACGATAAGGCATGGTAACTTCACACATGTATCATGCTTTGCACACACTATAAACTTGATGTAAAAAACTTCATTGATGAAGACAGAAATGTTCAGAACTTGACTGCAGCAGCCTGCGCCATGTGCACCCACTTAAGCCATTCTGTTAAAGCCCAAAAGTTGTTTAGGCAGATTCAGAATCAAAATAGCCCCCCACTCCTCCAGATGGTACATGACGTTCTAACCAGATGGAATTCCACTTACTATATGCTGCAGAGGCTGCTTGAACAACTGAAAGTCATCCATCAGTATGTAGTCCAATATGGCATTGGGAGACATGAATATCAGCCCCAATCAGTGGCGTCTGATGGAGAATCTTTGTTGTGAACTTAAATCCTTTGTGGAGACTTCCTGAGTGGTACGTGCCAATGATGCTGGTCTAAGCCACAGACTACCTTTAATTTCACTTCTTAGGCTGACACTGCAGCATTTCAAGTCACAGTGTCTCAAGAAAGATGGCATCAATGCTGCATCACTTGTCAGAAAAATGTTAAACACCTTCCTGGGTGACAAGCGCATTATCAATATGTGCAAAACTGAGAATTACATTTTGGCCACATTTTTGGATCCTCAGTTTAAGGACACAATTGAATCATTCTTCACACCAAATGACTTTAAGGACCTGGACTATTATTGTGAACTATTAATTGTGAAGGTGTCAGCACGTATAGTTAAGAAAAGCAGTACAGCATTAGTGCCCTTTCAGCCACCTTTGTATTCTGCACAAAATCTGCATGAGAGGGAGGGAGGGAGCACAATCTGTCATTGCTACTGCTGCTGCTGGTACCACCTCTACTCATGCTTTTGGCCATCAAACACCAACCAGAACTGCTGCAACTATTGGGGTGACTGCTGCTACACCACAAGAAGAGAAACCAGTGTTGGACATGCTCTCAAACTTTTGTTAGAAAAAGACAGCTGGTAAAGTTAATTCAGCTATTGTGTTACCAGAAGTACCTGTTGCACAAATGGTGAATGATTATAAGGAGGAGACTGTGCATGTTTCCATGGGGGATGAGCCATTACTCTACTGGTGACAGAAGAAATAAATGTGGCCTTCTTCAACTGAGATTGCAATTAAATACCTCAGTTACCCACCTGCCAGCACATATTTATAGAGAATTGTCAGTGCTGCTCGAGCAATAGTGACTGACAAAAAACATGTCTTTCCACAAAAAATGTAGAGAGGCTCAGTTTTCTAAAAATGAATCTGCCACAATTCAAGAACATATGCTGTACAAAATTTATGCAGGATGACAGCACCCAAGTGGCATTTCACACAGATGATGACATTGATGATGGTGAGGGATTCTATTGCCACTAGCCTTTCCACCTGTCTTTCCTCCAGTGGGTCCTCCTGTCTCCTCCTCTTCCTTAAGTTCCATTCATTTCTCAGACATCTACTGTTGCTACTTCTGTGTCACTGAGTCCCAGGTCCAGATAGGGATTTAATTTTTAATTTGTTTTATTTTTTGCTGCAATATCCATCCACTTTCCTTTCTCTGTTTTAGTGCTGCACCCATGGACACATCCAAGACTTTGATCTAAAATGAGCCTTTCTTTCAGATACAAACTTTTTATCCTAACCTGGAAAATTTAAATAAAATAGAAAAATGTAAAAAATGTATGTTCCTAGTTATTGATTGAGATTGACCATCATGAGAATAAAAATAATAAGTTCCTGTTCACTATAACCCCTCAACTCCAAGTCCAGACCCCTGGGCCACTTCCTCTACAAATACAATCACCCTACCCTCCATTCTTAGATCCTCAATCCCACACCTTCATCATAAAGAAACATTGCTGATGGCAGACTGTTCTGTTTTTTTTTTCATTATTTTGAGTAAAGAAGATGATGAATATATCCTTTATCATTTCCAGCAAGTGCACTCTGACTACTAACTCCCATCCTCCTTCAACCAGATGCCCAAGTATGCCAGTACCTAACTTTCACCTGCCCTTACACACATCCCTCTCATGCTCTTAGTCTTAGAAATATCACAGAGATAATTTCCCCCAACACTTTGAGCAGCATTTTCAGAACATTTAGATTGCCACAATCCCCAGTACACCGATGATATGGCACATGGGTCTTGTGGGGATCTAACTGGAGTTTCTATCCCACACAGCAGTTGCCAGAAGTTAGACCAAATTTTTCTGGTCTAGCTTGCGGCAATATCAGGGGTCTGTGTAACAGGTAGTAGCTCAGGGGGTTAACCTTTTGCTCTGTAATAACCAGCTTTAGAAAGAGCTAGAAGTCAGGGATGATATACTGTATGAGTCTTATTGTAGCTCTTCCTTGATCTATATCACTTTCTAAATCTGTTTAAACACTAATTTAAAACATTTACTGGGACATTGTATGGTTTCATGATATAAAACAAACAAGTTCTACCTGGTTCTACTTGAGTAAAAAATATACATATTTTGCATGTTTGGGAAAATACACGTAGTATTAAGATTCTAAGAATGGTAAGTTTTGCAAAGTTTGTCTGCACTGAGACAGAATCCTATATAACAAAACTTTGCAAAACATACCATTCTTACTTTCTTAGTACTAATGCACTATATCGTAAACGTGCAAAAAAAAAAAAATATATATATATAGGATACATGATGCATCTCTGTTAAATACACTATTTATTTGAATGAGCTGTGTGTGACCTCAGGTGACCTCATAAGTGGTGGAGTCACAACTGAGTTCCCGAGGGCACACTCAGTGAGTTCAAATAAATAGTGTATTTATCAGAGAGGCATCACATATTTGATTTATGCAATTGGCCCCATATTCATTTTCTTCATTTTTTTATGATTTCTTAACTTTATTTTAAAATATTTCTTTACTGTTTGTAACGGACTGTTTGTGGTGAGGTTGCTGTGCTTTTGTGTAGGTTTACTGAGATGGGAATGGGACTTGTGCGTAATTTCATTGGCTAGAGTTATGTGAATGAAGAGTGAATGATTATCCTGAAGAGATGTCATGACCAAGGAAAACTCTTCCTATTGGCTGCTGTGTTTGTCAGTTATGTGAAGGGCATGGCGTTATGTAATGGCATTGTTTTGTTGTCAGTCGAGGTCCAGGTGTTGATGGAGCAGCATGCCTCATGTTGCTGGATACTTTTCACCATGGTAGTGGCCTACTTCGTCAATTGGGATGATGGATTTGAAGGACTGTCTGGTGTACCATTGGATTTTTTTTATAATAATAATAATAACTTTATTTATATTGTGCCTTTCAAAAAATCAAGGCTCCTTAACAATAAGAGATAAAACAAATACAATAAAATACAGATTGCCATAAAATGTACAACTTCAGTAAAATCACACAAGGTAGGCTTGTTGCCATAAGTAGGCTTTTTAGGCCTGTTTAAATCCCTCCATGGTTGCACACTCCCAAAGCTGATGGGGTAGAGAATTCCAAAAGGCTGGGGCTGTCTACATAAATGCATGGGCCCCCAATGATTTTAAAGAAACCCTTGGAATCTCTAACAACCCCTCATCAGCAGAGTGGAGTGATAGCCCGAGGCAGTAAGGAACCAGAAGCTCTTTCAGATAGTTTGGGCCATGCCCATGTAGGGCTTTATAAGTCAAAAGTCTGACTTTTAAGATGATCTGCCACTGAACCGGAAGCTTGTGCAGTTTGCGCAGCACCAGAGAAATATGACAAGTCCGGGGAGTCCGGTAAACAATTGGGCTGCAGTGTTCTGCACCAGCTTCAATCAGCAGATATCAACCCCTGGTAGCCCTAGATAAAGGGAGTTGCAATAATCACGGTGTAAGGTCACAAAAGCGTGGACCAACGTGGACCAATGTAGGAAGATCAGTGGATGGAACTAGGTGCTTGACCCTCGAGATGTTCCTCAGATGATAAAAAGAGGATGTGATGACTGCTGACATCTGAGATCACAGTGTCAGCCCATTATCAAGAATCACCCCCCAGGTCCTGCACCCGGTCAGTGGTAAGAAGCTGGTAGCCTCCCAGGAAAAGTCTAGTAGGCAAACCCACTCCCAACCCCTCTATCTGGTGACCCGGTTCCACAACCATCACCTCAGTCTTTTCTGAGTTTAACTTCAGCCAGCTGGAATTCATCCAACCCTGGATTTCAGCAAGGCAGTTATTAAATACTGAGAGAGCTCTATCCTGGTTGGGTGCAAAAGACAGGTAGAGCTAGATATCATCAGCATAGCAGTGAAACCTCAGCCCATACCATCTTACAATGTCTCCAAGGGGCAGCATGTACACTGTGAACAACATGGGGAACAATATCGAACTCTGAGGGCCCCCACATGACAGAGAGACTGGGTCGGATTTTGTTTCATGCCAATTTCCACAGGTGGTATAGAGTCTAGTTGGCGGTCTGCAGGGTGTAGTCATTGGAGTTACCATGGATACATCTCTTCTTCAGTCTGCTTTCAGTCGTTTCAGCCTCCATGGTCCTTATGTATTTTAATTTGGTATTTTCTGGGATTTTTGAACTTGTCACTGGATGTCCCTTGCATTGCATTTACCTGGATTATGTATGAGATTACTTTGGGATTTGTTTTTGTGTGTATGTTTGTGTTTTGAGCATTATGGAGCACACATGGTCTATGGAATAACTATTTGTCAATTGGATTACCCTTTCAACTTTGAATTTATTCTTTTTTTCTTGTTTGCTATTTGTTTTACCTTTTTTTTCAAGCAATGGATTTTATTTAGACACTATTTTTATAAGGATAAACAGAGCAAGACTTCAGCATAGTACATTTTTTATTGAACTTGAACAGACAGATAAATGTGAATTAGTATTATATTTTATTCATTTTCAAATAAAATAGTTTCTTAGTAATAGCCAAAATATATTTGTATTTACTTATAGCAACTTTTCTACTCTATGACATTAAATACTTCTAACTTTTAAACCAGGAAACATCAGTAGGGCAAACAATATTGTAGAGTCCCTGAACTTTTAAATTCGTATTTAAGGCCATTTCTTTATTATTATTTGTTTAATATTTGAGAGCTAATAGGAAATGCTAATACTGTATGAACTGTTCAGTTATGTTTTTTTATATACAGTACAACAACAGAGACAAGTCATTTGCACATTTAAATTCTCTTTACATTGCTGGTGTTCTTGATGATTTCTTGAGAGCCTACTGGCTGTGTATGGTGCCTTCTTGATAGAACTGTGATGAGAGTTGTCTCTTCAAAACTGTAGGGACAAGAAAAAGTGAACAGAATTTTGCTGTGCTGTCTGATTGAATGTGGCTATGTTTGCTTCACGCCTTGTTACTCTCACACTTTTTTTTTAATTTTATGAAATACACATGCTAATATCTGGGATTTACACCTGACAAATCATACTGTGGATGTAG
Organism: Neoceratodus forsteri; assembly: GCA_016271365.2. Taxonomy (NCBI): domain Eukaryota; kingdom Metazoa; phylum Chordata; order Ceratodontiformes; family Ceratodontidae; genus Neoceratodus; species Neoceratodus forsteri. Next base: position 81,024,494 of record CM028137.1, read on the forward strand.
GCCGAGGTTAACTTATTACTTGCCAGCGTGCAAACTGTTTGGCCTTCCATCTTTTACACAGACAGATTCAGCTGATAAACATTCCTTTATCGGCACTAGTTATACAATCTGATGCTCATTTCACAGCTTTTTTTCTGCTAAACTGCATATTTTTGTAGTTTTAACAATCAATGCTTTGCATTTTTACTTTGTATGACTTAGAGTCATTTCAGTTCAGTTTACATTATTGCTTGCTCTTCATACTTTGTTGCCTAACAGTTTGCTTTTCTGCACACGTTTATGCCACTCTGAAAAAAACTAAGGCTTGGATCTCTCCCCTCATATATCTCCTCCTCTCTTGGCACCACTACTCAGTCCCTCTATTCCCTGAGATCCCAGGCTGACACTCGTACCCTCTCAGTCCCCTGTAGAACTACTTCCTCTGGCCAAAACACCTTCTCTTACCACTTGCTCAAAAAGGTGGAATTCACTTACTCCACAAATCCGCTACTCCTCCTCCCAATGTTCTCTTACCTCTGCTCTGCACAATTACCTTACACCTACCTGCACTTGCTCCTGACCCCCTCATTGCCCACCTGTCTTCCTCTCTCTCACTTTTTTCTCTCCCTCTCACTCTCTTCTTTCTCATCCCCCCCCACCCTACCTGCACTTATACTGCCCCTTATAAACTAGCTCTTAAAAAGGTGACTGGATCCTATTTTTGCACCCTGGCTGCATCTGCATCACCTGAGAACCACCTGTAATGTATGCATTGTCAACCTTGCATCCTATGCTTTTGACCCTGTACTGATTCTTTATGTATGTTGCTCTTATGAACCACCAGAACAGTAATTGTTGCATCAGTCTATTATGTGCCCAATTGCCTGGAACCTGTTTTGATATTGTATGTATGTGTTCACCATCTGTTATGTATGTATCTAAGAACTCTCACTCTGTACTTCCCTCTCCCCATTTCCCCCAGGACATACCGTGAGATGAGAGTTAGGGCTGATGACCCCAACATGCACCCCGATGCCGGTTGAGGGGGTGGGCTGGAGGGGTCCAAGGGGGCTTTCAACCCTAACACCGAATTTCCTCGCTTTTGTCGTTGTGGAACAACCCTAATGGATGCATTAAACAGAGTTTTTGCCTCTAATATATTATATATATATATATATATATACAATGTATGTTGTCAGATAAATGAAGTATAAATCATCATATCTGACATGGGCGTGAAGATAACATTGTTATCTTCATGTTCCTATCGTCATATGTTATCTCCATGTTCCTATCACGTCATTATGAAACTTATCTGGTTGATCCTGCCACTCAGAGCATTTCACTTCAGAAGTGTAGCCGGTCACGCCACACTTCTAGTGAAAGTGAAAGTGCTCTGAGTGGCAGGATCAACCAGATAACCATAAACATCACTTTTTCCCCAAATAAAAGCAGGATCAACCAGATATTTTTACTAACTTAAACTGACAGGATCAACCAGATATATAAAAACCCTATATAATCTATTATGTTGGGGAAGCATGTGGAGCCCTGTGTGTGTGTGTGGGGGGGGGCATGGCATGATAAACCAGATAATGCTTCTTAAAACTAACCATAAATAGCATAATCCACTAAATATTTCTTAAGCAATAAATGACATCTGCTGTTTTGGCAGCGTTTCTGTAAAGGGGGGTTGTATTGCTAGGGCCATCACCTTTATGTCACCCATTGCATTGAGAGGGGCACGTAGTGAGTTGTGTTGGGGCAGGGGCAAAGCATATGTTGTATAAACCGAATATGACATGGCCCGACTGAAGATATCATATTTATCTTCACTCGAGGCCAGTGACATCAAGATATCTCACTCGTGGCTTCGCCACTCGTGAGATATCATGATATCACTGGCCTCTCGTGAAGATAAATATGATATCTTCAGTCGGCCATATCATCATATATATATATATATATATATATATATATACACTTCATGGATTTTCTAACTAGAACTAGGTATAACTTGTATATTGTAGAACCTGGTTATACCCAGTGGAAAATGTGGTTTTACTTGGTGGAAGCTGGTTATGTTTGGTAGAACCTGGTTATAGCTGGTAGAATCTTGCTTGACCTGGTTGAGACCAATTTTTCCTGGTTCTACCTGGTACTGTAGAACCAGAACCCAAGGTTAAATCCGATTTTACCTGGTTCTACCTGGCAGGAACAGGTGGAACCTGGTAGAACCTTTCTGGGTTCTACTCAGAATGTTGGTGAGGTAGAACTTTTAAAGGTTCACACAGCCCTATTACCAACTCAACCTCCTCCTTGCAGATTTTTTACACCTCCTTCAACCTCTCTTGCACTACCCCCACCTCAAACCCTGCAAAGTCATTTGTAGCAGAAGCAGTGTAATGAGGGGTTTTCCTCCTCCCTGTCCCACATGCTGTAATACTAGAGGTCCTATCCTTCCTGCTGTCATCACGGGCATGCATTCTATTCTTCTACAGTTTGGCACTTGCCCCCATCTCACCTCCTTCACAACTGCACCCCACAAGATCACCACCTTGCCCTTTTCATCATGGGCCCTCCATCCCTTCAGTCCATATTGCTGCCCAATCTTACCCAGATCCACCTTTCATTCCTGTCTCCTCTGTTCTCGCTCCTGACTCTCTACATACACTACCCTCTTTGCCCCCTGCTGAGCCTCTCCTCCCTCTGTTACACCCCTTATCATTCCCTTCTATCTCCCACCCCCACAGTCTGCCCCTCCGGGCAAATTGGTAAATCCCCTGTCATGTTTTTTGAAGGTCAGTCATGCCTGATCCTTGTAATTATCAAATGTTACCATATGATCATTAAGGCAGATCATGATCTACGATCATCATCCAGATCATTATTTACTCATCAAACAAGTAACTTTTAAATCATCAACTGATGATTATTGATTATTTTTTGTATGCTGAAATCAACCTGATGGTGTTTGATGATCTGTGGATGACCAAGAGATTATCATTCATGATCACTGATGGTTAGATTAGTTTTGTATCATACAATTGTAAGTCATGTTAGTAATAATTACATAGATACATAGAAACTGTAAGCAGATAAGAGCCGCTAGTTCCATCTAGTCTGCCATAAATCCTAAACTGGTATGTTCACTGACCCTAAGTGATTAATGGCTTTTCATCACTCCCTCCCCACCAAATGTTCCCATTGTTCTTGCCCCACCACCTCTTGTGACAGACTGTTCCAAGTACCCACCACTCTCTCTGTGTAGAAAAACTTCCTCACGTTACCTCTTAATCTAACTCCCTCCAATTTCATATTGTGCCCCCTCATTCTGATATCTTTTCTACATTGGAAAAGATCCCCCACCAGCACATTGTTTATGCCCTTGAGGTGCATGAAAGTTTCTATCATGTTCCCCCTTTCTCTCCTCTCCTCCAGTGAGTACATATTGTGGACTCTTAGACCCTCCTCATACGTTTTGTGATGCAAGCCATACACCGTCTTTGTCACCCTTCTCTGGATAGGCTCCACCCTGTGTATGTCCTTAATCATGTGTGGTCTCCAGTATTGCATGCAGTACTCCAGGTGAGGCTTTGCCAGTATTTTATGCAATGGCATCAACATCTCCTGTCTCCTGCGAGTAATGCCTCTGCCTTTGCACCCTGGCATGCCACTGGCCCTCCCCTGCAGCCTTTGCACACTGCCTTGATACCTTAAGGTCATCAGATATGATAACCCCTAGGTCCCTTTCCTCTTTGGTGACAGTCAACACCTCCCCCCATTCTGTAGCTCTCCCCAGGGGGTTCCCCTGCCCAAGTGCATTATCCTGCACTTTTTTGAATTGAACCTCAGTTGCCGCACCTCTCACCATGTTTCAAGCTTCTCCAGGACCCTCTTCATTTTCTGCACCCCTTCTGGAGTATCCACTCTGTTTCAGATCTTGGTGTCATCTGCAAATAGGCAGACCTTTCCTTCCAGCCCCTCTGCAATGTCACTAATGAAGACATTTAACAAGACTGGTCCCAGTACTGATCCCTCTGGTATTCCACTGGTCACCTCTCTCCCCCAAGATTGGATCCCATTTACCAGCACCCCTCTGTCTTCTGTCTGTCAGCCAGTTTCTGACCCAATATATCACCTTATACCTCATGCCCAGACTACTCATCTTGTTAACCAGCCTTCTGTGTGGGACAGTATCAAAGGCTTTGCTGAAATCTAGGTAGGCAATGTCTACCGCCCTCTGTGATTCACTTCCCTAGTCACCCAATCAAAGAAATCTTTCAGATTTATTTGACAAGACCTTCCTGCTGTGACTCCATATTGCCTCAGATCCCGGACACCACTGGATTCCAGGTGTGCCACTATCCTTTCTTTCAGAGGTGTTTCCATGATCTTCCCCACCACTGAGGTGAGGCTGACTGGTCTGTAGTTCCCTGCTTCCTCCCTACTGCCACTTTTGTGCAGTGTGACTACATGCACCCTTCTCCAGTCCTCTGGAACCACACCTGTGTTGAGTTACTTTGTGAACAGGGCAGCCAGAGGTGTTGCTAGTTCCCTTCTCAGCTCCCTTAATATCCTCAGGTGTATGTGGCCTGGCCCCATGGCTTTATCCACCTTCAGCTTTGTGAGTTCCTCCAGAAGTCACTTCACTGTGAATGGACTGGTGTCCACTCCCCCCCATTGCATCTTCTCCCCAACTGCGGTCCTTGACCCTCTCCCTCCTTAGTGAATACTGAATAGAAGTATTTGTTCAGTATTTCTGCTTTCTCTAGATCCCACTCCTTACACTCTCCCTCCTCCCCTTTGAGCCTCACAATCCCACCCCCAGCTTTTCTTCTGTCATTGATGTACCAATGGAATGTCTTGTCCCCTATTTTCACAGTCCATGCTAAATCCTCCTCTGTCTGTTCCTTGGCTCTCCTAACAGCCTTCCCTGCTTCCCTTAGACATTCAATGTACACCTCCCTGTCCTACTCCATTTGGGTTCCCTTATACTTCCTGAAACTTGCTCTTTTAGCCCTTACTTTGTCTGCTACCTCTTCAAAGAACCATAGTGGTTTCCTTCTTCTTTTCCCTTTGGCCACTATCCTAAAGCATTGGTTTGTTACCTCCACTATGGCTCCTTATAGTTTCTCCCACTGTTCTTCCATTCCCTCCATTACCACTCCCTTTTCCAGGGCTGCTCTTAAACATCTACCTATTTCACTGAAATCTGCCCTCCTGAAATATAATTCGTTTGCCCTTGTGTGGCTTAATTGAGTCCCTGTCTCCATGCCAAACCACACCATGTGGTGGTCGCTGGATCCCAGCTGCCCTTCCACCTGGACTCCTTTGACCCTGTTTCCATTGGTCCATATCAGGTCCAGAATAGATTTATCTCTGGTTGGCTCATGCACCAGCTGTCTGAGTCCAACCCTCTGCAGGGATTCCACAATGGCCGTGCTTCTGGTTGAAGCAGCTGCCTGGGTGATCCAGTCTACATCCAACATATTGAAATCCCCATCAGCAGGACTTCACCTTTAGCTGCCATGTCATGAATTTCCTCCATTAGTACACTGTCCACTTCCTCCTTCTGTGGCAGAGGTCTGTAGATCACCCCAGTACTTTTTGCTGTGCCATTCATGGTTCATGGGTGACCCACATTGCCTCAGCCTCCCCCTGTCTTCCCTGTACTTCTGTAGCCTTTATGCCTTCTCTGATGTACAGGACTAGCCCCCTCCCTTTTTACCTTCCCTGTCCCTTCTGAACAGTGTATAGCCTGGTACATTGACATCCCAGCCATGATTAGCAGAGTACCATGTCTCTGTTATTGCTGCCATGTCAAGGTCTGCATCCAGAATCAATGCTTCCAGGCCTGGAACCTTATTTCCCAGACTGCAGGCCTTTGTGAGCATGACCTTCCATGTTTTATACTCTGCCCTCCCTCTGTTCTTGTCCTCTCTTCCTTGCCTGTTTCCCCACCCCAGTTTTCTTATTCATGTGCTCCTGCCCCATCCCCCCTTTTTACACGTGTCACCTGTCTGCTCCTCCCCGTTCACTTCAGTTGTTCCTGTTGTCAACTAGTGCTTTTGTATGCTACCATGGGGGAGTGATCCTAAGCTACCTGTGCTTCCTGGCTCTCCCCCCCTTGGCCAGTTTAAATTTTCTCTTTTGAAGTATTCTAACTTCCCAAGAAGGACTGAGGTCCCCTTCCCAGACATATGTAGGCCATCCTCCTGATATGAGCTCACATCTGCTCAGTTGGGGCCCTAGTCCCCTGTGAAGCCCCATCTTTCCTTTCCACACCAATCCTTCAACCGGGTGTTGAAGGCTTGGATGTGGAGTGCCCTATTCTTCCCTGTGCTTTGGACTGGGGAGGATAGGGCAGCACCTCTGAGAATGAGACATAACATGTTACCTGTTTCAGGTCCCCTGCAGCTTCCTGAAATCCTCCTGTACTCTGGCTAACTCCATTCTTCTCCCCACCAGGTCACTGGTCCCCAGGTGGACAATGACATCCAGCTCATCCCTCCTGGCTATCGCCCTAGTGATCCTATGGATTCACTCCCATCCCTCCATGCAGGACTTCCTGGGATGCACTTGACCTTCTTCTCCCCTCTCTCCCCCCTGCTTGGTGTCCCTAACTTCACACCCCGGACAATAGAGTCTTCCACTAGGAGAAGCATCCCCCTCTTCCATGGTCCCCTGTCCCCATTCCCTGGGGCTCCAGCTTGGAGGTCCTGACCATCCTCCCTGGGCCCAGCTGCAGGTGCCTGTATGGGGCATTTCTCTTCTTCCAAAACAGTGTAGGAGTTATTCAGCTGGACCAGTTGTGGAATGTGCTTCTAACTCCCCCCACCCTCCCTGAGCCACCGTGGTCCAGTCACACTGCTTTCTGGGCATCCTATGAGGTTCATGTTGTGGACCCAGTGGTCTCTGGATGGGGTGGATGCCGCCTGTAACCAGGCCAACTCTGCGCAGAGACAGGCAACCTCCTCCCTCAACCCAGAAAGGTGCCTGCAGATAGGGCAGTACTGCAGCCTCCAGAATGTCTCCCTGAAGACTGCTGCTCCACAACCACTGCACTGCACCACTCCCATCATGACTGCTACCATCCTCACTCTTCTGCCTGCTTATGCCTTCTTTTTTTTTACACTCTATTTCTTCACTGCCACTATGGGGAACTCTCTCAGGCATCAACCATACCCCCAACTCTACCTCCTAGCCTGAAACTACCCCTGCATCCTGGCACTAGCCCAGCTATCCCCTCGGCTCTGAGCCTCCTAAGGAAGGGCCACCCTATCCGACCAGGGCCCTCTATCTAAAATTCGGGGCTGGCTGGGCTCAGCCCAGGACAGGAGGTAGCCCTGCCTGTGGAGTGTGGCTGATGGTAGGTGGTGCCGTCGCCTATCCCTGAGGGCAGAGTATTTTCAATTTTCCTCCAGTTTCCCCCAATGCTCGGTCGTGCAATGGCGTCAATGGCACTATTGCCGATGCCCGCTGGAGCACTGTCCCCTCACAATGTGTAGCGTTGCAGACTCGACATTCCCCTGGTCTCTACCAGAGGTCACCTCTGTGTGACGTGTCCCCTAGAACCCTCCCCAGGAGGAGAGAGCAATCCTCCAGACGCTCTATCTCCTCCCTCCCCGGCCGACCCCCGACAACCTGCTCTTATTCCCAAACCCAGGTTGCCAGCATGGCACGAGATGTGGCATCCAATGCCTCAACCCTCAATGCCACCAGGCCGGCTGCTTATGCCTTCTAATTGTTATCTGCTGTCTCCTAACCCTCTTCACTGTTCTGCGTGCTAACCTTTTTTTTTTCCTTCTCCCTCTCTCCCTGTCTCTCTTCTTCTGTAGTGGCTTACAGCTTCTCTCTCCTCCTCTTGTATGTGCCCTTGTGGACCTAGTTGCTAGCTGCACCCTTTGTACTTCTGCCTATATACCAGCTAGGCTATTGCTTGTGCTGTGCTGCCTAACTGTTCTTGTGTCTTTAAGTAGATGTGGCTTGGCCTAGCACTATAAAGTTAGACCTCCTGTGGGTGGTTGGAAATGGGGGTGGGGGGATATTTCCTTTGGTACTCTGTGTCTATAAAAAACAATTAGGTAAAAAAAAGACCTTCTGTAAACTACAGAAGAATTATATAAAACATGTTACAAAACACAGAAGTTACCTGGAATCTGTTACCAATTATAAATACTTCCTGAAGTGTCACAGCAAAATAACTTCTCAAAAACAGACTGTAGAGAATCACTTTAGAACTAAAGGTCGTGGAACGAGCACACAGCTATATAAACTCAATTACGTAAGCCTGTTACAAAACACAGAAGTTACCTGGAATCTGTTACCAAACACAAATGCTTCCTGAAGTGTCTCAGCAAAAGAACTCCCCAAAAGCAGACTAATGTGAAAATATGAATGTCAACTATCAGCAGAAGCACATTACAATGTAAATCATCTGAAGTTAAGTTTCAATCCCTTTACGAAGAGTACATGAGATGTTATGTACAGTAAGCACATCTGCATAACTAATTTGCATTTTCTTGCACATTTTAAAAACAGTTTATAAACTAATACAGTGGTAGTTTCTGTTGTTAAAATATTTTGCCTGGACAGTATTAGTTTGCAGACTCTTAGGAAAGGTCCTAAGTACAAACCAGGTAGCTGTAGAAACTCACCACAAGTGTAAAGGGAACCACTGGAGGGAGCTATATAAACCAATCTGAGACTTTACATTACTAGTAAGAGAAAAAAAAATATGTTGTAGGTGATACCTTTTATTGTACTAACACAATTATTTCTTTGTTTGCTGTTCTTTGTTGTTTTTTTTCTCTACATTGTTGACTGGACCAACATGGCTACCACATTTCTTTTTTTTACAGTACTAGTAAGAAGTGAGGAGTTAGAGGACATATAATTGAAAGTGGTGTGTTTGTGCAGAAGATGCATCATAACAAATTATTCCAATGAACATGTTTAATTAGTATAGAAAAAAGATAATTTATTTTTCTTTTAATTTATTGTAGCAATCTTGACCATGACCAGTCATGAAAAATCACAATAATATGAGTTCATCACATTGTGGTTTTTGATTGCTGGCCATTTAATGTTCACGTTTAATCATTGGTAGTCATGATCACAAAGATGGCTTTTGAAGTTTGATTGTGACCTTTGAACATAATTGATATAGATTGTTCATGATACATCTTTATTAAATCATCATCTTTTGGCTGGGCTATCCCTCCTGTCCCACCTCTTCATTTCTATCCCGTTGTCACAAGTCCACTCCTGTGGGGTGGGATTCTCTGCATCACAGTGAATCCATCTTGTGATGGGGGCAGGATGGGGTCAAAAATACCCTTTCTTCTTGTGAGGAGATATAAATACAGTCTTGCATCTGTGTTCCTGGAGTACAACTCTCTTGGCCACTGCACCATGAACCAGAAAGCCACAGGTATGTATGGGCTTTGGGAGGCCCTATACACCTTATCACAGTATGTGTCTTTCCCCCAAAATGCAGCACTTGGTTCAACCCCCCACAGGCTCATCTTGAGACCCTTCATATTTCCTCCCCTCCTTTCATCATGAGGTCCCTAGTTGTACTTCACTTTTGGTAGTGTTAGCCTTAAAACAGCTACACATGTGTGGTATCTTTTGAACAACCCTAACCAAGGCAACTGACACAACAGACATAGGCAGAGTTATTTTAAAAGTAAGCCAAAAGCTTTACTAGTTAAATTAATGAATGTAGTAAATGACATAAAGACAAATAATTTTACACATTGGTTACAAGGTATTGAAAATAAAATGGAAAGTATACCAAAAGAACTAAACTTTGAGGTTCTAGTTTTTAAAATTCTACCTCATTGTCCTTAGTTTGCTGGAATTCTGAAGTGCAAAGTCCTTACAAAGGCAGATAAAAAACTTGATTTTTGGTAGTGCAGAAGAATTCTTGAAGAAAGTGTCTTTGCTCTCCTAAGCAGATAGCGAGCGTCCCAAATGCAACAATGGCAAGGCTTCAAGACAAAAGGTAGAAGCTAAAAAGGCCCAGATACCTCTCTGCATCATGGTTTTAAGCAGTTTCCAGAGGGCAGGCCCAGTGGATAATGGCTGCCTTGTGACTGGCTCGCATTCTGTTTCTATGGTTACCCAACCAATCTGAGTTTAGTATTTTATTACAATATCACAGATATGAGGTTCTCAATATCAGGAAAAAAATGATTCAGAGGTGAGCCAGCTCAACCCAGATTTCTAGGAGAACGTTCCAGCCTTCCTGCTGGGCGATAGCTGAAGTTAAACTGTATTTAACACAGTCATTTACTTAAATGGTAGCCCATTTTCTTATAATGAGATTAGCTGAGAGTAGACCTCTGAAAACAAAGGAAAGGTAGACGAAGAGGCACCAGATGATGCTGTGGTCCAATGAGACACAAATGGACCTGCCTGCTGGCCAGTTCTGCTTAATTAGTCTTTTGTCTCCTTTTAGTTAATTTAATTAACTCTAGCCTCTGCCAGCTGAAAACAGTTTTTTTCTGTAGTACAAAGAAACTTATATCAGTCTACAGGGCCCATGGTCTGTACTCATGATCTCTTGCACTTACATTGGGCCACTATGGCATTCTCTGATGCATTCATCATATAAAAATTATATAAAACATGACCAAAACATTAAGGTATAGCCTTATCCTGCCACACTATTCCCTCCTTAACAGAATCTGGGGGGAACACTTCCCTTTTCTGGTAAATGTTTCCACTAGTTCTGCCCCTTACTCTGATTGGGGGGATAAGCCATCTGCATTGGCATTAGCAGATCTATTTTACATTTCCCACATATGGTACCTCAGCAATGGCCACCTGGCACTTTTTGGCTTTGACAGTTAATCCTGCCTTCTGTATCCTACCCCACACTTCCCTAGCCCTGGCAGTTAGCGCCTCCTGCCAGCACCCATTTGTTATGTCTATGGTTGTCAGGTAGGTCCCTCAGCCCAATTTGTCCAACAATTCATCTGTCCAGGGCATTGGGTGGGCATCATACTTCATCACTGCATTGATTCCATGATAATTCTGACAAGAGTGAGTAGACCCATTTGGCTTGGTGATGAGGACTACAGGCGAAGCCCAGGGACTGTGTGATTTCTGGATTAATCCTAACTCCAGCATTTCCTCTACCTTCCTCTTATTGTCCTTTAGAACAGCCTCAGACACCCAGTAAGCTGTCCATCATATGGGCTCTTGTGTCCCCATGTCCACGTCATTGGGTCACTATGGGGGTTCATCCAGGCTTGGCTGTAAATAAAGGGTCAAAGTCCTCTAAGACCTCCCTCACTTCATGCCTCTGTTCTGGGGTCAACTGGGGCAATGGTTTGATTGTCTCCACTGATGACTCCCACTTGCTTTCCTCTAGCTCATTCCTTCCTGATGACGCCATATGGCGTCATAAAAAAACATACCTCTTTTTCCTGATGACGCCATATGGCGTCCTAAATCATGTGCTGTAGTGCCTGATGACGCCGATTGGCGTCCATATCTTTCTCTTGGTGCAGCTCAAGCATTTGTTTACATTTGATGAATTGAGTTGTACCAGCTATTAGGGGACATCGTACCCTTACTGATTTTACCTAATATAATATGCATTCCCATTGGCTATTTTTGAGAAAACAAGCCTTAATACATAAAAAAATAAATTTACTATTTTTTGCATGTGCTGTAAGATGTATTATGTTCATTCTGCCATTAGCTTGTGTTGTAACAACAAATCATCTTATTTTAGTGTAACATGTTAAGCTGATCAGGTTGACACTATAATTTCATAACTTATATTTTTTATTCGAGCAATCCGATTGGCGTCACCACTTTGGTGTATTTTTTTGTCTTTTGGGTATTTTCTACAATAACATGTTGTAACTGATATCATGATTATTTATAACTATTAGTCCATTTATACCACTAAGTGAGCTGAATATTTCTGTATTTAAAAATCGAGCTCTGTGATTGGTCAGATTTTCTGACATCACCAATTCTAATTTAATTGGAATAAAGGGATTGTCTTAGATGCAGGCACCATCCCCCTGATGAAGCCTTAGTTGTCAAAGCACCAGGGAACCTGCATGCAGATCTTTTGTTGTGCCTTCCACTATTCTATCAATGTGTGAGCCTGAAATGTTAGACTAAATCCTTATTTAGCATTCAAGCAAGGACTCATATTTTTTTACAACCATCACTGGAGGAAAAGTGGCACTCTGGGCTCTGGAGTGTACAGTGATTTTTTTTTTGATGTTTCATTTAGGGGTCGCAGCCCTCACCTGCACCTGCCCTAGCTCTGTAGTGCATCACCATTTGGTCATATTGATCCTCACTGTTGCCATGCTTGCTCTATGCTTATTGCACACGTCACTGTTTCCACTAACCAGTCAGAGTGCACACTGGGGCAGGAAGAGCATGGTGACTGAAAACTTAGTTTCAAGATGGAGGTGTTGCTCTAACCCTAAAATACTCACTTCATTTTGGTACCAAAACCTCGATTTGTAATCTGTATTTACTTTATTTGTTTTTATTTTTATTTATAAGTTTTCATAGTTGTTACTTTGTTCATTTTGGGATAATTTCTGGTCATCCTGTGGGATCACATCTTATGGATCCGGCTGGCATTCCTGATGGGAGATAGTGTTTCTTATGCATGTACTAGATGAAGTCACATGAATTCAGCACCTTTTGTTACTTTTTAAAGAGTTTATGTTTGGATTATAGCTATGTTAAAATCTATGTGGCATGTTGCTCCCTATGTTATGGATGATAAGTGGGTTAGGGTCAGTAGCATGTTTGTCTCATGCTCTGTGCTTGAGTTTTCTCCCTAATACGCAGTTGCTGATTCTTTAAAATGAAAAAATAATGGTGTTGCCTTCAACTTATCTGGCATCAGTCCAGCCCCAATCTCTGATGCATTGTAAAGGCCAAATCAGTTTTGAATTCCTCCACAGTCACTGGTGTTGTCCATCGACTCATATGGCGTCGAGTCCAGACTCAACCTCTGATGCACTGTAAGTGTTCTTCAGGTTAAAATACCTCCACAACCACTTGTAATTTCTAGCTCCTTATCATGCATCAGTTGAGCCCCAAACTGTAGTGAACAGTGAAGTGCATTTCAGGTTCAGATCCCTCCTCAACTGATGGTGTTGTCCATTGACTTACCATGCATCAGTCCAGACCAATCCCATAATGCACTGTGAAGTGCATTTCATGTTCAAAACCCTCCACATCCATTGGTGTAGTCCATCAAGTCATATGACACCAGTTCAGCCCCAATCTGTGATGTACTATAAAGTATTCTTCAGATTCAAATCCCTCCACAGCCACTTGTAAGATCTGTCTCCTTATCATGTGTCAGTCAAGCCCAAAACTGTAGTGAACAGTGAAGTGCATTTCAGGTTCAGATCCTTCCACAGCTGATGGTGTTGTCATCGACTTACCATGTTTCAGTCCAGATCAATCCCATAATGCACTGTGAAATGCATTTGATGTTCAAAACCCTCCACATCCACTGGTGTAGACCATCAATTCATATGACATAATTTCAGCCCCAATCTCTGATGCACTGTAAAGTATTCTTCAGGCTCAAATCCCTCCACAGCCACTTGTAAAATCTATCTCCTTATCATGCATTCTCGAGCCCCAAACTGTAGTGAACAGTGAAGTGTATTTGTTCAGATCCTCCAGAGCCAATGGTGTTGTCCATTGACTGATCTGGTGTCAGTCCAGCCCCAACCTCTACTGCACTGTAAAGTGCTGTCCAGGTTCAAATCCCACCAGAGTCACTGATTTAGTCCATCTGTTCATCAGTCTTCAGTCCAACCTTTATCTCTGACACTCTGTGATGTGCATTACTGATATGGATCCCTCCTCAGTCACCATGGTGTAGTCCATTGTGCACATCAAGATTCATTCCAACACTACCCTCAGATGCACTGTAATTTTCTATTCAAGTTTGAATCACTCCACAACCACTTTAGTCCCTTGTGCTCATAATGCTTCAGACCAGCCCTTACCTCTGATGCACTGTGATGTGATCAGTGCCAGTGTATGACTTATACAGTCCATTCAAATGAAACATAGCACACAGTACACATGTGCACCAATGAGTATTATTCCATGGTGCAGGCATACCCACACTCCTTCCCACCAACACAGTGCGCCATACTGAATGTTGCAACATATCACATGTGTATGCAGGCAAACCATGTGACACAGCACATAGTACACAACCTTTACAGATGCCCATGTCATCACCTTGTATGTGTACCCACAATGTTTCTGCATGGCACATGAACACCTTTACCAGGTGCAGGCAGCTCCACCTGCTTCCCTACAATTGAGTATACCCCAAGGGCAGGTGCCAATTCATGACACAAAATGATGGCAGTGCTTATGATCATCATTCCTTGGTACAGGCACACCCACCCCCTTCCCCATGATACAGTATACCCCAAATTACCAGTGCCTTTTCAGCAATTTCATCATCCTATATGTAAACCCATAATGTATCTATAGTGTATATTTGCACCATTATTACAGGCATACAGTCCCTCTAATTTCCCCAGAACATATGAAGTGCATCTGAGCCTGTATTATGAATGCAGGACCCCCCCCCCGCCACTAACACACAGTGCTACATCATACAGTCATTCCCTCACCTTAAACCATCCCATAATACAACCTCCAAAAATAAACTATACCAGGAAATTAAATACACAGATTTATGTAGCATGATGTTTACTGAAAGACTGCGAACCTTTACATGAACAGCATCATGCTTCATTTACAGTATGATAAAGCAAACAGCACAAATAAAATAGTTTCCTATTCTTATTATGGGATTTTATTACAAAAATAAAATAAAATAGTTTATTTCAATTAAATTATACATTTTAACTACAGAACATATGCAATTTATCATAGAGAGACCTCCAGCACTAACAAATGTCTCTATTTCCTGTGTCAGCTCACTGACCTACACTGGAGGTGTTCTTCCTATTTACATCACTTGACCTCACAAAGCACTTCCTTCCTGCATCACTTCCTGGTATGTCTTTCTAAGGTAATGTGTAAATATGTTCTTACTAAACTGAAGGGAAAACAAAAAAATTGATAATCAGATTCATAAACTAAAATCAGTGGTAAGAAGAATTAAACACTGCAAAAATTCCAACCAGTGGAGTGGAACAAAAACTCAAACCGTAATAACAAGTGATTCAGATATTGATTTCTGACTAAAAAAATTGCAAAAAAACTTGCAAAGTTTATATTTAGACAGTTACAGATGTTTATTGTATATTTTTAACAATTTTAATCAACAATTTTACAGAAATTTAATATTTTTGCATGACTAACTAAACAGAGCATAATTATATTTAGATAAAATCATCAGAATTTATTAAAATTTGAAAACAACCTTACACAACAATAAATCCAGTTAAACAGACATTACCAAACCTCGCTCATTTTCAAAAACTTTTGTCCTGAAAAACTTTTCTTTTTACAGTTTTAAAATTGGATGTATGGTTTTTAAGATATGTAGGATTAAGCACAGTGTGTTTGTATGAATGCTGCAGATCTAAAATCCCTTCAGGCACACAGGTGTTCTAGCAGCAGGCAGAGGGTACCTGAACATTCTAAGTGACAATAGGATAGAATGAGTTAGTAAGTCCAGGAAAGGGTTTCTTTGTTTGTCCCCTCCCCAGGACTACAAACAGAAAACACTATGTCGGCCCTATTTACATATGGCTTCATCATATTAACATGGTACATTCAATGGGTATGTCTCCTGTCTGGCAGTTCTACAATGTAGATGATGTCATTTACCTGTTGGACTACCTTGTATGGTCCCCCCACTCGGCTTGCAGCTTGTCCTTCCTGACTGGAATGAGGACCATTACTTCCTGGCCTGAGCTGTATGAGTGTGCTCTGGCTCTGTGATCGTACCAGATGTTTTGCTTCTGCTGGGCAGCTGACAGGTTGCTTTGGGCCACCCCCATAAGCTTCTTCAGCTTCTCCCTGAACTTAAGGACATACTCTACTATGGGAGTCCCGTGAGTGGCGTGCTTGCCTTCCCAATCTTCATGGATCAAGTCTAGGGGCCCACAAACCCTATGTCTGTATAAGAGTTTGAAGGGGGAGAACCCTGTTGACTCTTGGGGACCTTGCTGTATGTGAACAACAGGTGGGAAAGATATTTCTCCCAGTCCCTCCCATGCTGTTCAGCAAATGCTTGGATCATCATTTTTAGGGTACCATTAAATCTTTCCATGAGCCCATTGGCTTGTGGGTGATAAGGTGATAATGGGTGATAAACGCAGGCTACCCCAACACCTCCTTGAGATCTCTACCCCCTCCCTCTACTCCTCTTCCTAATCCCCATTACCTACCCCTCTGTTGCCTCCATTCCTTTGACAAAGCCCTCTCTGACTGCTACCTTGGCAAAGCCCTCTCTGGCTACTACCTCCTCAATACCTTGCACTTGGCAACACAACTATTTCACAGTGATTATCACTGTTTTAATGAGTATCATTAGAATTAAAACATGCATTTACCTGCACTTCTGTACTCATGTTACCTAATCCATTCTGTGTCAGGTTTACCTGCCAGCTTGTTATATTATCAATATATGTTTTGTACTTTTAAGTTTCATCTGTTGACATGGAACCTCCTGTAAAAAAGCTTTCAGCTTAGTGTGCTATACCTGGTTAAACAACCAAATAAAAAAAAAAAAAAAAAAAAACCTTTGTAGAAGAGTCATCTTGGCTCAAAGGTATTTAATCAGAATCTGAAATAAATAAATGTGTTGTGAGTCTCTGCACCACCCCACACTTCTCCCACAAAGACTTCATCAGATCTGACATGAAGTTAGCCCCATGGTCAGAGATAACCTCCTACTGAAACCCGACATTGGAGAAAATCCCTAGCAAGGGATCTGCTACCTTGGGTGCCTTAATAAAAGAGATGGTGACCACCTCTGGGTATTGGGTGGTGTAACTGACCACCATCAGGATAAACCTTTTTCTGAAGGAGCTTGGGATACTCAAGGGTCCCACAATATACATTCCTACCTTTTGGAATGGCTCCTCCACAATGAGCAAGGGAAGTAGGGCAGTTATCATCAGAGAGTGGTTTTGTTTTGTTTTTTTGCTAATAGTTGATTAGGAGGTGTATTAGGAAATTAAAAGTGTTATTTTAGTAGTATTAATAGGTTTTAATGTGTTGGGTTGGTAAAAGCACAGTCAGGCGGTACTCCCCCTCAAGACTGAAAGATCTCTGACCTTTTGAATGTCCCGCACTTCCTTCAGAAGTGTATAGGAAATGCCAAATATTCAGCATTGGGAGATGTAGGAGTGGAGGGAATAGGAGATCCTGGAACTCTTGAGGGGGATGGGAAAAGAGTGGGTGGATAGGAACAGTTAGAACCAGGAGGTGCCCTGGGATGAAATGGATGCAGGAGCGAGGTCCATCGTATCTTGCGTCCATACCCAAGGGCACTGACTTGATCAGGCAGGAAGTGGAGTCATCCTTGGAGTCTCATCCCATTCGGGCGGTGTTAAGCAATGCTAGATCTATCAGAAACAAGACTGCTTTAGTGGCAGATCTTGTTGCATCTGTGGACTTAGCTTGCATCACTAAGACCTGGCTTGATGAAAATGCAGGCCCCATTTTGGGGTCTGCGGTTCCGGATGGGTTCTCGGTGATTCACCGCCCGGAAGTGGACTGTAGGGGCGGGGGAGTTGCAGTCTGTTTTAGACAGGAACTGGACCTCAGGGAGGTGCCTTGGGTATACCAACTCATTTGAATGTATTGTGGGTACAGGTGCAGACTTCAGGATACTTCTCATTTATCATCCATCAGGTGATGGGAGGGAATTTCTGAGGGATGCAGCAGATTTCATCACCGAGAGGGTTTTGGAATCCCCCCGATGGTTAATTCTATCGGATTTCAATGCCTGGGTTGATGATGAACTCGCGCTTTTTGGACAAAACCTCCTTCAATTGACTGATTTGTTGGGCCTGATACAGGTTATTACCACTGCAATCCACCAGGGGGGACATTCATTGGACTTGATATTCCATCTAGGGATGGAAGTCTCTGATCTAGAGGTGGAACCCATCAGCTGGTCTGACCATCATGCCCTGAGGTTCAGTTTCGTAGCACCCCGAAAGAGGCCTGCCCCTTAGGAGATAGTACAGTTCCGTCCTTTGAGAGGAGTTATCTCAGAAGGCCTAATGACAGAGCTTGACTTCTCAGGATTTCCAATGGATAGCATGGACCCAGGGTCTTTAGTGCTGGCCTATAATAGGGCAGTTGTGAAGGCCCTGGATGTCATTGCTCCTTTCTGTGTTCACCCCTGTACTCTGCAACCTAGGGCCCCATGGTTTACCACGGAGATCTGTGGTTTGAAGAGACAGGGCCGAAGATTGGAGAGACACTGGCGGAAGACTCACCTGGAAGTTGACAGGCTTAGACTGTTAGATCATTATGAAATCTATCGGTTAGCAATCTCCCATAAGAAGGCAGAGTTCCTGTCCAGGGAGATTGCTACAGCAAAGAATAGACCGGCCCAGCTCTTCCGGACTGTGGACAGACTGTGCACTCCAGTCTGTCTTCATGCCGGTCGAGTATTATCACAGTTACAGTGTGAGGAATTTGCGACGTTCTTTGCTGATAAGGTGTCTGCTATCAGAGATGAGATCAGCCAGGGCCTCCCCACTGGGTCTTGCTGTGATCAGTCAAGGGACACAAATACCTACTTGACTTGGTTCACTTTCAGTCAACTGGTAGTCATGGATATAGTGAGAATCGTCCAGACTTTGCTTCCAACTTGTTGTGGTTTGGATCCAGGGCCTACTCACCTACTTGTGGGGTGTGTAGAGGTTATTGGCCTGATCTTTACTGGGATAGTAGTGGCATCATTGGAGAGAGGGATCTTCCCTGATCCTTTGAAGGAGGCAATAGTACGTCCCCTCCTGAAAAAGCCCTCCCTTGATCCCGACTGCCCAGGAAACTACAGACCAATCTTGAATCTTTCCTTTTTGGGGAAGATTATCGAGAAGGTGGTCACCTTGCAGCTGGAAGATCATTTAAACATCCATAACATCTATGACCCTCTCCAGTCTGGCTTCAGGAAACGGCATAGTACTGAGATGGCTCTTGTATGGGTACTGAATGATCTCCTGATGGCAAGAGATCAGAGAACTTGTTCTATCTTGGTTCTCCTTGATCTTTCAGCAGCATTTGACACCGTGGATCATGGGGTGCTGCTCGAATGCCTGTGGTTTCTCTGTGGATTAAGCGGGGTGGTCCACAGTTGGTTTAAATCTTTTCTGCAGGGCAGGACTCAGAGAGTAGTGTTGGGGATTTATTCCTTGACCTCTCGCTGCCTACACTGTGGAGTGCCACAGGGTTCGGTGTTGTCCCCCATGTTATTTTCGGTGTGCATGCTTCCATTAGGGGACATTATAAGACATTATGGTTTGAGTTTTCATTGCTATGCCGATGATTGTCAACTCTATATGTCTTTTGTGCCCCAGCAGGAGTCTGAGTGAAGTACATTGTTTAACAACTGCCTCTGGGAGATACAGAACTGGATGAGTACCAATTGGCTGAGGTTGAACCTGGGAAAAACAGAGGTACTGGTGGTGGAACCGGGGGTGAGGATATCAAGTCCATGGGTGGGACAACCTTTAGGTTTATGTATGGGATGAACCCCTCTCATGGCATCTGGTCAGGTGCGTAACCTTGGTGTTATATTTGACGAGGGCTTGACCCTGAGGGTGCAGGTGTCAGCCGTAGTCAAATCATCCTTCTTTCATCTATGGAATATAGCACGGGTGAAACACTTGATTCCATCAGAGGCTCATCCTACCCTGGTCCACGCCTTTGTTGCCAGTCATCTTGATTACTGCAACGTCCTTTATCTAGGGCTGCTGGGAGTGGATATCCGCCACTTACAGCTGGTGCAAAACGCGGCAGATAGGTTGTTGACTGGAAGCCCGAGGTCCAACCATGTAACACCTGTGCTTCGTGAATTGTACTGGCTGCCTGTACAGTGGCGGATCACTTTCAAGGTCATGCTGATGACCTATAAAGCCCTACACGGTTTGGGACCTCTCTACCTGAAAGAATTCCTGACCTCTTACTGTCCTTCCCGCTCCCTCCGATCCTCTGGTGAGGGATTGCTGGAGATTCCCAGGGTAACCTTAAAAACATCCGGTGGAAGAACATTTGCCTTTATGGCTCCTACCCTGTGGAACTCTCTACCTTGCCAGATATGTAATAGCCTGACTGTGGAGAGCTTTAAAAAAGCTTTAAAGACCTTCCTTTTTAACCAAGCATTTTTAGTGACATGAATTATGTCGGATTGTGTTTTGAATTTAATGTTATTCATAATTATGGTTTTTAATATTGTATGAAGGATATTGTAAAGACACCCTGAGCTTTGGAAGGGTGACTTATAGAAATAAACATTTACTTACTTACTTACTTTTGTTCTACTACCTGCCTTCCTTATCTGTTGGCACTGGCGACAAGACCTGCAGTATTCCTTCACCTGCTGAGTGATGTTAGGCCAATAGAAATTCTGGGGCAATTGCTGCATGGTGAGCACAATTCCCAGATGTCCAGACACGGGGATATCAGGGGCGACCTTGAGCAACTGCTCATGATACTCCTTGGGAATGACAAGCTGCCTGCCCATCACCCCTCCCTCTGTCCTCACATCCAGTGTATTCAACAGTAGTTGTTCCAAAGTACTGTATGTCTCATGTCACATCCTTGAGACCCATCAAATTCTGCACAAGCCCTCAACCTCTCCAAACTAGGATCAGTCCTTTGAGCAGCTGCAAAATCTTCACATTTTCCCAAAGCATGGGACGTGTCCCCCTCAGTTCCTATACTGGGGTCCATAGCGCTAGCGTCAGGGCATTCAGACTCACTGCCATCCCTAACTTTCTGACCATTTGTTATCCCTCCCTCCTCAGATTAACCTTCTGTAACTCTTTGGGGCATGGCTACTTGGGGAATGTTACGGTGTGGGGAATACAGATGGACACTGACACCAATTTAAGGTGCAACCCAGTTTTGTCTTAATGAGATGTTTATTTGAAGCATCATAAACATTAACAGTCTTGCACCATAAAACAAGAAAAGAAAATGATCATAACAATAAAATAGAAGAATAATGTAGAGAAGATTTTCCTCTTATTCTTCTTACTGCAGGTTAGGACTCCCCTCATCCTTCATCTGCAGCCAGTCAGAAGATACTGACTCTATCTAACCATTTCATGCTCAAGTAGTACTTTATATACCCGCCTACCTGAGTGAGGTGATGAAGCACCATCAGAATTTCTAAACCATTTTATTAAGCCCCAGTTTATATTATTCAACTGGCTAGGAGTACTTAGAATATCATTACAAACACTAATTGTTTTATTATAGCAAGAATAAACCTTCTTAAGAAAATTTCCTAGTCACAGATTTCCTCAGAGTTTGATTAACAAGTAATTTGGTATAAGAAAGGGCCACAAGGGGTCACTGTTCCCCTATAGTTGCTGCTCAGTCAAGCTGCAGAACCAGATAAGAACAGGGCTACCCTTTTACCTGCAGTGCAGGCTGAAAAGTTAGCAAGTTGTTTTCTCTAGTTTGACTTGATTAAATGAAGAAAAATCACATTACAGGACTGCTCAAAGGGAGATAGGGCAGAAAGGACCCTTTTTTAACAAAAAAAACAACACAAGGAAATGGTTTTAATCATTATTCCCAGTTTCGGGGAACTTCCATGTTTTAATTTATGTTTCTAGTATTCCTGGGGCAAATGAGTAAGAGACAGTGCTTCAACTATATTTTTATAACACCAAATGCAATGTTTTTATTATTATAATGGCCTCTGGGATCTTTGGGGCTTATTCCAATTTTTGGTATGCTGCAGAGACTGTTGGCCAAAGCCTGACCACTGAAATGTCAAGCCGATGGCGGACACTTTCACTTTCTCTCTGCACTCGTTTGGAGCAGTGCCTTAGCTCTCCTTAATGCAGAGAGCTCTCTTTAGTATCCAGGCTCCTTTTCATTTCTCCATTTAAGTCTGGACACCCTTGGCAAATGAACAATGCCACTCGAACTTCCGTCTGAGATAGCACCAAAGCTTCACAAATGTGCAAACGTTCGCTAGCACTTCTCAAACATGTGTACATTCGTACAAGTAGCAATACAGCATTTTCTTGGCCACTGCTTCTCCTAAACAAGATGAAAAAGCATCTCAGGGCAGGAAAAGGGCTTATTTTCATTATTGTCATTACTGGAACCCTCCCATACTGGAACTGAAATCCCAAACAGCAGGACCAGTTCTGATATATACATGGATATCCTGTAAATTAAAAGGGGGGGCTCATAAGAATACTCCTACTGGACTAAGCATATCAATAATGCAAAGCAGCAATAGGATACAAAAAAAAGAAAAAGGGAAAAGGGGGTTGATGCTTGCGTTTTGATACTAATTACCATAAATGTTTCTTTTTGTTCATAAACTAAAAATCAAAGCCATAAATCCTTAGCACTCCATTGCCTATGGGTGCTTACATGGTAAACATAAACTGACATAAGTAGCCAGCCCTTTTTTATGGGGATAGGGCAAACACTACCCCAACTGGATTAATCATTCAAGGTCATTCTAGCTTAACCTCTTCTCACATGGACCCAGGGAAGGAAGAGAAAAAACAGTAAAAGGAGCTCAAGGGAGGTGTAGGGAAGTGGTCTGCCTTCCCACAGAAAGAAAGGGATAGCCGTAGGAGTAAGAAAAAGAGCTAGAGAGTGACAGAAAAGTTGCAACCATAGAATTACCAAAAAGGGTCCTTTATCACCTACAGTGGCAGGGACTTACCCTGTCACAGGGAATGCCTACCTCCCTTTCACTATTCTCCATTTTAGGAGCCACAGGCTGGGGAACCAGCCTCCTATTCTCTTCCACAAGTGCTTCTGCACCCTAATGTGTACACAATGTCTGGTTCATGCAAATTTAAAGTTGTGTACTGTCTTGGACTCCACCACCTCCTGAGGTAGGCTGTTCCATAGGTCTATGAACCTTTCTGTAAAGAGGTACTTCCTGAGGTTGCTTTTGAATCTGCCTCCCACCAGACACAAGTTGTGTCCCTCTTGTACGTGCATCCCTGTTTTGATGGAAGAGATTTCCTGCTTCTGTTGTGTTGATTCCCTTAAATAACGCAAAGGTATATACATTTAGTTTCCAGAGTCTTGCCTCATATGGCTCATGATGTAGTCCTTGCACCATCTTTATAGCCCTTCACTGTACAGTCTCCAGGTGGTATACGTCTCATTTGAGATGGGGCCTCCAAAACTGACTGAAGTACTCTAAATGTGGCCTAACCAAGGGCATGTAGAGAGGAATAATAACCTGTATCTTTCTACTTGTATTTCCCCTACCAATACAGTCAAGGATGTCCCTCATCCTCTTTGTTGCCTTTTCATATTGTTTTCCAGCCTTTAAGTCATCCACAATGACTACTCCAAGGTCTTTTTCTGTCTTTGTTTCCTCTAATTGATGCCCTCCCAGTGTATACTTTATCCCTGGATTTCCTTTTCCTATGCATATAACCTTGCACTTCTTGGCATTAAACTTCAACTGCCAATCCCTGGACCATTCCTTGAGTTTTTTCAGGTCTGCTTCCATGCCTTTCACTCCCTCCTGCTTGACCTCTCCTTGACCTGTTGCAGAGTTTTTTGTGACCTGCAAACAGGCAAACCTTACCCTTCCAAGTCGTTTGCAATATCCCCAATAAATATGTTAAAGAGGATAGGTCTCAGCACAGACCCCTGTGGTACACCACAGGCCACTTTGCCTTCCCTTGATAATGATCCACTGACAAGCACTCTCTTCATCTCTGCATCCTACCTTGCAGCCAGTTGGTGATCCAGTTCACTATCTTATGACCAACTCCTGTATGCTCTAATTTGTTGGCTAGCCTTCTGTGGGGGACAGTGTCAAAGGCGTTGCTGAAGTCCAGGTACACAATGTCCACTGTCCCTCCCTGGTTGACTGCTCTGGAGAACCAGTCGAAAAAGTTGATCATATGGGTTTGACAAGAGCATCCTGCTGTGAAGCCATGTTGTCTGCAGTCAGTCTTTCTGCTGTCCTCCAGGTACTTCACTATCCTCTTCATTAACAACAACTCCATCATTTTTCCTACCACCGAGGTCAAACTGACTGGTCGGAAGTTTCCTGCTGCCTTCTTGCTTCCTGTCTTGTGTAAAGGTACTACTGTTGCCCTTTTCCAGTCCTGAGATATTAATCCACCTTCCAGTGACTTGTTGAAAAGCTTGGACAGTGGTGTGCTACCCAAAGCTCCTTCAGTTCCCCCAGGGTGGATGCCATCCGGCCCCATTGTTTTATCTACCATGAGCCTATTCATCTCTTCTAGGACTCTTTCCCTTGTGAAGGTTCTTGTATTTGTTTCTGTGGTGTAGTGTACTGACCTACTTAGCGTAGGATCCTTCCCGCTATCTTCTTTTATTTTCCATATAAACTTTCTGCTCTTCCTCTGAGCAGGCAGGTGGCTCTAGTCCCTCCCATGGATGGGACTTGTCTCTCCAGCTTGGCTCTCCCCTCACCCCTCCCACCTGGCCATCCCCCAAGGGTTACCCCACTGTGATAGGGCTGATGGCGAGGGGCACCGGCCTCCCCCACACCTGGAAACCAACATCCAGATTACCAGGGGTGGCACCGGCGCTGCCGGACATCATGGAGTCTGACAGCATCATTGTTTTCCTCCAGTTTATGCACCAGGACCCACAAACATGCAATAGGTGGGGTGACTGTCTCCCCCTCCAAGGAGGCAGTCTAACACCATGGACATGAGCTCTCCCCATTCTGGGCAGTGCACCGATGCCGACACCCAGCCACTGCTGGGTGTTAGTCTACAGTACACTGCACTATCCGTCCTCCACCATGGAAGAAGAGCTGTTAGCAGACACTCAAACAATCCTCATCCTTGATGACCCCCAAGAGACCCAAGTCTATTCCTGAACCCGGGTCACCAGTGTGGTATGAGATGTGGCGTCCAGCACATTACCCTTAGTACCACTAGGCTGGCATCCTGTTGCCTTCTATGGTGAAGACAGAGCAAAAGAAATCATTTAGTAATTCTGCTTTGTCTTCATCTGTCTCTGCCATTCTGCCTTCCTTTGTTGCTAACCTGACTATTCCCCCTTACTCTTTATTTTGTCCCTTATATATGTGAAGAAGGTTTTGTCTCCCTTCTTGATCCCCTGTGCTATTGTCTCTTCTGTCTGCACTTTTGATCTTCTAACTGCTTTTCTTGCCTCACTCAGCAACCACTCCCTGCTGTATATTATTCCCATTATCACATCCAGGGCGAGGTTGTCCAGCATGGCCACAGCCACTATTTGTATCTTCTCTCTCCTGTCTCAACCCAATCCAGGAGAACACTAACTAGTGGCCAGGATTTCTCCTCCCCTGTGAATCCCCTCACAGTGACAAATGGATTAGGTATAAGCTGTTCAGGCTCAACCAAATCCTCTTTTACTAGTTTAAGAGATGCCCATGTCCCATAAAACATGAGTCTGCACCCCGTTTACAGTAACCGGGTATATGTGCTCCCTCATGTTCACAGGCATACTCTCAGGGATACACAATGCATCCACCTCCTTACAAGGGACACTTTGTCCACTCTGTGCCTTTTTAGGACACTGTCTAGCAAGATGCCCTGGTTGCTTACAAAACCAACATTCATCATTCTTTTTTTCCAAGACCTCCCATCTTGGTAGCTTGGGGCTTCCCTGATTCTGAAGAGACATTGAGGGTTATATCTTCCCTGAATGTGCACTTTTCCCACTTCCATTCAGAGTAGGTCTGCTCCTGGCATAGTGATCCAAGAGATCAGCAGCTTGCTGTACTGTTTTGGGATCCTGGTCCTCCAGCCAGGTTTTCAGCTTCACTGGGCAAGCCCAAAAAAACTGTTCTAAAAGTATAATCTCCTCAATTTTCCCCACAGAGTTTGCTTCCACCTCCTCCCACCAACGCTTTAAAAACTGCCATTGATGTGTGGCTAGTTCTTCAGAGCTCATATCAGGGCTTTTTCAGAGTTTGTAGAATTTAACCACGTAGGCTTCAGGAGTAAGTTCATAGTAAGTTCATATGTTTTAAGTAAAGTAGTTTTAAGTTTCTCATAGTCTTGGCTATCATCATTGTCCAGTTGGCCTATCACCTCATGTCCTTTACCGGTAAGTAGCTGGGGTAGCTGTAAGCTCCAGGACTCCCTAGGTATTTTATTCTGGATACAGACCTTTTCAAAAGAATTCAAAAATGCATCCATGGCTTCCCTTCTTTAAATTCTGCTATTAATTTGGAACATAATGTATACCCCAGCCCTGGAGTTTCAGGTCTATCCTTGCCACTTACATCCACTGGTGTTGCTCATTGGAGTCTTAGCCTCTCCAGTTTGAATTCTCTCTGGTGCTCTTTTTCCACTTGCTCAGCCTTTCTCTGAAGCTGTTTTTCCTTTTCCTCAGCCTCTCTCTGATGCTGATTTTCCTTTTTCTGCATCTCCAGTTCATACCTCTTCTGCTGGAAATCCCTCTGCTGCTGGGCTTCAAACATTTCTGCTTTAATTCCAGCTCCAGTATTCTCAGCTCCAGCTACAGCCTGAGCCCTTCTAACTCCAGCTCTGTGGTGGCCTTTAACTGGTGCTGTGGCTTTGGGTTCCCTCTGGTCTCACTGTCCTCCTCCCAGGGACTGGACACTGTGACATCCCTTGACACCCACACACCCACAGTCTGGTACATTTCCATTACCACCTGTGGCTCAAGGTCCTGTGCAGTTGCTTGCTTATCAGCTGCCACAAGAGCCTCCATGAGGTTCTTTCTGCTTTGTCCCTCATAATGGACCTCTCTTTCCTGGCATAGCTGCTTCAGCTTCTCTACAGTGTAGTCGTTGTACTTGGAAGTCATCTTTCTTCCCTACACTACCTCTTGTCTGTCTTTTACTTGCATCAAAAAGCAAAACAAAACCAGGGTGGGAAACTCTACCTTGTAACCAATTTTAACATTTTCCAATTTTCTGCCCTCTTTGTGTCTGGTTGTTCAAACAGTTCACCAATCACACCACTGCTCACCAAATCAGTCACAAGTCCACTCCCAAGGGGTGGGATTCTCTGCATCACAGTGAATCCCTCTTGTGACAGGAAGGAATGGAGTGAGAGATACCCTTTTTCCATGCAAGGAGATGTACATATAGTCCTGAGTCTGTGTTCCTGGGGTAGAACTCTTTTGGCCACCGTACCACGAACCAGACAGCCACATATATGTGTAATCATTGGGGGTGCCCTATACACCTAGATATGTGTCTTTCCCCCTAACTGCAGTGCTTGGTTCAAACCTCCACAGGCTCCTCCTGAAACCCTTTGTATTTCCTCCCCTCCTTTCATCACAATGTCCCTAATGGTACTTTACTTTTGGTAGTGTTAGGCCTTAAAACAGTAACACAGGCATGGTATCATTTGAACAACTTTTACCAAGGCAACCCATACAACAAACATGCACAGAATACTTTTTATAATAAGTCAAAAGCTTTACTAGTTAAATTAATGACTGCAGTAAATAACATAAAGATAGATAATTTTAGATATTGTTAACAAGGTGTTGAATATAAAATGGAAAGTATACAAAAAACTAAACTTTGAGGGTTCTAGTTTTTAAACTTCTACCTCAGTGTCCTTAGTTTGATGGAATTCTGATGTCTTTGCAAAGGCAGATGAAAAGCTTTATTCTTGGTAGTGCAAAAGCATTCTTGAAGAAAGTGTCTCTGCTCTCCTAAATAGATACAGAGGGTCCCAAAATGCAACAATGGCAAGGTTTCAAGCAAAAAGGCAAATGCTAAAAAGGCCCAGATACCTCTCTGTATCCTGGGTTTAAGGGGTTTCCAAAGGGCAGATTCAGTGGAAAGTGGCTGCCCTGTGACTGGCTAGCATTCTGTTTTTATGGTTACCCAACCAATCCAAGTTTAGTGTTTTATTACAATATCACAGATATGAGGTTCTTAATATAAGAATATAGTTTACTTAAATGGTATCCCATTTATTGGTAATGAGAGTAGCTAAGAGTAGAACTCTGAAAACTAAGGAAAGGTAGATGAAGAGGAACCAGGTGATGCTGTGGTCCACTGAGACACAAATGGACCTGCCTGCTGACTAGCTCTGCTTAATTAGCCTTTTGTCTCCTTTTAGATAATGTAATTAATGATAGCCTCTGCTAGCTGAAAATAGTTTTTTTCTGTAGTAATAAGGAAACCACATCAGTCTACATGGCGCATGGTATGTACCCATGATCACTTGCACTTACATTGGGCTACTATGGCATTCTCTGATACATTTCTCACATATACATTATATAAAACATGACTAAAACAATAAGGCATGGCCTTATCTCACCACACCTGTCATTCTCCCAAGCCCACAGACCCCTTTCCTGCACCTACTATACTCCCTTCCTTGCCTGAACACTTCGCTGCTTGCCCCATCTGTCTACTTACCCTTACTCCCCAATACTTTCTACAACCGTTACCCTCTCATTGGCCTTTTCCTTCTCACCACTGTCCCCCACCACACCCAGTCCAGTGGAAGGAAGCTACTCCACAGTAGTAGCCACAGAAATGTTCCCACAGGATCCCCTACCATTCCTGCCTTACCTGTCCCTGTTACTGTCATCCACTCCTCCTCCCTGGGCCTCCTCACCTGTTTGTGGAGGTGGACCCTGGGAATCAGCCTAGTCTCTTGTTCCTTCTACACCCACTGCTAGTCCCACCTCCCTTCCTTGGTTTCACTTTTGCTTACTCCTCCTTATCTCTCTACAAACCTTGTGGCACCTCCATCACTCCCATTGTTACTGTTTGATTCCCCCATCTCTATTGCATGTATCTATGCCACAGCTGCCAAACCTCCACCACCAGCTGTCTAACATATTGACAAACCAAGCATCCCACCAACTCCCAGAGAGTTCCCAGAAGAAATGGTACCCCACACTCCTTGCAGTCCTGTAGTCTACCACTCTGCCCACTTCATCCTGCCCCAACTACATGCCCCCTCTCTACATATTAACTTTTTTAGCACATCCCTATTAGTGTGCTTAGCTATACTTCCTGCCTTATGTTTCCTTGTATCCCAATAACCCTGTAAGGTGGTTCTAGATAAGAACTGGCTAAACTCCTTTGCCTATGTTACCCAAGTAGGCTGGTCCCAGATAGGAGATGTCTGCCCGCACTAGCGTACCATTAATAAGTTATATTTTTGCAAGCTGATCCTAGATAGGGATCAACTGCCTCACAAGTAGTTTGCAATCCCTACCAATCCCTTTCACTTACCTACTCTCAACCGGCCTGCATGGGCTGCAGCCTGTGGTCCTCCCTGCAGTTATCCAGCCAATGCCTCAGATGCCACTAAGGTGGATGCCTCACTCCTACTTCATGGCACTCAGGCTACAGTGGTTGCTCACACTTTGGTGTTGCATGGACTTCTGGATAATTTATATTGGACTGAAGATCTAAAAAGGTCCCTGGTTCATTCCCGGGTTTCGGCAAGTGTGTTTTTACACGAGAAAGGGTCCTGAAGGAACTGGAAGTAATAAGATCTGATAAAGCAATGGGGCCAGATGGGGTGCACCCCAGGGTCCTTAAAGAACTAAGAGAGGTGGTGGCTGAACCTCTGGCTATCCTGTTCAACCAATCACTGGAAACAGGGGAGGTACCCAAAGACTGGAGGACAGCAGATGTAGTCCCTTATACAAAAGTGGGAACAAAGAGGAAGCAGGGAACTACAGACCAGTCAGCCTCACCTCGGTAGTGGAAAGATCATGGAAGCACTACTGAAGGAGAGATTGGTGGAACATCTGGTTGTCAATGGACTACAGGACCCAAGGCAGCATGGTTTCACCAGGGAGGTCATGTCAGACCAACCTCATTGAATTTTTGACTGGGTGACTAGGGAGGTGGATCAGGGAGGGCAGTGGACATGGCCTATCTGGACTTCAGCAAGGCCTTTGACACTGTGCCACATAGAAGACTATTACACAAACTGGGGAATATGGGTGTGGGCAGGACAGTAGTGTGGTGGGTAGGTAACTGGCTGGGTGGCTAGACACAGAGGGTGGTGGTAAATGGCTGTCACTCCACAGAGGGAAGAGTAACCAGTGGGGTACCACAGGGATCAGTGCTGGGACCGGTCCTATTCAACATCTTCATCAGTGACATTGCACAGGATCTAGAAGGCAGAATTTCACTGTTTGCTGATGACACAAAGCTCTGTAACAGAGTAGACACACCAGAGGTGTAGACAGAATGAGAAGGACGTGCAGAAACTTGAAGAATGGTCCAAGGGTTTGGCAGTTGAAATTCAATGCAAGAAGTGCAAGATAATGCATATGGGGCACAAAAACCTGGCACAATATATCAGTTGGGGGTGAGGATATAGCATGCACCAAGCAGGAAAGGGATCTTGGGGTTGTCATCTCTGATGACCTCAAGGTAGGAAACAGTGTGACAAGGCATCAGCTAAAGCAAATGGGATGCTGGGATGTATAGGCAGGGCATCACCAGCAGGAAAGGAGGTCATAATTCCGCTTATACAAGACACTAGTGAGGTCCCACCTGGAGTACAGTGTACAGTTCTGGAGACCATACCTACGTAAGGACATAGACAGGGTAGAGAAGGTTCAGAGGAGGGCAACAAAGATGGTGCATGGGTTGCATCACAAGTCCTATGAAGACAGGTTGAAGGAACTGAACATGTACTCCCTGGAGGAGAGGAGGAGAGGGATATGATAGAGACATACAAGTATCTTACAGGGAGGAACAGGGTGCAGGAAAACACTATTTTTAAGTGAAAAAGATGTTTCAGGACTAGAGGGCATGGGATGAAGTTGGAGGGAGGACGATTCAGGAGAAACATGAGAAAGAATTTCTTCACAGAATGGGTGGTGGACAAGTGGAACACCCTGCCAGAGGAAGTGGTGGGGGCTGAAACAATCACGGGATTTAAGAATGCATGGGATAGACATAAAGGAATTCTAGAGGGCAGGGGTAAGGGGAAACAGACTTCTAGGAAAACAAACTGAACTTACAAGCTCAAATGGGCAGACTAGGTGGGCCATAGGCCCTTATCTGCCGACACTGTCTATGTATCTATGTATCTATGACTTCAGCTGCATCATTGGCAAGCTGCAGTCACATGGCTAGAACTTCCCAGCAATGGCACTGAAAATCAGCAGCCAAACTACAACCCTACTGATGTGATATTCTTAAGTATCTGATATCTTCAAAAATGTACTTTTTCTAACTTTTTAAAACATACTGTTCTGGAATTTTCTTCTTCCAGATCCCACGCTCTGTCTGCAGTGAATCCTGCCCTCTTGGATCCAGGAGAGCTGCCCGTAGAGGACAGCCAATCTGCTGTTTTGACTGTATCCCATGTTCCAAAGGGGAGATTGCCAATCAAACTGGTAAACACAATCTCTGAATGAATATTCAGTAGTTACTTTAAATTTTTGACTTATTTTAGAAGTTTTAACACAATAGTAGTCTCATACATCTTATTATCTACCTTTAAAAATTGCTTAATTGCAGGGATTTTGAAAATTATTTCTAGAGAAAATTAATATATAAAGCCATTACATTAATGAGCTCAGTTTGGGTCCTCTATTTTGGTCAGCATACTATCACTCAATATGGTTACCTGATCCTCCAGTGCCATGGCATTTTCTAAAGAGTCCTGAAAAATCTCAGCAAGGGGTTCACCAACTGTATTTTTTTGCAGTTCATTTACCCCGCATAGCCCAACTGTGATGCGTCATCTCTTTTTCAGTGGGCTCCTACTTTATCCAGTTGTACAGCAGGGAGAACTAATGCTCAGGGGATGGTTAAAGCAACTTGCTCAAAGTCAAACTGTGAATACCTGGTTCAGGTGGGATTTGAACTTTGTTCTCCTGATTTCCAAATATATGCTTTAAACATTAGACCCTACTGTTTCCCCTTGTCTTAACATACAGTTCAGTTTCATTATCCCAATGCAGCTGAAATGCTTTCTTATAGTAGTTAGGGAGTAGAGTATAGTAATGTCACTATAATTTTACAATAAGCAGTATAACTGCTAAATAGTGTTAGTACAATCTCTTGTTTGCCTGTCTGAGACATAGAGAAGGCAGTGAATGGCCTGACCAAAAGTTGGTATTGGGATTCATGGACTGATGGAAAGGGTTACAGTCATGGCTCAAGGAAGTTCTCAACTAGGGGTCTAAGAATCATTTAGGAGCTTTGAGATTTAGCTTTTAAGAACACATCTCTTGGGCCAGCCCACTGGCACGGGGGCAGGGTGCCCATCTGCAACACCAATGACCCAGATTTGGGAATGAACTAGGAACATCAAAGGGCCGACCGAGGGAGAAGGATTGAGTGTCCCTGGGACTGCTCTCCTTTTCTGGGGAAGAGGGGTAGAGTGTCTGGCACAACTTGGAACTCTGGTAGAGGCTGGGGTTACTTCCAAGCCAGCATGGTTACTTGAGTGGGACAGGACAAACAAGGGACATCATTGCACATCCTCACCCCAGGGGAAAAAAACACCAATAATTGTGGGCTGCACACAATGATGCCCACCCTGACCCTGATCACTCCCAAAATCTCTCTCTCTGCTGACCAATTCCAGAGTCCATGGCTCTAGCCGGCCTTGATCACTGCCCTGGGGAGTAAGCCAGGGAGGCAATGTCAGCTGGTGTCCCCCGCCAACACCTCTTCTCATCCTTGACAGGTTTACCTGGCACCATGGTTCCACCCTGGGGGGGTAAGCCAGGGGGTATCTGCAGAGAGAGAGACAGAAGTTCAAGCAGAGAAGGTGGTGGTGTGCAGACAAAAAAAAAGAAAAAAGAACACATCCCTCATTTAGACCACTGACCTTCCCAATTAAGAAATGTAAAACATTGGATTCATTATATTGAGCAGCACAAACTATCACCGACACCTCCAACAGTTACACATTAAAAAAAATGGAGACATGGAATGACAGAGTAAGTGATTTCATCTCTCCTCATCACCCGGGTTGGGGGGGGTGGTAAACATAGAAACATAGAATTTGATGGCAGATAAGGACCTCTTGGCCCACCTAGTTTGCCCATTTCCCTACCTAACAGATAAGTTGCAGATCCTAGTTAACCAACAGCCTCCTTCCTCCTACCCTCCACTAGAATTGCCTTATGCCTGTCCCATGCATTCTTGAATTCCCCACTGTTTCTGACTCTATGACCTCCTCAGGAAGGCTGTTCCATGCATCTACAACCCTCTCTGTGAAGAAATACTTCCTCACATTACCTCTGAGCCATCCCCCCTCTATCTTCAAATTGTGCCCCCTTGTTCTTGCATCATCTTTTTTTTCTGAAAGATGCTACCCTCTTGGACTTTGTTGATTCCCTTGAGGTATTTGAAAGTTTCTCCCTCCTTTCCTCGGAGGCTATTCACCTTAAGCTCCTTTAGTCTTTCTTTATATGTCTTCTGGTGCAGACCCTGCACCATTTTGGTTGCTCTCCTCTGGACAGCCTCCACCCTGTCTATGTCTTTGCGGAGATGGTGTCTCCAGAACTGTACAGAGTACTCCAGATGTGGTCTTACCAACTGTACAGAGGGCCAACAACTTCCTGTTTTCTACTGGTGATGCCTCTCCCTATGCATCCCAGTATCCCCCCAGCCCTGCTTACTGCCTTCTCACATTGCTGGCCCCCCTTTTGGTCATCTGATATGACTACCCCCAGGTCCCTTTCCATTTTTGTTGTTGTCAGTATCTCACCCCCCATTGTGTAATCTTGCCCTGGGTTTTTGTTTCCCAGGTGCATTACTTTGCACTTCTTTGCATTGAATCTCAGCTGCCATACATTTGACCATTCCTCCAACCTTGCCAAGTCCCTTTTCTTCCTTTCTACCCCACCTTGTGTATCAACCCTGTTGCAGATCTTTGTGTCATCTGCAAAGAGACATACTTTCCCTTTCTGTCCCTTTGCAATGTCACTTATAAAGACATTAAAAAAGACCAGCCCCAGTATGGAACCCTGCAGTATCCCACTATTAACCCTCCTTTCTTCACTGTGGACTCCATTTACTACTATCCGCTGTGTCCTGTTGTCCAGCCAGTGTTTTACCCAGGCTACCACCCTGGGATCCACTCCCAGGCTGGCCAATTTGTTTATTAATCTTTTATGCGGTACTGTGTCAAATGCCTTGCTAAAGTCTAGATAGGCCATGTCCACAGCACCTCCCTGGTCTACTACTTTGGTCACCCAGTCAAATAAATGAATTAGATTTGTCTGACATGACCTTCCTGCTGTGAATCCATGCTGCCTTAGGTCCTGTGCCCCACTGACCTTTAGGTAATCAACAGTTCTTTCCTTCAGAAGTGATTCCATCATTTTCCCTACCACTTAGGTCACACTGACAAGTCTGTAGTTTCCTACCTCTGTCTTGCTCCCACTTTTGTGAAGGGGAATCACATCCGCCCTTCTCCAGTCCTCAGGTACAACACTATCCTCCTATGATTTATTAAAAAGGGTAGTCAGTGGTGTTACTAGTTCTTCCCTTAGTTCTTTTAGAATTCTGATGTGAATTCCATCAGGCCCCATTGCTTTATCCACCTTCAGTTTTAAGAGTTCTTTCAGAACCCTTTCTTTTGTGAAAGGACTAATATCAATCCCCCGATCCAGAGTGCTTCTGTTGACTAAATTAGGTATCCCCCCCTTCTTTTCCATTGTGAATACTGAGCAGAAATATTTGTTCATTATCCCTGCTTTTTCACTGTCACTCTCTGCCCAACCACCTTCCTCTTTATTCAGCCTCAGTATCCCTGCCTTCGTCTTTCTTTGTTCCCTAATGTACTTATAAAAGGTTTTATCCCCCTTCTTAACCGAGCTGGCTATCTTTTCCTTGGTTTGGGCCTTTGCTATTCTGACTGCCTTCTCCACTTCCTTCTGCTTTAACTGGTACAGTTCTCTGTCCTGCTCCTTCTGTGTTTCCTTATACTTCCTGAATGCTATCTTTTTCTCCTTTACCTTCCCCGCCACTTCTTTTGAGAATCATCATGTTTTTTTCTTTCATTTTGATTTGTTTATTTGCTTCACACAAAGGCTTGTTGCCTCCGTGATGGCAGTTTTGATGTTTTCCCATTGTTGCTCCACCCCACTTTCCTGCCTTTTTGCTAGTGCTTTTCTGAGGCACTCTCCCATTTTGACAAAATTAGCCCTCCAGAAGTCCACTACCTTCACTTTTGTGTGGCTTGACTGTACAGCTAAGTTTATTGTGAACCACACTGTTTGGTGGTCGCTTGTTCCCAGATGACTACCCACTTCAAGATCAGAGATCCTCTCTCCATCCCCATTTGAGAGTACCAGGTCTAAGATTGCTCCCTCCCAAGTGGGTTCCAAAACTAGCTGTCTGAGGCATGCCCCCTGTAGGGCATAGAGAATGGCACTGCTCTTGGATGTGGCTGCAGCAAAGGTGTTCCAGTTAACATCTGGCATATTCAGGTCCCCCATCAGCAATATCTCCCCATTCTCTGCCATCCCAATGATGCCTTCTATCATTTCCTTGTCCCATTTCCTCCCCCTGAGATGGGGGTCTGTATATAACCCCTGTGCAGATTGTGGAGCCATTTCCAGTCTCCAGGGTGACCCACAGTGCCTCCTCTCCTCCCTGTTTATCCTTTAGTTCTGTTGCTTTGATCCCTTCCCTTACATCGAGAACTACTCCTCCTCCTCTTCTTCCCTCCCTGTCCCTCCTGTAGATTGTGTACCCTGGTATGTTGACATCCCAGTCATGGTTCTCTGTGTACCATGTTTCTGTGACTGCCACAATATCCAAGAATCCCTCTTCCATCAAGGCCACCATTTCGGGGAGCTTTTTACCTAGACTATGGGCATTGGTACTCATTACCCTACATTTTTTATGGCTTTATTTCTTTTTGCCCCATCCCTGTCCTTGATGCTTTTGTCTTTTTCTCCACTTACCCCTGCCTGTATCCCTATCGACTGCTCTATCTTGGTGTTTACCTCACTAACTACCCTGATTTTTTTGGGGGGGCAGGATTTTCCTTCTCCTTTTCAGTGCCTCCCCCCTTGGCTAGTTTAAATGCTTGCCAATGAAGCATTTAAACCTATCACCAAGGATCCTGGTTCCCCTCCTGGATAGATGCAGACCATCGCACCTGTATAGGCCTGCATCCCTCCAGGTGGAGCCCCAGACCCCAAAGAAGCCAAGTCCCTGAGCTCTGCACCAGTTTTTCAACCAGTCATTGAATCCCATGGTGTGGAATACCCTAACCTCATCCATGCCATAGACAGGTAGCACTTCTGAGAAAGTTACCGTGTGTGCTACTTGTCAAAGGTCCCTCACCAACTCCACAAACTCCTTTTGCACTGCTCTGATCCCATTCTCAGCAAGGTCATTCATCTCTATGTGGATAATGACATCCAGGTCACTCCCCCTTGCAGCTGCATCCATGATCCTGAGGATTCATTTCCTGTCCCTCCAAGCCATGGCGACGGGCCGGCCACCTCCTTTCCCTCCCTCCTCCCTCCCTTCCTTCCCCAGTTCTACCCCGCCTAACAATTGAGTCCCCCACCAGGAGTTGTTTCTTTCCCCTGTGTGGGTCCTGTGCCAACCTCCTGTGGGTCTCCATTGTGGAGGTTCCCAGCATCCTCATTGGTCTCCACTGTGGGTGCCTCCATAAAGAAACCATGCTCCACCAGAGTGGCAAATGAATTGTGGAGAAGCACAACTGGTGGGATGTACCTCTGTTCCACCATCCTCACCCTCCCTGAGCCCACCATGGTCCAACCACTCCTCTTTCTTGGCAACCTCTGAGGTAGTGGCAGTGGCCTGGGTGTTCCTTGAATGGGGGAGCAGGTTTTCCAAATCATTGCCAGGTCAGCATTGAGACGAGCAACCTCCTCCCTCAGACCAGAGAGGTGCCTGCAAATTGAGCAGCAACGCAGTTTCCAGAATGTCTCCCGGAAGACTGCTGCTCCACAGCCAGTGCAGTGCACCACTCCCCACATGTCTGTGTCCCTTCCTGTTGCAGATGTTTTTCTTTTGTAGGTTTTTTTTTTGTTCTTGTTTTAGTGTTTGCAAGCTTGTGAGTGTCCCTACCACCTATTCAGTGTGCTGTGCCTTTAAGGACATGAACAGAGAGAGAGAGAGAGAGAGACAGAGAGACAGAAAGACAGAGAGACAGACCACATCTCCTGCCGTTGGACTGCTGAAGGTAAACATTTGCAACGAGTTAATGGATATTTTTTTCAAAGACAGAGTGATTTCAAAACAAATTATATTAAGGAAATCTGCGACAAACTCCGAACAGATTTTAAACCAAATTGAAAGAAATCCTGTTTCCATGTTGGCGACGCAGACATCTTGTGACATGAGGGTGGTGTGGTGACACCTTGGAGTGTTCCCTTCATCAGAGCTGGCTGCTGCCACAGGATGCCTGCACAGCTAGCACAGAAGTAGGATTTCTTTTTATTTGCTTTAATATCCTTTAGGACTGTTTTTCAGACTGCCTTAATATCATTTGTGTAGAAATCACTCTGTTTTTGAAAAAAAATTTCCATTCACTCTTTGCAAAAGATTTCCCCTCACTTGTCCGATGCTCATTCTCTATCTCTCCCCCTCTTCTCCACTCCTCCCATGATTGTAGTAGAATAAAGTTCATAAGTACAGGATAAGTGGCTCAAACCCAGGAATGATGCATCTCATCTACAGAGGCTGGTTGCCTGAGACTCAAATAGGTCAGTGAAATAATTACTCCATCTAAATATTTTTCATGCACAGCTAGATGATAGAGCAGGGTAATTATCACTGGCTTTTTCACCAGCTTTTTCACCAGCTGCCGACATGCTAAATTTAGCATATGAAAAGCCTTTTTGCTTTTTATGTGCTTGAGCGTGTGTGTGTGTGTGTGTGTGTGTGTGTGAAAGACAGAGACTGCTGTCTGGAGTGCCCTATTTTTCCTTTCCATAGAAGTAGGTTTAATTTTTACCTATTTTTCCTTTCCAGAGAAGGAGGTTTCATTTTAAAACAGGAGCTCTGGTCTCTCTTCCCCTCCCCCCATGGTGATGAGGATAGATGGAAACAATTACTATGTTTGCCAATCACAACCTTGTGTACTGTAGAGTTGATCATACTGTAGTGCTACCACTGCAAAAGCCTAACTAGGGGAAACAAGAAATAAGTACTGTACTGTGGAAAAACAATCAGGTTACTCTTGCTGGTCTGATGAGCTCTACTCCCAACCCCCATGCAAATAGCTGACATGATCATACCTGCCCATCCATGTTGGCACTCTGTCTTTGAACTTGCAAAAAAAAAGAAACAATCCATTTATCCTTGAAAGATTAATGGGCTCCCCAAACTGGCCCAATCTTCTCTATCCTCACAAGCAGTTACTAGCCAGTCCCATGTGAATCATTGCCCTGCTCATCCTTCTCACCCCATCCAACAACATTTTGCAGCAGTATTGCCTTTGACCAGAACTTGTAATTATTGTTGCATAGTTTTAGAACCGAACAAGATAAAAGTACAGATTCACAATCTCATAATGATCCTTTAGAAAACTTATTAGAAAATTATTTTCTTTACCCAGCAAAGCAATAAGCAAATAACTATTTCCTATGGTCAGCGGCCTTTTCTTCTCTATAGCATAGACTTTTAATCTGATATACAAGACATCCTAACTTGGCTAACCTGTGTGGGTATTCATATTACATATATACAAATAAAAATACATATATGTAGAGGTTACACACACACACACACACACACACACACATATGCATACATATATATATATATAAATATATA
The DNA here is from genome assembly GCA_016271365.2 of Neoceratodus forsteri. Classification (NCBI taxonomy): domain Eukaryota; kingdom Metazoa; phylum Chordata; order Ceratodontiformes; family Ceratodontidae; genus Neoceratodus; species Neoceratodus forsteri. The sequence continues at coordinate 81,063,396 of CM028137.1, forward strand.
TACCTGCAAATACACACCCATATTGTATGTGAGCCTAACAGGCAGTGTTCCTATTGTAATGCTGTATTTCTATCATAAATTAGTTAACATACACTAACCTATACACACATTTCATGAAACAGCTATTCCCTAAAACAATAACTACAAGTGCCCTGTAGTCTGTTACTCAGAGTTTGCATGAACGGAAAATTAACTAAGGCTGGCTAGTGATGCACGTAAGGAAGCCCAGTGAGCTAAGGCACAGAAAGAGCTGCAGATAGCTGAAAAAATTAAGAAGGGAGAAAAGGCCTTCTTTTGATATGTAAGTGAGAAAAGGGACAAGAAGGATGGGATTGTTAGGCTTAAGAAAGGGGAAGAGTTGGTGGAGGATTACAGGGGAAAGCAGAGATACTTAAGGAATACTTCTGTTCCATCTTCAAGAGGAAGGATGGACCAGTGCCTTTAGGAAGAAGAAGAGAAGCGGGAAGGGGGGCACAGAAGTAGCAAGGCCTTTGACACTGTCCCACATAGGAGGCTTGTAAACAAGCTGGGTAGCCTGGGAGTGGGTCTCTGCCAAAAACTGACTGAGCAATAGGACACAGAGGGTGGTGGTGAACAGAGTTCAATCCAAAGAAAGGTGAGTGACCGGTGGTGTCCCACAGCGATCAGTGCTACCAGTCCTCTTTAATGTCTTCATAAGTGACATTGCAGATAGGCTGGAAGGGAAGGTATGTCTCTTTGCAGATGACATGAAGACCTGCAACAGGGTTGACACTCCAGGAGTGGAGCAAATGACAAGGGACCTGAGCAAGCTTGAGGAGTGGTCAAGGTTGTGGTAGCTAAGAGTCAATGCAAAGAAGTGCTAGACCATGCACTTGGGGCACAGAAATGCATGGGGAGGAGTACATGATGTAGGTAGAGGTACTGGAGGCCACCAAATAGGAAAGTGACCTGGAAGTAATCATATACTGTATGATGACCTCAAGGTTATCAAACAATGTGAGAAGGCTGTAAGGAAAGCCAGTGGAATGCTGGGATGTATGGGGAGTGGTATCTTCAGCAGAAGAAAAGAGGCGGTGATGCCACTGCACAGAACATTGGTGAGACCTCACCACGAGTACTGTGTCCAGTTCTGGAGGCCACATCTCCAGAAGGACGTAGACAGAATAGAAGTGGTTCAGAGAAGAGCAACAAAAATGGTGCAGGGGCTGCACCAGAAGTCATATAAGGGAAGACTAGTGGACCTCAATATGTATTTCCTGAAAGAGAGGAGGGAGAGAGAGAGGGAGGATATGTTAGAGACTTTCAAATACCTTAAGGGTATAAATAAGGTGCAAGAGGTTAGCATATTTCAGAAAAGAAGATCTTATAGAAGAAAGGGCCATGATACTGTATGAGAATAGAGAGGGGTGGACTCAGGAGTAATATGAGGAAGTATTTTTTCATGGAAAGGGTGGTGGATGCATGGAACAGCCTCCATGCGGACATTGTGGTCCCAAAATGGTAGAGGAATTAAAAAAATGCATTGGATAGACATAAAAGATCCCTAGCAAAAGGAAAGAGGAGGGTAAGGCGCAGATCACTTAAGATCTGCAGTATTTGAAACAGGCATGGAAAACGGGCAGACTAGGTGAGCCAGCCGGTCCTTATCTGCCATCAAATTCTATGTTTCTATGATAGAGGAGGATAGAATGAGTGAAGAGCTGCTAGCATTGAATATGGTCAAATCACCAGGCCCGGACAGAATACTTCCAAGGGTAGTAAGGGAACTGGCTAAGGATCTGGCAGGGCCACTGGCAGACCTATTTAATAGTTCACTGGAGTCAGGTGTGGTACCGCAGGACTGGAGAACAGCACATGTGGTGCCCCTCCACAAAAGCGGTCCCAAGGATGACCCTGGGAATAACTGACCAGTCAGTCTGACCCCAATCATGTGCAGACTCATGGAGACCATACTTAAGAAAAGGTTGGTAGAAAATCTAGAGGAGCTTGGTCTCCAGGATGTGAGGCAGCACAGGTTCATGGGGGGAGATCGTCCCAAACGAGTCTGGTTCACTTCTGTGACTGGGTCACTAAGACAGTAAACAGAGGCAGAGTGGTAGACATCCTTTATCTGAATTTCAGCAAGGCCTTTGACTCTGTGCCCCACAACAGGTTGATCAGAGATCAGCCCTGTGGCACTGAGGGTTAAGGCACTGGATGCCACACCTCGCACCACACTGGCAACCCAGGTTCGGTAGCAGACTCAGGTTGTCAGGGGTCGGCAGGTGAGGTAGAGGATAGAGCATCTGGAGGACAGCTCTCCTCTCCCAGGGGGAGGGCCAAGTGTTGTCCAGTGTCCCAGTGACCCCTGATGGAGATCAAAGGTACTGCAGGATGACTGGCATGTAACAGTGGGATGAGCGCAATGATGTTGGCTGGGTTGCCATGCGCCAAGATGTCATTGCACGTCACGCTCATGGGAGGGGGGATGAGGGAAGGATGTAAAAAATTCCCCTGGAGGATAGTGGAGATGATAGGGACTCTGGTGACACGGCCCACATCCCAGTGCCTGCCCGCACATCAGGATCCTCCCCAAGGCACCAACCCGAGCAGCCAGGTAGGGACCCTTGAGTCTGTAGGTTGCCAAGGCTGGGTGAACACTCCCCTAGGGGTACTTGGTTGCCGGGGGACTGGGTCTGGACTGGGCTGTTCGGGTGGAGATTTTATGGTAGGGTTCAGGCAGGGAGTGAGAGGCCCTCATCGTGTGGGTACCCCAGAAGGATGCTCTGCCTCTTGGATGCATAAAAGAGAATTAAAAACAAAACAAAAAAAAAAACAACAGGTTGATCAGAAAGTTGGTGGATATCAGGGTTCATGATAAGATGACCAGATAGGTGTAAAACTGGCTGAAGGACCCAACCCAGAGGGTGTTTGAGGGGGGAGAGTTATCTGGAACCAGGGAGGTCACTAGTGGAGTCCCACAGGGCTCCGTGCTGGGCCAGTGTTGTTCAATATCTTCAGCAAAGACATCAGGGGTGACATTAAAGGCAAATGTGCAAATTCATGCTCTGCAGGAGAGTGGACACAGCTGCAGTAATACAGGATCTACAGGATGATTTGTTAAAGCTGTGGAGCTGGACCAAGATCTGGTAGCTTGGCTTCAATGCAAGGAAATGCAAAGTTATACACACTACCTGGGTGGAGTCCAGGTATCTGCATCAGAGGAGGAGAAGTACATGGGGAGTGATGATCACTAGTTACCTGAAGCACTCCATATAATGCTGGAAAGCAGTAGCAATGGCAAACAAGATGCTGGGATGCATAGCTAGGGGGATCAGTAGTAGGAGAGAGAGAGAGAGAGAGAGGAGGTTACACTGCCCTTGTACAAGTCATACTGGTGATGACACATCTAGAGTATGGATTTCAATACTGGTGCCCACACCTCAAAAAGGACATTAACCTGCTGGAGAAATTCCAGAGGAAGGCTACAGAGATGATAGCAGGTTAGCAGGGTTAGGCATATGAGGAGAAGTTGAGGGCACTAAACGTGTACTCCCTGGAGGCCAGGAGACAGAGGGACATGATTGGGATCTTCAAGTACTTGAAAGGGATAAATAAGTTGAATAAGGAGGGTCTCTTTAAGCTGAATGGCAAACATAACACAAGGGGACACAGTCTTTAGCTGGAAGGGGGAGGTTTAGAAGTAAGGTCAGGAAGCACTTCTTCACAGGGAGGGTGTTGGACATCTTGTATGCGCTTCTGGAAGAGGTGGTCTCAATGAAAACTGTGGGCGGCTTCAAGAGAAGCTGGAATAGGTATAGGTGAAGGTAAGGATCATGGGTTGGGAGGATGGGAGGAGTGGGGAAGGGGGCAGGGACAGTAATTCAAGCTGTGGACCCTGCAATATGAGCAGACTAGGTAGACCAAATGGTCTTCTGCTGGTTTTTCTTAGGTTCATAAGTATGAAAGGCAGCACATGATATGGTGTCATGAAGTGTACACAACAAACATGTCAGCACATTAATGTCTGCCTCTGCCTCTTCCCATAATATTCCTCCCTACTGGACTGTCAACTGTGGCCACCCAGGTGGCAGTATTATGGTGGAGGATGTGACCCTCAAAGGTGGCCTTTCAGATGAATCAATCCTTCTCCCCATTTGGCCCCTGATGGCCTGAGACCGCTCCTAATCCTGCGTTACCTGCATCATGAGCAGTAATGCTATTGCTGTGCCGACGACCCGAGATCACTCCTGATCATGTTTAGTTTAGTTTAGTTTAGCTTATTTTTTTATACTGGAAAGGCATGAGAGTAAAATTAGTGATTTTCACAAGCGTCCAGATAAGACAACAATAGTTGGTTACAGGGTTACAGGAAAGTGAAATTACATTGTAGTGTGAGAATTAATGAGTACAAAATAAGTGCCATCAATGCAAGTACAAAACATTACAGTAATGCAAAAAATAGTCATGCAATAACATGACTGTTAGGCAAAGGTAGTCAGTGTCATAGGTAGAGTTCAGGTAGAAAAAACAGACATACCAGGAGAAATTCAAGGCTAAGGGCATTTGCATGACAGTGAACTGGAGAGGTGACCCTTAAGACTGTGCTTGAATGAGGCTGTTGAAGGACAAAGAACAAGAGATAATAATAATAATAATAATAATAATAATAATAATAATAATAAAATGTATTTAGTTAAGCGCCTTTCAAATTTTCAAGGCACTGTACATAAAGCATAAAAACACCAGCATATCAATACATACAATAAAACAATACAGTAAATATAACAGATTAAAATAACCAATTACGGTATAATAGGGAATGCCTTATCCCATAAAAAGGACTTTAAGGCCCTTTTAAAACTTTCCACCGTTGTACTCTCTCGGAGCTGATGGGGTAGAGAATTCCAGAGGGAAGGAGCCATGAAACCGAAGGCATGGGCTCCAGAGAACTTCAAATTTACCCTCAGAATCTCCAGCAACCCCTCGTCAGCCGAGCGAAGCTGTCTCAGAGGGGTGTAGGGCACCAGAAGCTCTTTCAAGTAGTCAGGACCAAGACCGTGTAGGACTTTGTAGGTCAAAAGACCCACTTTAAAGGTGATCCGCCACTGTATTGGCAGCCAGTGCAGAGTGCACAGCACTGGGGTAATATGAGACCTTCTTGAAGCCCCAGTCAACAAACGTGCTGCTGCATTCTGCACTAGCTGCAAGTGGCGGATATCAACCCCAGTAAGCCCTAGGTACAGGGAGTTACAGTAATCAAGACGAGATGTCACAAAGGCATGGACCAAAACCGCCAAATCACCAGGTGGAACCAGGTGCCTAATTCTGGCGATGTTTCTAAGAAGAAAAAATGCAGTCCTGACAACTGCAGACACCTGATAACGAAGGGTCAGACCAGTGTCAAGCTCCAAACCCAGGTTACGCACCCGTTCAAAGGTAGGGATCTGGTCCACCCCTAGAATTAATCCAGAGGGGGACCCCGCCCCTAAACCCTCAACCCTGCGACTGGGGTCCACCACAATCACCTCAGTCTTTCCCGGATTCAACTTCAAACCACTGGTATTCATCCAGTCTTGGATATCTGTGAGGCCGTTATTCAGCAGAGAGATAGCACTAGCCTGGTCAGGTGCAAAAGACAGGTAGAGCTGGGTATCATCAGCATAGCAGTGAAACCTCAGCTCATACCGTCTTACAATGTCTCCGAGGGGTAGCATGTATACTGCGAATAACATGGGGGAAGCATCGAACCCTGAGGTACCCCACAAGGCAGAGAGAAGGCCCCGGATGAATGTAATCCCGAGACCACTCTCTGCATTGTCCCCTCGAGGTAAGGTGAAAACCATCTGAGGACCACACCTGAAAGTCCGCAAATGGACCTCAGATGTTCAAGCAAAACCCCATGATCCACAATATCAAAAGCTGATGACAGATCAAGAAGAACCAAAATAGAGCAGTGTCTCTGATCTCTCACCATCAGGAGATCATTGAGCACCCGAACCAGAGCAGTCTTGGTGCTATGCCTCTTATGAAAACCAGACTGGAGAGGTTCGTATAAACTATGGATGGTCAAATGGTTATCCAATTGAGCCACCACAACTTTTTCAATAACCTTCCCCACAAAAGGGAGGTTAGAGATCAGGCAGTAGTTTGCTAGGTCATCCGGGTCTAAAGAAGCTTTCTTCAGAAGGGGAGTCACCTCCTCTTCCTTCAGAGAGCTAGGGAAAATGCCCGTCTCTAAAGAACACCGGATAATCTGAGCAAGGACCGGCCCGATAGACTCACTACAACCCATAATCAGGGAAGTAGGACCAGGATCCAAACTACAGCATTGTTGGGCGCATCTCACGGACAATCCTCATAGTGTCTGCGAAATCCGGTAGATTAAAGGAACTCCAGGAAACTCCGGGCTCTGCGACAAAACATTGATCAACTGCAACAACCTTAGAGTGGGGTCGGAGGTGGGGGTAGATGGGGTAGATGGGGGTAAGTTGTTAAAAAAGGTAACACCCTTGTAAGAGAGGACGTTTTTGACCTTGAGTATTACGATAGAGAGGCAGTGATATGGAGAGGGAAGAAGACTGTCTAGTGGACCCTGTAGGGACAGACAGGTGGAAGAAGGAGGAGATACTACTTGGTAGGAGCCCAAGAGTGCATTTGTTGAGGAAAGTCAGGATCTTACTGTCAAGCCTATCTCAAGTAGGGGCCAGTTGGCACATATGTACAGGTATCAGTGGTGAGTCAGTCTGGGGAGGCCTGTGGCAAACCGCATAATATTATGGTAGGTGCTTTGCAGCCGGCTGAAATTCTTTTGGGAGGGGGGTAACAGAGCAGAACCCCGTAGTCAAATGGGGGGGGGAGGCGGTGGCCAGGAGTATCCTGGACTCTGGGATTAGGAAAGGTTTGACGCAGTACAACATGCCAAGCCTTTGTGTGTTTTCTTAATTAGATGATTGAAATGAAGTTCATAGGTTAAGTGACAGTCAAGGACAAAGCCATGATATTTAAACTCTAAGACTTGTTCAATGGTGTTGCTATCATTGTCCCAGAGGGAGAGGTCGATGGCTGTTGATTTTCTGGAGCCAGAGAAAACAATGGACTTTTTTGTCCAGTTAAGTACAAGCCCTTGGGAAGAGAACAAGGAGTGAAGCCTAAGGAAGCCCTGTTGGAGTTTGTTCTGAAGGGTACAGGGGTCTTTGTCTTTGCAGAAGAGCATGGCATCATCAGCATTGAGGATAATTTCAGTGTGTCTGCAAATTTCAGGGAGTGAGTTAACCATGAGGGAAAAGAGGAGGGGTCCGAGGATGGAGCACTGGGGAACTCCATATTTGATGGGGGAAACAGCAGACAGAAGACCTTCTATCATGGTTCTGTGGGACCTATGGTTAAGGTAGTTGGAGAACCAGTTTACAACTTCAGGGGAGAAACTGAGACTGGAGAGGGTGGACAGCAAAACCTTTTGGTCACAAACACTGTCTGTCATCATTAGATTTTTCTATGAAGTGGGTGATTTTATCAAAGCTATCTCAGTGTTGTGGCCAGCTCTGAACCCATGCTATGCATCTGTTTGCAGATTGTATTTCTTTAGGTATTCAGTGGTTTGAGCCAGGACGATTTTTTCCATTATTTTGGAAAGAGAAGCCAGGAGGGAGATGGGCCTGTAGTTAATAACATCATTCTTAGGGCCAGATTTTGGAAGGGTTTAATGGTGGCACATTTCTATTTAAGAGGGAAGGAACCACAACTGCATCTGTCCAGGAAGGGAACAAGTCTTTTGAGCAATCGGTTTAAATGCTTCATTGGCAAGCTTTTAAACTAGTCAAAGAGGGAGGCACTGACAAGCAGCAGGAAAATCCCAGCCTCTCCCTACAAAACAGGGTACTAAATGAGAAAAAGACTGAGGTAGAATGGTAAGTGGGGGATGCTGCAACAGAAGGTAAAGCCATCAAAAAATGGAGATCAATGAGTACTAATGCCCGTAGTCTGGGTAACAAGCTTCCTGAATTAGTGGCCTCGATGGAGGAGGAACATCTGGATATCGTGGCAGTCACAGAAACATGGTACACACAAAACCTTGACTGGGACATAAACATACCAGGATACACCGTCTACAGGAGGGACAGGGAGGGTAAAAGAGGAGGAGGAGTAGTTCTTTACATAAAGGAAGGAATAAAAGCAACAGAACAAAAGGGTAAACAGGGAGGAGAAGAAGCACTGTGGGTAAATTTGGAGACAGGCAATGGTACCACAATACGCACAAGGGTTGTATACAGACCCCCTTCTCAGGGGGAGGAAATGGACAGGAAATGATAGAAAGTATACTTAGAATGGCAGAAAAAGGGAGATATTGCTGATGTGGTGAATATGCCAGATGTTAACTGGAGTGCAGTTGCAGCTGCCACTTTGAAGAGTGCAGTTATTCTAGATGCCCTACAAGGGGCATGCCTTGACAACTAGTACTGGAGCCCACTCGAGAGGGAGCAATATTAGACTTGATTCTCTCAAATGGAGATGGAGAGGATTACAGATGTAGAAGTGGGTAGCCATCTGGGAACTAGCGACCACAACAGTATGGTTCTACAATAAACACAGCAATAGAGTCAAGCTTCACAAAGACAAAAGTACTGGACTTTAGGAGGCTGACTTTGCCAAAATGGGTGAGTACTCAAGGAATGCACTAGCAAATGGGCAGGAAGGAGGGGTGGAAGAACAATGGGAATAATAAAACTGCCATCACAGAGGTAACAAGCCTTTGTGTGAAGCAAATAAACAAAACAACGATGTAAGAAACCACTATGGTTCTCAAAGGAAGTGGCAGTGAAGGTTCAAGAGAAAAGAAAGCATTCAGGAAGTACAAGGAATCATGAAGGAGCAGGACAGAGAACTGTATCAGTTGAAGCAAAAGGAGGCTGGGAAGGCAGTCAGAACAGCAAAGGCCCAAACCGAGGAAAAGATAGCCAACCAGTTAAGAAGGGGATAAAACTTTTATAGGTACATCAGGAGCAAAGGAAGACCAAGGGGGATAGTGAGGCTTAACAAAGGGAGGGAGGGTGGGCAGGGGAGACTGTGAAAGGCAGATACTAAACAAATATTTTTGCTCAGTATTTACAAATGAAGAGGGGAGGTACATAAAACAAACAGCAGTAACACTCTGGATACAGAAGTTGATACCAGCCCATTTACAGAAGAAAGGGTTCTGAAAGAACTCTTAAACTGAAGGTGGACAAAGCAATGGGGCCTGATGGGATTCATCCCAGAATTTACAAGAACTAAGGGTAGAACTAGTGACACCACTGACTACCCTTTTAACAAATCATGGGAGGATGGGGTGGTACCCGAGGACTGGAGGAGGGCAGATGTGATTCCCTTCACAAAAGTGGAGCAAGGCAGAAGCAGGAAACTACAGACCTGTTAGTTTAACCTCAGTGATAGGGAAAATGATGGAATCACTTCTGAAGGAAAGAATTATCGAGTATCTAGAGGCCAGAGGGGCACAGGACCCTAGGCAGCATGGATTCACAGTGGGAAGGTCATGCCAGACAAATCTGATAGATTTCTTTGACTGGGTGACCGAAGTAGTAGATCAGGGAGGGGCTGTGGACATGGCCTACCTAGACTTTAGCAAGGTATTTGACACAGTCCCACACAAAAGATTAATAGATCCAGCTGGAAGTGGGTCCCAAGATGACAGCCTGGGTAAAGAATTGGCTGGAGAATAGGACACAGAGAGTAATAGTAAGTGGAGTCCACTCAGAAGAAAGGAGGGTTACTAGTGGGGTACCGCAGGGTTCAGTATTAGGACCGGTCCTCTTCAATGTCTTTATAAGTGACATTGCGGAAGGACTGAAAGAAAAGTATGTCTCTTTGCAGATGACATTAAGATCTGCAACAGAGTTGATGCACAGGGTGGGGTTGAAGGGATGAGAAGGGACTTGGCAAGGTTAGAGGAATGGTCAAATGTATGGCAGCTTAGATTCAATGCTAGAGTGCAAGGTAATGCACCTAGGAAACAAAAACCCAGGGGAAGAGTACACAATGGGGGGTGAGATACTAACAACAACAAAAATGGAAAGGGACCTGGGGGTAGTCATATCAGATGACCTAAAGGTGGGCAAGCAATGTGAGAGGGCAGCAAGGAGGGCTGGGGGGTTACTGGGATGCATAGGGAGAGGCATCACCAGTAGAAAACAGGAAGTTATTATCCCTCTGTACAGACAGCTGGTGAGACCCCATCTGGAGTACTGTGTGCATTTCTGGAGACCCAATCTCCGCAAAGACATAGACAGGATGGAAGCTGTCCAGAGGAGGGCAACTAAAATGGTGCAGGGTCTGCACCGGAAGACATATGAAGAGAGAATTAAGGAGCTTAATATGTATAGCCTCGAGGAAAGGAGGGAGAGGGGGGACATGATAGAAACTTTCAAGTACCTCAAGGGAATCAACAAAGTCCAAGAGGGTAGCATCTTTCAAAAAAAGAGGTGTGCAAGAACAAGAGGGCACAATTTGAAGATAGAGGGGAGCGGCTCAGAGGTAATTTAAGGAAGTATTTTTTCACAGAGAGGGTTGTGGATGCATGGAATGGCCTTCCAGAGGAGGTTGTGAAGTCAAAATCAGTGGTGGAATTCAACCATGCATGGGACAGTCATAAGGCAATTCTAGGGTGTGGGGGTAAGAAGAAGTAGGCTGCTGGTTAACTAGGATCTGCAGCTTATCCAGTAGGTAGGGAAATGGGCAGATTGGGTGGGCCAAGCGGTCCTTATCTGCCGTCAAATTCTATGTTTCTATGTTTCTATGTAACAAAGGGATTAGTTAAAGATATTGGTGAGGGGGAGGACAATATGCTCACAGACCAGCTTAAGGATCCGACAGTCAATGTTGCCCATTCCTAGGCTGGGCCTGGGGTCATTTGTTCTAATGAGACTTACCACCTCCATCGGAAAGAGGTACTAGAATTAGAAACTGGGAAAGAGGGGAAGGGTGGGAAGGTGGTTGGGCTTGTACTTGTCAAGGTCACCGAGGTAGGAGTTGAAGTGGGTGGCAATTGCAAGGGGGTCAGTGACAGGTTGCCCCTTAATGGTGAGGTTGATTTGTTCACAGTGAATTCTTCTTCCTGTGAGATTATTAAGAAGCCGCCAGGTGTACTATTATCAGAATCAGTGGTCTTTGGGGGGCGTGGCCTGACCAGGTTGAAGATGGCAGCATAGTTCAGAATCTCTGCAGGAATACTGCAGTGTAAACTCATCCAGCCTTCACCAGACCTTTCTTTGGTACCAACTCCTGTGACCATCCTGTAATCTTACTGCCTGACACAGTTTGTAAGTCATTTTTGATCCATCATCTACTTATATTCAATTATTCTACACTGTACTGCAGCATACTAGGCCTCATCCTTCAGCATTATGGCAGATCTCCAAGTATAGCAAAGCTCACTTGCTAGAGTGGAAGTAATGTTTTCTAAACTGATGGCTGAGATTAATGATCTAAAAACCTCCACCCAACAGAATGCGACCACTCTTGAAACTTTTAGCCAGAAAATTGCATTTAATGAGAAAGCAACAGCCTGTAACACCACTACTATTCATGACCTCAAGGCTATTGGCTATTGTCCGCAATCAAGATCGAACTATTAAATCCCTACAAGACAAAAATGCCGATATTGAAAATTGTAATCGTCGCAACAATTTACAATTTTTTGGCTTCCCAGAAGGTGTAGAATTAGGAGACACTATTGCGCTTTTATTACATGTACTGGCCGCAGTGCTTAAACTGCCTCCTGACCTAACGTTAATCATTGAGCGGTCTCACCGCACTCTGGGTCTCAGGCCAACATGAGACCTGTGACCAAGGCCTACCATTGCTCGCTTCTTGAACTATTCCCATGCAGAATTAATGCTGAAATGAGCCAGAGAAATGGGGAAACTAAAGTGGCAAGAGTTTAATATTTCCATCTACTGAGACTTTTCAAAAGATTTAACCATCAGAAGGAAGGCCTACAATCCACTTAAACAAATCCTCCACTAAAGAAGCATTAAATTTGCTTGTTACCCTGTGACACTATGCCTTTTCTCAGGCTCTTCCTTCAAGGATTTTGAAACCCCTGACGCCTAAGCCAACTATTTGGAGGTCTCTCTCTCTGTAATCTTACCCTGGGAGGTTCAGCAGCATTTGGCAACCAGAACACAGCTCGGTATCCACATGGAGGGTGGACGACGAGGTACAGGAACCTGGGGAAAGTGTTGCAGAACTCGCAGCCCTAAGCAGCAATGCCACAACTGATTTGACCTCAAGGCAATCAACACGGCTGCAAGAGAAGCTTCTGTTGGGGCATTATTCTTCAAGACTTTCATGCTGTTCTAGTGAGGTTTCACCCCAAACACCCCAAGCTGCAGCCTCTCACCTTCAAATCAACCCCTCTATTCCCTTGAGCATTAAGTTTGCTCTCTTGGAGGATGACATGCACTCCTCACAGTAGGATCTTTCCCAGCAAATTTCAGATGAACATCCCTCTAATTTGGGCCCTGTGCCTCAGGGATGTATTTCTGCTGAAACTTCATGGGCATAAGTTGTTGCAAGCTCCTCCCTCAAATCTTTAGAGCCGCCCAAAAAGAAACGTAAGGCATAGACCAAATGCAAGAACATCAATAGTCATAATCCTGCTAATAAATCTAAGGTGTCATGAGCTTATATGATCAGTAATATGGTCACAGTTGTTATATCTGGGTAGGTTTTGCTTCCAGTATATTTAAAGGGAGTGCCAGTACACTTTTTCTGCCTAGCCGCCCACTCTACAGTCTATGCTATCTGGTTGCTTTCAATCCCAGCGGGTGTAGAAAGCAAAGGCTGTACATCACGGTGCGATCAATTTACTTTTTGTTGCATTGTTTAAACCAGCAGCTTAAAGGTCTTCAAGGGAACTTTAGTATATCAGCAATGCTTTTCTAACCCATTATTTCAGTGTTAGATCTTATACATTATCTCACTAAACAGGCTCTCTGTATCTAGCCTTTTACTCTCCAATTTAGCAGTGCATCAGGTTTATAGTCTTTTAGCTGTTCAGTTGCATATCTTCAATCGGTATGCATCCTGATTATTGCCTTTTCTTTTATCATGTGTGAATTATTATATTTTACTAGGCAATTTACCTCTTCCCTCTCCTGATGGCAGGTTCTTAATACTATTGGCAACTACATTTAATCTGTCTCCTTCCTTAAGCTCCATTATTCTTACTACTTCCTGTTTATAATATGAAACTATCATTAGCACTCAAAGAGGTGGGCTATGTTTGGTGTACTGTTGCAAAGGATTGTCATTCTACATCTTCCTTATGCTCCTTATTTTACTCGAAGCCTACAGATATTATAGAAATCCACTGCTGTGTGGTCCCTACTGTTTTGGATCTCACTGGGCCTAGTCTTCTAGACCTTGTCACCCCCATATAACACCTATTTAGGCGATTTTTGAGTAATCGGAGCTGATCTTTACTATGACTATCTCTTCTGTCTACAGTTGTCACCGAAGCCTATACCTCCCCACATAATCCCGATTCGCATTTGGCTCAGAGCCTAATGGCTTAAATTGACCTCCCCTTTCTTCCTTCCCCCCTCAATATTGTATTTATTATGTACTTATTCTGTTGCACTACAAAGTATACTCAAAGTCACTCTAATGTGGTACTGATCTACTTTGCCTTTTATATTTGTTCATTTGCATTCCATCTGGCTCCCTGAATTCCTTGCTCTATGTCTTGGCTGTACTGGCATCTCGAACATGGTTCTTTAATTTCTGTTATTTCAAGTTGGTAAATCTTGTACTATTACTACTAATATTTATAAATAAGTTCTGGTGTTTAGCGTTATCCTTCTACCTTGTACTGTTAGCTTAGAATTAAGCTGAGGTTATTACAGTCCCCTGCCTTTCTTGGTATTATTCCCTTTCAGTTTAGCTTATTTAATTATTTATTTATTTATTGATTGATTTATTGAATTTTGTTGACCGGGTAGGCCCACTGGGCCCCGGAGGTCCCTTTTTCAGGGGCGACCTGGAGGAGCTTATCAGGAATACTTACTTTATTATATTACAGGGATCTGACTTAGGTTTGGGCCAAAATTTATAACCGGTCCTCCCTAGTCTCCTCCCTACATTGACGCCCAGAGTGTGGTGAGAGTCTCTTAGCCAGTTGACTGACTCATATCTCCTCACACCCATAAAACATGTTCTTTGTTATTTAGCTCACTAATACTGTTGTTGTAAATGACTTTTCTCCTTCCCCATCTCTGTTCTAACTTTAATAAGATATCTGTGCCACTCATGTATCATACATCTCACTTTTCTTGGCTTGAATGTTCCTGCCGCTCTCTGCATTTATGTAAGCTCTCTATATTGTATTCTAATCATCTTCTGCCTCATTTATTTGTCCATTTACACTCCAGCGATTATTCCCTTTCTTTAACACTATGTGTGACATACTTTTATATACACTACTGCATTGAGCACCATTACAGTGGCATTAAAAACCTCATTACGAATCCATTAAATTTTCCCATTAAATTTCCATTAATCGGTACATAAATAATGGCCAAATTAACAACATGATTTATGTGAAAGCATTAAAATCCCATTAAATGTTTAATGGCCATTAGGTTAAGTGTCCATTTAATGGCTACTTAGCCATGAAATAAATGGCCATTACTTGTTAAGTGTCATTAATTTAATGGTCTATCGACCATTAATATTTTCTGCCATTAAATTAGTTTAATAGTCTCTTTTAATGGATTTCAATTAATTTTACTGGCCATTAACACAAGATAATGGCCATCAAATGTGCCATTAATCTTACCATTAATATAGCCATTAATTTAATCTGTATTTTGAATGTGTGTATTAATGGCCATTAAATCATAGTTATATATTAATGGCATAATTAATGCTATCCTTCCCATTAAATGATACCCTTAATATCCCATTAATCGGTACATAAACAATGGCACCATTAAATTTGTCTCTCTTTTTTAATGGCCATTTTTCTTTTAATGGTATTGTATAATTTTAATGGCGCCATTAATAACATAATATGCCGTTACGACCGGGATTTTACTGGCCCATTAATTGTAGTGAATTAAACCCTGACTGTTATGTGCCAGAATTCACCATTAAGTTGGTTTTTGATGAGCTAATTACTGTTACAGAAAACACTGCTGCAGAGCAGTGTCCATCAGCATGTAATTTCCCTGACAATAACACACTAACTGCATTTTTAGCTCTTTACATTACAACTTGTAAACCTCAATAGTGCAGGTTGCAGTGTGGTTATAGTGTGTTTCAGTCTTTATGTGTATGGTGTTACATAAACTATAAGGGGTATTTGATTTCTTCAACACTCTCACAATTGATCTTTTTAAAGCTGTTGTATAAGCTATAATTGCCATGTAATATAGCTAAGTCCAGCATCTTGTTGGCTTTCGCTGCTGCCTCATTCCTGCACTGGGCTGAGTTGTTCATATTCCCCATTATAATCACCCCTAGGTCCGTTTCCTCCTCTGTGCTCCCCAACTGTACTACTCCCAGCTGATAGCTCCTCCTCTTGTTCTTTGCTCTGAAGTGCATTACATTGCATTTCTTGGCACTGAACCTTTACTCCCATGTGTCTGGCCAATCTTTTTGGTCAGGTCCCTGCAGTCCTCTCCACTCCTTGATGTCATCCACCACAGTTCTCATCTTGGTATAGTCTGTGAACCGACTGATCTTACTGTGGGTCCCATGTGAAATATCTGCTTTGAATAGCCCAAACAGCACTGGCCCCAATACTGATCCCTGTGGCACCCCACTTGTTACTGCTGTTGGTGATGAGTTTCCCCTCCACCACCATTTACAGCCTGCCCTTCAGCCACTTTGTGATCCATCTGACCATCTTAGTACCCACCCCTGCATCTTCTAGCTTCCCTCCTAGCCTCCCATGTGGCACTGAACTGAAGGCCTTGCTGAAGTCCAAGTATAGGACATCCACTGCATGGTCCTTGTCCAGCTCCCTGGTCACCCAATCATAGTTCTCAATCAGGTTTGTCTGGCAGGACCTGCCCAAGATAAACCCATGCTGCTGCCTGTCTTGGAGCCCACTGCCCTCCAAAAAGTCACCAGTCTCTCCTTAAAGATTGTCTCCATGAGCTTACCCACAATTGCTGTGAGGTTCACCAGTCTGTAGTTGCCTGGATCATTTCTTGGGCTACCTTTGTGAATGGGCACCACATGGGCTAACTTCCAGTCCTGTAAGATGCATCCTATTTGCAGAGAAGTATTGAACAGGTCAGCCAGTGGTCCTGCCATGCTTCCTGCCAATTACTTGAGTACCCTAGGGTGAATACTGTCTGGTCCTGGTGCTTTGTCCACCCACAGTGCACTCAGCCCTTCCAGTACTCTTCCCTCTGTAATTTTTCAATCTGTCACCCCCTTCTCTCTCCACTACCCTGGTGAGGTATCTGCCCATCTACAGTGAATACAGAGCAGAAATACTCATTCAATGCCTCTGCCTGCTCCCCCCACCTTCTTTACCCACCTCCATCTTTCCTAATTCTCACTATCTGGTATCTGTTCTTCATTCTTTCACCTATATATTTGAAGAAGTCCTTCTCACCATCCTTAATGCACTGTGCCAGCCTCAGCTTTCTGAATGCCTTGGTGGCTCTGACTAGTCTTGTAACCTTCCTGGACTTCTTTGTATAATCCTCCCCATCTTCCCCACCCATACTGATTCCGTGAACCTTTGGAAAGATCTCCTCTTGGCTCTTACCCCCTCCCTTACCTCCTTGGTCAGCCAGCTGGGCTTCTTTGCCTTTTCCTTCTTGCTCTGTACCCAAGTACATGCCTCAGTAGCATCTGGCACCTCTTCATTATAAAAATACCCCAATTTTGACTGGCATCCATGAAGGGTTGGATTTCCCCATCTTGTTGAAGTCTGCCCTCCTGAAATCAATCACCCTGGTACCTGAACCTCCAGTTTGCTTCCCCATTGGGAGTGTTAACCACACTGAGAGGTGATCACTCCTAGCCAGTGGGCCCTCAACCTCCAGGTCTCTTACAGCTTCCTCATTTGATTTAGTACTAGGTCCAGAATCCTTCCCAACTTAGTTGGCTCATGCACCAACTGCACCTGGAAGCTGTCCTAGAATGCCCCCAGTATAACCTGCTTCCTAGCATGTGTGGTAGTTGGTGTGCTCCAGTTCACCCCAGGCAGCTTGAAGTCCCCTGTGATCACTGCGTTTCCCTTCCTGCAAACCCTCCTACTTTGATGTGCCATCTCCTTGTCCAGCTCCTCCCCTTGAGTTGGTGCCTATACACCACTCCATCACTATGTGTAATCCCACACCAAGGTGATTCACGCTCCCCATACTGCCCCCGCTAATGGGAACTCTTGCCTCTTGCTGCTACTCCCTAATCAAATCATCAACTCCCATAGCTTCTCCCTGTCTGCTTTGCGCCTATCTTAACAGTCATTCTTTTTGCTGGATGACATCCTGGAAGTCTCAGAAGTCCCATCTCCCTTACTACTGGTTGTCTGGGCTGGAGTGGAAAGCTGTCAATCACCCACCTCCCCTCTTTACTTAAAGAGAAACTCTGCATTTCAGTATGCACTTTCAGAAATAATGTTTTGGCTGTTACAATTTACTAGAAAATGTTTTTTTTTTTTCCATTTTCAATATTGCTTTCCAAGTAGCCCCTCCAGATAGTCTGTACAGAAATCATGTGCCTCTCTTAACTTCACAGTGCATATATGCTTGTGAAATCATAGTGATTACCATGACAACAGACTGTGATGTTTATAATGGGGTAATCACCTGTCCCCATTTTTGCAGGACAGTCTTGATTTGTGCAGTTGTGTCTTGGAAAACAAAACATGAATAACAGTACATGTCCTAAGATTATAATAGAAGAAAATATTTTCTGACTTTTCTCTGCTGCAAAAAATTACAATACCTTGCAGGCCTGGTGGCACCGAGAGTTGAGGTGCTTGGCGCCTTACCTCGTGCCATGCCGGCGACCAGGGTTTGGGCATGGAATTGGGTCATTCGGGGGTTGGCCAGCGGAGGAAGGATAGAGCATCCCCAGCTACCCTCCTCCAACTGCCTGACACCTGTGCCCTCCGTTCCTCTTCCCCTGTCTCCCTCTCGTAGTGCTCTCCCAACTCCCCTTTTCCACCATTGTTGTCAGCACTGCAAGGCAATTAACTGCCATCACTATATTGTCCTGCGTTGGCCTCTTCCCCCCGTCCCTTGACCTGTCTTAACCCTTGAGCCCCTTTCAGATGTGAACTATTGCACTCCCTCCCTCCACCTCATGTCCTTCTCCTAATGTTCCCTCCTGTTACCCACTGGAAGAGGCCCTCCTGGCCCCTTTCTCATTCTCTCTGGCAGCACCCTCTCCAGCTCTCTGCCAAGCCACTGTAGTCTTCCCTCCAGCATATTTAGCCTGTGGCAGATTAGGCACTGTCTTAGTCTCCACAATATGTCCATCCCAATAGCTTACTTACAAGTAAAATATAGGGACTTACCTGCCCTAGGAAGCCATAGGTAGGAGTCCAAAGGGGTAATATACACTGTAACTGTAATATAAAAGATAGAAAAGGGGTCACAAAGGATCTGCACCTCTTTAGGAATGTTCAAAAGGGAGAAAGGGGCAGGACAGACATAAATACACTTATCTGATGAGGTTTAGGAACCTTCACTCTGTCAGACCTGTAAAAAAATAAAATAGAAACATAGGTTGGAATAAAAAAGCAATAAAAGAGCAAAATCCCAGTAAAGGGAGTGATGTTTGGGGAAGGGGACGCAGCTAAAACCCCTTTGTCAATAGTGGTGGCCAAGTGCCCAGTATTTTACTTAGCTCAGGTGGGCTAGTGAAGACTAGTGGGGGCACTAACCCTTCTGTATAAATCAAAAATTGGTATTTATACTGCTCAAGTGTCCCTCATTCTGAGGTACATCCCTCATTTTACCCATTAAAAGTGTTCTATCTTTTATGGAAACACTGCTGCCTACATAGAGAATGTGATGTAACTTAAGATTTCAAAGCCAAAATTCATCATATTGTAAGATGGTGAATCAAAAACAATGTACAAGTAAACACAATAATTCCCACAGTGCTCTGAAATTGTATTTTCAGGGTTTGAGGAGATGTCCCTCATTCTGAGGGTCTGAGGTCCCTCATTTGAGTTACCAGAAAATGTCCATGTCCCTCATTTTAGTGATAAAAGTTTGAGAAGTGTGGTGGCATTGGTGCTCTTGTGGGCTAGGAAATAACAGGGGAGAAGGCAGGACTACAGTTCCCAGCAGAAAGCTTATTTGCATGTGCTTTTTAAAAACAAATTTTGTAGCCGGCCTGTCAGTGCAGCGGTTGGATTTCTGCTTGCGACGCCGGTGACCCAGGTTCGTGAACGGATCTGGGTCATCGGAGGGCTGGCCGGGGGAGAAGGATGGATCATCCCATGGACTGCTCTCCATCTCCTGGGGGAGGGTGGGGAGAATGTCCAGTGCATGAGGGACCCCCAGTGGAGGCTGGGTGCACCACAAACAGCTGGCATCCGGATGTCAGGGGGGCAGGGCAGATGCAGGTTGTCATTGTAAGACCCCACCTCCAAGCTTACAGGGGGGGAAAAAAACCACTGTCGCCAACGTCTTCATGACACCCACCTTGCTGCGCCTTCATCGTCTCCCAGCTGGCTCCCCAGACCTGACTTATGTCCACAGCACCTTGGCTGGTGCTGTGGCCCCACCCTGAGGGGTAAGCCAAGGGGGCAACTGGGAGTATCTGCCATATGGGAGTGGAGAGCGGCAAGGACTGTGACCGGGGCAGAAAGTCCCGACATTGGGGCAGACAAAGCAAACATCTTTTGTAGCCTCCCAGGTCCCTCGTTCATGTCTCTGGGCCTCGATTTGGTGATTCAGGGTTCCAAGAGCAGAAGGGAAACCTCCGTTTTGCCAGAGCAGCTTTACAAGACATGCGTTTCCATGCATCTGTGCTCCTCCAGCATTCCACTGTCAGGTAAACACTGAGGGGGGTTGGTGAAAGTTTCAGATGGTGGCAGAGGACCCGGGCTGATGGTGAGCAATGGGAGCTAAAATCTCAAGCGACCCCATTGACTGGAGAAGATGATCAGTCATTCCCTCTATGTGACCTGCTCCCGCTCCACTGGCCCTCTCCATATCAGATAACAATGGAAGTGGTCATTTGTACCACCAAGTTCCCAAAAGGTGGGTTATTTGTAAAAAGAATTAGCCATTCAAGGAATTTAAACATCCATATCTATAATTTAAATTTAAATCACGCCACTTTTCATATGGAAGTTTGTGTTTCAATTATTGGGGCTTGCTTCATTTCAAGTACTTTCAGTGTTTAGTGATTTAATAAAAGTATTTTGCTTAATACTGATTTGTTTAAATCATGAAATAAACAATTTTGTACTGTAACTGCAGTCTCACATACTTTTTTTTTTTAAAAAGACGACACTCAATTTGTTTTTAACCGAAAAGTAGTTGCTTTATAAACTAGCTGTTTTTGACTTGCATGCTTCAGCAGTACACATGTCACAGACAGCACACATGTGGGCGCATGCGGACAGGCATATACACACACACACACACACACACACACACACACACACATGCAGAGTAAACTCAGTCCCCGTACAACACAAACACCCCCAACCCCACCCAGTCCAATATGATACTGTGTACAAACGTAGCAGTCTGACATCATAATTTGTACCATATATACCAGCCATCCTGCAATCTCTCAACCTGTTGCCCCTGCTGAAATGCTGACAGTTGCCCCCACCCCAACATAGACTGCCTCTGCACTCATCCCAACACAGACTGTCCCTATATCAAACAGCCCATACAGAAATACTGCCAGTCCCCACCTCAACACAGCCAGACTCCAACACAGACTCAAAAAATGGCCATCACCCCCACCTTAGTAAAGACAGCCAGTTCCTCCACTGTCAGCCCCAACACAGATGGCCCCTGTGCCAACACTACCAGTCCCTGCAGACCACCAAAGCAAACAACTAGTTCTCCTACCCCTGACCCCAACACAGGGGCCTGCAGCAAAAACACTGACCCCCCCACCCCATTTGAAAACACTGCAACCCAAGAGGCCGCAACTAGATCCGCTACCCTGGTACCAACACAGCCAGTCACAGACAGACAGACATACACACACGTCCCACTCCCAGTTTGGCCAACCCACACAAGTGTCACTCTGAAGACAGACCCCCACAAGTTACCCAGTTCTCTGCTCAACAACACCAGGTTCCTTGCCAGCTGCCCAGCCTCCGATGTCACATCAGTGCCAGTTTCCCTATCAGCCACTCAACTACCCCTGAAACCAAGACAGCCAGCTATGTATTCATGTCTCTACACAGCAGAAAAACATACCACAGTGAATTTGTTCTGCCCCCCCCGAACAAGTCCATGTCCAACCTCCCGGACACGACCAGCTCAGCTACCCCTTCCCTGACATGAGCAGGTGCCTCCCACCCCTGCTTCCTTACACCCAACTGGCCACCTCTCCAGTCCCAGCCATGGCCAGCTTCCCACCAGCACAAATAATCAATCACTACTTTGTTAAATCCCTGATTGTAGCCATTGTACCCAAAGAACAAACCAGTATCCAATTAATGTGCATGCGGATGGTGAAGCAGAGATCAGCTCTCTGGGCACAGGGTAGCCCGTGATATTAGCGCTGGGGAATTGGCACCTACAATAATGGCAGCACACTCCCCAGTGCATTTCAGGACAGCCACGGGAGGGTAGGGTGGCCAGGTGGGCGGTGGCTAATATAGTGACAGGATGTCACTATACGTGATGCGTGTGGGGGAGCAGGCACATACAGCAAGGGTGGGAGGATATGTGAAGGGTGGTGCCGCAGTGGGTAGCTTTCTGCTGACCTGTGGCATGGTGGGTGGGTTTCAGGCATTGGTCATCAGGGTACTGGGTTTGGGTTTGGGTCTGGCACTGGTGCGCTTTTGTTGCACCCAGCCCAAACCTTTTTTTTGTTATTTCACCCCCGACATGCACCACCCTGGAGTTGAGAATCCTTAAGTAGGGGGGTGCGGAGGGCATAGCCCCTCCATAAAACATTAAAAAAACTAAGTCCCCGGTGCCCTTTTGCGGTTTGCTGTTTTTGATGAAAATCTGTTTCAGCACTCTTGACTTCTAGATAATGGCGATCACCTTTAGGCTTTCACAGTTATCACACAAACCCAGGCACAGTACTAGTGGTGTATTGAGGCAACATGGGGCAATGCTGTGGCTGCTTCTGTGTTCCCCAGCCCGTTGTCAAAGTTCATGGGGCTGGCTGTGAAAACTTTGGGTGCTGCTGCTGTGCTCCCGCTCCCAGGGACAAAAGCTTGTAAAAATGCTGCCGGCTCCCTCCATGACACCTCACCTCTCCATCACAGGGCCTTGCTCCTAGGTCCCTGCGAGGCCCCCACTTTTCCATCATTGGTCATGTTTCTAAGTCCCTTCTTGGTGAATGAGCAACATGTTTCCGATGGTGCAGCTCGGTCCTGTGGCCCAACCCTAGGGGGCAAGTCAGGGGGTTCTCCTGGTAGGGATTCCTGCCGGGCTGCTGAATTGAAGTCTGTGAAAACTAGTATGGCTGCCAGTCAGTACGGGGTAAACCTGGGATTAGACCACCATTGTGGGGGAGCCCTGGGAAGGAAGGCCATGGGGCTGAGCTTCTGAGAGGTGTGGCAGCAGGAAAAAAGCAGAGTATATTGCAAAAATAAAAGCGTGGGATGAACACGTGCATATAACAGATAAAGGAGGAGTGTGGATGTTGACCCCTGCAACTAGTAGGGGCTTGGGGAGTACTATTAGGGGGGAATTTATGGGCAGAGAAGGTGGGCCAAGCAGTCCAGCATCTATGAGTCACTGTCCACATCTGGGCTCAGAAAGAAACGGTTGGTAAAAACCTGACTGTGGCTGGATGGCAGCCCAGTCCCCTGCATACAATGCACTGCTGACTAAGCACTTCCACTGTCCTGTTGCACAGAACAATGGAGCACAGTGTGCCACTGCCCACATTGTGTGCCCAAGGAGAAAAAGGGTGGAAAAAACCCTGACTGCAGTTGGATGGCAGCCCGGCCCCCCGCACACACCACACTGCTTACTAAATACTCCTATGGTTCTATGATAGAGGATGATGGATGTACAAGAGAAGCTGGGTGACAGGAATGGGGAGACCATAGACGCATAGAAATTGACGGCAGATAAGGATTGCTTGGTCCATATATTCTGCCCATTTTTTCCAACCTACTGTAAAAGCCATAGACCATTCAGAAGGGAGCAGGTCAGGAAGATTGGAGCTTAAATACTTATTGGAAAAAAATACTGTGCATTAAATACTGTGCTTTTGTTGGTGCTAAATACGGAAAGAAAAAAAATGGAGGTGGGGTTGATCTGATCTCATTCAGTAACAGAACAACTCTGTTTTTTTAAATTTGGTGCCTGGAGCAGATGATGGAAATTGAGAGACATGAAGGATAGAATTAGGTTGCTTTTTTACCTATACAAGTTATGAAACCAGGATAGCCAAATTAACGTGTAGACTCACATTTAAAGTGGGACTCTAGCTTCTACTGCTGTTTAACTGGGAGGGACAGAAACACTGGGAGGTGAAAACGTGGTCAGGGCCACATGCAAGCAGCTGCAGTGGGATTTGAACCTGGGCTCTCGGTTCACAATTTAGTGTTCTAACAATGTTAATCTTGCTCTGTTCCTACTTTCCTTTATCCATGTCCTTCTCTCTCTGCTCTAATGCCATTATTATTGCTCCAAACACTAGCTTTCTCATGGATATTTTTTTAGTGTGCTGCCAGTAACTATATGGGTCCAGCCAGAGAGGGACACTCTCCACAAACTCCTGAGGATGGGCATTTTACATATTGAATAGGAGGAGACTCAGTGAGCCCTCACACAATGCACCAAAACCAAATAGCTGTCAGGAGAGCAGCAAGGCCACTGACCAAAATCACCATCCCCTTCTGATTTAAGTTGCACTGTCTTCTCATCATCTTCTACCTGAAAACACAAGTCTCATCAGAAGTGTCACTCTGGAAACCATAATTCAGCAGCAGTAAAATGGAGACAGAACAGTGATCAGTAAGGGAAGGTTGGATATGTTTTCTCCTACCTTGAATTCTTGGACAGTCAGAGTTCAAGCAGCAGAAACCCATTTCTTCTTCTGCAGCAAGGCTCACATGAAGTGCATTGCCATGGTAACAAACTAGTACCAAAAAAACCCTCCTCCAAGTCTTACCATATATACCTCACAAAAGAGTGATTTACTTCAAAAAAAGCACTCCAGTAGAATGTGCTGGAAGTGAGAAGGATTGCTTGTTAGAAACAGACTGGGCTGACCACACGTACACACGAGTGAGCTGCCCCTGAAAGGCCGTCCCATTTTTCACTCTGACACCAGTTCTGCAGTTTTATTGTTTTTACACTTGTAGGCTAGACCTTGACTGCCTGGCCAAGTGGCCAAAACCACAGTGTAAACAAACAAAAAGATTGCGTTCAAACTTACCTCTCTGCTGACCTTATCTCATACTCCTGTACTTCGGATCCCCTCTGAGGCACTATCTGCTCCTCCAGCCATTAGAATAGCACCGGAAGTAAATTCTGACATGGTAGGTAGCACCACCGGAAGCAGTGCTCTATTCTGCCCCTCTTTCAGTGCTGGAAGATAATCATTCAGTTTCAAGTATTTATTTAGTTATTTATTGAAGAGAATCAGAATTACAATCCTTTGAGTCGCAGACTCCTTTGCAAAGGCTCCACGTCAATACAGATAGAATAAAGATAACATTTGCTAGTATTTATACAAAGGTCACATAGTACAGTGTATAAACATTGCGTCAAGTATCCTAAGTAGTCCTTTGGTCTAAGCTGTGCCACAAGGTAGAATACAGTTTCCGAGGGTCCTAACTGAACCCTGAGTCAGAGTTTATATACAGTGTGATTGTTGGACTTGAGGATGCAGTCATGGATTAAGGTTAGGAATTTAGCCCTACATTTGTGGATTATTTCCTTACGCTTGGGCTATAGACTGCAATGGTTGCAGTCACAGGTAGATGATTCAAGGAGGAGTTTTTTAAGACCAGTTTTAAATTGGCCAATACTAGGGGCTTGGGAGGTTGTTTAGCCAGAGGGGAGCCCAGTAATGGAAAGACCTTTGCCCTAGGGAGGTCCTACAGTGGGGGACTGGTAGAGAGGTGCTGGTTGTGTGTCTACGGGCCATCCTGTGTGGGACAGTCTGGATGAGGTGGAGGATGCCTTTGGGTGCTAGATTGAGCAGTATTTTTTTGGCTTGGAGGGAGGTGTGATACTTAAGCCTCCCTTCGAGTGTGAGCCAGTCTGCAGGTTTGTAAAGCTGACACATGTGGGTGTCTCTATCGCATCCAGTGACCAGTCTGCAGGCTTTACTGAGTGCTATGCTGATACTGCATAGGGCCGTTTGGTCTGCAGATCCATAGATCACAATGCTGTAGTCCACCAGAGATAGGACAGAGGAAGTTACAGCAAGATGTAGGGCCTGAGGGGGTAGGCAATGTCTATGTCTATATAAGATCCCCAATCTGATATTTACAGTGGAGGACAGGTGTTGGATATGTGTGTGTGGTAGGTGAGAGAGGTGTCCAGGGTGACACCCAAGTATTTGAAGCTAGTGACCTGTTCAAGATTGAGACCCTGTGAATTAGTGATGAGAAGTGGGGCACTACTGTGTGGGCTTTGGTGGTGGGCAAAGATGATCGATTTCGTCTTGTTGTAGTTGAGTACTAGGCCATACTCATAGAACCAGGTTTCTACTTCTCTGAAAAAGCCTTGTAGGGCAGATTGGAGGGAGTTAGGATGGGGGTGTTTCCAGAGCACTACGGCATCATCCTCATGGAGCAGGAGTTTCCCATTGCATGACTGAAGGAGGGAGTTTAGATAAAGAGTAAAGAGCAATGGGCCGAGTATGGACCCTTGGGGTACACCTGATTGGACTGGCCTTTTGGAGGAAAGGGTAGTGTTAATTTTGACCTGTTGCATCCTGCCAGAGAGGTAGTCTTGGAACCAGGAGGTTGCGTCAGGGGAGAAATGTTGGAATGGAAGGGAGTGCAGCAGAAGTGCATGACTGACGGTATTGAAGGCTTTAGTTAAGTCAATGTAGATGGCTCTTGCTAAGGACCCCTGGTCGAGGACCTCGTGGATATATGAGGTAAATGCCAGGAGGGCTGTTGTGATGCTGTGCCCCCTCTGGAAACCATGTTGTTCGTGGCAAAGCAGCGAATGTTATCAAGCAGTCAGTAAGCTGGTCCAACACTATTTTTTTGACTGCCTTCTGGGGGGGGTCGAGATGGGTCAGTAATTACTGGTGGAAGTCGGGTCACTGCTCTTGAGGATGGGGGTAATGACGCCACTTTTCCATAGAGCGGAAACTGGCTGAGGCATAGTGACCAGTTTAGTATTTTGGTGAGATGTGGCAGAGTCACATCCAATGTTAGTATGAGAATTTTGAGGTCAATAGTGTCACTGCTATAGCATACATTCGTCAAGGCTTTGGTAAGGTAGTGCTTTGCCTCAGTGGACGAGATGATTCTCAGCCGGAAGGGTGGGGGGGACTGTGGTAGCTGAAGTGACCTCTGGGCAATTTGGAATTGGGTAGAAGAAGTTATGTGGGAGGATGTGGCTGAGGTCTGAGAAGGTGGAATTAAGGGCACTGGAGATGGTGGTGGGGTCCTGAGTGAGGGCCCTGTCTACTAGAATCTGCGAGTGAGCAGAGGAGATGGTTTTCCCGCACAGCTCCTTTATATTGCTTCAGAATTTTTTTCCAGAGCCCCAAGTGGTGGTGAGGTCATACTTATAGTAAGAGGCCTTGGCTAGTCAGATGGCCCAGGTGCATTTGCTCCTGGCCTCTCTGTAGAGTTGTCTGTCCTGGGGTAGCTGTGAGTCCAGGGCTCTGTGCCAGAGGTTGTCTTTATGATGCATCAGGTCAAGCAGAGACTGTCAGATCCATGGGGTATCCTTGTTTTTTAAAATATGCTTTGTGAAAGGGGCAAAGACGTCACAGGCACCATTAAAGGTGGTGATAAAGGACAGGAGGACTGCATCAACAGTCTGAGCTTTGTGGATGGGTGACCAGTCACAGGAAGCAAGGTATGATTTGATGCAGGAAAGGGAGCCTTTTTTGAGGCTCCTTTGGACTGTAACTTTAGGTGGGCTAGGAGGGAGTTTGTTTGACCACCAGCAGGTAACTGGGGAGTGGTCACTTAGAACATCAGGAAGCTCTTTAACCTGGGAGAGGTGATTGGGATGGTTGGTGAAGATGAGGTCTATAAGTGAGGAGGACCCAGTTCTGGGGTCAAGTCTAGTAGGAGATTGGACCACCTGGGTGAGGTCGTAAGCTAGAACAGCGTCTTTGTAGGTGGCAGATATGGTGGATAGCCAGTTCACGTTGAAGTCTCCCACAATAATTAATTCACTCTTGTGGGGGGGAGATGAGTGATGCTGGATGGTATAGAGTCAAAGGCTGGCTTTTGGTTAGTGGGGGGATGAGTGATGCTGGACAGTATAGAGTCAAAGGCTGGCTTTTGGTTAGTGGGGGAATGAGTGATGCTGGACAGTATAGAGTCAAAGGCTGGCTTTTGGTTAGTGGGGGGATGAGTGATGCTGGACAGTATAGAGTCAAAGGCTGGCTTTTGGTTAGTGGGGGGGATGTAAACTGCCATAACGTATAGTGTTTTTCCATGATTGCCAAGTCTGACCTTAATGGCAGTGGCTTGGGCACCATGCGTCAGCAGGGGAAGGGAAACCGGGAGCGCTTGCAGTGCTGTTTTGATGTAGATGGCACACCTTCCTCCCCGTTTACTCAGCCGGTCAGCCTGAAAGATGGAGTAGCCACTGAGGGTGACAGAGGCATCAGGGATGTTATTTGAGAGCCAGGTCTCTGATAATGTCAGGATGTCAGGGTATGTTGGGCGATCCAGCCCTGGAGATGACTGAATTTCCTTGGTAGGCTGCAGATATTGAGGGAGGCCAGAAGTAGGCTCTCTTGCTTGCCCTTTGGTGTAGGACCAGGAGTAAGTGGCCCTGGATTAGGGTGCACATTGCCTGACAGCAGGAGGAGGATGAGTGCATGCCGGAGGAAAGCTTTCCGGAGCAGTGTAGGAGAAAGGTAGTGGGAGTAAGGAGAAATGCAGTTTTTGGTGGGTCTGACTGGTATTGGGAGGGTGCGTATGAGGAAGGCTAATAGAGCTGGGGACAATGAGGTATGGGGGCTGTGTGGGGGGTGATCGGGTGGTGAGAGAGGGAGAAGTCCCCTGGAGAGCAGGGAGGCAGGGCGGTGCAGTGTAGGTGGGAGGTATGGTAGGTGCAGTCTAGTTCTGGATCCCATTTGTGTGGCTCTTTCACAGGGAGAGTGGGTGGGGGAGAGAAGAGAAAGAGAGCAGCATGACAGTGGGGACAAACATCTGCAGGTAAGTATACATGATGATCTTTGAGTAGGATTAGAAAAGGAAGGGATAGTGGCCACTAGTGGTGAGCTAGTATAGCCTGCAAATGGAAAAGAGGGCTGATTGGTTTTTGCAGATCAATTGAGCCCACGTATATAACAGAATGCTCACCAAGGGTGGTAGTGGGGGTGGTGGGGCCTACTGAGCATTTCAGCAAGCGGGTGATAGGTGTTGCTTTCAGGCTCCTCCAGTGCATACAATCATGGATCCGTACCTGCTGGAATTCGGCTTGGGGGAGGGCAGCTTCGAGACCCTCGCGACCTCAGTTCTGTGGCCAGCTGTAGACAAGGAGAGGGAGAGAGCACAGTATTAAATCAGGTAGGAGGCTTGGGGCAAGGCCAGCATTAACTTCCAATTACAAGTGTAACCTAACCCTACTGAAATCAGAGCAAGTGACTGCAACTCTGCTTTCACTCCCGAATGACTTTTAAATACAGGCAGAGTTTTTTTTTTTTTTTTTTAATGAGCTACTGGAAGTCAGGGTATTTCGCCGAGCAGTCTGTGGGAATCTGTCAGAATTAAATTAAAGTAAGGTTTAAAAAGGGTTTAGCACCAGGATACAAGCTTGCTATGAGTCACTTCAGTTAATTTTACATTAAAGGTGGTTACTTGGACGGTCTGTGGAATGTCTGGGTCAGTCAAAGAATTAAACAATTTGAACAGGGTTTTGGCGCCAAACAGCAACACATATGTACAGGTAACAAAGCAGCCAGCTTACTCATGCAGTTTTCAGCAGATCCAAGCCTAAAAAAAAACTATCAGTACATGAGCGGGGACAGAAATAAAAGTAAGTTCTACATTTAAGTCCATGAGGAGTACTGACAAAATAAAATTAAGCCCCTTTAAAGTTTCTACTGAGCGTTTCAGCAAGCGGGTGAGCGGCGTTGCTATCAGGCTCCTCCAGTGCATACAATCATGGATCCGTACCTGCTGGAATTCGGCCTGGGGAGGGCAGCTTCGAGACCCTCATGACCTCAGTTCTGTGGCCTGCTGCTAGAATTCGGCTTAGGGGAGGGCAGCTTTGAGACCTTCGCAACCTCAGTTCTGTGGCCAGCTGCTGGAATTCAGCTTGGGAGAGGGCAGCTTCGAGACCCTCACGACCTCAGTTCTGTGGCCAGCTGCTGGAATTCGGCTTGGGGGAGGGCAGCTTTGGGACCCTTGCAACCTCTGTTCTGTGGCCAGCTGTGTACTTAAGTAAATGTTGCTTTAGCCTTTATGTATGCATTCTAATCTTGCAGAATCTGCCTGTCATAAATCGTTTTTTGTAAATGTACAAGGGTTTAACTGTTTTACCTTTTATTTTAATATAATATTATTAACAAGAAAACAAGCCCATGACCCTGGCTCAGTAGTTTTCATTTACAGCAGCAGCATACAAACAAAAGTACTGGCTGCAGCCACTTATATGAGGACTGCACAAAAAACTTAGCTATATTAACCTGTGGTAAACAGAAATTTAAAGGCACAGTACTTAATATTTTATAGAGGTTTGTGCATTTTTGCTTATTTAAAAGAAGCTCTGGGTGTCTGGCTGATGTGTCTGCAGGCTTGATAACTTTGGCTTAGGTGGGCTGAAAATGCAGAGGGAGCATTTAAGTGGTCCTAATGTATTTAGAAATGTATGGGGTAGATGGGCTGAAACTGATCATAAAAGCATAGAAACGTATGTGATTGCACTCTGTGATTGTCAGACAGCAGCTGTTCAGGAAGGTGTGAACCTCTTTGCTGGCTACTGCTTTCATGGGAAAGGGAGTCAGTGTGTGTGTGGGGTCCTCGGCAGGTGAGGAAGGTGTACCATTGTGGGGGTGGGGGAGAATGGTAGACCACTAGGGAATATTACAAAGAGGTGTGCCTTGTGATTGGAGTGGGGAAGGGGTGCAAACTGATAGACCACCAGGGTATACTACAAAGTGGTATAACAGACGATTGTGGGGACACCACTAAACCACCAGGGTTCTGGGCAGGGAATGTGCCCGTCCGAGTGCGCCCATCATTAGGGTGCCAGAGATTTCACTGTAAATCCCAGTTCTTTTGTTGGGGGGGGCTGTGCCTCTACGACCCCTCAGTAATACCAACACCAGGGGGGGCAGAGGCAGCAACTTTAAAAATTGGTGCCCTAACGACAGGTGCACTTGGTCCAATGTATGGAGTGCCGGCAAGGAGCCACCAGAGCATTTCTGTTAAGTGGCAAACATGCAATTGGGTGGAGGGACCACTGGACCACCAAGAAGTGATTTTGAAATGTACTGGGCTGCTAAAGGGCTGGTGCACCTCATAAAATGGCCCATAATGGGCATGCAGATGACCCCTTAGCACCTTGCATGCCCCATGAGTTCTCGTGAATGACTGGGGCAAATGTGGCCCATGGGAGCCTTGGCACTATCCTATTTCTGGTAGCATTATCTCCTGTGACCACATGCAGTCTTGATCCACTTAGCACTGTGCAAATATGGACTGATATTCAGACAGCACCACTTAGTGAGCGCTATCTGTTTGAATATCATTAGTGCAGGGCTATCCCCCCAGGAGCAGTAACACATCTCTAAAGGATGAAGCACAATAAGGCGGGGGGGTATAGAGCCTGTGGCTCCAAAAAAGAAACAAGTCAGAGAGCGGCGGGGGGGGGGTGTATCTATCTGAACACATAGAGTTTTCCATTTTTATTGCTCTTA
Organism: Neoceratodus forsteri; assembly: GCA_016271365.2. NCBI lineage: Eukaryota > Metazoa > Chordata > Ceratodontiformes > Ceratodontidae > Neoceratodus > Neoceratodus forsteri. The sequence continues at coordinate 81,094,578 of CM028137.1, forward strand.
CCCATAGCCAGCTACAACACTAGCCTTAGCTTGGCTACTGGTGGCCACTTGACTATGAGTCACATTTATCACCCTGGGGAACTCTTACTTTATAATTGGGGGCCTACATCACCTAACTGGTCCCACTGGTGCTTATTTCTGAATAATAAAAACAAAAAAAAACTTTAGGCCAGCTAGCGCTTATTCTCTAGCCCATCTGGCTAGCTTGCATATAACTGGGGCTTTACCCTGCCTTTGCTGCTTGAGCCCTGTTTACTGTCTAATTCAGGGTCTTCCCTGCTCTGCTCCACCTCCAGGAGCTACTTAATTTGAATGCAGTCTGCCCTTTCCCAATGCTCCATGCAGGAGTGTGATTTAAATTAATTTAGATAATTTTGAGTAGGGGCACCATATCACTATATACTCCCTTTCTGGAGCAATTTAAATAAATTTGAGTAGATCCAGGTTTGTGCAGTCGCTTGCTCCCAGGCCATGCCCTGACCGAACTAATGGCCACAGCCATCCTTTATTGCACCTACAGCATGAAAAGAAACGTAAAAAAAGGTTAATGCTTGTCCAGGCAGACAGCACCTGCTTTATGGTGCTGCCGCCAACACACCACCCTGACCTAGGGAGAAGTTGAGGAGAGAAGAGGTGGAAGTGTGGGTTGGATGCCCAGCTGACTGCAGACAGGTGGAAGGTTTTCCCTTTGGACCTTACTCTGCCACTGTCAGATCACCTGTAGGACCTCTCAGAACCTATTTACACATCTGAATCATCAAAGGGACACCCCATACTAGGTTTCCCCAGCTATGGCTCCCCTCTTTCACCACTTGGACCTCCTGGGGACCCACATACTACACTACCCCACACATTTTCACCCTCTTTTCCAATCTGGACAACCTAGAACCACCCAAACCCTGCTGCCCTCCAGGACATTGACTTGGGTGGATCAGGGGCCTACTGCCATAACCAGTGTAGTCAGCAGGCAAATGACTTGGCTGTGAGGCCTGAGAAGCCTGAAGCTGGGGATAGGGATCAAGAGCCTGCTGCCATGGCTAGAAGGGGTACAATAGGGTGTATGACAACATGGCTGCAGGAGCTGAAGTGCTAGTTGACTCACTTTCCTGGTCACTGGGTCACCCACCCTTAACCTGGTCCAACCCCATCAGCTGACCTTCCTGCTTGCATTTGAAACCCCCTTCCCACCCACAGGCCAGCCTTGTCTCCCCCCCCACCAGCATTCCTGTGCTCTTTTTGGAAATGTTGCTGCCACACACGTGCTGTGAGCACACCACTAGTTGTCAGCTATGGGAGTCCCGCTACAGGGAGGGTGGGGGTTCCAGTTGCAGTGAGGCCAGATCTGGATGGGCTGACAACATACCTCTCAACTGTCGCTCATGAGGCTAGGTTCATGACACCCAATCTATCTGCTCCATGAGAACTCATGCTGTACTATTTGATCCAATACTAATCAGCCCGCTGTACAAATCATTCCCTGACAATTCACCCCCAGCATAAATTTTATATAGTAAACTCTTGGGGGGGGGCACAATTTGGGAACAAATTGGACAGGGAGCCAATTGACGGTGGAACTCATAGTACAGTGCAAGTTGTTGCAGAGCGGATTAACCGGGATGACATAACATGTAATCTCAGTGGACTCCCACTGTAACAGATGCAGGCTCACCATTATGGCTCACATGTCCCACCTCCCAGTCAAGTAACTAAATCGTGTGTACTTACTGGTCCAGAAGAGGGAACTTCTGTGTAGATTTTGATTCTGGATGCTGGGGAGTACCTGTAAAACAAAGGTTACACATGAGTCACAGAGGAGCCATAGTTCTTAGGGCAAAGTACAGATAAGACCAATAGAAAATAAAAGTATACTTATCTGATATAAGAAGAGGTCAAAGTCCAGTCAGTCCTATGGAAATAAAGGGGAAAATGTATGTTTACACATAAAATTGTCATTAATGCATTGGTACAACATAACCATAATGTTTAATGATAATGGAATGTTCACTTGGACAGTTTTAATGGCCAATTAATGTATTGGTGTAGCATGAACATAATTTTCTTGGCAATGAAAAGCTCATTTCTCAGTTTTAATGGTTATTAGTGGAAAAGCATATCATTTTCATGCCCATTAAACTCTCAACTGAAGACATTTAATGGCCATTGTCATGCCCATTAATGTTTTAGCAGACAGGCATGTCAATTTCATGGCACTTAAAATCAAAGTAAGCCACATATTTAATGGCCATTAATAAATTAATGGTAACAGTGATAGTTTTCATGGCAGTGAAACTAGGTGATCACGTTTTAATGGCTATCAAAAGCTTGTTGTTATGTTTTAATGTTTATTAAAACCACCATTAACTGTACATTAAACAAAATTTAATGGACTTTTAACACCTGTTAAACATTTAATGGGAGGCAGTAATGGTTAATTAATGCCATGGATGACTACATTAATGGTTTTCACCCATGAAACCACAGCACTTCATGGAAATTTAATGGGAGAACAAATTTCACATTAAACAAGATTTATTGGGGTAAATTAATGGGTTTGCATGATATTAATCAAAAAATGATGGATTTTAATGGAATTCAATGCAGTAGTGATACATGGAATATGAAGGGACTTTATTCTCCTTGTAAGCAGAAGAAAATTCTTTCACATCTCAAAAAACATGAAACACAAACTGCTTTCCTTCACGAAACAAAATTATTAGCAGAGGATGTTCATAGACTTAAAAAAGATTGGGTTGGTCAGATCTACGAATCATCCTATACCTCAAAAAAAAGAGGAGCTGCTATTCTTATTCATAAGAATCTCAAATGGTCCCTTGTAAACTCTGTTTCCGATACTGATGGCAGATTGGTGAAGGTCAAACTGAATACCAACTCTGGTCCTCTTCTGCTTGTTAATGTCTATGCACCCAACTCTGATTCCCCGAAGTTTTGTCATAATTTAGCTTAACAGATTCTATCTTTTAACACTGAAAATACACCAGTTATTCTTGGAGGGGATCTTAACTTAGCTTTAGAAGCCAGCATTTACAGAAGTAGCCCCACTACAGAGGCCCACCCTAGAAGTATTAAAGCCCTCTCATTACTAATGCGAGATGTTGGATTAGCTGATGTATGGCGCCTCCTTTACCCCCATGATCGAGAATTTACTTTTTACTCCTCTCTACATAAGACATACAGTAGAACTGACTACTGGTTAGCCTCTCCTCTTATAATGGAAAAAACTATTGATTCATCCATCCCTCCCATCATAATCTTGGACCATTCTCCTGTCAAATTGCAACTTTTGTGGGGCTCATTAGCACCTAAATCTTCTTACTGGTGGCTGGGCCCTCTCCTTCTCAAGGATCCCAATTTCTTACCCATGATCAAAGAACAAATTCATGACTTCCTCTTTCACAATACCCCACCCAAATCTTCTATGTCCTCTGTATGGGAAGCTTTTAAAGCTATGATTCGAGGGAAAATTATCAGTTATGTTGCACATAGGAAAAGAGTAAGGGAACAACAGCTGGCTGACTTGGAAGAATCTCTTAGGGCTAAAAAGAATTTATACTTTTCTTCCAATAAGCACTGTCCTGATTCTCAATTTCATCTTGAAATTCTTCAACTTAGAATTAAAATTAACAAATTAATTTCTCGTAAAACCGAACTGGCCTTGTTTAAACTTAAATATAAGTTTTGGGAACTTGGTGATAAAAATGGGAAACTCCTCTCTTACCAGCTGAAAGCACAACAAATGGAATGACACATCCTAAGCCTAAAAGATGAACAGGGTACAATTCACTCTGACAACACCTCTATAAATTGTATCATGAAAACCTTTTATCAAAAATGATACTCTAACAAAAATCCTCCATCTAATTTACAAATTCAACAGTTCCTTAAATTGTTACATCTTCCTCATCTTTCTACTCTTGAAACAAATTCTTTAAATGAACCCTTCTCACTTTAGGAAATCCAGAAAGCTTTGTCTTCCTTGAAATCAGGCAAATCCCCTGGGGGTGATGGATTCCCTGTCGATTTCTATAAAATGTGTTCGGACACCTTATGTCCCCTTCTTCTTAATGTTTATCAAGAAGCTTCCAATACTGGCAAGCTTCCCCCATCTTGCACCAAAGCAATCATAACCCTAATCCGTAAGAAAGAAAAAGACCCTACTCACCCCACAAGTTACAGGCACATCTCTTTATTAAACATGGATGGGAAGATATTTGCTAAACTACTAACTTCTCAACTTAAATCCTTGATTCTCAAGCTAACTCATTGTTTGCAAGCTGGTTTTATTAAACATAGATCTGGTTCTGATCACCTACATTCCTTATTTAACTCAATTCATAAATCCAAATCCCTCAAGACACCAGCTGCAGCCATAGCTATTGATTTCGAGAAGGCCTTTGATTCCTTAAACTGGGACTACCTTCATCAAGTTTTATCTTATTTTGGTCTTTTTCATACCTTTTGCTCCTGGATCAAGCTATTATATAATTCCCCTGTTGCTAAAGTACTTACTAATTCCACACTTTCCTCTTACTTTCATCTAGCAAGGGGAACTAGACAGGGCTGTCCCCTGTCACCTTCCCTGTTTATTTTAGCCATGGAACCCCTGACTGCTTGCTTATGTCAGTCTTCTAGCATTATGGGTATGCCTGTGAGCAATTCAAGATATGTTTCTCTCTCCTATGGGAATGACCTCTTAATCTTACTCGAAAACCTGAATAAGACTGGGCCCCTCTTTGTTGATTTGCTTAATAATTTTACTAAAATTTCTGGCCTTGCTTTGAATTATGTCAAATCACAAACTATGCCCCTTAATGACCACTGTAAAGCCTTTATGAACATACCTCTTGGATTCTGCTGGTGACCACAGGGTATAACATATCTAAGAATTGAAATTACTAGTAACTTAGGGAAGATATGGGACATTAACTTTAGCCCATTATTTGATAACATCAGAACAATTCTGGACAGATGGAAGCTTCTTAATCTCTCTTTCATGGGGAAAATTGCAGCCATTAAGATGTCCATTTCTCCCGAGATTCTTTACATCTTTTCAAATATTCCTTTAGTCTTACCATCCTCCTTTTTTGCTAAAATTGATAAATTAATAGGTAACTTTATCTGGGATGGGAAACCACCGAGATTTAACCACAATAAACTTCAATCACATTGGAAAAAAGGGGGATTCGGACACTCCTGGTTCAAAGGCTACCTCTGGGCTTTCTGAATGGCCCAAACCATTAAATGGTTTCAGAAACCCTCCCCTCACTCACCACTATGGGTTGCAATGGAATCCGCATTGTGCCGGGAGGAGTTCCCACTTCCTTCATTTTTAATCCCATTTCCTCTAAACTAAAATCTCACCCAACTATATCACCCTCTGTTCTTTATTGGAAACTAACACACACATTTCTGAAATCCAATCCAACACCCTGGTTTTATGCCCCTTTATGAGGCAATCCACTGCACACTCTAGAATATCACCCAATTTTCTGTCATACATGGAGGAACAAAGGCATTTTCTTTCTCGGAGATATCTTGGACCAGAATTCACTCATTCTTTGATCATTCTCAGACTTGCAGGTCACATGGAAACTTCCTAAACAGGACTTCTGGAAGTTTTTACAAATTCGGGCAGCTTATAACTCTCTCTCTAGTTTAGTGTATAGGAATACTCTTCTAAACCCATACATCTCGCACTGGACTAATTTATCAGTAAAATTAAATGTTGTAGGTGCTGTATCGGTCCTTTTAAGAACAGATCCAGAAACAAATGATTTGATACCTTTTATTGGACCAACATGAATGTTACAGAAAAGAACAAAGTGCTCTAGCTTTCAAAACTACCATCTTCAGAAGCTTTATGGCAGTTATTTTGAAAATCCCATACTATTAAAACCAGATTATGTTGAAAAAACAGAAATAAGTCTCATTGGTTTAACATATACATTTAAAACATAACAGAAGATTATGTCAGAGAAGCTAATTAACACCAGTATGCTTTTAACTGAGGAGCCTCAGAAGGGCAAAGATTATCAAGAATTCTGAACAACCAGAGAGTTCTTCTCACATACATTTTAAAATGTCTCATTATGCTAAGAAAGCATTCTAGTGATAAAAAAAACCCTGGGATAGCATTCTCTCTAATACATGTAAGATGAGGTTACAACTTACATTCCAAGTGTCCTGGTGTATTAAAGAACAGATAATGAGAGACAAAATCCTGAAATTAGGTACAATTGCAAGTTGAAAAAGAGCCCCAAATTAAACAAAATACAGTACATATATACTGTACATGATGCATGATAGTATCACTTATAAGTGTAAGTGCCAAATAAAAATACTTGTCAAGGACCCCCAAGAAAATGAGACCATAAGCCTGATAAGTGCAGATTTCATCACAGAGTCAGTGTATAACAAAAATGCACAGCATCAGTCTAAGGAATCTAAATGAAAACTTCCAGGGATTAAATCCTCCAGCACCCTCCTCTTTTTTCCCTTCTCTCTCTCTCTCTCTCTCTCTCTCTCCTTGGGAAAGATATGGTAACTAGTAGGAATGAGATATACTGTATGTACAAGAGTCATAATACAGCATCATTCACACCAATATTAATTGTTACTCAAGGGAATTGCACCTTTTATGAACCCCCAAGTAAATGAAATATGCATCTTAATATGAGCAGATTTAAAAATGTGACAGTGTGTATCCAACCACTGACAACTAGTAGAAGGAAATAAATGTATACTATATGTGAAAACTAAGTGTCCTAGCCACATAACTATTGTCCCATGCCACGCTGCTCCCACATAGATGTGTGTACATACACCACACCACACCACACACACACACACCCTGCACACCCCACACAACCACAACACACAACAAATATAACAAACACAACCCACACATACCACACCACCCCCAAACACACAAACAAAACACACACACACACACATACACACACCATACCCACAACACACAAAAACACAACAAGTACAACACACAACACACACTTCATACATACATCAATACACACACACACACCTCACCACAGTGTTAGGTGAGAAGACAACATGTAGATAACCATAAACTTACAAAATCAAAGGCCCGCTGAAGAACTAAAGTATTTATGTCCATCTTTTAAAGTAAAGGTCTATGTAAGTTTAAGTGGAATAATGTGTCATATAACCAACATCAATGTTCAATCCATCAGCCACCATATTGAGAAGTAAAATAAGTCTAATTTCAGAAGCCCATCTCTGTTGTGTACTATTGAAATGTCCTTTTAAGACCATCACAGACATTTCTGAGATTGAGTGGCCATCATGGGAGAAGTGCTAGGCTACTGGTTTCTCAGTCTTCTTGTGATTAATAGAATGTCTGTGTGAATTCATTCTAGTGCAGAGTTGTTGGCTTGTCTCCCCCACATAACCTGTGTGAGGACATTTCTTGCATTGGATAAAATAGACCACATTACTTGATGTACATGTATAATTCCCCTGTATCCTAAATAGTCTGTTTTGTGATGTAACCACACAATCTGAAGTGGAAATGAGGTTACATGTCTTACATGTGCATTGATGACAGGGTCGTGTACCATATGATGTCATGGTATTCTGTTCTGGTTCAAGTTGACTCCTAATAATCAGGTTGGCTAAATTAGGTAGTTGTTTAAAAGATAGTAGTGGTAGTTCTTGAAAAATACAATTAAAGGTTTCATCCTCACTAATTATTGGATGGAGCTCCTTAACAATCTTACGTAGAAGTTCAAGGTCAGGATGGTATGTGACTACTAAGGGTATTCTGCTGGTAGTCATCTGTTCCTTATATTACAGTAGTTGTTCTCTTGGAACCTGTGTTGCATGTTCCACTGCTCTGTCAATTTCCCTGGACGAGTGTCCCTGCTCAATAAAGGTGTTTTTCAACATCGCCAGATGCGTGTCTCTGTCTTCCTCATTCGAACAGAGGCGGTGATACCGAAGTGCTTGACTATATATGACAGATTTCTTTGTGTGGCTCGGGTGATTACTTTTCTTGTGTAAGTATCTCTGTCTGTCTGTTGGTTTGCTGTAAAGACAGGTATGTAGGGTTCCATCCTTAATAGTGACAGTGGTATCCAGAAAATGTACACTGGTGGCAGAATATTCCAGGAAAAACTTTATAGTTGGGTGGGGGTTAATAAGTTCCCAATGAAAATCTTTGAGTGTGTCAGTGCCCTCTGTCCAAATTATAAACAAATCATCAATGTAACAGAAATAAGAGAGTGGTTTATGTGTACAGTGCCTTAGAAAATCCTCCTCCAAATTTGCCATAAAAAGATTAGCATACTGTGGAGCCATCATGGTTCCCATTGCTGTTCCCATAGTTTGAACATAATGCTTACCATTGAAGCTGAAGTTGTTATGTGTCAGAATGAATTCAGTGAGTTTACCCACAACTCCAGCGTCAATGTTGGGGTCCAATTCTTTGTCATGCAGGTATTTGAGGCAGGCTAAAATGCCATCTGTGTGTGGAATATTAGTGTAGAGGGAGGTTACATTCATCGTGGCTAAAAGGGTATCAGGTGGTAAGTCTTTAAAACCAGAAAGTTTATGCAGGAAGTGAGTAGTGTCCTTGATGTAACTATCCCTTTGTATAACCAGCGGTTTGAAAACAGCTTCTACAAACCCTGATATCCCCTCTGTCAGGGTACAATTACCAGAGACTATGGGTCTACCAGGATTACCAGGCTTATGTATTTTAGGAAGCATGTAGAATGTCCCTGGCTTAGGTTCACTGGGGATGAGGTCCTTTAGTTTATCTTGGACATGGTTTGGAAATGTTCCAATTAACTCCTGTAGTTCTCTTTTATATTCTGTAGTTGGGTCACTTCCCAGTACTTTGTAGTAAGTAAGGTCACTTAGCTGCCTATTGGCTTCCCTAATGTAATCTTCCCGATTCACTATCACCACTGCAAAGCCTTTATCAGCTTTTTTTACGACAATATTATGGTTCAATTTTAGTGTTTCTATAGCCCTCCATTCCAATGGTGAGGTTGTAACAGGCCTGTTTCTGCCTATTAAGAATCTCACCAGTAACTTTCTGGCTAAAGCAATGAATGCATTTGTCAAGTTTTTTGTTACGGCCACTTGATGGGGTAAATTCATATGGTTTCTTTTTCTTATCCATAATATTTTTACTGTTTGTGATTTATTCACTGTCTATGATTTCTTCTCTGCCATGAAAAAATTCCCGAGTCTCAATCTGCGGAAGTATTCCTCCATTTCACCACAAAACTGTATTCTGTCCAGTGGTTTAGTTGGGCAGAAATTGAGGCCCTTAGAAAGTACATTTAATGCCCCAGTAGTCAGTAGAAGTTCTTCAGCGGGCCTTTGATTTACTGGACTCATGAGCAGTAATGCTATCACTGTGCTGATGAGTCAGCTGTCCCTGTGATTTATTTGGTTACATCCTGTATGACTGTGGACAGTGATTATGATCTATGATATAACAGACAACTGTATTAAGACATAGGTAATATATTTTGGTCGAGAATAGAGTAGACTACTACAACAGAATACTATTTAAGGGCCACTGTATAGCGTGATATATGTTCAGCTAATGTAGAGCTACAGTAATCCCAGTTGTCTACCTGTCACTGTTACTTTGGCCAAAGGTGAGGACAGATGGAATGGATAGTCACTATCTGAACTTAGTTGTTGTTAGCCAGGCTTTATTCTAAATGGACCTGAAACCAACATTACCATCTGACCAGCAGCAGCTATTAGAACTACTTTCTTTATATGCAGTCGATAGGAATATCTGTCAAACAGTACCTATAACCTGTAGCTATACAATGAAGGGGATTGTTCACAGTACACTTAGCTATTTAATTGGTAAAGATCAGTGTAAGACCAAAGAAGATAAGGAATCAGTAACAATTCTTCAGATGACTACATTCTGTATGACATATGTTGCTTCATGGAGGCACTAGATCAACATAACTAAAGCAACTACAACACAATCAAATACCACACAGGAAAAACAGTATCAACAAAGGTAGCATTCGGTAAAAACACTGACCACATCCATAGGGGAAAAAGAAAGCCACAAGAAGCCATAAAGACTGTTTGCGAGAGGGAGGCACCACCTCTTGCACCCCCATTTATTGGGTGCTTCACCCCAAGAATCCCCCATCTTAATATAAGTATCTCTAGGGGAAGGGAGCCAAATTGGGGAAAGAAAGAAACCTCAAAGGGGAAGGGATTGTTGAAGAGGGGAAACAGCAGTATAACTGGGGGGCAAAGAGTGCAGGGTGGGGGACAGACACATCAAGAACATGAGTCAGAAAGGGTAGACAAAAATAAAAGTCCCAGGAAAAGGTATTGAACCCCAGTCCACCGACATTCTAACCCTCTCCATGCCTGTCCCTGCCCTCTGCACCATGGCATCTGCTTGGCAGCACAACACCCAGCAAAGGCTTTATCCCTTTCTCCCCAACACCAATACAGCTACAGGGATAGTGCTAATGTTACCTGTGTTATACTATCTCTGTAGCTGTATTGCTGTTCACTATTTTTTACAGGACAGTATTTCTGGCGTAATAATGTCCTTGACATTTTCACTCAGTATGCTTCATGGAGTAACTGTATGTATGACTTTTAACCTTCTTTCTATTAGATTCCAGTAACTGCCTCAGATGTCCAGATGCTCAATGGCCTAATGAAATACAGAATATGTGCATCCAGAAATCATTGAACTTTCTTTCCTATGAGGAGGCCTTGGGTTCAACTCTGACTGGTTCTACGGTGTTCTTTTCTTTTATTACTGCTTCCATCCTATGTACCTTCATTAAGTACCGGGACACTCCAATTGTGAAAGCCAACAACAGTGAACTAAGCTACCTTATCCTTATTTCCCTGTTTCTTTGCTTCCTCTGTCCCTTGATATTCATTGGTCGACCCAAAGAACTTACATGTCTGCTCCGCCAAACTGGTTTTGGTATAATATTCTCCTTGTGTGTTTCCTCAATACTGGCCAAAACCATAACAGTGGTCATTGCCTTTAAAGCAACAAAGCCAGACAGCAATTTAAGGAATTATGTGGGACCCAAGACTCCCTACTACATTGTCCTCTCCAGCACCCTGCTGCAAGCCACTATATGCATTTTATGGTTGGCAACATCTCCTCCATTTCCCGAGCTGAACACAAAAACTGAAGAGGGTAAAATTATAGTGGAATGTAAAGAAGGTTCAGTGATCATGTTCTTTTGCATGCTGGGATATCTGGGTCTTCTGGCGAGTGTCAGCTTTGTTGTAGCCTTTCTAGCGAGGACATTGCCAGATAGTTTCAATGAAGCTAAATTTATCAGTTTCAGCATGATTGTGTTTGTTAGTGTTTGGATCTCTTTCATCCCGGCATACCTCAGCACAACGGGAAGTATATGGTGGCTGTTGAGATATTTGCCATCATGGCATCTGGTGCTGGAATAATCATTTGCATATTTTGCCCTAAGTGTTACATTATTCTTCTGAGACCCCACTTAAACACAAGAGGACAAATAATGGGGAACAAAAGCACTTCCAAGAAAATGTAGAAACTGTTCTAGATCCAGGAGAAATGGACTAGAATGTCAGTAGGATGAGATATGTTGTAACTTGTAGGGTTTATCTTACAATTATTAATTAAGAACTGTAGACAGCTGCTATAAATGTGCTGACTGCAGGTGATCAAGCAGTTAAACATATCAAAGTGCCAGTCCTAAAACATTCCAATAAGTAACCAATAAGCCATGAGTGGTGTGCATTAAATAAGCAACAACCTGCAACAGGGTGAGGGGTTATTGGGGATTAATCAACATCCTGGGTGCGTTGTGAGGCATGAGGCCTCAGGCCAAGTGTCCTTAGAGCACTGCCACCTTACAAAATAGTCCCTACCAAATAATGTATGCTACATTGTTCTTATTTATTTTTTATTTTATTTATTTTATTTTAAATGTGTTAACCGGGTAAGGACACTGGGCAAAAATTAGCCCTTTTTCATTACTGACCCAGAACATGAAGATAAAATGTTTTAACAAACAAACAAAGAATCATTGCATACAATAATACAAATTAAATATTACAATTATACACATTCAAGGATACCAAACAATTCTTAAAATGTGTTTTAAAACTTGATAATGAAGCAATGGACCATAATGAAATTGACAGATCATTCCACAATTTAGGAGCTGTCATGGAAAAATTACTCAAAACAAATGTATTCTTGTTAGAGCTTACATCGAGAATGACACCCCTAGCTAAATGAAGGTTGTTAGTAGTACTTCTAAGAGTCATTAAATCAGTTAATGGGTAAGAATGAGATGACTAAATAGACTGATGAACCATACAACCCTGGTAATAAATAAATTTAAGCCCTGGAGACAACCACCCAGCAATAGAGTATAACACGCAGTGATGTATCTTCAAAGGCGCTAAAAGAACAAAATGACAGATGTTATTAAACATGACAGTAAGACTGTGACTTTCCTTTGAGCCCAGATTATGCTACAATGAAGATGCGTAGTCCATATGTGGCAATAATATTCCAAGGGCAATAGCATGCTGTGTATCACAAGACAGATAATGTCTATATTTTTACAACATGCCAGTCTTTCGGTTTGTAACTCTAGTAACAGCCTTGACTTGGGCATGAAGGGTTATACATGGATCTAATAAAACCCCATGGTATTTAAATTCATTTACCTGTCCAATAGGGTTATCTGATCCATTAAATATTGATAGACAAGGATTATCCCAAAGCATGAACTTTATTCTGAAAATCATAGACTTAGTTTTCTTAACATTCATAATCATTAAATTATTAAACAACCAAAAACATAAATGTTGGAACTTAGGTTGTAAAACAAGATTAAGCTGTTTAACAGAGAAGCCTGATTAAATAAAAATAAAGATCATCAGCATCTAACAGACTTTGGCAATTACTAAAAACTAAAAGCAGGTGATAAATAAACAACAGGGGTCCAAGAATGGATCCCTGTGGCACATCACTCTCCATAGAACTCATGTTAGAGTGGATAGAACCAACAGAAACATACTGAAGTCTATTTGTCAGATAATCCCTCATCCAAGTCACAACATTCTCTGAGATAACCCAAATCTGTCAGCTTAAGGCAGAGCAACGAATGATCTATCAGATCAAATGTCCTGGTCAGGTCCAAAATACTGCCCCAGTCAAAACTCCCCTATCAAACCCCTGTAGGACAGTGTTTGTGAATTTCACCAGGGCTGTATCAGTCCCATGACCATGCCTGAAACCATGTTGTTGATCACACAAAATGTTATTGATTTCAAGAAAACCAATAAGTTGATTAGCAACCAGTTTTTCTAAGATTTTACTTAGCGGGTTCAATATTGAAATTGGTTGGTAATCTTCAGAAAATTTAGCAGGATTTTTTGGGGGGAACTGGCACAATCCTTAAGCATTTCCAAAGTGAGGGAAATATCTGGGAAGTCAAACACAAATTATAAATAGTACAAAGTGGACCAGCAATAACATTGTTCTTATGCACATAGAAATGTTACAGATACTCGATAGACCGTAAAGCCTAACCTGCTGGTGACTAGTATGTTAGTATGTTCGTATATGTTAGTACGTCAGATACACCACTGACATGATCTGTGACACTTCTTTATATTACAGTGTCTGCTACATTGCCTGTCACCCTTAATGTAGTCCCCTCCATACAATCCATATGCACACTACTGTCAAATACCCCTCTCTGTGTCTGTCTCTCTCTATCTCTTGCTCCCTGATGACTGTATGCTGTCCTGTGGTGATCTGGCAGTCTGAGAAAGATTAACATATGTAGCTACACATGTTGTCAGACAAGAAAAGCTATTGATTTTATGCTTCTTGCTCCCCTGCTATCTCTGGCTGTCAGTCACTCTTGCTCTCTCTCTCTCTCTCTCTCCTCTATCTGTGCTGATCGCAATGTGCCTGTCTCAGGCTCTCTGTGATGTGTTCTGTCTTGGGGGGATCGGTACAAACTATACACTGGACACCTCTAATCATTGCTCCCACTGCACACTGACTTGTGCAGCTCCCCCAACACCAACGCCTAGGAGGACTCATAACACATCTGAAAGCTATCCCTACCTGCTACTAGACCTTCCACTAGTGTGCAGTTCTTCCATTTTACCTTGCCATTGTCCCACAGCAGTAGCTCAATCTCTCTCTCTCTCTCTCTCTCTGTCACTGTAATTACTCTGTCTCTGTACTGTCAGTCACTCACTCCAGTGGCTCTCTCACATGATCATAGAGGCATGGCTTTGTTTCGGGCAATCACTGAAGGATGTGCTGCCTCACTGGGTTCCACTGCTTCCCATCTCTGTCTGTCTCTCTGTGTGACAAGCAGCTTGGTTTTGGGACTGGACACCTAACACTTTGGCTCTTTACAAACACCACACAGCATGCTCTCCACTATCAGCAGAGACAGAACCTTAACTGCTGTACATAACTGGCATTTCCAGTTCTGTCAAATGCTACTGACTGCTGCTCGTGTCTCCCCCCCCCACCAGTTAAATGGTAAAACAACCATGATCTGCAGTATTGGCCCCGATCATGGAGCCACACTATCACTGAAAACATTGTGTTTGTCAGAGTTAGCGTGCAATGACAATGTTGGTTACTGAAGGAAGCAGAGCGATGTGACACTCCCTACGCTAACTGAAGCACATGCCCCACAGCACCTAGCAACTCCACCCCCAAACCCAACCCTGGTGACAGGAACAAGTGTAGATCACACAGACGGCCAGTCCAGATATTGAGCCATGCAGACAGTGCTGACAGCCAAGGTGCACACAAGTTGTCCTATCATTCCCCAGGTAAACTGCACAGCACAGATAATGGATCCAAACCACAGATAAGAGACTACAGAGATACAGGACACATTTGTGCCATTCCTCCTGATGCCTCCCACTGTGCAATTTCTTCCAATGCCACCCACTGTGCCACTTGGGGGGGCTGCTTTAGGTCTGGTTGTGACAGTCTCTGTCACTGCTGCTCCCATCTGATGTTGGGTGTTTCTGTGGCTTGTTTTTGATGGTGGTGTGTAGTGCAGACAGAGGGCAGAGGAGGTGGCAGAGGAGGCCTATGGATGGGCATGGGAGAGCTTAGCAGGGAGACTAGAACATTTACACATCTGCACTGTATGCTGCTGCTGTTGCTGCTGGATGGAACACAACATCACCCGGCAGTACAAAGGTGTCACTGCGGCACATAGACTCTCTCTTTCCCTGCTGCTCCTGGTCTCATGTTGGGTGTTTCACTGGCTCACTCTCTTGGTGGTGCTATGCAGCGCACACAGAGAACAGTGATGGTGGTAGAGGGTGACTTCAAGTAGACAGGAGATCTCGTAGACACTTTCTCTCTCTCTCTCTCTCTCCCATGGGTGTGGGGACAATCGCATATGCAGAAGCAGGAGGAGAGTATGCAGAAATTCATTGCTGACTGCCACAAAGTGCAAATAGTGCTTACGGCTGGAATGCTGCTCACAAAATGAAGTGGTCAGAACACAGTTCTTTCTCTGTACTGTGTGTCTGTAGTAGGAGCCATTCTGATCACTTATTCTGCATTTCTAATAGCTGCCACCACACTGTCCTGCACACTTCAAAGAACAAGAGGCAGCAGCTGATCTCAAGAGTCTCTCTGTGGGACCGTAGGTTAATGCTAACTTAATCCATGGCCTCGCTAAGTGACTCACCCACTCGGGCTGCACATTTCTGTCAACCCATATTATAAAGGATTTTAATGCATACCCCAAGGGAGTGAGGCAAGCAGCCGATGGTCAAGTGTCATCTTTTAAAGCATATTCTGGAGTGGCTTATTGTGCTTATACAGTGGCTAGCTGCTCTTCTGCATTATCTGTAAAGTTAAACATTTTAATATGATTTTATTTTACATAAATCAATTGTTTAAATACATTTTAAATGATAGCATTTCTACATGAAATAATCAATAATTTTGTAGGCAATTAGACTGTTTCCTTGGTAATAAGATCTGGCACATAACCTAGTGGTGCTAGGAATTTAATGCACGGTCAGGTCACATCTCTAGGCTGATAGAGTGTTTTGATTTTTTTTTCTTCCAATTTTATAAAAGAAAAAGAAACATGAGAATCTGAAATTGCTGCCAATGATCAGTGCCCACAGTTTGGGAGATGCTAATTACTATAAATTGCAGTTTGACACCTAATTCTCTTTATTAAATATTCCATTAAAGCACTATCCTTGTAATATAATTTAGGGTAGCTGATATGTTGGGATATAATGTACCTACCAGACTAAGAGAAACAACTAAATGTAAAACAAACACTGGTTATTTTACATCTTGAAAAACTCGCTCTCCTTAGCCTTTCCTTTGGTTATGTGATTTCAAAATGGAGCCAAAGCTGCAATTATCTTTTGGGGGAGGTGGCAAATGGAGTACCTCTGAGAGCACATAGATAGGAGGGACCAGCTACAACAGGCCATCTAGACATTTTTGGAGCAAGTAAGATTGTAATGCAATCTATATGTACAGTACTTTGGAGGTGGATGTCTCCTCTCCAATCAATGAGCCTGCATACCCATGTTCCCTTTTCAAAGTGTTCTTGCCCCAGAGGCTCTTTTGCAAGCTAGATGCTATGCCTAAATATGGCTCGATTGGAATAGTAAATTTTAAAATAAATAAGTAAATAAATTTTGGTTTGATGATAACACTTTCTCTGGCATGTGTGACTCCTTCCATCAGATGCACCCACCAATACAAATACTTTACATCCATCCATAACTCCAACTACAAAATCCTTTTCATTTGACTATATATACTGTAGCACTGAACAGCCTAGGGACATCATAATATATGGTATATTAGCATAGCACCACATCACAGTATAGTAAAGCATGGTATTATTATGGTATGTGATTTCATTACTTGAATATTACATATATATTAATTCTCGGTTATTATTTTCAGTATTTTCCTTAAAAATGTCAATTGTCGATGGCTAGTCCCACAGAAGCCAGAACCCAATTGTCTGTCAGTAGCATTCACTGAATTTTGACAGAGCAAAGTCATATAGTAAATAACATTTAGTTTGCTTGCTTACATTTGGTGAGACTGTCAGGGACAGCCATAACAGTTGAGCATCACAGAGAAAAATGGTAGAATATGTAATATTGCAATAACTATTTTATTGTTATTCACTGAAATACCATGGAAATATCTTATTGCATAACATCACTAAACCCATTTATCCAGCACAGATATAAAGTGACTACAGGAAAAGAAATTAAATGACGCCACATAGTAGTATATGTTTGCTTGACTATATATTGATTTATATAGAAATATGTTAAGATTGAATATAATTGGAGTAAGCCTGATGATGCAGTAGTTGGAGGAGTTTGGAACATGAGAATAACAATGGTGATTGAATCATCTGCCTACAACCAACACCCAACTCAGGGTTCTTCCTCCCACTCCTGAGGAAGACATTGGGACAACCTTTGCCAGGGGAGACTGGCTAGTGAGGGAATATTATTAAAGAGCACATAATACTGTAACATCCTGCCATGGGGGTACAATAGAATGGTGCAAAGCAATGGTGTGTTGAGGGTGCCCCATGGTCTCAGTTGCATGGATCAGAAGGACCTCAGAGTATAGGTGGATGGTACTGTCAGTAGCTGAAGGAGATCCTAGCTGGAGGGCCTGGTATGTAAAAGGAATAAAAAAAGATGAATGTATATAATTCAAAGTGAATGCATTCATTTTCATGCAATTAAGTATATGTTGCTTTAGGCTGATATACATTTTTAAATAAAACTATATTATCACATATTTACAAGTAATGAGTGTGTTTTAGAAATGTATTGATTCCAGCAGACATATGACAGTTTTGATAAAAATTTACTGGTTAAGAAATGTATTGGCTTCTACAAACTTATAGTGATTTAAATAAAAACTATATTAGTAGAATTAAATATGCATCAATTAATATAAAAATGTGTAATTTTGAATTAAAATGCATTTTATACAATGAAAGTGCATAGCTTTTATGAACATATAGCCACATGTAGAGTACCACTAGCTTAGTTTGATTCAAAATGATAAGATTTATTTTCTATAATCTTTAGTCCCTTCCATTTCCTTTAGGAATTTTGGAGTTCTCTTATAATTAAGACACTATACAGACTAAAACTGTATTATATTGTATTGTAAAGATGTAAGATGAGATACAGCTGGATACCGCAAGACTGTATTTGTGATATATTTATCCACATGTGAGGATGACTAAACTCATCACAGTTGAGCTGTGTATTGATATAGGATAAGCAGGTGCAAGTTGGAAGGGTATGATTCTATTGAGGTGCTTGGCTGATGTCCAGGTTAATAACTTGTGTGTAAAAGCCCCTACACCAACACTGATGTATAGATGCTGTCTGTTACACATACTGTAGTCCCACCATAATATACAAACAGGATGATGCCATGATCCCCCTTATGCAATTAAACAAATGTTCAGAAATATTTATGGGGGTGGCATCAGACACCGGGAACCCACTGTATGACCTTCATGATGAGACCCCCCTCACTGAATGGAATGGGATGGGGCATATACAGTAAGCACTGTTTATAAAGAACTGTTATAAAGTATGGAAGTAACCAAGGAGAGATTTAAAAGGAGGTATGATAAAGTGAACATTTCAAAAACAACTGATTTCTTTCACAGTATTTTGATAGGCAACATTGCCAGTTCAAAGCAGCAACTTTTTTTTTTTGCACAGCTTTATTTAGCATGCCTGCAGTGCAACACTACTGAAGAAAGCTGTTTTAAATTCCTGCAGTTATTGACTGTTATTATCCTAAATGTTAGAATTTGGTATTATTTTGCATTACAACAGGAGTTACGATTTTCTTTTAATCTCCATTGATATATCCATATTCTCACAGTATCACACATTAGGATAACACAGCACCTGACAGGTTAGTACGTAGTTAGAGGTAGACATACACAGGAATTCCAAACAGGAAACATCACTAGCAACTCCTAAAGGACACTGGAGATACACTAATTGTTTCACTGTATAGATTACCCGTGAGGCCAGTTTTGGGCCTATTCTTGAAACAGAATATTACAAGGATTGAGAAGGTTAAAAGTCTAAGATGATAAAATGACTGGAGTACAAGACATAAGAAGACAGCTTATATATATTGGGACATCACTGCCTAGAAAGGAGAGCAGAAGACTGAGGGAGATTGGAAACTAAAGTACAAGTTGGTTAAAAATGATCAAGCAAAAAGCCAGACTGGTGATGCTCTAGTAGCAGCAAACAGTCAAACTGGCCTTTTTTTTGTTCTTTTGTAACTGGGTAAGGCCTGCTAGGCACAGGTGCCTGATTTCAGGGGCAGCCTGGGAGCACTGGAGAGATTAAGTGACTTGCTTAGTGTCACACAGTATGCCAGTGGAGGTTTTTGGGAATCAGACCTATGTCTGTCTGCTGGATGTACCAAGCTTATCCACAGCTTGTTACTTTAATCTCTAGGCTATACTGCCAGCCCCCCTCCCCCCTGCTCTCTCATAGCACACAGCTGCTCAAGTAAAAGGAGGCTCCAGTCTGAGTTCTGTATCTTTTATTGAGGCATTACCATTGGCACTGGTAACATTACTGCTGACAGTGTGAACAGCAAGACCAAACCACTAACCCAATGTCTCCTATGTAAGCTCATGCTTTCTGAAGGTAGCGCCCTCTTTAGCCTGGTCTCATTATATATCTTAAAATTTAATGGGACGGTAACATAGAAGGCTTGGTTTCAATCAATAACGTGGAATATTATAAATAAAATAAAAAAAATATTATTAACATCATTAAAAAATACCAAAACGAATTGATCCAAAACAGCTGAAACTAATACTCTTCAATCATAACTCTCATATTTCAGACTTCATATGTAAAACTCCATTTTTAATTTTTAACACAGTATTTCAGGCATTCAAAGGATGGTAAGAATCAATTAGAAATTCATATGATATCCCTGGATGTACTACATTATTTTACTTACTTCCTACAGAGTTACAAATAATAACTCTAATTGATTAAATTTGCTGTTAAAACTAGTACAGACTACAATATGCAAAGAAATGGAAGGGGAAGGGGAGCCTTCTTATAACCTGCAAGGAATTTCTTTGCATTAATGTGCAACATCTATGCAAAAATATATGCCAAACTGATATCAATATCGGGGACAGATATTCAAAACTTTGCACCCGGGGCAAACCCGTAGCGCTGGACTGGTGCCAGATTTGTACCAGGGCTGCAATATTCAAAGGCATGATTAGCACCAGTGGTGAGTGACACCGCTGACACTTAAAGTAATGGGCTGGATATTCAAAAGGGTTGCGCCATGCGCAATAGGGTTGCGCCTGCGCAAGTCCAAAATTGTGCCATTCTGCAATATTCAGCAGGAGGCAGTTGTGCCCCCCAAGTCATGCTGAGCAACAGCGCAATGCTAATGAAGGCATGCTCAACCAGAGGGGCAGGAACCATGCATAAACTCCACAGCCCGATATTCAGCCGGGCTGTGCAGAGTTGTGCAGGTGCAACCCCCTACCTGCGCCTGCACAACTTTGAGACCCCCAAAAAAGGATCAAGTCGAGGGCCACCCACAGGTGAGCTGCCACATTGCAGGGCGCAACACAGCAGCTGCCACCTGTGGGTGGCCCTCCACTGTTCCCTGTGCCCCCTGCAGCCTGATCGTGGGGCATAATAGTAACCCCGTAGCCCGATCGTGGGCAGATCACTCCCCTGACTGGCCCGGTCACAGGCATAACATGGAACCCCCGACTGGCCCGATCACGGGCATACATGAATGAACACCCAGACTGGCTCGATCGCGGGCATAACGTTACTGAACCCCCGATTGGCCCAATTGCGGGCATAATGTAACTGAACCCCCCTACTGGCCCAATCGCAGGCAGAATGGAGTTGACCCCTCAAAGACCAATATCCTTGGTGGTCCAGTGACATGGCTCGACGCAGGCATAAGGTCAAACTTCCTCAAAGTTCAATTTCCTGGTGATTTACTGTCTTCATTTGTTTTACGGATCCTCACTCACCTCGCTTCCTTTCTTCGTCAGTTGGCGGGGCAGTAGCCATTTGCCATAGCTCGCTAACAGACAGCTCGATAGGCTGCACGCCATTGGTTCTGAGCAAGAGCCAATGGCGCGGCATTTCATATCAGAGGAGTTCAGATATGTGAATGAATTCATTCATTCACATATCTGACTGCTCTTATACGGTATGGTTGCACACCCATTGGCTCTTGCTCAGAACCACGGGCGGCAGCCCCATCGAGCTGTCTGTTGCGGCTGCGGGTGGCAAGCGGTGGTGCTGCTCTCGCCGCTGACGGGGAGCGGGTGGGGGGATCCGTGGGTGGGGTGGGGGGTCACCAGATCACCAGGGAAATTGACTTTGGGGTTTGACCTTATGCCCATGATCGGGCTTTGCGGTCTACTGGACCACCAGGGATATTGGTGTTTGGGGGTTGAACTCCATTCTGCCCGTGATTGGGCCAGTGGGGGTTCAGTTATATTATGCCCACTATCGGCCAGTCGGGGTTCAGTAATGTTATGCCCACAGTCGGGAGGTCTCTATCATGTGTATGCCCGCGATCGGGCCAGTCGGGGGTTCTTTACATTATGCCCACACATCGGGCCAGTCGGGGGGGGGATTTACATCATGCCCATGATCAGGCTGCAGGGGGCGTCAGTCCCCGACAGCTGCTGCCTGGCAGGGCGCCAGGTGCAAGATGTCGGGGATCGATGCACCTGCATGCTAATGGCATGCAAATGGAGTCGTAATTAGATACAAATGGCCCCCCATGTGCCTTGCATAAATTATTGCTCATTTGCATGTCACCTTTGAATAGCGGAATACATCATGGCGCAATGGAACTTAGCCACCGCATTCGAATGCTCCACTCTGACCATTTCTGCGGTGGCGGTGTTCCTTCATGCTTACGCACAGTGGTTAAATAGGGGCGATATTCAAAGGAGTTGCTCAATAGCGCAATTCCATTGAATATTGCCCCAGCCACACCCCTGCACAATGTTTTTGAGCAGCGCAAGGGCTTGCGCTACAGAATGGTGCAGTTTGAATATCCAGCCCAATGTATGCAGAGGAGGGAGTGTGGGGAGGGGCCATGAATGCCTGCTCAGTGGAATATTCAAAAGTGTAGCACTGCGCTGCAGGTTTTTGCACCACCTGTATCATGGTGCTAAACACCACCTGCAAAAAGCATGCAGTCCTGGGACGGAGGGAGAGGTTCTGTACTCGAAGTGTAACTTCTTTATACTTCAGATTACTGCTGTACCACTCCCTGGTGGTCTAGTGTTCCCCCTCCCCCAGCATGATCTCTGACCCTAAATGAAGTAATTCCCTGATAGTCTAGTGGCCCCCTACCCTCCCACCCTGCAGTGATGACCCAAGCTCCCGACAAATCATCCTCCAAATGGAGCCGGCAACCATCTTAGCCCTCCTCTCACCGCCACAGCCGGCTGCCGACTGAGGTATGAATGAGTAGTATTCTAATGAATGAGTGCATCCTCATGTAAGGACATGCTCATTCATTACAGTACTGCTTATTGAAAGTTCAGTTGGCGGCCGGCTGCCTTGGTGAGAGGATGGTTGAGCCAGGTGCCGGCTCCATACGGAGGTGGATTTGGGGGGAGTGGGGGGTCACTAGACTACCAGAGAATTACTTGTGCTGGGGGGTTTGGGGACCACTAGACTACCAGGGATTTCCAGATATATGAAACAGAACGGAAGTCAGGGATAGTGTGGGGGGGGCACTACACTACCAGGGACTGTAACACACACACATAGGAACAGAGACCTTGACAGCAGAAAAGGACTGCTTGGTCCACCCAGTCTGCCTAGTTTCCTACATAATGGATATGCTGCAGATCCAAGTTAGCCTACAGCCTACATTCCCACCCCACCGTGATTGCCTTATGCCTGTACCATGCATTCTTGAATCACCCCACTGTTATTCAATCAATCAATCAAGCAAAGCTTTATTTATATAGCACCTTTCAAATATGAAGGTGCTGTACACTTTGAAATACAGATATAATAAACAAGATAAAACAACAATATAAATTATTTAAGAACAATCTGGGAATGTTAATGAAAATAAATATGTTTTTAACATAGATTTAAAACTACTGACAGTCAGGCATTCTCTTAACTGATGAGGAAGAGAATTCCACAGTGTTACTGCACCCATAACAGCTGTGGGGTGCCTATGTTGGTGTTGGGGGCCGAGGGGGCTGTCTTCCAGGGCACACATGGACACAGGCAGGATATATATATATATATATATATATATATGTATGTACAGTATATATATATATATAGTGATTGTAGTGACTCATGGGCGGGTTATATGCATTACTTGTGCCTGCCTACACCCATATCCTGCAGCATCCAGCCTGTACTTCCATTCTGACCAAAAGGTGGAGCTGTGTGCTTCATGCAGTAGGACCGGGCAAACTACATCGACATGTACGCCAAGCAGCACATAATGAGATGCAAATGTGACTGTTTGCCCATGGATTATGTAACTAGGCTCATTTGCAGATGAGCTTTGAATATAACAAACCTTTGTCCCGGGCTAACCTGTTTGCACCGGCTAATGTGTTAGCACTATGCAGTGGGGTTAGCACCGGCAAACCTTACATCAGCATAGCACAGTTCTGCAGTGTGTGGCTTTCTTTGTTTTTTGCAGTTGTTGTGAAGCACCTCTTTGCAAACGCACACATTGTCCTCCACCTGCAGCTCTGATTTGCTCCACCTCTGTGTCCATTGGGCTGCCACTGAATTTTGCACTTCCCTGTTGCTACTGTATATTCAGAGCTGTCTTCTTTCCTGGATTATTTTAGCACCGCACTCCCAGCCTAGTTTGCCCAGTTTCCTTAGCATGCTATATTCAGCAGGTTTAGTACTGGGGCTATTCCTTTTGAATATGGTGGGCTATTTGCTCCTGGATAATTTAGCACACCGAACAGTCCACACCACAACCAGCACCCCTATTACAGCCGACTGTCACAGACCTTCACCTGTGTTCACTCCTCACCATGTCCTTGCACCCATTCTCAGCCCTGTTCAAAGGTGGTGCACCCCCAGACACCTGGACTGTCTGAGCCAAGTCACCAGTCCCCCTGAATCAAGCCAAAGCTGACTGCTTAAACCGCAGGTATAGAGTAGGCTCTATCTTATCAAATTGTGCAACATTCATTCCCTCAGGAAGGAATATGTTTTCACATTGTTTTAACTAGATTTAGAGTGCCTCTTCAGAATGGCGGGTACCCCACAGATCCAAAAACTATACCCTTTTTATTAAAATTTACAACCAGTCTGTATATTGTGATACATAATAACTACTTTACACAAATTAGTCACACCATTGGCTAATGCAGAACAAAAGTGCTTACAGGAGAAACATTGTAAATAAAGTGAGTTGAATCTTAAAATACAAATTTAGCTTTCTTATAGCTAGGTCAAAACTTACAGATAAACACATGGAAAATAAACAGTATCTTTTCTTTGGAGAACTTGTGGATAATTTGACTGTTACTTCTCTTATGATTCTATAGTATATAACACTTGTTTTTTCACTGTGAATTCTTTAAAAGTAGGTGCCTGTCTGAAGGATTCTTTGTGAAGGAAATAAATAAATAAATAAATAAAAACTGCTGCTGTGTTTTCCCTCTTCAATTTCCAACCAAAGACCTGTTCTGTATACAACACACTGATGCACCTTCTCTCTCTCTCTTTCTCTTTCTCTCTGGGCTCAATTCCCTGTAAGTCACATGGTTTCTTTCTCACTTCAATTTGTGATTTAATTACTAAGCAGTGGCTAATACTGCACCAAAAAATCTAATTGTTCATCTTGATTGTTCCTAGTTGAAAGATATGTAATATCAGAGAAAAGAAGTGTATCTGGGACCCCTAGTTCAACCATGTGTGCCTGTAGCTCAGTGGTTAGAGCACCTACATAGTATTCTGGAGGCCTGGGTTCAATTCCCTGTAAGTCAGGGGTCGCTATCAGTCCTTTCACAGAAGAAAGGTTTCTGAAAGAACTCCTAAAACTGAAGGTGGACAAAGCAATGGGGTCTGATGGATTCATCCCAGAATTCTAAAAGAATTAAGGGGAGAACTAATGACACCACTAACTACCCTTTTTAACAAATCTTAGGAGGATGTTCTGGCACCTGAGGAATGGAGGGGGGATGGGATTCCCCTTCACAAAAGTGGGAGCAAGACAGAAGCAGGAAACTACAGACCTGTCAGTTTGTCCTCAGTGGTAGGGAAAATGATGGAATCACTTCTGAAGGAAAGACTTGTTGCGTACCTAGAGGCCAGTGGGGCACAGGATCCAAGGAAGCATGGATTCACAGTTGGAAGGTCATGTCAGATGAATCTAATCAATTTCTTAGACTGGATGACCAAGTAGTAGACCAGGGAGGGACTGTGGACATGGTCTACCTATATTTTAGCAAGGCATTTGACACAGTCCCACACAAAACATTAATAAACAAATTTATCCAGCCAGGGAGTTTGTCCCAGGATGGTAACCTGGGTAAGACATTGGCTTGGCAAATGGACACAGAAAGTAATAGTAAATGGAGTCCAAGGGGGGGTACTAGTAGGGCACCACAGGGTTCAGTACTTGGTCCGGTCATTTTTTAATGTCCTTATAAGTGACATTGCATAGGGACTGGAAGGAAAAGTATGTCTCTTTGCAGATGACATGAAGATCTACAACAGGGTTGATACATGGGGGGGTGGTGGAAAGGATGAAAAGGGACTTGGCAAGGTTGGAGGAATGGTCAGAAGTATGGCAGCTTAGATTCAATGCAAAGAAGTGCAAAGTAATGCACCTGGGAAACAAAAAAATCCAGGGGAAGAGTACACAATGGGGGGGGGGTAGTAACAATAACAAAAATGGAAAGGAACCTGGGGGTAGTCACATGTGATGACCTAAAGGTTAGCAAGAATGTGAGACGGCAGTAGAGATGTCTGGGGGGATATTGGGATGTATAGGGAGAGGCATCACCAGTAGAAAACATTAAGAGTTATCCCTCTGTAAAGACAGTTGGTGAGACCCCATCTGGTTTATTGCGTCCAGTTCTGAACACCCCATCTCCACAAAGACATAGACAGGATGGAGGCAGTCAAGAAAAGGGCATCTATAATGGTGCAGGGTCTGCAACAGAATCCATATGAAGAGATATTAAAAGGAACTTAATATGCATGCCCTTGAGGAAAGGAGGGAGAGAGGGGACATGATAGAAACTTTTAAGTACCACAAGGTAATCAACAAACTCCAAAATGGTAGCATCTTTCAGAAAAAAATATGTGCAAGAACAAGGAGGCACAAATTGAAGATAGAGGGGGGATGGCTCAGGGGCAATGCAAGGAAGTATTTTTTTACAGGAGGGTGGTGGATGCATGCAACGGCCTTCTTGAGGAGGTGATGGAGTCAAAAACAGTGAGGGAATTCAAGAATGCATGGGAGAGACATAAGACAATTCTGGTGGGCAGTAGGAAGAAACAGGCTGTTGCTTAACTAGGATCTGCAGCTTATCCAGTAGTAAAGGGAAATGGGCAGACTAGGTGAGCCAAGTGGTCCTTATCTACCATCAAAGTCTATGTGTCTATGTCACATTGTTTCCTTCTCACCACAGTTTGTGATTTAAGTGCTAAGCAGTGTCTAATACTGCACCAAAACATCTGCCATCTTTGCATTAATAGTAATGCTGGGATGCATAGGCAGGGGCATCACCAGCAGGAAAAGGGAGGTCATAATTCCACTATACAAGACACTAGTGAGACCCCACCTGGAGTACAGTGTACAGTTCTGGAGACCTTACCTATGTAAGGACATAGACAGGGTGGAGAAGGTTCAGAGGAGGGCAACAAAGATGGTACATGGATTGCATCACAAGTCCTATGAGGACAGGTTGAAGAAACTGAACATGTACTCCTGGAGGAGAGGAGGAGAGGGGATATGATAGAGACATACAAGTATCTTACAGGGAGGAACAAGGTGCAGGAATACACTATTTTTAAGCGAAAAAGATGTTCCAGAACTAGAGGGCATGGGATGAAGTTGGAGGGAGGACGATTCAGAGGAAACATGAGGAAGAATTTCTTCACAGAACGGGTGGTGGACAAGTGGAACACCCTGCCAGAGGAAGTGGTGGGGGCTGAAACAATCACGGGATTTAAGAATGCATGGGATAGACATAAAGGAATTCTGGAGGTCAGGGGTAAGGGGCAACAGACTTCTAGGAAAACATAAACTGAACTTACAAGCTCAAATGGGCAGACTGGGTGGGCCATAGGCCCTTATCTGCTGACACTGTCTATGTATCTATGTAACTATCTCATGATGAAATGTAAGAGAAAAAAAGAGGAGGTGTGTGGTAAGGGGCAAACCTGGCTGAATAAAACATCATCTTAATGGGTAGTTTATGGAATGTGACATGCGTCTGGATTACAAAATGTTGGACATGATCTCAAGATGAGAGTTCTTGAGCGACTTCTTTTTTGTTATTTTATTGGGTAGGATTCTACTATTACATGTATTTAAACATTAAAAAAAATATTTTTTACACTTTTGAAATTCTAATCGCATCCTGAAATCTGGTTTGTCATGCTACTTTTAAAAAGGTGTGTCACACTCCATACTTCTTTTGTCTGAATCACACTAATTATTGGGGCAATAATCACAGATTTCTAATTAACTTAAAATGACAAAGGGGTAGCATGTCACTCTGCCGTGTAGGTGACCTGAGGTTAGGAATGTGCTCAGGGAGCCATAAGGGAGGCAGACCTGGCCACTGTATTTGGACCTTGACCATGCAATGTGGTTGGGGTGGTTGGCTGTGGTCACTGGTGCAGAGGAAAGCTATGGATGGACCAGGGAGATTGCTCCCTCTGTAGGACCACAATGCATGTGACTAAGGCATCCTGTGCTCTTCTGGGTGAGGATGGCCTCCCTTGGACACCATTGATGGAGGAGATGCTCTGGGGGACAGTGGCATTGGTGGGTTAACAGATATATATACAGTATATATATATATTTTTATTTTAGTCTTTGGTAACCGGGTAAGGCCCACTAGGCACAACTGCCTGTTTTCAGGGGCAACCTGGGAGCACTGGGCGGTTAAGTGACTTGCCCAGAGTCACACAGTATGCAAGTGGAGGTTGTGAGAATCAAACTCAGGTGTGGTCTGCTGGATGTATCAAGCTTATTCACACCTCATTCCTCTAACCTCTAGGCTAGAGGCTGGGTGGTTTACATCACAGCCTAATGGCAGGATAAACACTTTCAGGGAGAAAAACCTCTATGGAATAAAAAGAAAATGGAAATAATCACAAACTCAAAATCCAGAAACATTCCTTCTCCAATAATGGAAATAATCCCAAACTCAAAATCCAGAAACATTTCTTCTCCAGTAATTTATTATTGAAATCCTCTACCCTCCCATGCTGTTCCACCTTTTCCAAACCAACAAATTTAAAACTGTGGTTTCCAGTTTGTTGTGGGCTGATACTGTGAGCTGTGGTCGTATAGTCCTTGTTTTTATCTCTTATGGCTCTCACATGTTCCCCTACTCTGATTTAAAATTTTCTTACTGCTTTCCTTGCGCTAAATACTCCAAATGAAAATAATATGGCATGCAATACTCCCATTATGTACGAGGGGATAAAACATTCAAAGTCATTACCTTTCTTGTTTTGGGATTCAGAAATTCTTTGACCTTAGAGACAACTGCTCAGGATATACACCATCCAACCACTGACCCCAGCTTCAGAGCTATAGTTCAACTTAAACCCAATATGGTTTATAAGAGGAGCCATCATGCACAAAAGACTATATAGTCGGAACCACCTAAGGATGCTATGCTTTGTCGGAAGTGTAAATCTTGTATGGTTGTCCCCAAGGTCAAAGAAGATAGTAAATTCTACATTACAGTAACATGGAAATACAGAAATATAGAGTTCGTCAGCAGCTAAGGACCGCTTCGCCCACCCAGTCTGCCCAGTTTTCTGTCTACAGTATCACAATGTACTCTATTTGATTTCCTGCTCTTTTCTTCTTCCCTCATTCATTTCCACTAAAATGTCCTTATGCCTACCCTATGCATTCTTTATCCCCACTACTGTCTTTAGCCCACCACCTCAGCTAGTAGGCTGCTCCAGGAATCTACCATCCTTTCTGTGAAGTACTTCCTCACATCTCTCCTCATGATGCAGACTCCCACAAAATTTTAGTTACCCTCCTCTGAATTGCCTTTACTATGTCTATGTCCTTCTGGAGATGTGGCCTCCAGAATAGTATACAGTGTTGTAGGCGAGGTCTTGCCAGGGATCTATTCAGAGGCAGCACCACCTCCCTCCTTCTGCCGATGATAACTCTCCCTGTTGACCATAGCATTCCACAAGCCTTCCCAACTGACCTGTGAGTAGGGGAACATGTACAAACCATAAGAGATAAAAATCAGGAATATACCACCACAGCCCACTGGAAAAGGTGGAAATGATGAATATACCACACCAGCCTGCTGGAAAAGGTGAAACCCAATGTGAGTTGTTTTCCATTATAAATTACTGAAGACTGAATGTTTTTGGATTATAAGCCTGGGGGCTGAGGAATTATCCGGTTTGAACTGGGAACTAGATTTATTTCCTTTCTAAGGTAATTTAAAATCTACAGGGAAACAGGTGTCTCTTATTCCACTTCACCTGAGTTGAACACCAGCACCACAACTGGACATGTAGCTTATTACTATTACTTAATTTTGTAAAGTGTCTTAATTGTTTTTAATTTGTTCTTGTTATTCTTTTTTAATAAAAATTAGGTTTGATTAATATGCTTTTGTAGTAGGGGGTCATTACATGAGTGGATCTCTACTTTTCTCAATCTCGGTTCGTATTTAGTTTCCATGATATTTACCATACTAGCAAACTATTCAGTACCAATTAAATTCATTAAACACATCATTTTGGGCTCCAATATTCCTTATAGGTGAAGTCATAAAAGAACAAATAAAGGTAACCACAAAGAGCTTCACTCTTACAATTGATAACTTTGTAGCTATTTGAAGTGAAATTCACAATTATGACTTAAAGACTCTAAATTACAGCAGTAGTCTCATACAGACAAATTTCACATTCATTATGTAAGATTTAAATTGATAGTAGCAGACTTCCACAGATACATATGAATTTCAGTTGCACAGAGTAGTAAACATGTAATCCACTTTTGGAGTATTCTAATTATCTGCACTAATTCTGCACTTTATAACTGATTTAATGTTTGGAAAAGAATCTGTGCATTAGAGGAATAATGTTTTAGGTATTTTTTAAATGTATATATAGAAATAAATTGTGTTGCATTTTTTCAAAGATGGTGAGACTGAAATGAATTGAAGTTATGTTGGAATACAAAGGCATATGAATCAAGCCACATTTTTATTAAAAAGGTACAACAAGAATAAATGAAAAACAACTCTGGGCCAGATATTCAGAGCTCAGCACTGGGCGCAAAGCCGTTGCGCTGGACTAGCACCAATTTTGCGCCTAACTGCAATATTGAAAGGCACCTTTAGCGCTGATGCTAAACCAAAATGAAAGCAGGGGGTGGGACAGAGGGGAGGGTCCCTGAATGG
Source organism: Neoceratodus forsteri (assembly GCA_016271365.2). Taxonomy (NCBI): domain Eukaryota; kingdom Metazoa; phylum Chordata; order Ceratodontiformes; family Ceratodontidae; genus Neoceratodus; species Neoceratodus forsteri. The sequence continues at coordinate 81,125,360 of CM028137.1, forward strand.
CAGCACACTGGCATATTCAAAAGCAGAGCACCGCGCTATAGGCATTAGCGCAACCTGTAGCACTGCACTAGTTACCGCCGAAGAAAAGCTGCTCTTAAGGCAGCGCTAATAGCGGAGGCACCCTCCCAGCGCCTATCCCGACCACCATTCCCCATAGCAAATATCATTACCCTGGTAGTCTAGTGGTGCACCCCCAGCACATTTCCAGACCCCGATCCCCATACTGTCACATAGATCCCTGGTAGTCTAGCGGCCCCCCAGTATGTTTCCTGAATGCGATCCCGTACTGTGACATAGATCCCTGGTAGTCTAGTGGTGCCCCCCCAGTATGTTTCCTGAACGTGATCCCTGTATTGTGACATAGATCCCTGGTAGTCTAGTGGTGCTCCCCCAGTACATTTCCTGAACACGATCCCTGTATTGTGACATAGATCCTTGGTAGTCTAGCGGCCCCCCCCAGCAGTGTCGCCCTCGCACATCCCACCCAGCAGCCATGAATGGAGCCGGCGACTGGCTCAGCCCTCCTCACACCACCATGGCCAGCAGCTGACTGAGGAATGAAGAGCTGCACTGAACAATATGCGAAGCGTTCATTCCTCAATCATTAACTCTGATGGTGTGAAGAAAACGAAAGCGCCCGACCTTGCGGGCACTGAAGAGATGAAAGCGTGAACAACCGAAAGCTGTCTGTCCCAAGATCATAACTGAAATATTGCTGAAGTACTTACCAGGGATCTGTCAAAGAGACAATGGTTGAAATATGCTGGGGGAACTATACCAGGGATCTATGTCACTATCGATCAGCGGCGCATGAAGGTTTCACTAAACTACCAGGGATCTATGAAAATACGGGATCATGGTCGAAACATACTGGGGGCACCACTAGACCACCAGGGATCTATGTGAGAATATCGATCGTGGTCGGAAACGCACGTGGGGCACCACTTAGACTACCAGGGATATATGTGAAAGTACGGGGATCGGGTTGGGAAATGTGGTGGGGGGACTACCAGGGTGTGCAACAGGCACACATGGCAACAGGGAGTGGGACCATGACGACAGGGCGGACAGCCTGGACCAGCCAGTCAGCCCAGGTCCCTACTGTATGGATATGCTGCACACCCTAGTAGTCTACAGCATATGTCCATCCACCCCCACCAGGCATGCCCTATGCTTGTCCCATGTATTCATGGGTCCCCTCACTGTGTTCCACCAACACCTGCCAGAGGGGGCCTACGTTGTTTGGGGGGGCATCTACAAGGGCACATATGGCCAGTGGACATGTGTGTGACTATCTCCCCCTCTCTCCCTCCTTCCCTCCCTCTCTCTAAATATATATATATATATATATATGTATCTATCTATATCTATATAGATATATACTGTACATGCCTGTGTGTGTGTATATCAGTTGTATATCTAGCTATGTGATACATAGGTATCACTCCCTTCGTGTCTCTCTCTCCCTATATTCATACCTTGTGTTGTACAGCTTGCAGTGCTGCATGGGCAGGATGTCTGCTCTGTTTGTGCCTGCCAGCACACAGTTCCTGCTGCTTCCAGCCTGTACTTCCCTGCCGACCAACAGGGAACACTGTGGGCATGCTTTGGCCTGCTGCATCCAGCTTGTACTACCATTCCGACCAATAGGTTGCGCTGTGTGCTCCATGCAGTAGCACCGGGCAAACTGCGTGGTACTGACTGCTAAGCAGCAGATAATGAGATGCAAATGTACCTGTCTGCCCACAGATTACCTAAGTAGACTCATTTGCATGGGAGCTTTGAATATGGCTCCCATTTTCCCAGGGCTATTCAGCTTGCACTGGGCTAATGCATTAGCACTGTGTACTCAGGTTAGCATGGGCAAACCGCACATCAGCATAGCACAGTTCTGCAGTGTGTGGCTTACATTGTTGTTTGCAGTAGATGTGAGACATCTCTGTGCAGTCGCACACAATGCTCTCCACCTGCAACACTAGCTTTCTTCAGTGTCTAATGGGCTGCAGTGGCAGTGTGCACTTCCCTGTTGCTATATTCAGTGCTATCTTATTCCTGGGCTATTTTTGCCCTGCAATCCTGGCCCTGTTTGCCCGACTTCCTTTGTTTGCTATATTCGGCAGGTTTTGCTCCAGGCTATTCCTTTTGAATATAGCTTGCTTTTTGCTCCAGGCTATGTTTGCCTGCTGGGCAGAGCTACTTTAGCCCCGGAGCACAGTTTTGAATATCTGGCCCTAAGTCTCTTAATAAAATTAAGTAAAAGTAAGGTGTTACGTGTCCAATTGTGGTTCAGGTGTTGAACTCAGGTGCCACACCACTTCTTATTCCAGTTCTTCTGCTAAAATAATTAAAATTTAAAAGAATACTAATACATTCTGTAGATGGGTGTTGTGTGGTGTTGTGTTGTGCATGTGTGTAGGATGGGGTGCACACTCAAAACTGCAATAACATGCAAAACAAGATCTAGTCAAAGATGATAGGGATTTGAAGCACTACCAAGTGACCAAAGTTACACATGTGCATAGGAATTATTCAATGCTCTGGTGTAACCTGGCCATTTTTTAGAGGTTGAGCACCAGATTTTCAACATGGTGTTTCTGGGACCCCTCCTCATGAATAGTGCCAGTGTCATTTTGTTCACTTGTCCCAAAAGGTGATTTCACAGAGTGAAAGTGCTATTCTGCAACACAAGTGGAAAAACATGTTTTGGCTAGATTGTGGTAAATGGCAGCTGTACTGTTTTGAAGGAGGTGTGCAAAAATGGCAACGCTGAAAATGTGGAATGAATATTAAAAATTGGAGAAGTTAGAAGAGTGCATAAAAACTGTGCAATGCACGCTCCTAACTCAGTCATTTTTTGGAGCCTTTTCAACAAATTTGCAACATGCGCTTTTTTGGACCCCACCTCATGAACAGTGGCCCTGTCATTTCATGAATCGGTCTTGAAAGGTGATTCTGTGCAGTGATCACGAAATCACATTTTGTGACTGAGTAACAAAATGACAGTGACAGTTTTCATGAGATAGGGTCCCAAGAACCACATGTTTGCAAATCTGGGTCAAAAATTCCAAAAAAATGGCTGATCTATCAGCATGAGTTGAAAATCCCATTGAAAGGCATTATAGCACACTTACCTTAGATTCTTCAGTTCGTGGTTCAGCTTTGAAGAGTGCAGCATGTCCCGGTCCAGAGAAGAAGACAGTGCTGACCTACATAGCTAAGTATCAGGTAAGGGGGTGTGTGGGGAGGTGGGTGTTTAGTGGGAGGATAGGGATGGGTGGGGGACTGCAGTGACGACGAGGGACCATGTTCTTTAAAAAAAAAAACAATGCAGCAACGATGAGGAGCTATTTTCTTTTTTACAAAAAACAGAAAAAGAATATATCTGGGCACACTGGGGTGGGCTCCTAGTGTGCCACATAACTAATGGGGTTTGTACAGGATGCCGACATGGAGATTGGGCACCCTGATGTTGGCAGGGATTGGGGGAGAAAACCATTAGGTACACTAGGGTGGACTCTCGGTCTGCTGCATGAGTGGGGGTGCACATAATTCTGACATGGGAATTGGGCATGCTGATGTTGGCAGATCAAAATAAACATCTTTGGGCACACTGGGGAGAGCTTCCAGTGTGTCACATGAGTTGGGGAAGTCACAGAAAAATCTTTTGGCACACTGCAGTGGGCTCCCAGTGTGCCACTTGAATTGGTGGGGGGGCAGAGAATGTCACGGAGCTGGCACCAGTGATACAGCTGCACATGCACGGCACTTGTGCATGCACAGTTGAGATGAATGGCTTCCAGCTATTCACAACATGATGGTACCAGCAGAACTGCGCATGCACATGAGTTGTACATGTGCAGTTGATGCACCAGAATGTGAAAGTAACAGCCAAAATAGTGTGGCTGTTATTCTGTAGCAGCCGATTGGGGTGGAGGGGTTCAAGCTCCATTGGACTATTGGAAGGATACTTCCAAAAGTCCAAAAGAAGGTTCCATGCTTGGCCATTTTTTATAGCTACTGAGCAAATGCAGTAATGCTGTTGGCTCCACCCATAGCCCTAAAAACTACAACTAGGATAGCCACAGTAGGGCAAATGTCCTAAAACAGAAAAGAAACCATCAAGCTCATGCAGTCAGAGGAACTATCTTTTGTGAAATGCACCAATAATTTCACTTCATTTATAAGTTTATATAATAAACATCAGACATCATACAAGCATAACAGGAGAGGACGCAACCTCTTAAGATCAATCAATCAATCAATCAATCAAATCTTTATTTATCCAGGCAATCACCATTGAGCAAGTTCATTTACAAAGTGGCTCTGCTGTTGGCAGGGAAAATTGTATAGTTACATACAAATTTACGTAATACAAAAGGAACAACATGTTTACAATACTGATAGGAGCAGAGTATTTACATTCCAAGTCACATGTACATGAAAGAAACACATAACACAACCCAAAAGTAATATATATATATATATATATATATATATACAGTTCCTACAGGAGCAGGATGTGTATGGATATCATATACAAACCATAGAAGAAAAAAGAAAGATTATTTATATTCCTGTCCAGCAGAAACACGTTACAGGCCTGGTTGGAAATTCCTAAGCTATGGAGGTGCGCTTAACAGTGTGTAAGCCTTAGGTAAATGCAGCAGAAGGGGGGTGGTGGATAAGAGGGATGCAGAGGGTGCTAAGGGCAAGTGGGGCAGAGGAGGGGAGAGTAGTAGTGGCAAGGGCAGATTTGGAACAATGGTCAAGTTGCTAGGAGCGATAGAAGCAATTACAGATTTCAGCAAACATTTTGTCATAGAGGGTCTTAAAGAAGGCAGGACTGACAGGTGAGCTAAGTCTCAACGATTTTTGTATCCTATTCCAGAGAGTAGACAGGGCATAGCTTATGGCGGCCCTTCCAAAGCAAGTGTTGGTCCTTGGGACATTCAAATAAATCTGTGATTGACTTCTTAAGGCATAGTTCCTAATAGGACTAAGGGGAGACAGTCAGCAACATATTGTGGCAGTTTATTGGTAAGGGCTCGGAGCATCCATAGGGCTGCATTTCTATATCACCTGTATTGAAGGGAGGGCCATCCTATGGCTGCATATAAAGAGCAGTGATGTGTGGAGTACGGGAGGCCAGTTATAAATCTCAGTGCTCTATGATATAATACATCCAGTTTTGCAAGATATGAGGCAGGGCAATGGCCATAAATGAAGTTGGCATAGTCAATTAATGAAAGAAACATAGATTGGACAAACTGTCTTTTTGCATCTGTGGTCAAGAGGTGTTTAATTCTGAAAAAAAGACCATGTTTCTGCCTCAGTTTTTTCAGAAGTTCTTCTGTGTGTTCCACAAAAGAGAGTTTGTTGACTAGCCAAATACCAAGGTATTTGAATTTAGTCATAAATTCAAGATTTTCTCCTAATAAAGTAGAGCTTGATGGTAATGGACTAGTGACAGCAGAGTAAGCCCCTGGGCCTGATGGTGAGAAAAGAATGGCCTTGGTTTTTTTTGCATTTAGTAGTAACTTTTTGCTAAGGAGATGGTATTGCAGAGAATTAAAGTCAGCTTGTAACACAGCGCAGGCAGCTTCAGGAGATTCCCAGCTCAAGTAGAGCACCGTGTCGTCAGCAAACAAGTGAATACTGGGATCTTTGATGCCTACGTCCAAGCTGTTGATATAAATGGCAAACAGTAATGGGCCCAGTATGGAGCTCTGGGGGACACCTCTTTTTATCGGTTTAAGTGGAGAAATCTCTCCATCAGCCTTAATTTGTTGCTGTCTATCAGAAAGGCAGTATTGGAACCATCCCAGTGCAGTTGAGCCAATGCCTATAGTTTTTAAGGTGGAGAGGAGTAGGCAGTGGTCGACAGTGTTGAAAGCCTTACTGAGGTCCAGAAACATGGCACAAACTAATTTTTTGTTGTCTAGGTCCTGTTGCCAATCATTAGTAACTGTTGCCAGTACCGTAATTGTACTATGCTTAGCTTTAAAGCCAGACTGCATTGGGTTGAGTAGTCTAGCATTGTCTAAGAAAGATCTCAGCTGTGTAGCTACAATTTTTTCCAGAAGTTTTGAAAGTATGGGAAGAAAGGAGATTGGTCTATAGTTATTTAGGTCACGGGGTCCCCTGCTTTAAACAGGAGAATGACAGGAGCAGTTTTCCATGCCTTGGGGATGGAGCCTTGCACTAGGGACAGATTGAATAGGTGTGTTATAGGTGTAGCAAGTATATGGTATGCAATTTTCAAGAAATATGGGTTGAAGGAGTCAGCCACAGCACTTTTTTTAGTATCTAGTCATAGAAGAAGATCTTCAGCTTCTTTTATGGTGGTAGGTGAAAAGGAGAAGTCCATGTTATTGCTTCTTGGTTCTGAAGGCTGGGTGTTGGTCTGAGGAAGAAGGCTACTTACAGGTGTGTTATCAAACACCAGGCAAGCAGTGGCAAAGTGATTGTTGAAAGCCTGCAGTACCACTAATTATCATTAATTGTAAAAATGAAAACTAAATGGATGCTCTCCACTTTTAATATCAAATTTTTTAGTTTTTACCCAGATTTCCTCACACAGACAAAAGGCAACCGTTTTGTGGTAAAGCCATTTCATCAGGCCACTGTGTTGCTAGAATAAAAACATAAAAGGCATTTTTATTAAGGCATAATGGTATTAATTACCAGGTGGAATAAGGCCATTTGTGCTTACAATGGATAACAATGTGCTGTATCATGATCTATTAGCTTCTTTCATTAAATATTAATACTTATAGTATACATTTCAAATGAATAATAATTATTTCATTCTAAAACAATCCTTACAACTGCAGGCCAATTATTGCATAATGGTCATAACAAGTTCATTCTTTCAAAAATAAAGGAATTTATCTTAAATGAGTATCATTTATTTTCCAATTAAGACCAAGTCCTAACTTAATCAATAAGGGTTAATGAACCACCCTAGAAAAACAAAATTGATATTTAGTATGGTATCATATATTGTTATTGTCTCATAAGTTAAATGTATCTTGCTTACTTTTTATTTTCAATAAGCCAGTAATAATATTTCTCAAAGGGTTCTTCTGAACTCATTTAAATCAACTATAAAAAAGAAGAAAAACAGTTTTAAATTAACTATGAAAACAGTTGATTTAATATATTAAAGTATGCCTTAATATGCTTACCACTATATAATGTAACAACGCCAATTATCTTATTATTCCAAGTTTAAGCGCTGGACTCAGCCCTTAAAAAATAAATTCAGAAGTTAAATTTCCTAAAAGGGACTTTCTTTTAATACTGGATCTTACTAAATCAATTCAAAAATATTGTACTCACATTAAAATGAACATGTATTGTGGCACATACCGAAACCTTTCTGGTGTCCTTCTTACAATCAATATAGTCTGATAATTGCACTCTTTCTTGAGTTGTCCGCTTTATGTATGCTTTGTGTATCCACACTAAACTTCCAAATATAAAAGCATGTTCCAATACTGAAAATCAAATCAGAAACACGAGTATTCAAAAAAGAAAATTGTTTGATAAATTGTATAATAATTACTGAAAAAACCTTAACATATGAAAAAGGAACTTATTAAAAATAAAAAGCTTACTAGCATTAGTGTGACTCTCGAGTGTTGTGCCCTCTTTCTCAAGTAGCAAATTTTCAATCTTAGCGTCTCAGCACTCTTAAAAAGAAAGTACCAATGTCATTAATTATTTTGCGTATTACACATATCATGCTAGTAACAGAACGGAATTATAATTACTTACTCTGACAAGTCTAACTGGCGTGCTGTGTATGCCTCGCTTGCTGCCATTATCGGAAATAAACTGTTTGTTCAGCATTTAAATCTCGTGGCTGGTGGGTGAAGCAACATACATCAAAAGTGAACGTAAGCTACCCGGATTCAGGTTTTCAAGTAGCCTCCAATTAATAGAGTGTCAATTTGAGAGTGCAGCTGATGGAGCACTGGAGATGGCTCTAACCTGAAATATACATGCCCCCACTGTCTCTCCAAACCAGGGGTTCTAACCCCACCACAGAGATATAAATCCCTGATATCAGTTAAAGTATTTTATCTTAACAAAATATTTTGGAAACATTGGATAATTTATTTCCTGATGTACCGGACTCGTTAATGTACCATTGATGCAACAACAGGCTCTAAAACAGTTTCCTTTATACTAAATTCATTTTGTGAAAACTTTTAAACAACCTATCACAGAAATGTGACAAACAGTTATATAGTCATTGTATTTGATATTATATACACTTAATTCCGCGTTTGCAAATCGCGGCCGGTGGGGGAAGAAAACATACGTCAAAATTGACGTAAGCTACCTGAAATCAGGTTTTCAGGTAGCCTCTGAACACTAGAATATTAATGTAAGAGTACAGCTAGAGCAGTGGAGATCGACATAACCTGAAACATCCATGCTCGCACTGTCTCTCTGAGTCAGGGGTTTCCCCCCATAGAGATATATGTCACTGAACTTACTACATTTTATACTGGATTAAGTATAAATACTTAACATATTGGTGAAGATTTAACATAGATATCACAATTTTTGTATAGAAAATACAGCACTCATAATCCAAGGACTCCTGGTTAGGAAGCATGGGGGGAAGGAAAACCACACTTGCCTTTACAATCAACATAATCAATATTTTAAAAGATAAGGTTCCAGTCACATTCATCATTCAGTCCCACTGAAGAGTTGGTGGTATTAAGTGTATAGATCCAATACACTTCTCTCTTCCTGAGTATTAAATCCCAAAACTTAACGCCATTCCTTGGTTCTTAAACCAGTTCAAGACCCCAAAAATGTAAAGATGCTGCTGTATTTCCTGCTTCTGCATAACGTCTTGCTACTGTGGATGTTTCCACTTTAAGTCTGATGTCACTCTTGTGCTGGCTGATCCTATTATGTAGTTCTTGAGTAGTCTTCCCAATGTTAAGTTTGTCACATGGACATTGTAATAAGTTTACCACATGATGACTCTTGCAGGTTATATGTTGTTTGATCCAAAATTTTCTATTGGTGTAGGGATCTTCAAAAAATACTTTTTTGCTGGTATTGCCACATTGAAAACAGTGGCCACAAGGTACATTACCAGGAGCTAACTGACCCAATAACAACTGGCTTAATTTTTCCTGTACTTGATAATGCTGTGTATGTACCGATCTGTCTCTAAGTGTCTGATTTTTTCTGGTAGAAAAAAGTCATTTCTGAGAAAATCTTCTATTATCATAACTACTTAACTGTAACAAATACCAATTATTATTAATGATTGATTTAATCTTATTATTCAGATGACTAAATGAGGTTGAAAATATTATTCTTTCATTAGTACAAGTATTAGGTGTTTTTTTCTTTAGATATTCCTGTCGTGGTACAGTAGCTACTTCTTGTTCTATCTTTCTTACTAAGTTCCTTTTATAGCCCCTGTCAATGAATCTGTGTCATATCTTGAACTGTCTCTTGATAAAGAACTTCCTCACTACAATTTCTTTTGGCTCGTATAAATTGTGACTTGGGAACTGAATCTTTAAGTTTGGGGTCATGATAACTGGTGTAATGTAGTAATGTATTTTTTGCTATTTCCTTCCTGTATAATCTAGTTTCCAATTTTGTTGCACCTTTGTAAATTTCTAAATCTAAAAATGCCACTTTCTGAGTATCAGAATTCATTGTAAATGAAAGATTTTTATTATATCTATTTATATAGGTGAGAAAAAGTTGAAGATCTTCTTCAGTACCATTTCATAGCATCAGGACATCGTCTATATAGTGCCTCCAAGTGGTAATATTATTGAAAAATGGATTTGTGTCTCTATCTAAAATAAATGTACTCTCAAAATCCCACATAAACAAATTAGCATACAAAGGAGCCATGGTGCTACCCATGGCCAGACCTTTGATTTAAATATAATATTCATCCTCAAATTGAAAATAATTCTGTTTCAGTACTATTTCTGCTAACTGAGTCAAAAATTTTCTTGGGGGATGTAAATCAGTCCTTAACCTTAATGATGTACTGTTCATAAGGAGGTGTGGAAAAATGCCAATTTTTAATATCTGGAGTAAAAATATTACAAATATTACAAATTACAAATTCATGAAGTTATGAGTGTGTGCGGAAACTGCACAATGCATGATAATAAAACAGCCATTTTTGGGATTTTTTCACCAAATTTGCAACATAGGCATTTTGAGAGCCCCCCTCATGAACAGTGGCACTGGTGTTTCATTAATTGGTCCTGAAAGGTGATTCTGCACAGTGACTGCGAAATCACCTTTCAGGACTGAATAACACCATGCCAGTGACTGAATTCATGAGGCAGGGTCCCAATAACCCCATGTTGAAAATGTGGTGCCAAAATTCCCAAAAATGCCTGAGATATGCACCAAAGTTGAAAAAACCCTATTTATGCCATTATACAGCTTACCGGCATTTCTTCAGTTCGCGGTCAGCTATGAAGAGTGTAGACATGTTCCCGGTCCAACAATGATTGTCATGCTATGCTCTGGAGGTAAGTGTGGGGTGAGGGGGGGTGTGCAGAGGCAAGGTGTGCAAAGGGTGGGAGTGAACTGGGGTAGGCAACTGGACTCAGCGGGGGACTGTTTTCTGGTATGCAGGTTAAAAAAAAAAAACATCGCAGGATGGTTTTTGTTTTACAGGGGCATTTGACATGCTGAAGTGGGCCCCCAGCGTGCCACCAGAATGTTTTTTTGGGGGTTCTGTAGCCGACGAGGGATTGGGCACCACCATCAGCACACAACAAATGGAGGGGGACATTATGCTGAAGGGGAGTGGGCTCCCCATCAGCAAATTAAACTGGGAATGAAGGACATGATGCTGAGGGGGATTGGGCACCCCCTCAGCAAACACTCTTTAAATGTGAGGGGGGTGCATTATGACAACAGGGATTGTGCTCCCTGTTGGTTAACAAAGTGGGTTGGGGCATGCCGACAGGGGGATTGGACATCCCTGAAGTCAGCACTCAGAGCAGCAGCAGTCAGTGCCACCATGTTTATTGAAGTACTTCATGAGGAAAGGCATGTCAGGAAGGCATATTATTGTACAGCTGCATGACAAGCTTGCCTCTCATTGCAGCAGCACTTTTCTTAGACCTGGTGGCCACTTTATGTATGCCTGGTGTCAGCACCTGCATGCTGCATTATTGAGGAATGAGGGACACACCTATTGATGTGTGACCTGCATTCACCCACAGTGACCATGCCTCCAAATCTTCTACTAATGCAATATGTTGGCTGGCACGCAAGCCCCCTGCATCTCCTTGATCCCTTCACCATTATCTGCCCTACTGTAGAGTTTTGTGTCATCTGGAGACACAACCTATCCCAGGATCTTGCTCTGGTGGGTGTCACTACACCTTCAGCTCCTCCACTGGGATTAAGCAGTGGTGACATGTGAGCAGAGATGGAGAAAGGTGAAGGGGTTCATAAATTACTGTGAGTAGTCCTGATGAGGCAGTCTGATTGACAGGTAAGGAGTGCAAAGAAAAAAATACAAAACAAAAATAAGTTTCTATCTGCTGTTATGGACAATTGTAGGATGGGTGCTGGGTTCCAGTATTGCAACACATCAAAATGATCAACAACAACTTTGTTAGTGTTTGAGTTGCTGAAAAACAGGATATAAATGAATGGTTATTGCACTTTAATTACAAAGAAACTCTTTCCACTCAGATTAGATCCAAGTTAAAGAATTCTACTGTACACATTAACTGATGTGTTATTACTTAAAAAGCTATTTCATGACAAGTTTAACGGTCATCATCTTGACAATGATGCAATAACTCTGGGAGCGGATGGCATTCATCCGAGAGTACTATGGGAATTGGCGGACATACTGGCTGCACACCCCAGGCGGAGCTTTTCAGCAGGTCACTTGAGACAGGGAGGGTACCTAGTGATTGGCGAGAGGCACATGTGGTACCAATCCATAAAGGGGGGTCGAGGGAAGTACCAGGTAACTATAGACCCATCAGTTTTGACTCGTGGTGGGGAAATTAATGGAGAGTATACTAAAGGAACGATTGGGGTGTACTTGAGGAGGTGGGAGGTCTGGATAGTCGGCAACATGGGTTTGTGCCAGGTAGATCATGTCAAACCAACCTTGTGGAGTTCTATGAATGGGTAACATCAGAACTGGACAGGGGTAAGCCTGTGGATGTATTATTCTTGACTTCAGCAAGGCGTTTGACTCTGTCCCCCACAATGGTCTGGTGGAGAAACTGATGGGGTTAGGAGTAGGCCTTTGATGGTCAGATGGATTGAAAACTGGCTAGCTGGATGCACTCAGAGAGTAGTGGTCTGTGGGAGCTCTCGAACCCTAGAGAGGTTGGTAGTGGGGTACCACAGGGCTCGGTCCTGGGTCCGATCCTATTTAATGCATACATATCGGACATCAGAGAGTATAGGGTGTGAAATGAGTCTCTCGATGACCCCAAGATGGGAGCAGTAGTTGAGGGAGAAGAAGGGAGGTGGCCTCAAGGACCTGGACACCCTGGAAAGCTGGGCTCACATGGAAATTAAATTTCAATATCACCGAGTGCAAGGTGTTGCATCTTGGTCGGGAAACCCCAAACACAGGTACACACTGGAGGGGAGGCGCTGAGGCCTCAATAGGGAAAAAGACCTAGGGGCCGTGGTGGATAAGCATGTATGAATAACTCTGAGCAGTGCAGGAGCAGCTAGCAAGGCAAACAGGATGTTGGGATGCATCAGAAGGGGGATCACTTCTAGGAGCAAGGAAGTGATTCTGCCACTGTACAATGGACTGGTTAGACCACACCTTGAGTATTGTGTACAGTACTGGAGACCACATTTGAAGAGGGACATACAGCTCCTGGAGAGGTACAGAGGAGGGCAACAAAGATGATAACGAGGGCTGGGGATTTGACTTATGAGGACAGACTTGTGAGCTCTGCCTGTTTTCATTGGAAGGAGAGGAGAGACAGGGGGACATGATTGAGGTCTCACACCTCAAGGGAATAAATAGGTAAACATGGAGGGGATCTTTAGACTAAAGCAGGGAGGTATCACCAGAGGGCATGGTTTGAAGTTGGAAGGTGGAAGGGTGAGGGGGGGAAAAGAGGAGGAGGTTTTTCACTGAGAGGGTGGTGGACCCTTGGAATGCACTGCCTGGTGAGCTGGTTCAGAGATCCACTGTAGAGGGCTTCAAGAGAGGTGGGACAGACACAGAAAGTGGATGTATCAGATGATGGCCTGTCCCGGGGGATGGATGATAGGGGTTTCTAGAGAACAAGGGATGGGAGGGTCTCGGCACCCAACTAAGGATCTAGGTTCGAGCAGACTCGATAGACCGTAAGGCCTAATCTGCTGGCAAATAGTATGTTAGTATGTTAGCGTTTAGTGTCTCAGGTGGGCAGAACTTCCACAGACCTGCTTTCTGAATACTTCCTCTGCAATTATTTTGTTTGCTGTTATTGTCTTTGGTTTACAGATATATTTATAAAAGGATATAGAACAAGAAACGAAGTAACAAGTGCTGACAGTGGCTTGTCATCAGCAACTCCAAATATCTTTGATTGGGCTTCTGTTTGAAGGACCTCTGTGATTATGATTCTCCGCTGTATTCTGCTACTGCTGGCAGGGACTGTCACCTACCAGACTAAAGAGACAGCATGTAACCTGCAGAGACAGAAAATGAAGGCATTTTTCAGGACAGGAGATATCATAATTGGTGGGGTTGTCATGCTTCATTACCAGAATCTGCATCCTGAGACTATGTTTACTGAGTATCCTGAGCCACAACAATGTAAAATGTAATTTTCAGAATTTCTTTCTGATCAAAAGCAGCACTAGGATTCTCTCATGTGGATTTTCACATCACAGTGGGCACCAGTAGCAATGTCAGTCTGTATTATTGTTTAAGATTAAGTTGTGCATATATTAAACAGCTGAGACAATAACACTCTGACTTCAACTTAGGTAACATTTTCAGTGCTATTGATGCTGGAGAGTAAATGAAAGAAATATTACTATATACATATTTTGGGCATGCTGTAAGCTAGGAGAATATTGTGAGCAGGCAATGATAGGGACACAGAGTTTCAGGCTGGCATCCGATAATCCAGAGATGGGCTATTTTGTTGGGGTGTGGGGGACCACTGAGCCACCTTGGCAGTGCAGTACAGGAAAGCAGGATGTGAGAACTACTGGACCACTGGGGAATTTGGAACATGATGGGGTGAGCAGTGATGCAAAGGAGGAACACAGTGAGGTTAGCTGTTTGTGTACACAAACAAAGAAAGGACGGAAGCAAGCAAAGGGCCTTCAAACAAAGTTTTAAAAGAAATGGTGCAATCATTATTGATAGCACACAAGTTAAAACGTAGTAAAAGTACTGTATATGTATTCCAATCTGGTGGAATTCAACACAGGACAAAAGGTACAGTAAATCATTCTCTGTTTTTTTGCCAGCTCAACCAATACAAAGCAAAATTAGCCATAATGATATGCAGTGTATGCATTGGCATGTACTGCCTGGGTGTATGCTGGATGTTGGCAGCAAACCCTCTTTGCCCTAATCAATTCAGTAAGTAATGCACTGCAGGTACAGAGGGTTTCCCTCCTGCAACATGTACCATCCTTTGTATATTAACAGGTTCTGGTGCCTGTGTAACATTATGGGTACAAACTGCCATTTTGTACTGTCCCAGCTCTGTTTGAGAATGTTTTATGAAGACAATCTCAGTCAGCTGTCCATGAAGAATAGATAGTCGGCTGTCCATGAAAAATGAATAGTTGTCAGTCCATGAAGAATGATTGTTTTCATTATGCATGTCTCCACAACGATATAGACAGGACAGAGGCAGTCCAGAGGAGGGCAACTAATATGGTGCAGAATCTGCAGCAGAAGCCATATGAAGAGAAACTAAAGGAGCTTAATATGTATACCCTTGAGGGAAGGAGGAAGGGGGGACGTGATAGAAACTTTCAAGTACCTCAAGGGAATCAGCAAAGTCCAAGAGAGTA
Organism: Neoceratodus forsteri; assembly: GCA_016271365.2. NCBI lineage: Eukaryota > Metazoa > Chordata > Ceratodontiformes > Ceratodontidae > Neoceratodus > Neoceratodus forsteri. The sequence goes on from CM028137.1 coordinate 81,140,399, forward strand.
GCATCTTTCAGAAAAAACAGATGTACAAGAACAAGAGGACACAATTTGAAGACAAAGGGGGCACAGCTCAGGGGCAATGTGAGAAAGTATTTTTTCAAAGAGAGGTTGGTAGATGCATGGAACAGCCTTCCTGAGGAGGTAGTGGGGTCAAAAACAGTGGGGGAATTCAAGAATGCATGGGACAGACATAAGGCAATTCTGGTGGGGGGTAGGAAGAAGTAGGCTGTTGGTTAACTAGGATCTATAACTTATCCCATAGGTAGGGAAATGGGCAAACTAGATGGGTCAAGGAGTCCGTATCTGCCTTTAAAGTTTATGTTTCTGTGTTTTTGTCACAATAATCTGCAACAGTGCGTTTTGGGCAGGCTAGCTTGGCTACCATAATACAACAGCATGCAATGGCCTCCATTTCTGATGGACAGCCAACTTTGATATGTATGATACATGAGATTTTTTTTGCCGAATCTACCACTCTGACAGGGGAAGTAAAGGTAGGTCTTATTGGTGCTGCAGTCCATCTTTGGGTCACCTGTTCTGGGGTTGGAATACAAATCTGCAGCTATGCTGCAGTGGAAGGATTTTGTTAAAAAAAATCACACAAAAGAACACTGCTGATTGATGATGGAGGTAGGAACCCACAAACAGTGAGGTGACTTGGGCAGTGAGTACAACAAGTAGATAAAACCACTTGGAGACATGACATTGGTTTATAATCAAACAGTTTTACTGTAGCCACAGTATTTTCCTTCATGATAAATTTTAGTTGGGATAATGGGGTAGTTTTCTTAATGACTAATTATCAGTGCCAGTGACTCAGCAAGTTGCACACTCACCTCTGAAGCTGGAAAATAGGAAAGCTGTGGGTTCTAATCCTACACCAGGAACTTGAGGTAACATCTCAATACTGACACTGTACAGTACTATACTGTAGTGTAGCATGAAGGTTGTGGTGCACTCTTGAGGTGCTGTCTTTTAGATGAGATATTGAACTGAGATCCTGTCTGACTTTCCTAGTGGCTGTTTAAATGGATGTTAAAGATCCTGTTGCACTTTTCAAAAAACGTAGGGGAATTTCTTAGATGTGCTGGACAAATTTCCCACAGTCAAGGAAAATACAGTCAACAGCTTGTTCTTGTTCAATGTCAGTTGGCATCTCTATGTGTCTCTCCTCACCTTCCCCCTCACCCCGGGGTGATGCTGAAGTAGGCTGAATTGCCTAATCTTCCTTTCCTTGTCAACAAAAACAAACTATGTAAATAAGTATTTCAATATTTTAGTTGCTGAAATTTTTCTGAAGTTAAAGAAACATAAACAACCAAATAGGGCTAATTTGGGTCTGAGAATTTTGTATACACTTGGATCATGTAAGGGCCTATTTAAATCTTTAATACTGTCAGAATGCTTAATGTTCTCCTATCTGTGTTTTTTGTGAGCTCCAAGCTACCGTGCAGTAACAGGGTACATCTTGTTAGATAATGGTAGGTCTTCTTATTGTTTAAACCACCGTTTAGTGGCAGGACTCTATGGGACAAAACGCAATATAGAATAATGACCCGCTCACTAAGGGGAATTTTTTCGATCATATTTTTATTATTTTTAAAGGATATATATATATATATATATAACATTCCATTCTTATATGAACATTTTATATATTTTACATTGTTACCTTAAATCATACATTATGTCACTTGTACATATTTAGTCTGGAAATGCTTTTGTTTCAAAAATGCATACCTGTTTGTTCCCCACCCACCCTATCCACCCAACCTATATCATCCCACAGCAGTAAAATATAAAACACATTTCCAAGTGACAATATTTCATTATATATGCACATACTTATCTTAGATTTTCAGTAAAGGAAGTAGAATATTTAATATTTTGTTCCAGGATGAATAAAACATGTCAACATCTTCATTAACATGGTCCATTAGTTTTTTTATAATATATATATAGGTTAGTCTTATGAGGGACTATGCACAAGACTATTCTCCACGGAGTGGTTACTATGTCGACTGGATGACCTCAAACGCTGTTCTATGTGGTTTATGGTAGCTCCCAAAACAAAGTGTATATGGATCAATTTATGTTTCTTTTTTTTTTTACTGAAAAATACTTTTCTACTGAGAGCTAGCCCTGGTTGCTAGGGCATGTTGTGTGTTTGCTAGGGACCTGGTGTCCCTGTGCTTTAATCGTGCATTACAACTGGCTGACTTGCAGGTTTGTCGGGTGGTGACTGTTCCTCTTACTTACCTAGAGGACATTCATTGTAAGTGAAAACCGGGTGTTCAACTATTTTTATTATATCTGATTGATCCTTCCTTTCTTCTGGTAACAGGTTTAATGTACCTACAATATGTCTGTTCATTCCATAGTTGCTCCCTAATCTGCACCAGTGAGGAACAGGTAGGAAGCATTGTTGGCTGCATCACTACTGAAGCAGATTGAAAAGTGGTTCTGCTGCAGTATGGACATCACTAGTGCAGCAGAACAATTTTTTACACAACTTGGAAATCCATGCTGAACTACGTTCTATCGTGCACTATAATGTATTTTTAAAACTGTTACTCTGTTTTGTTTATTCTGGAAGCTTGGTGGAGTTCCAATTTTCTAGTATCAGTCTTTAAGTTGTCATAGTGGCTACTGCAATAATGTTATTTTCCTTCTTTTGTAAACCTAGTTATCCTAGAGCATTACAAATGAATATTTCTGGTTTAAGGGGTATTATAATTGTCTTAATTTCTTTTTTTTTATTTCTACCATATGAGTAATCCCCCACAGTTTCAAATTAGATGAAAGTATTATATTTTTATTTATTTCAATTATGACAACATAATGGGCTATCTACGGCATCAATAAATTTCAGTTTATGAAGAATTATATACAGTATGCTCTATCCATGGTTTTAAATTGGATTGATTTATTCTTTGCATCAACATATAGTTTATTTGCTTGTGTTTTAATATTTTCCATTTACTTTTGTCCGATTTAATCTTCAGTTCTTCCTCCTATTTTATTTTAGATCTCTGGCTAATTTTATCAACTTTTGTTGTTAACTTCAAAAAATGCTTCATAAAAAATGCCATTATACTAAGTTTATTTTTCCCATTCTGTTTTTGAAAATATGGGTTTTATCCATGTTTTTATTTATTACAGTCTTAGTGGAATTAATAATATACTTGTTTAATTTTTTTTTTTTTATGACTTATTCCCTCATGGCTGCCTGAGCTGCTCCCCTCATCCGGGGACATCCAGCCACCACCCACCTCTGCCATGGACCCCAGAATCTGTGGCTTCCCCCCACAGAGGGGCCACAGGGAAGGGTACCTGTGTTCTCCCCGCGGGCACGGATGAAGGCAGGTGCCCTGGCGAAACTTGCAGATAGCCATCAAGCCGCTCGCTTCAGGCACCCTACACCCTATGACAACCATAGTGCTCATATGTTAAGGTTACAGGATACAGGTCTGGGGCACAGTGTTTGTGTTTATGCATCATCACACACATTTTACCAGACATGTACCAGACATTATGAGTGGCCCAACATTGCACCAGACATGTAGCAGATTTTGTTAATGGCCTAACATTGTACCAGACATGCAATAGACATCAGGAGTGGCCCAACATTGCACAGACATGTAGTGGATTACAGTAGTGGTCCAGCATTGACCTAGATATATGTAGTAGACTTTGAGAATGGACAACATTGCCCCAATCATGTAACAGATGTCTGGAGTGGGAGTGCCCAACATTGGCCCAGGCATGTAGTAGACTTCAGGAGTGGCCCAATATTGTCCCAGGCATGTAGCAGGCTTCAGGAGTGGCCTAACATTGCTCAAGACATGTAGCAGACTTTGCAAGTGGCACAACATTGGCCCAGACATGTATCGGGATTTGCGTCTGGCCAACATTTCCCCAGACATTTTGCTTACTTCAGAAGTGGCCCAACATTGTCCCAAACATGTGGCAGAGTTTGTGAGTGGCCTGATATCACCACAGACATGTAACAGACTTTATGAGTGACACAACATTGCCCCAGGCATGTAGCAGGCTTTGTGACTGGTCAACACTGCCCCAAACATGTAGCATACTGCAGGACTGGTACAACAGTGTCTCAAACATGTAGCAGACTTTGTGAGTGGCCCAACATTTCATCAGACATGTAGCAGATATCATGAGTAGCCCAACATTGACCCAGATATGTAACAGAATTTGTCAGTGGCCAACATGGATCCAGACATGTAACAGACTTTGTGACTGGCCCAACATTTGCCACAGACATGTAACAGATTTCCCGAGTGGCCCAACATTGTCTCAGTAATGTAGTAGACTTCAGGAGTGGCCCAACGTTTACTCAGACATGTAACAGACTGCGCAGATGGGAAACAAGGACCCAGACATAAAAGACTTCATTTCTCCAGACATGTGGCAAACCTTGTCAGTTGGTTTCACACAGCCTTATTTAGTTTTCCCCATTTTCATAACTGCTAAGTCTTACAAATCCATGAGGGTTATCACTCTAAAGTGAATTCAGAGTAACAAAAGTATTGTACAGTATGTTACTTTGCAAAAATCCAGTTATGTAAAGTTAGTGAAATGATGAACTACAGCATACATGAATATGCCATTTGATTGTTTTAATAATTTTAAATCTAAAAAAATTCTCAGTAAAGACACTAATCAAAGTATCATCTTTGAGCAAACTATAACTGCAGAAAGTTTAAAGATTCAGTGTGTAATCATTTGTGTGCTATCAGTGAGCAATAATGGTCTTAAAGCCATATTTTAGTGTACGTTTAACTTTTTTAAACAGTTCAACAACCCAACTTGCCATTAGTAAGTTTACAGGATCCAGAAGGTCTGACACCATCTACATGCTTTCCAGATTTCAGGTTGTTCTGTCCAAGGAAGACCATAGAATAATGGAAAACCAGGAACAACAACTTAAATATAGGGGTACCGATGCTCTATCAATTGAGTTGGACTGTCCGAGGTATATTATAACTTTATATCATTTAAATACATCAAACATACCCATCATTGTCTTAATTTTAATACAATTTTATGTCTAACAAGAGTTATAAATTATAATGAAAAAAGACAGATTTTCAAGGCCTTCTGGGTGTTCATGCTGATCTGTGTTATGATTTTAGCTCAATTGCATAAATAAAAAAAAGACCACATAAGCAATGGCCTAATGTCTTATTGCAAGAGCTGCACATTGCATGCAGAAAATGTCACATGCATCAAGATAATGGTCCATGCATTAAAGCAATGGTGCAGGCATCAACACAATGGGGCATGCATTAAAATAATGCTGTATACATCAAAGTTATGGTACACACATCAAAATAATGGTGCCTGCACTAAAACAATGGTACAAACAAATTTGTAAAAGGGCAGACCAGATGTCTTGTTGTAAGAGCCACACGTTCCAGCCTGAAAATGACAGATGCATGAAAATAATGGTGCATTCATCAAAATAAGGCTATATGTATTAAAGTAATGGTACATGCATTACAAATATTGGAACGTGCATTGCTGTGTTGTGACAAAGCTGGCAAATTGCCACAAATGTGCAAAAATGTTTGAAAATGCCAATCCAACAGTTTGGCACATTCATTTTGTCACAGGTACATTGCACTTACGCTGATACATTTGAACATCCAGCCCTAGGTTTAATGTGGTTACTGACCTGTGAAAACCTGTACTCTGCGCTGGTTTATACTGAGCTCATTTAAAATAAAAAGGTTTTTGTGTTGTTTATATCTTCAAGTATTTCGATAAAGATTGTTTTACATTTACATTACTTGTGACTTTTGTTTTTACTGGCCTTTCCTTGGAGATCCAAGGGAAAATTATGCTGCCAGATTTAACGTTAAAGGTCTTGCTTTTTTAGGCTTTTGTAAAGTATACCCTTTAAGGAAAACATGCCAAAAATCCTACCTTATAAGAGAAAACTTCAGTAAATAAAAAAACAAATTTATAGAGGAGCGCTAGTTATTTACTTGCCAAGTACTCACAGATTTTGTTTTGTATTATATCCTGCCCCATTGTGCACTACTCTGTCAACGAATAAAATGGAGAACACATATCATGTTCTGAATTCAAATTTAATTTTGTGCCTGTAAACTTAAAACCCTCTGACTTGTATGACATTTTAGTTTGTTACTTGAATTTTTCTCTTTCATTCACTTATCAGCTTTGGCGGGGGCGGGGGTTGGGTCTTAGTTGACAGATCAGATGCCTTTTGAACTCAACTAATTCTAATTCTCTTAAATTTACCAAAAAATGGGCAGCAAAAGTTAGGATCCATAAGTAAATGTAAAACAATCTTTATTGAACAACCTGAAGATATAAACAATACATAAACTTTTTTGTTTTAGATTTTCTCACTGTAAACTAAATTAGAGTGCTGTGGTGCACAGGTAGAGATTAGAAATGGGTGAAGTGGCCTCAATTTGCTCCATGGACTGATTTGCAGAGTAAAGGCGAATTTGTGGCATGCTACATAATGCTCAGTGGAGTACTTTGCATTACAATGGGTAACACAAAGTCCATTGACGACGATGACTTTGCGTTACTCTGCGTGCCCAAACCACTACTCCACCAAATGTTAAAGTGAAGTACATTGAAAACAATGTACTTCGCCTCACTTCATCTTGTTTTTAAGCTCCAAAGATGAATTTTGTAGTGATTCATGGGATTTCAGGTCACATGGGCTCTAGGTTGTTCTGTACAACCTCAGTTTGGGGTAGTGAGTGTAGGAAATTGTAGGAGACAGTCTGCTCTGAGAGTTCTCTGTGATTCAAACCTTCAAAAAGCTGTTAAAAAAGCCTTTTTGAGTCTTTTTTTTTTGCTGAAACTTTAGTTCATTGATTATAGGAAACCCTTCTGAGGTCATATCATCGAGCGTTTCTTGTTTGTGTGTGGATTTTGAATGTTAATGTACAACATTCAGTCTGTGTACTGAAAGACAGTGGAAGTGTGCTTTGGGGGAGGGGCGTATCTGGTGTAGGTAGATTTAAGTTGGAGAAATAGGGAGTTCTTTGTTTTTTTGGTTTTATTTTTCTTGTACAACTGACTGTGTTAAATGTACACTCAGTTATACTGTACTTTCAGTAATTGCTAACATTTTTTTGCCGATTGTGTGTGTTGTGGTCCAGACCTGGTGCAGCAGTGAGGTTGTTTAAAATACGTTGTATATTACTGAAGTTTTAAATTTGCTATGCATTACTTGTAGACAAATTCTGTGTGTGTATGAGTGTGTGCAGTGCATGACGTGACATCAGATAATACACCTTTCATTGTGCCACAGTGTAATTGCGGATGCAGCAGTGTGAATCTGCTATCCACTGCAGCTGCATGATTTTGTACTGCCATTGTGGTATCTTTTCTTGGTTTTGTACTGCAGTAATCTGCAGTCAGTGCATCCCCCCCACCAGTAAAGGGTATTCATTTCCAGATTGGATTGTTTGCGACTTGAGAAAACCACTGGTTAGTTAAGGTGTTGTTGAACTTGTTGAGACTTTGCATCTTTACCTGTTGTTGAAGCCACAGTTGTTTTTTTGGCTTTACATCCAGCTTCAATCCTGCCACCCGTCCACCCAGAGTGAACATTCCAAAATCTAAATTTGTTTAGAATATTCCTGTTGATCCCCCAAAATGCCCACAAAGATATGTGCAAGCAAAGCTGTTACTCACCATGGCACTGCTGCCAGTGGTAAGACTGTCTGTGGGCGTGGTAGTAGTATGCAGTCACAGAAGTGCATTGCTGTTGTGAGGAAAGGTATTTCTCCTTCAATGTGTTTTACAGTGCTATCAGTAGCTTCAATCATAATTGGAGGAGATGATGTTGTCCCAGCTGATGGTGTTAGTGCAGTTGATGCAGTTGATGGTGGTGGTATGAGTATTGCTCAGTATTAGACCATCTTAGGGAAGCTGGTTCATTTCACTGGGGTGTCATACAGATGAGGCACACTGATGAGTCCTGGTAGGATGAAACACGTGTCTGTGTATTTCTGCTGGCATCCTTTGTAAACTGTATGAGAGCCCTTTTGGCACTATGCATTTCTGCTTACAGTTAAACCAGCATACTATTCTGTTGTGATTTGCATATACAGCCCATGATGATTTGCATTATGGGGGCATGTGTGATTTTGTATTTCTTTGAAACTTGGCTTCCCAGCCAATGCCCTATGGGGTAACCGTTGCCTCAGTGCTTCTGCACTGAGGTTATTTGTCTATGAGTATGACTGCCTCATGTTCCACTTCTGCCCAGTTTACCATGTCCAAAAATATATTAGAGAGTGAAGCAGTAACAATGTAGATGATGTCATGCTCCCCAATAACAGAAGATGAGGATTCTGATGATAGAACGCATAGTGACATTTCTTCCACCACAGTTCATGTCATGCATTTGATATGCAGTGATTCACAGCATGGTGAAAAATTTTTGGGTGATGGTGGTGATGCTGCTGCTGATGTTGCTGTGGTTGCAACATGCAGTCCATATGCCAGCATCCAAGCAGAAGATGTGGATGATGTTGATGAATATGATGATGATGTCAGTGTTTCCTGTTGGGAACCAGAGAAAAAGAAACTCAAGATGGCTGTGTCTGGGTCTGTTTGCATTTTCCCCCTTCCCCTCCATAAAAAGTTGTGATTTACCAGTTTCAATTGTTGATGATGACTAAGTAATACTGATAGGTAGTCGTGGTGGTCATTTGCAGTCCAAGTCTGTCCTGCCTGAAAAGTCATGTAGCACACCCCCCACTTCATGGCCAATAAGTAGCATAGGGTGACATGTTAAAACTAGAGCATCAAAATCCCTTGCTTGGGATTTTTTGTGAAAGAAGCAAATGATGTGTCAGTTGCAATCTGCCAGGTTTGTCAGGTGTATGTGAGTCGAGGTAAAAAGGGGAGCCATCTGGGCACAGGAGGACAGCATGCGCATCTTAAGGATAGACACATTGCACTGTGGACCCAGCAAAAGATGGCAGTTAATACCTTTACCATAGTGGGGGCATTCACCCTCGTCATCAACCATAACTAGCATGTTATCCCCTTCCATGACTGTAGGATCAAGTAGAAAATTAAATGTGTGCAGTAGTGATGAAATAACAGCAGAGGATTACTACAGGCATGATGAGGTGGAAGAGCAGAATTATTTTGAGGTCTTGCTCAGTGGTGGTGTGAGTAGCAGTTTTGGTGGTGGTGGTGGTGATCAGTGTAGAATGTCTAGTGCAAGTGGTACATCAAACCCTGCTGGTAAATCTGGGAAAATAACTACATTTCTGGGTTTGTCATCACCTGTACAACTGCCTTCATCACGCATCCACACTCCACAACACCTGCGATTCACAGAGCAGAACCATTTGTCATCACACCCCATGTAAAACGTTTAAGTCAGTCCACATTACAAAGTGTTTTTGTGCATAAGCTGAAGTACCCACCCAGTCATACAGTGTCACGTAAACTTGATGCTGCTGTTGTTGAAATGCTGGCAAGTTATCTAGTGCCGTTCTCCTTTGTAGAGACTTCTGGGTTCCTGTGGTTGGCTGCATGTGCCTGTCAAAAATGGAAACTCCCATCCAGGACATACTTTCGACCCATATTGTCCTCGAGTTGTACCATACTGTGTCCAACTCAGTAAGACATGCCCTTCAACATTCCTCCTCTCTATTCATCCATTTAAGTATGTATATGTGGACAAGTGGCAGAACAGCAGGGTCTTCATATTTGTGTATAACTGCACACTGGGTGTAGGAGCTGGGGGTTGTTTGTGCTGCTGGTAGTGTGAATAATCAGTGTAGCAAGGTGGAGTTTCGTGGTAGCAATTTTTCAGGAATTCGACAACATGCAACGATTGCTGTGTACTATGTGACCTGTTCACACACTGGTGAAAACATGCCGGACCTGGTACTGACTGAAATTGACAAGTGGCTGAACCCCCTGTCCCTAAGAGATGAGTTCATTGCAAGTGACAATAGATCAAATGTGGTGAAATGCATCATGAATGGTGGCTTTTTCAGGTTCCATGCATGGCTCACTGTTTAAATTTTGTGATGCAGGAGTTTCTGCAGCACCCTGATATGAAGGAAATGCTGACAGTTGCATGCTATATTTGTTCTCACTTTTCATGCTCTATAAAGGACTGAGACCAACTTCGGCAGTTGCAGATAGAAACATAGAAACAGAGAATTTGATGGCAGATAAGGACCGCTTGGCCCACCTAGTCTGCCCATTTCCCTACCTAACGGATAAGCTGCAGATCCTAGTTAACCAACAGCCTACTTCCTCCTACCCCCCACTAGAATTGCCTTATATCTGTCCCATGCATTCTTGAATTCCCCCACTGTTTTTGACTCTACGTCCTCCTCAGGAAGGCTGTCCCATGTATACACAACTCTCTCTGTGTAGAAATACTTCCTCACATTACCTCTGAGTCGTCCCCCCTCTATCTTCAAATTGTTCTCCCTTGTTTTTGCAAATCTCTTTTTTCTGAAAGATGCTACCGTCTTCGACTTTGTTGATTCCCTAGAGGTATTTGAAAGTTTCTATCATGTCCCCCTCTCCCTCCTTTCCTCGAGGCTGTACATATTTAGTTCCTTTAGTCTTTCTTCATATGTCTTCTGATGCAGACCCTGCATCATTTTGGTTGCCCTCCTCTAGACAGCCTCCACCCTGTCTATGTCTTTGGGGAGATGGGGTCTCCAGAACTGCATGCAGTACTCCAGATGGGGTCTTAGCAACTGTCTGTACAGAGGGCCAACAACTTCCTGTTTTCTACTGGTGATGCCTCTCCCTATGCATCCCAGTATCCCCCCAGCCCTCCTTACTGCCTTATCACATTGATGGCCCACCTTTAGGTCATCTGATATGATTACCCCCAGGTCCCTTTCAATTTTTGTTGTTGTCAGTATCTCACCCCCCCATTGTGTACTCTTTCCATGGGTTTTTGTTTCCCAGGTGCATTACTTTGCACTTCTTTGCATTGAATCTAAGATGCCATACATTTGACCATTTCTCCAACCTTGCCAAGTCCCTTTTCATCCTTTCCACCCCACCTTGTGTATCAACCCTGTTCCACAGCACTGCTTGAAGATGGAAGTAGTCACCCAGTGGAACTCCACTTTTGACATGGCAGAGAGGTTGTATGAACAGTACAAAGCCATCACAGAATATCTTGTCATGTACACTAGCCATGACAGTTCCAGGGCCTCCATGTCTGAGACGACTGAACAGTGGTGCCTCATGGAGTCTGTAATAACAATTTTGAGGCCTTTTGAACATGCCGCACAGGCAGTGAGTGGTGAGTCACCTCTCCATTAGCCAATCAATTCCACTGCTGCAGGTGCTGAGGCAGACATTGGTGAATGTATAGCATAGCCTTGATGTTGCCGGAGACAGTGCTAACAATGTGTTGCTGAAACACATGCTGACAGTATTTGACCAGAATCACCACATCTTGAGCATTCAGCATAGTGACAACTTTGCTATTGCAATATTGCTGGACCCACGATACAAACGTGGAATTGCTTCAGTACTTGAGGGTGGGCCTGATCAGGTAAAAACTGTCAGTGGGCAACTGGTGTGCTTGGTTCATGGGGCACAGAAGTCATGTGTCAAGGTCAGAAAACCTGAGCAGTATAATCAGGCTGAAGGTGAACCTGGAGGAGCAGAATCAAGTGTATTCTGTAAGGGGAAGGGGACTGCAGTTCCAGGTGGTCTGTCATCAAAGGCAGCTGCCATTAACCCATTTTGGGAGGCTTTGTCCCAAGTGGGGATTTGTGACATAAATGATTCCAATGAAGTGGATGATGAATCAATGACTGGACTTAGAGCAGCACAGCAAATGGTTGAATCATATGTGTCTGAAAACAGGCATCTGTCAATCACTGATGATCCCCTTTTATACTGGCATGGAAAGGTCAGTGAATGGCTAGAGCTGACCGCTGTGGCACTGAAGTACCTGACATGCCCACCCTCCAGTGTGAGTGTCGAGGGGGTACTCAGCTCAGCAGGTGCAATAACTCAGAATCATCATATAAACCTCTCTCCTGAAAATGTCAGTTTTCTGACATTCATAAAAATGAATGAGAGGCACATACCAGCTCAGACTGCAACCTCAGTATTCATACAATGGCATACTCTTCCTTTTGCTGATGTTGAAGAAGGGGACCATACTGGTGGCAGTGACAGCATGAAGCAGCATACCACTGATGTAGATGATAACACAATGGAGAAAGAATTTCCCCATGGACAGAATTCAGACATAGAAGACTGGGAGGGTAGCTTTCTTTCTGAGGATGATGATGAATGATGATGAGGTTAATGTTGGCAGGTTTTAACTTAAGTGGTTAAAAGGCTGCCACATGTTTTGTATGATACATATTTTGTTTTTCATAAAGTTAAATCACTGTCCCACTCATAGTGACTCAAATTCCATATGTCACATCGCATTTATAACCCAGAGCACAGTATATCCTGGCCCCCAGACAACACCACCATAAGACTGCTGTCCGCCACTGCAAGCATAGGGAATGTGACCATGTGTCCCCTTGGAATACCCCCACCCTAAGACTGCTGTTCACCACTGCCACAATGGGGAATGTTACCATGTGTCCCCTCGGACTACCACCACCATAAGACTGCTGTTCCCCACTGCCACCATAAGGAATGTGACCGTGTGTCCTCCTGGAGTACCACCGCCATAAGGCCCTTGTTCGCCACTGCCAACACAGGGAATGTGACTGTGTGTCTCCCTGGAGTACCACCACCATAAGACCGCTGTTTGCCACTGCCACCTCCACCAGATGTAGGAAGATGTGAGAGGGAACGTGATCATGTGCTGCAGCTATGACCACCACCACCACCCACCAGTGCCATTGTGACAATGTTTTTCCATTACATTGACCATGCCAAGGCAAAGGGAGTCGAACAGGAGACCACATCCATCAGCCACAGGCACAAGACTTCTTACTATTAAAACTATAAAGTGAGTATGTGTACTAATGTTTTTCTTGCTATTCAACTTCCTTTAGCTGTGTGTTTTATTTTGTGTTGCTTTGCTGAGCTGCAATGGTCAAACATATACAGTCAACTTATTTCATTTTTTTACTTGTTAACAACAAATGACTCTCCTTCGCTGAAGGTCTGCATCAATGGTACAGCAGCAGTACTGCCAACAGGAACCTATGGGATATCCATTTCCAATCCATACTGGTAAGTATATCAATTTATTTCATCTGTTCCTTTTTTTTTTTCCATAGAAGTGCAACAAATCTGACTGATGATTCATAAACTAGGTGACATGTACGTCACAAAAAATATTTCTGGAACATATCATGCACTGTATTCCAAATTGTAGCTGTGCAGCCATGACAGTGTTGAAAAAGTTGGACCAAGGTTGTGTTACTTGTCAAGATGTTGTTTTAAAATGTAACTTGAGTTGAGAAGCAGGGACACTGACACAGTATATTCGTTACACAGCCTGGTGCTAAATTAAATTGTGATCTGATGATTTCAGTGAGACAGCTTGCTATCTGTGTTAATCCAGATACCCATGGTGGAACAGACATTAGGTGTCAGTGTGGCTCAGTTGGTAGCACATCTGCCTCTGGACCAGAAGATTGTGGGTTCTCATCCCACAGCGGGATTGGACTTGCACCTAAAAATCGCTGGCATCCGAGTGCAGTATTGGGGGGTGCTGTACTGCTGGGGTGTGCCATCTTTCGGATGAGACGTTAAACCAAGGTCCCTTCTGCCCATCCTGGTGTTGTCCTGGTGGGTGTCTAGGTGGAAGTAAAAGAACCCAGGGCACTCTTTGCAAAGAGTAGGGAACATTCCCGGTGTCCTGGCCAACATTCCCCTTCCCATAAACTGGTTCATGCAATTATCCAGGCTGTGTGTGGGTGTTGATGTGTGATATGGCTGCCACCACACATTCAGTCACTTCACTACCAGTCTAGCATTGCTTGTAAAGTGCTTTGGATGTATGAAAAGCGCTATATAAATGCTGATTCTTCTTCTTCTTAAACATAATGGACCAGATTTTCAAAGCCCCGATGCATGCTGCAACAATGGCAGTTTGTGCCAAGTGCGGGTGTGTCTGGGACCCTGTGCCTGATTTTTTATTGCACAGGGTCCCAACACCAAAGTTCAGTGGCATGAGGCAAAGGAGGTGCTGTGCCAAATGGTATGGTGCACACACCCAGAATGCCGCAACGATGGTGGGCTGTCTGTGACACCCACATACAGGGGCTAGAGACTGGACACAGCCCCCTCCAACACCACTCTACCACTGGCACCCATGCCCCAACACACACCAGGACCCTGGAGGTTTAATGCCCCCCCAGATAGTGCCCTGCACCTCACTCCCACCCCCCTCCCATACACTGATTTGGTGACTCAGCACAGCCCTCCACACATCACCACTGTTAGCAGTTGAAATGAGCTGTCAGTGTGTAGTGTATACAGTACATGCACTGACAGCTCATTTGGTGGCCAGCCATGGTGGTGTGTGGAAGGCTGTGCTGGTTGCTGGAACGGGGTATGGGAGGGGGTTGGATTGAGGTGCTGGGCACTACCTGGGGATGTATTAGAATACCAGGGAGATGTAACTAGTGCAATGCAGTGGGTGTCGGGGATCTGAAGGGGGGTGAGAGGGGACCACTGGACTACCAGGGATTGCCCACTGGGGTTGGATTGGGGCAGGCCACACAGTGGCACACACTGGATGACCCTGCCAGGAGCTGTCGAATTACTGTTAGACCAGCCCTTCACTGGTCTAACAATACTTGGAACTTAGTTTCTGGGGAGGTCTTTGAAAGTCTAGATCTGAGGGCTGTGGCAGTCTGGGTCTGCCCGCAAGCCCCCTAGCACCATGCTGCAGCCACTTTTGTGGCACAAGGCTGGTGCTAGAACACTTGGCTCAGGCAGCCTTCTGGGTGATGCAAGCTGCCTTTGAAAATAGCACTTGGTGCAAGGTGCCTTTTGCATCAGATCTGTTTGATGCAAGCACCTTGCATCAGTCTATACCTTTGAAAATCCAGCCCAATGTCTTACTGCTGCAATCAAGTTGTAATAAGTCCTTCATTTATTTTCTTAGGCAACTTTCTGATGCTTTGTTGTGTCATAGTTACCTTATCCAAAGAACTTCTTCAACATCATGCCTCACCCGGGCCGGAGCATTCATGCAACAAGCAGAAGTCATTTTAATCAATGACCATGACCCTCATTACTGGACTGGGAGAAGGATGCAGATGAAATCTGTAAAGAAGTAACCAAATAATAAACCATTAAAGAGACTTACTTGCAAGTATGCCCCCACCCCCCCAAAAAAATGACCTTCATTGACAAAAACTACTCATCAAGCACTGGAATGTGCACACCAACAGTATGTGACCTGTGATACAAAACAATGTAATCAGTACATGTATATATGTCAACCCCACACCTAGAAAATACTTATGTGTGTGTGTGTGTGTGTGTGTGTGTATTATATATATATATATATATATATATATATATAGCAACTCACTAAGGCTACTATTAGTGTACACACAAAGGGCACCCTTCCATCCAGTTGAAGTGATTGCATTGCATTCACAGGAATCGCAGCACACTTTGAACCTGCAACAGTTCTCTCACGGTCATCATTTCTGATGGAACACTGAATGGATTCATGTCATGTTATCCCTCATTTACACGGTTTGGCAAGACACTGTGCATCATGACATCATCATCACAGACTATGTAAATTTTATGAACACAATACAGTTGCATTTTGGGGATGCAGAAAAATTCTGGGGACTCTATGTGACCACTGCACACTTGAGTGGCTGCACAATAAATTTGGGGGACTTTGCATGTGGTGTACCACTCCCGTTTCACTTCATCAGCACTTGGGAATTTTCTGGACACAAGACAATTGCATTTTGGGATGCAGAAAAATGCTGTGGATTCTGTGTGACCACTGTGCGCATGAGTGACGTCACAATACATTCTGTGGGACTTTGAATGTGGTGTAACACTTCCATTTCACTTCACTTCATCAGCACCTGGGAATTTTCTGGACACAACACAGTTGCATTTTGGGGATGCAAAAAAATTCTGGGGACTCTGTGGGACCACTGCACACATGAGTGGCTGTGCAATAAATTTTGGGGGACTTTGCATGTGGTGTACCACTCCCATTTCACTTCGTCAGCACTTGGAAATTTTCTGGACACAAGACAATTGCATTTTGGGATGCAGAAAAATGTTGGGGACTCTGTGTGACCACTGTGCACACGAGTGACTGCACAATACATTCTGGGGGACTTTGAATGTGGTACAATGCTCCCATTTCACTTTATCAGCACTTGGGAATTTTCTGTACACAAAACAGTTGCATTTTGGGGATGCAGAAAAATTGTGGGGACTCTGTGGAACCACTGCACGCATAAGTGACTGTGCAATACATTATGGGGGACTTTGCATGTGGTGTACCACTCCCGTTTCAGTTCATTAGCACTTGGGAATTTTCTGGATACAAGACAGTTGCATTTTATGTGTTGTGATTGTGAGCACATAATGTCATACCTAAATTAAAAATTAAAGCAGCAGTGCAACAATGTGGTGAAAATTTTGACCTATACTTTTTTATGCTGTTCTATTAGATTGCCTGCCAGTAGTTACCTCCTGACTTGTATGATACCCTTCTTTTCACAGTTTTTGTCTGCTTTACTACTTTTTCTCGTGTCTGAAAAAATAAAAGGAATACACCTTTTAATATGGCTCTGACCAGGTTTTCATCACTATTTTCAGCTGTTTTTGAATAAAGATTATTCTGTGACATCATAAAACACTGCCAGCTGCATAATTGTTAATTTTACAACAGAAGTAATACATAAACCACTGATGGAGAAAAACAGCGGAAAATATTGATGAAGACCTGGTCCGCACCGTATTAAAAGGAGTGTTCCTTTTATTATTTCAGACATGAAAACAAGTATTAAAGCAGACTCAAATACTGGAAATAATGGTATCATATAAGTCAGGCAGTAAGTAAAGCGCAATGTAAAATAGCATAAAAAGGTATTGATCAAAATTTTCACCAGATTGTTGCACTGCAGCTTTAATGTCTATTTCAAAAAATCAATATTTCTGGAGCCTCAGTAATGTTTACTTTGTGTCAGAACTCATAAAGTGTTTTGCAAAAAGCAGGACTGAGCAGTGCAGGTATGTTGTGTTAAACTGCATGTGTGCCATCAGTGTTCTTTGCTGTGTGTGCAGACATTGTCCAGCTTTGTGCAAACGTACATATGGTATGACTGTTTGCAGTATGTAAAGAATAAAGATAAGAAGGAATATATGGTCTATATTTTATTTGTACCAACAGCACCAGTGGAGTGAGTGATTTGATATTTTTTCAGAGGTATCAGGTCACTGTGCATCTCAATTACTCACAGTGCACTCATGACTTTGCGGAGATCATAGCACAAAAAAACACATGCTCTCCTAAAAGTCATTTGTGCATTATGTGAATAAGGTGCACTCTGGCCAGACACCTCTGAAAAAATATAATATCACTTAGTCCACTGATGATGATGATGGTGACAATAAAACATATGTTATTCTTATCTCTATTCTTTCCACCTTAAATACTGCAACAAGTCAACATATATATGTTTGCAAGAATCTGGACAAAGACTGACATCACACATGCGCGAGCACAGACACACACACACATGAAACAACACTGACTGCACACATGCAATTTAGCACATCATACTTGCACTGCTCACACCAGCTTTTCCACAACAGAAAGTAAACATTACTGAGGCACTAGATTATGATAACAGGGCCATAAGGAGCTTGTATGTCTGTATGTGTATGTATATATTTAAAGGAAAACAGTCAGCAACAGGAGTTTCTGCCCCTTCAAGTTTACTTCCTTCCGGATAAGCTTTAAGCATATGTGCAGTGTTTTTTCTCATACAACACACTTTATTTAAAAATAAAAGTCTGATTCGAAGTATGGCAATGATATGGCCCATTATGTGTAAAGGTGTGGCTGATGTACCATGTGCTTCAACATTTTGAATTGAAGCACATAGTGTGCCGCCATTGCACCTTTACACATAATGGAACCCCCATAGCATCTGCCATACTTCTGGGTTGCTGACTTTTCTTTATTAAAATAAAGTATGTTGCAGCGTGAGAAAAATTCGGCAACATATTTAAAAGGCTTAACCGGAGGGTAAGCCTTGCAGGGGGCAGGAGCTCCTGTTTTTGACTGCTTCCCTTTAAATATATACACACACATACAGACATACATACTGCTTATTGCCCTGTTATTATAATCCAGGACCACTCCTTTTAATACGGTGCAGACCAGGTCTTCATCAGTATTTTCCACTGTTTTTCTCCATCAGTTGTTTATATATTACTTCTGTTGTAAAATTAACAAATATGCAGCTGGCAGTGTTTTATGGCCTCACAGAACAATATTTGTTCAAAAGCAGCTGCAAATAGTGATGAATACCTGGTCAGAGCCATATTAAAAGGCGTGCTCCTTTTATTTTTTCAGACATGAGAAAAAGTAGTAAAGCAGACACAAACTGTGAAAAGAAGGGTACCATATAAGTCAGGAGGTATCTAGTGGCTGGCAATCTAAAGTAGCATAAAAAGAATAGGTCAAAATTTTCACCACATTGTTGCACTGCTGTTTTAATTTATAAATTAAATATGACATTATGTGCTCACAATCACAACACACAAAATGCAACAACTTGTGTCCAGAAAATTCCCAAGTGCTGAGGAAGTGAAATGGGAGTGGTACACCACATGCAAAGTCCCCCAGAATGTATTGCGCAGCCACTCATGCATTCAGAGGTCCCACAGAGTCCCAATAATTTTTTGTATCCCCAAAATGCAACTGTCTTGTGTCCAGAAAATTCCCAAGTGCTGATGAAGTGAAATGGGAGTGTTATACCACATGCAAAGTCCACCAGAATGTATTTCCCAGTTACTCATGGATGCAGTGGCTCCACAGAGTCCACAGCATTTTTCTGTATCCCCAAAATGCAACTGTCTTGTGCACAGAAAATTCCCAAGTGATGACAAAGTGAAATGGGAGCGATACACCACATGCAAAGTCCCCCAGAATTCATTGAGCCATCACTCATGCATGCAGTGGTCACATAGAGTCCCCACAAAGATTTCTGAATCCCCAAAATGCAACTGTCATGTGTCCAGAAAATTTGCATACTCTGTGATGATGATGTCATGATGTACAGTGTCTTGCCAAACCGTGTGAAGGAGGGATAACATGACAGGAATCCATTCAGTGTTCCATCAGAAATGATGACCGTGAGAGAACTGTTGCTGGTCCAAAGTGTGCTACAATTCCTGTGAATGCAATGCGATTACCTAAACCAGATGGAAGGGTGCCCTTTGTGTGTACACTAATAGTAAACTTGATGAGTTGATATATATGTATTTTCTAGGTAGGGGATGACACATATATCCATGTACTCATTGCATTGTTTTGTTTTACAGGTCACATACTTTTAATGTGTACATTCCAGTGCTTGATGAGAAATGTTGGCGTTGAAATTGGAAATGGAATACTCTCAAGCCAATGAAGGTAAGTATTTTTTTTTGGGGGGGGGGAGCATATTTGCAAGTAGGTCTCATTAATGGTTTATTATTTGGTTACTTCTTCACAGATTTCATATGCGTCCTTCTCCAGTCAGGTAATGATGGTCATGGTCATTGATTGAAATAACTTCTGCTTAGTGCATGTCTGTCCCAGCCTGGGGGGGGCATGATGTTGAAGAAGTTCTTTGGATAAGGCAACTATGACACAACAAAGCATCTGGAAGTTTCCAAAAAAAAGAAATGAAGGACTTATTACAACTTGATTGCAGCAGTAAGACATTATGTTTAAGCCATGGTTGTTCCACCACTGGTATCTGGATTAATAAGATAGCAAGCTGTCCCACTGCAATCATCAGATCACAGTTTAATTTAGTACCAGGCTGTGCAACAAATACACTGTGTCAGTGTCCCAGCATCTCAGCTCAAGTTACATTTTAAAACCACATCTTGTCAAGCAGCACAACCAGGGTATAACTTTTTCAACACTGTCTTGGCTACACAGCTGCAAATTTGGAATACAGTGCATGATATGTTGCATAAATATGTTTTGTGACATACATGTCACCTAGTATATGAATCATCAGATGGATTTGTTGCACTCTTATGAAAAAAAAGGAACATATGAAATAAAACTGATATACTTACCAGTATGGATTGGAAAGGGATATCCCATAGGTTCCTGTAGACAGTACTGCTGCTGTACCAGTGATACAGACCTTCAGCAAAGGAGAGTCATTTGTGATTAACCTGTAAAAAACAAATAAGTTGACTGTATTTGTTTGACCATTGCAGCTCAGAAAAGCAACACAAAACAAAACACACAGCTAAAGGAAGTTGAATAACATGAAAAACATTAGTACATATGCTCACTTTATAGTTTTAATAGTAAGACGCCTTGTGCCTGTGGCTGAGGGATGTGGTCTCCTGTTCGACTCCTTCTGTCTTGGCATGGCAAATGTAATGGGAAACATTGTCACAATGGCACTGGTGGTGGATGGTGGTGGTCGTGGCTGTGGCACATGATGACATTCCCTCTCACATCTTCCTGAATCAGGTGGTGGTGGCAGTGGCGAACAGTGGTCTTATGGTGGTGGTAGTCCGGGGAGATACACGATCACATTCCCTATGGTGGCAGTGGTGAACAGCAGTCTTATGGTGGTGGTAGCCCAGGAGCCAAGATATACTGTATTCTGAGTTATAAATATAATGTGACATATGGAAATTGAGTCACTATGAGTGGGACAGTGATTTAACTTTATAAAAAAAAAGAAAACGTATCCTACAAGACATGTGACAGCCTTTTAAACAGTTAAGTTAAATCCTGCCAACATTAACCTCATCATCATTCATCTTCATCCTCAGAAAGAAAGCTGCCCTTGCAGTCTTCTATGCCTGAATTCTGACCACGGGGAAATTCTTTCTCCATTGTGTTATCATCTACGTCAGTGGTAGGCCGCTTCATGCTGTCACTGCCACCAGGATGGTCCCTTTTCTTCAACATCAGCAAAATCATGAGTATGCCGGGGTATGAATACTGAGGTTGCAGTCTGAGCTGGTATGTGCCTCTCATTCATTTTTATGAATGTCAGCAAACTGACATTTGGAGGAGAGAGATTTGTAAGATGATCCCGAGTTATTGCACCCGCTGAGCTAAATACCCTCTCAACACTCAGACTGGAGGGTTCGCTTGTCAATTACTTTAGTGCCACAGCGGTCAGCTCTGGCCATTCACTGACCTTTCCACTCCAGTATAAAAGGGGATCATCAGTTATTGACAGATGCCTGTTTTCAGACACATATGACTCAACCATTTGCTGTGCTGCTCTAAGTCCAGTGGTTGATTCATCATCCGCTTCATCAGAATCATTTATGTCACAAATCCCCACTTGGGACAAAGCCTCCCAAAGTGGGTTAACACCAGCTGCTTTTGATGACAGACCACCAGGAACTGCAGTCCCCTCTTCCCCTTACAGGACACACTTGATACTACTCCTCCAGGTTCACCTTTTCATTTTATTTATTTATTTATATATGTATTTATTTATTTATTTAATTCTTGGATTACAATTACCTATGGGTCAGAAAACTCTTTTGTGTAGGTTCCATGTCACACAACGACAAGTAACAATACAGGCAAACTAATTACTAAAAACATCATTATATGGATAAATACAATTTCAGAAGACAGATTAGTGTATCATAGTCATACAGAGCAAAGGCTACTTGAGTAAACTGAGTAACAGAAAACATAAATTGCACATAATAGTTAAAAACAAGATAATGTTGCCTCACCTTCAGCCTGATTATGCTGCTCAGGTTTCCTGACCTTGGCACGTGACTTCTGTGCCACATGAACCAAGCACACTAGTTTCTCACTGCCAGTTTTCTACCTGTTCAGTCTCACCCTCCAGTACTGAGGCAAGTCCACATTTGTATCATGAGTCCAGCATTGTTGTTATTGCAAAATAGTCACTATGCTGAATGCTCAAGATGTGATGATTCTGGTCGAATACTGTCAGCATTTGTTTCAGTAACACACTGCTAGCACTGTCTCCGGCAACATCATGGCTATGCTGTACATTCACCAGTGTCTGCCTTAGCACCCACAGCAGTGGAATTAATCAGTTAACAGAGGCAGACTTGCCTCTTACTAGCTGTGTGGCATGTTCAAAAGGCCTCAAGATTGTTATTACAGAGTCCCCGGAACTGTCACAGTTCGTGTGCATGACAAGATATTCTGAGATGGCTTTGTATTGTTCATACAACCTCTCTGCCATGTATAAAGTGGAGTTCCTCTGGGTGACAACTTCCAGCTTCAAGCGGTGCTGCGGGAGGCTGTTTTGGATTTGCAACTGCCAAAGTTGGTCACGGGCCATTTCAGAGCGTGAAATGTGAAAACAGATACAGTATGCAACTGTCAGCATTTCCATTATATCAGGGTGCTGCAGAAACACCTGCACCATAAGATTTAAACAGTGGGCCATGTATGGAAAATGAAAAAAGCCACCATTCGTGGTGCATTTCACCACATTTGACCCATTGTCACTTGCTATGAACCCAGTTCTCAGGGACAGAGAGTCGAGCCACTTGTCAATTTCAGTCAGTACCAGGCCCAATATGTTTTCACAAGTGTGTAAACAGGTCACATTGTGCATAGCAATCATTGTATACTGTCAAATTCCTGGAAGATTACTACCATGACACTTCACCTTACTACACTGATTATTCACACTGCCAACAGCACAGACAACCCCCAGCATCTGTGCCCAGTGTGCAGTTATACACAAATATGAATGCCCCTCTGTTTTGCCACTGGTCCACATATCCATGCTTAAATGGATGAATGGAGAGGAGGAACACTGAAGAGAATGTCTTACTGGGTCGGACACAGTAAGGTACAACACGGTGACAGCACGGGTTAAAAAGTATGCCTGGATTGACTTTCCATTTTGAACAGGCACATACAGCAAACTGCAGGAACCCAGAAATCTCCACTAAGGAGAAGGGCAAAAGGTCAGTTGCCAGCATTTCACCTACAGCAACATTATGTTTATGTGATACTGTATGATCAGGTGGATACTTCAGCTTGTGCAAAAAAAGCACTTTGTATTGTGGACTGATTTAAATGTTTTACATGGGGTTTGATGACAAATGGTTCTTCTCTGTGAATTGCAGGTTGTTGTGGAGTGTGGACATGTGATGAAGACAGTTGTACAGGTGATGACAAACACAGAAATGCAGTTATTTTTCCAGATTTACCAAAAGGGGTTGATGTACTACTTGCACTAGACGTACTGCATTGACCATCATCACCACCACCAAAACTGCTACTCTCACCACCACTGGATTAGACTTCAATTCTGCTCTTCCATTTCATCATGCCTGTAGTAATCCTCTGCTTTTATTTAATCACTACTGCACACATTTAATTTTCTACTTGATGCTACAGTCATGGAAGGGGATAACATGCTCATTATGGTTGATGGCAAGGGTGAATGCCCCACTGTGGCACAGGTATTAGCTACCATCTTGTGTTGGGTCCACAGTGCTTTGTAATGCACCTGGGAAACAAAAACCCAGGGGAAGAGTACACAATGGGGGGTGAGACACTGACAACAGTAAAAATGGAAAGGGACCTGGGGGTAATTATATCAGATGACCTAAAGGTGGGCAAGCAATGTGAGAAGGCAGTAAGGAAGGCTGGGGGGATATTGGGACGCATAGTGAGAGGCATCAATAGTAGAAAACAGGCAGCTGTTATCCTTCTGAACAGACAGTTGGCGAGACCTCATCCGGAGTACTGTGTGCAGTTCTGAAGACCCCATTTCCACAAAGATATAGACAGAGTGGAGACTGTCCAGAGGAGGGCAACCAAAATGGTGCAGAGTCTGCACCAGAAGACATACAAAGAAAGATTAAATGAGCTTAATATGTATACCCTTGAGGAAAGGAGGGAGAGAGGGGACATGATAGAAACTTTCAAGTACCTCAAGGGAATCAACAAAGTCCAAGAGGGTGGCATCTTTCAGAAAAAGAGATGTGCAAGAGCAAGGGGGCTCAATTTGAAGATAGAGGAGGGACGGTTCAGAGGTGATGTGAGGAAGTATTTTTTCACAGAGAGGGTTGTGGATGCATGAAACAGTCTCCATGAGGAGGTCATGGAGTCAAGAACAGTGGGGGAATTCAAGAATGCATGGGACAGACATAAGGCAGTCCTAGTGGGGGTAGGAGGAAGTGAGCTGTTGGTTAACTAGGATCTTCAGCTTATCTGTTACGTAGGAAAATGGGCAGACTAGGTGGGCCAAGCAGTCCTTATCTGCGTCAAATTCTATGTTTCTATGTTTCTATGTTTGTGCCTATTCTAAAGATGTGTATGCTGTCCCCCTGTGCCCTGATGACTTCTCTTTTTACCTCAACTCACACACACTCGACAAACCTGACAGATTGCATCTGGCTCATCATTTACATCTTCCACAAAAAATCCCAAGCAAGGGATATCGATGCTCTAGTTTTAATATGTTTCCCCTGATGTTGCTTATTGGACTCCATTTTCTTAAGCCATGAAGTGGGGTGTGTGCTACATGATTTTTCAGGCAGGACACACTTGGACTGCAACTGACCACCATGGCTACCTATCATTATTACTGGGTCATCATCATCAACTGAAACTGGTAAATCATAACTTTTCATGGGGGGAGGGATACAAACAGACCCAGACACAGCAACCATTTAGTTTCTTTTTCTCTCGTTCCCAAAAGAGGTCACTGACATCATCATCATCACATTCATCAACATCATCCACATCTTCTGCTTGGATGCTGGCATATGGAATGCATGTTGCAACCACAGCAACATCATCAGCAGCAGCACCACCATCATCCAACATTTTTTCACCACACTGTGAATCACTGCATGGCAAATGCATGACCTGAACTGTGGTGTAAGAAATGTCACTTTGTGTGCTAACATTGACATGATGATCAGAATCCTCATGTTCAGTTACTGGGATGTTAATTGGGAGTATGACATCATCTACACTGTCACTCACTGCCACTGCTTCACACTCGACTATATTTTTGGACATGGTAAACTGGTCAGAAGTGGAACTTGAGGCAGCAGTACTTATACCATTACCAACAACTGCACTAACACCACCAGCTGGAACAACATCATCTCCTCCAACTATGAGTGAAACTACTGATTGCACTGTAAAAAAAATTGAAGAAGAAATACTTTTCCTCACAACAGCAATGTACTTTTGCAACTTCGTACTATTACCACACCCACAGACAATCTTACCACTAGCAGCAGTGCCATGGTGAGAAACAGCTTTGCTTGCATGTCTCTTTGTGGGCATTTTGGGGGGATCAACAGGAATATTTTAAACAATTTTAGATTTTGGAACATTCCTGCTGGGTGTGGGCTGGGGGGGGGTGACACTGGATGTGAAGCCAAAAAAACAACTGTGGCTTCAACAACAAATACAGACACAAAGTCACAACAAGTTCAACAACACCTTAACTAACCAGTGGTGTTCTCAAGTCACAAACAGTACAATCTGGAAAAGAATACCTTTTGCCGTTGGGGTGGGCACTGATTGCAGATTACAGCAGTGCAAAACTAAGAAAAGATACCACAATGGCAGCACAAAATCACACAGCTGCAGTGGATAGCAGGTTCACACTGCTGCACCTGCAATTACACTGTGGCACAATAAAAGGTGTATTATCTGATGTCACGTCATGTACCACACACACACACACTTACACACACACAGAATTTGTCTACAAGTAATGTGTAGAAAATTTAAAACTTCAGTAATATTCAACATATTTTAAATGACCTCACTGCTGCTCCAGGTCCAGACCACAGCACACACACTTAGCAAACAAATTTCAACAATTACAGAAAATATTACTGTGTGTACATTATCACAGTCAGTTATACAAGGAAAATATAACCAAAAAACAAAGATCTATCTATTTCTCCAACTTAAATCTACCTACACCAGATATGCCCCTCCACCAAAGTACACTTCCACTGTCTCACACTATCCAGACTGAATGTTGTACATTAACATTCAAAATACACACACAAACAATAAACACTTAATGATACGAGCACAGGAAGATTTCCTACAATCGATGAACTAATGTTTCAGCAAAAAAAAATTTTTAAAAATACTTTTTTTAACAGCTTTTAGATGGTTTGAATCACAGAGAGCTCTCAGAGCAGACTGTCTCCTGCAGATTCCCACACACACTACCCTGAACTGAGGCTGTTCAGAAAAATCTAGAGCCCATGTGACATGAAATCCAATGAATCACTGCAAAATTCACCTTTGGAGCTTAAAAACAAGGTGAAGAGAGGAGAAGTACATTGTTTTCAATGTACTTCACCTTAACATTTGGTGGAGTAGTGGTTTGGAAAGGCAGAGTAACACAAAGTCACTGTCTTCAATGGACTTTGCATTGCCCATTATAATGCAAAGTGCTTCATTTCGCCTTTACTCTGCGAATCACTCCATGGAGTGAACTGAGGCCACTTCACCGATCTCTATACACAGGTCAGTAACCACCCCCACTACCTCCTGTGGCAGTCCATTCTATGTGTCCACCACCCTCTCTGTGAAGAAAAACTTCCTCACATTCCCCTCATCCTGCCAC
Source organism: Neoceratodus forsteri (assembly GCA_016271365.2). NCBI lineage: Eukaryota > Metazoa > Chordata > Ceratodontiformes > Ceratodontidae > Neoceratodus > Neoceratodus forsteri. Next base: position 81,167,215 of record CM028137.1, read on the forward strand.
CACCCAATTTCACATCATGCCCCTCATTCTTGTACATCTTTTATATTAGAAGATCTCCCCCTGTACCTTGTTAATGTCCTTAAGGTACTTGAATGTTTCTGTCATATCACCCTAATCTCTCCTCTCCTCCAGTGAGTACATATTGAGGTCCTTTAGTCTCTCCTCCTATGTTTTCTGGTGCAATGCCTGTAACCATATTAGTCACCCTTCTCTGGACTGTCTCCACCGTGTCAATGTCTTTACAAAGATGCAGAAATAAAAACAACTACTTTTGCCATAGGTTCATGAGGGGCTGTTAGTACAAGTACTCAAAAAGGTTAGTTGACACTGGTGAAAGTGCTAGGGACATTAATGTGGCCACTTTTTTCTCAACCACATCTGTGGCATCATTGCTGGTGGATGCTGGCACTGCTGGCAGTGAGACATAAGAACATAAGAAAAGCATCAGCAGATGGTGACCGTGCAATCCATCTAATCTCCTCTAGAAATTACCACCCTTCCCTATGCAGCCTTCATCCTAACTTGTCCTTTATGTCTGTCCCATGTGAGTTTGAGCTCCCTGTTTGTCTTTGATGCTACCACCTGCTGGAACAGGCTGTTTCAAGGGTCTATCTCTCTCTCTCTCTCTATCTGAGTAGAAGTACTTCTTGAGGTTGCTTTTGAACCTTCCTCCTATCAGTCTTGTATCTTGCCTTCTTGTGTCTGTTGCCATGTTCTGTTGAAATTGATTGCCTGTCTGAGCTGCGTTAAATCACCTCACGTACTTAAATGTTTCACTCATGTCCCCTCCATTTCTTCTCTGCTCAAGGGAGTAAAGGTTCCACTCCCCAAGTCTTGCTTCATATGACCCGTGATGCAGTCCATGCACCATTTTAGTAGCCCTTCTCTGCACTGTTTTCAAATGGTCAAAGGCATCAGCAGTCAGAGTAGTTCAAATAGCAAATGTCTTGCCTATAAAATGTGGTTGTGGAAATTGAAGTAGTTGACGTTGTTCCCAAAACTGGTGCTAATGGTGGTGTTGATGAGAAATTGAGGATAAGGAGGGGAAGAAGACTGATCTCAGGAGGTGGTAATCAGCCTTGATGGGATGAGGATGAGGATCTGGACCCTCTGTGGGAACCTGAAAAAAGTAAATTTAGTTTAGTTTATTCATTTAATAGACGCTTTATTTTGTTAAGATTCAAGACACTGTACAAGTGAACACATTCTATGTAAACAATTAAAATACATATAAATACTGTATTAAATTAGGGTAATTAATTTAAATCAACTTAAATCAACTGCAGTGAAAAGCTTCTCTAAATAAACATGTCTTTAGCTCCCTTTTGAAGGCATTAACCAATGAGACCTCTCTGAGCAAATTTGGCAATGAATTACACTGGATCAGTGTCACAAATGAAAATGCCAGGGCACCTGATGACTTCAAATAAACCCTGAGAATCATGAGGAGGCCCTAACTGGCTGACTGGAGGGGAAGAGATGGGTGGTAGGGCTATAGGAGGTCTTTCAGGTTCATGCTTTTGAAACTGTGGTACTGTGTACATCACAACTTCAGGAAATTACCAAAGCCCCGCCCCCCAGTCCTCTAGCTGTTCCTTTTGGTTGCACTGTTGCACCAATAATAACATAGAATGAGTCACCTACTATAGCAGCAGAGCAGAATTCATCCCCCAAACACCAATTTACACCCCTCTAATGTCCCAATATCTGGTCCGCTGCCATTTAGAAACACAGGCTACAAAATCCCTAATTTGGGATTTTTACATCCTGGGCTGAGTTGATGAAACAGTGGCTATCTGACTGCTATTTTGAGTGCATGTTAGCAGTGGGAAAAAGGGGAACCACCTAGGGACTGGTGGGCAGCACACACACCTCATGTCCAGTCAACTGTTATGCTGAGCTCAGCAGCAATGGAAGCCAGTGCAGGGGGGCCTTCTCCCTTATCATCCTCATTGTGCAAGGCATTCTGAAGTGTCATGGATACAGTCCCAGTGGAGTCAGAAGTGACCACAGGGGACTACAACAGAGATGAGGAGGAGCTGGTGGGATCATCTTGTACTGGTCATAGCAGCAGTGGTGGTTTGAGTAATACCAGTCAGAGTCATCAAGGCACACCCACCCCAGTCCATAAAACACAAAGAAATCATATAATTCATTCTTTCAGCATCCGTGACCCTCCCTGAGTTAAATTTTACCCTATCAATCATGTTACCAGTGCAGAGTCCAGCTTTTGGTATCCCAAGTCCAACATCCCAAAAGGTGCACCCTACACTGCATAGCATGTTTCAGCATCATACCAAATACCCATTCAATCATGCTATTGCATGAGAACTTAATGCAGCAACTGCTGAATTGCAGGAAATTGATCTACTGCCATTCTGTTTTGTGAAGAATGTGGGACTCTAAAGATCGATGGCACGTGCCCACCCAAAATGGTAGATTGCATCACAAACCTATTTTTCTATCCATGTCATTCTTTAAATGTTTGAGACTGTCACACACACAGTAGTACATGCTCCATAGCATTCAGAATCACCATATATACATCTTAGAATGGAGATGTGGCCCAGTGACCAAACAGCTGGTAGCTCTTATCTGTATATTACAGCCCATTGGGCATTGGTTCCTGGGATAGTGTTTGATGCTGGACCGAAAAGAAATTGCACGAATCCCAACTGCAGTGGTAGTAGCATTCTGTGTATTTGCCAGCATGCCATGCTGGCAATGAAGAGTGTAAAATGCTAACACATGGGTCAGATAATGTTAGCACTGCTCCTGACTGAAGTTGATGAGTGACTGCACCCACATTCTCTGAACCTGGGTTTCACTTTGAGTGATAATGGCTTGAATGTGGTTAAATGCATTAGTGATGGTGGGTTTCTCAGGATTCCATGCATGGCACACTATCTTAATCTAGTAGTGCAGGAGTTTATGTCATATCCTGAAATCAAGTTGATGTTGACTGATGCCCATCACATCTGTGCCCATTTCGCTCATTCAGGAAAGACCCGTGACTATCTGAGGTACCTACATATCCAGAACAAGCTGCCTCAGCACCATCTGAAGCTCGAAGTCATCACTAGATAGAACTCAACACTCTACATTGTCAAGCACTTGTGCGTGTAGTAAGAAAACATCTGTGAATACCTGTTGCTGCATACAAGCCAGGATGTTTCTGGAGTACCAGTGTCTCTGATAACAGATTAATGGTGACTAATGGATTGCCTGATCAGAATTCTAAGGTCATTTGAATATGCCACAGAAGCAGTCAGTGGGGACACTGCATGAGTCAGGCCATCCCACTTCTAAGGGTGCTGAGGCAGACACTGATAGATGTACAGCTGGTGCTAGAGGCAGTGGTGATAGAGGAAGCTGTACCTTAATGTAACACATGCTGCATGTATTGGACTGCAATATGCAGTACATATTTCCAGCTTGCTGCAGTCTGCATATTTTTTTTATATTGCCACTGTCGTGGATCCACAGTATAAAAGGGGCCTGTAATCGACATTCGAAGGTGGGCGTGATCAGGTATAAAATATAACTGATCAGCTATTAAGACAAGTTCACAAGGCACAGCTGTTATGGTCACAGCTATGTAAGGAACAACATGATAGTGATCAAAGAGCAGGTGTTGCTACCAGCTCAGATAAAATGGCTGAAAAATTAGGGCTCGTAACAGAGAATAATGGTATTACATCCACTTTGGGATGCTTTGCCCTGCTAGGGAATTGCAGTAGTTGAGGAAAAGGAGGAGGATGCTGATGTGTTGGCAGGATTACCTGTAGCACAATGCATGGTGGATGCTTATTTGGTGGATACCATGGCACCTTAAATTATTGGAAGAGCCTCTGTTGTATTGGAGTAGCAAGGTCACGGACTGGCCAGCCCTGACCTCCGTTGCAGTAAACTATCTCAGCTGTCCACCCTTGAGTGTCAGCATAAAGGGTGGCCTCAGTTGGTCAGGGATTATTGTGTGGGACAGGCATACAAATCTGTCATCTAGAAATGTTGGCATACCACCATTTATTAAAATAAATGCAGGGCACATCCCACGTAACACAACTATGTCTGCATTCATATCACTGAAGGCAGTAGTGATGAAGAGGAACCAAATCAGCATGGTGGTATTGGCAAATTGCCTTCCACTGAGGTAGATGATGCAGCAAAGGATAAGGCATTCTCAGGTGGGGACAACTCCAGAATGGAAGACTATGACAGCTTCTTCCTTGCTAGTGAGTGTAGTGCATAAACAGAAAAGTGTTAGATCCCTCCTTTCCTCCTTATCAATTGAATTATTTTCATTATAATTAAGTCTTGTTCTCTTAAGAATACTTTTCTCAAAGTTGCTCTGCTGTTGTTTAAATCCATTAGAATAGCACCATCTGCCCTCTCCTATGTAATTCCCACAGACAAAGTAGAAAATCTTTGAAGATTACATCAGCCAGCCAGCTCTGAAGAAATCCTGCCAGTCACCATACATACATACATACTGCCAACCAGTCTGCCAGCCAGCCACCAGGCATCCTGCCAGTCAGCCTGCTAGCCACCCCACCAGCCATACTGCTAGCCAGCCTGCAAGCCCACCGGCTAACCTGACAGTCAGCCCACCAACCATCCTGCCATCTAGCCCACTAGCTAGCCATCCTGCCAGCCAGCCCACCAGCTAGCCATTCTGCCAGCCAGATCACCAGCTACCCTGCCAGCCATCCTGTCAGCCAATCTGCCAACTATCCAGCCAGCATACCAGCCCACCAGCCAACCCACCAGCCATCCTACCAGACAGTCTGCTTGCAATCCAGCCAGCCAACCTGCGAGCCATAATGCCAGCCAGCAATCCAGATCTCAAGCTGAGCCTCCAGCCAGCCAGCCCATCAAGGCAGCAAAACCAGAAGACCAGCAAATGCCAACACTGTCTGCTGTGATGGTAAGTTACTTTCATTGTTCTTTACTCTGCTGATCATCTCTGTTGTTGGTGATTCTATAATCACACAGAAGGGGCTCCCACCTTGCTTCCAAGACATTAAAATGTGTTTATTTTTCTTCTTTTGTCTGTCTCACTTTAAACAGCACACCAGACGCCACAGACTAAAGTTGCATGTTCCTCCAGCACCCCTTTCTGTGGCACTCTTGTGCCAGTACACAGCATGGCCATCACTAATTTGATGGTAAGTATCTGACATTATTTTTTTCTGTTTTTAAGTTTTAATGTTAACTTTTTGCTTTCACAGGTAAACAATAACACAGTGGCCATTCCAAGTCAGACAAAACAATTTATTTTTTTCTTCACAGCTAACCGGTCTAGAATGAGTGGGACTGGAGAATGGATCTATAGTGCAGCCACAAAGTCAGGCTAAATTACTTCTTTTTCTTCACAGGTGACAGGTATGGAATGAGTGGCATTGGACAATGGCTGTATCATTTGGCTCCAACGTTGGCAAAGTCAGGTTAAATATTTTTTTTCATTACATTTGACATACACATAGTAAGATTTGGAGTGAACACTTTAACAAGGTCTACATAATTTTCCCTTGTCTTCAAAGGTGTCCTTTTGCCCTGCTCTGTTCTCATCCAGGAAGCAAGACTTCTCCCCTCCATCTCCTCTGTCTGGAGAACCTTTGTTCCATTTCAAGGCCGGGCCATTAGCAGTATGATGGTAGATGTCCTTTTAAAAACTTCATTTTTCTTTTATTTATTTTTTATTTTGTTTTCCTTCACATGTGCACTGTAATCTAATATGGAGTGTACTACAGTCAAAATAATGTATATCTTGTATTCACATCTAGTCTGTATGCATTCTGCCATTAAGATAAATTTCTTGTCCTCCTACAGTAAGCAAGCCATTGCCGTCTTTTAATTTCCACCAGATTGTTGATATGATCAATTTTGCCAACTAATGCTCAGACCTTCTTCTCCAGCTTCTCCAGCAGTGAATGTGGTATTATTACAGCCAACACATCCTCTGTACCAGGTACATACAAGGGTCCTGCAACTGATGCTCAGTCCCTCTCCTCCAGCTTCTCCAGCAGTGTTTGTGATATTATTACAGCCAACACATCCTCTGTACCAGGTACATACAATGGTCCTGCAGCTGATGCTCAGTCCCTCTCCTCCAGCTTCTCCAGCAGTGTATATGGTATTATTACAGCCAACACATCCTCTGTATCAAGTATATATAACAGTCCTCTAACTAATGTTCAGACCTTCTCCTCCAGCTTGTCCAGCAGTGTATGCAGTGTTATTACAGTCAACATCTCTTCTGTATCAATTATATTGTATATAACAGTCCTCCAACTAATGCTCAGACCTTCTCCTCCAGCTTCTCCAGCAGTGTATATGGTGTTATCACAGTCAACACATCCTCTGTATCAAATATATATAACAGTCCTCTAACTAATCCTCAGACCTTCTCCTCCAGCTTCTCCAGCAGTGTATGCAGTGTTATTACAGTCAACACATCCTCTGTATAAATTATACTGTATATAACAGTCCTCTAACTAATGCTCAGACCGTCTCCTCCAGCTTCTTCAGCAGTGTATGCTGTGTTTTTACAGTCAACACATCCTCTGTATCAATTATACTGTATGTAACAGTCCTCCAACTAATGCTCGGACCTTCTCTTTTTCCTTTTTTAACAAATCTTGGGAGGATGATGTGGCATCTGAGGACTGGAGGAAGGTGGATGTGATTCCTCTTCACAAAAGTGGGAGCAAGACAGAGGCAGGAAACTACAGACCTGTCAGTTTGACCTCTGTGGTAGGGAAAGTGATGGAATCACTTCTGAAGGAAAGATTTGTTGAGTACCTAGAGGCCAGTAGGGCACAGAACCAAAGGTAACATGGTTCACAGTGGGAAGGTCATGTCAGACAAATCTAATTGATTTCTTTGACTGGGTGACCAAAGTAGTAGACCAGGGAGGGGCGTGGACATGGCCTACCTAGACTTTAGCAAGATTAATAGTCAAATTAAGCAGCCTGGGAGTGGGTCCCAGGGTCGTAGCCTGGGTAAAACATTGGCTGGACAACAGGACATAAAAGGTAATTGTAAATGGAGTCCACTTTTAAGAGGGATTGCTAGTGCGGTACCATAGGGTACAGTACTGGGTCCAATCCTTTTTAATGTCTTTATAAGTGACATTGCAGAGGGACTGGAAGGAATAGTATGCCTCTTTGCTCTTTGCAGATGACACAAAGATCTGCAACAGGGTTGATACACAAGGAGATGTAGAAAGGATGAGAAGGGACTTGGCAAGGTTGGAGGAATGGTCAGAAGTATGGCAGCTTGGATTCAATGCAAAGAAGTGCAAAATAATGCACCTGGGAAACAAATACCCATGGGAAGATTACACAGTGGGGGGGGAGGTAGTAACAACAACAAAAATGGAAACAGACCTGGGGGTAATCATATCAGATGTCCTTAAGGTTAGCAAGCAATGTGAGAAGGCAGTAGGGAGGGCTGGGGCGATACTAGGATGTGTAAAGAGAGGCATCACCAGTAGAAAACAGTAAGTTGTTATCCTCTGTAGAGACAGTTGGGGAGACCCCATCTGGAGTAATTAGTCCAGTTCTGGAGACCCCATCTCTGCAAGGACATAGACAGCATGGAGGCAGTCCAGAGGAGGACAACTAAAATGGTGAAGGGTCTGCAAGAGAAGCCATATGAGGCAAGACTAAAGGAGCTTAATATGTATACCCTTGAAGAAAGGAGGGAGAGGGGGGACATGATAGAAACTTTTAAGTACCTCAGTGGAATCAACAAAGTCCAAGAGGGTAGCATCTTTCAGAAAATGAGATGTGCAAGAACAAGGGGACACAATTTGAAGATAGAAGGGGGACGGCTCAGGGGCAATGTGAGGAAGTATTTTTTCAAAGAGAGGGTGGTGAACACATGGAACAGCCTTCCTGAGGAGGTTGTGGGGTCTAAATGTGTTGGAGAATTCAAGAATGCATGAGACAGACATAAGGCAATTTTTGTGGGGGGGGTAGAAAGAAATAGGCTGTTGGTTAATTAGGATCTGCAGCTTACCCTGTAGGTAAGGACATGGGCAGACTAGGTGGGCCAAGTGGTCCTTATCTGCCATCAAAGTCTATTTTTCTATGTTTCTATGTTTCTCCTCCAGCTTCTCCAGCAGTGTAGATGGTGCTATCACAGTCAACATATCCTCTGTATCAAGTTTATATAACAGTCCTCTAACTAATGCTCGGACCTTCTCCTCCAGCTTCTCCAGCAGTGTATGTGGTGTTATCACAGTCAACACATCCTCTGTATCAAGTATATAACAGTCTTCTAATTAATGCTCAGACCTTCTCCTCTAGCTTCCCCAGCAGTGGATGTGGTGTTATTACAATCAAGACATCCTCTGCATCATGCATATATAACAGTCCTCGATCTAATGCTGCTGCCTCATTGTACAATTTGAGATTGTCATGCATCAGAAAAATAGCTGAAACAAGAGACATAGGAGAAGACAACAATTATATAGTGACTTACAGACATGGATACAATTTAAGAAAAAAGAAATGGAAAAAATACTTACCTGAAATAGTTCTAAACTATCTAAAATTCCATAACTATTTGTGACCAAGGTCACTTGCCACAACTTCTTGTTTTAATGCCAAAAACTTAAAATAAGGGAAAATGCCTTCCAATCCCTGAAGGTTCTGAATTTCACCCCATACTTTTAAAGTGTTACTGGATCCATAAGTTATACCCCAAGATTTGGTAAAGAGTATGGTGGTGCAAAAATAATAGGGAGAGGGTCGTGCAAGTCATTCAATATAAATTCTATGGATTTCCATGTAGTTTCTACCCATTTGTTTAGCTAGGACAGTGCAATCTAGCAGCTTACTGCTTGGTGGTGTTCTCTCAAGTTCAGAAGATTTAACCCTCCTCTAGCCACTGGTAGCTGAAGCAATGTCCAATGAATTCTTGGCCTTTTTCCAGCCCAAACAAACTGGACAGCACTCTATCCCAGGAACATTAAGATGGGGTGAATGGCAATGTCTGAAAAAAGTATAATATCTTTGGAAAGGTGGTAATTTTTATAGCTAGCATTCTTGAGGGAAAAGAAAGAAAGAAAGAGAGGTGTCCAGGATCCTAGTATTCATTTTATATCTAATGTCAGAGGTTCCAAATGAAAAAGTTTGAGATGATCTAACTTTTGAGGAATGGTGACTTCTAAGTAATTTATTTTATTATTTCTCCATTTTAGTGGAAGTTTGTCTTTTAAAGATTTGGTGGGAATAAAATTTAATGGGAGAATTTCTGTTTTTTGTACATTTATTTTATATCCTGCAATAACTGAAAAGTCTGTTATTATTTTCAATACCATAGGAACAGCAATTTATGGGTCTTATAGTGCTAATGGAATATCATCTGCATATAGCAAGATGGTATATTCTGTCCCTCCAAGGGGGATACCCCTTATATCTGGATGTTGTCTTATGGCTGCCACTAATGATGCTACATCAAGAGCAAATAAAAGTAGGGATAAGGGGCAGTCCTGTCTAGTTCCCCTATTCAATGAGATTACCTTTGTAAGCTGGCCATTTACTTTTATATATGCTTTGGGTGCGAAGTACATTCTTTGAAAAACCTTAATTAACTCCTTAGGAAATCCCATTACTGTCAATGTATTCCACAGGAATGACCAGTTAACCTGGTCAAAGGCTTTGTCAGCATCAAGGCTGACAAAGACCACCGGTATTTGTCTCTGATTTATATGATCTAGCAAGTGGATAGTTATTCGTATGTTATCCGCAGTCTGCCTAGTTCTTATGAATCCAGACTGATCTGTGTCTACTAGTTGAGGCATCATTTCCTCCATCCTGTGGGCCCATATGGACATAAATAATTCATAATCCATATTTAAGATGTATATTGGCCCATATGAAGTTATTAATTCTGGAGTTTTTCCTGGTTTCAATATAGGTGATATATTAGCAAAGGCACACAAGGGTGGAGGTGTTCTGCCTTTCTGTATCTCTCTAAATACTTTCAGTAGTATAGGTGTCAGTTGTTTATGGAAGATTTTTCCCACTCCATAGGCAATCCATCAGGGCCTGGAATTTTTGATGTTTTACTCCTCTTCACCACCCCAGAAATGTCCTCTATTTTAATCGGTGCCTGTAATCTCTCTACCATATTTGGTAGGAGCTTCGGCAACAAGAGAGACTGCAAAAACCCATCTAGCCAAATTAAATTGGAAGGAAGGGGATCACTATATAATTGAGTGTAATAGCTCCGGAATTCTTCCATCACTTGTGATGTATTAGTTGCTCTAAGATTCTGTGTAGGGTTTAGGAGGTGAGCTACATATGTAGCTGTTCTATGTCCTCTCAGTCTTCTAGTCAAGTTCCTCGTCCCCATTGGGCCCCCCCTCATAGCTGTAAGTTTTAAGATAGAATAGAGCTTGTGTCTTTTCATCTAATATTTTTTGTACCTCAGCTTTTTTATGTTTTATCTGGGTTTTAGCTTCTGTAGTACATTGGGTTGTATTCTGTTGTGAATTCCTAAGTTTGTTATTTACTTGTTTACATTGCTTTTCCCATTATTTTATCTGCAGCATAAGCAATTATTTGGCCCGTTAATACCGCCTTCAAGGTATCCCAGATTATAGCTTCTGATATCTCTGAAGTTGAATTCTCTGTTAAAACCTGAGAAATCTTAGCCTTAAAATTTTCTACAAAGGATTTATCCTTGAGAAAGGCAGTGTTCAGGCACCACCCTGTAGATTTTCTAGGAATTTTAAAATCTAGTTTTAAAATTAATAGAGAGTGGTCTTAAAGAAATCTAGGTCCCACTGATATGTTTTGTAAATAATCTATGTGCTCCTTTGAAGTAAAAAAAGAATCTTATCTCAAATAAGAGTCCTATCTAGGTGAATAATACATGTATCCTCTGGAGATGGGAAAAAATGCCTCCATATGTCTGTCAAGCCTAGTGAATTCAGTTGGGAGCAGAATGCTTTCTGGACCAGGGAATTATGATGTCTCATAGGTGCTGATGTATCTAATTGGGTGTTCAGTGTTAAATTAATGCCCCCTCCTATAATCAGGCATCCATGTAAATTTTCAAGCAGTTTTGCAAAAAATCTGTTGATATAGGCAACTGTAGATAGGGGTTGGAAATAAACATTTGTTAGAGTGACTAGTATCCCAAATAATGTTCCCTTTAAGATAATAAAGCAGCCCTGTGAGTCCACAAATTGTGAGTCAAAATGAAATAAAGAGGTCCTAGGGATTAAAATCGCTATCCCCCTCCCCCCCGTGTTTCCCTTTTGGGTATGAGGAAGCAAATACCTGATAAGACACCCCCAGGTCAATTTAGCATGCTCTTTCTCAATAAGATGTGTTTCTTAAAGATATATAACATCACTAGGATATTTTTTAATATATTGAAATAGGAGAGATCTCTTAATCAGATTATTTAATCCATTTACGTTAAGAGACAAAGCTCTCACAGTTTGTATCACCATCATGAGTAGATTCTCTCCCAAATTCCTTGCTTTATATCTTCTCCCATTCTTTTCTTGCCCTTCCACTCCTCTAGTCTATCCTCAGTGTCATATACCTCTTTATTCCTTCCCTGTTTATTATTGGAAGTCAGCCGAAAACATATTCTATAGATCAATTTCTTTTTCTTACTCTCTAATAAATCTGAGTGGTCATGTACTGTATTCCTGGATCACAATTTAGTATTCTTCTGCTGCTTTGAGTATTGACTTAACTTTATTAAACTTTTTATACTTTTACCTAACTTTGTTAACAAAGAGGGTCCCATATTAAATATATTCTGGGTCCCTTCTCCCTAACTATTTACATTAAAAGAAACTTCCAAGGTAGGAGAGATCAGAAATGTTCTCCCTCTGTGTCTCCACCCTTAGTGAAAGCCCTGTGGGAAATCTAGTCTTAATACACTTCCAGGCTCCCCAGGAGTAACAAGACCCTTTAAGAAACAAAACAATACTGGACAGATAACATATCAACAGAATTAACAAAATTTATAAAAAAGAATGTACAGTCTGCCACTTATTTGCAAACATGAGCCCTCTGTAGCAATAGCCAATGCAGGTTCCCCCCTCCATTTTGTTACTGACTGTTAATTTTAGCTTAACAGCAAAAATAATAAACCTCCTTTATAAATTGCTTGTACCCCTTTCTATATATATTTCACTGTTCAAAGTTATTAAAAATAACTGGCATCAACTTATATATGCTTATTTAGCAGTTAATGTTCGTATTGTAGTAGTATTTTTAGAGCCAGACCCTATGTTCCTTCGCACTAATTTGTGCTGTTGACATACTGCCAGTCCAATATGGTTTCCAGAAATCGAACATGCAGTAATGCAGGGTCTGAGAGCAAGCCTACTCTCTTGTCTGCCTTGTTGAATGTCCCAGCCTTAAGAATAGCTTACTGTTCAAAGCCTTCCCCGAGTCACACATCAGAATGCTGCTAGCTGGCCTGTAACATTCTATGGTTTTAAGAGTGAGTCTCTCTGTGGACGTCCTGAACCTTGGACCTTTTGCTAATGCGGGACATCAGGCTGCAATGTAGATGTATGGGGTCTCTTTTTAAATTGAATGCCTCTTTTGTCAGCTGCTCCCTGGCCTCATCTGCCATCTGAAATTCTCTGCGACCTGAAAGAAACTGTAGTATCAGGCATTCCGGGTAAGGGGTAGTAAATTATATTTTTGCCTCCTTCAAAGCTGGGAGTATGTCTCAGTACACCCTTTGATTTCTCAAAATTTGCAGGGCATAATCATCATCTATATATATATATATATATATATATATATATATATATACAGTATATATATCCAAATTTGGCCATAGAAAATGTTCCCTTTGTGTCACACCAAAGATAGGATCTTCTCTTTCGTTGCATAACTTAAGAAGCGCATAACTATCGATCTAGGTCTGGTATCTGGTTCCATAGGCCATGGACCCAGGGCCCTATGAACCCTTTCCAGATCCATTTGAAAATCAGCAGGCAGTTCCAATGAAGTTTTAAGGAGAATACCGATGAAATCTTTAATATCTTGTCCTTCGGAGCCCTCTTGAATGCACTATAGCAGTACATTTTTATGGTGGGCCCGATTCTCTGCATCTTCTTGTTTGGCCTGTAGTTGTGCACATTGCTCCTGCAAATCTTGCACCACCATTTCCAGGTCATCCACCCTGCTCTCCACAATGGTAATCTGCTGCTCAGATGCATCAGTGCATTGTTCTAGGCTAGTTAGATCTTTCCATAGTTCACCATACAAGTCTTTGATCTCCGCTCTAAACGAAAGTAACTCTTTGTATATAGTATCTAGTTTTATTCTTTTATTTTTATTCTGTGTACTGCTTGTCTGTTCCATTTGATCTATTGGAGCCAAAGAATGCTTGGAATTGGAGGCCTCGTGATGCTTTATTTCTGCAGTCGGTGTTGTTTTGTGCTGTCCCTGCTGTCTACAGTTGTTTTCCCTGCTTTTTTTTCAGTTTTTACCTGTTTTAGCTGTTGATTTAGTTTGTTTAGTAGGGACTTAGGAGAGGGGCTGTCCTGGAACTTATTTAGTGAAACACCATGCTGTAGGAACGCTCAACCGGAAGTCTCTTAATTTTTTAATTTCTGTTTTTTTAAAAATAGCAAGAGTACAGAAACATGTGTAAAGACAGTGATAAGTGAAAAAATATAGTTATGCAGTAAAGTAAAAAATATAATTAGCCAGTAAAGATAGCCTTTTTTTGTAGTTTTAAACATTTTACTTTTGTTTTTTGTTTTTAACAAATGAGTAGGATAGCTGAAAAGAAAGAAAAGGGAAAGGACAGAAAATAGTTAAACACTAACAGGGATTTAAGCAAGTGACAAATAACAGGCTCACTGAACATCACTACCACCAGGACCTGCACCACTGTGGCAAAGCTTGGCTATCCCCTCGAGCAGCTTCTCCTGATTGGTGAGGATAGTTTTTATATCCTGCTCCACCTCTCTGAGCCGGCAATGGAGGTTCCCCACATCTTCCCTTAGGTTGGCAAGCTCCAGTGCTGATGTTGTTTTTGATGGAGGTACAGGTGCTGATGGTGCTGCAGGTTGAGCAACTTGAAGTGGAACCAAAACGGTAGCTGCTTCAACAGGGTTTGCCTGCCACCCCACCATGCAATGTGAATGTCTGTGACAGCCTGTTCAGCACACCACTGCCAGAACAGATGGACCACAACCTCTACCACCACCACTCTCTGTTTTCCCTCTGTCTTTCCTCCTAATTGGCCCAGAGTTTTATTTTTAAATGTGATCTTTGATGCACCAGTACAAAAGTAGGTATACTGCTTGAACTGCATGTCCTGTTCCTTGCATAAATTATAAGTGTCCATGCTATAGTCACTAGGGTCACTCATAAAAAGAATCCCATATCGGGGATGATTTTGGGAACTGGCAGCATGGTTAAGGTGCTTTGACTGGGGGAATTGAGGAGCTACAGGATGACAAGAGGGGCTCCTCTAAGGGGGTTGGAGGGATTGTGTTAGTGGTGGAACCATGGGGGGAGGCACAGGAGGTTCTCGCTGCTCCTTCTCAGGAGGAACAGAGGGCTACTGTTCCTCACTACAACTTACAAGTTCCTGCTGCTGGTCTTGGGCAAGATTCATCTCCTCCAGCTGTGGATGTGTCCCTGTTAGAAGATCAGCTGGGGCTGCTACTGCCTCTGCTGCATGGCTGGGGGGAGGTAAGATGCTATTGGAGGGGTGCTACCCAAAAAAGACAGGACGATGAAAAGATATAGCACCACCACAGGTGCAAACACCTCCATGATGGTGACTTTCAATCTTAAATCCCAATCCAAACAAAACAGGAGAGAAACACAGAAAAGATTCAAGACAATAAGAAAAATAGAAGTAACAAATAGGTCTTAGAGGGAGATTCAAAGCAAAGATTAACTACTAAAATAGTGTTCGCTATCTAAAGTACAATACAGAAAAGGAAGAAAAGATAAAAGACATTGCTGCAAGTAGCATTTGAAATAAGTATTGTCTTGTTTGTGCAAAACATGTTCTTTCTGCTGTCTCTGTTTGGCTATAAATGAGAAACAGGAAGCAAATCAGGCAGTCGCTGTACAGAGATGTACCATGTGGCCTGCAGAAGCTCTTCCATGTGACCTTTAGACAAGTTGTTTACCAAAAGCCTTATTTTCACAAAAATGTACCTTGGCAACACCAAAGGAAATGTTACAAGGCAAAGTTGTAAATTCTTGAATTTTTAGCATGGGGCAAACATTCATGAATTTATCTGCAAACTTTGTAGGTGAATTAAAACTCTGCAACATCTCTACACATAATATAGTCTGCATATGACTATTTCAATGGGCCTATGCAACTGAGTGTGGTGTTAGCTTGTGCAATTTGGAAGATCTTAGGCTGTTTGCCTCTCTATATGTGGGATATCCCACCCTGTAGGGGTATGACAGCAGGGAACCATAGAGGAGGGTTCCACCCCTAGAAGTTCCATGGGAATGATTCTGTTGGCTAAAAGTAGCTTAGGAAGGAGCCCAAAAAGAGTTCCTAAAAAGAAAGTTGATTAGCATGAATGAGACAATGAACGTAGATCAGTATGGAATATCTGAACTGGGGTCATTAGGAATAGTAGGTTAGGAGCTTGAGTAGAGTAGCAGGAGACAAAGGATGAATAGTGAATGACTCAAAGGTTTGAATGAGGCATAAAGGCATGATTTCCTAAGGAGAAAGGGAACAGCTACAAGGCCACCATCCATTTTCATCCAGAAGTGGCACCTATCTATGGAACATAGGAAATATTACTAATGTCTAGATATTATGACCATAGGCACAAAGGAAAGGAAAAATCCCCTTTGAGGAGTAAACCAGTGGGGCTCCTAGTCCTAGGTCACCTTCCCCCTTTAGACTTAAGATCATTTTGGTTAGTGATGGCTCTGCTACAGCAATTTAGAATCCTGATTAATGGAAGTGGAAAACAGTCCAATTTTTAAGGAAGTTCTTGTTCTTCCCTTTTAATGGGAATGACTTGAGAGTCGCGAGTGATGTCTTTGCAACTACATGCCCAAAAGCAAAGGAGGAGAGAAACAACCACAGAGGCGCTCAACTGGCCTATGTAAGCCTAAAAACAGACCAGGTGAACCAGAGGCTACTGTAGGTAGAATAGAGTAAAGGATGCATTAGAACCTGCTGGGGCAGCTAAAGGGGCCCTGCCAAGGATAGCCCCACCCCTCAAAGCTGAAGTTCTAAATTCTACAGCTAGAGGTGTCACTGGTATGGTAGATGACTGAAAGTCCTCCAGGAGCAAAGATATTGCCACTATGGGCCAGATGAGAAGGGCCCCACTCAGAGTTTTGCATACTCTAGATGTGGCTTCATGGGTGCAAAGCAAGACCGTTGGCTGCAGGCTGGACCCAAACCATGGAAGTAATGAACATGGATTGCACATCTCTGAGTGGAGAGAAAGTAAAGTTGAGAAGTAGCATGGAACTTGCATGTAGGTCCCGCTCAGATATTTGAGTACGATGAGAAGACCTTCGTGGAGGTCAGGCTGAGCAATGGGGACCCTGGTGTGGGTCCAGAAAAGCAAGTAGCAATTGTAACCATAGGAGTGCATGCCAACCAGGTCCATTAAGAAGCCAAATTAGGAGTCGATTGAATGGCATGATTGGGAGAGAAAGAAATGGCCGGGTGAAGCCCCCAGCCAATGGTGGTAATCGGAGGCTGTGAAGCCAATATGGTTAGGTTGTAGGAGCTGCAAGGTCGATATGTGAAGGGGTGAGGTTCAAGCATTAATAGACATAATATGCTGATTGCTTAAAGCCATGGAGGCTGACATCTGGTTACTTGTGTGAGAGACGGCAGAAGGCCGGGTTTGCCAGAGGCCATTGGTTACAGAGGAATGACTGGAACTGCTGAGGGTGGTAAAGCCCTGAAGGCTATGTGGAGCAGCCACAGAAGTATGGGCAAGCCAGTGACTGACTGAATCAATTATAATTATAAAGTTTCTCCCACTACCCGGAGTCATGATGCCCACTATGACAATGCAGTCCCCCACTGTGGGAAAAACAGAAGAAGCCACAAACTGGGCACTGTGACACCAAACAGTGAATTAAAAGTTTAATATAAATAAATTGAGGTAACACCAGCAGCTGTAGCTTGTGTGGCAGGGTACTGAGGGGTCCTGAACATGGGACTAGAATGGCAATAAATATGCAAATAGGAAAAGGAAATTGGCAGGGCAATAGAACCCCCAAAAGATGACACACAGCAAGAAAGAGCAACACAAATGAGAATGCAAGGGAAAATGGTAGGTGGGTTCCATTGCCCTGGGGCAGAAGGACAGAGGTACGAGCAGCCCACAATTTGGGCAGCATCCCTAGCTGGTTAGACCAGTGGACAATCTTGCTGTAGAATAGAAAATGGCAATTATGGAGCCTGATAGCAATGCATTGAGAAAGTAGGATGTAAGGTTTGAGTACACCCCAGGAAAACGTTAGTAAGCAAAACCAGTGGCAAACATAGGAATGCCCCTTGAGCCCAAATCACATCAGGCAGAACTCTGGAGCACAGATGTGGATCCAGCACAGTAGGTGACATCACCCCTCGAATGCCAGCATGGAACCGAGAGGTGGCTGGAAAGAAGCCCAGAAACATAATGGGAAAAGAGAGGATACGAGAAGCAGGGACAATGGACAAAGGAGATATAGAGGAAAGCAGACTGGAAGAAAACAACAATGGTGGGAAGAGAGATGCAATGGGAGGCACAAAGGCTGGGGGGGAACAAGCGGCAACCAGAGGTAGACAAACGGGGACACGAACAGAAGAAAACACAAACAGAAGAGAGACATGGCACAAACAAACTGAGACATGGAAGAGGAGAATGGAAGGAACAAGCAGAGTCCAAAACACACTGTGAGAAGGGAGACAGAGCTTCCGGCCACAATGAGAAATGCTCGAGGAGCAATTAGGAGGCGCAGCCTTTTATGGCCCGAGCAGGGGGAGTGGTTAGTTGCTCCACCCCATTGAACTTCAGGCACTGTCTTCCAAATAGATATGACATGGTATAGTCTGAAATTAGTGGAGGGTAGATTTAAAAAAGAAATGAGGAGGCACTTTTTCACAGAAAGGGTGGTGTCAAAGTGGAACGAATTGCTGGAGGAAGTTGTATCATTGAAAATGGTGGACAGTTTTAAAAGGGGGTGGGACAGGGTAAAAGGGAATGTCCTATCTGGTGGAAGGATAGTGAGGGGGGGAAGTAGGTGTGGGATAATAAATCTGGGGGGAGGGAGTATCTCCAGTAAATTATTATACTGTGAGCTGGACACTGGAGCAGACTTGATAGACCATTATGGCTTGTTTCTGCTGGGGTTTTTGCATGTTCATATGTTCGTATGAAGTAGTCCAAGAAATATCTGTAGCATGCTATATTTTAGTCCTACAATGAGCCTTCAGACTCCACTCTGCTGAACAAAGCTATTGTATTTACTAGGCTATTACACAAGTCTTTCTCTGCAGAGGTAAATTAAACTTATATGAAATGGGTAGCAAGTTCCTTGGGACATATAATAATTTCAGAGGCATCGTGTGTTGATGCAAGATGAAATGTACAGAATATAGCTTTGCAAGGGAATAGCATTAGATTGTTTTCTTTATACATAGGTGGACATCACTCATTATGTATCCTTTGCTCATATTCTTTTCCATGTTGGTCACAAAAGATGATTGTATGGGTTATTGTAAATAGCCTGGGCTATATATGGCTGCGTATCCTTGCGATGTCCACAGTTCCTAATACATTGTGTGGTTTATGGTGGTGTTTACTTTTTAAGTAAAGCAATAAATTAAAGTAAAAAAAAAAAGTTCCCTTTACCATCATAACAATTATTGACCTCTGTAAACAGAAAGCAAAAAATAAGCCAATAAGCCACTAAAATATTGCTAGACCTGGATTCCTTCCTTCCTTCTGTCTTCTGTCTCTGCACTGGGTTTTATTTTACAGAAAAGAGATTATGGATAGAGGAGTCTGATTTCCTTGTTACATCCTGAGAGAGTTAAGAAGCTTGCAGAGCTCGATTTGATATATTTCCACTATGACCCTGATTATTGGCAGAGCTCATAAGAATGTGTGTAGCCTCACTGTATATGAAAACACCAAATACTCTGTATCTGCAGCCTCTGACAGGGAGGTTGAACAGATTATTAAACTGAACAAGAAAACTTGAGGGGTCCGATATTTAAAACTTTGCATGGGTGCTAATTAAGCAATAAGGAATGACAGGGTGTGGTATATTATGAGATATCGTCACGCCTTGGGTGGTTGGGCACGAGGCCGCAGGCCAAGTGTGTCCAACCACCCAAGAAGTGACAATATCCCATGATATACCACACTTTGGAGTGACTTATTGCTATTATGAACTGAGTTTCAAGTTTAAAAAAATAAAAAGAAAAGAAAAGAAACAGGCTTTAAAATGTTTTATGAATGAATTTGTGGGTGGTGTAGGAGAACATTTTGAAAAAATAGTTCTCAGACAATGGAGAGCAAGGAGACTGGTAGAACTGGAACTTTTCTGAAGCCATGATGATGTAGCCTGATATCATCATGGTTTCAAAGAGCTCTCAGCTAATCAGATTCCTCTATTTATGATCCTCAGTTCATAATGGATCTTTACTCTTGCAAACCAGGGTTTGCACTTTGCTCCCACCCTGTGGAACTAATTGGTGGTTTATTTAAAGGCGGCTCCCCCAGTAGAAGCCTTTAAGAAGGGCATGGAGACGTATTAGTTCCAGCAATCATTTATTGATTAACTGTGTGGTTTTAGTGGGACAGATAGATTAATAGTTTGCACCCAGTTGAATTTCATATACAAGTGCCTTCAGAAAGTATTCACCCCCCTTGGATTTTGTCACTTTTTGTGATGTTGCAAACTCAAATTAAAATACATTTATATGGGATTTTTTTGTCAAGTATCTACACAAATTACTCTATAGTGTCAAAGTGGAATGAAACTTCTGGAATTTTTTGTACATGTAATTTAAAATAAAAACCTGAAATGTCTTGATTTGATAAGTATTCTCCCCCTTTGCTATGACACTCCAAATTGAGCTCAGGTGCATCCAATTTCCTTGTGAGATCACTCTAAAACTTGAATGGAGTCTACCTGTGGTTAGTTCAAATGGTTGACATGATTTCAGAGGAAATACACCTGTCTATATAAGGTTCCACTGTTGACAGTGCATGTCCGAGCAGAAACTCTACCATGAAGACCAAGGAGCTGTCCGTAGAACTCCTTGATAGAATTGTGAGGAGGCATAAATCTGGGGAAGGGTATAAAAACATTTCTAGGGTGTTGAAACTTCCCAGGAGCACAGTCAAGTCCATCATTAGGAAATGGAAAGATTACAGAACCACCTAGACTCTTCCTAGAGCAGGCCGTCCTCCTAAACTGAGCAACCGGGCAAGAAGGACCTTGGTCAGGGAAGTGACCAAGAACCCAATGACCACCCTGACAGAACTACAGAGTTCCATGGCTGAGATGGGAGAACCTGTCCAGAGGACAACAATCTCTGCAGCACTTCACAGATGTAGCCTCTATAGGAGAGTGGCTAGATGGAAGCCACTCCTGAGAAAAGGCCACAAAATAGCATGCCTGGAGTTTGCAAGAAGGCATGTGGCAGACTCTGAGACCATGTGGCAAAAGATTCTCTGGTCTGATGAACCAAAAATTGAACTCCTTGGCCTGAATGCAAAGCGCTATGCCTGGTGCAAACCGAACACAGCTCAGCACCCGTGTAACACCATCCCTACCATGAAGCATGGTGGTGGCAGCATCATGTTATGGGGATGCTTTTCAGTGGCAGGGACTGGGGCACTTCTCAGGATAGAGGAAACAATGAATGGAGCCAAATACAGGCACATCCTTGAGGAGCACCTGCATCTGTCTGCAATAGACCTTGAACTGGGGCAAAGTTTTACGTTCCAACAGGACAACGACCCCAAGCATACAGCCAAAGCAACACTGGAGTGGCTTCAGAACAAGACGGTGAATGTCCTTGAGTGGCCCAGCCAAAGCCCAGACTTGAATCCCATTGAGAATCTGTGGAAAGACTTAAAGATTGCGGTTCACCGACGCTCCCCATCCAACTTGACAGAGCATGAGCAAATCTGCAAGGAAGAATGGGCAAAAATCCCCAAATCCAGATGTGCAAAGCTGATACAGACATACCCAAGAAGACTCAAAGCTGTAATTGCTGCCAAAGATGCTTCTATAAAGTATTGACTCAGGGGGGTGAATACTTAAGTAAACAAGATATTTCAGTTTTTAATGTTTAATACATTTTTGTTACACAATACAAATATTTTTGCCCCTTTCAGTTGTTGAGTATGCTGTGTGAATCAAGGGGGAAACAAATCATTTCAATGCATTACAAATTCTGGTAGTAACACAACAAAAATGTGACAAAATCCAAGGGGGTGAATACTTTCTGAAGGCACTATCTATCTATCTATCTATCTATCTATCTATCTATCTATCTATCTATCTATATATATATATATATATTCATGGCAAAAAACTCCGTTTAATGCATCAGTTAGGGTTGTTCCACAGCGACAAAAGTGAGGAAATTCGCTGTTAGGGTTGAAAACCCTAACTCCGAATTCACCCCCCCAGCACCACACACACATAGACACACACACACATTCAAGTATGGGGGAGGACCAAGACAACACAACCAATGACAGACATCCAGCATCAGGTCCACAAATCTGGACTGTCATGTACGGTATGGGCTGCATACGCATTGGCTGTAGCTCTGCACCAATGGGTGTGCAGCCCTACTGATCAGTCGGTGGGCGGCCAGGGCGGCAGGCGGGTGGGATGCTGCCGCCCGCCGGCTCGCGGGAGGAGGTGGGGTGGAGGGCTCGTGGGTGGGTGGGGGGCACTAGACACCAGGGAGATGTTTTGGGGGTTGTAATCGACATTCTGTCTGCGATCGGGCATTACGGTCCACTGGACCACCAGGGAGATATTCAGGTTGGGGTTTACATTCTGCCTGATCGGGCACTGGGGGGTGATACGTTCTGCCGCAATCGGGCTTCAGGAGATGTGTGAGGGAGGTTCATGTTACTTTATTGCCCGCGATTTGGCTGTGGGAGATGTGGGGGGCATGTTACTGTATCCGCGATCGGGCTTCGGGAGATGTGTGGCCAGGGGGTATGTTACCTGTATGCCCATGATCGGGCTGGTGGGGGGCACAGGGATCGAGTTGGGGGCCAGCCAGGGGTGGCAGCTGCTGTGTTGCGCCCTGCAATACAGCAGCTCACCTGTGGGTGGCCCTCAACTTGATCCTTTTTTTTTGGGCTTAAGGTTGTGCAGGCGCTGGTTGGGGGTTGCGCATGTACAACTCTGCACAACCCGACTGAATATCGGGTTGCGCAGGTTATGCATGGTTCCTTCCCCTCCTGTTGAGCAAGCATTCATTTCCATTGCTCTTTTGCGTAACCTGTTGTCAGTGGCGTAACTGCCTCCTGCTGAATATCGCCAGAATGGGCGCAATGTAGGACTTGCGCATGCGCAACCCTGTTGCGCATAGAGCAACCCTTTTGAATATCTGTCCGCCTTATACAATGTTTTTACTAAGTCTGAAAACATTGACAACTAATATGAAAGTTGTGCTGATTTACTTACGGTGAGTAAGGCGCTCCCCCGCAGCTGGCTTCCCAGCAGCCTCCCAAAGCTCATGGGCGAGGTAGTACCAGCACGTGTCGTTGTCCGGTATCACCTCCCATTGCTTCAACACATAAAAGCGTTGGCGCAACAGCTTCCACTTCTTTTTCAGTTGTACAACCGACTTATTTTTAACCTTAAGTGCGATGTACAAATAACTGTTAATGCGCCTCCACATTGAATCCAGTTTTCGATTTGTACTCCTCATCAGTACTCTAGCGTTTCCTCTTGCCTGGACTGCCTCAAGCAGTGCACACACTCGCAAAGGTCCACTGCCTCATTTTATTTTGTAAGTCTTACTAGTTCTAAATACAAACACAAAGAAATATCTACATTAGTATCATGTAACAATATTAATCATTTCTTAAACAAATTCTATACAATACTAATTAAATTAAACCAAAGAGCACCTGTCCTTCAATATAGCAGAAACACAGATCAGTACCATAATATAGGACTAAAAAAGGATTCAGCCACCTCGACAGTAAAAACAACTGCTACTAGACTAACTTGCTATACTCTAGTCTCGTGGGTCGGAGGTACTGCATTGAACATCACATTGGGCACACCATGACATATCCATCTGTACTACACTGAAGTATTCACACAACATTGTAATGTCATGTTAAACAGAGATTAACCACACATCACAGAACTGTACAGAGACCTATGAATGCACTTAATAAATGTGAAGACTGCTAACAAAGTATTTGAAAGTAAAAGTGCATGATAACGCAGTTGTGCATTCATTGTAGCCCATATACTAATAACTACCCATTTCTGTAACATTAAAAATACATGTATATCCTGACATACCAGTGAAGAAACAGATACATTTTACAGTACCACTGTGTTTTATTGAAGTTGCACACATACCATGTTGGTACACAGGGCTCGAAATAACCGGCTCTCCACCCGGCTTGGACAGCCGTTTTTTCATTGGGACAGGCGTTTTATTTTCTTGGCCTGTCCCTTGGACAGGCAGTTCTGCTTTATAACTTTGCTACACCTATTAGGGTGCTAGGACCCAACCACAGCACTCTGTTTAGGAAAAAGGGATGTCAGGACCTCATGATCTGAAGATGCACCACAGGGCTCGAAATAAGGGGGCGCTGAGCGCTAATCTGTGCTTCTGTTTTGCTAATTGGCACCTGCGCTTTAAAAGGCAACAAGTTAAGCGCTCCTAGTAGCTCCTCGTGTGTCTGTGCTGTGCAGTAAGTAAATCATGCACGGTACCAAAAATGTGATGTGAGCGAGTCAATCCGTCAAGCAGCAAGGGAAAGGGGCATGAAATATGTAAACATGCTGCTGGAAAGCCGAAACTCCTACAGGTGAAACTTCATGAGGACGAGTTAGCAAACACAAAATGCAAGGGGGTGGGATTTTAATATATCCTTCATGCTCTAGTGTTCAAGGATGTTTAGCAGTGTTCACTTGTACAATACCTTACCTGTAGCCTGCCACATCATGATTGTTTTCTCAGAATGTAAAAGTACATTTATTCACATATGCACTTTTACATTCTGAGAAAGAAATCATACTGTGACAGGTTACAGGTATTATGTAAGAGTTATCACTGCCAAACATCCTTCAACACTAAACCAGGAAGGATATATCCTACAACCTGCCCAACTCCCTAAAACATTGAAGCATTAGTACAGCAGAGGATGCAGAGAAGTTGGCAGACACTCACTTCACCATGGCAGCCAGGTTACTGTGGAGAATAAAATCTTGATAAAAGTACAGTACTCTGTTGAGAGCTCAAAACATTCTTCATTGTTTATTTTAGTTTTAGTTTATCCAGAATACCCAGCTGAGATGCAACATCTTGTTTCTTGTGAGGTCCTGCTTCTTACCTACAGCTTGAAGGAATGGGGCACTGGGTACTTGCTTATTCATTGAACCAATAATCCACAGTAGTGTGTTGGTTATAGTGAGTTTACCTACTTCTGGTATAGTTTGGTCATGAGGGACGAAGTCCAGTGACTTGACTTCACAGCAGAAGTTGGTAAATCCCACCATAACTACACCCTGCAGTGGATTATTAAGCTAAGTAAAAAAAATCTGAAACAAAGCAGTTGTGTATAACGGGCACAGACAGTGGAAAAAAGTTATGTAAAAATAATGTGGACAGCCAAAAGTTTTGTGGGACAGGCAAAATTTATGTGATACCTGTCCCTCGGACAGGCAAGACAAAAAAATTATTTCTAGCCCTGTTGGTACAGCTACAATACTCTAAGACCACAGTAAATGGTACACTCATTTAACATACTCAAACTATTTACCAATGTTGACACATAACAATATCATACAATTGTGAACAGACAGAAGCAGGAAAAATTACTATTGCTGCGCCCCCACTATTGTAATATGGCAAACCCATATATGTATCATATATGTGAGTGATGCATGCACTTGATCTATTTTTGGACCACATTAATATGGTTCTGAAAAGAACCTTTGTGTATTCTGTAATATTTCCTCAAACAGTCTCACAATCTTAAAGGACTTTCAGGATTCCATCTTGAAGGTCTCCCACAAAATGACAATTGCCAGCATGCGAGAAATGTACACCATCTGGTAGGAATAGCCAATCATTACAGTATTTAATTTCGGGGTGATGTATAGTATGCATTCCATGCATGAGTAGAAAAGCAGTAATCTGTACATTTACTTTTCTGCGAGCTCTGTCAATCAGATACATATGATGCTCTGCTTGCCAGACTCTACGCTCTGTAATATCTGAAAATATGATAATACAGGCAGGCAACATAGACATAATAGAAGCAAGGTCCAATTTTGCCTCTGTTACTAAATCTACCCAGCGTTTTGAGCCCAAATCATTGCCTCCAAGATGTATTAGCAGTATGTCAGGAGGAGAGTGAGTTCTCAAAAGTCTGTGCATGGTTGGCATAAGATGTTCCCATCTCATTCCACCATGACCAAACCATCTTACATAGCAATTCAGGAGCTGCAGGTCCTCAAAATCACTATGAACTGCAAACTCAGCTGCTCGTCTTATGTAACTGCTTCCAACTATCCACAAAATCCTTTTGCTATTTTCTGCCATTCTAAGTTTTTTTACTCAGAACTCTACAGAAAGCTACTAAGAAAGGGACTGTTCACCCTGCAGTGACCAGACAGCACTGAAAATCAAACTGATAGTTTCCCTCCTTATTTCAAGCTAGCTTCAGTGCATTCAGACAAAACACACAAATAAAAAAAAACATTCACTCCTGCTGTGGCTTCATGAACCAATGTAACTCATGCATTCAGTATTACTAGACTATGCTCCTGCAAAAATCTGAAACCACTGAGAACTGAAAAAATGCATCCTTTTCATAGGCAGTTTTAAACAATTACAACATCAGAAACAAGTCTGATTGGTTCCATTTTGTCATACAACTCCACGTGCACCTTCCTATCTCCCTCCACTTGCAGCTGTATCTGTACAAGTTAGTACTAAAATGCTTTCTTACTTTAAACTATTTTCTCTTAAGAATATAGCATGCTACACAATAACAATTAACATTATGAGATTAAACACAAAAAGTTTTGATTAATAGTATGTACATGTTCTAATAAGTTTTTAAAATACTAGAAAATATCATGTGAAGATAGACTGTACTTACAGTTTCAACTGCTTTTTTCTCAGCAATTTTCAAAATGGATCTTGTTTACTTCTTCTCCAGTGTTGTCCGTCTCTGATTCGTTCTCAGAAGTGGCCTGACAAATCTTTAATTTCATTGGTAGAGCTAACTGTCACTCAAACGGACTATTTAATGATTCGATAATGAATGTTTCAGCCACTCCCAAGTATTACATTAACTTTACTTTCGATAGCATGAAAGTAACATTTGCGAAAGTGTCGAACTTCGACAGTACTTTTGACCATAGTGTCGAATGCACGAAAGTACAATTTGTGACACTTTCGAACACACAAAAGTATTTTTTTCGAAAGTTTCATGCTCACGAAAGTAATTTTCCAAGACTGTCTAGATATTGACACAATTTCACATTCTATGGAAAAATAGCTTAATTATCAATTTTAAACACATAATCTGCTGCATAGCTGCCTCAAACTCAGTGCAGTGCAGATATTTTAGATTTACAATGTTCCGCATGCATAAAAACTGTGCAACGCAGACTTGCAAAACACTAATTTGTTGTAATTTTTACACTCAAATGTCCTCATATATCCATTGTACGACCTCTGCTCATAACATTACACTCTTATGTTTAAAATTTCTACGATATAGTCATTTCTCACATCAACTCATCCAAAACACAGCACATAAGCAAAAGCACAGTATTGTTAAGATGTGACTAATGAAATCTACACTATTCACAACATTGTGTGTTGAAAGCAAAATAGTAAAGTCTCAACTGAAAAGTATGACACAACACAAGTTACTAGTGTACCTGTGAACTGCAATGCATAAGCTGTAAATCAGAAATATTTCGAATTCTACACACATTTTCAACATATTCAATTTAAGTTATCTGTTCAGAAGCATAGCCACAGTAATTTTGTGACTGTGGTCCACACAGATATTTCAGCAATGAACTGCATCATTGCACAGTACATCATACAGAAAAACAATTTTCTTCATGTTTATAAATCACAGCTCCAATGGCAATACACAGAGTACAAAAACACAATGCTGGTAAAATGCAGCAACGATATTGAAATTTCGCTAACATGCAAGCATACCTACCAACTGTGGCACACACACTCACACAACAGTAATAGTGGCATGTCCTCCCCCTAATTGTAAACATACTAATTGTTACACATTTGGTAATGCACACTGTCACTCTCAAATTTTTTTACCATATAGTTAATCATCATACTGACTATCCCATGACACGCGCCTACGGTATAAAACACATGTTGTTACACAGGTAAAAATAACAGTTAGCATAATCATAAGAACACATGTGAAGAAAAATCTTTAAAATGTCCACGAAAATATTGAGAATGAACAAATTTCTGATATTACGTAGAGCTGCGTAATGCACATTCATAACAGCTATCATTTACTTATCTTTTCACCAAATTGTGAACATTCTTAGCGTACTATTCTATTAATACACATTGTTATAAGAAATTTACTGAAGCCTATTCTAAAACTTTTTTTTTCTCTCTCATACAGGTGCCTGATACTTCTGTAAGATTGCTTACTGTCACTGTCAACCATAATACCCAAAAATGCCAACTAAATACAGATGTAGGTGTGTCTCAAAACAAGAGCGGTATAATAGTACTACACTGTTGTATAAGGGCAACAAACAAAACAGTAAAGGCACCCAAAAAATGAACATCGACAGACCTTTACTACAACAGTGACCCCTACATCAAGTCACTGCACAAAGAAACAAAAATCCATTACAAAAAAACAAAAATGTATAGCATCACAAATGTTGTGTCGATCTCTAAGATGAAACACAACTATTTTGGATGTAACCATCAACAGGCGCTCAAAACAACACCGTAAAATACAAAATTGTGACTTACAACTCAGAAAGAGAAAGTATTTCCGATCACTAGCAAGTAAAGCTGAGATCGAAAGACTTATCACTGCTGTTCTGGCACACCCGCAAAAAGAGCAAGAGTCACCTTTCTCTGATGAATTTACGTCTGAAAGTATGGACTTTTGTCAACAGAGCACTGTTTGTACTACAACGATTGTGGCGTAAGATGTCTCATGTCCTTGAACAATTCAGGAAACTTGTATATGACATTAAAAAAAGGCTTCAACAGTATCCTTGTTTGACTGTTGACAACTTCTGCCATGTCTTCACAGGACAGTGGCTGCACACACAGCACTCAGAAGCATATTTCTGGGAAGAGTCTTATCATGACTTTACGAAACAACAGACGTTCAATATTGATGAGTCCGGCAAACTAAAAAATGCCCTCAGTATCTCTGATGACAATCAATTGGATACTGATGATGACTGTGGTCCAACCATAGTCTTCAATAAACGGCACTGCCTTACATGGTCATGTGATGATACCTGCAACCATAGGCAATCATCATTTCAAAAAGTAGAACACTTTGTTAACCTATTCATAATAACAGATCGCAAAGAGAGACATAAACTATTTACAGAAATTGACCATTGTGAAATCCGGCCACATACTGGACTCATGGGTCACTCACTTGCATGTCTCACAATACTGGTGTTTGTAGATAAGCTTTTTTCACAACATGCGGATGCTCGCAGTGCATCAAACAGGCATGCAAAACTTTGTCTACAGAGTATATGAAGTACAGCGAGCTGTACATCAGTACACTTGTTTAAATGACTTATTGCAGTCAGGTGACATGCAGGGTGCCATCACTTTCCTAAAAAAACTGCAACACATTCCTTCTGAACCAGAAACAAGTAATTTCCAGTGTCACACTTCAACAGAAAAATCTGTTTCAGTGTTAGAAAATGACATTCTGAAACAGTACGGGAAGGAAATTGCTAAGTTTGAGATTGCAAAGTATCAGAAGTTTGATTCTGTATGTGTGTCATGCAACCGTTTGTGCTACACAAAACAAACTGTCACAGTCAACCTAGAAACCTGGTCACCATACAATGACATGTGGTTCCACCTCACAGCATTCTTGCTCCTGAAATCTGACTTTCATCCACAAGACACCATTGTGCTATGCAAACACTGTTTTTCAAAACTGAAGTGCAACACTTTGCCAGGAAGGTCAGTGCTAAACAACATGGAAACAGATGTTACACCAACTGAGATTTCAACATTGAATATGTTTGAATGTATTCTAATTCAGACAATGAAACCATTCCAAACGATTCTACGTCTGAACACAAAGACACGGAAGATTCCACAGAAAGAGCTTGTTAGATCTCTAAAGGGTTCTGTGATGTATCTACACTTCCTCTACAGGAAAATGTTCAAGCTATCTCAACAGAAAATAGCTTGGTCATTCTAGTAAATGGTGTGCCTACAAAGACCAAGGTCATCTGGCAAGATGTTGTCAACCTGCAAAAGGTAAAGCTTGCTCTGGCTTATTTAAGAAGACAATTCCTTTTATATGAGACCTTGACATAGATCGGATGGCCAGTCTCTCTCTGTGCAACATGATCTATTAGAAAAAAGTAAGCCAATCATTGAGAAAGTCAGTACACAGACAAGTGACAATGTGTATGAACAGTACACAATTCACCCACTACATGGCAGAGATCCATTAGGAGACAACATTGATCTCTATCAAATGAAGCAGGTGGAAGGTGAGCCTGTCAGCATTTGGGAGACAACACTAGAAGCACGCTGCTTCCCAGACCTATTTCCAAAAAGGTCAGGCGGACGCCTAGATGAAAGAGAAGTACAGGTACAGGGTGCTGAGTACCGCACTAGCCGTGTCCTGAGCAAAGATGGCAAATTCAGACGTAACATACAGTACCTGTTCCATCTGCTCTGGGAAAGTGAGCTTAGCATTCTGTCTGCGCCTATAGCACATACCATTCGCTAACAACTCCACTAGGATGGAATTACAGCTGCTCAATTTCTGGAGAAATTAAAACAGAAAGATGAAAATGTGCAAGTGAATCTGTCTTCCATACTTTCAAGCTTCGTGGCACCAAAGAATATTGGTATCGCAGACACTCGGAAGTGATGATACATCTACGAGAGTATGGCGCAGCCACGGTTTGTCACACTTAGTTGTGCTGAATATGCCTGGATGAACTCATTGAACTGTTGGGTAGGCAAATTCTGATGTCAAGGCATCTCATCAATGACTGTCGGAGAAATGTGTTCACTTGATCCTGTGTCTGTCACAAGACATTTTCACAAGCGGTTCCATGACATTCTCACTTTCATCTTGTCAAGGACAATCCTCCTCTAGGCATTGTAGACACTACTTTTGGAGGACAGAATATCATAACGAGGTGCCCTCATATCCATATGTTATTGTGGATCAAGGATGCACACGCATCGGTGAACATGAAGCAGCAGAAGTGCTATCATTCATAAAAATATATCACTTGTCACATTCCAGACAAGTATGACAGTCCACGCTATGGAAGTTGGTTCAAAAGTTCCAGCGACATATTTATGTAAAATATTGCTGGCGAGCAGTAAAGAACAAATCTAACTGGTACACTCGATGTCACTTTGGATTTCCTAGAAGAGTTTGTCAGAATGGTGTCATGAATGACCTTTCTCAGCAATGCGACACCACTTGAAGGCAAAATCAACCAAGAGGGTATACGAGTTACCCAGGCATGAAAAAGAGGTGTACATCAATGACTACAACCCAACTCTTCTCCTAATGTGGCAAGCAAACATAGATGTTCAGTTTGTGGCTGACAACTCACTGGCCCTGGTTCGCATTCACTTCGTACATAACCAAACATGAACAGATTAGCTTGCAAGATCTTTGGGAAGATATTGCCACTTCAAGCAAAAGCCTGACATCTCAGCTGTGGTCATTGGGTTTGAAGACTCTTTCACACAGAGAATGTGGAGCTTACGAAGCCAGTGACCGGTTAATGGGTACACATCTGTACGGGAAGTCTGACGCTGTACATTTCCTCAGTGTAAACTACAAAGACAAACGGAAGCATGTACTAATTCCTCATGCCAAAATTGAGGAGCTAGCTGTCAATACACCTTCTTCAAAACATATCTTGAAGAATAACCTGATAGACACATACTACCCATGTAGACACAACGAGATGAATGATATGTGTCTGTTTGAGGTGGCTAAGTGGTATGACTACAAGACAGGTGCAGCACATGACTCAACATGACACATTTACAAGGTCAATGGACTAGATGGGTGTCTTGTGAAGAGGAACAAGCCATGGCTTATAAATCACTGCAAACTGCATCTAGGCACATCAGAGAGCACAGAACATTACTACTTTGCTCTCCTATTCCTATTTAGACCCTGAAGGAGTGAGTCTGAATTAAAAGGTGACTCTGACACATTCGAAGAACAGTTCAATCTCACTTACAAGAATTTCCAAACTGAGTACTCACAAACATATATACAAAGACTAAAAGCTGAGAAAGAACAGCTCAAGCAGGCAGAGAAGCAACTTCAGGAAGACACTCCAGTTAGTTCACAAGACAACCTTGATCCAGAAGGACAAGGTGTTCTAGGTGACCCTCTGCCCTTAAATGCCCCAGAACTGTTAATCTCAGAATTGAGACAGCCATGCAACATGGCACACACTCTATGGTCAACCCAGCTGACGTAAGAGAAAGACTAACTCAGCTGCAGCATGCAGTTCACTCCACAGTGGTTGAAGCTGTACAACATGGTATACTACATGAAACAAAACAATGTGACTGCACTCAGTACAAACCACTACTAATGTTTGTTAGTGGTTCAGCTAGCACAGAAAAGAGTTTCTGATTGAAGCCATCACTGCAGAATGCAGTGTGACAGGCTCTTCAATGTCTGTTGCTGTGACTGCTCCCACAGGACTAGCAGCATACAACATTGGTGGAGTAACATTACACCCCTCTCTATGTTGCCAGCCGAACATGGGAGAACTGGAGAGTATCGTAAACTGTCATTCGAGGTTGCATCTCAGCTCCGTTCCATGTTCACAAAGATGCAGTTACTCATTGTTGACGAAATCAGCATGGTCTCCAATGTCATGCTAGCCTGTATTCACTCGTCTACAGCAGATCTTAGGTACTGACAATGGAGTGCCATTTGGTGCAAAAGTATACTTGTGTTGGAGACCTTTACAACTTGCACCAGTCAATGCAGAGCATGTATTCACAACTCTGACTCCAAGCAAGCTAAGAATATCCTCGGATGCATTGCAGGCTATAACATATGGGAATTATTTACCTATGTTGAGTTGTCTGAGAACATGTGGCAAATGGGTGATCTAGCTTACAAATCACTTTTAGATGAAGCTCACACAGGTTCTCTATCACCAGAACATGTTTGTATGTTAAATGATCAAAAAATCACAGTAAATAGTACATGCATAGAAAAAGCATGTAATGTCTTTAGCGATATATACTCTACTGCCAGACACATAGTGTGTCTTATGCCACAACTAAAGAAATGCACTGAATTCAACAATCTAATGCTACAAAGAGAGAACCAAGAGATTGTAACTCTCCATGCAATTGATACAGTTGATGGCATTATTCTTAGTTGAAAGCTAGTAGCAAAGATGACTGAACGACTAAGTGAACTGAAGTCAGATGTTTCACGAACAGCTGGCCTAGAAGCTGTTCTCACACTTTGTAAGAATGCATGTATCATGCTTTAATGCAATCTAGATGTAGAACAAGGCATGGTAAGCGGTGTCATGGGAAACATCACTGACTTTGTCTATAATGTCCAGAAGACATTTATTCAGACACTTGTAGTGCAGTTTGACAACATGCAACACTCTGTACATATAGATCGAACCTCGTAAAATTCCAGGTTTTAAGGATATCTACGTAAACAGAAACAGTTCCCATTATGTGTTGCACATGCTGTCTCCATTCACAAATCTCAGGGATTGAGTTTGGATTCAGCAATGGTAGACATAGGTACAGACATTTTCAAGGATGGCATGAGCTACGTTGCACTTTCACGTGTCACGAAGCCTTTCTGGATTGCACATCATTAGTATAGCACCTCAGAAAATACGGCTGACAAGCGATGTATTCTTGACTACAACAGGTTACATACTCTACATCAGCCACAAATGTCTTTAATACCACTGCCTACATATCTGTCTGTCTACACAATTCAGTCACAGCTAGACGGAGCAACAAACAGCAGCAAGCTTCCTAAAGTGATTAAAAAAGAGGTTCAGCAAAGGCCACAACCTCAAGTAAACATTCACAACTAACAATTCATCAGAAATCAGTTGGTGTAGCTGCTGTTCCACTGTTTGACAACAGCAGTAGAGTAAACTGCTATGCTAACTCAGCTATGCAAGTTTTTCTACACATGCCGCGGTTGTTGCAGGCAATATCTGCTTCCAAGACAATCCCCTATCAAATGCTTTGAAGCAGATTATCAACATGACTTCTGACAACTCTAACAATTTACACTCACTAACACCACTACGACACGTTATCTACATATGCTGGATGTAGTACATTTGCTGCAGACATACAGCAAGACAGTACTGAGTTCATGATGGCTGTCATAAACAACCTGGATGAAGACGGCACCCCAATGCGGCAGATCACAGTAACAATATGTTACAAAATATGTATGTGTTTCATGTGGCACCACAGCGTGAAACCACACAAGACATGCTGTGGATAACCTCTTTGTTCCTAAAGCCAAAGTGTCAAATTTCGACAGCTGTGCACTAATGCTGAATGTAGTCATGCCTGTGGAAGGTGCGGAGGCAGATGCACTCAGTCCATACGTCTAAGGACTTCATCTCAATATCTGTTGCTTATGTTGCACAGATTTGACCCCAATGGGCTCAGAGTTGATACTCCTATCACAGATTACACAGCTAGTAGAATAGTTTTCAACCAATCACTGTTTGACACACAGTATAATCTATCACCATGGTCAATCCATGCATTCTGGGCATTACACCTCATTACTAAGGTGCACAACTGGATGGTTAGAGTGTGACGACTCTACAACGACTTTAAACAGAGACTGTCACGTCACTTGAAAAATGCATATCTTCTAATATTGAAGAATTATGACAACCTTCATATTTCAGAAGAATAGGACAAAACACGTAGCATTTTAAGATGACTACTTTGTCCAAAAAAAAATTCATAACTCGTTACAATGTTGTAAAATTTACAACTGTAAATGAACAATACAATTTCAACAAAATGGAATTCTAATACAGACATTACATAGACTGTGACATGTTAGATCTTGTGTAGATCAGTGACTACATGAAAATTGTTGTAGTGGCTTCAATCGGCGCCAACAATATTAACAGTCACTAGAGAAACCATGATTACATGTCTATAAAAGATTGTGCATCTAAAAACTGAGGACTTACTACTCTCCTCCTCTGTACATCTCTTTAAAAATCCATGTATCAACTCATATAGAACAACAAATTAATATGACTTATAAGCTCTTACTCTTTGCAAACAAAGATAACTTCTCAATTATTATCATAGATTACTGAGCTACCCTTATAACATTCAACAAACATTCCACTCTGTCACAAGTAGTCTTTTAACACTTCAATTTGTCTAGTGACTCTTCACATATAGAGAACATCATTCAATCACCATGCAACAGTGTAGAACTATCACGCTTTCAGGCATAGTACTAGTATTGTACATATGTAAAAACAACTACCTTTATTGATAATGCAAGAAGCTGAGTTACACAACTGTTAATAATAACCAATTACTGAATCTAATTTAGTGACTCTTACAACTGTTTAAAATTACTTGTACATAATAGAAACATTTGTTCTCAAGTGTACATTGTTAATAACTAGTTTGATACTTGAACTAAAAATAGCAGTGTAGCACTACAGTACAAGTGAATGTTTTAGATATTATTCAGCAGTATACTAACAACATTTAACTAACCATAAGTTTGTTAAAAAATGCATTCCATGACAGTTTTAGTATTTACAAGTTAAGAATTTACATAGAAGCCAATGTAAGAATTGATAACATGTCATTTGTTCATGTAAAACATTTTATTTTTTGTACTTGTCACATAAGTAATTGTACCGTATGTAAAAAAATATTGACAATTGTAAATCAGGCACTGTTGCTGATCACAACAAACTGCATACCTGTTCCTGACAATATTATGAGTCGCCTCAATTGAGGTCGGTGGAATTTTCCATTTGCACCTAGTCAGTGGCATATTATTTAATAATAACAATCAAATGTCACAAAACTTACAATTGTGTGAACTGTACTACTTATACAGTCAGCATATGGTTTTTCGCCCACCCCAAGAACATCCACATTAGCAGTCACACAATTACAACAAAACACTTGTCTATCATGGTGTAATCACACTTCACAACCTGACTGACATTCCCTTATTAACATAATGCACAAGTAATGCACTACACATAATTACAACATACAACCATTTTTAAAAAGTAAAATTTGTTACAAACTCCATTCACATTCAATAGCAAAATGTTATGAAGCGCCACAGCTTCAGCCTGACTAATAGAATTCAGGTTGAATGCCAGAAACTACTTCCACGTAAACAGAAGTGAGTACTGAAGCATAACTAAAACACACAACACCTGATTAGTTTCATATAATATCACACACTTACTCCAATCCATATTATACAGTTATTATTATTCTTATACATTTACATATTTGACAAGCAATGGTTGCACACATACAAAGATTGTATTGTGAGACTGCTTCTGTTAACAAAATTTAACTTTTGATTGGACCTTTTCTCCATTTGACAAATTGGCAATACATTTTTTGAAACCATAACCACCTGTGTAGACTCCTTACTTTCAATACCATTATGACATAAAAATAAGTGTCTAAGACTTAAGCATACAAATCAATGTTTACTAATACTGCTACAACTATACCTCCATCTATTTGTTTGGTACCTATGACATACAGTCAGTATCACAGCATATGCAACGATGTGAGACATTGCATGTCATATTTGACAGAATTCATAACACTGTGAAAAACTCAGCAATGTACTTACTTTCCGTGTGCCTAAGCAGTCATTACTACTATACCACGGTGCCACACATCACACCCAACAGGTCACAGCTGTGACTATGCTTGTACCATTCAATCACTACTATGTGTACTTCAGAGTCCAACAAAATGACATTTCTCATTGGCTGCAAACATCCTAACAATGTTATGTTAATCTTTTATTACCATACATGAAGAGGTTGACAATATACTGAACAAGGTTTACAACTGTTTAAAAACATGTTCCATTATTATAGCGATAAGTCACTCCCAAGAATTGTGTTAATGGTCAGTCAATTGCCCTATAGAGACATGTGCCAGACAGCCACACCTCATGCCACAACACACCCCTGTGTGTCTGTCCGTGTGTGTGTGTGGTGCTCGTGGGCAAACTCACAGTTACAATTTTCAACCCTATCACCGAATTTCTTCACTTTTCTCACTGTGGAACAACCCTAACAAATGCATTAAACAGAGTTTTTTGCCTCCAATGTCCATTCTTTTTGAGAATGATATTGAAAAATAGTTAATGTAACTCGCTCCTGCCACATGATCTATTGTGGCATAGTAACAGGAGCAGCAACACAAACAGAAATGATAACAGTGCACACATGGCAACACAACCATGAATGAGAACAGAAAGGGTAATGCACACAGTGGCACACATGGGAATGGTGTGCCACGTGATGTCTTGTCACATAGTAATGTGGTGCCTGTAAATTGACATGTCAATGGGCATGGTGACACAAAGTGAAACAGAAAGTGAAACAGTACAGTACACACAAATGGCTAAAAGTAACAGAAGCATAAGCGAAAATGAAAGCATAAGCGATGGTGCACATGGTGGCATTGGGTCAGCATTGGGATCATCAGCCCTAACTCTCACCCATGACATGAGTAAAGCAGCAAAACCACAATGCAATGGGGTGAGAATTACGACCATGATCCCAATCCACAACCCAAAGCCGGTAGGGGTGGCACTGGGGTGCAAAGGGGTGTTTCAACCCTAACAGCGAATTTCCTCACTTTTGTCGCTGTGGAACAACCCTAACTAATGCATTAAACTGAGTTTTTTGCCTCTAACATCCCTTCTTTTTGAGAATGATAACAAGAAATAGTGAATGTAATGCAGCGGCGGATGTGTTGTGGCACACTAACAGGGACAGCAACGCAAACATAAATGCTAACAGTGGCGCACATTGTAACACAAGCACGAATGAGAACAGAAAGGGTAACACACATGGTGGCGTAGACGGGAATGGTCTGCCACGTGATGTGTTGTCACATAGTAACATGGTGCCTGCAAACAGAAATGTCAATGGGCATGGTGATGTAAAGTGAAACAGTAAGATAAACAGTACCGTAGACAGAAATGGCAAAAAATAACAGAAAGCATAGATGAAAAGCTAAAGGATAATGCACATGGTGGCGCGAGGCGTCAATGGTAAGTGAAGCGGGAACGGATCCACAAGCCGAAAAGGCAACAGTAACAGTAATGTAAGCACACAGTCTGGTTTTCCCCAAAACCTGCATTGAGAAAGACAGTGAGTACAAATAATGTATGCAAAATAATGAGTATCGGAGCAGAAAATGAGATCTTGGAATACTAAATACATTATATCTCAGGAACCGTACGACGTAGAAAACAAATTTAAAAGTCATATTATTTACAACTGTCCTAGCTAATTTGAATCTTAGCCCCATTAAGGGGCTAAGAAATTTTCCGACGAAAAGTCTGTATCTTGCACCGTTTCCGAGATACGGGCCCTGAAAGGCGCTGGCAACGCTGTAATGTTAACCTATGGGAAAAAAGAAATGTCCGGAGCTCCATAACTTTGCCTCCCTGTAATGTTTTTCACCAAACTACTGAAAGGCACATCTGTGTACTGTTGGCTGTCTTCCTCCAAATTTCAGGAAAAATACCAAACCATTATTTTGCAGCAGGGTGCCAAAGGATTCCTATTATGCTCGAGCCATAATGTTATCCTATGGGAAAAACTGTCAACTTTGGAGTGCCATAACTTTGCCGCCATGTGATATTTTCAATACAACACTGAAAGGCACATCTGTGAGATGTCAGCTGCGTTCCTCCAAATTTCATCCCAAAACTCCCAACGGTTATTTTGCAGTGCACTGCCAAAGAATTGCTGTCATTTCCCCACAGACTACAACATTACTGTCGTAATTTGAGAAAGCTTTCGCAAAAAAGTTCGACACTTTCGTGAGCACGAAAATAATTTGCGAAAGTACTTTTTCCAGAAATTTGAAAAACACATTTCTGGGGTGTTTTACCACAAAATAAAGACATGGCAAGCATCCTGAGGACCCGACTAGGTGAATACAAATAGAATTACGTTGCTAGAGGTTCTCAAATTTAAATGCCAACCATTTTTCTGATCACCAACTGAAAACAAAATGGTGGATTTGCGAAAGTAACAGGCCCATTTGCGAAAGTAAAAATGCATTTGCGACACTGTCGAACTTTTTGTTAACTTTTTCCCATTGACTTATAATGGGAAACTGTTTTTTGAATAACTTTTGAACCGTTTAATATTTTTTCACAAAATCTATGAAAGGCACATTGGGGACCCGGACGCCGCGTTCCATGAAGATTTAGGGCCAGTCGCACTAAACTCATGACCTGTAGGCGCGTCCATAGAATTCAGAAAAAGTAGCAGCAGCACAGATCACACTTAATAACTCCGCAACCGTATATTCGACCAGTACAAAACTTGGCAGATCCCAAGGCCTATGGTTCTTGATCATAAATTCCAAATTTCAGGCAAATCCATCAAACAGTTGTAAAGTTATTAAGGCGCAAAGTTTTGGGGTTTAACATAGAAATGGCTCCTCATCCCTAACTATGGTAGCACTACCGTGCTACCATAAAATATATATATATTTATACAATGTATGTTTTGGGATAAATGTCAGGATAAAATGTAGTATTTCTGCTAGGTCATGAAGATATCAGTGATATCTTCACTTGTGAAGATATCATTGATATCCCACGTTCCTATACGTCACCATATGAAAGTGAAAGTTTTCACTTTCTATCTAGCCCTTTCTCTGTATGAGCAGCCCTGGTGACTTTCTCTTTCTACAAACAGGCACCCCCCCATGCATCTCTCTTCTGTCTACTTTTATTTTAAATAAATATTTAAAAATATCTGGTTGATCCTGCAATTTTCTTTTATCTACTTCCTCCTAGAATGTAAGCGTGACCGAGCAGCTATCCTAGAAATGTAGCATGGCCTAGCGGTATAAATATCAGAACCTGAGGCACTGTGTCATATTTAGGATGAGCGAGCCATCATTTCCACATTAGAAATTTGTATTTGTTTTCATTTTAGCGCTATTTTCTCAAAAAAGCTGCCGACAAGACTGAGAGGAGAGCAGGCCAGTCGGCAGCTTCACAGCACCAGATAAGCGCGAGCATGTGTTGCTACGGCCAAAGTATGCTCCAATTCCGTCCTGGTCTTCTGAAGCTGCGACTTGTAGCTCTCCTCTCAATCTTGTCGGCAGCTTCTTTTGACAAAATAGCGCTTAAAGGAAAACAAATACACTTTTCCAAGTGTAGATATAAAGACTCCCTCATCCTAAATATGACAGTGCTTCACGTTCCAATATTCACTGGGCCATGCCATGCTGCATTTTTGGGGCTAGCTGCTCAGTCACGCTACATTCTAGGGCGAAGTAGGTAAACAGAAGTCACAGGATCAACCAGATATTTTTTTACTAATTATGTCATTGAATATACAGGTATAATCAACCAGATATGGTTTATTAAATAATTTCAAGTGGCAAGAACAAGCATTGTTTTTACATGTAATATATCTAATTTGTTCTGTTGTGGGGGTATGACGATTTGTGTTGGGATAGTCACAGTGGTGTTAACCACAATCCAGAAGACACTTTCGTTTTGAATTTTAAAGTGACAGAATCAACCAATCATATTTTTTTAAATAACATATGCCATCTGTTGTGTTACAACAGATATGCACAGTTCAGATAGAAAATCCATTACTTCTATATGAGAGGATTATGTCAAGGACACATTTGGGGGTTGTGTTGACTGGGGCCCAAAACATACATTGTATAAACAGAATTGACATGGCCCGACTGAAGATATCATATTTATCTTCACCGAGGCCACTGACATCATGATATTATGATACCATTGGCCTCTCGTGAAGATAAATATGATATCTTCAGTCGGGCCATGTCATATCCCCTATATATATTATAGTGGTGCAGTTGAGCCACTATGGTTAGGGTTCAGCAGTCACTTACTGTACATACTAAAGTCAAATGTTTGGGTGATAATAACTTTGGACCTGTTCAATGGATTTGGATGAAATTTGGAATGTGTAGTGGGGCATGGTAGATCTCTTAACTTGCCAAATTGCGTTTTGGTCAGGCTAATGGTCTTTGCGTATGAAAACGCTGAAAAATGCCAAATTATCCGTTTTTGGAGGCAACTTTTGGAATTTTGGGTGTGGCCCTGCATGGCTGTCATTTGGTATGCCACTCTGTGACATTGCTTGTTTGAAAGAGCGTCACTGGCTGAACATGACGCTTTTCGTTTGGTGAAAAAATATTGAGGCATTCAAAAGTTATAGCACTTTTAAGTTCCCATTATAAGTCAATGAGAACATTTATATGGTTATTTTGTGAACAAAGAATGGGGTTTTGGCCATCTGGTCCCTCCTCATGATCAAAGAATTTGCAGGCTCACAATCAAAGATTCTTTGATCCTGAGGGAAGGACTAGATGACCAGATTTGGAGGGACCAGATAGTCCAATTTAAACAACTTTTAAAATGAAATATCTCAGAAACGGTTTGGTCTTTTAACTTGAAATTTGGAAGGTGTTGAGGGATGTCCTGCAGATGTGAATTATTTTTTTTTTATTTATTGAATTTTCGAATTACAATCCTTTGAGTCAAAGACTCCTTTGCAAAGAGCTCCACTTCAGTCACAACAGAACAATACATCAAGACAGACTGTACGTAGTTTACAAAACAGAATATTATAGATTGACAAGTTGTGCAGAAAATCACAGTACATGGTATTTACAGTGCTTGGTTATCATCTCAAGGGCTGTAAGAGGACCCTGGGTCAAATAAGTTATGGAGGCAAAGATTATTGATACAGGCATATTTTACCTAGCCCTTCTTTGGGGCAAACCAGCTTATGTTGTAGGCCATTTTTTAACAACTTTGCCTACATAGGGCTGTTGAAACAAGCCACAAGTCTCAGAGTCAAAAAGAAGACTCTTGATTCCAGCTTTGAATTGGCCAAGACTAGGGGCAAGTAAGATGGAGGGTGGTAGGTTGTTAAGCCAGAGGGAGCACAATAGCAAAGACCTTTGCCCTAGGAGGTCCTGCAATGGGGACTAAGAGGAGGTGCCCTCCTGGCATCTGGGGGTACCTCTATGGGGGGCTGGTTGGATGAGGGGGTGTAGACCAATTGGTGTGAGCTTCAAAAGCATATTTTTGGCTTGGAGGCAGGTGTGGTATTTTAGCCTCCCTTCAAAGGTCATCCAGTCAGCTAGTTTATAGAGCACACATGTATGGGTTAGTCTTTCACTGCTTGTGACCAGATGGCAGGCTTTGTTGAGGGCTAGATTGATGCAGTTAAGGGCTGTTTGGTCAGCAGTGCCATAAAAATAATATACCATAATTGACCAATGAAAGGACTGAGCAGGTAACAGCCAGCCATAAGGACTGGAAGGTAAGGCAGTGTTTATGTCTGAAGAGAATCCCTAGTCAGGTGTTAACAGAGGAGGAGGCATTTAATATGGGTGTGGTAGGTGAGGGCTGTGTCCAGTGTGATACCTAAATATTTGAAATGTGGGACCTGTTCAATGCGGTTACCCTGCAGGCTTGAGATTGAGAGCTGGGCATTACTGAGGGGGGTTTGGCGGTAAGCAAATATCATAGACTTTGTTTTGTTGTAGTTTAGTATTAGTCAATGGTCAGTGAACCAGTATTCTAGCTCTCCAAAACAGGCTTGAAGTGTGTTTTGGGGAGAGATTGGGTTGGTGTGTTTCCAGTATAGTACAGCATTGTCTGCATATAGCAATAGCTTTCCACTGCAGGCCTGGGGCAGTGAGTTTAGAGAAAGAGTGAACAGTAGTGGGCCAAGTATTGACCCTTGAGGGACACCCGCTCGAACCGGTTGTTTGGAGGAGAGTGTGTTGCTAATTTTGACTTGCTGTGTCCTGTCTGTGAGATAACTTTTGAACCAGGAAATAGCTTGGGGGCAAAGTGGAGGAGGCAAGAGAGTGGAGAAGTAGATCATGATTGACTGTGTCAAAAGCCTTGGTCAAATCAACATAGATTGCCCCAGCTATTCACCCCGTTCTAGTGCTTCATGAATGTATGACGTAAATTCGAGAAGGGCTGAGGTAGTGATTATGGTGCTTAGGTGTCAGAAATTACATTCGTTGCAGAGATATGGCGTGGTGCAGTTTACGTTTTGTGGACAGCATTTTGCATTGTGGTAGTGGCTTGAAATTTATAGGGTAGCTAGCCTTACTGCCATGGACATGCTTTTCAGTCATTAAGTGTGTAAATGAAATGTAAGCAGGTGCGGAATTCTGCCACTCTGACCAATGAAAATCTCAAACTTTAAAATGTTTTATCTCGGACACGGTTTGGTCTTTCAAATTGAAATTTGCAGGGTGTTGAGGGGATGTCCTGTACATGTGAATTATGGTATTCAGGTGTTGGAAAATAAGGTTGCTACAGAGATATTGTGTGACGCACTTTACATTTTGCCTTTAGCGTTTTGCATTGTGGTAGGCACTTTTAATGTTAAACCTCACATTTTGCATGTTAATAACATTGCAACCATTCAACGGATTTGCACAAAATTTGGAATGCTCAGTTTGGTATGGCAGATCTCTTGATTTACTAAATTTGGTTTCAGTCGGATAGACATTGTTTGCGCAGCGAAGTGCCAAAAATGCACTTTTCGCCACTTTTGTGCATTTTTTGTCCATGGTGCTGCGTGGACACTGTGTGGGCTATTGATCCAAATCTTGGGACATAGAAAGAGCTTGGGCCATGGAACATGCTGCTTCTTGTTTGGTGAAAAAATATGAATCTGTTCAAAAGTTATTACAATTTGAAATTCCCATTATATCCTGTGGGAAAATGTATATGTATTTTTGAAATGTTAATGAGAAAGACCAGATGGCCCAAATTGAGATGCCCATATCTCAATAACAGTTTGGTCTTTTTACTTGAACTTTGCAGGGCATTGAGGGGATGTCATAGAGATGTGAACTATGCTGTTTAGGTGTTGGGGAAATAATTTGTTGCAGAGATATTCAATGACGTAATTGACATTTTATCCCATTGCAGTCCATCATCACTTTCGGCGCCGTTATCTTGGAAACGAAGCGAGAAACAGACTTTTTGCTACAGGTGGCTTAGATCACTTTTAAGTGATCTAAGCCACTGGAAAAAGACTTGACATTGTAGAGTCAGCCTGCAGTGGAATTTTGTTTGTACGTTGCACGGTTCATGAGATATTGTGAAAGTACTGTCACAAGGGTTGAAAGAGTGCCTGACCAGTGCTATTTGGTGCCCATAGCTTGGAAAAGATGTGAGATATGGGTACGGTCTTTGCAATGTTGTGTGAAGTGCTTACTGTCATGATTACAATGATGCCATAATTTTTTTCTAGCTCTTACAGTTCCCAAGATATGTGCAAATTACTGTTACTAGGGTTTGGTGCCCTATAGTGCTGCTGCATGGCTCTGTAGCTTTGCATAAGTGGGAGTGTGGGCCCAGATGCATATTGTTATACAAAAATTGACATCTTGGTAGGAGCTGGGCTCTGCACTCCCACCAGTATGTGTTTTTTTACTACTTATATTACATATTTTTAAAAAGTAAGGAAATTATATGCAAAAATTGTATTAATGCTTCATTTAGTGTTAAAGCAAAGAAAGTCAGGAAATTAGACATTAGGATTGAACCCTAATCCCTCACACACACCACCCCAGTCATCAACAGTCTGACAGATGCCTTGGTGTGTCATTGGGGTCAGGAGGCCTAAATCTCCCCCATTCTCCTTTACTGTAGCATGTCAGCATGCTCGGTCATGGAATATATTATAGGGCGTGGTCACACTCCTATAT
The DNA here is from genome assembly GCA_016271365.2 of Neoceratodus forsteri. Lineage (NCBI taxonomy): Eukaryota > Metazoa > Chordata > Ceratodontiformes > Ceratodontidae > Neoceratodus > Neoceratodus forsteri. The sequence continues at coordinate 81,211,723 of CM028137.1, forward strand.
TTAACGGTTATAAACCTTTTCTATGTTAAACTCAAAATTTTGCTCGTTAATAACTTTGGACCCTTTCAACGGATTTGCATGAAATTTAGTATGTGTGATGGGGCATGGTAGATCACTTGATTTGCCAAATTTCATTTCAGTTGGACTTACAGTTCTTGCACACCAAATGCTGAAAATGCTCTTTTCTCCAGTTATGTAGGCAGCTTTTTTGATTTTGTCCATGGCGCTGTGCGGCCGTCATGTGCCGTGCTGCTCTGCAACTTTGCCCAGCTGAAAGAGCTTCAATCAAAGAACATGCCACTTTTCATTTGGTGGAAAAATATTAATCCATTCAAAAGTTATTAAAGTTTTAATTTCCCATTATAACTCAATGGGGAAATTTACATGGTTATTTTGCGAAAGAAGAGCAGGGTTTTGGCCATCTAGTCCCACCTCACAATCAAAGAATTTGCAGGCTCGTGATCTAAGAATCTTAGAGCATGAGGAATTCTTTGATCATGACGGCCACCATCTTTTCATCATATTCTCAGAGTGCCTCTTTGCATTAGCGCTCATAATACAGACAGTCAGCAGCTGGCCGTGGAGATGAGAGGTGGGCTGTGCCAGTTGCAGGCTGGGAAAGGGTGGGGGGTGCTGGGTCGGCTGGCACAGCTGGGTGGGGGTCACTAGACTACCAGAAATATGAAATGATGATTTATTTTATTATGATTGGGGCACTAGACTACCAGGATATGTACTACGACAATGAATATTATTTCATACAGACCGGGGGCACTAGACTACCAGGGATATTAACAGTAATAATTATTTTATACAAATCGGGGCCACTAGACTACCAGGGATGTAAAAAAAAATAAAACATTGAGGGCACTACTACCAGGGACATTACACATGATTGTATTTTTCATTATGATGGGGGCACTAGACTGCCAGGGATATTTAATACATTACTATTGTTATTCTGATGGGGCAGAACAAAACCCTGAGCAAAACCCATCCTCATTTTGGTTTAGTGCATCCTGGGCTGAGAAAACTCATTTTAAAATCTGGCCATCACGTCCCTCCCTCTTTGTTCGAGAGTGAGCAAATTCTTTGATAGCGACCCTGCAAATTCTTTGATAGCGAGATTCTTTGATTGCGATCGTGCATCGAGAGCGAGGGACAAGATGGCCAGATTTTAAAATCAATTTTCTCAGCTTAGGGGTGTCCTAGGAAGACAAATGAGGGTGGGTTTTACTCAGGGGGGCTTTGTTCTGACAAACATGGTGGTGGTTTACCACAATTCATTGAATTTCTTTAATTAGAACAGTTTTTATTCTTTGTTCGTGAGCCTGCAAATTCTTTGATCGCGAGCCTGCAAATTCTTTGATAGTGAGATTCTTTGATCTCGATCGTGCATCGCAAGCGAAGGACAAGATGGCCCAATTTAAAATCAATTTTCTCAGCCCAGAGGTGTCCTAGGAAGTCAGATGAGGTGGGTTTTACTCAGAGGGTTTCGTTCTGTCGAGCCATGGCAGTGGTTTACGGCAATTCCTTCAATTTTTTGATTTATAAAATTTTTAATTCTTTGTTCGTGGGCCTGCAAATTCTTTGATCACGAGCCTGCAAATTCTTTGATCATGAAATTCTTTGATTGCGATCTTTGATCACAAAATAGGGACAAGATGGCCAGATTTTTTATAATGGAATAGATAGGGAAATTTCACTAATCTTTGACATTGAATATCTCGGACACGGTTTGGTCTTTTTACTTGAGATTTGGAGGGAAGAAAGGCAACATCCCACAGATGTGCCTTTTGGTGGTATGGTCAAAAAATATTACATGGCAGCAAACTTACTGCACTACGAAGTTGACACTTTTTAGTATAGGATAATATTATGGCATCCACTGCATTACAAAATTCTTTTCCACCCTGCTGAAAATAATGGTTTGGTCTTTTGGGCTGAAATTTGGAGGAGGAAAGTCAACATTCCACAGATGTGCCTTTTGGTGGTTTGGTTAAAAAAATATTACAAGGCGGCACAGTGGCGGAACTCTGAAGTTGACACTTTTCCCATTGGATAACATTACGGTGTCCATCGCAACTTTTGGGGCCCATATCTAGGAAGCGGTGCAAAGATACAGACTTTTTGTCACAAAATGCTTAGCCCCCAAGTGAAGGCTAAGTACAAAACTATACAAGAAAGTCATAATTCATAAGAAATTTACATTTTTTTTTCTACTTCGTACGGTTCCTGAGATATAAGCAATTTAATATTCCAAGTCCTCATTTTCTGCTCCGAGGCCCATTGTTACGTATATATTCTTTGTTTTCACTGTGTATTTCAGTGCAGTTTTAGGAGAAAATAAGGGTGTGCCCTTTTGTTACTGTGCCAGTTAGCGTTTCCAGTTGAGTTTCCGTTACTGTTTGCGGCACCGTTTCCATCTATGCCACAGTGTGCGATACGGTCTGCATTTTCGCATGCACTTGCGTTTGCATTTCTGTGTTATTTGGCATTATTATTGTTGTTACCATTACTAGTTGCTATAATTGCGGTACTGTGCACGTGGTTATAGTTTATGCTTCTATAAGCGCTATGCTTTGTTTTCCTTGGCGTTATTGTTGCTGTTACTGTTACTATTTGCGTTTACAATTGCAGTACCATGACCATGCGTGTAACGGTTTGTGTTTCTGTACTCACTTGCATTTGCATTTCTCTTTCCTTTGGTGTTATTGTTGCTGTTACCATTACCATTTGCATTTACAATTGCGGTTCCGTGACCATGCATGGTACGGTTTGCGTTTCTGTACTCGCCTCCACTCCCATTTCCGTTTCTGTTTCCTTTGGCATTATTCTTCATGTTAACTTTACAATTTCCATTTACTATTGTTTTACTGTGCCCGTGGATGTTACGGTTTGCGTTTCCGTATGCACTTCTGTTGCCTTTTCCGTTTCTGTTTCCTTTGGCGTTATTCTTCATGTGGCATTCTTTTTGCTGTAATACTTAACATTTATGTTTAAAATACCACTGCCATCACTCTGCACATTACCAGTTCCGTTTTCGTACGTGCTTGCGTGTCCGTTTGTGTCTCTGTTTGCTTCGGCATCACTTTGCGCTTCTGTTTCTATTAACATTTGCTTTACCATTTATGTTTGCATTACCATGTGTGCCACTGTTGGCGCTTCTGTTTGCTTTGCTGTTCCTGTTACTATGTGACAAGACTTCACATGGTGGGACCGCCACCGCATTCTATTCAGTATTTATCATCCTCATTCTCAAAAAGAAGGGAAATTAGAGGCAAAAAACTCAGTTTAATGCAACAGTTAGGGTTGTTCCATAGCGATAGCGAGAAATTTGGTGTTGGGTTTAAGCCCCTTGGACCCCCAGCTCACCCCAACCAGCATTGGGGTGTGCGATGGGAATGATCGATCCCCAACTCTCACCCCATTCTCCTATACTCAGCTTCTTTACACATGTGATGGGATGAGAGTTAGGACTGATGACCCCATCACACACCCCGATGCCGGGTTGGGTGGTGGGCTGAGGGGTCCAAGGGGGCTTTCAACCCCAACACCAAATTTCTCACTTTTGTCACTGTGGAACAACCATAACTGATGCATTAAATAGAGTTTTTGCTCTCTAATATATATATATATATATATATATATATATATATATACACACATATATATATATCACCATAGTTAGGGTTGAGTACCCCAGTTAAGGTTAAAATGTGAATGGTTGCACCTTAATAACTTTGTCACCGTAAAATGACTTTGCCTGAAGTTTGGCAGGCATAGAGCAGTGCCTCAGATCTTGGGAGCTGCCAAGTTTTGTACTGGTCGGATATACGGTTGTGGAGTTATTAAGCAACATTCTGTAGCACATTTATGCTTTTTTGTACCTACAGGTTGCATGGTTTGCGTGACCTGTCTGAAATCTTCAGGGAGCATGCAGCCAGGTTCCCCAATGTGCCTTTTGAAGATCTTGTGAAAAAATATTGAACAGTTCAAAAGTTATTCAAAAGACAAGTTTCCCATTATAGTCAAGGGGAAAAGTTAACAAAGTTTGACAGTGTTGCAAATGTGGATTTTAGTGTCACAAATAACCCCAGTACTGTCACAAATCCGCCATTTTGTTTTCAGTTACTGATCACAGAAATGCTTGGCATTTAAAATTGGGACCCTCTAGGGATACAATTATTTTGTGTTTACCTAGTTGAGCCCTGAGGATGCTAGGCGTGTCTGTATTTTGGGATTAAACACCCCACAAATATGTTTTTGAAATTTTGGGAAAAATAGTGTCACAAAGTAGTGTTGAACCTGCAACACTTTGGTGATTTTTTTGGGGAAGTGTCATATTTTGCGACATTACTATTCAACACTATGGGTAAAATAACAGGAATTCTTTTTCACCCTGCTGCAAAACACTGGTTTGGTCTTTTGGGCTGAAATTTGGAGGGAAGAAAGTCCACATCTCATGGATGTGCCTTTCGGTGGTTCAGTGACAAAATATTTCATGGATGGAAAGTTATGGTGCTACGAAGTTGATGCTTTTTCCCATAGACTAACATTGTGGTGTCAACCACACTTTTCGGGGCCTGTATCTCAGAAACGCTTTGAGATACAGACTTTTCCTAGAGATCTATTTGCTCACTCTGGCATTCCTAGATATAGAGCTGTAGAAAATTGTTAATTGATCTATCTGTAATGCCTGCTTTTTGCACTCTGTTCACTGTTTTTTATTATATTTATGTTTTTAGCTATATTTATGTATTTATGTACTGTCCTGTTTCTTTGATTGTTTGTATTTGTAAGATGCCCAGAGCCTCCAGAATTGGGTGCCTAAGAAATAAAAGTGCCTTGCCTTGCCATTGATTAACTTGTCCAGCAGGGAGTCATAAGGCCTTGTGTGTCAACAATCAATTCACCCATCTGGCCTGTGAAGAAACCCAACAGTAGTTGGAGACTCACCATTGATTATCGCAGACTTAATCAGGTGACCCCCATCTGTGCCCCAACTGTGGCATCTGTCCCAAATGTGCTCAGACTTCTCAAAGCTGAACACCAGTGGTTCAATACATTGGATATCTCAATGAATTTTGGTCCTACCTTGGCCCAAAAGAGCCAATACAGAGTCACCTCTCACCATTGATGGACGTCAGTACACTTGGAACTGCATTCCACAGGGGTTTCATAATAGCCCTTCCCTGTTTCACATCTGCATGAAGGATGCAATCAGTGGCTTCCCAACACCAGAAAGCCTTCTACAGTATGTGGATGATCTTCTCTAGCCACACAGTGGAAATGGAAGCACCTAGAACTCTTAGAAGTGCTCCTGACTCTGCTACAGAAAGTAGGCCTCAAGTACAATCTACAAAGGTACAGTGGTGTCAACCAGAAGTCATATTTCAGCACCTGTGCATAACTGGAGAAGAAAGAAGTGCTGTTGGCAACAAGATTCAGGGCCTACAGGATTTGCCATTACCCATCAGTGTGGCAACTCTTAGACGTTTCCTGGGTATGGTCAACTACTCCAGGGACTTAATTTACAATTTTGCACAAAAGGCCGCTCTTCTGTATGAACTCCTGAAAAAGGATGTCCCATGGGGCCCTGAACACACCCATGCTATCACTTCCTTAAAGAAGGCCTTGACCTCTGCTCAAGCATTGGTCAACCCAAACTCAGAACTTCCATTTCATTTGGAAACTGCCACATTTGAAGTAGGTATGTCAGCAGTCCTTGATCAAAAGGCCAATGGTACCCTGCAGCCTATTGCTTATGCTTCCCAAATGCTCTCCATGTTTGAACTGAAGTAATCCCTGTGTGAAAGGAACCTGTTGGCTACCTTTTAGGCTGTCAAACACTTTGGTTATAAAATAGGGTTTTGCTCAATTATGTTACACACCTACCACACCCCTACCAACTTCCTAGTGAATGATAGGATTAAAGATTGCAATGTGTCAAACACCAGACTCATACATTGGTCCCTACTACTTCAAGATAGAGACACAACTTTACTTCCCTCCAAAATGACATCCAACCTGGCACATGGTCTCTATACCAAGGAGAACCACATGAGTGTGGCCTAGAGCTCCAGTTCTACCTGAACCAGGCCCATTTCTCCCAGCAACAGACAACACATTGAATGACACTACCATGCATCGTGCCTCCATGAGATTGTTCTTCCTTATATGATAATAAGTAATAATAATAATAATAATAGCTTTATTTAGTATGTGCCTTTCAGGTTTGTCAAGGCACATTACATACAATTAGTAAAACAGAAAGAATAAAACAGCTGTGTAAAAAATATTCAATAAAAATCCAGTATTCAGTATTAATAACTAGGAAATGCTTGGTGCCATAAATAAGTCTTTAATGCCTGTGTAAAGTCCCCCACAGTTGCGCACTCCTGAAGCTGGAGGGGGAGAGAATTCTAAAGGGCTGGGGCCATGTACTTAAATGCACTGGCCCCTGAAGATTTTAAAAATATCCTTGGAATAGCTAGCAACCCCTCATCAGCAGAGCGGAGCAATCACTTGGGGCAGTAAGGGGACAGAAGCTCTTTCAGGTAGTCCAGGTCAAGTCCATGTAGGGCTTTGTAAATCAGTAGTCTGACTTTGAAGGTGATCCACCACTGAATCGGAAGCCAGTGCAGTTTGCCCAACACTGGTGTGATGTGACATGTCCAGGGAGTCCCTGTCAACAACCGGGCTGCAGTGTTCTGCACAGTTGCAGGTGGCGGATATCAACCCCAGGTAGCCCTAAGTAAAAGGAGTTGCAGTAATCAAGGTGCGAGGTCACAAATGTGTGGATCAGTGTGGGAAGGTCACCAGACAGAATAAGGTGCTTGATCCTAGAGATGTTCCTCAGGTGGTAAAAGGATGACTTGACAACTGCCAACACCTGAGATAGCAGTGTCAGCCCATCATCAAGCATCACCCCTAGGTCTTGCACCAGTTCAGAGGTAAGGAGCTGGGAGCCCCAGGAAAAGCCCTGTGAGGCTGACCAACCCCCAATCCCCTATCCGGCCACCTGGATCCACAACCATCACCTCAGTCTTTCCCGAGTTCAACTTCAGCCAGCTGGAATTCAACCAATCCTGGATTTCATCTAGGCAGTTATTAAATATGAGGGAGTTCAAATCACAGGATCTGGGGTCTTGGTCCTGGTCCCCACAGGTGACACCTCTGAGGTATCAATGAAATACAGCGTCAACATCATCACAGTATGCAGAACTTGCAGCTTTTGCCTGTGCCTTAGAGATCATAGATGGAAAAGGAACTGAGGAGACAATCATCTTTTCTGACTCATCTTGGTTGAGCAACTCTTTGACAGAATTCCTTCCCTTTTGGAAGACCCATGATATAAACCTCCTCTGAAGGTACCCCAGCAAAGTACAAAAACTTGTTCATATACATTGTCAGCCTGGCTGCACAATGTATACTCAAACTGTTTATCCACAAAGTGAAGGCCCACTCCAAAGCTGAACCCTTCCACCACTGCAATGACAGAGTGGACTTTTTAGCCAAAGAAGGTGCTCGGGGGGGGGGGAGATATGACAAATGCCTCCTCCCACTGTAACACCGATTGTTGCTGCAAATGAGAGAACCAAAGAAGTTCCTCTGGATTTGACTGAGCTACAGCTAGCTGATCCAGAGATGAAAGAGGTATATCAATACCTCTCCAAAGACACAGAAAATGAAATGTCTATGAATACTTCATTCAAAAGACATGCAGACAAACTTTATCTGTCCCAGGATCAAAAATTGATTTTCTATCACTCAGGGGATCAGAAATTCTGGTTAATTCCCAAATCACTTCATTCTGAAGTCATCCCTAAGGTTTATGACACCCCTACAGGTTAGACACCAAGGGTGAGACAAGACAATCAAGAGTGAAAACCATGGGTTGGTGGCCTGGTATCAGCACCATGTGGAGAACTGTCTCACCTGTGTACAGAATAGTCCAACTCTAGGCAAGAAAAATGGCAAACATCTGCCTCAGAGACACTCTGGTCCTTAGCATGGCATCCAGATTGATTTCATTGGACCACTGCCTCCATACCCAAAACAACAAATTTGCACTCATGAACACTGGACTATTTTCCAAATGGGTTGAAGCCTTCCCATGCAAGGCCCAAACTGCAAAAGCCACTGCCAGAATCTTGGTAGAACACGTTTTTACCAGATGGTGCCTTCTCCTCTAAATAGATGAAGATAAAGGAAAAACTTTCATGGGTGAACTTATGCAGGAAACTATGAAGTTATTGGGAGTTAGAAATTTCATCTAGCTTACCATCCTCAGTCATTTGGACAAGCAGAAGAGCAAACAGACTTATAAAAGCAATGCTATGTAAATTTGCTGATACTGGAAAAAAATAGAATACTTTTTTCCTTACTCTAATGACAATTAGTGCTACTCCTCCAGCATCTACTGATGTACACGCTTTGAGGTAATGACAGGCAGACAAATGAGATTACCAGAACATATGATGATCACCCTCAATGCCTCTAATGCAGACAGAGTGTCAGCAGACACGTCTATAACTCAGTAGAGAGACAACCTTGCAAAAACCCACCTGTTTGCTGCAAATAATTTGGGTCAAGCCCAATTGCAATCCACAAAGTACTTTGATAAACACATCAAAGAAGCCAATTGGCAAATCAGTGACAGAGTCATGATTCTAAAATTTGCATCACCAGCACATGCATTTGTGAAGAAATGGTCAGGTCTATTTGACATCATCAACAAACTCTGCCTAGCTGAGTACCAAGTACGTTTAACTGATGGGAGAAGAAAGCCACTAGACAAATGGTACCACAGAAACCAGCTGAAGCTGTACAAAGGAGACTAAATGCTCCAACTCACTGCAGTATGAATGTTCCTTCTTCCAACCCCAGGAGGAAGGAAACCTTTGAAACATAGAAACATAGACTTTGACGGCAGATAAGGGCTGCTTGGCACACCTTGTCTGCCCAATTCCTACCTATCTGATAAGGTGCAGTTTCCAGTTTCCCAACACCCTACTTCCTCCTACCCCTCACTAAAATTGCCTTATGTCTGTCCTGTGCATTGTTGAATTCCTCCACTGTTTTTGACCCCACAACCTCCCCATGAAAGTGGTTCCATGAGTCCACCATTCTCCCTGTGAAAAAGTATTTCCTCACGTTGCCTCTGAGCCATTCCCCCATCATATTCAAATGATGACCCCTTGTTCTTGTAGATCTCTTTTTCATAAAGATGCTCCCCTCTTGGACTTTGTTGATTTCCCTGAGGTACTTGAAAGTTTCTATCATGTCCCCCCTCTATCTCATCTCATCTCATCTCATCTCATCTCATCTCATCTCATCTCATCTCCTCTCCTCTCCTCTCCTCTCCTCTCCTCTCCTCTCCTCAAGGGTATACATATTATGCTCCTTTAGTCTCTCTTCATATGGCTTATGTTGCAGACCCTGCACCATTTTAGTAGCCCTCCTCTGGACTGCCTTCATACTGTCTATGTCCTTGTGGAGATGGGGTGCCCAGAACTGTGCACAGTACTCCAGATGGGGTCTCACCAACTGTGTGTACAGAGGGATAACAACTTCCTGTTTTCTACTGGTGATGCCTCTCCCTATACATCCCAGTATCTCTCTAGCCCTCCTTACTGATTTTTCACATTGTTTACCTACCTTAAGGTCATCTCATGAAACTACCCAAGGTCCCTTTCCATTTGTGTTGTTATTAGTACCCCCCTCCATTGTGTACTATTCCCCTGAGTTTTTGTTTCCAGGGCATTACTTGCACTTTTTACATTGACTCATTGCTGCCATATTTTTGACCATTCCTCCAGTCTTGCGAAGTCCCTTCTCATCCTTTATACTCCTTTTTGTGTATCAACCCTGTTGCAAATCTTTGTGTCATCTGCAAAGAGGCATACTTTTCCTTGCAGCCCCTCTGCAATGTCACCTATAAAGACATTAAAGAGGACCAATCCCAATACTGAACCCTGTGGTACCCCACTAGTGACCCTTCTTTCTTCAGAGTATACTCCATTTACTATTACCCTCTGGGTCCTGTTGCCCAGCTAGCTTGTTACCCAGGCTACCACTCTGGGACCCACCCCCAGGCTGGCTAACTTGTTTATTAATCTTTTGTGTGGAACTTTGTAAAATGCCTTACTAAAGACTAGGTAGGCCATATCCAGAGCTCCTCCCTAGTGTATTACTTTGGATACCCAGTCAAAGTACTCTATTAGATTCATCTGACAAGACCTTCCTGCTGTGAATCCATGCTGCCTTGGGCCTGTACCCCTCTGGCCTCTAGGTACTCTACAATTCTTTCTTTCAGAACTGATTCCATCATTTTTTCTACCACTGAGGTCAAGCTAACAGGTATGCAGTTTTCTGCTTCTGTCTTGCTCCCATATTTGTGAAGAGGAATCACATCCACCCTCCTCCAGTCCTCTGGTACCACACCATCCTCCCAAGATTTGTCAATGGTGTCACTAGTTCTCACCTTAGTTCTTTTAGAATTCTGGGTTGAATTCCATCAGGCTCCATTGCTTTGTCCACTTTGAGTTCCTTCATGACCATTTCTTCTGTGAATGGACTGGTATCGACCCCCCCCCCCATCCTGAGTGCTTTTATTGTTTGGTTTGGGTACCTCACCCTCTTCTTCTTGTGTGAATACTGAGCAAAGTATTCATTCAGTATCTCTGCCTTTTCACAGTCACCCTCTGCCAACCCCCTCCCTTTTTTGAACCTCACTATCCTCCTTTTGTCTTCCTTTGCTCTCTGATGTACCTATAAAAGGTTCTATCCCCTTCCTAACTGAGTTGGCAATCTTTCCTCAGTTTGGGCCTTCACTATTCTGACTTCCTTCCTGCTTCCTTCTGCTTTAACATACAGTTATCTGTCCTGCTGATCCTGTGATTCCTTATACTTCCTGATGCTATCTCTTTCTTCCTAACCTTTCCTGCCACCTCCTTTGAAAACCATAGTGTTTTTACTTCATTTGTTTTGTTTATTTGCTTCACACAAAGGCTTGTTGCCTCTGTGATGGCAGTTTTGATTATTCCCAATTTTCTTCCACCCTCCTTCTGCCCATTTGCTAGTGCATTCCTTGGCACTGATTGATTTTAGCAAAGTCAGCCCTCCTAAAATACAGGGCCTTTGCCTTTGTATGGCTTGCCTCTATTGCTGTGTTTATTGTGAACCATACTGTTCAGTGGTAACTAGTTCCCAGATGGCTACCCACTTCTAAATCTGTGATCCTCTCTTTATCTCCATTTGAGAGTAGTAGGTCTAAGATTGCTCCCTCCTGAGTGGATTCCAATACTAGTTGTCAAAGGCACACCCCCTGCAGGGCATCGAGAATGACCCCACTCTTGGATGTGGCTGCAGCAAATGCACAGCAGTTAACACTTGGCATATTCAGGTCCCCCATCAACAATATCTCCCCTTTTTCTGCCATTCTGATACCGTCTATCATTTCCTTGTCCATTTCATCCCCCTGAGATGAGGGTCTGTATACAACCCCTGTGCAGATTGTGGTGCCATTGCCTGTGTCCAAGTTGATCCACAGTGCCTCCTCTCCTCCCCGTTTGCCCTTTAGTTTTGTTGCTTTGATTCCTTCCCTTATGTAGAGAGCTACTCCTCCTCCTCCTCTTTTACCATCCCTTTCCTTCCTGTAGATTGTGTACCCTGGTATGTTTGCATCCCAGTCATGGTTCTGTGTGTACCATGTTTCTGTGACTGCCACAATATCCAGATGTTCCTTTTCCATCAAGACCATTTGTTCTGGAAGCTTGTTACCAAGACTATGTGCATTGGTACTCATTACTCTCCACTTTTTGATGGCTTGACCTCCTGTAGCCCCATCCCTGCCCTTACTGCTTTTGCCTTCTCCTCTCTCCCTTGTTCTGCTTCCTATTGGCATTCTACATTGGTGTTAACCTCGCTAACCAACCTGTTTTATGGGGGGAGGCTTGGAATGGCCTGCTTCATATCTGCGCCTCCTCTCTTGGCTAGTTTAAAAGGTTGCCAGTGGACCAATTACCTAGGAGACTAGTGACCTTCCCAGACAGATGCAGACAATCATGCCAGTATAGGCTGGTATACCTCCAAGTGGAACCCCAGTCCCCAATGAAGCCAAAGGCCCTGTTCTCTGCACCAGATTTTCCTACCATTCATTAGATAAAATGCGGTGCAGAGTATCCTTGTCTCAACGCATGCCATAGACAGGTAGCACCCTGAGAAGGATACTGTGTGTGCTAGGGTTACCACCTGTCCCGATTTTCACGGGACTGTCCTGATTTGGGCAGCTGTGTCCTGTGAAAAAACATGAAAAATACTACTTGTCCTGATTGACATTATAATAGAAAAGTTATTGTCTGACTTTCCTCTAAATGTTGCAAAAGACTATACTACATTTACTAAAATACCTTAGAATAATAAGAAATACTAGAAACAACTGAAAAACTACAACACTTAGTCTTTATTCTGATTATTTACTGAAAACAAGTCTGTTGCATTGGTCAAGGCTACATATTTTCTGTGAAAAATCACGTTTCAGTAAGAAATGTCCCATTTGGGCTTCTTAAAGATGGTAAACCTAGTGTGTGCTCTTGTCCAGGCCTCTCCCCAACTCACAAGCTCCTCCTGCACTGCTAATCCGTGCCCAGTCAAGCCATTTGCCCTAGGTAGACAATGATGTCTAGCTCCGTCTCCCATGCAGCTGCTCTTGTGATCCTGAGGATTCGCTTCCTGTCCCTCCAAGCCATGGCATCAGGCAGGCACCTTGCTTCACTTTCCCCTGCCCCCCAGTTCTATCCCCCAATAACTGAGTGCCCCACCATGATCTGCTTTTTTTCCCCCTGTGGTGTCCTGTGCCACCTTCCTGTGGGCCTCCCTTGCTATTCTGAGATCTCTGGCCTAAAGATTTGGCATCGATCCAGTGGACCCCTCACCAGAAGCTTCTGTGGAGTGAGGCCTACCAGAAGAAGTTCCAACACATGAAGGCATAACAAACCAGCCTTCATGCCTTTCTTCATGCCATGAACCCCAATGACCCTGAATATGCCCCTTTACCTGGATTTACCCCTCCTTTGGTTTTGGCATTACCATTGATTTACCTTCTACACATGTTTCTGTACAAGCAGGGCAGGATGCATACTTAAGTACACTTATAACTGCACCACCTTTGTCTACTTTACAGATTGGCTGGAAAACTGATAACCTTGATGGACAGCAGTTATTACCAGTGGCCCACCTTGCCAAAGTAACTTTTAAAGGCTGCCCCAATACCTGTATTTACCCGAATGGAACTTTGTGCATTCGGCAAGTTACATCGCATCATACAGGACTTTTTCAATCTTACAGCAAGGATTAATAAAAAACCTTTGCACACATTTTTATAATATAATTGTACAAAATATATACTATAACTACACAATTGCTTCCATTGCCCTCTTTCTCACAGTGACTCCAGTTAATAACTTTCCTCTTCAATGTCCCACTGTGGTGCCTGGCCCAGAGAGCAGCCTAGAAGCAACACTGATACATGGAACTTTAATCAACAACCTACAGTATATGCACGTGCCAGTGGTACTGAATCTCATCCACTGGAACATGGTGGAGTTTGGACAATGTGTTTCTACTAGTGTATCTAATTTTCATTCTATGATGTTAGATGTAATGGTAGCCTATCAAGTTAGGGCACAAGATCCTGCAGCAGGGCACCACACAATAGAATGCTGGGGAGTGTTCCTGCATCAATGCCATATGTGGTCATTTAGTATAGTGACTGGAATCCCTGGCACTGTCACTGGTTTATTTACCTCAGGATTGTCAATTTGGAACTGTGCCGATATGTCAAAAATTCTGAGACATAATCTCTTCAATTCCAAATTAGCAGAAAATGTGGTCACACACATGCTACACAGTACAGAGGGACTATCACAAGAAGAAAGATTTTCAGTTTACAATATTCATGATATAGTACATTTATTTGATAAAACTTATAATAAAATGAACTAGTTGATTACTTTGAATAATAAAGAATTGCATGAGCAGCACACAGGCAGGGAGTTAATATGTTCATCCTATGGCAATTTTGCACTTCACACTATCACTAATCTCTTTCAAGATCCGGAAGGATCTATGTGATAACGTTGAAAGCCTAAAGGCAATCGCCATTATCTAGAAGTCAGGAGTGCCAAAAATTTATTTCGGTACTCTGACACCCTGGCGTACAGCAAAAGAGCACCGGGGACATCGTTTTTTAATGTTTTATGGTGGGGATGTGCCCCCCCCACTTGGGCTTCACCCTTGCATCCCCCTACTTAAGGATTCTCAACTCAAGAGGGGTGCATGTTGGGGGGGTGAAAACATTAAAAAAAGGTTCAGGTCGGGTGCAGGAAAAACGCACCAGCACGCAGACCTGAACCCAGTACCCTGCTGACTAATGCCACAACTCACCCACCCACGCCATGGGGCCAGCTCAGCAACCCACCACAGCACCACCCCTCACATACCCTCTCGCCCTCGCTGTGCATGCCTGCCCACCCGCCTGTAAGTATAGTGACATCCTGTCGCTATATTTGCCCACCCCCTCATCCAGCCGCCCTACCCTACCATAGCCATCAATGTAATACACTGGGGTGTGGGTCACCATTATTGTAGGTGCCCATTCCTCAGCGCTAATATCATGGGTACCCATCTGGAATCAGGGAGGATCCAGGATTCGATCCAAGATAAGCAGATGTCTAAACAGTATTGCCCCCACTGCACTTTCCACTCTTGCACTGTGATCTGTATGGACAAGACTGTATCATTTTCCTGGGCACTGCACAAAATGGTTGGAGTGCTACCACCCAAATCAAGGACCTTACTACACCACAAGCCATTGTACCATTAAAGACACAATGTATGTCACCGGTATCATGTCATAAGAGTGACCCAAAATAAGCGACTAGAAATATAGCGACTCATTTTGGGTACTTTTATGGTGGGCTACCCTGCAGAATAGCGAGGGTATGGGATAGCGACCAGGGGGAAGTGCGAACAGAAGGAAGGAATAGCAAGGGGAAGGTGATGAACAGTGAATGGGTTTTCAGGCACTGGTGTACCTGCTGCTGCCAAGCTAGCCATGTGGTGTGGTGGTGTAGGAAGCTAGCTCTGGCAAAGCAGGTACTGTGTTCAAGACTGGGAGCAGGTTACATTTTGCCACTCAGTTCAATTTTCAGATTTTTTGCCCCACCCTCAATATGCACCCCCTGTAGGTGAGACTCCTATGTAAGGGGGGTGCAGGGGGGCAAAGCACCCCCCTTCCCCATAAAAAACTTCTTTTTTATTTTGGATGTCAGGTTGCCCTGAAGTGTATATTGCCGATTTGCTTTTCAGCGATATACACGCGACATGATAGCGATCGCTGTTTTGTGTTTGTTGTTATGACATGGAACCTATGTCACATTCACAGTTTCTCTTCTGGTTTTCAACAAGGATTCTTCAGTCTTTGACAAGCTTTCTGTCATACACTCCATGGGCCATATTAAGGGCAGCATCCACAGAGAATGGATCAACTTGCCTCCACTGCAGGTGTTTTATCGTTGACTTGACTTTTGGGTTGCTCCAAATACAGACTGTTGTGATAAAAGTGGTTATCACTGTCTTTGCAGATGTGATGTCTTTGACGTAACCGTGCCAGTTTGTGGTTACTCTCCTGATACAATGGACTGGTCATTAGAGTTTACTAATGACCTAAATGACACTTCATATGACTTTGCAAAGCCTTCTTCAGCTCCAAAGCCTTCTTCAGACCCAGAGACCATTTCTTCGAGTCATGTGCAACCCAGCTCCAACACCTTCATCACCGCTTCAAGAGAAGGCTCTTCAAATGACATCCATGCCAGTCGCATCATGAACACTTCCATAACCTGCCCTGTCCAGCTCATGAAGTAGGGCCTTCCTCAAGTCTGATTGACCTACAATTCTGATGGACAATATTGTGTTGTTATCAATCATCAGACTTTCTCCTATGGAACTTTAACATGACATACCCTTCACAAAGTTCTGCGTCGTGCCAGGAATGTTGTATCATAGGCCATACGGTCATCACCCCAGTTCCAACTGTGGAACGTGATTATATCGATGGTGCCTCTAACTATCTGTATGCTCTAGCCCAGTATTTACCTGTGTTTAATATGCATATTGATCCACTCATTGATCCACTCACCCAGAAAATCAAATCTCTGCTAAAGAGAAAGGATTCACATATAGTTCACATACATAACAATGTTACCAAAGCATGCAGTTCTTTAAATGCTCTTTTCCATGACGGTGACCACAGCACTGTGTTGACTAATAGTTGGTTAGAACTGACATTCAAAGGATTTGTTATTATTTAAGTGTTTCTTATTATATTCCTTGTTCTTACCTTGATCTGTTTACACAAGTCCTTGATACAACATTGTAATCAATTGATGTTTCTGTATGAGTCACATTAACTAATGAAGTAACTTACCTACCACCCTATTTAGTGTTGCCTTTTGTATCCAGGCAACAAAGAGGGCAATATGTTAGACCAGCCTGCCCTACCGTCCCATATGAGGACACTCACTACTACTATGGTAGATGAGGGAGAATGCATTATCATGCATTATGCACTAATGATCACTAATGAACTGATATGTTCTTCTATAATTAGGGCATTAGTCAGAAAATCTCCTGTTTAGCCAAATGATAATGAGTTAGCCAGGAATGTGTATTATTGTCCTAGAAGGACATCTAATGACAGTTGTAAGATCAGCAGCCTAATGTGACATGATTATATAATTATATATATATATAATTATATATTATTGGTCTGTAGCGCTACCTATGTTCCAAAAGTCAGTATGCTTAGCCTAACAATACCTATGAGAAGTAGTCTATTGTTCTTCTGAGCTAGTTACTCAGCAAATACCTATAACTGATACAAAATGTAGTGGTCCTAGGAGTAGATGCCCATGTTTTGACCAATGGTACACCGAGTACAGAGACACACTGACATCTGCAAACTTGTTGCTTTGGTAACCAGATATCTCTTATCTGCAGTATATAATCTTAGTACATGGCCAAGCCTCTTTGGGACCTTCGAAGCACCCAGCTTCCACAGTGGTGTATGACTGTCTCTGTCAGGGGTTACTAGTGGGGTACCACAGGGTTCAGTACTGGGTCCAGTTCTTTTTAATGTCTTTAGTAGTGACATTGCAGAGGGACTGGAAGGAAAGGTATGTCTCTTTGCAGATGACACAAAGATCTGCAACAGGGTTGATAAATGTGGGGGATGGAAAGGATGAGAAGGGACTTGGCAAAGTTGGAGGAATGGTCAGAAGTAAGGCAGCTTGGATTCAATGCAAAGAAGTGCAAAATAATGCACTTGTGAAACAAAAACCCAGGGGGAGAGTACACAATGGGGGGAGTAGTAACAACAACAAAATGCAAAGGATCTGGTGGTAATCATATCAGATGAGCTTAAGGTTAGTAAGCATATGAGATGGCAGTAGGGAGGGCTGGGGATACTGGGATGGGAGAGGCATCACCAACAGAAAACAGGAAGTTGTTATCCCTTTCTACATACAGTTGGTGAGACACCATCTAGAGTACGAGTCCAGTTCTGGAAACCCTTTTCTGCAAGGACAAAGACAGGATGGAGGCTGTTCAGAGGAGGGCAACTAAAATGGTGCAGGGGCTGCAAGAGAAGCCATACGAGGAAAGACTAAAGGAGCTTAATATGTATACCCTTGAGGAAAGGAGGGAGAGGGTGGACATGATTGAAACTTTTAAGTACCTCAGTGGAATCAACAAAGTCCAAGAGGGTAGCATCTTTTAGAAAAAGAGATGTGCAAGAACAAGGGGACACAATTTGAAGATAGAGGGGGGATGGCTCAGGGGCAATGTGAGGAAGTATTTTTTCACAGAGAGGGTGGTGGATGCATAGAACCGCCTTCCTGTGGAGGTTCTGGGATCTAAAACTGTGGGATAATTCAATAATGTATGAGACAGCTGCCGGCCCGGTGGCGCTGAGGAGTTGAAGATGCGGGGCCACACCTCGCTGCTGCATCCGCGCGACCGGGTCGAGGAACGGACCGGGCTGCTGGGGCTGGCAGGGGAAGGAAGGATTGAGCATCCTGCCACAGCTCTCCTTCCTTCGTGGTGGGTGAGGATGCATGCGCGCTGCAGTGACACCCAGTGGAGGCTGAAGTCACGACAGCGCATCATATGACTGGGGAGAAGCCGTGAGGACGTCTGCGCGTAGTGCGCTGCGTCATTGCACGTCGGCTCTCAGGGATACATTAAATACAAAAACAGGGACTCCGCCTCTATGAAGCCCTCCCCGGGGTTCCTCCGTGTCGCTGATCCTCCCAACCAGTTACAGGACCGCGGGTTGGGATGTGGAGAGTCAGATCTGCTGCCCCATCCTCCACAGGGGCAAGCCAGGTGACGGGGGATCGACTGGCATGAGGGACCTTAGGGGGCGTGACTAGGGTGGATACTTGGCGGAGTATCCACAAAAAAAAAAAAAAGAATGTATGAGACAGACATAAGGCAATTCTTGTGGGGGGGTAGGAAGAAATAGGCTGTTGGTTGACTAGGATCTGCATCTTATCCGGTAGGTAGGAAATGGGCAGACTAGGAGAGCTAAATGATCCTTATCTGCCATCAGAGTCTTTGTTTCTATGTTTCTGTGTTTCTATGTTTATCAATTGGTAAGATTTTATCTTATTGAATCATAGAAACATATACTTTGATGGCAGATAAGGACCTCTTACCCACCCGTCTACCCATTTCCCTATGTATTGGATCGCTGCAGATCCTGGTTAACCAACAGCGTACTTCTTCCTACCACCCACCAGAATTGCCTTATGTCTGTCCCATGCATTCTTGAATTCCCCCACTGTTTGTGTTCCCATGACACCTCCTTAGGAAGCCATTCCATGCATCCACCACCCTCTCCATGACAAAATACTTCCTCACATTGCCCTTGAGCCATCCCCCCTCTATTTACAAATTGTTTCTTCTTGTTCTTGCACATCTCTTTTTCTGAAAGAAGTTACCCTCTTGGACTTTCTTGATACCCTTGAGGTAACCAAAGGTTTCTATCATGCCCCCTTCTTTTCCTCAAGGATATACACATGCAGTATTAAGCTCCTTTTGTCTCCTCTGTCATGGCTTCTGGTGCAGATCCTGCACCATTTAGTTATACTAGGAATTATACTGAGATAGTCAAGACAACCAGAAGACAATGGCCCATGATGGTCATCCCCACTACTCAGTAGAGCAACTGCAGTTACAAGCTTCTATTATCTTGTCAGCCCAGCTCTAAAATGATAGGAACTGATTCCATGACCTGATTGATCTTGCTACAAAGCCGTATCTACACATTGCTGTTTTCCGTGGAATTTCCACTAATTGATACCTATGACCCCACAGATAATATATAGGCTCCTTATACCATAGATCTAATTCATTTCTTACCATATCATCCTGTAAAATTTTATATAATAATAGTAGTAAATCTACTCTTGCATGCCTAATATCTAATGACCAATGACCTAACTTCTGTAGTCTCTGTTTGTATGGTTTATCTGCATACCCAGAGACTAGCTTTGTAAATGATCTTTGTGGCTTCCCTACCAATTTTATGTCCTTTTTCATATGAGGTCTCCAACTCTGTGAACAGGTTCAGTCTTATGTAAGATTTGAACAGAGGAAGTAATACTACCTCAGTTCTAGAAAAAAAAAGCTTCTGCGGACACAATTCATCAAATGCATTGCTTTATTAGTTACGGATTTAATATGTGTTGTACTTTTTAAATCTATACTTATTAGTACTATTAGGTCCTTTTCACAACTATCTTTCCTTAAAAACATATAGTGAATAAAATAATCCTGTTTAATATTGCCTTTGCCAAAATGCAACACACTGCATTTATTCATGCTAAACTTCATCCTGTTTTTGTCTGCCCATTCCATGATTGCTAGAATGTCTTGCCCAAATCCAAGTCTATCATCAAAGGTATCAACAATCCCCCCGATTTAAACATCTTCTGTGAACTTAATAAGCTTGTTACCACTTTTGATTTCAAGGTCTCGCATAAAGATGTTGAACAACAGTGGGCCCAATACTGACCCCTGAGGCACTCTACTTTTAACTTAGATCTCTGAAGAAAAAAATCCAAAATACAGACAGATTGTGTCCTGTTCACTAACCAGTATGCTATCCATCTAACTATGTAGGGGTTGATGACCAACTGGACCAACTTAGATATCAATGTACTATGTGGCACAGTATCAAATGCCCTACTAAAATACAACATTAGTATACCCACCACTCTTCCCTGGTCATCATTAGCCTCTACATAGTCGTAGAAATCAATTAAATTGGTATTAAAAGCACTATTAGAAGCAAATCCATATTGGGCCCTATTCAGCTTGTCACTTTTGACTAAGAAGTTGTTCATTTCTTCAGAGATGATACCCTCCATCACCTTTCCAACTATTGAAGTCAGGCTAACCAGGCGATAGTTAGCCTGGTCAGCCCTACTACCCTTTTTAAAAATAGGGACTGTGACTGCCCTTCTCCAGTCTCTTGGGAAGCAGTACTCCAGATGAGGTCTCACCAACTGTCTGTACAGAGGGATAAAAACTTCATACAAACATACGAACATACAAAGAGGCCAGAAGAAAGCCATTTGGTCTATCCAGTCTGCTAGTACTGGTCCACAGCTTGAGCTAATGTCCCTGACCTCCCTTCCCAATCCTCCCAACCTCCCTACCCATGATCTTTACCTTCTCCCTAGGCCTATCCCAGCCTCTCTTAAAACTGCTCACTATCTTCAATGAGATGACCTCTTCCAGCAGTGCATTGCAAGTGTGCTCCACCCTATCTTGCAGAAGTGCTTCCTGACCTTCCTCCTAAACCTCCCACTCTCCAGCTTAAGACTGTGCCCCTCATGTTATGTTTTCCACTCAGTTTAAAGCGACTCTCCTTACCAAACTTAATTATCCCTTTCAAGTACTTGAAGGTGCCAATCATGTCCCCTCTCTCTATTTTTCTCTCTCCTGTCTTCCAGGAAGTACATGTTTAGTGCCCTCAACCTCTCCTAGTATGCCTTACCCTGCTGGCTGGCTGTCATCTTTGTAGCCCTCCTCTGGACCTTCTCCAGCAGGTTAATGTCCTTTTTGAAATGTGGGCACCAGTACTGAACTCCATACTCTAGATATGGTCTTACTAGTGACCTGTACAAGGGCAGTATAACCTCCTCTCTCCTACTACTGACCCCCCTCCCAGATATGCATCCCAGCATCTTGTTTACCTTTGCTGCTGCTTTCTTGAACTGTGTGGAATCATTCAGGTCACTGGTGATCATAACTCCCAGGCCGTTCTCTTCTTCTGATGCAGATACTCAGACTCCACCCAGGTAGTACTCTGTCCTGGGATTCTTGGCACCAATATACATAACTTTGCATTTCTTGGCATTAAAGCCAAGCTGTCAGATCCTGGACCACCTCACCAGGTTTTCCAGATCTTCCTGTAGGTCCTGTATCCCTTCAGCTGTGTCCACTCTCCCACAAGGTTTGGTGTCATCTGCAAATAGGCATATTTTGCCCTTAATGCCATCCCCAATGTCATTGATGAAGACATTGAACAATATGGGCCCCAGAACCGAACTCTGCAGGACACTGCTGGTCACCTCTCTGGTGCCAGATAACTCTCCCCCCACAACTACCCTCTGTGTTCTGTCCCTCAACCAGTTTTCCACCCATCTGGCCATCTTTTTCCCAACTCAGAGATCCACCAATTTTCTGATCAACCTTTTGTGGGGCACAGAGTCAAAGGCCTTGCTGAAATCAAGATAGAGAATGTCTACCACTTGGCCCCTGTCTACTGTCTTAGTGACACAGTCAAAGAAGTCAATCAGATTTTTCAACACAATCTCCCCCCATGAACTGATGCCTCCTGGCATCCTGGAGACCATGCTCCTCTAGATATTCCACCAACCTTTCCTTTAGTATGGTCTCATGAGCTTGCCCACAATGGAGGTCAGACTGACTGATCTGTAATTCCCTGGGTCATCCTTGTTACCACATTTGTGGAGGGGCACTACATGTGCTGTTCTCCAATCCTGGGCTACTACGCTTGGCTCTATCAAACTATTAAATAGGTCTGCCAGTGGCCCTGCCAGTTCCTCACCCACTTCTTTTAGTACACTTAGATGTACTTTGTCTGGGCCTGGTGATTTGTCCACCTTCAATGCCAGCAGCCCCTCCCTCACTTTATCCTCCTCTATCACTACATCTGTGTCCCCCACTTCTCTTTTCCCTCCTGAAGACACTGGTCCATCCTTCTTGCTGGTGAAGAAGGAACAGAAGTATTCCTTTAGTATCTCTGCTTTTCCCCATTATCCTCCACCTACTCCACCCTTTTATAAGCATAACAATACCTTCCTTCTTGTCCCTTTTCTCACTTATTTAGTGAAGAAAGCCTTCTCCTTTTAATTCCTTCAGCTATCTGTAGCTCCTTTTGTGCCTTTGCTTGCGGACTTCCTTACTTGCCTCACTAGCCAACTTTAGGTAATTTTCCCTATCCACCTCTTTCTTGGTCTTCCTGCATTTCTATAGGACAACCTCTTTTCCTTACTGCCTGGGGAACCCCAAAACTGAACCAGCTGGGCACTTTGGCCCTTTGAGTTATTTCCCCTGAGCCTAACACACTCATCTGTGGCAACCAGTATTCCTTCCTTAATGATGGACCACCTTTGGTCCACATCCATATCTGCTTTGATGCCCACCAGGTGGCTCCTTAGCACTTCACCCATTTTCCTGAAGTCTGCCCTCCTGAAATCCAAGATTTTGATCTTAGTTGGGATGTTTTTCCTACCCATATCCAACTGGAACCGCACTGGTCAGGGGTCACTTCCATGCAGTGGCCCTTAACCTTTATTTCCTGTACATGCTCCCCATTTGTGAGCACCAGATCAAGAATTGCCTTAGCTCTTGTTGGTTCAGTGATGTCCTGAGTCAGGAACCCACTCTGCAGTCCTTACAGGACCACCTGACTGCTAGCACATGTTGTGGATGGTATGCTCCAGTCCACTTTGGGCAGAGTGAAGTCTCCCACAATTACCACCTCTCGTTTCCCCACAGCTTCCAATGTTTGTGAGCTCAGTTCCCTGTCCCTCGCCTCATCCAGACTGGGTGGTCTGTAAACCACCCTCAGCCTCACCTTTCTCCCTCTATTGGACCTTAACTGAACTCATAATGCCTCCACCTCCCCTTCCTCTGACTCCTCCCTCATGCAAATTATTCCCTCCCTGATATAAACTGCCACCTGTCCCCCCTTCCTGACTACCCTGTCCCTCCTGTATAGTTTATATCCAGGGATCGCAAGGTCCCAGTCCTGATGTGATGTTGCCCAAGTGTCGCTCACTGCAGCTATGTCCACCCTCCTGTCTGCTAATAGTGCCTGCAGATCATCAATCTTGTTTCCAAGATTCTGTGCATTCAGAGACACCATCCTCCACCTACAGTAGAATCTGACCTTCCTTCTCTTCCTTCTATTCTTCTATTCCCATTTATACCCTCTGTGTGCACCCCTCCATGTACCCTTGTTTTGTGTTCCTCACCCCCTCCACCCTTTGAGAACTGTGTTCTTGCCCCTTCCACCTCCTCCCTCCAGATCACTTATATCAACGTCCTGTTTTCTACTGGTGATGCCTCTTCCTGCATCCCAGTATCCCCTAGCTTTCTACTGCCTTCTCACATTGCTTGCTTACCTTTAGATTATCTGATATGACTACACCCAGGTCCCTTTCCATGTTTGTTGTTTTAGTAACCCCCCTCCCAACATTGTGTACTCTTCTCCTGGTATTTTGTTTCCCAGGTGCATTACTTTGCACTTCCTTGCATTGAATCTAAGCTGCCATACTTGTAACCATTCCTCCAACCTTGCCAAGTCCCTTCTCATCCTTTCCATCCCTTTGTATCTACCTCATGCAGATCTTTGTGTCATCTGCAAAGAGGTAAACTTTTCCTTCCAGTCCCTCCACAATGTCCTTATAAAGACATTAAAAGGACCAGACCCAGTACTGAACCCTGCGGTACCCACTAGTAATCCCCCTTTCTTCAGAGTGGACTCTGTTTACTATTACCCTTTGTGTCCTGTTGTCTAGTCAATCTTTTACCCAGGCTACCACCTAGGACCCACTCCCTGGCTAACAAATTTGTTTATTAATCTTTTGTGTGGGACTGTGTCAAATGCCTTGCTAAAGTCTAGGAAGACCATGTCCACAAACCTTCCCTGGTCTACTACTTTGCTCACCCAGTCAAAGAAATCTATTAGATTTGTCTAACATGGCCTTCCCGCTGTGAATCCATGCTGCCTTTGGTCCTGTGCCCCTCTGGCCTGTTGGTACTCAATAATTCTTTCTTTCAGAAGTGATTCCATCATTTTCCCTACCACTGAGGTCAAACTAACAGGTCTGTAGTTTCCTGCCTCTGCTTTGCTCCCACTTTTATGAAGGGAAATCACAACCACCCTCCTCCAGTCCTCAGGTACCACACCATCCTCCCATGATTTGTTAAAAAGGGCAGTCCATGGTGTCACTAATTCTCACCTAAGTTATTTTAGAATTCTGGGGTGAATCCCATCAGGGACCATTGCTTTGTCCACCTTCAGTTTTAGGAGTTCTTTCAGGACCCTTTCTTCTATGAATGGACTGGTTTCAACCCCCGCCCCCATCCAGAGTACTTCTATTGATTGGATTAGGTACCTCCCCCTCCTCTTTTGTGAATACTGAGCAGAAGTATTCATGCAGTATCCCTCCTTTTTCACTGTCACCCTTTGCGCACCCACACTCCCCTTTATTAAGCCTCACTATCCCTCCCTTGGTTTTCTTCACTCCCTAATGTACCTATAAAAGGTTTTATCCCCCTTCTTAACTGAGTTGACTATCTTTTCCTCAGTTTGGTCCTTTGCCATTCTGACTGCCTTCCCCACTTCCTTCTGCTTTAACTGGTACAGTTCTCTGTCCTGCTCTTTCTGTGTTTCCTTATACTTCCTGAATGCTTTGTTTGTTTGGATTTGTTTATTTGCTTCACACAAAGGTTTTCTGTCTCTGTGATGTTTCCCCATTGTTCCTCAACCCCTCCTTCTTGTCCATTTGCTAGTGCTTTTCTGAGACACTCCCAATTTTCTACAAAGTCAGCCCTCCTAAAGTCCAGTACTCTCACTTTTGTATGGCTTGACTCTGGCTGTGTTATCATGAACCACACTGTTTGGTGGTCACTTGTTCCCAGATGGCTACCCACTTCTAAATTTTATATCCTCTCTCTCAGTCCCCAATTGAGAGTACCAGGTTTAAGATTGCTCCCTCCTGAGTGGGTTCCAACACTAGCTGTCTGAGGCATGCCCCTTGTAGGGTGTTGAGAATGAGCCTGCTCTTGGATATAGCTCCAGCAAAGGTGCTCCAGTTAACATCTGGCATATTCAGGTCCCCCATCAACAATATCTCCCCTTTTTTCTGCCATCCTAATTATGTCTTCTATCATTTCCTTGTCCATTCCCCCCCCGAGATGGTGGTCTATATACAACACCCGTGCAGATTATGGTACCATTTCCTGTCTCCAGGGTGATCCACAGTGCCTCCTCTGCTCCCTGTTTACCTTTTAGTTCCATTGCTTTGATCCTTTCCTTACATAGAGAGGCTACTCCTACTCCTCCTCTTCCACCCTCCCTGCAGCTCCTGTAGATTGTGTAACCTGGCATGTTGACATCCCAGTCATGGTTCTCTGTGTACCATGTTTCTGTGACTGCCACGATATCCAGGTGTCTTTCATCAAGGCCACAAGTTCAGGGAGTTTGTTACCCAGACTTTGTGCGTTGGTCTTCATTGCCTCCATTTGTTGATGACCGTACCCCTTTTAGCCACATCCCTGCCCTTACTGCCTTTGCCTATTTCTCCATTTATCCCTGCCCTTCTCCCTATTGACTTCTCTATCTTTTTGTTTACCTCACTAACTGCCCTGTTTTTTGGGAGTGGCTGGTGTAACCACCCTCCCTCTACTTTACCCAGTTAGCTACCCCTCGGTCCCTTGATTGGGCACACAAACCACTATGGACAATGGCACCATCCTAGCTTTGGGAATGTATACTGGCTCATTACTTCTAGAGGTCAAAAGTGGTGGGGTGTACAAAGCAAATATAAATTGTGACCAATTAATCCAGATCTTGAGTAGAGAACTTTTGCTAGGGCTATGCTAGATCTATATTTCTGAGGAGTGTCCAGTAATTCCACACAGGAACCAGTAATATGAATGTCCAAACTAGGTTGGGGTTCTAGAGTATGACTTTATTCCAAAGATGGTCTCTAAAAGATTGAAGAACTCAAGGTTTACACATCGTGGCACAAGGCAATTGCAGAACAACAGAAAACTGTATTTGGTAGAAACTCTACATATCCCATATATCATAGGCCCTTGAATTCTCTTCAGTGGCAATGGCCTTAACTGAACACTCATTTCTTCTAGTGGCACTGGCCACAACAGAGCACACATTTCCCATATTGCATAGGACTTTAAACTTTCACAAGTGGCACTGGCCACAATTGAACTTATTCTTCTTCTGGCACTGGCCACAACAGAGCACATATTTCTCATATTGTATAGGACTTTAAAACTTTGGCAAGTGGCAACTGGCCACAAATTGAACCATTTCTTCTAGTAGCACTGGCTACAATTGTGCAAATAGGGGCACATATTTAGCACAACCCACACCAAGGGGTACATTTTCTCTTCAGGCATTGGTCACCATGTCCTGAATAACCAAGCATCCTTATGGAACCTGTAATGCTGAACTGGTCATGTCAAATGGGGGGCTGCCCACCTTTCAATTCCACATCCATACCCATCCATTCTTTCAGAATTACACCTCAAAATGTCTTTGTAAAAAACATTTCAGAACAAATGCATCTTGGAATGACTATCATATCCAGCATTAGGAAAAACACTACTCTAGGAGTGTAGAAAATTAAAGCCCTGAACAATATGCATTAGTCTGCCTCTGGACCCCACAATTGTCAGCCAACTTTAAACTTTAGAAAAGTTTCAGCTTAGAATAGAACTGGTGTATCTTTTCCCTTTTAGTCAGAGAAACACTCAAGTACAGGTACTTTCCCCAGGAAGCAAAAAGTCAGATTGCTCACAGTTTGAAACAGCACAGGCAGCTTCAAAGTCCTGGATTAAACAGGGAATTGCCCTTCAGATCCATTTCTAGCAGTCCTTTTCATCTCTCCATGAATGAAAATCAGGAGCTCCTACTGTAGACAATGGTTTCCATCACTTATCTTGGCAGGCAGAAGTCTTTCAGGACTAGAGATGAGAAAACAGACTCTCCTCTCAGAGCCCACTGCAGCTCTCACTCTTCACACTTCAACTGCTGACAGAGAACTAACTCAAGATTCTAAAACTCCTTACTCATAGCCAGCTGCTGTGACTTATGCTGCTGCAAGAGTTCCAAATGACATAATCTCTCCCATCTCAGCTGAGACCAAATAAACAGAGAGTGAGTGGGTGAAAAACCTATTTGACCAGTTATTCAATAGCTGCCTTTCTACCTAGCACTGACACTGGTAGGATTCTAGTAACCCAAGGGGACTGGGTGGTTATACTGGGATTTCCTGCTCTTTTCAGTGCCTTCTCCCTTGGCTAGTTTAAATGCTTGCCAATGAAGCATTTAAACCTATCACCTAAGATCCTGGTTCCCCTCCTGGATGGATGCAGACCATCACACCAGTATATGTCTGTATCCTTCAAGTGGACCCCCGGTCCCCAATGAAGCCAAAACTCTGAGATCTGCACCAGTTTTTCAACCATTGATTGAATCCCATGGTACACAGCACCCTAGCCTCACCCATTCCATAGACAGGCAGCACCTTCAAGAAGGTTACCGTGCCTTCTACTTGTCTAAGACCCCTCCCCATCTCAACAAAACTCCTCCTGCACTGCTCTGAATCCATTCCCAGCCAGGTCATTTGTCCCTAGGTGGACAATGATGGCCAGGTCCCTCCCCTGTGCAGCTGCTCCTGTGATCCTAAAGATTTGCTCCCTGTCCCTCCAAGCCATGGTGCCAGGCAGGCACCTTACCTCACTCTCCCTTTCCTTCCCCAGTTTTACCCCCCTAACAATTGAGTCCCCCACCAGGAGTTTTTTCCTTCCCTGTGGGGTCCCATGCCACCCTCTTGTGGGTCTCCTTTGTAGATGTTCCCAGCATCCTCATTGGTCTCCACTGTGGGTGCCTCCATACAGGAACCATGCTCTGCCAGAATGATGTAAGAACTGTGGACAGGTGCAGCTGGAGAGATGCACTTCTGTTCCTCCACTCTCACCCTCCCTGATCCCACTGTGATCCAAACACTCCTCTTTCTTGGCAACCTTTGAGGCAGGATCTGGTGATCCCTGGGTAGGGGAGGAGGTCCCCTGAGTCCTAGTTAACTCAGCCTGCAGACGAGCAACCTCATCCCACAGCCCAGAGAGATACCTGCAGATGGTACAATGCTGCATCATCCAGAACATCTCCCTGAAGACTGCTGTTCTACAGCCACTGCACTGCACCACTCCCATCATGTCTTATTTGTGGCCCCTTGACTGTTGTTTTGTATGCTTTCTCTTTCCTCTCTCCATTTACTTTTGTTTTGTTTTTGTTTTTTATTTTTCTCCTACTTTTCTACTGCCTCCATGCCTTTACAGCTCCTACCATTCCTGTTCTGGGACAGAAGTTCCTGTATCCTTGGTAGTCTCCTCCTTACTTGCTCAGAGACAGCCCTCCAGCAGCTACTGTAGGTGGTGAGGAAGAGCTTTTCTTTTCCTTCTAGGATGGTGAGTCTTTTGTGCATCTGTGATCACTCCCTTCCTTCTCCCAAACAGTAAGTTCCTGTTGTCAGTCAAATCCAGTGCCTATAAAAGTGGAACTGGCTAGGGGTGGGGGGTAGGGAAGGATGGCTATATAGTCCCAGTAGATGAATTCAAGTAGCTGTCTCCTTCCTCTTGCTGCTCTCTCTGCTGCTGTATTGCTTATGTGTTTGTACTAGAAGGAGAGAAAAAAGAAAACAAATTTTCTGCATATCTGTGTTAGTGATGTTTAACCTTCAGACTAATCTTCTGCATAATCTGACAGGTCACTCCAGAACAAACTACGGGCACCAAACATTTGCCACTGTATGCTCTACCTTACCATTTAGAGGTTCATGCAGACAAAGGGATTCATTGTTTTGATAACACTATGCAAGCTGGGACTAAACTATCAACTCTTCCCGGACTTATTTGGAACAAAGAGGTGAATATTGTTTCACAACAGAGGAGCAGTATGATGTCTTCAACAACTGAATCAGAGTCATTACATCTGAGCATGCTTATAAATATTTATTAAACCAGTCATTCACTGCTGATCAGATTTCTCAGCATTTTGATGTTATGAAACTGTTCTGATACATTAAAACTTTATTTTTACTTTTAATTGGACACTGCAAGCCTGTCTGTACTACAGTATGTACTGCAACTATAGTTATTCTGTTCCTCTATTTTCATTTCTGTTTTTCAGTTGATTTCTAGACATTTACAATGTCTATTTTAGTCACATAGCAGGCAGATACATATGTTTTACTATTTTCAAGTTCTGTTCATTCTATCAGGGATTATTTGTGAGAGAAGGGTTATAGAAAATAATACAATTCTTCTGCTTCTCTCTTTGCCTACCAAGACATACATTTTAGACTTGTCTTTGGTTATCACAATGCTTACACTAGCATTTGTGGTCTTAGGGCTCCCTCTAGTGGGCAGCTCTGGTACTTTTTGTGTTTGCTTGTGTGCACGTTCAAGAAACTTCTTAGCACAATACAACTACACAGCAGACTGAAAGCAGTCATGTTGGCTTCAAAGAAAAGGTCCGCTGCAATCAGTGTGTGCGATGTGTCTCTACTTTATATGCATGCTGTGCTACATCTTACTTTTCTTGGCATGCCCTGCCATCACACTGACACCAAGCGGAGTACACACCATTTGTTCTGTGGCTGTGCCATTTTTTTTTTATTTCATTTCAATGCCTACCTCTTCATCTCACCCCCACTCCCTTCCCCGATTATCAACAGACCACTCAGCACCAATGTCAAGATGTCAAGAAAGAGGAAAACCCTATTTGTGTAGAATGTATATATTTTAATGATTGGCATGCTGCTTGACATTTTCAGGAGCCCTGTTCCTGCTACTTGTGTGAGGGGCTGCACATCCTTGGACATGTCATAGCATTTGCAAGGGCCATTTAAATAAATTATGTCATTATTACAAACTGTGACCCTTTCTGAATTATTTTACAGGATAAGGTTGCAAGAAGTTGCATTATGCCAGTGCCAACATCCATATCCCTTTGCCTCTGCTTTACCTTTTCATAGGTCACAGATATATGTAAGGAAGAAATAAAGTTGTGGTCCGCCAAATATAAAGAGGCAATCTGGCATTTATTGTCCTGCCTAGGCTCGTCATGTTGTCAGCGTACTGTTCCTGTTCAGTCTTTAAGGGCGAAATATAGCACAGTGGTTTAAGGCTCTGAGCTGCTAATGTGGAGAACCTGGGTTTGAATCTAATAGCCTTCACTTGTATACTGTGCAATGCTGAGCAAGTCACTTCACTTCCTGTGCTCCCAGGTCGTGCCTGTAAAGAAGCTGTCAGCTTAGTGTGTTTCTTGTGGTTAAACAATTGGAAATAAAAAACCTGACAAGGGTAAGACCTGCTGCCTATTTAAAAGAAAAAGTAATGATAAGGCTTCTATTGCTACTTGAATGATCTACAAATGCCCCATGCATTCACAACGAGAGGTGTGGAGATGAAGAAGTTTGCTAACGTATTGCTGCAGTCCTTCACCCTGTGCTGATTAAACCATTGATACTCAGGACAGCAGGACAGGTGCCCCTTCAACCCCCCCCAGGCAAACATCCCAGTCACACTGGGGGACTGATCCTCCAGTGTCAGCACCTGTATGTGGTCGCATGCCATTCATCCTGCTCCTGATTCCTCACTGTGTAAGTGCCATGTCCCCCACCACCATGCATGGAACTTACAATCATTTGTCACATCTTCCCCTTTTGTCTCTTTGCCCAGCCTTACTCTACATCTTAGCATCCTCCCCCCAGCACAGCACCATTTTAACATCTGAAGACAAAAAACTGTGTAGAATGTGGACATTTTAATTATTGACATCATATTTAACATTGTCAGGAGACCTGTTGCTGGTGCTTATATGAGGATCCACAGATCACTGGACATCCTATAGCATTTACAGAGTGCATCTTACTGAATTCTGTGGTTAATACAAACAAGGAAAGGCTGACTCGATCAACAGCTTCTCATGTTATCAGCATATGCACATATTGTTGGCATGGAAAGCACTGTTCAACTGGATGAAATTATTTATTTATTTATTTTTTTTGTTGACCAGGTAAGTGCACTAGACAAATTCTGCCTATTTTCAGGCACGACCCGGGGGAGGGGGATACAGATGAAAAGCAACTGACCTTGAACCAGATTAAGCTGTTGGTGGTATTTTTAGTGAATGGGGGGAAATGTTGCCAGGGCACCAGGGAAATTCCCCTACTCACCAGTAGGGGAACCTATGTCCAAGATGGCGGCCATGACTCTGACTGCTGTGGAAGAGGCTATGGAGGTGGAGGACTTGGTCTCAGCTCCCACCTCAGTATTGTTAGAGACCTCGGGTGAATTCAAGAAAATTGGTGAGATGCAAGCAGAGGATACTGATTTGGCCCTGCACCAGCTGGAAGCTGCGTTTGAACCCTTAGAGATATCTCAAGATGTGGAGCCTGAGATGTTTGAGAATGTCTCCCGAGTTGAGGAGGATTCCCACTCTTCTGCTCATGATCAAAAAACACCAGAAGAAAAAGAGATTCAAGAGCATTTAGCTTTGGAAGAATGCAGATTTGCAGTCACCAAAATGAAACCATAGCCGAACTTAGGAAGCTTCGTGCTGGTAGTTCCAGTAGTGCTGTTGAAGCGGCTGGTTGTGATCACTTTTTGGACGGGAGGAGAACTTGACTGGTGCAGGGCCATGGTCGGGAGCAGACTGAACTGGCAGATGCTGCTTCTATACCGACATCTGTGAGTAACCCTATCGCTATTGATGGTGATTTACCTTCTTCTTTGCCAAGTGACTCTCATATTCCTGATTCTCTTGTTCTACCTACCTGGCCTGTAGAAAATGCACCGAGGGAGCAGGCTGAGTGCAGGAGAAAGCTGCAGGGCAGTGGATCTCAGGCCCTTCCTATCAGGTCTCCTTGTCCTGAGGATTTCCCAAAGCTACAGCATACACGTAGCAGAGCTAAATCTCATACTGACCCCTTGTTGTTACCGACGAAACTTGCTTTCACTCAGAACCCTGTTCTTCAGTTACCGATGACTTCTTCCCCTAAGGCTTCTTCATCTACTCAGTCCCTGGAGAATCCAGCCCCAGGACCTCCATTGCAACCCCTGAAAGGGATGGTCAGAGTTGCACTTTCTCTCTTTATTTAAATTTCCAGTTTTGGCTGCGAAAGACATAACGCTGTCCGCCTGTCCCACGTGAGTGGTTTACCTAATCCTCCTGACCGTGTAGATGGGGCACTACAGCTTTTGAAGGATTCTTTGAAATTTTCTCTCATGAAATATATGCTTTGATTCATTTCAGGTGAATCTACTTTTGACATCAGTTTTCAGACATCTCGTGGATTAGAACGTTTCTGGTCAAAATATTAAGTTTTGAAAACTACTGCCTTGTGGACCCCATCTATAGCTATTCCTTGACTAAACCTGCCTATAAAAACATTACCATTTTGTTTAGGAATGAAGGTGTTGACATGTTTGATGTTCTCTACTGGTTGAAGCAGTGCTGCACAGTTTTAGGGCAGCCTGATGCTATCTTAGACACTGAGAACATTTGGACTGGGGGGTGGAAGGTTAAAGTTTTACTGAATACTGCTGAGTCTGGTACTTTTCACCTACCTAATTATTTTTTATAGGTCAAGATAGAGGGGTCCTGTTTTATCCTGGACAACTGAAGGCCTGCTATAGGTGTGGAGACCCCTTCCATCTTAGTATTGTGTGTGACAAAATTAAGTGTAACACCTGTGGGAGCTTAGTCATGTTGGAGCTCACTGCTTAAATGAATGTAAGTGTAACCATTGTGAAGAGGTGGGGCATACTTTTCAAAACTGTCAGTGGGCTGCCCATAATCAGGAGTTTCATGATGATGGGGTGGACCAGCACTTATTATAACCCAGGCGCAGAAGGCCAGACTGTGCACCAGACCTGTGACAGTACCTTCTATAGTCCCTCAGACCGTGACTAAGGTCCCTGTTCCTGTAGAGATGGCTGTTACAGTGCCTCCTGTGGCTCCTCTTTAGAGGTCCCTCCTGATCAAGCACTGCCCATCCCAGAGTCTGATAATTTCAATACAGTTGTCCCAGCTACATCTCCAGGTACTAGAAACATGCCACCTCAGGGGACCTGCCTTTTCTACTCGCAGGCAGTCGATAAGAGGTAACCCTCAGGTGATGTCTCCCACTCAAAGGCCTTGAAATCCTCCCCCATACTGTTGTCTAACCCATAAGAGATTTTACAACACGTCTCTGATGATGCAGAGGGGGAGTCTGACTCTTCTTCCATTGCTTCTTCACACCCTGACGGTACCACTGATACTGAATTACAGATTGGCACTGGTCTCTCCCAGAAGCAGAAGGCCAGAATGAAACTTAAAGGAAAGAAGGTAGCAGGGAATTGTGTTGTTTAATTTTGTATTTTTGTAAATAATTTTCTAATTAATCATTTTGTATGTCACACTATAAATGTGAATAGTGTTAAACGCTTGATGAAAAGACATTTTTTTTTTCTTTTTTACGTTTCCTACCATTAGGAATTTGTATGTTGCAAGACACTAGGTTTCACAAGACTCATGAGATTTGTCTAGGACAAAAGGACTGGTTGCTGGTCTCTCATTTTGGTCTATTGGCCAGGACGTGTGCTCAGGGTTAGAATTTTGATAAATGTCCCTGGGTTTCATTTACTTAAGCTTTATGATGTATCTCCGGAAGAGCTCTCATTTTGGATTTTGTACTTGGGCCCTGTTCTTATAGGGTGATTAACTTATACGCACCACAGGCTAAAACGCTTCATATAGAATTGTTTTCCTTGGTTCGTCCTTATTTACACACTTCCTCCAAATTATATTTTCTGGGATTTTAATTGTGGTTTAAGCCTTCATGATAAAAGTGCTGTTGGTACAACACAGAAATTATTCTGTAATTCTCATGAATTGGTAGTTGGTTCAAACTGTTTGTCTTTGTGATGCTTATTTGTCTTTATTAAACAACATATTCCAACATTTCAAAAGGTTAGACTGGCCACAGGATTGATTTTGTTTTTTGTCACAATCCCTTCCTATTTTTTCTGCCACTGTGCAACCAGTGGCATTTTCAGATCATAAGTTGCTTTCAGAAGGAGTAGGGCTGGATGTGCCTTTAAGTAAAGGACCTGGGCTTTGGAAGTTTAACACCTCCCTGCTACAGGATCTGAAGTTTTTACAGACCTTGCTATCTTTCATTCAGGCTCGACATTCTGTTTTTATTTGTTAGGAATACCCAATTCAGTGGTGAACAGATATGAAATGTCATTTAGTAACTATTCTGAAAAGATGTAGTCGTCAGAAAAGTAAACAGGAATATCTTGATTATTTACAGAAGAGGGTGCATTTGCAGTCTCTGCTGATGATAACGCACACGACAGGGCAAGACCTTTCCCAGCAATTACACCTTGCCCAAGCTGACATGTTGAGCTACCAGTCCAGACAGTCCCATCAACTATACCATCAGCATAAATTTGGTGTACAGGGTAAGAATTTTGTAATTTGTCCTTTTGAAACAAATTCACATCTCATTGCACAGAAAAATATGTCCTGTCTTGTGGATACTGAGGGCTGTCTGCATACTACACAGTTCAATATTTGCAGGATTGTGACGGATTATTCGTCAGCCGTTTTTTCTCCTCTCCCTGACACAGATGGTGATCCTCCTTCTCTTTTTAATGGTTTGGATATTCCAGTCCCTTCACAGGTATGCCTGGACAAGGCATGTTCTCTTAATACTGAACAATAACTTACATTGGCTATTGGCTCTTTGCAGTTAATAAAACCCGGGTCCAGATGGTCTTCCAAATGCTTATACAAGGTTTTGGGAGATCACTTGTTTCTGAACTCATGTTTGTTTTAATTCCCTTTGACACTGAACTGATACCTTTTGATTTTTACATGGATCCCTGATATATATATATATATATATATATATATATATATATGTATATATATATATATAAAGGAGATGCCCATTTCTTAAGAATTGGCATCCTTTGTGCATGTTAAATATGGATTTTAAGTTGTTGATGAAAATTATGGTGACAAGATTGTTGTTGATTGTTGAGGCAGTTATACATCCGGCAATCATGTTTGGTACCCAATAGATGGATCTCTGACCATTTAATACTGCTTTGGGAATTGTTTTCTCATGGCTATGCTAATGTGATGTCGGGTTTTGTTGTTTCAGTGAATCAGAAAGCGGCTTTTGATTCCGTTAGGCATTATTTCCTGTGGGAGGCAGTTTGTTCTTTGCATGTGCATGTGGGCATGATAAAGTGGATCCATGCATTTTACAGGATGGCTACTGTCATCCTGGTAGTGAATGGCTGGGTGGGCCCTATGATACCGATTAAGAGAGGGGTCAGTCAAGGCTGTCCATTGAGCCCACTTTTGTATGTTTTATTTCTTGATGTTTTACTAAGACGTTTAAATTCTCACCCTCAGATTAGGGCTATTGCCAGTCCATCACTGGTAATGCCATACAAGGCTATTGCATATGCCGATGAAGTGTGCTTTTTGGTGGACGACAAAAGTTCTGTCATTTTCTCACTTGAGGTGTGTACTATATTTGGGGAACTTTCGGGTGTGGTTTTAAATTTTGACAAAAGTATGGGTGTATGACTGGGTTTTTCTCAGATTCCATTAGGCCCTATTGACCCCTTGAACTTAAGTATGGGTCCAATTAGATTTTGGGGCATTTTATTTGGAGTCTCTGACTCTGATTTTTTGAATTGGGAGGCCAAAATACTACAAGGCAAAAGTAAAGTGGCACATTGGAATGGGGGCAGGTGGGGGAAAAAGAAACGTGTCTTTTTGATCAAATCCTATTTGATCTCGACCTTCCTATATCTGAGTTATGTTTTTCCCATTACAAAACAATTGGAAACTAGTGTTTTCAGCCTGTTCTTTCAGGCTATTTGGGGGAGCAGGTTAAACCCCATTAAGCGAAATGTGACCTATTTGCCCATCACTGATGATGGTTTGAACATGGTAAATCCTTTGTTATTTTTTATGAGTATCTTTCTTACTGCAAACTTGAGGCCTTTATTGATCAACACTCACAAGGGATGGGAACAATGGTTCTATGACTCTTGTCATGTATGGTTTCGCCAATGGGAAAGCAATTCTTTGGCAGTGCTTAGGCAGTCTGAAGGTCTACCGATTTATATAAAGTATATGTTTTTACATTTGAAGCAATGGAAGGTGACTACACAAATGGTGTTGAATTCTTTCCATAAATTTTTATATAAAAGTTTATTCTTGACTATTTGTGGTGTTCAGCAGCCCTTTGAAAGATGCCCTAGTCAGCATCTTCCTTCCCTTTGCTCCTTTGAGATGTAAGAGAGTGCCGGCTATATGTGGATTTCCACTGGCTATCTTGTCATGAACATATTAATGTTAAAGTAAATCATAAACATAAGCAGTTACAGGAAAGTTTCTGTTCTCGGCCATTCTGTATTGCTGTGCAAGAAACAATTTCCCAATTATTTTTTGATTACCTCAGGGATCAGTCCTGGGGCTAGTCCTCTTCAACATCTTCATTAGTGACCTTGCAGATGGACTAGAGGGTAGGGCTTGTCTGTTTGCAGATGACACCAAGATCTGCAACAGAGTAGATGATCCAGATGGGGTGGGCAGAATGAGAAGAGATCTGGATAAACTAGCAGAATGGTCAGAAGAGTGGCAACTGGAATTTAATGCAAAGAAGTGCAAAATCATGCACATAGGGAAGAGAAACCTGAAGCCACCTATAGGCTGGGAGGAGTTGCCAGCAGTCACAAAGGAAGAAAGAGACTTGGCATCATCATCACTGATGACCTAAAATCATCCAAGCAGACCTCTAAAGCAGTGGGTAAGGCTAGGGGTGTTAGGTGTATTAGTAGAGGTTATCCAGTCGTAAGAGGGAGGGAATAATCCCTCTGTACAAGACACTGGTTAGGCCCCATCTGGAGTACTGCGTGCAGTATTGGAGGCCACACCTTCACAAGGACATTAACCAAATTGAGGCAGTCCAGAGAAGGGCAACCAAAATGGTGCAGGGACTGCATCAGAAGACATATGAGGACAGATTAACGGAGCTCAATATGTATACCCTTGAGCAAAGGAGGGAGAGAGGTGATATGATCGAGGCATTCAAACACCTTAAGGGCATAATCAAGGTGAAAGAGTCTAACATGTTTAAATATAAGAAAAATAGCAGAACAAGAGGACACAGCATGAGATTAGAGGGAGGCCGATTAAGGGGGAATGTGAGGAAATTCTTTTTCACAGAAAGGGTGGTGGATGCATGGAATGGCTTACCACAAG
This sequence comes from Neoceratodus forsteri, assembly GCA_016271365.2. Lineage (NCBI taxonomy): Eukaryota > Metazoa > Chordata > Ceratodontiformes > Ceratodontidae > Neoceratodus > Neoceratodus forsteri. The sequence continues at coordinate 81,249,488 of CM028137.1, forward strand.
AAGTGGTGGCTAAGAATACAGTAAAGGGCTTCAAACAGGCATGGATAGGCATAAGGAGCAATACAAATGACTATGAATAGATAGGCCACTGACAGAGCAAAGGCCGATGGCACATTTATAAGGTAGAAAAGAAATGGCAGACTGGATGGGCCTTGCGGTCCTTATCTGCCATCAACTTCTATGTTTCTATGTTTCTATTGTTCCTTTATTCAAGATTGGTGGCCTTTCCTGGGCTGTTCCTTTGCTTCAGACAGTAACTTATTCTAATATTATGTATGGTGCTTTCTCTCCCCAGTGGAGTGCCTGGCATGGGGACACTCTGAATCTTGTTTTTGTGGTTATAAAGTGGAATATTTGGATGGCACGCTGTTTGTTTACTTTGTAGCAAAAAGACTGTACTTTTGCTGAGCTAGAATGTAAGATTGTAATGGATTTACAGAAGATTTATGATTTTGAATGTATTTCTTTAAGCAGGGATGTGATTCTGGAACTTTGGACAGCTATTCCTTGGATCACGGATTCTGATGCTGCAGTTACATGACTTAAACAAGTACTGTTCTTTTTTTCTTTCCTATGTAGTATTTTCTGATAGCTTTTTCCGTTGTTGTTATTTATTTCTTTTTTTTATTTTCCTTTGTAAGGTATACTTTGTATCTCTTTTGTTTAATGTTATACGATTTTGTGTTTCAATAAAACTTTCCCCTATTCTTTTTGAGAAGTACAATGGGATCTTTAACATCTACCTGAACTACCACCAGAACAGGCAGATGGGACCTCGGTTTAACGTCTCATCTGAAAGTCGACACCTCAGGAGTACAGCACCCCCCTCAGGCTGCACTGCAGTGTCAGTACTGGAATTTAACTCAAATAGCGTTACTTCAGTTTAAGGTTCCTCAATTTTCTGCCAAATCAAATTAAACTCTACAGTTTGCGGCTGTCTGTGAAGGCAACTGTGCCTCCACCTGAACAAAATGTACACACTGATTAAAAAAAACAGGCAAACTCACTGTGAGGACGATAACTCTCTGCAGGAGCACTGGCAACAGATAGTACAGAAAGGTCTGCGTATGCTATTATTAAAATAACAAACTCAGGATGGCTACAAACAAGGGGTTTCTAATATGAATAAGAAAGGTGCAGCACTGACCACCAGCACTTTGAACCCCAGCCATTGTCACTCATGTCTTTCATATTTTTACTGATCCATGTCAGTCCTGTTACTACAAACTCCACTGTGTCTGCATGAACTATGCCCCTTGGTAAATGTTTGCAGAGGATAAGGTTGGAAACAGCTGCTTTTCAAAATGTACATTAGCCAGTACTGTGACGGAGGTATATATTTTAAAAAGTCGACAATCCATTGGACAAATGTGCTGTAGAATTATTGCGAAACACCTCGAGCTGTTGTGAACCCATGTTGACACCACTAGTATGTTAGTATGTTGCGAATCTCGGAAAAATACTATTATTGTTGCCTAATCATATCCAGAAAATACTGGAAAACAGCCCCCTCCCTTCTCCCCAGTGCAGTCACCTAAAAAACAACCCCACATTCCTCCACCTACCACAACAAGCCTAGTCCATGCCTCCTTCACCCCCAAGGTCAACATTTGTTGTTATTTAATGAACTGAGGTGATACCCTGAAACACGGTAGGAGAGAGTTGACAATTGTCTTTCTACAAGTAATGTAACAGATGGAACAGCACTCTGGCAATGGTTTGATCCACAAAGTAGATGCTGTCACCTGCCAACCAGGACAATGGTGTAAATAAGGTGAAGTCCAGAGTATGTGAAGATTTATTTATGAATGAAACTCAGGAAGTGACATAATACAAATTCCTTGCAGTTATTCTAGTTAGTTATTTTGATTCGAAGATATTACTTTAATTCTTTCTCTCTGGCTTTCTTTCATTTACTCATGGAGTCACAGTTGTACACATGTATTACGCTGATGTCAGTGTAGGAAGGGGCCATCCTGGATATTTCACAGGTTTCATTTTTTTTTTACCACTACTAAATATAGTAATAAAGCCTCTATTTGTTGCATTTTTCAAAGATGTGTATGTGTGTCATGCCAGTACTGGGAATATATCCACATAACCACTATGCACAAGACTGCATGAGATCAAACAGTACCTAGATACATTCTATTTTTGGTTCAGTATGAATGTGTGCCATCATATGTCCTTATTTATGACAACTAAGTGTGCACTAACTGAGCAGAATAGTGTTTTTTCTATGGAGTGTACAACCCTGCTGATATTTGATCATGGTTAGTACGGTTATGTAAAACCAGCACGTTATAGTATTAGATTAAGTAACCCGTATAAAATGAATTGGCCTATCACTAAGAACTATGGCTTACATATCTATACACAAGTATAGAAGGACAAACAATTCTCTCTCCCCTCCACACCAAAAAACAGTCAACAAAGGATCATAAGGCGTATTTCTGTATGAACAGCTGGTTTTGCTCACAGGCATTCTGGTATGATATATTAATTTTACCAGTTTTGCTTACTGGAACAACCTAATTTAAGCACTTCATCCCCACTAACACAATGAGGTACTATTTACTTAGACAAAACATAACTAGAAACAGTACAGAACATGTTTTCCACAATATAATCTCTGTATTGCAGTGCAGAGAAATATTGTTGAGAAATGTAAGATTAACAATATGATGTTTGCCATTGCTCGTGTCTGCATGGCAATTCTCTTGTTTTACAGAACATTCTCCCTAATTTCTAATTCTACTACTATAAAAAGCACTCAAGAGCTGGATTTCCACTTGCAACGCCGGTGACCCGGGTTCGGGAATGGACCTAGGTCGCTGGAGGGCCAGCCGGGGGGAGAAGGATGGAGTGTCCAGTGGACTGTTCTCCTTCTCCAGGGGGACGGTTGAGTTCCCGTGAAGTGCTTGATGGACCCCTGGCAGAGGCTGGGGGTACTGCAAGCTATCAATGCACAGCAGTTCCAAGGAGGCGGAGCAGACGCAGGATGCCATTGCATGTCCCTGCCCCCTGATATGGGGGAAAACACTCCAGTCTGCTACCTCCATGAAGCCTACCTCAGCTTCAATTAGACTCCCAACTGGCTCCCCCAGATAGTTACATTGATTGCAGCACCTGGCCAGTGCTGCAACCCCACCCTTCGAGGAGTAAGTCGGGGGTTTTGGGGGGACCACAGTGGGAAGGTGGAAGTAGGAAGGCTGGGGGACTTATCATATGAGAGGAGGTTGAAGGAGTTGAACATGTACTCACTGGAGGAGAGGAGAGACAGGGGGGACATGATTGAAACCTTTAAATACATGAAAGGAATAAACAAGACAGGTACAGAGGGGCTGTTCAAAGTAAGGGAGGGGAAGGCCACCAGGGGCCATGATATGAGACTGGAGCGAGGAAGGTTCAGGAGGGAGATGAGGAGACACTTTTACAGAGAGGGTGGTGGCTGGGTGGAATCGTTACCTGTAGAAGTGGTATGCAGTAGAACAGTGGACTGCTTCAAACGAGGATGGGACAGGACAAGGGGGAGGGTTAATGAAGGGGAAGGGTGGAAGGGAGGGGCAGCTGCAGAATAAGGGGTGCTAGCTGCACATTCGAGCAGACTTGATAGACCTCTAGGCCTTTATCTGCTGGCAAATTTCGTATGTTCGTATGTTCGTAAGGCGGCATGATCAGACGGATATTGGTGGCAGACAAGTGGGGCAAAAAGATAAAATTAAAAAAATGCAATCAAGAAGTCACTGTGTGGTTTCCAAATAATACATGAAATGAAGCTGTGCTGCAGGTCTGCAAGTGCATTCACTGCATTTCATTTGATCAGCAATTGACTAAGCAGTAACTTTGCAGCTTTATATGTTTTATAGCAAGGTGTTTGCATGACACATTGTGAAACACATGAAACAGACATGGACAGTGCGATTCTTGGACGATTGTAGCAACCATCAGCAAGAGTCTCCTGACAGTGATTCCAGGGACCATAACAAATGAATACTTTCAAAAGACCTGCTTGTAAGCATAATGGGTAACTGCTAAATGTGACTGTGGCTAACACTACCCACCCATTATGCTCCCAAACCCTCCACATTCCTGACACAGGGTCTCTCTAGACCCCATGAATCAGCATCCTTCAAGTCTCTGTCAAGTGATACCCAGAAAGCTGCCTAATACCTTCACCAGTTAACTAAGTTCAAGCCTAGACTGCTCTGCCAGTACTGATACTGTAAATACTGCCTGTTTATGTACGTCTTTTCTGTATTTGTTTACCCTCCACCCCTTGTAACCGACGTGGAGCCTTTGCAAAAGAGTCTGTGACTCAAAGGATTGTAATTCCAATTGTATTCAATAAATAAATAAATAAATTAAATAAATTAAAAAAATACCACAGTCATACATTTCAATACCAGCATTACCTGCTCCTCATTGTGGCTGTGTTTTGATGTTCTCACTCTCAGACATAACTTAATTGAAGTTGGTGGGATTCAAACTTAGGACTGGGGTCTGCAAACATACATTCTTATACAACCTGCTAGAATGGAACATTATGAAACACTGACTTGCAAATGAAAATGCAGATGCACAACTGTATATGGCTGTCTGATTTGTTCAGAGTCAGACAAGCTGTATGTGTACAAAGAACAAATACAATGTTAAGCTGCTCCGCATGTGCATGCCAATTCATTGCAGTTGTCCCTCATCATTTCCATAAGCACTGCCTCTGAAACTTAAAAGATTTGATTGCAGGATGTCCTCATGGTACAATGTTATGTAAATAAAACAAACGCATACTTATGTTGAACAGCACTATTCAATCACAGGATGACAGCAGGAATGTAAACTTCAGTAATGTTCGGAACCACACCAGCATGTAACCATAAGCTAAGCCTACCACACTGATCCTTTGCATCCCATCACCTGATTCTCAGTACTCCTCCTTTCTGCTGTTCTCACCATCATACAGCACTGAATTGCAGGTGGCAGGATTGACATGTCGGTCTGGCATATGCACAAGTTATGTTTACTTTGTGCCCCTCTCCCAAATATTTTTTTAAAAGGGAGCATAGCCAGCCTCTGTATTCTTTCTTAAGACTACCAGTCCTTTATATTCCATACATGTTTTGTTCAGTGATATCATCACAATGTACAAAACACTGTTTGTACTTTAAAAGCCAGGCCCATGTGTCCGTCCTAAGCTCTCTTGAAGCCCTTATGGTGGCTTCCTATATATATATATATATATATATATTCATGTAAAAACTCCGTTTAATGCATTAGTTAGGGTTGTTCCAAGCGACAAAAGTGAGGAAATTTGCCGTTGGGTTGAAAACCCTAACTCAATTCACCTCCCCCAGCACCACACACACACAGACACACACACACACACATTCAAGTATGGGGGAGGACCAAGTCAACACAACCAATGACAGACATCCAGCAGCAGGTGACAGAAATAACAAACAATTGTTTAAATGTACTACGAGACATCCCCACCCACCTGACCAGGTACTGCATGCTCAGTGGAGATCAACAGCAAAACTGAGGCCATGTACACCAAACGTACACATCCCTGATTGCAGCTGCACACAACGCACCACACTTAGTAGTTGCATGGCCTACCTACCAATGCTCCACACCACACCACAACTGGTACTGTGCCGTTAGTCAATATAAATGCTGAAGGTGCATGATGACAGTTGTAGAAAGGTTTTAACACTAGTGAGTATACATTAATTAAGAGAAGTACATAAATTAACTACAAGACACTAGCATGCTCACGAAAAAAGTAGTGTTACATTTAGTAGGTGATTTACATAGTAGTACATTTACTGCAATGGTTTACTCAACATAGAGAGGCTGATGTAAACGTATGGAAAAGCATTGCCTGTTCAACGCTGTGAAATTGGCACTGCCAGCATCAGATGCATTCTTACTGATGAAGCTGTACTGCTGATGTACATACATAGACCTTCAGTGTGTTTCAATAGTAAAGATGCAGTAAGTATTCTTTGTAAGAAACATTGTAATTGCATGGATCAGGCAAAGCAACTTCTAAATATCATACCACTACTGAGCCAACAATGACGTACCTGTATCGGAGATGTATATAGGATAGATTTTCCTGTAGGCACTTACTGAGTATGTTGTACCTGATAAAGACAATCTCATTGCATCTGTGATGACTAACCTATTCAAATAGTAATACATTTACTATTGTTGCAATGAGTGATCTATGCCACTTATGGACACAGTGTAATGTTTTTTAACAGTTGTTTCATACTCAGGCTGTATGCCTAGTGTTTGGGTTTGCACACTTCTGTCACTGATGCTATCAAAGTGATAAGTATGTTAATTGTGGTACAACAGGAATCAAGTAGGTATGGTTGTAGATATAAACAGAATGTCTTTTAGTATTGATTTAACTCACAATGGGGTAAGTGTACTAGGACAGCAGGGTTATTCTCTATCACTGACTCTGTCAGTTATAATCACACTAAGGTTTCGATGACTGTAATGATCAATTACACTGTTCACCTTCATGAGTTCATGTTCACAGCCATTCTCCAGTAACTAGACAGTGTATGGTGTAACTGGGGGACACTGTGTTGCAAAGCTGCTGCAGTGCCTAGCAAAGGAGAGTATCTACTCATAAAGACAATTAAGCAATAAGGCATGACCAACAGTTATGTTAAATGGTCTGTTAATCACCCTGTAGGGGTTTAATGTTGAATGAGGCATAGCCGAAGTGCCACATGTCGCTAGACAGTGATAAACTGACCATTAACATAATACCTGGGAGTGGCTTATTGCTGTCATGATAAAACTGTTTTTTAAACAACATTAAACCATGTTCATCATATGGTTAGGCTCTACATGTATGTTAATAAAAAATAAACATAAGGCTGTTACAATGTTTACAGTCAATTAGAAAGCTGCATTTCTCAAACCCTTGTTATAATCAGAGATATTATAACTGTACAACTCCTTGGTTTTGATGAACTCTATTGCTCAGGTGGCCCACCACATGTGGTGAGGTGTGGTGGGGCATCAGTAGGTAAGGCCATGCAACTACTAAGTGTGGTACGTTGTGTGCAGCTGCAATCAGAATGTGTAAGTTTGGTGTACATGGCCTCAGTTTTGCTGTTGATCTCCACTGAGCATGCAGTACCTGGTCAGGTTGGTGGGGATGTCTCGTAGTACATTTAGACAATTGTTTGTTATTTCTGTCACCTGCTGCTGGATGTCTGTCATTGGTTGTGTTGACTTGGTTCTCCCCATACTTGAATGTGGTGTGTGTCTGTGTGTGTGTGTGGTGCTGGGGGCGAATTCAGGTTAGGGTTTTCAACCCTAACGAATTCCTCACTTTGTCACTGTGGAACAACCCTAACTAATGCATTAAACGGAGTTTTTGCTATGAATTTCCTTCTTTTGAGAATGATATTGAGAAATAGTGAATGTAATGCAGCGGCGGGAGGGCCCAGCACTCCCGCCACATGATGTGTTGTGGCATAGTAACAGGAACAGCAACACAAACAAAAGTGCTAACAGTGGCACACATGGTAACACAAGCATGAATGAGAACAGAAAGGGTAACGCACATGGTGGCATAGACGGGAACGGTCTGCCATGTGATGTGTTGTCACATAGTAACATGGTGCCTGCAAACAGAAATGTCAATGGGCATGGTGACGCAAAGTGAAACAGAAAGAGAAACAGTACTGTAGACACAAATGGCAAAAAATAACAGAAACGCAAGCACAAATGAAAGACAGGATAACGCACATGGTGGCGAGGACGTCAACGGTAAGTGAACGGTACGGAACCGCAAGCGGAAATGGCAACGGTAACAGTAATGTAGGCGCACAGGCTGCTTTTCCCCAAAACTTGCATAGAGAAAGACAGTCAGTACAAATAATGTCTGCATAATAATGAGTATCAGAGCAGAATATGAGAACTTGGAATACTAAATACGTTATATCTCAGGAACTGTACGACGTAGAAAAAAAATTTAAAAGTCATATGATTTACAACTGTCCTGGCTAATTTTGTACTTAACCCCCAACAGGGGGCTAAGCATTTTTCCGACGAAAAGTCCGTATCTCGTGACCGCTTCTGAGATACGGCCCTGAAAGGCACGGCTAACGCCATAATGTTATCCTATGGGGAAAAAGAGAAGTTCGGATAACTTTGCCTCCTGTAATATTTTTTCACCAAACCACTGAAAGACACATCTGTGGGCTGTTGGCTGTCTTCCTCAATTTCAGGAAAAAGACCAAACCGTTATTTTGCAGCAGGATCCAAAGGATTTCTGTAATGCGCCGGCACCGTAACGTTATCCTATGGGAAAAACCATCAAATTTGGAGTGCCGTAACTTTGCCACCATGTAATATTTTTTCAATACAACACTGAAAGGCAAGGTAAGGCCATGCAACTACTAAGTGTGGTACGTTATGTGCAGCTGCAATCAGGGATGTGTACGTTTGGTGTACATGGCCTCAGTTTTGCTGTTGATCTCCACTGAGCATGCAGTACCTGGTCAGGTGGGTGGGGATGTCTCGTAGTACATTTAGACAATTGTTTGTTATTTCTGTCACCTGCTGCTGGATGTCTGTCATTGGTTGTGTTGACTTGGTCCTCCCCATACTTGAATGTGTGTGTGTGTCTGCATGTGTGTGGTGCTGGGGGGTGAATTTGGAGTTAGGATTTTCAACCCTAACAGCTAATTTACTCACTTTGTGGCTGTGGAACAACCCTAATTAATGCATTAAACGGAGTTTTTGCTATGAATATATATATATATGGCAAAACTATTATCGACGAAGCAAAGAACTCCATTAAGTGACAGAAGTGAGAATTTGATTAGGGGTCCCCACCCAGAGCCCACTCCCCACCCCCGCCCCCGCCAGCAGGCATCAGGGTACGCTAGTCGTTGGTCCTAACTCACCCATCCCATGTCTAAATAAGTTGAGGGTGGTATAGGAGAATAGGGTGAGAGTTAGACCGATGACCCCAATGCACACCCCAATGCCTGTTGGTGGGGCGGGTGGGTGAAAGGTGGTGGAACCCTAACATCGAATTTCCCCACTTTTGTCACTGTGAACAACCCTAACTGATGCAATATAATGGATTTGTTTGCCATGAATTTCCTCTTTGAGAATGTGCACTATAAATAGTGAAGTAATGGCAACGAAATGCAAGCACAAACACTAACGCACATGGTGATGCAAAAATGTAAACTTATGATGCAAACGGTAATACTAACACAAGCACAAATGTTAATGAAAACAGAATGGAATGCAAGTGCATACGAAATGCAAACCGTGAATGCACATGGTCATGGTAATGTAATTGAAATGCAGACACTACAGTAACAGCAATGATGACACCAAAGGAAACACAAACAGAAATGGAAATGCAAATGGAAGCGCACGCAAACACAAATGGAAATGCATACAGTGACACAAAAGGAAAAGCAAACAAAAACAATAATGGAAATGCAAAATGTTAACAGTAACACAAACACAAATGAAAACACAAAGGTAACACACATGGTGGCGAGACGGAGTGGTAATGCAAACCTAAGCACAAATGCAAGTGCATACATGGAAACGCAAATGGTAACGTATGCATGTCATGGTACCGCAATAGGAAATGCAAATGCTAACAGTAACAGCAACGATGACGCCAAGGGAAACACAAATGCAAATGGGAGCGCATACGCAAATGCAAATGGTAATGCACACGGTGATGCAAAATGAAATGCAAACAAAACCAGTAATGGAAATGCAAATGTTTACAGTAATGCAAATGCAAGTGCAAGTCAAAATGTGGGCGTACACACGGTGGCATAGACGGAAATGGTAATGTAATGGAAACGCAAACAGAAGCATGTACAGAAATGCAACTGGTAACATGCATGGTCAGTGGTACCGCAATAGAAATGCAAATGCTAACAGTAACAGCAACGATGACGCCAAAGCAAATGCAAATGGAAGCGTGTATGCAAATGCAAATGGTAAAGCACATGGTGATGCTGAAATGAAATGCAAACAAAACAGTAATTAAATGCAAATGTTAACAGTAACGCAAAACTCAAGTGCAAATGAAATGCAAAGAGTAACGTATATGGAGGCATAAACGGTAATGGTAATGCAACAGAAATGCAAGAGCCATACGGAAACGAATGGTTAACGCACAAGGTCACGGTACCACAATAGGAAATGCAGATGCTAACGGTAACAGCAACAAAATGATGCTAAAGGTAATGCAAATAAATGGAAGACATATGCAAACTAAATGGTAATGTATATGGTGACGCAAAACGAAATGCAAACAAAAACAGTAATGGAAACGCAAATGTTAACAGTAACGCAAATGCAAGAGCAAACAAAAATGCAAAGGGTAATGCACACAGTGGCATACACAGGAATGGTAATGCAAACAGAAATGCAAATGCAAGTGCATACGGAAATGCAAATGGTAATGCGATGGTCACGGTACCACAATAGAAATGCAAATGCTAATGGTAACAGCAACGACAACGCCAAAGGAAAACACAAATGAAGCACGACTCAAATGCAAATAGTAATGCACATGGTGACGAAAACAAAACGCAAACAGAAACAGTAATGGAAACACAAAATGATACAGTAATACAAATGCAAAGCACAAATGAAAACGCAAGCGGTAACGACATGGTGGCACACAGAAGGTAATGGTAACACAAATGGTACGCAAGTGGGAACGCTTAATCAGACAGTAATGAAAGTGAACTCTTTTTTCACCAACAGCTGCATAGAGAAATACAGTGAATACAAAAAATGTATGCATAATAATGGGCCTCAGAGCAGAAAATGAGCAGTTGGAATACTACATTGCTTATATCTCAGGAACCGTATGACGAGAAAAATAAAATGTCATATAAATTATGACTTTCCTTGCTAGTTTTGTACTTAGCCTGGGGCCAGGAATGTTTCTGATGAAAAGTCTGTATCAAGCGCTTGGAGACACAAGTCTTCAAAGGCGCCAAGGATCACTGTAATGTTAGTTTATGGGAAAATGTCAACTTCAGAGTACTGTAACTTGCAACCCTGTAAATATTTGTCACCAAACCATGAAAAGGCACATCTGTGGGATATTGTCTTTCTTCCCTCCAAATTTCAGCCCAAAAGACCAAACCGTTCTTTTGCAGCAGCATGGAAAAGAATTCCTGTTATTTTGGCCATAGTGTTGCAAAGTAGTGTCGCAAATCATGACACTTTCACCAAAAAAATCACTAAAGTGTCACAGGTGCGACACTACTTTGTGACGCTACAATTTAAAAAAAATTCTAAAACAGATTTTTGGGGTGTTTAACCTCCCCCCCCCCAAAAAAAAGACATGGCTAACATCCTCTGGGTCCGACTAGGTGAACAAAAAAATAATTGTGTCCTAGAGGGTCCCAAATTTAAATAGCAAGCATTTCTGTAACCACTAACTGAAAAAAATGGTCTAACTAACGACACTACAGGGGTCATTTACGACACTAAAAACTGCATTTGTGACACTGTCAAACTTTTTGTTAACTTTTCCTTTGACTATAATGGAAAATAGTTTTTGAATAACTTTTAACCGCTTAATATTTTTTTTGAAATCTTCAAAGGCACATTTGGGACCCTCCCGCACATGTTTCCTAAAGTGTTCAGACTGGTTAAAAACACTAATTTGTTGTAATTTTTACACTCAAATGTCCTCATATATCCATTGTACGACCTCTGCTCATAACATTACACTCTTTATGTTTAAAATTTCTACGATATAGTCATTTCTCACATCAACTCATCCAAAACACAGCACATAAGCAAAAGCACAGTATTGTTAAGATGTGACTAATGAAATCTACACTATTCACAACATTGTGTGTTGAAAGCAAAATAGTAAAGTTCAACTGAAAAGTATGACACAACACAGTTACTAGTGTACCTGTGAACTGCAATGCATAAACTGCAAATCAGAAATATTTCAAATTCTCACACATTTTTCAACATATTCAATTTGGTTATCTGTTCAGAACGCAGCCACAGTAATTTTGTGACTGTGGTCCACACAGTTATTTCAGCAATGAACTGCATCATTGCACAGTACATGTACAGGAAAACAATTTTTTCCATGTTTTATAAATCACAGCTCCAATGGCAATACACAGGAGTACAAAAAACACAATGCTGGTAAAATGCAGCAACGATATTGAAATTTCGCTAACATGCAAGCATACCTACCAACTGTGGCACACACACTCACACAACAGTAATAGTGGCATGTCCTCCCCCTAATTGTAAACATACTAATTGTTACACATTTGGTAATGCACACTGTCACTCTCAAATTTTTGCTCTACCATATAGTTAATCATCATACTGACTATCCCATGACACGCTCACAGGTATAAAACACATGTTCTGTACACAGGTAAAAATAACAGTTAGCATAATCATAAGAACACATGTGAAGAAAAATCTTTAAAATGTCCATAAAATATTGAGAATGAACAAATTTCTGATATTACGAGACACTGCGTAATGCACATTCATAACAGCTATCATTTACTTATCTTTCACCAAATTGTGAACATTCTTAGCGTACTATTCTATTAATACACATTGTTATAAGAAATTTACTGAAGCCTATTCTAAAACTTTTTTTCTCTCTCATACAGGTGCCTGATACTTCTGTAAGATTGCTTACTGTCACTGTCAACCATAATACCCAAAAATGCCAACTAAATACAGATGTAGGTGTGTCTCAAAACAAGAAGCGGTATAATAGTACTACACTGTTGTATATAGACAACAAACAAAACAGTAAAGGCACCAAAAATGAACATCGACAGACCTTTACTACAACAGTGACCCTACATCAAGTCACTGCACAAAGAAACAAAATCCATTACAAAAAAACAAAAATGTATAGCATCACAAATGTTGTGTCGATCTCTAAGATGAAACACAACTATTTTGAGTGTAACCATCAACAGACGCTCAAAACAACACCGTAAAATACAAAATTGTGACTTACAACTCAGAAAGAGAAAGCATTTCCGATCACTAGCAAGTAAAGCTGAGATCGAAAGACTTATCACTGCTGTGCTACGGCACACCCGCAAAAAGAGCAAGAGTCACCTTTCTCTGATGAATTTACGTCTGAAAGTATGGACTTTTGTCAACAGAGCACTGTTTGTACTACAACGATTGTGGCGTAAGATGTCTCATGTCCTTGAACAATTCAGGAAACTTGTATATGACATTAAAAAAAGGCTTCAACAGTATCCTTGTTTGACTGTTGACAACTTCTGCCATGTCTTCACAGGACAGTGGCTGCACACACAGCACTCAGAAGCATATTTCTGGGAAGAGTCTTATCATGACTTTACTTAAACAACAGGCGTTCAATATTGATGAGTCCGCAAACTAAAAATGCCTCAGTATCTCTGATGACAATCAATTGGATACTGATGATGACTGTGGTCCAACCATAGTCTTCAATAAACGGCACTGCCTTACATGGTCATGTGATGATACCTGCAACCATAGGCAATCATCATTTCAAAAAGTAGAACACTTTGTTAACCTATTCATAATAACAGATCGCAAAGAGAGACATAAACTATTTACAGAAATTGACCATTGTGAAATCCGGCCACATACTGGACTCATGGGTCACTCACTTGCATGTCTCAATACTGGTGTTTGTGATAGTTTTTTTCACAACATGCGGATGCTCGCAGTGCATCAAACAGGCATGCAAAACTTTGTCTACAGAGTATATGAAGTACAGCGAGCTGTACATCAGTACACTTGTTTAAATGACTTATTGCAGTCAGGTGACATGCAGGGTGCCATCACTTTCCTAAAAAAACTGCAACACATTCCTTCTGAACCAGAAACAAGTAATTTCCAGTGTCACACTTCAACAGAAAAATCTGTTTCAGTGTTAGAAAATGACATTCTGAAACAGTACGGGAAGGAAATTGCTAAGTTTGAGATTGCAAAGTATCAGAAGTTTGATTCTGTATGTGTGTCATGCAACCGTTTGTGCTACACAAAACAAACTGTCACAGTCAACCTAGAAACCTGGTCACTATACAATGACATGTGGTTCCACCTCACAGCATTCTTGCTCCTGAAATCTGACTTTCATCCACAAGACACCATTGTGCTATGCAAACACTGTTTTTCAAAACTGAAGTGCAACACTTTGCCAGGAAGGTCAGTGCTAAACAACATGGAAACAGATGTTACACCAACTGAGATTTCAACATTGAATATGTTTGAATGTATTCTAATTCAGACAATGAAACCATTCCAAACGATTCTACGTCTGAACACAAAGACACGGAAGATTCCACAGAAAGAGCTTTTAGATCTCTAAAGGGTTCTGTGATGTATCTACACTTCCTCTACAGGAAAATGTTCAAGCTATCTCAACAGAAAATAGCTTGGTCATTCTAGTAAATGGTGTGCCTACAAAGACCAAGGTCATCTGGCAAGATGTTGTCAATGTGCAAAAGGTAAAGCTTGCTCTGGCTTATTTAAAGAGGAACAATTCCTTTTATATAGACCTTGACATAGATCAGATGGCCAGTCTCTCTGTGCAACATGATCTATTAGAAAAAAGTAAGCCAATCATTGAGAAAGTCAGTACACAGACAAGTGACAATGTGTATGAACAGTACACAATTCACCCACTACATGGCAGAGATCCATTAGGAGACAACATTGATCTCTATCAAATGAAGCAGGTGGAAGGTGAGCCTGTCAGCATTTGGGAGGCAACACTAGAAGCACGCTGCTTCCCAGACCTATTTCCAAAAGGTCAAGGTGACGCCTAGATGAAAGAGATACAGGTACAGGGTGCTGAGTACCGCACTAGCCCGTGTCCTGAGCAAAGATGGCAAATTCAGCGCGTAAATACAGTACCTGTTCCATCTGCTCTTGGGAAAGTGAGCTTAGTATTCTGTCTGCGCCTATAGCACATACCATTCGCTAACAACTCCACTAATAGATGGAATTACAGCTGCTCAATTTCTGGAGAAATTAAAACAGAAAGATGAAAATGTGCAAGTGAATCTGTCTTCCATACTTTCAAGTCTACGTGGCACCAAAGAATATTGGTATCGCAGACACTCGGAAGTGATGATACATGTTACGAGAGTATGGCGCAGCCACTGGTTTGTCACACTTAGTTGTGCTGAATATGCCTGGGATGAACTCATTGAACTGTTGAAGTGGGCAAATTCTGATGTCAAAGGCATCTCATCAATGACTGTCGGAGAAATGTGTTCACTTGATCCTGTGTCTGTCACAAGACATTTTCACAAGCGGTTCCATGACATTCTCACTTTCATCTTGTCAAAGGACAATCCTCCTCTAGGCATTGTAGAACACTACTTTTGGAGGACAGAATATCAAGCACGAGGTGCCCCTCATATCCATATGTTATTGTGGATCAAGGATGCACCACGCATCGGTGAACATGAAGCAGCAGAAGTGCTATCATTCATAAAAAAATATATCACTTGTCACATTCCAGACAAGTATGACAGTCCTACGCTATGGAAGTTGGTTCAAAAGTTCCAGCGACATATTTGCGCAAAATATTGCTGGCGAGCAGTAAAGAACAAATCTAACTGGTACACACGATGTCACTTTGGATTTCCTAGAAGAGTTTGTCAGAATGGTGTCATGAATGACCTTTTCTCAGCAATGCGACACCACTTGAAGGCAAAATCAACCAAGAGGGTATACGAGTTACCCAGGCATGAAAAAGAGGTGTACATCAATGACTACAACCCAACTCTTCTCCTAATGTGGCAAGCAAACATAGATGTTCAGTTTGTGGCTGACAACTCACTGGCCCTGGTTCGGTACTTCACTTCGTACATAACCAAACATGAACAGATTAGCTTGCAAGATCTTTGGGAAGATATTGCCACTTCAAGCAAAAGCCTGACATCTCAGCTGTGGTCATTGGGTTTGAAGACTCTTTCACACAGAGAATGTGGAGCTTACGAAGCCAGTGACCGGTTAATGGGTACACATCTGTACGGGAAGTCTGACGCTGTACATTTCCTCAGTGTAAACTACAAAGACAAACGGAAGCATGTACTAATTCCTCATGCCAAAATTGAGGAGCTAGCTGTCAATACACCTTCTTCAAAACATATCTTGAAGAATAACCTGATAGACACATACTACCCATGTAGACACAACGAGATGAATGATATGTGTCTGTTTGAGGTGGCTAGTGGTATGACTACAAGACAGGTGCAGCACATGACTCAACATGACACATTTACAAGGTCAATGGACTAGATGGGTGTCTTGTGAAGAGGAACAAGCCATGGCTTATAAATCACTGCAAACTGCATCTAGGCACATCAGAGAGCACAGAACATTACTACTTTGCTCTCCTATTCCTATTTAGACCCTGAAGGTGAGTCTGAATTAAAGGTGACTCTGACACATTCAAGAACAGTTCAATCTCACTTACAAGAATTTCCAAACTGAGTACTCACAAACATATATACAAAGACTAAAAGCTGAGAAAGAACAGCTCAAGCAGGCAGAGAAGCAACTTCAGGAAGACACTCCAGTTAGTTCACAAGACAACCTTGATCCAGAAGGACAAGGTGTTCTAGGTGACCCTCTGCCCTTAAATGCCCCAGAACTGTTAATCTCAGAAATTGAGACAGCCATGCAACATGGCACACACTCTATGGTCAACCCAGCTGACGTAAGAGAAAGACTAACTCAGCTGCAGCATACAGTTCACTCCAAGTGGTTGAAGCTGTACAACATGGTATACTACATGAAACAAAACAATGTGATGCACTCCGTACAAACCACTACTAATGTTTGTTAGTGGTTCAGCTAGCACAGAAAAGAGTTTCTGATTGAAGCCATCACTGCAGAAGATGGAGTGTGACAGGCTCTTCAATGTCTGTTGCTGTGACTGCTCCTACAGGACTAGCAGCATACAAACATTGGTGGAGTAACATTACACCGTCCTCTTATGTTGCCAGCCGAACATGGGAGAACTGGAGAGTATCGTAAACTGTCATTCGAGGTTGCATCTCAGCTCCGTTCCATGTTCACAAAGATGCAGTTACTCATTGTTGACGAAATCAGCATGGTCTCCAATGTCATGCTAGCCTGTATTCATCTACGTCTACAGCAGATCTTAGGTACTGACAATGGAGTGCCATTTGGTGGCAAAAGTATACTTGTGTTGGGAGACCTTTTACAACTTGCACCAGTCAATGCAGAGCATGTATTCACAACTCTGACTGCCAAGCAAGCTAAGAATATCCTCGGATGCATTGCAGGCTATAACATATGGGAATTATTTACCTATGTTGAGTTGTCTGAGAACATGTGGCAAATGGGTGATCTAGCTTACAAATCACTTTTAGATGAAGCTCACACAGGTTCTCTATCACCAGAACATGTTTGTATGTTAAATGATCAAAAATCACAGTAAATAGTACATGCATAGAAACAGCATGTAATGTCTTTAGCGATATATACTACTGCCAGACACATAGTGTGTCTTATGCCACAACTAAAGAAATGCACTGAATTCAACAATCTAATGCTACAAGAGAGAACCAAGAGATTGTAACTCTCCATGCAATTGATACAGTTGATGGCATTATTCTTAGTTGAACAGTAGCAAAGATGACTGAGCGACTAAGTGAACTGAAGTCAGATGTTTCACGAACAGCTGGCCTAGAAGCTGTTCTCACACTTTGTAAGAATGCATGTATCATGCTACGACGTAATCTAGATGTAGAACAAGGCATGGTAAACGGTGTCATGGGAAACATCACTGACTTTGTCTATAATGTCCAGAAGACATTTATTCAGACACTTGTAGTGCAGTTTGACAACATGCAACACTCTGTACACATAGATCGAACCTGCGTAAAATTCCAGGTTTTTAAGGATATCTACGTAAACAGGAAACAGTTCCCATTATGTGTTGCACATGCTGTCTCCATTCACAAATCTCAGGGATTGAGTTTGGATTCAGCAATGGTAGACATAGGTACAGACATTTTCAAGGATGGCATGAGCTACGTTGCACTTTCCGTGTCACGAAGCCTTTCTGGATTGCACATCATTAGTATAGCACCTCAGAAAATACGAGCTGACAGCGATGTATTCTTGACTACAACAGGTTACGTACTCTACATCAGCCACAAATGTCTTTAATACCACTGCCTACATATCTGTCTGTCTCACACAATTCAGTCACAGCTAGACGGAGCAACAAACAGCAGCAAGCTTCCTAAAGTGATTAAAAAAAAAGAGTTCAGCAAAGGCCACAACCTCAAGTAAACATTCACAACTAACAATTCATCAGAAATCAGTTGGTGTAGCTGCTGTTCCACTGTTTGACAACAGCAGTAGAGTAAGCTGCTATGCTAACTCAGCTATGCAGTTTTTCTACATGCCGCGGTTTTGCAGGCAATATCTGCTTCTACAGACAATCCCCTATCAAATGCTTTGAAGCAGATTATCAACATGACTTCTGACAACTCTAACAATTTACACTCACTAACACCACTACGACACGTGTTATCACATATGCTGGATGTAGTACATTTGCTGCAGACATACAGCAAGACAGTACTGAGTTCATGATGGCTGTCATAAACAACCTGGATGAAGACGGCACCCCAATGCGGGTAGTACTCACAGTAACATATGTTACAAATATGTATGTGTTTCATGTGGCACTACAGCGTGAAACCACACAAGACATGCTGTGGATAACTCTCTTTGTTCCTAAAGCCAAAGTGTCAAATTTCGACAGCTGTGCACTAATGCTGAATGTAGTCATGCCTGTGGAAGGTGCGGAGGCAGATGCACTCAGTCCATCATGCTAAGGACTTCATCTCAATATCTGTTGCTTATGTTGCACAGATTTGACCCCAATGGGCTCAGAGTTGATACTCTATCACAGATTACAAGCTAGTAGAATAGTTTTCAACCAATCACTGTTTGACACACAGTATAATCTATCACCATGGTCAATCCATGCATTCTGGGCATTACACCTCATTACTAAGGTGCACAACTGGATGGTTAGAGTGTGACGACTCTACAACGACTTTTAAACAGAGACTGTCACGTCACTTGAAAAATGCATATCTTCTAATATTGAAGAATTATGACAACCTTCATATTTCAGAAGAATAGGACAAAACACGTAGCATTTTAAGATGACTACTTTGTCCAAAAAAAAATTCATAACTCGTTACAATGTTGTAAAATTTACAACTGTAAATGAACAATACAATTTCAACAAAATGGAATTCTAATACAGACATTACATAGACTGTGACATGTTAGATCTTGTGTAGATCAGTGACTACATGAAAATTGTTGTAGTGGCTTCAATCGGCGCCAACAATATTAACAGTCACTAGAGAAACCATGATTACATGTCTATAAAGATTGTGCATCTAAAAACTGAGGACTTACTACTCCTCTCTGTACATCTCTTTAAAATCCATGTATCAACTCATATAGAACAACAAATTAATATGACTTATAAGCTCTTACTCTTTGCAAACAAAGATAACTTCTCAATTATTATCATAGATTACTGAGCTACCCTTATAACATTCAACAAACATTCCACTCTGTCACAAGTAGTCTTTTAACACTTCAATTTGTCTAGTGACTCTTCACATATAGAGAACATCATTCAATCACCATGCAACAGTGTAGAACTATCACGCTTTCAGGCATAGTACTAGTATTGTACATATGTAAAACAACTACCTTTATTGATAATGCAAGAAGCTGAGTTACACAACTGTTAATAATAACCAATTACTGAATCTAATTTAGTGACTCTTACAACTGTTTAAAATTACTTGTACATAATAGAAACATTTGTTCTCAAGTGTACATTGTTAATAACTAGTTTGATACTTGAACTAAAAATAGCAGTGTAGCACTACAGTACAACTGAATGTTTTAGATATTATTCAGCAGTATAGTAACAACATTTAACTAACCATAAGTTTGTTAAAAAATGCATTCCATCACAGTTTTAAAGTGTACATTGTTAATAACTAGTTTGATACTTGAACTAAAAATAGCAGTGTGGCACTACAATACAAGTGAATGTTTTAGATATTATTCAGCAGTATACTAACAACATTTAACTAACCATAAGTTTGTTAAAAAATGCATTCCATGACAGTTTTAGTATTTACAAGTTAAGAATTTACATAGAAGCCAATGTAAGAATTGATAACATGTCATTTGTTCATGTAAAACATTTTATTTTTTGTACTTGTCAAATAAGTAATTGTACCGTATGTAAAAAATATTGACAATTGTAAATCAGGCACTGTTGCTGATCACAACAAACTGCATACCTGTTCCTGGCAATATTTATGATCGCCTCAATTGAGGGGTCGGGTGGGAATTTTCCATTTGCACCTAGTCAGTGGCATATTATTTAATAATAACAATCAAATGTCACAAAACTTACAATTGTGTGAACTGTACTACTTATACAGTCAGCATATGGTTTTTTGCCCACCCCAAGAACATCCACATTAGCAGTCACACAATTACAACAAAACACTTGTCTATCATGTGTGTAATCACACTTCACAACCGACTGACATTCCCTTATTAACATAACGCACAAGTAATGCACTACACATAATTACAACATACAACCATTTTTTAAAAAGTAAAATTTGTTACAAACTCCATTCACATTCAATAGCAAAAATGTTATGAAGCGCCACAGCTTCAGCCTGACTATTAGAATTCCAGGTTGAATGCCAGAAACTACTTCCACACGTAAACAGAAGTGAGTACTGAAGCATAACTAAAAACACACAACACCTGATTAGTTTCATATAATATCACACACTTACTCCAATCCATATTATACAGTTATTATTATTCTTATACATTTACATATTTGACAAGCAATGGTTGCACACATACAAAGATTGTATTGTGAGACTGCTTCTGTTAACAAAATTTAACTTTTGATTGGACCTTTCTCCATTTGACAAATTGGCAATACATTTTGAAACCATAACCACCTGTGTAGACTCCTTACTTTCAATACCATTATGACATAAAATAAGTGTCTAAGACTTAAGCATACAAATCAATGTTTACTAATACTGCTACAACTATACCTCCATCTATTTGTTTGGTACCTATGACATACAGTCAGTATCACAGCATATGCAACGATGTGAGACATTGCATGTCATATTTGACAGAATTCATAACACTGTGAAAAACTCAGCAATGTACTTACTTTCCGTGTGCCTAAGCAGTCATTACTACTATACCACGGTGCCACACATCAGCACCCAACAGGTCACAGCTGTGACTATGCTTGTACCATTCAATCACTACTATGTGTACTTCAGAGTCCAACAAAATGACATTTCTCATTGGCTGCAAACATCCTAACAATGTTATGTTAATCTTTTATTACCATACATGAAGAGGTTGACAATATACTGAACAAGGTTTACAACTGTTTAAAAACATGTTCCATTATTATAGCGATAAGTCACTCCCAAGAATTGTGTTAATGGTCAATTGCCCTATAGAGACATTAGCTAGACAGCCACACTCATGCCACAACACACCTGTGTGTCTGTCCGTGTGTGTGTGGTGCTCGTGGGCAAACTCACAGTTACAATTTTCAACCCTATCACCGAATTTCTTCACTTTTCTCACTGTGGAACAACCCTAACAAATGCATTAAACAGAGTTTTTGCCTCAATGTCCATTCTTTTGAGAATGATATTGAAAAATAGTTAATGTAACTCGCTCCTGCCACATGATCTATTGTGGCATAGTAACAGGAGCAGCAACACAAACAGAAATGATAACAGTGCACACATGGCAACACAACCATGAATGAGAACAGAAAGGGTAATGCACACAGTGGCACACATGGGAATGGTGTGCCACGTGATGTCTTGTCACATAGTAATGTGGTGCCTGTAAATTGACATGTCAATGGGCATGGTGACACAAAGTGAAACAGAAAGTGAAACAGTACAGTACACACAAATGGCTAAAAAGTAACAGAAACGCAAAAACGAAAATGAAAACGCAAACGATGGTGCACATGGTGGCATTGGGGTCAGCATTGGGATCATCAGCCCTAACTCTCACCCCATGACATGAGTAAAGCAGCAAAACCACAATGCAATGGGGTGAGAATTACGACCCATGATCCCAATCCACAACCCAAAGCCGGTAGGGGGGTGGGCACTGGGGTGCAAAGGGGTGTTTCAACCCTAACAGCGAATTTCCTCACTTTTGTCGCTGTGGAACAACCCTAACTAATGCATTAAACTGAGTTTTTGCCTCTAACATCCCTTCTTTTTGAGAATGATAACAAGAAATAGTGAATGTAATGCACGGCGGATGTGTTGTGGCACACTAACAGGGACAGCAACGCAAACATAAATGCTAACAGTGGCGCATTATTGTAACACAAGCACGAATGAGAACAGAAAGGGTAACACACATGGTGTGACGGAATGGTCTGCCACGTGATGTGTTGTCACATAGTAACATGGTGCCTGCAAACAGAAATGTCAATGGGCATGGTGATGTAAAGTGAAACAGTAAGATAAACAGTACCGTAGACAGAAATGGCAAAAAATAACAGAAACGCAAGCAAATGAAAACGCAAAGGATAATGCACATGGTGGCGCAGACGTCAATGGTAAGTGAAACGGGAACGGATCCACAAGCGGAAAAGGCAACAGTAACAGTAATGTAAGCACACAGTCTGGTTTTCCCCAAAACCTGCATTGAGAAAGACAGTGAGTACAAATAATGTATGCAAAATAATGAGTATCGGAGCAGAAAATGAGATCTTGGAATACTAAATACATTATATCTCAGGAACCGTATGACGTAGAAAACAAATTTAAAAGTCATATTATTTACAACTGTCCTAGCTAATTTGAATCTTAGCCCCATTAAGGGGCTAAGAAATTTTCCGACGAAAAGTCTGTATCTTGCACCGTTTCCGAGATACGGGCCCTGAAAGGCGCGGCCAACGCTGTAATGTTAACCTATGGGAAAAAAGAAATGTCTGGAGCTCCATAACTTTGCCTCCTGTAATGTTTTTCACCAAACTACTGAAAGGCACATCTGTGTACTGTTGGCTGTCTTCCTCCAAATTTCAGGAAAAATACCAAACCATTATTTTGCAGCAGGGTGCCAAAGGATTCTTATTATGCTCGGCGCCATAATGTTATCCTATGGGAAAACTGTCAACTTTGGAGTGCCATAACTTTGCCGCCATGTGATATTTTTCAATACAACACTGAAAGGCACATCTGTGAGATGTCAGCTGCGTTCCTCCAAATTCATCCCAAAACTCCCAACGGTTATTTTGCAGTGCACTGCCAAAGAATTGCTGTCATTTCCCACAGACTACAACATTATCTGTCTCATTTGAGAAAGCTGCAAAGTTCGACACTTTCGTGAGCACGAAAATAATTTATGAAAGTACTTTTTCCAGAAATTTGAAAAACACATTTCTGGGTGTTTACCACAAAATAAAGACATGGCAAGCATCCTGAGGACCCACTAGGTGAATACAAATAGAATTACGTTGCTAGAGGTTCTCAAATTTAAATGCCAACCATTTTTCTGATCACCAACTGAAAACAAAATGGTGGATTTGGCAGTAGACAGGCCCATTTGCGAAAGTAAAAATGCATTTGCGACACTGTCGAACTTTTTGTTAACTTTTTCCCATTGACTTATAATGGGAAACTGTTTTTTGAATAACTTTTGAACCGTTTAATATTTTTTCACAAAATCTATGAAAGGCACATCGGGAACCCCGGACGCACGTTCCATGAAGATTTAGGGCCGGTCGCACAAACCGTACGACCTGTAGGCGCGACCATAGAATTCCAGAAAAGAGTAAACGCGCGCACAGATCACACTTAATAACTCCAACCGTATATTCGACCAGTACAAAACTTGGCAGATCCCAAGGCCTATGGTTCTTGATCATAAATTCCAAATTTCAGGCAAATCCATCAAACAGTTGTAAAGTTATTAAGACGCAAAGTTTTGGGGTTTAACATAGAAATGGCTCCTCATCTTAATCATGGTAGCACTACGCTACCATAATATATATATATATTTATACAATGTATGTTTTGGGATAAATGTCAGGATAAAATGTAGTATTTCTGCTAGGTCATGAAGATATCAGTGATATCTTCACTTGTGAAGATATCATTGATATCTCCACGTTCCTGTACGTCATCGCAATGAAAGTGAAAGTTTTTCACTTTCTATCTAGCCGCTTTCTCTGTATGAGCAGCCCCCTGGGCGGCTTTCTCTTTACAAACAGGCACCCCCCCATGCATCTCTTCTGTCTACTTTTATTTTAAATAAATATTTAAAAAATATCTGGTTGATCCTGCAATTTTCTTTTATCTACTTCCTCCTAGAATGTAGCGTGACCGAGCAGCTATCCCTAGAAATGTAGCATGGCCTAGCGGTATAAATATCAGAACCTGAGGCACTGTGTCATATTTAGGATGAACGAGCCATCATTTCCACACTTAGAAATTTGTATTTGTTTTTCATTTTAGCTATTTTCTCAAAAAAGCTGCCGACAAGACTGAGAGGAGAACGAGCCAGTCGGCAGCTTCACAGCACCAGATGAAAGCGCGAGCATGTGTTGCTACGGCAAAGTACGCTCCCAATTCCGTCTGGTCTTCTGAAGCTGCCAACTTGCTCGCTCTCCTCTCAATCTTGTCGGCAGCTTCTTTTGACAAAATAGCTAAAAGAAAACAAATACACTTTTCCAAGTGTAGATATAAAGACTCCTCATCCTAAATATGACAGTGCTTCACGTTCCAATATTCACTGGGCCATGCCATGCTGCATTTTTGGGGATAGCTGCTCAGTCACGCTACATTCTAGGGCGAAGTAGGTAAACAGAAGTCACAGGATCAACCAGATATTTTTTTACTAATTATGTCATTGAATATGCAGGTATAATCAACCAGATATGGTTTATTAAATAATTTCAAGTGGCAAGAACAAGCATTGTTTTTACATGTAATATATCTAATTTGTTCTGTTGTGGGGTATGACGATTTGTGTTGGGATAGTCACAGTGGTGTTAACCACAATCCAGAAGACACTTTCGTTTTGAATTTTAAAGTGACAGAATCAACCAATCATATTTTTTTTTAAATAACATATGCCATCTGTTGTGTTACAACAGATATGCACAGTTCAGATAGAAAATCCATTACTTCTATATGAGAGGATTATGTCAAGGACACATTTGGGGGTTGTGTTGACTGGGGCCCAAAACATACATTGTATAAACAGAATTTGACATGGCCCGACTGAAGATATCATATTTATCTTCACTCGAGGCCACTGACATCATGATATTATGATACCATTGGCCTCTCGTGAAGATAAATATGATATCTTCAGTCGGGCCATGTCATATCCCTATATATTATAGTGGTGCAGTTGAGCCACTATGGTTAGGGTTCAGCAGTCACTTACTGTACATACTAAAGTCAAATGTTTGGGTGATAATAACTTTGGACCTGTTCAATGGATTTGGATGAAATTTGGAATGTGTGGTAGGATATGGTAGATCTCTTAACATAGGTGCGTTTGGTCAGGCTAATGGTCTTTGCGTATGAAAAGCGCTGAAAATGCCAAATTATCCGTTTTGAGGCAACTTTTGGAATTTTGGTGTGGCCCGCATGGCTGTCATTTGGTATGCCACTCTGTGACATTGCTTGTTTGAAAGAGCGTCACTGGCTGAACATGGCGCTTTTCGTTTGAGTGAAAAAATATTGAGGCATTCAAAAGTTATAGCACTTTTAAGTTCCCATTATAAGTCAATGAGAACATTTATATAGTTATTTGTGAACAAAGAATGGGGTTTGGCCATCTGGTCCCTCCTCATGATCAAAGAATTTGCAGGCTCACAATCAAAGATTCTTTGATCCTGAGGGAGGGACTAGATGACCAGATTTGGAGGGACCAGATAGTCCAATTTAAACAACTTTTAAAATGAAATATCTCAGAAACGGTTTGGTCTTTTAACTTGAAATTTGGAAGGTGTTGAGGGGATGTCCTGCAGATGTGAATTATTTTTTTTTTATTTATTTATTGAAATTTTCGGAATTACAATCCTTTGAGTCAAAGACTCCTTTGCAAAGGCTCCACTTCAGTCACAACAGAACAATACATCAAGACAGACTGTACGTAGTTTACAAAACAGAATATTATAGATTGACAAGTTGTGCAGAAAATCACAGTACATGGTATTTACAGTGCTTGGTTATCATCTCAAGGGCTGTAAGAGGACCCTGGGTCAAATAAGTTATGGAGGCAAAGATTATTGATACAGGCATATTTTACCTAGCCCTTCTTTGGGGCAAACCCGCTATGTTGTAGGCCATTTTTTTTAACAACTTCAGCCTACATAGGGCTGTTGGAAACAGCCACAAGTCTCAGAGTCAAAAAGAAGACTCTTGATTCCAGCTTTGAATTGGCCAAGACTAGGGGCAAGTAAGATGGAGGGTGGTAGGTTGTTAAGCCAGAGGGGAGCACAATAGCAAAAGACCTTTGCCCTAGGGAGGTCCTGCAATGGGGGACTAAGAGGGAGGTGCCCTCCTGGCATCTGGGGGTACCTCTATGGGGGGCTGGTTGGATGAGGGGGTGTAGACCAATTGGTGTGAGCTTCAAAAGCATATTTTTGGCTTGGAGGCAGGTGTGGTATTTTAGCCTCCCTTCAAAGGTCATCCAGTCAGCTAGTTTATAGAGCACACATGTATGGGTTAGTCTTTCACTGCTTGTGACCAGATGGCAGGCTTTGTTGAGGGCTAGATTGATGCAGTTAAGGGCTGTTTGGTCAGCAGTGCCATAAAAATAATATACCATAATTGACCAATGAAAGGACTGAGCAGGTAACAGCCAGCCATAAGGACTGGAAGGTAAGGCAGTGTTTATGTCTGAAGAGAATCCCTAGTCAGGTGTTAACAGAGGAGGAGAGGCATTTAATATGGGTGTGGTAGGTGAGGGCTGTGTCCAGTGTGATACCTAAATATTTGAAATGTGGGACCTGTTCAATGCGGTTACCCTGCAGGCTTGAGATTGAGAGCTGGGCATTACTGAGGGGGGTTTGGCGGTAAGCAAATATCATAGACTTTGTTTTGTTGTAGTTTAGTATTAGTCAATGGTCAGTGAACCAGTATTCTAGCTCTCCAAAACAGGCTTGAAGTGTGTTTTGGGAGAGATTGTTGGTGTGTTTCAGTATAGTACAGCATTGTCTGCATATAGCAATAGCTTTCCACTGCAGGCCTGGGGCAGTGAGTTTAGAGAAAGAGTGAACAGTAGTGGGCCAAGTATTGACCCTTGAGGGACACCCGCTCGAACCGGTTGTTTGGAGGAGAGTGTGTTGCTAATTTTGACTTGCTGTGTCCTGTCTGTGAGATAACTTTTGAACCAGGAAATAGCTTCGGGGGCAAAGTGGAGGGAGGCAAGAGAGTGGAGAAGTAGATCATGATTGACTGTGTCAAAAGCCTTGGTCAAATCAACATAGATTGCCCCAGCTATTCACCCCGTTCTAGTGCTTCATGAATGTATGACGTAAATTCGAGAAGGGCTGAGGTAGTGATTATGGTGCTTAGGTGTCAGAAATTACATTCGTTGCAGAGATATGGCGTGGTGCAGTTTTACGTTTTGTGGACAGCATTTTGCATTGTGGTAGTGGCTTGAAATTTATAGGGTAGCTAGCCTTACTGCCATGGACATGCTTTTCAGTCATTAAGTGTGTAAAATGAAATGTAAGCAGGTGCGGAATTCTGCCACTCTGACCAATGAAAATCTCAAACTTTAAAATGTTTTATCTCGGACACGGTTTGGTCTTTCAAATTGAAATTTGCAGGGTGTTGAGGGGATGTCCTGTACATGTGAATTATGGTATTCAGGTGTTGGAAAATAAGGTTGCTACAGAGATATTGTGTGACGCACTTTACATTTTGCCTTTAGCGTTTTGCATTGTGGTAGGCACTTTTAATGTTAAACCTCACATTTTGCATGTTAATAACATTGCAACCATTCAACGGATTTGCACAAAATTTGGAATGCTCAGTTTGGTATGGCAGATCTCTTGATTTACTAAATTTGGTTTCAGTCGGATAGACATTGTTTTCGCAGCGAAGTGCCAAAAATGCACTTTTCGCCACTTTTGTGCATTTTTTGTCCATGGTGCTGCGTGGACACTGTGTGGGCTATTGATCCAAATCTTGGGACATAGAAAGAGCTTGGGCCATGGAACATGCTGCTTCTTGTTTGGTGAAAAAATATGAATCTGTTCAAAAGTTATTACAATTTGAAATTCCCATTATATCCTGTGGGAAAATGTATATGTATTTTTGAAATGTTAATGAGAAAGACCAGATGGCCCAAATTGAGATGCCCATATCTCAATAACAGTTTGGTCTTTTACTTGAACTTTGCAGGGCATTGAGGGATGTCATAGAGATGTGAACTATGCTGTTTAGGTGTTGGGGAAATAATTTGTTGCAGAGATATTCAATGCGTAATTGACATTTATCCCATTGCAGTCCATCATCACTTTGGCGCCGTTATCTTGGAAACGAGCGAGAAACAGACTTTTTGCTAGGTGGCTTAGATCACTTTTATGATCTGGCCACTGAAAAGACTTCGACATTGTAGAGTCAGCCTGCAGTGGAATTTTGTTTGTACGTTGCACGGTTCATGAGATATTGTGAAAGTACTGTCACAAGGGTTGAAAGAGTGCCTGACCAGTGCTATTTGGTGCCCATAGCTTGGAAAAGATGTGAGATATGGGTACGGTCTTTGCAATGTTGTGTGAAGTGCTTACTGTCATGATTACAATGATGCCATAATTTTTTTTCTAGCTCTTACAGTTCCCAAGATATGTGCAAATTACTGTTACTAGGGTTTGGTGCCCTATAGTGCTGCTGCATGGCTCTGTAGCTTTGCATAAGTGGGAGTGTGGGCCCAGATGCATATTGTTATACAAAAATTAGCATCTTGGTAGGAGCTGGGCTCTGCACTCCCACCAGTATGTGTTTTTTTACTACTTATATTACATATTTTTAAAAAGTAAGGAAATTATATGCAAAAAATTGTATTAATGCTTCATTTAGTGTTAAAGCAAAGAAAGTCAGGAAATTAGACATTAGGATTGAACCCCTAATCCCCCTCACACACACCACCCCAGTCATCAACAGTCTGACAGATGCCTTGGTGTGTCATTGGGGTCAGGAGGCCTAAATCTCCCCCCATTCTCCTTTACTGTAGCATGTCAGCATGCTCGGTCATGGAATATATTATAGGGGCGTGGTCACACTCCTATATTTAACGGTTATGAAGCCTTTTCTATGTTAAACTCAAAATTTTGCTCGTTAATAACTTTGGACCCTTTCAA
This sequence comes from Neoceratodus forsteri, assembly GCA_016271365.2. Taxonomy (NCBI): domain Eukaryota; kingdom Metazoa; phylum Chordata; order Ceratodontiformes; family Ceratodontidae; genus Neoceratodus; species Neoceratodus forsteri. The sequence goes on from CM028137.1 coordinate 81,279,036, forward strand.
CGGATTTGCATGAAATTTAGTATGTGTGATGGGGCATGGTAGATCACTTGATTTGCCAAATTTCATTTCGGTTGGACTTACAGTTCTTGCACACCAAAATGCTGAAAATGCTCTTTTCTCCAGTTATGTAGGCAGCTTTTTTGATTTTGTCCATGGCGCTGTGCGGCCGTCATGTGCCGTGCTGCTCTGCAACTTTGCCCAGCTGAAAGAGCTTCAATCAAAGAACATGCCACTTTTCATTTGGTGGAAAAATATTAATCCATTCAAAAGTTATTAAAGTTTTAATTTCCCATTATAACTCAATGGGAAATTTACATGGTTATTTTGGCGAAGAAGAGCAGGGTTTGGCCATCTAGTCCCACCTCACAATCAAAGAATTTGCAGGCTCGTGATCTAAGAATCTTAGAGCATGAGGAATTCTTGATCATGACGAGCCACCATCTTTTCATCATATTCTCAGAGTGCCTCTTTGCATTAGCGCTCATAATACAGACAGTCAGCAGCTGGTCGTGGAGATGAGAGGTGGCTGTGCCAGTTGCAGGCTGGGAAAGGGTGGGGTGCTGGGTCGGCTGGCACAGCTGGGTGGGGGCCACTAGACTACCGGAAATATGAAATGATGATTTATTTTATTATGATTGGGGCACTAGACTACCAGGGATATGTACTACGACAATGAATATTATTTCATACAGACCGGGGGCACTAGACTACCAGGGATATTAACAGTAATAATTATTTTATACAAATCGGGGGCCACTAGACTACCAGGATGTAAAAAAAAATAAAAACATTGGGGGGGCACTAGACTACCAGGACATTACACATGATTGTATTTTTCATTATGATGGGGGGGCACTAGACTGCCAGGGATATTTAATACATTACTATTGTTATTCTGATGGGGGCAGAACAAAACCCCCTGAGCAAAACCCATCCTCATTTAAGTTTGTAGGGCACCCCTGGGCTGAGAAAACTCATTTTAAAATCTGGCCATCACGTCCCTCCCTCTTTGTTCGAGAGTGAGCAAATTCTTTGATAGCGACCCTGCAAATTCTTTGATAGCGAGATTCTTTGATTGCGATCGTGCATCGAGAGCGAGGGACAAGATGGCCAGATTTTAAAATCAATTTTCTCAGCTTAGGGTGTCCTAGGAAGACAAATGAGGGTGGGTTTTACTCAGGGGGGCTTTGTTCTGACAAACATGGTGGTGGTTTACCACAATTCATTGAATTTCTTTAATTAGAACAGTTTTTATTCTTTGTTCGTGAGCCTGCAAATTCTTTGATCGCGAGCCTGCAAATTCTTTGATAGTGAGATTCTTTGATCTCGATCGTGCATCGCAAGCGAAGGACAAGATGGCCCAATTTAAAATCAATTTTCTCAGCCCAGGGGTGTCCTAGGAAGTCAGATGAGGGTGGGTTTTACTCAGAGGGTTTCGTTCTGTCGAGCCATGGCAGTGGTTTACGGCAATTCCTTCAATTTTTTGATTTATAAAATTTTTAATTCTTTGTTCGTGGGCCTGCAAATTCTTTGATCACGAGCCTGCAAATTCTTTGATCATGAAATTCTTTGATTGCGATCTTTGATCACAAAATAGGGACAAGATGGCCAGATTTTTTATAATGGAATAGATAGGGAAATTTCACTAATCTTTGACATTGAATATCTCGGACACGGTTTGGTCTTTTTACTTGAGATTTGGAGGGAAGAAAGGCAACATCCCACAGATGTGCCTTTTGGTGGTATGGTCAAAAAATATTACATGGCAGCAAACTTACTGCACTACGAAGTTGACACTTTTTAGTATAGGATAATATTATGGCATCCGCCGCATTACAAGAATTCTTTTCCACCCTGCTGAAAAATAATGGTTTGGTCTTTTGGGCTGAAATTTGGAGGGAGGAAAGTCAACATTCCACAGATGTGCCTTTTGGTGGTTTGGTTAAAAAATATTACAGGGCGGCACAGTGACGGAACTCTGAAGTTGACACTTTTTCCCATTGGATAACATTACGGTGTCCATCGCAACTTTTGGGGCCCATATCTAGGAAACGGTGCAAGATACAGACTTTTTGTCACAAAAATGCTTAGCCCCCCAAGTGAAGGCTAAGTACAAAACTAGCCAAGAAAGTCATAATTCATAAGAAATTTACATTTTTTTTTCTACTTGGTACGGTTCCTGAGATATAAGCAATTTAATATTCCAAGTCCTCATTTTCTGCTCCGAGGCCCATTGTTACGTATATATTCTTTGTTTTCACTGTGTATTTCAGTGCAGTTTTAGGAGAAAATAAGGTGTGCCCTTTTGTTACTGTGCCAGTTAAGCGTTTCCAGTTGGTTTCCGTTACTGTTTTACTGACACCGTTCCATCTATGCCACAGTGTCGCGATCGGTCTGCATTTCGCATGCACTTGCGTTTGCGTTTCTGTGTTATTTGGCATTATTATTGTTGTACTTACTAGTTGCTTGTAATTGCGGTACATTGTGCACGTAGGTTACAGTTTATGCTTCTATAAGCGCTATGCTTTGTTTTCATGCTATTGTTGCTGTTACTGTTACTATTTGCGTTTACAATTGCAGTACCATGACCATGCGTGTAACGGTTTGTGTTTCTGTACTCACTTGCATTTGCATTTCTCTTTCCTTTGGTGTTATTGTTGCTGTTACCATTACCATTTGCATTTACAATTGCGGTTCCGTGACCATGCACGGTACGGTTTGCGTTTCTGTACTAGCCTCCACTCCCATTTCCGTTCTGTTTCCTTTGGCATTATTCTTCATGTTAACTTTACAATTTCCATTTACTATTGTTTTACTGTGCCGTGGATGTTACGGTTTAGTGCTTCCGTATGCACTTCTGTTGCCTTTTCCGTTTCTGTTTCTTATGCTATTCTTCATGTGGCATTCTTTTGCTGTAATACTTAACATTTATGTTTAAAATACCACTGCCATCACTGTGCACATTACCAGTTCCGTTTTCGTACGTGCTTGCGTGTCCGTTTGTGTCTCTGTTTGCTTCGGCATCACTTTGCGCTTCTGTTTCTATTAACATTTGCTTTACCATTTATGTTTGCATTACCATGTGTGCCACTGTTGGCGCTTCTGTTTGCTTTGCTGTTCCTGTTACTATGTGACAAGACTTCACATGGTGGGACCGCCACCGCATTCTATTCAGTATTTATCATCCTCATTCTCAAAGAAGAAATTAGAGGCAAAAACTCAGTTTAATGCAACAGTTAGGGTTGTTCCATAGCGAATAGCGAGGAAATTTGGTGTTGGGTTTAAGCCCCTTGGACCCCCAGCTCACCCCAACCAGCATTGGGGTGTGCGATGGGATGTCGTCCCCAACTCTCACCCCATTCTCCTATACCTCAGCTTCTTTACATGTGATGGGATGAGAGTTAGGACTGATGACCCCATCACACACCTCGATGCCGGGTGGTGTGGTGGGCTGAGGGTCCAAGGGGGCTTTCAACCCCAACACCAAATTTCTCACTTTTGTCACTGTGGAACAACCATAACTGATGCATTAAATAGAGTTTTTGCTCTCTAATATATATATATATATATATATATATATATATATATACACACATATATATATCACCATAGTTAGGGTTGAGTACCCCAGTTAAGGTTAAATGTGAATGGTTGCACCTTAATAACTTTGTCACCGTAAAATGACTTTGCCTGAAGTTTGGCAGGCATAGAGCAGTGCCTCAGATCTTGGAGCTGCCAAGTTTTGTACTGGTTTGATATACGGTTGTGGAGTTATTAGCAACATTCTGTAGCACATTTATGCTTTTTTGTACTTACAGGTTGCATGGTTTATGGACCTGTCTGAAATCTTCAGGGAGCATGCAGCCAGGTTCCCCAATGTGCCTTTTGAAGATCTTGTGAAAAAATATTGAACAGTTCAAAAGTTATTCAAAAGACAAGTTTCCCATTATAGTCAAGGGGAAAAGTTAACAAAAAGTTTGACAGTGTTGCAAATGTGGATTTTAGTGTCACAAATAACCCCAGTACTGTCACAAATCCGCCATTTTGTTTTCAGTTACTGATCACAGAAATGCTTGGCATTTAAAATTGGGACCCTCTAGGGATACAATTATTTTTGTGTTTACCTAGTTGAGCCCTGAGGATGCTAGGCGTGTCTGTATTTTGGGATTAAACACCCCACAAATATGTTTTTGAAATTTTGGGAAAAATAGTGTCACAAAGTAGTGTTGAACCTGCAACACTTTGGTGATTTTTTTGGGGAAGTGTCATATTTTGCGACATTACTATTCAACACTATGGGTAAAATAACAGGAATTCTTTTTCACCCTGCTGCAAAACACTGGTTTGGTCTTTTGGGCTGAAATTTGAAGGGAAGAAAGTCCACATCTCATGGATGTGCCTTTCGGTGGTTCAGTGACAAAATATTTCATGGATGGAAAGTTATGGTGCTACGAAGTTGATGCTTTTTCCCATAGACTAACATTGTGGTGTCAACCACACATTTCGGGGCCTGTATCTCAGAAACGCTTTGAGATACAGACTTTTCCTAGAGATCTATTTGCTCACTCTGGCATTCCTAGATATAGAGCTGTAGAAAATGTTAATTGATCTATCTGTAATGCCTGCTTTTGCACTCTGTTCACTGTTTTTATTATATTTATGTTTTTAGCTATATTTATGTATTTATGTACTGTCCTGTTTCTTTGATTGTTTGTATTTGTAAGATGCCCAGAGCCTCCAGAATTGGGTGCCTAAGAAATAAAAGTGCCTTGCCTTGCCATTGATTAACTTGTCCAGCAGGGAGTCATAAGGCCTTGTGTGTCAACAATCAATTCACCCATCTGGCCTGTGAAGAAACCCAACAGTAGTTGGAGACTCACCATTGATTATCGCAGACTTAATCAGGTGACCCCCATCTGTGCCCCAACTGTGGCATCTGTCCCAAATGTGCTCAGACTTCTCAAAGCTGAACACCAGTGGTTCAGTACATTGGATATCTCCAATGAATTTTGGTCCCTACCTTGGCCCAAAAGAGCCAATACAGAGTCACCCTCACCATTGATGGACGTCAGTACACTTGGAACTGCATTCCACAGGGGTTTCATAATAGCCCTTCCCTGTTTCACATCTGCATGAAGGATGCAATCAGTGGCTTCCCAACACCAGAAAGCCTTCTACAGTATGTGGATGATCTTCTCCTAGCCACAGTGGAAATGGAGAAGCACCTAGAACTCTTAGAAGTGCTCCTGACTCTGCTACAGAAAGTAGGCCTCAAGTACAATCTACAAAGGTACAGTGGTGTCAACCAGAAGTCATATTTCAGCACCTGTGCATAACTGGAGAAGAAAGAAGTGCTGTTGGCAACAAGATTCAGGGCCTACAGGATTTGCCATTACCCATCAGTGTGGCAACTCTTAGACGTTTCCTGGGTATGGTCAACTACTCCAGGGACTTAATTTACAATTTTGCACAAAAGGCCGCTTTTCATGAACTCCTGAAAAGGATGTCCCATGGGGCCCTGAACACACCCATGCTATCACTTCCTTAAAGAAGGCCTTGACCTCTGCTCAAGCATTGGTCAACCAAACTCAGAACTTCCATTTCATTTGGAAACTGCCACATTTGAAGTAGGTATGTCAGCAGTCCTTGATCAAAAGGCCAATGGTACCCTGCAGCCTATTGCTTATGCTTCCCAAATGCTCTCCATGTTTGAACTGAAGTAATCCCTGTGTGAAAGGAACCTGTTGGCTACCTTTTAGGCTGTCAAACACTTTGGTTATAAAATAGGGTTTTGCTCAATTATGTTACACACCTACCACACCCCTACCAACTTCCTAGTGAATGATAGGATTAAAGATTGCAATGTGTCAAACACCAGACTCATACATTGGTCCCTACTACTTCAAGATAGAGACACAACTTTACTTCCCTCCAAAATGACATCCAACCTGGCACATGGTCTCCTATACCAAGGAGAACCACATGAGTGTGGCCTAGAGCCTCCAGTTCTACCTGAACCAGGCCCATTTCTCCCAGCAACAGACAACACATTGAATGACACTACCATGCATCGTGCCTCCGCAGATTGTTCTTCCTTATATGATAATAATAGTAATAATAATAATAATAATAGCTTTATTTAGTATGTGCCTTTCAGGTTTGTCAAGGCACATTACATACAATTAGTAAAACAGAAAGAATAAAACAGCTGTGTAAAAAATATTCAATAAAAATCCAGTATTCAGTATTAATAACTAGGAAATGCTTGGTGCCATAAATAAGTCTTTAATGCCTGTGTAAAGTCCCCCACAGTTGCGCACTCCTGAAGCTGGAGGGGAGAGAATTCTTAAAGGGCTGGGGCCATGTACTTAAATGCACTGGCCCCTGAAGATTTTAAAAATATCCTTGGAATAGCTAGCAACCCCTCATCAGCAGAGCGGAGCAATCACTTGGGGCAGTAAGGGGACAGAAGCTCTTTCAGGTAGTCCAGGTCAAGTCCATGTAGGGCTTTGTAAATCAGTAGTCTGACTTTGAAGGTGATCCACCACTGAATCGGAAGCCAGTGCAGTTTGCCCAACACTGGTGTGATTGACATGTCAGCGAGTCCCTGTCAACAACCGGGCTGCAGTGTTCTGCACAGTTGCAGGTGGCGGATATCAACCCCAGGTAGCCCTAAGTAAAGGGTTGCAGTAATCAAGGTGCGAGGTCACAAATGTGTGGATCAGTGTGGGAGGTCACCAGACAGAATAAGGTGCTTGATCCTAGAGATGTTCCTCAGGTGGTAAAAGGATGACTTGACAACTGCCAACACCTGAGATAGCAGTGTCAGCCCATCATCAAGCATCACCCCTAGGTCTTGCACCAGTTCAGAGGTAAGGAGCTGGGAGCCCCCCAGGAAAAGCCCTGTAGGCTGACCAACCCCCCAATCCCCCTATCCGGCCACCTGGATCCACAACCATCACCTCAGTCTTTCCCGAGTTCAACTTCAGCCAGCTGGAATTCAACCAATCCTGGATTTCATCTAGGCAGTTATTAAATATGAGGGAGTTCAAATCACAGGATCTGGGGTCTTGGTCCTGGTCCCCACAGGTGACACCTCTGAGGTATCAATGAAATACAGCGTCAACATCATCACAGTATGCAGAACTTGCAGCTTTGCCTGTGCCTTAGAGATCATAGATGGAAAAGGAACTGAGGAGACAATCATCTTTCTGACTCATCTTGGTTGAGCAACTCTTTGACAGAATTCCTTCCCTTTTGGAAGACCCATGATATAAACCTCCTCTGAAGGTACCCCAGCAAAGTACAAAAACTTGTTCATATACATTGTCAGCCTGGCTGCACAATGTATACTCAAACTGTTTATCCACAAGTGAAGGCCCACTCCAAAGCTGAACCCTTCCACCACTGCAATGACAGAGTGGACTTTTAGCCAAAGAAGGTGCTCTGGGGAGATATGACAAATGCCTCCTCCCACTGTAACACCGATTGTGCTGCAAATGAGAGAACCAAAGAAGTTCCTCTGGATTTGACTGAGCTACAGCTAGCTGATCCAGAGATGAAAGAGGTATATCAATACCTCTCCAAAGACACAGAAAATGAAATGTCTATGAATACTTCATTCAAAAGACATGCAGACAAACTTTATCTGTCCCAGGATCAAAAATTGATTTTCTATCACTCAGGGGATCAGAAATTCTGGTTAATTCCCAAATCACTTCATTCTGAAGTCATCCCTAAGGTTTATGACACCCCTACAGGTTAGACACCAAGGGGTGGACAAGACAGTCCAAAGAGTGAAAACCATGGGTTGGTGGCCTGGTATCAGCACCATGTGGAGAACTGTCTCACCTGTGTACAGAATAGTCCAACTCTAGGCAAGAAAAATGGCAAACATCTGCCTCAGAGACACTCTGGTCCTTAGCATGGCATCCAGATTGATTTCATTGGACCACTGCCTCATACCCCCAAAAACAACAAATTTGCACTCATGAACACTGGACTATTTTCCAAATGGGTTGAAGCCTTCCCATGCAAGGCCCAAACTGCAAAAGCCACTGCCAGAATCTTGGTAGAACACGTTTTTACCAGATGGTGCCTTCTCCTCTAAATAGATGAAGATAAAGGAAAAACTTTCATGGGTGAACTTATGCAGGAAACTATGAAGTTATTGGGAGTTAGAAATTTCATCTAGCTTACCATCCTCAGTCATTTGGACAAGCAGAAAGAGCAAACAGACTTATAAAAGCAATGCTATGTAAATTTGCTGATACTGGAAAAAAATAGAATACTTTTTTTCCCTTACTCCTAATGACAATTAGTGCTACTCCTCCAGCATCTACTCGATGTACACGCTTTGAGGTAATGACAGGCAGACAAATGAGATTACCAGAACATATGATGATCACCCTCAATGCCTCTAATGCAGACAGAGTGTCAGCAGACACGTCTATAACTCAGTAGAGAGACAACCTTGCAAAAACCCACCTGTTTGCTGCAAATAATTTGGGTCAAGCCCAATTGCAATCCACAAAGTACTTTGATAAACACATCAAAGAAGCAATTGGCAAATCAGTGACAGAGTCATGATTCTAAAATTTGCATCACCAGCACATGCATTTGTGAAGAAATGGTCAGGTCTATTTGACATCATCAACAAACTCTGCCTAGCTGAGTACCAAGTACGTTTAACTGATGGGAGAAAAGCCACTAGACAAATGGTACCACAGAAACCAGCTGAAGCTGTACAAAGGAGACTAAATGCTCCAACTCACTGCAGTATGAATGTTCCTTCTTTACACCCCAGGAGAAGGAAACCTTTGAAACATAGAAACATAGACTTTGTGACGCAGATAAGGGCTGCTTGGCACACCTTGTCTGCCCAATTCCTACCTATCTGATAAGGTGCAGTTTCCAGTTTCCCAACACCCTTACTTCCTCCTACCCCTCACTAAAATTGCCTTATGTCTGTCCTGTGCATTGTTGAATTCCTCCACTGTTTTTGACCCCAAACCTCCCCATGAAAGTGGTTCCATGAGTCCACCATTCTCCTGTGAAAAGTATTTCCTCACGTTGCCTCTGAGCCATTCCCCATCATATTCAAATGATGACCCCTTGTTCTTGTAGATCTCTTTTCATAAAGATGCTCCCCTCTTGGACTTTGTTGATTTCCCTGAGGTACTTGAAAGTTTCTATCATGTCCCCCTCTATCTCATCTCATCTCATCTCATCTCATCTCATCTCATCTCATCTCATCTCCTCTCCTCTCCTCTCCTCTCCTCTCCTCTCCTCAAGGGTATACATATTATGCTCCTTTAGTCTCTCTTCATATGGCTTATGTTGCAGACCCTGCACCATTTTAGTAGCCTCCTCTGACTGCCTTCATACTGTCTATGTCCTTGTGGAGATGGGGTGCCCAGAACTGTGCACAGTACTCCAGATGGGGTCTCACCAACTGTGTGTACAGAGGGATAACAACTTCCTGTTTTCTACTGGTGATGCCTCTCCCTATACATCCCAGTATCTCTCTAGCCCTCCTTACTGATTTTTCACATTGTTTACCTACCTTAAGGTCATCTCATATGACTACCCCAAGGTCCCTTTCCATTTGTGTTGTTATTAGTACCCCCCTCCCATTGTGTACTATTCCCCTGAGTTTTTGTTTCCAAGGGGCATTACTTTGCACTTTTTTTACATTGACTCATTGCTGCCATATTTTTGACCATTCCTCCAGTCTTGCGAAGTCCCTTCTCATCCTTTATACTCCTTTTTGTGTATCAACCCTGTTGCAAATCTTTGTGTCATCTGCAAAGAGGCATACTTTTCCTTGCAGCCCCTCTGCAATGTCACCTATAAAGACATTAAAGAGGACCAATCCCAATACTGAACCCTGTGGTACCCCACTAGTGACCCTTCTTTCTTCAGAGTATACTCCATTTACTATTACCCTCTGGGTCCTGTTGCCCAGCTAGCTTGTTACCCAGGCTACCACTCTGGGACCCACCCCCAGGCTGGCTAACTTGTTTATTAATCTTTTGTGTGGAACTTTGTAAAATGCCTTACTAAAGACTAGGTAGGCCATATCCAGAGCTCCTCCCTAGTGTATTACTTTGGATACCCAGTCAAAGTACTCTATTAGATTCATCTGACAAGACCTTCCTGCTGTGAATCCATGCTGCCTTGGGCCTGTACCCCTCTGGCCTCTAGGTACTCTACAATTCTTTCTTTCAGAACTGATTCCATCATTTTTTCTACCACTGAGGTCAAGCTAACAGGTATGCAGTTTTCTGCTTCTGTCTTGCTCCCATATTTGTGAAGAGGAATCACATCCACCCTCCTCCAGTCCTCTGGTACCACACCATCCTCCCAAGATTTGTCAATGGTGTCACTAGTTCTCACCTTAGTTCTTTTAGAATTCTGGGTTGAATTCCATCAGGCTCCATTGCTTTGTCCACTTTGAGTTCCTTCATGACCATTTCTTCTGTGAATGGACTGGTATCGACCCCCATCCTGAGTGCTTTTATTGTTTGGTTTGGGTACCTCACCCTCTTCTTCTTGTGTGAATACTGAGCAAAAGTATTCATTCAGTATCTCTGCCTTTTCACAGTCACCCTCTGCCAACCCCCCTCCCCTTTTTTTGAACCTCACTATCCCTCCTTTTGTCTTCCTTTGCTCTCTGATGTACCTATAAAAGGTTCTATCCCCCTTCCTAACTGAGTTGGCAATCTTTTCCTCAGTTTGGGCCTTCACTATTCTGACTTCCTTCCCTGCTTCCTTCTGCTTTAACATACAGTTATCTGTCCTGCTGATCCTGTGATTCCTTATACTTCCTGAATGCTATCTCTTTCTTCCTAACCTTTCCTGCCACCTCCTTTGAAAACCATAGTGTTTTTTACTTCATTTTGTTTTGTTTATTTGCTTCACACAAAGGCTTGTTGCCTCTGTGATGGCAGTTTTGATTATTCCCAATTTTTCTTCCACCCCTCCTTCCTGCCCATTTGCTAGTGCATTCCTTAGGCACTGATTGATTTTGGCAAAGTCAGCCCTCCTAAAATACAGGGCCTTTGCCTTTGTATGGCTTGCCTCTATTGCTGTGTTTATTGTGAACCATACTGTTCAGTGGTAACTAGTTCCCAGATGGCTACCCACTTCTAAATCTGTGATCCTCTCTTTATCTCCATTTGAGAGTAGTAGGTCTAAGATTGCTCCCTCCTGAGTGGATTCCAATACTAGTTGTCAAAGGCACACCTCGCAGGGCATCGAGAATGACCCCACTCTGGATGTGGCTGCAGCAAATGCACAGCAGTTAACACTTGGCATATTCAGGTCCCCATCAACAATATCTCCCTTTTTCTGCCATTCTGATACCGTCTATCATTTCCTTGTCCATTTCATCCCCTGAGATGAGGGTCTGTATACAACCCTGTGCAGATTGTGGTGCCATTGCCTGTGTCCAAGTTGATCCACAGTGCCTCCTCTCTCCCTGTTTGCCCTTTAGTTTTGTTGCTTTGATTCTTCCTATGTAGAGAGCTACTCCTCCTCCTCTTTTACCATCCCTTTCCTTCCTGTAGATTGTGTACCCTGGTATGTTTGCATCCCAGTCATGGTTCTGTGTGTACCATGTTTCTGTGACTGCCACAATATCCAGATGTTCCTTTTCCATCAAGACCATTTGTTCTGGAAGCTTGTTACCAAGACTATGTGCATTGGTACTCATTACTCTCCACTTTTTGATGGCTTGACCTCCTGTAGCCCCATCCCTGCCCTTACTGCTTTTGCCTTCTCCTCTCTCCCTTGTTCTGCTTCCTATTGGCATTCTACATTGGTGTTAACCTCGCTAACCAACCTGTTTTATGGGGGGAGGCTTGGAATGGCCTGCTTCATATCTGCGCCTCCTCTCTTGGCTAGTTTAAAAGGTTGCCAGTGGACCAATTACCTAGGAGACTAGTGACCTTCCCAGACAGATGCAGACAATCATGCCAGTATAGGCTGGTATACCTCCAGGTGGAACCCCAGTCCCCAATGAAGCCAAAGCCCTGTTCTCTGCACCAGTTTTCCTACCATTCATTGAATCGTGCGGTGCAGAGTATCCTTGTCTCACGCATGCCATAGACAGGTAGCACCCCTGAGAAGGATACTGTGTGTGCTAGGGTTACCACCTGTCCCGATTTTCACGGGACTGTCCTGATTTGGGCAGCTGTGTCCTGTGAAAAAACATGAAAAATACTACTTGTCCTGATTGACATTATAATAGAAAAGTTATTGTCTGACTTTCCTCTAAATGTTGCAAAAGACTATACTACATTTACTAAAATACCTTAGAATAATAAGAAATACTAGAAACAACTGAAAAACTACAACACTTAGTCTTTATTCTGATTATTTACTGAAAACAAGTCTGTTGCATTGGTCAAGGCTACATATTTTCTGTGAAAAATCACGTTTCAGTAAGAAATGTCCCATTTTGGGCTTCTTAAAAGATGGTAAACCTAGTGTGTGCTACTTGTCTAAGGCCTCTCCCCAACTTCACAAGCTCCTCCTGCACTGCTCTAATCCCGTGCCCAGTCAAGCCATTTGCCCTAGGTAGACAATGATGTCTAGCTCCGTCTCCCATGCAGCTGCTCTTGTGATCCTGAGGATTCGCTTCCTGTCCCTCCAAGCCATGGCATCAGGCAGGCACCTTGCTTCACTTTCCCCTGCCCCCCAGTTCTATCCCCCAATAACTGAGTGCCCCACCATGATCTGCTTTTTTTCCCCCTGTGGTGTCCTGTGCCACCTTCCTGTGGGCCTCCTTGCTATTCTGAGATCTCTGCTAAAGATTTGGCCGATCCAGTGGACCCCTCACCAGAAGCTTCTGTGGAGTGAGGCCTACCAGAAGAAGTTCCAACACATGAAGGCATAACAAACCAGCCTTCATGCCTTTCTTCATGCCATGAACCCCAATGACCCTGAATATGCCCCTTTACCTGGATTTACCCCTCCTTTGGTTTTGGCATTACCATTGATTTACCTTCTACACATGTTTCTGTACAAGCAGGGCAGGATGCATACTTAAGTACACTTATAACTGCACCACCTTTGTCTACTTTACAGATTGGCTGGAAAACTGATAACCTTGATGGACAGCAGTTATTACCAGTGGCCCACCTTGCCAAAGTAACTTTTAAAGGCTGCCCCAATACCTGTATTTACCCGAATGGAACTTTGTGCATTCGCCAAGTTACATCGCATCATACAGGACTTTTTCAATCTTACAGCAAGGATTAATAAAAAACCTTTGCACACATTTTTATAATATAATTGTACAAAATATATACTATAACTACACAATTGCTTCCATTGCCCTCTTTCTCACAGTGACTCCAGTTAATAACTTTCCTCTTCAATGTCCCACTGTGGTGCCTGGCCCAGAGAGCAGCCTGAAGCAACACTGATACATGGAACTTTAATCAACAACCTCACAGTATATGCACGGCCAGTGGTACTGAATCTCATCCACTGGAACATGGTGGAGTTTGGACAATGTGTTTCTACTAGTGTATCTAATTTTCATTCTATGATGTTAGATGTAATGGTAGCCTATCAAGTTAGGGCACAAGATCCTGCAGCAGGGCACCACACAATAGAATGCTGGGGAGTGTTCCTGCATCAATGCCATATGTGGTCATTTAGTATAGTGACTGGAACTCTGGCACTGTCACTGGTTTATTTACTCAGGATTGTCAATTTGGAACTGTGCCGATATGTCAAAAATTTGAGACATAATCTCTTCAATTCCAAATTAGCAGAAAATGTGGTCACACACATGCTACACAGTACAGAGGGACTATCACAAGAAGAAAGATTTTCAGTTTACAATATTCATGATATAGTACATTTATTTGATAAAACTTATAATAAAATGAACTAGTTGATTACTTTGAATAATAAAGAATTGCATGAGCAGCACACAGGCAGGGAGTTAATATGTTCATCCTATGGCAATTTTGCACTTCACACTATCACTAATCTCTTTCAAGATCCGGAAGGATCTATGTGATAACGTTGAAAGCCTAAAGGCAATCGCCATTATCTAGAAGTCAGGAGTGCCAAAAATTTATTTCGGTACTCTGACACCCTGGCGTACAGCAAAAGAGCACCGGGGACATCGTTTTTTAATGTTTTATGGTGGGGATGTGCCCCCCCCACTTGGGCTTCACCCTTGCATCCCCCTACTTAAGGATTCTCAACTCAAGAGGGGTGCATGTTGGGGGGGTGAAAACATTAAAAAAAGGTTCAGGTCGGTTGCAGGAAAAACGCACCAGCACGCAGACCTGAACCCAGTACCCTGCTGACTAATGCCACAAACTCACCCACCACGCCATGGGGCCAGCTCAGCAACCCACCACAGCACCACCCCTCACATACCCTCTCGCCCCTCGCTGTGCATGCCTGCCCCACCCGCCTGTAAGTATAGTGACATCCTGTCGCTATATTTGCCCACCCCCTCATCCAGCCGCCCTACCCTACCATAGCCATCAATGTAATACACTGGGGTGTGGGTCACCATTATTGTAGGTGCCCATTCCTCAGCGCTAATATCATGGGTACCCATCTGGAATCAGGGAGGATCCAGGATTCGATCCAAGATAAGCAGATGTCTAAACAGTATTGCCCCCACTGCACTTTCCACTCTTGCACTGTGATCTGTATGGACAAGACTGTATCATTTTCCCTGGGCACTGCACAAAATTTGGGTTACGTTACACCACACCCAAATCAAGGACCTTACTACACCACAAGCCATTGTACCATTAAAGACACAATGTATGTCACCGGTATCATGTCATAAGAGTGACCCAAAATAAGCGACTAGAAATATAGCGACTCATTTTGGGTACTTTTATGGTGGGCTACCCTGCAGAATAGCGAGGGTATGGGATAGCGACCAGGGGAAGTCACGAACAGAAGGAAGGAATAGCAAGGGAAGGTGATGAACAGTGAATGGGTTTCAGGCACTGGTGTACCTGCTGCTGCCAAGCTAGCCATGTGGTGTGGTGGTGTAGGAAGCTAGCTCTGGCAAAGCAGGTACTGTGTTCAAGACTGGGAGCAGGTTACATTTGCCACTCAGTTCAATTTTCAGATTTTGCCCCACCCTCAATATGCACCCCTGTAGGTGAGACTCCTATGTAAGGGGGTGCAGGCAAAAGCACCTTCCCATAAAAACTTTTTTATTTTGGATGTCAGGTTGCCCTGAAGTGTATATTGCCGATTTGCTTTTCAGCTTATACACGCGACATGATAGCGATCGCTGTTTTGTGTTTGTTGTTATGACATGGAACCTATGTCACATTCACAGTTTCTTCTGGTTTTCAACAAGGATTCTTCAGTCTTTGACAAGCTTTCTGTCATACACTCCATGGGCCATATTAAGGGCAGCATCCACAGAGAATGGATCAACTTGCCTCCACTGCAGGTGTTTTATCGTTGACTTGACTTTGGGTTGCTCCAAATACAGACTGTTGTGATAAAAGTGGTTATCACTGTCTTTGCAGATGTGATGTCTTTGACGTAAGCGGCCAGTTTGTGGTTACTCTCCTGATACAATGGACTGGTCATTAGAGTTTACTAATGACCTAAATGACACTTCATATGACTTTGCAAAGCCTCTTCAGCTCCAAAGCCTTCTTCAGACCCAGAGACCATTTCTTCGAGTCATGCGTGCAACCCAGCTCCAACACCTTCATCACCGCTCAAGAGAAGGCTCTTCAAATGACATCCATGCCAGTCGCATCATGAACACTTCCATAACCTGCCCTGTCCAGCTCATGAAGTAGGGCCTTCCTCAAGTCTGATTGACCTACAATTCTGATGGACAATATTGTGTTGTTATCAATCATCAGACTTTCTCCTATGGAACTTTAACTTGTGACATACCCTTCACAAAGTTCTGCGTCGTGCCCCGGGAATGTTGTATCATAGGCCATACGGTCATCACCCCAGTTCCAACTGTGGAACGTGATTATATCGATGGTGCCTCTAACTATCTGTATGCTCTAGCCCAGTATTTACCTGTGTTTAATATGCATATTGATCCACTCATTGATCCACTCACCCAGAAAATCAAATCTCTGCTAAAGAGAAAGGATTCACATATAGTTCACATACATAACAATGTTACCAAAGCATGCAGTTCTTTAAATGCTCTTTTCCATGACGGTGACCACAGCACTGTGTTGACTAATAGTTGGTTAGAACTGACATTCAAAGGATTTGTTATTATTTAAGTGTTTCTTATTATATTCCTTGTTCTTACCTTGATCTGTTTACACAAGTCCTTGATACAACATTGTAATCAATTGATGTTTCTGTATGAGTCACATTAACTAATGAAGTAACTTACCTACACTCCTATTTAGTGTTGCCTTTGTATCCAGGCAACAAAGAGGGCAATATGTTAGACCAGCCTGCCCTACCGTCCCATATGAGGACACTCACTACTACTATGGTAGATGAGGAGAATGCATTATCATGCATTATGCACTAATGATCACTAATGAACTGATATGTTCTTCTATAATTAGGGCATTAGTCAGAAAATCTCCTGTTTAGCCAAATGATAATGAGTTAGCCAGGAATGTGTATTATTGTCCTAGAAGGACATCTAATGACGGTTGTAAGATCAGCAGCCTAATGTGACATGATTATATAATTATATATATATATAATTATATATTATTGGTCTGTAGCGCTACCTATGTTCCAAAGTCAGTATGCTTAGCCTAACAATACCTATGAGAAGTAGTCTATTGTTCTTCTGAGCTAGTTACTCAGCAAATACCTATAACTGATACAAAATGTAGTGGTCCTAGGAGTAGATGCCCATGTTTTGACCAATGGTACACGAGTACAGAGACACACTGACATCTGCAAACTTGTTGCTTTGGTAACAGATATCTCTTATCTGCAGTATATAATCTTAGTACATGGCCAAGCCTCTTTAGGACCTTCGAAGCCCAGCTTCCACAGTGGTGTATGACTGTCTCTGTCAGGGGTTACTAGTGGGGTACCACAGGGTTCAGTACTGGGTCCAGTTCTTTTTAATGTCTTTAGTAGTGACATTGCAGAGGGACTGGAAGGAAAGGTATGTCTCTTTGCAGATGACACAAAGATCTGCAACAGGGTTGATAAATGTGGGGGATGGAAAGGATGAGAAGGGACTTGGCAAAGTTGGAGGAATGGTCAGAAGTAAGGCAGCTTGGATTCAATGCAAAGAAGTGCAAAATAATGCACTTGTGAAACAAAAACCCAGGGGGAGAGTACACAATGGGGGGAGTAGTAACAACAACAAAAATGCAAAGGGATCTGGTGGTAATCATATCAGATGAGCTTAAGGTTAGTAAGCAATATGAGATGGCAGTAGGGAGGGCTGGGGGATACTGGGATGTATAGGGAGAGGCATCACCAACAGAAAACAGGAAGTTGTTATCCCTTTCTACATACAGTTGGTGAGACACCATCTGGAGTACCGAGTCCAGTTCTGGAAACCCTTTTTCTGCAAGGACAAAGACAGGATGGAGGCTGTTCAGAGGAGGGCAACTAAAATGGTGCAGGGGCTGCAAGAGAAGCCATACGAGGAAAGACTAAAGGAGCTTAATATGTATACCCTTGAGGAAAGGAGGGAGAGGGTGGACATGATTGAAACTTTTAAGTACCTCAGTGGAATCAACAAAGTCCAAGAGGGTAGCATCTTTTAGAAAAAGAGATGTGCAAGAACAAGGGGACACAATTTGAAGATAGAGGGGGGATGGCTCAGGGGCAATGTGAGGAAGTATTTTTTCACAGAGAGGGTGGTGGATGCATAGAACCGCCTTCCTGTGGAGGTTCTGGGATCTAAAACTGTGGGATAATTCAATAATGTATGAGACAGCTGCCGGCCCGGTGGCGCTGAGGGTTGAGGTGCGGGACGCCACACCTCGCGCTTCGCCGGCGACCCGGGTTCGGGAACGGACTCGGGCTGCTGGGGGCTGGCAGGGGGAAGGAAGGATTGAGCATCCTGCCACAGCTCTCCTTCCTTCGTGGTGGGTGAGGGATGCATGCGGCGCTGCAGTGACACCCAGTGGAGGCTGGGGGTACGACAGCGCATGCATTAGACTGGGGGGAGAAGCCGACGGACGTCTGCACGTAGTGCGCTGACGTCATTGCACGTCGGCTCTCCAGGGATACATTAAATACAAAAATAGGGACTCCGCCTCTATGAAGCCCTCCCCGGGGTTCCTCCGTGTCGCCGATCCTCCCAACCAGTTACAGGACCGCGGGTTGGGATGTGGAGAGTCAGCTCTGCGGCCCCATCCTCTGGGGGGCAAGCCAGGGGTGACCGGGGGGATCGACTGGCATGAGGGACCTTAGGGGGCCGTGACTAGGGTGGATACTTGGCGGAGTATCCCACAAAAAAAAAAAAAAAAGAATGTATGAGACAGACATAAGGCAATTCTTGTGGGGGGGTAGGAAGAAATAGGCTGTTGGTTGACTAGGATCTGCATCTTATCCGGTAGGTAGGGAAATGGGCAGACTAGGAGAGCTAAATGATCCTTATCTGCCATCAGAGTCTTTGTTTCTATGTTTCTGTGTTTCTATGTTTATCAATTGGTAAGATTTTATCTTATTGAATCATAGAAACATATACTTTGATGGCAGATAAGGACCTCTTGACCCACCCCGTCTACCCATTTCCCTATGTATTGGATACGCTGCAGATCCTGGTTAACCAACAACGTACTTCTTCCTACCACCCACCAGAATTGCCTTATGTCTGTCCCATGCATTCTTGAATTCCCCCACTGTTTGTGTTCCCATGACACCTCCTTAGGAAGCCATTCCATGCATCCACCACCCTCTCCATGACAAAATACTTCCTCACATTGCCCTTGGCCATCCCCTCTATTTACAAATTGTTTCTTCTTGTTCTTGCACATCTCTTTTCGTGAAAGAAGTTACCCTCTTGGACTTTCTTGATACCCTTGAGGTAACCAAAGGTTTCTATCATGCCCCCCCCCTTCTTTTCCTCAAGGATATACATACAGTATTAAGCTCCTTTTGTCTCCCTCTGTATGGCTTCTGGTGCAGATCCTGCACCATTTTAGTTATACTAGGAATTATACTGAGATAGTCAAGACAACCAGAAGACAATGGCCCATGATGGTCATCCCCACTACTCAGTAGAGGCAACTGCAGTTACAAGCTTCTATTATCTTGTCCAGCCCAGCTCTAAAATGATAGGAACTGATTCCATGACCTGATTGATCTTGCTACAAAGCCGTATCTACACATTGCTGTTTTCCGTGGAATTTCCACTAATTGATACCTATGACCCCACAGATAATATATAGGCTCCTTATACCATAGATCTAATTCATTTCTTACCATATCATCCTGTAAAATTTTATATAATAATAGTAGTAAATCTACTCTTGCATGCCTAATATCTAATGACCAATGACCTAACTTCTGTAGTCTCTGTTTGTATGGTTTATCTGCATACCCAGAGACTAGCTTTGTAAATGATCTTTGTGGCTTCCCTACCAATTTTATGTCCTTTTTCATATGAGGTCTCCAACTCTGTGAACAGGTTCAGTCTTATGTAAGATTTGAACAGAGGAAGTAATACTACCTCAGTTCTAGAAAAAAAAAGCTTCTGCGGACACAATTCATCAAATGCATTGCTTTATTAGTTACGGATTTAATATGTGTTGTACTTTTTAAATCTATACTTATTAGTACTATTAGGTCCTTTTCACAACTAACTTTCCTTAAAAACATATAGTGAATAAAATAATCCTGTTTAATATTGCCTTTGCCAAAATGCAACACACTGCATTTATTCATGCTAAACTTCATCCTGTTTTTGTCTGCCCATTCCATGATTGCTAGAATGTCTTGCCCAAATCCAAGTCTATCATCAAAGGTATCAACAATCCCCCCGATTTAAACATCTTCTGTGAACTTAATAAGCTTGTTACCACTTTTGATTTCAAGGTCTCGCATAAAGATGTTGAACAACAGTGGGCCCAATACTGACCCCTGAGGCACTCTACTTTTAACTTAGATCTCTGAAGAAAAAAATCCAAAATACAGACAGATTGTGTCCTGTTCACTAACCAGTATGCTATCCATCTAACTATGTAGGGGTTGATGACCAACTGGACCAACTTAGATATCAATGTACTATGTGGCACAGTATCAAATGCCCTACTAAAATACAACATTAGTATACCCACCACTCTTCCCTGGTCATCATTAGCCTCTACATAGTCGTAGAAATCAATTAAATTGGTATTAAAAGCACTATTAGAAGCAAATCCATATTGGGCCCTATTCAGCTTGTCACTTTTGACTAAGAAGTTGTTCATTTCTTCAGAGATGATACCCTCCATCACCTTTCCAACTATTGAAGTCAGGCTAACCAGGCGATAGTTAGCCTTGGTCAGCCTTACTATCTTTTTTAAAAATAGGGACTGTGACTGCCCTTCTCCAGTCTCTTGGGAAGCAGTACTCCAGATGAGGTCTCACCAACTGTCTGTACAGAGGGATAAAAACTTCATACAAACATACGAACATACAAAGAGGCCAGAAGAAAGCCATTTGGTCTATCCAGTCTGCTAGTACTGGTCCACAGCTTGAGCTAATGTCCCTGACCTCCCTTCCCAATCCTCCCAACCTCCCTACCCATGATCTTTACCTTCTCCCTAGGCCTATCCCAGCCTCTCTTAAAACTGCTCACTATCTTCAATGAGATGACCTCTTCCAGCAGTGCATTGCAAGTGTGCTCCACCCTATCTTGCAGAAGTGCTTCCTGACCTTCCTCCTAAACCTCCCACTCTCCAGCTTAAGACTGTGCCCCCTCATGTTATGTTTGCCACTCAGTTTAAAGCGACTCTCCTTACCAAACTTAATTATCCCTTTCAAGTACTTGAAGGTGCCAATCATGTCCCCTCTCTCTATTTTTCTCTCTCCTGTCTTCCAGGAAGTACATGTTTAGTGCCCTCAACCTCTCCTAGTATGCCTTACCCTGCTGGCTGGCTGTCATCTTTGTAGCCCTCTCTGGACCTTCTCCAGCAGGTTAATGTCCTTTTGGAAATGTGGGCACCAGTACTGAACTCCATACTCTAGATATGGTCTTACTAGTGACCTGTACAAGGGCAGTATAACCTCCTCTCTCCTACTACTGACCCTCTCCAGATATGCATCCCAGCATCTTGTTTACCTTTGCTGCTGCTTTCTTGAACTGTGTGGAATCATTCAGGTCACTGGTGATCATAACTCCCAGGCCGTTCTCTTCTTCTGATGCAGATACTCAGACTCCACCCAGGTAGTACTCTGTCCTGGGATTCTTGGCACCAATATACATAACTTTGCATTTCTTGGCATTAAAGTCAAGCTGTCAGATCCTGGACCACCTCACCAGGTTTTCCAGATCTTCCTGTAGGTCCTGTATCCCTTCAGCTGTGTCCACTCTCCCACAAGGTTTGGTGTCATCTGCAAATAGGCATATTTTGCCCTTAATGCCATCCCCAATGTCATTGATGAAGACATTGAACAATATGGGCCCCAGAACCGAACTCTGCAGGACACTGCTGGTCACCTCTCTGGTGCCAGATAACTCTCCCCCCACAACTACCCTCTGTGTTCTGTCCCTCAACCAGTTTTCCACCATCTGGCCATCTTTTTCCAACTCAGAGATCCACCAATTTTCTGATCAACCTTTGTGGGGCACAGAGTCAAAGGCCTTGCTGAAATCAAGATAGAGAATGTCTACCACTTGGCCCCTGTCTACTGTCTTAGTGACACAGTCAAAGAAGTCAATCAGATTTTTTCAACACAATCTCCCCATGAACTGATGCCTCCTGGCATCCTGGAGACCATGCTCCTCTAGATATTCCACCAACCTTTCCTTTAGTATGGTCTCATGAGCTTGCCCACAATGGAGGTCAGACTGACTGATCTGTAATTCCCTGGGTCATCCTTGTTACCACATTTGTGGAGGGGCACTACATGTGCTGTTCTCCAATCCTGGGCTACTACGCTTGGCTCTATCAAACTATTAAATAGGTCTGCCAGTGGCCCTGCCAGTTCCTCACCCACTTCTTTTAGTACACTTAGATGTACTTTGTCTGGGCCTGGTGATTTGTCCACCTTCAATGCCAGCAGCCCCTCCCTCACTTTATCCTCCTCTATCACTACATCTGTGTCCCCCCCCCACTTCTCTTTTCCCTCCTGAAGACACTGGTCCATCCTTCTTGCTGGTGAAGAAGGAACAGAAGTATTCCTTTAGTATCTCTGCTTTTCCCCCATTATCCTCCACCTACTCCACCCCTTTTATAAGCATAACAATACCTTCCTTCTTGTCCCTTTTCTCACTTATTTAGTGAAAGAAAGCCTTCTCCTTTTTAATTCCTTCAGCTATCTGTAGCTCCTTTTGTGCCTTTGCTTGCCGGACTTCCTTACTTGCCTCACTAGCCAACTTTAGGTAATTTTCCCTATCCACCTCTTTCTTGGTCTTCCTGCATTTCTATAGGACAACCTATTTTTCCTTACTGCCTGGGGAACCCCAAAACTGAACCAGCTGGGCACTTTGGCCCTTTGAGTTATTTCCCCTGAGCCTAACACACTCATCTGTGGCAACCAGTATTCCTTCCTTAATGATGGACCACCTTTGGTCCACATCCATATCTGCTTTGATGCCCACCAGGTGGCTCCTTAGCACTTCACCCATTTTCCTGAAGTCTGCCCTCCTGAAATCCAAGATTTTGATCTTAGTTGGGATGTTTTTCCTACCCATATCCAACTGGAACCGCACTGGTCAGGGGTCACTTCCATGCAGTGGCCCCTTAACCTTTATTTCCTGTACATGCTCCCCATTTGTGAGCACCAGATCAAGAATTGCCTTAGCTCTTGTTGGTTCAGTGATGTCCTGAGTCAGGAACCCACTCTGCAGTCCTTACAGGACCACCTGACTGCTAGCACATGTTGTGGATGGTGTGCTCCAGTCCACTTTGGGCAGGTTGAAGTCCCGCACAATTACCACCTCTTCTTTCCCCACAGCATCCAATATTTGTGATCTCAGTTCCCTGTCACTCCCCTCAGCCATATTGGGTGGTCTGTAAACCACCTCAGCCTCACCTTTCTCTCTCCATTGGACCTTAACTGAACCCATAATGCCTCCACCTCCCCTTCCTCTGACTCCTCCCTCATGCAAGTTATTCCCTCCCTGATATAAACTCCCACCTGTCCCCTTCCTGACTACCCTGTCCCTCCTGTATAGTTTATATCCAGGGATCGCAAGGTCCCAGTCCGATGTGATGTTGCCCAAGTGTCGCTCACTGCAGCTATGTCCACCCTCCTGTCTGCTAATAGTGCCTGCAGATCATCAATCTTGTTTCCAAGATTCTGTGCATTCAGAGACACCATCCTCCACCTACAGTAGAATCTGACCTTCCTTCTCTTCCTTCTATTCTTCTATTCCCATTTATACCCTCTGTGTGCACCCCTCCATGTACCCTTGTTTTGTGTTCCTCACCCCCTCCACCCTTTGAGAACTGTGTTCTTGCCCCTTCCACCTCCTCCCTCCAGATCACTTATATCAACGTCCTGTTTTCTACTGGTGATGCCTCTTCCTGCACATCCCAGTATCCCCCTAGCTTTCCTTACTGCCTTCTCACATTGCTTGCTTACCTTTAGATTATCTGATATGACTACACCCAGGTCCCTTTCCATGTTTGTTGTTTTTAGTAACCCCCCTCCCAACATTGTGTACTCTTCTCCTGGTATTTTGTTTCCCAGGTGCATTACTTTGCACTTCCTTGCATTGAATCTAAGCTGCCATACTTGTAACCATTCCTCCAACCTTGCCAAGTCCCTTCTCATCCTTTCCATCCCCTTTGTGTATCTACCCTCATGCAGATCTTTGTGTCATCTGCAAAGAGGTAAACTTTTCCTTCCAGTCCCTCCACAATGTCACTTATAAAGACATTAAAAAGGACCAGACCCAGTACTGAACCCTGCGGTACCCCACTAGTAATCCCCCTTTCTTCAGAGTGGACTCTGTTTACTATTACCCTTTGTGTCCTGTTGTCTAGTCAATCTTTTACCCAGGCTACCACCTAGGACCCACTCCCTGGCTAACAAATTTGTTTATTAATCTTTTGTGTGGGACTGTGTCAAATGCCTTGCTAAAGTCTAGGAAGACCATGTCCACAAACCTTCCCTGGTCTACTACTTTGCTCACCCAGTCAAAGAAATCTATTAGATTTGTCTAACATGGCCTTCCGCTGTGAATCCATGCTGCCTTTGGTCCTGTGCCCTCTGGCCTGTTGGTACTCAATAATTCTTTCTTTCAGAAGTGATTCCATCATTTTCCCTACCACTGAGGTCAAACTAACAGGTCTGTAGTTTCCTGCTCTGCTTTGCTCCACTTTTATGAAGGAAATCACAACCACCCTCCTCCAGTCCTCCGTGTACCACACCATCCTCCCATGATTTGTTAAAAGGGCAGTCCATGGTGTCACTAATTCTCACCTAAGTTATTTTAGAATTTTGGGTGAATCCCATCAGGGACCATTGCTTTGTCCACCTTCAGTTTTAGGAGTTCTTTCAGGACCCTTTCTTCTATGAATGGACTGGTTTCAGCCCCCATCCAGAGTACTTCTATTGATTGGATTAGGTACCTCCCCTCCTCTTTGTGAATACTGAGCAGAAGTATTCATGCAGTATCCCTCCTTTTCACTGTCACCTTTGCCCACCCACTCCCCTTATTAAGCCTCACTATCCCTCCCTTGGTTTTCTTCTCTAATGTACCTATAAAAGGTTTTATCCCCTTCTTAACTGAGTTGACTATCTTTTCCTCAGTTTGGTCCTTTGCCATTCTGACTGCCTTCCCACTTCCTTCTGCTTTAACTGGTACAGTTCTCTGTCCTGCTCTTTCTGTGTTTCCTTATACTTCCTGAATGCTTTGTTTGTTTGGATTTGTTTATTTGCTTCACACAAAGGTTTTCTGTCTCTGTGATGTTTCCCCATTGTTCCTCAACCCCTCCTTCTTGTCCATTTGCTAGTGCTTTTCTGAGACACTCCCCAATTTTCACAAAGTCAGCCCTCCTAAAGTCCAGTACTCTCACTTTTGTATGGCTTGACTCTACGGCTGTGTTTATCATGAACCACACTGTTTGGTGGTCACTTGTTCCCAGATGGCTACCCACTTCTAAATTTTATATCCTCTCTCTCAGTCCCCAATTGAGAGTACCAGGTTTAAGATTGCTCCCTCCTGAGTGGGTTCCAACACTAGCTGTCTGAGGCATGCCCCTTGTAGGGTGTTGAGAATGAGCCTGCTCTTGGATATAGCTCCAGCAAAGGTGCTCCAGTTAACATCTGGCATATTCAGGTCCCCCATCAACAATATCTCCCCTTTTTTCTGCCATCCTAATTATGTCTTCTATCATTTCCTTGTCCATTCCCCCCCCGAGATGGTGGTCTATATACAACACCCGTGCAGATTATGGTACCATTTCCTGTCTCCAGGGTGATCCACAGTGCCTCCTCTGCTCCCTGTTTACCTTTTAGTTCCATTGCTTTGATCCTTTCCCTTACATAGAGAGCTACTCCTACTCCTCCTCTTCCACCCTCCCTGCAGCTCCTGTAGATTGTGTAACCTGGCATGTTGACATCCCAGTCATGGTTCTCTGTGTACCATGTTTCTGTGACTGCCACGATATCCAGGTGTCTTTCATCAAGGCCACAAGTTCAGGGAGTTTGTTACCCAGACTTTGTGCGTTGGTCTTCATTGCCTCCATTTGTTGATGACCGTACCCCTTTTAGCCACATCCCTGCCCTTACTGCCTTTGCCTATTTCTCCATTTATCCCTGCCCTTCTCCCTATTGACTTCTCTATCTTTTTGTTTACCTCACTAACTGCCCTGTTTTTTGGGAGTGGCTGGTGTAACCACCCTCCCTCTACTTTACCCAGTTAGCTACCCCTCGGTACCCTTGATTGGGCACACAAACCACTATGGACAATGGCACCATCCCTAGCTTTGGGAATGTATACCTGGCTCATTACTTCTAGAGGTCAAAAAGTGGTGGGGGTGTACAAAAGCAAATATAAATTGTGACCAATTAATCCAGATCTTGAGTAGAGAACTTTTTGCTAGGGCTATGCTAGATCTATATTTCTGGAGGAGTGTCCAGTAATTCCACACAGGAACCAGTAATATGAATGTCCAAACTAGGTTGGGGTTCTAGAGTATGACTTTATTCCAAAGATGGTCTCTAAAGCAAGGGTGAACCCCCAAGGTTTACACATCGTGGCACAAGGCAATTGCAGAACAACAGAAAACTGTATTTGGTAGAAACTCTACATATCCCATATATCATAGGGCCTTGAATTCTCTTCAGTGGCAATGGCCTTAACTGAACACTCATTTCTTCTAGTGGCACTGGCCACAACAGAGCACACATTTCCCATATTGCATAGGACTTTAAAACTTTCACAAGTGGCAATTGGCCACAATTGAACTTATTCTTCTTCTGGCACTGGCCACAACAGAGCACATATTTCTCATATTGCATAGGACTTTAAAACTTTGGCAAGTGGCAACTGGCCACAATTGAACCATTTCTTCTAGTAGCACTGGCTACAATTGTGCAAATAGGGGCACATATTTAGCACAACCCACACCAAGGGGTACATTTTCTCTTCAGGCATTGGTCACCATGTCCTGAATAACCAAGCATCCTTATGGAACCTGTAATGCTGAACTGGTCATGTCAAATGGGGGGCTGCCCACCTTTCAATTCCACATCCATACCCATCCATTCTTTCAGAATTACACCTCAAAATGTCTTTGTAAAAAACATTTCAGAACAAATGCATCTTGGAATGACTATCATATCCAGCATTAGGAAAAACACTACTCTAGGAGTGTAGAAAATTAAAGCCCTGAACAATAT
The DNA here is from genome assembly GCA_016271365.2 of Neoceratodus forsteri. Lineage (NCBI taxonomy): Eukaryota > Metazoa > Chordata > Ceratodontiformes > Ceratodontidae > Neoceratodus > Neoceratodus forsteri. The sequence continues at coordinate 81,306,012 of CM028137.1, forward strand.
GCATTAGTCTGCCTCTGGACCCACAATTGTCAGCCAACTTTAAACTTTAGAAAAGTTTCAGCTTAGAATAGAACTGGTGTATCTTTTCCCTTTAGTCAGAGAAACACTCAAGTACAGGTACTTTCCCAGGAAGCAAAAAGTCAGATTCTCACAGTTTGAAACAGCACAGGCAGCTTCAAAGTCCTGGATTAAACAGGAATTGCCCTTCAGATCCATTTCTAGCAGTCCTTTTCATCTCTCCATGAATGAAAATCAGGAGCTCCTACTGTAGACAATGGTTTCCATCACTTATCTTGGCAGGCAGAAGTCTTTCAGGACTAGAGATGAGAAAACAGACTCTCCTCTCAGAGCCCACTGCAGCTCTCACTCTTCACACTTCAACTGCTGACAGAGAACTAACTCAAGATTCTAAACTCCTTACTCATAGCCAGCTGCTGTGGCTTATGCTGCTGCAAGAGTTCCAAATGACATAATCTCTCCCATCTCAGCTGAGACCAAATAAACAGAGAGTGAGTGGGTGAAAAACCTATTTGACCAGTTATTCAATAGCTGCCTTCTCTACCTAGCACTGACACTGGTAGGATTCTAGTAACCCAAGGGGACTGGGTGGTTATACTGGGATTTCCCTGCTCCTTTTCAGTGCCTTCTCCCTTGGCTAGTTTAAATGCTTGCCAATGAAGCATTTAAACCTATCACCTAAGATCCTGGTTCCCCTCCTGGATGGATGCAGACCATCACACCAGTATATGTCTGTATCCCTTCAAGTGGACCCTCGGTCCCCAATGAAGCCAAAACTCTGAGATCTGCACCAGTTTTTCAACCATTGATTGAATCCCATGGTACACAGCACCCTAGCCTCACCCATTCCATAGACAGGCAGCACCTTCAAGAAGGTTACCGTGCCTTCTACTTGTCTAAGACCCCTCCCCATCTCAACAAAACTCCTCCTGCACTGCTCTGAATCCATTCCCAGCCAGGTCATTTGTCCCTAGGTGGACAATGATGGCCAGGTCCCTCCCCTGTGCAGCTGCTCCTGTGATCCTAAAGATTTGCTCCTGTCCCTCAAGCCATGGTGCCAGGCAGGCACCCTACCTCACTCTCCCTTTCCTTCCCCAGTTTTACCCCCCTAACAATTGAGTCCCCCACCAGGAGTTTTTTCCTTCCCTGTGGGGTCCCATGCCACCCTCTTGTGGGTCTCCTTTGTAGATGTTCCCAGCATCCTCATTGGTCTCCACTGTGGGTGCCTCCATACAGGAACCATGCTCTGCCAGAATGATGTAAGAACTGTGGACAGGTGCAGCTGGAGAGATGCACTTCTGTTCCTCCACTCTCACCCTCCCTGATCCCACTGTGATCCAAACACTCCTCTTTCTTGGCAACCTTTGAGGCAGGATCTGGTGATCCCTGGGTAGGGGAGGAGGTCCCCTGAGTCCTAGTTAACTCAGCCTGCAGACGAGCAACCTCATCCCACAGCCCAGAGAGATACCTGCAGATGGTACAATGCTGCATCATCCAGAACATCTCCCTGAAGACTGCTGTTCTACAGCCACTGCACTGCACCACTCCCATCATGTCTTATTTGTGGCCCCTTGACTGTTGTTTTGTATGCTTTCTCTTTCCTCTCTCCATTTACTTTTGTTTTGTTTTTGTTTTTTATTTTTCTCCCTACTTTTCTACTGCCTCCATGCCTTTACAGCTCCTACCATTCCTGTTCTGGGACAGGAAGTTCCTGTATCCTTGGTAGTCTCCTCCTTACTTGCTCAGAGACAGCCCTCCAGCAGCTACTGTAGGTGGTGAGGAAGAGCTTTTCTTTTCCTTCTAGGATGGTGAGTCTTTGTGCATCTGTGATCACTCCTTCCTTCTCCCAAACAGTAAGTTCCTGTTGTCAGTCAAATCCAGTGCCTATAAAAGTGGAACTGGCTAGGGGTGGGGTAGGAAGGATGGCTATATAGTCCCAGTAGATGAATTCAAGTAGCTGTCTCCTTCCTCTTGCTGCCTCTCTGCTGCTGTATTGCTTATGTGTTTGTACTAGAAGGAGAGAAAAAGAAAACAAATTTTCTGCATATCTGTGTTAGTGATGTTTAACCTTCAGACTAATCTTCTGCATAATCTGACAGGTCACTCCAGAACAAACTACGGGCACCAAACATTTGCCACTGTATGCTCTACCTTACCATTTAGAGGTTCATGCAGACAAAGGGATTCATTGTTTTGATAACACTATGCAAGCTGGGACTAAACTATCACAACTCTTCCCGGACTTATTTGGAACAAAGAGGTGAATATTGTTTCACAACAGAGGAGCAGTATGATGTCTTCAACAACTGAATCAGAGTCATTACATCTGAGCATGCTTATAAATATTTATTAAACCAGTCATTCACTGCTGATCAGATTTCTCAGCATTTTTGATGTTATGAAACTGTTCTGATACATTAAAAACTTTATTTTTACTTTTAATTGGACACTGCAAGCCTGTCTGTACTACAGTATGTACTGCAACTATAGTTATTCTGTTCCTCTATTTTCATTTCTGTTTTTTTCAGTTGATTTCTAGACATTTACAATGTCCTATTTTAGTCACATAGCAGGCAGATACATATGTTTTACTATTTTCAAGTTCTGTTCATTCTATCAGGGATTATTTGGTGAGAGAAGGGTTATAGAAAATAATACAATTCTTCTGCTTCTCTCTTTGCCTACCAAGACATACATTTTAGACTTGTCTTTGGTTATCACAATGCTTGCACTAGCATTTGTGGTCTTAGGGCTCCCTCTAGTGGGCAGCTCTGGTACTTTTTGTGTTTGCTTGTGTGCACGTGCAAGAAACTTCTTAGCACAATACAACTACACAGCAGACTGAAAGCAGTCATGTTGGCTTCAAAGAAAAGGTCCGCTGCAATCAGTGTGTGCGATGTGTCTCTACTTTATATGCATGCTGTGCTACATCTTACTTTTCTTGGCATGCCCTGCCATCACACTGACACCAAGCGGAGTACACACACATTTGTTCTGTGGCTGTGCCATTTTTTTTATTTCATTTCAATGCCTACCTCTTCATCTCACCCCACTCCTCCCCGATTATCAACAGACCACTCAGCACCAATGTCAAGATGTCAAGAAAGAGAAAACCCTATTTGTGTAGAATGTATATATTTTAATGATTGCATGCTGCTTGACATTTCAGGAGCCCTGTTCCTGCTACTTGTGTGAGGGGCTGCATCCTTGGACATGTCATAGCATTTGCAAGGGCCATTTAAATAAATTATGTCATTATTACAAACTGTGACCCTTTCTGAATTATTTTACAGGATAAGGTTGCAAGAAGTTGCATTATGCCAGTGCCAACATCCATATCCCTTTGCCTCTGCTTTACCTTTTCATAGGTCACAGATATATGTAAGGAAGAAATAAAGTTGTGGTCCGCCAAATATAAAGAGGCAATCTGGCATTTATTGTCCTGCCTAGGCTCGTCATGTTGTCAGCATGTACTGTTCCTGTTCAGTCTTTAAGGGCGAAAATATAGCACAGTGGTTTAAGGCTCTGAGCTGCTAATGTGGAGACCTGGGTTTGAATCTAATAGCCTTCACTTGTATACTGTGCAATGCTGAGCAAGTCACTTCACTTCCCTGTGCTCCCAGGTCGTGCCTGTAAAGAAGCTGTCAGCTTAGTGTGTTTCTTGTGGTTAAACAATTGGAAATAAAAAAAAAACCTGACAAGGGGTAAGACCTGCTGCTCTATTTAAAAGAAAAAGTAATGATAAGGCTTCTCATTGCTACTTCGAATGAGATCTACAAATGTGCCCCATGCATTCACAACGAGAGGTGTGTGGAGATGAAGAAGTTTGCTAACGTATTGCTGCAGTCCTTCACCCTGTGCTGATTAAACCATTGATACTCAGGACAGCAGGACAGGTGCTACTCCTTCAACCCCCCCCAGGCAAACATCCCAGTCACACTGGGGGACTGATCCTCCAGTGTCAGCACCTGTATGTGGTGCATGCCATTCATCCTGCTCCTGATTCCTCACTGTGTAGTGCCATGTCCCCCACCACCATGCATGGAACTTACAATCATTTGTCACATCTTCCCCTTTTGGTCTTTGCCCAGCCTTACTCTACATCTTAGCATCCTCCCCCAGCACAGCACCATTTTTAACATCTGAAGACAAAAAAAAACTGTGTAGAATGTGGACATTTTAATTATTGACATCATATTTAACATTGTCAGGAGACCTGTTGCTGGTGCTTATATGAGGATCCACAGATCACTGGACATCCTATAGCATTTACAGAGTGCATCTTACTGAATTCTGTGGTTAATACAAACAAGGAAAGGCTGACTCGATCAACAGCTTCTCATGTTATCAGCATATGCACATATTGTTGGCATGGAAAGCACTGTTCAACTGGATGAAATTATTTATTTATTTATTTTTTGTTGACCAGGTAAGTGCACTAGACAAATTCTGCCTATTTTCAGGTACCACTCGGGAGGGGACATAGATGAAAAGCAACTGACCTTGAACCAGATTAAGCTGTTGGTGGTATTTTTAGTGAATGGGGGGAAATGTTGCCAGGGCACAAGGGAAATTCCCCTACTCACCAGTAGGGGAACCTATGTCCAAGATGGCGGCCATGACTCTGACTGCTGTGGAAGAGGCTATGGAGGTGGAGGACTTGGTCTCAGCTCCCACCTCAGTATTGTTAGAGACCTCGGGTGAATTCAAGAAAATTGGTGAGATGCAAGCAGAGGATACTGATTTGGCCCTGCACCAGCTGGAAGCTGAGTTTGAACCTTTGGAGATATCTCAAGATGTGGAGCCTGAGATGTTTGAGAATGTCTCCCGAGTTGAGGAGGATTCCCACTCTTCTGCTCATGATCAAAAAACACCAGAAGAAAAAGAGATTCAAGAGCATTTAGCTTTGGAAGAATGCAGATTTGCAGTCACCAAAATGAAACCGCAGCGAGAACTTAGGAAGCTTCGTGCTGGTAGTTCCAGTAGTGCTGTTGAAGCGGCTGGTTGTGATCACTTTTTTGGACGTGGAGGAGAACTTGACTGGTGCAGGGGCCCTATGTCGGGAGCAGACTGAACTGGCAGATGCTGCTTCTATACCGACATCTGTGAGTAACCCTATCGCTATTGATGGTGATTTACCTTCTTCTTTGCCAAGTGACTCTCATATTCCTGATTCTCTTGTTCTACCTACCTGGCCTGTAGAAAATGCACCGAGGGGAGCAGGCTGAGTGCAGGAGAAAGCTGCAGGGCAGTGGATCTCAGGCCCTTCTCCTATCAGGTCTCCTTGTCCTGAGGATTTCCCAAAGCTACAGCATACACGTAGCAGAGCTAAATCTCATACTGACCCCTTGTTGTTACCGACGAAACTTGCTTTCACTCAGAACCCTGTTCTTCAGTTACCGATGACTTCTTCCCCTAAGGCTTCTTCATCTACTCAGTCCCTGGAGAATCCAGCCCCAGGACCTCCATTGCAACCCCTGAAAAGGGATGGTCAGAGTTGCACTTTCTCTTCTTTATTTAAATTTCCAGTTTTGGCTGCGAAAAGACATAACGCTGTCCGCCTGTCCTACGTGAGTGGTTTACCTAATCCTCCTGACCGTGTAGATGGGGCACTACAGCTTTTGAAGGATTCTTTGAAATTTTTCTCTCATGAAATATATGCTTTGATTCACATTTCAGGTGAATCTACTTTTGACATCAGTTTTCAGACATCTCGTGGATTAGAACGTTTCTGGTCAAAATATTAAGTTTTGAAAACTACTGCCTTGTGGACCCCATCTATAGCTATTCCTTGACTAAACCTGCCTATAAAAACATTACCATTTTGTTTAGGAATGAAGGTGTTGACATGTTTGATGTTCTCTACTGGTTGAAGCAGTGCTGCACAGTTTTAGGGCAGCCTGATGCTATCTTAGACACTGAGAACATTTGGACTGGGGGGTGGAAGGTTAAAGTTTTACTGAATACTGCTGAGTCTGGTACTTTTCACCTACCTAATTATTTTTATAGGTCAAGATAGAGGGGTCCTGTTTTATCCTGGACAACTGAAGGCCTGCTATAGGTGTGGAGACCCCTCCCATCTTAGTATTGTGTGTGACAAAATTAAGTGTAACACCTGTGGGGAGCTTGGTCATGTTGGAGCTCACTGCTTAAATGAATGTAAGTGTAACCATTGTGAAGAGGTGGGGCATACTTTTCAAAACTGTCAGTGGGCTGCCCATAATCAGGAGTTTCATGATGATGGGGTGGACCAGCACTTTATTATAACCCAGGCGCAGAAGGCCAGACTGTGCACCAGACCTGTGACAGTACCTTCTATAGTCCCTCAGACCGTGACTAAGGTCCCTGTTCCTGTAGAGATGGCTGTTACAGTGCCTCCTGTGGCTCCTCTTTTAGAGGTCCCTCCTGATCAAGCACTGCCCATCCCAGAGTCTGATAATTTCAATACAGTTGTCCCGGCTACATCTCCAGGTACTAGAAACATGCCACCTCCGAGGGGACCTGCCTTTTCTACTCGCAGGCAGTCGATAAGAGGTAACCCTCAGGTGATGTCTCCCCACTCAAAGGCCTTGAAATCCTCCCCCATACTGTTGTCTAACCCATAAGAGATTTTACAACACGTCTCTGATGATGCAGAGGGGGAGTCTGACTCTTCTTCCATTGCTTCTTCACACCCTGACGGTACCACTGATACTGAATTACAGATTGGCACTGGTCTCTCCCAGAAGCAGAAGGCCAGAATGAAACTTAAAGGAAAGAAGGTAGCAGGGAATTGTGTTGTTTAATTTTGTATTTTTGTAAATAATTTTCTAATTAATCATTTTGTATGTCACACTATAAATGTGAATAGTGTTAAACGCTTGATGAAAAGACATTTTTTTTTTCTTTTTTACGTTTCCTACCATTAGGAATTTGTATGTTGCAAGACACTAGGTTTCACAAGACTCATGAGATTTGTCAGGCACAAAAGGACTGGTTGCTGGGTCTCTCATTTTGGTCTATTGGCCAGGACGTGTGCTCAGGGTTAGGAATTTTGATAAATGTCCCTGGGTTTCATTTACTTAAGCTTTATGATGTATCTCCAGGAAGAGCTCTCATTTTGGATTTTGTACTTGGGCCCTGTTCTTATAGGGTGATTAACTTATACGCACCACAGGCTAAAACGTTTCATATAGAATTGTTTTCCTTGGTTCGTCCTTACTTACACACTTCCCTCCAAATTATATTTTCTGGGGATTTTAATTGTGGTTTAAGCCTTCATGATAAAAGTGCTGTTGGTACAACACAGAAATTATTCTGTAATTCTCATGAATTGGTAAAGTTGGTTCAAACTGCTTGTCTTTGTGATGCTTACTTGTCTTTTATTAAACAACATATTCCAACATTTCAAAAGGTTAGACTGGCCACGAGGATTGATTTTGTTTTTTTGTCACAATCCCTTCCTATTTTTTCTGCCACTGTGCAACCAGTGGCATTTTCAGATCATAAGTTGCTTTCAGAAGGAGTAGGGCTGGATGTGCCTTTAAGTAAAGGACCTGGGCTTTGGAAGTTTAACACCTCCCTGCTACAGGATCTGAAGTTTTTACAGACCTTGCTATCTTTCATTCAGGCTCGACATTCTGTTTTATTTGTTAGGAATACCCAATTCAGTGGTGAACAGATATGAAATGTCATTTAGTAACTATTCTGAAAAGATGTAGTCAGTCAGAAAAGTAAACAGGAATATCTTGATTATTTACAGAAGAGGGTGCATTTGCAGTCTCTGCTGATGATAACGCACACGACAGGGCAAGACCTTTCCCAGCAATTACACCTTGCCCAAGCTGACATGTTGAGCTACCAGTCCAGACAGTCCCATCAACTATACCATCAGCATAAATTTGGTGTACAGGGTAAGAATTTTGTAATTTGTCCTTTGAAACAAATTCACATCTCATTGCACAGAAAAATATGTCCTGTCTTGTGGATACTGAGGGCTGTCTGCATACTACACAGTTCAATATTTGCAGGATTGTGACGGATTATTCAGCCAGCTTTTCTCCTCTCCCTGACACAGATGGTGATCCTCCTTCTCTTTTTAATGGTTTGGATATTCCAGTCCCTTCACAGGTATGCCTGGACAAGGCATGTTCTCTTAATACTGAACAATAACTTACATTGGCTATTGGCTCTTTGCAGTTGAATAAAACCCCGGGTCCAGATGGTCTTCCAAATGCTTTATACAAGGTTTTGGGAGATCACTTGTTTCCTGAACTCATGTTTGTTTTTAATTCCCTTTTGACACTGAACTGATACCTTTTGATTTTACATGGGATCCCTGATATATATATATATATATATATATATATATATATATATATATATATATAAAGGAGATGCCCATTTCCTTAAGAATTGGCATCCTTTGTGCATGTTAAATATGGATTTTAAGTTGTTGATGAAAATTATGGTGACAAGATTGTTGTTGATTGTTGAGGCAGTTATACATCCGGCGCAATCATGTTTGGTACCCAATAGATGGATCTCTGACCATTTAATACTGCTTTGGGAATTGTTTTCTCATGGCTATGCTAATGTGATGTCGGGTTTTGTTGTTTCAGTGAATCAGAAAGCGGCTTTTGATTCCGTTAGGCATTATTTCCTGTGGGAGGCAGTTTGTTCTTTGCATGTGCATGTGGGCATGATAAAGTGGATCCATGCATTTTACAGGATGGCTACTGTCATCCTGGTAGTGAATGGCTGGGTGGGCCCTATGATACCGATTAAGAGAGGGGTCAGTCAAGGCTGTCCATTGAGCCCACTTTTGTATGTTTTATTTCTTGATGTTTTACTAAGACGTTTAAATTCTCACCCTCAGATTAGGGCTATTGCCAGTCCATCACTGGTAATGCCAAACAAGGCTATTGCATATGCCGATGAAGTGTGCTTTTTGGTGGACGACAAAAGTTCTGTCATTTTCTCACTTGAGGTGTGTACTATATTTGGGGAACTTTCGGGTGTGGTTTTAAATTTTGACAAAAGTATGGGTGTATGACTGGGTTTTTCTCAGATTCCATTAGGCCCTATTGACCCCTTGAACTTAAGTATGGGTCCAATTAGATTTTGGGGCATTTTATTTGGAGTCTCTGACTCTGATTTTTTGAATTGGGAGGCCAAAATACTACAAGGCAAAAGTAAAGTGGCACATTGGAATGGGGGCAGGTGGGGGAAAAAGAAACGTGTCTTTTTGATCAAATCCTATTTGATCTCGACCTTCCTATATCTGAGTTATGTTTTTCCCATTACAAAACAATTGGAACTAGTGTTTTCAGCCTGTTCTTTCAGGCTATTTGGGGAGCAGGTTAAACCCCATTAGCGTAAATGTGACTCATTTGCCCATCACTGATGATGGTTTGAACATGGTAATCCTTTGTTATTTTTATGAGTATCTTTCTTACTGCAAACTTGAGGCCTTTATTGATCAACACTCACAAGGGATGGGAACAATGGTTCTATGACTCTTGTCATGTATGGTTTCGCCAATGGGAAAGCAACTTTGGCAGTGCTTAGGCAGTCTGAAGGTCTACCGATTTATATAAAGTATATGTTTTTACATTTGAAGCAATGGAAGGTGACTACACAAATGGTGTTGAATTCTTTCCATAAATTTTTATATAAAAGTTTATTCTTGACTATTTGTGGTGTTCAGCAGCCCTTTGAAAGATGCCCTAGTCAGCATCTTCCTTCCCTTTTGCTCCTTTGAGATGTAAGAGAGTGCCGGCCTATATGTGGGATTTCCACTGGCTATCTTGTCATGAACATATTAATGTTAAAGTAAATCATAAACATAAGCAGTTACAGGAAAGTTTCTGTTCTCGGCCATTCTGTATTGCTGTGCAAGAAACAATTTCCCAATTATTTTTTGATTACCTCAGGGATCAGTCCTGGGGCTAGTCCTCTTCAACATCTTCATTAGTGACCTTGCAGATGGACTAGAGGGTAGGGCTTGTCTGTTTGCAGATGACACCAAGATCTGCAACAGAGTAGATGATCCAGATGGGGTGGGCAGAATGAGAAGAGATCTGGATAAACTAGCAGAATGGTCAGAAGAGTGGCAACTGGAATTTAATGCAAAGAAGTGCAAAATCATGCACATAGGGAAGAGAAACCTGAAGCCACCTATAGGCTGGGAGGAGTTGCCAGCAGTCACAAAGGAAGAAAGAGACTTGGGCATCATCATCACTGATGACCTAAAATCATCCAAGCAGACCTCTAAAGCAGTGGGTAAGGCTAGGGGTGTTAGGGTGTATTAGTGAAGGGTATCCAGTCGTAAGAGGGAGGGAATAATCCTCTGTACAAGACACTGGTTAGGCCCCATCTGAGTACTGCGGCAGTATTGGAGGCCACACCTTCACAAGGACATTAACCAAATTGAGGCAGTCCAGAGAAGGGCAACCAAAATGGTGCAGGGACTGCATCAGAAGACATATGAGGACAGATTAACGGAGCTCAATATGTATACCCTTGAGCAAAGGAGGGAGAGAGGTGATATGATCGAGGCATTCAAACACCTTAAGGGCATAATCAAGGTGAAAGAGTCTAACATGTTTAAATATAAGAAAAATAGCAGAACAAGAGGACACAGCATGAGATTAGAGGGAGGCCGATTAAGGGGGAATGTGAGGAAATTCTTTTTCACAGAAAGGGTGGTGGATGCATGGAATGGCTTACCACAAGAAGTGGTGGCTAAGAATACAGTAAAGGGCTTCAAACAGGCATGGGATAGGCATAAGGGAGCAATACAAATGACTATGAATAGATAGGCCACTGACAGAGCAAAGGCCGATGGCACATTTATAAGGTAGAAAAAGAAATGGGCAGACTGGATGGGCCTTGCGGTCCTTATCTGCCATCAACTTCTATGTTTCTATGTTTCTATTGTTCCTTTATTCAAGATTGGTGGCCTTTCCTGGGCTGTTCCTTTGCTTCAGACAGTAACTTATTCTAATATTATGTATGGTGCTTTCTCTCCCCAGTGGAGTGCCTGCATGGGGACACTCTGAATCTTGTTTTGTGGTTATAAAGTGGAATATTTGGATGGCACGCTGTTTGTTTACTTTGTAGCAAAAAGACTGTACTTTGCTGAGCTAGAATGTAAGATTGTAATGGATTTACAGAAGATTTATGATTTTGAATGTATTTCTTTAAGCAGGGATGTGATTCTGGAACTTTGGACAGCTATTCCTTGGATCACAGGATTCTGATGCTGCAGTTACATGACTTAAACAAGTACTGTTCTTTTTTCTTTCCTATGTAGTATTTTCTGATAGCTTTTCCGTTGTTGTTATTTATTTCTTTTTTTTATTTTCCTTTGTAAGGTATACTTTGTATCTCTTTTGTTTAATGTTATACGATTTTGTGTTTCAATAAAACTTTCCCCTATTCTTTTTGAGAAGTACAATGGGATCTTTAACATCTACCTGAACTACCACCAGAACAGGCAGATGGGACCTCGGTTTAACGTCTCATCTGAAAGTCGACACCTCAGGAGTACAGCACCCCCCTCAGGCTGCACTGCAGTGTCAGTACTGGAATTTAACTCAAATAGCGTTACTTCAGTTTAAGGTTCCTCAATTTTCTGCCAAATCAAATTAAACTCTACAGTTTGCGGCTGTCTGTGAAGGCAACTGTGCCTCCACCTGAACAAAATGTAACACACTGATTAAAAAAAAAACAGGCAAACTCACTGTGAGGACGAATAACTCTCTGCAGGAGCACTGGCAACAGATAGTACAGAAAGGTCTGCGTATGCTATTATTAAAATAACAAACTCAGGATGGCTACAAACAAGGGGTTTCTAATATGAATAAGAAAGGTGCAGCACTGACCACCAGCACTTTGAACCCCAGCCATTGTCACTCATGTCTTTCATATTTTTACTGATCCATGTCAGTCCTGTTACTACAAACTCCACTGTGTCTGCATGAACTATGCCCCTTGGTAAATGTTTGCAGAGGATAAGGTTGGAAACAGCTGCTTTTCAAAATGTACATTAGCCAGTACTGTGACGGAGGTATATATTTTAAAAAGTCGACAATCCATTGGACAAATGTGCTGTAGAATTATTATGAAACACCTCGAGCTTTGTGAACCCATGTTGACACCACTAGTATGTTAGTATGTTGCGAATCTCGGAAAAATACTATTATTGTTGCCTAATCATATCCAGAAAATACTGGAAAACAGCCCCCTCCCTTCTCCCCAGTGCAGTCACCTAAAAAACAACCCCACATTCCTCCACCTACCACAACAAGCCTAGTCCATGCCTCCTTCACCCCCAAGGTCAACATTTGTTGTTATTTAATGAACTGAGGTGATACCCTGAAACACGGTAGGAGAGAGTTGACAATTGTCTTTCTACAAGTAATGTAACAGATGGAACAGCACTCTGGCAATGGTTTGATCCACAAAGTAGATGCTGTCACCCTGCCAACCAGGACAATGGTGTAAATAAGGTGAAGTTCCAGAGTATGTGAAGATTTATTTATGAATGAAACTCAGGAAGTGACATAATACAAATTCCTTGCAGTTATTCTAGTTAGTTATTTTGATTCGTAGATATTACTTTAATTCTTTCTCTCTGGCTTTCTTTCATTTACTCATGGAGTCACAGTTGTACACATGTATTACGCTGATGTCAGTGTAGGAAGGGGCCATCCTGGATATTTCACAGGTTTCATTTTTTTTTTACCACTACTAAATATAGTAATAAAGCCTCTATTTGTTGCATTTTTCAAAGATGTGTATGTGTGTCATGCCAGTACTGGGAATATATCCACATAACCACTATGCACAAGACTGCATGAGATCAAACAGTACCTAGATACATTCTATTTTTGGTTCAGTATGAATGTGTGCCATCATATGTCCTTATTTATGACAACTAAGTGTGCACTAACTGAGCAGAATAGTGTTTTTTCTATGGAGTGTACAACCCTGCTGATATTTGATCATGGTTAGTAATGGTTATGTAAAACCAGCACGTTATAGTATTAGATTAAGTAACCCGTATAAAATGAATTGGCCTATCACTAAGAACTATGGCTTACATATCTATACACAAGTATAGAAGGACAAACAATTCTTCTCCTCCACACCAAAAACAGTCAACAAAGGATCATAAGGCGTATTTCTGTATGAACAGCTGGTTTTGCTCACAGGCATTCTGGTATGATATATTAATTTTACCAGTTTTGCTTACTGAACAACCTAATTTAAGCACTTCATCCCCACTAACACAATGAGGTACTATTTACTTAGACAAAACATAACTAGAAACAGTACAGAACATGTTTTCCACAATATAATCTCTGTATTGCAGTGCAGAGAAATATTGTTGAAAATGTAAGATTAACAATATGATGTTTGCCATTGCTCGTGTCTGCATGGCAATTCTCTTATTTTACAGAACATTCTCCTAATTTCTAATTCTACTACTATAAAAGCACTCAAGAGCTGGATTTCCACTTGCAACGCCGTGACCCGGTCGGGAATGGACCTAGGTCGCTGGAGGGCCAGCCGGGGGGAGAAGGATGGAGTGTCCAGTGGACTGTTCTCCTTCTCCAGGGGGACGGTTGAGTTCCCGTGAAGTGCTTGATGGACCCCTGGCAGAGGCTGGGGGTACTGCAAGCTATCAATGCACAGCAGTTCCAAGGAGGCGGAGCAGACGCAGGATGCCATTGCATGTCCCTGCCCCCCGTATATGGGGGAAAACACTCCCATAGTCTGCCACCTCCATGAAGCCTACCTTCAGCTTCAATTAGACTCCCAACTGGCTCCCCCAGATAGTTACATTGATTGCAGCACCTGGCCAGTGCTGCAACCCTACCCTCCGAGGAGTAAGTCGGGGGTTTTGGGGGGACCACAGTGGGAAGGTGGAAGTAGGAAGGCTGGGGACTTATCATATGAGAGGAGGTTGAAGGAGTTGAACATGTACTCACTGGAGGAGAGGAGAGACAGGGGGACATGATTGAAACCTTTAAATACATGAAAGGAATAAACAAGACAGGTACAGAGGGGCTGTTCAAAGTAAGGAGGAGAGGCCACCAGGGCCATGATATGAGACTGGAGCGAGGAAGGTTCAGGAGGGAGATGAGGAGACACTTTTTTACAGAGAGGGTGGTGGCTGGGTGGAATGCGTTACCTGTAGAAGTGGTATGCAGTAGAACAGTGGACTGCTTCAAACGAGGATGGGACAGGACAAGGGGGAGGGTTAATGAAGGGGAAGGGTGGAAGGGAGGGGCAGCTGCAGAATAAGGGGTGCTAGCTGCACATTCGAGCAGACTTGATAGACCTCTAGGCCTTTATCTGCTGGCAAATTTCGTATGTTCGTATGTTCGTAAGGCGGCATGATCAGACGGATATTGGTGGCAGACAAGTGGGCCAAAAAGATAAAATTAAAAAAATGCAATCAAGAAGTCACTGTGTGGTTTCCAAATAATACATGAAATGAAGCTGTGCTGCAGGTCTGCAAGTGCATTCACTGCATTTCATTTGATCAGCAATTGACTAAGCAGTAACTTTGCAGCTTTATATGTTTTATAGCAAGGTGTTTGCATGACACATTGTGAAACACATGAAACAGACATGGACAGTGCGATTCTTGGACGATTGTAGCAACCATCAGCCAAGAGTCTCCTGACGAGTGATTCCAGGGACCATAACAAATGAATACTTTCAAAAAGACCTGCTTGTAAGCATAATGTGGGTAACTGCTAAATGTGACTGTGGCTAACACTACCCACCCATTATGCTCCCAAACCCTCCACATTCCTGACACAGGGTCTCTCTAGACCCCATGAATCAGCATCCTTCAAGTCTCTGTCAAGTGATACCCAGAAAGCTGCCTAATACCTTCACCAGTTAACTAAGTTCAAGCCCTAGACTGCTCTGCCAGTACTGATACTGTAAATACTGCCTGTTTATGTACGTCTTTTCTGTATTTGTTTACCCTCCACCCCTTGTAACCGACGTGGAGCCTTTGCAAAAGAGTCTGTGACTCAAAGGATTGTAATTCCAATTGTATTCAATAAATAAATAAATAAATTAAATAAATTAAAAAAATACCACAGTCATACATTTCAATACCAGCATTACCTGCTCCTCATTGTGGCTGTGTTTTGATGTTCTCACTCTCAGACATAACTTAATTGAAGTTGGTGGGATTCAAACTTAGGACTGGGGTCTGCAAAACATACATTCTTATACAACCTGCTAGAATGGAACATTATGAAACACTGACTTGCAAATGAAAATGCAGATGCACAACTGTATATGGCTGTCTGATTTGTTCCAGAGTCAGACAAGCTGTATGTGTACAAAGAACAAATACAATGTTAAGCTGCTCCGCATGTGCATGCCAATTCATTGCAGTTGTCCCTCATCATTTCCATAAGCACTGCCTCTGAAACTTAAAAGATTTGATTGCAGGATGTCCTCATGGTACAATGTTATGTAAATAAAACAAACGCATACTTATGTTGAACAGCACTATTCAATCACAGGATGACAGCAGGAATGTAAACTTCAGTAATGTTCGGAACCACACCAGCATGTAACCATAAGCTAAGCCTACCACACTGATCCCTTTGCATCCCATCACCTGATTCTCAGTACTCCTCCTTTCTGCTGTTCTCACCATCATACAGCACTGAATTGCAGGTGGCAGGATTGACATGTCGGTCTGGCATATGCACAAGTTATGTTTACTTTGTGCCCCTCTCCCAAATATTTTTTTTTAAAAAGGGAGCATAGCCAGCCTCTGTATTCTTTTCTTAAGACTACCAGTCCTTTATATTCCATACATGTTTTGTTCAGTGATATGACCATCACAATGTACAAAACACTGTTTGTACTTTAAAAAGCCAGGCCCATGTGTCCGTCCCAAGCTCTCTTGAAGCCCCTTATGGTGGCTTCCTATATATATATATATATATATATATATTCATAGCAAAAACTCCGTTTAATGCATTAGTTAGGGTTGTTCCACAGCGACAAAAGTGAGGAAATTGCCGTTAGGGTTGAAAACCCTAACTCCGAATTCATCCCCCAGCACCACACACACACAGACACACACACACGCACATTCAAGTATGGGGGAGGACCAAGTCAACACAACCAATGACAGACATCCAGCAGCAGGTGACAGAAATAACAAACAATTGTTTAAATGTACTACGAGACATCCCCACCCACCTGACCAGGTACTGCATGCTCAGTGGAGATCAACAGCAAAACTGAGGCCATGTACACCAAACGTACACATCCCTGATTGCAGCTGCACACAACGTACCACACTTAGTAGTTGCATGGCCTTACCTACCAATGCTCCACACCACACCACAACTGGTACTGTGCCGTTAGTCAATATAAATGCTGAAGGTGCATGATGACAGTTGTAGAAAGGTTTTAACACTAGTGAGTATACATTAATTAAGAGAAGTACATAAATTAACTACAAGACACTAGCATGCTCACGAAAAAAGTAGTGTTACATTTAGTAGGTGATTTACATAGTAGTACATTTACTGCAATGGTTTACTCAACATAGAGAGGCTGATGTAAACGTATGGAAAAGCATTGCCTGTTCAACGCTGTGAAATTGGCACTGCCAGTATCAGATGCATTCTTACTGATGAAGCTGTACTGCTGATGTACATACATAGACCTTCAGTGTGTTTCAATAGTAAAGATGCAGTAAGTATTCTTTGTAAGAAACATTGTAATTGCATGGATCAGGCAAAGCAACTTCTAAATATCATACCACTACTGAGCCAACAATGACGTACCTGTATCGGAGATGTATATAGGATAGATTTTCCTGTAGGCACTTACTGAGTATGTTGTACCTGATAAAGACAATCTCATTGCATCTGTGATGACTAACCTATTCAAATAGTAATACATTTACTATTGTTGCAATGGAGTGATCTATGCCACTTATGGACACAGTGTAATGTTTTTTAACAGTTGTTTCATACTCAGGCTGTATGCCTAGTGTTTGTTTGCACACTTCTGTCACTGATGCTATCAAAGTGATAAGTATGTTAATTGTGGTACAACAGGAATCAAGTAGGTATGGTGTAGATATAAACAGAATGTCTTTAGTATTGATTTAACTCACAATGGGGTAAGTGTACTAGGACAGCAGGGGTTATTCTCTATCACTGACTCTGTCAGTTATAATCACACTAAGGTTTCGATGACTGTAATGATCGATTACACTGTTCACCTTCATGAGTTCATGTTCACAGCCATTCTCCAGTAACTAGACAGTGTATGGTGTAACTGGGTGGGACACTGTGTTGCAAAGCTGCTGCAGTGCCTAGCAAAGGGAGAGTATCTACTCATAAAGACAATTAAGCAATAAGGCATGACCAACAGTTATGTTAAATGGTCTGTTAATCACCCTGTAGGGGTTTAATGTTGAATGAGGCATAGCCGAGTGCCACATGTCGCTAGACAGTGATAAACTGACCATTAACATAATACCTGGGAGTGGCTTATTGCTGTCATGATAAAACTGTTTTTTAAACAACATTAAACCATGTTCATCATATGGTTAGGCTCTACATGTATGTTAATAAAAAATAAACATAAGGCTGTTACAATGTTTACAGTCAATTAGAAAGCTGCATTTCTCAAACCCTTGTTATAATCAGAGATATTATAACTGTACAACTCCTTGGTTTTGATGAACTCTATTGCTCAGGTGGCCCACCACATGTGGTGAGGTGTGGTGTGGGGCATCAGTAGGTAAGGCCATGCAACTACTAAGTGTGGTACGTTGTGTGCAGCTGCAATCAGGAATGTGTAAGTTTGGTGTACATGGCCTCAGTTTTGCTGTTGATCTCCACTGAGCATGCAGTACCTGGTCAGGTTGGTGGGGATGTCTCGTAGTACATTTAGACAATTGTTTGTTATTTCTGTCACCTGCTGCTGGATGTCTGTCATTGGTTGTGTTGACTTGGTTCTCCCCCATACTTGAATGTGTGTGTGTGTGTCTGTGTGTGTGTGTGGTGCTGGGGGGGGCGAATTCGGAGTTAGGGTTTTCAACCCTAACAGCGAATTTCCTCACTTTTGTCACTGTGGAACAACCCTAACTAATGCATTAAACGGAGTTTTTTGCTATGAATTTCCCTTCTTTTTGAGAATGATATTGAGAAATAGTGAATGTAATGCAGCGCCGGGAGGGCCCAGCACTCCCGCCACATGATGTGTTGTGGCATAGTAACAGGAACAGCAACACAAACAAAAGTGCTAACAGTGGCACACATGGTAACACAAGCATGAATGAGAACAGAAAGGGTAACGCACATGGTGGCATAGACGGGAACGGTCTGCCATGTGATGTGTTGTCACATAGTAACATGGTGCCTGCAAACAGAAATGTCAATGGGCATGGTGACGTAAAGTGAAACAGAAAGAGAAACAGTACTGTAGACACAAATGGCAAAAATAACAGAAAGCAAGCACAAATAAACGCAAAGGATAACGCACATGGTGGCGTAGGCGTCAACGATAGAAGTGAAAGCAGTACGGAACATGCCAACGGAAAATGGCAACTGTAATAGTAATGGGCGCACAGGCTGCTTTTCCCCAAAACTTGCATAGAGAAAGACAGTTAGTACAAATAATGTCTGCATAATAATGAGTATCAGAGCAGAATATGAGAACTTGGAATACTAAATACGTTATATCTCAGGAACTGTACGACGTAGAAAAAAAATTTAAAAGTCATATGATTTACAACTGTCCTGGCTAATTTTGTACTTAACCCCCAACAGGGGGCTAAGCATTTTTCCGACGAAAAGTCCGTATCTCGCACCGTTTCTGAGATACGGGCCCTGAAAGGCACGGCGAACGCCATAATGTTATCCTATGGGGAAAAAAGAGAAGTTCGGATAACTTTGCCTCCCTGTAATATTTTTTCACCAAACCACTGAAAGACACATCTGTGGGCTGTTGGCTGTCTTCCTTCCTAATTTCAGGAAAAAAGACCAAACCGTTATTTTGCAGCAGGGATCCAAAGGATTTCTGTAATGCGTCGGGCACCGTAACGTTATCCTATGGGAAAAACCATCAAATTTGGAGTGCCGTAACTTTGCCACCATGTAATATTTTTTCAATACAACACTGAAAGGCAAGGTAAGGCCATGCAACTACTAAGTGTGGTACGTTATGTGCAGCTGCAATCAGGGATGTGTACGTTTGGTGTACATGGCCTCAGTTTTGCTGTTGATCTCCACTGAGCATGCAGTACCTGGTCAGGTGGTTGGGGATGTCTCGTAGTACATTTAGACAATTGTTTGTTATTTCTGTCACCTGCTGCTGGATGTCTGTCATTGGTTGTGTTGACTTGGTCCTCCCCCATACTTGAATGTGTGTGTGTGTGTCTGCATGTGTGTGGTGCTGGGGGGTGAATTTGGAGTTAGGATTTTCAACCCTAACAGCGAATTTACTCACTTTTGTGGCTGTGGAACAACCCTAATTAATGCATTAAACGGAGTTTTTTGCTATGAATATATATATATATGGCAAAAAACTCAGTTTAATGCATCTGTTAGGGTTGTTCCACAGTGACAGAAGTGAGAAATTTGATATTAGGTCTCCTCTGCACTCCACCCCACCCCGCCCCCACCAGCAGGCATCAGGTGTACGCTGGGGTCGTTGGTCCTAACTCTCACTCCATCCCATGTCTAAATAAGTTGAGGTGGTGCAGTATAGGAGAATAGGGTGAGAGTTAGGACCGATGACCCCAATGCACACCCCAATGCCTGTTGGTGGGGCCGGGGTGGGGTGAAAGGTGGTTGGGAACCCTAACATCGAATTTCCTCACTTTTGTCACTGTGGAACAACCCTAACTGATGCAATAAATGGATTTGTTTGCCATGAATTTCCCTTCTTTTTGAGAATGTGCACTATAAATAGTGAAGTAATGGCAACGGAAATGCAAGCACAAACACTAACGCACATGGTGATGCAAATGTAAACGATGATGCAAACGGTAATACGAACACAAGCACAAATGTTAATGAAAACAGAAATGCAAATGCAAGTGCATACGGAAATGCAAACCGTAATGCACATGGTCATGGTAATGTAATTGGAAATGCAGACACTTACAGTAACAGCAATGATGACACCAAAGGAAACACAAACAGAAATGGAAATGCAAATGGAAGCGTGTACGCAAACACAAATGGAAATGCATACAGTGACACAAAAGGAAAAGCAAACAAAAACAATAATGGAAATGCAAATGTTAACAGTAACACAAACACAAATGAAAACACAAAGGGTAACACACATGGTGGCGTAGACGGGAGTGGTAATGCAAACCTAAGCACAAATGCAAGTGCATACGGAAACGCAAATGGTAACGTGCACGGTCATGGTACCGCAATAGGAAATGCAAATGCTAACAGTAACAGCAACGATGACGCCAAGGGAAACACAAATGCAAATGGGAGCGCATACGCAAATGCAAATGGTAATGCACACGGTGATGCAAAATGAAATGCAAACAAAACCAGTAATGGAAATGCAAATGTTTACAGTAATGCAAATGCAAGTGCAAACAAAAATGCAAAGGGTAACACACACGGTGGCATAGACGGAAATGGTAATGTAAATGGAAACGCAAACAGAAGCATGTACAGAAATGCAACTGGTAACATGCATGGTCATGGTACCGCAATAGGAAATGCAAATGCTAACAGTAACAGCAACGATGACGCCAAAGCAAATGCAAATGGAAGCGTGTATGCAAATGCAAATGGTAAAGCACATGGTGATGCGAAATGAAATGCAAACAAAAACAGTAATTAAAATGCAAATGTTAACAGTAACGCAAAAACTCAAGTGCAAATGAAAATGCAAAGAGTAACGTACATGGAGGCATAAACGGTAATGGTAACGCGAACAGAAATGCAAGAGCATACGGAAACGCAAATGGTTAACGCACAAGGTCACGGTACCACAATAGGAAATGCAGATGCTAACGGTAACAGCAACAATGATGCCAAAGGTAATGCAAATGCAAATGGAAGCACATATGCAAACGCAAATGGTAATGCATATGGTGACGCAAAACGAAATGCAAACAAAAACAGTAATGGAAACGCAAATGTTAACAGTAACGCAAATGCAAGAGCAAACAAAAATGCAAAGGGTAATGCACACAGTGGCATACACAGGAATGGTAATGCAAACAGAAATGCAAATGCAAGTGCATACGGAAATGCAAATGGTAATGCGCATGGTCACGGTACCACAATAGGAAATGCAAATGCTAATGGTAACAGCAACGATAACGCCAAAGGAAACACAAATGGAAGCACGTACTCAAATGCAAATAGTAATGCACATGGTGACGCAAAACAAAACGCAAACAGAAACAGTAATGGAAACACAAATGATAACAGTAATACAAATGCAAGCACAAATGAAAACGCAAAGGGTAACGCACATGGTGGCACAGAAGGTAATGGTAACACAAATGGTAATGCAAGTGGGAACGCTAACTGTGACAGTAATGAAAGTGAACTCCCTTTTTTTCACCAACAGCTGCATAGAGAAATACAGTGAATACAAAAAATGTATGCATAATAATGGGCCTCAGAGCAGAAAATGAGCAGTTGGAATACTACATTGCTTATATCTCAGGAACCGTATGACGTAGAAAAAAGTAAAAATGTCATATAAATTATGACTTTCCTTGCTAGTTTTGTACTTAGCCGGGGCTAGAATGTTTCTGATGAAAAGTCTGTATCTCGAGCGCTTGGAGACACAAGTCTTCAAAGGCGCCAAGGATCACTGTAATGTTAGTTTATGGGAAAATGTCAACTTCAGAGTACTGTAACTTTGCAACCCTGTAACATTTTGTCACCAAACCATGAAAAGGCACATCTGTGGGATATTGTCTTTCTTCCTTCCAAATTTCAGCCCAAAAGACCAAACCGTTCTTTTGCAGCAGCATGGAAAAGAATTCCTGTTATTTTGGCCATAGTGTTGCAAAGTAGTGTCGCAAATCATGACACTTTCACCAAAAAAATCACTAAAGTGTCACAGGTGCGACACTACTTTGTGACGCTACAATTTAAAAAAAATTCTAAAACAGATTTTTGGGGTGTTTAACCTCCCCCAAAAAAAAGACATGGCTAACATCCTCTGGGTCCGACTAGGTGAACAAAAAAATAATTGTGTCCTAGAGGGTCCCAAATTTAAATAGCAAGCATTTCTGTAACCACTAACTGAAAAAAATGGTCTAACTAACGACACTACAGGGGTCATTTACGACACTAAAAACTGCATTTGTGACACTGTCAAACTTTTTGTTAACTTTTCCCTTTGACTATAATGGGAAAATAGTTTTTTGAATAACTTTTTAACCGTTTAATATTTTTTCATGAAATCTTCAAAAGGCACATTGGGAACCCCGGCCACATGTTTCCTAAAGTGTTCAGACTGGTTAGGCAAACTGTGTGCCCTGTAGGTGCGAGCAAAGAATGCACAAAAAATGCATAAATGCACTAAGGAATGTCAATTTATAACTCCGCAACCATATATCTGATCAGTAAAAAACTTGACAGGTCCAGAGATGTATGGTACCACTCCATGTCTGCCAAATTTCAGGAATATCTGTCATACGGTGGCAAAGTTATTAAGATGCAAAATGTCACTTTTAACCTTAAATGGGGTACTAACTTAACTATAGTGGCACTACAGTGCCACTATAATATATATATATATATATATATCTATATATTTCATATATAGATATATATATTATATAGATATATATATATATATATATATATATATATATAGAGCAAAACTCTGTTTAATACATCAAACTCTGTTTAATGCATCAGTTAGGATTGTTCCCAAGTGACAAAAGAGAAATTCGGTGTTAGAGTTGAAAATCTTAACTCTGCATTCCACCCTCCCACCCCAGCACCACACACACAGACACATGCAAGTAAGAGGGAGGACCAAGGCAACATGACCAATCACAGACAACCAGCAGCAGGTGAGAGAAATAAAATACAACTGTGTAAATGTAGTACAAGACATATCCATGATGACAAGCCAACAACTGTAACATTTGAACAGTTGAAGTCTATGGCTGTAGTTTTGCTGTGGCTCTCCAGTCAGGATGGAGTACATGGTGTGGGGGTGTGGGGGAGCTATTGCCTGGTCAAGTGCATGCAACTGATAATGGTCCAAAGTTGTGTGCATCTTCAGTGATGGAGGTGTATCATTGATGTGTATGGAGTTAGTTTTGCTGTGGCTCTACACTCAGGATGCAGTACCTGGTGTGTGTGTATGGAGGGGCATTGCCTGACTGAGGCCATGCAACTCCTAATTGTGGTAAGTGGAATGTACCTGCAATTAGGGAGGTGTAGCATTGATGTCCATAGCCTCAGTTTTGCTGTGGCTCAGCACTCAGAATGCAGTACCTTGTAACGGGGAGGTATTGCCTGTCTGAGGCCATGCTTGCAATCAGTGAGGTGTACCTTTGATGTCCATACCTGCAGTTTTGCAGTGGCTCTCCAGTCAGGATGCAGTAAGTTGTCTGGGGGTGCATTGCCTGGTTGACACTGTGCAACTCCTAAGTGTGGTAAGTTCTGTGCAGCTGCAATTAGGGAGGTGCACTGTTGATGTGTATGGCCTTATTGTTGCTGTGCCTCTCCACTCAGTATGCAGTACCTGTTCTGGGGGAGTGGCATTGCCTGGCAGAGGTCCTCCAATTCATAACCATGTTAACTTGTGTGTACCTGCAGTCAGGGAGATATACCATTGATGTGCATGACCTTAGTGTAGCTGTGGCTCTCCACTCAGGGTGCAGTACCTGGTGTGTCAGGGCATGAGGCATTGGTAGGTAATGCATGCAACCCCTAAGTGTGGTAACTTGTGTGCACCTGTAATCAGGGATGTATACCATTGGTGTACATGGCCTCAGTTTTGTTGTGGATCTACACTGAGTATGCAGTACCTGGTCTGGGGTGGTGGGGATGTATTGCAGTACATTTTGACAGTTGTATTTTATTTCTGTCACCTGCTGCTGGTTGTCTGTGATTGGTCATGTTGCCTTGGTCCTCCTCCCTACTTGCATGTGTGTGTGTGTGTGTCTGTGTGTATGGTGCTGGAGGGGAAGGGCGGTGAATGCGGAGTTAGGGTTTTCAACCCTAACACTGAATTTTCTCACTTTTGTCACTTGGGAACAACCCTAAGTGATGCATTAAATGGATTTTTTTGCCTCTAATTTCCCTTCTTTTTGAGAATGAGGATAGGTCTTGTCACATAGTAACAGGAAAACCAATGTAAACGCAAGCACCAACAGTCATGCACATGGTAACAGAAACGTAAATGGTAAAGCAAACATTAATAGAAACGCAAAGAGCAAAGTGACGCCAAAGCAAACAGTGACGCAAAAGGACACTCAAGCGCGTATGAAAATGCAACTGGTAACGTGCACAGTGACAGCAGTGGTATTTTAATTGCAAATTTTAAGTGTCACAGCAAAAAGAACATGAAAGGGAACAGAAACAGAAATGCGAAAGCAAGCGCACATGTAAACGCAAACCGTAACACGCGCAGGCACAGTACCGCAATTGTAAATGCAAGTGGTAAAGTTAACATGAAGAATAATGCCAAAGGAAACAGAAACGGAAATGGGAAGAAACTCACGCATGGAAACGCAAACCGTAACAAGCATGGGCACAGTACCGCAATTGTAAATGCAAACGGTAACGGTAACAGCAACAATAACAGCAAAGGAAACAGAAACGCAAAAGGAAATGCAAGCGCATATGGAAAAGCAAACCGTAATGCGCATGGGCACAGTAGCGCAGTTGCAAACACAAATGGTAACAGTAACAGCAAGAAAGAGGCAAAACTTAAGAGAAACGGAAACACAAATGAAAGGGCTGCCGGAAATGCAAATAACAATGCGCACGGTGACGCAAACCAAAACACAAACACAAACAGTAGTGGAAACGCAAATGGTAGCAGTAATGCAAGCATAGCGCAAATAAGAGCATAAAGGTAATGCACTGGTGGCGATACACAGGAGCGATAAGCAAAACAGGACATAAACGCAAAGTGAAAACAGTAAATGTAACAGTAACGTGAAGCAAAGACACCCTGTTTTTGCTGAACAGGTGCATAGAGAAACACAGTGTGTACAAAGAATGTATGCATCGTAATGGGCATCAAAACTTAAAACGAGCATTGGAAGTACTTATTTGCTAATATCTCAGCAACCGCATGACATAGAAAAAAATTAAAATTTCACAAAAATCATGATTTTCCTTGCTAGGTTTTTGCTATTCAGGGTTTTATATAATTGATTAGCACTTTTTTTTGGGACAAAACTAATTGTACAGAAAGCATTTATATAGGTTTTCTAGAAGTGTTATGTTTGTTAAACACAGTGAGGCAAGTGTTATGCATTTTCACAATGTTTTAGAACTTTTATGAGCAAAACGCTAATCAATTTTTAGAGTTAAATAAAACCCTGCTATTATATGTAACTCGCAACAAAAAATCTGTATTTCGCATCATTTTCACGATACGATCCCCAAAAAGCACGTCATATGCCACCATGTTAGTCTATGGGAAAAATGCAAACTTCGGAGTACCGTAACTTCGCAGCCATGCAATATTTTTTCACCAAACCACTAAAAGGCACATATGTGAGATGTTGGCTGCCTTCCCTCCAAATTTCAGCTCAAAAGACCAATCTGTTCTTTTACAGCATTGTGGCAAAGAACTCTTGTCATTTTGGCCATAGTCTGGAAAAGTAGTGTCACAATTTGCGATACCTTTTGCAAATTTTGCGAAAGTGTCATGAGTGCGACACTACTTTGTGACACTACTTTTTCCTGAAATTTGAAAAACATATTTCTGGGGTGTTTAACCCCAAAAATAAAGACATGGCTAGCATCCTCAGGGTCCGACTAGGTAAACACAGACAGAATTGTGTCCCTAAAGGGTCCCAAATTTAAATGCCAAGCATTTCTGTGATCACAAGCTGAAAAAAAATGGCTGACTCATGACACTGCTGGGGTCATTTGCGACACTAAAAACTGCATTTTCAACACTGTCGAACTTTTTAACTTTTCCCTTTGACTTATAATGGGAACTTGTTTTTTGAATAACTTTTGAACCGTTTAATATTTTTTCACGAAATCTTCAAAAGGCAGATCGGGGACCCCAGCCACATGTTCATTGAAGTTTTCAGATTGGTCATGCAAATGGTGTGACCTGTTGGTGTGAGCAAAGAATTCACCAAAAAGCGTAAACGTGCTTTTCATTGTCATTTAATAACTCCGCAGCCATATATCTGACCAGTATGAAACTTGGCGGATACCAAGAAATGCCATGCCCAATGATGTCTACCAAGTTTCAGGCAAATCTGTTGAATGATGGCAAAGTTAGTAATATGCAAAATTTGACCCTTTAACCTGACAAGGGCTCCTCAACCCTAACTGTGGCAGCACTACCGTGCTACCATAATATATATATTTATAAAATGGGTAGGGAAATTGTTGTTGTTTTATTGGATGATGAGCATCACATGACTGTGCATATATCAGACCACACACCTGCACTTTTACCCCCCTCCAAAACAATTTTGATATTTTATAAGATAGATAAACCACTCTGAGGTGTGCGGTCACGCTCTGATATATGCACTCCTTGGGCATCTGACGCAATCGGCCTGTGGCCTCGTGTGCACAATGCACACTAAGGAATGTGTATATCAGAGTGCGACTGCACATCTCAGAGTGGTATATCTATTACACATATATATATATATATATATATATATATATATATATATTAGAGGCAAAAACTCTGTTTTATGCATTAGTTAGGGTTGTTCACAGTGAACAAAGTGAGGAAATTCAGTGTTAGGGTTGACACCCCCTTGGACCCCCGCCCACCCCACACAGCAATGGGGTGTGCATTGGGGTCGTCAGCCTAACTCTCACCCCATGACATGTGTAAGCAGCAGAAATATAGGAGAATGGGGTGAGAGTTAGGGACCAATGACCCCAATGCGCACCCCAAGCTGGCTGGGGTGGGCGGGTCCAAGGGGGTTTTCAACCCCAATAACCGAATTTCTCACTTTGTCGCTGTGGGAACAACCCTAACTAATGCATGAAACGGAGTTTTTTGCCTCTAATTTCTCTTCTTTTTGAGAATGATAACTAGAAATAGTGAATGTAATGCAGCGGCAGAAGCGTGGGACCCGCCGCGTAATGTCTTGTGGCATAGTAACAGGAACAGCAACGAAACAGAAGTGTTAACAGTGGCGCAGTAGCATGAAGTGCGGAATGAGAACAGAAAGGGTATGACACAGTGGCATAGGCGAGGAACGGTCTGCGGCGTAATGTGTTGTCACATAGTAACATGGTGCCTGCAAGCGGAAATGTCAATGGGCATGGTGACGCAAAGTGAAACAGAAAGAGAAACAGTACTGTAGACACAAATGGCATAAAATAACAGAAATACAAGCCTAATGGAAGCATAAAGGATAGCACATGATGGTGTGAGCGTCAGCGGTAGAGTAAAGCGATGCAGAACATAGCGGAAAGGGCAATGTTAACAGTAATGTAAGCGCACAGGCTGGTTTCCCCAAAACCTGCATAGAGAAAAGACAGTAGTACAAAGAATGTATGCATAATAATGGGTATCGGAGCAGAAAATGAGGACTTGGAATACTGAATAGGTTATATCTCAGGAACCGTACGACATAGAAAAAAAATGTAAAAGTCATATGATTTATGACTATCCTGGCTAGTTTTGTACTTAGCCCCCATTAGAGGGCTAAGCATTTTTCTGATGAAAAGTCAGTATCTCGTACCGTTTCCGAGATACGGGCCCTGAAAGGCGCGGTGAACGCCGTAATGTTATCCTATGGAAAAAAAAGAGAAGTTCGAAGCACCATAACTTTGCCTCCCTGTAATATTTTTTCACCAAACCACTGAAAGGCACATCTGTGCGCTGTTGGCTGTCTTCCCTCCAAATTTCAGGAAAAAAGACCAAAACCGTTATTTTGCAGCAGGATGTCAAAGCATTCCTGTACTGCGTCAGGTGCTGTAATGTTATCCTATGGAAAAAAATGTCAAATTTGGAGTGCCATAACTTTGCCACCATGTAATATTTTTTTAACACAACACTGAAAGGCACATCTGTGAGATGTTGGCTGCGTTCCTTCCAAATTTCAGCCCAAAACTCCCAACCGTTCTTTTGCAGCGCAGTGCCAAAGAATTGCTGTCATTTTTCCACAGACTAGAAAACTACTGTCGCAATTTCGAAAGCTTTCGCAAAAATTTGCGAGCATTTTTAAATGAAACCGCGAAAGTACTTTGGAAAGTACTTTTTCCAGAAATTTGAAAAACATATTTCTAGGGTGTTTTACCCCAAAATAAAGACATGGCTAGCATCCTCAGGGTCCGACTAGGTGAATACAAAAAGAATTAGGTTGCTAGAGGGTCCCAAATTTAAATGCCAAGCATTTTTCTGATCGCCAACTGAAAACAAAATGGTGGATTTGCAAAAGTAACAGGCTCATTTGCGAAAGTAAAAATGCATTTGCGACACTGTCGAACTTTTTGTTAACTTTTCCCATTGACTTATAATGGGAAATTGTTTTTTGAATAACTTTTGAACCATTTAATATTTTTTCACCAAATCTTTGAAAGGCCCATCGGGGACCCTGGCCGCTCTTTCCCTGAAGATTTCGGGCCGGTCGCACAAACCTTGCAACCTGTATGTGCGACTGTAGAATTCCAGAAAAAGCGTAAACACGCACGCAGATCACACTTAATAACTCCGCAGCCGTGGATCTGACCAGCGCGAAACTTGGCAGTTCTGAAGGCCTATGGTTCTTGATTGTGTATTCCAAATTTCAGGCAAATACATCAAACGGTTGTAAAGTTATTAAGGTGCAAAATTTAGGGGTTTAACATAGAAATGGCTCCTCAACCTAACTATGGCAGCACTACCGTGCTACCATAATATATATATATTATGGTAGCAGTAGTCTATAGGTGAAGGCAGTCTGAAAACTTAAACGATGCTGAGGTTCTGGCCCTTTTGGTGATTTAATAAATTGCTACCTGGGAGGCCATTTTATGTCAGGTAAACAATGGATTGTTTGATTTCTTATGAAGCTATTGGAAGTAATGAGTTAAGTAGCAGGCTGTAAATCTCTGATTGATATTTCTCAGGTACTGTAAATGAATAAGGCTGGATTGAGAGGGTCACTTTATACCAGGAAAGAACAGCCCATTCAGATCCTCCTCTCTCTTACTCAGGCACAGCTTATCTCTGTGTCATACTCAGTAACCTTATTTAATTCAGTAGCACAAGCACTATACCATATTATACAATCATCATTCCAAAATACTATACTTAGCCACCCTGAAGCCACTGAAAATTGAAACTAAGCCTACATTTCAGTGGCTGAAGCAATACTTCCATGCCCTCCATGAGCACTACACTGTATATGAACTGCATGATATGTGCATTCTTGGATGCTCCTTTGTGCTTTCCCACCAACCCTCTTCTGCTCCAGTGACCCACCACTCTCCATTGGGACATCTTCCATATGGTATCTTTTGTTATGGGACATTATATCTGTGGTGCCTCTGGGGCAGAACCCTCCCAGTAGGGTTCTGTGTCATCAGGACCATGAAAAGAGTGGTAATTCCTCCAGAAGAGAGCATGTGAAAGGCCACAAATATTCAATAGTTATACCTACACTAACCACAGTATTGAGCTATGAATGTGCTCAATAACTAGATATGTATGAAGTCAGCAAACTTCTTATGTACCACTAACCACAGTACTGAATTATGGATGTACTCAATAACTAGAGATGTGTGAAGTTGGCAAACTTCTTACCTACTGCTAACCACGGTACTGAGCTAAGGATGTAGTCAGTAACTAGAGATGTGTGAAGTCGGAAACTTTTACCTAACACTAACCACAGTACTGAGCTATGGATGTACTCAGTAACTAGAGATGAGTAAAGTCAGCAAACGTCTTACATACCTCTAACCACAGTACTGAGCTATGGATGTATTCAATAACTAGAGGTGTGTGAAGTCAGCAAACTTCTTACCTACTGCTAACCACAGTACTGAGCTAAGGATGTAGTCAGTAACTAGAGATGTGTGAAGTCAGGAAACTTCTTACCTACCACTAACCACAGTATTGAGCATGGATGTACTCAATAACTAGAGATGAGTAAAGTCAGCAAACTTCTTGTGTACCGCTAACCACAGCACTGAGCTATGGATGTACTCAGTAACTAGAGATGAGCAATGTTGGCAAACTTTGCTTTCTGCATTAATTTGCCAAACTTGCCAAGCTCACGAATTGGGAGTGCCAACTCACAATGTTTTTGAGGTGAGGTGTCACTTTTTCAAGCAAAATCATGCACATTTGCCTGCAAAGTGCCATGATTTTACCAGACTTCACCAGAAAATGCCAGTTCCCCAAGAAAGCCCATTGCAAAGTTAGCAATTTAGAAAATTTGCTAAGATTTTCCTGAAGGCAAATTTTACAGCTTTGCTGCTAAAGTTAAACTTCACAACATCACTATCAGCATTCTGTTCAGTAACACAAGCAATATACCCTGTTGTAAAGGTATTTATCCACATAGTCACCCACAGAACCAGCAAATCTAAGGATGCCAGAAATTTGTTATTGCTATAAAGCTATGCAGTTACATTTTCTACTGAGTGAAAAATACAGAAATACTGCTTTAAACAGTTTTTCAATTTGGGAAAATGTTTAAAACAATTCAGCTTGTATTTTATAAAATGTTCTGTAATTACATTCCTCTTACTCTTCATTACTCAGTGCATTTAAATGGAAACATGCTCTCTGTCCCACACAGATGACTTTATCCTGCTGTTTTATCCTCTATTGAATTTACAATCCTGTGTTTGTGACATCATGGCCATTTCTACAGCAAGACACTGCCATGCTGCAGAGATAGTGACTTCAGTAAAGGATTCAGCAAAAATAGCAGATGAATAGAAACATAGAAGTTGATGGCAAATAAGGACCGCTAGGCCCATCCAGTCTGCCCATTACATATTATTAGTTAAGGAACCTGTTTCCATGTAAATCAACCTAGTGAAGAAGAACACAGGAAAGCTAATAATTAACTCATTACTTACAGGTACAAGTATAAAATGATTTTATTGTTCAACGTTATGCCATTTCAATCAAAAATTAAAAAATAAATTTTAAAATTCTTGTAAAATTGTACAGTTATGACATTACAATGTTCATCATACAAACACAGGAAAGAAAAGTGTATTGTGTCTATCAGTAAATCAGTTTATCTATATAATAATTGCTCAAATTAATGATTACAATTTGCTATGATAAAGAATGTTATCTTTTAAATCTAGGTGCCATACACTAATACAGTTCAGCTTTAGATTATGTCTTTGGTACATTTTCTTTATAGATTTAATTCATCAGAAAAGCTTGCCAACCTGTGCAGTACTTTTCCATCTTGTGATGTATATAGTGTTACAAGCTGTTGGGAGCAATACAAATGACTATGAAGAGATAGGTCACTGACAGAGCAAAGGCCGATGGCACATTTATAAGGTAGAAAAGAAATGGGCAGACTGGATGGGCCTTATGTCCTTATCTGCCGTCAACTTCTATGTTTCTATGTTTCTATGTTGTGAGGAAGGAGATCAAGAGAGCCCAGGATCTCAACCAACCAGTATTTCCTAGGTTTGACATAAGGGACATATCAAAGTTATGTGTATGAGGTCATTATCCAATTTTAAGCCGCAGTTACAGTATTGGGATTCTTCTTCTGGTCTTTTTGTTGAAAGTAGATATAGTTGGCTTTGTATAATTTGAGTCTGTATCTTGTAATTAACTTTTTCTGTTTGGGGTTGGACATACACATCAAGTATAGTTCAAGACTGTGTTTGTGTCATTTGTTTATACCATCAAAAACATTCCAAGTTATTTTGTTTTTTTGGTCCTTTGCCATAGCCACATCTCTCACTCTGTTTCTAATTATTTTCTTGTTTTGTATGTTTGGATATGTATCAGATGAGCACGTCAGTGAGGAGGCAGATGCTTCTTAATTTTAATATAGATAGGAATGTGAAACCTTTTAGATGTGTATCTTACTTCAATACAGTATATTGCTAGAGATTATTCTGGCAGTTTTAATAGGCTCATAATTAAATATAAGCTGCCTTTCTATAACCAGTGTATATAACGAGTACTGGCCTAGCTCCATCCTCAGGATTTCTGCTGATACCAACTGGTGAACCATTAATATATTTCTGTATAGTTTGTTCATAATTTTTCTAACTCATTTACACTTTCTGTTGCCCAGACCTCTGCAGCATATAGTATTCTGGAATTGGCCTTAGCATTCAGTACTTTAAGATAACCCTTTATAGAGCTTTTAACAAGCGTTGCAATAAATGTCTTTAGAGCGTTTGCTGTAGTTGCCATCTTGGTCCATATGAGTTAAATGTGGCCCTTCCATTTTAGGTTCTGAGTAAATCTGACTTGAAGATAATTATACAATTTGGCTGTTTCTATTTTGATACTATTAATTGAAACTCTAAGTGTTATTTTGGAACAGCAATTTCCAAAAATTACCATCTTTGTTTCTCTCTATTAATTACAAGGCAGTTTTCTTTACATAGTTCTAAAAAATATTTTAGTTTTATTAGAGGCCAACTCTAGATGTGGATATGAAGACAATATTGTTCATGTAAGTGAGACAGGGTACTTTCCTGTCAGATATTGCTGGAGAATGAAGGTTTGTGTCTCCCACGGCCTCAATAATTGGATATATATATATATATATTTATTTTACAGTGGCACGGTAGTGCTACTATAGTTAGGTTGAGTACCCCATTTAAGGTTAAATGGTGACATTTGCACCTTAATAACTTTGCCACCATTTGACAGATTGGCCTGAAATGTGGCAGGCACAGAGCGTTAGCATAGGCCTTGGGATCTGCCAAGTTTTGTACCAGTCAGATATACAGTTGCGGAGTTATTAAGCATCAATCTGCATGCATTTACACTTTTCTGCACATTCTTTGATCCCTACATGTAACACGGTTCATGCAACCAGTCTGAAAACTTCAGGAAATGTACGGCTGGGGTCCCTGAGGTGCCTTTTGAAGATTTCATGAAAAATATTGAACAGTTCAAAAGCTGTTCAAAATCAAGTTTCCATTATAGTCAATGGGAAAAGTTAACAAAAGTTCAACATTGTGGCAAATGCAGTTTTTAGCATCGCAAATGACCTCTGTAGTGTCTTGAGTCAGCCATTTTTTTCAGTTACTGATCACAGAAATGCTTGGCATTTAAAATTGGGACCCTCTAGGGACACAATTATTTTGTGGTTACCTAGTCGAGCCCTACGGATGCTAGCCATGTCTTTATTTTGGGGTTAAACACCCCAGAAACATGTTTTGAAATTTTGGGAAAAGTAGTGTCCAAAGTAGTGTCACACTCCGACACTTTCATGAATTTTTTATGAAAGTGTCGCAAATCACGACACTACTTTGCAACACTATGGCCAAAATAACAGGAACTGTTTGCCACACTGCTGCAAAAGAACGGTTTGGTCTTTTGGGCTGAAATTAGGAAGGCAGAAAGCCAACATCCCACATATGTGCCTTTTCATAGTTTGGTGACAAAATAATGCAGGGATGCAAAGTTACAGTACTCGTTGACTCTTTTCCCATAGATGAACATTGCGTGTACGCCATGCTTAGGGCCCTTATCTCGAAACTGTAAAGATACTGAATTCTCATCAGAAAATTATTTGCCCTTAAGGAGCTAAGGGTTAAGTGCAAACCTAGCCAGGAAAGTCATGAATCACATGACATTTTAATTTTTCCTGCATCATTATGCATTATGGTTCCTGAGATATAATTAATTTAGTATTCCAAGAGCTCATTTTCTGGTCCGAGGTCCATTATTATGCATACGTTCTTTGTATTCAGTGTGTTTCTCTATGCAGCTGTTGGGGAAAACCAGGATGTGCACTTCTGTTACTGTTACAGTTAGCATTCCCACTTGAGTTTCCGTACATAGTTTGCATCAGCGTTCCTGCACGCCACCGTGTGTTTCACTTTGCATTTTGTTTGTGCTTGTGTTTGCATTATTATTACCATTTGTGTATCCACTACTGTTTGTGTTTGCATTTTGGTTTATTATGCCATTACCATTTGCATTTCTCATTCATTTTGCATCATCGTTGCTGTTACCTTTACCATTTGAGTTTCCAATTGCATTACCTTGACTGTGCGCATTATGGTTTGTGTTTCCATAGGTGCTTGCATTTGCGTTTCTGTTTCCTTTGGCATTATTGTTGCTGTTGCCATTAATATTTGCGTTTACAATTGCGGTACCGTGACCATGCATGTTATGGTTTAGCGTTTCCATATGTGCTTGCATTTGAGTTTCGTTTGTGTTTCCTTTGGCATTATTGTTGCTGTTACCATTACCATTTGCATTTACAATTGTGGTACCGTGACCATGCGTTAAGGTTTGCGTTCTACGCACTTGCGTTTGCATTTCTGTTTCTTTGGCGTTATTGTTGCTGGTACCGTTACCATTTGCATTTACAGTTGCAGTCCCATGACTGTGCGAATTACAGTTTGCATTTCCATACCCAATTCGCTTGTGTCTCCATTTATGTT
The DNA here is from genome assembly GCA_016271365.2 of Neoceratodus forsteri. Taxonomy (NCBI): domain Eukaryota; kingdom Metazoa; phylum Chordata; order Ceratodontiformes; family Ceratodontidae; genus Neoceratodus; species Neoceratodus forsteri. The sequence continues at coordinate 81,340,808 of CM028137.1, forward strand.
ACTGTTTGCTTTGGCATCACTTTGCGCTTGCATTTCTGTTACCGTTGTGTTACCATTTACGTTTCCATCACCATATGCTTCCATTTGCGCTTGCATTTCTGTTGTGTTTACCATTACTATTTGAGTAAAATCACGGGTGGGAGCATGGGCCTGAAGGGCCCATGCTCCCACCACCACATATCATTCACTATTTATAGTCCTCATTCTCAAAAGAAGAGAATTCATGGCAAAAACTCTGTTTAATGTATCAGTTAGGGTTGTTCCACAGCGACAAAAGCAAGGAAATTCAATGTTAGGTTAAAAAAATTTGGATCCACACCACCTCGCCAACCCAACCGGCATCATGGTGTGCATTGGGACATCGGTCCTAACTCTCACCCCATTCTCCTATAGTTCACCCCTCAGCTTCTTTACTCATGTGATGGGTGAGAGTTAGATGATTACCCCAACGTACACCCTGATGCCAGTTGGGGGCGGGTGAGGTTGGGTCCAGGGGACTTTCAACCCTAGCATCGAATCTCCTCTTTTGTCATTGTGGAACTACCCTAACAGATGCATTAAATTGAGTTTTTGCTATGAATATATATATATATATATATATATATATATGCTAAATAATGTGTGAGGTATTATGCAGTCTTACCCAATGTCTATACTGGTGATAGGTTTACCCATGGTATCCCCTGGTGATTATATTGGATCTTTGTTCAGGTGTCCTGATGAAGCCTAATTAAGATGTGTAATAGTGTAGGGTCTATAGTAAGTTCATCCAGTTTTTGCCAGAGGATAGCTTTGCTAATACTGTCAAAAGCAGAGGACAGATCTACAAAGCAACAGTACAACTTGATTTTCTTGATTTGAATATATTTCCATAATATGTGATTTAGCACATATCAGTGTAGAATGGTTGAATGTGCTGTTCTGAACCCATTCTGAAATTTGCTTATAATTTGTTCTTTCTCCTACCAATCCAGGATTCTTTGTAGTATTATTTTTGAGACTATTTTCTGGGAGACATTGAATCCATTATTTATTTATTAGCTTTTGGTAACCGGGTAAGTGTGTAAGGCAACAATCCTGCCTATTTTCAGGCATGACCCAGGAGAGCACAAGACATTGGTTACAGAGTACAGTAGTACATAGAACATGACAGTTGTACATATTAACAGTCAGGGTACACTTAAGACAGTAATAGCAATTAACAATATCAGGGTTTAGAGCAGCAGAGTCATATACAGTGCAAAAATAAAACATGAGTAACACTAATCAGGGTCCAAACCAACAGCCTGCAGTGGGAGAAGCAGATTAAAAGCATTTTAAGAACATTTGCAGTGTCCAAGGGCATGGAGGTGGGAGAAGAGTGAGTTTTAAAAACACGATGTGAAGCTGAATTTTTAATCTGAAGGGTGAGTGCATTCCAGAATTTGGGAGCATAGTGAGAGAATGCCTGTTCTCCCATTTTTGTTGTGCAAGGTCTGGTGGAGAGCATTGGGACAGAGGAAGACCTGAGGATACATGTTTGAGGGCGGAGTCAGCAGGTTGGCCAAATAGACGGGGTAGGTGGGTCTGGACAATGAGTCAATAAAGCATCCCAGGAGTAGGCACAGAGATCCTTAGGTGACAGCCAGTTTATACCAGCGTAAAGGCAGTGATGAGTAAGGCGAGGGCAGTTAAGGTGAATCTGCAGATGTTGTTATAGACGGTGTCCCATTTGCTGAGTATAGAAGAGTTGGCAGCAAAGAGGAGGGTAGAGCATATTGGAGCTGAGGTAAAAGGATTCCCTTCCGTAAGATAATCTGGCTGAAGGAGTGAGGGAGTGGCGACGCGATATGCACTGCCAATTTTAGCATTGATGGCTCGGCAAACCATATTGACATGTTGTGACAGGTCAAGGAGGGATCAAGAGGACCCCAAGGTATTTGAAGGGCTCCGTGTTTGTGATTAGGAAACATCTTGGCAATGAACCAGGAGCCAGGAGGCAGTGGAGGGAGTTTTTGGAGGAGCCGAATAGCACTTTGTTCACTTGGGAACATAAGCAGAAGGCTGGTAAGGACAGAGGTCTGGGGTTATATTCTGTTTTAACTGAAATATTTGAATAGTTTTGTATGTGAAATTAGTTCTATGTGTTAAAATTACTACTTTGAGTTAGAACTGTTACTTGGGCTGTGATATTGTAACTTTTGAGGCTTGGGAACACTTGTTTGACAGTTATAAATAGAGTGAAATTTAAATGTGTTGTTTGCCTGGTGTTGGAAGAGCCTCCACCCACCGTGTTTTGTAGGCTTTCTTAAATACTGAAAAGCCACTGGGGTTGGGATTGAAGGGCTGAGTATTTCTGTTTGGGACTGAAATTGAAGCAACAGGAACTGGTGGGCCTGTGACATCATACGGTACCTGATGTCTGCATACACACACTGTTAGTGGACTGGACACACACTGGACTGTATGTGTTTGTGAGACTTGGGAACTTTAGTGGTGGGGTTGAAATTGGGTTTGTAAATAACTGCAGTCAGTATAGAGAGAAACTGTATCCCAGGGAAAGGGACTGAGAAAAGGGTGTGCCATTATAAACAGAGGGATAAACAGGATTGCCATATTCCACCATGGCAGGCAACTTCGAAGGGTTGTAGGCTGCACAGTCTGTGGGATGGCACAATTCTCAATTGGGCCTGAGAGAGGGAGGCTGCCCACTTTGTAGACAGCTATCTTGTATCAGGAGTGAGGTATATTGGCTAAGGAGTAAGCTGGGGAGCTGAGGGGATGTCCAAGGATAAGGGGTGTGAATATGGGAAGCAGAAGGGTGGGGCTGAGGGAGGCTGGGGCAATGCTATGAAATTACAGGACGTTATGTTACAGCAAGCAGGAGGGGATATTAGGACAGCGGACCCTTAGATAGGGATGTTGATGCTAAGGGAAAGCATATGAGATGAACATTCTGAATACAAAGAGAGTGAGGGGGAAGAGTCAGGAGGGTCTGTTGTGGGGAAGTCTAAAACAGCAGACTGTGGAAAGGATCTCCTAAGGTGAACAGAGCAAGAGGGAAAGAAGAGGGGCAGTTTAGAGGTGCAGTCAGGGAAACACGGGTTACTTGATGGAGGCTGACATAGAGTGTCACAATAAATTTGAGCTACTAAGCAACCTAGACAGGGAGGAAGGGTTGGTGGAAATGAGGAAACTGATACAGAGGCCAGGGAGGGAGTCAGATACCCATAGGGCATCACAGACCGCAATGGAAAGGATAGAAATAGTCCCAGAGGAGAAGGAAACATAAATGTTAAGCAAATGGGGAGATGCAACATATTCCAGACATGAGGGAGGAGAGCATGACTGGAGAGAAACTGGGAGACAAGGAGGTGGGAGAGGAGCCCTTCAGCAGGGGGTTGTACCAGGATGGGGCCCTAGCTAAAGGGGACCCACAGAGAGCCTCTGGAGGCAGGGTACTATTACAAGGGGAGGGTGGCAGTGTGGGCAAAGGGAAACCATCAGGCCAGGATAAATGGTTCAGATAAGAGAGGGTTAAAGGGACACCTATTCAGAGGGGTTTGAGTTAAGTGGGCAAAATAACGAGGGAGGCAGAAAGGGAGGGTGACAAGGGGTCTCAAATAAGGCAGGAAGACTTCCATGGAATTGAGATCACGAATAAAGGGGGATGGGGGCTGAGAGAGCATAGTGGAGGTAACCATAAGGATGATGGTGGTGTTAAGGTTCTGTTATTGGGAGACTTGATGATTAGGGGTATCCAGTGGGAGGGACAGGGGGTGGATGCCATAGCCAGGTGAAGGTAGTGAGTATCTCTGGGCTGACAGTCACAGATCAAAGTTCATGGTCTATGAAATGGTAAGGATTGTGGAGGGAAACCGGATTTCTGCTGCATTTGGGAACTAACGATCTAGAGGGAAATAGCGCTTTGGAAATCCAAGCAAGGTTCCAAGAACTTGCCAGAGTCTGTCGGGATAATGGATGCAACATTTCCTTTTGGAGATATTGCCAGTACCAAAGGCCTCAGTGGAGAAAAATGAAGCTCACAGAGGTTAATGACTGGCTCAGTAAGTGGGGTGAAGAGAGTGGGTTGGGTGTTAGGAACTGGAAAGGAGTTTGGGAGGATAAGGACTGTATGCCAAGAACAGGCTTCACCTTGCCCCATTAGGAAGGAAGTCCTTAAACAGGGATGCTTGACTACATTCAAGAAAGGTGGGGCTTAAACTTGTGAGAGGGGAAGGATAAGGATGGATGACCAGAAGCCCTCCTCCAGATGAGGGAGTAGCCTTCAAGCCCAAGGGGAAGGGGAAACAGACTGGGGTGGAGGTTTCAGGAGGAGCAGAGGAGGATGGAAGTATAAGGAATCTGGGAGGGGTCTGACAAAGAGGATCAGGTATAAGGGGTGGGGGTTGGTGTTAGTAAATGCCAGGAGCTTGGGAAACAAGTTGCCAGAGTTCCAGGCCATGCTGTTCGAGGGGGTGGATGTGGTAGTGGTCACAGAGATGTGGGCCAACAAAACCATGACTGGGACCTAAACGTGCAGGGTACACTATGCTTAGGAATGATAGAAAGGAGGGCAGAGGGTGGAGTGGCTATGTTCATTAGAGATGACTTAGAAATTGCTAGGGTAGAAGAGGCAGAGGAAACGTGGAGGCCTTATGGGTCACCTTACGATCACCAGCAGGAGATAAGGTCAAGCTGGGTGAGTATAATGGCCCCTGGATGAGTGATGTTCTAGAGGATGGTTTGCTGGACAACATCATTGCCCAGTGTGGACCAAAAGGGAAGGAGTGGTGTTGATAGGGGACCTTAATATGCCAGGTACAAACTGGGGAACCATGTCTCTAAGGTGGCCAAGAAGCAGAGGCTGCTGGACGGCTTCCAGGATGTGTTCTTAACACAGCATGTGATGGAGCCCACAAGGGAGGGCATGTCCTGGACATGGTTCTTGCAGATGGGGATCTGGTAAGGGACCTGATTGTAGAGGACCCCTGACTGGGAGTGACCACAATACTATCTGGTTTCAAATAAGCATGGGGAGGGGAGATCTAGGACACTGGCAGTTGACTTCAGGGGGCAGACTTTATGGGCTTGGAAATATTCTCAAGGATCACTTGAAGGGATTACATCCATGACAAGTGTGGAAAGGAGATGGGAGGTCATAAAATGGGACTTCATGAGGCAGTCAGGATCTGTGCTAAGTTGAAATGTAAGGGAGCAAGGTCACATAAACCATGCTGGTAGTCCAGTGAGGTACAGGTAGCGGCCAGAGAAAAGAAGGTCATACAAAAATATAAAACAACAAGAGGGGATAGGGATAAGGAAATGAACCATCTTGCATCTAGAAAAGTCACCCGGATGGTGAGGGAGCAAAGTCCAGTAAAGAGTAGCGGCTGGCACAGGGATACATGAAGGTGAAAAGGGTTCTTCTGGTACATTGGGGAGCGGAGAAAACTAAGGGCCATCTCAGCAGATTGAGATCAGAAGGAGGGTGGGTGGAAGAGGCGAGGGACCAGGCAGAGATATTTAACGAGTACTTTGCCTCTGTGTTCACTAGGGAGCGGGATGGGATATCTACAAAGCAAGGCACGAAGGGATAGAAGTGGCAGTGAGTGGGATCAGGGGAGCAACAGAAATGGAGCAAGAGGGAGGAGAGGTACCCCAGTGGTGTCACATCTGGATAAGGATAAAAGGGCCAGTAAGGTGGAGGGGATGGATGATGCTATCTCTGCCAAAAGGGTGTGGTTAGCCCTCAAGTCCCTAAAGAAAGACAAATCTCCTGGGCCGGATGGTATTCATCTGAGAGTACTATGGAATTGGCGACATACTGGCTGCACCCGCGGAGCTCTTCAACAGGTCACTTGAGACAGGCAGGGTACCTAGGGAGTGGCGAGGCACATGTGGTGCCAATCCATAAAGGGGGTCGAGGAAGTACCAGGTAACTATAGACCCATCAGTTTGACCTCAGTGGTGGGAAAATTAATGAGAGTATACTAAAGCAACAATTGGGGGTGTACTTGGAGGAGGTGGGAGGTCTGGATAGTCAGCAACATGGGTTTGTGCCTGGTAGATCATGTCAAACCAATCTTGTGGAGTTCTACGAATGGGTAACATCAGAACTGGACAGGGAAAGCCTGTGGATGTATTATTCCTGGACTTCAGCAAGGCGTTTGACTCTGTCCCTCACAATGGTCTGGTGGAGAAACTGATGGGGTTAGGAGTAGGCCCTTTGATGGTCAGATGGATTGAAAACTGGCTAGCTGGATGCACCCAGAGAGTAGTGGTCTGTGGGGAGCTCTCGAACGCTAGAGAGGTTGGTAGTAGGGTACCATAGGATTGGTCCGAGTCCGATCCTGTTTAATGCATACATATCGGACATCAGGGAGGGTATAAGGTGTGAAATGAGTCTCTTCGTGGATGACTCCAAGATGGGAGCAGTAGTTGAGGGAGAAGAGGGAGGTTGGCCCTGCATGGGGACCTGGACACCCTGGAAAGCTGGGCTCACACATGGAAATTAAATTTCAATATCATCAAGTGCAAGGTGTTGCATCTTGGTCGGGAAACCCAAACACAGGTACACCCTGGGAGGGAGACGCTGGAGGACTCAATAGGGGAAAAGACTTAGGGTCATGGTAGATGCATGTATGAATAACTCTGAGCAGTGCAGGAGAGTGGATAGCAAAGCAAACAGGATGTTGGGATGCATCGTAGGGGGATCACCTCTAGGAGCAAGGAAGTGATTCTGCAGCTGTACAATGGACTGGTTAGACCACACCTTGAGTACTGTGTACAGTACTGCAGACCACACTTTAAGAGGGACATACAGCTCCTGGAGAGGTACAGAGGAGGGCAACTAAGATGATATGAGGGCTAGGGATTTGACGATGAGGACAGACTTGAGGAGCTCTGCCTGTTTTCATTGGAGGAGAGGAGAGACGGGGGACATGATTGAGGTCTTCAAGTACCTCAAGGAATAAATAGGGTAAACTTGAGGGATCTTTAGACTAAAGCAGGGAGGTATCACCAGAGGGCATGCTTTGAAGTTGGAAGGTGGAAGGGTGAGGGGAGGAAGAGGAGGAGGTTTTTCACTGAGAGGGTGGTGGACTCTTGGAATGCACTGCCTGGCGAGCTGGTTCAGAGATCCACAGTGGAGGGCTTCAAGAGAGGGTGGGACAGACAGAAAGTGGATGTATCAGATGATGGCCTGTCCCAGGGGGTGGGATGGATGATAGGGTTTCTGGAGCACAAGGAGGGAGGATCTGGCACCCAACTAAGGATCTGAGGTTCGAGCAGACTCGATAGACAGTAAGGCCTAATCTGCTGGCAAATAGTATGTTAGTATGTTAGCATGGCTCAAGTTTTTCCTGGTTAAGAATTTGGTGGTTGCAGGAGAGCCAGAGTTGAAGGACTTGGAAATCATTTGAGAGAGTGGAGTTGATGTCCTCAACCGATTTAGACCCAGAGTAGAGAACAATGTCATCGGCGTACATGAGAGTGCTGTTGTATGAAGTCCGAACTGTCCACTGCTTAACCTGATACAAAATGACCAGCCAGGTGTAAGACTGTTTCCATGTAAATTAAACTAAGGATGAAGAACACAGGAAGGTATATGCAGACACTATATAATTGGAAGGCTATGCCTGTAGTTCAGTGGACAAGCAGCCAGCCACCCCCTTCCTGTGATATATAAGCAGTTCCTCTGAGATCCTTTCTCAAGCACTTTTCATTGCAGATGGAGGCTCTGTTGGTCTCTCTTTGCAGCCTGCTGTGGCCTGCCCCCTGCCTTGCTATGTTTTGGCCTGTGCTTGTTTCTGCTGGACATCTTTTTCTATTCTCCTGTGTTTGGTTTATATTGTTTGCCCTTGCTGTGTGCTTCTTTGTGTTGCTTGTTCCCTGTTCTTCTGTGATTGTGTGTCTTTGTTTTGCTTTCTTTTGTGGGGCTTCTGTTTCTAAACTCCTTGTATTTTGTTAATCCAGTGCCCATGTTACTTGTTCCCATTTAATCACAATGCAACTGCAATCATTATCTGTGTGTTTCAGCTCAAGCTGCTTGTCTGCTGCTGCTCTTCATGTGTGCATCTTAATTGTTTTCACCTGATTCAGGGTCACTTGAACCCTAGCCCATGCAGCTCAATCCTGTTTCCTGAACTCATACCACATACCTCATTGCTGCTGTTTTCACTGCACTGCCTAGCCAAATTGCTGCTTTCAGAGCATTGCCTCCCTCCAGTCTGTGTTTATTTGAATTGCTAACCTATAACTCATAGTTACTCAATACTGATGCTGCTCTCTTATGTTTGTACCCTGCTATTATACTCTGTAGGTTAGCTAAGCTACCACTGATGCTGTAAACTAACTTTAATATCTGCATGTGCATCACGGCACCTTCTATACTTTCTTGTTTTTCCAATGGCAGGGACTTGAGGTGTTGGGGAGCCATGGCCCCATGTGGCATACTTACCTTATGTTGTGATCCTGCCTCCACTGCCAAAATCCTCAGAGTATTTGTCTCCTTTCATTGACTTCCTTGAAGGATTGACTGGCTTGCAACACTTTTCATATTTGCTGCCCTTAGACCTCCATGCAGGTCCAACCATTTGCTTACTTTTTTACTGACCTGCATGCAGGTCCACCATTGCTTACGCAATTCATTTGCTCAACACTTTCTACCACTATGTCTGACCCATGTAAGAGTCCCAGCACTCAACGCTTCATTCAGCTCCTCTTCAGTTGTTTCTGAGGAATGCCAGCCATAACCATTCCACAGTGCAGGGCCTCCTGCAGCCTATGGTCTCCTTCTGCACCTATAAAGTCCACATCTTGAGCGTGCCTGACTTGGGGCAGGGTCCTTCTCACTTGGCCCATAGCTGGGAATGTCCTTGCTGTGGGCCTGACTTTAGCCTCTTGGGACTCAATGGCAGCTCCTGGTGTAGAATTTAGGACTTGCCGTGAAGGATGGTTAAAGTGATCTCCTTTGGTGGTAGCATTCTACTAGCAAGGTACCTTCATCGCATTCTCCATACAACTGCTTCTGGTTCACCTGGTTTGTTTTAAGGATGGATCATCCAGGTGAGTGCCTCAGCAGTCATTTCTCTCCTCCTCTTACCGTGGTTGCCCCATGTTGCAAAGCACTCTTGCAACCTTCCACAGTGTTGCCATTAGAAGGATCAAGCAAGAGCTTTCCTCCAAATTGAAATATTTTCCACTCCTATGATTGGGATTCTACGTTGCAGCAGCAGAGCCTCAATAAACAAACATCCCAAGCCTAGAGGAAGGCGGCCTGGGCCTTGGATCCCCAGAGATTTCCTTCTCAAAGGGTTTTTTCTCTCCTCTTGCCTCAGGTCATAACCATTAGTTAGCCATAATTAGTGTTCCCTAGTTCCTTTAGGCAGGTTCTGCTATTGGATGGAGCTGGATGGTGTCCCTACTTGTCGTCCCTCTCTTCTTAGGAGGTCCCCTCAATCACCAGTCAACCCATCACACTCATGCCATTGCTAACCTGCATATCTCAGTACATTATCAAGCTGCTTGGTGCCTAATCTATTACTATGCTTCACAGTTACTGATTGTTAATGTGCTTTTGTACTACTACATTTCTTTTGGGGATGCTTCCTCAGGTACCTTGAGTCAAGGGAATCATCCTGCAACACCTCTAGAGGTGGAAACCTCTTCAAGGATTTCTTGCCTTGGTGCCCCTACAGGGTGGTATTTCCTCTGGAATAGAGAGCGGAATGGTCAAACCAAGTAACACAGTTGTGCAAGCATAACATCATACTGGCTAAGTAGGCCACTAAATTGAAGGCTATGCCTATAGTTCAGTGGAAAAGCAGCCTGCCACCCCTTTCCTGTGATATAAGCAGTTCTTCTGAGCCCCCTCTCTCTCAAATTATTTTTCTTTGCCTCTCATCCTCCCATCCTCCATCCTCCTCTAGTGGCATTGCCTCTCTCCTGGGATGCTTCCTAAGGTACATTTACCACGGGAATCATCCTGCAGCACCTCTAGGGGTGCAACCCTCTTGAGGGTTCCTTGCCTTGGTACCTTTACAGGGTTACACAGTTGCACAAGCACAACATCATACTGGTTGCATAGACCACTGAATAAAAGGTGAATAATTTTGAAATTCTGTCAGATGTAATTGACTGATTTCAAGTAACTTTTCTAGTCGCTGTTTGAATGTCAGATTAAGGAAATGGCACTGTGGTGAATGCATGAAGACAGTTCCATTGCTTCTGATAATTATGTAGACTTCATCCATTGACTAAATAGGGTTACCACCTGTCGTGATTTGATCAGAGCAGTCTTAATTTAAGGGGCTGTGTCCTGTAAAAAAGTGGAATAATGTAAAATGTCCTGATCTTAAACTAGAAAAATATTGCCTGCTTTCCTCCAGAAGTGACAGAACTTCAATAGCTTAAATAAAATGCCTCAAAATGACAAGAATCAATGAAAGAAATCAATATGAATAACTGAAAATGTTATTTCCTGATTATTTATAGAAAATAAGACAAGGTTACATACTGTCATGTGAAAAATCATGTTGCAGTATAAAATATCCTGATTTGGGCTTCTAAAGTGCATAACTCTGGTGTTACATGTACAATTCTATTGCTCTGCAGCTCCTACATTATATGAAGAATGCATTTTCAAGGACAATTCTGGCGAGACAGTGTATTTTGATGCAAATGGAGACTCTTCTGCAATGTATGACATATTAAATTTCAGGTAGCAGCTGATGGAAAAATGGCAAGTATCTGCATGTTGGACATTTTGACCCCGTGCTCCTCCAGGGCAAGATATGTTCATTAATGAGAGCCTCATTTTGTGGAATGGAGGCAACGACAGGTTAGTGCACATTGGGATGTGCTATAGATTATATGTTTATTTGTAGTTTGGAAAGACACACAAAGCTGTGATTATCAAGTTTCCAGTTGGGCCCTGGGTGGGTTACATGGACCCATCTTATTGATGGAGGAATGTTGGCCATCACTCCATTGGTCCTTAGAAAACCAGACAATAGCGTGAAAACTTTTATTGGACCAACACATTTGTTCTGCAGAGATATATGTTTTTAGGTTCAAACAGGTTCCTTCAAAAGTAATTTACTGTAGAGACCTTTGCCCTGAATGCCTGTGCACCTTAACCTTGATGTAAAATATTAAGGATTTGAGCTAATTAGTGTATCAGGAAGTTAAAACTTCCAAGGATCCAAATGTACTGTAGACGTCAGAATAGTTATGAAGTCCCAGATTAGCAGCCTGTGCTCAAAGAGAGAAACCAAACTACAGAAACTCAGTATGATCCATTATTGGTACCATACCTTTCTTTTTCTTTATATTTTGTTTATTAATTTTCGAAGAACATACACAAACAAAATTCACTTTACATGAATAAATGAGTGACCTATGAATAAACAGTTACAGTAATATAAAAATTATATCATTCGCTTTATTTACTGGCACAGATGGATGACAGATATTGCCACAGTTGTCACTCATTGCCCAGATGCCAAACAGTGCCAAAATCACCAGACATGCAAAATGTTATCCATCAGGCAATGGTTTGTATCTGGAATTCTGGACATCATGCTTCGTTTTGCTGTAATATCTAATATTGTGTTGCACAAAATCAGCATGTTTGGAACACTTTATTCTGTATAGAGCTGTATCTGCAAATAAAAGGAAGATATCAAGTGACAACAGCAGTGATATCTGCCATCAATTCATGTTGGTTCAACACGTGAGTCCTCTACTCTTTATTTTTAATGACTGTCACTTAAAGGGATACTTTCAACCCTGTTGCATTATATTATTTCAAGTTGAAAACCCAGATTTTATGATTGCTTACCTTTTCTAAAATGCATTGGTATTGTTGGTTGTTTTATCTGCATCGTTTCTTAGTAGAATTGAGATGCATAGTAATGGTATAATTATACTCTACCTGTTTTGTTTCAAATCCTTGCTCTACCCTCATTGACTATTTCCTGAACATTAGGAACATTCCAAACAGTGCACTCGCTCACTAACTCACTCACTCACTCACTCACTCACTCACTCACTCACTCACTCATGTTGCAATATTATACTTCTCATCACACTGTATCATGGGTGGCTAGACTGTGTTGGTGGTGTTCCCAAGTCCAGGAAAGATGCAGTGGGAGTTGATCAAGGACTGTAAACAAAATGTTTTTTGTTGTTGTGATACCAGTATGGTAGGCCGTCTGTTTTCACTTTAAAAAAGTTATCAGAATCAAACTACCAGATACAGCAGCAATCTCTACAGACTGTGACCAATCATATAATGTTTGTTTTAATTAGAGACACTTTGAGGCCTAAGGTGGTTCACAATGTCCTTTTAAAGAAAAGCACCATGAGTACCTGAACCAAAATTGTCCCCATTTTATTATCTATATTCTAATACAGTGGAGCCCTTTTATAAGCACACCCTAACTGCCTAGCAAAAATTTCTTGTAACCAGAATGTTCTTATAAGAGGGCTTCATTTCTATTTCCATTCCCAGGATTTCTACTAGACTGAGTGGGCAGGTAGTGAAGTGGCCTGCAGTGTCCACTAGTCCCCTTCAGGCTGAGCTATGCAATGCCAGATCGATGAGAAAGAAGAACACAATTATGCAGACATGATTTCTTCAGTTGATCTGGCCTGCATAATGGAGACCTGACTAGGTCATGACGTTGGCCAGTTTTGAAGGAGGCCATCCCTGTTGGGTACTCTGTGATGCACTGTCCAAGGAGGGAATGTAGTGGTAGGGAGAGGCTATCTGTTTTAGATCCAGCTTGGGCTTCACTGTGGACCTGGTGGGCTCAGTCAAGTCTTTTGAGTGTGTGGTGGTGTGTTTGGTTCCAGCTATGGGTAACAGAATTCTCCTTGTTTCCTGCCCCTGGGGATGAGGTGACAATTTCTGCAGGAGGTTGTGGACTTCATTGTCGATGAGCTGTTTGGGTCCCCAGATGGTTGGTTCTGGGGCACTTCCACTCCTGAGCCAATGATAAATCCTCTCAGTGAGGTTATAACCTCATCCAGTTGATGACATTACTAGACTGGACACAAGTGGTTACTTCTGCAACCCATCACCACAGCCACACATTGACTTGACTTTCTCACTAGGGCTAGAGGTTAGTAGCCACAAGATTGATCAGGTCATTTCATCTGATCATTGCATGGTGGAGTTCTTGTCTGGATCCCCCTTGATAGTGGCACACTGTAGAGATGACCATGTATCACCTTTTAATGGGCTGATCCCAGAGGGACTGTTAGCCATAGCTTATTTATCTAGTGTGATTTCTTCATGTACAGTTGGTATGAGCAAGGTGGTGACTGCCTACAATACGATGGTCTCTGAAGTGCTCAGTGCCATCCCATCAGTCTGTATGTGACCCAGTTCTTTTCAATTTAGATCTCCCTGGTTTGATGGGGATCTCAAGGTAATGAAGATCAGTGGTCAGAAGTTGGAGCACTGCTGGCAGAAGACCCATTCTGAAGATGACAAACTGGCTTTGCATGCTCACTAAAGTGAGTACCAAGGGCATTCAGCCATAAGAAGGCAGAGTTCCTGTTCAGGGATATTGCTGTATGGAAGAACAGACCATCTCAGCTTTATGGATTGTGGATAGATGTCTTAATCTGGTCTGTCTTCATAAAAAACAGCTATTTTAATTGCTTTATGTGAGGAGTTTGCTCAATTCATTTTTGACAGGTTGGCCTCTATTCAGTTGTTGATGCCACCAGTGAGGCAAGCCTTGCCTTGCAGTAGCTGGCCTGGTATGAGCAGAGGCACTCCAATTGTCTGGGAGGAGTTTAGACCACTGGAGGTGGCCAAGATCATATGGGTGATCTCAAGGCTGAGGCACTTTCATTATGAACTGGACCCAGACCTGAATCATTTCTTGATGAGATGTGATGAGATCAATGGTCCAGTGTTCACTGGGCTTATGTGATGGTCACTGCTGGAGGAGGTCTTTCCAGATGCCTTGAAGGAGGCACTGGTGAGACCCTTCTGAAAAGCCATCTCTTGATCCTAATCTCCTAGTGAATTATCAACCAATCTCCAACTTTCCATTTTTAGGTAAGGTTCTCAAGAAAACAGTGGCACAACAGCTGAGGAGCACCTTGTGACTTTGACATCTATAAGCATTTCTAGTTGGGTTTCAGGGTGAGGCATAGCATTGAAATAGCATTGGCTAGGGTCCAAAATGACCTCCTCTGGTGAAGGATAGAGGAGATAGGTCAGTTCTTGTTGTCCTAGATTTTCTTCAACTTTTGACAACATGGATCATGTTGTGCTACTGGATTGCCTTAGAGATTATTATGGACTCACTGGTACTGTCATCAATTGTTTGAATCCTGCCTCTTTGGCAGGATGCAATGGTGGTGATTGGGAGTGCCTCTGGGCTCAGTCTTGTCACCAGTGTTATCAGTGGTGTGTATGCTACCCTGGGTGAGGTCATGAGGCATTACAGTTTGGGCTTTCACTGCTATACAGATAATAACCAACTGTATATGTCTTTAGCCCTGAACATGTGATGCCATGGTAGTGTTAAAGAGCTCCCTGTTGGAGATCAATGACTGGATGTCCTCCAACTGGTTGTAACTGAACCCATATAAGATGGAGGTACTAGTGGTTGAACCAGATCATGGGTGTGATGGGAGTGCCTCTGGAGTAGCCTCAGAATTAGTCCTAGGGACTGCTTCAATGATGGCTTCCTAGTGTGAGAAATCTTGTCATCATCCAGGATGACAGATTGACTCTTGATGCTCAGGTGTCATCTGTCATCGAAAGTGGCTTTACCACTTAAGGAATGTCACCAGTATTAAACCCCAGTTCCACCTGAAGTTTTGCCACCACTGATTCATGCCTTTGTTACATCTAGGCTGTATACTGTAACACTCTGTCCTTCAGGATTATTGAAGGACCTTCCACAGAACACAGTGGTCAGGTTTTTTTACCAATTATTTAACCAGGTGAGACACACTAAGCTGAACGCTTGTTTGCAGGTACAACCTGGGAGCATGAGGAAGTTAAATGACTTGCTCAGGGTCACACAGTATGCAAGTGGGGCTGTGGATTCAAACCCAGGTCTCCAGATTTGCAACTCAGAGCCTTAAACCCCTGCGCCATACTGCCTCCTAACTGACTGATCTGCTAAGATCTAATCATGTGACCCAGTCCTCAAAGCTCTGCATTGGCAGTCTGTCAGGTGGAATATCATCTTCAAAGTGGGCTTGCTCACTTATAAGGACCTATAGAGGCTGAGCTCTGGCTACCTAGTTGACCTCCTAACACCTGCCTCCTCAGTCAGAATTAAGAAGGGTGAGACGACTTTCTTTCACTACAAAAGTGAGAAAAGAGACAAGAAGGAAGGATTGTTAGGCTTAAGAAAGGTATGGAGCGGGTGGAGGATAATGGAGGAAAAGCAGAGACACTAAATGAATACTTCTGTTCTGTCTTCACTAGGGAGAAGGATGGACTAGTGCCTTCAAGAGGGAAAAGAGGAGAGGGAGGAACACAGACATAGTGATAGAGGAGGACAGAGTGAGGGAGAGTCTGCTGACATTGAAAATGGACAAATCACCAGGCCTGGACAGAGTACATCCAAGGGTACTACAGGAACTTGCTGAGGAGCTGGCAGGGCCACGAGCAGACCTATTTAATAGTTCACTAGAATCAGTCATGGTACCACAGGACTGGAGAACAGCACATGTAGTGCCCTTCACAAAGTGGACCCAAGGATGATCCAGGGAATTACAGACCAATCAGTCTGACCTCCATTGTGGGCAAGCTGATGGAGATCATATTAAAGGAAAGGTTGATGGAATATCTAGAGGAGTATGGTATCCAGGATGAGAGGCAGCATGGGTTCATGGGGAAAGATCATGTCAAACAAATCTGATTGACTTTTTGACTGTATCACTAAGACAGTATAGAGGGGCCAAGCGGTAGACATCCTCTATCTTGATTCCAGCAAGGACTTTGACTCTGTGCCCCACAAAAGATTGATGAGGAAGTTGGTGGGACTTGGAGTTGAGAAAAGATGGTCAGATGGTTGGAAAACTGGTTGAGGGACAGAACCCAGAGGGTGGTGGTTGGGGAGTTATCTGGCACCAGAGAAGTAACTAGTGGGTGCCACAGGGCTCTGTGCTGGGGCGATGTTGTTCAGTGTCTTCATCAATGACATTGGGGATGGCATTAAAGGCAAAATGTGCCTATTTGCAGATGACACCAAGCTCTGTGGGAGAGTGGACACAGCTGAGGGATAAGGGACCACAGAAAGTTCTGGAAAAGCTGGGAGGTGGTCCAGGATCTGGCAACTTGGCTTCAATGCCAAGAAATGCAAAGTTATGCATATTGGAGCCAAGAATCCAGGACAGAGTATTAGCTGGGTGGAGTCCGAGTATCTGCATCAGGGGAGGAGAAGGACCTGGGAGTGATGATCACTAGTGACCTGAAGCACTCACGCAGTGAAAGAAAGCAGCAACAAAGGCAATAAGATGC
Organism: Neoceratodus forsteri; assembly: GCA_016271365.2. Classification (NCBI taxonomy): domain Eukaryota; kingdom Metazoa; phylum Chordata; order Ceratodontiformes; family Ceratodontidae; genus Neoceratodus; species Neoceratodus forsteri. The sequence goes on from CM028137.1 coordinate 81,357,294, forward strand.
TAGGTTGCATAGCTAGGGGATCAATAGTAGGAGAGAGGAGGTTATACTACCCTTGTACAGGTCACTGGTAAGGCGCATCTAGAGTATGGAGTGCAGTACTGGTGCCCACACCTCAAAAGGACATTAACCTGCTGGAGAAGGTACAGAGGTGGGCTACAAAGATAATAGCCAGTTAGCAGGGCAAGGCATATGAGGAGAGGTTGAGGCACTGAGCATGTACTCCCTGGAAGACAGGAGAGAGAGGGGACATGATTGTGACATTCAAGTACTTGAAAGGGATAAATAAAGTTGTTAAGGAGAGTTTCTTTAAGCTGAGTGGCAACCATATCACAAGGGGCACAGTCTTAAGCTGGAGAGGAAGGTTTAGGAGGGAGGTCAGGAAGCACTTCTTCACAGAGTGTGTGGTGGACACTTGGAATGCACTGCCAGAAGAGGTCATCTCATTGAATACGATAGGCAGCTTTAAGAGAGGCTGGAATAGGCATGGGGAAGGTAAGAATCATGGGTAGGGAGGATGGGAGGAGTGGGAAGGGAGGAAAGGACATTAGCTCAAGCTGTGGGCCCTGCAATATGGGCATATTTGATAGACCCAATGGCCTTCTTCTTCATATGTTCATATGTTGGTAACAACCGTGTCAGATTCATGCCAGATTCTGTTTCATAACTTTGATGTGACTTTAATGTTACATTGCCACCAAAGTATAGTTGTTATTCACAAGAGCACACAATTGATGGATGTCACTGTCTCTATGGTGCATCGTAAGTCTACTGCCCCATCATCTGCAGCATCCAACAGATACAGTATGAGATTGCTTAATTCAGTAGTTCAAAATGTCTTTTCATACCTATAAGGTAGAAAAATTAGCTTGCTGTAAATAAACAATAGAGTATGGCGATAATGTAGCAGTCATAATGTAGCCTTTAAATGACCATAAAAATCAATACATGGGAACCCTCACCCTCCACAGACAAATCATATAATAGTTATGGTTATGGGTGGTGTTACTGGCAGATCAGGTATGTTTTTTTTGGGGGCACCAGGTTGCACCACAAGGCAATCATACACTTGTGTGCATGAAAAATATCAGAAAGGAAAACACCCATACAACCTTTTTTAAAAGCTACTGATTAATAACAACTAATTCCAACAGTTTTGTTCATTTAACAAAGCCAATAATCATTTATTGATGACTGTTGGTTCTGCTTTGTTAGGGTTTATAGTATGACATAAGTCTGATGTAATTTGACAGTCGTGAACCCTCTCCAAGTGGGGATCTAACTGAAGTGTAAAAATGTTTTTTCAAAGATTATTTCTACTAGTAATACTACAAGTCAAATCATATATTGTGTAGAGCAACAACCTGTGTTGCCGGATGTTTTAAATGCCTGTGCCCACTGCTTGGAATATGTTACACTTTTGATTTCAGGAAAGGAGATTTTATTAAATGGCTGGTATTTGTGGTCCCATGTAATAACTGATTGGAATTGTAAACAGATTCAGAGTAGGTGAAGATCATAATTGAGTACTGTAGCATGTTGGTTAAACCTGTCCTAAGGGGTTTAACATGAAGTTGTGGTTTACAGAGTGACTGTCTACTACAGTAATAGTAAAACTGAGTTAATGGTATATTTCAAACACAGAGTCCAAAAGGACTAGGGCACACCTCCCCAACTAACTTCAATTGAATTAACTGCACCCATTAAGAAGAAACTTAAGTCCAACGACATGCTGTCAGTTGTCATGGTGACTGATTACTGAAGGAACAGCACAGCAACACATCATAAATCTCCAGTCTGATCATTAGCAGGGTTGGAGCAGCAGGGTATGCTGTGTAGCTAAGCCTTTTTGTCTACTCTGTGCCTTGTGATCTTCCCCTGATACCCAAGAAATGATTTAAGAAATACAAATATTGAGGACTTCTACTTTGCAAAATATTAGAGTAAGCATACAATAATTTGAAAACAGATACTAAGTTAGAAGCAATTGTTCTGAAAAATCATAGTAGATTATAAGAAAATTTAAGCGTAACCCTCAAAATAGGTCTGATAATTAAGCAAAAGGTGTCAGCATGGCTCAGTTGGCAGCACTTCCACCTCTAGACCAGAAGGTTGTGAGTTCTCATCCACACCAGGATTGAACTTGCACCTAAAATGCTGGCAGCTGACTGCAGTATTAGGGGTACTATACTGCTGGGATGTGCCTTCAGATGAGACATTAAACCAAGGTCCCTTCTACCCATCCTTGTGTTGTCCTGGTGGGCCTCCAGGTGGAAGTAAAGAACCCAGGGCACTCTTTGTAAAGAGTAGGGGACATTCCTAGTGTCCTGGCCAACATTCCCCTTCCCATAAACCGGCTCATGCAATTATCCAGGCTGTGTGTTTGTGTTGATGTGCAATATGGCTGCCACTACACATTCAGTCCCTTCACTATCAGTCTAGCATTGCTTGTAAAGTGCTTCGGATACACTGTGTATGAAAAGCGCTATGCAAATGCTGATTCTTCTTCTTCTTCTTCTTTTATTCAAATATATTTATCTAAAAAGAAACCTTTGTGTGTATGTGGTGGGGGAGCTGGGGTTGAAATTTAGAATGCATCCCAATGTGTTCGGAGACACCCATCCCCAAGCAGAAGTAGAAGTAGAAACAAAGTTGAACTGCCTTGGAAAGGTGAGAAGCAATTGCAATGGTCACACCTCCCTCACTTTAAAAAGCTGTCCAAGCTCAAAACTATGGGTGAGCCATCTGAATTTCTCCAGCATATGAATGGGAACTTGAGAAGAGTACATTGAAGTGAACTGCTTTTAGAACCATTAAGAGGAAAAGAAGCATCATAGAAACACAGAAATATAGAAATTGTTGGCAGATGAGGACAGCTAGGCCCAACACTTGTTTGTAGCTCAGACCCTAGCTGGTCATGGCTTTTCCCCGCTCATGCCCACCTCTAAGGTTCCCTTATGCCTTTCCCTTAAGCCACACCAAATCTGTTCTTCAATTGTTCAGCCTCCTTTTCCCTGTCTCATTTGTAAGTTTCAAATAAACCACTGTATCAGCAAATTCATCTGCATTTTTGTATAGTTTTTTCAAAGCTATTTTAATGCAGTCCCAGTACTTGTCACTTCACAGCCCTTACAGTCATGAATTAGTGCCATCAGTCCCCATTGCCAAAATAAATCTTATGACCAACAGCAAGTAATAATGAGTCAGGAAATTTGACTTGAATCACTGTATGACTTGCTTCAGGCTTCTCAGATATAAAGCTGCTGTTTAGAAGAGGACCAAGTATAAATAACAATCTTTCATCTCTGCTACGCTATCCCAGGAAATAAATTCTACATAAAATGTGACAAGGCTAGCATTTTAAATAAATATACAAAATTAACTTGTTATGCATTAGTGAGGGTATAAACAACTAAAAATGTGGTTGCAATCTTCACATCCCAATAATGATAAAGGCTATTTTTGTATACTTTCCAACTAGATTAATCATATTATACAGAGTAGGTGTAAAGAGTGATTTTACTATAATGTGTGTCTTTGCACAAATTTTAATAGTTGGCAGGGACAGGCCACAAAACCCCAAGTACAATCTGATAAAGCCTGTAAATGGGTGCATGAGCAAATACACAGGAAGACAAGAGTACAAAAAGTATGTATACCAACACAGTCACAATACAGATATATCATAAAATGGTGGTTAAAACAAAACTTATGTGTGCAAAATGGTGGACAAAACAAAACTTATGTGCTGCATTTCCCAAAATGATGTAGGCATTTCTTATAAATGCTATGTGTCATATTTGTCATAGCTCTTACTTATCATTGTTACACAGTGACCTATCAGAATGTGACAGAAGCTTGTTAAGGAAAAGAGTACATATGTGGTTATAAAGTATATTGCATTTCTTTGTAACTGTGCTAAGATATTAATAGAATTTGAACCATATATCCTGTACTTGCTTAAGAGTAAGTATATCTTGTTAATGCTAATAGTTTAAACTGTAATGCAATTTTTATGTTTTACGTATAATAGGAAAAAGGGCATAGTTAACAAAACCAGTTATGTATATGTTAAGCCTACATGCATGTATGTCAATGGAGAATTTAAAAGCAAACTGGCATTAGTTATACAATGCTGCCATCTTGTGGGATTGGCATTTATTACATTTATTCCATTTTTTTGCATTCATTTCGGTCACCAAATTTACGTCATTTAGCTCATGCTTACTACAGGATATGCAGATGTAAATTCTCCGATTACAGAGCTAATATACCAGCATTTACTTTTTTGGAGACAGGATGCACGTCCTGTCTTTTGTTCAATTTATATAAGGCTTTGTAAGTTCTGCCCAAAAACAGAATGGCTTTTATTTTGTAACTGAAGCTACAACTTTTGTACCACCTTAAATTTTGTATCCTGATCAAGTAAAGCTTCATAAAATCTCCATTCTCCATGTGGTCTGTAAGCATATATCTATGTGGTTTAATAGAGAGTATTGAGGAGGGAGCCAGTCCCCTCCTTGGAGATCCCATTGGGTTCTCCCTTTACAGTAGGTCAGTATGGATCATAGTGTTCCTGTGACAGTTCTTTCTGCAAATCATTATAGCATTATTATTTAGTGCTGCAGGCTATATAAAACAAGGAGATAGTGTAATCCGGCATGCACACCTTAGGAACAAGATGACAGAAATGATAAAATGAAGCTCCAAACCCAGCTGGTTACCTTAAAAACAGCAATTTTTAGTACATATCCCAATAGCAACACGCACCTTCTTACAATTTGCATGCCAGGAGTCTGTTTGACCTGACCAGTCTCAGTATTGAAATGACTCCTGTCAGGGCAGAAGTTTTACTTGAGGAGGATTCTATAAACCCTGCCAACACCAGGGATAACCAAGTACTACAGACCAACCTACCTGTTTCTTAAAAGCACTCTGCAGCTGTAGTGGCAAGCTGTTGTCTGGCAACTGTACAATTTGAACTAAGCTGGCACTCTGACTACAGTCAAAAGTCCATGTAGCTAAATACTGCTCTGCAGCTGATGAATTACACTCTGGACGCCTCTGATATTATATAAATCTTGCACACCTAGCAGAAAAAAAACATAACAGTGCTTCTCTAAGTGTAGTAACACCAAGTATCACATGTTAATATTTCTAAATAATTAAAACCCTTTGGCAACACTGGCACCCTGTAATGAATGCAGAGGAACTAAACATATGATTTCAGAGTGCTTCATAGGAACAGTATGGCTTATAAAGACCTACTGTATCAAGAAAATACAAAATCACACATGCCCCCACAATGCAAAGCATCATGGGCTGCATATGTAAATCACCACAGAATGTTATGCTGGTCCAACTTTAAGCAGAATTGCATGGTGCCGAAGGCCTCTCCACACAGTTTGCAAAGGGTGCTAACAGAAGACATAGACACGTGTTTCGTCCTACAAGGACTCATCAGTATGCCTCGTCTGTTTGACACCCCAGTGGAATGGACCAGCTACCCTAAGGCAGTGTGCCTGGGATATATTGTGGTGAACCCATTAAAATAAAAAACTATTTAAAGACAAAGAACCTCCGTGTACGCAAACACTGAGGCAAGGGTTACCCAAAGGGCATTTGGCTGGGAGCCAAGGTTCAAGAAAATACAAAATCACACATGCCCTGGGGAGGTTGTTGGGTCTAAAAAAGTGGGAATTCAAATGTGCATGGTACAGACATAAGGCAATTGTAGTGGGGAGGCAGGAAGTATTTTCTTGAACCTTGGCTTCCCAACCAAATGCCCTTTAGGTTAACCCTTGCCTCAGTGTTTGCGCATGGAGGTTCTTTCATCTACTGTATCATATGCTTTTGTTTATTACTAAGTTGATAGAAAGTTTATTTGCAGTGCACATAGTTCTTTTAACAGGAGTACATCAAAAGTCTGCAGTCAGCTTGAACACAAAATGTATCAGATAAAAGGACTTATTTTTTTAACAATGGCCTATTGATAGATTTTGAAAGTGCTATTATAACAAAGATGTGGTGTGCATGTTTGACTTGCACAAACTATAGCAAAGCTGCAGTATGGATGTTTGACACACACAAACTATCTGTACCAACCTTCAATGTAAATGTTTAATAAATAATAAAACCATATTCACTAATGTGGTGATGGTCAGATTTCGTTTTGTTTTCAGAAGTAAAAGAAAATATTTTAAGCTGTTCATCACAGTGAGATTGCCATTCCACCATCGGGGGTGGCTGTGGTACAAGAGCTCACAAAAATAGTGAATATCAGCAGGGATTGCACTATTAATTAGCCTACCCAAAACAGGATGGATTTACAGCAGGAAGGTTATGGCAGATGAATCTAACAGATTTCTTTGACTGGATGACCAAAGTAATAGACCAGGGAGGGCTGTGGATATAGCCTACCTAGACTTTAGCAAGACATTTGACATAGTCCCACACAAAAGATTAATAATCAAATTAACCAGCCTGGGAGTGTGTCCCAGAGTGGTAGCCTGGGTAGCAAACTGGCTGCACAACAAGACACAGAAGGTAATGGTAAATGGAACACATTCTGATGAAAGGGGTCACTAGTGGAGTACCTCAGAGCTCAGTACTGGGTCCAGTCCTCTTTAACATCTTCATAAGTGACATTGCAGAGGGTCTGGAGGGAAAGGTATGCCTCTTTGCAGAAGACACAAAGATCTGAAACAGAGTTGATACACAAGGGGATAGAAAGGAATGAGAAAGGACCTGGCAAGGTTGGAGGAATGGTCAGACATATGGCAACTTAGATTCAATGCAAAGAAGTGCAAAGTAATGCACCTGGGAAACAAAAACCAGAAGAAGAGGACACAATATCAGGAGAGGTACTAATAACAACAAAAATGGAAAGGGACCTGGGGTAGTCATATCAGATTATCTAAAATTTGACAAGCAATGTGTGAAGTCAGTAAGGAGAGCCAGGGTGATACTGGGATGCATAGGATGGGGCATCACAAGTAGAAAAAGGGAAGTGGTTATCCCTCTGTACAGACAGTTGGTGAGACATCATCCGAGTACTGTGTGCAGTTTTGGAGACCTCATCTATGCAAGGACATAGACAAAATGGAAGCAGTCTAGACGAGGACAACTAAAATGGTGCAGGGTATGCATCAGAAACCATATGAAGAGAGAGACTGAGAGAGCTTAATATGTACACCCTTGATGAAAGGAGGGATGGAGGGACATGATATAAATGTTCAAGTACCTCAAGGGAATCAACAAAGTCCAGGAGGGTAGCATCTATCAGAAAAAGAGATGTGTAAGAACAAGGGGCACAATTTTAAAGATAGAGGTGGGATGGCTCAGGGTAATGTGAGAAAATCTTTTTCATGGAGAGGGGGATGTATGGAGCCACCTTCCTGGGGAGGTTGTTGGGCTAAAAAGTGGGGAATTCAAATGTGCATGGTACAGACATAAGGCAATTGTAGTGGGGAGGCAGGAAGTAGGCTGTTGGTTAACTAGAATCTGCAGCTTGTCCGTAGAGTGCGGAAATGGGCAGACATGGTGGACCAAGTGATCCTTATCTGCCATCAAAGTCTATATTTCTATGTTTCTATTGTAATTTTGTTCTGGGACTTGCTTGATATGTTCTCCGTGGTCATTCAGTTTTAACCTAGCTGCTTCTGTGCTTATATTTTATTTGCCCTAGATATGCAAAAATTCACTCTGTGGGTACCATGAAAGACCAATTTGCAGATTACTCATTATACTGGCTTCATGCTGCTTCAATTATTGAATTTTACAACCAGTAACTGCCATCTACATCACTGCTAGAGGCAAACAATGAACTATTTGGTGTAACCAAAGTTAAAAATGTGAACATTTTACTGTGGGTCCCAAATCCTAGCCAGGCTTGTTTAGATGTCGGTACTATACCTTTTCTAATGTTCAACTTGGAAAGAACAAGTCTGTATCTTTATGCACCGCCCTCCTGCACTGCAACAGCCATATTGACAAAACATAACTAATATTATCACCCCGAAACACATGACACTATGTCTAGTTTAATCAATTTAAGAGACCTTTGCAGTCTGCCTTTGTAGTCCAAATTCAGTTGAAAACTTTAAACAGTTTTGTTTGGTTCCCCACTGCACTGTACTGCACATAACATGTGATATTCTTATACAACAATCTGTATGGATTTTTTTAAACTGTATGGAATGTACTTATTCTCTTATGTGAATTGAGCCTGCCTCGACTAGAAAGGCAGACAATAAATATCTCATCCACTGATTAAACTGGTCTGTATTGTGTTTTTGGGGTTATGTGTATAATATTAGTGATGTTTTGTCATTATGTCCTTACAGTGCAGTATTGCAGGTGCACCACTGGACACCTCTGAATATTATAGTCACAAATGGGGGGCACTAGGCATCATGAAAATGTGGTCTTATATTTCCAACTCTTTCCAGAGGCTTTCCTCAGCCTAATCCTTTCAAGTAACCAGGATCTATTAAAAATGTAGAACATATTTTTCTAGTTTTATCTTAAAGTAGATGCAGGTCCAGTAACTTTCACAGATCTAATATAATTAGGTAGCACCATAAGCCAGGTTCAGATTTCAAACAGGTGGGATGCACATCACTTGAAACAGACATCTCCACTTTCCAATTCCAGCCTGGGACTACTAGGCAGTGATACCACAACAGGTGTTACTGGGAGGATTGAAGTGCCAAAACAAATGAATGACTTTCCCTTTATCACACAGACCACATGTGGCTATACTGGTGTTGGAGCCTTCCTCATTGCAGTGAAACCATATTCTGCATCATCCCAAAGAATGATTAGTGCAATCAGTTTAAAAGATCCTTGTGTCTGCTTTTGCAGTCTGATGCAAGTGAAGCCATTCCACCATTGTATTATATTTCTCTTTATACATAAAATGTGATTTATTTGTTCAATGATCTTTATGGATATTTTAAAAACTTATGTACTGTACATTTTCTCTGGATTTTTATCAATTTGTCATTTCTTCTTAACTTACCAGTATTGAAAAGGGCGAAGAAGGCTCTTGGCCCATCAATACCACCTTTCCAACACCTGTGGGATGAATGATCAATTATCCAGACCTAATAGATGTCTATCCAATTCACTTTTGAGCTTCTTAGAATCTCTGATGTCCACACTATGTGATGATAACACATTCCAAAGTATAGGAGCCCTAATTGTGAAATAATGCTTGTGTTTATTTGTTAATGCTCTGGGAATACAAATTTGTTTATTGTAGCATCTTAGGTTTTATGGTTTGTCTGCCATAATGATGTTACATTCCTTCATGAGTAGTTTGTCAAATAGTATATTAAACAAGAGGCGACGTCCCATTTACCCTCCTTAATTGTAAATTATGTAAACTGAGTGAGGATAGCCTGTCTTTGTAAAGCAGATTGTTAATCCTGGGGATTTGTTTTGTAGTTCTTCCCTACATACTTTCTATTATTGTTTTGTAATACATGGATAAACCTCAATAATACTATACTAAGTTATACAAAAGTTCCCTGTAATACAGCACCACTCTCAATAATACTATCCTGAAAGTGATAATATTATAATTTTGCTGAAAATACTACAATTCAAAGGTCATCTCAACTGTAGTATTATCAATGGATCCATATGTTCAAAATAACAGAAAAGAATATGTGTTTTACAAGGCAGTAATAACATATCAAGGTTTTGGGGACTTCAGGACCTCTCGAGCTTTGCTCTCAAGGTTCCATGTCCCCAAAACCTATTGATATATTAGTGCCTTGTAATACACTTTTCTATCTGTTATTTTGTTTATCTTTATTAAGGAAAGGAGTTGAACAGGAAACTGCTCCATCAATATAGAGTCAAATAAATGATATATGGGTAGGGTAACACAGTGTTAATTTCTTGTGATGAAAAATCTTTTAATGGTGGCTAAGATACAGTTACCCAGTTGGGTCACTTTTCTGCAGTGGTCACTAGGGGACAGAAGATTGTTAACCATAATACCTAGATCTTTTTCAGTTTTAACTGGTTTAATAATATTGTTATTCATTGAGTAGCATGAGTTTGGATTTTTTATCTAAGTTGAATGACAGATCACTTGTCCATGTTGGAGCTCATTTCATTCATATTAGCCCATTGTTCAGTTTTCAACAGGTCCATTTTTATTTGTATGATTTTAACCTCCTTATCCACTACTGATGAGATTTTAGTGTTGTCAGCAAACTTGATTTTTTTGGCTATTTACACCATTGTGGTGCTCACTTATAAATAGTCCAAATAGGGTAGGCCCATGACAGAGCCCTGAGGTACCCCACTGGTAACAGCTATCTCATTAGATAAAGTATCTGCTAACTTAACTCATTGATTTTCTTTAGTAACCAGTTTTCTACCCATATTACTATATAGCTGTTTAAGTCAAGTTTGGTCATTTTGTAAACCAAAAATTGTGACACCCAATCAAAGGTTTTACTGAAGTCTAAAATATAATGTCAGTTGGAATATTTCTATCAATACTGTTTCTTCTATTTTCATAGGTGGTTAGTAGATTTGTGGTACATGATCTTCCTTTGAGAAACCATGTTGAGTATGGTCCTTAATAGCCTTGATGTCAAGTTCCTGTTCAATTTTTTTAAGAATTATCTCCATAATTTTGCAAACAATTGAAGTCACTGATGAGATGATAATTTTCTTTAAATTTGTGCTCCCTTTTATGTAGATTGGTACCACAGATGCACTATACTAGTCATCTGGTACTACCCTGTGTGATAGGATTTATTAAAGATGCTTGTTAATGGAGCAAGTAATTCATCCAATGTCTGTTGAATCAGATAGGAATTCATATTATCTGGTCCTGGTGAAGTGCTATTTTTGAGTCTGTGCAACTGATTTAATTTCTTCTGGAGAGATATTAGTGTATGTATCTTTGTTTGGGGTGGTTGTGTGCTTTATAGTTTTTTACTAAACACTGAGCCAAAATATTCAGTAAAACATTTACAACCTCTGTCCTGTTGTCTAACTCTATTCCATTTACAGCCAGAGTACTGATAGTATTAACTGTGTTTTTGTTTGAGTTAACATAAGTATGTAATGCCTTTGTGTTACCCTTTGAGATAGACAGTTTGAATTCCATGTTTCTTCTTTCTCTTTTAATTAAGGCTGTTGTGTTTTTCATTTTATTCTTATAAAATAACATGGCTTCCTTAGTTTTAGTCTTTTCATTTTTTTCTTTCTCCTTTTTGATTTGCCTGTTAATCCCTTTGTCATGCAGTAAACCTGTGACACTGTGCTTCATCCTGTTGGACTTCACTGTAGCTTGATTTTAGCATAATCTCCTTTAGCATAATTGAGGCTGTAAGTGACTTGAACTATGTAGCATTTCTGTTTATTTAGATTAAATTGTGCCATATTATGATCACTATTACTAATGGGTTTGATAATTTCTAGATTTGTAATATCAAGTGGTATATTTGTTAACACTATGTCTAGAATATTACTGTAACTAGTTGGTTCAGATACCATTTGTTTAAGGCCCACAGAAAGGATTATGTCCAGGAACATAGATTCAGAATTGTCACATGTTGTCAAGCTATGCCAGTCAATTCCTGGAAATTTCAGTCCCTAAATAGTGTGACCTCAGAATTTTGGAGAGCTCTGATATAGTTTTGTTTAGATTTTGGTTATATTTTAAATCAGCAGATAGAGGTCTGTAAGAATGTCTAAAAGTAAGGTTTTTTTCCATTTGGGTGCTCAGTCTGTATACAGCATCCTCAACATGGAACTCTGCATCTGTAAATATGTTAAGTTTAGTGGACTTCAGTGATTCCTTCATATAAATGCATACATCACCCCTATTTTGGTTTTCCTGTTTTCTTGGTATAGGTTATAGCCAGGAATGGTGTTGTTCCATGAGCAAGCCTCATCCCACCAAGTCTCTGAGATTGCAACAATGTCAACTTGTTCTTAACTTAACTTATATCTGTATTTTAAATTCCTAATATGTGGAGCCATTTGAAACCATGCAAATATCTTCTTCCCAATTTTCAAGAGTAGTACATAAATTGGTAAACAATTGTTGTGTCTCAACACAATATTCCATTTCTAGTGCTATAAATTTAATATATCAGCTAGCTACAGAATTTCTGACAAACCTGCATTGGCTTTTACAAGATTTCCAATATAAAGTATAAACCTATTGTTTTGCATCATGTTTGACCATTTATTAATGACCTATTTTTTTCAGATTTTAAAAGAAAAGGTTTTATCATTTGTTTCAGCCTGTGGAGAAAGATTAGAAATTTAGAAGGTTTCCTCTTCTTCATTTTGTTAAGTATTAATGAAAAGACATCCTTCTATGGCAGTTACACCTGAGTTGCCAACAGTCAGCCAGTAAGGTGTTACTACTATAGAAGGATGTGTTTTCATCAGATTTAAAAATGAAGAAGAGTGCCTCTGCTCAGTGTCATTATTTTTTAAACAGCATTTTACAGGTTCAATGAGTGCGGTATACCCACCACCTCTGACTCATTAAGATATAGGTGGAACTGGTCACTGCAAGTGAAGTTGCAAATAGTTGAATAGAAATATAAATAGCCCAGCTTCCTCATAAAGCAAGAAATGGATGAGTGCTATGTTGGGGAGAGGGCCTGTTTGATCCTCTTTGAACTGTCAGTTACAGCTCTTACTGAGCTTTTAATCATATCAGGCCATCTAGACCACAAATAGATTTGCAAGAGGACTATAGACTAAAAAATAACGTTATTAAAAGCCATGGAAACCCTGCACCAGGTTTTGAGATTTTTTTTCAAGATAGACAGCAGTCATTCATTTATAGTGACACTATTTTATTTCTGAAAAAGCACCACTGATGCCCTGTGTGACCTTGAGCAAGTCAGCTAACATCCCTTTGTGTCACTCCACAGTGTAAAATGCGGTCAAACGAGAACACACTGAGAATGTTTTTTTAATCTCCAATGGGCTATACTGTAAAATACATTGTAAAAAGAAACTGAATAATGTATGGGCCCTCTTTTTACCATGAAAGCAATCTGTTGAATGGAATGAAAAAAGAAAAGTAACAGTTTTATTCTATCCTGACTGTCTCACCCATGCATTTCTATACCAATATGCCTAGACTTCATAAATACATTTGCTATTTAAAAAAAATCAATAAATCCATAAAATATACAATTATTAAATGTGTCATATATCTGTGTTGGGGCATGGTCATCAAAATAGCAAAACACTGGGATTATTGGAATACTTCAGCTACCTCAGGAAAGGAAAAAAAATAGACTACTTAAATAGTACACTTGCTTTCTTTCCTTCTTTCACTACAATATACAGGGGATCAGATTAAGGAGAGGGGCTGCTAGACTACCAAAGCATTTTTCAACAACATACAGGGGATTGAGTTAGGGAGGGGGACCACTAGACTACTAGGGAACATTTTCAAAATATAAAGTGGATCAGGTTAGGGTGGGGGTGATAGATTTCCTGGTCATTTTTCCACTGTGTATATTGAATTGGATTATGGGGTGTTAGATTACAGGGCATTTTTCCACAGTACAGAGGGATATGATTAGGGAGGGGTGACTGCTAAATTACAGAGAATGTTTACAAAAGTATAAAGGGATTGGGTTAGGGAGGGGCTGCTAGACTACAGGCATTTTCCACAATATGTGGGGATCGGATTGACAAACATAGTTTTTTAACTGAACTGCCAAAATCAGTGTTATGAATAGAAAGTGGCTCAGATTGGCAACAGCTACCCACAACACAGTGACTCACAGTCAGCAAATGTACTGTGATTTGTTCTGTTGCTTGCTGGGGATGGCAGTGGGGGTTTTGGGCAGGTGGGGTAAGCAGACAGGTTATTACTTGCCAGGGATGGGAAATCAAGGTCATGGTGTGGGTACTGGCTGCTTCATGAGGTGAGACAAAGTGAGTTGTAATGCATCCACTGGCTAAGGATGATCTACCCAACTGAGTGGCATGAGGCCTTTTGGTGAAGAAATTAGCCATGTAAAATAGAAGGAGAATCAGGCTGTAAATCACCACAGCACATTGTAATTGCACCAGTGATGTAGATGCTGTGCAGGTGAACTGACCCTACATGTCTTTGTGAACAACATCATGAATTTCAAAATAAACAAAATAAGGCTAGTCCACTGATAAATGTTAAAGTAGAAAATAAAAGGAAATACATTTGCAAAGGATGACAAAATGGGATCCTGAGATTAATTAAAAGCAATTAGCTCAATGTTAGATTTTAAAGATTATACTGTGACCTACATTTAATCTTCCAAAATACCACTACCTAATGAAAACCACCAGCCCTCCGGGACATGAGGAAAGAGCATGTTACCATTAATGTTTGGAAAGAACCTGACTCCACAAATGACAAACACATAGATTGTGTAAAATATTTGGTAACAATATTCAGAATGTATCATCCATCAGACTGTACTGAGCCAGTTTAATCAAACAGTTTTATTATAACCCATTTCTGGACCCAATCACACTAGTCATTAAAGAGATTAAACTGACTTGATTTCCCTTGGGTTCCAGACTTTTTTTCATATAATGAGGAAATGCAGCTTTACAGTATATGTCACATGTCCAGGTTACTCTTGCATATTTGTGTAGTATAATTATCTGTTGTATAGGCAACTGAAGAGAAACAAACCTTTGAAGATGGGAACATAAGTTATTTGAATAGTCCAGTTTTTCAGCTTTTTCCTGTGGCTTAAATCAGTTTTGAAAATCATGTAGCATTCCTCCTAGCATAACATTTTATTATCATACACAAAGAAAATCTGTACGTCAATAAGCTGTCCTAATGCAATCTTGATTGGAAATTTCTTTACAGTATATGGGTCTTAAAGTCTTACAATCGGGGATAGGAGAAAAACAGAAATTAATTCTGGATGGCAAAGTTCCTTAAATCATGTTCTCTCTTTTCTTTCAGATTAGCTTACTAAACCTGCTGTTTGGTATAACTGATTCAAAATATTGTTATGACAAAACATTTTCATAGTCTTTGAAGCTCTAGCTGTAAGAGATGCTGCAGGTTATAGTTGTCACCACTGGCTGTTACTCCTCTTGATGTGCAGTATTCAAAACAAGCTGGATGAGATTTAACAATAAAGATGGAGGTCTAGGGGCTCCCCAGTCTCCAAAATATACCATGATTTGTAGGGCTGACCTTATCATGCATGGCACATATAATCTTTTGAATAATCAAGGTAGCTATTAATTTCATTGATGCCAGTTATGTGCTCAGTGCACAGGAATGAGACTGTAACAGTACTGTACATTACTGATTTGTGAATGCCAGTTTCATTAATATCCACTCTGAATATTGAAACATTTCTATATGCACCCTATGCTTGGGATATTACCCTTTGGACTATTGGAACCAAGTAATAGGCAAGTCGTTGTAATAATATGTGCAATAAATGCTTACAATTACTCATTTAGCTGTGTTGCAATGCTACAGCATTTGTGACATATTTTAATTCATGAGATAAATAGGAAAATATAAGGCAGGGGATGCTGCTAAATTACACAGTCATCAGAGGAAGGGTGAGAGGCATGTTTTCTAGGTTCTCACTCAGGTAGTAACTGCCAGCAGGTAGCCTGTGTCCTTGCTCCTTTAGATGATTACCCTGGTGATCCTTAGCATCTTAACTAACATCTAGTGAGTTAACTGGAGCACCTTTGCTGTAACCACATCCAGGAGCAAGGTGATCTCGATGCCCTGCAAGGCATGCTTTTAGACAGCTAATGTTGGAACCCGCTATGGAGGGAGCAGTCTTAGACCTGGTACTCTCAAATGGGGACAGAGATATGATCTCAGATTTAGAAGTGGGTCACCATCTGGAATCAAGCGGCCACAAAATAGTATGGTTCACAATAAACACATCTGTAGAGTCAAGCCATACAAAAGTGAGGGTACTGGACTTTGAGGGGCTGGCTTTGAAAAAATGGGAAAGTGCATCAGAACAGCATTAACAAATGGTCAAGAAGGAGGAGAGGAGGAACAATGGGAAAAATAAAACCCTGCCATCACAGAGGCAACAAGCCTTTGTGTGAAGCAAATAAACAAATGAAAATCAAGGAAAACATCACTATGGTTCTCCAAAGAGGTGGTGGGGAAAGTTAAAGAGAAAAAGATAGCATTCAGAAAGTATAGAGAAACACAGAAGGAGCAATACAGAGAAAAGAACCAGTTAAAGAAAAGGAAGTGGGAAAACAGTCAGAATAGCAAATGGCCCAAACTGAGAAAAAGATAGCCAACTCATTTAAGAAGGGACAAAACCTTTCTTGGTATATTAAGGAGCAAAGATAGACCAAGGAGGGATAGTGAGGCTTCATAAATGGGAGGGTGGGCTGAGGTTGACAGTGAAAAGCAGGAATACTGAAGGAGTACTTCTGCTCAGCATTCAGAAAAGAAGAGGAGGAGGAGGTACTTAAACCAATCAATAGAAGTGCTTTGGATAGGGGGTTGATACCAGATCATTAACAGAAGAAAGGGTCCTGAAAGAACTCATAAACTGATGGTGGAAAAAGCAATGGTGCCTGATGGGCATCACTCCAGAATTCCAAAAGAACTAAGGAGTGAATTAGTGACACCACTTACTACACTTTTATCAAATCATGGAAGGATGGAGTGATACCTCAGGAATGGAGGAGAGTGGATGTGATTCCCCTTCACTAAAGTGGGAACAAGGCAGAGAAAGGAAATTACACACCTGTTAGGTTGACCTCAGTGGTAGGGAAAATGATGGAATCACTTTGAAAGAAAACATTGTTGAATACCTAGAAGCCAGTGGGGAACAAGACCCAAAGCAAGATGGATTCACAGTGGGAAGGTCATGTCAGATGAATCTAATAGATTTCCTTGGCTGGATGACCAAAGTAGTAGACCAGGAGGAGCTGTGGAGCTGGTCTACCTAGACTGTAGCATGGCATTTGACACAGTCCCACACAAAAGATTAATTAACAAGTTAGCCAGCCTAGGAGTGGTCCCAGGGTGGTAGCCTGGGTAAAAATTGGCTGGACAACAGGACACAGAAGGTAATAGTAAACAGAGTCCACCCTAAGAAAGGGGGGTACTAGTGGGCACTGCAGGGTTCATTACTGGAACTGGTCATCTTTAATGCCTTTATAAGTGACATTGCAGAGGGACTAAAAGGAAAAGTATGCCTCTTTGTAGATGACACAAAGATCTGAAACAGGGTTGATACACAAGGGGAGGATGAGAAGGGACTTTGCAAGCTTGGAGGAATGGTCAAAAGTATGGCAGCTAAGATTCAGTGCAAAGAAATACATAGTAATGCACATGGGAAACAAAAGCCCAGCTGAAGGGTACACAATGGGGAGAGGGAGGAGCTCACAACAACAAAAAAAATGGAAAAGGTCCTTGGGGTAGGTATATCAGATGACCTAAAGGAAGGCAAGCAATGTGAGAAGGCAGTAAGGAAGGCTGGGGGATATTGGGATGCATAGGGAGAGGCATCACCAGTAGAAAACAGGAGGTAGTAATCCATCTGTACAGACAGTTGGTGACACCCCATCTGAGTACTGCATGCAGTTCTGGAGATGCCATCTCTGCAAGGACATAGACAGGATCGAGGCAGTCCAGAAGAGGGCAACCAAAATGATTCAGGGTCTGCACCATAAGCCATATGAAGAGAGACTAAAGGAGCTTAATATGTATGCCCTTTAGGAAAAGAGGGAGAGGGGACATGATAGAGACTTTCAAGTACCGCAAGGGAATCAACAAAGTCCAATAGGGTAGCATATTTCAGAAAAGAGATGTACAAGAAAAAGGAAGCACAATTTGAAGATAGAGGGGATGGCTCAGAGGTAAGGTGAGGAAGTATTTTTCATGGAGAGGGTGGTCAATGCATGGGATGGCCTTCCTGAGGAGGTTGTGGGATCAAAAGTGGTGGTGCAATTCAAGACTGAACTGGACAGACATGAGACAATTCTGGTGGGGTAGGAGGAAGTACACTGTTGGTTAAGTAGAATCTGTAGCTTATGCAATAGGGAGAGAAATAGGCAAACTAGGTGGGCCAAGCTGTCCTTATCTGCCATCAAAGTCTATCTAATAGTCAGACTTTTGTCAAATGATTGACGTGGATGCAAAATACACCTCCCCATCCAACCTGTCTATTAAAGAGCTGGTGTACTATGCCATTTTAACCACACTACAAGTATTGGAGGCAACACATTGTTGCACTGTGATGGGCTGCTCCCCAACCAACCCCATCAACATCCAATAGACAAAAGTGCCACAACATGTGGGTGGAAGGGGCAGTCTTTGAAAAATTGGTTAAATATTATAATAGAAAACTAGGCAGATTGGATATCCTTAATGAACTGGGATTTTTATTAATCACCAGTTTGATTCTCCTTCTCTTTGGGAAAAAAACTGTTTGATTAAGCATGGGGTCTGTCAGGGTGTTCACTTAGCCCTCCTTTTGTACACAGCATTTTAAATCTGCATCCCTTACTCAAATTTTAAATCACTCCCCTACAATTTTTGGGTATTGATGGTGGGTGCCCTTCAGTAAAACTGAGACATACGCTGAAGATCTCTGCTTATTATTGGCTGATAGGTTTCCAGGGATACTGCTAAACTTATCCTATAATTTATTTCTCTCACAACTGGATCATAGCTTAATTTTCTAAATGCCACATGTTTATAACTTAAGGGTGCAGGAATCCGATTTTGAAAAATACTGTTGCTGGAATTCCTGTCGCATCAATCCCTAGAAAAATTCTTGTTTTTTTTTTGTATTTTATTACCATAATTTTCTGCTCATATTTACCGTTCTTCCTATGAGTGGGTCCCTAGGATACTGCACAGCATTTCTTCTATTTTAGGAGAATGGAAAGTTGGGTTCTTTCTTTGGGAAAAATAAATAGAATTATACAGCACTCAATTATTTTGAACTCTGTTTTGTTAAATTTAAGAAATGGGCAATTATCCCTGAAATGTTTCATGTATATCCTCAGCAAACTTTTACACTCACATTGTTTGCTCCATTTTTTTTTTTTGGCAGAACACCTTTTCTTTCAGTACTCTGACTAGTGGGACGTTGTATGGCTCTGTGCCCAGGACAAATTGAATGTAAAGGAAATACAGTGCATGAATTAGAAACAGACCAAAAAGGAAACAGCAACTACTGCAATGCAAATGGAGCTGCAAAACCATCCAATGGTTATTTGAGCTAGAACAGTAACCCCCACCTATCAAAAAATATTTGTGGAGAAACCAAAATACTGTACATCAATTGGATTGCTTGAAAATATCTTCTTCAGAAATCAAGCTAATTAAGTCTTCTTGGCAACATATTGTAAATGTAAAACCAGTCTGCAGTGAATTTACCAGTCCAAATATTTGCTACAAAGCAAAACTAATCCAAGGTGAACAATACTGTACCATTTCCAAGAGGCGGTGAATAGACCCAAAAATAAATAGGGTTAAGTTGACTAATAAAATGTTGCCACCACCACAGGGAGATCAAATGCCAGAATTGTTTAATAAATGAGCAGTCATAAAATAAATGGGAAATGGACTCCACAACATTGGAGCAACAAGCTCTGGGACAGAAGTGTTCAGTAATGTCTTTATGCTTTAAAATTCCTTTCCTAACTATATACAGTAGTTGGGTGGGATCACGGATCGGACACCCTTCAATCAAGGAAAATGTTTTTGTTAATATAGCTGGGGAGGTATCGGGATTGGTGACTGACTGAAAACCATGGAAAGTCTTTATGCTAATGTCTTGCAATGAATGAAATTGCAGGCAACATCGTGGATAGTGAAAGGAAATGAAAAAAGTAACAATTAAGAAACTCCACCTGCATGTGCAACTGTACAAAAAGTGCAGAAGGAGAAACTCTGGAACTTCAGGGCTTTGGATGAGTGGCTGTTACCATCTGCTGGTTAATGATGAACTACACTATGAGGCTACTATACTGCTGGGAAGAATTACAATATCAGGTGACACCAGTCGTATACCAAGCAGTACAGTGCTGCACTGGTATACTGTAGTACCGTTCAACTTATCTGTAACAAGCACTGTAGTTTACCTTTCCAGATACTTCTATTGTCTTGTGAGTGTGGTGTTTATTTTAGTTAGTAAGTACTAGTGTTGAGGTGTAGGGCAAGAAGTGTTATGAAGGGATTGCAGAGAGTTAGATTAGGACATGATTTTATTGTTTTCAGGATCTGATATTTTAGCTCCAGAGGACTTTCTTAATTTTCAAACTTAGCACTGCTTCAACAGCATTTGTGTTAAGAGAATCGACTGGAAACAAGGATCTGTTTTGGAGTGGCAAATCTGTTACCTGGGAACCTTTGGGAGGGAGTGGCTGCAGGAGGAAGAAATCAACTGGAAGACCATTTTATTTTATTTATTTATTTAGCTTTTGTTGACCGGTAAGTGCACTAGACAAATCCTGCCTATTTTCAGGCACGACCTGGGGAGGGGATACAGATGAATGCCAACTGACCTTGAACCAGATTAAGCTGTTGGTGGTATTTTAGTGAATGAGGGAAATTTAGCCAGGACACTGGAAATTCTCACTACTGCTTGGTTGCTGCCAGTAGGACACTGTGCTGACGACACGCTGCAGGATGGCAGCAGTTAGGCAGACATGTTGAGTCGGAGGTCGACCAGAGCACTACTAATGATTTGGAGACTATTGCAGATGCACAGAGCTTACCTGAAGCACTTTTGCAGGATTCTTGCTTGGAAACAGCACCGGAGGTTCACCTGAGCATTCTGGGTGGCTGGCGATATTCCAGTGAGTGGGAGTGACCTGGGAGACAGTACAACGGAGACCCCAATAATCGTTCGTCAGTGCCCTGCAACAAAGTCTTAGGAAGTGGAGCTGTTTCGGAAAACACACAGGCGGAACAAACGCTACCAGAAAATACAGTGACAGGGATGAATTTGGAAGCCGGACCGCTGGTGTCACAGTTAATGCGTCGTGGTTTGGACTAAAAGAAAAGGCCCCACAGGAAGCTTCCATGGACTGGTTGGAGGATACTGCTTTGTCAGCAGCAGGATGGCGGAAAACAGACACGGACAGTGGATTCCTGATTCTGCATGGACAGATTTTTCAATTGACTCACCAGGAGACATGCATGCCACTGATTCCACATTACTGGGCCCAGGTACTAGTGACACATATCTTAAAGAGCTGTATTCACTGAGGGTGGGGAGGGTGTTTTGGTTTCTTTGAAACCAGCCACCTCCTTTACTGTTTTGGGGTTAACAGTGATACGGTTGAACAGCCATTGCAGGCAGGGGTTCAGATACTCATGATAGACCTCAATGTCAGAATTATTTAAAATAAATTAGAACAAGCCCCCAGATGTAATGCAGTTAGAATTAGATACAAGGGTGGTCTTACCGAGCATCCGACTAGGTACTATGTATTTAAACAACTGTTACAGTTTTCTATGGGATTTTCTGCTGCAGACTTATATGCATTGATACATGTTTCAGGTGAGATTCCTTTGATATCAGTTTTCAGTCCCACGTTTTGTTAGATAAATTTTGGGATAAGTATACTACCCTTAAATCTACTCCGATATGGACTCTTTTTTGTTATACCCTCACTAAACCCCAAATCCGTTATGTGACCATTATGTTTCGAAATGAGGGGTTAATGTTAGTGATATTTATCACTGGTTGCAATCTAAATGTGAAATTTTAAGTCCCCTGAGGCTTTATTAGATTCAGAAGGTATCTGGACTGGGAGTTGAAGTTTAAAGTGAGACTATTTCTAGTTAATTCTGAGATTATTCCTCTACCTAATAGTTTCTTTTAGGGAAAGATAGGGAGTTTGTTTTTATGGGGCAGCCAGGGCCTGTTTTAAATGTAGGGCCAGAACTCATTTAAGCAGTGTTTGTGACATGTTAAAATGCCCTTTATGTGGTAGTTTTGGGCATTCTGTTGATATGTGCACTAATATTTTCAGTGCAACCTCTGTGATGAGAAAGGTCATACTTTTCACCAGTGTCCCTGGGCCTGCAGGAATTGCTCTGACGGTAGGATCAGGATGAGTTGTTATGAAAGGCCCAGTCTAAGAGATGTGAGCCTGTTGACAAAACAGCCTCTGGGTTCCCCTGTTTTAGTGACTGAACCTAGACCAACTACAATCCCAGCAAGGCCTGCTGCTTAGTTAGGCTGAGGGTTTTATTACATGTTAAACCTTAAAATTTTGCACCTTAATAACTTTTGCAACCATTCAACAGATTTGCCTAAAATTTAGAATACATGATCAAGAACCATACATCTTGGGATCTGCCAACTTTCGTACTGTTCAGATATATGGCTGCGGAGTTATTATGTGTGATTTGCACACTCATTTACGCTTTTTTGCAATTCTTTGGTCATCTCTACAGGTTGCACACTTTGTGCGACTGGTACAAAATCTTCAGGGAAAGTGCGGCCGGGGACCCTAATGTGCCTTATGAAGATTTCATGAAAAAATATTAAACGGTTCAAAAGTTATTCAAAAAACAATTTCCCATTATAAGTCAATGGGAAAAGTTAACAAAAAGTTCAACAGTGTCACAAACGCAGTTTTTACTTTTGTAAATGGCCCTTTTAATGTCTCAAATCCACCATTTTGTTTTCAGTTGGTCATCAGAAAAATGCTTGCCATTTAAATTTGGGACGCTTTAGCAACCTAATTCTTTTTGTATTCACCTAGTCGGACCCTGAGGATGCTAGGTATGTCTTTATTTTGGGGGTAAACACCCCAGAAATATGTTTTAGATTTCTGAAAGTACTTGCAAAGTACTTTCGCATTTGCAATAGTGGTCACATGAATTTGGCGAAGCTTTCGCAGTTCGACAGTACTTTTCCAGGCTGTGGGAAAATGACAGCAGTTCTTTGCCAGCCTGCTGCAAAAGAACAGTTTGGTGTTTTGGGCTAAAATTTCGAGGAAACACAGCCAGCATCTCACAGATGTGCCTTTCAGTGTTTCAGTGAAAAAATATTACAGGACAGCAAAGTTACGGCACTCCAAATTTGACACTTTTTCCCATAGGATAACATTATGGCATCCGTCGCATTACAGGAATCCTTTGCCACCCTGCTACAAAATAACGGTTTGGTCTTTTGGGCTGAAATTTGAAGGGAGGAAAGCCAACATCCAACAGATGTGCATTTCAGTGGTTTGGTGAAAAAATATTACAGGGAGCCAAAGTTATGGCACTCCGAACTTCTCTTTTTTTCCCATAGGATAACATTACGGCATTCGCCGTGCCTTTCAGGGCCCGTATCTCGGAAACGGTGAGAGATATGGACTTTCGGTTAGAAAATACTTAGCCTTTAGAGGGCTAAGTAAAATCTAGCCAGGAAAGTCATAAATCATATGACTTTAATTTTTTTTACGTCGTATGGTTCCTGAGATATAAGCAATTTAGTATTCCAACTCCTCATTTTCTGCTCTGGAGACACATTATTATGCATACATTCTTTGTACTCACTGTCTTTCTGGCGCAGCTTTTTGGGGAAACCAGCCTGTGTTTACATTACTGTTATC
This sequence comes from Neoceratodus forsteri, assembly GCA_016271365.2. Lineage (NCBI taxonomy): Eukaryota > Metazoa > Chordata > Ceratodontiformes > Ceratodontidae > Neoceratodus > Neoceratodus forsteri. The sequence continues at coordinate 81,380,877 of CM028137.1, forward strand.
ATTACCATTTGCTCATGTCTGCGGTTCCTTTACTTACGTTCTCGTTCCTGTCTCGCCACCGTATGGGTGCCGCTTTGTATTTTCATTTGTGCTTGTGTGTTTTGTAATATTTTTACCATTTGTGTTACAGTACTGCTTTCTTTCTGTTTCGCTTTAGTCACCACACGCATTACCATTTGGCGCTTTAATGGGCACCATGTTACTATATGACAAGACATCAGGTGGCAGGAGCACAGGCCCAAAGGGTCATGGTGTCTTGGCCACTACATTACATGTGCTATTTCCTCATTATCATTCTTAAAAATAAGGATAGAGGCAAACTTTATCGTGATTGTTAGTTGTTCCATGAAAGTAGGCCTGTTAGAAGCCTTGACCTCTAGTCCACCTCATCCAGCATCAGGGTGTACTGGGGTCGGTGCTCTAACTCTCACCCCATTCTCCTATACCTCTGCTTCTTTACACATGTGATGGGAGGGTGAGTTAGGGGCTGCGACCCAATGCACACCCCTGGCTGCCGTTAATGGTGGGCTGGGGGGTTCCATGGGGCTTCTACCCACACTGAATTTCTCACTTTTGTCACTTGGGGAATAACCCTAACTGATGCATTAAACAGAGTTTTTGCATCTAATATATATATATGTATGTATATTTATTTGCGAAGGGTGCGACCGCACCCCCTATATTTAAGGTTACGAAGCCACTTGGTGTTTAACTCAAATTTTGTAATGCTAATAATGGATTTGCATGATGTTTGGTATGTGCAGTGGGGCATGGTAGATCTCTTGATTTGCCAAATTTTGTTTTGGTTGGACTTACAGTTTTTAAGCACCAAAACACTGAAAAATGCACTTTTTCACCAGTTTTATGGGCAGTTTTGGGGATTTTGTCTGTGGTGCTGTGTGGCTGTTGTGTGGCATGCCACTCTGCAACTTGCCATGTTGAAAAAGCTTTTGTCAAAGAACATGACGCTTTTTGTTTGGTGAAAAAATATTAATCCATTCAAATGTTATTAAACGTTTAAGTTCCCATTATGTCAATGGGAAAATTTATATGGTTATTTTGCGAAGGAAAAATGGGGTTTTGGCCATCTGGTCCTTCCTCACGGTAAAAGAATTTGCAGACTCACAGTCAAAGAATCTTTGATCGCGAGGAATTCTTTGATCGCTATGGCCACCATCTTGTTTTCATTTTGCGGTCAGAAAAAAACAAATATCTCGGCTCAGGGGTGACTTCTGAAGTAAAACTATGTTGGGTTTTGCTCAAGGGCCTTCCCTCTATTGAGCCATGCCTGTGGTTTATTGTAAAGGTGTTCAAAAATAGACTTTTAAAGTTTTTAATTCTTTGATTGTGGCTTGCTAACGATTTTAATCGCGAGCTTGCAAATTCTTTGATCACAAGATTCTTTGAACGGCATCTTGATCACATGCTAAACTAGCTGGCCAGATTAAAATATCAAATTTCGCGAGTCTAGGGTGACTTATAAAGTCAAACTAGGATGAGTTTTGCTCAGGGGGCTTCGTTCTATCGAGTCATGGCTGTGGTTTAATGTATTTCTCTGTAAAAATTTTGTTTTACTATTTTTTTATTCTTTGATCATGAGCCTGCAAATTCTTTGGTCATGAACCTGCAAATTCTTTGATCGTGAGATTCTTTGATAGCGATCTTTGTTCGCGAGGAAGGGACTAGATGGCCAGATTGGGAGAGACAAGACAACCCAATTTTAACAACTTTTAAAATTAAATATCTCGGAAATGGTTTGGTCTTTTAACTTGAAATTTGGAGGGTGTTGACGGGATGTCCTGTAGATGTGAATTATTGTATATAGGTCTCAGAAAATACATTTGTTGCAGAGATATTACATGGCGCAGGTTACATTTTGCCGACAGCATTTTGCATTGTGGTAGTGGCTTGAAATTAATAGGGTAGCTAGCCTTACTGTCATGGACATACTTTTCAGTCATTAGGTGTGTAAAATGTAAACAGGTGCAGAATTCTGCCACTCCGATGAATGAAAATCTCAAAGTTTAAAATGTAATATCTTGGAAACGGTTTGGTCTTTTAACTTGAAATTTGGAGGGTGTTGAGGGTATGTCATGTACATGTGAATTATAGCATTTAGGTGTTGGAAAATTAATTTGCTTTGGAGATATTGTGTGATGCATTTTACATTTTGCATATAGCATTTTGCATTGTGGTAGTGTCTTCACATTTATAGGGTTGCTAACCTTACTGCCATGGAGGTAATTTTCAGTGGTTAGGTGTCTGATATGTAAACAGGTGGATCCCACCCATATGCGCTTCCAATACATATGATATTCAGCACTTGTATTGTTATGTTAGGCAGAAATTTGCAAGTTGGTGGAAGCTTCCACCAACTTGTGTGACTTTCTACTTTTCTATGCTTTCTCAAGAGTAGGAAATTCTATGCAAAAACTCACTTGCATTTAGTTGTAACACAAAAAGTCAGGAAATGAGACCTTAGGGTTGCTCTCCCCTCGTGTACCCCCCATCCTCCTGAGATTGACAGGTGTCGGGTGTGTCATTGGGTTGTGGAGGCCTAAATGTCACCCCATTCCTTCTTTAATGTGGCTTGTGAATATGATTACACATGGAATGGGGTGACATATAGGCCTCACAACTTAATGACACCCCCCACGTCTGTCAATCTTGGGAGGATGGGGCTACATGAGGGGGAGGGGCAACCCTAAAGGTCTCATTTCCTGACTGTTTGTGTTTTAACCCCAAATTATGCCTTAACTACATTTTTGCATAGAATATATATATATATATATATATATAGATATAGAATATATATATATATATATATATATATATATATATATATATATATATATATATAGCTATATATATATCTATATCTATATATATATATATATTATGGTAGCACGGTAGTGCTACCATAGTTAGGGTTGAGGAGCCATTTCTATGTTAAACCCCAAAACTTTGCACCTTAATAACTTTGCAACCTTTTGATGGATTTCCCTGAAATTTGGAATACATGATCAAGAACCATATGCCTTGGGATCGGCCAAGTTTCGTACTGGTTGGATATGCAACTGCAGAGTTATTAAGCATGATCTGTGCGCACGTTTACGCTTTTTCTGGAATTCTATGGTTGCGCCTACAGGTCGTACGGTTTGCACGACCGGCCCAAAATCTTAAAGGAACATGTGGCCAGGGTCCCCGATGTGCCTTTTGAAGATTTCGTGAAAAAATATTAAACGGTTCAAAAGTTATTCAAAAAACAGTTTCCCATTATAAGTCAATGGGAAAAGTTAACAAAAAGTTCAACACTTTCGCAAATGCATTTTTACTTTCGCAAATGGGCCTGTTACTTGCAAATCGGCCATTTTGTTTTCAGTTGGTGATCAGAGAAATGGTTGGCATTTAAATTTGGGACCTCTAGCAACCTAATTCTTTTGTATTCACCTAGTCGGACCCTGAGGATGCTTGCCATGTCTTTATTTTGTGATAAAAGACCCCAGAAATATGTTTTTCAAATTTCTGGAAAAAGTACTTTAGCAAATTACTTTCATGCTCACGAAAGTGTCGAACTTTCGTGTGAAAGCTTTCACAAATTGCGACAGTAGTTTTCCATCTGTGGAAAAGTGACAGCGATTCTTTGGCACTGCGCTGCAAAAGAACCGTTGGGAGTTTTGGGCTGAAATTTGAAGGGAACGGAGCCAACATCTCACAGATGTGCCTTTCAGTGGTTTAGTGAAAAAATATTACATGGCAGAAAAGTTACGGGACTCCAAAGTTTATGGTTTTTCCCTTAGGATAACATTACGGCGCCCAACGCCTTACAGAAATCCTTTGGATCCCTGCTGCAAAATAACGGTTTGGTCTTTTTTCCTGAAATTTGAAGGGAAGACAGCCAACAGCCCACAGATGTGCCTTTCAGTGGTTTGGTGAAAAATATTACACGCGGCAAAGTTACGGTACTCAAAGTTGATATTTTTCCTTTAGGATAACATTACTGTGCTCGACGACATAGAAATCTTTGGATCCCTGCTGCAAAATAACGGTTTGGTCTTTTTTTTCTGAAATTTGGAGGGAAGACAGCCAACAGCCCACAGATGTGCCTTTCAGTGGTTTGGTGAAAAAACATTACAGTGAGGGAAAGTTATGGCGCTCCGAACTTTTCTTTTTTTCCTATAGGATAACATTACGGCGTACGCCGCGCCTTTCAGGGCCCGTATCTCGGAAATGGTGCGAGATATGGACTTTTGGTATGAAAAATTCTTAGCCCCCTAATTAGCTAGGACAGTTGTAAATAATATGGCTTTTAAATTTTTTTCTACGTGGTACGGTTCCTGAGATATAACGTATGTAGTATTCCAAGTTCTCATTTTCTGCGCCGATACTCATTATTATGCATACATTATTTGTACTCACTGTCTTTCTCTATGCAGGTTTTGGGAAAACCAGCCTATGCGCCAATTACTGTTACCTGTTGCCCTTTCCAGCTTTGGTTCCGTACCGTTCACTTACCGCTGACGTCTGCGCCACCATGTGCATTATCCTTGCGTTTTCATTTGCGCTGCTTTATTTTTGCCATTTCTGTCTCACAGTACTGTTTATCTTTCTGTTTCAGTTTACATCACCATGCCCATTGACATTTCTGTTTGCAGGCACCATGTTACTATGTGACAACACATTACGTGAACCGTTCCCGTACGCCACCATGTGCGTTACCCTTTCTGTTCTCATTCACGCTTGTGTTACCATGTGCGCCACTGTTAGCATTTCTGTTTGTGTTGTTGTCCCTGTTAGTATGCTACAAGACATCCCGCGCTCCCGCCGCTGCATTACATTCACTATTTCTCGTTATCATTCCCAAAAAGAAGGGAAATTAGAGGCAAAAAACTCCGTTTAATGCATTAGTTAGGGTTGTTCCACAGCAACAAAAGTGAGGAAATTCGCTGTTAGGGTTGAAAACCCCTTGGACCCACTCCCACCCCCAACCGGATTGGGTGTGCATTGGGATCGTGGGTCCCAACTCTCACCCATTCTCCTATACTTCTGCTGCTTTACACATGTCATGGGTGAGAGTTAGGCTGATGATCCCAATGCCACCATGTGCCGCCATCCTTATGCTTTATCATACTATGCGTTCGTTACTTTTTGCCATTTGTGTCTACCATACTGTTTCTCTTTCTGTTTCACTTTGCGTCACCATGCCCATTGACATTCCATTTACAGGCATCATGTTACTATGTGACAAGACATCACGTGGCACACCATTCGCGTCTACGCCACCGTGTTCGTTACCCTTTCTGTTCTCATTTGCGCTTGCGTTACCTTCTGCGCCACTGTTAATGCTTCTGTTTGCATTGCTCTTCCTGTTACTATGCCACAAGACATCATGTGGTGGGAGGCAGCCCTTGCTTCCCACTGCTGCATTACGCGGCCGGGAGCGCGGCCTATGTGTGTTATCCTTTGCATTTTCATTTGCGCTATGCTTCTGTTATTTTTTGCCATTTGTGTGTACTGTACTGTTTCTCTTTCTGTTTCACTTTGCGTCACCATGCCCATTGACATTTCCATTTACAGGCACCATGTTACTATGTGACAAGACATCACGTGGCACACCGTTCCCGTCTACGCCACCGTGTGCATCACTCTTTTCTGTTCTCATTCACGCTTGTGTTACCATGTGTGACACTGTTAGCATTTCTGTTTGCGTTGCTGCTCCTGTTACTATGCCACAAGACATCAGGTGGTGGGAGCACAGGGCCCTTTGGGCCCCGCACTCCCGCCACCGCATTACATTCACTATTTCTCATTATCATTCTCAAAAAGAAGGGAAATTAGAGGCAAAAAACTCCATTTAATGCATTAGTTAGGGTTGTTCCACAGCGACAAAAGTGAGGAAATTCGCTGTTAGGGTTGAAAACCCTAACTCCGAATTCACCCCACCCAGCACCACACACACACAGACACACACACACACATTCAAGTATGGGGGAGGACCAAGTCAACACAACCAATGACAGACATCCAGCAGCAGGTGACAGAAATAACAAACAATTGTCTAAATGTACTACGAGACATCCCCACCCACCTGACCAGGTACTGCATGCTCAGTGGAGATCAACAGCAAAACTGAGGCCATGTACACCAAACGTACACATCCCTGATTGCAGCTGCACACAACGTACCACACTTAGTAGTTGCATGGCCTTACCTACCGATGCCCCACACCAGACCACACCACTTGTGGTGGGCCACCTGAGCAATAGAGTTCAGCAAAACCAAGGAGTTGTACAGGTATAATATCTCTGATTTTAACAAGGGTTTGAGAAATGCAGCTTTCTAATTGACTGTAAACATTGTAACAGCCTTATGTTTAGTTTTTATTAACATACATGTAGAGCCTAACCATACGATGAACATGGTTTAATGTTGTTTAAGAAACAATTTTATTATGATATTAATAAGCCACTCCCAGGTATTATGTTAATGGTCAGTTTATCACTGTCTAGCGACATGTGGCACTCGGCTATGCCTCATTCAACATTAAACCCCTACAGGGTGATTAACAGACCATTTAGCATAACTGTTGGTCATGCCTTATTGCTTAATTGTCTTTATGAGTAGATACTTTCCCTCTGCTAGGCACTGCAGCAGCTTTGCAACACAGTGTCCCACCCAGTTACACCATACACTGTCTAGTTACTGGAGAATGGCTGTGAATATGAACTCATGAAGATGAACAGTGTAACTTGATCATTACAGTCATCGAAACCCTAGTGTGATTATAACTGACAGAGTCAGTGATAGAGGATAACCCCTGCTGTCCTAGTACACTTACCCCATTGTGAGTTAAATCAATACTAAAAGACATTCTGTTTATATCTACACCATACCTACTTGATTCCTGTTGTACCACAATTAACATAGTTATCACTTTGATAGCATCAGTGACAGAAGTGTGGCAACCCAAACACTAGGCATACAGCCTGAGTATGAAACAACTGTTAAAAACATTACACTGTGTCCATAAGTGGCATAGATCACTCATTGCAACAATAGTAAATGTATTACTATTTGAATAAGTTAGTCATCACAGATGCAATGAGATTGTCTTTATCAGGTACAACATACTCAGTAAGTGCCTACAGGAAAATCTATCCTATATACATCTCCGATACAGGTACATCATTGTTGGCTCAGTAGTGCTATGATATTTAGAAGTTGCTTGGCCTGATCCATGCAATTACAATGTTTCTTACAAAGAATACTTACTGCATCTTTACTATTGAAACACACTGAAGGTCTATGTATGTACATCAGCAGTACACCTTCATCAGTAAGAATGCATGTGATACTGGCAGTACCAATTTCACAGCGTTGAACAGGCAATGCTTTTCCATACGCTTACATCAGCCTCTCTATGTTGAGTAAACCATTGCAGTAAATGTACTACTATGTAAATCACCTACTAAATGTATCACTACTTTTATCTTGAGCATGCTAGTGTCTTGTAGTTAATTTATGTGCTTCTCTTAATTAGTGTATACTCACTAGTGTTAAAACCTTTCTACAACTGTCATCATGCACCTTCAGCATTTATATTGAATAATGGCACAGTACCAGTTGTGGTGTGGTGTGGGGCATCGTAGGTAAGGCCATGCAACTACTAAGTGTGGTACGTTGTGTGCAGCTGCAATCAGGGATGTGTAAGTTTGGTGTACATGGCCTCAGTTTTGCTGTTGATCTCCACTGAACATGCAGTACCTGGTCAGGTGGGTGGGGATGTCTCGTAGTACATTTAGACAATTGTTTGTTATTTCTGTCACCTGCTGCTGGATGTCTGTCATTGGTTGTGTTGACCTGGTCCTCCCCCATGCTTGAATGTGTGTGTGTGGTGCTCGGGGGGGTGAATTCGGAGTTAGGGTTTTCAACCCTAACAGCGAATTTCCTCACTTTTGTCACTGTGGAACAACCCTAACTAATGCATTAAATGGAGTTTTTTGCCTCTAATATATATATATATATATATATATACAGTATGACATATATGTTATATGAAGTCTATGCCTATGGTATATTGATGGTAATAGTTGACAGATTGACAGTTAGTATACCAAAATGTTCGAAGGCTGTAGTCTGCAAATTTGAAGACCTGGGTTTGAATCCCCTAAGTCCCCACGTGCAAGCTGTATAACCCTAAGCCATTCACTTGCATTGGCACTGTCAGCTTGTCTGTCATCATAATGTTTCAACTTGAAACATCACATTTCATGACTGACTACTCTCTGTGAAATTCACTGATGTTGCCATCCTTGCTTTGTTTACAGTCCTGCAACTGTTCTTACTGCATGCTTCCTGACGATTGCAAAGATACCCAACAACTATAGTCCCTCATAAAGCAATAGCCTCCAAGACTCCCGCTACAGCATAAGGGGCTACACTATCTTGTGAGTGTTCCCAAGTCCAGGAAACATGCATTTGGACTTGATGAAAAAATGTACACAAGCCTGTCTTAGCCTGCCACCACTACTATGTTAGACCATCTGTTTCCTGCTCATGTAAACACAATAAGACTCAGACTCACAGTGCCACCTACATGAACAATCTTTACAGGTTTTTTTGGCAACCACTCAACATGTTTTTTATGTTTTTACACTATGGAAACTCTTACCTCTGAACAGGTTAACAGTGCCCATTTGCCTTATCTGTGCCCCCAGATTGCAGCTATCTACTAGCTTTTCAGCTCCTCTACCACTCCTGTTTAAAGCATTAAAAATGCAAAACAAAGCCAGAAACCCAGCACAGTTTGATCTGTTCTGTTCATGATATAATGCTTAGCTGTTATATGCATTGTATCATGTTACTTGGCAGCAGTTTCATTAATATGATTGAGCCTCCTAGGTGATGCAGGCCGAGAAGGTGAGATAGTATGATCAAACGTGCCACGTAATGAATTTTCACTCATGCTTGCTCAGCATATTGAATTGCATTATTGAGGATGCCCCTTTAATACAGTAATACTGCTATACAGAGGGTAAGGCACAATCACTGCTACCTTAATGTACCCCATCCCATTGCTTGCTGGTTTTCTACTACTCTCTGCAGGGGGAAAACAAAACATTTCATGCTCAGAAATATCCTTACTGTTTATCTGTCACTCCATTGTCCTGGTGCTGTATAGTGCTACATTTTGCACACAAGATGCAAGATGTAACATCAATTCATAGATGGACTATCACTGCCTGACTACATTAAAACATGTATTCCATTACCTACTTGTTATATTTCTCCACATCACTACAGAGGTACAGCATCTCTCTGATTACCTGTTTGTCTCTCTCTCTCTCTCTCTGATAACTATGCTAATGGCATTCTGTTCACTTATATTTCTCTTTGCATTCTATTGTGTTATGTTACCTTATATAATAACATAAATTTTTCTTGAAGCACACCTCTGTCCTTTCAAGTAACGTGTCTTTTGACTGTAATTGTAAGCCTATTTCAATACATTAATAGCAGTAATGAAATCAAAACATGATATTTATTTCAGTAAGGGAATGGTATACTGTACCTCCTGCCTGCATGCAGAACTGATGACTTTGTCCTGAAATTCATTTATTATGGTTGAATAAAACAGGGAGATATAGTGCAAGTCTTTTAAATACAACAATACTGATAGCCAAGCAATTTCGTAGCAGGCAGCCTGTTTAGGACGATATTATTAGCCTCAAGAATATATCACCTTTTCCTGCTTTACAATGGTACACATTTATTAGCTACTAGTAACAGTCATGCAAATAGAAACAAGTCAATTCCTTCATTTTGATGACTTATTTGTTTCTAACCAAGAAGGTTTATGGTTAAAACCAGAAAAAAAACCCAAGCAAGAAAGAAAGAAAGAAGTTTTATAGCTTTTGCTTTACATTCATAGGGAAGCACCAAGATATCTTGTCAGCAAGAATGCCGACCTCCCCCACAGCGATGGCACAATACTGACGCAGGTATTGTGACGCCTCTTCTATCGCTGTTTTCAGTGGGGGGCTGTGCCACCCAGACCCCCATGTGGGGGCTCTGCCCCAGACTCTAGGATTACAACTCCAGGTCGGAGTTGGTCCAGGGAGGGGCAGAACACTGGGGGAAGGTGAAACTCAGAAAAAGGACCATTACTGCGAATGTTGCCAAAATGGTCTTTTTCTGTGTTTCGCTGTTGGGGTGTCGACCACAAGGGGTGATACACATTCACAGCTATGCTGCAGCAAAACCATTTGCGTGCACCACTTCTTTGGTTTATTATAACATCTTCTGCCTGATACCGATGTCATGTATTTTGCTGAATGCCTATTTATTAGCACAACAATTCACTTGTCATGGCTGGCCTGGCAGTATAGTCTACAGGTCACAGTTATGAAGTATGAAGAATGTTGATGCATGCAAGACCTCAGACCTTTGCTTGACTCTCAGCCTCCACCACCATACTGTATCAGTCTGAACAAATTACTTAGCCATTCACCACTGCTACCTCATTCCTGAAAACCAACAGTCATGATTGTGCCTCTTGCCCAGTTACTGAACAGTTAAATAACAATAAAGAAATGATGATTCCCTTTCATACCATATTTTTGTATTACGCAGCCATTTTTACCAGGTGGACTACTGTGCTACTGTACACAAGCTTTGTTTACACATGTCAATGCAAACGGTCCTGTGTATGATACATTCCATGGTGGAATTTCATTACTGCTAAGGAACAAGGTATGCTATGCAGACAGCATAATTTCTAACATATTTGTGTGAGTTTCTTAATATAATGAAATCCATGCATTGCCCCACTGCATGTCCTATCTTCTTGAACTATCAGCTGCAAAACTATATGTGTGTGTGTGTGTGTGTGTGTGTGTGTGTGTGTGTGTGTATGTTTGTGTTTCTGTGTGTTCCCGTGTGTGTTTCTACACTGGATGTATACATTCTGTGACTGGCGAAAAGGTGAAAGTATCTGTGCTCAGTTGGACAATATTTTATTTTTGGTTTTTGCCAATGCCAAGCGATACACACTAAGCTGACAGCTTGTTTACAGGTGTGACCTGGGAGCACAAGGAAGTTAAGTGACTTGCTCAGGGTCACACAGTATGCAAGTGGGGGTGGAAGATGTTTGATGCAGTACCGTCATTCCATTTGTTGTTTAAATCTTGCTGTTTTCCTAATCCCTCACCCCCACCCCCCCAACTCCACTGACATACCTACATCTGTTAAACCTACAAGAAACCCTCAAATAACTCTACATGAATAAAAGCAAGAGTGCTTTCCCCTGTCAAGACGATCTCTGAAACTTGTCAGTAGTAGGAGTAAAACTGCACACTCTCTCTTTACATTTCATTCTTCAGACTGAGGGTATTATTCAAGTGGGAAAATACTGCTACTACCTGTTCTGGCAAAAAATGCCAAACTTCCTCACTCCTGCCTTAGCCAGCCAGTCAATTGCTGCCAACAAATTTGACCTTATTGCCAAAATATCTGATTTGGTTGGAAGTGCTTGAAAACAGCTGGCCAAATATTGCTTTTAGTCTCTTCTGCATCAATCACTTCCTGTCACTCATCTTTCTGATACCTTGCTTTACATGAAGACCAACTCATTAGCAATGGGTGCCTCTGCAGTACAGTCATCATGCAACACAACACAAAGCCCTGCACCAGTCTTGTTTGCACAGTTTGGTTACAGTCCTCCCCATGTAAATTTACCACCCTGTGCACTGTTAGCTTTCTTACTTTCTGCTTGCAGAATATGATGCACTGAATGAAATGGAGCACAGCATGCAGCAAGACAGTCTAGCACCTAAAATCACCAGAGGTGTGATTGCTGTGCATTCCCCTGTTTTATCTGTTCTCATACAACTAACTGCTTCCCATTCTCTGAGGACCACTACAGAAAACTGTGGTCAATAAAGGTCCCAATTTGTCTTGGAGAATATTTTTATTTATTTTTTCTTTATTTGGTAATTTGGATACAACCTTTGAGAATACACTCTTTCATAAAGATTCCACATCAGGATGTAGAACACCAGAGACATAACAAAAACTTAACAGTTAACACAAAACATACGATTGCTACTGTATGTAATACAGAAAATAGATAAATAATACATTTGAGTAACCTAGACAACTGAAATTAAACAGCGGGAGGAGATTCCCAATTAGCAACGTACGGCATAGCTGCCCAAGGGGGGCCTGTCAAGGTAGAGTATCGGAAAGGGTAGGAGAAAGACAGGAAAGACAGTCTTTCCATCAACAGAGGGAGGTGGACCTTGCTTTACTTTTGTTACAATTGTTAAGATTTTCAGTGCAGAAAGAGTTTAAACCCAGAGGGATTGAATACTGCTTACTCTGTCTGTCCTTGTGCACAGCTGACTTGATTGGAATTATTGATAGACTGTTTGCATTGCAATATTTGTAATACTGTGAGTTATTCACTGGGCTAAGAATTTGTCATAAGTCCTGAAGTGAGTGCAGGTTACAGGCTGTGTATTTGACCCAGACAGTGCCCCAGGGGGTGGAAACTGTTTTTTGTATTTATCTGTATGTGCCTTAAAAGGCCAGGCCAGATTGTGTGAAGAAGTGCTTACATCACAGCTACTTATCAGCCAATAACTTTGGAAGAGTCTTACAGTCCTGATAACAACAGTACTATAAGCAAGTGGTTTATAGCAAACTCATCAGAAAAGCTAATATTCTTCAGGTGAAGCTACCTCTGGCTGGAAGCTACAATACTGGATTTAGGATTTGCAAGAAAGCAAGTTATGCTCACAACAGAGGGAGGTGAACCTTACAATTTACAATTGTCTTTGGTTTGTAGCAGATATTCTTCAGGTGGAGGCTACTTCTAACTGAAAGAATTATCAGGAAAGACAGTCTTTCAATCAACAGAGGGAGGTGGACCTTGCTTTACTTTTGTTACAATTGTTAAGATTTTCAGTGCAGGAAGAGTTTAAACCCAGAGGGACTGAATACTGTTTACTGTGTCTGTCCTTGTGCACAGCTGACTTGTTTTGGGGCTGATTGCTTTCAGAGCACAAATCACCAGGCTGTTTTGAAAAAGAAGAAGAAGAAGAAGAAGAAGAAGAAGAAGAAGAAGAAGAAGAAGAAGAAGAATCAGCATTTATATAGCGCTTTTTCATACATCCAAAGCACTTTACAAGCAATGCTAGACTGGTAGTGAAGTGACTGAATGTGTGGTGGTGGCCATATCGCACATCATCACCCACACACAGCCTGGATAATTGCATGAACCGGTTTATGGGAAGGGGAATGTTGGCCAGGACACAGGGAATGTTCCCTACTCTTTGTGAAGAGTGCCCTGGGTTCTTTTACTTCCACCTGGACACTGACCAGGACAACACCAGGATGGGCAGAAGGGACCTCAGTTTAACATCTCATCTGAAGGACGGCACACCCCAGCAGTACAGCACCCCCCAATACTGCACTCGTATGCCAGCGATTTTAAGGTGCAAGTCCAATCCCGGTGTGGGACAAGAACACACGACCTTCTGGTCCAGAGGCGGATGTGCTACCAACCGAGCCACGCTGGGGCTGGGGAGGTTTACCTGTGTCTGACTTGGATGTCTGTATTTTTCTCTGTTTGATTAGCAGGATATTTTCTCTGTCAAATTGTCGTGTAGGGCATCTTGCTTACAGGAAGGCACTCATTGCAGTGGTGGGTCAGAGCTTTTAACTGATTGTTTCGTGAGGGCACAGTTTAGGCCCAAACCCTGCCCACCCCTCACCCCACCCACTCCTGGAAATAGTTCCTTTATATCTGGGGTTCTGACATCATTTCCTCAAAAGTGCAAGGTGGATATCACTTTCATATCCTCTCTAGCACACTGCACTGACAATATAAGCATACACATTGTATAATATATATATTTCTGTATAACAAACCAATCACACACACACACACACACACACAGACACACAAAAAGGTAGACAAAAAAGTGGGGAGTAGTGCAATGTAATGGCTATGGGGCAGCAGTCTTCCAGGAGTCTTTCTGGAGGCTGAGATGCTGCCCTATTTGCAGATAACACTCTGCCCTGAGGGAAGAAGTTGCCTGTCTTCAGGCCACACTGGACAGTAGTAAGGGAATCTTCTCCCAGGCCACACTGGACAGTAGTAAGGGAACCTCCCCCATCCAGGGAGCACCAGAGCCACCACCACTGCCTCAGAGGTTGCAAAGAAAGCACAGCAGTTGGACCACAGTGGGCTCAGGGAGGGTGAGGATGGTGTAACAGAGGCACACCCAGTCAGTTGTTCCACTCCACAATCCATACACCATTCTGGGGAAGCATAGTTTCCCTATGGATGCACCCACAGAGGAGACTAAGGAGGTTGAGGACAACTGTCACAAGGGAGGCCCACAGAAAGGAGGCAGATGATACCACAGGGAAAGGAAGCAGCTCCTGATGGGGGACTCAATTATTAGGGGGATAGAACTGGGGGGAGCAGGGAAAACTGAAGTAAGGTGCCTGCCTGGTGCCATGGCTTGGAGGGACAGGAAGCGCATCCTCAGGATCACGAGAACAGCTGCATGGGAGTCAGAGCTGGACATCATTGTCCACCTAGGGACAAGTGACTTGGCTCATCATGAGATTAGAGCAGTGCAGGAGGACTTTGTAGAGTTTGGGAGGGGCCTAAGACAAGTAGCACACACAGTATCCTTCTCAGAGGTGCTGCCTGTCAATGCCATGGGTGAGGCAAGGGTACTTTGCACCATGCAGTTTAATGAATGATTGAAAAAATGGTGTGGAGCACAGGGGTTTGGCTTCATTGGGGACTGGGGTTCCACCTGAAGGGACACCAGCCTATACTGGCAGGATGGTCTGCATCTGTCCAGGAGGGGAACATGTATTTTGAGCAATTGGTTTAAATGCTTCACTGGCAAGCTTTTAAACTAGTCAAGAGGGGAGGCACTGATAAGAAGCAGGAAAATCCCAGCCTCTCCCTACAAAACAGGGTACTAAATGAGAAAAAAAACAAGGTAGAAAGGTCAGTGGGGGATGCTGCCACAGAAGGTAAAGCCATCAAAAAATGGAAAGCAATGAGTACCAATGCCTGTAGTCTGAGTAACAAGCTTCCTGAATTAATGGCCTTGATGGAGGAGGAACATCTGGATATTGTGGCAGTTACAGAAACATGGTACACACAGAACCATGACTGAGACATAAACATGCCAGGATACACTATCTATAGGAGGGACAGAGAAGGTAAAAGAGGAGGAGGAGTAGCTCTTTACATAAGCGAATGAATCAAAACAACAGAACAATAGGGTAAACAGGGAGGAGAAGAAGCACTGTGGGTCAATTTGGAGACAGGCAATGGCACCACAATCTGCACAGGGGTTGTATACAGACCCCCCTCTCAAGGTGAGGAAATGGACAAGGAAATGATAGAAAGTATGCTTAGAATGGCAGAAAAAGGGGAGATATTGCTGATGGGTGATCTGACTATGCCAGATGTTAACTGGAGTGCAGTCACAACAGCCACTTCTAAGAGTGGGGTTATTCAAGATGCCCTACAGGGGGCATGCCTTAGACAACTAGTATTGGAACCCACTCAAGAGGGAGCAATCTTAGACCTGGTTCTCTCAAATGGAGATGGAGAGAGGATCACAGATGTAGAAGTGGGTAGTCATCTGTGAACTAGCAACCATCGAACAGTATGGTTCACAATAAACACAGCAATAGAGTCAAGCCATACAAAGGCAAAAGTACTGGACTTTAGGAGGACTGACTTTGCCAAAATGGGTAAGTGCCTAAGGAATGCACTAGCAAATGGGCAGGAAGGAGGGGTGGAAGAACAATGAGGAATGATAAAAACTGCCATCACCGAGGTAACAAGCCTTTGTGTGAAGCAAATAAAACAAAATGATGTAAGAAACCACTATGGTTCTCAAAGGAAGTGGCGGTGAAGGTTCAAGAGAAAAAGAAAGCATTCAGGAAGTAAAAGGAATCACAGAAGAAGAAGGACAGAGAATTGTATCAGTTAAAGCAAAAGGAAGCTGGGAAGGCAGTCAGAAGAGCAAAGGCCCGAACCGAAGGAAAGATAGCCAACTCAGTTAAGAAGGGGGATAAAACCTTTTATAGGTATAACAGGGAGGGAAGGAAAACCAAGGGAGGGATAGTGAGGCTTAATAAAGGGGAGAGGGGGTGGGCAGAGGGTGACTGTGAAAAGGCAGAGATACTAAACAAATATTTTTGTTCAGTATTTACAAATGAAGAGGGGGAGGTACCTAAAACAAACAAAAGAAACACTCTGGATACAGAATTAGATACCAGCCCATTTATTGAAGAAAGGGTTCTGAAATAACTCTTAAAACTGAAGGTGGACAAAGCAATAGGGCCTGATGGGATTCATCCCAGAATTCTGAAAGAACTAAGGGTAGAACTAGTGACACCACTGACTACCCTCTTTAACAAATCATGGGAGGATGGGGTGGTACCTGAGGACTGGAGGAGGGCAGATGTGATTCCCCTTCACAAAAGTGGGAGCAGGGAAGAAGCAGGAAACTACAGACCTGTTAGTTTAACCTCTGTGATAGGGAAAATGATGGAATCACTTCTGAAGGAAAGAACTATCGAGTATCTAGAGGCCAGAGGGGCACAGGACCCAAGGCAGCATGGATTCACAATGGGAAGTTCATGCCAGATGAATCTAATAAATTTCTTTGACTGGGTGACCAAAGTAGTAGATCAGGGAGGGGCTATGGACATGGCCTACCTAGACTTTAGCAAGGCATTTGACACAGTCCCACACAAAAGATTAATATACAAGTTAGCCAGCCTGGGAGTGGGTCCCAAGATGATAGCCTGGTAAAGAATTGGCAGGAGAATAGGACACAGAGAGTAATAGTAAATGGAGTCCACTTGAAGAAAGGGGTTACTAGTGGGTAACGAGGTTCACTATTAGGACTAGTCCTCTCAATGTCTTTATAAGCACATTGCAGAGGGACTGGAAGGAAAAGTATGTCTCTTGCAGATGACACAAAGATCTGCAAGAGAGTTGATGCACAAGGTGGGTGGAAAGGATAGAAACATAGAAACATAGACTTTGATGGCAAATAAGGACCGCTTGGCCCACCTAGTCTGCCCATTTCCTACCTAGAGGATAAGCTGCAGATCCTATTTAACCAACAGCCTATTTCTTCCTATCCCCACAAAATTGCCTTATGTCTGTCCCATGCATTCTTGAATTCTCCCACAGTTTTAGACCCCACAACCTCCTCAGGAAGGCTGTTCCATGCGTCCACCACCATCTCTGTGAAAAATACTTCCTCACATTGCCCCTGAGCCGTTCCCCCTCTATCTTCAAATTGTGTCCCCTTGTTCTTGCACATCTCTTTTTCTGAAAGATGCTACCCTCTTGGACTTTGTTGATTCCACTGAGGTACTTAAACGTTTCTATCATGTCCCCCCTCTACCTCCTTTCCTCAAGGGTAAACATATTAAGCTCCTTTAGTCTCTCCTCATATGGCTTCTCTTGCAGACCCTGCACCATTTTAGTTACCCTCCTCTGAACTGCCTCCATCCTGTCTATGTCCTTGCGGAGATGGGGTCTCTAGAACTGGACACAGTACTCCAGATGGGGTCTCACCAACTGGCTGTACAGGGGGATAACAACTTCCTGTTTTATGCTGGTGATACCTCTCCCTATACATCCCAGTATCCCTCCAGCCCTCCCTACCTCCTTCTCACATTGCTTGCCAACTATAAGGTCATCTGATATGATTAACCTAGGTCTCCTTCCATTTTTGTTGTTGTTACTACCTCCCCCCCATTGTGTAATCTTCCCCTGGGTTTTTGTTTCCCAGGTGCATTACTTTGCACTTCTTTGCATTGAATCCAAGCTGCCATACTTCTGACCATTCCTCCAACCTTGCCAAGTCCCTTCTCATCCTTTCCACACCTCCCTGTGCATCAACCCTGTTACAGATCTTTGTGTCCTCTGCAATGAGGCATACTTTTCCTTCCAGTCCCTCTGCAATGTCACTTATAAAGACATTAAAAAGGACTGGACCCAGTACTGAACCCTGTGGTACCCCACTAGTAACCCCCTCTTTCTTCAGAGTGGACTCCATTTACAATTACCTTCTGTGTCCTGTTGTTCAGCCAATGTTTTACCCAGGCTACTACCTTGGGACCCACTCCCAGGCTGATTAATTTGACTACTAATCTTTTGTGTGGGACTGTGTTTAATGCCTTGCTAAAGTCTAGGTAGGCCATGTCCACAGCCCCTACCTGATCTACCACTTTGTTCACCCAGTCAAAGAAATCAATTAGATTTGTCTGACATGACCTTCCCGCTGTGAACCCATGCTGCCTTGGGTCCGGTGCCCCACTGGCCTCTAGGTACTCAACAGTTCTTTCCTTCAGAAGTGATTCCATCACTTTCCCCTACCACAGAGGTCAAACTGACAGGTCTGTAGTTTCCTGTCTCCGTCTTGGTCCCACTTTTGTGAAGGGGAATCACATCTGCCTTCTTCCAGTCCTCAGGTACCACACCATCCTCCCATGATTTGTTAAAAAGTGTAGTCAGTGGTGTCACTAGTTCTCTGCTTAATTCTTTTAGAATTCTGGGGTGAATTCCATCTGGCCCCATTGCTTTGTGTCCACCTTCAGTTTTAGGAGTTCTTTCTGAACCCTTTCTTCTGTGAAAGGACTGGGATCAACTCCCCTCTCCAGGGTGCTTCTTTTAATTGGATTAGGCACCCCCCCACTTCCTCTTTTGTGAATACTGAACAGAAGTATTCATTCAGTATCCCTGCTTTATCACTGTCACTCCCTGCCCACCCACCATCCATTCTATTCAGCCTCACTATTCCTCCCTTTGTCTTTCTACGCTCCCTGACATACCTATAAAAGGTTTTATCCCCCTTCTTAACCGAGTTAGCAATCTTTTCCTCAGTTTGTGCCTTTGCTATTCTGACTACCCTCCCTGCTTCCTTCTGCCTTAACTGGTACAGTTCTCTGTCCTGCTCCTTCTGTGTTTCCTTATACTTCCTGAATGCTATCTTTTTCTCCCTAACCTTCACCGCCACCTCTTTTGAGAACCATAGTGGCATTTTCTTTCTTTTTGATTTGTTTATTTGCATCACACAAAGGCTTGTTTCCTCTGTGATGGCAGTTCTGATATTTGCCCATTGTTGCTCCACCCCTCCTTCTAGCCTGTTTGCTAGTGCTTTTCTAAAGCACTCTCCCATCTTGCCAAAGTCAGCCCTCCTGAAGTCCAGAACCCTCACTTTTGTATGGCTTGACTCTGTAGCAGAGTTTATCGTGAGCCACACTGTTTGGTGGTCACTTGTTCCCAAATGGCTACCCACTTCTAGATCTGAGATCCTCTCACTGTCCCCATTTGAGAGTATGAGGTCTAAAATTGCTCCCTCATGAGTGGGTTCCAAAACTAGCTGTTTGAGGCATGCCACCTGAAGGGCATCAAGAATGGCCCTGCTTTTGGATGTGGCTGCCGCAAAGGTGCTCTAGTTAACATCTGGCATGTTAAGATCCCCCATCAACAGTATGAGATGAGTAGGATGAGAAGGGACTTGGCAAGGTTAGAGGAATGGTCAAATGTATGGCAGCTTAGATTCAGTGCTAAGAAGTGCAAGGTAATGCACCTGGGAAACAAAAACCCAGGGGAAGAGTACACAATGGGGGGTGAGATACTAACAACAACAAAAATAGAAAGGAACCTGGGGGTAGTCATATCAGAAGACCTAAAGGTTGGCAAGCAATGTGAGAGGGCAGTAAGGAGGGCTGGGGGAATACTGGGATGCTTAGGGAGCGGCATCACCAGTAGAAAACAGGAAGTTGTTATCCATCTGTACAGAAAGCTGGTGAAACCCCATCTGGAGTACTGCGTGCAGTTCTGAAGATCCAATCTCTGCAAAGCATAGACAGGATGGAAGCTGTCCAGAGGAGGGCAACTAAAATGGTGCAGGGTCTGCACCAGAAGACATATGAAGAGAGACTTAAGGAGCTTAATATGTATAGCCTCGAGGAAAGGAGGGAGAGGGGGGGACATGATAGAAACTTTCAAGTACCTCAAGGGAATCAACAAAGTCCAAGAGGGTAGTATCTTTCAAAAAAGAGGTGTGCAAGAACAAGGGCACAATTTGAATATGGGGGTGGCTCAGAGGTAATGTAAGGAAGTATTTTTTCACAGAGAGGGTTGTGGATGCATGGAACAGCCTTCTGGAGGAGGTTGTGGAGTCAAAAACAGTGGTGGAACTCAAGCATGCATGGGACAGTCATAAGGCAATTCTAGGGGTTGGGGCTTGGAAGACGTAGGCTGCTGGTTAACTAGGATCTGCAGTTTATTCATTAGGTGGGGAAATGGGCAGACTGGGTGAGCCAAGCGGTCCTTATCTGCCATCAAATTCTATGTTCTATGTTTCTATGAGAAAGAAAGAGGGGAGAGTGTGAACGAAGGGTATATTAGAGAGAGAGAGAGAAAGAGAGGAGGAGAGGGAGAGAGAGAAGGAGAGAGATTGAGAAAAAGGGATTGGGAGAAGGAGACTATTTTGGGGGAGAGTTGGTGGAAAGGGGAGGTGTTGGGAGAGTATGGAGGGAAGGGAGTTGGAGGGAGCTAGAGAAGAGGGTGGCAAGGGATGGCAGGTGGGGGTCCAGGGTAGGTAAAACAGGAGGAAAGCTCAGACAGATGAGGGGGGAATGCGGGTTGAGGATATGGACTCAGGTAAGGGAGTCAGAGGTGTTTAAGAGGGGATATCCAGGTTCAAGATATGGATTCAGGTAAGGCAGTTGCAGGTGTTTGAGTTCAGCAGGTATTGCTTCAGTTCTCTTTTAAAGGAACAAACATTTGTTGTATTAAGAGCTACAGCAGGGATCTCATTTAGCCATAGTGGAGCTCAGTACATGAAGGATCTTTGCCCTAAGGAAGTTCTATGAAATGGGACATCAAGCTGTGTTGTCACTGCTCTTCATGTGTTGTATTTGGAGCTTGCTTCCTTTACCAGCTCTGCAATGCAGGTAGGGGTTAGGGAAAGCATGGCCTTTCTCCCTAGCAGGCAAGTTAGGTATCTGATTCTGGATTGAAGTGGTAGTATGTGGGCCAGACCATACAGGGTACAAGTGTACGTGAAGCAGTCAGCAATTAGCATTTGGGTGGCTGTATGGTGTGTAGTTGTATCACTACTGGATTATTTGTGAATAAATTTCTTGAAGTTTCCACTAGTACTTGGTGTTTTTTCACTAGGGGGATTAGCTGGTACGAGTGCTACATTCTTGTCTTGTTCTATAATTATGAGCTGGCCACTCTGTTGTATGCACCGGACTGAGCAGACTGCTTCGCGGCAATTTCCTTTGTTGCAGCATTTAGCAATAGTCTGAAAGCCTCGTTAAGGGCAGTTGTAACCCTTTTGAGGGCCGTATCAGTGGCAGTGCATTAAACCACCAGCCTGTAGTTGACCAGGGAGAGGACAGAGCTGGAGACTGAGAGATGGAGAGCTTCAGCAGTTAGGCTTTTCTTGTGCCTAAACAGGATCCCTAATTTAGTGTTCACAGCTTTCACCACCATGTCAATGTGCTGAACATATGAGAGGGTATCATCCACAATGACACCCAAGTACTTGAATGAGTGAACCTGTTCCAGTGGGACAGTCAGGTTATTTGTGATTGATTATTCTGGGCATCTCCTTTTTAGTTGGGGGCTAGAGAGGAGCATCGTCTTGTTTTTTTGTAGTTTAGTGGCAACCTTTGTGATTAGAACCAGGTCTCCAGTTGCTGGAAGGATGATTGTAGCTCGGTCTGTAGGTGCTCTATGTGAGAGCAACAGCTAAGTAGGACAGCATCAACAGTGTATAGAATGACTTTGCTAGGATCGGGTAGGTCATTTAGGTCATTTAGGAACATGCTGAAGAGCAGTGGACCCAGCATGGACCCTTGATGCACCCCTAGTGAGACTTCCTTGGATGCAGACATGGAGTGACCTATCTTGACCCTTTGAGACTGGGAGGTTAGGTAGTCCTTGAACCATAGAGCGGCATTTAAGGAAACACCAAGGGTATGCAGTTGAGACAAGAGGAGTGGGTGGAAGACTGTGTCGAATGCCTTTGTTTGGTCAATGAAGATGGACCCAACCAGTTTTCCCTCATCCAATGCCTTATGGACATATTCAGTGAAATCCACCAGTGCAGTGTCCGTGCTGTGGAGTTTCTTAAAGCCATACTGCTGGGGACATTGCAGCTGATATTTGTGAATATAATCAGTAAATTGGTCTGCCATAATCCTTTCCAGTGCTTTAGAGAGGGGGGAGAGGATAGAGATGGGCCTGTAGTTTGCAGTCAGTGACCTATCGCCTCCCTTGTGTACCGGGGTCACCAGAGCTTGTTTCCAAGGAGAAGAGAATTTGGTGAGCTGAGGGATTTATTGAAAATCATAGTGATGGGAGTGATGACTTTGTTGATTGCCAGAGCCAGCAGTTTCATGTCAATGTTGTCAGACCCCAATCTGGCTTTCCCTAGGACCTTTTTAACATAAACCAGTGCTTCTTTGACAGTAACTCTTTTGAAGTAAAATTGAGAGTGCAGTTGATGTCCGGTGGGCACTTATTATCAGCTTTGATAGGCTTGAGGTATTCAGCCGGTAGAACAGAGATAAGATCAGTGAAGGTGGAGTTGAACTCTTTCAGCAATGGTGTGGGGGTCCATGGTATTTGTGCCATTAATGTTTAGCATTGATGGTTGTGTCTTGCCGTCCTTCCTGTGAGTGCCTTTATATTGTCCCAAAACTGGCTCCCATCACTCCAGGTTCTTTCCAATTGATCCTTGTAAAAATTAGACTTAGCATTCCTGATGAGATGTGTGCATTTGTTTCTGGCTGCCCTGGATCTTTGAAGGTCACTGGGCTTAATGGAGGCCCTGACTTGATACCAAAGGTTGTCCCTTGCCCTTATGTAATCTAGAAGGTCACTAGTAATCCACCCATTGTTATGGCCACATGTTTTTCTTTTTTTCAATGGAGAAAATCTGTCACAAATGCTATTAAAGTTATCAATAAAGTACTGGAGTGTTATGTTAAGGTCATGCAGTACCTTAAGGGGAGACCAATCAATCTAAGAAAGCGCCTCTTTGAAAGCTGACAGATGCCCTTTCCTGAGAATTCTGCTGTTCACAAAGACAGGTAATGCTTTTTTGAATTTATTGGACCACAGACAGGTGATAGGGGAGTGGTCACTTAACGAATCCGGTAGTACCAAGACATTGGTAATCCTGTCAGGTGAGCTTGCAAGGATCCAGTCCAGGAGCATGTGCTTACCGGCCTTATGGTTCATTCTAGTAGGTTCCATGACTAATTGCTTGAGGAGGGATCTGGCTATGATATCCTTCTGGTTGGTCTATTCATTACTGAGCCAACTGATGCTGAAGTCCCCAGTCAGGATGAGCTCAAAGTTGTAGTTAACACTAGCCAAGGATCCTAGTAGTTTAATTAGACCATCTCTGGCCATTTTCAATGGGAGGTAGATGCAGGCAATGACCAGAGATTTTTTTATGTTCACCAAAAATGATTCTTACTGCAAGGAGCTCATGGTCAATGCTACAGGTTGTGATGGGGAGCACAACACCTTGTAGGGTGTTCCATAAATTAATGAAACAGCTGCCACCTCTTTTCCCATTCCTGTCACATCTAAAAGTATTGTAGCCTGGGAGCATAATCTCATTATTCCTGACCTGGGTGGATAGACATGTCTCAGTTAGACAAATTATAGCAGGGTTATGTAGGGTGGCCCAAGCCTACAGTTGAGGCATCTTTGGAATTAGGCTACAGATATTCATTGTAGCAAGTTTCAAGCTATTTCCCTTTGGCCTGGTATACCCTGGCCTGCTCATGGAGTTAGGTTGCATTCTTGATGTAGTAATATTAAACCATGCAGATTGTTATGTTCAGGGAAATGTAATATAGTAATCTTGTCCAAGGTACCTGGAGTCAAATGCTGAAAAATAATCAGATCCAGAGGAAATGGTGAACTACTGGGGACCAATAAACTGTTGTTACTGTAGATCAAAGACCCAGAATGTGTTAAATTCCTGAAGGTGATGAACATTGGCCTGGGGCATATGCAGGATGTAAAAATCCTTTGTTAGTGTCTTCCCTTTGTTCTCCAAAATGATTGTGAATAGACCTCAAAGACAAGCAGAGATCCTTTAGGAACAAGTCAGACAGAAATGTGGATTCAATACAGCACTCCACAACTCAGAGCTTGTATAACAGATCTACTGACCTTACTTTTGCTTTTGATGGCTTCCAAAAAAGTTGATTTATGATGAGAATGCTAATATCTGGTGGTGATATTTTACAGTTTCTTAGTCCAGGAAACATTCATAGATGTCATGTCCAAGAATGGTGCTGTTCCTCCAAGCAGAATCACATGAAAATCCACAAAAACTAAACTACTGACAGAGACAAACACAGCCAGCCAGCCACCCTGTAGGTGAAGCAGGAAATATCTTATGTTTATTACTCCACTACCAATTACAGTGTACCACATCACTGCATCACAAAACAGCTGAATACCTAATGGTCTATGCTGATCCCCCCCCCAGCAAACCAGTACAGTTCAGCATGTCACATTGTGACAGAAATGCAAACAATAATATCATATAGTTATGTTACCTGCAGATTGCTAATCATACCTGACAGCACAGATATTATTAATTATTATTGGAAACAACGCTGCCATGTCAAGGGATGCAGTATAGCGCAGTGGTTTAAGGCTCTGAGCCGCAAATCTGGAGACCTGGGTTTGAATCCCACAGCCCCCCCCCTTGCACACTGAGTGACCCTGAGCAAGCCATTTAATTTCCCTGTGTTCCCAGGTCGCACCTGTAAATAGGCTTTCAGCTTAGTGTGTCTCTCCTGGTTAAACAATTGGAAAAAGAAAATGTTAACCTCCATTGGGTAGAGCACACTCATCAGTTTGAATCCTGCCACCTGCTTCTCACTGACTCTCATTTGTTATATATTCAACAGCATATAGAACTCCATTCCACTTGTTAGGATTCAAATTTATTACTGTAGCATGCACCTCTTCAGTTCACATTGTAATTCTGTCACAATCATTCAGTGGTAATATTTGTGCAGTACTCGTGTCATTGACACCTATTATGTCACGTAACAATCTGCCCTTCTTTTCATATAGGTGACAGTTTCTTGTGAGGCTCTTCAGTGCCAAGAGTACTAACATAACCTATGCTGTGTCTATTACTGAGGCAATGCAAGACTATTGCAACAAAACTATTTTCTCTTAGGCCACTATATTGTATTTGTACGGGTTCACAACAAGACTGTGTACATGCCCTTTTCCTGACTAATGCAACACAGTACTGTTACAGGAGAATGAAATGTGGCATTCTTATCAATTT
The DNA here is from genome assembly GCA_016271365.2 of Neoceratodus forsteri. NCBI lineage: Eukaryota > Metazoa > Chordata > Ceratodontiformes > Ceratodontidae > Neoceratodus > Neoceratodus forsteri. The sequence continues at coordinate 81,406,298 of CM028137.1, forward strand.
ACTGCTGCTGTTCCATTAAATGATATGGTATGTTTCTTTTCTCCTGCATTGCAGAATACTGTGGAAGGGAAACTTGTCAGTGTGCCTAATAGCATTCTCCCGGCTACTCTGCTACCAATACGTGCTTAGCATGTGTTCTTTGAACATTTGTGTGACTCATATCTGTTCTGCACTGTGCTACTGCTGGGCTACATTCATTTTCCCCTTCTTAATCACTTCCCTGAAACAAAACCAGCAGGATTTACAATTTTTGCTTCAAAATCATTGCTCTTTACAATATTCCTATCTCCCCCTTCCCCCATTGTGCACTACAAATACTTTACTCCTTTTCTGGTTCTGCAGCAACCCACCCCATGCCTTGGTCAAACAAACAAAGTGACATCATCGTTCTGTCCTGTTTACTCATGTGCTTCTGCAGCGCCTCTGCCCCCTTCCCCTTGATGTACTACACATACTTTATTCATTTAAAACACATTGTCCTATCATCCACCTCTCTACTGCAGTCATCTAAATAAGAACAAGGAATTACGAATTGCACCTGATGCAATTATTATACGAAGTGATCATCTTTACAAACTTACTAATACTAGAGCGCCACCAAATATTCTTCTCCAAAAAGAACTACATTACAATTAAAACTTACATTTCAGTAGAGCACAGCATAGAAAACAGCATATATCTCTGTAGGACCATATATGTATGTATCTATAGCTGCATGCTTGTGTATGTATGCATGTATGTTCGTGTATGTGTCTACATATGTGTGTGTGTGTGTGTATGTGTCTGTAGCTGTCTCTGTATCTCAATGTCTCCATGAAACATGTAATATTGCACACCCACAAAATTGCTTTTTGACATCAATAGTTTTGCCTTCCTCATAGCTCCGCTATTCTCCTTCCAGCATATTTCAGCATACAGTCTGGAACTACAAGTACACTACACAGCCACTGGACAACAGGAAACCATAAATACATGAAAAATGAAGGGAACTCAGCAAGAACACCATCACCAACACTATATTATAATGCCAAGTAAAAAGCAGTACATTTAAATAACTTATGTCCACTGCTACCTCATGCACCCAGTATAATGCAATTCCTATGTTTGGCGCCTCTGCCTTATTGATCTTCTGACACACTACTAAAGATTAATATGTTATTCTCTGATGCTTATTCTATTTTGCCCTTTCTATCTATATGTCTATGTAATATGTGTATCTGTGTGTGTGTGTGTGTGTGTGTGTGTCTGTCCCTCTGTGTCTGTATTTCTACTTAACACCACTTCAATTAATATGACTGAGCTTGTGGGTGGTGAATGTCAAGATTCCCAAATAACATGCTCACACCTGCAAAATACTGAATATATACTACTGCTTACCCAGCAGATGCCATCACACCACTGAGCATGATCCCTTTACTGATACAACTATACAGAGGGCATTTCACAAACAATTCTACTGTACTGGATGCCATTATATTGCTCACATGTCTTCTACTCCCTCACTGAACAAAACAGATCCATTACAGGCTCTGAAGTGTCCTTCAAAGTGTTACTCAATATGTGTTCTATTATATACTGCTACATTTTGTATACAAGATGCAAGACATTACATCAATTTATAGATGCACTGTCACTGTGGAAGTAACTAAAAAAATGCATTCCATTCCCTGCTTGCTTTCTTTCACCTCATCACTAACAAGGTACATTATCTATCTGACTACCTCGTTCTCTCTATATTTCAAGTATATTAATGCCATTGTATTTGCTTATATTTCTGTTTACAGTCTTCTGTCTTATATTATCTTGTATGCTGCCACAAGTTTGCTCTCTCCAGCCACACCTTTGCCCTTTCAGCTACCATGTCTTCTCACTGTAATTGTATGCCTATTTCAAAACAGTAGTAACAGCCATTAAACACAAGACGTAACAGTTATTTCACTAAGGAAATGCTATACCTCCTGTCTGTATGCACAGCATTTGACTTTGTTCTGGGATTGATTTATTGTGCTGCAATAAAACAGGGAGATGGGCTACAAACTTTTAAATCCAGCAACCCTTTGAAATGCAGCAATACTTATAAACAATGAACTTCCTAGCAGACACTTTGTCTGGGAAGACATCATTAACTCCAAGACTGTATCACCTTTGGCTGCTTTCAGATGTTAAACATGTCTTAGCTGCCAGTAACAGTCCTGCTAATGAAAATCATTTAAGTGTAGCATTACCACTCCTGCTGTGCCTAAGTCTGGGTGCGATATCCTGATATCACAAAGCTCTAATTTTGAGCTCAATATTGAATTTCTGACTTTTAATTCTAGTGCCAAAACTGGAGTGTTCCTGACGTCATTTCCGACTGGTGGTTATTTATACAAATGCTCCTGCGAGCGAGAGTGGAGCGGGCGCATGGTTTCGCGCGTGGAGATGTGCGCAGATACACGCGCATTTTACGCATGTCTGCTGTGTCCGCTGGGCTCACTGGCTCAGCAGGCCATTAAAATATAAACAGGAACCTGCTTCTACCAAGCACTTGACCAGGTAGCCTCTTCAGTACTATTTTCTTGGAGGTGGGGATCATACCACAAATAAGAGTGAGTGTTTGAATCTCTGTGCATTAAAGTAGTGTGCTATTATTATTTGTGTTTCTTATTGCAACTAGTAAGCAGGCCTACATTAAGAAATCAGGAGAAGGTAGTATTTGGTTACTTTTGTGTTTATAACAAATATGGAAGCCCCAAACAATTTTTGTAGCTCCTGTCAAATGTTTGGATTAGGAAATCAAACTAAAGATTATATTTGCAATAAATGCATCTTAGTCCATACCCTGCAGCCAGAAACCCTTGGAGCACAGGTCTCACTGACTATTAACCCTGAAATTGAAGCCCTTGAGCAATTTATAGACCACATGTCTGAATCTTTGCTGTCCACTAACTCTCTATCCAAACACGAAGTTACTGGCTGTGAAGTTAACTGTTCTTTTTCTGGAGAGAAATGTCCCCCTATGGCTAACAGGATGATGACTGGTCTATTGTTCCCCATCATAAAACTAAGAGAAGAGGAGGACAGATTTTTAGTCAACCCTTCATACTACAAGTTCATAACAGGTTTGATGGTTGTGTCATATCATTTAATCTTAATAATTCCATTTCTTTTCAAGAAATGCCTTAATTTTTTCAATGACTTTCGATAAAACAGATGTAAAGCTTATAGACATTGCCCCTAACCAAAATGAGTCACCTAATCCATTATTAAAAAACTCCAAGAAAAGTAGCATCACCTTTAATAAAACAATAAAACTACTTTGCAGTCTATGACCCATTTTCCGTCTAACACATTCTAAGAATGGGCATAAATCACTATATTCATACCTTAATGATAAAAATAATTCCAGACAAATTGGCCCTTTAATGATTAATAATTCTATATTATCTCAGGATATAGATATTGCCAATTCCTTTAATAATTACTTCTGTTCAGTATTTACCCCCAAGGTCACTTCATCCTCAATTCCCACTATTGCAGTTAATAACTTGGATTATATTATTTCCTTAGACAACACATTGATAGCACTTAAATCTATTAATAAAACTTCAAGTCCTGGTCCAGATAAAAATAATCCTAGGTTCTTACATGCAGCATCTACAGCTTTAGCACTTCCCATAGCTATTATATTCAATAAATCACTGAAATAGGGTCTGATTCCAAATGACTGGCATAAGGCTACTGTGGTCCCTATCTTTAAGAAGAGAAATCAATCTAATCAGGAAAACTACAGACCTATTAGTTTAACATCTGTTTTATCGAAAGTCATTGAAAAAATTAAGGCATTTCTGGAAAAAGAAATGGAATTATTAAGATTAAATGATATGACTCTCGCTCTCTCTCTTTCTGTCACTCAGACACCAGCGCTCAGCAGCGAAGAACTGCACAGTCTGCACTTCATGGGAGGCTGTAAATTTTAAATCCCAACTAATTTTATGCCACTCATGCAGGTAAGCAGCTACACTGTGTATGTCTGTATATGGGGGTAACCATGACAATCAGCTCCCTACTCCTCAAAACTCCCTAGTTAAGAAAAACAGCATTCTAATGCAGGTGGAGGAACTACTTTATTACAAAATAAATTAATTTTAGCATTTAAACACATTTTTCCTTTTTTTAAACATATATTATGCAGTGGTCCATTTTCTAAGTGCAATAAAACCCTACAGGGTGGGTGGTATGGGCTATACCGGACCTTTCAGGGGTTATAAGGCCCTCCACCTGCAGCATCAGGTCTCATTATGCCCCTGGGTGGTCTGGTATAGCCCAATACTGCCCACCCTGTTGGGTATTATTGCTTATGTAAACTCATTGATGGTCAAATGGTAGGGGGAAACCCCAGAAAAAACATTCCATACCACTTCATATACTGCTAAAAGGATTTATGATCCACAACTTAACTACAAATTGCAATAAAGTGCTTGCAACAAAAAATAATGTATTCTACCATATATATGCCCCGCCCGAGTCCAGTGTGCTTAGGCACACTGCTGCACTTCACCGGTGTTGCTTCCTGAGGGGGTGCAATTCCATGTCCCCTTCATCCTTTAATACTCAAAGTGCATCTGCAACAGAATTAAAAAGTCCTGAAATTTAACAACTGCCTTAATCACTTACATACAAGTAAATTTATCAACAAAGTGGCCATTACAGCTCATGTTCCATTTATATGTTAAACATTTGTATTGCAAATACATTTAAACATTCCTCGAAGTTCTAAAAGAATACACTGTTCACATTAAATGTATTCACAGCATCTGCAATTCAAGAACCTATGTCCTGCTATCTATATGATTGCATCGTTCTACATGTTAGGTCCACAATCTGTGTATAAAAATATATCTGTCTGACAATACCTCCCATTCAATATAGTGCTCTTACAAAAATTCAGTAACATGCCATATCAATTGATTTAAATAAGCAGCTATGTTAATTGTATTGTTCTTACTTTTAAAACAAATTCTAAACTCCAAATTCAGAGTATAATAGTATAACTGGAACGCAATTTCAATTTAATTTACTACTGTGGCCGACTGACTGGGCTTGCCCATAACATACTCAGCCTGCACTCAGTATTGACTCTATTTACTCGCTAAAACCAGTCACATGCAAATCTTCTCCAGTTCATTTTCAGCCCATAATTAAGGCTTCCCATTTATATTTATCAATCTTGCCAGCAAAAGAAAAAAACTAAGAACAAGGGCAGCCAGAAGCAATACAGGATGAAAATAAAGCATTTTGATCCAATGGTCAGTGTTTGTTGCACTTTAAATGTTATGCTTCAGTTGTAAATTACATTATATGTGATTGATTGAAAAGAAAAAAAAAGTAAAGTATTTATTTGTATATTTGCCAATTTAGTTAATTGTCCAGCAATGTTACCATAATTGAACACTATCCCTTGAATAGTAACAAAGCCACACTGCACCCTAGTGTTTTGACGACAGATCGATAAATATAAATGTGAAGGCTTACTCATCGGCTGAAAAGGAATTGGATACCATTTGCATGTGATTCATTTTTAGCCAGTAAATAGCATCAATAATGAGTGCACGCTCACACTGTTATGGGTGAGCCCATTCACTGGCATGCATTAGTACATTGAATTGAGTTACACTTATACTGTTGTACTCTGAATTTGGAGTTTACTATTTCTTTTACAATTAAAAACAATAGAATTAACATAGCTACTTATTTACATTGATTGATAAGGCATGGTACTGCATTTTTCTAAGAACGCTATATTAAATGGGACTTCTTGTTACACACATACATTTTTATATACACATTGTCAACCTAAACTGTATAACAATGTAATCATACATATAGCAGGGCATATGTTCTTGAATTGCATATGTCGTGAATACATTTAATGTTGAATAGTCTATTCCTTTAGAACTTGCAAGAATGTTTACATTTATTTGCAACATAAATGTTTAACATGTACATGGAACACAAGCTGTAATGGTCAGTTTGTTGATACATTTACTTATATTTAAGTCATTAAGGCAGTTATTAAATTTCAGGATTTTTTAATTATGTTCCACATGCACTTTAAGCATTAAAGGATGAAGGGTACATGGCATCACATGGCCTCAGAAAGCCACAAGAGCAAACCACAGGACTTAGTATTGACTAGGTGCACTGGGCTCGGGTGGGTCAGATATATGGTAGGAGACAGTACTTTTCTATTACATTGGAGTGTTATAAGCAGTTTATTGCAATTTGTACTTCAGTTGTGGAAAATAAAACCTTTTTGCATTATTTAAAGTGCTATGAAAGGTTTTATTCTGGTTTTCTACCCTACCATTTGCCCACCCTTGAATTTGCTCACCAGTAACACAGTTGACAATAGCATCTTTACAAAGTTACCTGTGCTATGCCGACAGAGAATATTTTACTTCACATACAACATTCATACTGAACCTCACATATCAATATAGCACGCTATATAAAGTCCCATATATCTGTGTAGCTGCATATATGTATGTATGTATAGCTGTGTATCTGTCTATGTATGATGTGGATGTCTGTGTACATATGTGTACATATGTGGCATTAAGCAGCCCCTATATTGCTACCCTGCTGCCTTTGCTTATTGAAGGATGGAATGTGCAGATTATAATACACAACACCATGAAGCAAACAAATTCAGCACGCAAAAAAAAGTCAGGTATACCTGCCATTCTTGCTTTGTTGTTTGCCTATAGCTGATTACTCCCCAGTGTCTGAGGATCACTACACACAAATAACATCATAAAAGGGCACAATTTGTCTATGTCTATATCTGTATCTGTGTGTGTGTGTGTGTGGGGGGGGGTTATCTATATGTGTGGCTATGTGTGTGTATGTTCCTGTGTGGCTGTGCATGCATGTGCCTCTACACTCTATGCATGCATTCTGTAAGTAATCCATTTCCTTTCTGCAGCAGAGTCATCCTGCTGAAACAAACCCAGGAGGATTCACATGTTGCATTCTTACATCAACCCTCTGTACAGCATCCCTAAGTCCCCCTCCCAGTTTCTGCAGTGGAATCATTTTATTCCTTTTCTGGGTGTGCACCCCACCTCCAGTTGCCAACAAAGAGCCCCAGAAGCAGCTGTTTAATTATCTGCCTGTTCACCACTCTTACCCTCCTCCTGTTACTGTACCACAAATACTTTATTCATTTAAACAGCATCACCCGATCATGCACCTGCCACCTGCACTCACCTGAATAAGAACAAGAAACTACAAATTGCACTTCATAGAACTATCGTGCAAACTAATTTGCTTTACAAACTTAGAAATGCAAAAATAAGAAAAATAACTCCACTACCCTACATCACAGGTCTGTTCAACCAAAACTAAAACCTTCACCCTCAATGCTCTTTATTAATAAATACTACTGCCAATGCTGTTATTGGTAAGCAAAGTCATTGGTGGTCAAATGGTAGGGGAAAATTACAGAAAAAACCTTTCGATAGCACTCTAAATGATGCAACAAGGATTTATTTTCAACAACTTCACTACAAATTGCAATAAAGTGCTTACACCAATTCAATGTAATACAGAACTACTGTCTCCTACCATACATATGATGCACCCAAGTCCAGTGCACCTAGGCATTACTAACCCCTGCGCTTCACCAGTGTGACTTCATGAGTGGGCGCGATTCCATATCCCCATCATCCTTTAATACTGTTAGTGCATGTGCAGCATAATTAAAAAAACGTGAAGTTTAACAACAGCCTTAATCACTTAAATGCAACTACATTTACCAGCAAAGTGACCATTAAAGCTTATGTTTCATCTATATATTAAACATTTCTACTGCTAGTAAATGTAAACATTGGTGAAAGTTCTAAAACAATAGACTGTTCACATCAAATGCATTTACTGCATATGCAATTCCAAACCCTATGCCCTGCTATATGTACGATTGCATTGTTATACACTTTAGGTTCACAATGTGTATATATAAAAAAATATGCCTAACAAGATGTGCCATTCAATATAGCCCTCTTAAAAAAATGCTGTCCCATGCCATATCAATCGATTTCAATAAGCAGCTATGTTAATTGTATTGATCCTAATACTAAAACAAGTACTAATCTCCAAATTTAGAGTATAGTACTATAATTGCAATTCAATTCCATTTAATTTACTACTGTTCATCCAGGGGAATAATTTTAAGGGGGAACACAGGGACAGGGCCCCCCCCAACATTTCATTATTGCAGTCTTGAATAACTTACTGCAAAATTTCTTTATAGTTGTGTGTCCCCCAACTATTACACCAAGGTTATTCCTCTGTGTGGAAAACTGAATGGCCTCGCCCATAACATAGTCAGACTGCACTCATTATTTTCGCAATGAACTCGCTAAAATGAGTCACCTGCAAATCATGCCCAGTTAATTATCATCCCATAATTAAGGCTTCAAATTTATATTTATCGATCTTGACAGCAAAACAAAAAAACTAACAACAAGGATAGGCAGAAGCAATACAAGATGAAAATAAAGCGTTTTCATCCAATGTTCAGTGTTAATTGCACTTTAAATGTTAGGCTTCAGTTCCACATTACATTGTATGTGATTGCTTGAAAAGAAAAGATACAAATGTAAACTATTCGTTTGTATATATGGAAATTTAGTACATTGTTCAGCAATATTAGCATAATAGAACACTATGCCTTGAATGGAAACAGAGCCACACTGCACCCTAGTAACTTTGCCCTTTGATGACAGATCGATATATAGAAATTTAAAGCCTTAGTTATGGGTTGAAAATAAATTGGATAACATTTGCGTGTGATTCATTTTAGCGAGTAAATAATGTCAATATTTTGTGCAGTCTTACTATGTTATCGGCAAGCCCATTCACTGGCACACATTAGTAAATTGAATTCAGTTGCATTTATACTATTCTATTCTGAATTTCAAGTTCACTATTTGTTTTTGAATTAACAACAGTAGAATTAACATAGCTGCTTACTTACATCGATTGCTATGGCATGATACTGAATTTTTGTAAGACTGCTGTAGTGAGTGTCACGTCTTGTTACACATATATGTTTCTACATACACATTGTGAACCTAAACTGTATAACAATGTAACCATACATATAAGAGTGTCAGAACAAAGGCTTATAATATCACTTTTTACAATGTTGCACTTGGATTAACTTCAGGCCTTACCCAAAAATTATTTTCATAAATTACCAAAAATAATAACATTTCAAATATGACATTATCCTATGCTCTCCAGATTCAAAAATGATGGTAAAAAACACTATTGCCACACTTTGGATTATTTAAGAGATAAATATATATTTCATTCACATATGCACAAGTCCTACATATTCATAATTAGCATAAATATCAAGCATAATAAAAATAATGTAAACATAAACTGTAATGTAAATAAAACAACAGGTTTTACAGAATCAAGAAAATCAAAACATATATCACAAATTTCAGCCATTAAGCAATGCAAGTGAATAAATAATATTCAGCATAATAAATGACATTGTACTATTTCTTCAACATACTTATAAATATCATGACCTTTTTTCTGTGAGAACTTGCAAATCATTACGTTACTGTCTCAGGTTATATCTTTGCATAAGAATTGTTTTAAAACATCATAGCATACAAAATGTATTTTCTTTGCATCTAAATTTTAGCTTAACTGTATACCCAAGATTTTGGAGTTAAAATGCACTAATTTAGCACCCCAGATAGCCAAATAAGTACTAAACTTAGGGTAATGGAATACTTATGTTTTAGTTATTTGTACTGTAGATGCAGTCTTCTACTTTTTAACTTTTAAAGTCTTGGTGAGAACTTCTAGTTTTGGATGACAGAAGTCCTTGGTGGTGGGCTTAGCTTTAGTCTTCTGTCTTTCCCCCATGAACTTGGAAATGTAGAGTCTTCTGACATTAGTGAAGCAATGCAGGCTGGATCCTTCTTGCCTGACATCACAAATCATCAAAACTCACTTCAGGATGTAGTGATAAAATCAGACAACAAGATCATAGCATGTCAGCAGATTCAGCACAGTTTGTAGAAAGATTTCTCCCTGTGGACAGCAATGTTGTTTTGGTAAGTGGCCTCTGTGACTCTTTCCTATTTGAGTTCATGTCTGCTCTTGAATCTGCAACTCTAGACTCACTGCTATTTAACGGCACAGCAGGCCTGCTGGCTAATAAATTCCAAAGTTACTCTCTTGTTCAGGCTTTTAACAGAATTTCCAAAACGTTACTGTACTCCAGCTTCTCAGTACGCAAAGCATAGGCCTTCCTTCATCCAATATTGGAAAGAGGCTCCTTCCTCTAACAGTCAGTTTCAGCACCTGGGCCTTATTGCAGCGTTATGCAGGCTTTCCAGTCTGTTTACCATCCCTTGCTGGTGGCAATGCCTTAACCCAAGTTCTGGTTCCAAGTGTGACTCTTCGCCATCTGGTTATGATTGTTCTATGATATTTGTAATATAGGATGTGGTATGTGAGGTGTCTCACATGAGACATCCTGTGCTCCTGGGTGACAAATCCCCCAGGTTTCAGTGAAGCAGGAACCATTTAATTAACTGACTTACTTCAGAGGGGCATTTTATTATCTTTTTATGATGCCTAGGCTCTTTGAAGTGGAAATGTAATGGGACTTCATGAGTCTGCCAGAGGATGGAGATCATAAACTTTTATGACGTCTTTAGAGGAAGAACATTTAATATCAACTGGTGTTAAAAAGCTATTTTGCACCTAAGTGAGATATGGTAGAGTTGTAAAAAGAGCTTTGCTGTCTTGGGAGCAGGAAACTACACAAGATCAAAGGAAAGGCTTGAATTAAAGACCGTTATAACTTGGGAAATTAGTTTTTGCTGAAGTCACAGTATTGAAAATATCTCCTGATAGGAAGATCCTTGTTTGTATAATTTTTATATTCTAACAGGAGGAGCTAGATGACATCATAGAAGGGGGTGGAAACACTGAGTTTAAACTGTATTCTGTGTTTTAACTAAGTGACATTTCTTTTGTGGACTCTTAAGAAACAAGACCTAAGTAAAGCACTTATAGAGGTAACACATTAGATAGAAAAAGTCTAATTGTATTGTGGTAGGAGATTTTTTTTGTACTTTTCCTTGTTTTCTTTTAGTTGATTGTGTGTTTTGTGATATAGTGTTCTGTGTTTACATTTTACATGTTTTTATCCATTTTTAAGTAAACCTTTCATTTGAAAAAGACAGCCTGGGTATGTCTTCAAAGCTCCCTTTTGCAGGTGATGTATAGATGGTTAAATTTGACAACTGTTCATAAGCTTGATGGTGTTACCAGACTGGGAAAAGGTAAGAATATATCTAAGGTCTTTCATAGAGTTTTAAGGGTTCATTTTAGATACCTGGTTAGGTGCCCTTAGGCAAAAGATATCTGGCATCACCCCAAACAGCAGATTATCTGAGCCTGTACATTTGGGTACGTTAGCATAAGGTTCACAGTTTGAATCCCCCCAGAACTTTAGACTAAAGGTGATTCAGACCCACAAGCAGACAGGAGGGTTACCCTGTTCTGTTACCTGTTCACAATACTGCACTCAGAGGTTGGCGCTGTGGTACCAGAAGGCCTGACCTGCTGAGTGCATTTGTGACACCAAGCAGGTGTGGCTTCAGGCTTTTGGCATAGTATAACTCCCAAGCTCATTCAAAATTGTCTGGGCAGCCAACACAGGTCTTAACACACCAAAGAATCAGGCAGTTCTGGGACAGCTTTGCCAGCATCCCATTTATGTCCCTCTTGCTGGGTGACATCCCCATCAAATTATGATTGATCTGAGTACACTTTGAGGGTGTTACTGTTAGCCCCTTCTAAGACATTTTTTTTATCAATATGTCCTCATCTTACATACTAACATACTAAAATGCCAGCAGAATAGGCCTAACGGTCTTTCGTGTCTGCTCGTTTGGTCAGCCCTCACCCTGGGTGCTGACCTTGCTGCCCCCCTCACCTTCTCTGGCTTCTCCCTTCCCAGTTCCAGATATTCTTGCTGCATTGGATTTTGCTTCCAGAACCATTCCCCTGTACCTGTCCCACCCCCTCTTGAACCCCTCCACTGTCTCTGCCTCCACCAGCCCCCTAGGCAGCACATTCCATGGCTCCACCACCCTCTCAGTGAAGTAGCACCTCCTTCTTTCTCCCCTGAATCTTCCCCCCTCCAGCTTCCACCCATGCCCTCTAGTGGCCCCTCCTCCTTCCTTCGAAGCACCCTGACTGTTCCTCCCCTATTTACCCTCTTCATGTACCTGAAGACCTCTATCATGTCCCCCCGGTCCCTTCTCTCTTCCAATGTGTACATATTTAGCTCTTCGAGCCTCTCCTCATAGGTCCTGTCCCCCAAGCCCCAAATCATTTTGGTTGCCCTCCTCTGGACCCTCTCCAGAAGTTTAATGTCCCTCTTAAGTGTGGCCTCCAAAACTGCATGCAGTATCAGGTTGCAGCCTCACCAAGTAGTTATACAGAGGGAGTATCACTTCCTCCTTCTGGAGGAGATCCCAGCGATGCATCCTAGCATCCTGTTGGCCTTGGCTGCTGCCTCCTACAAGTCTCAGAGTTGTTCATCTTGACATCCACTACCACCCCCAGGTCCCTCTCAGCCATCGAGACTTGTAGCATTCCCCCTCAGGGTGTACACTTGGCCTGGGTTTCTGGCCCCCAGGTGGAGTACCTTGCATTTCCCTGCATTGAACCTCAGCTTCCACTTTCTAGACCATCTTTACAGAGCCTCCAGGTCCCCCTGTAGGGCCACCTTCTCCTCCTCCCCATCCACCACTGCCCCTGTTTGAGTCATCTGCAAAGAGACTCATCTCACTCTTGATTCCTGTCCTGACAGCCAGAGACAGGCTGGAACAGAAGGGGCCCAAGGACTGACTCCTGTGGGACCGTACTCACGACCCTCCTTGGGGATGAGACTATCCCGCCAACTATCTGGTCCTGGAGCCAATTGCCTATCCATCTGATCATCTGGTTCCCCACCCCCATTTCTCACAGCTTATCCAACAGGCTCACGTGAGGAACAGAGTCAAATGCCTTGCTGAAGTCTAGAAAGAGGACATCCACTGGTCTACCTAGGGCCAAGGCACTCGTCACCCAGTCATAGAACTCCACAAGGTTTGTATGACACGATTTCCCTGGGACGAATCCATGCTGTCTATCGTCCAGGCACCCTGACTTTTCCAGGTCCCCCCCTAGCCTCTCCTTGACAATGTCATCCATCACCTTGCCCACCACTGATGTCAGGCTGACAGGCCTGTAGTTTACTGCCACCTCCCTTCATCCCCCCTTGTGGATAGGCACTATATGCGCCATCTTCCAGTCCTGGGGCACCCACCCTGTCCTCAGAGAGATGGTGAAAAGCTCCACCAGGGGTTTTGCCAGGACATCCGCAAGTTCCTTCAGCACTCTGGGATGTAATTCATTCAGCCCTGGTGCTTTCTCCATCTTAAGGGAGCTGAGGGCTTCCCTCACTCTCTCTGCTGTGATTTTCACTTCCGGTACCTCTTCTCCCTGCTTAGCCCTCCCCCCTCCTGCCAGTGATGCCTCCCCCTCTCCCCAGACTCGCCGATCGGTAAGGGTTCCCCCCTCCTCAGTATCTCTGTCTCCTCCCATGTATGATGCAGCACCCCCATTTTCCTTGGTGAAAACTGAGGTGAAGTACTCATTTAGTACCTCAGCCTGCTCCCCCGGGTCTTGTGCCCATCTCTCCCCTGATTTAATCCTGCTAATCTGCCCCTTCACCCTTCGTTTTTCCCTAATGTATCTAAAGAACCCCTTGTTCCCTCTCCTAATTTCCCAGGCCAGGTTCTGCTTCTTTCTTGCCTTAGCCGCCGTCACCACCCTAGTGGCCCTTCTAGTCATCAGCTCGTACTCCCCTCAATCCCTTTCACTCCTTGAGCACTTGAATTGCTTATAGGCTGCCTTCTTTCCCCGCACCACCTCCTGGACCTCCCTGGTCCACCAGCAGGAGTTTTGGGCCCTACCGCATTTTTGTCTTACTCTTGCACAGGTGCTGGTAGCATCCTGCACCCTCTCCTGATGATTTCCACCTACTATCAGCGTCCATGTCTGACCCAATCCATCCAAATGCTCCTTAAGGATCCTTCCCATTTCCTTAAAATCCGCCCCCTGAAGTCGGTTACTTCCATCTTGTGTAGCCTTCTACTCCTCCTAGGTCCAGGCAGAACCAGACCGTGGCATGGTCACTCCCGCCAATGGGTCCCTTACCTCCAGGCCCCCAATCTGGTCACTGTCTGCCAGGACCACATCCAGTACCCATGCCTCCCTGGTCAGTTCCCCACCTGCTGAGTTAGGAATGCGTCTTGAAAGACATCCAACAACCTCTGTTCCCTGGTCACAGAGGATGTCATAGTCTCCCAGTCTGTTCCTGGCATGTTTAAGTCCCCCAGCACCACCACCATTCCTCTGCCCAGTCTGCAGTGTCTCCCAACATCTGCACCAGACTATCCTCCAGCTCCTCCGCCAGGGCAGGGGTCTATACACCACTCCTATTTTTACTCTCTTGCCCCCCTTGTTATCAAGGTGACCCAAATTGCCTCCACAGTTCCCTCCGCCCTCTACTCCCTATGCCAATGCAGTTTTTGACTATCATTGCTACCCCTCCTCCCATTCCTTCCCCCTGTCCTTCCTGAACATAGTGTAACCCTCCAGGTTCAGGTCCCAGTCGTGTCCTGCAGTGGCCCAAGTCTCAGTGACTGCTGCCACATCCACTGCTCCCTCAGTTAGCATCGCCTGGAGCTCAGGCATTTTATTGCCCAAGCTCCTGGAATTTAGCAGGACTACCTTCCACCCTTTCCCTATACTTCCATTTCCCTGCTCTGTGTTCCCATGGGATTCTGTTTTCCCTGGTCTGCACTTTGCCAGTCAGCCTTTACTGCAATCCTCCAGCTCCCAGGGGGTGGAGACAGAGTCCTCCTTTATTGGCACCCCTGACAGCCTTTTCTCCCATCCCTCCCCTCACAAGTTTAAACCCACTTTCACCAATGAACCCTCTATTTTCAACTTAAGGATTCCTCCCTCCAAATTGAGATGGAGTCTATCTCAGCATACAGCTCCTTATCCTCCCAGGTCTCCCCCCAATCCCCCATCAACCCATACCCTCTGGCCTCACACCACTCCCTGAGCCACTGGTTTATCTCCCTAATCTTCCTTTTGTGTTCCCCACTAGCCCTTGGCACCAGCAGGATTTCTGAGAAGGAAACTGTGCATCCTATGTCATGACAGACCCTGGCAAGCTCCCTGAAACTATTTTGATATAAAACCATTTTTCTTTCTTGCATCTATGTGAACCTTGTTAGAAATGTAAAACATAAATTGTTAGATGCAGGTAAAACAGAGAATTCATTTGAGACCAAAAATGATGGTGTCAATTCTAATATAAAATCTATAATTTATGAAAACATTATAAAAGGTTTCCCTTTATAAATATCTAAAATGTATTTGCAGATTTCAGAAATACATTTTTCCCAGTTGAAAACAATGTTAGTTTGGCATTCCTACTATCATTAGAAACTTTATAACACAGCAAATTCATTTAAGACAGGGATCTTCTTCATTTGAGGTAACTGATGAGTGACTTCATGTTGCTTTGGAGTTTATCAAGAAGGCTTCCAATTCACATGACTAGATGTTTATGTTAGACAAACATTTGAGACTCATTCAATTGAAAAGGTGGCAAGGTCAGCTTACTATAGACACCAAGCTTGTCAATATATTTTAAACAGTTTTGGGGCTACAGAGTTTGGTAACGACATCACAGTACGCTTTACTGATAGTTTTAAAACTGTATCACTGGGCAGGTTCCTGCATTCCCAATAACCTGTCTCAGAGTTTCTGTATATTTTCTATAAATAAAAGTCTTAATTTCTTAAAGCCAGTCTATTTCAGTCTCTATTAAATTTTGGTATCTGGGGCTGGCTGTTACAAAGAAAAACAAGGTTGTAATTATGTAAAGTTTCTATGGCAATACTCTCAGTCTCAGCTTCAACCTCTTCTGCTACTCATTGGAACAGGCCATTCAGTTTAAACAGACTATTCTTGAAACATTATGTTGTCCTGAAATTGTCCCTTGATGTTATATTCCCATTTATTTCATGGCATCATTTCTCCATTTCAGTATTCAAGTCTTAAGCAGCATTGTCCTTGTTTTACAGTTCATTTGGATAATAATTTGACTAGAAATATGTATAGTACTTAATAATTAAGCCAATATAAGGATATAGAATAGCCATTAAGAATATAATAAAATTATAATAATACAATAGTTTAATCAAATTAGGTCTATTCCTATAGTAGGGCATATATTTTTGAATTGCAGATGCTGTGATTACATTTCAAGTGAGCACCCTATTCTTTTAAAACTTGAAGCAATCTTTACATTTCTTCACAATATTAATGTTTCACATGTAAATGGAACATAAGCTGCAATGGTAACTTCTCCTCTACACAACTGCTCTGTGTAGTCATCATAGCACCCACTAACACATTTGGCAGTCCAGCAACTTTTGACTCCAGCAATTGTAGTCTATAGTACTTTCTGCCCACATTGTTGTACATTCCTATTGTTGCCTGTTATTCTATCTTATCAGTCCTTCAAATAAACGTTACCTTCTGCACTGTCGTTACCTAATAAATCACCTCTGGCTTCACTTCATGTCTCTGTGTCCTTATTTCCCCAGCCTCTGGAGTTTACCTTGTCACTGGTGGTTGGGCTTACCTACTAACTTCCACCCAGAAGTTAGTGGAACCAAAACCTCCTAACTCTTTGTCTTAAGAATGAATGCTGACAACTGCTCATGCACATATGACTATACCATCTTTCATTCTCACCTGAGCAGCCATTGCCACTCTTGTTATGCATCTGTTTCACTCCTGCACTACCAATGCCAATACCAGCAAGCAAACATTTGTCACTGATAAATGCTTGTTTTATTCTACTTTAAGATCTGTGGTGCATACTGTTTCTTGATGCAGAATTCTTTGTGCCTTTACTGAGGACAAATAATTTGAACTTAGTAGCTATTAATGATATTTTTATATACCTCATTTTCATTTTTGAAGCCCATGGTTACTGGCTAAGATTAGCCAATATGAGTTGTACAGTCTCATCTCTTTTCTTTTAGATGTGATAGTATTTAACAGAGGAAGCTCTACTGCATCTCAGTTAATATTAGTGGTTTATTACAGTTGAATTTTTAAATTAGATTATTACTGCACCTTGTGATTTTTTATTTGATAACTTGTTGAGCTTTATCAGTTAAGAGTCATAGTGATAGTATAAGAATAGTAACAATACTTGATTAATAGCAATATGATATTGTTACTCTTGTCATTTAACAGAGTTTGTGGGGGGTTATTGTTGATTAGCAAGGTAGACATTTGTATGTTTTGATTGGGACAATGGGATGGGTCCAGATGTGGTCTGTTTCCTAACCTGTTTATCATGGTCCACACGGATAGGAGTAGGCATTAGACCCAGGTAGATAACTTTTTATTCTTACTTGGTAGGTATCTCTTTTATAGCTTACTGCTGTTTGTTCATTGCAGCTATGCTGTTTTGGGGAGTAAAAAAGGGGGAAGGGTCACCTAATGCATGAAGATCATCTTGCCCAAGAGCAGCATAACCTGACTAAAGTCCCTATACATTGTAGATAATGTATAATATACTGAACATCGTTACTTGGGATATTAAAGGTTGGGGGGATAACTCCAAAAAGTATTTTATTTTACATCACCTGAATAACTTTCAATCCCAGCTTTCTTTTTTGCAAGAAACATGCTTGCCCACTGACCAGCTGAAAGATCTGCAAAAGACCTGGGTTGGGCAAGTTTATGGAGAAGGTACAGTAATAGCTTATGCCAAAGGGGAGTAGCCATTCTGATTGCTAAGTCAGTTCCCTTCACTTTTTAGGGCTGCAGGTAAGAGCCTGCAGCCCTCTTGCACTCACTCTTAAAAAAAGGCTTATCATGGAACTTTCTTTTTGGACTTTTGGATGCATCCATCCACCACTGCAAAACAGTTCAGTCCCCGTCTGATTTTTGTTATTTGCTTCTCTTTCTTAAAGGCGTCTGAAGGAAGGGGATATAAACAAACAAACAAAAAAACATTTGAAAGCTGTGGTCTGTCCAGCTCAAATAGAAGGGATGTAATTCCTAGACTTTAAATAAATAAATACATTCTAGTTCTTTGAGCAGCCTAGGGGTTAATTCATTATCTTCTTAGCCATTGAGCTTTAAATGGGGCCCCAAAGGGAAATAGCTTCCAGACTGACACAGAGTCTCAGCTGTCCCATGCTCTGAAGACATTAAGTAAGTGTGTGCGTGTGTGTGTGTGTGTGTGTGTGTGTGTGTGTGTGTCACATAGGAAATGGGTAAATCCCACAACAATCCTTGCCATGCAATGCATTATTGTGATAATAAAATGGATCCAGTCATGAAAAAGCATAAAAACAATACACTAATAAATGTTTTTATTAATCATTACATAATGATGTGATGAACCCACCAGTCAATAAAACAGTCCTTAATTCAATTGTTTTGTGCAGCTAAAAGTAGATTGTCTCACCGGAGTTGATTTTCACTTCTCCAAAACAGGTTCATGTCCACCTGATTCCAATACATGTGCTTTTAAGAACTACATAAGCTATGTGCTAAAGCACTTAGACTCTATTTTCCTTTCATACCCTGTTTCTTTTTTTCTCTTTCTTTCACTCACCTTAACAGGTCTGCATCTTTGCCAGAGCCTGGCAAATACAGACAGGGGAAGAAATTTGGTAACTAGGCATTCATGCACCAAGAGACATGGATTCCACACTGGGATGCCTGAGTCTAGTGCAGGCTAGTAACAGTTTCTAATGGTATGGAACTCCGTTTTTAGATTTACAGACTGGAAGATTTTCAGGCATTAACCAGAGAACTCCTTGTTTTGTTGCCTATCAAGTGCTAGGGCTGAGGATCTCACTTCAAATTGCTGGTGGTGATAGAGGGAAGAACTGGAACTGTTGTTGATACTGGGGAGCCTACAACACACATTTACAGGCCTACAGTAGGTGAAAGATCAATATGGTCCCTTTTCTCTAACAAAGCAAATACACATTTGTTGCAGGCAGGAAGCCACCTTAATTGTAGCATCGGGGTAGCTGTAGATTACTCCTGTGGTCTCAATATAACAGGGATGTGCTCCTACACATTTCTTTCCATGGCAATTGATAGGGAGTAAAAAACATGCCAGTACATTTATAATTATTGAGCTTGAATCTACATAGTCATTTATTTTAAGACGTTTCCAATATTTCTTTCTAATAATGCTTTTTAGATTTTTTTTATTAATAATTCAGCATCAGATGTGTATATTCTTTCTTATCTCATAATTAACTGAATGGCTAATGTTAGTTTTTGATACATTCTACTATGGCAGGTGAAAGGTTCCCTAAACAATCTTTTTAGGACAGGCCAGACGAATCTGGAAGGAAAGGCAGGAAGCTTACTCAGTGACCAAGATGCAAACAATTTATTTGCAAGGGACAATAAAAGTGAGAGAACTGGGTTTTACAACAGTACAGGATAATAAACATAAACAACAAGCAAAACAATGCAATTGGGACCAACAATTGGCCGAATCAAGAACAGGGGGTTAACCCCTTTTAGTCCAAGTCCTGAGTGCACTTGGCCAAGATGACGGAAAAACTGATGAACCAAGCTTGGGCTTTTCTCTGCATTGGCTGATCAACAGGTGGGCATTGACTCCACAAAGCATTTTTGTAAACAGGCCATAATAGGGTGTCCTCCAGATGAACAGAACACAAAGAGGAACACGGTTAGCTCATCAACAAAGATCTTGGCGATCCTCTGCTGTTCCTGGCAAGAAGCTGACAATTTTTGGTTGACAGGCGATTCTCTAGAAGATCCGCTGCGATGACCACTGGCAGGTCCCCAGCCCCAGATGACCTCTCAACAGGGGATGAGATGAGAAAGAAAAAAAAATGTATATATCCCCTAACTTTGGGGTACTACACTACGAACATACTAAAATGCCAGCAGAGACAGGACATGCGGTCTATTGAGTCTGCTCAATTGTGTAGCTAGCAACTCATCTTGCAGCTGCTCCTCCCATCACCCTTTCCAGTATCCCTACCCCTCACCCAGTCCCACCCCCTCTTGAAGCTGCCCATTGTCTTACAGGACACTATCTCGTCCGGCAATATGTTCCATTTGTCCTCCACTCTCTCAGTGAAAAAGTGGCTCCTCATCTCCCTCCTGAATCTTCCCCCTTCCAATCTCAGCCCATTCCCGCTTATGTCCCTCCCCTTTCTCATCTGGAAGAGCCCTTCTGTGTTGGTCTTGTGTATCCCCTTCAGATACTTAAAGGTCTCAATCATATCCCCCCATCCCTCCTCTCCTCCAGTGAATACAAATTCAACTACCCAGCCTGTCCTTGTAAGACTTGCATTCCAATCCCCGGATCTTCTTTGTGGCTCTTTGCTACACCCCTTCTAACAATCTGATGTTCTCCTTCAGGAATGGGTGCCAGAACTGTATGCAGTACTCAAGGCGGGGCCTAACCAAAGACCTATACAGGGGCAGGATAACTGCCCTTCTCCTGGTGGAGCTCCCTCTTACAGTACACCCCAGCATTTTATTGTCTTTTACTGCTATCCTCCCATGCTGAGAGATGTTCATACTCCCCATAATGTTCACCCCTAGGTACTTCTCCTCCATGGAGCTC
The DNA here is from genome assembly GCA_016271365.2 of Neoceratodus forsteri. Classification (NCBI taxonomy): domain Eukaryota; kingdom Metazoa; phylum Chordata; order Ceratodontiformes; family Ceratodontidae; genus Neoceratodus; species Neoceratodus forsteri. The sequence goes on from CM028137.1 coordinate 81,427,107, forward strand.
CCCAACTGTACCCCGTTAAAGTGGTACTCCCTCTCCTAGTTCCTGACTCCGAAGTGCAAGACATTGCACTTCTTGGAATTGAAAACCAGTTGTTACATCTCTGCCCACTCCTGCAGCTTGGTCAGGTCCTCCTGTAACCCCTTCCACCCCTCCTCATCATCAACCACGGCTCCCATCTTGGTATCATTTGTGAACAGACTGATCTTGCTCCAGATTATATGGAAGATATCTGCAATAAAGATCCTGAACAGTACTAATCCCAGCACTGTTCCCTGCAGTACCCCACTTGTCACTGCCCTTGGTGATGACAAATCCCCCACCACCACCCTTTGCTGCCTTCTCCTTAGCCAGTTAGTGATACATGTCACTATTTTGGGTCCTACCCTACATTTTCCAGTTTCACCCTTGCTGAAGTCTAGGTACAAGTCATCCACTGCATGGCCCTTGTCCAGTTCCCACATCACCCAGTCATAGTACTCTGTGAGGTTTGTCTGGCATGATCTGCCTGCTACAAACCCATGCTGTTGACAATCCTGGAGACCATTATCCTCCAAGAAACCCACTAGCCTCTCATTTAGGATGGTCTCCATGAGCTTTCTCACAATGGATATGAATCTCACTGGTCTATAATTTCCTGATTCATCCTTTGGTCCACTGTTATGGATGGGCACCACATGAGCCAATCTCCAGTCCTGTGGTACACATCCTGTGTCCAAGGAGGTATTGAACAGGTTGGTCAGTGTCCCCACCAGGATCCTTGCCAATTCCCTTAGTACCCTATGGTGAATGCGATCAGGTCCAGGAGCTTTATCCACCCTTAATGCCCTTAGCCGATCTAGTACCCTGCTGTCTGTAATCCCTATATCTGTAATTTCCCCCCTTCCCACCCCCCTTGCCTGGGAATCAGCCCTCCTTCTCCTGCATGAATACTGAATGGAAGTATTAGTTCAGTGCCTATGCCTGCTCTGTCCCTTTCTCCACCCACCCTCTGTCTTTTTTAATCCTCAACAGCTGATCCTTGCTCCTCCTTCCATCTCTGATGAAGCGGAAGAAGTCCTTCTCCCCATTTTTGATTCCCTGCATCATTCTTAGCTCCTTGACTGTCTTGGCCACCCTGACCAATCTGGTAACCTCCCTGGACTTCTCTGTGTACTTATCCTTATCTTCCCCACTATCCAATTTATTGAACTGATGAAATGCTACCTTCTTTGCCCTCACTGCCTCCATCACCTTCTGTGTTAGTCATTTGTGTTTCTTTTTTTTCCCTTTTTCCTTATCTTCCTGGTGCCTGAATCTGTGGTCTTCACCAGCCCTTCCTTTATAATGCCCCATTTCTGGTCAGCATCCATGTGTGGTTGTATACATGCTACGTGCCCGCCCAATATCTCCTCTATTTTCCTAAAGTCTGCCCCTTAAACTCTATCACCCTTGTACCCGTGCCACCTGCTTCCTTCCCCCTACTGGACTGTCAACCATACCGAATAGTGATAACTCCCAGCCCGTGATTCCTCCACTTTCAGATTCCTTACTGCTTCCCTGATATCCAGAACAAATTCAGTGTGTTTCCTACCTAAGTCAGCTCCCGGACCAGCTGTATCAGGAAGCTGTCCTGGAGTGCATCTAAAAGAACCCTCTCCCTTGCACATATGGTGGTTGGGGTGTCCCACTCTATTCCCAATAGGTTGAAGTCCCCCACTTTCATTGTACTCCCCTTCCTGCAGACCCTCCTGATTTGTTCTGCTAATTCATTATCTAGGCCACTCTCATGAGATGGTGACCTGTATACCACCCCCATCCTCAGTGTCCTATTCTTAGCATCCCAGAACTGCATCCATATTAGTGCCATCCTCCCTTCCTTCCCTTCCTCTATCATGCACTTTATCCTGTCCTTTACATAGATTGCCTAATAACAGTATAACAGAATGTTTGTTACCATTGGTGTGTTCCTTTATATAGTCAGCATGCACTACACTACTTTAATGCGGTACTTTTGCATTTACTTCCACACATGCCCAACAGACTCTGGTGTAATGAGAGCAAGGCAAGAGCTCCAAGTATTCTTTTACTCACTCTTGCCACACTCGCACCACTCTGATGAGTTGTATTGGCTCTGACTAGAGTTTGTTATTAATTAGCAATACTTCTGTATGTTCTTCTTGCTCCACAAAATCAGGACTCAAATATTCCAAGATAATGACATGGAGCAGTTCCTTCAATATGCATCTGGTAACAAATACTAATGCTGATTTGAGACTATAGGTAATACAGTGCTTTTACTCTGCTGGCAGCAGTTTCTTAATTGTTAGCCTTAATGGGAAGCACTGCGCAGGCTATTGTACAGTTCAAGAAGCTGGATGTGAGCTTCTTTTGTTTATTTTACCAAATGTGAATGACATTAAATGTGCTTCACCTCCTGCAAATGAGACAGTCTGGATGCTATGGTCATATTATCATGGGCCAGGGTACATCATAACAAAATCTAAGATGCAAAAATAAAATAAATACAGATTTTGTTAGTGTATTGTGCAAATGACATCTGAAGCGCAGACACCAACTCTTATGATTATTTTTGCTAGCACGTTCTCACAATGTTTATATATGTAAGTTGAACCAGTAGTTGCTGCACTGATACATTGCTAAAGTCCAGGAGCTGATTCAGATCACTTTGTGCAATTCCTTTTGCAAATGAAAAATAGCAATTCATCTTCTGTATGTAATAATAAGTCTTGCTCCACAAAATCTTGTACTTTATGGGATCCTTCCAGTTGAAAAATGAAGAAGTAGGGACCACTAAGACAAGATACTCTATCCAGGGTAAACAGACTATGCAAATAAAAATAAGAAAAAATACCATCACATTGGAGAGACTTGCCAATACTTTCTTCATTCCTGCTGGTTATGCCTGTATTACTAGGTGTGGGTCCATGCAGACAATCTGAACAGATTGCCTACAGACATTTGCATATACCTGTACTGTATCAGATGCATGTTCAGACTATAACACTTTGTGCGTTTCTTCTTTGTGTACCCATTTTCATACATGGCTTTACACATATTGCTTCATGAGGCAGGGTAATAACAAGACTATGTTGAAAATTTGGTGTAAAAATATTTTAAAATAACAACAAATTTTCAATATTTATACTCAAAAATCCTTGCCTGCAGCCCTACTGGCTCTTGCCAGAGTTTTTTTAAATGATTTGCAGGATTTGGAAGGGAGATACATATTGGTTCATGGAAGACTAGGAAGTGAAGAAATGGTTATAGGTTCAATCTACTACTACTACTACAATTTATGGCCTCTACCAGATAGCCCCTCATTTTTTTCCAAAACTAGCTACAGCTTTGGCTCCTTATATCTGTTTACCTCTAATTTTGGGAGGAGACTGGAATTTAGTTTTCTCTAATGACCTTGATAGAACTTATAAAATAAAAGCAGGACTTTCTTCTGCTCAAATGGAACTTAGGGAACTGGCTGATCATTTAGGGTTGGTCGACCCTTGGAGGGCACTTCATCTGGGAAGGAAGTTTTTTCATTCTGTTCTACCCCACATAATCTCTACTCCCATTTAGATTATTTCCATATTAGCACTCAGCTTCTTCCCCTTATGCATGATTGCCAAGTGGAAGCCCAGGTAATTTCAGATCACTTCCCGATGCTACTGCACCTGACAGCCTGCCTTACAAAGTTTGATGTCCATAATTGGTCCCTGAACATTCAGTTGCTTAAAGATGCTTCAATGGTGACCCAACTAAAAAACTATATAACTCAGTCTACAAAAGATAATGAAGGTTCTATTTCCAGGCAGGACATCCTTTGGGGGGCCTTAAGGTGCAGTGGCATGGGGAATTGATCTGTTTAGCCACAATTTAGAAAAAGAAGTTAACTGCACAAGTCACAGACTGGCTGCAGGATATCAGAGACTTGGAGAGAACTCTCTCATCTCATTCTCCTGATGAAGTGTGCCTACAACTGACTCAGTTGCGTGCTCAGTATTCAGCTCACCTCTTAGAGAAAGCAAGAAGTCACATTGTGCTCTAGCCTGGTAGCAGCTGTTCCCTAGCACTCCTGACCCCCGCTACTGATAACAATTTAAAATACCACTTCTACAAATGTATTCTTTCTTGTGCCTGTTGCGATCCTTTGCAAATCAGTGTCAGAACTTACCTGGTGGCTTACATTACTAGAATCTGGCAACATGTCCAAATCAGAGATGCAATGAGCAACCCCCAAACACACTCCACCGCAGATGCCCGATAAGCAAGCAAGCAAGCAAAATGCCTGAAGGTCCAGACCTTCAGCTCCAGCTGTTCTTCCATCACTGTGGTGGCCTCCTCACCATTAGCTGAAGAATGAGTTTTACAGGCCTTGGAACCACTAACGTCTGCTATTCCAGAACTTACACTCCAAATAAAAACAGGTTAGATTTGGGCAAACTCGGCAAATGAATGCGTGATGAGGAAGCTTGCACTTTCTGGTTGGAATTATGGAGAGACTGAACAGATTCAGAAACCTCCTCCATGCATTAAAAAATTACTAAATTAGAAACTAAGCTTGAAGACTTACAAGGATGCAGTCATCGTAATAACTTAATTATAAATATAATTATAAATTATTTTTGTTCTACCAGAAGGAGAGGAAGGGGCTACTCTGATTCAATTTACCCAAACATTTCTGGAAAGGGTGGCTGTGCCCTCTCCAAATGGCCCAATCTACATTATTGAGCGGGTGCACCAATCACTTCGTCCTAAGCCTCCAAGTGGCTCACCCCCCTTCCATCCCTTTAGGCTTAAGCTTAAGCTTCTGAATTTTCTGGACAAACAGTTTATCTTACAGAAAACTAGAGAAATTAAGGACATACTTTGGGAGGGCACGAAAATTTGGCTGATGCAAGATCTTTTTGCGGGGATCACACAAAAAGGGTTACCTTTCACCTGGTGGTCACTAAAATTATAGCTGCGGGAATCAAATTTAGAATGCAGTACCCCGCTTGGCTTCAAATTCATGTAACCAATAAATGCCATTCCTATGACACCATTGACCTGGCTACTCAAGAACTTAAAAAGCTACTACTGGATCTCTTTCAAAATTCATGACTTGTTATTGCCTCAGTGACCTGGGGTCTGACCAGTGGAGAAAGCTGGACCTAAGCTGATGCAGTTAAAGAGGATCCCTTTTTTTTTCAGAAGCGCTGACGTTTGATCCTGGAAGTTCTCTTTTCTGGTCCTTTTCAGCCATATAGACTTTTTCATTAAATGGCCTTCTTCTGTCCGCTGAGACAGTTACAACAGTAAAGCCGGATTGACACAAGTTTGGGCTGGAGATTATAAATGGCACATGTTTAGTTGTTTGAAACTGAAACAGAAACCCTCCAGGACAGATAGATTTATTTTTTGAATAAGCGAGTCCATCACTTTGTGGACTCTGTTGGAAATGGGTCTCACTAGTGGTTGTAACTTGCAACATAGTTCAACTTTTTTTTTTGATTTCCCTCTTTTTTAATATGCTTTAGGATTAGAAAGTATATCTTTCAATGGGGGACTAAGTCATTATGTCTCCTTAGAGATGTCTTTCATTTCATAACTGGGAACATTTTAACACAACCCAGGGAGTGGACTCTTAAAAGTTTCATATGTAGTTATAAGTTTGACTGTTATACAAAGGTTGCATAGACGAAGATCTTCTATGGTGGTTATTATAATTCATTAAATGTGGGTTTTGATGGGGGGAGGGAGCTTGGGAAGATGCTGGATGCTATGCTGGTATGAGCCTCATGCACCAGTCTGTAAGATGGGGGGGCTGTGGACGGAGTGTTTTGTAGGCAGTAAGGTATGTTACTTGTTATGCTCTGTTTGTTCAACTGTTACAATATACTTTAGATGTTCCAGGGTTAGTTGTTGTTGCATTAGGAGTAGGTAGGTTTAGAAGTCAGAAATGGGGGGGGGCACTGTGGAGCCCGAGCTGAGAGGCAGCAACTTCGGGAGCTCTCTGCTAAAATATATTAAAATCTTTACAAACGACTCCCTAAACACTAAAAATGTTATAAGACTTCATATTGCTCTACAGCTGAGACTTCAGAGAGAAAAAATAGGGAATCCTGGGAAAGACAAAGGTGGCGGCTCCAGAGGTAAATCATTGGGAACTTCTCTTACTACGAAGGCTGGTCTAAAAGCGCAGGCTGCCTCTACGCGAGAGAAGGAAGAAACAATGTCCTCATTGGGCCTCAAGATGCAGAGGCTTATTTCTGCAGTTTCAGATATTAACTCAAAGCTGTACTCTTTTGCCACCAGAGTAAATGTGGTACAGAAGAAGATGAAAACACTTCAAATTGAAGTCTCTGATTTCAAGAGACAGACCGAATCCACTTCTGCAGCCACTGCCACAGTCTTGAAAGAAAACACCCATCTCAGAGCACGTTTGGAATCCCTGAAGAACCAAGCCTGTGCAGCCCATATCCGGATTCTAGGTCTTCCAGAGGGGATGAAGGGGAATCACCCTTTCATTTTTCTTCAAGAGTGGCTAGGGGAGAAATTACTACTGGAAGGCCAGCAATCATGTTTCAACCTCTAGAAAGCCAATCAGATAACCCTGCAGGGTTGTAGAGTGGATTCTGAAGCCCCTCAAAAGTTCCTTCTGGTTACAGATGGAGTTGGAACCAGGGACAAAATTCTTCGATTGGCCTGACAAGTAGGGCCGCTTATGCAGGATGATCGTGCGGTGTACCTGTTTCCAGATATCAGTTACTCTACCAGGATGCGATGCAAGAGATTTGATGCTGCTGGAAAGCAGCTTAAGGCAACGGCGATACTTCATGCCATCATATTTCCTGCCAGACTGAGAATTGTATATCAAGAAAAAGTTTGGGTGTTCGCAGATCCAACTGAAGTGGCAAAGTGGGCTACTCAATTTATCTCTATTCCTCGGAATGGTGTCAATAACCGGAAAGAGGACGCGAGTGATACTGAGGATATAGGCACCAGCTGAGAGACGCGTAATGGACTTAAGTAGTAATCTTTTTTGAGTATTGCTCCTCTTACAGTATTATACATTTTTTGGTTTAAAATACTGTTGGGGTGGGTAGGGGTAAAGTTTTTCCTTTATTTGCTGGAACTCACTTTCTGACATTTGAAAATCGGATTCTCTCCTTTCTTTCGATAACCATCAGTAGAGTAATTTGTAATTTTTGATTCTTCTAGTCTGAATTATTGCTGCCAATTAAATATTGCATAGATGGACTTGAGACATATAGTATGATGCCACAAGCTCCTATTGGGGCATGCAATATCAGACAATCCTTCAAATTTGAACCTTACATTTGTATGAATAAGTCATACTGCTCCTGGACTAGTAACACTGCTAATTGTTTAGTTTGTCAACTTAAGATGTTACCTTTAGATTAACCTCCCAATGTGGTATCAGCATATCTGGGATGCAGTTTTATTTCCTTGTATTAAGGGGATTGCTTCTCCAGTTGGTAACTTAATTGTAACTGGCTATGTCTCATATATGGTGTGGTTATTAATTGTAATCATAAAAGAAAATAATAAACATAAAGTATAAAAAAAAAGAACTTGGTGGGGGGAGGGTACCACCTGAGTTGATGTTGCACTGTGGTTGTCAATGACGTCTTTCCGGGTTTTCCTTCTTTGGTACTTTTATTATCACTGTTTTTTGCTTTTTCTCCCATTCTATTTAATGGAAAATGACATCCTATAATTTCTGTACATGGAATGTTAAAGGGGTGCAGTCCTCCATTAAGCTCTCTAAAATTCTCCTTCATTTAAGTAAACTGCAAACAGACATTGATTTTTTACAGGAGACCCACTTACCCTCTGCCCAGATCTCCCTTTTTAGGAAGTCCTGGGTAGGACAAGTTTATGGTGCAGGTCTAGATTCCCGTAAGTGGGGGTTATCCATTCTTATAGCTAGAAAAATTCCTCTCTGTTTTATTCAGGAAACAGTTAACCCACAGGGTAGTTACATTTTTATTAAAGCCCATTTAAGACACCTAGAGATAGTGCTGGGTGCAATATATGGCCCTAACACTGAGGACCCTATCTGTGTCACCACTCTTATGTCCATTTTAGCCCCTTGGACTGCCCTTCAAATAATTATGGGTGGAGACTGGAATCTGGTCCAGTGTAATAGTGTGGACCCGTCAGGTTTTTTCTCTAGGACAAGTGGTCCTACATGAATTCATAAAATCAACAGGCCTAGCAGATCCATGGAGGACCCTTAATCCATCCAGTCGAGTATACTCCTTGCACTCTCTTCCCCATAATTCCCTCTCCAGGATTGACTACTTCTTGATGGGAGTAGACTATATTCCCAGCATAACCCTATGCTTATTACCCTGCCAAGGTTGTCTTAAATCATCATCCTGTTTTTCTTCAATTAAACTTGGCCCCCTCTCTGTCCAGAGATAAAGTATGGCTTTTGAATAATCAGTTACTTAAATCCAAAGACCTAATAAAGCAGCTGCAGTGCTTTATTTCATTTTTTATGGTGTCTAACTCTTCTTCTGTGCCCAAAATCGACATTCTCTGGGGGGGCTCTGAAATATGCTTTCCGTGGAGAGCTAATTCGTGTAGCTGCCAAGTGTAAGAAACAGGCCTCAGCCTCTAACACATCTCTGTTAGCCCAAATTGCTTCTCTAGAAGAGGGTATATCATTAAGTTCCCCTCAAGAGGAATCTGAGAAATTAGAACATTTAAAATTTCTATACAGTACCCAACTGGGTGAGAAAACTGAGCATATGATGTTTCATACTAAGGTAAGATATTTTGACCAAGGGGAAAAGGCCAGGAAGTTGCTATCTCTCTGTCTTCACTCACAGGAAATGGACAAGATTGTCCCTTCAATTTATAATGACTCCGGCCAACTTCTTACTTCACCCCGAGACATTGTAGAGGCCTTTAAATCACACTACCAATGCTTATATGCTCAGCCATCCACCCCATTTAATCACTCCCAACTCATATCTTTTCTACAGGACACTGCACTCCAAAAGCTGGCAGACTGCAATTTGGCTATCTTGCAGGCCTCCCTAACCTTATCTGAAGTTTCTCAAGCTATTGAAGCTCTTGCCTCAGACAAAATCGCTGGTCCGGAGGGATTTACCACAAATGTTTATAAAACCTTTAACGAACAAGTAGCCACACTCTGTTTAGATACCTATAACTATATTCTAGATAAAGGCTTATCTGATTTATCCCTGACAACCAACACTATAGTGGTCCTCCCCAAACCCGGTAAAGAGCCCCTGTTAATTCCCAACTACAGGCCAATCTCATTAATTAATGCGGATCGTAAAATCCTCTCCAAGATTTTAGCTTGTAGATTGGAGAAGGTTTGGGACCCGTTAGTCAGTAGAGAATAGGTGGTGTTCATAAGGGGCTGTCTCTCAGCAGATCACCTTAGAAAATTAGCATATCTCTTCTCGGCATCCAGGGATCTCTGTTTTCCCACAGCTTTGGTATCCCTAGATGCCAAGAAGGCTTTCAATAGGGTCTAATGGGACTATCTATTTGCTCATCTACCAAAATACAATATCCCAAAGAAATTCATCATTTAGATTAAAGTTCTCTATTCTTCCCCCACTGCCTGTGTGCTATGTGATGGTATGCATTCTCATTTCTGCCCTCTTTTTCAAGGTACCAGGCAAGGATGCCCTCTCTCTCCTTTTTTATTTAATAATAATAATACATTTTATTTGTATGGTACCTTTCAAAAAACCAAGGTGCCTTAACAATAGTTAAAATAACAATACACATACAAAATATCTCAGCATGAAACAAAATGATAGTACTGATAGCATCCCTTAATCAATCACCAAAAGCTTGGTTCCACAAGTAAGTTTTTAATGCTTGTTTAAAGCCCTCTATGGTCGAGCACTCATGTAACTGATGGAGTAGAGAATTTCAAAGGGTAGGGGCAGCATACATAAATGCTTTCGCTCCAGAAGATTTCATACATATCCTCAGAATCTCTAGCAACCCCTCATCGGATGAGCAGAGCAATCGCCCAGGGCAGTGAGGAACCAGGAACTCTTTCAGATAGTCAGGCCCTGTCTGTATAGGGCTTTAAAAGTCAGAAGACGGACATTAAAGGTGATCTGCCACTGAACTGGCAGCCAGTGCAGTCCGTGCAGCACAGGCAAAATATCACAGGACCGTGAGGATCCCCTCAGAGGCCGTGCTGCAGCATTCTGCACTAGCTGCAAGCAATGGATTTCCACCCCAGGTAGCCCTAGCTACAGGGAGTTGCAGTAGTCCAAACACAAGGTCACAAAGGCGTGAATCAAAGTAGGAAGGTCACCAGATGGAACCAGGTGCTTAATCCTGGAGATATTTCTCAGATGGCAAAATGAGGATTTAACAACAGTCGACACCTGCGAATGCAGGGTCAGCCTCTCGTCGAAGATTACCCCCAGGTTCTGCACCTGTTCAGAGGTCAAGAGTGGCGCACCCCCAAGGCAAAGACCGGAAGGTGAACCCCCACTCATCCCCACTGTCCAGCGACCCGGATCCACAACCAATACCTCAGTCTTATCAGAGTTCAACTTTAACCAAATGGCATCCATTCACTCCTGGATTTCAGCGAGGCAGCTATTAAAGATCGAGACAGCTCTATCCTGGTCGAGTGCAAAAGAAAAGTAGAGCTGGGTATCATCTGCATAACAGTGAAACCTCAGCCCATACCTTCTTACAATGTCTCCGAGGGGCAGCATATACACTGTGAACAACATGCGGGACAGCACTGAACCCTGAGGAACATGACAGAGGGACTGTGTCTGAGGAAAAGACCCCGGACACTACACTCTGATATCTTCCTGTGAGGAATGATGTAAACCACTTGAGGACTGTACCCAACATTCCACAAATGAACCTCAGACAATCAAGCAAGACCCCATGGTCCACAGTGTCAAATGCTGATGAGAGATCAAGGAGGACCAAGATAGAATGGATCCTCCCATCTCTAGCCATCAGGAGATCATTGAGCACCCAAACCAGCACTGTCTCAGTACTATGCTTCTTTCAAAATCCATACTGGAGGGGTTCATAGATGTCATGGATGGTCAAATGGTCCTTCAACTGTGAGGACACTACTTTATCGATTACCTTCCCTACAAAGGGAAGGTTAGAGATCGGTCTGTAGTTTGCAAGGCAATCTGGGTCCAAAGAAGCTTTCTTCAAGAGTGGTGTCACCACCGCCTCTTTCAGAGAGCTTGGAAACTCACCTGTCTCCGAGGAGCACCAGACTATCTGAGCTAGGACTGGACTGATAACATCAGTACAACCCAAAATCAGAGAAGTAGGTCCCGGATCCAAACTACAGAATGTAGGGTGCACACTCTGGATGATCCGCATGACATCCATGAAAGCCAGTCGAACAAAGGTACTCCAAGAAGTCCGAGGATAAGTGATCCCATATTGATCCACAGCAACACACATAAAGCATGCTGAATGGCAATCCAATCTGATGTCAGTCACCTTATTTGAAAAAAATCAAGCAAGTTCATCACACTCTTCTTGCGAAAAGGCTTTCCGGACTTGTAGACAGGCTGGGTTGCACAGTCTGTCCACAGTTCAGAACAGCTGAGCTGGTCATGTTTAAGCAGCCGCAATCTCCCTGGAAAGGAATTCTGTCTTCTTACGGGAGATTGCAGATTGATAGACTTGATAGTGGTCCATCAATCTAAGGTGGTCGGCATGAAGAGCGGATTTCTGCCAGCAACGCTCAAACCTTCGTCCTAATCGCTGCAACTCCCTCAGAGTCCCATCAAACCAAGGGGATTGAGGGTGAAGAGAGAGAGGATAAACATGGACAGGAGCACTGACATCCAGGGCCACTGCAATGGCCCAATAATAAGCCACTATGAGGGCCTCTGGGTCACTGTTTGAAATGACTCATTCTCCCCAACTTTTACATTCATGAGGTTAAGTTCAGTCTTAAAACAGACCGCTACCCCCCCCCACAATACAATCTTAGGCAGTGTATCACTGAGTACCCAGCCGGAGTTGCAGCCTCCAAAATGGGCCAGAGTTCCCATCCAGCCAGGTCTCTGTGATGCATGCCAGGTCCACCAACTCAAAAAGATCTGCAATAATTGCAGTCTTGTTCTTAACGGATCTAGCATTGCATAACACCGTCTGAGTTGGATGAACCTCTTGGGCTGCCCAGACCATCTGTCTACCATCATTTGTAGTGCCCTTGGGTATGGAAACCAGGCATGGTGACCCACATTCTGGGTTCCATTTCGCCCCCGGGAGTCTCCTGGATCTCACTACCCTAATCCGGTGGCCCCCCTCATTTATCCTCTGCTGTTCACACCCCACAGCCTCCTCCATCCCCTTCGGACAATACCCAGTGCCCTACAGTGCAAGTATGTTGTAGACTGAAGTGGAGGGGGGAAGAAAGGGTGGAGATCGTGAAGAGTGGAGGATGAATAGCGCACGACTGTAGGGGCACGACTCCAACACATTTTGGTGAACAAGATGACACTTTCCAGACTATCCAACTGTAAATTTCAGTATAAAAAAATAAAAATAATAAATATCTTTAAATTCACTAAAAATCTACAAAACAAACCCCTGATTACCCACCCCAATAATAACAAATATTCTAAAATCACTGTAAAAATAAATAGATATAGTGTGGCAGTCATTGAGTCCAGGATAGTAGATTAGAAGGAACACAAATCAGACTAATAAGTCTTTAATATCACATATAAATTGAATTAAAAGCAGGAGAAGACCAGCTTTCACAGTCCCCACTAGGCCTCTCACCACCTGAGGAGACTAAGAAACCCCCAAGAGCTCACACCTCCTGGGCAGGACAGATGGAAATGTCTTAGTAATTTCTCCAACCCCCAGAACACTCTATTTAACCTTTTCTTAGAACCTCTCATTCAGAAGCTTAATTCCTTGTCTCAAGTTATTGGTATCCCCATTAACAACTTGGAATATAAACTTTCTACATATGCAGATAACACTACTGCATTTCACCTCTTCTGCTAACTCTCTCCATGCAGCCCTTCAGATTATTTCCTGGTTTGGTACCATCTCAAGTTATAAACTTAATCTTTCTAAAACTGAGATCATGCCCTTGAATAACATAATATTTAGAGCTGACACTGACCACTTGGGCCTTGTCTGGAATAAAGATAATTAAAATATCTAGGCATTTTTTTATCTACCTCCCCCAGTAAATTTAAACAATTCAACCTGGATGCTATTATCTCCTGCCTTAGGGTTGATCTGGACCGTTGCTCTAAATTGCCCTTTTTCCTATGGGGTAGGCTAAATATCATTAACATGAATGTATTACTTCATCTACCTTACCCCCTGCAAATGTACAACTTGTTCCTTCCTCAATCCTGGTTTCATCAAGTGCATAGACTTCTTGCCTCCTTTCTATGGCATGACAAATCGGCTCATCGGGCATTATCAAAATTGATGAGGACTAAACAGGATGGTGGTCTGCAAGTTCCTAATTTTTTTATGCTTCTTAACAATGCACCTCAGCAGAAGTTTATATTGGTTCCAAATGGCAGGAAATGCTTCTAAAGGATTATACACTCCACAGTGGGTAGATATAGAGTGCTCACTATGTTCTGCTCAAGGAATTGACATTCATTCACTCTTTTTTTTAACTAAAAAGAAACTACCCCATTCATTGCAAGATACCCCTCTCAGCTCAGCTCTTCAGAGCGATTCACAATTGTGTTCCTTACTTAAGATAAACCCAACTAAAGATATTTTTCAACTAATATATGGGAATCCCAATTTGCGGATGGCTGGTCAGATACTCCCTAGGCAATTCTGGCTGGACATCGGTGTGGATAGAGTTGTCAGTCTTACATGTAATCTTAGACTGCTATCCTTTCAAAAGGCTAGGGCCTTATATCACTGCCCCCCCCCCGCCTCTTGTTTTAAATATTTGCAGATATCTCAGATGCTCACACACTTTTTTGGTACAGGACTTTGGAGTAGTCTTTTAGAAACTTCAGTTTACCCACTCTTTACTTCAGCCCCTTCCTCTCATCTTATATCATATTACTATAAATCTCTTCAGCAATGTTTAACTGCCAGTGACGGCCCCAGGGTTTACAGTTGGGATCAAATGTTTCCATCCCACAGCACACCTAGGAATTTGTCCCTCATCTGGAAGTAAACTTACAAATTTATAAAATGGAACCAATACCACCTTACGTAATTTCAGATTATCCATAATATTTACTATACTCCGGTCAAATTGCATAGGATGGGTAGGTTACAGTACCTAATGTTCTTTGCTCCAGTTGTGGCCAAGAACCTGGCTCTTTATACGATATACTCTGGATATGCCAGAAAGTTGTTCCTTTGTGGAATTTGATTAGGTCTCGACTAAATCCCTTATTAGGGCTTACAGATGATTTTTTCTTGGAGGTATGTATTACAGGGGACTATACAGGCTTTCTACCAGGTAATCAGACAGCCCATATGTCCTAATCTCAGCATATGCCAAGAAAGTCATTCTCCGGCACTGGCTAGATCACACCATCCCTCAATTTATAGAATGGTATAGAGAGATTATGCTTACGAATACTTAACAGCCAGTTTGTTTGATAACTTATCTAGGTATAAGTGTATTTGGGAGCCACTTTATACATTACTTACAACATGCATTACTAAATAACCCACTTCATTCCTAATGATTATTGGCAAGAAAATCTTTTGTTTACACAATAATTAGAATATACTTTTCACTCCGGTGGTTGGGTGGGAGAGAAGGAGGTGCAGGAAGGGTTGGAGGGATTTATACAGATTTTGTTTAACAGCTTAATACATTACAGTTAAATGTTTCTTTTTCTTTTTCTTTCCATTTTTCTCTGTACCTAAACATGTCACTTATTTTTTTCTTTGGAGATATGTTCAGACTTTTTGACAGGGTAGTGCTGTGTAACTATTTCTCTGTGTTATTTTCATGATCAATAAAACTTATTAAATTTGGAAAAAAAAGAGCTTCCACTAGTGTGAAAGCCACCAATATTGGTCAAAGTGTCAAGGCTGTCAAATTATTAGCGTTGCATTTGAAGCAGCGGAGCGCTTCCTGATGGGTCTCAAACCCAAGTTGCCACTTGCGAGATGACGCAGATGACGGATAGTTTCCATTCATATTATCAGTTACTAGTCTTGAATGAATGCCCAGAATCTCTCTTATCGTCAGCCCTTGATGACTTTTTAAAAGATGTAAAACTGCCTGTACTTTCCAAAGACCAGCAAGACCTTCTCATCAGCAATATTACTGATCTAGAAGTTGTATACCCCTTATCCGGGTCGCACCTGAAAATAGGCACTTGGCTGTCTAGTGTGCTTACCCGGTTAACCAAAGCAAATAAATAAATATCCCCACGTTGTAATAAGCAGGATATTATAGACCTGGGTCTCCAGTGTGAATCCTAGGCCCTAAAGTGTTTAGGTATCAAAGTTACTCATAATTTAAATTCATTGACCTTCTTCAATTTTGACGAATTACTTAAAAATGTTGAGCAAGATTTATATCGATGGAGGCACTTACCCTTAACATTATGGGGTAGGGTGCACATTCTGAAAATGAATGTCTTACCATACTTAATCTATCCCCTAAGCATGTTAAATGTTGTTTTCCCCAAAACCTTGTTTTAATAAAATATAGTCCATTTGTATGGATTTCCTCTGATTGGAGAAGACAACACTTAGTGCCTTTAGAAAAACTATGTTGACCCCGCAATCTGGGAGGCTTTCAACTTCCTTTTTATCTTGGCTTGCGAGCACACACAAGCAGCATCTTGGGGTAGTAGCACATTTTAGAGGTGTGTCAGTGTTGGCCAATGCAGGGAATGCTTTAGTGGGTGCGTCCCTCAGCCACCAATCAGTGAGCATGCTGCCGATGACAGCAGTTTCAGAGAGAGACAAAGAGTTGAAAAGAATCTGCCGCTGCAATCAAAGACAGACTCATCACTGCACTGCACTGCAACAGCAGATGGCATGCCTCCATTTTGTGCCTTTCCTGTAGAAACATTTCTTTTTTTTTTGAAATTCAACTTCTTTATTAGTTTTATCATAATAAAGCCAATAACAGTGCAGTATACATTCAGACAGCTTCGGATAAAACAATGCAAAACTTGAACCCCCTCTTCACCCCCTTTTTCTACCCCCCCACCACCCTTGTCCACCCCCCCCGGAGTGTACCTATACATATAATATAATATAATAACTATTAGGGAGATGTATAAGACCTTACTGGGGAATCAGTCCACAGACATACCTAGTGCAGGTATAAACTATATAGCTTACCCCACTTCTTATCAAAGAGGTGAAGCTTGATACCTGAACTTGCAATCAGACATTCAATCCTAAGATAAACTATGATCTCATTTAACCATTCATTGTATGATAGAAGCAATTGATTTAACCAAGGTTTGAGTACAAGTTTCTTAACCACCATGGAGACTAAAGCCATATGGAATATGAGCTCTTTAACCCCTATATCCTTATAAATACCCAACAGGCATATCTCCACTGTGAACAGTCCCTCCCGGCCTAGCAAGGGGTCCAATCTAGATTGGAGAGCCTGCCATAAAGAAGCTACTTTTTCACAGTGTCAAAATATGTATACCAAATTCCCTTCTAATTTGCCACACCTGGAACAAATAGGGCTCAGAAGATGCCCCATTTTAGCAAGTTTAACTGGGGTGTGGTACATATCATTTAATATATGATACTGGGTGAGTCGAAACTTATCCTGGATGATATAAATGTATACTGTAGATCTTTCCACACTTGTGACCAGCAGTGTCAGTGGCTCAGTAGGTAGCACACTTGCCTCTGAGGCCAGGAAATCAGAGAGCTGTGGGTTCAGTTCCCACATCTGGCACTTGGGTTAATATCCCAGTACTGACACTGTAGTGCAGCATGAGAGGGGTGCTGCACTTCTGAGGTGCTGTCTTTCGGATGAGACATTAAACTGAGGTCCCATCTGCCTGGATTGGTGGTAGTTCAGGTGGATGTTAAAGATCCCATGGCACTTATCGAAAAGAGTAGGGGTACTTTATTGGTTAGAATACACAACATCACATAAAAAGAAAAAAACAAAACAAAGAAAATATCAACAATATAAAACAGATAAAGTAAAATTATGGAGAACTTCCATTAACAAAAAGAAATGTTTTTCCATAAATAATTAACATAAGATCTAAAATATTTTTGCTCATCTAAGCAGCGTACCATTTGTAAATCAGAAATAACAACAGAAAGGATAGCTTCAAAATCCATATTAGATTGTTGCAACACAAAAGAACAGTGAGCCTGCCATAAGTAATATTGCAAAAGTGCAAAAAAAATATTCAAAGTACTCCTGTGATATTTGTCCCAATCACCTAAATATTCACCTAATACTAATGTGCAATAAGAAAGGGACCACAAGTGAGGCATATTCCACTGTCGGGCTGCAAAGTCCCAAAACTTCTGACTAAAAGGGCATTCAAGAAAAAAATGCATTTGGGTTTCTTCAATGTTAGTACAATCTGATCTTAAACAGTATCTTTCAGAAACCGGTTTATACTTTAAATTGCCACAGACTCCAAGCCTTCAATGAGCAGATATCCATACTATATCCCAAACTTTAAACGAAATCCTGCCATCAGTCAATTTACTGAAAAAATTTTTCATATTAGATGGGGAACAAGAAGGAAAAAGCAAAATTATTTTCTGCACATCATACACAATATATTCGTAAAAGGATTTTCTGTGCAAAGATTATATTTTTTGCAAAGGAATCTTCCATTGATGTAATTTTTTTAAGGCGGAAATCCCATAGTTTGGTATATCATCTGATGACAGAACTCTTGGGGGAAGAAGGGACCATTTAAAAAAATATTTGTGCCAAATGGATTTGTTCCAAAATTGCCAAGTGAGAGACGGAGCTTGCCAAATAAAAGAAAAGGAGGAAAAAAGAAAGATGGAATGAAAAAAAATAACAGGGTTAATCATATTTACCCCTCCCTCTCGGAATTTAAGGTAGGTATATTCTCGCTTCACCGGGTTCAATCTATTACCCCACAACATTTGAAAAAATATGCTATAAATTCTTGTCTCTAACGAAAGAGGAGGTGGAAAAAGATGACTTATGTAAAGAAATATGGGTAAAATGAATTTTTTTATAATCACAACCCTTTTCTTCTTCCCAAATTTCCAATGTTTCCACTGATTCACTTTAGCTTCTCCTACAGCTAACTGTTTTTCCCAATTATAAGTCTCCATGTTATGCATTCCAAACCAGACACCCAGGATTTTCTGAGGCCCAGATACAAGGGGGATATCATAACAGTATGTTAAATCTGGAGCTATCTGACCCAGTTGTAGTACAAAACTTTTTGTAATGTTAAGAGAGGCACCAGAGTATGTACTAAAGAAAAGAAAGATCTCTAAAGCTCTCCTTAAAGAGAGAGAATCAGCTAAAAGGAGAGTAACGTTCATCTGCAAAGGCAGTGACCTTGACCTTTTCTAAACCTATAGAAGGAGCAATCCCTGAAATGGAGGCATCACAAATGATGCTTCTAATAATTGGGTCCAGAACAAAAGTATATAATAATGGACTCAAGGGGCAGCCCTGTTGGACACCCCGAGAAATTAATATTTTCCCACCTTATAGGCCATTCACTATTGGAATAGAAACTGCAGATGTGTATAGCTTTGAAATCCACTGAGTAAAGGTCTCAGGACCTCCATAAGAGGACAATACAAAAAACAAGTAGGAATGACTGATCGCATCAAATGCTTTAGATTGATCCAATGCTGCTATTAGTTCTGTAGAAGAGAAATTTGTTTGACAGGCCAATAGATCTCTAAGTAGAAAGAGATTATGTTGAATTGTTCTATATTTTATTGCACAGGTTTGTGCAGGGTGAATCAAAAATTGGGCTACTTTTTCTAGTCTAGTATTCAATATTTTAGATAGAATCTTATAATCACTGTTAAGTAGACAAATTGGTCTCCAATTTGAAAATAATGTTTTATCCCCTTCTTTTTTGAAAATAAAAGTCATTAGGGACATTGAAAAGTCTGGACAGGGGGATCCGGAAGTTAAATAAGAATTAAACACACTAGGAAGAAAAAGACCCATATACTTTTTACACTTTTTATAGAACTCATTAGGTATTCCGTCTATACCTGGAGAAGATCCAAGCTTTAAATGTTTAATTACATCAATTACTTCGGAAGAGGTAATTGGTGATCTTAAGGACTGAATCAAGTTATGAGGTATTTGAGGAAGAGAAGAAAAAACTGTATGGTGAAGGGAATCCGTAGATAACACATTAGGGGGTGAAAAATAATCCTGGATGTAGCGTTCCACTACCTGTAACATACCTATATCAGTGGTAATTAGTTCTTTATCAATATTAAGTAAGCCGGTCATGAGGGTATCTTTCAAATATGTTTTACATGCATGAAATGGGTCCGCCATGGGGGGAATCCTTGTAGATAAAGCGGAATTCTAAATCAAGGGATTTGGCCCTGTTATACTGATAAGTTTTCATTTGTTGTTTAATATTTTTGATTTAAGAAAGAAAATGAATATGATCCTTTGGAGGGAGTGACATAAGTCTATATAGTTGATTCCTCAGAACTAAATATTTCCTATAATCATCCTGCACCTTTGCCTTACCCCAGGACTGAAATAAATGTTTGAGCTCTGTTTTAAACTGCCTCCACCAATCATATGGGGAGGGAAAGAGATCAAAAGTGGAGGATTTTGCAGCTAAAAACAATTCAAGCTTAGAAAAATGAACCGGATCCGAAAGAAAGGAAGTATTTAATCTCCAACGAGAAATACCGGAACTTAATCTGGGGGGAAGAAGCCTTAAAGATAAAGAACAAAATAAAATATGGTGGTCAGAAAATTCTACCAGAACAGCAACACAAGACACAACCTGAAGATAGCGTGAAATAAAAAATATATCAATCCGAGTAGCAAAGGTGTGTCTATGATAAGTATTACCTCCTGTAGCATGTAAAAATACGAAAGACATCCAAAAGCCCAGCATCTGTTACAACCTCTAATAGTGCATGAGAATCACAATACACCTTTTTCCCTTGCATTCTACGAAACTGAATATCAAGGGAGCAGTTAAAATCCCCCCCCCCAAACCAAATGTTTCCTTGTAAATAGAAAAGGTTTTAGGTCTGAGAATAAGGAAATTCGGCCTGTTTTAGTCTGTGGACCATATACATTAATAACCCGAAAAGAATAATCGCCCCAAGAACAATCCAATATAAGCAATCTACCTGGCAACAAATCAGTTACCTTCATGATTTTAAAGGAAGTGTTACCAAACAATATAGCTACTCCGTCAGCTAGTTCAGTACTATAAGACCAAAAGGAAGGGCCACAAGTCCATAATCTTTCAATCTTTTTTCCTCCGAAATGGAAGATACCCTTGTTTCTTGCAAAAAAATAATATCTAGATTTAAAGTCGTAAGATATGAAAACACAGATATCTGCCTATGAAATGTTTTTAAACTGCAGACATTCAAAGAAGCAAACTTTAGAGCAGCCATGAAAAGACTTATGAGCTATGCTTTTGACTCACTTTTCTTTTCTTCCCTTTTTTCCCTTTCCTATCTTTGGCTAGCTCAGTTGATTTGCTGTCGTCGTCATCTGTTACAAGCTCCGAGAGGTGAGAGGCCTCAGATTCCATATCCGAGTCTCTCACTTCCTCCTGGAGGGGGGAGAAGAAATTTTCAGTCACTACTGGACTGATCTGGGCCTGTTTTGAGGAAGCTCTGGTGAACCTCCTGCTTTTAACAGTTTCGAAAGGGGGAGGCATGTTGGAGACCAGACTCTGACTATCTCCCTAATGGGGGATCTGGAGTTACCATCTTCTGAGATTCAGGAGCCACCTTGTACCGTTGACCAGTACTTGGGAATGGGGGAGGTGGAGGGTCTTGTCATTGGGGAAGGAGGGGGTTAACCCTTTCACCCGGGGTATGCAATTTAGCTTGAGCTTTTCAAAGTAGGCTATCTTGGTCCAAACCATCAGAACAATTATGTCTCACCCACGGACACTGATGGAAGGCATGACCCTTCTCCTCTCAAAGGTTGCATCTAAAGATATTTGTGCATCGGTCCACAGAATGCCCAAAACCCCCACAAAGAGGACATTTCAGCATGTCACATACGCTACTTATATGCGTTCTATCCCCACATTTATAACAGGCCTTAGGTTGTCCTGCATAAAAGCACACTCCTCTGTCTTTTCCTAGAAAAAAAATATGTGGCAAATGTGCCACCTCCGAATTAGCTTGTAATAATTTTACTTTAAATTTCCACCCCCCTGTCCAGATGTCCTCAATATCCAAGAGAGCCTCAGGTGACCCCAACACTTCACATTTGGCCTGCAGCCATCTATAAATATCACTGACGTTCACCCCCTCATTTCTGAACATAATGGTGACATATAGAATTAAAGGCTTAGATAATGGAATAACAAAAAAAGGCAGCCACACTGGATGATTTTTCTGGTGAGCATATTTGTCCCAAAATTTGTCCATAAGAGCAATGGATTGGAAGCTGATATCATAAGAGTCTTCTCCAGAAACATGAATAAAGGCATATATGTCCTTGGCACAGAATCCCATTTTAGACTTCAAAAGATGGTTGAAAACATAGTATCTATCAGGATGTTCTTGCAGGCCCCCTCTATATTTTAAGAGTACAGTATTACGACGAGGGGCCTGCTCTAAGTTTGCTTTAAACAAATCAGCCATAGTTGGTTTAACTGGTTCACCCGAAGCTTCATTTGATGTAGAGGTAAAGGCCCCAGTGGAAAAGTCAGACCTAGGCCTATCCCTATCTTCCCTTGATGTAGATGGTTGTGGGGAACACTGCAAACCAGGAATAGAAGTCTTCTTACCTGAGAGGGGAGTCCATTCAAGGTCAGGCACCCAGGCTCCCGACTCAGTTCTTCTCCATCCGGCATCTAAAAGTGCCATCTCCTCTGACCAGTCTGTTTTCGACTCCTGACTTCCTCCTTCCTGGAGCCCGAATTGCTGTCACACCAGGAGCGTCGTGCACGGTCCATCACTTTATGCGGCCCTCCTGGAAACCGTCTCCCGAGACACCAGATCCTTCTCTAATTGCGGCGTATGAAGATCTTCACTGTGTGCATCTCCATCACTGAGAAGGCCAATACTGTGTCCAGATTCCGGAAATAAAGGCACCGCTGAAGGTGCACGACTCTCGTTCTCCACAGCAACTGGCAACTGGGACAAAGCGACTCCAAAGGTAGGCAAATTCACGTCCGTTTCTGAAAAGGGCTCCTCTATAGCATTCTGCTGCTTAGGCTCCTCCACCTCCTCCTCCATACCGACCTCGGGAACATCTGCCATAACGGCCTCTGACATCAGCAAGGACCCCCACCAGCCACTGACCAGCAGCCAGTAGGGGAATTTCCCCGGTGTCCTGGCCAAATTTCCCTCATTCACTAAAAATACCACCAACAGTTTCATCTAGTTCAAGGTCAGTTGGCATTCATCTGTATCCCCCTCCCCCAGGTCGTGCCTGAAAATAGGCAGGATTTGTCTAGTGCACTTACCCGGTCAACAAAAACTAAATAAATAAAATAAATAAGTACAGTAGCAAAGAAGTCCACACCCTGGAACCGGGAAGAGGGTCTGGGGACTTGAAAGCTAGGAGACTAGCATATATCAGGGAGATACAATGAGGTTGGTAAGAGAGGCCCCATATCTCAGTTAAAATTGAGTCCAATTTAGGTAACTGAGGGGTAATATCGAACTGCTGACCTGCCAGTTGTCTCAATTGAAAGATCTTGAAAATGTGTGTGCAAGGTATGTTATATTTCATGAGAATATCAGAGGAAGAATGAAGGGATTCATTTGAGTATAAATCAGCAACCTTGGCATCTTTTATCTGAGGTAGCCAGGCCAAGGTGAGATGCGTACCCCCAATTTTAATGTTGGGATTAGAAATGAGTGGCTGAGCTACATCATGGGAAGGAGATCTTTTAAGAAATGTAAAACACTGGGAAAAGATCTTTAATGAGGTGCCAATCACCAAGTTGCACAACTCTGGTGGGAGGGAGTTCCCCATCGAGAAAAAGATAGTAGAAACATCTAAGTTATATGAGCATAGGATTTGATTTTTAATCTGAAGCCAGCTGAGGATGTAGTCATCGTTGATTGTGGTCAACCATCTAGCTACTCTTGATAGGTGACTGGTCCAATAGTACAAGAGAAAATTGAGTAAACGCAGACCCCCGAGTTCCTTAGGGAGGCTTAGCTTATTAAAGAAATGCCTAGGATTTTTGTTAAACCAGAGAAAGCAGAAAAAAAAGTGAGTGTATTCGATGGAAAAATGATTGGGGAAGCCAGATATGTAACATAGTCAAAGGATAAAATATCCTGGGCAGGATGTTTATTTTAACTTAATTTATTCTCCCCTATAAGGACAGTGGAAGTGACTTCCATCTATGAAGATCCTGATGAATGTTAATCACCAAGTCCTCCAAGTTCAGTTTCCTGACCTTTGAAGAATCTGTGGCTAGGGATATACCCAAATATTTACTAGAATGCGGGGACCATTTCATGCCAAACCGTTCGAAGCTAAGTCTATGGGTGAAATGATTTAGGGGAAATATTTTGGTTATAGCTTGGTTAAGTTTATAGTTAGAAAACCAACTAAATTGCGTTATTATCTGTAAAGTTTTCTCTAAGGAGGATACTGGAGATTCTAGGTGAAGGAGAATATCATCTGCATAAACTGACAGAGTTAAAGTATGGTGAAGTATGGAGATGCCCTGTATCTGAGATGCTGATTTAATGCTATGGAGAAGGGGTTCCAGATAAAGATTAAACAGAAAGGGTGATAATGGACAGCCTTTTCTAGTACCCATAAAAAGAGGGAAATGGGAGGAAAGGACCCCATTGCAGTAGATTTTAGCTGAAGGTGAAGAGTATAAAGACTGAAGCCACTGGATAAAAAAAGGAAAACCCATTTTCTTTAATGTTATCCAGAGGAAGTCTAAGTCCACTCTGTCAAATGCTTTTTCAGCATCTAATGAAACTAAAAACATGGAGGAGTGAGAGGACTGAGGAACCTGAAAAATGTGACTCAGTTTCCTTAGATGGTCTGTGGAGGAACGTCGAGGTACAAAGCCTACCTGTTCTGGACTCAGCAAGTGGGTCTACACTGACCTAATGTGTCAGGAAATAATTTTAGTTAATATTTTGAAGTCATAATTCAAAAGAGAAATCAGACAGTAACTAGATGGTTGAGATTGTGGTTTATCTGGTTTGAGGCGAAGAACTATTGTCACATCAAGTAATGACGGGTCTAGAGACTCTGCTGACAGCATATAGCTATATAATCTAAGCAAAACAGGGGCCAAGTCGGTTGAAAATCCTTTATAAAAATTAGAGGGGAAACCATCTGGTTCAGGGGCTTTATCCAGTACTAGATCCTTAATTGCTGCCTCCACTTCAGAGAGATTCAAGGAAGACGATAATGAGGATCTCAAGTGCTCTGGGAGAGAAGGTAAACCCAGTGAATCTAGGTACACCTCGGTAATTAAAGAAGGCAGAGTGTTGGGCCATTTACCATATAAACAGTGGTAGAAGTTCTCAAAAGCCTCGTTTATATCCAGGGATGCAATTTTGGTGGTGCCATTGTGAGCCATGATAGAGGGAATTAACCTGGAGGATTCTAACTTTCACATTCTTAAAGCTAGGAGCCTACCTGCCTTCTCACCTTGGTCAGTATAGTGAGATTTTGTTTTTAAAAGAGCAAACTCCGCTTTTTCCCTCATTAGGTCTGCATATTTATTCCTAAGGGAAAGTAAAGTAGCAAGAGAATCAGGAGAAGTATCCGAGGAGAAAGAAAGTTCTACTGACCTAATTTGGGCCAAGAGAGAAATAACTTCAATCTCTCTACTTTTTTTCCAGTATGAGGCCATCTTAATGAACTCCCCTCTAAGATAACACTTTCGAGCACACAATAGCATATCCTCTTTCTGAACTGTGCCTCTTTTGATTTCTAGGAAGGATTGGATAAGGGAATGTATTCTAGAAACTATGGATTTATCCTTTAATAATTGGGTATTTAACTTCCAGATTGTGTCTGTCTGACTAAGAGGGTCTAAAGTTAACAACACCCATGCTATTAAATGATCCAATAAGACTATGGGTTCCAGACCTGTTTGGCCTAGATCTATTACAAGGGGAAGGCTAATTAAAATATAATCTAGTCTGTACCAGGTTTGGTGTATTGTCGAGTAGTAAGAGAAAAGCTTATGGGTGGGGTTAAGGATATGCCTTGAATCATAGAGACCCAGTAGGTTTATGAAATCATTCAAGGCCCTTTGAGATGGTGATAGGGGTTTGAGAACTTAGTATGATCTATCCATGTCTTGGGTTGGAGGGGTATTCTAATCTCCTCCAAGAATCAGAGGGATTGGTAAAAATGAAGCGAGTGTATTAGCTAGGGTCATGAAGAAGACAGGACCGCCCCCTACTGGACCATATAAGGAACCCAAGATAACCTCTTTACCCATTAGAATGCCTTTAACCAGTATGAATCTGCCATTAGGATCCATGATGGCAGATTTGACTTGAAAAGAAATATTGTGCTTAATCAGCATAGCCACCTCTCTACTTGCAGTAGAATCCCCTGCTGAGAAGATTTTTGAAATCCCTTGCCTGTGCAACCATGTGGCTTCATTCACCAGCAAGTATGTTTCTTGCAACAGGATAATTCCAGCATTAAGCAAAGCACAGTGTTTTAAAACCTGAAGTCTTTTAACCGGGTCTCTGACTCCCCTTATGTTCTATGTTGTAATTTTAACTGATACATTAACCATTTATAGTTTCTAATATGTAAATATCTCTTGCAATGATCAGCAAAATTACAAAAACCTTAGGGCACACTCCAACCCACCCCCCACCCTTCCAAATATCCCCTTCCATCCATGTAGTCACAACCTTTTCCCAGTTAGAGATTCTCCCAGCCCTGTCTGACTTGGAAGCTTACCCTCCAAAATGCTTTCCTTTGATAAAGTACGTAGATTGTTGGGTTGTTCCGGTAAGTAACCCCATCTCCCACCCCACTTCGTCCCACCCCAGCAACTATGTACAACAGACTATGTTACGAGCTCAAGATCCCAAAAAAACAGATAGGCCCAACCCTTACCAGCTTCTGAATGCTCCCCATATAAATCAGAATTTATATTAGAAAGGCAGAAGTGAAATTCTCATGGGTATGGCTTAGGTTTACCCTTGAGATTTAACAAGTACACCAGGACCAAAAACATGTGTATCTGAGGATACATTAAGGTGCTGGTCCCCCCCTTAATTAGAACGTTATGCAGCTTCCTGGACCGACCCTACTTAGACTCAAGCTCCTCCCCCCGCCATCCCCTGCCAAAGGTTCAGTAATGATCCGGTGAGAGAGTTACCTGACTGAAGTACCAAGGATCAAGTATTTTACCCTTTGACCCCACTGGGCTGGCTATATGTGTAAGGCCAATTGGCCTATCTTTAAGCAGATACACACAGCCTCCCCCCTTCCATCCATTAAACATCAGCCCAAATACATGAAAGGGTACCAAATGTCCATCCCATAGTAAAGGCTAACTAGTACCCACTGTAATCATATGGCAATAAAACAAAATCCTTATTTACAGTTCAAGGAGATTAACAGTCCAAGGAGGTCTGGCATTGTCTGTTAATCTGTGTAGATGTCTGGGGGAAGAATAAAGTCCAGGACAAGGTGGTAGTCCAGTAGAGAAATCAGTCCCCAGGAACTCAGCCCTTTGCCAAGGGTTCCCATCACTCAGGAATCCCTAAAGCACACCCCCCCCCGTGGCCTTGTCTGTGCACTACCACCCCGATAGAACGAGCGGCCTACCCAGACCTCAACCAGAAAACCAGCCTCAGGTATCAATTATATTATGTATAAACAAAGAAAGGAAAAATTATTTGATGATAAGGCTTTTAACCTAGTACGCTAAAACCCTACACCCAGGGAGGAGTACCTCCAGTGTTAATGATGACAGGCTTAGAAAATACAGTCAGCCATTTTTAAACAGTTCTGGTAGCTTGGTTGTTAATTCAGTCATTGCTTGTATCGGAGAGTCAAAGGAAATCCAGTTGCCAGAGATTGAAACCTGCAGTTTATCCGGGTAAAGCATCTTGAATGGTATACCAGCTGCGATAAGTTTGCTGACTGTGGGCTGAAAGGCTGTACGCTTTTGCCTAGTTTCAAATGGCAGGTCCTGAGTTATCCTTAACTTGTTACCTTCCCAGGTAATAGATTGGATTTCTCTAGCTTTGGCAATGATGTGCTGCTTTTCTATGTAGCTTAGGAACTTAAGAATTATTGGGTGAGGAGGTGCCCCAGGTTGCGGTTTAGGCCTCAGAGACCTATGGACCCTCTCAATGTGGTAGTTGGCACTTAGTGGAGAGGGACCTATGATTTTCAGCAAAAGCCTTCGGATAAAAGCCACTGTATTGGAGCCTTCTTCAGTCTCCGGTAGCCCTAGGATCAGGATATTGCTCCGGCGGCTTCTCCCTTCTAAATCTTCTGTTTTTAACTGTAACTTGTATTTGATGTCTGAGATGGACAAGTTAGGGGTCAACTCTCTCTTTCCATTTCTCGATGGAGGACGTTTGGGCTTCTGCATCACCTATCCTTTTGGTGAGGTCTGTCATATCTCCCCTGACGGACTTAATTTTGGTTGAAATCTCTAATAGAGTTTTCCGGAATGGAAGTAACTCTTGCAGAAAGTGATCCTCCGTGAAGGGGATCGATTGAGTGAGTGGAGTGGTGCTCTTACCTGCTTGCCCGCTTTGGGCCTTCAGCATTTTGGGCATTTTCTCTGGTGATGGAGGAGGCGTATGCTTTAGCTGGGCCTGCCTCATTTCAGCTTCCATCGCGGAGAAGAAAACTCCGATAACGATACAAATTGCATCAAGATCGAGTGCTGTAGGCAGGCTCATCCTTGTGAGATAGCTGTTTTGAGTTGAAAGAGGGATTCGACTTATTTGATAGGCAGAGATGGCAGGATTAGAGCAGGAGCCCTGAATCACTGCTGCTACCAGGTTGCTTGCATCACGTGACCCCTCCTGGTGAAACATTTCAATAAATATGATAGCTCCTGATGTCTGCCACACATCCCCAGAAAGCCAACATCAGGGTGCCCAATCCCTGTGTCAGCATCCTCCGGCATAGTGTGTCTTTCCTGGTTTAACAGTTTCCCCTTTCCTTTCTGACACTGGGATGCCCATCCAGGTGTCAGATGCTCTCCCCCCCAACCTGTCTATATGCCTTGCCGACATCAGGGTGCCCAATCACCATGTCTGAATGCCTCCCACAGAATTGTGATACACTGGGAGCCCACCCCAGTATGCCTACTGGTTTGTTTTTTTGTGTGAACTTGTAAATGAAGAAAACCTTCCCTCATGGTCTTTTTTTCCCCTGCAAACTAGAAAACGGTCCACCGTTGTCTCTCTCGCCCTCCCTATCCTCACCCTCCTTCTGAGCACCCACATCCCTGCACCCCCCTCACCCATACTTACCCTCTGGAGGTTGGGAGCTGTGATCTTCTCAGAACCGGGACATGTCTGCACTCTTCAAAGCCGAACTGTGAACTGAAGAAATGACAGTAAGCTTTATAATAGCAGGCAATGGGGGGGGGGGGATCAACTTATGTTGATAACTCAGCCATCTTTGGGAATTTTGTCCCTAAATTTTCAACATGGGGTTCTTGAGACCCCACCTCATGAACATGCCACTGTCATTTAGTTTCTCGGTCCCGAAAAGTGAATTTGCAGTCCCTGCACATAATCACCTTGCTGGACCAATTAATGAAATGACAATGCTGCTGTTTATAAGGGAAGGCCCCAAAAAGCCCATGTTGTAAATTTGGTGAAACAATTTAAAAAAATGACTGTGTTACAAGAGTGTGTTGCACAGTTTCTATGTACACTCATAACTTCACCAACTTTTAATATTTTTTCTCCAGATTTTCAATTTTGCAATTGTTTCACACCTCCTTATGAACAGTGTACTGTAGCTCTCATTTTTCACATTCTTCCTGAAACATGTTTTCACACCTGTGGCGTAGAATGGCGCTGTCACTGTGGGAAATCAACTTTCAGGACAGATTAAAAAAATCACAGTGCCACTGTTCATGAGGAGAAGTTCAAAAATGCCAATGTTGAAAATTTGGTGAAACAAATTCCAAAAAAGGAATGGTGAGCATTGCGTAGTTTCTAAGCACGTTCATAACTTCACCAATGTTTCATATTTTCACTCCAGATTTTCAACATTGCCATTTTTCACACCACCTCATGAAAAGTACAGCTGTCATTTTTCACATCCTGCCAGAAATGTGTTTTCACATCTGTGGTGCCAAATAGCATAGACACTGTGCAAAACCACCTTTCAGGATTGAGTAACGAAATTATAGTGCCATTGTTCATGAAGTGGTGTCACAAAAAGCCAGTTTTGAAAACTTGGAGCAAAAAATACCAATAAACGGCAGGGGTATTAGAGTTTCCAACCTTAATGCTGTACTCTGTAGAGATTGACAGGCATCAGGGGTGTGACTTTGGATTGTTGGCCGTAATGCCCACGCCATTCCACCCCCACCCTGCAGCCAGTGACAGGCATCAAGGTGTACCTTGGGGTCTTTGGCCCCAACGTTCACCCCATTCTCCTATATCACACCCATCTCAGCATATTTCCTTATGGAATAGGGCAAGTTTAAGGCCAGAAGACCCCAAGGCACACTGTATCACCTGTCAGTGTCTGCAGGGTAGGGTGACGTGAAATGGAGTAAGCGTTATGGCTGATGACCCAAAGGCACACACTCAACGCCTCTCAATCTCTGCAGGGTGGGGGTGGGGTTGGCATCAGTTCAATACTTCACTGCCATTCCTATTATGCATCTCTCTAACTCCTGCACTACCAATGCCAATGCCAGCAAGCCAGCATTCGGCACTGACAGATGCTTGTTTATTAGGCTATTATTTGTCTTTGCATGGGGTGAAATATGTTCAGTGGGGTTATCCTTTGACTGTGCGATCCTATTTGCCCACTTGGTTAAATATTGAAAGAAACATGTTAGAGGCACATCATCTTTTTTTACCCTCATTGTTGTATACCCCACTGGCTAGTTTGCTGAAAACTCTCATATTTATGCCTATAGGCTCATCATTAAGAGCTCATTCTCAACTTGGTAGATTCCTACAATTACTTTACCTGAAGGACCTTTGTCAGCCATTTTTCCATAATCAGAATTTACTCACTGGGAAAAAAACTTTCTTGAGGGCTAGTTGGAAAGGGAAGGATATCAACTCAATTGGTGACTTAATTAAAGATAACGCTATCCTCTCCTTTCCTGACTTCAGAATGATGTTTAACCTCCCTTCCCACTCCTTCCTACAATATGCCAAATTCAACCTTTGTTTGCAAACATTTGTGGGTGCCCCTCCATGGCATACCTCAGCCTGGACTTTTCATGCCAAATTGTCCTCCCATTCAGCGCAACTGAGACCTGTTTCCCATATACAGTATATCAAGAAATAAACAAACAAGTCTGAAATAAGATAGCTCCTACTTCTTTTTACTGAGAATCTGCTCTTTAGTTGAATAGTCCTTCTGAATACTGGACTCGGATTTGATAAGATCTATATAGATTTTTTAAACAAATCATTTGAGATTGCTGTAGTATAACATCTTGCATAATTTATACTACACCCCATCAAAGCTGTTCAAGATGGGTAGGTCACCAAATCCTACTTGTGTATAATGGGCCCTATGCACAAAGAAAATTGTTGTCTATGTGCTGTAGATCCGAGGCATGTAGGCAACCTCAAAGGTGAAAGCCATGCAATGGGGGTCCTGCGGACCCCCAGCGGCATTTATCAAGGGCGCATAAGTGCAGTGCAAGGCACATACGGCACACCTCCTAAGCCCCTTGAGGATGTCTGTACTGGGGATGTGGTGGGGTGTGCCTGTACTATGCAGCATTCACTAAGCCTTGTAGTGCCAGATGGAAGGGTCCCCGGGTATGCCTGCCCAGACATGGCGTATCCTGAAGCACCCCCTTGAATGACGGACACCGGGCATGGCAGTAACAGGAACCTGTCTGCTGTGCTGCCCAAGCCAACTAGGCTGCAGAAGAGGGCTGGGGCAGCATCTCAGATGACTGCCCGATGGTGTGTCTATGATGCCACTATACACTGCTTGTCCCCTACTCCCTGTGCCCTTGGCAAGGGCACAAGGGATTCATTCAGGGACAAGGTATGGGCATCCGATTTGATGCCCACCTGGGTCCGCGGCTCTGCCCCCGACCGCCCATGCGACCATGCATGCCATGGGGCTGTGGCCATGGACAGGCACCCCGTGAGTGCTAGCAGTAGTGCATACTTCTTACCCTGCACCTGTCTAGGGCCATGTAGGTATGCAGGTGGGGTATGCACTTCAGGTGCGTATTACCCACCCTTTAGTGCTTTGGGCCCATTGTGACCAAGAAGATGTTATCTTTATGCACATTCTCTGTACCTGTCCACAAATTAAATAATTTTGGAGCTCAATATAGCAGTATTGGCCACCATTTTTTTGGCACTCACGTTACTTTACTGTGGAGATTTGTATTTTGGGAGATTATGAGCTTAATAAATTGAATACAAACAAAAACTACGTGGCTCTGATATCATCTGTCGTGAAACTGCTGATTTTACGATATTGGAAAGGCAATTGGGTACCGTCACAACTGGAGTGGATTCAAGAATCCTTCAATGCATTAAACGCAGAAAGCGCTATAGCCTCTGTACATCATGTGGGATATGTATTCCAGGCTTACTGGCTTCCTCTCTCCCTTTATTTTATGAGAGATGTGTAGTGAGTAGTTACTTTCTCTTATTGGACCCTTTCAAGATTTTAGAGGGTTGTTTGGATATAGGAGTTAGATATAATCTTTCTACATCCCAGACAAAAGTGGAGACATGAATCATTTTTAAAGATGCTGTTGCCTTTATGCATGGGTGGTGGGAGGGTGGATAAATAGTTTGAAAGAGTTTGCAATAGTTTCATAGTTGGATTTTTGTTTTTCTTTTTTATGTTTGGGGACTGTTAGTACTTTTAAGTGTAGCATGTCCTGATTCTTATTGGATGTTATGTCTGTGATGTTATATGTGTTGTGATATCTTTTGTATTTTGCTTTCTTTTTTTCTGTTTTTGTTGTATATGGATACAATCCTAATAAAATGTATTTAATTGCAATAAATAAATAACTACAAAATATAATAAAATATAATATTCTGAGTGGCATACCCATGGGTTTTTTTTTATTTTAGCTTTTGTTGACCGGGTAAGTGCACTAGACAAATCCTGCCTATTTTCAGGCACGACCCAGGGGAGAGGGATACAGATGATTGCCAACTGACCTTGAACCAGATTAAGCTGTTGGTGGTATTTTTAGTGAATGAGGGAAATTTGGCCAGGACACCGGGGAAATTCCCCTGCTCTTTTCGATAAGTGCCATGTGATCTTTAACATCCACCTGAACTACCACCAATCCAGGCAGATTGGACCTCGGTTTAACATCTCATCCGAAAGACGGCACCTCAGAAATGCAGCACCCCTCTCATGTTGCATTACAGTGTCAGTACTAGGATATTAACCCAAGTGCCAGATGTGGGAACTGAACCCACAGCCCTCTGATCTCCCGGCCTCAGAGGCGAGTGTGCTACCTACTGAGCCACTGACACTGGTTGATGCCTACTTTGCATTTTAATATATTCGTAAATGACCTGGAGGATGGAATCAGTGGACATCTGCTAAAATTTGACTATGGACGTAAACTGGTCAACTCCCCAACTGGCAGCAGATTTTCTCTGGAGATGTGGGATATAGTTAAATACTCAGGCACATACAGAGGGATAAGGCCTTTTGGTCTAGTAATAGTAATGACTAATGAGGTCTACCTAATAAGGTACTCAGCAAACACAGGTCTGATCAAATCCAAGACTGCAATATTTTTATAATGCTAATGTAGTGTGAACAAGGAATTGTTGAGAGAAAATGAGGAGTCAATTGTCCTTTATGCAGCAGGAACAGCTGTACCTGTGGGTCTGGTTGTTTATTTAGTTATTTGGGCTGTTGTTGGGGGGGGGAGCCACAAGATCACCACAGACTGTGCCTCCTATAATAATACCCCCTCTCCTGACTGGTGGCAAGATGGATTGGCACCAAGCATGGCTGCTTTATGAATGCCCTCTGTCACCCACGGGGCAGCTGGATCACTGCCAAGTTCAGCTCCTCCAGTGGATCACTGAAAAGTTTAGGCCCTATCATCACTCCTATATGGGGACTGGGATGGCTTGCATTGGTGGCTTGCTTGCAGGGCAACTGGCATAGCCTGCCTCAGAGCCTGGCAGCTGGTTGGGTACTGTCACCCACCTCTGTCTCTTGGTTTTGTTCCTCTGTCCCTCAGTGCCAACTCCTTAATGTCCTTCAGTGTGATGCTCCTCTAACCACTGACCAAAAATTAAATGAATAGGGCCCTTTTATTTTAATAGGCCATTCATTTTAATGGGTTATTTTCCTTTAATTCATGACTCCTTCTGCTTTTTAATATTTTTTTATACTTTATTCGGTCTAGGTGCTTCATTAGCTCCACCCTCATGTAACCTACAGATGTCAACTTCCCAATTCTCCTGAAATGGGTGTTTTTGGCATATACAGTACCAGAATCCGTGGCAATCACCCATTTCAGGGTGGTGGATTTGAACGTTAACACGCATTGGGTACATGAGTGTGGGGTTAAAAAAGCTCTTTAGAAAAAAATGGGTAAAAATATTTAAAAACAAAAAAATATGACTTTAAGAAAAACACATCAAAACGACTGGGCCCACTTTTTTCTTCATTTCATAAATGTTGTGTCTTTCAATACTCGGACCTACTTTTTTCTGTCAGGGTCTGTTTTAGATCCACACGAAAGAACCACAAGGATGTCAAGCATGCATTGCAAACACCCATTTTAGGGAGTTTGAAATGTGATACTCATATGTATATACGGTAAAGATTGATTGATTGATTGATTGATTGATTATAAGGGTGGTGATAAAAATGATTGTGACCAAAAAATGCAGGTACAAATATTAAAAACCAAAAAACAGCATGAATTAAAAACACGCTGTAGAAACGAAAGGCCCTTTGAAATGAATGGGACCTATTAATTTCCATGTGGCTGATGGTCAGAGTAGCGACGCTTTGAGGGATATTGAGGATTCAGCATAAAGGCACAGAGGAGCAGCGATGTGGGGCAGCGATGGGTGCCAGTATGGAGGAGAACGGGGATACAGATAATGGAATTTGGCATCCACCACTGGTATTTCTGTGTGCAGTGGTCAGGGGGGGTTCCAGTGATCATGGATGTAGGCACACTCAGTAGTCAATCAAGGATCACCGCTGGCAGCATTACACTCAGCCTGCTCAGTGGACAATTCTGGAGCCACAGCCCACTTAGAAAGCATGATATGGAGTGGAGGAATATGGGACTGGAAGTGGTATGGAGGGAAGGTCGAGAGAAACTCTGCTGGGGAATCGGCACATGGCATTATCACAATAGCAAAACTCAGCAAACTTATTGGAATGGTGAAAACTGCTTTGAGAAGTGTGCTTTCTGGTTGGAAACCTGCATCGTCATTTAACAGTTGCAAAATGTTGAAATTAAGTGATTGTGTCCTATATGTCTATAATAAATGAGAAATTGAACTTTATGGGATTAGTAATCAGCATTTTTTTCAAATCTAGTTCTGAGGTTTAATGCTCTTCCTGTGGTTCTGCATAGATGCCTTCAAGGATTCAGTAGTAAACCTTCCTAGAAGGGAGACAAGAATAGAAGGAAAACATTTTGAGACAAGTGTAGAAGACACATTATGAACTGGGTGCCGTAAATACAGAATGCTGATTGGCTGAGATGTTTTTTAAGCCGTGATGATATCGGGCTACATCATCAAGGCTTAAAAAAAGATCCAGCTACCAGCCTTCTTACACTCAGCGCAATGTTTCCTATTTCCCAAAGTCCTCAGTCAGCCACTATTTAAAAAAAAATTAAAAAACCTTGACAACTGTCCCCCTTCCCCTTACATTTTTCCCACAGTACCTGCTCTCCACATGAAAAAGAAAACTCTTGCTCTCCTTCAGAACGCCATGTACTGCAGTACGGAAACAGCAGTTCCTCACGTGCTGCCACTAATCCTGTCTCCTGCTAACTGAAACAAACTGATGCTGACTAGCACGCTAACACCAACTCAACCCTCCCACTCCTCTCAGAGACAACACTCCAACAACAACTCCTCTCACAGACTGCGCAATCACAGGTCCAGCACATTTTTCTCAAATGCCAGCTCCTCCGGTTTATTCAGCGAACAGCTGCTCCCCTTCACTTTACCCTACGCCGCATACAGTGACACTCGGTTTGTAAAGAGGGGTGCTCGAGGACAGCGCTCCAATGTTTAACCAGCATGTTTTACATATTGCAGACCACCAGCTCTTGCTAGACTTACCAGATTATTCCTTCCTTCTTTCCATAACCCTGAAATCCAATATAAACTCAGCGATGGGGGGGGGAGTAACTGTGTGGAACACATACACAACAATGGCTGGTACCAAACAGCAGCACACCATGCTGATGGAGAGCAACAAATGGAAACAGCACCACCTACTGCCCAAAACATGACATATATGAACTTTTTTTAAAAATGTCTACCTACTCTCATATAAAAACAGTATTAAAATATTTTACAACTTTATTTTTTTACATTAAATGCATAAAATATCAATTGATCCAGTTCATAATAGCAGTAATGCACTCCAGGGTGTGGTATATCATGAGATATCGTCACTTCTCGTGCAGTTGGACACAGCCCAACCACCTGAGTCATGACGATATCTCATGATATACCACATCCTGGCGTGCATTATTGCTTAAATATAGACTTATTTTATGGTATTCTAAAAATCTATACATGTTCTAACATTTTTTGGACATTCGGGT
The DNA here is from genome assembly GCA_016271365.2 of Neoceratodus forsteri. Lineage (NCBI taxonomy): Eukaryota > Metazoa > Chordata > Ceratodontiformes > Ceratodontidae > Neoceratodus > Neoceratodus forsteri. The sequence goes on from CM028137.1 coordinate 81,463,214, forward strand.
GTTTCACTGGCAGTGTTACAGTGCTGGGTCAAAATGTCATGGTCAATATACCACGAGAAAAAATGTGATGTTAAAATAGCTAAAAGCAAAATAACTACAGGGATATTATAGTACAGGCAACATTAGCACTATCCATGTAGCTATACTGCATGTGAAGAGGATAAAGCCTTTGCTGGTGGCATGCTGCTGAGCAGCTGCTGTGGTGCAGAGGGTACGGCCACAGAAAGGGAAAGCAGCAGGAAATTTCATCAGACCAGGGTTCGAGTCCTGGGACATTTACTTTTTTTTCTGTTTTGTCTCCTCCTCTCCAGAGTGTCTGTCTGCTGCCTGCCTTGCGCTTTTTGCCACCCCCCCCAAGTTGTCGTGCTGGTTCCCCCTTCCCCTTCACAACATCCCCCGAGGTTTCTTCTTCCCATCTCTGATTTTCCTCCCCTCAGAGGTAGTTATATTACATTTGGGGAGGGGTTGGGGGCACAACCCCCCCATAATGAGGGGTGCTGGAGGCAGAGCCCCCCCACAAACAGTAATTTTGTCTTTTAGTGATTTGTTCACAATATTAGCACAAGCTGCTTTTACCGAACGCCATGTTTGCTTTAGCCATTTTTACGGTGTTGTAATTGATCGTGCAGTATTAGAATTAGCTATCTTGACACAGTGCCCAATGTTGCCAGTGGATGACTCAGAAGAAATATTGCATATTTGAGGCCTTTTATACATTTTGATATCTAAATATTAAGTAACTCAAAAAGCTTAATTATTATTGTTAGGTATGAATGTATTTCTAGAGTTAGATATTTTAACTACTTACAGTAGAAGGCTACCCCATTGGTAATCATGCAGAAGGATAAGAAAACCATACTTAAAGGCATAACATGTAATTAATGATTTTCAAGGATATTGAGCACTAAACAATTGACAAATAGACTGGAATATCTTTTTTTTTTTCCAACTATTTTGCACTTCGGTCACTAGCCCCTGGAACTCCCTTAGATGTGGCCCCACAGGCCATTTTCTCCCATCCAGCCTGAGATCCTCCCAGCCTCAGGTTCCCCCCAGAAGTCCATCCTGGACTCCTAACCTGTGAGAGACCCATCAGCTTGTACCCACTGAGGAGGGGCATCCATCCACTTACTTGGCACTTCTTCAATCCAGTCTGCATTCGGAGTGAGGCTGGAGGATATCGGAGACCTGGTTGGGCAGATTCTAGCAGTGGGCATGGGGTTTCTGCAGTCTCATTGTCATCCTCCCAGGCCCCAGGGTGTTTCTTTGTTTCTGATGTGAACGTAATCCCCCAGAGGCATGGAAATGCAATTATGGCCAGCACTCATGCACCCATCCCACAGACTTCCATGGCCACATTCATCCCTTTCTGATGTGTTCCCCAGATGTAGCACCCCCAGCCCCCACTGGGGGTCACTGATGCTGGGGATCCACAGCCCACCCCTCCCCTGGAGAGGACAGCAGTTCACCAGATGCTCAATCCTCTCCTCCCTGACCAACCCCCAGCAATCCGAGCTCACTTTCGAGCCTGTGTCACCAGCACAGTGCAAGTTGTGGCATCCAGTGCCTGAACCCACAGTGCCACTGGGCCAGTGACTGGAACATCTTAAAGAATAAGAAATAATAATGAAGTGGCAGATGGTAACCCTGACTAAGTACAGTGAAAATAAGAGAATCCCAAAGGGACTTAGAATTTTCATTGAATCAACTTAAGTTTCATGAATTTAACATTACAGAAAAAGCAGGATGGGGTTAGAAACCATTCTTCACCAGTTTGTATTATGTTTGCTTGTGCGCATGAGCAAGAAACATGTTGCGACAGCTTGCTGGAGTAGCAGGTTGTGGAGGTGAGGCAGTGATGTGGCCAATGCCCGCACTGCTTTTTGGGGGTTGGCTCTGTGGCACCAGTGAATGAGCATGCTGTCTATGACAGCAGCTCAGAAGCCTGCCAGCAACTTGAAACATTTTCACTGCTGCATTGAGGGAGTGCCCCCTCATTACAGCGTGTAGCCACCGCATGCAGCAGACAGCATTATCTATTTCTGTGGTACCCGGTTCCAGCTGAGAGAAATTATGTGCAGTCCGGTGGTCGTGAGCAGTACCTACTGAGCTCTATATTCCCACCAGCTTTCACTGCCTGTTGTGGCACTCCGTGTACTAAAACATGAAGTCTCACGGTATTTCTCTGACTCTCAAGATGACAGACTCCTGGAGAAAGTCGGCACATGACCAGGAATCCAGGTGGCGGACGTGGAATGTTTTGGTTGCACAGAAGATGGACTTCAATTCCATGTTGCTGTCACAGCCAGTTCTAGAAGGGATGATGGCAGCAGGCCTTGAGAGATCTTCCCCCATCCAGCTGAAAGCCATTCCGCAGGGTAGATGCAGTCTGGGTAAACAATTCCGTTAGGCCCTGGCAGACTTGTGCACTGGAACCACCTCAGAAATGTGCCATTTGTACAAATAAACTACAGTGTAACAGCATCCTTGGAGCGATGCTACCCCTCGGGCTGTAGGAACTGTATCAGCCGGGAAGTTGCATCAGTGAGTAATGACAGAGTTGTTAGAAGTTAGTGCTAGCAAAGCAGTAGAGAGAGGTAGCTACGCATTTTACTTTTCATAACGAAAATTAAAGCAACTGTATTTGTTAGCACCATTTACTTTTTCAAGCAGTAAGGAGATAGTAATAAATGTATATTTTACCACTACTTAAAAATAGCATGGTATTTTTTATATGTGGTGCCATAATGAGTGTACAGACTTTGGTTTCTTACAATGCAGAGGCATGCATTATGATTTGCAAAAATATTGTGCTTGATCATATGTTATGATTAAGTTGGGTTTATTGCACTATATGTTTTTAATTCATGTAGTGGTGGTAATTGTTGACACTATAAATACAGTAAGCAGACAGAGGTTTTACGTGTGTGTAGCTGTCAGTGTGTAACTCTAATGTCAGACATTCTTGTCCACGACGTAAACAGTTGGTGCCGAAATGCTATATGCATCTGACTGGGGTGAGCTTTTGATTTTGCACTTGGAGTAAATGTCCAAATAAATGGCAATAGTAAGATACCAGACTTTATTACTGTATGCTGTCAGTCTTTGCTTATGGGTGTTTTGAATTTGTTCTATGGTTCAGTTCAACAACTGATGAAAGAGGGGTGCGCTGAAGATGTTTCATTCCTGGGAGACTGAGATGCTTTTTCATGGGGTAAATGCCTTTTTAATCAGGATGGCCATCATTCTAAAAGGGAGGGTAGAATGTATCTGGGTCAGAAGTTTAATGCAAACAATGTGGGACACTAAAACCAGGGGAAGGGGGCTATAGTCATCGGCAGGGTAAACTCAGTTGATTAGGGCTTAGCTAGCACTCCCTTAGTAAGGGCAGTTGGAGAACAAGCGTTGCTATTGATGGGACAGAAGAAAGTGACATGAGATGGCAAGCAGCAACCACATCATATTGGCAGGGAATTATGGAAAGATATACATCACAGGAAACTGGTAAAATATGTTGAGCCAGTGGACAGGGAAAGCACAGAGGCAGGGGTTCTGGTGAAAAGTTTGCTTAAAAGCCAGAAGCCTTGATAATAAAATAACTGATCTCCAGGCTGTGACAGAAGGCGGCAGCCCAGTCATAATGACAGGAACAAAACGTGAGCAACACCCACCACCGGCTAGAACCTCTCAGTAGCAGGCTGTGTAACATTCAGAAGAAACTGTGGGGGGTGGGGCTATTGAGGAATAAGGACATATGGGGAGGGGGCTCGGAATCCTTATGGGCTCAGTTGATGGCTGATATTGGAAAGGTCAGCATGGGTAATATATTGAGGCCCCCTAATTAGTATGAGAAGGTGGATACAACACTTGTGGAGGAGATCAGTAAGGTGACAGCTGGAGGAGAGGTTGTGCTACTAGGTGACTTTAACATGCCAGATGTGGACTGAAGCATGCATGGAGCATCAGGAATTGGATGTCGCTGGATATCTTTAAGGCTATTTTGTGACTCAGCAGGTGGAGGAGCAGACTAGGGATGGGGCCATGCTTGATCTAGTTTTGACCAGCTGGGACAGCATTGGTGAGTTAACTGTGCAGAACCATCTTGTGCCTAGCGACCACAAAACACTTGGTTTTACATATTGGCCCTGGTAACACAAAGGCAGATATCTGAAACATTTGTCCTGGATTGTACAAGGCAGATTTAAGGAAGATAGAGGAGAAGCTATGGGAAATGCTGCGTGGGTCTTGTCTACATCTAGTAGGGCTGGAACTTACCAAATGGGATAAACTTGATATGTAGAAAGGATGCTTCAGGCAGGTAGGGAAAGGGAGGAGGGACAAGAGGTATGTGTATGTATATGTATGTATATATGTAATATGCTATATGAGTAACTTCTCAAGGAGGGTAGGGGACACTGCTAGAGTGTAGCATCATAGGCAGAAAGGAAACAAAAATGACAATTGGGGTTATCACCCAAGAAAGGCTGCTCATATGTCTGAGAGGGTTAATAGTAGAGAAGCTACTGGGACCATTTGGGGGTGCATGTAGGGGTACTCAGAGAGGTGGGGGCAGGCTGTGATTGCATCCTTGATGTGCCTGTTTAACTGCTTAGTTGGGACTGGATGGTGGCAGATGTAGTCACCATGCACAGGAGTAGGGATAGGATCCTTGAGTCTATAGTTTGGGAACAGCTGGTTGGCTTCCAGGAGTCACAAGGGCAACAAAACAGTATACAGCTTGACTTTCTAAAGAGGAGAGACTGTCAGTCAAACCTGGTGAAATGCATCAGTGCTGTGCCCTTGGGGATGGACATGGACCAAGTACTGGATGTCATGTGCCTGGGCTTTAATAAGGCCTTTGACTCTGTACCCCACAAATTTATTTTATTCATGAGAAATGGATACACTTTTGATTCAGGGAAACCTAGGCAGTGGTTTCCAACTAATCATTTCCAGGTGTATCATGGGAGCTCAGCAGGGTTAAATTACTTTCTCAGGGTCACATTGTATGCATGTGGAGGTTGTAGCTGGCAAACCCAGGTCTTCTGGATGCACTAGACTCCTTCACAGCTCGTTACTGAAACCTCTAGGATATACTGCCAGCCCCAAAGGCCAGTGACAAAATTGAGGGACGTGGGAATTTGGGGGGGGTGGAGTCACAAGGTGGATACAGAACTTGATGGGGTCAAAAACCCAATGAGTGCTACTAAATGGTTTGTACTCCCAAGATCAAGGGGGTAGCTTGCGGGATGCCATGGGAGTTGATCCTGGGTCCAGTACTCTTCAGTGTGCATTTGTTACCTGGGCTGCCCCATGACCTTTAAAAATGATATGCAGTATAGTTTCTGCAGTGGCACTACCACCAATCGTAGCTCCTGGGACGGTCCCAACCTAAACGGCACCATTGTCGATACTTCCATCAAGCCCCTCACTGGTGCTTTACCCCACCTGGACTTAAACAGTCCATATCTTGAAATTTTTCTGCGCTGTAAATGATGGAGAAAATATTGTAATTCTTGGCTTAGAGGAGCTGGCTGCCAGATCTTTGTCTCTTTCTGGTACTGCTAACTGAAAGCTCCACCCCATGCCACCACCATGCTCCAACATTTTGTAACATAGTTGTTTGTAGAGCTTGGGGGCATGCTACATTGAAATGAATGGGGTCAAGTTTTAAAATGTTTTTTGCCATATTTAAGAAGTCCACTGGTGACAATTTGAAGCCACCACTCAACTAACAAGGGTCTGCCAGAAAAAAATAAGGCTGTTGAAAAAGGAAGGTCCTTATCTAGCAAATCTTGTTGAGTTGCTGGATGACAAGTACTCCTCTGAGGAATAGGAAGGAGAGTGGTCTATGAATCTTCAGATGTCCTCTATTCCATTCTAATGGAACACTCACATTACCAGCATTTCATGCTGCTAGGGTTAGCACTTAAAAATATAGTGGTATCACTCCAGAACGACCAACTGGGTCACTGTGGATCTGGGTCTCTTTCCCTTGCCCCTGGGTGAGCCCTGCCATGGGGGGTGAACTATAGGCCAATGACCCAAGTAGGTAGGACTGGGAAAGGAGGGTAGCCCAAGTGGAGAGGGGGCATTGTTATGAATGGGCAGACATAGGGTACATCCCAACCATTAATAAGAAAATTAAGTCTCTATAACAAAAATAAAAAATAAAAAGCTGAGGATTCCTGATGACATAATTTTGGCAGTGGCAACTTAACTCATGGGCTCCCTGTCTGCTGCCAACTTCAGCCCTCTCAAACATCATCCATCTTTGTAATTCTGCTCGGGGAAAACATCAGAGGGGGAAATTACTACTATGGAGTGCATGGTGGAGAAGAACCACTCCAGGTTGGATTTGGTGGATGGAAGGAGATCCAGTGGCTGTGCCTCAGACACGGACTGCTACCAGACCTAATCAGTGGCAACTTGCTCGCAGGCACATTCCTCACCCCAGAAAGCACCGACACTATGTAATACAGGTTAAAAAACATTTCTTTTGACATACTGATTTTTGGTTCTTGGGATTTCAGAAAGGAGGTATGACTCCCCATCACAAATCTCCGGACAGACATTGATAAAGCCATGAAGCAGCAAGACAGTATGGAAGAGCAGCTCACAAAAGTGGATGAGAGGGTAGACACCACAGGGGCTGCAGTCCTGCAGCTACATCAGGCAGTAAAAGACCTACAAGAGAATGTGGAGGATGCAGAGAGCCGTAACAGCCACAACAGCTTGCGGCTTTGTCATTCCAAAATGGGTAGAAGCAGTGACAGTGCTAGGGGATTTAAAACATGGGGCAGAATAAACCCACTGGGGTAAAAGAGTGTGTCAAAATGAGATACGGATGGGTCAAAAGCTAATCGATAGTACAAATTTCACAAATACAGAAGCTAAAACTTGTTAAGTTAAAATACTTTCCTGTTATTCACTTTTCCATCTTTCAGCTATTGTTCAAGACTGGGTGGCTGGTGCACTACTGTGGACCCACAGTCAAGTGGAAAGTGGCTTTTTTCTGAGCAAGCTTCAACTTTTTCCCTTTTTGCCCTATCCAGCACTGTCCCTGAGTAGGATAGGTGCTCTGCTCCTTTCTGCAGGACCTATATTATTACTGCACTCGAACTCCTGCCCGACCTTGTCTTGGAAATTGACAGAGCACATAAGGCGTTGGCAGTGGTTGAACTGGAAATGTTTGTGTGTGTTGGGGGGGGGGGGCTATCACATCTAGATTTCTAGGTGGTCGAACTTCCCTGTAGTAGTCCATGGAGAAAGATGACTGAGGTAGTTAAACAATCATACAATGTTTTAAGAGCTGATGAAATGGAGTTCTTGTGGGCTCCTGTCCAGTTTAACCCCTGGTGGGTGTTGGACCTGTGTCCAACCGCTGCAAATTCCAGACCAAGATCCATCATAGTACACTTACTGAGGTACCCAGACAAACAAGATCTCTGACAGAAAGCATGGCAAAAAGAACTATGTGCAGTATCAAAACAGAATATACCTCAATAATGATAACCCTACAAGTGTTCAAGCTCGCAGAAGATCGTATGCTCAGCACATGAAGGCCCTTTGAGCACAGAACTTAACATTTCAAACTCCTTATCCTTCCAGCCTGATCATCTTTTTTCTTGAGGGAGAGCAGACTGTACTGACCACAGAGGTAGCTCCAGGGTACTGCTGATCTTCTTCGAGGCAATCTCTTGCAGCAGGTCATAACACATGGGAATAAAGCCACAGGCATCATTTCTTCCAGATGACTTCTCAGCAGTCGACCCTGGGACCTCCCCTAACACTACCATGTGATGTCTGCCTCGCAGATATAAAAGGGGAGGTCCCAGCTACTCCGCAGTTCTTTTCAACCGTGACCTGCATTCAACAAGTCCTCCTTCGGAGCTCTGCTTACCAGTTGTCAACAAGAAAGAAACTCTGTTCAGGGCCTTGGCCTGTACAAGGCACTCAGGATTGTGCCTCTGGAAGCGGTTCACCATGGATCCATTGGGGTATCACCACTCTGAAAAAAAGAAAATTTTTTTTGCTAATATATATATATATGTATATATCACAAAAGGTAAGTATCTGAGAGATGGCCCCTGTTATATCATCTTCTACACCGTCAACAACTGCGGGGCTCCTCTCTTTCCACTGTCAACGGCTCCTCTGTTGATGGTAAGTTCTGGAGGGGTTAGGTACTAAATCCCGTGATCAAAAATACAGCATAAAATAATACCGTGTGCGATTTCCCATTTAATTAAATTACTGACGTTCAATATTCACGACGTTCAATATTCCCGAAACCTGGTAACAATTGCAAAGTCAGTTCTTGGAGTGAACCAGTTTCTGACACACACACACACACACACACACACACACACACACACACACACTGGACTAAAACGTTCTATGTTTCATTTACAGGGTCTGTCAGTAGTTTCATTTATTCACCCCTGGTTGCACAAAGCTTACTGCCAACCCAGCTCACTGCTATCATAGCAGCAACTCATGTATAAGCCGCAGCCACTGCTGGTCTGAAGTGAGAGCAAATGCCTAAATAATAGACAGACAGGGATCTGGCACTATTAATATGACTGAGGAAAAAATAAACATGTTCTAACTTTACGCTCTAGTAAAGGATGCCTACAGGAGTTGTTTCACAAATCTTTTAGTAATACAGCAAGTAAGAAAAGCAAGTATAGGAATGTGCTTTAATGGCAAGGTTAGGCTGTCCACTGATGCCACAAAACTTTGCGGTAAGGTGGAATCAGCAGAGGGAGTGAAAAGCATGAGAAGGGACACAGAAAGCCATAAGAGGTGATCAGACACCTGTCAACTAAATGTAACCCCCCCCCCATGGGGCTTATCTTAATTGCCCTGTTTTTTTTCCCATCTGATCCTCAATGCAGCCCCCATGTTTTAAGCCCAGTTTGTGCTTAAAATCTGAATCGTGAGCCTCCAGCATTTTGCCAGTGTTGCCGGTGCTTGCACATTTGAAATAAAGTTGAAACTGTTAATGGTTGTGCTAATTGTGGATAATTATGGATATAATGGACTATTAGACATTATTAGACTATTGGACTTTGCATAATGGATTACGGGAAGCAGAACATTGCTATTTCGTAACTTCTAAATGGTGAGTACAAACTAAATTAAATTCAATTCCAGATTGTTATTTTAGGGATTGTTTGATGTCTGTCTTTTGTAATTTCAGGATTTTTTTTTGGAATTTTTTATTGCGGAATTATGGTTGGATGGATTTAGGACAGATCCCATTCTGGAGTACCTGAGATGGGGGCTGCTGTTCTGTTGTCTTCTACACTGTCAGTAACTGCTGCCTCCTCTCTTGCCTCCATTAATGGCTGCTCCTTCGACAGTGAGTTCGGGGATCACATTACAGCTTCAGTGGGCTAGCTCCCCCTTCAGTGCTATCTAGCCATCATCTGCCAACGATGGCTTCAGGACTATCAATGTTTCTAACATCGTTGACCTTGCCTTATGGCCCGTCAGTGATCCTGCCATCGATGTCAATTCCCAGCACACCAAGGGCTTCAGACCCATTGGTGATCCCGTCGTCGATGACCAATCTTGCCTCACAGGGCTTAACTGCTGGTGCCGTCGTAGCCGATCCTGGGGTCCTATATAACCCCCCCCCATTGGCAGTTACACGTTTGGTAGCAAAAGAAGGTAATGGAACCAGTCAGTGGTTTCAATACACAATCCAGTCAGTCATGGCTCACTAGACAGCTGGCCTTGTTCAATGTCCAGGCTCAGGTACAGACCATCCTGGACCTGGCTCAGACCCCAAGCCCCCAGGGAGGGATGGGTTCTGGCCTCTGCTGCCTCTCAACCTTCTTTGGCCAAGTGGATGGCCATCTTTTCTTCTGTCCCCCAAGCCTGTACACCCAAGATGTGAATGTGGAGGACCCTTTCCTACAGGACTGAAATCTTGCTTATCTGGAGGATGTGGATGGCACGGACCAAGAGGAATCCCATCTGTCCTCCTCTGCCTCCTCCACTGTTCAAGGTGATACTGCCCCGAACTGCCTTTTTCTCCGCTAGATGACCCAACAGTTTTGGACATTATGATCTACCTCCACAGGACATTTGGCTTCAATGGCACTGCACACACTGCTTCAAGGAAGCAATTGGCTCAGTACCTGGGTGTGCCAGAATGCCCAGCTCTGGTCATCCCATCCCCCCGGTGGCCACCTTTGCAGAGGCTATCATGGTTGCATGGATGCAGTCTTTCATGATTCCCTCCACTCCATGTAAAGCTGATAGGATTTAGCGGGCTCAGGTAAATCACCCCTATTTTATGTCTCCACCTAAAATGGGTGAACTCAGTGGTGATCAATGCTGCAACATGATTTGTCCTCTAGGCCTCAACATAGGAGTGCTCAGCCCCTGGATTTGGAATCCAAGAAATTGGCTGTCAAGGGAAAAAGGTATTTTTTCCTTGGCCACCTTGTCTCTATGTATACCTAATTAAATAGGGCACCTCCTGACATATCAGGAGCATATCTTGGGGGACTCCCAGGTGACGGTCCTGCCCATCCCAATGGGTTCTGTCCAGATTGTTCTGATGGTAAACTAATGTACTTCTGCAGCTGTATGTCGCTGCCTGCTGAGGACTACTTATATCATTCAATACTTCGGCTTGTATCTCCTCAGCTGGGGTCTGCCTCAGATGACACACCTAGCTCAGGGTGTCAGACTTTTCATAGGACATACTGCAATCTATTCTAGATGCTCCCTTTCAAGGAGTTCAGCTGCTTGATCCACTGACCACAGACATTTTGACCAATCTGCAGGACTCTGTTCATATCCTTAAATTGGTGTGACCCTTTATCATCCAAAGACCAAAACAGTCTTCAGGAGCTCCTCGAGGGGCCACCCCTACAGAGGCCATCCCTCTGCTTAAAGGGAACCTGACAATGAGAGGGAATCTCAGTTGCAGTTGCCAGGTCCTGAACATACTCAGAAACCATGTTACATCCCTACTGCCCCCCAGCAGGGCCAGCCTTCCACCTGAAGGCCTTCCTCCAGTCATGGGTCTGGAGGCCCTGCCCAAGGCTGGGGTGAGGTTTCCCTGCACCTTCCAGGGTGGCAGGCTATCTCCTCTGACTGGTGGCTCCTGCATCTAATTAGGGCAAGACACACACTGGAGTTCATGGGGATACCTCTTCCTTTTCCACCCAGGGTCTCTCTCTACCCTCCAGACCTGGCAAGCATCCTACGGACTGAAACCAGTGCTTAGCTGTCATAACAGGCTATCGACCAGTTCCTCTTTTTTTTTTTTTAGTTGTGTAACCAAGAGTAGCACACTAAGCCGAAAGTTTTTTTTTTACAGGTGCAACCTGGGAGCACAGGTAAGTTAAGTGACTTGCTCAGGGTCACACAGTATGCAAGTGGAAGCTGTGGGATTCAAACCCAGGTCTAGTCTGCTGGATGTCACCAGATTTGCATCTCAGAGCCTTAAACCACTGCACTATACTGCCTCTCTTCCTCAAAAGGGTGCAGGATTTTACTACTACTTTTTCCTGGCCCCCAGATGGACAGGGGATTTATGCCCCATTTTGGATTTGAGGTATCTCAATCTCTCCATCGTTTACCAGAAGTTCCGCATGGCATCCCTTCCAACTCTTCTTCATTTGCTGAACAAAGGCAATTGGCTCTGCTCTCTGGATATGAAGGATGCATACCTCCACATCATGATGCACCTGGCTCACAGACGGTTTCTCCATTTTCTGTTCCAAGGGTGTCATTACCAGTTCAGGGCCCTCCCTTTCAGTCTTTTCTCAGCCCCAAGAGTCTTTACAAATGCCTTACGGTAGTCACAGCGGCTCTCCAAAAGGCAGGCCTCTCTGTCTTTCCCTACTTGGATGACTGGCTCCTGAAGGTGTACTCCAGACACCAGTTGTCTCACATGCATTCTCATACCCTACAGTTGTTCACCCAAGTAGGGACTGCCATCCGAAGTCCAAAATGGACCCTACTTGATTCCTCCAATATGGGGGTGCCGTGCTTCATTCCAACGTGGGACATGCATTTCTGCCCATGACTCAGGCAGATGCCCTGCTTGCTTTAGCGTGCAAGCTTGGAATCCAGCAGATTGATCTTGGCAAGGGACTATCTCTGCCTCCTGGGACGTTCAGTGGCCATGATCCTGATTGTCCCCAATGCCAAGTTGTATATGAGGGTCATTCAGGAGATCCTCAGAGTCCAGTGGGACGAATAACGGGACTATTTCAATGCCCCAGTCCTGCTGTCTTCCCCGGCTCTTTGAGCCCTGCAGTGGTGGAAGTCATGGGACGATCTTATGCAAGGCATGCCATTTTGATTGCTTATCCCAAGTCTCATTATGATGACAAACACTTCCTTGACAGGGTGGGGTGCTCACCTCCTGCATGTCCAATCACAAGGATCTTGGATGTAGGTGGAGGCCCGCCTCCACATCAGTGTCTTGGAACTGTGGGTGGTGCTCTTCACCTTACAGGCATTTGGGGCTCACTTCCCTCCAGGTTGCCTGCAAGTGCAATTGGACATGTCTACGGTAGTTCATTACATAAACTGCCAGGGTGGCACCCATTCCTACCTTCCCTGCAGAGAATCGATGAGGGTGTGGTATTGGGCAATCCAGAGGAATATACGTCTTCTGGCAGTACACATCCTGGGAGTGTCCAACAACCTGGCAGATGCCCTGTGCAGCTCCTCTGCCCAGGCCCATGAGTGCAAAATCTTACCAGATGTTCTGACCGATATCTTACACTTGTGGGGCCAACAGGAGTTGGACTTATTTGCCACACCTATCTATGCAAAACTGCTGCTTTACTGCTCTCTGGTGCGAGGTCCTGGAACTGTGTGGTGGGACACAATATCTCTTTCCTGGACAGTAAGTTTTCTTTCTGCCTTCCCACCCTTTCCACTTGTTCAGAGAATACTCCTGAAACTGGTCCAGGACAGGACGTCAGTGATTTTCATTGCACCGTTCTGGCCAAGACAGTTTTGGTTCCTCTGTCTTTTACAACTCTTGGAACCTGTGCCTATACCTCTGCCAATTTGCTAGGCCTTTCTGTTCCAGGCACAAAGCTCACTGTTACAACCAGGCCTACAATCCCCCACCTGCATGCCTAGCTCCTGAGTACACAGTCCTGTCATGCTTCAGGGTTTCCCCAAAGGTGGCGATGGTTCTTCGGGCAGCTCTGAAGCCTTTGACTAGGTATTCCTATTCCCAGAAGTGAAAGTGCTTCTGTATTTGGGCATCTTCCATGGACTTAGCGCCTTATGGGAGTTCCCCATAATGCATCTTAGCCTATGTTCTCTCCTTATTGGAGGGTGGTCTGCAATATTTCTTCTGTAATAGTCTAACTTTTGGCCCTTGCTGCATTTCATTTGCCTGTGGACAAAGTACCTTTGTCCCGGTTGCCAGTGCTTCACACTTTTTTGAGAGGTATTTCCACCTCCATCCCCCTTTCAGGGATCCTGTCCCTATCAGGGCTTTGCATATTGTGCTTCACAAATGAACTTTGAGTCTGTTTGAGCATGCTGAAACCAGGGACCTTTGTTATCTTTCATGGAATAGTATGTTTCTAATTGCCATTACGTCTGACAGATGTGTGTTGGAGTTACACTAGTATGTTAACGTTAAACATCCAGGTGTCTTTACACACTAACCCGGCATTCTTCTCAAATGTTGTTTCTGACTTTACTTTCAATTAGACCATTCTCTTACCACTGTACTTTTCGGAGCATCAGAATCAAGGGGAAGCTGTGCTTCCTCCTCTCAGTGCTTGGAATATCAAGCATTTTTCTTCCCCGCACTTCACAATTGCATACATGCTATGCTACATATGACACATTCTGCCAGAAGCATGGTTGCCAGTACAGTATGTTTCCAGGGTGTTTCTGCCTTGGATGGCTGTTAAGCTGCCACGTGCCTTCACAAGGCATTCCAGTACCATGGCTTTGCTTCTAAAAAAGTGGACAATTTTGAACAGGCCATCCTACTCAACCTACTGTCCTTGGCCTTCATGCTTTGCTTCCTCCTCCCATTGCATATAATTACTGTTTGGGAATTTTCCCATGTGTTATGACCTGCTGCGAGAGATTGCCTCGAAGAAGATAGTACAGTTAAGTAAGAACTTACTATAACATTAGATCTTCAAGAGTATCTCTTGTCTTGCAGCAGATCATGCAACCCCTCTCTCCATCCCACTTGCTGTTACTTTAGAAGGGTTCCTTGCGCTTGTCTTTTGTGACTCCACAAGCAGCTACTGCGATTTCCCTCCTCAATTCCCTTGGAGGCCTTAGAAATGTTTTCACATTTGATTGCCGGGAAGGAAAAAACTGAGGAGTAGCTAGGACCTCCCCCTTTTATACCTGCCAGGCAGACATCACATGTTAGTGTTAGAGGAGGTCCAAGGGTCAACTGCTGAGAAGTCATCTGAAAGAAATAATGCCTGCAGCTGTATTCCCATGTGTTATGACCTGCTGCAAGAGATAATCTCGAAGATCTACTGTTACGGTAGGTTTTTAGGCAACTGTACTTTACTCTCACATCAGTTAACCGACCACCTAAAACCCTTGCTGGGAAACCTGACTTGGCAGTTGTGGAAAACTGCAAGCACAAGAGATGATGCAGTAGATAGTCACCCACCTCCGAGCAGCACAGACTTCTGCCTCTCTGTGACCTTCTGTATGGTAGATAGTGTTAAGAATCTGGGGGTCACTGTGGACTCTAAGCTGACACTGGAATCCCAGGTGTTTGCTGTTGTTGGCAGTGGCTGTTACCGTCTTTGTAATATTGCCTAGCTCAGTCCCTATCTTGAACCATGTGGCCTTGGAACACCTGTGCATGCCTGCATCTCATCTAAACTGGACTATTGCAATGCTCTTTACCTGGGGCTTTTCACAAAGCTGATGCGCAGCCGGCAGTTGGTTCACAATACTGCAGCCTGTTTGGTAGCAAGGACATCTCATTCTGAGCATATCACGCCAGATCTCTGTGCTCTGCACTGGTTTTGGGTCAGGTGGCACATCCATTTCAAGGTTTGCTTCTTAACTTACAAAGCCCTATATGGCCTGGGTCTGGGCTATCTGAAAGACCACCTGATTCCTTACACTCCTGCTTGTGCCCTCCAGTCAGCGGAGGCAGACCTCCTCTTTGTTTCCCATTCACGACTGAAATCTTTATGGCATAGGGCATTTGGAGTAGCAGTATCAATTTCATGCAATGCCCTTCCATGTGAAGTGAGGAGAGATCCTTCACTGACAGTTTTTAAATCACTACTGAACACACAATTTATGTTTTGGACTAGACTCTTAAACTCTTTTTTTATGCTAATTTTAACTTGTTGCTTTAATTGTTTTATTGATTGTGAGGTGCTCAGAGCCATCTGGATTGAGCTCCATATAAATAAAATTAACTTGCTTACAGCAGCCAGCTACCCCTCTGTGACTTACAGCATCCAGCTACCCCTCTGTGACTCTGTCATACCATGGTATAAACTTCTTTCAGCTCTGTCCCTCTGCCTTCTTGCCTGGTAACTGCCTGTCTCCTTTCTCACTGCAGCCTCTTGTGCTCCCTTCCCTAGTTTGGGCATGCTGTCCTTGGGTATTTGGGGTGGGGGGCTTCCTTGCCAGCAGGACATCTAACTATAGGATCTATTGTCAAATACTCTGCTTTTTGCACCAGACAGCAATGGGGGCTCAAGGATCCTCAGAGACAAGAGGGGGTACATAACCCATAACCTAAATTTTAAACTACAGGGGTGGCAAGTGGGCCAGCAGGCCCTGAGAGTCTGGAAAGAGGAGGCCTGCAGACCTCCTCCATACCAGTAGAGAGGGACTGGAGGAGGAACAAAGGGGTTTGCGAAACTGGGGTGTGCAAGCAGCAGGGAGAAACAAGAATGGCAGATGGGAAGGAGGGTCAGAATCTAAGTGGAAGGTGGTGTCCCTGAACTCACAAAGTCTTGGAAGCAAGATGGTTGATGTGCAGGTGTTGTTGACAGAGAGGAGCATGGACATTGTGGCAGTCATTGAGATTTGGGCCACATCAAACCATAATTGGGACCTCTTGATCCCTGTGTATAAATTATACAAGAGGGACGGGACAGTAGGAAAAGGGGAACGGGTTGCAGTTTAAATCAGGGAGGGTATATAACATGTACAATGGAGGAGTCTAAGGAGGAGGGGAGGATGAAAACAATGTGGATCCACTTACTTTCTAATAGAGGGAGGAAGGTGAAGTTGGGGGTGGTTTACAGACCACCAGCTAGGAGTAGAAAACAGTCAGGGAATTGAATTTGCAAATATTGACCTTCAGGGAAGGGAGATGCAGTAATAGTGGAAGACTTCAACCTACCCAAGCTGGACTGCAGGGTACTGACCATGACCTGCACCAGGGGTCAGGTGATCCTAGATGCAATGAAAAGTGGGTTCCTGACTTGAGGCATCACACAGCTCACCAGGGAGGGCAGAAACCTTGATCTGGTGCTCATAAATGGGGAGTATGTCCAGGATATATTAGTCGAGCCTTTGGATGGTAGTGACTGTTGCACAGTGTGAGTCTGTTTGGACATGAGCAGGGGAAAGGGCTTCCACTAAGACTAGAATCCTAAATTTTAAGAAGGTATACTTCAGAAAGATGGATGAGTTGCTAAGGAGTCAGCTGGTAAGCATCTGAGGGAATATGGAGGTGGACCAAAGGTGGTCCATCATCGAGGAGGGAATAGTGGTCACCACAGAGAAGTGTGTTAGCCTGAAGGGAAAGAACTCAAGGGCCAAAGCACCCAGCTGTTTTAGTACTAAGGTTGACCAGGCAGTAAGGGGCAAGAGGTTATGCTACAAGACGTTCAGGAGGACCAAGAGAGAGGAAGACAGGGAGGATTACATGATGATAGTTAATGTAGTAGGGAAGGTAGTCCAGTGGGCTAAGGCTCAGAAGGAACTACATTTAGCTGGGGGGAATTAAGGAAAGGTTTACTGAGTTTGATTGGGCAAAAGAAGGCTCAAGGCCCATCGGGATTGCCCCCCATAATATTGGGTCATTAGTATTTACTGCTTATGTTGCTAGCCAATAATCTAGTTTATTTCTGAAGGTTTCAAAATTGGTTAGATGCACTAAATCTTTGGGTAAGGAATTACACTGTTTGGATGCTCTTACACAGAAAAAATGTATTACTCTTATTGGTGTTTGCCCAGTCAACCATTACCTGTCAGTTGTGCAGTCTGCCAACAGTACATTTCTGTGATAAAGAAGGTCCGCAGGTTGGTAGAGTATCTAGAGGAGTATGGTTTCCAGGATGCAAGTCAGCATGAGTTTATGGGAGGGAGACTGTGGCAAACAAATCTGATTGACTTCACTGACTGGGTCACTAAGGCAGTAGACTGGTGCCAAGTGGTGAGCATACTTTTCCTGGGCTTCAGCAAGGCCTTTGACTCTGTACCATGCAAGGGCCTTTTCATGAAGTTGGAAGATCCTAGGGTTGGGGAAAAGATGATCAGATTGGTAGAGAACTGGCTGAGAACAGGAACCAGAGGTAGTGATGGTGGTGGGCGGGGGTTGTGTAGCACCAGGAAGGTCCAGTGGGATCCTGCAGGGCTCGGTTCTGAAACAGGTGTTCAGTGGCTTCTTCAGTGATATTTGGGATGATATTAAGGGAAAAATGCTCCTATTCATGGATGACACCAAGCTCTGTGGGAGGATGGACACAGCTGAAGGGTTACTGGACCTACAGGATGGTCTGAAAAAGCCTTAGAGGTAGTCCAGGACTTGGCAGCTTGGCCTCGGTGCAGACGAATTCAGAGTTATGTATCCCAGCTCACAGAGTACCATGTGAGATGGGTCCGGGTACCTGCAACAGATGAGTAGAAGAATCTGGAAGTGATGATCACTAGCAAGCTGAAGCACTCCACACTGTGCAGCAGCAAGGGCAAATAAAATATTAGGCTGCATAGTCAGGGTGATCTGCAGTAGGGGACAGGAGGATATACTGCCCCTGCACAGGTGAGGCCACACCTGGAGTACCGAGTAAAGTACTGGTGCCCACACCATGAACATTAGATTAACCTCCTGGAGATTGTTCTGAGGAAGGTAACTAAGATTATCAGGGACCACCAGGGTACAGCTTACAAGGACAGGTTGGGGGCCCTGAACATGTACTCCCTGGAGGAGAGGAGAGTGAAGAGAGTGGAGAGAGAGAGAGAGAGAGAGAGAGAGAGACAGATTCAGAGACAGAGACAGAGAGAGAAAACATGATTGAGACCTTCAGGTACTTGAAGGGTATAAATAGGGTGGATAATGTGGGTTTCTTAAGCTGAGTGGCTACTGAAACACAAGGAGAAACAGTCTTAAGTTGCAGGGAGGGAGGTTTAGAAAGGAGGCTAGGAAGCATTTCTTCATGGAGATGGTGGAGGCTAGTGGTTGGAATGAACTGATGGAAGCATTGGTCTTGATGAAGATGGAGGGCAACTGGGAAGTTAAGGGTTAAGGCAAGAGTGGATGGAAAGGATGGGGGGGAAGGGTCAGTAGCTTAAGCTGTGGACCCTGCAATACAAGCAGACTAGATAGACCAAATGGCCTTATTCTTCAGGCTTCTTCATAAGTTCTCAAGAAGGTAGAGAAGGCCTTTTTTCGCTGTATTAGTGAGAAAAGGGACAAGAAAGATGAGATTGATAGGCTAAGGGAAGGGGATGGTTTGGTGGAGAGTGAGGGCAAAGCATAGGCACTGAATGAGTACTTCTGGTCCAACTTCACCAGGGAGAAGGATGGACTGGTGCCACTAGGTGGAAGAAGAGCTGGGGGAGCACATATATACAGATAGAGGTGGGTAGGGTGAGGACAGAGCTGCTAGCATTGAAATTGTTTAACCATGAAAGGTACACTAAGCCAAAGCTTGTTTCTAAGTGTGACCTGGTAGAATAAGGAAGTTGTGACTTGCTCAGGGTCACACAGTATGAAAGTGGAGGGTGTGGGATTCAAACCCAGGTCTCCCAGTTTGTAGCTCAGTGCCCTAAACCACAGCGCTATACTGCCTCCCTGAAGGTGGGCAAATCTCCAGGCCCTGAAGGCATTCACCCAAGGGTGCTGAGGGAGCTGGCTGAGGAGTTTGCAGATCCACTGGTTGGTCTGCTTAATAGTTCACTGGAGTCAGGCATAGTACCCGAGAACAAGAAAATGGAACATGTATTGCCCCTCCATAAGAGTGGTCCCAGGGACTACCAAGGGAATTACAGACCTGTCTGTCTGACCTCAGTTGTGTGCACACTCATGGAGACCATTCTTTAGAAAAGGTTTTTTAGAGTATCTAAATGAGCATGATCTCCAAGATGTGAAGCAGCATAGTTCTATGGGAGGGAGGTTGTCAAATGAGTCTGAAGACCTTGACTGGGTCACTAAAACAGTGGACAGGGGCAAAGCAGTCGACATCCTTTACCTGGACTTCAGCAAGATCTTTGACTTTGTACCACACAAGAGGTTGATAAGAAAGTTGGCAGATCTCTGGGTTTAGGAGAAGTTGACCAGATTGGTAGAGAACTGGTTGAGGGGCAGGACCCAGGAGTGGTTGCGGGGGGTGAGCTATCTAGCACCAGAGAGGTCACTAGTGGGGTCCCACGGGGCTCTGTGCTAGGAACAGTGCTGTTCAGTGTCTTCATAAATGATAACAGGGATGGCATTAAGGGAAAATGTGCTAATTTGTGGACAGCACTAAGCTGTGTAACAAGGTTGACACAGTAGAAGGGATACAGGACCTAAAGGAGGGTCTGGCAAAACTGGATAGGTGGTCTGGGATTTGGCAGCTTGGCTTCAATACAAAGAAATACATTGTTATGCACATTGGAGCCAAGAACTCCAGGATGGTATACAGCCTGGGAGGGATCTGGGTATTTGCATCAAAGAGGAGAAAGCTGCAGGAATGGTGATCACTAATGACCTGAAGCAGTCCACACAGTGTAGGAAGGCAGCAGCAAAGGCAAATGAAATGTTGGGCTACATTACCAGAGGGATCAACAGCAGGCGAGAGCAGGTAATTCTGAAGCTGTATGACAGTTGAAAAATTCTGTAGCTTTATCACCCTGGCCTGGGGTAATCCAAACTAATAGTCTGGTTAACCTTTGTTGCAGTTGTGAATGATGGCTGCTGGTGAGCACTATAAACAGTGGGGTGCACAAAAGAAAGGAATTTCCAGGGGACTAATGAGCTAGAATGAACTGACGCAAGACTCCTTCAGAAGGGACATAAGAACTGTACTTTTGAAAATGGGGACCGCCAGAGGATGCTCCTTGTCCCCTGGAGTGAAGAATTTAACTGCTTGGAAAAGGTTGCTTCAGACCGTCAGGCTGACGGCACTTCAGAACTTTTGTATCGAGTAAATAGGTCATGGTACAACTATCTGCCTTATTTCTCTGTGGGTCTTGGGATCTCTGGTCTTCCTGATCAGCCTTTCCTACTGGAGAGTGAATCACTGTCAATGTCAGAGTCAAAGCGGCCCTGTCTTGCTGTTGCAAGGGACCTGAAACACTTTTACTACAAAAACAAACAAAAAAACATGTCAAACAGAACTCTCACAGCGGCGGACCTACTGTGGCTTCCGATGTACCAAACTGCCAACTACAGACTTCAAGCTGAATTCCAGACAGAGGTCCACCAGTCAACACTTCGGATTGAAACCTCGCTTGCTGAGATAAACAATAGGTATGCAGCTATGGAGCTGAGGCTTGAGAATACGGAATAGGCTGCTAAAATGAATGAAAAGGAATTAAAAGTGAGATCAGGTGGAACTCTTACTTTGGAAGGTGCAGTACATGTTGCAAGGAACGAACAGATATCACAGGCATCTAGGTTGGAGCAGTTAGAGAATAAAGCTCTTAGAAAAAATTGACGATTCATTGGGCTCTCTGGAACTGTTCCTGCAGCTGATTTGAAAGTTACCATTGAAAATACACTAACGGTAATGTTTTTCTTACAGTCCCCACTTGTGTTGGAGAATGTATATAGATCTCCATCTCATTCAGTTAAGGACTCTACCACTGAGACTGAAAAGGCAAGCTTTGTGATTCTTACTTTTACAAGTATCTTAGAACAAAATAAAATCCTTCAACTAGTGCATGCAAAAAAGCAATGTTTCTATGAAGGGCACTGTCTATATTTATATCCTGACTTCTGTGTACATACTCTGCATAGACGAAAGTGATTTTTGCTGATAATGTCTGAATTTAAAGAAGCAGGATTAGCAGTTAGTCTTTTAGCTCCTGCACGCTTGCGGGTGCAATTTCAAGGGAAAATGTACTATTTTGAAGATTTAGATACAGCGAAAGCTTTCTTTGACACAAACATTAAGTTGCCAGTGGATATAGGTTCTGATTTGGGGGGAAGACAATGCTGATCTCACGGAATATCATCCAGTTGACAATTGAAAACTATTGGGGATTGAAAACTATTGGGGACTGACTGTCTAAATCTCTGTTCTATTGAGGACTTGTTGATTTTGTGTGTGTGTGTGTGTGTGTGTGTGTGTGGATGCCTCTGTAATGGATTCAGTGGGGGAGGTACAGGATATCTGTACTGTACATTGGGTGAACTTTAATCTATTGGATTTGATTTAAGGCTGGGAAGTAGAAGCTTGGAGCACTCTCAAACTTTATTTAACAAAAGATTGTTTATTAAGCTCTGTGAGAAAAGTTCATTTTGGTTTCCTTTTTTAATCCCCTTAAAAAACTAAAAAATTCATTTGTACTTTATTATGTATTATCTGTTTGTAATAGTCTTTACTTAATATTTTCTAAAGGATATAAACTGTCTTTTCTTTCTTTTTTCTTCTTAAGGAATTAAAAAAATAAAGTATATAAAAAAAAGAAAAGAATTTCTAGGGGACTAATGCACTAGAATGAACTGACGAAAGACTCCTTCAGAAGGGACAGAAGAACTGTACTTTTGAAAATGGGGACCACCAGAGAATGCTCTTCATCCCCTGGAGTGAAGAATTTAACTGCTTGGAAAAGGTTGATTCAGACCGTCAGGCTGACGGCACTTCAGGACTTTTGTATCGAGTAAATAGGTCATGGTACAACTATTTGCAGTATTTCTCTGTAGGTCTTGGGATCTCTGGTCTTCCTGATCAGCCTTCCCTACTGGAGAGTGAATCACTGTCGATGTCAGAGTCAAAGCGGCCCTGTCTTGCTGTTGCAAGGGACCTGAAACACTTTTGCTTAAAAAACAAAAAAACAAACAAATGGTTCAAACAGAGCCCTCACTGCGGTGGACCTACTATGGCTTCTGATGTACCAAACTGCCAACTACAAACTTCAGACTGAATTCCAGACAGAGGCCCACCAGTCAACACTTCGGATTGAAACCTCGCTCGCTGAAATAAACAATAGGTGTGCAGCTATGGAGCTGAGGATTGAGAATGTGGAACAGGCTGCTAAAACAAATGAAAAGGAATTAAAAGTGATATCAGGTAGAACTCTTACTTTGGAAGGTGCAGTACATGCTGCGTTGCATGAACAGATATCACAGGCATCTAGGTTGGAGCGGTTAGAGAATAATGCTTTTAAAAAAAAATTACGATTCATTGGGCTCTCTGGAACTGTTCCTGCAGCTGATTTGAAAGTTACCATTGAAAATACACTAACGGTAATGTTTTTCTTACAGTCCCCATTTGTGTTGGAGAATGTATATAGATCTCCATCTCATTCAGTTAAGGACTCTACCACTGAGACTGAAAAGGCAAGCTTTGTGATTCTTACTTTTACAAGTATCTTAGAACAAAATAAAATCCTTCAACTAGTGCATGCAAAAAAGCAATGTTTCTATGAAGGGCACTGTCTATATTTATATCCTGACTTCTGTGTACATACTCTGCGTAGACGAAAGTACTTTTTGCTGATAATGTCTGAATTTAAAGAAGCAGGATTAGCAGTTAGTCTTTTAGCTCCTGCACACTTGTGGGTGCAATTTCAAGAGAAAATGTACTATTTTGAAGATTTAGATACAGCGAAAGCTTTCTTTGACACAAACATTAAGTTGCCAGTGGATATAGGTTCTGATTTGGGGGAAGACAATGCTGATCTCACGGAATATCATCCAGTTGACAATTGAAAACTATTGGGGATTGAAAACTATTGGGGACTGACTGTCTAAATCTCTGTTCTATTGAGGACTTGTTGATTTTGTGTGTGTGTGTGTGTGTGTGTGTGTGTGTGTGTGTGTGTGTGTGTGTGGATGCCTCTGTAATGGATTCAGTGGGGGAGGTACAGAATATCTGTACTGTACATTGGGTGAACTTTAATATATTGGATTTGATTTAAGGCTGGGAAGTAGAAGCTTGGAGCACTCTCAAACTTTATTTAACAAAAGATTGTTTATTAAGCTCTGTGAGAAAAGTTCATTTTGGTTTCCTTTTTTAATCCCCTTAAAAAACTAAAAAATTCATTTATACTTTATTATGTATTATCTGTTTGTAATAGTCTTTACTTAATATTTTCTAAAGGATGTAAACTGTCTTTTCTTTCTTTTTTTCTTCTTAAGGAATTAAAAAAATAAAGTATATCAAAAAAAGAAAAGAATTTCTAGGGGACTAATGCACTAGAATGAACTGACGAAAGACTCCTTCAGAAGGGACAGAAGAACTGTACTTTTGAAAATGGGGACCACCAGAGAATGCTCTTCATCCCCTGGAGTGAAGAATTTAACTGCTTGGAAAAGGTTGCTTCAGACCGTCAGGCTGACGGCACTTCAGGACTTTTGTATCGAGTAAATAGGTCATGGTACAACTATT
This sequence comes from Neoceratodus forsteri, assembly GCA_016271365.2. NCBI lineage: Eukaryota > Metazoa > Chordata > Ceratodontiformes > Ceratodontidae > Neoceratodus > Neoceratodus forsteri. The sequence goes on from CM028137.1 coordinate 81,486,988, forward strand.
TGCAGTATTTCTCTGTAGGTCTTGGGATCTCTGGTCTTCCTGATCAGCCTTCCCTACTGGAGAGTGAATCACTGTCGATGTCAGAGTCAAAGCGGCCCTGTCTTGCTGTTGCAAGGGACCTGAAACACTTTTGCTTAACAAAACCAAAAAAAAAAACAAATGGTTCAAACAGAGCCCTCACTGCGGTGGACCTACTATGGCTTCTGATGTACCAAACTGCCAACTACAAACTTCAGACTGAATTCCAGACAGAGGCCCACCAGTCAACACTTCGGATTGAAACCTCGCTCGCTGAGATAAACAATAGGTGTGCAGCTATGGAGCTGAGGATTGAGAATGCAGAACAGGCTGCTAAAACAAATGAAAAGGAATTAAAAGTGATATCAGGTAGAACTCTTACTTTGGAAGGTGCAGTACATGCTGCGTTACATGAACAGATATCACAGGTATCTAGGTTGGAGCGGTTAGAGAATAATGCTTTTAAAAAAAAATTACTATTCATTGGGCTCTCTGGAACTGTTCCTGCAGCTGATTTGAAAGTTACCATTGAAAATACACTAACGGTAATGTTTTCCTTACAGTCTCCATTTGTGTTGGAGAATGTATATAGATCTCCATCTCGTTCAGTTAAGGACTCTACCACTGAGACTGAGAAGGCAAGATTTGTGATTCTTACTTTTACAAGTATCTTAGAACAAAATAAAATCATTCAACTACTGCATGCAAAAACGCAATGTTTCTATGAAGGGCACTGTCTACATTTATATCCTGACTTCTGTGTACATACTCAATGTAGACGAAAGTGATTTTTGCCGATAATGTCTGAATTTAAAGAAGCAGGATTAGCAGTTAGTCTTTCAGCTCCTGCATGCTTGTGGGTGCAATTTCAAGGGAAAATGTACTATTTTGAAGATTTAGATACAGGGAAAGGTATCAGCAGATGGGAGGGGTGTCACTGTATACCACGAGATGTTCTGTGTTTGATTGTTCAAAAATGTTATCAAAAAGTAAGATATAATCCAAAGTCCATCAAAACTCATATATTTATTAAACTCTTTCTTCACACCCATATACATGAGGCAGTTTCTTGTCTTAACATCACTTCCTCAGGCCAATCGTATATGAACAGTGTTGACACTAAATTAGAAACAAATAAATCCATTCAGATACACAGTTTTTAAATTTCTGCTTCTTTTAGATTAATAGATCACATTGGTATACACTGCCAATATTTCTTTATAATAACATATTGAATTTTTAGTAATCTTGCTAGGAAAACCACATCTAATGTATCTTTGGCAATTGTCCTCATGAATTGAAAGTGGCTATGAGGAAGGAAACAAACATAAAAATTAATATCTAACACTGTTTTTTACTCAATTTAATACTATTATTCTCTCTGTTAAACTTCAAATTTTACTATGGTAATCCCTACCTGCTGTTGCCTATTCTTACATGGAGCTCAGTTGCTCATTGCTTTCATTTAACCACATTCTGGGATAGAACTTAGTGGGCTGGATATTCAAACTGCGCCATTCTGTGGCGCAAACCCTTGCGCTGCTCAAAAAAGTTGCGCAGGGGTGTGGCCTGGGCGATATTCAACAGAGTTGCGCTATTGAGCAACTTCTTTGAATATCGTCCCCCAGCCACAGCCACTGTGCATGGCACAGTGGAACTTGCACCACTGCAAGTGGTCAGAGTGGAGCATTCAAGATGCGGTGGTGCAAGTTCTATTGCGCCATGTGCAAATTTCCGATATTCAAAAAGGTGACATGCAAATGGGGCCATAAGTTATACAAGAACGCAGAGGGCCATTGCATCTACTAACCCCATTTACATGCACCATTACCATGCGGTGCACCACGATCCCAAAATAACACCTGGCCTGCCAGATGGCAGCCGTCGGGGACCACTTCCCTACAGCCGATCCGCAGGCGTTAAGTAAATCCTGACTGGCCCGATCAAGGGCATAACAGTATTAACCCCCCGCAGCCCGACATTGTGGACATGATGTAACCCCCACTGGCCAGATCTCGGGCATACTGTATAAGAACCCCCCACTGGCCTGATCGTGGGCAGAATGGAGTTCAACCCCCAATACTAATATCCCTGGTGGTCCAGTGGACCGTGAAGCCCGATCGCAGACATTGGAGTCAAACCCACCCCTCCAAAGTCCAATTTCCCTGGTGCTCCAGTGGCCCCCACCCCACCCATCACCCACGGACCCCCACCCTGCTCCCCATCAGCCAGCGGGCGGCAGCACCACCTGCCTGCTGCCCTGCTGCCCGCTGACTGAGCCGGTAGGGCTGCATGCCCATTGGTTCAGAGCAAGAGCCAATGGGCGGCAGCCCATACCGCATAAGGCAGTCTTTATAAGTGACATTGCAGGAGGTCTGGAAGGAAAAGTATGCTTCTCTGCAGATGACACAAATATCTGCAATGGGGTTGATACACAAGAGGGGTGGAAAGGATGAGAAGGGACTTGGCAAGGTTGGAGGAATGGTCAGAAGTATGGCAGCGTCAATTCAATACAAAGACATGCAAAATAATGCACCTGGGAAACAAAAAAACAGGAGAAGAGTAAACAATGGGGGAAGGTAGCAACAATAACAAAAATGGAAAGAGACCTGGGGGTAATGATATCAGATGACCTTAAGGTTAACAAGCAATGTGAGAAGGCAGTAGAGAGTGCTGAGGGGGGGGTTCTGGGATGTATAGGGAGACGCATCACCAGCAGAAATCAGGTAGTTGTTATCCTTCTGTACAGACAGTTAGTGAGACCCCATCTGGAGTACTGCGTCCAGTTCTGGAGACCCCATCTCTGCAAGGACATAGACAGGATGGATGCAGTCCAGAGGAGGGCAACTAAAATGGTGCAGGGCTGCAAGAGAAGCCAAATAAGAAGAGACTAAAGCAGCTTAATACGTATACCCTTGAGGAAAGGAGGAGGAGAGAGGGGGCATGATTGAAACATTTAAGTACCTCAGTGGAATCAACAAAGTCCAAGAGGCTAGCATCTTTCAGAAATAGAGATGTGCAAGAACAAGGGGACACAATTTGAAGATAGAGGGGGATAGCTCAGGGGCAATGTGAGGAAGTATTTTTTCACAGAGAGGGTGGTGAACATATGGAACCACCTTCCTGAGGAGGTTGTGGAGTCTAAAACTGTAGGAGAATTCAAGAATGCATGGGACAGACATATGGCAATTCTTGTTGGGGGGGTATGTTGGTTAATTAGGATCTGCAACTTATCCAGTAGGTAGGGAACTGGGCAGACTATGTGGCCAAGCGGTCCTTATCTGCCATCAAAGTTTATGTTTCTATGTTTCTATGATACCTGGCACCAAAGTACACAAAACATTCCTTGGCATTGGGGGTGTCCCCCACCCTACTGTTTCATACCCACCTCCAGCATAAACATTCACTAATGTCCAGTGTCCCCCCTACCCTCCCTCTGATACCCTGCACCCAAACAAATACATGGTGTCCAGTGTTTCCACCCTCCCTCGGTGACACTGCACCATGATCAATTACATGTTCTTTTGTGTCCAGTGCCCCCCACCATCTGTGATCCCCTGACCTCTGAGATGCATTACTTGTAGTCCAGTGCCCACCACATCCTCCTGCTCCTAGTATACCAGCCCTATTATGACTTCCACTCAGTCCTATATCCAATCTGGAAGTCTCCCATAATTTGCTTACCTGGAGTTGGGAAGCCGGGACACAAATAGTTTGTCAAGTTCTGACAAGTCTCAGGTCAGCAGCCAGGAGCAGAAGGACAGTAGAAGAGAAAAAAGGGCATGGATCAGTTACAGGGAGCAGTTAGAGGGAGCAGTGAGAGGTAGAGACATAGAGATAACTGCATGGGACAGCCAGAGGTTTCCACATGTAACAGTGTGGCACAATAGCAAAAATAAAGACACAGTATGACAGCTGCACCCATTCACAAGTGACCACCTGAGCTCAGGAAATGGATGCAGTTTCAGTGACAGCACTGCAGAGTTTTGCTGGCTTATGGCACGTGGAGACCGACTGCACAGGGAGCTGCAGAGAGTAACACAGAGGCTCACAGTATGCTCCACCGACCATGCAACATGACGATCCCTGTCAGGTCAACTAATGGCTGCCCCACCACAGCATACTGGTCACTAAAAAAAAAGAGAGAAAAATGCAGCAAAAAAATTTCTTCCCCAAAGCTAGCCATACTTTCAGCCACACAAATTGCTCAGTGGCTCACGCTCCCTTCCCTGACTCATCACTTGCTCTGAGGACCAAAACAGAGAAAACAGCCAGTTTGGGGTATGAATGCCTGCCTGCCCACCATCCACACCACACACCATTCATTAACCCCCTAACCAACCAACAACAATACTTACAAACATGGAAAAAAGTAGCATAGTGGGAGCAAGAGATGATTTAGACAAAATAAAACAGAGAGATCAACGACTACTGAGAAGCAGCTCTGTTCATTTGTAGCACCATCCTCAGAAACTCCTCAGTGACACCTCTCTCTCTTTCTCTCTCTCCCCATCCCCAGGACTGAAATAAACATAAATAAAACAAATATTCAACACACAGGCACATTGCAGACAGAAAGACACATGTTGTCTGCCATGTGCAATTAAAAAAACAAGATTTTACTTTAGAAAACGCACGAATAAAACAGTGTCTTGGGGGCTGGGAGCTTTCAAACAGTTTGCAGCAGTCAATTGTAAATGGAGGACAAAAATGTGTTTTACTCCATTTTTCAAAAAGGGGAACAACCAACTAATCAATGGATAACTAGCATGTATGTCACAGGTTGAAAAACTTAAATAAGCCCTCCATTGATTGGTTGATAGAATATATAACTTAAAAGCACCGACATCCTCAGATGTCCAAAGACCAGAGAGGCACAAAGTGCAGTACATCTGAAGTCATTAAAGACCTGAAGGCACATGATTTTTGTCATCACCTACAGGCAGATCTCGGCCTGAATGAGTTAAATTAAACATAAAGTTGGTCAGGAACTAAATCCTTTAACATGGAGATAAGTGGGAGCTTGATTCCTTAAAACGAAGATCACTGTGAGCTATATTCTTTAACATGAAGACAAATGAGTGCTATACAATTCTTAAAAATAACAAACCATTTTGTTTATTAGACAAAATACAAAAACCCAGTCATAGTATTCAATTAAGGAGAAAGGGAGCCAAAGAATTCATTATCCCAAAGATAAACAATAACTATGGTAAAATGCCCTATCAAAATAAAGCAGATTGCACCTGATAGAATGACTGTCACAACTGCGAAACCAGAAGTATCCCCATTGGCCTTTAAAACCGCAAAGAAACAAGAATTAAGCTTCAGATGTGAATGTAATAGGTCAACTATTAGAGGTCCACTTATGACCCCTGCTGTTTATTTCCCTATCTGTAATTCTTGCAATTTATTGTATTCTTTTTTTTTTTATTATTTTATGTTTTGTTAGAATTTGTAATTGTATTTCATATATCTTTTTGTGTGTAATTTAATCCTAAAAGTACCACCTTAAAGGGAACACCTTGTAAATAGGGTATGTATAAACCAAATGGTGAAACAGTTTTCCTAAAACTCCTGAATAAATAAAGATTTTATTAATACGACTACTACATGAAGATTATTGGGTACTATATTCTTTAACATGAAGACCACTGAGTGCTAGACTCTTTAACATGAACATTACTGGGTGCTAGATTCTTTAACATAAGGATAATTTGAAGTTAGATTCTTTAACATGAAGATCACTAGGCAACAGATTCTTTAACATAAAGATCCCTGGGCTCAGGATTTTTTTAACATAACGGTCACTTGGTGCTAAATTCTTTAATATGAAGATCACTGGGACTCGATTCTTTAACATGGTGATTACTGGGTGCTAGATTCTTGAACATGAAGATTACCGGGTGCTAAATCTTTAACATGAAGATCACTGGGTGCTAGATTCTTTAACATGAGAATTACTGGGTACTTGAATCTTTAATGTGAAGATCGGTGGGTGCTAGATTCTTTAACATGAAGATCGGAGGGTTCTAGATTCTTTAACATGAAGATTGCTTGGGGTTATGTTCTTCATTATTAAAACTACTGGACATTATATTTTATAACACAAATATTACTGGGTACTAGACTCTTTAACATGATGAGCACTGGGTGCTAGTTTCCTTCACATGAAAATAATTGGGTGCTAGATTCTTTAACATGGAGATCACTTGGGGGCTAGCATGTGTAACATGAAATTGACTTGGCACTAGATTCTTTAACATGAAGATCACTTGGTGCTAGATTCTTTAGCATGAAGAGCACTAGGTGCTATATTATTTAGCATGAAGAGCACTAGGTGCTAGATTATTTAATAAGAAGAGTAGTGGGTGCTAGTGTCTTTAACATGAAGCTCAGTGGGTGCTAGATTGTTTTACGTGAAGATCACTGGGTGCTAGCTTCTTTAATATAATATAAATATAAAGGCTGTAATTGCTAGCTTCCTCTTTATGAACCCACGCTGTGATTATATTGTCCTTCGTATTGCTGGTATCACTTCTCCCGCTAGGCTCCTTGTCTTACATTGTCATATGTCTGATGTAATGGCTATAGTAAATTTGTGTATGTAACAGACGTGCTCTGTAAATGTACTCTATGCCTTATCCAATGAATGTTTAATCTGCAGTCTACTCCTGCCTATGTATGTATTCTATGTATGTAATCGTTGTCTGTAACTAATCCGGATCGCTCCTGAAAAATGGAACTTTGGTCTCAGTGAGCTTACCAGGTTATCACAATCTAAATAAATAAATAATATGAAGATCACTGTGTGCTAGGGTCTTAAATATGATGATCACTGGGTGCTAGATTCTTTAAAATGAAGATCACTGGGATTGAAATGAAAACAGAGGTGGTGAAGCTGGAGGACAAAGAGAAAACCAGTTCCGCAAAGTGGGGCAAGGGGGGGAGAAAACAACTTTAAAATGAGGTGCTACCTGCTATCTACACAAGCAGCTCCACTTCTCATCACTGCGGCTAAACAGCTGAATAATTTGTGGCATAATGGACCTTCCCGCATTTCCCCAGGAACCTCCAGACACAGGCAAGTTGCAAGCAACTTATCAAACCATACTAGTGACAGTGGTCAGAACCAGGAGGACTCCTTCACCTGGCTGCAGTGACATTGGGGCAAGAGGGCAGAGAAAACAACTTTAAAATGAGCCACTACCTGCTGTCTACACAAGTGGCTCCCCTTCTCATTACCTTGCCTAAACAGCTGAATATTTTGCCACATACTGGACCTTCCCACAATTCCCCAGGAACCTCCAGACATGGGCAAGCTGCAAGCAACTTACCGGACCATACTAGTGGCAGTGATCAGCATTGGGAGGACTCCTTCACCTGGCTGCAGTGACATTGGGGCAAGGGAGTGGGGTTATTCCCTTTTAAACAGGGGCATTAACTAGCGGATCTTCATGTGGGTGGCTTTCGCTGGAGTAGCAAGAGTCACTAGCTACAGTCTACAGTGGGAGGCTGTGGGGAGGCTGCGTTAAAAAAACAAGTAAGAGACATAAGTAATTTGCCTCCTCTCCTTTCCACGTAGAGGTCCGTAGTTGACAATTTTTAAGTTCTTATAGTTAATTAGAGAAGTTTAAATGTTTGTATGTTGTACAAGTAAGTAATTATGCAACACAGGTCATTTGTAAAACCTATTATGAAGTTTTTAATAATGCTGTGGGCCTTTGCCCTTGTGGGGACTATACTGGGACAGGAATATGATAAGAAGCTACCTTGTGATTGCAATGAAAACAACTCAAATGCCTTTTCAATTGCTAGAATAATTGAAAGGCAGAAAGTTTTACGTGTGAATAGAAGGAATTATTTTTCCAATAATTAAAGACTATACACAGGGTGTGGCAAAAATGTTAATACCACTTTACAGGGGATAGGAAAAAGATAAGAAGGTTATCTTTAGCCTGACTGCTGGGCTTAGCAGGGGCATTAAGCCTAACTCAGGGCCTGTTAAAGACACAGGCCTAAAAATAATTCATGAAGATGTCCATATTGTTGCACTAAAAATAGATGAACCTTGGGTTTGGATGGGAAAAGAGAAAATAGTTATTATGGGATTAACAGAAATGTGTCTCCATAAGGGGGTTGAAAACAAGGAAATTCATATTAGTAACTACAAATGTCAAAGACTGGGTGGAGAAAGTAGAGGGGGAGGAGTGATGATGTATATTGGGGCATATCTGGATAGTTTTTAAACCATCTTATCTGAAAATAATGAGGGCATGGATTGTCTCTTAATTGAAATTATTGCACTCAAATTAATAATTGGAAATCATCTATGCCTCTCCAAAATCTAAACTGCGGAGTTTTGATTCCCTTCACAATAAATTGTCTGATATAGTGAAAGATTCTAGATTAGTACTCACTGGTGATTTTAATGGGGGGTGGGGACAATGTAGGGGCCAGAAGTTAGAGGAGTCACTTGCCCCATTAGGTTTAAAAGAAATAATCCAGGATTCAAAAAGGTCAACTAAACAGTTTATGAGGGGCTCAATCCTGGATTTAATTTTTATTTCAGATGATATTGAACTGCTTGAGTTGAATGTCATGCATCAAAACTTAAGTGACCATTGCCCAGTAAGATATCAAATAAGCTGGACAAAAATTAAAAGAATTGAATCAAATATGAAATGGGTGAGGCAATTTAAACATTTTAATATTAACAGGTACAGGGAAAGTTTACAATTGGCTAGATGGGATCGATTGTACATTATCCCAGATATCAACTCAGCAATTCAATATCTGACTAATACCATAGTACAGATACTTGAAAGACATGCACCAAAGGTAAAATGGAAAATAAATAACAAACATCTCCCCTGGGTCTCAGAAAAACAAAACATCTATTAGGATCAAAAATGGGTACGGAAGAAAGTCAGGCGGACACAAAGAGTGGATGATTGGAATACCTTCAAGGAATGGCGTAATAAATGTACAGAAAAAATTAGGTTAGCAAAAAAGTGGTACCACAGGAAAGATTTTGAACAAGCCAAAAAAAACAGCAATTTTGGAAATGTGTCACACAAGTACAATGCCCTATTAAAGATCCCAACCAGCTCCAATTAACATGGAAAGGCAATTTTACTTAATAAACCTCCCTGACCTAAAAGCAGAAGCCCCCAAAACACACTAAAGATACAATAATGTCAGAACTGGTTAAGATGCATGAACAGGAAAGGCTTTTAACACCAGGGCACCAACAATCTTTTCCCCTTTTTAGATTTAAAAGGTTAACAACAAATGATGTTGAAAAAGAACAAAAAAATGTTAAAGGTGACAAAGCAGGGGGACTTGATGGAGTTGAACCAAACTTTTTAAAATTGGGGGCAGATATACAGTATTAGCAAGCCATCTAACTTACTTGCATAACTGGAGCTTGTGTTGTGGAATTTTTCAATATACTTGGGAAATTGAGCAAGTGGTTCCTATCTTGAAAGGGGGAGAGGCAACTGAACCTTCCAACTACAGACCAATAGTTCTGTTATCAACTATGTCTAAAATGTTAGAGAGAGAATGGTTCATAAACAAATGAGCCAATACTTGGAGGACAATAGTCTATTGTCTGTTGTCCAACATGGGTTTAGGGTAGGGAGGTCCATGGGTACCACCCTCATTGACTTTAACAACTTGGTCACCTACTCTGTGAATAAGGGGAGTGAAACAGGGGTGGTATTTGTGGACCTCAGTAAAGTCTTTGACCTGGATGATCACCAGACAATGTTGGTGAGGCTCCTAGGGATGGAGTATATCAGGAACCTCTACATTGGCTTAAGTCATATCTATTAAACAGAAGACAATGCATTTTAATTGGCACCAGTGTCACCCAGTTGAAACAGGCCACTAGCCTCTATGTCAGGAGGGTAACTAAAAATAGGAAAAGGAGGAAGCCCCTTTGGTTCAATAAAGAGGTGGCAGAGCAGGCCAGGGAAAAGAGAAAGGTGTTTAGGAGGTATAAAGGGACAGAGAGAAGAACAGGGCTTTATATCAGGAGGAGAAGAAGAGGGAAGCAGATAGAGAGGTTAGGAGGCAAAGGCAAGAACGGAAGAGAAAATAGCCAGCACAGTCAAGGTGGGGGATAAAACCTTATTCCTGTATGTGAGTGAAAGGAGAAGGTCAAGGGCAGGGATAATCAGGCTGAGAAACAGGGAAGGGAAGTTGGTGGAGGATTACTGTGGGAAGGTGGAAATACTCAATGGCTACTTTTGCTCGGCATTCACGGTTGAAAAGGAGGGGGCAGATCAAGAAAATCAGGAAACATGAGGTGATGGGGGAGATGACTCCAGTCTGTTCCAGGTTGAGAAGGTCCTGAGGGAGCTAGAGGGTTTGAAGGTAGATAAGGCTATTGGGTCAGATGGGGTGCACCCCAGTATACTGAGTGAGCTCAGTAAAGCGCTAGTGGAACCTCTGACCAGCCTCTTCAACAGGTCTTTTAAGATGGGGGAGATCACTGATGACTGGAGAAGGGCAGATGTCCCCCTTCATAAGGGGGGGAAAAGGAGGAGCCAGGCAACTATAGGCCAGTGAGCTTAACATCGGTGGTGGGTAATCTCATGGAGAATCTGCTCAAGAAGAGGATCTCAAGCTACCTGGAGACCAATGGTGTTCTGGACCAGTGGTAGCACGGTTTCACTGAGGGATGGTCATGTCAAATGAACTTGATAGAGCTCTTTGACTGGGTCACCAGGGTACTGGATCAGGGGGATCTATAGACATTGTGTATCTCGACTTCAATAAGGCATTTGATTCTGTGCTGCACAGGAGACTACTATACAGAATGAGATGCCTTGAGCAGGGGCTGCTAGTGGTTAGGTGGGTGCAAAACTGACTGTGTGGCAGAAGGCAAAGGGTAATTGTTAATGGAGTACCATCAAGGGAGGGTATGATCATCATTGGGGTACCTCAGAGGTCAGTCCTGGGGCCACTCCTTTTCAATATATTTATAAGGGACATAGCAGAGGGGCTAGAGGGAAGAGTGTGTCTATTCACAGATGACATGGTAGTCTGTAATAGAGTAGATACACCTGAGGGGGTTGAGAGCATGCAAAGGGATCTGGAGAAGCTAGAAGAATGGTCCAGGGAATGGCACTTGAGCTTCAACAACAAACAATGCAAAATCATGCATTTAGGTAAAATAATCAGGTCAAGAAATACAGCATGGGAGGGCAAGCCCTAGAGGTTACCAAGCTAGAAAGAGACCTTGGCATATACATTTCATGGGACCTCAAAGTCGCGGAACAATGAGAGAAAGTGGTGGCAAGGGTTATTTGGATGCTGGGTTGTATTGGTGGGGGAATAACTAGCAGAAGGAGGGAAGTCATAATGCACTTGTACAGGCAGCTTGTCAGGCTGCACTTTGAGTATGGAGTCCAGTTCTGGAGGCCATACTTTAGGAAGGTTGTGGAGAGGGTGGAGCATGTCCAGAGACGGACGACAAAAATGGTAGGGGGACTCAGGCATCTGTCATATGAGAAATGGCTGAAGGACCTCAACATGTCCTCCCTCAAACAGAGGAGTGAAAGGGGGGACAAGACTGAGACCTTCAAGTATATTAAGGGTTTCAGCAAGGTACCAGCAGGGAATATCTTCCAGCTAAAGGAAAAATCAAAAACAAGGGGTTGTGATATGCAGAAAGTAGGAGGGAGAATCGGGGGGGACATCAAAAATTCTACTTTACATAGAGGGTGGTGGACAGCTGGAACAGACTCCCAGGAGAGGTGGTGGAGGCAGGAACTGTGGGGGGTTTCAAGAGAAAGTGGGACTGACACAAGTGTCTGGGAGTTCCAGGTAGGGGGGGGTGGGCAGAAGGGAAGTCCTGGTGGTTTGCTAGGCATGCTGAACAGACCGTGTGGGCCTGGCGGTCCTTTTCTGCCCACAAGTTCTATGTTTGTATAAATATATCTCATCTATACATCTATGCTAAGAACCCTCCAGCCTCGGGGCACCAGTTCTATATTAGTAATGTCCATAGAAGTCTTTTAACTAAGTCTGAAACAAGATTATTGGAAGTAGGCCAGCATGAAATACTCCTATAGTAACATTAACAGTTTTTTTATTAATCAAGTTATTAAGTTTATGCTGAAAATGGCAGATTAAAATCCAGGTTAAATCTGCCTCATGATAGATCAGGCCTGAAGAGAGTGTAGCTCCCTGCCAAACAGTTAGTGATGTAGACCATGGACTGGCAATGTCCAGTTGCCCCCCAAAAGAGAAGAGAAGCAAACACCGAGGAGAACAAAGCTTATAAAGTCCCCCCAGATGAAGGAACACCTGCCACCACCAGCTCCCCACCAGTACCCAACCCCAGAGCCAGGGAGCTAGAAGGGGAAGGCCCACACATATTGGACTGGCAGAGTCAGAAACCCAAAGCCCCCCCATGTCAAATGAACATTCACTCCAATTAGTCCTCCCTCTCTAGATCCTCTAAGTACAGCAAAAGCCCTGGCCAGGTGTGACCCAAGCCCATCATGCCCGGTTTTCATTCCAGCAATACTGGGGATAAAGCCATGCCTGGAGAGACCCCTATTTGATGGGAGTCTGGTTCAACAGGGCCCATGAGAAATGACGCCCCTCTAGGCCTTATCACCCACAACTGCCTCTTTGATCATAAGACTGGTATTGGGTGAATATAGAGCTGGAATGGAGATGAAAACAAGCCAAAGTGCCTCCCCATTTAACAGGAGTTTTAGCACTGTGGGACTCATGCACAAGGACCTAGAATACCGGGGCATCACCCACCTCTGCCTACTCCAATAGCAACAAGTGGTTCCTCTCAACTAGGGTGGTGAAAAGGAGGTGTGGTCCAAAGCAAATCCCTATCTTATGAAAATCTAGGTTTCCAGGAAGCCACAATCTCCACATTCTGCTCCACTGTTCCCTGTCACAAGCCATATCCAGGGCCCCCTCTGCACCAAGAAAGAACAAAAGAGAGGCATCTAATTTATATAACAGGTACTGAGGGAGGAAACTAACCTAATTGTGTTCAAGAGGCTGCAGTGTGGCTGTCTGTATCTGAAAGAGGCCCCCTCCCAAGCCCGAGGTGAGCCCCATGGAGTCCAGGCCCGAACACCCCCCCCCCAAAGCTAGGCCTCAGGACATTCCAAGCCCACCAGGCTACTCACTGTGGTAAAGCAACAGTATCAGTCTGAGATACTCAGGTGTCCTCAGTGGAAAACTGTAGCAGCAACTTCTTTATGGAGCCCAAAAAGGCTTGTTGAGCCAAGGAGTCTCGAGAAAAAACTCTCTGTGAAGAGCATCTGGTTGAGGTTCTTTGAGGTAAGGCTGTACAAGTTGGTATAGGAAAACCCCTCTTCTGCAAATCCTCTACAGCTTCCAAAGCAATTTCATAGCTTTGCTGTCCAGTGGAATATTGAACAATCAGCCTGGCAGGCTAGGGTGTACAAAATTTCAGTTTATTCAGACAAAGTTTGGGGAACAAGGGGAATGCACTCTCTTCTGCATTGCATCGTGGCAGGAGCATAGTTATTGTCTATGAAAACCCAGGTATTTCCATAAAATACCTTCCCCTGTGCCCACATGGGCCCCATTTTCAAAAGGTTTACATGGCACAAAGTTCAAATTTCTTATCTTGTAACGCCAGTTTTTACTAACAAGTAACCTTCCCACCTCAGCTCAAAACACTTTTCAGATATATTTCTCTCCACTTGCTCAGAAAATGTCTGACTCGTTCATGCATGAGTTTACAGTAAGTAAATCAGTTTTGAGCTTGGGAACATGCTGTGGAATTGATGTGTTCCGCTGGACCTCAGCTGTCTGCACCTCAGCTGCAGCCATAGTGCTCTTGCTAGAGTTTATTTGGGTAATACCATGACTATGGCCTCTTGCAAGGTGGGAGGGAACTTGCCCAGCATCTCTGCTTCAGCATATTCCTGCTGTAGGATGAGTGACTGATATTATTGTGGCTAAGGTTTGCCAGAATTCCATCTGAACCCACCCTGGTACCTTTCCAAGGCAGAGGTGTAGGAGAGCCTTTTGTACCTCCTTGGTCATGAGGGGGGCATCTAATAAATCCACCTGTTGCTGGGAGAGAGTGAGAAGGTTAACTGACTTTAGGAAGTCCTGGATCACCTGGCAGTCTGCCATTCTGGAAGAGGCACACAACGTGGTTTAATAAGTTTTCATGAAATCATTCAGTTTTCCATGGGAAGTGTGTACAGCCCCAGATGGATCTTTAAGCCCTGCTATATGTCTTTCCATTTGCTGTTTCCTTAATCTATAGGCCAGGACTTTCTCTCTGCTTTCCCCATCTTCCTTGTATGTGTGCCTAAGTCTAAGGATAGATATCTCAATTTTGCAAGACAGAAGCGAGCTGATCTCTAGCTGCAGTCCCAAAAGTTTTCTACCAAGTGGGAACTGACAGGATGGGTGTTTCTGGATCTTAAAGGTGTTTCTGCAGATTTCAGCTCTAGCTCCAGCTGTCACGGTTTCTCTTTTCATTGGCATCTCCTGGAAACCAAGTATCCTATGATCTTATCCCTCATTGTGGCTTTGAAGGTCTCCCTTGTGTTCCCTGCTGTGGTATCCATTATGAGTTTTTCTTTAAAGGAAGTGTCAGCCTCTCCTTGGGCCCATGTAATGAATTCAGGGTCTTTGGACAGGAGGGGTCCAGCCTCCAGGAGTGGGAGGTGGGGGTCAGTAAGCCCCAGAGGAGAGTGAGCAGGACAGGGGCATGGTCGCATATAACCATGGGTAGGATTACAGAAGCTACTGCCACTTTAGAGATTCTTGGGGATGTTAGGCAGAGATCCTTTCAGCTGTAGGAGCCATGCACCATAGAGTAGAAAGAATAGTCTCTGTCTCTGTGGTTGCAGACTCTTCAGATGTCTGCCAAGCCCTGGCCTTTCATAAGTTGTTGGACTGCCAGACAACTCTTTGGGTTGTACCTGAGCTTTTATCTATTACTGGCTCCAGGCTCAGATTAAAGTCCCATTCCAGGATAGTAGGGATTCTTCTCTGAGACAGGGTAGTCAGGGTGTGGGCAACTCCATGAAAAAACTCTGAATCATCCTCATTTGGGGCATATAGGTTCCAATATACTATGTACCCTTCAAGTGTATTTAGAAGCACATCACCCGATCTCCACAGGGGATCTGCTTTGGTGAAGTTATTGGTCTATCAGAAGTGCTTATTGATCAGAATTGCCACCCCTCTTGTTCTGGTGGGAGATGAGGAATGGAACATCTAACCATCCAAGTCCCTGTACAGTAATTCATGATTTTCCTTGCTCAACTTAGTCTCCTGCAAGAAAGTCAGCTGGATTTTAACTTTTTTAAGATAAGTTATATATTTTTCCTCTTTATTAGTGTGTTCAATCACTGAGCATTCCACATGTGACAAATTAGGTTAGCCATTATGGAGGGGGGGAGTTAATTAATAAGAAGAGGATTATGGCTCATTCAGTAGGAGACACAGGTGAGTACATATGATAGGGGATGAGCATCACAAAGTGTGAGGAGAGGTCAATAATTACTCATGAGTTAGGGAATTGCTGGTTGCCAAGGACTTGCTTGGGTACATTAAGAACGCAGTAAGCCTGGGTTTGAGCCCAGCTCTGGCTGTGGAGATAGAGCTGCCTAATGTTAGCTGGGGTCCTGTATACTAGTACCCTTCCTGTTCAAGTTCACCATATATGCACACTCTTGTAAAACAATTTCTACCAGTGTATCAAATGCTTACACTGATATACGGAATGCTTAGGTAACAATAGTAAACAATCCCTCTGAAAACTAACTAAAGCAGTTAGAAACCATTGTGAACACTGCATACAAAAAACACAGATGTGCAGAAGAGGAGGCAGCAGGTGTATAGGATCAGCATATCAAAAGAGAAACTTAATTTTACGACATTGGTAAGCAGTGTTTATTGCAAGACTATTTCTGAGGAAACCTGCATCAACAGCCAGATAACAACCACTGGCTGAAGTCTAATTTCCAGACAGCTCATTGGCTCACTGCCTCACACACCTCCAGACCCTGCTATTCTCTACTAAGGCAACAATAATATGCCTGATACGCACTTTGCACTCAAACATTAGAATAAATTAGAATGTTGCTTGGTCTAGAGGCTGCAGTGCATGAAGATCTCATGGCCGTATAAATAGTATTAATGTGTTGCAACCCCATCCACTGACTGTCATACACATGAAACAAGAAATACGTTATTCACACAAACACAGGTGAGGTTATACATACCATGATATTAGTGTTAGATTCTTTAACATGAAGATTACTGGGAACTAAATGCTTTAACATGAAGATTACCGGATGCTACTGTAGATTCTTTAACATAAAGATCACAGGGTACTAGATTCTTTAACATGAATAACACTGGGTATAAGATTCCTTATCATGAAGATCTCTGGGTGCTAGACTCTTTAACATGAAGTTCGCTTGGTGCTAGGCACTTTTGCATAAAGATTATTGGCCGCCAGATTCTTTTGTTAATATCGTTTGTTGAAATCTTCACAATCACCATACAGAAACTGCTGTTTTCACAAATGTTCAGACTAGGAGAACGTAGGGCCCAGTAACAAATACTTCAATTACATAACTTGGTCAAGAGTGGAACCAGAAGGGTCAAGAACATTAAGTGTATGAGTAATGTTTAAATTCAGTTACGACCAACTAACATTGATTTTTTTTTATAATCAACTTTTTATTAGAAGAGTTTACATATATTACATCAAGAATTCAATATATACTTGCTGGGACATGACCTATGGATATACTACTCCAAGTGCATCATTTGTATCACGTATACTGTACATATAAATATATATATATAAGCAGTATATAAGGTATACTTAGGTACTGTAGAAAACCATATTAACAATCCCAGTCATTAATATCCTAATCCTTCTATATAACAAGTTCTACTATGGTTGGGTGTTGAAGTCCTTACCACTGTAACACCAATGTTTTTCTCTGTTTTTTGCAACTTTGTAGGCTGCCTATAGTGCCTGATGATTGGTCTAATTAATTTGTATTGTTGTGTCTCTACTGATGTTCTTATGCAGCCCTTTGTGCTTTGTATTGGGTCCCAGAAGTTATAAAGTACACTGCACCTGCCAGAGAGTGCATGTGGCATAGCTGGCATGTAGATGGCAGTATTCTGAAGTCAAATAACCTCGCCATATATCCTTGTATTGATCTAATTTCCCTCGAATACTAAATTGCACTCTCTCAAAACAAGCCAATTGCCCAAATTTCTAGCAGCCATTGATGGTTTGCAGGGGTCTGACTGTTTGCAGTGATGTAGAATCACCCTGTTGGCTGAAATGATTGCCCCTCTAAGCCACCATGGGGAAACATGTGTGCTGGATTAACTCTGGTATATACTGAAAAATACTCTGCAAGCTGTGAAGTCTGTTAGTTGTTTTAGAACAATAGTTCTTAGACTTTGTCACAGTAAGCCTCCCCAAATCCATGGAAAATATTTTGAGCCTCCCCTAAAAACTGAAATAATCTTAGGCCCCCCCAGAGAAAAATAACATACTGTACTTTGAGCAATACACTATGAATAAATTGAAACTCATTTGAGTATGTGGCTCACATTCAGTTCTTTGTCTTATACTGACGTGAAACCTTTGAAAAGAGCTCCTGTGCTCAAAGGTGTTATCTGAATAACAAATAAATAAAACAAATTATTATTCAGCTTATTACTTTGCTCCTTACTGCTATTGCTCTTAGCACTTCTATGCTCAACCCTTGTATCTGGGCTGTTCTGCCATCAGGCTAAAAATTGATCAATTACCACCACTCATTATTAGTTTAGTGTTCATATTGGTTTGCACTGTTGTTCATTGTGTATTTCTTGATTGTTTTGCAGTTACCTTTTGAAACGTATTCACGCCCTACTCTTCCCTTGGTACACCTGAGATGAGCCTTGGCTCATTCACCTTCCCTTGTCACCTATTAGTAAATAAATACATTAAATCCACCTACTGTTATCCTCTTTCAGTTTGCTTCATCTCTTCACACAAAATACATAAAACTCAAAATTTAAATACAGTACTTTTTCAGACTTGCTTGAGCCTCCCCTGCAACAGGTTAGGGCCTCCCCAGGGAGGCTGGCCTCACCATTTGAGAACCCCTGCTTTAGAACCATCCTGAAAACTCTCTGCACCTCATTCTAAAATTCTCTTACCTTATGGAATGACCCCAGGAGGTGTGCGATGGATTCTGTCTCCTGTTTGCATCTCCAATGCTTATCAGTAGGCACCAGTCCCTACTTGTGTAATTTTTGAGGAGTCCTCCTGCTAACTATGCAAGATTTTAAATTGTGTAAATGTATTTTTAGTATCCTTCACATCTCATTGTTGCAGCTTACAGCAGCTTAGCGAGGTCTGGTGAGAAATGTGTATTCCCAGCTCCTCTGCCCACTTCCAGTTGTTGGCGTGGCAGGGTCTGGTGTCTAGGAATTGAGGAACTGATATATTACACTGCAAGAAATTGCCTTCCCCTTCTTCTCCATCAGGATCACATCCAAGCAGTTGTTCTTAGGCATCTTATAGGTCGCTCCTAAAATTGGCCTGAGTGCATGTCTAAGTTTTATGTAACACCAATGTTGATTCACAGAAATGCCATATTAAGCCTGCAACTGGACAAAGGAGTGCATTACTCATGTGGTCCTCACCTGAAGGCCCCCTACTACTCTCATTCTCATTGCTTCCCAGGTATGCCAGTGGATTGGCTGTCCCCCAATACAGTTTCTTCATATGCCACAATTGGGGTTGTATAGAGTTTTCTGGTTCCCAGCTTTTACACTTGACTACTCACTCTCATACCTCCCTGGTGTGCTGGATGGTGGGATGTGTCTGAAGATCTGGTTGCTGAGTTTTGAATAACAAGGCTGCATAAGGCAAATCCCCCAATATATGTGTTTCTAATTGACCCATGTGGGTGTCTGAGGCAGCTGCTAAAGTGCATCTGCTTTGTGTCTGAGTTCAAAATCTGGGAGGTTCAGTTCCTCTTTCTCAGGTGTGCTTTCAGCTGCTTGAGTCCTGTCTCTAGAAGAATTTCAAGATTTGACAGTGGAGGTGGCAAAACACTGTATGGAAAATGGGCACGGGATTCTTTCACATGAAGTTCGCTGGTTGCTAGACTCTAAAATGAAGAGCACTGTGAGCTAGAGTCCGTAACATGATGAGCACTATGAGCTAGATTCTGAAACATAAGGATCATTGAGAGATATATTCTTTAATATGAAGATCAGTGGGAGCTAAATTCTTTTACATGAAGATCACTGGAAGGTAAATTCTTTACCATAGGGATCATTGGGAGGTAAATTCTTTACCATAGGGATCATTGGAAGGTAAATTCTTTACCATAGGGATCATTGGAAGGTAAATTCTTTACCATAGGGATCATTTGGAAGAGTAAATTCTTTACCATAGGGATCATTGGGAGGTAAATTCTTTACCATAGGGATCATTGGAAGGTAAATTCTTTACCATAGGGATCATTGGGAGGTAAATTCTTTACCATAGGGATCATTGGAAGGTAAATTCTTTACCATAGGGATCATTGGGAGGTAAATTCTTTACCATAGGGATCATTGGAAGGTAAATTCTTTACCATAGGGATCATTGGGAGGTAAATTCTTTACCATAGGGATCATTGGGAGGGAGATAAATTTTTTAAATATGATGATCACTGGGGCCGAATTCTTCAGCAAGAAGATCACTTGATGCTAGATTCTTTAACATGAAGATTACTGGCAGCTAGATTCTTTAACGTGTAGATCACTGGGTGCTGAATTCTTTAACATGAAGATCAATGGGTGCTATGTTTTCTAACATCAGGGTCAATTGGTGCTTGATTCTATGGCATGTAGATCACGTTGAGACATATTCTTAAACATTAGGATCATCGGAAGCATGATTCTTTAACACAAAGATCACCGGATGCTAGATTCTATAATATGAAGATCACTGTGAGCTAGATACTGTAGCATGAATACCATTGGGAGCTAGAGTCATTAACACTAAGATCACTGGGTACTAGATTCTGTAACATGAAGATCACTGGAAGCTAGAATCTTTAACATAAAGATTACTGGATGCTAGATTATTTAAATGAAGACCACTGGTAGTTAGATTTTTTTTAACATGAATATTAGTGTAAGCTAGATTCTTTAATATGACAATCATTGTGTGCTAGATTAATATAAGGATCACTGGGCACCAGATTCTTTAACATAAAGATCACTGGGTGCTAGATTTTCAACATGAAGATCACTGTGAGAAAGATTCTTAAACATAAGGATCATTGGGAGCTGCATTCGTTAACATGAAGATCACTGGGAGTTAGATTCTTCAGAAAGAAGATAACTTGGTGTTAGATTCTCTAATATGAATGTTAGTTGGAACTATATTCTTCAGCAAGGAAATCACTTGGTGCTAGATTCTTTAAAAGGAATGTTAGTGGGAACTAGATTGTTCAGCATGAAGCTTACTGCATGCTAGATCCTTTAACATGAAGATCACAGGGCACTAGATTCTTTAACATGAGAATCACTGAGTGCTACATTCTTTAACATGAAGATTACTTGGTGATAGATTCTTTAACATGAAGATCACTGGGTGTGGATTATTTTACATGAAGATCTTTGGGTGCTAGATTCTTTATCATGCAGATCACTGGGTGCTAGATTCTTTAACATAAAGATAATTGGGTGCTAGATTCTTTAACATAAAGATAATTGGGTGCTAGATTCTCTAAAATGATGTTCACTGGGTGCTAGATACTTTAACATGAAGATCACTGAGTGTGGATTATTTTACATGAAAATCATTGGTTGCTGGATTCTTTATCATGCAGATCACTGGGTGCTAGATTAATATGAAGATCATGGGACACTAGATTCTTTTAAGATGAAGTGTCCAGCCCAGTGGTGTGGTGGGATGACTAGGGGGTTCTCACCAGCCATGCTAATCACCTCAGTTCAGAGGCCAGCCATGGAAGCAGGATTGAGCAGCATCCTATGACAGCTCTTTGTCCTGGGGGGGGGCAGCACATAATGCACCTTGGTGAACTGAAGGCTAGGTGATGTGGCAGCAGTTCTTGATCTGGTTGGCCAGGTTCAGACATAGGAAAAAACTGTATCAAACAAGTGAGTAAAAGCAAGAGGAAAAAAAGATTTTTAGGGTTCTTGAAAGAGGTGACTGAAAAGGTAAAGGCTAAAAGGATAGCATTCAGAAGGTTCCATGTGATAACAGTGATCGCGGAAAGATGATCGCTGTTAGGGTGAGTGTACATTGCTGAAAATCAATTTCAGTGATGCACACTCCTGGCACACAGCAAAAGTGCACCAGAGACTTTTTTTTTGCAGGGGTCTGCACCCCACCACACCCCACTGCAGGGGGCTTTACCCCATGCCCCCCCACCAAAGGATTCCTAACTCCAGGGATGTGTGTGTCGAGGGAGGGGTGGAAAAGAAGAAAAAAAATCATGTACCTGTGCAAAAAAAATGAATGGGAACATGGAACTGAACCCGGCACTCTCGCAACCCTAGCCTGCCACCAACCCACCATGCCACAGGTTCAGCTCGGTAGCCCACTGACGCAGTACACCCAACAAACCCTCCCTCCATCTACCCATTGCATGGTGTGGTCCCTCCCCCCTCTCACATGTACATATAGTGACATCCTGTCACTGTATTCATGGACCCCCCCATCTGGTCACCCTACCTGCCCAGTAGCCCTGTGAACAGGCAGTGTGATTGAGTTGCTCTTTTTGAAAGTGCTCAGTCTCAGTCACCATGATCACAGGATACCATTCAGAAGGTATAAGGAGATGCAGAGAGAGGAGGATATGGATTTGTATCAGGGAAATCAGAGGGAAGCAGGGAAAGCAGTAAGGAGCACAAAGGCACAAACTAAAGAGAGAAGAACCCAGGAGAAACCAAAAATGGACTAAACCTTTTACAGATATGTAAGTTAAAAGATGAAGACTGGGGGTGTAAATGTAAGGTTAAAAAGAGAAGGAGGGGTACTGTGCAGAGGGAGATCAGGAAATGGAAGACATCCAGAACATATACATTTGTTCGCTCTTAACAGAGGAAGGAGAAGAGGAGGGGCCACAAAAAAAGCAAAAGAAGCTTTGGAGGGAGGGAGGTGGAAAGCAGATATTTTTTTCCAGGAGAGAGTCCTAAAGGGACTCACCAATCTGAAGGTGGATAAAAGCATTGGTTACAGATGGGGTGTATTCAAGGGTAATGAGGGAGCTCAGAGAATTACTGGCTGCACCTCTGACAGTTCTATTGTACAGCTCACTTTAAACATGAGTGGTTCCAGAGGACTGGAGGAGGGCAGATGTAGTCCCATTACAAAACAGTTGTAGCAGGGAGGAGGCTGGCAACTATAGGCCAGTCAGTCTGACATTGATGGTGGGAAAGTTAATGGAATCACTGCTGAAGGAAAGGATCGTGGAATAGTTTGAATCCAGTGAGTCACAAGACCGAGGCAGCATGGGCTCACCGGGGTCATGTCAAAAGAATCTAATAGATTTCTTTTTTTTATAAGAACAGCTTTATTGATATGTAAAACATTATACAAAAGCATATTAAAAGAAACAATTTTGCAATTTGACAACCAACAAAAATAATTAGTGCATCAAACTGGCATACAATACAATTCAAATAGTGAAATAGAGATAATATTGAGCCCTTATAAAAGTAAATATGTAAAATATTTGAAACTTATAATAAAGATAACCATACACAAAAATCATCCACAGTAAAAAAACAACGTATGTCCTACACAAAAGAAACCCAATAAATCAATGACTGGGTAACACTGATTAACAAATCAAAAATCTATAATACCAATGAATTAAACAATAAGAACACAATAAAAATAAGAAAAAGAAAGGCTCAGTGTCAAAACCGAATGTCCCACAACAGAAACGTAATAATCCAAAAAAATGGCCAAATGGAATTCCCAACAGGAATAAAAGCTGGATCAGTGCTAATTTTATGTAACACCCATCTTCTCAAAATCTCATCAAAAACAGGTAAATGATTCAAATAAACATGGCTACATCACTCGGGGCTGTAAGTACTGTAGTTTCCACTAGCGTCTCTCAGTGAGTCACCTGAGGGGTAAGGGACTGAAGCCATAGCCGGGTGATCACTTTTTTGGCACAGGTCAATAAAAGAAGCACAAGTTTAAATTGCCAACCACTTCATGGGCAATCGCAAGTGGGAACATGTAATAGAACCAGTTCTGGGGTTACAGTAATTCAGTTGTAACACTGACAGTTTGTAAGTATAATCCATGAAACACTTGACCAAAGCGATGACAAATGTGGACAGGATCAGAAAATATGAGCTTGATCCAAAGGGGCTCACCACAATGCCTTCAACAGGTTCCAGAAGAAGGGCCCAAATAGGAAAGAGATGAACCTGGGGTTTTAAAGAAGCGCATCCTGCACTTTCATGCAAACTCCTTTAGATGCGGTACCATAGATAACTTGTACATAGGCAGAGCATACTTCTCCCAGTGATCAAAATCACATTCTGCTTGAAAGTATGCCAGCCATCGCTGAAAAACCAAAAGAGTGGATTCAGCTGTAGGGGAATTGAGAGCCATATAGAAACTGCTGATTAAGTGCTCTTGTAACTCTCCTAACTGACAGGACATGAACAGAAGTAATGAAGGATGCCAGGAGCCCAAAATAAACCTAGACCAGTGTGCAGAGAACTGAAGAGATGCCCAAAGCTGCAAATAACGCTAGTGAGCTACTGAAGATATGTTAAATACCATCCATAGCTCTGCATTAAGAAAAAAGTCCTATGGAGTCAAACATTTGATGGACAAATTGTAACCACAACCTATCTCAGCATAGAAGAACAAAATCAGAAAGATTCAAAGAAGTAGAAGAATTCCAGGCTAAGGTACAATAACGTGGAGATCCACAGTTAAAATCCAAGTTTATGTCTTAAACTGCACAATCAGCACTTCCCTGGTGAGAGAAAAAAAAATTCTGCAGAAGGAAAAACTGTGAATGATGAGAATAAAGTATACAGTTAATATCATAAATGTCATTCAAAGCAAATTCAATATCTTTCCAATACGCTTGAAAAGCTGAGGCAGTCCAGAGATATAGTGTGCAAAGCTGACAAGCAAAGGCTTGCCATCAAAAATCTGGGAAACTTAAGCCACCACAGGCTACAGGTAAAGATTAACAAGGCCTTGCCAAAGAAAATTCAATAACATCAACCTCCAGTCCTGAAAGTAATGCAAGGAAGGAAGAAGAGGAAGGGTTTGCAAGAAAAACAGAATTCATGGTAAAACATTTATCTGGATGACCGCAACTCGTTGAAAAAAAGATTAAGAAAAAGAAGACCAGTGAGTAAAATCCCATGCAAGTGCTACCGATAAAGGTTCATAGTTAAGTAAAATCTTGTTACCTGAATACTGGCTTCAGTTTCTGCCAAAAGTCTGATTAAAATACAGGTACTGAAAAAAGCTTTTAAAAATGATGCTCTATAGACTTGAATGGAGCACATCCTCACGTTGGTCCTGTAGTGACATCACAAAACAATGAAGCGTGGTGATTGAGCAGCAAGTCAGGAAGTGGAAGGGATCAAGTGGCTAGCCCTCTCAGAGACAAAATACAACCCTTCACTTCTTAAGGGGGCACAGAAGATCATTTTATTAAAACTTGTATTGAGGAACTCTCATTCAGGTGAACTCTATTTGTGTTTTAATGCACCAAAAAAGGTGCTCTTTAAGAGAAGGATATTTAACAAACTCAGGAGAAAAACCATCAATTCCAGAGCATTTACGTGACTTAGCAGCTGAAATACCCTAGTGAACCTCCAACATAGATATAGAGGAAAGCAGAGATAAAGCCTGCTCAGGAGAAAGAGAAGGAAAATGAACACTGGAAAGAAAAGATTCAATGCTACTATAAGATGGGGAAGAAGAATCTGGGGAGTATAAAGAAGAGTAATACATATGAAAAATGGATAAAATATCAGTGCTATTGGTAGTACAACTGGCACTGGGAGAGGGATCAAGCTTTCCAGTGTGGCTGTAACATGATATAGGTGAAGACACCAAGGCAAACGCTGGGTAACCCATGGACTTCCTTCGTAATAACACTGGCTTAAATAGAACAAAGCGTCCTTGACTTCTGGATCTAATAGGTACTATATTTAATGTTGAAGTTCCAGAATACAGGATTTCAATGTTGCATCTCCCCGCCCCATGCCATCTGCAGGTAATGCAAATCAGATTGTTAAGCTGCTAATTAGCACTCTCGAGCCCTATGAAGAGTGAATGAATAAGCAATAATAGTGCCACAAAGGATCACCTTCAATGTATCCCACAATATACTAGGTGAGATACTTTCCTTATCGTTCTCCTGTAAAAACTGAGGTATTTAATCAACCAATTTATCAATAAGAACCTGGTCTTGAAGAAGAGCAAGATGCAGCCTCCAAAATGAAGGCTGGGAGGGTTGACCCAAAGACAAAAAAACAAGTATGGGGCCATGAACAGATACATGAAAAGGTCCATGATGGACTTCAGAGATAATACCCAAGTGTTCTAAAGTAGCAAAGAAGAAATCCAACTGTGTGTGGCTACCATATGGAGGGAGCATAATGAGTATACTCACAGGTTTTAAGATGTAGATGGCTCCACACATCAACAAAACCAAGAGCACACAAACTGTTGAACAACAAATGGTTGGCAGCAGAAAAACAGAAAGCTTTAGGTCAAGAGGCATCTAAATCATAGTACAATGTAACATTTAAATCACAACCCCAAAGCAACTGCCCCTTCAGATGTTCCAATAGGAGTGAAAAAAAGAAGAAAAAGTATGCTGACAGGTGCCCAGAGGGAAATAAGTATTACTAATGTAAGTGGTTTACCAAAAAGAGAGCCTATAATGACCAAAAATCATTCTGCCCCATCTTCAACAACCTGGGTTAAAATAAAGAAGAGTCCCCAGCAAACAAAATAAGAACCCCATGACACTGTCTTGACAGATGCAAGTAGGGAAAAACATGCTTGAAGCCCAATCTTTGGAATTTAGATTGTTCAGCAGGAGACAGATGTGCCTCTTGTAAGAAAATTATATCCGCCTTCTGTTGATGAAGATATTGGAGGAGACGGGAGCATTTAATCAGTTTATGGATACCATTTACA
Organism: Neoceratodus forsteri; assembly: GCA_016271365.2. NCBI lineage: Eukaryota > Metazoa > Chordata > Ceratodontiformes > Ceratodontidae > Neoceratodus > Neoceratodus forsteri. Next base: position 81,513,236 of record CM028137.1, read on the forward strand.
TTATGAGAGAGTAAACATGTTGCAACAGCCATAATAACAAGAAGTAAAATTATAACAGGAAAACCGGGGGGGTCCACAATACCAAAAAAAAAAGTAACATACAATACTAAGGCCTCTGAAAATATTACGTTTTTAAAGAATAGAGTAAAGTAAACAAACAAATAAAAAGTCCACATACAAGCCAACAGGTTGCTTCTGGGTAACAGCGGAATGCAAAAAATACAATATAACAAGAAATAAAACACAAAAAGCATAACATCAAGAAATCTCAATCTGTATAATAAACCCCAAACCAATATCAAGAAAAAAGGGCTCAACCATGAACCGTCACATTGCGGTAGGTAAGATGCTCCAAAAGGCATCAGAACAGCAATGAGGGTCTAGGCTATTATACCACATACAAAGTGCAAGCAAAACAGATAAGAAAGTACAAACTAGGTAGAACAAATACTGTAACATAATAACCCCCAATCCAACCCAAGCCACACAAAACCCCCAAGAAATCCCACCATCCTTATGTATCCCAAGCACAGAGAAAAATAGACAAAAAGGAACAAGGTAATAACATAAATTGTATACACGATCAAACAGATCCTTTGCCGGAGTAGTACCCAAGTCAGCTCTGAAGAAAACTGACAATAACAAACATCCACTCCCAGAGGGAGGCCAGTCCAATCTAGCATAGGAAAAACTGAAACATTTAGATAAGTCTCATAGCAGGGAGTGAGGAACAATGTTCTACTCTTAGGCCACACCCAGGAAACCCTAGGTATCACAGGGCGCACTACAGGAATCCCTCTGTGTCCCCCTAGTCTGAAAAGGACACAATAATGAACAAAACCAAGAAGCATAACGTGTTTGCTGAGAAACACATCTCCCAGCCCACCTACAGATGAAAAGATAAACTCGACAGATAGGAATGAATATGATTCTTTTGCAAAACCAAGAATTGAAGAACGAAAACACTCCTCCTACTCCCCCCAACAAGAGCGGAAGCCCACAGACTCCCACCCCAAAAAGTATCTGACAAGAACCTCTAAATCCCCATTATGACAGTAATAAAAATACTTTTACAATTAAATTAAAGCCCACATATATAACAAAATATTTTAAATACATACTGAGTAGTGCTTGGATCACCAGCCACGCTGACCTTCAAAAATGCCCATGACTAATAACCACACTAAAAAAATGCTTGCACAAGGAATAAAAGCTGCTGAAAATACTTAAAAAAGTAATATCACCAAATGGCCAGAAGATGGCAGCAAAGTTTAAGAAATGCAGAAATCAGTGCAAAGGAAAACACCATACGGAACAACAGAAACTAAAAAGCATGGGGAACCAAAGTGCTTATCCAGGTTAAAACAATCAGTCAAGGTGAGCAGCGCTCAGCCTGGGTGGGCAGTTCTGTGAGTAATTCCAAAGACTGCCACAAAAAAAAATACAAAAAAAAAAGAAAGACTTAAAAAACAAGGAGAAATAAATTCAAAAACTTACAAAACAAAGAGGAAAGTACCAGGTAGAGAATGAATTGAAACAAAAAAGACCCACATAAGGCAATTCCACATAGACAGAGACTGATTAAAAGCTAAAAAAGAAACACAAAAAAATGAGGTTAAAAGAAGAGAAAACTAAAAGAAAAAAAAAGAAAACCACACCTCAGAGGTCACCCAATTAAGCAGCCAAAAGGCTGGTAATACTAGAATCAACAGTTAAAAAGCTACATGAAAAGAAAAAAATATAACCATAATAACAGCATTAGACAAAACAAGTAGAAAAAATAAAGAGAGGAAAAAAAGCACCCCCCACCCCCCAATAAAAAGAACCAAGGAAATAACAAAAAAAATGAACACTGAGAATGAAGAGTACAGAACAGATCAAGAAATAGATGGGAGGGAGAACTCCATAACAAAGATACTCAGCAACTAAAAAAATAAAATAAGCAAGGGGGGTATGAGAGGGAACTAATATAAGTCTAGTACTTCAGGACTAAATACATAAAAAGAAGAAGAATCTAACTTAAGGGAAAAAATGGGGGGGAGGAGTTGAAGCAAAACAAAATACAAAAAAATATCAAACACCAATTCATGAAGAACTCTCTCTCTCAATCTCTCTCTGAAAAGCCTGTAGTATGTCTTTGATCTCTGTAAGAGCCTGGTGCTGCTGATGCTTCTTGTTATGTGGTGACAGCTTGGACCACTGATCCTTCGGGAGAGCTCATTTCTCCCTAGATGTCTCAAAGTCCATTGGAGCCGATGAAGGGTCTATGTGGCAAGCCTGCAACTCCTGAATTGCTGCCTTAGGGTCCACAAAAGGTTGAGTCCCATCCAGGAAACAAATCTTGAGTCAGGCAGCATGAGGACTAGGTGTACGTAATCTAAGTTCCCATTGGAGAATCAAGATAGGTGCATATGCTTTCCTCTTAGCCATTAACTCAGGAGAATAGTCATTCTCAACAGAAATGCATTGCCCCTTATACATCAAAGACCCTTTGTGCCAAGCCCTAACAAGAAGGTTCTGTTTGACAGCAAAATTCAAAAAGTGGACCACAATTGACCGAGGCCGAGCACAAGGAGCAGAGGGCCGTGGTGAAAGAGCCCGATGTGCCCTCTCCAGTTGTAAGGGGGACAGGTCTGTAAGATCCAGTAAAGACGCAAACAGAGCTGGGACAAATGTAATCATATTGGATTCCTCCTCACCCTCTGGCTCACCATGTAACTGAATGTTTTTTGTGGGGAGACTGATTTTCTAAGTCCTCACACCAGTCCAAAAGGTCTTGCTGATCTTGTACAACCTTTAATAATACACATTCAATGCAATCAACTCTGGAGTCTGTCCCAGTGACTGCTCACTCTACGTGTCATACATGAGTTTCCAGGGCCGCTAAAGAGGTTTTCAAATTGATCTGCAAAGCTTGAAACTCTGCTCTAAATTCCCATAGTTTATCTAGGATAGCTGAATTTGAAGGCTGCACAATGACTGCAGTGGGGACCAAATGCACCGCCATACCAGAAACTGCTGCAACACTAGGGTCATCAGGCTGTTAGAAAGCAGAAGTAGAATCCATCAAGACAGAAGACTTAACTTGTTTTTTTCTTCTTTCCATGAAAGGGTGCTCAGCCACTTAATATTTCAGAGTAAAAAGTTATGTTGAAAAGCAGAGAAAATGACTGCCAAAGTAGGTGGGTAAGGAGCTGAAAATTCACCCCACCATCTTAGGGCACGCTGTTAATTGGATTCAATTATACAGTTTATACAGGTTCCTGGTTGGTAATTCTCAGTAATTCAATAAAGCCAACATGCTATATCTTTGCCAATTAGTGGTACTTTATTATGATAGCATTATAAGATTAGCCAGAAAAATGCTATTGTGCTAGTTTACATAAGGGAATACATGCTAACATTATTTTTAAACATCAGGTAGCCCACAACTACCTAAATGTTTCTGTTACAATTTAGTTGCAAAACAGCCAAAGGGCAATCCCAATGTGATGTTTCTAACATGCAATCTAGACAGCTAGTAATATTTGCATTACAGGGATACAGCATTTCAGAGACACATGTAACCATATGTCTCTGGATCCCCAAGCAATCTATGGATAGTCTCAGACTGCATCTTGTCCGAGACTGCGTCTTCTCGAAGGGATGCTGGACATAACCATAGTTCCCATATTTATGTGTAGCAAGCTTAGAAAAAAAATGCAAGGCTGGAATTTCCCAAAAACTACCTCAGCAGTTTTAAACACAGACAATATGTCATTCAACAAGTCATAAGACTCAGGTTCAAAAATACACTGGCCATTAGATACCTCAGTCACAAGATACATTTTGACATTCTGCCCAGACAGTCAGTCATTCTTCAATGGAAAAACAAATAATCAGGGAATTTTTCTTTGTCAAAAAAATACGTTACTCTAGGATACAGAAAACATGCGAGGTGATGTAACTGTTCCAAAAATAATTGGCCTACAGATGAAACCAGACAGTGGCCAAATTGCATCCTAATCACAAGATAATAGAGGAACTTTAAGCTCCAAGGCCGACTGCGGTTATTAGCAGCTGTGCTCTTATCTCGGCTGTAACCTTTTAAAAAGACATGTTTTGCTAAACAGCATTGCTGAATAAGACAATTTCAAAATTAGACCTTGGCTATGCTTTCAACATGTATTTTATTTTCTTCAGTTTAACCATTAACCATTTAAAGCCTCCACATACATGCATTGATATGGTGGTATCATTCATTTGCTTAGCCACTGGCAGTCATTGGCTAGCTAGCCATATCAGCCTGTATGTGGGCCTATTCAGTCATCTATTGGCCATTTGCATTTTCTCTGCAAGCCTTTTACACCTTGCCATAGTCAAGTGTATATAGAGCTGGCCATCAGCAATTTTATATAACTGAACTTGTAAATACCTAGGCCTTGGGGCCCCTGGACAAATTCAAAAGTCCCCACCTTGAAGGTAAAGAGGCCCCTGAGGGACTCGAACCTTCACAAAAGTTTAACATAAATGTAAAGATTAGTTATTAATTGAAGGTTAAAAAAAACTAAAAAAACATTTTTACTCTTAAACTGTTAGTCTAGGTGAATAGATACAGTATATGATTTAAAACTGGTTGCCAGCATACAGATAGTCAAGGCATTTATAAAAAAAAATTCTGTTCTGGAGTTGGTACAGGGGTGGTTACAGATGGAACACAAATGGTGAGTTTGTAAAACATAGTGCAGAACTGAGGGATGTCAACACCACAATTGAAATATGTGAAAAGATGCTAACATGTGATACCACATATAACACAATATGACATAACAATTTTGTTGATGAAGAAGAGTTCATGGAATCCACTTTAAGAGTGGATAAGGTAGATGCTACCTTGTGTTGAGGTGTGGCACACCCTTGGAGCTAGACTGAAGAGTCTGTTGATAATGTCTCTTGTTAGATATGTCATTATAAAACATAACAGTCCATGAAATTAACAGTCCATAAAGTTCATATAAGTAACCACAGGTTGGTGTAATTACAATACAGGTGAAATGTCATTTGCATAATGGTGGTAACTCCACAAGGCACATGGGACAATGCAGACAGTAATTTAAAAAACAAAACACCAGCATAGTAGAAAAGTCAGCATTCATGTTGCTGGCTGCTGGACGGCTGATTGGCAGACACACTGGCCAGGGGTGCATTAGATTCTGCATTGAGTCCTTTTAATGGAGTAGCCACACACACACACACTGGCATGGCATTTGTGTTGTGGTAGTTGATTACACCCTGGCACAAAGGTTAACAGTCCATAAAAAGGTAACAGTTTACAATGAACCATTAAAAACACAGTCCATAATAGAGCAATAGGTTTGTATAAAGTACCAGCCATGTTTGGAACAAGCAGCAGTGAAGAAAATGGATGTCTTGCTTGAAGACCAATTGAAGAAGAATCTTCTTGCTGAAGTTAGGGGATTGCCATGTCAACGTGGCTCAGTTGGTAGCACATCTGCCTCTGGACCAGAAGGTCATGGGTTCTCGTCCCACACCGGGATTGGACTTGCACCTAAAAGATCGCCGGCATCCGAGTGCAGTTTTGGGGGCGCTCTACTGCTGGGGTGTGCCATCCTTTGGATGAGATGTTAAACCAAGGTCCCTTCTGCCCATCCTGGTGTTGTCCTGGTGGGTGTCCAGGTGGAAGTAAAAGAACCCAGGGCACTCTTCGCAAAGAGTAGGGAACATTCCCAGTGTCCTGGCCAACATTCCCCTTCCCATAAACTGGTTCATGCAATTATCCAGGCTGTGTGTGGGTGATGATGTGTGATATGGCTGCCATCACAGATTCAGACACTTCACTACCAGTCTAGCATTGCTTGTAAAGCACTTTGGATGTATGAAAAGCACTATATAAATGCTGATTCTTCTTCTTCTTCTACCCCAGACTTAATTTCATAATAAACAGAAACAATAAGCTTGATTGTAGAGTCTGAACTGACTGGACCTTTTTCAGTTGATTTGAAGTTCTACAAATAGGTGTAATTTTGCTGAAAACATTACACTTGCAGAGGTAATAATAACTTGATTCATGCAGTAGTTCTTATGTGGAACCAATCAGGCACAACAATAGTGATAACATCAAAGCTGTGGCAGTTGTTTTCTTTTTAGGAAAAAAAAATGAAGGTCTTGGCAACTTAGATGAAAGTATTACTGCTGTTGTATGTGGGGATCTTATGTGTGCCACACCATGGAAACCTGAAAACTTGCAAAGTGTGTTAGAAACTGAGTTCAAAATACATAAATAACAATCTTTTAAACCAATGACTTTTCATTTTGTAAAGAGTGGTGTGACAGAGCCTAAATTCTGGCAATTGAAAAGAGAAAAATAAAAATGGGATGTCAACCGCACACCTGGGGGTGTAGGCTGAGGTCCAATTATACCATTTGACCATCTGCAAATCCATGACAATGTTATGGTTACACCCTGCTTTTAAATCACAGCAGTGGCTATACAGTGATTTCCCTCTGTCTGTTGCTAGCAGGTCTAACTGAGACCTGAGTTATAAAATCTTGTAATATTACAATAACACGCTTCAAACATATAGTTCATAGCAACAAGCCTGTTACTCTATGCAATAGTGGGACAAATACATATATTGTTGACCTATGCCAATTTAATAACAGTGCCTATTGCACCTGTGACAACTGAAAGGGTCTACCTTCTTTACCCTGTATAGTGAAATACTCCAAAGCACTGAGTGAGGTAAGGCTTGAAACATAAGTTTTGAGCACAATTTAAATTCTGCATATTATACTTGTTAAGATTCAAAATGACAAAACCTGCATAGAGTGCACTTATTTTTCAGGGGTACCTGTGAGTAATAAGACAAACGGAGCATTAATTTGTCTGGGGTTTTGCTTTGGAACATATTGTAGGGGTGGGTCAGCAATGCTGGCCCAAGTATTTGGGTTTGGTTATGAGCATTAAAAACATTTATACATGTGGAGCACTTTTCTGAATACACACATGCTACAGGGTAGCAAGATGTATATTAAAACATTATAACAAACATGAAACATAAGCATTTTTGCAATAGAACAATTTCAGTATTGAGCACAATGCATGAAATACATTTTAAACACAGAACAAATATAGCCTGTAAGCTTAGTTCAGAGTCCAGGAGTGTTAGATTATTGTGACTTTACTTGTTGCTGACAGGATAAGAAAGCTGAAACGACAATTAAAAGACATGAATATGTGTGGAAATACATACACAATCCCCCCCCCTCCAGCTTAACTAATTACTTGCTGAGGGCAGACGCCCTTGTACCAATGATAGGTATGAGGTTTAACGGTTTGCACTAGAAAAAGCAGAAGGACTTGGGCTGGGTTATACTGTTAAAATACCTTGGGTCTTTTTAAAACCTGTAAATAAGAAACAACTATTAGCAAATACACATTTTCTTTATTTACCCCGATGGGGAGACAGTAATGTACCTTGCAACCTTTGTGGGTATTACACTGGAAGGGAGGAAGGGAAGTATGCCCCACCTCCAGCTCCTACTGGTGGAAGAGACAGCTCGAATACTATAGCAATAAAAAGGTTAGCTGCTGATGGTGACATGAATATTATCCCAGAAATGGTCTGGCAATATTAGTAGACAGTCGTGCAGCACCTTAAAAAGGTGTGTACTGGATAAATGGTAATGGGGTGGCCCCATTGCAGTCCCCACCTACCACACTTTAAATTATAACAAGATAATATTACAATTAGTTTAGTAAGTTTCATACCTTACTATAAAGATGGGGAACTTCATTTTCTCTAGAAGAAAGAGAAGAAACACACAAACAACAAAATCAAAGACAAACATACACAAGTCTAAAAATAAAACAAGATTCTTTTTATAGGATAAAAGAAGCCAAGCGTCCCTGGGTTCCCTTATCCTAAGCATGACAAAATGTCAGCCGAGTTTATAAAAGATCCAGATTGATGGTAATACTGTACGTACGTATCTCTTAGAATGCATTTTGAAAAGAAAAACAAATGATTACACCATGGTTACACATAAAAACAAAAGCCATTGTTTTTTTTTTAACTGTAGATGGTAAACTCTCAAAAACAGCTGTAATAGCCCTTTTTCAAAAGTGTACTGTATATATATAAAAAAGTAATTAAAAAAAAGTATGGGGAGGTGATGAATAATTCTCCCCTTCCAGCTGGACTGCCTTGCATAGTATAGGAATCACATGATATTATTCAGGATCAAAGAAGTTTTGCTTACAGCCACATGTTCCTTGCCTGTGTTGGCTGCAAGCCCAGAAGAAAGGAGCAGAGAGAAAGAGAGAAAAAGAGAAAAAAAAAGTTTTTTCCTTTTTACTTAGAATGCCACTTTTGTAATAAAAGTCAAATTACATGGTTCACTCTTGGTGTGCTTTCATAAAAACATACATTTTGTGTAAAAAGTTATGCTTTATGTAGGGAATACACATCAAGTTTGAACTGGTAGTAACATAAAATGTTGAAACACAAGAAGGTCAAATAACATGCAAAAGGTCTCACAGTGTGCACGCAAGGATCGCTCAAACCCAGTTATTTTTGTATTGTCCTTGAACACTACTGATATTAAAATATCTTTAAATAACAATAAAGCACAAAATAAAACTGCTGGCCAAGACAATACACACATACACATACACAAAAAGAAATATTTAACATAAAATAAGACTGACATTATTTGACACCAATTTGCTGAGGTAATGCCCATAGTTTCATTAGAAAACTGTACATGTTTTAGATATATGTGCTGCCTCCTGCCTGTCTTGTAACACTGACAACTTCTTTTAAACCAACAGATTTATACATATTTCCATGCCAAATCTTTTCAGAACAAAACTTTTTTTTAAACACCTTCCAACTCCTTTGAAATACAGCACAACATACCATCTGTAAGTGAACACAGCTAGTATAACATGGTTACACCTTTTGGCGCATAGCCAAAATATGGCACTCTGCCATTTTGCAAAAAGTTTCTGGTTTTAACTAGAAGTATGATAAAGCCATTCATAGCTGTTAACACATTACATTTTCACCTAGCAGTGGCTTGGCACGTTGCTTGCAAACTACAAATCTTTCTGCACATTGCAATCTATGACATCATATCTCTTCACCTTCAACACTACCTGCTCCAACCAACAACTACATACAAAAGATATTCACGGACCCTATCTAGGCAGCACAAATGTTTTGTTAAACATACATCTAATTAAAACAGATATAAGGCAAAGAAGCTTCTTCTTTTTTTTACTGTAACATGTTGTGCACCAAAGGCAGTCAATGCTATCTTGCAACTTTGACAACAGAACATAATTACAGAACACAGATATAAGCTGGAAAATATGCATGAGAGAGATGGAGCATTACCTTGTTTAGTATATGTATCACAGAAATAAAACAGACAGACAAAAAAAAAAACTTTAAATAAAAAAAATTCAGACTTACCTGGTGCCAAGGTATTTTCCTTCTTCTTTTTTGATACACTGGTCCGATTGAGAAAACCGACTGCAGGACCTTCATGATAATTTCCAAACACTGCAGCTATTAACCCTTTCAAAGGTTTTCTTTTGGCCATTTCAGTAACCTGCCAAACCAAGTCTTTTTTCTAGAGCTCTAGTTTGCAGTTTTAAAAAAAAAATCTGTAGCAGTACTTGGTACTAGGTTGAGATCCAACTGGTGGAGGTCCCCAGTACCTGGATTTGGGATCAAATGTTTCAGCCTCTGTAGGAGGCAAGGGAACTTGAAATTGATACAAAAAAACTTGAAACTACACAGATAGGCAACATGGGAAGGGGGAGGATTTTCAAATCATCCCATCTGTAGTCACACATACTGTGCCTACATCCACAGTAGTTTATTTTCTTTCTCTAAATGTTGTTTATCTAACGTTACTTAATCAGCCACTGCTTTTCTACTAAAAGCAGCCTGAACTGTGAAAGCCATCATTGGCTCTAACAGTACTTCCTCTTTCCACTGACATGCAATATAGCAGGCAGAAATTACAAGGGCAGTTACCCTTGCTTGTTTGAGAGACGTTTCCTTAATACATTTCTCTCTACATATTCTTAAACCTGGGGTCCTCAAAACCATCACATAAATATCCTTAAACCTGGGGTCCTCAGACACCCACATAAATATACATTACCCTTTCCCAGCTTATAGCTGTCCATAGACCTTTTTTACTGTAGGTTCAAGTACACTCGAACACTCAAAGTTTATTCAACTCTTTTTCCCAGACCCACAGTTAGGTTATGACCCTTGCCTGTGCTGACTCTGTCTAGATTACAAAAAAAACTTTACCAAATTACCAGAATTACAACCAAACCAGCTCCAAGGCTAAGGCTCGCCATTTTGTTAATTGTATCCAATTATACAGTTTATACAGGTTCCTGGTTGGTAATTCTCACTAATTCAATAAAGCCAACACACTATATCTTTGCCAGTTAGTGGCTAGCAAGGCAAACAGGGTGTTGGGATGCATCGTAAGGGGGATCACCTCTAGGAGCAAGGAAATGATTCTGCCGCTGTACAATGGACTGGTTAGACCACACCTTGAGTACTGTGTACAGTACTGGAGACCACACTTGAAGAGGGACATGCAGCTCCTGGAGAGGGTACAGAGGAGGGCAACAAAGATGATACGAGGGCTAGGGGATTTGACGTATGAGGACAGACTTAAGGAGCCTGCCTGTTTTCATTGGAGGAGAGGAGAGAGCAGGGGGGACATGATTGAGGTCTTCAAGTACCTCAAGGAATAAATAGGGTAAACATGGAGGGGATCTTTAGACTAAAGCAGGGAGGTATCACCAGAGGGCAAGGTTTGAAGTTGGAAGGTGGAAGGGTGAGGGGAAAAGAGAGGAGGTTTTCACTGAGAGGGTGGTGGACCCTTGGAATGCACTGCCTGGTGGGCTGGTTCAGAGATCCACAGTGGAGGGCTTCAAGAGAGGGTGGGACAGACACAGAAAGTGGATGTACCAGATGATGGTCTGTCCCAGGGGGGTGGGGATGGATGATAGGGGTTTCTGGAGCATAAGGGATGGGAGGGTCTCGGCACCCAACTAAGGATCTAAGGTTCGAGCAGACTCGATAGACCATAAGGCCTAATCTGCTGGCAAATAGTATGTTAGTATGTTAGTATGATAGCAATTTAAGATTAGCCAGAAAAATGCTATTGTGCTAGTTTACAAAAGGGAATACATGCTAACGTTATTTTTAAACATCAGGTAACCCACAACTACCTAAATGTTTCTGTTACAATTTGGTTGTAAAACAGCCAAAGGGCAATCCCAATGGGGTGTTTCTAACATGCAATCTAGACAGCTAGTAATATTTGCATTACAGGGCTATAGCATTTCAGAGACACATGTAACCATATGTCTCTGGATACTCGAGCAATCTATGGATAGTCTCAGACTGCATCTTGTCCGAGACTGCGTCTTCTCGAAGGGAAGCTGGACATAACCATAGTTCCCATACTTATGTGTAGCAAGCTTAGAAAAAAAATGCAAGGCTGGAATTTCCCAAAAACTACCTCAGCAGTGTCAAACACAGACAATATGTCATTCAACAAGTCATAAGACTCGGGTTCAAAAATACACTGGCCATTAGATACCTCAGTCACAAGATACATTTTGACAATCTGATGAGACATTCGGTCATTCTTCAATGGAAAAACAAATAATCAGGGAATTTTTATTTGTCAAACAAATATGTTACTTTAGGATACAGAAAACATGTGAGGGGATATAACTGTTACAAAAATAACTGGCCTACAGATGAAACCAGACAGTGGCCAAATTGCATCTTAATCACAAGATAATAGAGGAACTTTAAGTTCCAAGGCCGACTGCAGTTATTAGCAGCTGTGTTCTTATCTCGGCTGTAACCTTTTAGAAAGACATGTTTTGCTAAACAGCATTGCTGAATAAGACAATTTCAAAATTAGACATTGGCTATGCTTTAACATGTATTTTATTTTCTTCAGTTTAACCATTAACCATTTAAAGCCTCCACATACATGCATTGATATGGTGGTATCATTCATTTGCTTAGCCACTGGTAGTCATTGGCTAGCTAGCCATATCAGCCTGTATGTGGGCCTCATTCAGTCATCTATTGGCCATTTGCATTTTCTCTACAAGCCTTTTACACCTTGCCATAGTCAACTGTATATATAGAGGTGGCCATCAGCAATTTGATATAATTGAACTTGTATATACCTAGGCCTTGGGACCCCTGGACAAATTCAACAACGCCACACCAGAAGTTCTGAATCTGATAGATTTCTTTAACTGGGCGACTATGGATTTTGATCAGGGTGGAACGGTGGATGTGGCCTACCTAGATTTCAGTAAGGCTTTTGAAATTATTCCACATAGGAGACTAGAACACAAGCTGGGTAGCTAAGGAGTAGATCCAAAAGTGGCAAATTGTATAAAGAATTAAGGGATAGGTGAAAGAGGGTGGTGGTAAATGTAGTCCACACTGAGGAAAAGAGGGTGACCAGTGGGTGCCTAGGGATCAGTGCTGGGACCAGTCCACTTTAATGTCTTTATAAGTGACATTACAGAGGAGCTGAAAGAGAAGGTGTGCCTCTTTTCGGATGACACCAAAATCTGAAGTAGGGTTGACACTCTCAGGGTGATGGAAATGATGAGTAGAGATCTGAGAAAACTTGAAGAGTGGTTAAGGGTATGGCAGTTGGGTTTCATCATGAAAAAGTGCAAAATAATGCACTTAGTTCACAGAAATACAGGGGCAGAGTACAAAATAGATGGAGTGGTATTGACAACCATCAAGCAGGAAAGAGACCTGGTGGTAATAATGTCAGATGTCCTAAAGGTGGTCAGGCAGTGTGACAAGGCAGGTAGGATGGCCAGCAGGAAGCTGAGGTGCATAGGGAGGGGTATCACCAGCAGAAAGAGGGAGGCAGTGTTGCCTCTGTGTAGATCTCTGATAAGATCCCACCTAGAGTACTGTGTCCAGTTCTGGATACCACACCCCTGAAAGGACATAGACAGAGAGGAGGCAGCCCAGAGGACAGCAACTAAAATGGTGCAGGGTCTGCATCAAAAACCCTATGATTATAGACTAAAGGACCTCCATATGTACACCCTGGAACAAAGAAGGAGGGAGGATATAATAGAGACTTTCAGATACCTCACAAGGGTAGATAAGGAACAGGAGGGAAGTATTTATCAGAAGACAAGGTGTTTAAGAACAAGGGGCCATATTGTGAAGCTGAGCAGTGTAGATTCAGGAAAGATTTGAGGAAGTACTTAATTTTTTTTCAACTCTGTTTCTCACTGTGATGCAGGGAGGGATGTCTGACTCAGTCCTCTCCACTCCCCCAACTTGCACCCTATGACCATGGCCAAGACAATGTCTATAGCCTTCCCTCCTATGATGTGGCACCTGAGTGAGAAACCAAGATTCACCATATTTACCAGGCATGGGACTTACGATGTGATGTCATTCAACATGGAGGCAGAATTCAGTACACTGCTGGCACTGCACAGGGTTTTCCCTTGTGTTGGTTTCCCTTAAGCTGTGGATGTGCAATGACATCAGTGCCCAGGCATGAATGCATCCACACATGCCCCACAGATGTCCATCACTGCCTTCCCCTCTCTAGCGTGCTCCCTGGTTTGATGTAGACCTAGCCACCACTGGGTTTCACCTGAATGCTGGCTGTCACTGACTCCCTTCAGGGGTGGGAGAGCTGTCCCTGGGATACTCATCCAACCTCCCACTGGCTGGCCCTCTTACACTCCAGGCTCACTTCTGAAATCGAGACATCAGCGGTTTGAGTGGTACCTCTACTGCTACACTAGCAGGCTGGCTGAGGAAGTACTTCTTCACAGAAAGGGTGGTGGATTTCTGGAACAACCTTCCAGTGGAGGTGGTGAAAACAGTGGTGGGGTTTAAGAATGCATGGGATAAGCACAATGGAATCATAGTGGAAAGGAAAGGGGAGAAAGAGCTGTAAATCAGGCACAGTCTGTGGTAATAGTGTAGGTAGGGAGAAGTGGGCAAACTAGATTGGACAAGCAGTCCTTATCGACTGTCAAATTCTATTTTTCTATGTATGTTTCATAAATTGTATGAATGCTACTGCACACATGCTGGTCCAGCAGACAGCTGTAAACAGGAAAACAATTCAGGCTGCGGCTGATGGAGGCACCCCTCACTGGCTCCACGGCACCTGACACAAACACCCACCCATGGTAGTTCAAGAGGTAAAAGTATATGTCCTGGGTAGGAGGTGTGACAAGACTGGGGGCTGCTGCTGGAAGGGAGACCACCAAAGTAAGAGGCAGATACAAACAGATTAGAAAAATAAAAACATAAAGAACACTAGATGCTATATTTTGCCATTTATAGGGCAAGCAACCCAGGATCATGTATCTCCAGGAATGCTGTTCTCCTTGGTTGAGGGAGGCTATCTGGATCCTGCTGTGTTGCTGCCACTTGGAGGTCCACAGGTGGTAGCACAGTTAGTAGCTGCTTAGTAGATGATAGGGTGGACTCCATGCACATGTGTGTGTGTGTGTGTGTGTGTGTGTGTGTGTGTGTGTGTGTATGTGTGTGTGTTCCTTTGAACTGATGTCCTAGGGGTAGGATTGTGGGAGAACAGAGAAGAAACCCAGAATTCACAGCAGGCTAATGGCCTCTATAATGCACTTTGACCCGTGTGCTCCACTACTGTCACATGATTAGTGATCTTGCTCTGGTGCGTGTCCCTACACCACCAACTCCTCCACAGGGATTAAGCAGGGATGACACAGTTGCAGAGATGGGGGAAGGTGAAAAGGTTCATTGGTCAATGTGATTAGACCTTGTGATGCTGCCTGACTGAAAAGGACAAAGAATAAATTAAAAAAACAAAAACAAGTTTCTTTCTGCTATCACCGACAATTATAGGATGGGTGCTGGGTTCTAGCACTGCAAAACTTCACAATTGTCAACAACAACTTTGTTATTTGTTGAGTTGCAGAAAAACATGATATAAATGAATGGTTATTGTTTTAAATTACAGAATAAAATAGTTATATAATTATTTATTTTATTTTTTCTCTTCTTTTTCCTTGTTTCTCAAAAGAGAATTCACAAATTTCATTGATACAGTACCAAAATATTTCTTAAACGTTTTGGACACTGTCATTCTTCAGTAAGATTTTACTGTATCACAGATTCACAACCTTCTGTCTCTGTTTCTTGTACTTCACTACAAGAAACAGAGACAGGAGTTAGTGCACCTATGATATTTTAAAACAAATGGATATAACTATAAAAAAATTCAAAAGAGATACCTTTGTGAGTACACAGACATGCATGGACATTTGAATATGAAAATGTAATAGATTAGAGGCAAAAACTCCATTTAATGCATCAATTAGGGTTGTTCCACAGTGACAAAAGCAAGAAATTATGTGTTAGGGGTTAAAGCCCCTTGATTCTAGCCACCACCCCAACCGCACTGAGGTGCACATTTGGGTCATTGGCCCTAACTCTCACTCTATCACATGTGTAAAGAAGCAGAGGTATAGAAGAATGGGGTGAGAGTTGGGATCGGCGACTCCCAACAGCACCTCGATGCTGGTAGGAAAGTGAGCTGAGGATCCAAGGGACTCAACACCAAACACCTATCTTGCTTTGTCACTGTGAATAACAATGATCGTGCGGAAGTTTTCACTCTAATTTCCCTTCTTTTGAGAATGAGGTCAATAAGACAGTAAATAGAATATGGTGGCGGGAGCGCGGGGCCCCCACGTGATGTCTTGTCACATAGTAACAGGAACAGCAATGCAAACACAAGCACCTAGAGTTATGCACATGGTAACATAAACGTAAATGGTAAAGCAAACGTTAATATAAATGCAAGTGCAAAGTGACGTCGAAGCAAACAGTGAGAGAAATGGAGATGCAAGTGCATACGAAAACGCAACTGGTAATGCGCACAGTGATGGCAGTGGTATTTGAAATGCAAATGTTACGTGTGACAGCAAAAAGAACACCAAAGGGTACAGAAACACAAACGCATGCATGCACATAAACGTAAACCGTAACGCCCATGGGCACGGTACTGCAATCATAATCGCAAATGGTAAAGTTAACATGAAGAATAATGCCAAAGGAAACAGATGTGGAAATGGGAACAGAAGCGTGTATGGAAACAGAAACTGTAATGTGCATGGGCATGGTGCCGCAATTGTAAACGCAAATGGTAAAGTTAACATGAAGAATAACGTGAAAGGACACAGAAACTGAAACGGGAATGGAAGCGCATATGGAAACGCAAACTGTAACACAAACGGTCATGTTACCGCAATTGTAAATAGAAATGTTAATAGTAACAGCAACAATAATGCCAAAGGAAACAGAAACTGAAAGGCGAAAGCAAGCGCTCACAGAAACACAAACTGTAACATGCACAGGCATGGTACCGCAATTGTAAACGCAACTGCTAAAGTTAACATGAAGAATAATGCCAAAGGAAACAGAAATGGAAACTGGAACACAAGCACATATGGAAACACAAACCGTAATGCGCACGGTGATGTTACCGCAATTGTAAATGTAAATGGTAATGTAAGTAACAGCAACAATAATGCCAAAGCAAACAGAAACGCAAAAGGAAATGCAAGTGCTTATGGAAACGCAAACCGTGACATGGGCGGTCACAGTACGGCAAGTGGAAACGCAAACAGTAATGTTAACAGCAGAAATAATAGCAAAGGAAACCGAAATGGAAATGTGAACGCAAGCGTGTATGCAAACAAAAACGCAAAGCGTAACGCACACGGTGGTGTACAAGGGGAACAGTAACACAAACAGGTACGGAAACACAAGTGGTAATGCTAAGTGTAACAGTAATGTAACCGCACACCCTGTTTTTGCCCAACAGCTGTATAGAGAAACACAGTGTGCACAAAGAATGTATGCATAATGATGGGCCTCACAGCAGAAAATGAGCTGTCGGAAGACTAAATTGCTTATATCTCAGGAACCGTATGATGTAGGAAAAAAAAATTCCCAAGATTCATGATTTTCCTACCTCCGTTTTATAGGCTACGCATTATCATGACGAAAATTCCATATCTCTCACCGTATCCAAGATACGAGCCCCGAAAGGCACAGCGTACACAACCATGTTAGTCTATGGGAAAAAATGCAGACTTTGGAGTACCATAACATGGAATCCATGCAATATTTTTTCACCAAACCACCAAAAGGCACATCTGTGAGATGTTGGCTGCCTTTCCTCCAAATTTCAGCTAAAAAAAACAAACCATTCTTTCACAGCAGGGTGGCAAAGAATTCCTGTCATTTTGGCCAAGTCTGAATAAGTAGTGTTGCAATTTGTGGCAATTTTAACAAACATTGGCGAAAGTGTTGCAGGTGCGACACTACTTTGCGACACTACTGTTTCCAGAAATTTGAAAAACATATTTCTGGGGTGTTTTACCCCAATATAGAGACATGGCTAGCATCCTCAGGGTCCGACTAGGTGACCACCGAAAGAATTGTGTCCCTAAAGGGTCCAAATTTTAAATGGCAAGCATTTTTCTGATCACTAACTGAAAACAAAATGATGGATTTGCGACACTACTTGGGCCATTTGCGACACTAAAAAGTGCATTTGCGAAAGTGTTGAACTTTTTGTTAACTTTTCCCATTGACTTATAATGGGAAATTGTTTTTTGAATAACTTTTGAACCGTTTAATATTTTTTCACAAAATTTTCAAAAGGCACATCAGGAACCCTGGCCGCATATTCCCTGATGTTTTTGGACCGGTCGCACAAACCATGCGACCTGTAGGCAAGAGCAAAGAATTTCACAAAAAAGCATAATTGCACATTTCGTTGTCGTTTAATAACTCCACAGTTGTATATACAACTCGTATGAAACTTGGCAGATCCCAAGATCTACCATGCCCAATCATGCTTACCAAATTTCAGGCAAATTTGTTGAACAGTGGCAAAGTTATTGAGGTGCAAAATTTAACCCTTTAACCTTAAAAGTGCTATTCAACCCTAACTATGGTGGCACTACCATGCTACCATAATATAAAGAAAGAAGCTGGAATGAACTTATAATACAGTACAATCTTACTGAAGAAAGACAGTGCCTGAAATGTTTAAGAAATATGTTGATACTGTATCATGAAATTTGTGAATTCTGTTTTGAGAAACAAGGAGAAATAAGAGAAAAAATACAATAAATAATTATAAAACTGATTTATACATTTGATGAGTGGCTTCATTCCTACCAATTGTCTATACTGTTCATGTGCCTTATTGGTAGTGAGCTACTCCTTCAAGTTTTCTTTATCTTTTTTACCGAGGTTCGCTGGACCGGGACTTGTAGTGCTTAAATTACAGAGAAATGCTTTGCATTAAGATGAAGGCCCAGTTCAAGAATTCTACAGTACAAATTAATCAATATGTTAATAATTTATAAAAGCTATTTCATGACCAGTTTAAGGGTCATCTTTACATTGATGTAATAACCAGTGGAGTAACCAGCCTTAAAAAAGTGTACACACCAATAATCTAAACTATAGGCCGGGGGGCCTGGGGGCCGCCTAGGTCCCCATAAAATGTTTGTTTTTTGGTACATTCTGGTGCATTTTGGGGGTAATCTAAAACAGAATTAGCTGCCCTGTTCCCCCATGCCTAGTAAGTTGCATAGCTGTAGTCATTTCTACATTCCCCACAGTTCAGTGAGTTGCCTAAACCACCTGCCTGTCAACTCCTTTCCTCCTGAGTCCCTCCCATCCCAACTATAACAACAGGTAAGGGCATAGGCAGGAATTTTTTTGGAGGGTGCTTGGATATGATATTTATGAATAGGGACAAATAAAAGCCGTGGGTTTGGAAGCCACGAGGACCCAGAAGCTCTGGGGGTTTTACATGCTCTGTGGTGAGTTTTAGGGTTTTTCTTGAAGACAAACCCCAGTTTTGTTGCATCTTCCCTGCCCCTAATTTCAGGTGAAAATGTTCTCCATGGAATCAGGGGTGTGACAGACTCTGCAGCAAGGACTTTCAGTCTATCTCCACCATCTTGGTCCCGAACTGCCTAATTGGACCAATCAACACCATGGGACTCTAAAATGGAGCCCGCTTGCAGGGGCTGTGTGGAGTGAAAACTTGGGGGATTGTAGTTTTGGGCTGTTGGCACTTTTTTCATCTAGAGGGGGAGCCTTGTTGTGACTGACAGCTGAGTCAGCCAACTGAACCTCTTGATAGTGGGGACATCCCCAAGATGCTTGTTGTCTGATGAGAGATCGAAGTTGGAAGTTGAAGGCACAACAGCTCGAGTGAGTCATGCGACCTTTTGTGTAGTTCATGTGGGAGAAGAGTGGAGAGGCCTAAGTTTGGCCTGCTAGTATGCCTGCTGCCCTGAAAGGGAATGGAGAGGTATTTTTTGGACTAAAATCCAATTTGTGAGCCACTAACCTGTACCAGGCTCAATACCTGAGGAAGACCGAAGATTTTTCTGAATGCTACCGGCCTGTCAGGAGTTCCAGCACACTCAGAGAGGGATTACCTAGTACTGTAGAATCTCTTACTTATAAATGTGCTGTGTATTGGTGGTGGGTCATGATTTGGTTCTCCACTGTGTGAACTGTATTCTGCCTGCTGGAAGCTGTATCCAGCCCAATCACACTGAATTTGGGTTATCTCCATGTGGATGGGCCTTGCCATGTGGACCCTGCCAGACTACTCCACTGCACAGAAAAAGCCATCGACAAGAGACCTGCCTGGGGATCAGCCCGCTGTCCACCTCTGAACAGGAACGATGCCTCAGCTAATCGTGTAGGCCCTGCTTATCCTGGCACTCCAGATTCACCACCTGCTGTCTCTAATTTTGTCCAGCCTGTGTCCAGTCTCAGATATCGTGAGTAATTACCAGGGTAACTCCCTGCCACAACAAATTAATCTAAGTGTCATCTGATTGTGTTGTTGTTTCTCTTTCTTCACGAACTTCCGGATTACAAATAGTGTGTATTGTGCATGTTGTTTTTCCATCACAGGGCCCCCAACCAGCTGCAAGCCGGCCTACCCTGGGCAACGGTTCTGGCTAGCCCATCTCTTCCTCACCTGGGTTTGCAGAGGCTGTGACTGTTAGGGACTCTGAAGTGCATGCATAACTGTTTATTTGATAGAGCATTAAGCAAATCAACCTGATTACGCCCTTCCCTGTGTCCAAGCCCCCCTGAATAAATCAGATCTAATTTTTCTGCATTTAACCTGACTGAGGTTCCAGTTTGTACCAAGAGTACCATGCTGTGGCTATTTGCTGTCTCTAACCTTCTTTTACAGGGGGTCCCCAGGGTCGAGCCAGATAAATCAGCCCTGGTGGTTAGTGCAAGCTGCGGGGGTACTTGTGAAGTGTATCAAGGGTATTGTGAAAGTGACTATTGGGTGTTATTCCAGCCACTAGCAGGGAAACAGGAGAGTTACAGTGTCCTGGAGGGGTGTGCTCTGGTTAGCTTGGGAAAAATACATATATGCTGCACTCAAGGCTCCCAGATCTACAGGGAGTCCTGTATTTTACAGGGATTTGGAGGCATCTACAGGAAAACTGTTCCAATAAAGTTGGCTGCATTGGTTATACAGAAAAACACAGCAGTTGAGCATCCATAGGAAATAATGTAATCTACAGGAAAGCACAGGAATATCACTCAGGAGTTAGGGAAAATGCCAAATCAATATGGGATCACTGGCTGCACTGCTTTCTCAGCCTGCTTGTCTGCCTTACTGAACACTGAACTGAATTATTTTTTTTACCTGACAATAGTGGTCGACTGCTGTCAGGGCCAGTGCAGACAGGCAGGCCACAACAACCCCAGTCACATTTCCACTAGCTTGTCCTAGTGCTTCTGATTCCAGCTCGCCTTTCAGTGCTCTTTCTTGGCTTGCTCTCAGCAGTCCCTCTTGAGTCCCGACCGCGGCGCAATGTCTGGCTCATTCTTCCTTCCATTCTTTTAATTAAAAATATTTTGTTCTCCATCGCCAGTCGCAACACGCAGTGCTCTTCTCGGCTCCCACGTCCCACCAACAGCACAAAACACAGTCCTCGGAGTCCTCCTCCCAGTCCATCCACAACCTCTTCATAGTCTTCACTCATGGCTGAGCTGTGAGCCTGTGACTCATGCAGGCAATGCGGCAGTGCGTGCTATGCACCAATGCGCATGAAAGTGCCAAGCTACCAAATGCCTGCTGCAAACCTGACTGGGTCTTGTAGAAGCAGAGGACTGACAATTGACAATGCTGCTGCCTCCTCCGCCTCCATAGAGACTACGAACACGGTAACACCCCGACCAGTGGCTGAGGTCTAGCCGGCCTCAATTTAACTTGGGATTTTTAAAGGCTAGCTTAAATTTTTTTGTATGTGTGTCAGGCTGAAAAAACTATACGCCCTTGCGTACAATAAGTATGCATGGTTACGCCACTGGTAATAACTCTGAGAGTGTTACAGTACATGTCTCAAGTGGGCTGAAGATCCACTGACCTTCTTTATATACTGTAAATACCAGCTCAATATTTTTTGGTTGTTGTTATTGACTTTAGTTTCCAGGTATATAAATTGATAAAGAACAAGAAACCAAGTAACATGTATTGACAGTGGCTTGCCACATGGAACTCCAAATATCTTTGAACAGGCTTCTCTTTGAAGGGCATCTATGATTATGTTTCTCAGCTGTATTTTGCTACTGCTGGCAGGAACTGATGTCACCTACCAGACCAAAGAGAAAAGATGTAAACTGCAGATCTGGACAGGAGACATCATAATTGGTGGGGTCTTCACGATTCATTTCCAAAATCTATACCCTGACATTATGTTTACTGAGTATCCTGAGCCACAGCATTGCAAAAGGTAAGATTCAGAATTTTTTACTGATGACAATTAGATAATAAATATGCTAATATGCAGGAAAATATGTTTATTTAGAGATTTCATTATGCTTGCAGAGAGAAAAGCAGATCTTTGCTATTATGTACATTTACACCGTATAGTATGTACAGTGTCTTTAAACAGTACTAGGATTTAGTGATGTGTTTTTTTTTACTTCACAGTTTGACTGTCTGTCTATCTATCTGTCTGTCTTATTTTATTTATTTTAAAATTGGTAACCAGGAGAGGCACACTGAGCCATTGCTCATTTCCAGGTGTGACCTGGGAGAGGGGAAGAAAGAAACATAGTAGACAATGAAAAGCATCAAAACATCATATCAGGCCAGCCCAGTGGCACTGAGGGTTGAGGGGCTGGATGCCACACTTTGTGCCACACCGACAACCTGGGTTTGGGAACAGACTCGGGTTGCCAGGGGTCAGTGGGGGGATGGAGGAGTGAGTGTCCCAACGGATGCTCTCCTCCTCCTGCTGTGGGTTACTGGGGGTGCCTGGAGCACCCAATGCTCCTGAGGCCACTGGAAGCATGTGCTTTTGGGGGCACCTGTGGCTTCTTCAAGGGGCCGTGGAGGGGAGGACGCTGTGGGTGCTTGTGGCAGTGTGCATCATGATGGCTGCCTCAGGGGTCTAAGGGGAGAAAAATGGGGAAAAAATGCATACACCCAGGCTCCCTGTGCACAGATGAAACCAGGGCAGGGTTGCCTAGAGGATACCTGGGTGGATGGAGTTGGAGGGGGTATGAGGCCTCCTCTGAAAGCTGTGGGAGCTGGGAAAGTAAAAAAAAATCATATCAAACATAGCATAGAATATGATACACAGCCTGCATGTACAGACAAAGTTCAGAGAACATCTAGCAGTGCATGAGACAATAGTCAACAATAATTACTGTCGAGAACAATAACCTGGATGGGTTAAGGTTTGGTCATGGATATATCAGGAGGAAAGGTAACAGGAAAAGGTATGGAGGGGTTGAAGTTTCAGCTGTTGCCTGAGGTTTGGGGAGTAATGGAGGAAGGAGGGGAGTTTGTTCCAGAGTGAGAGAAGTCAATAAAAGGCAGACTGCCCAGGATGGGGGGAGAGGTGATAAGGAGTGGTGAAAGTGTGATGGTCCCTGGAATGGGGAGCATGAATCAGAGAGGAGTTGGTATAAGAGAGAGGAGAGGAGAGGTAAGAAGGAAGGTAATGAATCCAGTAATAGGAAATGAAGGAGGTGCACCGAGCCTGATGATGAGAGGATAGGGGTAGGATGGACAGGGATAAGTGCTGTGAGCAATTGTGTGTTCGAGGGGGTAGATTGTTGCAAAATGGCAGAAAGTGTTCAGTCTGGTGAGGGAAGTGGAAGGGGCAGTCCCCATAGACCACATACGCATAGTCAAAGACAGGGAGTGCCATTTTGGTAACAAGCTCCCTAAAGACATGCAGATATAAGCAGTCTTCATTACAGTACAGGGCAGCAAGCTTGAGATGGAACTTGGCAAGGATGGCAGCAATGTGGGCTAAGAAGTCAAGAAACAGAAAAATAGAACCATAGAAAAGTGAAGACAGAAGGGGACCTTATGATCCACATAGTCTGCCCATTTTAGAGTAACTACCTCAAGCTTAGTACTCAAGCTTACTGTGCCCACACCCCAGGTACCTGAAGAAGTGAACCCCTTCAAGAGGACTGCCATCCAGAGTGGTGAAGTGGGGGCTGTGAAACTCTTTTGAGCTTAGGTAGAAAAACATAAACAATCCTGATCTTTAACATCCTGTTCCTTCTATATAACAAGTTCTACCATGGTTGGGTGTTTAGCACCTTACCTCTGTAACATTAATGTTCTGCTCTGGTTGTTGTGACCTTGTAGGCATCCTATAGTGCCTGGTGATGGATCTGATTCATTTATATTGATATGCCTCTACTGGTGTTCTTATGCAGCCCTTTGTGCTTCATAAATGGATCCCAGTGATTATAAAGTATTCTGTACCTGCTGGAGAGTGCATGTGGAGTAGTCTGCAGGTGTATGGCAGTATTTTGAAGTCAGATAACCTCCCAATATCTCCTTGTATTGATCTAATTTCTATTGCCCTCGCTGTAGCAGGGTATCCCGTGTACAAGGCAAGTGCAACTGAGCACTTTCAAAGAGGTTGACTCAATCACGGCACCTGTGTACAGGGCTACCTGGCAGGGTAGTGACTGGATAGAGGGTAGGCGAGTACAGCGACGGGATGTCTCAGTATATACATGCATGCGGGGGGAGCCACATCACATGATGGGAGGAATGGGATGAAGGGTATGTGGGGTGTAATGCAGTGGTCAGTTGTAGAGCTGGCCATGTGGCATGATGGGTATGAGGCAGGCTGGTGCTGGGAGGGTGCCGTGTTTGATTCTGGGTGCGACCATGTTTTTGCATAAGGTCATTTTTTTTTTTTTACATTTTACACACACTCCCAACATGTACACACCCCCAGAGTTGAGAATCTTAAGTAGGAGAGTGCAGGGGGTGAAGCTTCCCATGGGGGTGTGTGGGGAGTGCAGTCCCCCACATAACATAGTAAAGCAGTTGCCAGTTTTCTAGCTGCTGCAAGTGTACATCGCCATAATTCATATTCAGTGATGTACACTCACCCTAGTGGTGATTGCTATTCTGCAGTCACTGTTACCACATAGAACACTCTAGCAGCAATTCATGGCTTGGGGTAGGGGTATGCCTGTTTCCAGTGATGTAGAATCATCCTTGTGGCTGAAATGATTGGCCCTGTAAACCGTTTTGTGAAGAAAGTTCTATAGGGTTGTCTGTGGTATGTACACCCAGAAGTAATCTGCTAGCTGTGAGGTCTATTGGTTGCTTTAGAACTGTTCTGTATACTCTCTGCACCTCATTCCAAAAGTCTTTTAGCTTATGGCATGGCCTCAGGAGTTGTGTGATAGATCCTGTGTCATGGGTGCATCTCAAAATCATGTCAGTAGGCACCAGTCCTCACTTGTATATTTTAAGGGGTCCTGTGCCATCTATGCAGGATTTTAAAATTTGTAAATCTATTTTTAGTATTCTTCACATCTTTTTGTAGCAACTTCCAGCAGCTGAGCCAGACCAGGTGAGAAACTGGGATTGCCAGATCCTCTGCCTACATCTTATTTGTTGGTGTGACAGAGTCTGGTGTCAAAGAATTGAGGAATTGATATATTGCACTACAAGTAAACACAAATTGCACATACCCCAATAATGCAAAGCATTATGGAAAGCATATGCAAATGCCCGTGAATTAAATTGGACTGGCTCAGCTTTAAGCAGAATTGCATAGTGCCAGAAGGCCTCACAATACAATCAGCAAAGGCTGAGAACAGCAGACTCAGACAAATGTTTCATCCTCATTTGGACTCATCAGTGTGCCATATCTGTACCTCAGCCCAGAAAGAGATAACCAGCCATCTTAAGGGGGATCTTATTGGTTTGGGTTATGGGCAGCCCAAAAAAAGAGTGAAGTGAACAACAAAGAACCCCAGAGCAAATGGATAGTGGCAAGGGTTATTGAGGATATTGGTTATGCAGTTGATTTAAAGAAAATATTAACAGAAGATAATTATTAATGCAAAGCATCATGGGAATCATATGCAAATGACTATGTTTCATGATGCTTTGCATTATTGAGGTATGTGCAATTTTTGTTTTCTTTAAAATTTGGCGATATGTCCAATATTCTCTGGGATAATCCTTGTCCCTGTGCATTCACTCTGGGGTTCTTTTGTTGCACTACAAGTAGTTGCCTTCCCCATTCTCCAACATCATGATTGCTTCCAAGGGGTTGTTCTTAGCCATTTTATAGGTTGCTCTTAAATCTGGCCTGAGTGTATGTCAAAGTTGTAGGTAACACCAATTCTGATTCCTGGGAATGCCATATTCAGCCTGCATCTGGGCAAAGAAGTGTATTGCTCCTATGGTCCTCTCCAGAAGGTCCCCTATTTCTTTCATCCTCATTGCTTTCCAGCCTCCAGGTATGCCAGTGGATTGACAGGCACCCTATACACAGCTCCTAGTATGACATAGTGGCAGTTATATAGCGTTTACTAGCTCCCAGCTTATCTGTTTGAGTAACCACTGTCATACCTTCCTGGTGTGCTGGATAGTAGGAAGTGTCTGAAGATCTGATTGCTGAGTTTTGAATAAAGAGTTGGTCTAATGAAAATCCCTCAAGACACATGTTTCTCAATTGACCCATGTGGGTCTGTGAGCCCCATATGATATTGGGGATGCTTGACTAAGCTGTTAAAGTGCATGTGTATTGTGTTTGAGCTCAACATCAGGGAGGCTAAGGCCCCCTTTCATGGGGTACTGTTTCAGCTTTTTGAGACCCCTGTCCAGAAGAATTTCAACATTTAACAGTGGAGGTGGGCAAAAGTGTGGGGGATGGGAAATAGATTCTTTAAAAGGAAGATCACTGTGTGCTAGACTCCTTAACATGAAGATCACTGGGAAGTAGAGTCTGTAACATGAAGAGAACTGTGTGCTAGATTCTTAAACAAAAGGATCATCAGGATCTAGATCCTTTACCATGGAGATCAGTGGGTGCTAGATTCTTTAACACGAAGACCACTGAGTGCTGTATTCTTAACATGAAGATTACTGGATGCTAGATTCTTTTACATAAGGGTCGTTGGAAGCTAGATTCTTTAACATGAAGATCACTGGCATATAGATTCTTTAAATTAAAGATTACTGGGCACTAGGCTCTTTAACATGCAGATCACAGGGCACTGGATTGTTTAACATGAAGATCACTGTGTGCTAGATTTTTTAACATAAGGATCACTGAGTACTAGATTCTGTAACATGAAGATCACTGTGAGCCAGATTCTTAGTCATTAGGATCATTGGGAGCAAGATTCCTTAATGCAAAGATCACTGGAGGCTAGATTCTGCAACATGAAGATACCTTGATGCTGGATTCTTTAACATAAAGATCACTGGGTGCTGAACTTTAACATGGAAATCACTAAGAGCTAGCTCCTTAAATATCAGTATTACTCTGACCTACATTCTTCAACATGAAGAGCATTAGGTGCTAGACTTTTTAAATGAAGATCACTGATCGCTAGATTCTTTAACATGAACATTAATTTGAGCTAGATTCTATAACATGAAGATCACTGGGGCTCAATTAATCTGAAGATCACCAGACACTAGATTCACTAATATGAAGATCACTGGGTGATAGATTGGTTATCCTAAGTATCACTGGGTGCTAGATTCTGTAAACTGAAGATCACTATGAGAAAGATACTTAAACATAAGGATCACTGGGAGCTGGACTGTTTAATATGAAAATCACTGGGAGCTAGATGCTTCAGCAAGATCTCTTGGTGCTAGATTCTTAAACATGAAGATCTCTAGGAGCTAGATTCTTTAACATGGAAATCACTGGGCACTAGATTCTTTGACATGAAGAACACTTGGTGTTACATTCCTTAGCATAAAAATCACTGAAAGCTAGATTCTGTAACATGAAAATCAGGTTGAGAAAGATTAATAAACACATTGCTAACGACACCAAGTGGAGACTTGTTGTGCACCAGTCAGAACCACCATGCAGTGGGCAGAGGCATTGCCAGACATCTGTGTTTTGGGTGTGGGAGCACGCACAACCTGTGCTGACATCATTGAATGGCTGTGCCTCCTGAGAGGAACCTAAGGAAAAACCCTTGGACCATTAAATCCATGAAGAACATGGACCTCTACCCAAATGATGCCCCAGGCATAAGCCTCAGCTGGGGCCTCAGGTGGATCTTGGTCTCTAGCCTCAGGGACCCCCACTACAAGAAGTAAGCTGCGGGCCTCCCAGACTGGGTAGTCTGGAAGGATGCCGAGCTATGGGTCCAGGCACTGATGAGTGGGTACATCCTTGCCCATACCATAAGTAATAAAGAAAGTTGAAAAAAAGATCACTGGGTGGTAGATTCTTTTTTTTTTCATATTTAGTAAGCTTTATTGAGTTTACCAACCAAAAGAAAAAACACTATATAAAGACATTATATAACATGACATAATACACCATGACAGTAACTTATACGATGATGTTAGACAAAGCTTATGATGTTTCAGAACATCCTATCACAAAAAAAGGAAAAAAACAAAATACAATATACAAGAAAACTATCCCCTCCCACCTATCTCCTACACCCTCCCCACCCTCCCTATCCCTTGCCATCAGGAGAGGAGAAAAGAAAAGAGAGAAAAAAAGAAGAGAGAAGAAAAAAGGAGAAAAAGGGAGGAAGAAAGGAAAAGGAGACAAAAGCCAAGAGAAGGTAGCAGGATACCAGTGGTAGAAATCCCCTACTGCTGAATTTTCCTTCTCCTTTTTTTTTTCCTTTCCTTCCCCATATATATCAAGATAAGTTCTCCACATCAATATGGGGAGTGTTATAGACATAGCAAGGTATGCAGTGGCGCCCAGATCCTCTGATATTTTTTACCATTTCTAGCATAGCTTGCCATGATATATTCTGCTTGCAGAGCAAAAAGGATTTCTTGGTGCCATTCCGCATATGTGGGAATATGTTGATCTAACCAGTGACGCAATATCACCTTCTTAGCACATAAGGAGATTAACATAATATGTTTCCTTTGAATACCAGTAAGGATATTACTTGAATCTCCCTAAATGCAGATTTCTGGTTGGAAAGCATTTTGGATACCTAGCAATGGGCTCAGTCTAGAGCTAATACTCTCCCATAATGGTGAAACCTTGTCACACTCCCATAAGATGTGGAATAATGTTCCCCGCTGTTTCTCACATCTAGTACACAGGTCCGTCTGGAGCTTACCCATTTTGCAAAGTTTTACAGGGGTGTAATACAAATCTTGTATAATCTGAAATTGCAGTAATCTATAATGGTCCCATCGAACATCCTTATACAATCTTTTCCAGATTTGCGACCACTGGCGGGGACCTTCAGTGGTTGGGGGGAGGGAATAGTCCCATACATAATGGGGAGTGCCATCTAGCTCTACAGCTATTTTCTGCAATTCTTTGTAATAAAATGAAATTAAATGAGAATTAGGCTTTGTATGCAATGTACTAAGTATGGGTCCCAACAAATAATGGTCCCACAATCCACTACCAAAATGCTTTAGGAGGACCTGGGAAATTTGAAGATACTTAAAACAAAAAGATACAGGCACTTTGTATTTAGCCTTAATCTCCGGAAAAGTTAATAGCCTATGATTTTCCGTTAAATCTATGACCCTTTTCCCTACACCCTCTGCCCAAAACCCATGAGTAATGATCTTCCCCCCGATTTTAAAATTTGGGTTGCCCAGGATATACTGTGAGGTATCTTTCTCCATGGTAACCTTTACAGTATAATTCAACTGTTTGTGAGTGTGAAGGGTTCTCATAATGGGGCTACCTTTAAGCTGTCCTGGGACCTTAGTAAGTGGGAGGTATGGCAAGGTCCTTATGTCGGCTCCAACAGAGGAACAGAACGATTTCTCTATCTGCAGCCACAATGGGACATAGGTCTCTGAACTAGGAGTCGGAACTGAGGTCAACCATTGTGAGACAACTAGACAATTAATCATGAGGTAATAGTGATATATATTAGGAATTTGTAGGCCCCCTAGCTCTTTTGGCCTCTGTAATTTAGATAGCGCCCTACGTGGAGATTTATGCTTCCAAATGAACTTGGTTATAATACCATTTATATGAGTAAACCAAGTCTTGGGTAAATATTGGTGACATAATTGAAGGGGATATAACAGCCGGGGTAAAATATTCATTTTAATAATGTTGATTCGCCCCCAAAGGCATATAGGAAGCATTGCCCATCGATTCAGATCAGTTTTAATGTGGGCTACTAACTGATCTAAATTATATTGCTTAATTTTAGAGTTGGACAGTGATAGATATATGCCCAAATATTTCAATTTATCTTTAACCCAGGTAAGTCCAAGGTGTTGAACGTCAGATTTTAAAGTCCAGTTATTTAAAGGCATAACCTCAGTCTTGGACAAATTTAACTTATAATTGGATAACTGGCCAAAGTCTTGGATAATATCCAATGCAGTTGGAATAGATTTCGATGGATATGTAATGTGGAGCAAAATGTCATCAGCATATACTGATATTTTATATTGGATATGGTTACTAGTAATACCCGGTACCAAAGCAGAAGTGTTCAACTTCCTGATAAGAGGCTCTAAAAACAAGTTAAACAAATAAGAAGAAAGCGGGCAACCTTGGCGGGTGCCCTGGTATAATGTAAAGGGAGAAGAAAGCACACCATTACAAAGGATGCGGGCTGATGGAGAGGAATAAAGGACTTTAATCCATCTTATAAACTGTGCCGGGATGTGATATTTGGAAGTAAATGAAATAAGTAGTCCCATGACACCCGATCGAAGGCCTTCTCTGCGTCCAGAGACATCAAGACTGATGGTATGTCGGAGTCCCTGGACGCAGAGATAAGATGGAAAATTTTCCTTGTATGGTCTGCCGAGAGACGTCCAGCCACGAACCCCACTTGCGATTAGATAGGATTTTTCCTAAAATCTTCAAGTCAACGTTTATAAGAGATACTGGGCGGTAGCTTGACACCATTGTGGGGTCCTTGTCTGGCTTTAGTATAACCACTATGATAGCAGATGTGAAATTGTGATCTGAAAGGCCGTTTTCATAGACATAATTATAAAAATTTAGGAGTTTACGACTTATTTGGGTTTTAAATGCTTTATAAAAGTTGGGTGTATAGCCATCAGGACCAGGCGCCTTATCTGCCGACAAGGCGTCAATGGCCTGATGGACCTCGTTTAAAGTTAGAGGGGCTTGTAAAATCGAGCATTGAGTCTGAGAGAGTTGTGGGAGTGTTATATCTCGGAGAAAATACTCCAATGAGGTATGATTTAGGGCCATGGGGAGCTTGAGTAGAGCTCCTGACAATAGTCCTTAAAGGAGGAGGCAATATCCCTGGGGGAAGTGCGTAGAGTACCGGAGGCATCCCAAACAGCTATTATAAACCTATCAGCCATCTGGGCCTTAAGTCTCATAGCTAGTAATTTTCCAGCCTTATCACCTTGGTCGAAGTATGTAATTTTAGAACGCAAAAGGAGGTGCTCAACCTTATCACTGAGGAGAATGTTATAACGGAAGCGAAGACTTTCTAGATTTTCTAAGTCCTCAGATTTAGATGGGCGTGAGACCTGCTCTAGTGCTCTAATTTGTTGTAATAATAAAGAAGATTCAAGAGAGGTTTTCTTTTTCTTATTGAAGCAATACGAATGACCTCTCCTCTTAAGGAGCATTTCAGAGCTCCCATAATATATCCAGTCTTGTCATGGAAGGGGAATTAAACTCATAAAAGTTATCTATAAAATTACCAAGCTGCCCCTTTAACTGATCCGATTTTAGAAGTTGGGAATTAAACCTCCAGATTTTGTCGTGGATCATTAAGTTAGGTAATCTCCATTGTAGTAGAGTTGGATGATGGTCTGAGATCACCTTTGCTAAATATTCACACTCTTGAACCCCTGTTAAGTGCTCAGTCCCCAACAAAAAGTAATCAATTCTTGAGAACGTATTATGTGGTAGAGAGTGGAATGAGAAATCCTTAAATGAGGGATGGAGAGCCCTCCATGGGTCTACAAGACAAAGCGAGTCCATCAATTCCCTCAACGCCAATTGCGCGGGGGTAGGGGGGAAGCCTCTAGAGTTAGATCTATCAACCAGGTTATTAAAGACTAAGTTCCAATCCCCTCCAATAAGCATGGGGTAATTGGACCAAGGGCTAGCTTATTCAATAAATTTATAAAGAATTGAGGTTCATCTCCACTGGTCCATAGATTGACCCCATAATCAACTCTGTTTGGAATACAATTGCCTTAACTGAGTATGTATCTACCATAAGGTCAATAACCAAGTCTAACAATTTAAAAGAATTATCCGACATGCAACCAATACCACTCGCTCTTTGAGTATCGAGTCCCGCCCCAAAACAGTACCTACCAGGAACATTTAAATTTACCAATCTGCGCTGTGGGTAGGTGTGTTTCTTGAAGAGCTACATCTATATTAATCTTAGAAAGTGTAGGAGAATTTTAGATCTTTTAGTGGGAGACTGAGCACCTTAACATTCCATGAGCAAAACCTTAAAGACATAGCTGTAAATAAATAAAGGAGTGCCCTGGTTGTCCTCCAGATTTGACCTTCACATATCTACCAATATCACTGATTCCACAGGTCCCAATATCCTGGCTTTGTGGTGGATAAAATTTTCCTTTCTTCTCCTTCCCCTCCCTTAATACAAGTTCCCAGTTCCCGATGGCAACCCTTCCCCCTATCCAACTGTCTCGTCTGATTGTCCTTCCTAATATTGTAAAAATTGCCCTAACATGTACAAACATTGAAGGGGTGCAACATATTGTAAATAAACAATAGGAAACATTAAACCTATTCCTTAATACCCTAAGCTCTATCCCTAATACCATAGTAAAGTAACTAATATATTTATAGAGCCATATAACCATTTGGGTCTTAACAGTATATTCCCCCCAGAACATGATACATACAATCCCAAAACTCCAGGGTATGCACCACACTATGGTATCCCCCTCTCACATGCTCCAGAACATGATGCACTGAATGGATTGCAGTGAACCCCTGACCTTGCTTCCCGCCTCAGCCTACCCTAGAAACTATATATTGATTAACCATCTACATTATGTTGATTTCTTCAGATTGTCCGTCGGATCACTGGTTAAAAAAAAAAAAAAAGGGGAGAAGAAGGGAGTAGTCCTTAAAACAGACATTGCAGTATTTAGAGGCATGTAAACAAAAGCACAAACTGTCTGCCCATCCAATCCCAGCCTGATGTTCGGTAGGGCTGGCCTCCTTTCTATGTATTAAATCCAATGGATGATATCATCTCACAGATTCTCCGTAAGGAGATGGTAAGAGGTGGTCAAGAATGCATCATGAGTCTAAGAACCACGGAGAGTACGAGAGATGGACACAAGATGGGAGAAAAAAAAAAAAAGGAGGGGGACAACTTGCCCCACCATGTACTCTCCAATCTTAAATCCGACTTGTGAAATATTCAGGATGAAGCAAGGCATCTGTATTTAAGCAGGCAAGAGGCTGCTGAAATGTACTTTTGAAAATAAAGAACATGTCCTCATAGCATAAGGCATCGGCTTGATACTCTCTTGTGAACAGTTAGAATAAGTAAACTTCTCTAAATGGTAGGAACCCTGACCTTACGAGGAAAATGAACTGAAGCCAATAAAAGTACAACAGCAATGAGGAGCTCCTCCAGTATCCTCAGCGGAGGGTAAAAAGATCAGGGAATAAGGCTTTTACTGCTGTGTTGGCCTGTTGCGCAGTCTCATAGGAAATCCATTTGCCTTCTTGCAGTACAGATAACCGTGCTGGATATTGCATTTTAAATTTGATCCCTGCAGCTATTAATCTGGAGACCAGGGGGTGGTATTCCGATCTCTTCTGTCTCACTGTAGCTGGCAGATCTTGGGCAAACCTAAGTGGGTGTTCTTCCATGAAACTTTTCCAGGCTCCTAACTTGCCCTAGGATGTATGACTTATCTAGAAGTTTAAAAACTTGATAATCATTGGCCTTGGGGTTTATCAGCAGGAGGCTTGGGCGTAATGAAGCGTCGCCCTTTCTATGATATAAGTTGTGTTGTTAGGTGAAGGGACAACAATTTTTGTGAAAAACTTTTGGAGGAATAAAATGGGTGTAGAGCTTTCCACCTCTTCCGGAGGCCAAAATCACTAAATTATTCCTCCGACTGCCTTCTAAATCCTCCAATTTTATTTCACTTTTATGTAAGCGTTGTCTAATGGTAGTCATTTCTGGTTCCATCCTATCCTTCCAGCTTTCAAGTGAAGTAGTGCGGCTGACTACATCGAAATTGCGATTCGTTTCAGCCAGTTCACCCCTAGTTGCTTTTAATTCCCCAGTGATTTCTTGCAAAGGCTTCAGCAAAAACTGCATTTCATCCATAAATTTCTGCTCTAGAGCAGGTACCTGTGCAGGCACCAGTAGAATTAGGAACCACAGGTTTAGGAGAAGCCCCGGCGCGCCTTTCGAGCGCTTCGATCCTTTTCGCCTGAGGGGCGTAGTCTAGGCAATGCCTGGCGCATGTCCGCATCCATTTTTCAACAGGCCCCAGTATGAGAGCACTTACAAAGTGTTCTTTTTCCGGAGATCGCAACAAAACAAAGCTCTCCCGTCGCTCCAGGTTTAATCCGGTTCTCTATCTGCAGCTACAAAGTTGGGACTGGCAACGGACAGATAAACTAATCGCGATTTATCAAAGCTGAAGAGGGGAGCTCGGTCTTGGTGCTGCTTTTCCTACAGAAGCATCAGGTGACTCAGGGGTGGTAGATTCTTTAACACAAACATCAGTGGGTACTAGATTATTTCACCATAAATCATTGGTGCTAGATTCTTTATAATGATGCTCAATGGGTGCTAGATTCTATCACATGATGATCACTTGGTGCTAGGTTCTTTATCATTAAGATCATTTGGTTTTAGATTATTTAACAAGAAGATCACTGTGTGCTAGATTATTTTACGTGAAGATCACTGAGTACTACATTCTTTAACATGAAGATCACTAGGTTCTAAATTCTTTAACATGATCACTGGGTGCTACATTCTTTTACATGAAGATTACTGAGTGCTAGATTCTTTAAAGTAAGATCACTGGGTGCTAGATTCTTTATCATTAGGATCACTGATTGCAAGACTCTTTAAAAGAAAAAATCCCTGGGAGGGAAATAGTTTAACATGAAGATCACTGAGTGCTAGATTTTTTAATTTGAAGATCATTGAGTAACATAGAAACATAGAAGTTGTTGGCAGATAAAGACCTCTTGGCCCACCTAGTGTGCACTATTTTACCCACATATAATGCCACTGCAGACTGTACTCAATCCTCAATCTCCCCCCTGTCTTATTTCTAGATACCCTTGTGTTTTTCCCATGCATGCTTGAATCCTGTTATTGATTTGAGACCCACCACCTCTGCCGGGAGGCTGTTCCAGGCATCCACCATCCTTTCCATGAAGAAGCATTTCCTCACATCTCCTCAGAGTCTTCCCCCCTCCAGCTTCATAGCATGACCCTTTGTCTTCGAGCATTTCTTTCTTTGTAAAATGATACCCTCATGTACCATATTAATACCCATGAGGTATTTGAACATTTCTATCATGCCCCCCTTTTCCCTTTTTTCCTCTAGAGAGTACAAATTTAATTCCTTGAGTCTTGCCTTTAGGGCTTTTGGAGCATTTTGGTTGCCCTCTTCTGTACCCAATGAGTGCTAGATTCTTTAGTATGAAGGTCACTGTGAGCTAGATTCTTTAACATGATGATCACAGGTTGCTAGATTCCTTATCATGCAGAACGGTGTGCTCGATTAATATGAAGATCACTGGGCACTAGATTCTCTAGACTTTAGGGATCTGGCCCAATGGTGTGGTGGGCTGAATGGGGGGGGGCCACCCCACCAGCCATGGCAATGACCTAAGTTTGGAGAAGAACATGGTTTCTCAGAGGCCAGCCATGGAAGCAGGACTAAGCAGCATCCTATGTCACCACTCCACTTTCAATGGGGGGGTGGAACAGCAAGTAACACAGCTTGGTGAAGTGAATTCTAGGTGATGTGGCAGCAGTCCCTGAAAAAATGAATCACTATGGTTCTTAAAAGTGGTGGTTGAAAAGGTAAAAGGTTAAAGTGTAGCATTCAGAAGGTATAAGGAGATGCAGAGGAAGGAGAATAGGAAGGTGAATTTGGGGCAACAGAAGGAAGCAGGGAAAGCTAAGGCACAAACTGAAGAGAGAATAGTCCAGGAAGAGATGAAAAAGGACAAAACCTTTTGTAGGTAAGTAAGTGAAAAGAAGAAACTGGGAGTGGAACTGGAAGGTTAAAAAGAAAAAGGAGGACCATGCGGAGGGAGACCAGGAGAAGGCAGACATCCTGAGCAAATACTTTTGTTCACTGTTCACAGAGGAAGGAGAAGGGAAAGGGCCACAAAAAAGTAACAGATGGTTTTGATGGAGGGGGTGGACAGTAGACCTTTTCCACAGAGAGGGTGCTGGATTCTTGGAAAGCCTACCAGCAGAGGTGGTGGAAGTGAAAACACTACAGAGATTCAAAAGTGCATGGGATAAGCATAAAGGCACCCTGCTGTACAGAAGAGGGGGGGAAATGCAATCCAGACAAGAGTAGGGATTGCCAAACCAAGTAGGAAAATGGGCAGATTAGGTGGACCGGTTGGTCCTTATCCGCCATCATATTCTATGTGTCTATGTTTCTATGTTTCTATATGAACATACGAATTGCCAGCAGAAAGAGGCCACCATGGTCTATCAAGTCTGCTCAATTGTGCAGCTAGCCCCTCAGCATGTAGCTTCCCACCCTTCCCTCCTCCTCACCGACCTTCCCCCCCCACTCTGTCCCATCCCTTCTTGAAGTAGCCCACCATTCTACAGGAAACCACCTCCTCAGATTCAGAGTTCCACTTGTCTACCACACTCTCTGTGAAATAATGTCTCCTGATTTCCCTCCTGACTTTACTCCCCACCAACCTCTGTTGATGCCCTCTAGTATCCCTCCCTCTTCTGATCCAGAATATCTCATCTGTATTAGCCTTGTTTATCCACTTCAGGTACTTAAAGGCCTTGATCATATCTCCCCTGTCCCTCCTCTCCTCTAGGGAGTACATGTTAATCATGTTCAGCCTTTCTTCGTATGAATTCCCCACTAAACCCTGGATAATCTTTGTTGCTCTGTGCTACACCCCCTCCGACCGTCTGATGTCCCTCTTCAGAAATGAGCACCAGTACTGCAAGCAGTATTCCAGGTGTGGTCTGACCAGTGACCAGTACAAGGGAAAGATCATCTCACTACATCTAGAGGCGATCCCCGTTGCTACACAGCCCAGCATCTTTTTGGCTTTCACTGTTGCCTTCCTGCACTGAGCCGAGTTGTTCATATTCCCTGTTATAATCACCCACAGGTCCTTTTCCTTCTATGTGCTCCCAAATGTACCCCTCCCAGCTGATAGCTCTTCCTCTGGTTCTTAGCTTTGAAGTGCATTACTTTGCACTGCTTGCCATTGAACCCCAACTGCCATGTTTCCGACCACTCCTCTAGTTTGGTCAGGTCCCTCCACAGTCCATTCTACCCCTCAATGTCATCCACCCCAGCTCCCATCTTGGTATTGTCTGTGAACAGACTGATCTTACTCTGGATCCCATGCAAGATATCTGCTATGAATATCCCAAACAGCACTGGCCCCAGTACCAATCCCTGTGGCATGTCGCTTGTTACCGCTCTCGGTGATGAGAGATTCCCCTCCACCACCACTCTTTGTTGCCTGCCCTTTAGCCAGTTCATTATACATCTGACCATCTTTGTACCCACCCCTACATTTTCCAGCTTCCCCCCTAGCCTCCCATGTGGCATGGAATCAAAGGCCTTGCTGAAATCCAAGTACAGAATATCCACTACATGGCCCTTGTCCAGCTTCCTGGTCACCCAATCATAGTAATCAATCAGGTTTGTCTGTCAGGACCTGCCCGAGACAAACCCATATTGCTGCCTGCCTTGGAGATCACTGTCCTCCAAAAATGTCACCAGTCCCTCTTTAAGGATGGTCTCCATGAGCTTATCCACAATTGATGTGAGGATCCCTGGTCTGTAGTTAGTTGGATCATCTCTTGGTGCACCTTTGTAAATGCGCACCACATTGGCCTATCTCCAGTCCTGTGGTAATCATCCTGTGTGCAGAGAGGTATTGAACAGGTCTGCCAGTGGTCCTGCCAGGCTCCCTGCCAGTTCCTTGAGTACCCTCAGGTCCCGGTGCCTTGTCCATCTTCAGTGCCGTCAGCCCTTCCAGTATTCTTCCCTCTGTAATTTCTCCATCTGTCACTCCCTTCCCTCTCCACCACTCCCATGAGGTATCTGCCCCCCAACCATGAATACAGAGAAGAAGTACTCATTCAGTGCCTCTGCCTACTCCTCCCTCTTTTCTACCCACCCCCGTCCTTCATAATTCTCACTATCTCACTTTCTCATCCCTCTTCTTCCTTCTTTCACTAATGTATCTGAAGAAGTCCTTCTCTCCATCTTTAATGCCCTGTGCCAGCCTCAGCTCTTTGGATATCTTGGTGGCTCTGACTAGTTTTGTAACCTCCCTGGATGTCTTTGTATACTCCTCCCCATCTTCCCCACTCCCTGATCTCTTGAATCTTTAGAAAGCTCACCTCTTGGCTCTTACCCTCTCCACTACCTCCTTGGTCAGCCAACTGTGCATTTTTGCCCTTCTCTTCTTGCTTTGTACCCTAGTACAAGCCCCAGCTGCCTGTACCAGCTGAGCCATAATAATATACCATTTTCAATTGGCATCCATGGTGGGTTGGAGTCCCTCCAGATGTCTTATCATGATTTCCTCCATCCTGTTGATGTCTGCCTCCCTGAAGTCAATCACCCTGGTCCCCGAAATACCAGTTTGCGTCCCCATTCTAAGTGTGAACCACACTGAGTGGTGTTCACTCCCAGACAGAGAGTCCTCCACATCCAGGTACCTTACAGCTTCCCCATTTGATAGTAAAAGGCCCAGAGTTCTTGCCAACCAAGTTGGCTTACTCACCAATTGCACCAGGAAGCTATCCTGGAATGCCTACAGTATTACCTGTGCCCTAGCATATGTGGTGGTTGGTGTGTTCCAGTCCGTTCCAGGTAGGTTGAAGTCCCCCCCACCACTATTGTGTTTCCCTTCCTGCAAACCCTCCTAATTTGGCCTGTTAACTCCCTGTCCAGCTCCTTCTCCGGGGTTGGTGCCCTATACTCCACCTCCATCCTCAGTACCATGCCCTTTGGTTCCTGAAACTGTATCCACAGGGCCTCCGTCCTGCTTTCCTCCCCCTCTTCTCTTATGCACCTTATTCATTCCCTTACATAGATTGCCACCTCCCCCCACCTTTCCTGTTTGCTCTGCCCTTTCTGAACAACCTGTATCCAGGGATCATCACATCCCAGTCCTGGTACTGGGTGGCCCAAGTTTCTGTTATGGCCGCAATGTCCATCTGCCCCACTGTTAAGAGAGCCTGGAATTCTGCTGATTTGTTTCCCATGCTCCTCGTGTTTAATAACACAACCCCCACCCTGCTCCTGTATCTTCTTCACCCCTATGAAACCCCACTGTTTCTCCTACCCTGATGCTCTCCCCTACAGCTTGGGGGGATAGGCTTATCTGGCTCCCCTATTTGGAAAGCCTGCCTATCAGCTTTCCACTTGCCACCCCCCATTCCAAGTTTAAAGTTACCCTTGTTGCTATGTACCCCTCCATCTCCTGCTTCAATACTCCCTTCCTCTCCCTGCTCAAGTGTAGCCTGTCTCATGCATATGGATCATTATTGCCCCAGGTTATGCCCCAGCCTCCTACTAACCCATACCCCTTGGTATGACACCATCCACACAACCAGGTGTTGAACATCCCTATCCTTCCCTTCCTTGTAGTACTTGCACAGGGTACTGGAAGCATGTCTGAGAAGACCACTGATTCCCCCGCCTCCTTTCACAGGTTCCCCAGTTCCTCAAATCTCCCCTTTACTACCTCCACTGTCTCACTTGACAGGTTGTTCATTCCTATGTGCACCACAACATGTGGTTTATTCCACCCCATCCCTGTGCACTTGAGAATGGCCTGCACTAC
This sequence comes from Neoceratodus forsteri, assembly GCA_016271365.2. Lineage (NCBI taxonomy): Eukaryota > Metazoa > Chordata > Ceratodontiformes > Ceratodontidae > Neoceratodus > Neoceratodus forsteri. The sequence continues at coordinate 81,552,906 of CM028137.1, forward strand.
CTGGCCTACCATCAGTCCGTGAGTAGACCTGACCCATGTTAGACTATGTGTTTCCCCCTTACTGCCCCATCTGATCCCTTTGAGTATGGAGTCCCCCAAAACCAGCACACCCCCACCCCTTTTTACCTCCTTGTTCATCAATTATTAATGTCTTCCCTTCCTTGTCCCTTTATGTCACTTTGCTTCTCCCCTATGAACCCCACCTCCCCCCAACTTGTGCTCCCTCCCTCTTGGTCCCATGCTATCATCAGCCTTCTCCTCTTCCTCCTTTTTCTGACCTATCAGCACTGCTCCTCTTCCCTACACCCCTGCTGCCAACACTTTCCTTTTCAGCTATGCTCCTCTCCACCTGCCCCCTGCTAGAAGAGCAAGTCCTGAAGGCACTACCTAATCTGGAGGTGGACAAAGCTATGGGGCTAGATGGGGTGCATTCAAATGTATTGACAGAGCTCTGGGAAATACTGGTTACACCTCTGACAGCTCTATTTAACAGTCCACTCTAAACACAACTGGTTCCGGAGGACTGGAGGAGGGCAGATGTAGTCCCACTACACAAAAGTGGTAGCATGGAGAAGGCTGGCAATTATGGGCTAGTTAGTAGAGATAGGCAAAATTGGAAAATTTCATTCTGTGACATATTTTGCAAAATTCATGCATTTTGTGAAATATTTCATGGGTGTGTAATGCAAAATTACGCCAATGAATTGCAGAATTTTGCCAGCAAAATACAAAAAGTTGCAGGCAAACTGTGGAATTTCACCACCCGAGGGTGAATTTCCACCATTCGCGAACAAAATTCAGCATTTCATCAGTAAAATTCTACACTTCACCAGCAGAAGTTCACGCTTCACACAACATGAAATATTACACCAATTGAGCACATTTCATGAAATATTTTGCAAGATGATATTCTTGATTTTACAGGAATTTTGCCAGCAAAATTAAATTTAGCTGCATCTCTACTAGTCAGTGTGACCTCAGTAGTGGAAAAGTTAATGGAATCACTGCTGAAGGAAAGGACTGTGGGTTATGTCAAATGACTCTGACAGATTTTTTTTGACTGGGTCGCAAGGGATTTCAATCAGGATGGAACAGTGGATGTGACATACCTAGATTTCAGTAAGGCTTTCAAAACTATTCCACATAGGAGACTAGCAAGTAAGCTGAGTAGCTAAGGAGTGGGTCCAAATGTGGCAAACTGGATAAGAAAATGATTAGGGAATAGGCAACAGAGGGTGTTGGTAAATAGAGTTCACTCCAAGGAAGGGAGGGTGACCAGTGGGGTGCCTCAGGGATCAGTACTGGGACCAGTCCTCTTTAATGTCTTTATAAGTGACATTGCAGAGCAGATGGAAGGGAAGGTGTGCCTCTTTGCAGATGACACCAAAGTCTGGCAAAGGGTGGACACTTTGGATGCATATGTAGAAAGGATAAGCAGAGACCTGAGTAAACTAGAGGAGTAGTCAAGGGTGCATCAGCTGGGTTTCAATGCTAAAAAAGTGCAAAATAATGCACTTGGAATACAGAAATCCAGGGGTGGAGTACAAATAGGGTGGCATGCTATTGGTGACCACCAAGCAGGAAACAGACCTGCGGTAATCATATCAGATGTCCAAAAGGTGGTAAGGCATGCAACAAGGCAGTCAGGAAGGCCTGCATGATGCTGGGTTGCATAGGGAGGGCTATCACCAGCAAAAAGTGGGAGGTGGTGTTTCTTCTGTATAAATCACTGATAAGACCCCGCCTAGTGAACTATCTCCAGTTCTGGAGACCACATCTCTGAAAGGGCATAGACAGAGGGGAGGCGGTCCAGAGGAGGGGAATTAAAATGGTGCAGGATCTGCATCAAAAGACCCCATGATACCCTTTTATAAAACAGATATATTTCCCCATCAGTGGGCTAGGTTGGTCTTGCAGTATTATTTTCAGTTCTTTGATGATAAAAATTGCCTCCCATTCTCTGTCCTATAATCTCGTTATGGGTTGAGACAAATGGATTAGTATTGATTTTTGCAGATTATTTCATATTTGCAAACTAAAACTTATTTTAAGTCTCTTTCTGGCCATTGGAAGCCCCAGAGATTCACCTTATATTGGCTGCACAAAGAGGGGTATCTATTTGTCACTTAATTGGGAATTGGTATGAGGTTATTTGGAATGGGAAACTGAATAAATTAAAGTATTTTTTTAAAAATGTCAACAGGAATTGGATGAACCCATAACATGGGAGGAATTGTCACAAACAGCATTGATAAATTAAAAGTTATCTTTGTTGCCCTATATTAAAGAATTTGCTTGGAAGTAAAGGGTATGATTTTTGTCTTACTCCAGTAAGGGTGTCTAAATATAGGGGTATGGACTATGTAGGTTGTTGATGAGAATATGGGGAATTTCTTGTGTGTCGGGCACACATATTCTGGGGATGTCCCAGGCTGATTCCATTTTGGGATAGAATTCAGGAAGATTTGAAAAAAATGTTCACTGATCAAATTAAGTTGACTTCTAAGTTAGTGTTGGTTTTGATTCCTCCTCATAATTTAAATTTTCTAAGGCAACAACTGTGACTACTGCTGTTATTGATTCTGTGTGCAAAAAAAGTTTTGACTAAAGTTTGGTTACAACCTCAAGTGCTGCAGTTGGAAGGTTGGTATGGAGTTATCAGATTTATTTATGAAGTGGAAAAGTTAAATTAAAAGTTTATTGATAAAGAAAATCTGTGTTTTGAATTCTGTCACCATTTGATTAATTTTCTGTTGGACAATGACCCTACTTTTGTCCCATGATGCTTTATATGACTTTTTAATTTTTATTTTTATTTCACCTGGAGTCTTTCTCACCATAGGGGACTTGAACAATAAATAAAAGATAATAAGTATATAAATATGACTGTATAATTAGTTTTTAGTAGTAAGCAGAAATTTATGTATAATGATGAATTTCTCTGTGCTGTTTGAGGTCCTATATATCTACCGCATGGTCTTTGATAATTTTGTTGTATGCTAGGCTTATTGTCACCTATGTGAAATGTTTCATTTGGTGCTGGTGGTTCTGAAGAACCTTTGCTCATTGTATTGAATAATGAATAAAATATGATAAAAAAGACACCTTGATACAGCACCTGCAAAGTTGCAATATGATCATTGGGTGTTCTTTAGTGCTTTCACCTTTGGGGGTAGTGTACCTGTTTTTTTATGTGGATATAAATAAAAGATGTTTTTATATTTTGGAACAATCTACATTTGCAGCCTGTCTTCTTCTGAGGCATTGAGCGGGGTCCCTACTTGTATTAAGTGTACATCATAAGTCCTACAAGGGAAGACTAAAGGACCTCAGTGTGTACACCCTGGAAGAGAGGAGAGAGAGAGAGAGAGAGAGAGGAGGAATATGATAGAGACCTTCAAATACCTCATGGAAGTAAATAAGGTTCCAGAGGGAAGTAGGTATCAGAAGAAAAGGTACTCAAGAACAAGGGGACATATTGTGATGCTGGAGCAGGGTAGATTCAGGAGAGATGTGAGGAAGTACTTTTGTTGTTTTCAACTCTGTTTCTCACTGTGCTGCAGGGATGGATGTATCCTGACTCATTCCTCTGCACCCCTGCCCCAACTGGCACCCAATGACCATAACCAACACAGATGCCTGTAGCTTCCCCCTATGGTACAGCACCTGAGTAAGAGACTGAGATCCACCATATTTACCTGGCTTGGGACTTACTCAGTGGTATCATTCAGTGTAAGGGCAGAGGTCAGTAGGCTGCTGACACTGCACAGGTATTTCCCTTGTGATGGTTCCCCTTAAGCTGTGGTTGTACAATGACATCAGTGCACGGGCATGTATGCATCCACACATGCCCCACAGATGTCCATCACTGCCTTCCACTCAGCAGCATGGTCTCTGGATTGGAGTACACCCTGCCACCTATGGGTGTCATCTGAATGCTGGGTGCCACCGACCCGACCCTCAGAGGTGGAGTGCTGTCCTTGGGATGCTCATCCAACCTTCCCCCAGTCAACCCTCTGATGTTCTGGGCTCACTTTTGAACCTGGGTCATCAGCGTTGTGAGTGGTGCCTCTACCGCTGCACTGGCTGAAGAAGTAGTACTTTTTCACAGAAAGAGTGGTGGATTCCTGGAACAGCCTTCTAGTGGAAGTGGTGAAAACAGTGGTGGGGTTTAAGAATGCATTGGATAAGTACAATGGAATCATAGTGGACAGGAAGGGGGGAGGGAGAAATAATTGTAAATCGGGCATGGTCTGTGGTAATAGTGCAGGTAGGGAGAAGTGGGCAAACTGGATGGGACAAGCAGTCCTTATCTGCTGTCAAATTCCATGTTTCTATGTATGTTTTACACAGTGTATGAATGCTACTGCACACATCATGCCAGTCCACCAGACAGCTGTAAACAGGAAAAAAGCTCAGGATGCAGCTGATGGCGGCACCCCCACTGTATCCACAGCACCCACTACTGACATTGACCCATGGTGGTTCAAGAGGTAAGTGGGTAACTCTTTGTAGGATGGGTGACAGGCCTGGTGGCTGGCACTGGAAGGGAGACAGCCAAGTGAGGGGCAGATGATAACAGATTAGAAAAAAAAGTCATGAAAATCACTGGATGTTGTAGCACAGTTAATATCTGCTTAGTAGATGATTGGCTGGACTCTGTGCACTAGCACGTGCGTGCATGTGTCCATGTATGCGTGCATGCGTGTGTGTGCATATGTGTGTGTGTGTGTGTGTGTGTGTGTGTGTGTGTCTGTGTGTTTGACTTCCATGTCCTAGGGGCAGGATTGCAGGCGAACAGAGAAGAAACCCAGGAGGCTAACGGTCTCTATAGGGCACACTGAACCTTGTGCTCCACCATTTTCACATGACTAGTGACCTTACTCAGGTGGGTACCACTACATCACCAACCCCTCCTCAGGGATTAAGCTGGGATAACACAGTAGAAGAGATGGGGGAAGGTGAAGAGGTTCATAGGTCACTGTGAGTGGGCCCAGTGAGGCAGTCTCACTGATAGGTGAAGAGGGACAAAAACAAGTTTCTCTCTGCTCTCACTGACAATTATAGGGTAAGTGCTGGACTCCATTATTGCAAAACATCATGATTATCAACAACAACTTTGTTATTGGCTGAGTTGCAAAAAAACAGGATATAAATGAATGGTTATTTCACTTAAATTACAGAGAAACTCGTTCCACTCAGATGAAGGCCCAGTTCAAGAATTCTACAGTACTATTTAACCAATATGTTATTAATTTAAAAAGCTACTGTATTCATAATGACAAGTTGAAGGGTAATCATTACAATGATGTAATAACTCTGGGAGTGTTAGGTGTGTGAAGTGGGCAGAACTTCCACAGATGTATGTAATTATTGGCTGTATATTTTCTTGGTAGTTGTTGACTTGAGTTTCCAGATATATAAATTGATAAATAACAAGAAAACAAGTAACAACTATTGACAGTGGCTTACCACCAACTCAAAATATAGTTGAACAGGCTTCTGTTTAAAAGGCCTCTGTTATTATGGTTCTTTGCTGTATTCTGCTACTGTTGGCAGGGTCTGGTGTCACCTACCAGACTAAACAGACAGGATGCAAACTGCAGAGCCAGAAAATGGAGGCATTCTTCAGAACAGGAGATGTCATAATTGGGGGGATCTTCCCGATTCATTTCCAAAATCTGTACCCTGATGTTATGTTTACTGAGTATCCTGAGCCACAACATTGCAAAAGGTAAGATTCAGAATTTCCTTCTGATGAAAACTAATCAATAAATATGCTAATATGCAATTGAACATGATTATTTAGAGACTTCATTAGTCTTGTGGATAGAAATGCAGATCTTTGCTATTAGGCATAGTGTTGCAGTAAATTTTAATTTCACTGGTGAAATTCTGTTGAAATTGTGAATTTCGCTGTGCAAAACGTTTTGTGAAATTCACACATTTTGCCATGAATTTCACGGATGCTATTAAATCTAAAACCTGGACAAATACTTCTGCATGTACATGATAATTAAAACAAAAATCAAATGAAAAGAAAAAATGCAACTGTTTGCTAAAATATTAATGAAAGAGGTAAACCAAAGTATCTATGCATGATCTAGCCTTTCATCTAGAATATTATTTTTCTTTGATGGAGTAAACTGCATGTACAAAAAGGACCCTGAGCAAAAGCTATTTCTATGAGTGTGTCGGTGGTGGGATAGGTGGGGCTGCTGCAAGGATTTATTACTTGATGCTTTTGATACATTAAAGTACTCTTAATTTTTCCATTTGGCTTCATAATCATGAGTCAGCGGAATCAAGTTATGCTTAGTTTTGACATCCCTCTCGGTTTATAGATTGCTTTACCTGTTTTGTTTGTTCTTCATTAATCACTGTAACAAGATCTGATGTTTTTTTAGCCATCAGCTCTTTAGCATTCAGTTTCCCTTCCGTTGTTTATTTATTATCTAGCGATTTTGTTTTGTCCATTTCATCCATTTTATTGCTTGCATCCACTTGTTTTACTGGTTTGTCCTGCATCTGATCATTGTTATCTGCTTCTCCCATATTGAAGTTTGATTCTTCCTTGGTGGCCTCCATAGATTTGTATGCTTTTATGGCCTTGTCTTCTGATTTGTTTGTCTTTGTGGTTTCTTTGTGGTTTTGTTTTTGATTATTTGGTTCTGTACGTGCTTTTTGTTGTTTTTCTCTGTTCTTTTTTCCATTTTCTCCTTCGTCAATATTGGGGAGCTTCCTGGATCCTTTGAGCATTCTTTGTTGTCCCCCTTTGCTATAGCATCCTGAACTGTGTGTTGGGGATACGCACCTTGTAATATCTAACTCAAGATTTTGTTTTTGAAAAGAGACGGTGGAGTTTTGGTTTATGCAAAGTGGATACCTGTGCCAGCATATCCCTTTGCCTGCCCTTTATTTATTTATTTATTTTTTTTAATTCTGCACCACTTGTTTTCCTGGACTATGTGGTACTGGCTTGTTCTCTCTACCCTTGAACTCCAGTGATGCACCTCCTGATCCCACATGGAGACTACATTTGGGTGAGATTGTTCTTTTTCTCTAAAAGGTTGAAAAAACAATGTTTGCTGAGCATTATCAATTCCAGAGGGACTCAGTAGCACTTTTTCTATATTGTCTGCACTTTTATTCTCTATCAGGGACACAGTGGGCTGCTGTTCTCCTGGTCACTCTTACATTCCTTTTTTCTGGGGCAGACTTCAATGTTTGGTCTTTGCTTATTTTAATCACCTCCATTGCTTCAATTAGTACACTGTTTGTATGACTTTTTAAAGCCCATTGAAAATGGGGACAGATGAAGAGAACCTGACTGAGGCTAGTAGTGCATTCCAATGATTAGGTTCAGACACAGAAAAAAAAAAGTCTGGTTGCCACAGTATGGAAGCAGAAAAGAGGAGATAAATGAAAAACATTTTGCTTCTAATACCCGTGTCATGCCATTCCATGCCATGCTGCAACTAGAGATGTGTGAAATCACGAGTTGTGGGCAAAATGCACAATTTCATGTGGCAAAATGCATTATTTTGTAGGCGACATTCACTATTTTGCAAGTGGAATTTCACATTTTGCACCTGCAAAATATTTTGCAATGAATTATGCAGAATATTTCTTGGAAATTCACACATTTCACATATCTGTAATTAGGTATATTTACATGATACAGTTATCTACAGTGTCCCTAAACAGTACTGGGATTCTGTTATGTGGACTTTCACTTTCCTATCTATCTGTCTGTCTGTCTGTCTTTGCGTGTCAGTCTGTCTGTCTGTCACTCTATCAATCTATCTTTCTATTTTATTTTATATTTTATTAATTTGAAAATTGGTAACCAGGAAAATCATACTGAGTCGAGGCTCATTCCAGTCTGACCCGAGGAAGGATTGAAAGAAATGTAGCAGACAACACAAAGTAACAAAATGTCATATCAGATCTACAGTAGCCTACAATATGATACACAAGTTAGAATACATTTTTTTTAAAAACTACATGCACAAATAAAGTCCAGAGAACATCTGGCAGTGCATGAAACAATTGGCAACAATAAATAGTATTAAGAACAATAACTTGGATGGATTAAGGTTCAGCCATGTGGTTAACAGGAGGAAAAATAATAGATACAGGTGGGGAGGGGTTGAAGTTTTAACAGGTGCCTGAGTGAACCAGGATGCGGAGTAATGGAGGGGAGTTTGTTCCAGAGTGAGTGAAGTTGATATGAGAATGCAGATTGTCCAGCAGTGGGGAGTGGGGGAAGGAAAAAGTGTGATGGTCTCTAAAATGGAGAGAGCATGAATCAGAGGGCAGCTGGACAGTTGATGCACAAGGTGTGGTGGAAAGGATGAGAAGGGACTTGGCAAGGTTATAGGAATGGTCAAATGTATGGCAGCTTTGATTCAATGCTAAGAAGTGCAAGGTAATGCACCTGGGAAACAAAAACCCAGGGGAAGAGTACACAATGGGGGTAAGATACTAACAACAACAAAAATAGAAAGGGACCTGGGGTAGTCATATCAGATGACCTAAAGGTGGGCAAGCAATGTGACAGGAGAAGGAGGGTTGGGGATACTGGGATGCATAGGGAGAGGCATCACCAGTAGAAAAAAAAGTTATTATCCCTCTGTACAGACAGTTGGTGAGACCCCATCTGGAGTACTGTGTGCAGTTCTGGAGACCCAGTCTCCAAGGACATAGACAGGATGGAGGCTGTCCAGAGGAGGCAACTAAAATGGTGCAGGGTCTGCACCGAAGACATAAAGAGAGACTTAAGGAGCTGAATATGTATAGCCTCGAGGAAAGGAGGGAGAGGGGACATGATAGAAACTTTCAAATATCTCAAGGAATCAACAAAGTCCAACAGGGTAGCATCTTTCAAAAAAAGAGGTATGCAAGAACAAGGGCACAATTTGAAGATAGAAGGGGCAGCTCAGAGGTAATTTAAGAAGTATTTTTCACAGAGAGGTTGTGGATGCATGGAATGGCCTTCCAGAGGAGGTTGTGGAGTCAAAAACAGTGGTGGAATTCAAGCATGCATGGGACAGTCATAAGGCAATTCTAGGAGTGGGGGAAGGAAGAAGTAGGCTGCTGGTTAACTAGGATCTGCAGCCTATCCAATAGGTAGGGAAATGGGCAGATGGGGTGGGCCAAGCGGTCCTTATCTGCCATCAAAATCTATGTTTCTATGTTTCTATGAAACCAGTATTTGGAAATGAAGGAGGTGCGGTGAGCCTGATGACAAGAGGGTGTGGGAGGATGGCTAGGGAAGAGTACAGCAAACAATGGTGTGTGCGATCGTGGGAGTTTGTTGCAAAGTGGCAGAAGGAGTTTCAGAAGGTGTCCAGTCTGGTGAGGGAAGTAGAAAGGGCAGTCCCCACAGACTATGTACATGTAGTTAAAGACAGGGAGCACCACTTTCATAACAAGCTCCCTTCAGACATGCCAAGATAAGAAGTCTTTGTTACTGTACAGGGCACCAATCTTGGTTTGGAACTTGACATAGATGGCATCAATGTGGGCTGAGAAGTCAAGCTTACTGTATCCACACCCCCAGGTACTTGAAGGACTGAACTTCTTCAAGAGGAGTGCCATCCAGAGTGGTGAAGATGTGAGGGGGCATTGAGTCTCCATTGAGCCACACTGAGCTCATGCAGCATTCTCTACAGGTTTTTATGTTTCAGATTAAACTGTACATACATGAAAAATCTAAGGCAACACTAATTTGTAACTGTTATGGATACTGTATGTCTTCATAGAGTATGTAGTGTTTCATGACTGAGTATTGTATTTTTTATATGGCAATTTATGATGTTTGTATTGCATTTATTACTATGACATGTTAATTGTTGGATGCAATTGAAAAATAGATAATTTATCTCAGTTTGTTATCCAATAAAGTTGAAAGTTGAACTGGACTTCAACTTTATTAAAAAATAGGAAGGGAAACTTTTTAAATGCTATTGATGCTAGGGGGTAAGTGGCATGAACAAGATTACTACACATGTATTTGGGGCATGTAGTAAGCTACTAAAATGTTGATAGCAGGCAGTGATAAGGACATAAAGCTGCATGCTGACACCCAATGACTCAGAGTTGGGCAATTATTTGGGGAGTGGGGGACCACTTAGCCATGAATGCAGTGCAATATAGAGAATTAGGAAGGGGAGAATTTCTAGACTTCTGGGGAATCAGGAACATGAAGGGCTGAGCAGGGATGGGGATGGGGACACATTGAGGTCAGATGGCTGATTACATGAACAAACAGAAGATGGAAACACCCAAAGGACCTGTCAAAAAGTTTAAAAAAATGAAACATAGAAACATAGAAGTTGACAGCAGATAAGCACCACAAGGCCCACCCAGTCTGCCCATGGTGCAATCATATTTGCCCACAAGTTGAAATATGTATTAAAAGTATTCAGACTGTATTCCAATCCAGCAAAATTCAAGAAAGAACAAAAGGTAACTCATTCTTTGATTGTGTGCCTAGCCCAACAAACCCAGAGCAACCCTAGCCATAATGACATGCAGTGTATTCATTGGTAGTTGGTGCTTGGGGGTGAATGCTGGGTGTTGGCAGCTAACCCTGTTTGCTCCAGTCAGACAGAGCCTCCCCTCCCTCTCCAACATGCACAGTCCTTTGTGTATTAATAGTTTCTGGTGTTAGTGCATCATTGTGGACTCACTCTGCCCATTTTGTGCTGTCCCAACTGTGTCTGAGAATGTTGTTATAAAAATGATATCATTCAGCTGCCTATGAAGGATGATTACTTGACTTTCCATAAAGAATAGTTATTTTCATTATGCAATTGTTCTTCTTGCCACAATAATCTGCTAGAGCAGGGTTTGAGATGGCTAACTTTTGAAAAACAAAATATGACAGCATGCAATGGCCACTGTTTCTCATGGACAGCTGAGTGCTTTACATCTATGATATATAAAGTTTTTATCACACAATATCCTGCTCTGGCAGGGGAATTAATGATTGGTCTTACTGGTGCTGCAGTCCATCTTTGAGTCACCTGTTCTGGTGTGGAAATAAAAATCAGCAGTTGTGCTGCAGTGGAAGGATTTTGTTAAAAAAAACTACAGAAGAACACTGCTGATAGATTATGCAGGTAGGAAGCCACATCCAGTGAGGTGACTTGAGCAGGTGAGTACAACAGGGGGGAAATGCAACTAGGAAATATGAAACCATGTTATAATCACACAATTGTACAGCAGCCACAGTATTTTCCTTTACCAAATATTTTAGTTCAGTTAATTTGATAGATTTCCTAATAACTAATTATTAATGTCAGTGGCTCAGCAGATTGTGTACTTGTCTTTGAAATGGGAAGATTGAAAGTTTGAAAGGTTGTGGGTTCTAGCCCCTTACCAGGAACTTGGGGTAACATCCCAGTACTAACACTATAGTGTAGCATGAAGGGGGTGCTGCACTCCTGAGTTGCCGTCTTTCAGATGAGATGTTAAACCATGGTCCTGTCTACCTATTCTGGCAGATGTTAAAGGTCCTATGGTACTTCTTAAAAAGAGTGGGGGACTTTTATTGGGTAGAAAGAAATTGATCCAACAAAACAAACAACATTAATCAGAAACAAAAATACATAAGCAATTCATATATTATTTACATCATACCTTAGAAGGAAGTTTTCCCACTCAGTCTTGATCAGATTATACAACCAATAGTTTACCATTTTACTTTACCTCCTTCCTAACTAATAATATAATTAGGCTTGCCATTTAAAGGCAGGCCAGGTTGTCCTGGGACACAGCCAGGAGTAAAGGCAGAAGGGGAAGGGGGAGGGGGCTACAGAAAAAGGGGAGTTGGCGTTGACCTCATGGAGGGGTCATACGACCAGGCCTGGGAGATCGCTGGCTATTGGCCAGGGGGAGGGGCCAAATAGGGGTCCTGGGGCAGGGGTCCTTGGGGGGTACTTAAGGGCATGCAGTGTACAGTAAGCCCTCTTTCTGCTGTAAAATGCAAGATGCAGCACATCATTTGGCAGTAAGGTAAGGCATAAAAAAGTTTGGTATGGTTATGCTGTTGGTAGCACTGCAGAGGCAGCCTGGGCGGTATGTGCACTGAGCAACTGAATTAATGCAAGTTCTGATGACCTTTGATGGATAAGTAATATTAAGATTGTGCAGTAAGCAGGAGTCATGTCGGCCAGATGTAGAGAGGGCAGACAACTTGGTAGTGGTCTGGCCTAGCTGTGGGATGTGGTGTAGGCACACAGATGCTGCATGGCCCATTCAGCCTAGGGGCAATGGTACTGTGTCCTAGAGAGGAGTGCTACTGTTTTCCAGGCATGGGGATAAGGGCCAAAACAGCCAAATGGTTGGTTTTGTTGGGGGAGGTTGGGCGCGTGCTGTGGCTTCACGGGCATGCTGGTGTTTGTGGTATCTGTAGGAGAGCTGAAAAAAGGAAATCAAAGCATCTGCATGGAATGTATTTTGTGGTTTAGCCAGAGGACAGCATGGAAACTGGAGATGCGGTTGGCCCAGTGGCACCAGGGGACCTGCATGGGGGTGGGATCAGGACCTCTGGCTCTGTGGTCTAGCGTGCATGAGGCAGAGGTAAGAAGGAGCTGCCGAGTGGGCGCCACTGGTGCAGTTTGCAGCCGGCGAGGGATTTGTCGAGGTGTGGCTGGAAGGGCAGCTGAGGAAGAGCCTCAGATCTCTGGTGGTGCGGCCAGCGATAGGGCCTAGCGGGTCCGCATTGCATTATGCTGGTCGGGTGGGGCCATGGTGAAGGGCACGACACTGTGGTCAATGGGAGAGGGGCACACAGATGGACAGTCCAGGAGGTGGGGTGTTTTCACTGGTGAGAAAGGATCATGGTGGGTCTTGTTTTGCCCGGTGGCTGGGGGGCAAAGCAGAGCTGGAGGGGCTTACTGTGTGGTCTGGCCCCCATGTTGGGGCCAGTGGAGCATGCGCCAGATGGGACTCAGTAGTGTTGCATGGGGAAAGCACGATAATGTACCATGAGGGCAGGAGTGAGTGGCTGGCTGGGGAGGCCAACATGGTGGACAATTGCAGGCTGCACAGAGGGGGCCACGTGGTCACAATTTTCCCAAATAAAAACCAGAAAAAAAAAAACTAAGGGAACAATGGTGTGTGTTTTCTTTGGCTCTCTCTAGGAGACAGAGGTTGGCAGAAAAGCAGGGGGGATGGTTGTTTAGGCCAGAGAGGGGGCAAAGTAGCAATGCCAAGCCAGAGGGGGCTGAGGAAGGTGGGAGACCACATGGATAGGGGCCCCTACCCATGACCTGGGGCATGGACAAGGGTGTGGATTCGCATTGGGCCAGGCAGAGTGTGGGTCAAGAGCAGGTCAACTGGGGGAAAGGAGGTGATGGGCGTTTGGCCCAGGAATTGGGACAGATCATTGGGCCTGCGGGCCAGCGAGTGCAGGGGGACCATAGAGGCCTGAGCATGTGGCATGGCTGCCATGATGAGACCACGAACCTCGTGGCAGGCCTGGTCATGAGTTTTTGCAGGGCGGCCATATGAGGCAACAGGAAGATGGAAGAGGGGAAGGGTTGGGGGAGATATATAAAAAAAAAGAAAATGAATAAATAATAAAAATAGAGTTAAGGGAATAAAGAATAATAAATAAAGGAAAAAAGTAAGCACAGCTGAGGGAAGGGGTGATCGGGAGGCTGGGGGCATAGCTGTAGTGGGCTGCCATCTGGCGCAATGAGCTTTCCAACAGGGTGACAGTGGACATGCTGGTGGGGTGGGGACCTTTTTCACTAAGCCTGGTGCAGCAGGGGCAGCAAGGCCCCCAAAGCTCTTGTGTTGAGTAATATGGCCAGACCCGGGCGGGGGTGGGGACATGCAACCAGTGAAGCTTTGTGGTATGATCATGGTTCTTATTATGTAGCCTAGGATACAGCGTAGAGATGGCACCTAAGAAGGCTCCAATGTCCAGCGCTACCATGTTGACAGAAGCATCAAAGTTGATGACACAGATGACACAATTGATGGAGGCAGTGAAGAAAAGGAAGGCGGAGGAGGAGGAGGAAGCCCAGAGGAAGAGGAAGGATCAAGATGAGTGGGCCGGGAAAGGAAGCAAAAGACCAAAAAGGGTGGTGCCCAGCCCTCCGGTGGAGCACAGGGCAGGTGTGGGGCCCAATTAGATCCCAGCAGGGCTGCAGCCAGATGGGGGTAAGGACAAAATACTGTAGATATGAGCAGTAAGGCAGAGTTGAAAGAGTACATTGAGGGTTTGTTGGGGGACATGGGGGAGTGGAGGGTCTTGGGGGGATATATGTCCAACTATGGTTGGAATTAAGGTGGGATTTGGGGAGGGGTGGTGGGGCTACGCTTTGGCCCACACTCCCATCAGGTTAAGGGCAGTGGAAGAATGGACAGTGGGCTACCTGGACAGGTGAGGGGCAGAGCTGCTGAGGTCTGGTTTTAAAAGTGGATTTATGCTGGGGTTTGAAGGGGCACAGGTGGGTATGTGGGCTAAGAATCTGGGGTCGGTGAAAGGGAAGGAGGACATAGTCCAGGGGAAAATTCTGAGGGAGGTCAGGGCAGGGAGAATGGAGGGGCCGATGCATGAACCCCCATGCGAGCAGTTTTTAAAGTGTCACCAGTAGGGGTGGTACAGAAGAAGCAGGTCCGGGAGTTCCGGCTCATATATCACCTGTCCTACCCCGATGAGGGGTTGGTGAATGGAGGGATCCTGGAGGTGCTGAGCATGGTCTCTTATGCTTCTCTGGATCAGGCAGTATAATTGTTCCGGGTGGCTGAGGGTGCTTGGTTGGTGAAGACGGACATAGAGTGTCCTGTTATATTTTGTTAGCTGCGCCCTCGGTTGCTCTGGGTGGAGCATATTTATAGATGGCTGGTATCTTTACATATCCAGTTCGAAGGCACTGTTCATATGGCACACTTAGCTTGGGTGGGGGAGGGAGTGGTGGAGCTGGGCCACGGTTGGGGGTGGGCGGGTGGGGTTTGGGGACTTGGGGGAGGGATTTGCATGTGGGAGGTGGGGAGGGGAGGGGTTTGTGGTTTTAGGTTTCACTGCAGTACTTATTTGTGACTTATTTACTTCATGTGTATTACTGTTTTTTCTCTTTTTTTTGAGAAATCAATAAACTTAAATTTCAAAAAAAAAAAAAAAAAAGACGGACATAGAGTCCGCTTTTCTCCTGCTACCTGTCCACCCCACGGACTGGGACTTGCTTGGTTTCCAATTCAAGAGTGGGTTGTATTTCGTCAAGGTGATGCCCAGGGGGTGCTCAGTAGCATGCTCCACTTTTGAGGCTTTCACTTCAAGGGTGCAATGGGTGTTTGGGGCCCAGTATGGGCACAGGAGAGTGGTCCATTACCTGGATGACTTTCTGCTGATCGGAGCCAGCCAGGAGGAGACCTAGGGCATGTTGACTGATTTCCAGGACATGTGTGACAAAATAGGGATCCCACTGGTGGCTGGTAAGACTGAGGGTCTGGCCTAGACACTGGAGTTCCTGGGAATTGAGGTGGACACCAAGCAGGAGTGTTTCCGGCTGCCAGAGGACAAGGTGGCGTGGCTGTGGGTGCTGCTCATGCTAGTGGGTGGGAGGCAGAGGATGCCACTGGTACAGGTTCAGTAGCTGCTGGGGCACCTTAATTTTGCCTGCAAGGCCATAAGCCCAGGCAGGGTTTTTACGAGGAGGTTGGGGAAGGTCACGGGGAGGGCAAAACAACCCCATCACAGGGTGGACATAAATAGGGGTGATAAGGAGGACCTGCAGGTTTGAGAGGTTTTTCTGGAGTCATATAATGGGGTGACATTCTGGCAGGAGGAATGGGCATGTAGCACAGACATGGAGCTATATACAGACGCAGGGGGTGGCTTTAGGATGGGGTCATATTTTCGAGGGGAGTGGTTTGCGGAGGCATGGCCAGCCCAATGGCATGAATGGGGCTGGACCAAGGACATTATGTTTCTTGAGATCATTCTGATTTAGGTGGCCCTGGAATTATGGGGGTGCCCGGATGGGGGTCCAGCTGGCAGGAATTATCTGGGCTTGCCAGGATCACAGCTGGGAGGACACAGCGGGCAGCGTGGTCATCAGGTGGATAGTCATGGGCTGGATGAGGGGGCAGGGACCGAGGCAGGATGAGAGATGGCCCCTGATGGGACCCTTCCTCACGAAGGTGGTACAGGCACTGTGCCACATGTGCAGTTCTGCTAAAGAGGCCTGCCTGTTTCAGGCTATGTTTGCTGTAATGATGAAAGGGCTTTCAGGGTTGGAGAGATGGTGGCACCCTGGAAGGAGGCGGCTGCTGCAGGTTTACAGGAGGAGGATGTGAGGTTGAAGGGTGAGAAGGTGGTCATTTGGCTCTGGCAGTCCAAAATGGATCAGCGGGGTAAGGGCTCTGCAGTGGAATTGCTCAAGCAGGCTGGTGCAGGAGTCTGTACAGTGAAGGCCATGGAGTACTATGGGAAGGTTAGGGGCCATTGGCCAGGGGCCTGGTTCATACATGGGGATGGGTCCCAAGTGACAGGTTTTCAGGTGGGGGTGATACTGAAGAATGTAGTGGCATTTGTGGGGGAGAACCCCAATGACTTCGCCCCACATTCCTTCCAGATTGGGGCAACTTCAGAGGTGGCTGCTACAGTGGCAGGGGAGATGGAGGTCAAGAGGGTGGGGAGATGGACAGCGAACTATTACAGGAGATATGTGGGGTGTTGACAATGGTTAATTTGTATTCCTTTTTCTCTTCCCACAACAGGCTCCAAGAGACAGGTGAGGATCATTGGGGACTCCTTCATCTACTGGGCAGAGAGGTTTGCAGCCACCATGAGGATAGGGACACAGTTACGCCCAGGAGCAGAGTACAGCAAGGTGCGGTGGAGGGGCCTGAGAGGCATTAAGTGGTCGCAGCTGCTACCTCTGCTGGAAGAGCTTCGGGTGTGCTGGGCCACATTGGACTGTATCATTGTCTATCTAGGGGGTAACGACCGGGGACAGTGCCTTGGGGGTCCCTGTTGCGGGACATTCTAGCAGATCTAGAGAAGGTGATGGGCTGGTGGCTGCAGGTGGTGATTTGCTGGTCTGATCTTACATCCCAGAAGGGACTGAAAGGGCCTAAGGCAATACAGGTGGTGCACAAGCACCTGAACAGAAAGGTGGCTAGTGCAGTAATTAAAATGGGGGGTTCACATACAACATGAGGATATTTCATACAAGCATGAGGCTGTGTACAGGTCAGATGGGGTTCACCTGATCAAGTTTGTCATTGGCCTGTTCCTTTGGCCTTTCAGGGAAATGGTATGGGATATCAATAAGAAGGAGCCTAGGGGTTAACCCACAAGGGGGAGCCCCATCTTCCATCATAAGCTGGAGATGGGTCAGTGGAAGGGGTTTGGGAGCAAGGTGAAAAAGGGGGCAGGCAGGGGGGGCTATGTACCGTGGGCTGGAGACAAAGGAACCCAGGCATGGGAGTATCAGGGGAGTGGGTGGGATATAGAGCTAGGTGGTGGATTGCTGTGTCAACACCTGGTGTGGGGGGTTCAAGTAAAATGGTATCTGGTTATGGTGATGAGAAAGGGGGAGCCGGATCCTGGTGTCCGGACCCTGAGAAGAAAAATGGAAGAGGAAGAGCATATTATAAAGAACCATCAGAGGGAAAACAGGACTGTTATGTCCTAGAAGTGATATGGTACTGTTATATCAAAATCTGTAAATACTTATTGTTGGACATGAACTTGGGATGTAAATGAAAATAGATGATTGTGTCTTTTCATAAATAATGCCAGTGAGCATCGAAAAGTGATAAAGGAGTGGCTTGAGTTATTTCTGGTTGGGGATGCAGGGACAATTAGGCTTGCCATTAAAAGACAGGCCAGGTTGTCCTAGGACACAGCCAGGAATAAAGCCAGAAGGGAAGGGGGCTACAGAAAAAGGGGAGGTGGTGATGACTTCATGGAGAGGTCATACGACCAGGCCTTGGAGATCACTGGCTATTGGCCAGAAGGAAAGGCCAAATAACGATCATGGGCAGGGTTCCTTGGGGGGTACTTGAAGGCATGCAACACACAGCAAGCACTCTTTCTGATGTAAAATTCCCCACCCACTCTCCAGGCAAGTAAGAGGAGGGAGTAATGTTTGGAATAGGCACTGGAAAAGGAGGTGCCAAGAAGGTGGCAGCCTATGATGGGGCCCAGCATGGGCCAGGGGTGGCTGCAGATGGGCGGCCAGCTTTTGTCAGGGGACTAGGTGAGTCCCACTGGAGGATAGTAGAGACAAGGGAGGTACTGAGGGGAGGAGAAGGGGTTTGGGGAGCAAGGGAAAGGGGGTAGGCAGAGGGGGGAGGGGGTAGGTACCATGGGATGGGAACAAAAGAACCCAGGCATGGAAGTAATGGGGAAGGGATATAGAGCTGGGAGTGGATCACTGTGTCCACACCTAGTGGAGGGGGAGTGGTCCAGGTAAGGTGGTACCCGGTTATGGTGATGAGAAAGGGGGACTGGACCCTTGTGTCTGGACCCTGACAAGAAAAATGGAAATACAGAATAGGAAGAGCACACAATGAAGAACCACCAGAGGGAAACAGGAATGTTATGTCCTAGAAGTGATATGGGATTGTTAGGTCAAAATCTATAAATGCGTATTGTTGGACATGAACTTGGGATGTAAATGAAAATAGATGATTGTGCCTTTTAATAAACACTGCCAGCGAGCATCCAAAAGTGATAAAGGAGTGGCCTTAAGTTATTTCTGGTTGGGGATCCAGGGACAATAGCTTTTTGGCTCATGATTTGCTGCTGAAAAATCAATCTACATTGTGCCTGCCATAAAAAAATGTATACATGTGAATATCAATCTTAACATACATTGGTCATAGATATGTCCTGCTGGTAAATAATTTACAATAACATCCTGATATTTGAATAGACTCCACCTCTTCCCTCTCAATTTATTTGCTAGAATCTCCCAGAAAGAGTGTACAAAGTAGCATGTTAGAAGAAAATAATCCATCATTTTTATATGTCCTGCACAACTGTCCCTGGGACACATTCTTTCATTTAAACTTTTGGGTTTAGCATTCCCTTTCACTGATAACTTTCTGTGACAACAAAGTCATGTTATATCCCATATCCTTATAAGCATTCTTCTGGCTACAAGATAATTTATTACCTTCTAATGGTTTTCTAAAGAAATCCCAATGTATTCTGCTGATATGTCATAGCCTTGTGTTTGGATGGTCTTATGTATCATTAGTCTTGAAAAATTACTTATTTGTAAATTGTCAAGTTCCACTGCTTGTTCTTTTCTAACAGTGGTACTCTGTATCCTTGTGTACATTGAGACTGCTTTAGTTTAGTAATGCCTAAATTTAGAGATAAAGGGATAAAACTACTTATTTGCCCAAGGGTTCCATATGTTTAATGTCCCGGAAAAGTGGCATTGCAGTAAATAAAAAGACTGTACAAAAAAGCTAAGCAATTGATCATATTTAAACCATCGCATTGGGTTAGTAAATATACACTATTTCTTTTTATAGGGTTTAATCTGCTTTGCCATATTGTTTGATAAACTAAGCTTAAATTATAGTTTCCATTTCCTTAGGAGGTGAATGTACTGCACTTAAAAATGTATAGTGTGCTAAGTATTGGTAGTAAAAATGTTTTTATAAGTGGTACTTTTTTCTTTTTCATTTGCTACCAAATTTTCCATTTTTTTTTCTTAAGCTTCACATTCCTCTAATTTCAGTTTCCAATTTCTATGGGCCAAATCAGGCTTGCCAAAAGATACTCTTAACTCATTTCTTCCAATAGCTTTGTATGAAATCCAAACTGTCCATTGTTTACCTGACACAAAATGGCCACCCTGGTAATAATGAGTTAAAATATGTAAAGGATTGTCAGATACAGGAGTCCCTAGAATCACTTTCATTGCAGGAGGAGCAGTACTTATTCTCCTACCCTTACTCTTTTAAACATTAATCTTTGAACCAGAAATCTGTCCAAAGTATTGTATGCATTGAATAGTTTTTTCCTTACTCTTTGTCCTGTACATATAAACACATATCATCTGCACATTTGTCTTGTACATGTAAACAGATATGATCTGTACATGCTGTTGTAACAGACTCTGTATTATCCATATATTACAAACCCTTGATAAGTGGGGGATTGTTCAGCAATCTCAACAATGTGTCGAAACAAAATTCATATAGTACTGTAAATGACTAAATAGACAGCCATATTTTACTCCCTTAACTAAGTTAATCTCAATACCTAGAAAAACATTTACTGATGGAATAAGGTTTGCAATCAAATACAACTGTTTAATCCATGTGCAAAATAATGGAGGTAAGGTATAAAATTCCAATACGTAAAATAAATATAAATATGAAACTTCATCAAATGTTTTATCCAGATCAATTGACAGAACATAGCCTTTTACTTGATTAGATTATCATTTATACTTCTATGGTACTGAGTGAGATTGACTGGTTGATATCAGATGCTTGGCTAGATTTGATGTTCTTGTACATAATATTGTCATTAGAATATTTAGGTCATTATTCAAGAGGCATTCTTTATGTTTGTCATAGCTCCTTTATTATATAGAAAAATTGGTAAAGGTACTCAAAATAAGTGTTCTGGAGATCCTTCAAATAGTATCTAGTTGAAAAATTGTATATAATATACAAAATAATTCTTGTACAAAAACCTTATAAAAGTCTGGTGTCAACCCATCCACCCCTGGTCCTGTATTATTTAACAGACTTTGGATTATTAAAATAATTTCTTCCATAGCACTGAAGTTTTGCAAAGTAGCTATTTCACCTTCAGTTAACTTCTTACTTAATCTTTTATGTAAAAATTCAGTAGGGTCTTGCAAAGTTGTAGCTACTCTCCCAAATAGAGAAATATCATAGTCCTAAACCACATTCAGAACATCCTCCAAATTGATAACCATATGACCATTCATGTCTTCCAGTGTTTAAATCTGTAAGTTTGCACTCTATCTCTGCAACTATCAAACATTTTGCTTGAGATAGATGTACCTAGTGTACCACTTCTATGTTCCATTAATAGTGCATTTGCTCTGTTGATTTGTAATTTTTGCATTTCATTCTTTATGTTCTGTGTTTGATCACCGTAGTTAATTGAGATTACCTGATTTAATTATATTAAAGTCATACAGATTGGCAATATACAATCTGAACTCATTTCTATCTCCATGTAATTTGTTTATTCAAAAATTTTGCACCAAGTTATAAGACCACCTGACATTCTACCATACTGTTTAACTTTATTAGCTCTCTTTTGAAGCATTTTATAACCATCCAGGTTTATTTCTGCATTAGTCCATGTTTCTTGTACACAGATAACGTTAAATGATACCAAATATTCCAGAACAGAGGAGTCTACTAATTTATCCCTGATTCATGTCATGTTCCATGATAGCAGATCATAATTTCCTTCTGTTTCTATAGGTTTCTGGATATTACGATTTTCACCAATTAACCATCAGATGCTTGTGTCATGTAGTGCTTGATATCTATTAGCTGTTTTTATTAGATTCTGCCATTGTCTATTATCCGAGCCTATCTGCTCATTTACCACTGTATCTAGCTCCCTATGTTTCTATCATATATGTCCAGCAGTTCTGCTTTTTTTAAAATATAACAGTAATCTATTTTATTCCTTGTCCAGATCATCACCTAACCATCTCTCTCTCCCACCCTTTAGCTTTTTTAATCATCCCCTGTAAAATATTGTCATTAGAAAGGCTTTGCAATAAGTCCATTATTTTCATCTTGAGGTTAGTTTTAGTTTCTGTTAGAAAGTTTCCAATCCCATAAATGGGTATTGGGAGGTCCCTGTTTTCTGACTCATGACTTTTGAGCTCTTTATAATATTCTGGAAATAATCTTTCCATATTAACAATGCCATCCATTTCAAATCCTAATTCTCTCAATCTATCTTTTTGTTTTTGAATTACTATTAGAGCATAATATTGGTCTGAGAGTATAAGTACCAATTCCACATTTATTAGTGGTCTGATCATGCTCATTTTATTTAGAAGATTACCATGTTTAGAGCTTCCTTGCATAATTGAGTTCAAAAATAGTTTTAAATGTATAGTTAATTTCAATTTTGTTTCCTCTGGGATTATTGGAACATTATAAAGAGGCAAAACAAAGTCAGTTTCCAGTGTTCTTTTTAGTATTTCTCTAAGATTACTCTCATTTCTGTTTTCCTCACTTCCTCCTATCACCTCCTTTATCTGATCCAATCCATTATTACTAGTGACTATCTGTGTTTCTTCTTTATTCATTATATTCATTCCCTCACTTATCCCTTCATGCTCTTGTTTATCACTAGTTTCTCTCTTCTGTTTTTTATTTACCTTACCCCTGAGTTTGCTGTCCTTTTTACCTTCCTTTTTTGCATTAGCCCCTTTATTTGTCTTTTTCTATTCATTATGTTACCCAAATTCTGAAAACATTTTTTATTCGAACTTGTTTTATTTTTTTCCCCATCATCTTTCTAGTCTCCTTTCCCTTTTTAATTCCTTTTGGGGGGGGGATTTTTCTGTTTTGCTAAACGGGAACTCTTCAGTATCAGTTTCATTCTTGCTCTTATAAAAAGGATGATTATCTTTATTTCCTATCAATATTTCTGTAGATTGAGGGTTTATCTCCTGTGGCTTATCCTTGTTTGGAATTCTAGGGTGCCCCATTATTCTTTCCTTTCTTTTTCTTTCTTGACTGACACCCTTATCCACATATCAGGATTTCCAGCTCCCAATTCTTTAATAAAACTATATTTTTTGTAATAGGCATGTGGGAGCATTATTAATTCACTGCCCTCATTTGTACTTTCTTCTGTCCACATGGCTGTGTTTGTACTTTCTTCTGTCCCAATAGCTGTGGAATGAAAGATATCTGATGTAATTTTAATATCATTCAGAGGGATGTCTAACATAATATCCTCTTCATAAGGGATTATTTCCAAGATTTGTTTTCAAGAGGAGCTACTTTTTTATCTCTGTTGTTCCTCATGTGGTTACTGTTGTGACAATTTTCTAAAGATAGACTCAGTCGTTACTTTATTTTCAGTTACTACCCCTTTCATAAAAGACAGCTCCTGTCTAATTTTTATCAGTTGATCATATATCATTGCATTATCCAGCAATGGGTCTTTTAATGCATTAGTACATTCCCTAGTAAGTATTTCCAAAACAGGTAAACCTGGGTCCACATGACTCGTCCATTGAGTCCTCTCATCTGAAAACTCTACATTATTCTCTTCTGCAAAATCAATTTCACTTCTGTGATGACCAACATTTAATTTGTCACAAAAGGAACCATACCCTTGTTTCATATTTTGGATTTTCTTTATTTTTTGTTCTATCATGTTATTAAATTTTATTGTTTGCCTTATGTCCTCTATTGCTGTACTTACTTCATTATTAACTATTTTTAGTAGACTTGTATTTTGAAAAACTGTTTTGTTAGTTCTTTCAAAAGCTGTTGGAGTATCAGCATCATAGATTTGTCCTACCTCCTTACTGCTAATCGTGTTGTTATTTTCATTAAGGATTTAAATTGGTGTTACCAAATTCTGAGTTTCCATCTGACATTTTGATGTTGAACAACCCTCCTGTGTTTGCCAGAATTCCTTAATTGTTGGCTGTTTCATTCTTAGTATATATTTAGTAGTTGATTTAACTGGTTTCTGACCTATTGAGAGTTCATGTTTTTGAGCTGGGATAACCTCACCACATTAAACTCCTCCCAGCCATTGGCAATTGTCTCTCCTTTTTTAGCCAGTTCTTTTTTAAAAGATGTTGGAATAGGTGTACCCCCCACCTCCTGAGTAGGAAGTGATAACCTGGGCATCGTTGCTTTAGTTGTAGCCACCCTTTTATTAGGTTTCTTTTAAACTTTTTTAGTAGTTAAACCATGATCAGTTTCAAATATCTGTTTACCACTTCTTGATTTAACAGGCATTTATTTAACCTGATATTGATCCTGTTATAATCAATTCAACAATAAGTTTGGCTCAGTCAAAAAACAGAACATCAAGCTCAATTCTAGAAAGAAAAATATGTCAGTAAAGTTAAACTGACTTCAGTAATTAACCTAAATCTAATCCAAAATTAATATTTCCAGAAATGCATATACAGAGTTACATATAATATTCTCTTTTTAATATAAATAGTCACTTCAATCAAAAATAAATCTCACATGTCCTCCCTTTATAAATCAAAAATGGAAAGACAACTCTTCTCAGTTCTTGACAAAAAAGTAGAAGCAACCAATGTTACTTTCTTCTACTTAATTCTCCTTAATATTCTCAAGACAGATGGAGATAAAAGTGCAAAATAATCCTTGCAATATCAGCAGTTCTAATACCAGTTCCAATGGCTTTAATATGTGAGGTGTCCAAACAAACAGGCTGAAGCAAATTATTCCCCTCCATGGATAAGCAGATCCTTCAACATACACTAAGGGGGAAACAATGCATAAACTAGTAAAGGGATAATAACATGCAATGCAAGATGCAGTTACAAGAAGCAGAATACAGCTCAAATGCTGAATACATATTAAAAATATATGATTATATACAGTTATAACCTTACAGTACAGTCTCACTGGATTCACTATCGTTCGATAATCATTCACTTAAAAGTTTGTTCAGCTTATCTTTCACTTAAACACAATCTAACTGATTGGTTAGCTATAAAAAGAGAAACCTCCTAAGAAAATAAAATCCCCAATTCCTTAAGGTACTTAAAATGCCCAAAAATGTAACAAAAGGCTGAAGAACTTACTTATAAGAAGAAGACTACTTTAATTGTTAATGTAATCCTACCACCAATAGGTTCTAGATTTATAGATTATGGGGATGTAGCCACACTTATAAACTTAATAGAGGAGACCACTTCTAATAACACTGTTTGCAGTCTAATATTGGTGGGAGATTTTTATGCCAGGGTGGGGCACAGTCTGGAGCCCTCAGTAGAAATGGCTGGTGCCTGTGCAGTTCTGAATCCTCATGCTTTAACTGTTCAAAGAAGGTCTAAGGATACAAAAGAATGCAATAGAGGTAAACAGATTATTAGCGAATAGGAAGATAATTACCTTATTTTTATTACTGGTTGCTTCAGAGGTGATCCAGGTGGGGCATTCACATATACTGTATTGGACCAAAAGGTTCCTCAGTGATAGATCTGTGTTGGATCTCCATTCATTTAATAACAGATTTTCAAGATTTTAAATTAGGTTCAAGATCAGAAAGTGAGCACAGCCCCCTAGAATTAAAACTAGTTTTATGGCCAACAACATCTACATGATTACATAATAAAATTTACATTGTCTTGATCAGAAAAGGGATAAAATGGGATCTTTGAAAAATAAAAAAATTATTAAAAACCCTTATGAATATGAAGAAAGGGATAAAATAGTAGATCTAATACTTCAGGAACCCACAGATTCTTGTTTGGAGACTTTCGAAAGAATTATGGAAAATATCTTAGCAACAATTACCAAAGTTTCAATAAATAGGGATATTTTGTTTTTCCAATTGTTTAACCACATGAGGCACACTAAGCTGAAAGCTTGTTTACAGGTGCAACCTGGGAGCACAGGGAAGTTAAGTGACTTGCTCAGGGTCACACAGTATGTAAGTGGGGGCTGTGGGATTCAAACTCAGGTCTTCAGATTTGCAGCCCAGAGTCTTAAACCACTGCACTATACTACCTCCCATATTAAGGGGGGGCAGTAAATGGTTTGCTTGGGAATGTAGAAGATATCAAATAGAAATAAATTCATGTGCTTGAAACACACAAACAAAGTTAACAACTCAAAATAAAATTAGGTTAAACAAATTAAGAAAAGATTATAAAGAATTATTGTCAATCAAAAAGAAGGAATATAGAAGAAACATATGGGAGGAATTTGAAAAGACAGTTAAAAGGAAAGATAAGAAGTTTTGGAAGATAATAGCACATGGATGGGATTATTTCCCCCAAAATATTGAAAATCATATAGATCCACAGACCTGGGAATCCTATTATATACAGGTAAACCTCTTCTTTGATCCCCGAATCTCAGAATTTATCCAGTATACTATAAAATGGAATTAATTTGGTTGTCAAATAACTGAGCAAGAAATAATGTTAGCTATTAGTTCTGCCAAAAAACATAATACCCCAGGTCTGAATGGTGTCCCGGTAGATATACTAATAGAAGATCCTAACTTGTGGATACCAGCTATAAAAAACTATATTTAATCACATAATTCAAACAGGGAAGATACCTAAAACATGGAGAAAGAATATAATCATACCCATACACAAGAAAGGGGAGAAGGTAGATCTGAATAACTATAGGCCTTTAAGCCTACTTGATACTTCTCAAACACTTTTTACAAAAATAATACAGGCCAGAATAAGGACTTGGTTAACAGAAAGCAATATATTAAATGAGGCACAAGCAGGATTCCTTCCAGAACATTCAAAAATCAATCAGTGTTTCGTACTTTCACATCTTATACAAAAATACATCAATATTAAAAAAACAGAAGCTATATTGTGTATTTATAGACTTGAAAGCAGCTTTTGATAGAGTTGATAGGGAAAAATTGTTGAATGTTTTGGAAAACTACAAAATGAATAGATCAATTATAAATCTACTGAAATTGTTATGTAGAAATACAGTCAATTCCTCTTGTGTGCATAAGGTCGGGACCTGCAGATTTTGTGCACACAATCAAAAATGCACTAAACTGAAAATTCCATTTTACTAACATGCCTGATAAGCGGTTATGATAAAATCATGTAAGCTCTTTAGTAAACACTGTAGAACACTTTAGAAACACTTTACTTAAGAAGAACTGTAGTACCATAGTAGATAAATAAATACGCATTATTGTAGATAAGCACTTTAAAAAATGTGATAAATACTGTAACATAAAATGTGCTTTTAACTCTTAAAGCTACAGTACCGTATTGCTAAAAGCACTTACAGAAGTGCTGACACTTACAGAACTGCTGATGAAACATTCATTCCTGAGCAGTGTAGCCATGAGAAATTATGAAACAGAACTACTAAAACCACTAAAGTAAGTGACATAAAGTGCTGATCAAAGTTTTTGTTCACATTATAAAACACTGTGAAACAATGTGAAATGGCAAAAAACAGAGTATGTTACCACTAGCTGTCCAGTCACAGTCCCAGTGTGCTATAAAAATCAATGCTTGTCTCACTCTTTGTTTAGTTAGTGATTCCACCCTGGGGCTGTGACTTAACAGTCTGACTGGGCTCTGTGAGTTGTGAGCTTTCATCCTCTCCCCCCCCCGACTCCACTAATTGCACCTGAGAGCAATTATCCAGGTGATTAATGCATGATTGTTGAGGAAGAAAACTCAGAGCATTACAATAGCAGGCATCTAATTGTGGTCAACAGCAAATAACACCTCCACAAATGCAGCTACTGACAGCTAAATAGGGTCAGAATTGTGGACGCAGCTGAAAGTTCGAGTGCACATAACCGATTTTTTTAACATTGGACACATAGACACTGAAGCGGGACCAGAGGAATGTGTGCACACAACCGGAATGTGCACACATGCGAATGGCACACATGTGGAATCAACTGTAATTTAACCTCTGTTCGGTATAATAAGGAGGGTGACTACACTCCTAAATTTCCAGCTAACATCGGCCTCAGAAAAAGCTGTGAACTTAAGCCAATACTGTTCAATATATTTTTGAATAAGGCATTGGAAGTGTTGAGTGAGTTGGAGTTGCAAATGCCCAGCTTGGGCTCCAGGCTGTGTCCGTTCCTGGCTTATGCGGATGATGTAGCCCTGATATCAACAAGCCATTTAGGTATTAGAAGGAGTGCAAACAAATTTGTGGAAAAATGCATTAAAGGGACACTGTCAACCCCCTTAGGTCTCAAAGTGTCCCTAGTGTAAAAAACATATTTTATGGTTGCCAACATTGTGTAAAGATTGTTGATGTAGCTGGTAGTTTGATTTTAACTCATATTTTCTTTACAAAAGTAAAAAATAGACTGTTCAACATACTGGTGTTATCACACCAAAACAGGTTTGTTTACATTCCTTGATCAGTTCCAAATACATCTTTCCTGGACTTGGGAACACCTGCAAAACAGTCTAGCCCCTCATGATGCTGTGGGAGTTTAGAAGGCTACTTCCTTGTCAGTGACTGAACTTTTTGGGTGTGTTTCTATTGCGCAAGAATCATGAAGTAAGAACAGAATCAGGACTGTAAACAAAAACAAGGTTGTTTATAAATATACACTGCCATGCATTTCAGTTCTACTAAACAAGGAGACAGACAAAATGAATAGCAACATCAGTGAATTTTAGAGAGGGTAAGAAATCATAAAATGTGAGGTTTCAACTGGAAATAATATGATGAAAGCAGGTTGACAGTGTCTCTTTAAGGTGGGACTTGAGATAAACTTTTCTAAGACTAAATACATGATTTTCAACTGTCAACAGGTCATTGAGGGTAAAACAGCAGATTTAAAATATAATACATATCATATAGAGTATGTGAAAAGATTTATTTATTTGGGAATTGAGTTTTCTTATAGTTAAAGTGACATAGGCATATCCAGTTAATAGTACAAAAAGTAGAGACAGTAAATCCAGCAATAGAGAGATTCTCATATAAGTATGGGGGCCAATCAGTTACGGGCATGATAAAAGTATTTAACACAAAAATAAAGAGCCAGGTTTTATATGGGGCAGAAATTTGGGTTTAGAAAAATTAGACAACGTAGAAACAGTCATGAAAAAGATATACAAAAGACTTTTGGGACTGCCAAAATGTGCAGCCTTGGTTCTTGTTAGACTAGAATTAGGCCAAACAACAGTCAGATGTGCTGTTGATTCAAGGTTGTCTACTTACATAGAAACATAGAAGTTAATGGCAGATAAGGACCTCAAGGCCCATCCAGTCTGCCCATTTCTTTTTCTACCTTATGAATGTGCCATCGGCCTTTGCTCTGTCAATGGCCTATCTATTCATACTCATCTGTATTGTTCACTTGTGACTATCCCATGCCTGTTTATAGCCCTGCACTGTAATCATATCTACCACTTCCTAAGGTAGGCTGTTTCATGCATCCACCACACTTTCTGTGAAAAATAACTTCCTCACATTACCCCTTAATCGGCCTCCCTATAATCTTATGTTGTGTCCTCTTGTCCTGCTATTTTTCTTATATTGAAACATGTTAAACTCTTTCATCTTGTTAATGCCATTAAGGTGTTTGAATGTTTCGATCATATCACCTCTCTCCCTCCTTTGCTTTAGGGTATACATATTGAGCTCCGTTAATCTGTCCTCATATGTTTTCTGATGCAGTCCCTGCACCATTTTGGTGGCCCTTCTCTGGACTGCCTCAATCTGGTTACTATCCTTGTGAAGGTGTAGTGATAGGAAGGCAGTATAGGCAAAGGCAAAGGCAAGTTTATTTAAAAAGACGCCCAATCCCAAAGGCTCTGGGCGCCACACAAAACTTTACAGCATTTCATACCGCATAAACATATAAATTAAAAATAATAAATATAAATAATCAGAATTACACCCCAAAAGCTTGCATAAATAGGAAGGTCTTCAGGCGAGCCTTAAAGGCAGTTATAGTGGGGGCCTCCCTAACTACAGCTGGTAAGGAGTTCCAAAGAGCGGGGGCAGCAACAGTAAAAGCTCGATCGCCTGCAGATTTTAATCTCGCTCTTGGAACATTTAGGAGGCCACCACTAGAAGAGCACAGATTATAGGTAGAGGAAGAAGGTACCAGGAGAACTGACAGGTAACCAGGGCCCTGTCCGTGTAGGGCCTTATAAGTGAGGAAACCCACCTTGAAGAGCACTCTCCACCTGACAGACAGCCAGTGCAATTTGTGCAACACAGGTGTAATATGGCAAAATTTACTTTGCCCAGTCAAAAGCAGGGCAGCAGCATTTTGCACTAGCTGCAGTCTGTGAAGAGAGCCCCCAGAGACCCCGAGATAGAGGGCATTACAGTAGTCAAGTCTAGAAGTGACTAAGGCATGTATCAAGGTAGGGAGGTCCAGAGAAAGAACAAGGGGCTTAATCCTGGCAATGTTTCTAAGATGGAAAAAACAGGAACGTACCATGGAAGATATTTGAACCTCCATGAATAAATTCCTGTCAAGAATCACACCAAGATTTGGCACCCAAGTGGAGGCCATCAATGACACAGCTCCTAGCACAAGTCCAGTTGCAGAGTCAGAGGCCATCCCATCACGAACTCTGTTCGACTCCACTACCAGTACCTCAGTCTTGTCAGGGTTCAGTCATAGCCAGCTGGTGGCCATCCAGTCACTAATCTCAGCCAGACAGATATTTAACACATCCACCGTGTTTGATGTTCCTGGGGCAAAGGATAAGTATAGCTGAGTGTCATCAGCATAGCAATGAAAACTCAAACCATACTTCCTAATGATCCCCCCCCGGGGGCAGCATGTATACTGCGAACAACATTGGGGCCAGTATCGTACCCTGAGGGACTCCACACAAAAGGAGGCAGGGTGTAGATGAAAAATTTCCCATCACAACCCGCTGTGTCCTATTGATGAGAAAGCACTCAAACCACTTGATGACAATACCGGTGAGTCCACATAACTCCCTCAGGTGAAGAAGCAACACACAATGGTCCACAGTATCAAATGCTGATGAGAGGTCGAGGAGAACAAGAATTGTCCTATCCTCTCGGTCTCTAGCCCTGAGGAGGTCATTCTGCACCTGAACTAACGCAGTTTCAGGGCTATGTCTGGCCCGAAAAGCCAACTGGAAAGGATCATACAACTCGTGAGTCGGGTAAGTTCATGAAACAGGGTTACCAAAGTGTGACATGAGGGAGAATTTTTCAAATCAACAATAGATCAATTTTAATAAGCTTGTCAAGACACTGTGACTGAAGAGTCAAAAAGGAACCAGATTATGAGATAATTCCCATGCAGAGATTTGAGAAAAATCACCTTCAGTGTTGCACGTGCAACGGGGACACCAAATGTTGCACATGCAACAGTGGACACAACTGGTGTTTAACTTGAAAAAAATGTTACTTTTCTTTTTTACTTTATTTTACTAAGCATTTCAAGACACTATGACCCAAGAGTTGAAACGGGAGTATGTTGTGGGCTAACTCTATATCATACTTGAGAGAAAAGCACCTTCAGTGTTGCACGTGCAACGGGGACAGCAAACATTGTACGTGCAAGAGGTGTTTAACTTGACAAAAAAAATACTTTCATTTTTTATTTATTTTGCTAAGCATTTCAAGACACTATGACTCAATAGTGAAAAGGGGACTATGTTGTGGGATAACTCCATATCAGAAATGAGAGAGAAGCAATTTCAACGTTGCGCGTGCAACAGGGACACCAAGCGTTACACGTGCAACAGTGGACACCACACAAATGTTTACGTTAAAAAAAGCATTGCCTTCACCCCTCTCTCACCAATGTCCTGCAATACTTTTAAGACCCTATCTGAAAAGAAAATCACCCACTCAAAATAAGCTGGATGCTTTTGCTGAAAATTTGGGAACATGTAAAAAGTGCAGTTTGCTTGGACACCACAGTTGCACGCGCCACGCAAAACTTGAGTGAACCAGAAATGTTATATGCATTGAAAAACTAGGGTGAACATGTTTTCATTAACAAAAGACAACACCCAATGCAGTTTTTAACATAAATTTACTGAAGTGCAACTAAAATAAAGTCTTCATAGAAGCAATGGAATGTACTATGGTTTTGCATGTCACATTTTGCTAGGGAAAATCTGTGTCATTCTGGAGCTGGACATGGAATAAAAATAAAATTATTGCAGCTAGGTTTGTCAAACTATGAAATGTATCTGTACTTGTGGCTATCTTTTAAATTTACTTATCATGACTGCAGTGGCTGTTGTTAATTTTTTTAAAATCAACATACAAAGTATTGGGCACATTGGTACCTCTATTTCATGAACTTACCCAGTCATGAGATGTTCCTCCAACTGAAGCGATACCACCTTCTCTACAATCTTCCCCAAAAATGGGAGATTGGAGGTGGGACAGTAATTTGCCCTGACCTCTGGGTCCAAAGAAGATTTCTTTAAAAGGGGTCTCACCAGGGCCTCCTTCAAGGCATCTGGAAAGACACCCTGACTCAAGGAACACCGGACAATCAGGGCAAACACTGGGCCAACAGAGTCAATGCATCTCATTAAGAAAAACATTGGCACTGGGTCCAGTTCACAGAAGGTATGCTTCAGATTGACTGCCACCTCAATAACCTCATGGACCTCCACTGGCCTAAACTCTCCCCAACTAGGCGGAGTGCACTCAGCACACAACTGGCGACCACTGTCAGCAATGGTATTGCTGGCTGAAGAAACCTCCCGCCAGATCAAAGACACCCTGTCCGAGAAAAAACGAGCAAAATCCTCATAGTCCTCATTTGAGGAAACTCTTCCGGGCTGGAGACAGACAGGATGGGGAAGTCTATCAACAGTCTGGAAGAGTGAGGCTGGTCAGTTTCTCCCAGCAGCAATCTCCCGAGACAAAAATGCTGTCTTCTTTCGGTTGATTGCCTCCTGATATGTGCAATAATGCAGACGCAGGACCAGTTTGTCCGTCTCCAGATGGGACTTCCTCCAGCAGCGCTCTAATCTCTGACCCATCTTCTTCATTTCCCTAAGATCTCTGTCATACCACGGAGACCTCAGGTACGAAGTTCTGGGTCGTGCACAGATAGGTGTGAGGGAGTTGATGGTGTCAGATAACACCTTATTATAGGTGTCCACCCCGACATCAACAGCCCCGACGCATGCACCACCCATACTAGATAAGTCAACTGCCGCCATAAAACCCTCAGGGGTAAGATCACGTAAAGGATGGCAGCGAATCATCTCGGCAGGGGAGAAACCTACGGCGGGAGCCCCGAGTGTGAACTTCACCGTGTAATGATCAGACCAAAATACCTGATCAATCGCAAGATCTACAATCTCGATCCCTAGTGAGAACACCAGGTCCAATGTGTGGCTATCCCGGTGAGTAGGTGCATCAACAAACTGCATCAGCCCTAACAAGAACATACTTTGCAAAAATTCGCTGGTGCACCTTTGAGCTTTATCCTCAGCCCAGACATTGAAATCCCCCAGAAAAACACATCTGGGGGAATCCAATGTCTCGCCGGCAACAAACTCGGCAAATTCCTGCAGGAAACCCCCCATCGCGCCAGGAGGGCAGTAGATGAGGAGGATCCTGCAGCCAATGCCGAGTCCTCCACGAATGGCCACACACTCAAATGAACCTGGGGTTCCCACCGGGTGCACGGTAAAGGTCAGGCTAGATCTAAAGCAAATGGCTACACCGCCAACCCTGCGATTTTCTCTGGGGCAGTGCACAACGGTATATCCTGGGGGGACTGCAGCCTCAAAAACAGGGCCAGTGTCATCACCCACCCAGGTCTCCGTAATGCAAGCCAGGTCAACTGATGAAACCAAGGCAGCAATAATTGCCATCTTGTTTCTGATCGACCTGGCATTGCACAGCACTGCCGTCAGAGATGTTGAGGGTAGTGCAGCCCCTCGGGTTACCTGACCACTCGGTCTGGTGGTTTCCGTGGAAATGGGCACCAACCACATCTGGCTTCGCCTAGATGCTCTAAATAATCCAGGGTGTCTCCTGGACCTAACCACTTCTATCCTTCCATCAACCTGCTCCTGGTCAACCCACAGCCCACAAGCAGAGCAATCCCTTACAATACCCACTTCCCTGCAATGCCTGATAATAGTATCGGACACAGGGAGAGGGATAAAGGGACACAGAGCATGCAGCTGTGAGTTCCCATAGGTGATCCTAACCCCCACAGGTCACCCTACAGACCCCCTACACATTTCTGATTTAAACAAACTAACAGATATTAATTAATACAAACTCAGAACAATTTAAAACATTCCTAACTTAAATAGCCTAGCTAACACAGTTAAAAACCTTCAATAAACAGGCCCACTTCCCTCCTCTCATCTCAAACAGAAAAAATTCCAGCACGAGTGGTGCTCGCACCACTCCTGGCAGCTTCAGCGCTGCGCAGGCGCTTCTCTATAGAGAGTCCTCACCGCCCCTCCACAATGATGATTGCTCCCCTACTCACTCCTCCAGCTCCAGCTGGAGTCAGGCAAATTTCAGCACGGCCTCTCATGCCATGTACATTAGCCAGTTCAGGGAGCTAGTAGACACAGAGAGGGCAGCAAGCACCAAAACGAGAGGCAGGTCCCAACTAGAAATCCGGTCACAATTTCAGCCGCTGACGAGCGGTGTCCCACAGAAACAGAGATAAAAGTCCAGGAAATACAAAGCTGCTGCTTGCGAGCGGCGCTTACTTTTATAGAGAGTCCTCCTCGCCCCTCCACAACGATGATTGCTCCCCTACTCACTCCTCCAGCTGGAATCGGGCAAATTTCAGCATGTCCTCTCACGCTGTGAGCCAGTTCAGGGGGCTAGTAGACACAGAGAGGGCAGCAAGCACCAAAATGAGAGGCAGGTCCCAACTAGAAATCTGGACACAATTTCAGCTGCTGACGAGTGGCATCCCACAGAAACAGAGATAAAAGTCCAGGAAATACAAAGCCTTGTGAAGGTGTAGTGATAGGAAGGCAGTAAAGTGCAGTGGTTTAAGGCTCTGAGCTGCAAATCTAGTGACATCCAGCTGACCAGACCTGGGTTTGAATCCCACAGCTTCCACTTACATACTGTGTGATCCTGAGCAAGTGACTTAACTTCCCTGTGCTCCCAGGTTGCACCTGTAAAAAAGCTTTCAGCTTAGTGTGCTACTCCTGGTTAAACAACTAAAAAAAAAAAAAAAGGTATGGCCTCCAGTACTGCACACAGTACTCCAGATGGGGCATAGCCAGTGTCTTGTAAAGAAGGATTATTACCTCCCTCTTATGACTTGTGATGCCCCTACTAATACACCCCAACATCCCCCTAGCCTTACCTACTGTTTTAGTGGCCTATTTGGATGATTTCAGGTCATCAGTGATGATGATGCCCAAGTCTCTTTCTTCCCTTGTGACAGCCAGCAACTCCCCTCCCAGTCTATAGGTGGCTTCAGGGTTTCTCTTCCCTATGTGCATGATCTTGCACTTCTTTGCATTAAACCCCGGTTGCCACTCTTTCGACCATTTTGCCAGTTTATCCAGCTCTCTTCTCATTCTGCCCACCCCATCTGGATCATCTACACTGTTGCAGAACTTGGTGTCATCTGCAAAGAGACAAACCTTACCCTCCTGTCCATCTGCAATGTCACTGATGAAGATATTGAAGAGGACTGGCCACAGGACTGATCCCTGAGGTACCCCACTTGTGACTTGCATCTATTCTGACTGTATACCATTTACCACCGCTCTCTGTTTTTTGCCCGTGAACCAGTTTGCCACCCAGTTGACCAACTTCTGACCCTCCCTGAGTCTATCCAGCTTATTAATCAATCTTCTATGTGGAATAGTATCAAAAGCTTTGCTGAAGTCAAGGTAGGCAACATCAACTGCTCCCCCTTGGTACACCACTCTGGTTACCCAGTCAAAGAAATCTATGAGATTAGTTTGACTGGACCTTTCTTTTGTAAACCCAATGCTGTCTTGGATCCTGTGCTCCTATGGATTCCAGGTGTTGCACTATCCTTTCCTTGAGGAGTACCGCCATAATCTCACCCACTAATGAGGTAAGACTGACTGGTCTGTAGTTCTCTGCCTCCTCCCTGCTACCATTCTTGTGGAGCGGGATCACATGAGCCCTTTTCCAGTCTTCTGGGACCTCTCCTGTGCTCAGAGACTCACTAAACAGTTCTGATAAAGGCTCTGCTAGTTCCACCCTTAGCTCCTTTAGTATCCTGGGATGTATGCCATCAGGTCCCATTGCCTTGTCCACCCTGAGCTTAACGAGCTCTTGTAGGACCCTTTATTTTGTGAAGGGACTATTGCACACCTCCCTTCCACCTGTGTCCATGGTGCTGAAGTGTGGGCCCTGCCCTACCTTCTCTTCAGTAAATACTAAGCAGAAATATCTATTTAGGATAGATGCTTTTACATGGTCCTCCTCCTCACATGCCCCCTTATCCCCTTTGATCTTAACAATACCCCTCTGGACTTTCTCTTTTCACTAATGAATCTATAGAAAGTCTTGTCACCTTATTTACTGTTTGTGCTAGTTTTTTCTTGGTTTGGGCCTTTGCCTGTCTTACTACCTTGTCTGCTTCCCTTAGGGAAGTTTAGTATGCCTCCCTATCTTCATCCTGCTGCATTCATCATGCTGCATTCCCTTATATTTCCTGAAGGCCAGCCTTTTGGCTCTGACCTTTTCTGCTACTGTTTTTGAGAACTGAAGTGGATTCCTTCTTCTTTTGCACTTCCTTTTCTCTCTAACACAATGGGATGTTGCTTCAAGTATTGCATCCTTAATGCTTGCCCACTTTGCCTGCACCCCCTCTCCTGTATTTCTTTTTGCCTGGGCTAGCTTAACTCTGTTGGCCACCTTATCAAAGTCAGCTCTTCTGAAGTCCCATATTTTTGCCTTGGATTGGGATGATTTAGTTCTAGTGGCCAAATTGAACCATACCATGTGATGGTCACTGGCCCCCAGGTGACCTTCTACCTGAAGATCTGTGATCATTTCCTCATTAGTCAGTACTAGGTCTAGGATAGCCCTGTCTCTTGTGGGTTGTTGAACCAGTTGTTTGAGGCCCTCCCCCTGCAGAGAATCCACCATGTGCCTAGTTCTGGCAGATGTTCCTGCTGGTATTGACCAATCTGTATCTGGCATGTTGAAGTCTTCCAATATCAGAACCTTTCCTTTAGCTGTCATGTTTTGTACATCTTCTACTAGTAATGTGTCTATGTCCTACCCCTGGTCTGGAGGCCTGTAGACAACCCCTGTCCATATGGCTGTCCCATTTCCTGTTTCCAGGGTAACCCAAAGTTCTTCTGGCTCCTTATGTATAGTCTGAATTTCTGTAATTTTTTTAACATAATAAACTTTGTTAATTTTGTTTTTGAAGTACAAAAACAATAAGCCATAGAATCAATGCTATTCCACCCTCCCTCCCAGTCCCTCCCTCCCTTGATCAGTGTGCATTATAGTTAAGAAGGCTGAAATACTAGACTAGAGGGCATGGGATGAAGTTGGAGGGAGGACAATTCAGAAAAAACATGAGGAAGAATTTCTTCACATAACAGGAGGTGTGCAAGTAGAACACCCTGCCAGAGGAAGTGGTGGGGGCTGAAACAATCACATGATTTAAAAATGCATGGGATAGACATAAAGGAATTCTGGAGGTCAAGGTTAAGGGGCAACAGACTTCTAGGAAAACATTAAGTGAACTTACAAGCTCAAATGGGCAGACTGGGTGGGCCGTAGGCCCTTATCTGCCAACATTGTTTATGTATCTATGTATCTCTAATACTGAATTAATGGAGTCTATCTCTGCTTATCTAATCAGGTGGTCAAAGAGTTGAGACCAATGCTAGCATACTTGGGGTGAGCTAGAGTTGAACCATGTTACTATGCGTTCTGCAGCAATAGCCATTAAACATTCTTGAGTCCTTTCAGATAAAGATGGCATCCAATTACTAATCCAGTGCTTCACTAGAATTAGCTTGGCCACTGCCGTAGACAGCGCCATATAATATTTATGGTTAAGATATTTTATCTTGGAATAGTCACCCAACAAACAAATTTCTAAAGTGAAATAGGTGTCATCACCAAATAAAGGCTTTAGTTTCTTAAATATCAAGGACCACAGTTGCCTTGCAGTGGTACACTCCCAGAATATATGATATAAGGTGGCCACTTTTGCCTGACAGGCTGAGCAAGCCAGGATGGGTAACTTTTTCATATGATAAAGTATGCTTGGTGTTAAGTATAAACTATGCAAACCTTTAAATTGAATAGGTCTTAGACGGTCTTGCTTCAGATAAATATAAATTGAAGACCAGATAGACTGCCAATGGGTCATAGGCCAATCTAATTTCTTTTTTTTATCATAGAATAATTTGCATTATTATTCATTAAGTACATTCCACAAACATTAGAGCATACATATTTTGACACATAATAAAGTGTTCTCATTATGGACAAAAAACTTGTACACATCTAAGAAAGAGTTACACAGAAACTGATATGTCAGCTTGTAAGAATCTTGGGAATATAGTCCCATATCCTTCTGTACAGTCAGTATAGTGAACTTTAGGTCATTTATTCACTGCTTCATGAGTCTTTACATAAGGAAACAGAATGAAGGCCATAGGATCTGATTGTCAGCATAAACAAATCTCTCACTTGACACCTTGGGCCAAGTCCTATGTTGCATCAAAAGTTGACAAAGGGAGAAGAAGAAGGTGAAAGTGGGAGTTGGTGTGGAGGAGTTCGAGCATGCAGAGTGGGTCTGTACTAATCTGTGTCAATATCCTAACAGTCACGCTAACCATTTGAGGGCCAAACTTTGCAAGCCTTTAAGTGGGGGGGGGGTTGCTGGGAGGGGGGAGTGGTAGTCGACAAAGTGATGAGTTGAGGTAAGCTTCCCATTTACAGTAGTACAATGAAAGCTGTCCTCTGCTAACATAGGTGAGCCTTTCAAAAGTGGCAAGCCTGGCTAGGGAAGAATGCCATAGAGAGATGGCAGGAGGGGATGGTTGCCACCAGGTCATCAATAAAAAACATTTGGCTTCTAAGAGGGCTGCCAGGATCCAGTTCCATTGCTGTGGCTCAATTTGTTTCAGGGAGGTAGTGTCACCCAATAGAAGCATAGGATTGGAGAGGTCAATAGGTTGACCCAGCACCCCAAAACAATCTATAGCTACTGCAGACCAGAAGGAGACCAGAGCAGGACATTGCCACAAGAGGTGCATCGACACCTCCAACATTCTACATGAGGAAGGATACCCCATTTGTGAAGGGCTTCTGGAGTACAATACCAATGAAGGAGAATCTTGAGGTGAATTAGTTGACTCTTAACATCTTTATAGGTGGAGTGAACCTTATGTAGGCAGTGTGACCATGTTTCTGGTGTAATAGAAACATAGAAACATAGAAACATAGAATTTGACAGCAGATAAGGACCGCTTGGCCCACCCAGTCTGCCCATTTCCCTACCTAATGGATAAGCTGCAGATCCTAGGTAACCAACAGCCTACTTCTTTCTGCCCCGGCCCCCTAGAATAGCCTTATGACTGTCCCATGCGTGCTTGAGTTCCACCACTGTTTTTGACTCCACAACCACCTCCGGAAGGCCGTTCCATGCATCCACAACCCTCTCTGTGAAAAAATACTTCCTTAAATTACCTCTGAGCTGACCCCGCTCTATCTTCAAATAGTGCCCCTTGTTCTGCACACCTCTTGTTTTGAAAGATGCTACCTCTTGACTTTGTTGATTCCTTGAGGTACTTGAAAGTTTCTATCATGTCCCCCCTCTCCCTCCTTTCCTCGAGGCTATACATATTAAGCTCCTTAAGTCTCTCTTCATATGTCTTCCGGTGCAGACCCTGCA
Source organism: Neoceratodus forsteri (assembly GCA_016271365.2). Classification (NCBI taxonomy): domain Eukaryota; kingdom Metazoa; phylum Chordata; order Ceratodontiformes; family Ceratodontidae; genus Neoceratodus; species Neoceratodus forsteri. Next base: position 81,592,477 of record CM028137.1, read on the forward strand.
CCATTTTAGTTGCCCTCCTCTGGACAGCTTTCATCCTGTCTATGTCTTTGCAGAGATTGGGTCTCCAGAACTGCACGCAATACTCCAGATGGGGTATGACCAACTGTCTGTACAGAGGGATAATAACTTCCTGTTTTCTACTGTGGATGCCTCTCCCTATGCATCCCAGTATCCCCCCAGCCCTCCTTGCTGCCCTCTCACATTGCTTGCCCACCTTTAGGTCATCTGATATGACTACCCCCAGGTCTCTTTCCATTTTTGTTGTTGTTAGTATCTCACCCCCCATTGTGTACTCTTCCCCTGGGTTTTTGTTTCCCAGGTGAATTACCTTGCACTTCTTAGCATTGAATCTAAGCTCTACATGCAGCTCTACAGGCTTCTTTGTGGTCAGGTTGTGCCTCAGACCAGGTACTGTAGAACTTACCAGGTAGACCCCTGGAGGAGGGTTTAAGATGCAGTGTGGACAGCCAATGCCATTTTGTATCGGCTACATGGGTCCAACTAAGGGACTGTACCGCATTATGGAGCTGCAAGAATTTCCAAAAGTCATGCGACTGAAGCAAGTAGTGGGTTTTGAGCTGCTCAAATGACATGAGTGTGGTGGAGTTGGGCAAGTTTAGGTCTTGGACAGTGTGTATCCCCTTCCTGTCCCATGACGGCTAGCTAAATGGTTTGGTGTCCATCATTAGGAGCCGACTGTGCCATAGATTAAGGTACCTGAACAGCAGCAAACGCACTTGTTTCTTGGTCTTGGCTGCAGCCAAAAGTCGAAACTACACTCTCTTAGTTTTGGCCATAACTGGTGTAAGCTTGTTGAGAGGTACGGGGGCATTAGTCAAAAGCAAACTAAGGGGAGTCTCTTGTAGAATTTGGGCTTCCAGCTGTACCCCTAGTGCAGGTGGAGAGAAAGTAGGGACAAACCATTTGATGGCCTGAGCTGAGATGAAGGACCAGTGGTAACCCTGTAGCCAGGGAAGTCCAAGGCCTGCCCGGGACCAGTGGGCTCAAAACTTAAGGATGCTCCACTGTGGCTTTTTACCCTCCCAGAGAAAATTGGAGATTAGCTTGTCTAGTGGGCGATTAATCTTGTCTGACAGGACGATGGGTAAATTGTTGAGAAGATATGCCACTCTAGGTAAAAGGAGCATTTGGATCACAGCAAGGGAAGGGAAAGTTTAAGTTGGCGCCAGCAGGATACTTTGATTGTTAGTTGAGCTAGAAGGGGAGAGAAATTCCTTAATTCAATCTTCTTCTAGTCATATGGTATATGGATATCCAAGTAAGATAGGCTGGTGGGGGCCCAGGACAGCCCCAAACATTGTAGGCAGTCTTTAGAGCAGGCCACATTTAGTGTGGTAATGCTAGTTTTTTTTTTTATTAGTTTGTAGGCCAGACATTTGGGTGAATACATTCAGTGTCTCCAGGATTGGACGTAGGGATTCCTGTGGAGGGGCAAGTGTGAGGAGTAAATCGTCTGCATAAGAGGCCGTCAGGTATGACTGCTCCCCTACCTGTATACCCTTGATTTCTTTGGTGGTCTGTAGTTTCCAAGTAAGGGGATCCAATGCTACTAAAAATAGCAAAGGTGAGAGTGGGCACCCTTGCCGAGTGCCTTGTTGTAGTCAGAAAGGTGGAGAAATGTCCTTATTGGTTAGGATTCTGGCTAGGGGTTCATTATACAGTACTTGGATTCACTGCCTAACGTACGGGACAAATCCATAAAGTCAGAGTACCACATGTAGGTAGGGCCATTTGACTGAGTTAAAAGCTTTCGAGAAATCCACTTCCATGGCAGCCATGGGGTTGGGGGAATGCAGGACCAGCCATTTAAGGTTGAGGACCAATCTGATGTCATCAACAGTGGCCTTACCCTTAATAAACCCAACCTGTGATGGGTGTACCATGGAGGGTAGAATGTCCATCATCCAACTAGCAAGCATCTTGGCTGCTATCTTATTGTTAACTGATATTAAGGATATGGGACGATAGTTGGCGCAATTCAATGGATCATCTGATTTTTTTGGAATAAGAGTGATCAGAGACTCTCACATGGTGGGTGGGAGGATACCAGTCGCATGGGCCTCTTGGAGAGCTGACAACAGTGGGGTGCTGATTTCTGAGTTAATGAGTTGATACAGCTCAGTGGTCATGCCATCTGGCCCTGAGGATTTACCTTTAGCGAGTTGGGCTAGCACAGATCGTAGCTCTGACTCAGTGAAGGGCTTGTCTAATATGGCCTTCATAGGCTCCGTCAATTGGGGGACATTAGCTGTAGAACAAAATTCCCTCAGTTGGTGCTCCAGTTGGTTTTGTTCTAAGGATGTATGCGACTGGTATAGTTGCTGGTAAAACTGTTGCATACACTCATTGATCTGTTTAGGATCAGTGACCACTTCTGCCCTGCATTTTTTAAGAGCATGGATGCGGGAGGCAGCCTGTTGCTTCCTTAACTGAAAGGCTAGGAGTTTACCTCCCTTGATCCCCCTTCCCAATAAGCATGTTTGGTCCTGGCCATCAGCCACTCCGCTTGTTGGTGGAGAATTGTATTAATGCGGTATTTTAGGCCAACTATCTCTCGAAGGATCGCCGGGTCAGGGCTGTCTGTCATAGAGACCTTGAACTTAGCCTCTGATGCTGACAGTTCGGCTTGAAGGTAGTTCAAGTCAGCCCTTCTAGCTTTATTTCTTTGAGCCACAAATGCAATGATATGCCCCCACAAGACAGTCTTGAATGCTTCCAAGACTATAGCAGCAGAGGTATCCATGTGATTGCTGTTAGCGAAGTAGTCCTGAGCAGTGCTCTGTACCATGGCCAGAAATGAAAAGTCCCTGATTAACAAGGGGTTACAGCGCCACCTGGTGCCTGAACCACCTTGCCCCAAAGGTGTGTAAGTGCAGGAAATGGGGGCATGGTCGGAGACAAGAATGTTGTCTATTCTTGAGGAAACAATATCCTGGGCTGCAGGCGAGTTAGCCAGCCAAAATTCTATGCGGCTATATGTGGTATGCACCGTAGAGAAAAAGGAGTAGTCCCTCCCCGAGAGGTGATCTCTCCGCCATATATCAGTCATTCCCCACTCCTTCATCACCTCCTGCAGTGTTAGCACCACTTTAGGATGCATTTGGGAAGTAGGTTTGGATTTGTCCAGAAAAATATATAAGGTTAGGTTGAAGTGTCCATCTACCATGATGGGGATATTGGGGTATCCTACAGAGAGAGATTCAAGGGCTTAGTTGAGGTCCAAAAAGAGCTCCAGAGTCCATATTTGGGCCATTGACGTTGGCCAACACCATATGTCCCCCAGGGTGGGAGAATCTAGACGCTATCCAGCGGCCTTGGGTATCATTGGCTACTTTGTCTGCTACTCGTAGACATGTTTTCCGAACTAAAATGGCTACCCCCATGGATTTGTTTCTTTGCTGAGCTAACTATTACTGACCCCACCCAGGACTTTTTGAACCACAGTACAGTTCTTGCAGTAAGAAGTGTCTCTTGAATGAGTGCGATATCTGCCTGCAAGGAGTGTAGATGTTTAAGGACCACCGATCATTTGGTTGGGTGGTTCAGTCCCTTTACATTCCATGATATAAGTTCAACTCCCACCCTAGAGTGTTGCATTTCTATGCCTGATGCTCACCCCAAGAATCCAGTAGAGGTAGGCATGTGTGAGCAAACAGATTACCTGAGGAGTGGAAAGGAAAATCATTTGGGAAGAGAGATCAGAGTGTACTGACCAGAAAGAGATGCAGCAGAGATGACCTATTAATAAAGAAGAGCAAATAAATGCAGTGCACCAAGTAACAATCAATACGAGAATATATAACAGTGCTGTGTAAATTCAAGAGAACATCCACTAAAAAGTGAACCAAACAATGTGTTTATCAATCCATTAATAACAACCTTAACAGGATCTGTAGGAGATTATATAAGCAATAAGATAAAGGTAGTTTGGGTTATGTACGAGGGTGCTAGTCCACCGTTGAGAGGGGACTCTCACAGCCATACCAGCCAAATACCTGAAATGGGGAGATTGGAGTTTAACCAAGTGCTTCAAGACTCTGTCCCCAGCTACAACATAACAACTATAGACTAGTCTCCCACCTAAAGGAACTAGAAGGTGGGACATCCAGGAGGGGTAAGTAAAGGGGGCAGGACAAGGGGAATGAATGGTCAGAGGGAAGGGGAGGGAAAGGAAGGGAAGGGAGGAGGGGATTAGAGAGGGGGAATTTAACTCAGTGCCTCAAAACATTAAAGAGCCTGTCTCTCGGCTCAGGCACTATTCACAATGCCAGAAAGTTGTAGAGATAATCTTGGCACTCTTTAAATTCCCCCCAAGATGGGCGAGATGTCCAAGATCAAGAGGGGGGAGGTCTGGATAAGGTAGACCTGGGTGAGCTACCCAATAAAGGAGGGTCTCTTGAATGCAGAGGAGCAGCTGCCTGTTAGTAATGCAGCTCCTTTGCAGTGGGTAGCCCAACCTTCGAGGAGGGTCTCGTGCATACAGAGGTGCAACTGCACAACAGTAGTGTGATTTTTAAACAATACATCGCCCCAAGTATCCCTCCCAGGTTCACAGACAAGGTTTCCTTTAGTGACCTAAGCAGGAAAATCAGGCCTCAGTGTCACAATGCTGAATCAGTGGGTGATAAGCCCCACCCGCTGCCTACACCATCCTGAACTCCTGCAAGCTTAATTCTAATACTGGAGAGGGAACTAATCATTATAGAAAAAATAAATTGTAAGGAGACATAAACAGATCAGTCTGGTGGAGCAGAGCCCTCAGTGGAAGTTAAACAAGTGGTTGTGCTCTGTAGATCTTTAGAGAGTGTTTCCACAAATGTCAGCAGTCCTGGCTTGATCGGTAATGCTGCAAGGTCTGGATGGTTGTCCATCTCTGAGGAAAAATCTGCCCAAGAGTCTATGGTCTCTGCTTCCATAATGAAATCATCTGGAATGTCAGTAGTTTCGAGTTGTCTTCCAGTGGGGAGATCATCTTTGGTCTGTTTGGCAGGTGGGGCTGTCTCTGGTCCTTCAGAGGCTGGGTCGTGGTCGCTGTGGGAGTGGTGGTATATCCAAGTTGTTTCGCCTGAGCCTCGCTGTGGTCGAGGCAGAGGAGAGGTGGCAGTTGACTTTTGTTGTGCATTTGAATTGTTGTTTACCAGTCCCATAGATGTCTGATCGTGGGACCATCCGGCTGTTAATGTGGTCCCCCTGGAGACTGCTGCCAGGAAATTGGTTCCCCCTGCCATGCTCATGCTGTCCTGGGCTCCAAAGCTTCTTGGGAGATGAAGTTGTTGAGGGCATCTGAGGCCAATGTTTGGAAACCCATATTTCGATCTCTTGGGGTGGCTCAGCTATTATGTCCTTTCCTTCCCTGGAGACAAACAGGTAGGTTAAATTATGAAAGCCATACTTAAACCCTTTTTGGGCCAGCTGCTTTTTGATAGGAATAAAGGCTTTCCTTTGGGCCACCACTTCAGTGGAAAAATCCCTGAAGAAAGATATCTTTGCCCCACGCTATATAAATTCTTCCCTGTCCTGGGCTGCCCTTAGTACTCTCTCTTTAGTAGAGTATTTAAGTATGCAGGCTATGATGGGTCATGGTGATGAATTCGTAGAGCGAGGGCCACTGGAGATCTGATGTGCTCTCTCTACTTCTATTGGGCCATGCCACCTGTCCCCCAGCATTTTAGGAATTTCTTCATTTAAAAAATGCTCAGTGTTAGGGCCTTCCAATCCCTCGGGAATGCCAAGAATTCTAATGTTGTTGCATCGCCCACGGTTCTCTTGATCCTCGGCCATTCGCCAGAGTGTAGCTAGTTTGTCATCATGTTCCTGGAGGCATTATAGGATTCTGGCCTGATTTAGCTCTAGGTCCTCTGCTTTTTGTTCCACCACGTTCATCTTGTCATTGAGAACTCGTACTTCGGTAACTGTCTACTAAAGTTGCTGATATGGAGTCCACCGTAGAGAGCAATGTTTCTTGTAAGGTTGTAATATGTTGAAGGGAGCTGCTCATGTTGGGTGGCTGAGAGGAGGGCTCCAAGGCAGTGATGGCCGGGACGTCTGAAGGGTACTTGAAGGAGGGCATAAAGGAGCTAGGATGAATCCGCGTTCAATTGCTGGTAGTGGTGAGGAGAAGCAGACACCACGCTCGCTGCAAAAGCTGCAGTTGGCAGTAGATGGTGATCCACCATGCTGTTATTGTAGGGAGATTGTCGCCAGGCTGGGCTGAAGTTTGAGACCGACTCAGACTTAGGTTGGGTTGCCTGAGGATTGGCGCTGCAAGACAATTTACTGTGTCCCGGAAGTGATAAAACCCATGCCAATTGGTTAAACAGAAGCTGAAGAGGCATATTTAGGCTTCGGGGGGGATTGTCCCTAGATGTCAACATGCTGGCTCAGATTAGATTAGTTGGGGATCAAGCTAATAGCTTAAGCGTCCATCTTCCTTGGTGTCCAAGTCATGCCCCCGGTCTCTTCTGAACAGTACATAGCCAGGTACTGAAGTCTGCCAAGTGTGATTACTGGTAAATGACAGAGGCTAATTGCTACTGTGTCCAGTTAGCCTATGTCATTATTGCCTGCAGGTCTGGGATCTTGTTTCCCAGACTGCGAGCATTTGTATACATGATTTTCCATTGGCCAGATTTTGATGTATTAGTTGTTGGCTGAGGTTTGGCATTTCCCCTATTTGTCATATGGGGAGCCAGACCTTTTTCATTACCTGGTGATGCAAATGAACTACAAATATGCTGAACTCCTGTTTGACCACTAGCTGAGGGGGTAGGGGTGTTCTTCCCATTTGATGCATGGGGTGTGCACCCCCTCCCCATTTGCTAGTTTAAATATTCTGCAAAGACGTCAAACTTCTGCCCCAATGCACTGACTCCCTCTTTAGTCAGATGCAGTCCATCAAATTTAAAGAACTTTCACTCCCAAAACTGTTGTCAGTTCCCTACAAAATTATGTCCTTTTTTCTGGCATCAGCCCTTGAGCCACATGTTTAGCTCCCCTATCTTCCCTTCTCTGACCATCCATCCATCTGTCCCCCTCTCCCAGACTGGCAGGATCTCAGAGAAAGAGATGCCGGACAAAATGGATGACAGTTTGTCACCCAGCCTGGTCAGGTGTTTCTTGGTCTCCACAACTGACTGGCTGGTGAGATTGTTAGTCCCTATGTGTACCAGGACATTGATGTTTTCTCCTGCTTCCTGAACAATTTTAGCAATGCGGTCAGTCTCTCTCCACGCTGATGTGCCTCAGAGACATCTGACCATTACCCCTGTCTGGAGATATGTATCAACTCCCCAAATCATGGAGTCTCCTATGATCAGAAGTTTTTTGGATTTCCTTTTTGCTTTCTTTGTTTTGCTTCCTGTTTTGGGTGAGTTTTGTTGTGCTAGCTCCTGTGCTGCAGTGTCCTGCTTTGCAGTGTCCTCTGCCCCTTTGTTTAATTTTGGAGATAGAGGCAGATACCTGTTTGTAGTTTTTATATGATTTGTGGAGGTAATATGTTGGAGAGCACTGAGTGATGGGGCACCCCATTTGCCCCTCCTAGCCACCTTCCAACTTCCCAGATCAACTACCCTCTGCTGTCAATGTGCTTCTGTTGGATGTTGGGGAAATAGCGGGTGGTTCTTATAATATATTTCCTCTTATATATGCAATTTGAGGCGTGCAATCTCTGTCCATGCTGCCTGGAGCTGAGCCCTTAGGTCTCCAATGGCCCAGCATGTAGGACAGTGCCCTAAATCCTGTAAAACTCCCCTTCTGAAAAGTGTTCTGCAGTACCTGCAGTTAATGATATCCATTCCAGATAAGTTGCTGGGTTTATAACTTCGTCAGAGTAATTAGAAGGCAGAAAATGAAAGGAAATGTTTATTTTTGTGTTTTATTTGTTTGTTTTTGTATCATTTGTTATAACAAGTTACATTATTAGTACCCCTGTAAATTAGTTCACTGTGTGGATGCCCCTCTGATCCGCCACTCCCTGCTTTGCCACAGGAAGTGTCATGACTGTGCTACCCTATAAAAGGAGTGTAGTGTGGGGTGGTTGGGGATGGGAGTGGGTAGCTGGGCCCTTCCCCTGCCAAAAAAGAAGAACCATGGACAAAAAAAACAAGGAGGTAAGAGCAGAAACAATCTGCTAGCAATAAATGCAGTAGCCCTCAAAGCTTATCTTAATGATAGATAAAACTGTAAAACCTGTAAAGCACCACCTGTAACAATTTCACAGAAGATATACCCTGTAAGAAGCATTTTGCTACAGAGAAAAATAAAGCAGTAACAGAAGATATACCTTGCAAAAGACAATTTGAATCAGAAGATTACATCAGTAATCTGTTAGCACAAACCTGTAGGCACACCCTGTAATAATGCAGCAGAAGGTATACCCAGCAACACACAAATTGAATCAGAGAAAAATAAAGCAATAAAATGTTAACAAGACACAGTAAATCTGCCTAGCCAAAAGAAGGCCTTAGTCCTTTCTCTTGCTCTGGTAAGGTTCTTTGCTCTGTCCTTTCAAGCAACCTAGAAGAAAAGAGCTCAGGTGAAGCTAGGTGCCTTGGCCAGCAAACTTAGTCATTGCCACTACTTATTGGCTGAAAACGTACAAAATGCCAGAGAAGAGATTACCTATAAATGCACTGAAGAAACAATACTGTACCAGAAAGATGGGTTTATTTTTCCCAAGCATAAACATCCTGGAAAAATGTATTAAACCATATGGTCTCATGGATTGCTTAATGCAAAGTCATGCAACTTCTTTAGTAGAAATTCAGGATAAGATCAAATCCAGAATTAGAGATGTTAATATGCAGAAGGAATTAAGTGGGGCTAAAACTTTTAAACTAAGTTACTGGCTAGCAAAACAAAAAGAAGTATTTTGGAATGGAGAAGTACTTCAAAAAACTTAAAAAGCAGCATTACAGAAAATCTTTTACTAAATTTAGATTTGGCTACATAGATAGCAATTACTTGAGATATCATTATGGTACCTCCAAGGTACGAAAATGTGCCTATAACTTAGAAGAAGACACACCAGTTCACCACTTGCTGTTTTGCCCATTGTATAATTTTGAGAGATGGATGTTTCTTGGGGACATCTTGGCAACCTTGGATATGGAACCTCAATATCAGTATAATTATCTTTTAAAAACCACTAACTTTAAACACTTGGAGGCTATTCCATGAGTTTGTAAGATTATAGAAAGGAAAAAACTACATATCAAACCTTTGCATGGCAATAAATCTGGTTGAATGTGTACTATTATCTTTTAGAATAGGTCAGAATAAAGGATAACCTAGAGTGACATATGGCCATAGTTGCCATGATCGCCCTCATATTCATGTACTATTGTGTTTATACGCCTGAGAATAATTGCTATTTATAGAATCTGTATCACTCAATCATTTTTTAATCGTGTCCATGTGTACTTATTTATTGTAACCATGTATATGGTAAAACTATCTTTAATTCTGCCTTATGTATAATTTGTAATGACTTTTTTTTTGTTTATCCTTTTTACCTTGGCTTCCCGGTCTGCCTCACACGTCCAGGCATCTTGTTCCTCTGGCTGCCGTCTTGTCCTTTCACGGTCTTTGGAGCCCCTGCTGCAAATTACCCCCATGGCTTGACCCCCGCAGTGGGGCAGTGGAGAGTTCCCCTTACTCTCTGAGCAAACCAGGATCCAGCAATGCAGTGATGTCCCCTGACCGAGCGTCCCATAGATGGCCATCAAGCCGCTGCAACCGTTCTGCCATTTTTCCCTGTTTCCTGTGGCAGTGTGAGTGGGGCATGCAATGATGCCAAGGGGGGGTGCACACGTGTCCACACATGCTCCCACCCAGCATCTTGCCCCCAACTCACCCCTCCAAGCTCATTGCTGGTGCACCTACCCCCAGCCTCCACTAGGGGCCACAAGTGTGCCAGCAACTGAAGACCCATCCTCCACGGAGAGAGAGAGAGAGAGAGCAGTCCAGTGGATGCTCAATCCCTCCACCACCCTTGCCAACCCCTGGTGACCCGAGTCTATTCCCAAACCCCGGGTCACCGGAAAGGAGCAAGACGAGGCATCCAGTGCCTCAACCCTCAGCACCACTGGGCCAACACATGACTTTTTTTTTAAAAAGTCAATCAATAAAATATTGAATTGAATTGAATACATTAAAGTCAAGAGATGTGACCTGAGGGATAAAGACTGTACCTCATATATTCTGTTCACTTTTGTTTATTTTGCAACTATCTATGACAAATTCTGTAAATCTTTTTTTGTTTCTATCTACCAGACACCTAGGTTTAACTTTTGCATTTTAGCTTTAATTGGGGGGGGGGATAATCATCTAATAATTTATTATGTAATTTCTATAACCCTTTTCCTCCTTCAAGTGCAGTGCCCTCTCTGAGACTTCCACCCACCAGCAGATGATTTGAGTTCTCTAAAGGTATAAGATTAACTTTTTCTACCCCCCCCCCTCGGTTATCCAATAAAAAAAAAAAAAAAACAATTTGGGTAGCTAGTTTCTTTTTATAATATGCAAACCCTCCTGTCCGATGACAGACGCTATATATTATGCATTTGTTATGCCTGCATCTGATACCATGTGGATCAAAAGATTTAAGTCACAAAATAATTTATCAGTCTTCTCTCCCTGGTCATTATTATCTAGTATACTATTAAAATCCCCTGTCAATATGTTTGTTCTAGATGTATGCAAAAATGGTTTTATTAAACCAAATAAATGTACTGTGTCCCTCTTTGTTTGGGGGGTGTTTACATTGATAATACATAATCTGTCCTTTTGGTATAAAATGTCCAATAGCATAGCTCTCCCAGGAGCAATGTCTATTAGCTTAGTTAATGTAAAATTGAATTCTTTAAGTAACACTCCTTCCCCATCAGATTTATCTTCCATAAATTACCAGAAAGATGTGCTCCAATAGTATAGTTTTTTTGCCTTACTCTTATCCAAAATATTATTTATTCTAGTTTCATATAATAAATTAATCTTATTAGTAAGATCTTTTAAAATTGAGAACAGAAATAATAATTGTTTGGGGCTTTTAATACTATTAACATTTGCAGTTGCTATAGGAAGTTGTAAGTGATTATCCATTTGGGAAGGTAGAGTGATATGCACATTAGTTTATTGTTATTTTATGGTCTGTTTGGAAGTTGCCTTCTACTTCTTATTTAAATGCCATATTTTTGTTTCTTCTTTTTTACATAGTAAACCTACTGGAGTCTGATGAGGCTATTCTTTGTGAGAATCTAATTGATGAAGCTTCTGAATCCAGTGTAACATCAAACTCCCCGTTGTCTTATGGCAGCAACCCAAATTTATTGGATAATTGAATGTCAGAGTCCAAAATCATATTAAGAATCATACTAAGAAAAGAATGAAGCTGAAAGGCACAAGGCCCAGACTGCTTCATTTTTTTACATATAGTATTTTGAAATGGAACCAGATTTCATATGCCTGTCTAATCTATTTTTAAATGTACACTTATTTTCACAGACAATAATGTTTAGGGGAAGTTTGTTCCAGGGCCCTACTATTCTTTGTGAGAAGTAGTGGTCTCTTTTCTTTGTGTTGCATTAACAGCTGGCAAGTTGTAACAGATGACCCAGAGTATTTACATGAACTTGCTTGAATTCCAGGCCACATATGCCAGTTAAATAGGGATCTTGTATAATGTCCCATGTGAACAAAAAGTCACCTCTAATTCTCCTATTTTCCAGGGACATAAGGTTGAATTTGAGTAACCTTTCCTCATATGACATGACTTTGTTAGAAATAACAGACTTTGTTATTCTTTTTTGGACTCTTTCAATTCTAGCCACATCTTTACGTTTGTAAGGGTTCCATAACTGAGAAACATAATCAAAGATAGGTCTCATAAAGGCTCTGTATAGTGGTAGCAAGATGCCTGGATCTTTAGATGTGATGTTATGGTATATTGATCACTAGATCTTATTGGCTTTACTAATGATATTAGTAATATGTGTGTCAAAATTCATCATGAATCTACTGTAATTCCTAGTTCTCTCTTATTTGTTTTTGCCATTAGTATTTTACCATAAAGAAGGTATTGATGTTTAGTGTTTTTTTTGCCAAAATGAAGAACACTGCATTTTTATGGATTGAAGTGGAGATTCCATTTAACAGACCATTCATCTAGTTTGTAAAGATCTTCCTGAATGATCGAATGGTCATCTATTGATACACATATACTACTAATTTTACAGTCATCTGTATACTTGACAATGTTACTTTTAATATTGGTGGACAAATCAGATATAAAAATCTGAAAAATTAGTAGTGCCTGAACAGATCCCTGAGGGACTCCACTTTCTACCTTTATCCAACTAGAAAGGTGACCATCAATAGTCACTCTCTGTTTCTATCCTGTAACCAGTTTGAGAGCCATTGAATATAAATAGGATTGATATTACACATCTAAAGCTTCTGTACTAATGTGCAGTGGGGTGCCAAGTCAAAGGTTTTTTTTAAATCAAGCAGAATGATATCACAGAGTGTCCCATTATCTAAATGATCACTCACTAGATCGTAAAAACGTGCTAAATTAGTGGCACATGATCGACCCTTAATAAACCCATGCTGTGTTTGATCTAAATCTATAATGTCTGATGATAAATTATCCTTGATTATACGTTCCAACCTTTTACCAAAAATACATGTTAGACCTATAGGGCGATAGTTGTCAGGTGAATTCTTGTTGCCTTTTTAAACATTGGTATAACATTGGCAGATTTCCATCCAGATGGAACATTTCCAGTACTTAAACTTTTATCAAAAAGAATTTTAAGAGGAGCAGCAAGATGTTTTTTCATTGTCCAAATTAAGTCTGCAGAAATATTGTCAGGACCTGGTGATGAGACTTTCTTGATCTCATTTAATTTTGATGTAATGGTATCTAATGGGATATCAATATTATAGGTAGAATCACAAACTGAAGTTGACGGGTTAGCAGCATTGGTACTGTTAAAGAATGCCTTACAAAAATGAGAATTAAGAAAATCAGCCATTTCCTTAGGATGTTGAAGAGTGGAGTCAGTAGTAGCAGTTGAGCCTACCCTACATTCTTGCTTTTTTAAGTAGTTACTTTAACTATATAAAAGTTTACAATTACCTTTTTGTGCATTTGATGCCAATGATCTTTCCATCTTAACTTTTGATTTTCTTATTTCCTTTTTACAGGTTTTTTTTTCATATTTTTAAATGATGTTAGTGTTCTAACACATTTATAAGCTCGGTATTTTTTGTACAACTTATATTTTTTGATTAGCTTAAATAATCTGTTATTTAACCATTTAGGGTATAAATATATTTTTTTAATAAAATCTTGGAATAAATTTATTTGCGGTATCTATTATGGTAGAGGAAAAAATATTCCATGTTGTGTCTATATCATCATGGTTCAAAAGAGAGGACCAGTCAATATTTGATAAATATTTGTTATGTGCTAGTACATCTGTTTTATGAAATGCATACCATTCTATAACTTTATCTGATTTTAGAAAAGAATTGCAGAGTTTAAAACTAACAATGCAGTGATCACTTGCACCTAAAGGAGCCAAGGCACAGCATTCTTTAATCAGAACAGGATCACTACACAAGACAATGTCCAATATATTAGGGCCTCTAGTTGGGAAAGTTACATGTTGGGTTAAGCATAATTCTTCACAAATTGTTAGGAAGTTCTTGGCCATTTTAGATTTAGCAGAAAAGTTAACCCAGTCTATGTCACCCATATTAAGGTTTCCCATAAACAAAATGTTTCCCAAATCAGCTGCAGTTTCTATTTCAGAAATTATTTCACTTAACATATCATATTTTGAATTGGTCGGCCTATAACGAAGTCCCAAAATAAGATCTGTATTATTGTTTTTTTTTTTAATTTAACCAAATAGTTTCAGTTAATGTTGATTTAACTCTAATTTTATTGGAAATGTCATGGACTAAAATATTTGAGGAGACTAATATTACTACTCCACCACCTTTACAATGTGGTCTACTTAAATGAAAAATGGAGAAACCAGGAATGGTTGGTTCCCAAACATGATCGGATGGCCACCAAGTCTCAGTGATACCAATGATATCTGGGTTTTCAGTTTCTATTCTTAATTTAAGTTCATCTAATTTATTACCTAAGCTATGGACATTTAGTAATAGTAGCTTTAGTTCCTTGTTCTTTGTTTATTTAGTATTTACCAACAGTTGAGTAGAAGGAATATTGTTTCTAACTGATAGTTGTATTTCCCCCACAGATATTAGTTTAAAGTCAGTGATGGTATCTTTGATTGAAATGACAAAATGTATGTTCTTATCAGTTTTGATTGAGGTGGATTACTTTTTAAACCCCACTTCCTGATAATCTTAGTCAGTTCAAAGGCTGACATAATTTCTTTTTCACCTGGTTGATTTGTTGTGTGCGCAGGAGAATTTGCTTCTGTTTGAGCTTGTATTATTTCTCCCTCATTACTTTCTCTGTTTTGTTCTTCAGTGGTTTTCTGCACCATGGGTCCCTTTTCAACAGTGAGAGGTCTTACTCTGGTCTTTTCAGCAAGAGCTACTTCATTTGCTGTTGTGGGATCCTTTCTCTCACCATGCTCGTCTTGTTGTGGAGGGGAGGGCCTAGCATGCTGTGTTGTTTTTTGTTCTGCAATTTTTTATTGTTGTGTGATATTATTTTTCTGTGCTGTGTTCAATAAATCATCCTGGCTCAGCCCATCATCTCTGTTATGTGTTGCCCATTTACAAGTTCTAAAAGAATGGCCTGGTTCTTCACACAAATTAGAGTAGTTTATTCAGACAATGTATCCCAATGTGGCTATATTGTAAACAAAAATTACAGCGGAATGTGTCACAAAAATTACTAAGATGATTAACAGAACCACATTTAAAGCAAGTTTTTGCTTTCCCAGCATAAAAGAACTGGCCCCTGTCCATTCCAATAAAAGAACAACTGGGAAGATATTTTACCCCAGTGTCTGTATGTTTCAGTTTTACTCTAAACATCCAGCCGCCATTCCAGAGTTGTTCATTGTCCATTACTGGATCCGGTGTAACTAACATTTCATACCTTTGCCTTAATCAATGTTTAATATCACATACCTTGGCTCCCTTGCCCTTAAAAAATAATATTAACTGTTTTTATTGTATGTTTCTTAAAAAGAGTATTAACTGCTTTTATTGTAAGTTTTTTAAATGGTATGACTCAAAAAGAAATCCACAAATCCAGGTACTTTAATTTATTATACTTTTTCCAAAGCCTTTCTAAAAGTGACACTTTTTTAAAGCTTACGTCAAAAATCACATCTCCTGTGCTGTGTATGATATATATGCATATATTTATATATTTCGGTAGTAAAGAACTTCATTGAATCCTTTAACAGAACTATGCCCCCATATTTTCTATCTGGCAGATCTTCCAGAACATTTCTATAGCTTAAAAACACTGCATTTCTTCTTTGTGTTTTGGGGGGGGCTGGGAAAAAAAGCATCTTGGCATCTTTGGCTCTGAATTTTTGCCAGTTCTATTTTCCTGAGTCCTGTTATTGGTTATTACTACTTGATTTATGGTCATTTAAACCGATCCTAGAACCAAGTTCTTTTTCTAATCTATCCCCCATGATGGACCAGTATAAGAAGTACTAAGACATTCTTCAGCTCTAGAGACCTCTTCATTAAAGATCATCTGTGATGAAGTTTACAGAAATTAAACTGTCAGCATCCTTCATTAAATAGTATTATAACAACAGTGTCTGCCTAGTGCTTTATATAAAAGTCTACCTTGTTATACCATTTATTGTTATTTATTGTGCAGTTTGCTCAGCAACACTGCTAGATGCTGAGAGTTTCTGTTCCTGGTAGAAATTGGCATGTATCTGCCCTGGTGATATAATTTGGGGTGCTATTCTCTTTTGTCGATGCATTAGCTAAGGAGACCATCTAGTTGCTGAGGTTTGTAAATATGCCTTGCACTGTGCCTGTTGCAAGAATCTGTAAACTGTTTGATTGTGGTTGTGTCATGATCAATACCAGTAATGTGCAAAAAACAGTTTAAATAAATTATTTTAACCTGTGCAGAAGTCGGGGACAGTAGAACATTGATGTAATGTTTGCAAACTATATAACTTTCTGTTGTGGTGAAAGGCATGAGTCCTATTGTCATGTTAGAGATTGCTGTGCATATTCACACCTGACATTTAATAGAGATGATTTGTCAGGATGTCAATACAGTAAAACCCTGTTTAACTGAACCCCACTTGACAGAAAACCTCAGTTATTCAAAATAGATTGATGTCCCCTGCAGAGAGCTGTTAAACTGAGCCATTAGCACCTTTCATTTGCCAGCAGCTGGGGAGGAATGAATAGAATTACTGAAAGGCATAAACAAAAGGTGTTAATGTCTCAGTTTATCAGCTCTCTGTGTGGGGACTTTCACAAGAAATGAATTACAAAGCTGGCTGAATCCATCCCTCATGCTCGTTGCAGCACTGAAGCCATAATTGATAGGATAGCTGAGCATTCTGCATAACCACTCTCCCATTGATGCACTGACCTACCAATAACAAGAACTGAACCCTGAGCCAGTGTGCAAGATTAGCTTTGTGAGGACACACACCACTGTCACTATGGCCAGTAAGTTTTGGTGAGTTTGGGGAGCATTCAGGCCAGATGATAACATGTAGAAAGAAATAGGATCCAGTGACCCCCTTAAATGCTGCTCAAAGAAACCTGTGAATTGTTTTGCCTTAACCCACCTGCAACTATGGCCAGTAAGTTTTGGTGTATTTGGGGTACAGAGATAGATTAGTTGCCGTATTGGTCCCAGTAAGAACTGATCCAGAAGCAAATGGTTTGATACCTTTTATTGAACCAACATAAATGTTAAAAAAAGTAAACAATGTCTAAGCTTTCGGACCAACCTCAGACCAATCAAGTCATTCCTGCATAAGTCCCCGAGGAAGGACTTATTTGGTCTGAAAGCTTAGACATTGTTTTCTTTTTGTAGCATCTATGTTCATCCAATAAAAGTTATCAAACCATTTGCTTCTGGGGGTATTTGGGGTGCATTTGTGGCAGTTGATAAATTCTACTGGCAACTGGGGACTGAGAGATCAGGACACAGGGGTGCAGCCTACATGTCTGTTACTGTACTCCTGGTGATACAAGAGGGCCTCAGAGATTGTGGATAGAAGGGTGCAGCCTACTGCTTCAATACTGTGATACTGTTACCAGCCCCAATGATCTGACGTGCAGCACAGTATTGATCTTTTTTTTGTAAGAGAGTTTTGAGAGTTTATGCTGCACCTTAAAATGGTTTAGAGCTCTTGGAGACCTGCATGGCCTGCAGGTGTGTGTGTGTTGTGGTCTCTCATGGCTACTGTCGGTCCGTGGGGCACACAGAGAATAGGGACCTTGTTTATCCAAAACCCCATTTATTCAAATGTTTTTCATGTCCCACAAGACATTCAGATAAACTGGATTTTACTGTGAAACAATTATCACATCTACCTGTAAATGGGGGTGTGGAGGGAGAAGTAATGCTGTCTTGAAACCTTATTAAGAGTTCCTGTGCACTAGCCAACCCAGTGTTTTCTCCTGGGCAGTTTTTTTCACTTCACTTGCATTCAGGTTTTTCTATTATTTACTCCAGATTATAAAATGTAGAACAACTGTACTGATTTGATTGACTGAAGGTACCTCTGAGCCATGTAATTATTGTCCCATAATTACATACCAGAACAACTTACATTCATTCAAGCCAAATAACATAAATATAGAAAAGTATCACTACTCTCCAACATTCTGACAGGAGCTGTACCTTCAGACCTGTCACTTCGCCAGCAGGCAGTAAACGTGAAACATCTATAAAGAATGGAAAGTGATCTTTTTGGCCTACCTGAATCACAAAAACATTTGTCTATAGTCTTTTTTGCAGACTGCACTGCTGGAAACACCCCCAAAATAGGTGACTTCACTTTGATTAGGGAGATAGAAATATCAGCTATTTACTGTACCCACAATGCCTCACTATGTGAGTTAGTAAAAGGCTTTTATATTTCTGTACTCACTACAGAAAAAAGAGACTACATCTCTTGGTAAAGAAATCTTGTGAGCTATATACTGTATGCACAGTGCCTCATTTTTAAAATAAACATCTGAGATGTGATATTATTGTAACCACTACAGAAATAGGAGACTGCACCTCACAGTAAGGAAAATGGAAAATAGCAATAGTGTATACACAATGCCTTGCTATGTACATCTACATATTAGGTGCTATATTAAAGTTAACAGTATCAGAATAGGAGACTGCACCTCTGGCTAAGAAAAATTTAAGTCAACTTTATAATCTACCCAAAATCCCTTGTTGATGTATGTAAATCAACATGTTAGCTATTAGCATGCAATTCTGCTTAAAGTTGAACCAGCATAACATTCTGTGGTGATTTGCATATGCAGCCCATGATGCTTTGCATTGTGTGGGCATGTGTGATTTTGTATTTTCTTGAAACTTGGCTTCCCAGCCAAATGCCCTTTGGGGTAACCCTTGCCTCAGTGTTTGTACACAGAGGTTCTTTGTCTTTTATATTAGCTGTTATACTGCTATAACTATTATCAAAATAAGAGGAAGCTGATTTAACAAGAAAGGACTACTTTATGTCCAAATGCAGTTACAACAACAAATTAAAATGTTTTTCCAAGCGGTATTATGATTTTTTTCTGTTTCATTTTACAGTTTTACCAATTTTTCTACATATGCACTACAGGGCGTGTGATTATGGTCAGTAATCACCCTTCTCCCTCAGTTGTTTAAAGACACTTGGCACAAGTGCCTTGTACCTAACAACATCCACGAGAGGCATGTGATTATTGACCCATAATTAGACACCCTGTCATGCTTTACTGCATACTTAAAAATATTTTTTTATGAGAGCTTACACATCGCAGACTTCATCGTCGACCTGACATTGGGATCCCCCAGATGGTTGGATCTGGGGGATTTCAATGCCTGGGTCGATGATGAACTCTCACAGTTTGGTCAGGACCTCCACCAGTTAATGATTTCACTGGGCTTCACACAGGTTCTTTCCTCCTCAACCTATATTGGTGGTCATTCATTGGACTTGGTGCTCCTACTGGGGATGGAGATATCCGATTTGGTGGTGGAACCAGTCGGGTAGTCTGACCATCACACCATTGGGTTAAGTTTTGAGGCCATCCTTAGTAGGCCAGCCCTTATGGAGATGATCTGGTACAGCCCTTTGAGGGGTGTCTCCCCAGATGGCCTGATGGTGGTACTGGACCTATCAGGTTTACTGAATGATTGCATGGATCCAGGGGACTTGGTACTCACCTATAATAAGGTGGTAGTAGGGGCCCTGGATTCCATTGCTCTTGTTCGTGTTTGTCCCCTCACTCTTCGCCCCAGGTCTCCTTGGTTTGATGAGACTCTGAGGGAGTTGAGGAGAGTTGGACGAAGGTTACAGAGGTGCTGGTGGAAATCAGGCCTGGATTGTGACAAACTTAGTTTGATAGACCATTATGTGGTCTATCAATCAGCAATCTCTCGTAAGAAGGCAGAATTCCTGTCCAGAGAGATTGCTGCTGCACAGAATCGACCAGCTCAACTTTTCCGCACTGTAGACAGGTTATGCAATCCAATCTGTCTTCAGACCAGAAGAGCCTTTTTTCAAGAATGGTGCAAGGAGTTTGCTCAATTCTTTTCAGATAAGGTTGCCACAATTAGGACTGACATCCACTTGACCCTCCCTAATGGGAGCTGTGATGGTCGGCAGGAGATGTTGGACACCCAATTTATGTGGTCTGGTTTCAGCCTTCCCACAATCAGTGACATTGTGATGGTCATCCAGTCATTGCGTCTGACCAACTGTGGTTTGGACCCAGGCCCCACACGTCTCTTAGTGGGCTGTGTGGATAAAATTGGTCCTGTCCTTGCTGAGATAATCTGGAGGTCTTTGGAGAGGGAGATTTTTCCAAATCCTCTGAAGGAGGCTATGGTTCAGCCCCTTCTTAAGAAGTCCTCCTTGGACCTGGATTGTCTGGCCAACTACAGGCCTATCTCTAACCTGCCCTTTGTGGGTAAGGTTATTGAGAAGGTGGTCGCTTCATAGCTGGATGATCATTTGACCAGCCACAATGTCTATGATTCTCTCCAGTCCAGATTTAGGAAGAGACATAGTACTGAGACAGCTCTTGTCCAGGTACTAAATGACCTCCTAATAGCGAGAGATCAAAAGACCCATTCCATCTTGGTCCTTCTTGATCTCTCTGCAGCATTTGACACCGTGGACCATGGTGTGGTATTGGAGCACTTGCAGTTTATCTGTGGGCTGTCTGGTACAGTCCTCAGTTGGTTTCAATCTTTCCTCGAGGGTAGGACTCAGAGGGTGGTGTCTGGGATTTTTTCCTCGACATCATTCCCCCTATCCTGTGGGGTGCTGCAGGGCTCCATTTTGGCACCCATGTTGTTTGCTGTGCATATGCTACCTTTGGGAGCAATTATTAGGCAGTACCGTTTGAGTTTTCACTACTGTGCAGATGATACTCAACTGTACATGTCCTTTGTGCCCGGCCAAAATGCTGCCATTTCGGTCTTTAACAACTGTCTAGCCGAAATCCAGGACTGGATTAATGTAAGTTGGCTGTGGTTGAATCCAGAGAAAACTGAGGTGTTGGTTGTGGACCCAGGTCGCTGGGAGGCAGGTTTGTTGGCAGGATCACCCTCGGGTTTATGGCTTAGGGGTGTTCAGCTAACTACCTCAGACCGGGTGCAGAACCCGGGCGTTGTGTTTGATGACTGTTTGACACTTAAATCTCAGGTGTCGGCAGTTGTCAAAGCCTCTTTTTACCATCTGAGGAACATCGCCCGGGTGAAGCACCTCGTTTCTCCTGATGATCTTTCTACTTTGGTCCATGCCTTCATTACCTCCCACCTTGACTACTGGAACGCCCTTTATCTTGGGCTACCAGGGGTTGATATTATCCACCTGCAGCTAGTGCAGAATGCAGCAGCCGGGCTATTGACTGGTTTTTCTAGGGCCAGTCATATAACACCTGTGCTCCGTGTACTGCACTGGCTGCCAGTATGCTAGCGAATCACCTTCAAGATCAGTTTGCTGACCTATAAGGCCCTACATGATCAGGGACCTGATTACCTGAAAGATCTCCTTTGTTCCTACTGTCCTTCCCACTCTCTCCCATCCACTGACGAGGGATTGCTGGAGATTCCCAGGGTTCATTTAAAGACATCTGGGGCCAGATCTTTTAGTTTTATGGCCCCAACCCTGTGGAATTCTCTACCTCGTCAGGTGCAAGGTTGCCCGACTGTCCAAAGTTTTAAGGGGGTGTTAAAAACATTTCTTTTTAGCCATGCATATAATGATTTTTAATGTTGCTGCCTTGGATAAATTTTTAACATTGTTTTAATTGTTTATTGATTTTTATTATGTTATCTACATGCACCTTGATTTTGGAAAGGCACCTTTTACAAATAAAGTTTGATTTGATTTTTATTTGATCCATCCCTAATAGGAATTAGTGCAGATAAGGTCCATATTAAATCTAAATTATTGTAAAGCAGACACTGACCAACAGCAGTGAAGTTACGAAATTGTAATGCTAACAGCAATATAACTCCCTAACAGGCATAGTTCAGTAGCACCCCAAATGACATCAGCAGCCTAGAGGCATGTGACTCAGCATCCAGTAACTTTGGAGAAATGGGCCACAACAAGCAGACACTAAAAAAGTATGAATTTGTTGTGTTGACTTTTTTTTTACAAAATCTGGAACTTACATAGGTTTTATAACAATGTTTACTGAATGGTGCTGCCTCTTTTAGTTGGTCTGGATCAAGTATACTCTTAATAGTTTCAGTAATATCAGTGTCTGCAACTTTCACCTATACTACTTGCAACTGATTCCATAATATGTTCCTGAGTTCTCACTTCAATATTTATTCTAATGATTTCATAGTATGTTCCTGAAATCCCACTTCAGTATTTATCTTTTCCTCTGAACCATTATTATTCAATATTATATTGTGTGGTAAATTAGTAGCTTGCATAATCTCTTTATTTATACTGTTCATATCTATTTCTGTTACCTGCTGTACTGGTGATTCCCAAATTGAAACTTCAGGTTAAGTGACAGGTATTCTAGTAGGTAATTCCACCTGTCCTGCATTACTGCAGCCAGTTTAATTTCTTTTTCCCCTGATATCCTCATCTTCTAAGGCATCTGAACCAGTAGCTGTCTCTGTGGTAAAATGTATCCATTTTTCTGAGATTTCCAAACTCAATATCTCCTGTACTTCAGGTTCAGGAAGAGAGGTACACTCACCTGTACCACCAACTTCTACACTGCAAGAAATACTCTCCACCATCTTGCTGACAGGTAGAGTAGGGAATTTTTTATTAAACAGTACAAACAGTAAAAACAGATGAAAACAAAAAAAAATATTGAGAAACTGGTTACATATCAAAGAAACACACACACACACAAAACAAAGCCTAAACTTAAGAGAGTCTACATTTGGTTAAGTGCTTCCATTATCTATAAATTACAATTTATGCCAATTTACACAGCTATGACATGATGAAATTCTTACTTACACTGCAGCATTCATGATCCATGCAGACTTTTTCCATAATACCAGCAAAGCATTATGTGCTAGACTGATCTTTTCCTTCACATACATTTTACATAAAACAGCTTTAATATTGCTAATAATGTTGAAACTGTCTACATGTTGTTGCTGTAAAATCCAGGCACATCTTGCTTCCAAAAATAATATCGAACTACAGCAAAGAATAGTCTCAGAGTGTGTTTTTTTGTAAATGTTTCAGGGTTGGGGGCTATCAAACTTGGACTACAATCTCATAAGTAGCTTAGCAATTTTTCAATGATGTCCAAAATGTAGCAAAATGAGACCAAAAGTCAAATGTTACAGGACAGTTTATCAGGAAGTGTTCTTGGGTTTTTAAAATTTGTGTACGAGAGGAAAAGGGACACATTCTTTCTTCTGTTGGTCCGTGTTTCAAAGAATTTTTGACATTCATTAATTTTACTATGACATGCCAACCATGATATAACCACATTTCTCTTGAAATTCTCTTTTCAATCAATTGTAAAAAAAGTTTCTTTTTCATTCCTATAAGGACAAAATGGAATCTGTGACATTTGTGAAGAATGAGAATGAATAATACCATGATGTATTTGTTTTCTTGTTGTGGATGTCACTTGTTGAGTTGTTATGTACCATTGTTTAAACTTCTTTACATATGGGCCCAGATATTCAAAAGGGTTGCGCATGGCGCAAAAGTGTTGTGCCATGCACAACCCACTGATGTGCCCCGGTGTGATATTTAAAAGGAAAAAGTGCACCTGCACAAATCCCGATGCGCTGAGGTGCATCAGTAATGTATGCAGGCACAGGTGGGGGGCGTGCCCATGCATAAACTGCACAGCCCGATATTCAGCCCAGGCCATGCAGAGTTATGCAGGTGCAACCCCTACCTGCACCTACACAAAGTTATGCTGAAAAAAAAAGGAACAAGTCGAGGGCCACCCACAGGTGAGCTGCCGCATTGCAGGGTGCAACACAGCAGCTGCCACCTGTGGGTGGCCCTGGACTTGTTTCTGCCACACCTGGCAGTACCCCCCCATGCCCCGATCATGGGCTGAAGTGTAACCCCCCCATTAGCCCGATCGTGAGCATAATAGTACTCTCCCCGAGTAGCCGATCGTGGGCATAACTGAAACTTTCCTCCCCGAGTAGCCCGATCATGAGCATCAGACCTCCCAAAGTCAAATATCCCTGGTGGTCCAGTGGACCGTGAGTAGCCCGATCGTGGGCAGCATCCTCAACCCCCATGTCAGAAATCCCTGGTGATCTGGTGGCCCCACCCCACCCACCCATGGAGCCCCACCACCCGCTCCCCATCAGCGGCGGGCAGCAGCACCCACCCGCCTGCCACCCGCAGCCCACCGACTGACAGCTCGGTAGGGCTGCACACCATTTTAAAGCATGAGCCAATGGGCGTGCAGCCTATACTGTACAAGTCAGGTCCAGATATGTGGCTGACAGGGGGAGCAGAGTGGTGGGGCTCCGTGGGAGGGTGGGTGGTAAACACAAGATAACCAGGGATTTCTGATGAGGGTGAGGATGCCTCCCACGATCAGATACTCATGATCCACTGGACCACCAGGATATTGACTTGGGGAGGTCTGATGCCCAGATCGGGCTACTCGGGGAGGAAAGCTTCAGTGATGCCCACGATCGACTACTTGGGGGTGGGGAAGAAAGTTTCAGTTATGCCCACCGATCGGGCTACTCAGGAGGGGGAGGAAAGTTTCAGTTATGCCAGCAATCAGGCTACTCGGGGGTGGGGAGGAAAGTTTCAGTTATGCCCACGATTGGGCTACTCGGGAGGGAGAAAGTTTCAGTTATGCCCGTGATCGGGTTATTCAGGGGGGAGACTACTATTATGCCCACGATCGGGCTAATGGGGGGGAGATTACTATTATTCCCAGGATCGGGCTGCAGGGGGCGTCCTTCCCAGATGGCTGCTGCCTGGCAGGGTGCCAGGCACAAGTCGTTAGGGATTGGTGCACCTGCATGCTAATGGCAAGCAAATGGGGCCATAATTAGATGCAAATGGCCCCCCTGCACCTTGCATAAATGATGGCCCCATTTGCATGTCACCCTTTGAATATTGCAGGTGCTGTGCATGGCGCAATGGAACTTATGCCACCGCATCTCAATGCTCCACTCTGACCACTTGCGCTGGTGCAGTTCCACTGTGCCATGCACAGTGGGTGTGGCAAAGGGGTGATATTCAAAGGAGTTGCGCCATAGCGCAACTCCGTTGAATATCACCCTGGCCACACCCCTGCGGAACTATTTTGAGCGGCGCAGGGGCTTGCGCCACAAAATGGCGCAGTTTGAATATCTGGGCCATGATATACTATAGAAGGGAACCTGTGTGACTGAGGTGTTTCATGGTAGTTTAAGGTTTCTTGCTGCCATCTATCCAACTGAAGTGAAAACCATGTTGAAAAGGCTTTAGTCCAAATCTTGTCTCTTTTAAACACCATTGGGTATATGTTAGTGTAAATAAAACACTGTGAAAGAACACTAATGGCTGTATCATTTTACTCCCCTTTTGTCATAATCTCAGTATGTAATATCACCTTTTATGAGGTTTAAATAACTACACATAAACTTTGAAAGTATGTACTATAAATCTGAGCTTCCAGGCTTAAAGGGTGTGGAAAAACATTAGCTAAATGCCAAAAAAAAGGTAGATTTAGAGTTTTAAGTAAATATGCCATTTTTGTTTAGAAGGGGGTCTATTTTTCTATGTTGAAACGTTTTGGTTAGAATTTCGTATGGTTTATTCCCAATTATACTGTGCAAAATTCTGGATTCCAAAAGTGATTCCTAGTATTTTTATTGGGTAAGTTGATATCTGAACTTGATGTTCTGGTAAAGAAAAAATATTTTTGCCACTTCTGATAAAAATACCACAGCTTTATTGTAACTAATTTAAACACCAGCCACATGTTTTTATGCATGTAAAGTATTTAGAACTGGGGCTATAGTGTCTTTATTCTGAATTATCACACACATGTCATCTGCATAAGCTGATATATTTGTGATTTTAACACCCAAAATATTTATGAGGTTAATTTGAACATTTTGCTGTAATTTCCTTAAATGGGGTCTAATGAAATAAGATATAAATGTAGGCTTAATGGCCTAACTTGTCTGATTCCTTTTCACATATTTATCTTTCTACTTAACCAACCATTGATATAATCAATTATTATTGCCTGCTTATACAACACATTGACCCACCTTATGAATTCCTGAGGTATACCATAATGTGCTAAAGTCTTGAATAATTATTATAAGATACTCTGTTGTATGTTTTTTTCTTGGGGCAGTGCTAACAATATTCATGTAATTTGTTGTTTCTCTCATTTTTCAAAAAGTTCCCTTAACAAAATAAGATTATCAAATACAAATCTAGAAGGGGTGTCACAAGACTGTGAATGGGATATTATGGTATCAACAACTTTCAAAAGTCTGCCACGTAAAATCCATGCTAGACTTTTTACTTCTCTGTTTAGAAGACTAATAGGTTTCCAATTGGATAATTTATCTTTTTCTCCTTTTTAAACAAAAAAGTTATAATTGCAACAGACATAGAAGTAGGTAATGCAACATAATTTAATATTTCATTAAATAGTTCTACTAAGACAGGGCTAAGTTGATGCTTTTGTAAAATTCTGCAGGCAAGAAATGATGATCTGGCACTGAATTTTTAATAGCCCCAATCATTTTTGTAGAATAAATGGTTTTTCCATACTTTATTTTATGCTCCCTGAGATGTAGGGGAAATAAAATATCATTAAAAAACTATCTTGATGTTCTACTAAAGCAGGAGTACTAAATATGGAAGTGACATGGTTCTGCACAATGTTCAGTATTTTTTCTGGGGATGTTTGTTTTCTGGATGTTGCATAAGAGAATGAGCCAGTAATTACTCTATGGGATACCATATCCATGCAGCTTTTAAAAATATCTAGTCCTGTTTTCTTTCTTGGGTTCCATATTGTAACTCTTTCTGCAAAGGAGCTGCCCTTTTGCATTGAATAGAGAACATCTTTTTATGTTAGCTCGCACAGCCAACATATTGCATTAGTAGCAGATTTGGAGGTGAGGTCACTGTGGGCAAATGCAGGGCATGCATCAGTAGGTGCGTTCCTCATTCCCCAATAAGGCAGCGGCAGGCGCTGACACCAGCAACACATAAACTGGCCACCAGATCAAAGAAAAGGTCCACTGCAATGATAGTCAAGCTTCTCACGCAACGGTGTGCCTTTCCTGGTGAACCAGTTTACAAAACATGGCGGCATGCCACTGCAGAGTTCCCTGAACCACTTCACTTACTGATGGGGGAGCCCACTCCCTGTCAGCATAATGCAACCCCCCTCCCATTTAAAGTGTGTGCCAAGTGGGTTCCCAATCCCCCTAGGCATCATGTTCCCCCTTCCCATTTTAATTTGCAGATGGGGCAGCCCACTCCCCATTGACATAATATCTCCCCCATTTTGTTGTGTGCCAACTGGGGTGCCCAATCCCCCATTGGCTACATAACCCCCCTCAAAATATAAACACTCAGGTGGCATGCTGGGAGCCCACCGCAGCATGCCAAATGCCCCTGTAAAAGAAAAACAGTCCCACAATTTTTTTTCAAACCTGCAAAGCAGAAAAAGGTCCTTCATCGACTCCGGTGGCCCCACCCCCAACCTGCACCCATCCTCTGTGCACCCTGCCTCCCCACACCCCCCACCCCATACTTACCTCCAGAGCACAGGGCGATGATCTTCAGTGGACCGGGAACATGCGTGCACTCTTCAAAGCTGACCGTGAACTGAACAATTGTCGCTAAGCTGTATAATGGCATGAAAAGGGTTTTTTCAACTTTGGTGCATATCTTGGGCATTTTGGGGAATTTTGGCACCACATTTTCAACATGGGGTTATTGGAACCCCTCCTCATGAATTCAGTCACTGTCATGGTGTTACTCATCCCAAAAAGGTGATTTCGCGGTCACTGTGCGGAATCACCTTTCGGGACTGATTAATGAAACAACAGTGCCACTGTTCATGAGGGGGGCCCTCAAAAGGCCTATGTTGCAAATTTGATGAAAAAATCAAAACAATGGCTGTTTTACGAGGGTGCGTTGCACAGTTTCCACGCACGCTTGTAGCTTCATGAATTTGTAATATTTTCACTCCAGATTTTCAAAATTGACATTTTTCCACACCTCCTTATAAACAGTACAGCTGTCATTTTACATATCCTGGCTGAAATTTGTTTTTGCACATCCGGCGCTGAATAGTGAGGTCACTGTGTGAAATCAGTTTTCAGGACAGTTTGAGAAAATGAGGGTGACACTGTTCATGAGCAGAGGTCCTAAAATGCCTATGATGAAAAATCTAGTGACGAAAGTCCATAAAATGACTGTGTTACAAGCGTGGGTTGCACAGTTTCCATGCACTCTTGTAACTTTGCAAATTTGCAATATTTTCATACCAGATTTTCAACACTGGCATTTTTTCACATCTCCTTATGAACAGTACAGCTGTCATTTTTCACATCCTGCCCAAAATGTTCGTGGACCTCACCAAGGCTTTTGATTTGGTTGAATTTGATCTCCTTCCCGGTGTGCTTCATGGTCTTCATTTTTCTGATGAAGTGAACATGTGGTATCAAAATTTTTTGTTTGAAAGATCTTTTAGAACTATTATTGGTTCATCTTTATCCCATTCTCTTCCCCTAGTTTGTGGTGTGCCCCAGGGTTCAATTCTGGGGCCACTCACTTTTTCCTTATTTATGAATTCTGTTTCTGACATATGTACAAAAACAGAAATGATTTTATATGCTGATGACGCCGTTGTTTTTTGTTCTGATTCCAGACCTAATATCGCCTTTTCCCATCTTCAAACTGATTTCAATCATCTGCAGGATTGGTTATCCTCAAGTCCCCTGGTTTTGAATTCCCAGAAGACCAAAGTAATGGTGTTTTCTAAAAAGAAAAATGTATCTAATGACTTGCTTTCAATTTTTTATAGGACAGGAAATATAATTGAAAATGTTTCTGTTTTTAAATATTTAGGTATTACGTTGGACACACATTTTTCTTTTGAACCTCACATTCAGAATCTTAGGAAAACCCTCCATCAGAGGTTGTGCATGCTTTATCGAGTTAAATCTTTTTTGACTTCAGAATCCAGAAAGCTCTTAGTACATAGTTTTCTGTTTTCCATACTCGATTATACTAACATACTAACATACTATTTGCCAGCAGATTAGGCCTTATGGTCTATCAAGTCTGCTCGAGCCTAGATCCTTAGTTGGGTGCCGATTATGGTATACTTATTTACACATCTTCATGCACCAATGTTTTGAGTCTTCTTAAAGTAATTTACCATTCAGCTTTGAGGTTTTGGCTAGATTTACCCTTTCGAACCCATTGCTCTGATCTGTACAAACAGTCATTTTCTTTATCTTTTGAAAATCGAGTACTTTATAAAATGGGCATTTTCTTATTTCAAGTTAAATGTAATCTTTTTCCTTTTTCTACTTCTATAATGTTTCCCAGATTAACTAATGCATTGTTTACTAGGTCTCAGTATAATTATAAATTTAAAATACCATTTTTTAAGACTACCTTCAGACAAAGATCTTTATTATTTAGAGCACCTACTTTTTTTCACAGAATTCCATTAGAAATTGTTCAAAATAGTCCTTCTCAGGGTCATATGAAATCTTTAGAAGTTTTTGACAATAATTCCTGTCAGGGCTTTAAGACAAGGTTAAAACAGTGGCTATTTTTGAAAACATGATGTATTTTTTATGCATTGTATTTTATTGATTGAATGTATTGTTTGTATATATGTTTGTTTGTTGGTATTTTGTGTGTTTTTTAGCTTTAAACTTGTCTCTAATGAAAACGGGCAGTTTGCTCATTTGGATTTACAAGTATAAAAAATAAAAATGAAATGAAAAAATGAAAAAATGAAAATGAAAATGAAAATGTGTTTTTGCACCTGTGGCACACAATGTCATGGTTGCTGTGGGAAATCAACTTTTGGGACAGATTAACAAAATCACAGTGCCACGGTTCATGAAGGGAAGTCCCAAAATGCCTATGTTGAAAATGTGGTTAAAAAAATCCCAAAAATAATTGGGTTATGGACGTGTGTTGCGCAGTTTCTATGCCTGCTCATGACTTCACCAATTTTTTATATTTTCACTCCAGATTTTCAGCATTGCCATTTTTTTACACCTCCTCATGAACAATGCAGTTGTCATTTTTCACATCCTGCCCAAAATGTGTTTTCATGCCTGAGTCGCCAAATGGCATAGTCGCTGTGCAAAACCACCTTTCAGCTAACAAACTGATAGTGCCACTCTTCATGAGGTGGGGTCACAAAAAGCCTATGTTGAAAATTTGGAGTGAAAATACCAACAAATGCCTACGATGTTAGGGTTTCCAACTGTAACACCCCACCCTGTAGAGACTGCCAGGCATCAGGGGTGTGACTTGGGATCATTAGCTGTAATGATCATGCCATTCCACCCCATCCTGCAGCCAGTGACAGGCATTGAGGTGTGCATTGGAGTGTTCGGCCCTACAGTTCACCCCATTATCCTATACTGCACCCGTCTCAGCAAATTTCCTTACAAAATGGGGTAAGTATAAGGCCCAAAGACCCCAAAGCACACCACAACACTTGTCAGTGTAGAATCTACAGGGTAAGGTGAGGTAAAATGTCATGAGGGTTATTGCTGTTGACCCAAAGGCAAGCCCCAGTGCCTGTCAGTCTCTGCAGGGTGGGGGTGGGGTTGGTGTCAGTTCAATACTTCACTGCCATTCCTATTATGCATCTCTAACTCCTGCACTACCAACACCAATGCCAGTGAGACAACATTCGGCATTGACAAATGCTTGTTAGTTTTTGTAATTTGTTCTAACAAATTATTTTGTTTTTTTCAGTGTGCATGCAGGAAATTAAATTATGTAATTTATGTCTTAAAGATAAATAGGGGAAATATGTAATGCTTTTAGTATGGATGGCTTTTTGTAGTAAAACAAAATTAAAATCCTGTTTAGATGCTTCCCACCAATCCTTTAAAGAGACATAAGCACAAGCTATGGAAAGCCTAACACTCCACAGTTCTCTCCACTTTTGTAAAACCCATGTGTTGTTTAAAATTTAACAATTTAATCTCAATGTTGAAGATAGTTCTTTTGTTGATGTTTCCCCTATCATACAATTAAAAGGTACCATAAAATAGTCAGAGGCAGAAAAAGGGGAGATATTGTTGATGGGGGACTTGAATATGCCAAATGTTAATTGAAGTACCTTTGCTGCAGGCACATCCAAAAGCAGGGTCATTCTTGAAGCCCTACAGGGGGCATGCCTGAGACAGCTAGTGTTGAAACCCACTCGGTAGGGAGCAATCTTAGACCTGGTACTCACAAATGGGGAAGGAGAAAGGGTCTCAGATTTAGAAGTTGGTAGCCATCTGGGAACAAGTGACTACCAAACAGTGTGGTTCATAATAAACACAACCATAGAGACAAGTCATACAAAAACAAGAGTATTGGACTTTAGGAAGGCTGACTTTGGGAAAATGAGAGAGTGCCTCAGAAAAGCACTAGCAAACAGGCAAGAAGGAGGGGTGGAGGAACAATGGGGAAAAATCAAAACAGCCATCGCAGAGGCAACAAGCCTTTGTGTGAAGCAAATTAACAAAACAAAATGAAGGAAAAACAATATGGTTCTCAAAAGAGATGGCAGGGATGGTTAAGGAGAAAAGGACAGCATTTAGGAAATATAAGGAAACACAGAAGGAGCAGGACAGAGAACTTTATCAGTTAAAGCAGAAGGAGGCAGGGAAGGCAGTCAGAATAGCAAAGGCACAAACTAAGGAAAAGATAGCCAACTCTGTTAAGAAGGGGGATAACACCTTTTATAGGTACATTAGGGAGCGAAGAAAGACTAAGGGAGGGATACAAGGACTTAATAAAGGGGAGGGAATGTGGGCAGAGGTTGACAGTAAAAAAGCAGGGATACTGAATGAATATTTCTGCTCAGTATTCACAATGGAAGAGGAGGGGGAGGTACCTAAACCAAACAAGAGAGAAACTCTGAATAGGGGTGTCAATACCAGTCCATTCACAGAAGAAAGGGTTTTGAAAAAACTCTTGAAACTGAGGGTGGACAAATCAATGGTGCCTGACTGGATTCACCCAAGAATTCTAAAAGAACTAAGGGTAGAACTAGTAACACCACTGACTACTCTCTTTAACAAATCATGGGAGGATGGGGTGGTATCTGAGGATTGGAGGAGGGCAAATGTGATTCCAGTTCACAAAAGTGGGAGCAGGGCAGAGGCAGGGAACTACAGACCAGTTAGTTTGACTTCAGTGGTAGGGAAAATGATGGAATCACTTCTGAAGGAAAGAATTGTTGAGTACCTAGAGGCCAGTGGGCACAGGACCCAAAGCAGCATGTTTTCACAGCAGGAAGGTCATGTCAGATGAACCTAATATATTTCTTTGACTGGGTGACCAAAGTAGTAGACCAGGGAGGGGCTGCGGTATGGCCTACCTAGATTTCAGCAATGCATTTGACACAGTCTCACACGAGAGATTAATATACAAATTAGCCAGCCTTGGAGTGGGTCCCAAGGTAGTAGCCTGGATAAAAAACTTGCTGGACAACAGGACACAAATGGTAATAGTAAACAGAGTCCACAGTGAAGAAAGGAGGGTAACTAGTGGGGTACCACAGGGTTCGGTACTGGGATCAGTCCTCTTTAATGTCTTTATAAGTGACATTGGAGAGCACCTGGAAGGAAAGGTATGTCTCTTTGCAGATGACACAAAGATCTACAACAGGGTTGATACACAAGGTGGGGTGGAAAGAATTAAAAGGGACTTGGCAAGGTTGGAGGAATGGTCAAATATGTGGCAGCTCAGATTCAATGCAAAGAAGTGCAAGGCAATACATCTGGGAAACAAAAACCCAGGGGAAGAGTACACAATGGGGGGTGAGTTAATAATAACAGCAAAAGTTAAAAGAAACCTATGAGTAATTATATCAGATGACCTAAAGGTGAGCAAGCAATGTGAGAAGGCAGTAAGGATGGCTGTGGGGATACTGGGATGCATAGGAAGAGGCATCAACAGTAGATAACAGGAAGTTGTTATCCCTCTGTACAGACAGTTAGTGAGACCCCATCTGGAGTACTGTGTGCAATTCTGGAGACCCCTTCTCCGCAAAGACATAGACAGAGTGGAGGCTGTTCAGAGGAGGGCAACCACAATGGTGCAGGGTCTGCACCAGAGGACATACGAGGAGAGACTAAAGCAGCTTAATATGTATACCCTTGAGGAAAGGAGGGAAAGTGGGGACATGATAGAAACTTTCAAGTATCTCAAGGGAATTAACAAAGTACAAGAGGGTAGCATCTTTCAGAAGAAGAGATGTGCAAGAACAAGGGGGCACAATTTTAAGATAGAGGGGGACGGCTCAGATGTAATGTTAGAAAGTATTTTTTCACAGAGAGGGTTGTGGATGCATGGAACAGCCTTCCTGAGGAGGTTGTGGAGTCAGAAACAGTGGGAGAATTCAAGAATGCATGGGACAGGCATAAGGCAAGTCTGGGGGGGTAGGAGGGAGTGACCTGTTGATTAACGAGAATCTGCAGCTTATCCATCAGGAAGGGAAATGGGCAGACTAGGTGGGCCAAGCGGTCCGTATCTGCCATCAAATTCTATGTTTCTATGTTTCTAGGTTTCAAATTTCTCCTGTGCATGCTCCTTTGATTTTTAGGGCTGCAGGTGGGTGGAGCCCAGCAGACCTATAGCTTTCAGAAAATGGACTATGCGAATGAACAAAATGCTGAGGTGACAAAAAAGTAGCCTCGCTTCAGTCAGTCTGCTCTCTCACACTAATTTGTTTTTGGGGGGGCCACTCCTAACCACCCCCACCCAACTGTTCCAGTGGTCCATGATTGCTGAAATACATAATCAACACCCAGCACCCCACACCCCTTCCCCAGAAACTTAACAGTGATACTGGGGGTGCCTAATCCCTGAGTGTCTCGCTCACAAATGCTCTCACTGACAGGTCCCCCTCCCCCAGACTATCGCACATGCACTGTACTTTCTATTCGTTTTTCCATGCTCACTCCCAGTATATTCTTTTTTATTATTTTCTGTGGTCCATGACCACTGAATTAAATAATCAGCACCAACCATACCACCTCCCCCGCTTGGCCAGAAATATAATAGTGACACTGGGGGAATGCGCTCACTGCCCTGTCCGCCCTCATCCACTGCCATGCATGCATGGTACTGTTTATTCTTTATATATATACATATATATATATATATATATATATACACACACAAACCAAGAGCAAATAGCCCAGAAATAGTTTTCAGTCACAGGTCCAGAATCTAAATGAAAACAGCTATTTTCCAAATACCATGAAAACAGCTATTATCCGAAAAACAAGCCAAATCCCATGGACTGATAGAAAGAACTGTCCAGGGTCAGTCCTAGGCAAGTCAAACTTTGACAACCATCTGCAGCAGCTATAACAACCATGTACATTCAGGTTGGGTCGTTGTGAGAACAGGCTCTGAAGGGAACTCCCTGTCCTTCTCGAAATCCTGATTCAGTTGCAGGGATAGCTCCTGGTAACAGCCGGCTTCTAGCAACTCAGGATAATGAGAAGGTAAGCAAAAAACTTACTTTTAGAAAATGTTTAAAAGTAAAACTAGAGTGAGCACTGATTTTGAAAGTGAGGCTAATAAATCTCCATCTACAAAACAAAAAAATTACCTCCTCACTTTAGCCCTGACTAGTTCTACCCCAAGTATACACCTACACGCTACCTAAAAAGTAAAAGCAGTAGTCACAACTACAGCAAGAGTTGTAACCTAAACCAAGCAGTCAATGGAAAAAATTAACAAAATAACAGAATAATATTGACATAAAAGCATTGGTTAAGAGGCATCTAATATAATTCAAACTTTGTTTTATGACCCCAGAATAAGCTGTCTGGCAACAAAGATCTTTAAATAATACTAATCCCCTGAGTTTAGAGTTTCTTTGACCAGTGCTGCTGAATCACCGCTAGCACATCGGAGCACCAGAACCAATCCCTTCTGGTGTGCTTTTCATAATTAAATTTTTGTGAAACTTACAATAGAAGTGGAACAGGTCAGTGGTGGATTGATGGAAACAAGACCCCTTCTGGCTAGAAAGGCTGAGAAAACAATACCCTCCTCATCAGCCAATAGAGTCCCTGCCACAGAGCCCCTAACATACCTGTTGTAATGGTGTGTTTTATGGTAACATGTGCTGTAGATTGCTTTATTTTCATCTAAAATAAAGAACTCCATAAAGATCTGAGAGTCACATGCATTAAAGTATTAGAATAATCTTACAGTGGGCTTGGAATTCCTACTCTGCAAATGTGTGCACTGATGTAGTGGTAACCAGCTCTAGGAGACTTTAAATAAAACAGTGCACGAGGATAGCTACGTGTTTGCCAAACAAAAACAATCTGATCAATGTCATCAGATGTCTAATTTTACAGTTGTGTGTTCGTTTCTGCATAAAGGGGATGATGAAAAGTTTTCAAGTTAGAAATTCAGGTAGATTCAAGATTCATATGGGAATTTTTTAAACTACTGATTTAGTCAGGTTTTCCAAGTTCTAATACTGTATATTCCAAGCCTGCAGTAGCATTGTAAACTGCTCGTGTTTAGTTACAACCCACTTCAGATCCTTCCTTGGGCTTTCTAGCCTGAAGGGAGGGGCATTGCTTTACATTATGCCATGACTCTTGCTCAGTATAATCATCCGTGTACTGCAGCTATTTAACTACCATTCCATGTCAAGCTTTTCAGTTCTGGTTTTATGCAGATTAATATAATTGTAGAGTAAAACCTACATTGTTTTGTGCAGGTTTTGGTATACCACATAACTCATGAAAAATGTGCAGTTTTTAGTCCACTTTGCCACCATTGCTAGTAAAGGTGCCAGAACCTATAGGTGAAGCGTTCACCCCTTCCCCCTCACCCATGAACAAAGTTCCCCTTTAAGGCATGAAAGGTCAAAAGGGAAGCACTTATGGACTTATTTGTAATCATTACAGCTCCCAGCAACTGTTTTTCCCCATGTTCTGTCACCCTAATTGCTAGACTACAGTGTATTAGAATGGCTCTATGGCTTAGTAAATTGTGCATCCAAGTTTTAAAATGTATGTGTTGTGGTGATGTTGGACAGTTGTGAGATATGTTGTGCTGAAATATGTAGCACCCAAATGCAGCACCAATGTGTGGGACCATCAGAAGCTGCTCCAGTTTACAATGCATCAGTAACAGTAAGGCACTGGATTCAATAAATGCAGAAAAGGGCACCCACCGCCTCATCTTTGGAATGTGCACTATGGAGGGTGTATCTTTTCTGTATTTGTTTGGATCACTCAGGTTAGTATTTTTTACTTCAGAAATCTTTACCAAACTGTGTCAGGCCTCTGAACAGAACACCACACTAGTCACATCGGCAATAATTTTATACAGATGACCTTACTTTCATTGTCCTGGATTTTTCACGAAGAAGGAGACAGAGACAGTGAATGGTGAGTGCTCAGATCAGCAATTAATTGTCACATATTATTCAGTCACCCAAGACTTTCATGTTTCTTATGATTTCCATTTCCAAACTTAATTGACCGCATATACAGGACAAAGGTGCTGGAGAGAACTGTGGAGTGCTAGGTTTTCGATAGGTTGTGCTTATGTCTCTTTAAAGGATTGGTGGGAAGCATCTAAACAGGATTTTAATACTTAATCTTTTTTCCCATCTTTCCTTGCTGTATTTTATACAACCAAATATATACAGTTATCTCACGTATTATTATACATTAATTTCAGGACATCTTCATAATCTTTTCTTCCTCCTCCTCTCACTCCCAGACATAGAATCTGGGGGCCCTTCTTCTTCTTTTTTGGAGGAAACGGTGTATACCCATTACCGTTTTCCTTTTTTATGTTGTTTTTGTTCAATTTTGTGTGTTCTTTCTCCCATCTCCTTCCCCCTCTTCCTCTACCCATTTATATTTTACATCCTTTTCCCACAGCCTGTCTAGCTTGCGTTGTATGATGGACCTTCCCCCCTGACAAGATCTATTCCTATCGGCCAATCTGCCTTCTCCATTCTTCAGTACTTCCCATGGTTTCTGTATTGAACAGTTCTACCCCCAAGTCTGATAAATGCACCCCGTGTGGTCTATAATATTCATCTTTCTCATCTATGCCTCTCCTAATGACCCTGCCTCCATTGGCTGTGAACCATGTACCAATTCTTATGTTAATTTTTCTTCTTACCCTTTCAATTGCCACATGACTATGTGCACGTCTCTATACTCTGCGAGGTACCATATCTGACCAAGTCAAGGTTACCTGAGGCCACCATTTCTTTATTGTCTCTATGTCATATTTTATCTGTAGGAAGTTTTCCAGCCAGGGCCTGGACTAATGTCATTCCTCCCAGATATAGTATAATCATGTCCTTGGAGGGTGCCTCTCCTCATATTCCTCAGGGTTGGTAACAGCAAGGTCCACGTCATGCCTTTGCTTCCTTGCCATGACATCCTACACTGTCTGGGGTCTTGATACAGTTGCCTGCCCCCTGCTTTCTTGGATGCTCTCCTCTCTGCCCAGTAAATATACAAGTGTACACATATCCATACCTCCAGTATCTGACCAGCTTCTGTTGTAAAGTACAAGGTCAGAATACTCCCCTGCTCTAGGGCCCTGTTGAATTCACAATTGCATCTTCTTACTTCTATCATCTTCCCTTTACCTTCCCCTCCCCATTTCCTTCCTGGTGTCCTTCCCTGTACTTAACCTGCAAATAAAGGAGAGATACTTAATATTTATTTGTTCAAAGGTCGCACATAACATTTGTAACATTCTGACTTCCAGCGGCCAATACCTTGCACCTGTTCCCTTGATCCCCCTGATTCCACCAGCTGTGATGCGCCCCAATTCTAAAAGAATGAAATGAGTAATATTTTGGATTCTCCCTTAAAAAAAAAACATCCCCTTCTTTAGGACTACTACTAATATCTGGTAGCTTGTTGCTCATTTCCTTTCCCCATGGATGAAGAACTATCCTTTTTGCACTGGTTGCATTGTGGCGTAATCCCACAGTGCCCACACTGGACAAATGGTTGTCTTTCTTTGTTGTTCCAGGTGGATCAAGCAACCTTTTCCCTCCTTATCAGTCTTTGATTTCTTGACCCATAAGGAAACTGCCTCTGCCTGCCATTCTATATCCTCTCTTTCCAGGCCTCCCAGCGTATCGTCCTTGCCATGCCCTACCATTTCACTCACTCTGAAGGCCCCATGATACATTGTCAGGAAGATGGTGTAGAATAACAAGCCCTCTTCTGCTAATTTTCAGATTGACTATGTGACCTGTACTAGGCCTGTTAGGAGCTGCTCAGACACCAGTCTCCTCCCATCTCTTTCTTTGGTCCACAGCTGTCTCCACCCTTAAATCATTCGCCTGACTAGCATGTTTTTTGTTGGGTCCTGCCTTCCTCTCAGATTGCAGACTACACTGATGGCTGCCAGGTGTACCCCTATTGTGGCATGTGCTAAGCCTTGGTCCCACTGGTATACTATGTATTTTCCCACTTGGTCATCAGTAATCTGCCCACTTACCTCCATGCTGTGTAGCTCCCTAAAAACTTGGAATGCTCCCCAAGTCCCTTCATTGGCTCGGAGGGGCCTGGGGGACCAGGAGTTGTGAAATACTACTTCAGCTCCTTCCAACCAACTTCCAAAATGTCCATTGGGATAGGCGTGTTTTGCACCTCTGCTTTTGGTGGGTGGCCCGGAACTTGTCCAGCTACATACGGGAGAGGCTGTCAGCCACTGTGTTCTGGATACCTACAGTGTGTCTAACTCAAAAGGACATGCTGAGCTTCAAACCCTGTAGAACTAATTGCCTCAACACCTGCAAAACTGGAATCAATGATGCCCTCCTGTTATTGAGCACATCTACCACCGCCTTGTTGTCACACCAGAAGGTTAACTTCTGGTTCCGTAGCTCCTCCCCTATAACAGTGTGCAAACCCAAATTGGTATGATCTCCAATAGTGTGATGTCTCTGGTTAGCCCCTGCTGCACGCAGGTCTCTGGTTTTGCTTCTGAAAACCACTTCCCATTGTAATAGCCCCCCCATGCCTAACCCCTATGCAGTGCCTGTATATAACTCCAAGTCGGTGTTAAATAACCACTCGTCCTGCGAAAAAGACTTTCCATTGACTGTCACTAGGAATTCCTCCCATATTCTCAAATCATCCTTGGTGTCCCTTGTTAGGTCCACCCAATGATGCTGCCTTGTCACTCCTTGAGTTGCATGTGCCAACCGCTTCATGAAGGCTCTACCCTGGCTAATGGCCCTGCTTGCAAAATTGAGGTGTCCTGTCAACTGCTGTACCTGCCTGAGCTGCATCCTTCACCTGGTCTTATGTTCTTGTAACAGCTCTTTTAACTTTGTTACCTTCTTCTCTGGTAACCTGAATACCTCTTCCTGGGCATCTATCTTGATCCCTAGGACTTCTATAGTTCTGCTGGGGCCTTCGATCTTGACTGGCACCAAAGGCATGCCTAGCTTTTAGCACAACTGTTGAAAGCTCTTAAGCATTGTCTCTGTCGCCTCCTTCCCCTGGCTTATCAGCAGGAAGTCATCTAAATAGTGATTAACTGTCTTGTAACCTGTCCTCTTCTGGAATATCCCTTGCAGGCAGGTGTTGAACAGTTCAAAGGAGGCACATGCAGTCGAGCAATCCATATGCATGGCTTTGTCAAAATAGTATTCACCATCCACTTTGAAACCCAACAAGTCCCAATCTAGCAGCCATACTGGGAGAAGCCTGAATGCTGCTTCAACATCTGTTTTTACTAGCCATGCTTCTGGTGTTGCCCAAATAATCTGCACCACTTCTTCCAGGGTGGCGTATGTCACTCTGGAGTGTTTCTCATCGATGTAGTCAACAACTGATTCCCCATCCGGGAAGGACAGGTAGTGTATGACCCTGTACTCTCCGGGTTACTTTTTGGGCACTAAACCCAAAGAAAATATCCTTAAGCTGTCTAGTGGGGGGGGGGGCGAGAAAGGTCCCTCAATCCACCCTGCTGTCTTCATTTTTGGTATTTTGTGTCTTAAAATACTCTCCTTCCCCCATACCGACCATAAATTCTTGCTTCCTGGCGTATCCTGGGTCCTTGAAAGTGAAAGCTGAAACCCCATTTAAAACTTGCTAGCAATTATACTGCTGCCTTCCCATCTATGTGCCGTTTTAACCCAGTCTCCCACATTTTGATGTTTATTGATGTTTGTGCCAAGCTGAATGTTCCAGCTTCACTTCCCCTCCTGTCTGCTTCATTATCAAAATGTCTGCCTCCCCCCACAAACCCCAA
Source organism: Neoceratodus forsteri (assembly GCA_016271365.2). Lineage (NCBI taxonomy): Eukaryota > Metazoa > Chordata > Ceratodontiformes > Ceratodontidae > Neoceratodus > Neoceratodus forsteri. Next base: position 81,632,643 of record CM028137.1, read on the forward strand.
CCCCCTGAAACCCCTGTTTCCCATCTGTTCCCTAAAATCCTCCTGCCCACCCTGAAAGGGCTGGCTGGTGTTGGTCTGTCTGCCATTGTATTGCCCTCTGGCAGACCAGTTAGTCCTGCATCTTGAGGGCAGATGGTTACCCTCACATTTAGAACAGGAGTATCGAAATCTACATTGCAGCCATGAGATGAACTCCTGATTAAAGCCCCAACAACATTTTTGTTGTAGCATGGCCTTCTTACCCCCTTCCCATTCTGGCGTGGCTTTGTCTGCGACTTAGTCTTTCCGTAAGTCTAACTGGTTCGTGTCCCAGCAAACATCCCTATACGTGGACATTCTCTGCCTGAAAAATTCATCTTAATATAACCACCCAAAACCCTCTTTCACTTATTCGTCTTTATTTTGAATCATGCATGATTATTTCAATGCATGTACTATTATTTTGATACAGTCACCATTACTTTGATGCATGCACTGTTATTTTCATGCATGCATTATTATTATGATTCATGTGTCATAGTCTAAGTGCAATGTTTGGCTCTAGAGACAAGACATTAGACCATATTTGTGTGGTCTGACTTTTCCTTTTTTTATGTGTATATCAGAGTTTTTATTTTATCTTTTGAAATGATAAATGCAATATCAAATATAAACAGATATATTGCTGTACACATTATGCTTACCAAAGAAGTTCCCTTAGAAGCACAACACTAAAGCATAACAAACCAAACTTTAAAATGATATAACATCTACATATTGGGTGACAAACATTTCATAAAATTAGTAATTTTAACTATTAGGAAGTACCACACATTACACCCATATAGATAGTAAGTTAAATTTCTAATAAGGCTAAAATAGGTACTAGTGCTACTAGAATATCTAAGTATATCAATCAACATAAAGATAAACAAGCATTTGTCAATGCCAAATGTTGTCTCACTGGCATTGGCATTGGTAGTGACAGAGTTAAAGACGCATAATAGGAATGGCAGTGAAGTATTGAAGTGACGCCAACCCCACCCCCATCCTGTAGAGATCAACAGGCATTGGGGTGTGCCTTTGGGTCGTTGGCTGTAATGCTCATGCTATTGTACCTCACCCTACCCTGTAAACACTGACAAGTGACGTGGTGTGCTTTGGGGTCTTTGGGCATTATACTTACCCCATTCCATAAGGAAATATGCTGAGGTGGGTGCAGTATAGGAGAATGGGGTGAACTTTGTGGCTGAAGAGTGCAAGGCACACCACAATGCCTGTCACTGGAATAGAGTGAGCATTACAGCCGATAATCCCAAGTCACACCCTTGACATCTGTCAGTCTCTGGTGAGATAAACCTCCTCAGAGAGCCTTGACTAAACTGATGAGATCTAGGGAAGACGGTGGTTTAAAGGCACCTGACATTTATTTATATTACCTGGCAATACACTGCTTGTGATATCTTTCCTGGCTTGGCCAAGTCTCGGGAGATTCGACTCCCAATTACATTCCACAATGGCTAGATATTGAAAACCATCTTTGTTCCCAATGGAGCGTGGATCCCCTAGCCTTGTTGTACATACCCCTTTAACTACTTCCTGGCACATTAAGACACACCTGTCAGCAGCTCTCTTTATGCTCATACGCAGCTTTCCTCTTTGTTGCATCTTGATCTCCATTTTGATGTCACCCAACCCCTCCTTAGAAATCCCTCTTCTTAGGGCCACCGCCATGCACAGCTGTACCCTCTGCCACAGAAGGGCCAGCAGGTGCAGGCATGGCCTGTTCTGTGGCAGCCTGGCACTCCAACAGGTGGTGATTGAGCATATGGGTGCATGGCCCCCAGTTCCCAGGTGAATCCCCCAGGGACCACTGTGGACCTCTACCTCACATAGGCAGTACCTGACCACACTGCTGTCCCCCTGACACAGTCAAATTACTGCCAAACAATGGAGGTGCAGGGAGGACTAGGCACAGGCAGGGGAGGGCCAAATGAACTGGCAGCCAGCTGGTCACAGTGCTCAGCAGGGATGGGATCCACACCTGTGCCCTGGGGCACAGGCACATCCTGCTTCAGAGGACCTGGTGCTAGAGCTGGAGCTGGTGCTGGACATGGTGGTGGTGGTGGTGGTAGTGGTGGTGGTTCAATTGCTTCAGAGTCAGGAGGTGGTGCTGGTCCTGCTTCTGGGAGGGAGCACTCAGAATTTTTGATTGGTCTAACAATGCCCCCCATGCAAGCACATGGTACGACACCTACCAGTACCACTCTCTACCAGAGCTGCCCCCGACCCAGACATTCCCTCACCCTGGTCCATCTCTCCTACTGTGCTCCCTCAGTCCGAGCAATGACTACTCACACTGTCACACAACACACACAGACACAGACACACAACTAATTGCTTATAAAGGTAAGAAAAATAAATTTACAGAAAGAACAAATTAAGTAAAAAAGAGTACAGAAAAGATGAAAAAATGTAGCTTTTAAAAAAGCTGTTGGGTCTAAATCAAAGTTTAAATCTCCTCCTAGCTCCGATCTCCAAGTCTCAGCAGTGACCAAACAAAACACTCCTCTCTCTCCGTCTCCATCTGCACAGGAGAAAGTGAAAGTGTCTGCTTGTATGACTCACTCCCTTCCTTTTCCTGCCTGGCTATGGCTAAAGAGAATGGCAAAGTCCATTGAAAACAACAACTTCACCTTGTCATTCTGCCTTAATATGAAGTGGTAATGACAAGGCGGAGTGAGCACTTTGCATTGCCCACTCCGCAACCTGAAGTGCCCACTTCGCAGTCACTTTGCCGTCGGTATTTAAATTCGCTGCATCTCTAGTGCCTGCCAAATCCAATACATAAAAGTGGCCATTATTAGCCTTGTGTAACTGTTATGAAAAGACTGCCATGTCAGGGGTATATGACCTCTGTACAAAAGAGAAGATATTAGTTCCAGCTAAAAATTCCATTTTCCCTCAACCTCTGTCAGTATGCATGGGCATTCAAAATATGTACAGATGATCCATGCTGTATATAACATCTCCACATGAACCTCTCAGACAGTATTGTTCACCAACCTCCTTATGCTTTTGATTTTCTTTTACATTTATCCTCCCCGTGAACTCCTAACCATACAACATCCCACATTTTTGGTGGAATTCTAGCTTCAGTAAGTAAGAGGCTAATGCTTTTCTGTTCACTTACCAAAACATTTTCAAAAGGGGAGGCCGAAAACTGAGTGTGCAGAACATAATAGTACAAGAATTTCCATGGAAGGGTTAACACTTGTGCCACTGACACCCCCCAAAATCTTATATAATCAAAACTATTTGTTCATGAATCATTCAATCTTATTACTTTTTTGTTTTGTTTTGTTTGTCTGCCATTGACTCAGAATTTCTTCCAATTGTGGATATACCCATCCTACCCAGCACTTATTGTTGTTTTTTTGTCAATCAATCAATCAGTTTATTGATCGGCCATATAGCCATTACAATATCAAATCATGAATATATTAAAAACAGCAGGTACCATACAGGATTCTTAAATTGCTTGTGTATACATATAGGTACACACAATATACCCTTCTCATAAAGTGCAATTTGTGTTTATATTTCCCGTCAGTAAATCTTGTCTACTTCACAACAGTATATATCCTAGCATAGCCTTCAAGATTATTATACCACCTTTAATTTTTGTCTAGTTTTAGTAATTACCAGGCAAAACTTTGCAAGTCTCTCCAAAGACCAGTGGTCCTCCGTATGCATAAGTATTGATGTTAAACTATCTACCTCTATGTCATAACCAGTATTAATAATGGCACTCAGACAGTATTTCCTTTCTTTGGCATACCATGGATAAACCCAGAGTACATGGATCAGATTCTTCTTTTCATTTACATAGCAGTAACATCTATCTGAGAGATCTTGATCTTTATTATGCCATGCTAGCAGAACGTTACTTGGAAAACGTTCACATTTATAGATAATAAAACCATTACGCAGTGTCGGACTCTCTAGGATTTCTAAGTACTGTTTAAATCCAAAGTCTTGGTTATTTTCAGCATACCATCTTGAGTAGTTTGATTTGTTAATGGCTTCTAAGTCAAATTTATTCCAGAAGTTATTTATCTTCTTTGAGATATACTTCCTATATTGTTTATTTAACTTAATTTATTTTCCACCCCTATCTTTAAGGGTGTCAATTTATGTTTTACCATTAATGAATTGAATGCTGTATACCAAAATTTGGATAGAAATCAACCGACAAATTTGTTAAACGCAACCAAATGTTAACTTTTCATGCCTCAATTAGAGCAGAAAGATTAATTAGTCCAGTTTCTGCTCTAGTATAGGCAGTATGGCATGAATGACCAAGTGTTTAGATGTTCCTTAACATTTTCAAAAGAGGGCTCATTAATATCTTGGCAGAAGACACCAGGAGAAACGACTCGCTGTGTGACTGGACTTCTCTGCTGGGACTAAAGTAGAAGAATCTTTTGTACTTGGACCTTTAATTTAGGGTAAAAAAAACTAACACACAAAACAAAAAAAAAGTGTGTGTATGTCTGTCTGGGTTAACTGAACTGAATGGGTATCTGAACAGTTATAGATGTAAATATCAGGTGATTGAAAGGACTTAACTGCTGTGAGGTTTAAATTACTGGTAGAAAGATCTAGTAAGTAGGGGGAGTGGCTTAGCTAGAAGGAAGCTACATTTAAAGACTGTCTTAGAAAGATTCTGCTAATATCTTGGCAGAAGACACCAGGAGAAAGGACTGCTGTATGACTGGACTTCTCTGCTGGGACTATATTGTCCTCCTTCCCTCCCCTCCACTCCCCCACCCAAAGCTAGTTCTATTTTTATAGGCACAGGATTTGACTGACAACAGGAACTTCCTGTTTGGGAGCAGGAAGTGAGTGATCACAGAACCACCAAAGACCCACCATCCTAGAAGGGCAGGAGTAGCTCTCCAGCCCCCTCTAGCTGCTGGAGGTCTGCCTCTGAGCAAGTAAGTGGTCCACTGAGAAATATAGGCTATTCTTGTCTCAGAACAGGACAATCAGGAGCTTAAAGGGCACACAGGTGGAAAGTAAGGAGAGAGAGAGAAAAAAAAAACAGAGGAAAGAGTAAGGATTGAAAACAGTTAAGGGGCCAGAAATAAGACATGATTGGAGTGGTGCAGTGCAGTGGCTGTGGAGCAGCAGTCTTCCGGGAGACGTTCTGGAGGATGTGGTGTTGTCCGATCTGTAGGCACCTCTCTGGGCTGAGGGAGGAGGTTGCTCATCTCCAGGCTGAGTTGACCAGTATTTGTGGGACCTCCTCTTCCATCCAGGGACCACCAGTGCCACTGCCATTTCCTCAGAGGTTGCCAAGAAAGAGGGGCGGTTGGACCGCAGTGGGCTCAGGGAGGGTGAGGGTGGTGGAACAGAGGTGCATCCCTCCAGTTGTACCTCTCCACAATTCCTATGCCATTCTGGCAAAGTGTGATTCCTCTATGGAGGCACCCGCAGTGGAGACCAAGGAGGATGCTGGGAACCTCCACAAAGGAGACCCACAGGAGGGTGGCAGGGGACCCTGAAGGGAAGGAAACTACTCCTGGTGGGGACTCCATTGTTAGGAAGGTAGAACTGGGGAGGAAGGGAGAGGAGGTAGGTGCCTGCCTGGTGCCATGGCTTGAGGGACAGGGGATGAACCTCAGGATTGCCGGAGCAGCTGCAGGGAGGAGCTGGATGTCATTGTCCACCTAGGAACAAATGACCTGGCTAAGAAAGGGATTAGAGAAGTGCAGGAAGAGTTTGTGGAATTGGGGAGGGGTCTTAGTCAAGTAGCATGCATGGTAACCTTCTCGGAGGTGCTGCCCATCTATGGCATAGGAGAGGCTAGGGTGTTCCGCACCATGGGATTCAATCAGTGGTTGAAAAACTGGTGTGGAGCTCAGGGATTTGGCCTCATTGGGGTCTGGGGGTCCAACTGGAGTGATGCAAGCCTATACTGGCATGATGGGCTGCATCTGTCCGGGAGGGGAACCAGGATCCTAGGTGATAGGTTTAAATGCTTCATTGGCAAGCTTTTAAACTAGCCAAGGGAGAGGCACTGGAAAGGAGCAGGGAAATCCTAGCCCCCCCAAATAATCATGGTAGTAAGTGCGGCAAACACCAACATAGAGGTGTCAACAGGGAGAAGGGCAGGGGTAAATGGAGAAAGTGACAAAGGCAAGAAGGACAGGGATGGGGCAAAAGGGAGTAAGGCCATCAGGAAATGGAGGGTAATGAGTACCAATGCCTGTAGTCTGGGCAACAAGCTCCCTGAGCTGGTGGCCTTGATGGAAGAGGGATGCCTGGATATCATAGCAGTCACAGAAACATGGTACACAGAGAACCATGACTGGGATGTTAACACACCAGGGTACATAACCTACAGGAGAGATAGGCAGGGGAGAAGAGGAGGAGGAGTAGCTCTCTATGTAAAGGAAGGGATAAAAGCAACTGAACAAAAGAGAAAACAGGGAGGAGAGGAGGCACTGTGGGTCACCTTGGAAACTGGAAAGGGCACCACAGCTGCACAGGAGTTGTGTACAGACCCCCATGCCAGGGGGAGGGAATGGACAAGGATGTGATAGAAGGCATTCTTAGAATGGCAGAGAAAGGGGAGATACTATTGATGGGAGACCTGAATATGCCAGATGTTAACTGGAGCACATTTTCTGCAGCCACATCCAAGAGCAGGGCCATTCTTGATGCCCTACAGGTGGCAGGCATTAGACAGCTAGTTTCAGAACCCACTGTGAGGGAGCAATCTTAGACCTCCAGACTTCAAACGGGGCAGGAGAGGATCTCAGATCTAGAAGTGGGTTGCCATCTGGGGACAAGTGACCATCAAACAGGTGTGGTTCACGTTAAACTCAGCTACAGAGTCAAGCCATACAAAAGGTGAGTACTGGACTTTAGAGGCTGACTTTGGCAAGATGGGAGAGTGCCTCAAGAAAGCACTAGCAAACAGGCTAGAAGGAGGTGTGGAGCAACAATGGGGAATCATCAAATTACCATCACAGAGGCAACAAGCCTTTGTGTGAAGCAAATAAACAAATCAAAATGAAAGAAAAAGCCACTATGGTTCTCAAAAGAGGTGGCTGTGAAAGTCAGGAAGAAAAGATAGCAATCCAGAAGTATAGAAACACAGAAGGAGCAGGACAGAGAGCTGCACCAGTTAAGGCAGAAGGAAGCAGGGAGGGAAGTCAGAATAGCAAAGGCCCAAACTGACGAAAAGATAGCCAACTCAGTTAAGAAGGGGGATAAATCCTTTTATAGGTACATCAGCGAGCGTAGAAAGACAAAGGGAGGAATAGTGAGGCTGAACAGAATGAACGGTGGGTGGGCAGAGGGGGACAGTGAAAAAGCAGGGATACTGAATGAATATTTCTGCTCAGTATTCACAAAAGAGGAGGAGGAAGTGCCTAATCCAATTAACAGAAGCATTCTTGATAGGGGGGTCAATCCCAGTCCTTTCACAGAAGAAAGGGTTCTGCAAGAACTCCTAAAACTGAAGGTGGACAAAGCAATGGGTCCTGATGGAATTCACACTAGAATTCTAAAATAATTAAGGGAGGAACTAGTGAAACCACTGGCTACTCTTTTTAATAAATCATGGGAGGATGGTGTGGTACCCAAGGACTGGAGGAAGGCGGATGTGATTCCCCTTCACAAAAGTGGGACCAAAACAGAGGCAGGAAACTACAGACCTGTCAGTCTGACCTCTGTGGTAGGGAAAGTGATGGAGTCACTTTTGAAGGAAAGAATAGTTGAGTACCTAGAGGCCAGTGGAGCACAGGACCCAAGGCAGCATGGATTCACAGTGGGAAGGTCATGTCAGACGAATCTAATAGATTCCTTTGACTGGGTGACCAAAGTAGTAGACCAGGGAGGGGCTGTGGACATGGCCTACCTAGACTTTAGCAAGACATTTGACACAGTCCCACACAAAAGATTAATAGTCAAATTAACCAGCCTGGGAGTGGGTCCCAGGGTGGTAGCCTGGGTAAAATATTGGCTACACAACAGGACACAGAAGGTAATTGTAAATGGAGTCCAGTCTGAAGAAAGAGAGGTTACTAGTGGGGTACCACAGGGTTCAGTATTGGGTCCAGTCCTTTTTAATGTCTTCATCAGTGACATTGCAGAGGGACTGGAAGGAAAAGTATGCCTTTTTGCAGATGACACAAAGATCTGCAACAGGGTTGATACACAAGGAGGCATGGAAAGGATGAAATGGGACTTGGCAAGGTTGGAGGAATGGTCAGAAGTATGGCAGCTAGGATTCAATGCAAAGAAGTGCAAAATAATGCACCTGGGAAACAAGAACCCAGGGGAAGAATACACAATGGGTGGGGAGGTAGCAACAACAACAAAAAAGGAAAGGGACCTGGGGGTAATCATATCAGATGACCTTAAGGTTAGCAAGCAATGTGAGAAGGCAGTAGGGAGGGCTGGTGGTATACTGGGATGTATAGGGAGAGGCATCAGCAGCAGAAAACAGGAAGTTGTTATCCCTCTGTACAGACAGTTGGTGAGACCCCATCTGGAGTACTGTGTCCAGTTCTGGAGACCCCATCTCCTGCAAGGACATAGACAGGATAGAGGTAGTCCAGAGGAGGGCAACTAAAATGGTGCAGGGTCTGCAAGAGAAGCCAGATGAGGAGAGACTAAAGGAGCTTAATATGTATACCCTTGAGGAAAGAAGGGAGAGGGGGGACATGATAGAAATATTTAAGTACCTCAGTGGAATCAACAAAGTCCAAGAGGGTAGCATCTTTCAGAAAAAGAGACTTGCAAGAACAAGGGGACACAATTTAAAGATAGAAGGAGGACGGTTCAGGGGCAATGTGAGGAAGTATTATTTCACAGGGAGGGTAGTGGATGCATGGAACAGCCTTCCTGAGGAGGTTGTGGGGTCTAAAACTGTGGGAGAATTCAAGAATGCATAGGACAGACATAAGGCAATTCTTGTGGGGGGTAGGAAGAAATAGGCAGTTGGTTAACTAGGATCTGCGGCCTATCCTGTAGCTAGGGAAATGGGCAGACTAGATGGGCCAAGCGGTGCTTATCTGCCATCAAAGTCTATGTTTCTATGTTTCTATGTAATGTTATTAGGTTTTCATATCTCGGTATCGTACAGCAACTGAGAGTCAAATTTATATTTTAATTTAGATTTTAATGCTGCTATAACACCTCTAACAGAGTTTCTTCCATATTTATATTTAAATCTTGGCAGGCCCCCTGTTGTTTTAATAAGTTTTTCCCTAATCATGTTGGTATGTGCTTTCCATAAACAAGTAGTTGTCACCCTTATACCCAGGTAAATATATGCAGAAGTAACCTTCACTTTTTGATTGCCCAACCTCCAGGATCCCTTTGGCTTCCTACTGCTAAATACCATTATTTTGGTTTTGTTTAGATTGATTTTGAGGTTCAGTTTTTCTGAGTGCTTGCTAAGGAAGTCCATTTTCTTTTGAAGACCACTCCTAGTCAATGAAAAAGGAAAAATGTCATCAGCATATGCTAATGCTTGGCAAATAATGTTCTGAATTTTAGGGGAGTCTGAGTGTAACTCCATCATATCCTTCAACAACTTATCCAAATACAGAGAGAATAGGAGAGGGGATAACACTCACCTCGGTCTAACTCCGTTATTTGTCTTAAAGGGGAAGGAGAGCTCACCACTATTCTCCAGGCTAATTTGAGCCCAAGTATTAGAATAAAGGGATGAAATTATTACCACCAGATTTCTATCTATTCCTCTCTCTAATAACAATGTCCAGAGATAGTTTATTGTCCATGAATCAAAAGCCAAAGTGTAATCTACAAAAATTGTATATAATTTTTGTTTTTTTAGAAATACATGCTTATCAATAAGGTGTCTTAGGACAAAGATATTATCAAGTGTAGAATATTGTGGTCTAAAACCTGACTGTAGTTCAGATAGAAGAAGAAGAATCAGCATTTATATAGCGCTTTTCATACACAGTATCCTAAAGCGCTTTACAAGCAATGCTAGACTGGTAGTGAAGTGACTGGATGTGTGGTGGCGGCCATATCGCACATCATCACCCACATACAGCCTGGATAATTGCATGAACTGGTTTTATGGGAAGGGGGATGTTGGCCAGGACACCGGGAATGTTCCCTGCTCTTTGCAAAGAGTGCCCTGGGTTCTTTTACTTCCACCTGGACACCCACCAGGACAACACCAGGATGGGCAGAAGGGACCTCAGTTTAACATCTCATCTGAAGGATGGCACACCCCAGCAGTACAGCACCCCCCAATACTGCACTCTCATGCCAGCTATTTTTAGGTGCAAGTTCAATCCTGGTGTGGGACGAGAACCCACAACCTTCTGGTCCAGAGGCGGAGGTGCTACCAACTGAGCTACACTGACACCTTTCATACAGACCCCTGTGATTTCAGTTTGCTCTTTTAATCTCTCCAGAATTATTTTTGAAAACATTTTTAAGTTACTGTCCAAGAGGCTTTTGGGCCTGTACATCGCAGGGTCTGACCAATTCCCTTTCTTGTGAATTGGTATGATGTTTGATCAATGCCATGTACAAGGAAACTGTTTTGAAACAGTAGATTTATCATTCAGTATGGTTAAAGCCCTACACCAGATCCTAGTTTCACATAAGTATACCTCTGTGGGAATCCTATCCGGGCCAGGGGCCTTACTCATTTTTAGTGTACTGATAGCACTATATACTTCTTCAGAAGATATGTATGTAAAGTTTTTTGGATCCACCTTCAAAATTTTAATTTGTTCTTCTATATTTTCATAAAGAAAGATACCCTTAAAGTAATTTACACATGTATATTCTGGGATATAAGTGTTTATTTCTGATTAATGATTATTTGTACCCCCAGCGACTAGTGTCCAAAACTTTTTAGAATTCTTTGTTATTACAGTGTCCAATAAACAGGCCCACTGTTTGGTATCATAAGCTACTATTTTCTTTAATTTATATTATTTTTTTTTATTCTTAAAGAGTAATTTAACATCTCCATTGTTTTCTTTCCTTCTTTGTCTCAATAACTGATGTATTTCCGCTTTTATCATCTGACATTCTTTATCAAATCAGTTACTATCTCCTGAGCCCCAATTCATTTTAAGTGGGGTAGTCAAGCTCTTTTTCATCTCAAAATAGAGACTATCCAATTCCAACCTAAACTGAGCCAATTCTATTGCTCACAAGCTAATCAAATTGTTGTTTAAAACAGAATTGTCTATCAAAGGGGTAATTTTTATCTCAGAGTTTTGTTTCCAAATAGTTCTCTCATAAGATCTTATTTCTAAGAATGGAATTCTTTCTTCAAGATTTATTACTGTTTCCTTTTTCTGTTTAATCTCTAATTTTAGTGGAAGATGATCACTATCTGGTCTGGTTATAATCTGGAGACTATCCCATATATTAACAATGCCCATCCAAATAGCGAGATCAATTAATGAGGCTCCCCTTGATGTAAAATAGGTTAAATATCCCTCTCAGTCTCCTTGTACAGTACCATTTAATAAGAACATGTTAAACTCCAATAAAATTTCCATTAATTTCTTGCCCAAAATATTAACTTTATGGTCTTTGGTTTTTCTTTTAGGAAGGTCTTCCAGTGCGGCATTTGCCCAGTGCAATGAATTATTAGATAAACCATCAAAATCCCCTCAACAAGCATTAAAATCACCCAGTAATAAAATATCAACATTTGGGAAGGTGACACATAAATCAAACAAAAACAATCTTAAGTTGTCCCAGACCAGATGATCAAAAAATTTCGAATTACTAGGAGGATATAAAAGTTAACTAGAATTAATTTCATAGATGCGAAGACCAAAGACAATGCCAATAAATTGTCTCATTTTCCAAGTAGTTGGACTTTGTCACAGCTACTGACTTTAACAAATACTGCAATGTCTCCTAAGTATCTGCCCAGATTGCATACTTTTTTACCCTTGACATAGAAGCATTCATAGCCATTAATGTTTATGGCTCCATCCAAGCAGTGCCATGTCTCTTGTATACAGAGCACATCATATCATGTCAAGCAATTGGTGAGATCTTTGTCATAATTAACTTTACCCCACCCAGCAATGTTCCTTGAGAGAATTTGTATACCACCCTGGGTTTTATTAAATGTTGACTCATATAGTTCTGAAGGCTCCAATCGTCAATTTTTATAACCCGCTATAGACCAAAATCTATTGGCTTATACAAAAATACTCCAGAAAAAAAACTATGGGCTATGACATCCCCAGACTCCCTTCCTTAACCGGTAGATATATATAATTCATTCTTATGGGTTCCAACGACTACCCCACAAGCAGGAAACTAATATATATATATATATATAGATATAGATATATATATATATTTATATATATATATATATATATATATATATATATATATATATATATATATAGATAGATATAGATATATATGTGTATTATGGTAGCAGGGAGGTTGAGGAGCCATTTACATGTTAAACCCCAAATTTTGCACCTTAATAACTTTGCAACTATTTAACAGATTTGCCGGAAATTTGGAATACATGATTAAGACCCATGTGCCTTGGGATCTGCCAAGTTTTGTACCAGTCGGATATATGGCTGCGGAGTTATTAAGCATGATCTGTGCGTGCATTTACGCTTTTTTTTTTATTCTATGGTCGTGTCTACAGGTTGCACGGTTTGCGCAACTGGTGCGAAGTCTTCAGGGAACATGTGGCCAGGGTCCCTGATGTGCCTTTCAAAGATTTCATGAAAAAATATTAAACGGTTCAAAAGTTAGTCAATAAACAAGTTCCCATTATAAGTCAATGGGAAAAGTTAACAAAAAGTTTGACAGTGTCGCAAATGCAGTTTTTACTTTCGCAAATGGCCCTTTTACTGTCGCAAATCTGCCATTTTGTTTTCAGTTAGCGATCAGAAAAATGCTTGGCATTTAAATTTGGGAACCTCTAGCAACCTAATTCTTTTTGTATTCATCTAGTCGGACCCTGAGGATGCTAGCCATGTCTTTATTTTGGGGTAAAACACCCCAGAAATATGTTTTTCAAGTTTCTGGAAAAAGAACTTTCACAAAGTAGTGTCGAATGTGCGACACTGTCGAATGAATTTGTGAAAGCTTTCACAAAGTTTGACAGTACTTTTCCAGGGTGTATGAAAATAACAGCAATTCTTTGGCATTGTGCTGCAAAAGAACGGTTTGGTCTTTTGGGCTGAAATTTGGAGGGAATGCAGCCTACATCTCACAGATGTGGCTTTCAGTATTTTGTTGAAAACATATTACATGGCGGCAAAGTTACAGTACTCCAAAGTTGATGTTTTTTCCCATAGGATAACATTACAGTGACTGATGCATTACAGGAATCCTTAGGCACCCTGCTGCAAAATAACGGTTTGGTCATTTTTCCTGAAATTTGAAGGGAAGACAGCCAACATTCCACAGATGTGCCTTGTAGTGGTTTGGTGACAAAATATTACAGGGAGCCAAAGTTATGGCACTCCAAACTTCTCTTTTTTTCCCATAGGATAACATTACGGCATTCGCCATGCCTTTCAGGGCCCGTATCTTGGAAATGGTGCAAGATACGGACTTCTAGTCAGAAAAATGCTTAGCCCCATGTACAAAACTAGCCAGAAAAGTGGTAATTCATATGACTTTTAAATTTGTTTTCTACGTCGTACCGTTACTGAAATAGAAGCAATTTACTATTCCAAGTCCTCATTTTCTGTTTCGAGAGTCATTATTTTGCATACATTCTTTGTACTCACTGTCTTTCTCTATGAAGCTTTTGGGGAAAAGCAGCCTGTGCACTTACATTATTGTAACCATTACCATTTCGCTTGCTAGTTCCATACCCGTTCACTTACCGTTCATGTCTGGCCACCATGTGCGCATTCCTTATGCTTTCTACTATGTTGCGCTTTTATGCTGTTTTTAACATTTCTGTCTACAGTACTGTTTATCTTTCTGTTTTGCTTTGCATCACCATGCCCATTACCATTTGCATTTGTGGGCACCATGTTACTATGTGAAAGACATCACATGGCGGACTGCTCCGTGTATGCCACCATGTAGTACCCTTTCTGTTCTCATTCGCGCTTGTGTTACCATGTGCACCACTGTTAGTGCTTCTGTTTGCATTGCTGTTCCTGTTACTATGTCACAAGACATCACATGGTGGGAGCGCGGGGCCCTTCCCACCACCGCATTACATTCGCTATTTCTCATTATCATTCTCAAAAAGAAGGGAAATTAGAGGCAACAAACTCTGTTTAATGCATTAGTTAGGGTTGTTCCACAGCGACAAAAGCCAGAAAATTTGGTGTTAGGGTTGAACCCCCTGGACCCCCCACCCCACCCAGCATCAGGGTGCGCATTGGGGTCGTCCGGTGCTAACTCTCACCCCATTCTCCTACACCTCTGCTTCTTCACACATCTGATGGGGTGAGTTAGGTGTCGGACCCCAATGCGCACCCTGATGCTGGTTGGGTGTGTGGGTGTCCAAGGGGGTTCAACCTCAACACCGAATTTCCTGGCTTTTGTCACTGTGGAACAACCCCAACTAATGCATTAAATGGAGTTTTTTGCCTCTAATATATATATATATATATATATATATATATATATATATATTTATATTTAATTCTTTAACCAGGAGTGGCACACTAAGCTGAAAGCTTGTTTACAGGTGTGATATGCAAGTGGGGGCTGTGGGATTCAAATCTAGGTCTCCAGATTTGCAGCTCAGAGCTTTAAACCACTGCACTATACTGCCTCATATATATATATATATATATATATATATATATATATATATATATATATATATATATATATATATATATATATATATATATATATATATTATGGTAGCATGGTAGTGCTACCATAGTTAGGGTTGAGGAGCCATTTCTATGTTAAACCCCAAAACTTTGCACCTTAATAACTTTACAACCGTTTGATGGATTTGCCTGAAATTTGGAATTTATGATCAAGAACCATAGGCCTTGGGATCTCCCAAGTTTTGTACTGGTTGGATATACGGCTGCGGAGTTATTAAGTGTGATCTGTGTGCACGTTTACGCTTTTCTGGAATTCTATGGTCGCACCTACAGGTCGTACGGTTTGTGCGACCGGCCCAAAATCTTCAGGGAACATGTGCCAGGGTCTCCAATGTGCCTTTGAAGATTTCATGAAAAATATTAAACGGTTCCAAAGTTATTCAAAAACAGTTTCCCATTATAAGTCAATGGGAAAAGTTAACAAAAGTTCAACACTTTCGCCAAATGCATTTTACTTTAGCAAATGGGCCTGTTACTTCGCCGTCGGCCATTTTGTTTTCAGTTGGTGATCATAAAATGGTTGGCATTTAAATTTGGGACCCTCTAGCAACCTAATTTTTTGTATTCACCTAGTCGGGACCTGAGGATGCTTGTCATGTCTTTATTTTGTGGTAAAACACCCCAGAAATATGTTTTCAAATTTCTGGAAAAAGTACTTTCACAAATTACTTCGTGCTCACAAAAGTGTAACAGTAAATTTTTATGGTAAGCTAAGAAATTTTTATGAAGCTGCGAAATTGTGACAGAAGTTCTTAGTCTGTGGGAAAATGACAGCAATTCTTTGGCACTGCGCTGCAAAAGAACCGTTGGGAGTTTTGAGCTGAAATTTGGAGGGAACGGAGACGACATCTCACAGATGTGCCTTTCAGTGTTGTATTGAAAAAATATTACATGGTGGCAAAGTTACAGCACTCCAAAGTTGACAGTTTTTCCCATAGGATAACATTACGGCGCCCAATGCATTACAGAAATCCTTTGGATCCCTGCGGCAAAATAATGGTTTGGTCTTTTTTCCTGAAATTTGGAGGGAAGACAGCCAACAGCTCACAGATGTGCCTTTCAGTGGTTTGGTGAAAAAACATTACAGGGAGGCAAAGTTATGGCACTCCGAACTTTCCTTTTTTCCCCATAGGATTACATTACGGCGTTCGCCACGCCTTTCAGGTCCCGTATCTCGGAAACGGTGCGAGATATGGACTTTTCGTCGGAAAACTTCTTAGCCCCCACATGGGGCTAAGATTTAAATTAGCCAGGACAGTTGTAAATAATATGACTTTTAAATTTTTTTTCTACGTCATACAGTTCCTGAGATATAATGTATTTAGTATTCCAAGATCTCATTTTCTCCGCCGATACTCATTATTTTGCATACATTATCTGTACTCACTGTCTTTCTCAATGCAGGTTTTGGGGAAAACCAGCCTGTGCACTTACATTACTGTTACTGTTGCCCTTTCCACTTGCGGTTCCGTACCCATTTCACTTACCGTTGACGTCTGCGCCACCATGTGCGTTATCCTTTGCGTTTTCATTTGTGCTTGCGTTTCTGTTATTTTTTGCCATTTCTGTCTACAGTACTGTTTATCTTTCTGTTTCACTTTACATCACCATGCCCATTGACATTTCTGTTTGCGGGCACCATGTTACTATGTGACAACACATCACGTGGCAGACCATTCCCGTCTATGCCACCATGTGCGTTACCCTTTCTGTTCTCATTCGTGCTTGTGTTACCATGTGCACCGCTGTTAGCATTTCTGTTTGCGTTGCTGTCCCTGTTAGTATGCCACAAGACATCATGTGGTGGGAGCGCGGGGCTCAAAGGGCCCCGCACTCCCACCACCGCATTATGCGGTGGGAGCACGGGGCCCAGAGGGCACCACGCTCCCGCCGCTGCATTAAATTCACTATTTCTTATCATTCTCAAAAAGAAGGGAAATTAGAGGCAAAAAACTCAGTTTAATGCATTAGTTAGGGTTGTTCCACAGCGACAAAAGTGAGGAAATTCGCTGTTAGGGTTGAAAACCCTAACTCCGAATTCACCCCCCCCAGCACCACACACACAGAACACACACACATTCAAGTATGGGGAGGACCAAGTCAACACAACCAAGACAAGACATCCGCAGCAGGTGACAGAAATAACAAACAATTGTCTAAATGTACTACGAGACATCCCCACTCACCTGACCAGGTACTGCATGCTCAGTGGAGATCAACAGCAAAACTGAGGCCATGTACACCAAACGTACACATCCCTGATTGCAGCTGCACACAACGTACCACACTTAGTAGTTGCATGGCCTTACCTACCGATGCCCCACACCACACCACAACTGGTACTGTGCCGTTATTCAATATAAATGCTGAAGGTGCATGATGACAGTTGTAGAAAGGTTTTAACACTACTGAGTATACATTAATTAAGAGAAGCACATAAATTAACTACAAGACACCAGCATGATCAAGATAAAAGTAGTGATACATTTAGTAGGTGATTTACATAGTAGTACATTTACAGCAATGGTTTACTCAACATAGAGAGGCTGATGTAAACGTATGGAAAAGCATTGCCTGTTCAACGCTGTGAAATTGGTACTGCCAGTATCACATGCATTCTTACTGATGAAGGTGTACTGCTGATGTACATACATAGACCTTCAGTGTGTTTCAATATTAAAGATGCAGTAAGTATTCTTTGTAAGAAAGATTGTAATTGCATGGATCAGGCCAAGCAACTTTTAAATATCATAGCACTACTGAGCCAACAATGATGTACCTGTATCGGACATGTATATAGGATAGATTTTCCTGTAGGCACTTACTGAGTATGTTGTACCTGATAAAGACAATCTCATTGCATCTGTGATGACTAACTTATTCAAATAGTAATACATTTGCTATTGTTGCAATGAGTGATCTATGCCATTATGGACACAGTGTGATTTTTTAACAGTTGTTTCATACTCAGGCTGTATGCCTACTGTTTGGGTTTGCCACACTTCTGTCACTGATGCTATCAAAGTGATAACTATGTTAATTCTGCTACAACAGGAATCAAGTAGGTATGGTGTAGGTATAAACAGAATGTCTTTTAGTATTGATTTAACTCATAATGGGGTAAGTGTACTAGGACAGCAGGGGTTATCCTCTATCACTGAGTCTGTCAGTTATAATCACACTAGGGTTTTGATGACTGTGATGATGAAGTTACACTGTTCATCTTCATGAGTTCATATTCACAGCCATTCTCCAGTAACTAGATAGTGTATGGTGTAACTGGGTGGGACACTGTGTTGCAAAGCTGCTGCAGTGCCTAGCAGAGGGAGAGTATCTACTCATAAAGACAATTAAACAATAAGGCATGACCAACAGTTATGTTAAATGGTCTGTTAATCACCCTGTAGGGGTTTAATGTTGAATGAGGCATATCCGAGTGCCACATGTCGCTAGACAGTGATAAACTGACCATTGACGTAATACCTGGGAGTGGCTTATTGCTATCATAATAAAACTGTTTTTTAAACAACATTAAACCATGCTCATCATATGGTTAGGCTCTACATGTATGTTAATAAAAACTAAACATAAGGCTGTTACAATGTTTACAGTCAATTAGAAAGCTGCATTTCTCAAATCCTTGTTATAATCAGAGATATTATACCTGTACAACTCCTTGGTTTTGCTGAACTCTATTGCTCAGGTGGCCCACCACAAGTGGTGTGGTCTGGTGTGGGGCATCGGTAGGTAAGGCCATGCAACTACTAAGTGTGGTAATGTCATGCAGCTGCAATCAGGGATGTGTACGCTTGGTGTACATGGCCTCAGTTTTGCTGTTGATCTCCACTGAGCATGCAGTACCTGGTCAGGTGGGTGGGATGTCTCATAGTACATTTAGACAATTGTTTGTTATTTCTGTCACCTGCTGCTGGATATCTGTCATTGGTTGTGTTGACTTGGTCCTCCCCATACTTGAATGTGTGTGTGTCTGTGTGTGTGTGGTGCTGGGGGTGATCTCGAGTTAGGGTTTTCAACCCAACAGCGAATTTCCTCACTTTTGTCACTGTGGAACAACCCTAACTAATGCATTAAACAGAGTTTTTTGCCTCTAATTATATATATATATATATTTATATACAAATATAAAACAGCCTCTAACTGCACTGACACTGGATAAAGATAACTTAAAAATAAAAATAGGGGGACTAAAATGATTTTAATAAGGTAAATTATTTTCTGTTTCCCCATATGCTACTTATTCCAGTTTTGCACCCTCTTCTTTGCAACATTAATCTGGAATTCCCAATTAAAGTAGGCCAAATCACCAGGACCAAAGAACACCCCCAAAATTTTGCAAGGTTCTGTTTCTACCTGTAAAGAAGCCACTTGAGTACATTTTCAGAAACAGAAAGACAGCAGCTTTTCCCAATATTTAGCTTTGTACCCACCCCCTGGGATAAGGACATCATCAAATCTTCAGCCGTGTTCCTGAAATCCTGACCTGCCACTATCAAAATTGTGTCATCCGCATACGCTAACACCTTTAACTGAGCATTTAGACTGAATTTGATGACCTGAATTTTAGGGGATAATAGAACTTGCACTAGTGGGTCTAAAATGAAGATATATAATAGTGGGTTGAGGGAACAACCCTGTCTTACCCCAACTCTAATCCCACATGCTTTCCCAATCCATCTATTGTCACAAGGCTTGCTAAATGCCATATCATAAATCAATTTAATCCAGTCCAAATATTGGCATGGGAAATTGCAAGCTTTCACACATTCCAATAACCATACATGACTAACCTAATCAAATGCTTGTGATTGGTCAAGGCAAATTAAAAATCTATCTGTTTCTTCCTTCTTCCTTCTTCCCCTTTTCCACCATTTCCTTAATAAGAAATAAATTGTCAGAAATTTTCCTACCAGGAATGGAGCAAACCTATTCCTCCTGAATTAAGGAGTCTAAGACTGTGGAAAGTTGTTTACTCAAAATGTTAGTTAATAGCTTAAAGTCCATGTTCAATAGTGTTATCTGCCTCCAGTTTTCTAAGGAGACTTTATCATCTTTCTTAAAAATAAAGGTTAGTAAACCTTATTACGTCTGAGGGAAGAGCTGAAGTTCTGTTAACTTAGCTGATACATGGCCAATAGTTCTTCAGGCAAGAACTCTGAGATTAGTTTATATACTTCCCTGGGAAGGGCATCAGACCAGGGGGCAACCCCATTCTTTAAGCCGGAAATCACTTCTGTAAATTCCCAGTGTTCAACGGGGCAACTAACAAATTCTGTTGATTCCAAGTTAAGCTAGGAAGTCGGGCCACATGCAATATTTGAGTTAGTTGAAAAATGTCTGGTTCCTGTACTGTCTGCTGGACAGAGATAAATTCTTCCATCACCTGCAATATTCCCTTATTATCTGAAACTACTTCTCCTGCTTTACTTTTTAGACCTATAATGGTTCTCCTATCCAGCCTGGTTAAACAGTACTCAAAGGAGATGGTCTGATTTTTCTTCCCTGGAGTCCCAAATTGCTGCTCAGCCTCAGTGGAGGCTTGCCTATTATACTGATATAGAAAAATCTCTTGCTTTGTTTCCACTATCTGATTGGAAAGATCAGACTCAGTAGCAACCTGTTCTAAATATAATTCATACAGATGAGTTTTAAGACGATTATAGGATAGCATCCTAGATTTCTGTTTTTGAAGGGAAATCTGCTGAAAATAGGCTATAACACAAATCTTCGTGTCCTACCAGCACTCAACTGGGGAGTCGTATAAAAAGAACACAGATTGTCTAACCTTCGATATGATGGGCAATTTCTGTCTTATTTCTGAGTCTTGTAACAGGGTTACATTTATTCTCCACACCCCTCTCCCCAGAGTCCTTGGATGTGAAGAAGTCACATGTATTTCCATTAATACATGATCTGATGTTTCTATTGGGAGATCCTCGATGTAGGAAACTGGAAGTAATTTGGACACAAACTAATAATCAATTCTGGTAGAAATCCTACCTTTTAAAAAGGTATGGGCTGGGTTCTTTGTAAATGAGCCATGCACATATTTTAGATTAGATTTTGTGACTGTCTAAAAATAGTGTGTATCACAATATGTTTTATTTTGTGACTTGGTCCTGTCAGAATTTTGTAAACCAGTATTAAAATCCCCTCCAAATAATAACTGCTTTCTGGTATATAAAAATGGCTGAACCTATTTCAATAGTTCAATTCTTGAAACCTTGGACTGATGTCCATATAGATTTATTAATCTGAAATTAATCCTTTTAAAAGTCAAATCCAAAATCATAGCTCTCCCAGGAGAAACATTAGTCATATTAGTGACAAGAATCTCTGAATTCTGAAAACATATACCGAGACCATAACACTGATCTTCACCAATAGACCAGAATGAGTTTCCATAAACCCATGCATTTTTGGTTGAATCAATATCCCTGTACAAATGCAGTCTTGTATCTTGTAAACAGTAAATATCATATGACAATTGTGACAAAGTAGAAGAGGTTGTAGTCCTTTTCCCTAAGGATTTAACACTATTGATGTTAAGGCTTGCTAGCCTGAGAGGTACTTAAAAATCATGTGTTATTTGGGGGAGGGGGTTGTTTCTTAACATTCAATCTAGTCAGCCTCTTCCCTTTTTGGGAAACAGAAGGCACAGATGTAGTAGACTGGTCATCCTACCAAGGGATCCCACTGAGATGGAAGGCTTGAATTAGCCAAGTCTTCTTCCTCCATTTGATCACTCCAACTCTGGAGCATGTCATATCTTTTCTCTGTAACCATCCCTTTGTCAGTGTGACCCTTCTGTTTCAAGGAGTTTTTTTGACTTAGATGTCCTTGTCACAACTTTAAAAGTATCTTTCTCCCCTGCTGACTGCACCATCAAAGGTGGGGGTGTCTCAGACAAAGTCACTGCAGTAGTAATCATGGGAGGTGGATCCTGACTTGGGACCACAACCTCCTCCTGTACTCCTATTTCCATGGGTGCCTCAGCTAGTTCATCTCTGGTAACTGGTGGACTGGAGGCTTGATAATTAGTATGTGGGTTTGAAGCTTGAAAGGCCCCCTGCGCACTACGCAGGTAAAAATCTTACTCCGCCATATCAGCAGAATTATGGGCAGCACAAGGACATGACTTAAAGGAATGTTCATTGACACCACAAAGGTTACAAGTGTGGGGGGGTGCAGCCATTACCTGAGTGGCCTAAAGCTCCACATCTGAAGCATTTAATCTGATCACAGTCAGTATTAAAATGGATGAGAGACCCACATTGATAACACAATTTGGGCTGACCAGGATGGAACAAAATCCCAAGGTCACAGCCCAAATAAAAACAGTTTTGCAGATGTTGAATGCCTTGGTCTGTTTGTTTAAGACAAACTCAGAACTTCCATCCACCCATCCAAAGCCCATTGCCGTCCATAATGGGGTCTGGAGTACCTTCCAAATTACACCTTTTCTCCAGCCAAAAAATGATATCATTTACACAGACACCCACATTCCTGAATAATACCATGATTGTCTTTGTGGTAGGCTTAGCAATAGGAATGGCAACAAAAGGAACCCACAGAGGGGAGTCTGTCACTGAGTAATACAAGTTCCAAAACTTATACAGAAGTTGATTTGTACAAAAACTAATATCAAAATTATAGTTCCCTGGAGCATGGATAAATACACACACCTCTTAGGGAGTGAAATGAAGAGATTCTTTTATTAAATGGGTGCCAACATAATTTCTATCAGGGACCTGATTTAGATCTCCGCGATACCTTAGTTGTACCACATAACCCCTTTGTGCTGCTTCAGGAGGTTGCTGAAATAGACTTGTATAAGTTGCAGCTTTATCAGCAGACTGTGAAAGTCTTCCTGTATTATCAGTCAAAGAGTTAATTGAGAAATGTGTTATTTGAACTGCATTCATTAACATTAAAGCTGTTAGGTTGTGGCTTACCTGAATCTTTGTGGCAAGTCGCTGTGCTGGTACACTGCAGACACCGTCGGTGTGGCTCCCGGTGTTGTGCCCCCCCAGTCCAATTCCAACTTGAAGTTAGATATTTAGAGACTGGGGTGTGTGGGGGGCAGAGCCCCCTGATAAAAAAGCACCAACATCTCTGATGCTGACACTTGGCATTGTGTCTGTCGCTGTCGGGGATGTCGGCATGAGTGCTGTCAAAGTGCTGTAGTAAAACCCTTGCTGCATGCTGTCTAAAACCTCCTTGCTGTCCTCTAAGCTGTCATCCAATTGTTCCATCTCCTGTGTGAAAGGAGCATCAACTCCCTAGAGTCCCTCGCAGTACTGGTCTGGGTGTCACGTTTGACCCAATGCTATCCAGAGGTCCCCATGGGAGGCTGTTCTGTTTAAATCCTGCTGGTTTCTTTCTGACCTACAGTTTGCAGCAATGTGACTTGCCTCCAGACTGCCCAGTAACCAAATTGCGGGGTCAGGAGTCCACTGTTCATCCTGAAAGAGCCACCCAGCTCCTTGTAGAGCATTTTTAGGACACCATTCGCTATTAGAAGGAATGTCCTGAGAGTCTTAAAAAATATCCTGGGATGCCAGTTCTCCATCTGCAGCTGTGCTCTGCCCTTCAGCCAGCAAAATTCTTTTACCCACTATTCCTCAAGGACTAACTATGGATCTTTTTCTTTTCTTCTCCTTGTCCAAAAGTTTCTTTTTCTGGTTATACTCCGACTCCACCTCATTCATTATATCGATTAAATGTTTCTTTTTCAATGCCAGCTTGGTTTGTAATCACAACTCCTCTTCTGATACTGTTGCCAAGTTCACCTCTGGTTCTTCTGCCGGTAATGCTGTGGTCATCATAGGGACTTCATCTATACTGCAGGTACTTTGAAGCTGAGCCTTTAAAACTTCTGGTAAATCAAGTTTTGGCATTTTAATGTCCTGACTTGCAATATTCGCAATTGTATCTATGTTTAGGATGTTGTAAGACCATACCAGTTCCGGACGGAGCACATCCTTTCCCCTCCATAGCTTTATCCTGACTGGAGTCCTCCATCCCTCAACAGGTAGCACAGCGCCCCCTGCCACGAGTAGGGAATTTCCCCTGTGCCCTGGCCAAATTCCCTCCATTCACTAAAAATACCACCAACAGCTTAAAATCTGGTTCAGTTTCAGTTGACACCCATCTGTATCCCCTTCCCCCTGGGACAAGGCTGAGAATAGGCAAACAATTGTCTAGTCCTCCTTCCTGGTCAACAAAAACTAAATAAATAAAATAAATCAATAAACCACCATATTTTTATGGCAGGTTTCTGCAGTATGGCCTGGCTTATCACAGTTAAAGCAAATAATGTTTTGGGGTGCAGATTTTTTACCACCATCAGAGTTCTTATCTGACCTGGAGTTATATCGGAAGAGAGTCCTACCAGTCCTCAGCGGTTGCATCACTGCTACAATGTATGTCTGTCTGGCCATCTGATAGTCCTCAGCAAAAGAAACAGCCTTTTCTCCACATTCTAGATGGTGTTCTTTTACCCAAAGCTACATGTCAGAAGGAAGAATGTTGATGAATTGCTCCATTGTAGATATGTCAATGATCTGTCAGACTGATTTGCCTTTCGGTTGGAGCCACTTAATGAGGAGTTCTCTGTGTTGGGTGATGGCTTCTTGAGGATTGTTGACTGAGTGGTACTTCAGGGGCCAAAATATGTGCCTGTTGGTCTCTCCTGAGATGTCATACATTTAGAGGTCATATCTTTTAAGGTTTTCTCTTTTCACATGGTCATAGTTTTCTGACTGTGCAGTGTCCATATTCCTGTAGGCAATCTGGGCTTTACCTGGTAGGTAAGGTACCAGCCTGAGTGGCCATTGCTGTTTTGGCAACTAGAAGGCTCCAGCTACCCTTTTAAAAGTTGTCAGGTATGCTTCAGTATCATCAGAGGGTCACAGCTTTTTAGGTTTAATGTCTTTTAAGTTGTTTGTATTTTGTTGATCTGCTGGACCTGTACCAGATCCTCCAGTCTGATGCCCTGTAAGGCATCCAGCCATCACTACTCTATTTGCTTCATCTCTTCTCTTCATTGTTGCTCCTGTCACTGCATTTTTTCTCTGCTGCTTCTCCTCTCTGCTTCTCAGTCTCTTTTTTGTATAGCCCACCATTTGAAGAAGTCAGACATGCTTTCAGGTTCTGTCCCTGCCTGTTCTTTTTCTTTCATCTCTGGTGCCCACCGTACAGGCTCAGTTTGGAATTTGTTTCTGCTTCTAGTTTGGCTTCTATTCTTCTGGTAATCGCTCCTGTGCTTGCTTTTGACATGACATACCTTTCTTCTATGCTTCCCTGTTACCAGGTCTAGTACCCAAGCATAAAATTCCTGGCTTAGAGTATGCTTGGTGTTAAATCCCACTTTGTTTGACAAAAGCTGTCTTGGAGGCATAGGTCAGGAAGCATAGACAAACCAAGAGAAGTTATAAAATTCACTGGTAACATTTCATTATTATCAATAACAAAAAAATAATTAAAAAAAGGATGTACAGGATAACTCTTTTCAAAGGCACTACAAACAGAAATCCTTACTCCGAGTCTCTTTTTAAAATGTCAGTCTGTCTCCATCTATTTAGAGACACATTGTTCTTTTTATATGAGCTATCATTGTCAGACAGTTTAATCTCTGCATCCTGTTCTGGTAAGCTTCGTCTCCAGTTTTCCGCAAAATACAACATAACTTTTTTTCATTGATCTTCCTGTGATAGCCTAAAGAGTACACTAGTCTTCTTATCAGGTGCAACCAATTCAGACATCCTGTTCCAAGGCTGATTTCCTGCAGACACTTCTGTTAACAACCTTGTGAAAGGTCAAAAGGTTTCTCACGGTTAGTCCTCTGTGATCCAAACTGCTAATTTCTCTAAAATCCCCTCTGTGTTCCACATTAATTTAGCATTCAAGTAGCTGTGTGCAATCACTTGAGCAATATAATTGTATACATTTGCAAACCAAGAGATCCATGGTTTCACATAGATACATATATACTGTATATGTGTGTGTGTGTGTGTGTGTCTATATATGTGTCTGTATATATATATATCTATATATATACAGTATATACACACAGATAGATAGATAGATAGATAGATAGATAGATAGATAGATATAGATATAGATACTGTTCCACAGAGAAGCAAGAGGAGAAAGAAAGAAAGAAAGAAACAGAAACAGCCAGTGATGGATGGGTGATACCAGGGGACATTGTGGAATGCCAAGAAGTGCAAAGTTATGTACCTGGGAGGAAGAACCTAGGCCAGAAATATACCCTAGAGGGGAACAGCTGATTGAAACTAAGGTAGGGAGGGATCTGGGGGTACTCTTATGTGATGATTTAAGGACAACCAGGCAGTGTGAAAAGGTGGCACAAAAAGCTAGCAGTATTCTTGAATGCATAGGAAGGAATATCACAGGTAGAAAAAGCGAAGTGATAGTCCCACTGTACAAGTCCTTGGTGAGGCCTCACCTGGAGTACTACATCCAGTTCTGGAGACCACACCTCAAGAAGGACAAAAATCAACTGGAAAGTGTGCAGAGTAGAGCTACGAGGATGATATATGGACTACACAAAGAATCATATGAATCGAGATTAAATCATCATAGGACGTACTCACTGGAGAGGAAAAGAGACAGGGAAGATATAATAGAGACATTTAAATACCTGAAAGGTATCAACTCAGTACAAACACATGATCTCTTCAGGGAAAACACAAATACATGGACAAGGGGGCACAACATGGACCTGAAAGGAAGTAGTTTCAAAACAAACAGAAGGAAGTTTTTTTTCACGGAAAGGGTGGTGGAGCCCTGGAACATTCTGGTCCCAGAGGATGTGCAGCAAAGACAGTGGTGGAGTTCAAGCTAGCATGGGATAGGCACTGTGGAAAACTAAGGCAGTAAAGAAACTGGGAGGGGGTAGCTTTCAGTGGCAGACTAGATGGATCACAAGGTCCCCTTCTGCCAGCACTTTTTTATGAATAATTGGAGTGGCCAGTTCGTATGTGTCACATGGAAAATTGATTGCATATTCCAACAGGCAAGACATAGACAAGCAATAGAATAATAGAGAACATAATAGATCCTTGCTTTTAACTCTTTCTGTGTAACAAATGGGAATGGGTTTTATCCAACCCTGTCACAATGGGTAATCCTGCCAAACTGACCTGTGGCTACTGTTCTTGCCTCTTATCCTGTAAATCAGAAATACAGAACTACACTCCATCATCATCACAGGCCATGCCCCTCTGGTAGTCAGGTTCATGTGGGGCCTGCCACAAAAGAAGTCACAATTATGGCAAGTAGACCCCCTTGTCCTGGAAGACCCAGCTTTTTTAACCATTGCTCAGACAGGAGGTCATCTAGTAATGGAAAATAAATGACAGCAGGTAGATGTCTGACTCTTCTTTGTTGCAGGCTTTTAAAGCCTCTGTAAGGGGTAGTACTATGACCTCTGTCACACAATGATTAGAACATGAGAGGCATAACAAGCGACCCTAAGAAAATAACTGAAGGTACTAGAGAAACAGTATAAAGAGGCTTCTCCATCTCTGCCTACCTTGCTAATTGCACAGCTTATTAGTACACATATTAAACTAAATGATCTCCTAAATTGGAAGGCAGAGCTAGCCATTAGAAGGCTGCCCCATTCATTCTGGAAGGGAGAAGAGAAATTCAGTAAGCTGTTAGCTTATAAGTTGAAACTTAGGTGGGTTGCAAAGGGAATGGGGGGGGGCTGCAGGATGCATCCAGCACTTTGCATATACCACCCAAAGGTATCAATTATACTATGCAGCAGTTCTGTGAAAAAATGCATGCAACCCCTAATCTGCCAAGAGCAGAGGATGTCAATAACTTCCTAGACTCTCTACCAATCCCCAGGGTTTCTCCTGCACAGTTGCAATGTTGGAGGCACCAGTTTCCTAGGAGGACATCTGGCAGGTCATAAAAGCCATGAACACCTACAGGGCTTCTGGGATGAATGGGTTCCTGACTGATCTCTATCTGGCCATTAGCAACAACATTGCTCCATATCTGCAGCAAGTGTTAATGGCCACACACAGACATGGTATCACACCATCTTTTATGCAAGATGCAGTGATCACTGTTCTCCCCAAGAATGGTAAGAATCCCACCATGACAGGCAACTATAGCCCTATTTCTCTCTCAAATGCCAATGCCAAAATAATGACAAAAATCCTGGCAAATAGATTAGAGATTGCCCTGCTGCATTTGATTCACCCCTCTCAGGTATGTTTTATCAAGGGTCAGCATAAGTTTAGATCATCTTCAGTCTCTGATATTCCTGATTTATAATGCGCAGGCCAGTCCATCTCCCTCTATTTGTAGTGGTGGTGGATTTTGAAAAGGTCTTTGATTCCTTCCAATGGGCATACTTGCAAGGAACACCAGCAAAAATGGGCATAGGATCTGTTTTTAGAGAGTGGGTTAGGCTTTTATACTCACCCCCCATCACCTCTGTTCTAACGAATTGCATGAAATCCCCCTTCTTTCCTATTCAGAATGGTACAAGACAAGGGTGACTCTTTCCCCCCCATTATTTGTAATGGTTGTTGAATCACTGGTGATAGGCATAAGAGAAAATGCCTGTATTCAAGGCATTAATATGGGAAAGGAGAAATATAAAATATTCATGTATGCTGAGGATTTGCTCATCACCTTGACAGAAGCAGATCAATCCATCTGGCAGGTATTGCTCCTACTCAACACCTTCACCTCCATTTCTGGGTTTAAGGTCAAACAGGCCAATACCGAAGTCTTACCATTTAACCCTAAATGCTCAGCTGCCATATTCTCAACAATGGGGTAGAAATGGGTGCCTGAAAGTATTACCAACCTTTGTGCTAAACTGTAACTTAACCTTTCTAAGATGTTGCATCTAAACCTGGACCCTTTGATTGCCTCCACAAAATTTGGATTTGTGCAATGGAGAGCTCTGCATCTATTTCTGACAGGGAAGATAGATGCTGTGAAACTAATCACAGCCCCAATGTTTTTGCACTTGATATCCCATCTACCATTTCAGATCCCTCATAAAAGGTTCCATAAGATAATCACCATGATTACACATGTCTCATGGGAAGGCAGACACCGGAGATACAGCAGGGCCAAGATGAGGAGTCACTGGAGCAAAGGAGGCTGGCATAGGGTACAATGGTTCAAGTACAAGTACAGGTACAAGTGTTGTCTCTGTGGCACAATCGGGTAGTGCATAGGATCCTTAATCAGAAGGCTGGTGGTTCAAGTCCACCTAAGAATAGTTTTATGTGCAAGAACAAGAGGACACAATTTGAAGATAGAGGGGGGACGGCTCAGGGGCAATGTGAGGAAGTATTTTTTCTCAGAGAGGGTGGTGGACGCATGAAACAGCCTTCCTGAGGAGGTTGTGGGGTCTAAAACTGCGGGAAAATTTAAAAATGCATGGACAGAGATAAGGCAATTTTTGTGGGGGTAGGAAGAAATAGGCTGTTGGTTAAATAGGATCTGCAGCTTATCCTCTAGGTAGGGAAATGGGCAGACTAGGTGGGCCAGTGGTCCTTATCTGCCATCAAAGTCTATGTTTCTATATTTCTATGGTTCATTGAGTACCGAATAGCCTTCATCTCTGTTCAAAAAGTAAAATGGTTCTCAGCTCCTAGCCCACACGCTCCTCTATGAATAAGGGTAGAATCCACTTCATGGGGGACACAACTCCTCTGATTTCTCTATGTGAAAAAATGCAAATGACTCAGTATCCCTTCCCCTACCATTGCTATCTCTTTCAAGTACTGGGACAAAGTGCATAAGTACATCTCAGCATGCCACCTCCCAATCTCCCATATGCCACTTTGGAGGAACCCAGGAGTTCAAATTGGAGAGCACACCATCTACTGGAAAGCTTGGGAGGTGCAGAGCATCACAATCATCAAAATACCTGTATATGTCTGGCATCACCACTGCAGATTCTTTCTCCTCCCTGGTCACATGTTTCTGTATACCCAAGGAAGGCCACTGCAGATATTTATAGTTAAGAGATGTGGTCCTATGGTTGCACAGAGATGGTCCCCCACGTTCAGGTACTCAGCTCCCATAACCCATACTGATTTGGATAAAGCTCACTAAAGGTCATTCCAGTCATATCTACCATGTTGTTCAGGATGCTTAGCCTGACCAAACCACTAGGCCCATAATCCAGTGGCAGTCACAGCTGAGTATCGCCATCATTGAGTCACAATGGCCCCACTGCTAGGTTAGACTGCATAGGGCCTTTAGAGATGGCAGAAGCAGGCTCATATTAAATAAAACTCTGCTAAGGTGGCACAAAACTACGTCAGTCCTGAAAAAGCTAGGGATTATGAACCATGGTATGTGCTGGAGGTGTCCACAACCAACAGCTTATCTCACTCACATACTCTGGTAATGCTCACTTATTCATCCATTCTGGCAAGAGATAGTGCAGATCTGTGACAAAATAGGGGGTCCAGGCTTGCAGAGGAATGTCCTTTACTGCTGTTGGACTATTGTATAGATGGCACCCCCATGAATTCTCCGAAGGCACAATGGGGCACAGCTGTGGGGGTGACAACAAAAGGGCTGTTGCTTTGTAACTGGAGGACACAAAATGTTACCAGCATGGCTGAATGGCTCCAGCCAGTGGGACATTTGACAACATTTGTAAAGCTATCCAGTTATGTTTGATTTTGAATGCAGCACAAGGGAAGTCACAGAGTTTGGAACTATTTGATTTTGAAAGCAGCACAAGTAAAGTCACAGAGTTTGAACTGTCTGATTTTGAAAGCAGCACAAGGAAAGTCACAGAGTTTGGAACTGTGTGATTTTGAAAGCAGCACAAGGGAAATCACAGAGTTTGGAACTGATTGATTTTGAAAGCAGCACAAGGGAAGTCACAGAGTTTGGAACTGTTTGATTTTGAAAGCAGCACAAGGGAAGTCACAGAGTTTGGAACTATGTGATTTTGAAAGCAGCACAAGGAAAGTCACAGAGTTTGGAACTGTTTGATTTTGAAGGCAGCACAAGGGAAGTCATAGAGTTTGGAACTGTATGATTTTGAAAGCAGCACAAAGGAAATCACAGAGTTTGGAACTGTGTGATTTTGAAAGCAGCACAAGGGAAATCACAGAGTTTGGAACTGTCTGATTTTGAAAGCAGCACAAGGGAAGTCACAGAGTTTGGAACTATCTGATTTTGAAAGCAGCACAAGGGAAATCACAGAGTTTGGAACTCAGTGCTTTGGCTTCTCAGAAGGAACTAGAAGGGGGACAGACTCAGATCTACAGTACAATAGCTTATTGTTGTTTTACATTGTTTCTTGTGGATTCTACTTGGTAGAAGGTTATTTATTTTCTTTCTTACTACTAAGGGGCTAGCAGGGTATTGTTTGGGGCTGCTGGAATTTTGAAACCTGTTTTGGTAGCTATAAGTGGGCTCATCTGTTTGATTCACTGTGTGGCAGGCTGCATTTAGGCTTGCTGATCCAACCAATCAGCAACTTCACTACTCCCCGATAGCCAACTACCAATATCTCTCTCATAATGGGGAGTTTACTTCATACTCCTTTCACTGTCAGCCATGGGGTTCCACAAAGAAGATGTCCTGTCACATAAACTAGGGTGATCCATCCGCCCAGTCTCTCTGAACCATCCCTTTGGCTGACGCTCAAACCCTCACATATGCTCTACCATTGCTGCAGCGACTACAGTGGTGTGATCACCATAAAGAGACACATACCACCACACATGTATTTCAACCAAGGCTCCACTGCTGGATATACAGATCCCCTAAGCCTAACCACCAAACTGCTACTTGGTGTCTCGATACAATCTCTTAAACCCACAGGGGCACCCCAAAGAGTGGCAACAGAATAAAGAAGGAGGACCAAAGACAGCCCCTCTCCCTATCACTGGCAGCCCTCACAGAAACTCCTGCTCTTTCTGTTACTCTGTATTGGTAATGGAAATCAACCTGGACCCCTGATGTATCACCTCTCCATCAGACCTAACCTCAATTAAGGCCTCAGTTTCCTGCATATTAATGTATGCAGTCTGCTGAAAAACTCACACTGATACAAGCCTGGGTTGCCCATACCTTGCCAGACTTTCTTGTGGTATCTGAGACATGGCTCAAACCCACCACAGCAGACAGGGATGTTAACCTACCTAACTACCAGCTATTCAGAGCTGATTACCAAACAAGGGAGGTGGAGTAGCCTATATGCAAAATCCGGTATAGCTGGCCTGTATTGCTGCAACATCTATGCCCAAGGAGTTTGAATGCCTATCCCTAAAAGTCTCTCTCCCAATACAGCAGCTTTTCAGCTAGTTGGTTGCTACAGACCCCCCTCTGCTGAACACAAGCTCTTATCCCATCTGGGAAACCTGCTCAAACCCAGCACTGAAGAAGTCATTATTCTAGGTGACCTGAATTTCAACTGGCTTACCCAGGCAGCTGCACCTCTGGTATCATTCTGTGATACATATGGGTTCACACAGCTAATTAATGAACCAACAAGAATTAATGCAATGAATAGTAATAACAGCACACTACTTGATATCATGCTAGTGAATAAACCACATCTATTCACACACGCTGAGTGCTTCTCTTGATAAGGTGATCACTGCCCCATCGGAGGTAAGATCCACCAGCATAACAACAAGCCCTGCAAAATTCCTCATGAGGAGATCCAAGAAAACATCAATATTGAAGGATATTTGCATGATCTAGCTCACTCTCCACACTGGCAAGAGTTTTATCTTGTCCATTCTGTTGAAAAGCTCAGCAGGTGCTAAATAGCATTATAATAAATCCCTTAACACCCTTGCCCCAATCTCTAGTATCCGAATAAAAACAAATCCTGTCGTTGGTTTACAGCTGACCTCAAAGCTGCACTGCTGGAGAGAGACAAACTCTGGAAAATGGCAAGAAAAAACAAGAATGCAAATGACTGGATGATCTTTAGGAAAGCCAGGAATAGATGCACCAAGAAAGTTAGAGATGCAAAGGCTGCCTTCTACTTGGCCGAACTCGACTCTTCCTACCATAATCCTGCTAGGTTTTGGGGCACCATGAAGGGTGTGGTGGGGCAGGATGCTAACACCCCCTTTCCAGCTCAATTACACAACAGTTATGGCCCTATCACTGGCAAAATGGAAATTCTGGACGCCTTCAATAACCACTTCACAACGGCTGGCCTTGCCTTTGACACCTCTCCAGCTAACCTGTGAGGAACAATTAAGCTTCCATTACACTGGTGATCAGAGAGTTGACTCTTCCTTCAGCTTCAAATCTATACTGTTGAAACAAGTAGAGGATCTATTATGGCAACTGGATACCAAAAAGCGCAGGGCAGACTCTCTGGACCCCTACTTTCTAAAGATTGCATGCCATGTACTTGCAGTCCCCTAACACACCTCTGTAACCTATCCCTAAACTCTGGCTCTATTCCCACACTGTGGAAGACAGCCCAAGTGGTTCCCCTTCTAAAATCAGGGGACCCTATGGATCTTAATAATTACAGGCCCATTTCCATTCTACCAGTGCTATCCAAGATGCTGGAGAAATTAGTGAGTAATCAGTTAAGGGAGTATCTTGACAATGCTAACCTCCTAAACCCAGCTCAATCTGGATTCAGGGCCAAGAATAGCACTATCACTGCACTAGCCAAGGTCACAAATGACTGGCAATCTGAATTAGATAAAAAGAATAATGTCTGTGCAGTATTCCTGGACCTGAGCAAAGCATTCGATACTGTGGACCACGAGCTACTACTTTCATCCCTGTACTCCATTGGCCTAGATCCATCCTCCCTTAAGTGGTTCAGATGTTATCTCACCGTAGGTCACAGCAGGTAAAAGCTGAAGGTGACCTATCCCCATTAAAACCACTGTCAAGAGGAGTCCCCCAAGGTTCTATTCTGGGTCCTATCCTTTTTGCCATTTTTATAAATAACATTGATTCAACCCTTACCAATTCCTCTGTACAGCTCTTTGCTGATGACACTGTTCTGTACGTCAGCAACCCTTCAACTGCAGCTGCTCGTGAAATCCTACAAACAGAATTCTCCTTGCTACAATATCAGCTACTCAAGAAAAAGCTTCTGTTAAATGCAAAGAAAACTAAAGCAATGATGTTCACAAATCAAAGCTCCACCAGCACATCCTCTCCAATCATTCTCCCCCAGCTATGCACTATACTTGGAGAAAATCTGGAGTATGTAGAAAACTTCAAATACCTAGGTGTGTGGATTGACAACAGACTTGACTTCACTCATCATTTAGAAGAACTGTTAAAAAAAAGCTTCGCCAAAGGCTTGGCCTTCTCTATAGATTAAAACCCTTCCTAAACAGAGACTCAAAGATGAGGTTAGTCCAGGCCATTTTTCTATCAGTTGTTGATTATGCAGACTTCCTTTATAGTCACTGCCCCATCTCCTACCTTCACAAGTTGGATACCTTATATCATTGAGCAATAAGGTTCATTACAGATCTACCATCTAATACTCATCATTGCTCTCTTTATGCTGCAGTTGGGTGGGTTTCCCTTCACCTCAGAAGGAACAGAAATGCAGCACTATGGATTTACAGAGCATTGTCAAAAAAAACTTCCAAACTATATCCTGGACTGCTTCACCCAGACCTCTCCTAGCTCCTATGCCCTAAGAAGCAACAACATCATCCTGCTCAAATTGCCCAAATTCAACACCAGGCTAGGGAGGGCAGCAATCAGCTATTCTCTAGCTATAGCATGGAACACCCACAAAATCCCTAAAACTGTCCAATATCATTCCATGTGCATCCTTTAAACAGCATTGTACAGTCTTCTTCAAAGAGAAATGCAATTGCTACCACTAGAGCTAGCATTGTCATCTCACAAATCTCCTTCCAAACCATATATGGCATATTCCTTCCAGACAGACACCCCATCTTATGGCACCCAGTAATACTCTTCACCATCCTAGTACTACATTATGTTGAGTGTCTGCCATGCCCCCCACTGGGATATGTATATACTGTACATACTGTAAATATTAGCTTAACTTTCCTGTAACCATTTTTTATCATGTGAATTTACTGTACATCACTGTGTTTATAAACGTTATTTTCCCCTGTATGTATAACTGTCTTATATAAGTGTATGATGTATCTGTTGTGTATCAACTATTGAACCTTGACCTTATCAGGTCCATCTTGTAAATGAGCCTTGCTCAATGATGTTCGCCTGAATAAATAAAGATTTGATGATGATGATGATGATGCCTCCAAAATCATAAACAAGTATTATATGTGTTGGGCCACCTTTTTTCACTCTACATTCTGTCATAGCCATGAACATGCGTGAGTCAGGGTATAGCAGACTAGTTTCTAGTTTGGTTAGAAGTTAGTGTTTAGTTATTTGCAGAGGTATACAAACGAAAATACTGTGAAAGTATAGGTATTCATCATCCACTGTTATATGTGTCATTTACATAATAAGAACTTAGACAGGTTGCTCAGCAGTAGCTTAGTATTATATTAGAGGTCTGGTCTTTTTTTTTCTTGAATAGGCTGGAGTTATTGCTACAGTGATATACATTTAACATGCAATGCTTTGTTACTCATATAGTGTACTATTATGCCATGTTTGTGGATGCTTGCTGTCTGCATGTGTTCTCAATAAAGACATTAACTACAAAGAAGCCATCTCTGCATAGCAGGGATTCTCCTAGGTGCTGGTCCACGTAAGTCCTTCTTGTTTGCTGATGACATGCTTCTCACCCTAACCAAGATGGACCAGGGGTTGTCTAACACCCTGTCCATTATCTCCCACTACAGAATCCTGTTGGGCCTCCATGATAATTGGAAGAAAACTGAAGTACTCCCCAAAAAGACCCTGGCAGGCAGGAGACTGCAGTACAGCAGCATAATGAATGATCACCTCAGGGTATCAGATACCTGGGAATGACTATCAAGCCTAGAGCAAAACAATGGATTGAGGCTAATCTTCAACCTGTGCTTACTTAATTAGCCCATGGCACTGATAGATGGATACAACTTAACTTCTCCCTCCCTGAAAGAATAGCCACTTTCAAAATGATGGCACTTCCACAAATAAACTTCTGTACAGCTAGTCTCCCAATCCAGATCCCTCTGAAATGGTGAATGAAAGTAGACAGACTATTCTCAAAATTCTTATGGGACAAACAAAAAAAATTAGATTTAGGAGACAAACTCAGCATGCCTCACCATGACAAGGGGGATGGAATGTCCCATGGTTTGGGGTTTACCATGTATCCCAGGATATCAGTACAGTGTTATACTGGATAAGACAGAACCAAGTAGCACCCTTCTGGCTCCAATTTTAACAATCCTTATCCAGTACAGTCCCACTTCAAACTAGACTCCTTATGGCCAAAAGACCACAAGAAGGTCTGTCTTCCTCTTTGGAATTTACAAGATGCTCACTGAATACAGTTTGCAAAAAGTCAGGCTGGAAGGAAATTGCACTGGCCTTAAGGAACGCTTACAGGATAAGCCCAGACTGAAAATCAAAGGGTAGTATCACCTTTGGAAATCATGGGCAGATGAAGATATCACCGTTCTAGTTCATGTGATCAGTGAACATTCTAATTTTCTGAAGTCAATTGCTTATCTGTAGTATGTATTTAGCCTTCCCTCTTCAGACCTCTGGCTTTACTCTAACTCTGTCTTGCTCTGCAGGCATGGCTAGGGCTGGCTCATAACAATCAACCTGTAAAGATGGATCATAGCACAGATTACTGGATTACCTTGTCCAAACCTAAAGGGACCATCATGTACTAACATATCCAGAAACTCCATTTTCCCACCTGGGACAGAGAATTAAATGAATGGCTGTTTTCCACACAACAATCCCACAAGAGACATGGGAAGCTTGTTGGAAAATGGCACACCATGACTCTCCTGACCCCAGGCACCAGTTTATCCAGGAAAAAATACTGAGTTGGTGCCACAAGACACCCTCCAAGCAGAGGGAGATTCTAGATGAAAGCTGGCTGAAAACGATCATCGGTTGTGCTGCTTGGTTCTCTCTGACACCCAGGCCTACAGGGAATCTGTCAACTGGGGGGGGGGGCAGTATCACCGAAGCTTGCATTTAAGCCTTTCCTTTTCTTGCTAACATTCTGTTTTCTCCATTAGTACTAGAAGCAGGAAATCAGAATAGCAAAGATGTAATCTAGACTTTCTCGTCCAAAGCGCCGGAACAGCAGAGACCAGTGCATTGCACATGAGCATCCAGTCCAGATCTTGGATGCTTCCAGTGTACCGATATTGCAACTTTAGGGGTAGAGACATACCTAGTCCCCCATATAACGCCCTGTATTTTTACGTATCCATCACTATGTTGTATCTTTATGTTGATTGATATACTAAGATATTCTAGTAGCATTAGTGCCTATTTTAGATTTATTAGAAATTTAACTTACTATCTATATGTGTGTAATGTGTTACTTCCTAATAGTTAAAATTACTGTTAAAAATTAAAATATTGCATTTATCATTTCAAAGGATAAAATAAAAACTCTGATATACAGTACACACAAAAAAAGAAAAAGTCAGACCACACAAAATATGGTCTAATGTCTTGTCTCAAGAGCCAAACATTGTATTTAGACTATGGCACATGCATCATAATAATAATTCATGCATGAAAACAACAGTGCTTGCATCAAAGTAATGGTGACTGTATCAAAATAATAGTACATGCATTGAAATAATCATGCATGATTCAAAATAAAGATGAATGCATCAAAATAATGATGCAAGGCCGACCCAGTGGTGTGGAGGGCTGAGGCATCATGCCTTTCCTTCTGCCACACCGGTGACCCATGTTCAAAGTGTGAGCAGGTCATTGGGGGTTTGCCGGGGTGAGAGAGGATTGAGCATCCAGGGGACAGATCTCCTCTCTTGGGGAGGTTGGGGAACAGAGACTGGTGCCTGCCTGACACCTTTTGGAGGCTAGGTGTTGGCACGCCCTGTCTTGCACTGTGGGGATTGGAGGTGGAGCAGATGACCGTAGTGCTGCACATGGAAGTACGCACAGCTCAGCCATTGTCAGCATTGCATGCTTCCCTTCACATAAAAGTGGAAACTGGTCCTGTTCAAGTGGTATGAAGGCCGCCCTCCACAGTTGCCACCCCTGAAAAGGCACTGCCCTAAACTAGATCTGGTACTGACAAGTAGAGTTAGGGACTCTCCACCACCCTGCTACAGAGGGTAAGCCAAGGGGGAAGAAGGGAAGGTAAGCATGAAAGTTGGGGGACAGGGCTGGGAGAGTGGCAGGATAGTGGGCTGACCAGGACTGAGGGAGAAAAATAGTAGCACAAAATATATATATATATAATGGTGCAGGCTTTAAAATAATTATGCTTGCATTACAATAATAATGCATGCATTAAACAATGGTGCTCGATTAAAATAATGGCACATGCATTGCAATAATAGTAAATACATCAACATTATGGTATATGCATTAAAATAATGGTGCATGCATTAAAATAATAAATCATGTGTCAAAATAATGGTACATGTATTCAAATAATGGTGCATCCATTAAAATAATACTGAATGCATTAAATAATGGTGCATGTATTAACAATAATGGAGCGAGCACTGTTGTGTTACTGAAAAGCATGAAAACTTCCACAAATGTACAAAAGTGCTTGAGAATACCAATCCAACCTTTTAGCATATTCATTTCATCATTTGGACCCACCTGAAATCAGTTACACTGACATCATTTTATGGTTCAAACGTTCAACGTTTATTAAGGTAGATTCTCACAACCATGAATATCACATTTTAAAACCCAACACCATCGTCACAATTATTTACATACATTTCCTCTGGAGAGTCTTCTGTTATTTACAATTCCTTCATTTTATCAACCATATAATTCATCACTTTCTCTTCAGGGCCCGGGTGTAATGGAACCGATGCCCCTTCATTCCTTCCTCTCTTTTTTGGGCTCAGGCGTGCCACCTGATCAGCCAGCCCTGTTCACCTTGAGGAGAATACCCCATAGGAAGCATTCCTCTGCCTTGCTGTACCCCATCCAGCTGGGCCTCCCTTCCTTTTTCCCCAATAGTCCATAGGCCAACTACAAGTCTGGCCTCTGAGTTTCCCCCATTAAAAGCTAGCAAACAACCTCCTGAAGCCCTGCCATTTCTCAACAGCCTTCCTAATTGCCCCATTCAATGCTGTATTGCCTGCTACTGACATGTGCACCCCATCTTTGCAGTACATACCTGGTGTAATATGCGTGATCAGCTCGTGTTTTAAGCGTAAGCCCCCCAACTTCCTAGCACAGTTTGCCATCATCCTATTCACCCTCTTCCTAGCCTTATCCACTGCCAGGACATCCCAGGCAGTCCTCCAGTTTCTGCGTGGGATAATGTCCAACCAAGTTAGTGTCACCTTTGGCCACCTTAACATTATCACCTCAAAGTTTCTCAGGATCATGTGGATCAGTGCCATGCAGGGCAAGGTACCCAATTCTTTCCCCCCAGCATGTATGATAATCAAATCAGGTGCTGGCAGAAATCTGCTGCTCTCATCCAAAAGCGGCAACAGCTGCCTCCACTTCAGTCCCCTCAGCCCACTCCACTCTATCACTGTCCTTTCTGGATCGTGTCCTAGCTGATGGTCCCTGGCCATGGTGATTGCCCACTACTCTGCCTAATAGATAAAGGAATGGCTGACAATCCACACCACCCTGCGTTGTCCGAACTCTGGAAAACATGAAAATACATATGTTAACAGTCATTTCCAAACATATCTCCTATAAGCCTGGGAAGACCAGCTGCCTACCCACTGTACCTCATTGGGGAACCATGCCATCTAGCCATCTCTGAAGCTGCCCCTATTCTGAATGAGTGAGAAACAAACCTCTCAGGATCCTCGCAGAGGAAACCCATTTTTTTCTTGAGCATAGCTGTAACCTGAGATGCTGTTACTGGATCCCAATTGCCATTCCTAAAGAAATCCCCACCCCCATGAGACCTGACTGCTACATATGCCTCTATGGCCTTCTCCACCTCTGCCCCAGACTCATTTGCATGGGTAAGCTCTACCGCACTTTCCCTTCCTGCCTGGTATGTTTTGGAATGTCTAAGCCAAACTGTAGTCGTGCTAGCTGACCACGCAATATCCTGCTACTGCAGCGCACCTGACCCATCCCCTTTCCCTTTCACCACCACTTCACTAACCTGAAAGGCCCACTTATGCATCACCCGAAAAATGTCTGCAAACATGCATGCCTCACATGCCAAGGAGCACACACAGGGCAAGCAAACCATCAACTTATCCAGTAGGTCCCCGCCTATCAGTCTACACTTATCCAGCCTCTGGCCCTGTAATCTAATTCACCCCTGCTGCCTCCAGCATATGACTGGTGCCCTGGTGGGCTCCCCCTAACCTATAATTGGCAGACCATGCCAATGCCAGGTGTATCCCTATGGTGGCACCTGACATTCCTGCTTCTCACTCCTCTACCATATACCTCATGACCTGGGATTCCATCACTGGGCCACTTACCTCTAGCCCAGTCTGCTCCCGGAATCCCTGAAAACTCCTTCATGCTGCTTCATAGGCCCTCAGCGTGTCTGGGGTCCAGGCACTCTGGAAGAGTAGCTGGGCTCGGTTTATCCCATATCCCAAAGGCGAGGTGGCACCTGCATTCTCTGGACAGCCACCTTCTGAGCCAAGGCATGGAACCTGTCCTGCAATAAACGTGAAAGACTGTCAGTTATTTCATTCTTCACCCCCTCCACATGCCTAGTCTTAAAGGACAAGTTCAACATCAACCCCTCACACACTAGCATTCATGCCACTCACAGCACAGCCTCAGTGGATCCTGATTACCTATTTATAACCCCACCACTGCTATGTTGTCACAGCTAAATACCATTTTTTTTCCTAAACCAAGATCCCCAGACTACCAGGGCTACCTATATGGGAAAAGCCTCCAAAGTGTGATGTCCTTAGTCAGGCCCAGCTCTACCCACTTGTGTGGCCATGCCTCTGAAATCCTGTCCCCCTGGCAATATGCCCCCAAGACAAAACCCCTGACTGCATCTGTAAAGAGCTCCAGGTCCACCCCTTCTTCCCACCGATCCTTTCAGAATGTCACCCCAGTATAATCTGCCAGGAAGACCTTGTGGAAGATTAGTGTGGGAAGCAACAATGCAGACAAAGAGAGTTTCAGCTTTAGAACACACTAGCAGGTTAGTGTGAATTTTATTTTCAAAGAAACTGTTCTCTAAAGCTTTGTATAAAGCAATTTTCCAGTAAAATAAGAAAATAACAAAATAATGCACTCAAAATAAATTTAAAGAAAGCTATTCAGCTTCAACACAACCCCCAGTCTTGGTTGTGTTGCCACAGAGTGGAAGATAACACTTTTCAAATATCAGTGTCTCCACTATCTTCTGTGCTACAGGTATGCAGCACTTTCCCTGCTGCTACCTAAGACTCATCTGCTTAAC
Source organism: Neoceratodus forsteri (assembly GCA_016271365.2). Taxonomy (NCBI): domain Eukaryota; kingdom Metazoa; phylum Chordata; order Ceratodontiformes; family Ceratodontidae; genus Neoceratodus; species Neoceratodus forsteri. Next base: position 81,674,043 of record CM028137.1, read on the forward strand.
AAAACATTCAGAGGGATTATATACAGGTTACTTGTGATGTCACACAGTCAGCTGATCCACCCCCTATTCTAATAACATCAACATCTCCTTTGTAATACATCATGTTGGGGGATCAGGCAGACCAAAACATACAAAAACATTATATGAATATCATCAGTTCTTTTATATTCCCCACAGTGCTATATGTTAGGATTTATAGTCAAAATAGCCTTAATTGGGTATCTGGGAATCATGACTACATCCCCTGGACAGTATTATGGACTGTCCATGACCTCTTTCTAGGACTGAAATTAGCCTCTATCGGGTCCCGATTTCCTCTAAGGTGCAGTCCCATTTCAAATCATCTGCAGGTAAGCAGCAACAAACAGTACCAGAATGTTTTTAGTTGTTTTAATTCAAAGGACACTGTTTTAAGAGAACCTGCAGCTCTTTCCATGCTTGTAAACTTTTTTTTATCTCTTGAGAACACAGTGTGAGTGGACCTTGTGTAAATGTACTTGCTAACAGCAAGTTATTTCATTTGGGACTAACCAGAACACACTCATTTGTTTCCCCCAAATTCAGCCATGCTATGTATGCCTTAGGAGCTCATTTTAAGAGCTCTTTTTGTGGAGCCTAACTCCTTGTTCACCCAAGAGAGCTGCGTCTGCTTGCACACTTGCAGGGATTTGCAAGGTGAACGGCTGTGCAGAGCATGAAGACGTGAGCGCTTCTATATTTACCTTTTATTATCTGGGCATTTTCTAAAATATTTAGCCCTTTTTTAAAACACATATGCTTCCTGTGCAGCTTCTGCATTAAATCATGCACACTTGCTGGTATATATACAAGACAACAGCCAAGAGGTGCATATAAGAACAAGGGGATCTTAACCTAGGATTTGTTTTAAACCCTTGTCCTTTAGGAATTGGCATTTTAATTACCAAACAGTCCTATCTATAAAGGCGTCTCTGTACACTAGTACATTTTATATTCTTACTACCTCTATTCAGAGGTATATAAAAATGGAATCTAAGTCCCTCAACATAGCTTTATTTATACCCATTACCAAACGCATTGCCAAGGACAGTGAAAAGCATATACATAGTGGGGAAAGAATAGCTTTAAGAAATTATGCTGGGAGGCCACCTCTCATAATGGGAGAAAGTGAAAAAGGGCAAGGAAGACCCATAGCAAAGTAAGAGGAGCTACTGCAGCAGACTTAAAGATCAGGTTAAGATAAAAGTAGTAGTCCTGGCAAAAGCTTCCTATTTGTAGGGAGGGGCAACTCTGCTACAGACCTCCCAAGCTAACAAGTCATTCTTCACCCCTTTGCTAATGTCCACTCAGTGGTGGGGCAGCCTGGCCCTTGCTGATGCCCTGGACAAGCATCTGGTGAACACCTTCCCCAGTGCCACCACCCTACAGGAAAAATTCATATGGCCCAAAACCTGTTGCACTGTCTTAAGCTGCACCTTCCTCCTCCCTTTTGTCCCCTGAATAAGGCCTTTCAACCTGGCCAATTTGTCACTTGGCAAATGGTAATACTAGTGATCCAAATTTAATTCTATCCCCAAATATTTCAGTCACCTGTTCGGGCCTTCCATCTTGTCCACAGCCAGGAGCACTCTAATTTTCCCACATACCACCTCAAAATTCTGGATCATGGCCTGTGTATTCTCTCTGCCTTCCCCTATCAATAGAAAATCATCTAGGTAATGGACAACCACTGCCTGGTTGTGCCTTACTGAAAAAATCCACTGCAACCATGTACTAAAGACCTTGAATGTGGCACATACCACCAAACACCCCATGGGCATTGCCTTATCGAAGTAGTACTTCTCCTAAAACTGAAAATCCAGCAATTCCCAATCTTGCCCACAGACCAACAGCAACTGGATAGCAGATTCTATGTCTGTTTTAGTTACCTAGACCCCCTTCCTGGCTTTTATCAGGTCCACCGCATTATCAAAAGTGGTGTACGAGACTGTGCTTCTCTCTGGGGTGATAGCATCATTCACTGACTTTGCATCAGGGTATGAGAGATGGTGTCTCAACCTGTATTCTCCTGACACCTTCTTAGACATTATGCCCAGAGGGGGGAGACCCTAAAGTTCTCAGAAGGAGGGGCCTTGAACTGGCCTTCCACCTCTCATGCCACCCATTCCTTCCTGATCTTCTTCTCCACTATCTCTTCTTTCCATTTAATTGACACCAGATCTTTTGCCCCCATGGTATTCCTAGACCCAGAATAGTAAAAATGAAACCCCATTGTAAAACCCTCCCTTAGCAGCACACCTGCCTCGTGATCCAGATAATCCCTCATTCATGAAATTACCATCTGAGGTTTAACCAGAGACCACACCAGGGGGGAAACCCAGCCACCCTGGCATCTCCAGTTGGTGTGGCTTAGTGCCCACCATAGCTTCCCCTTCCGTTCTGCCATCTAAAATTACCCCCTTGCATACTGCACTCACCCCTGCCACCTCGTGGCGGCCATGAAAGGACTACCATTGCACCGGACCCATGCTCTTGTCTCCATGTGTCCTTCATCTGAGAATGGGGTGCACTACCTCGCATCCTGAACAAGAGTGCCTATACTTGCAGTTGGGCCAGGTGCAGTTTGCCTTTTCATATGCTCAGCAGGCTTTCACCCCTGCCACCCCACTGCTCTTCTTCCCTTTGCTCCCCGCTCACCCTTGTGCTGACAGGGTCCCAATCCAAAGCTTGGATAGCATAACATCCTACCTGATGTACCTGTGTGAGGCCACCCTCTGGCCGAATTTATCATTATAAATCACCTATCCATACCAACTTTTGACCCTATAGGCATCCCTAATGATGGCTGAGTAGGTAAGGAGCGGGATAGCCAGCTTGGGCCTTTTCTCCAGCATAATTGCACTAAAATGCTTGAAACCCTCCATCCAGGTGTCAAATGTCTTACCCTTGTAGCTAACATCCTCACTGGTCTTACCCACTATGGCCAAGGCTACCACCATCTGGGAGTTGCCAACCGACTCTTTCTGCTCATATTTGTTAGCCGTATCTTTATTGATCAGGGCAAACATGTCCACATATTCCCCTTCCATATTTTTTTTTTCAGGGCCTACAACACATGGTCCCACAGAGTCATCCCTGGTCGCCAACCATAGCCAGCCTTGCTGCCATCCCTCCCCCGCCCCTGCGCCATCTCCCACCCTCTCAGTTTTCTTCTCCTCTTTCAGTTCTTTCCAAACTTTATCCACCTACTCCCAACTTGTATTGCCCTGCTTCTCCATAATACCTACCAGGCAGTCCTTTAAACTACCTTCCACTGACAGGTCCACCACCAGTGCCTTACCCTCCTCCAACTGAGGTTCACCACCCACATCTGGGTTGCTCCTGGTCCTTCCTCTTGTCCACCTTCCTGTCCTTTTCCTTCTCAGTCCTGGTTTCTTTGATAATGACCTGGACCTGCTCCATCACCTCCGCTGCTTTCTGTGCCAACACCTTGCTGGCCTTCTGCTTGGAAGCCTTCTTGTGTGCCATCCTGAAACCACATAACAAATATTTAGCCTATCTTTCCTCACCCAGGGTCAGGCTTCCTCCCTCCCTCCAATGGCTACCACTGCAACAGCTGTTGATGGGGTCGCTGACTCGTCCTCTTGGGCCCATGGTTATAAACTCCCCCATACTACCTCCCCCTCATCTTTCCCCTCATTTATTTATTTTTTTATTTCATTCTCTTTCCCACCTCAGGGTTCTGAGCCAACTGAGTTCTCCCCCCTCCAGCTGCGTGCCGCCCCAACCCAGATGCTGTCCCCCCATACTTGCTTTGGTTGTTCCCCGGACTCGGGTGTTATTTTTCTTTTTGTTATATATTTTGATTTTGTTTTTTGTGCCACTCCCTGGCCTCCTTCCTGAAATCTAATTGGGTATTATAGTCGCCACGCCCTGTCTGTCCAAAAGCTTCCATGCTAACTTGGCCCCCACGCCCCATGAAATGGCTGGGCCTGCTCTGTCAATGTGGCCTAATCCAAAATGGCGGCTGCCCTCTGGCCACTGGCCCATCACAAAATGGTGGCCCAACATCCCCACCAGGCTCCCTAGACCTCCCAAGTATCAACGGTGGCCTCCTCTGAGCCATTCAGCCCCCGACTGAAAGTGATAGCTTGTCTATGCAAAAATATTCTCCCATGGGATTTTCCTGCTGTTGTTTACTTCACCTTCTTTTTTATATACCCTGGCACCTTGGCCAAAGGTGCTTCCCCACATGGTAAGCAGCACCCCCACCTCATTAGGCAATCCCCCAGCCACCGCGTCCTGCTCTAAGGCCCATGCCTTTGCACCAGTTACTGCCCAGGTGAACCTCCTCTTAACTAACTAAAAATAAAATGCTCGGTCTTATGCTCATTCCCCTCCTGCATTTGTTTATTGCAGGTTTCAGCTTATCATTTGTTTTTTATTTTGGAATTAGCATCAGTGCTATAGTCAATCCCGAGCTGCCCCCTAACCACGTGGGAAAGTCCTTCGATTAGATGCCACCACTCACCAAGGCTTCCCAGCCCCTCTCTCCATATTTAACTCAAATGCTCTTCTTTCACTCAAGCTCCTCCTTCCTTTATCTGGTTTCTCTTGAAAAGGAAAGATCAAGCACACCAATCGATCCTGAGTGCCCCTGGCCATGTGGCAATGCCTTTCAATGAGATGCTGCCCCACCCAACTAATGCTTCCCAGCCCACCATGTTGGATAATGAGTTGCCCCATGGACAACGAAGAAGCTCTTTGAGCTCACCAACAAGATGGCAAGAGCCATCAGCCCCCTGGTAGCAGCCGCCATGGCCTGCTGGCAACTCCCAGTTGTTCTCCCTTCCCATGGCCTCATGCTGGCCCAGGATGAAAACTGCCTCCATCCGATTGGGATCCCGCTGCTCTTCCAAGTGGAAACACGCCACCTTCTGTGACTGTGCACTGAGGAGGCCTTTGCCTCCTGCCCATGCCATGTGGCTCAAGATGCCATGTGGCCCACTGCAACCCCTGGAACTGTGTGTGCGGAAAAACACCTGGCAACCGCAACCACACAGCCTCTTTCCCCTGTTCTGAGTCATCCAATAAATTTTATCAATCATGAGGATGCCCACAGGCAGCACATGCTGAGTGCCTTGGCCCACCAGATGGGAAGCCCCCAGGCTCCCTTGCCTAAACTACTTGCACAAATCCACAGAAAGCTAATTTCTTTACAATTGACTTACTTGCTTGTGAAGCATATTAACCTGCTGGGACACAGGTACCAAATTTGACACTAACCAACCAGTAACAGACAATAAAACAAGGGAGTAACTGAAAGCACTGCAATTAAAATAAAATAAACAAACATTATTAGCCAAATTTAACAGAATTAAGTGCAAACCATCCCCCAGTTGACCATGGCTTGGCCTGCCCTTAGCCAAGACGGCCAAACCAAGGACCCCTACGCTGCAAAGCCTGGTCCCCATACCTTGCCTGTATACCAGCAGAGAATCTAGCCACTTTGAAAATGTCTATGTGCAGAGAAGTTGATAAGCCAACATCTGCAGTAGAGAGAGGGATTTTCTCTCTCTGCAGCCCTTTTTCTACCACTTACTAACCCTGCCCTGAATTTCCTTCCCCAATCAACTGAGGCATCAATCACCTAACTACCTCCCTAATCCTGCCCCTTTTGTGACCTCATTTCCCCTCCTCCTTCCCTATAATGTCATCCCCCTCCCCTACCTTCTGTACTACCTTTTTATCTGTCCCTCCCCCCCCCCTCCTCTGCCTTTTTTCTGCTAATTCCTTAGGTTCCAATGACAACCTTTGGCTACCTTTAATAAGGCAACCTCTTTTGTCACAGATACTGCTAAAAATCAGACACTGTATCTGTACCAAGACATTTGATTATCCAGCCCTAGGTTTTTTTTGGTTACTGACCTGTACACACCTGCACTGTGCTCTGGTTTATATTGAGCAAATGAAAATTAAAACAAGCATTTGTCAATGCCAAATGTTGATTGCATTGGTCTGTTGAGCTTGTGCAGTGGGCCTCTGTCACTGGCTCAGTCTGTTTGTCCCGGTGCTGCAGGCTGCTCTTTTGTACTGGGCTGCTGCGTGCGTTGGCACCTGTTCTGCCGAGGAAGAAATATGCAGTTGTCCCGACAGAGCTCCATTGAGGTGGCTCAGTCCCCTTGTCTCACTTGCTCATTCTGTTTCTCCTGGCGCAGCAGGCTACCCTTTTGTACTGGGCTCCTGCCTGTGTTGGTGGCTTTTTCTACCCACAAAGAAATCCACAGCTGTCCCGACAGAGCTCCGTTGAGGTCGCTCACTCCGCCTGTCTCACTCATTCTGGCTCTCCTGGCACTGCAGGCTGTCCTTTTGTACTGGGCTTCTGCCTCTGTTGGCACCTTTTTCTGCCCATGAAGAAATCTGCAGCAGTCCCGACAAAGCTCCGTTGAGCTCACTCACTCCCCTTCTCTCACTCGCTCATTCTGTTCTGCCGGTGCTGCAGGCTGCCCTTTTGTACTGGGCTCTTGTGTTGGGGCCTTTGTCTGCCCACAAACAAATCTGCAGCAGTCCCAACAGAGCTCAGTTGAGCTCGGTCACTCTCCCCTCTCACTTGGTCAATCTTAATCTGTCCCAAACACTGATTTCCCAGAGTGACCGTGTTATTGTCCGGCAGGAGTGCAAAAACATAGTTTAGGCAGGATGTGAAAAATGACAGCTGTAGTGCTCATAAGGAGTTGTGAAAAAATGCCACTGTTGAAAATGTGGCCTAACAGTATTACAAATTTGCGAAATTACAAGGGTGCGTGGAAACAGTTCAACGCACGCTTGTAACACAGTCATGTTATGGCAGTCCCAACAAAGATCATTTGAGAGCGCTCATTCCCCTTCTCTCACTCACTCATTCTGTTGTGCCAGTAATGCAGGCTGCCCTTTTCTACTGGGCTCCTGCCTGCATTACTGCCTTCTTATGCCCATAAATAAATTTGCAGCAGTTACAATACAGCTCTGTTGAGCTCACTCACTTTCTCATTCTGGTTTTCCTGCCACTGCAGGCTGCCCTTTTGTACTGGGCCCCTGCATGCATTGCTGCCTTTTTCTGCCCACAAACAAATCTGCAGCAGTCCCAACAAAACCCCGTTGAGCTCACTGACTCCTCCTCCCTCACTCGGTCATTCTGTGTCTCCTGGCTATGCAGGCTGCCCTTTTGTACTCGGCTCCTGCCTGCATTGGCGGCTTTTTCTGGCCAGAAGGAAATCTGAAGCAGTCTCGACACAGCTCCACTGAGCTCGCTTACTCCCCCTCTGTCCCTCTCGCATTCCGTTTCTGCTGGCGCTGCAAGCTGGCCTTTTGTACTGGGCTTCTGCCTGCGTTGCCGCATTTTCTGCCCACAAAGAAATCTGCAGCAGTCACACTGCAGCTCCGTTGAGCTCACTCACTACCGCTCTGTCACTCGCTCATTCTGTTTCTCTTGGCGCCACAGACTGCGCTTTTGCATGGAGCTCCTGGCTGTGCTGGCACCTTTGTCTGTCCACAAAGAAATCCGCAGCTGTCCTGACAGAGCTCCGTTGAGGTAGCTCAGTCTCCCTCTCTCATCGCTCATTCTGTTTGTCCTGTCACTGCAAGGTGCCCTTTTGTACAGGGCTCCTGCCTGCATTGGTGCCTTTTTCTGCCCACAAAGAAATCCCAGCAGTCCTGACAGAGCTCTGTTGAGCTCACTAAGTCCCCTTGTCTCACTCGCTCATACTGTTTCTCCCACCCTGCAGGCTGGCCTTTTGTACTGGGCCCCTGACTGTATTGGCACCTTTTTCTGCCCACAAAGAAATCTGCAGCAGTCCTGATAGCGCTTTGGTGAGTTCGCTCACTCCCCCCCCACTCACTCTCTCGTTCTGTTTCTCCCAGTGCTGCAGGCTGCCCTTTTGTACTGTGCTCTTGTGTTGGGGCCTTTGTCTGCCACAAACAAATCCACAGCAGTCCCGACAGAGCTCAATTGATCTTGGTCATTCCACCCTCTCACTTGGTCGATCTCAATCTGACCCAAATACTGATTTCCCACAGTGACCGTGCTGTTGTCCGCAGGAGTGCAAAAATATATTGTAGCCAGGATGTGAAAAATGACAGCTGTAGTATTCATAAGGAGTTGTGAAAAAATGCCACTGTTGAAAATGTGGCATGACAGTATTACAAATTTGCGAAGTTACAAGGGTACGTGGAAACAGTTCAATGCACACTTGTAACACAGTCATGTTATGGAGTTTCATCACCAAATTTTCAACATAGGGATTTTTGGACCTCTGCTCATGAACAGTGCCGCTGTCATTTTCTTAATCTGTCCCGAACACTGATTTCCCACAGTGACCATGTTATTCTTCGCCGGAACTGTGAAAACACATTTCGGTCAGGATGTGAAAAATGACAGCTGTACTGCTTATAAGGAGGTGTGAAAAAATGGCACTGTTGAAAATGTGGTGTGACAATATTACAAATCTGCGAGTTACAAGGAGATGCATGGAAATGTCAATGCCACTTGTAATACAGTCAATTGATGGGCTATCATCACCAAATTTTCAACATAGGCATTTTAGGACCTTTGCTCATGAACAGTACCATTGTAATTTTCTTAATCTGTCCCGAACAGTGATTTCCCACAGCGACTGCTCTATTCTGTGCCAGAGGTGCAAAAACACATTTTGGCCAGGATGGGAAAAATGACAGCTATACTGTTCATAAGTAGGTCTGGGAAAATGGCAATGTTGAAAATCTGGAGTGAAAATTTTAGAAATTCGCAAAGTTACGACGTGCGTGCCACTGCTCAACGCACGCGCTTCGTAACACAGTCATTTACATAGATACATAGACAGTGTCAGCAGATAAGGGCCTATGGCCCACCCAGTCTGCCCATTTGAGCTTGTAAGTTCAGTTTATGTTTTCTAGAAGTCTGTTGCCTTACCCTGACCTCCAGAATTCCTTTATGTCTATCCCATGCATTCTTAAATCCCGTGATTGTTTCAGTCCCCTCCACTTCCTCTGGCAGGGTGTTCCACTTGTCCACCACCCATTCTGTGAAGAAATTCTTCCTCATGTTTCCTTTGAATTGTCCTCCCTCCAACTTCATCCCAAGCCCTCTAGTCCTGGAGCATCTTTTTCGCTTAAAAATAGTGTATTCCTGCACCCTGTTCCTCCCTGTGAGATACTTGTATGTCTCTATCATATCCCCTCTCTCCCTCCTCTCCTCCATTTATGGAGTATCGTTACCAAATTTTCAACATGGGCATTTTAGGACCTCTACTCGTGAACAGTGTCGCTGTCATTTTCTTAATCTGTCCTGAACATTGATTTCCCACAGCGACCGTGCTATTCTGTGCTGGAAGTGCGAAAACAATTTTGGCCAGGATGTGAACAATGACAGCTGTACTGCTCACAAGGAGGTGTGACAAAATGCCAATGTTGAAAATTTGTCATGAAAATATTGTAAATTTGTGAAGTTACGAGCATACGTAGTAACTGCGCAATGCACGCTGGTAAAATGGTCATTTTTTGGATTTTTTCCACCAAACTTGCAACATAGGCTTTTTGAGAGCCCACCTCATGAACACTGGCACTGTCATTTCGTTAATCAGCCCTGAAGGGTGATTCCATGCAGTGGCCACGAAACCACCTTTAGGGGCTGATTAATGCCATGACAGTTCAACAATTCATGAGGAGGGGTGCCAAAAACTGCAAGTTGAAAATTTGGTGAAAAAATTCCCCAAAATGCCAGAGATATGCACTAAAGTTGAAAAAACCCTATTTATTACATTATACAGCTTGCCGACATTTCCTCAGTTCGCGGTCGGCTTTGAAGAGTGCAGACGTGTTCCCGGTCCAGCGAAAATCATTGTGCCGAGCTCCGGAGGTAAGTTTGGGGTATGGGGGGTGTGGGGAGGCAAGGTGTGCAGTGGGTGGGTGCGGGTTGTGGGAGGGGGGCAGGGAGTCTATGAGGGACTGTTTCCTTTTTTTCAGGTACAAAACCCCAAAAAGACTTTGCGGGACTGTTTTTCATTTACAGGGGCATGTGGCACGCTGGTGTGGGCTCCCAGCATCCCACCGGAGTCTTGTTTTGGGAGGGCAGCTGTAGCCGACGGGGGATTGGGTACCCCCATTGGCAAACAACAAAAGGGGGTGGGAATTCCATTTCTGCTGACAGGATTGGGCACCCCGTGCAGGCAATAAAACTGGGTATATTATGCCGACAGGAGGGCCCTCACAGCAACTAAACATGGGGGTTACATATTGTTTAGAATATGAGTGCCAGCCGCCATGTCCACAAACAATATCACATCCTACATCCCGCCCCTGCAATGATGGGTCACTCCTCATTGCAGCGGATGGCTGGACGCTGGTAATGACGAGGCTGCCCTGATTGCAGCAGCTGATTTTTAGAAAGTTGTGGCACGCTGGCTGAACTAGTGTCAGCAGCTGCATGCCATGGCATTGGGGGATGGGGGACAAGCCTTTGCAGGCTGTGGGAGCATTGGACACAAAAGTACCATGCCTCCCCAGCCTGCTTGAGGAGAAAGCTGACGCAACATGTTTCTTGCGCATGCGCGCAATCAACATAAAAAGGGTTTTGTACTGTTAATATCTTCACATATTTCAATAAGGATTGTTTTAAATGTACAATATGTGTTGCTTTTTTATTTTTATAGATCTGTCCTTGTAGAGTTCTAGGAACTAAAAATATTAATTTTGATTAACAGAAAATAGCCCTCTCACCCATTATGCTGCCATTTTTAAAATGAAAGCTCTTTCTTTTTTAGGCTCTTGTAAGGTATATCCTTTAAGGGAAATTGCTGACAATCCTATTTTGTAAGAAATAATTTCAGTAAATACAAAAACAAGTCTACAGAGGAATGTTAGTTACTTACTTGCCAAATACTCACAGCTTATTGTTTGTATTATATCATGTCCCACTGTGTTCTACTCTGTCAATGAATAAAAAGGAAAACACACACCAGGTTCTGAATCAGAATTGTATTTTGTACCACTGAATTTAAAACCCACTGACCAGTAAAAAGTGTTGGTTTGTTACTGCATTTTTCTCTTTCAGCCACTTATCGGGGGGGGGGTAGCTGACAGAGCAGTAATATTTTTTAACTAACCCAATTATAATTATTTTGACTTTACAAGGAATGATCTGTAAACATAATGATCCACAAGTAAGTGTAAAACAATCATTACTGAAACATTTGAAGATATAAACAATATATACATTTTATTTTAGGTTTTCTCAATGTAAGCTGATACAGAGTACAGGTGGGCACTGAGCAGTAACCACAGGACACCTTATCCTTTTCATGTATGTCTCTCATTAGGAAACAATTGTATGTGTAAAACAGGAAGAAATTATATACAGTATAAAATACTGAAATGCGTGGGAGGATAGATACATTTGGCCTTTCAATGTCCTAAATATTTTATGTATTTATGTATATCGTATTTGTTTGTTCATAGATTTAAGTATACATTGAAAAAGTAATCAGCCAGTCAAAAAAACTGGCACTTTGAAATTAGAGGGAGATTTAATTCCTGTACATAGTTTTGATTTTATAGTAAAAGCACTAAGATTTCTCATGGGTGAACGGGTCATTATTTTATATGATGTTTGTTTTGAATGCCGGATCCTGTGAAATAGATGATTCCCAGTGATACCTGCTTCCCTTCACAGACATAGAGGTCCATCCTATCCTACTGTGTTAGAAGTGAATTGATCTACCTGCAATTACATATTGGATGGCATTAGCAAGTACTTTCTGATGAGAGAGTTGCACTAAAATGTGCTTGCAGCTCAACACTGCCACATATTGCACAATGTGAGTCATTATTTGCATATTTGACATGCAAATATTTGAATCACCCACCTGACTAAACTTCCAGTGTGACACCAGTTAGTGTTAAATCACAGAAGGCATGCAGTAAGCCCTCATAGATCGCCACTACACGCCATGTAAAAGTTGTTTGCATTTTGTAGGGTTACAGTACACAGAGAACCAGAGAACTAGAGAAATGTTTGTTGTGTGTGTGTTGGGGGAAGGGGGCGATGATCAGGTTTGACAGATCATCTACTTACAGTATGTATGCAGCAGAATAGGTTGTGCTGAAAATAGTCTGTACTTGTGTTTATTATGGTGGGCAGCACAAAGTATTGAGAATGTTCTTGTGATTAATCAAAGTGTGTTTCTGTGTGTGTGTGTGAGTGTGTGTGTGTGTGTGTGTGTTTTTGGGCGGCACTGTATACTATGAGGAATCAGTTTACTGTTACTCCTGTGGTAAAGTATCTCACTCTTCCACATGCATCAGATTAATTCTTGCCTGCCTACAATATCACACATAATGCAGTTCAAAAGCATGTTCTATTTTTAGTCTTGGAATGAGCATTCAAGCTGTCAAAAATAGCTATCTTATCTACTAAGCTATTAACCGAACCTGTCTAGGCAGAGGTCAGACAAACTTATATGAAGTGAATGCCAAAATCCTTGGACATCTTATTAAATTCAGGAGCACTGTGAGATGATGTGAGATGACATATACAGTATATAGCTTCACAAAGCAGTAGCATTAGATTGTTTTCTTTATACAGTATATAGTTGGACATCATTCTTTATATATCCGTTGCTCACATCCTTCACCACATTGGTCAAAAAAACGATTGTACAGATGCATGTAATTAACTCAGGCTATGTACTGTTGTGTATCCTTACAATGTTCACAGTTCCTAATATATTGTATGGTTTATGTTGGTGCTGGTTTTTTAAGTAAAGCATTAAAGTACATCAAAAAAAAAGAAACTTTCCCTGTACTATCAGTAAGCAATAAAACCCAACAGGGTGGGTGGTATTGTGCTATACCGGACCAACCAGGGGTGTAATGAGGCCCAACGCTGCAGGTAGAGGGCCTTATAGCTCCTGGAAGGTCTAGTATAGCACAATACTGCCCACCCTGGAGGGCATTATTGTGCTTAAAAAAGGGGATCATAAAAAAAATAAGTTTAATAAAAAAATGTTAATGAAAAATTAGTTTAAAGTTAGTTTTGTAATGAAGTAGTTCCTCTGCCTGCATTAGAACGATGTTTGAAGGGCAGTACAGTATGGATTATTGTGCTTAGGAAATGGCCCATAACTTGTATGTTTAATAAATAAAAAAAAAGTTTAAACTACTGTAATTATTGTTTTAAAAAAAGAATAAAATCCACTATCTTGTAAAGGAGACCCTGTATTGTGCTGTCCTTGTCATTGGAGGGCGCTTCTGTTTATGAGATGCTCTTTGAGTGATTGTATAGTTGCTCCATGGATTTATGGGACTTGTAGTCCTATGTGAAAATTTGGGAAAGGATCCTAGGGTACTACAGTTGGGAGTGCCAGTACACTGGGGACTGAGAATTATATTTTGAGTGTTTTAGTATGGGGCAAATGTAAAAAGTGGCACCACTCGCTGTGATCATTAGATCATGTGGAATACAACTGAGAGTTGTCATGGTAGTGATGGAGTTGGGCACAGACTCAAGTTTTTAAAAATGAAAAAAAGAGAACACAAACGGAACAGGAAGCATTGGGCTTTAAGAAGATGCTGCAGGAGGTAAGGAAATGTATCCAAAAGGATGTTGCTTATCAATGCTGCTATCGGGACAACCGGACTGAAGAGTAGAGGCAGGCTTGCTTAAGTTCAACTCCCTGGCCATGAGGACTGTTTGCCGGTTTCACTAACTACAGGCACCAGCTTTTGAGGGAGCAGGAAGGTCTGTTTATTTTGTAGAGCAGATGTCTGTAGGAAGCTAGAAAAAAAGTAAGGCTGCATAAAGCAGGTAGATTTTGGACATTTTGTTTGCTGTTAAAAAAACAGAACAGACAGGATTGCTGACCGGATGTGGGTGCTGTAGTGTGGAGACTATGGACCGAAGGTCCATTCACTTTGTGTGAGATAGGTGACTGGAAAGAAAAGACTGTGTAAAGCAGGTATATTTCTGACTTGTTTGTGTAGGTGTGTGTTTAAAAGAAAAAAAAAGAGGAAGCAGAGGATCGGTGATGGGATGGGATGTGGGGGGGGTAGACAGCCATTAAACAAGAGAGCCTAACATTGTATCTGTGTGGCGCACGACGTTTGACTGCGATGTGTGAGGAGACTGCGATGGATGAGGAGAGAAAAGAAAAATAATTATTATAGTGAGGGTCTGTTGCCACAAGATTACTGTAGTGTGCTTATTTTAATTTTTAAAAGAGGGAGTGGCTGCAGGTGAATAATGTTTGCTTTGGGCTGGGAGAGAACAGTACATCTCGCTAAGCGAGAGAAAAAATGGCGGGCTTTTTAAATTTTCTTCTTTGCGTCTAGCCAATTAAAGAGTAGGCTGGGCACCACTGTGGAATGCTGTGCAGTGAGGTGCCACTTGGACTGGCTCTTATTTTTAGCTGGGCATCTATTGAAAAATAAATGCCCAGCTAGGAGCCTGTCTCAGCCAATCAGGTGTGAGAATTGATTCTTGCCATTTTCTAATAAAAGTTATTGACCACTATAAATGTACAGAAAAAAAAACAACCTTCAACTGTGGGTTTGGGTTGTCCATAATAAATCAGGAAAAATAAGATGCTTTCATATTTTTGCACCTCAAATCAAGGGATTGTTTAACAGCTTTAATTACCAAGTCCCTATATGTAGGAAGAAAAAAAACAAGTCACTAAAACAGTTCTTGCCCTTGCTTCCTCCCTTTTGTCTTCTCTCTGTGCAATGGGTTTTACTTTACAGAACAGAGCTTATGGATATAGAAGATGGATTTCTCTATTACATTCCAGTGAGTGTAAAGTAACTTACAGAAATTGATTTTATATATTGTTTATGACCCAGATTAATTGGCAGAGCTCATATGAATGCATGCAGCCTCACTGCACATGAAAACACCAAATTGTATCTGCAGTCATTGACATGGAGGATGAATTGACACTTAAATGGAATACAATACCAAGAAAATGTTAAATACTAGCATGAAACATTAAAGAACAAACTCGGGTGAAGAGAAAAATGTATGTGAATAAACAGTGGGACTCTAATTTGAAACCTCAACTTAAATTGTAAATTCTATATGCTTCCAAGCAGCAGGGAAGGTTGGGACTCCCAAATCTTAACATACTCTAGTAAGAGCCAATACTGTTCCAAAATAATGGTATAGTGGGCAGTGAGAAATGTGTAAACTAGCACTTTTGTACTAACCACTGAGCCATCTAACTGCAATGTCTAATTGCTATGATTCACACACACACTAACTAATACACATACACATATATGCATCCATATTCCTGTGTAACATAGCAGTGCACTGTCTACACACAGTTTTACTGAGTAAAAAAAGACATTTAGGGACCATTATCTACTTTTCTTTAGGCTCCGAGGGACACTGAAGTGTGGAGGATTGCCACTAGACAACCCATTTAAATCAGCAATGACATGCATAATGCTGAAATTGATCTAGACAGTGGGGGAAGGTAGACTAGCAATTTAGCAATAACCACTGAGCCACTTACTGTAAGTGTACTTTCTAAATGTTGTGATAAACACACATTGACTAATACAAATACACATATGTGCATATATATGCTAGCATGGCATAGCAGTGCAATGTCTACACAAACAGAGCATACACACACACACACACACACACACACACACACACACACACACATTACCTTATATGACATTTATTTACTTATACATCTAACCCTAACTTTTACTGTATTCAGGATAAGCACTTTCTTTTGCATTAACTCATTGTACTAATCCAAGGCATGACTGGGTAACTAAGGCTGTGGACCTGGGAGGTGCAGAGGATGTGGCCTATCTGGACTTCAGAAAGTCCTTTGGCACTGTCCCCCATAAAAGGCTGATTAGCAAACTGTGCATAACAGGGGTGGATCCTAAAATAGTTCTGCGGGTTGAAAACTGGCTGGATGGCAGGAATTGGAGGATTGTGGTAAACAGGGAGCACTCTGGAGAGGGACAGCTTATGAGCAGGGTGCTGCAGGTGTCAGTGTTGGGGCCAGTCCTCTTCACTGTCTTTACTGGAGATTTTGCAGAGGGACTGGAGAGGATGGTATGCCTCTTCGCAGACTATGCAACGGCATGCAGTAGGGTGGACACTGCAAGGGGCATTGAAACAATGAGGGAAGACCTTAGAATACTAGAGAAATGTTCTGAAGAATGGCAGGTGGGGTTCAATGCCTGGGGCAAAGTAAGAACTAGGTGGAGAGATAATCACATCACAAAACAGGAAAGAGACCTGGGAGAAATTAGGCAGTGTGATAGCTGGAAAGGCTAGCCAGATGCTTGGATGCATAGGGAGGGGTATCATGTGTAGAAAGAGGAAGGTCATCTTGCCCATGTATAAGACATTCATGAGACCACACCTGGAATACTGCATCAAGGTCAGGAGTCCACATCTGAGAGAGAACATAGACAGGGTGTAGGTGGTTTAGTGGAGGGTAAGTAAAATGATGTAGGGCCTGAGGGATAAGACCTATAAGGAAAGACGAAATAAGATGACTATGTATTCTCTGGAGGGAAGGAGGGAGGCAGCAGCATGATTGAGACATACAAATACATCACCGGTGTAAATAGGGTACAGGAAGGAAAAATCTTCCAAAGTAAGAAATGTTCCAAGTCATGGGGGAACGAAAAGAAGGTAGATGGGGAAGGCTCAGGGGGAATGTGAGAAAATATTTTTTCACAGAGAGGGTGCTGGGTACCTGGAATAGCTTACCAGAGAGGGTGGTAGGGGCTAAAATCGTTGCAGAATTTAAGAAGGTATGGGATAAATGCAAGGGTATCCTGGAGGCAAGGGGGGCTCCAGAGTTCAGTTTGGGCATGGGGCCTCACACTAGATAGGCATTAATAGGGCAGACTGGGTGGTGATGCGACTCTGACCCCCCCCAGTCCAGCCTTCTACTGAGCACCCACCACCCCACACCCCCAGACTCCTCCACACTCCCTCACTAACCTAGCCAGTTCCCAATGTGAAGAGAAGATCCACTCTACCGTCGAAGACTCACCTTGCTGCTGGAACAGGGGACTACTATATGAGAAATAAGGTAAGTGTGGTTCAGTGTACTTCAACGGATTTTCAACTGCACTTATTTCTCATATAGCAGTTGCCTGTTCAAGCAACAAGATGTGTCATCCATGGGACAGTGGATCTTCACACTGGGATCTGTTCAGGTGAGTGAGGGTGTGTGGAGAGGTCTGGAAGGTGTGGTGGGTGCTCAGTGGGATATCAGATTGGGGGGGTGGGGTTTCTTCAGTAGTAGACATTTCTTTACATATTAAAAAGGACATAGCGGGATCATGGTCTTCTTTTCAGGCTCCGAGGGATATTGGAGGGTGGGGGGATTGCCACTATACAGCTCATGTAAGTCAGCAATGACATGCATAAGGCTGAAACTGATCTATATAGTGGGGGAATATAAACTAGCAATTGTTGCACTAACTACTGATCCATTTACAGTAACTGCACTTTCTAATTGTTGTGATACACACACACACACACACACACACACTGACTAATACATGTACACATGTATATTAAAGTATAACATACAGTACAAGCCACAATAAACTGCCCTCCAACACACTGGTTTAGCATTTTTCAGTGAGTTGTTTAATTTGTGCACTTCTCACTGCAATGAATTAATAAAAGTTTCCTAATGGTTTGTTTCTAGCTGCTATTCTATTTCAGCTTACTGTACATTGCGGCTCTCTGGAACTTTTATCAATGTATTGCATGAGCAGTGCACACATTAAAAGGACACTGTCAGCTTTCAACAGCTATACTGAACTTGCATGACCAGTGTGCCTGTAATAAAATGTATGGCAAGATATTAATTTATTCATATGCTCTAGTAAGGATAACAGTAAGATCTGTTACCTAAATTTTAAAAAATATATACTTTAGCTCTGACCAAACACATTGCCTTAGTGCTTGGCTCATCTGCTGCTGGATGCCTTTTCTCAGTGTGAACATGTATTGCATATGTGCAAATTTCCGGAACAAGTGTAAGGGATAGTTGGGGCTAAAAGTACTGTACATGCTCCTCTGAGCATGGGAATCTTTGTAAGAATAATGAAGAGCATTGCAAGTCTTACTTTTACCACTCTGAAAAATAGGACCATGATCCTGAGCTTGTGTTTCATCTCCATGGCAACATCACGCACATGCTCACAATCATGGACTTGTTTTTCAAAGTGGTAAAATAAGACTTGCAATTCTCTTTTTTTTAATCTTACAAAGATGTTTATCTATCCAACAAGAATATCTCAACGCATTTGGCTGGTGCCAGTTTAACCCTATCCATGAACATCTACATGTGGTCTCACAGGTGACAATACAGGAACAGACAGTCAGAATCACCCTCATAGCACACACACACACACACACACACACACACACACACACACACACACCACACACAATGCAATAAACAGTATGACCTGATATAGTTCAGAACTGATGAGTACAAATATATAATAAAAATACAGATACACAACTTGCGATGCAGGATGTGCAGCCTAGGCCAATGAGCTGCTATACAATATAATGGGGGGCTATCACAGATGAGGTGAAGGACTGGAATACTTTCGTGTTGCTAAATAAAACAGACAATGCCTAGAGATGCAGTGAAGTTTAAAGTTTGAGAAGGCTAAGTTCGTAAGAAACAGTCCACAGCCCACAGATCACATGTCTGACTGTCTGCAGGTCACATGATGCAGGCAGTTAATTATGCTGGAAGTCAGTGAACTACTGGAATTATGATATGAACTATGATGAGATACTATTACCACTAACAAGTATTTAAAACCTTTCCATAAGAACCATCACATTCTCACAGTTATGGAAAGCTGCAGTAGTTACACCAGTACATAAAAGCAGTGATAAGGCCACTGACTCTAACTATTGTCTCATATCTATTGTCCCCCCAAGGCATTGGAATACATTGTATCTGATCAATTAGTCAATTGTCTAGACAAGTACCAGATTCAATGCCCCCAACAACATGTATTTAGAAACAACCTGGCACCTCCACTGCTCTAGTTGAGTTTACTGGTTACATCCATGAAGCACTGGACCAGGGGCTATTGGTGTGGACTACTTTCATCAACCTCCCCAAAGCCTTCAATATGGTCAATCACGTGTTTCTTCTAGAGCAGTTATCAAATACCATGCTCTCCACTGACTCGTTGGGGGATTTAGAAGTTACTTAACCAATAGAGCACAACAAGTAAAGATAAGTGGAGAACTCTCTGATACCTGCAATTTGTGCACAGGAGTGCAACAAGGATCCATCATTGGCACCCTACTCTTTAGCCTATTACTAAACTGCCTTCCCCTAGCCTGCCAGGACAGAGTTCTCTTGTATGTAGATGATGCAGTTTCTTCACAAACAACACAGACCCTACACTGCTAGAAAAGCAACTGTACAATATGTTTACTGATGTAGAATCTTGGTTTCTGGAGTCCAAAAACTACTCCTAAACTATAAAAAAAACTAAAACCATGTTATTTGCCTCAGCTTACAACAAGCACAAGGCCAGCCAACTTACTATCTGAAATAACCAACACAGCCCTCAAAGTGGTTCAAGTTTTTAAATACCTAGTGGTTACTCTTGACAGCACACTCTCTCCTGGTTGTCATGTAGATCATGTAGCAAGGGCTGCCATTTCAAAACTAGGCCTACTTTATAAGCATAAATGCTGCCTGACAAATGATGTACTAAGGCTTGCTGTAAACAGTACTATATTTTCAACACTAGACTATTGCCTAATATTCTATGGAGCTGCATCAAACTCTGCACTTAAATAAGTCTTTGTTGCCCTAAATAATGCCTGTAGGCTTATCACAGGAGCACATGGACTCACCCACACCTGTGACCTATACCCCAATCTGGGTGGCTCAGTCTGAAAGGCAAGATGCAATATCTGGCTTGCTTGCTTACAAAAAAGACATCAATGGGACTTACTCCACCAGTAGTCCAGCATCTACTGTGCCCTATGATTAATTCCCGACAAACAAGGGGGTTCAAACAACAAACCATTAAGTCCCTTTCTGTCTAACCTCTCAAGGACAGAGGGCTTTTGTATACCATGCCCCTTCCTGGTTAAATTAAGTCTATAAAGACATCTGGTCTGAAATAAAACTCATCCCCTTCAAATGAAAACTATGATGTCATCTTGCGGCACTCAGAGAATGTGACTGTACTACCTAAGAAAGGCCTGTATGTTTCTGATAAAACTTGAGCACTTACATCTTTACTGATTACCCATGGTCACTCCCCTCTCATCACCTTCCACACCCTCTTCTACCCAGCCCTCCTTTTCCTCCCCCTTGTCAGATGTACATCCCAGTTTTGGACAAAGTCTCACTGGTCGATAAGCTCTAACAAATCCTATCTCCCCTCTTCCACTCTCTGCTCCTTACCTAGGTCCTACTCCATATTATGCACTTCAGACCCCGCTTTTCTCTCCAAATTCTTGACTGTATCCATCAATGACTACATGCATAACATGTGCTAAACAACCTAAGAAGAAATGTTCTAGCACCCTTACATTACTGCTTAGCCAGTGACCGTACTACTGATTGTACTGTTAGCTTGCCCAGTGTTACGTGGAATCTGTCATTCTGATGCAGTGTTGCCTCATTCTTTGTATTATGTATTTTTACTGTACCTATGGATGTGGAACCTGTATTACCAATGCATTGGTTGACTATTTTCAACTAACTACTTATCTTTTATATTATGTTAATGTACCCTAATGATGGGGAACCTCTGTAAACGAGCTTCTAGCTCAAAGATATTTTTAATCTGAAATACGAATAAATAAATAACATCCAAGAGCAGCTGTGCAGTAGTTATAATGCTATGGGGAAGAATCCCTCAACCAGTAATATCAGTAAGTACAAATCAGCCCTGAGGCAAGTTTAAAATATAATCAGGAAGGAAAACATCATCACTTAATTTAGACTAGCTAATACCAAGAACTACCTTAAAGGCTTTTACTAATACATTACTGGGAAAAAAGTGTACAAAGAGAGTCATTGGATCACTTGTCATGGATAAATTAACATATACCACACCTAAGGATATGGCCATTGAATTCAATAATTACTTTTCTTCAGTACACAGTCCTTCTGAAAGAAGAGTCTGCCTTCCAGTATCAAAGCCTGCTGGTGGGGTGAGCAGAGAGATTATAAAGATTGACACCATGTATAAGAAACTGATAGGCCTGAATATTAATAAATAACACAGGACTGGATGGTCTTAACCCCAAGTTATTGAGGGAATTTGCTACTGTTCTTGCACCAATGTTTGCTGATGTTAGTAACAAGCAGAGGTGAGCGAAGTGGCTAAAATTTGCTATGCATAGTATTTCTCGTAGAATCCGAATTTCGCGTAATACTCAGCAAAGCGAAGTGAATAACTTTGCATCTCTAAGTAACGCAAAGTTCCTATTGTTCTCTATGGGCTTTGCGTTACTTCACTTTTTTTCTGCTTTTTAAGGTAAACTCTGAAGTGATTCAGGGGATTACAGGTCACGTGGGGTCAGAGCTACATCAGTCAGTTGGCAATTTCACTGTTGACTGATGTTTCAGTGACTCATTTATGTCGATTAAATTTGCAGTTGGCATAAAGGAAGTCACAACAAACTTTATTTTTGGGGTGGACTTTTCTCCCCCAAAATCCCATGTGGGAGGCTCTGCTGTGCACCCCCAGCTACTTAAATAATCAACTCTGAGTCAGAGTTTTTTGTGGAGAGGGTGCAATACCCCCGAAAGCAATGCCATGGTCCCACACCAACACTACAGTGACCTGTCGCTGCAGTGTCAGGCGACGTAAATTTGTGAAGATAGTGTCAGTATACCCATGGGTTCTATATTGTCTTGCATAGCCTCAGTTCAGCATAGTGTGTGTAGTGGAAAGCTGGAGACAGTTTGCTCACAGAGCTCTGAGAATCAAATGATCGAAAAACCTTTAAAAATGCATTTTTGCCACAAGCTTTTGTGTTAAAATTGAGTACACCTATTGTAGTAAAACCTTGTGTGTTTATATCATCAGGCATTTATTTTATTTTGTGTGCATATTGAATGTTAATTTAGTACATTCAGTCTCTGCACTAACAGATACTGTAGAAGTGTGCTTCAGGGGTGGGGCAGATCTGTGGTGTAGAAGGTGGATTAGTGAGAAAGGCAGTTTTTCCAACTGTTGTTGGCTAGAGTTTGATTATTTGTGTGTTCAGGTACACACAGTACACATTTTTTTTCTGTTTGCTGGGCATTTTTTCTGTCATTTTAAAAGACTGTGTTGTAGTTTACTGAACAGTTAAAGTTTATGTTCCTGACCTTTAATATGTGTGCGTGCTATCAAATGATACACATTTTATTGTGGCACTGAAATAGCAGTACTCTGAATTTTTTAGCCTGTCTACAATATTTTTACCTGCTTCTGTGTGGCTACTAGCTACTGCTCTACCCCCCTCCCTCCAACAAAACAAGATATTGTTTTTGGACTTTTGGATTTTTGAAGACTGGTTAAGGTCTTATGTTGTGGTTGTGCTGCTACATCTCTAGTTTTTTGCTCCCATCCCCCCAAAAAACCTGCAAAAATATAAAGTTACTGATAATTTTCTGTGCAATCTTAAAATAATGCCCCTGAAGAAAGACTCATACAAAGCTTTATCTGGCTATGACACTGCTGCCAAGAACACTAATATCAGTGGAAGTTGTGATGATGAGGCAGGTCCGTAAGAGTCTAGCAAGTCTAGCAGTGTTAAGAGTGGTTGTGGGCATGGCTGTGGTAGTACGCATCAGAAGGAAAACATGCTAGTTGCTACAAGTAAAGGGATTTTTCCATCTGTTTTTTACAATGAAATCAGTCATTCAATACTGGTTGGAGATGCTCTTGTCCCTGCTCGTCGTAAACTTAGTGATGATATGGTTGATTACAACATGAGTATTGTTACAAGTTCAACCCGGGCAAAGTTATCAGGTGGGGAAAAAGGTTATTGAATCCACAGATCTGAGTGCAGTTGATGTCCCACTCTCCACAGTAATTGAACATGATTCTGATCCCGATGATGACTCACAGTCTCATGTTTCCAGTGCTTTTGAAATTAGGCCAACCAAACATTCAGATGTTGATGAAAAAAGTGTGGATGATAATATTAAGGCTGTGGTTGGAATATCTCCACAGGAGGACAAAGTCCAAAGTGAATTTGTGGGTGATGATTACGATGATGATGCTAGTGACCCCATTTGGGAACCAGACAAGAAGGAGGTGAAGGTGGCTATTTGTAAACAGTCTGTTAGTCAATCCCCCCTCTTCAAAGTTCTGATGTAGCTGTGTCTGTGGATGTCCCTGAATTACTAGTCATAGACTGTGATTTTCAGTCAAATTCCAAGCATGCACAACACCAGAAATCATGCAGTACACCCCCAATTCATTACTACCAAAACTGCCATTCCACATGCAGCACCAGCAGTGACATGTGAAGAGTAAGGCATCAAACTCCCTAGTTTGGGATTTTTTTTTTACCAGATGGTAGCAATGAAACAGTGGCAATCTGCCAGCTTTGCCAAGCTTTGTGAGGCATGGTAAAAAGGGTAGCCATCTGGGCACTGGGGGCCAGCATACTCATCTCAAGAGTAGGTACATGGCACTGTGGACTCAGCACCAGAGGTGAACTAATGCAGTAGTAGGGCATTCTCCCTCATCCACCTTATTGAGCATGGTGTCCCCTTCCTTCAGTGTAAGTAACCATGTCGGTAAAAGTAGTGAAATAACACCAGAGGATAACTAGAGGCATGGGGAGGAGAATGATTTTGAATGTTCAAGTAGTGGTCAGATTAGCACTGGTGGACCATGTAGTAATTCTACTAGATCAACCCCTGCACTTAAAACAGGGAAAATAACCACATTTAATGGCTTGTCACCTGTGCACCCACCATCACAAGTCAAAGGTATCCCATCATTGTCAGTTCACAGAGGAGCACCATCTGACATGCCATGTGCAGAACTCCAAACAGTGCAGCCCACGTTGTACAGTCCTTTTACGTGGAAGAGTAAATACCCACTAAATCATGCAGTTGCTCATGAACTCAATGCTGCCATAGTGGAAATGCTGGCAATTGACCTTTTGCCATTCTCCTTTGTGTAGAATGTAGGATTCCAGAGCTCTGCCGCATGCGCATGTCCTAAATAGACAATCCCGTCCAGGGTATACTTTTTCACCAGTGCAGTCCAGGAGTTATATCAGGCTGTGACAGTGTCTGTAAGATATGTCCTTCAACATTCCACATCACCTTACATTCACTTAAGCATGGTTATGTGGACAAGTGACAAAATGGCGGGTAATTCCTATCTGTGTCTTACTTCACATTGGGTGCAGCTACCTGGGGTTGTCTGTGATGGTGGGATGGGAAAGCAGTGTTATAAGTCAGACTGTGGTGGTAGCAACCTTCATGGCATTAGACAGCATTCCACATTTGCAATGCATAGTGTAGCAGGGTCTCATTCAGGTGAAAACATGCTAGACTTGCTACTGGCAGAAACTGATAAGTGGCTGTACCCCCGTCCCTAAAAGCCGGTTTCATAGCTAGTGATAATGGATCAAATGTTGTTAAATGCATCAGCAGTGGTGGTTTTTTGAGAGTTCCCTGCATGGCCCACTGTTTAAATCTTGTGGTAGAGAAGTTTCTGCAGTACCCGTAAATAAAGCAAATATTGACAGTTGCGTGATGCATCTATGTCTATGTTGCATGGCCTGGAAAGGCCTGGAACCAACTTAGGCAGCTGCAGACTCAAAACAACCTCCTTCAGCACTGCCTCAAGCTTGAAGTTGCCACAAGATGGAACACGACCCTTTACATGGCAGAGCAGTTGTATGAGCAGTAGAAAGCAATCTCTGAGTACCTAGTAATGTGCGCTAGCCATGACAGTTCCAGGGCCTCAAAGTCTATGATAACTGAACAATGGTGACTCATAGAGTCGGTAATAATAATTCTGAGGCTGTTTGAACATGCCACACAGGCAGTGAGTGGTGACACTGCATGTGTTAGTCAAGATATTCCACTTCTCTGGATGCTGAGAAGACTATGTTGAATCTGCAGCCCAGCCTTGATGTGACTGGAGATAGGTTAAGCTGAGCATTACTGAAACACATGATTTCAATATTAGACAGCAATCGACACATCCCCACTATTCAGCAATCTCAAGAATTTGGACTAGCCACAATGCTGGACTAACACTACAAAAGTAACATTGAATCCATACTGGAGGGAGGGCATGATCAGGTTCAAAATCTGACTGTACAGCTGGTCCAATTGGTTCATGGGACACAGAAGTCACATGCAAAGCTCTGCAAATCACAACATAACAAGGCTGAAGGTCACTGTGAACCAAGTACATCCAGTAAGGTGGCTGAGGGGCAAGGGGTGGTGTCAGATGCACAGTTGTCCATTAATCCACTTTGGGGTGCCTTGTCCCAAGTAGAAATTTGCGAATTTGATGGATTTTGTGAACAGGTGGATGATTCATCAGGGTTGCATGCATCACAGGTCATGGTTGAGGCCTATTCAGCAGAAAACAGGCATCTGACAATATTAGAAATTCTATTGTTGTTTGCTGGAAGTATAACCTAGAGGTTAGAGGAACAAGATGTGAACGAGCTTGGTACATCCAGCAGACCAGACCTGAGTTTGATTCTCACAACCTCCACTTGCATACTGTGAGACTCTGAGCAAGTCACTTAACCACCCAGTGCTCCCAGGTCACCCCTGAAAACAGGCACTTGTGCCTAGTAGGCCTTACCCAGTTACCAAAGACTAAAATAAAAAAAAATAATAAAAAAAAATATTGGTGTACAGGAGTGGCAAAGCGAATGAATTGCTAGCACTGACATCAGTAGCACTGAAGTACCTGACCTGCCCACCCTCCAGTCTAAGTGTGGAGAAGGTATTTAGTTCTGCGGGGGCCATAGTGTGTGACCGTCGTACTATCCTGTCACCTACAAATGTCAGCATGATGACTTTTACTAAAATGAATGAAGGTCACATACCAAGTAGGACAACCATATTGTTTGTACCCAGTCATGATGATGGTTGTGCTGATGATGCAGGTGAAGCAGATCATCCTGATGGCAGCATCAAACAGTGTACCATTGAAGTAGATGATGAAGTCATGGAAAACAAATTTTCAAGTGGGTAGAACTCTGGCACTGAGGATTGTGTGGGCTGTTTCCTCCTTGATGATGATGATGAGTCTGTTGGTGGGAGGGCATAACAGCAAAATTACTGAGGTGAAGGCTGTTGTAGTTATGTAATGTTACCATTTTTTATGTTAAAAATGAAAAACAGTGGCCTTGACTATAATATGACTATTGACAAATAATGACATGTCGTTATATTTTGACTTCACCTTTCTTCATTTTGAGGGTACAGTTCACAGAATGTGTGCAATCACTATTACCTGCAGTCCTCTAAATACAAATGTCAACTTTTAGCCACTTAAATCCTTCTGATTGAATGACAGATATCCTCTTGACACAGGAACAGTAACGCATCCCAGCCAGCCGCCCTGCTTCTTGAGAGACACACTCAGACGTTGTATCTGTGCCCAAGCTATGAACCCTCAGCCAGCCATAGCCACCCTGCTTCTTGAGAGAGAGAGAGAGAGATTGTACCTGTGCCCAAGCTATGAACCCACAGTCAGGCATGTGATCTGTGGGCTGTTTCTTACCAACTTCTTCTCAAACTGTAACTCGAAGTGAACTCAAAGTGAACAATGCAAAGTCCATTAAAGGCAAATTTTGACCTTTTAATGGAATCTTTGCATAGTACTATGCAAATTCAAAGTTGCCCACTTTGAGTTAACTTCACAGGTGAATTTAAACTTCACTGCATCTCTAGTAACAAGTTATGTTAGGAAGGCTGTGTTGCATCGGACTGGTGGACAGCAATTGTGATATAAATTCACAAGAAGGGCAGTAAGGCGAATCTGGGCAAGTATAGTCAAATCAGTCTAACAGCCATAGTGGTGAAGATCATTGAATGTTCTATCAGGGTTGAACTGAATTGTTTTTTGAAAGTCAGAGGACTGATAGATGTCACTCCGCTTGGGTTCTCCAGTAATACTTTTAGCACTACAAATTTGATTAATTCTTACGACTTTGTCAGCCATTACTTAGATCAGAGTAAGGTAGAGGATGTGTTACTTTTAGACTTTACAAAGACTTTGATACCCTGTTGCACTACATTTTTGTAACAAAACTAGGGTTGGACATTTCCCTACGCAAGAGGATACAGAATTGGCTATCTGATGGGAAACAGATAGTCTGGGTTAATTTGTCATTGTCACCAGAGAATGGGGTTACTGGCAGGATGCCTCAGGGGTCTGTGTTAGGCCCCTTGCTGTTTAATGTTTTAATAAAATATCTCTAAGCGAACAGTAGCAAAAAACTAATCAAATTTGCAGCTGGTACTAAATTTGGGGGGATAATAGATACTGATTCAAGCAGGAGTATCATGATGAAGAACTTAGCAAACATTGTTAACTGGGTAAAAGATAACAGGATGCAGTTTAACATGAACAAATGTGTTGTCCTTCATGTTGGAAGGAACACCATTAATCCGGACTATTATATCCATGGGAAGAAACTTAAAGTAGTGAATGCAGAAAGGGACATGGGAGTTTATGTCAGTGATGACCTCAATTACACTACCAACTGAAGGCAGGTAGACATGAGAACCAGTCATTTAATCAACTGTATCCACAGATCCTTCTTCAGGTCTGATTCAGTTCTTCTTCTTCCCCTGTACAAAATATACTGTATATCAGGTTTCACACTGATTGCTGCTCTTCAGTCTGGAGTCCTCTCCTTAAAAAGGATGTAACGTGTTGAAAAAAAACACAACAGATGTTTACTAGGCTTATCCCATGCTGCAAAGGTAAAATTTTGAGAATAGGTTGGTAGAACTAGGCCTGTGGTCTTTCTGATTGAGGAGGGCTAGTGGAGATATGTTGTACCTCTTTCAGATACTGGATGATCTGGAATCGATGAAGAATCTAGGTTTAGAGTACAAGGATTGTAAACATGACCTGAGGGGGCAAAAAAGTCAACTGGTGGACACTGTACCTACGACTGTAGTCAAGAAGTATGCATTCATTTCTTGAGCACTAAGACTATGGAATCAGTTACCTGGGTTAGTTGTAGATACACCTAATTTGTCCAAATTCAAGTCAAGGTTGGACAAATAAATACAGGAAGATAACCTTGAAGGTCACCTCCACTGAGCAGTGGGGACAGCATTTATGGGCCTAGGTCTACTACTGTCCTTAACTTAAGTATTATGGATCTCATACCACATAATTATGCAAATTGTTTACAAAGTTAAATTCAATAGTTTAATATACTGCCAGTAAATCTATGCAATATATTCACTGTCATACATCGGTTTGCATAAAGTTCCTCATCCACATGTACGTAGATGACTCAGTCTTATTCACCTTGGGTCCCTCCATAATCTCCATCCATGCCACACTCCAACAGGACCTAAACAAAGTGCTATCATGGTTTCAAGTCAGTCATGTAATTGTCATCACAAAAAAGACAGTTGCAATGCTTTTCGGTACCATACAAAAGTTAGCCAGAACCCCTTAACCACCAGTGTTAACCACCTTGGATGGCATCCTACTTGATTACGTGTCCAACTTCAAATACCTTGGGTTCTGGCTTGACAGCCATCTAGACTTCATTGCCCACATCGACTCCTTATGCTCCAAACTCCACCCAAAACTTGGACAAGTGTTCTGATACAAGGATTGCATCCCCCTCCCTATTGATCATGAACTGGTCTCAAAAAGGATCCTACCGATATTTGACTATGCTGATGTTGTCTACAGAACTGCTCCATCTTCCTCACTTTCTGGGCTTAACATGTTTCTGAAGTCATTCTGCCCCTTCACCACAAATGCCCCCCCCACACTCCCACCACTGTAGTCTCCACTCCTCCCTTTCCTTCCTCCCATTCCCCCTCAGTCGGTCTACCCATTCCCTAACCTTCACTGCTAAATTCCATTTTTTTCTACTTCCTCCTTATCTCTCTTCCAAGTTGTCACCAACTTCCCCACCACACCAGGGACCCTCACTTTTTCTCCCTTCATTGTCCTCACACCTCTACAGGTCATTCTGCTTATTTTGTACAGGCTCCCCTCCCTCTGTAATCATCCTCCTCTGCAACTCTGCAACTCCTCTTCCTTCCTTTCTTTTTGGAAACACATCCACCCCCTCAAGGCTCCCATCTGCTCCTTCTCTGCATCCTCCACACCCCTATCACTTTTATCCCCTTATCCACCACCTCTTCTATTTCCAACTGCTGTCTCTTAATTCAAAATATTAGAACAGCATTATGTTCTGATATGTTTATAATCACCTCTTACAATTGTGCAGCTGGGTAGCACTAGGAAACAAACCTTGTCTCAATGTACCTGTCATGGTTACCAAGATTTTAAATAAATAAATAACTAATGTTCATAGTATTAATTTAATGTTTTAGTATGGTTTTAATAAGATGTTTGTAGTGCACTTGTAAATTTTACTGAGCACTTTGATTAGATTTGAGCACTATCTTGTGATGCTATGAGTATGTAAGGGATGAAGTCAACTAATGCACTTTCTTTTCTGGCTGATGTTGTATGGCTAGATTTTCAAAGGGCCCCCAGACTGACACAAAGTGCATCAAACCACCAGTCTGCATGAAATCTAGGTGCACCAAATACTGTGTGCCGTATGTTGCAAGAAATGCATTCTCTGTGGAAAAGTCCTCCAGAATGATGCAAGATGTCTGCTGCATTAAAAATGTGTTGCATGTGGTGAGAATAATGCAAGCTGAGTAAAAAATAAATGAGGCAAGAATATCACAAGATGAGTTAAAAAGACAATGCAGGGGGTGAGAATGACAAGCTGAGTCAAAAAGATGATGCAGGGATTGAGAATGACTCAAGCTGAGTCAAAAACAGGAGTGATGCAAGGAGAAAGAATGATGCAAGTTGCACCAAAAAGAAATGACTCAGCTGGCCTGGTGGTACTGAAGGCTGAGGCACCGGACGCCTTACCTCACACTATGCCAGCGACCAATGTTTGGGAATAAGCATGGGCCACCAGGGGTTGGCAGGGGTAGATAAGGATTAAGCATCGATGGACTGCTCTCCTTCTCAGGGAGGGTGGGGTTCTCACTAGTCGGTGCCTGGTCACCCCCTGGCAGAGGCTGGGGGACAGGGCACAAAGTAGCAGCTTGGGGAAGACTTTGGGACAGATGCCTGAAGGGAGCACATGCAGACACATGCGCGCTTACCTCCACTTCCATCATTGCAGGCTCCAGGGAACAGCAGAAAGTGAAAAAGGTGGCACCTGTTCATGCAGCTTGATGGCCATCCATTCAATCACCATAACCAACGCTGCACCAGAAACTGGATTTGTATAGGGTGGGGAGTTGGGGGCTTCCTGCCACCCCACTTCAGGGGCTAAGCCGTAGGAGTTCTAGGGTGACAGCAGGAGTTATGGTACAGGCAGACGGCAGCTGGATTCTGTCTATGCTTCGGGGACATGGGAGCAGATCAGGATGCCAGGAGGAGGTGAAAAAGTAAAAAAAAAACACAAGTAATGACTCATGCTGAGTCAAAACATACCATGGATGAAACAACAAAACAAGAGCATGTTAAGCTCCCCAAATGCCCTAAACTAGTCCAGCAGGGGAATATTTTTTTCTACAACCAAACTGGCTACAGTATGTTTTTGATGCAAGCAAGCAGTGCTAGAAAATCACTATTGATGCTGGTTTTGATGCATAGAAACATAGAATCTGATGGCAGATAAGGACTGCTTGGCCCACCTAGTCTGCCCATTTCCCTACCTAATGGTTAAGCTGCAGATCCTAGTTAACCAACAGTCTACTTCCTCCTACAACCCACTGGAATTGCCTTATGTCTGTCCCATGCATTCTTTTTTTTTTGCAATTCAGATTTTATTAAAGTTTCCATTACAGAGAACGAATCATGGTGGAGTACATCACAAACCCGAAGGGCAGACACAAAATACAAAAGATTCGCTTCTCCCCACCCCCTGCCCGCCCAACCCACTGCCCAACCTGAACAACCCAGCGATCGGTACTCCTTGGCACAACACCAGAGAGTATAACCTGGTAGTACTTAGGCCTCAGTGCATAAAGAGTCTGCAGTGGGCCTAGATCTTGTCAAACTTTTCCAGTTTGTTGTATAGACTGGCAATTGTCCTCTCTGTTCTGAGGTTCGCCAGCAATTCCTGAAGCCATTCAACATAAGATGGTACCTCCATGTCCTTCCAGTGCCTCAACACCACCTTTTTAACAGACATCGACATCAATGCTATGTGATACCTCCTGTTCACCACCAAAATAGAGGAGAAATCCCCGAGGAGACATATTTCGGGGGTGAACAATTCTGAGAGCCCTAAAAGAGGATCAGCACGCTGATTAATCATGGTCCAAAGTGGGGCGATTTTAGGACAACTCCAGAAAATATGAAGGAGGTCACCTTCTTGAGACTGGCATCTTGTGCAAAGGGGGGAAGACAGCAGACCCAGTCTAGCAAGCCTCTGCAGAGAATAATAAATGTTATGCAACATTTTGACTTGTGTTAATCTAAATCTATCCTGCTTAAGGAACTTATGACAACTTTGCCACAAGAGAGACCAATCCATATCTCTACCCTGAAATAGAGAGGCCCAAAAGGAGACAGGAGCGTAATTATCAGGGTAAGCCCAGGTAAACAGAGCAGTATATATTGTAGATAAAGCATGAGGCGAACCCGCCAACTCCGTAAGGGTAGCTTGAAAACTGATATTGAGAGCAGGAGGGGGAACCGGACCCATTACCTTAACCAGTAAGTGGCGAAATTGAAAAATCTTAAAAATTGCTGTGTGAGGTAACATAAACTTATGCATAATACCAGCAGAAGAGCACCATTGACTATCGGAAAACATGAAGTCATCTAGACGGCAGTTACTTATCTGAGGGATCCAACTAGGTGAGAGAAGCTTACCGTCCAGCAAAAAATTAGGATTGCCTATAACAGGTTGAGATGAATCCTTAAGATTTTTATACTTCAGAAAAGCACACAATTGAGTATGAACCCTGATTGAGACGGCA
This sequence comes from Neoceratodus forsteri, assembly GCA_016271365.2. Taxonomy (NCBI): domain Eukaryota; kingdom Metazoa; phylum Chordata; order Ceratodontiformes; family Ceratodontidae; genus Neoceratodus; species Neoceratodus forsteri. The sequence goes on from CM028137.1 coordinate 81,706,265, forward strand.
ATAGGAGAGCTACGTGGAGATTCAGGTAAAGAACTAACCTTGGTGTATAGCAACACCACCGGAGAAAGGCCATGTTTTCTAATGGCAGCAGATTCTACGGCTAACCAAGTCGGGATATAAGTGGCGGCCACGGATTGTTGATCCATGGTTAGCCATCTGAGATACTTATTGGCCTGACTGGCCCAGTAATAGAGCCCAATATGGGGAAGTCTTAACCTTCCTTTAGCCTTCAGAGCCACTAACTTATGGAAAGCCATCCTAGCCTTCTTGTCACCCCATATAAAGGTAGAGATCATGCTATGCACTTTTTTAACCCAGGCCAGGGAGAGCCATATATTTAACATGTTAAGGGGGTAGAATAAATGAGGAAATACGTTCATTTTGTTTAAGTTAATTCTGCCCCAAAGGGAGAGGGGAAGTAGAGTCCACTGGTGGAGGTCTAGATCTATTTTATGTACCAGTGCATCAATATTGAGTTGTTTGAGCCGTGCCATGTTCCGAGTGAGAAGGAGCCCCAGATATTTAATATAATCAGACTTCCAGGTGAGCCCAAACTCAATAGTATCCTGTTTGTGTACCCTGTGGTTAAGAGGAAAAAACAGTCTTACCTACATTGAGTTTATAATTTGAAACCTTACTGAAGTCATCTATTAACTTCAGAATAACAGGAATAGATGTGAGTGGATGGGTTACCTGCAGCAGAAGATCATCTGCATAGGCCGCCACTTTAACCACCTGCTCCCCGAGAGAGATACCCGAGATGCCCTGGGCACCAGACAGTCTCCTGATAAGAGGCTCTAGGTACATATTAAAGAGAAGGAGGGATAAGGGACACCCCTGTCTGGTTCCTACATGTAATTTGAAGGGGGTGAAGATAATCCCATTACATTAAATTCTAGCAGAAGGGAACTTGTATAGAGAGCTAACCCAATTCCGGAATTTCATAGGAAAATCAAAAATTTCCATCGTAGCAAACAGGTAATCCCAATGGACTCTGTCGAATGCCTTCTCAGCATCCAACGAAATCAGGACCATTGGATGCGGAGCATCCTTGGATACTGAAAAGACGTGAGACAGGGCCTTCAGATGATCCACAGAGGATCTACCTTTCATAAAGCCAACCTGATCTGCCCCTATTAAAAAGGGAAGTACTGCTTCCAAACAGTCGGCTAATAGTCTTGCCAGGATTTTAATATCATGGTTAAGAAGGGAGTTCGGCTTGTAACTGGAGACCAGATCGGACGGCCTATCCGGCTTAGGCAACAAAACAATCAGCGCCTCAAAAAGGGAGGGATCGGATACTTGACCAGAGAGAATAGCCTGAAAAAGTGGCAGCAAAATGGGAATCAATTCCTTAGAGAAAGCTTTGTAAAACTTGGAGGTAAACCCGTCAGGGTCCAGAGATTTGTCGGATGGGAGAGATTTAATTACCCTTTCAATCTCACCCTCAGAGATAGGAGACTCCAAAATTTTCTGCTGGGATTGTGAGAGAGCTGGCAATTGTAAATCACTCGGGTATTCAAGAAGTCTCTCCTTAGATGGGGAATTAACCATAGGGCCATATCAATCCTGGAAATAATTTGTCAACTCCTCTGCTATCTCTGAGGGCGAGACCTTAAGGGAGTTATCTTTGGAGGAATGGACTGCAGGAATAAATCTAGTGGGTTCCTGTTGTTTAATACGCAGTGCCAACATTTTGCCGGCCTTCTCACCCTGATCAGCGTATACCGCTTTTGTTTTCAAAATAACGAATTCGGCTTGCTCCGATAACATTGCTAGGTAGGCTTCTCTCAATTTCGTTAATTCTTGTTTAAAAATCCCAGAAGAGGATGGAGAGAGAACCATCTCCATGCCCTAATCTGAGAGAGAAGGTCAGAGATCCGAGATGCCTTCTCTTTTTTCCTTTTTGATGTTAGGCCAATTATAATCCCCCTTAAATATGCTTTACAAGCACCCCATATCATATCGGGCTTCTCCACGGAGTTAGAATTGGAGGCAATAAACTGCTCTATTTGGGATATTATATATTGAACCATCTTTGGCTCCTTCAAAATTTGATTATTCAACTTCCACCTGCCCCCTTTATTGGGCAGCGACGCTAGGGTTATTTGGCAGGTGACCACAGAGTGATCCGACAGGGGCCCTGAAACAATACTAGAACTTATGACCCCAGGTAATAAGGATTGAGAGATGAGAATATAATCAATCCTTGAAGAAGTTGCATGGACTGCAGAAACATAGGTATATTCCCTTGTACTAGGATGTAATATACGCCATATATCACAAAGACCTATAGAGTCCAACAGGTCCCTAAAAGCTCTTTGTGCTGGGGAAAGACCTTGACGGGATTGGCCTGACCTATCAAAAGCCTGGTCAAAAACAAGATTGAAGTCACCCCTATAACCATAGGGATATCCAAAAATGGAGTTAGGGCTTCTATTATCTGGACAAAAAAACTGGGGGAATCTACACTAGGGTCATAAATAACACCCAAAACAATATCCAAGGTATGCGATCTGCCTTTTACAAACAAAAATCTGCTGGAAGGATCTGGTATAACTTGGAGAGGTTTGAACGGAACCGACCTATCCAAAAAGGATCATAACCCCTCTGCTATGGGTCATACCCTCCACCGCAAACAGCTGCCCAATTTGCTGCCGTCTCATTTTGTCAGCCTCCCTCATAACCAAATGTGTCTCCTGCAAAAATATAATTTCTGCCTTCAGATGGTTTATATGTTTCAGGATTTTATATTGCTTAGTCCTATGCCTTGCCCCTTTAACGTTCCAACTGATAAAGTGGATATTTCTAACCATCACTCAAGATGCCAGTCAGAAATCCCCTGAAAACACCACATATATTTATGTTTCCCTCAATACTGCTCCAAACGAGATATGCGCTGGGTTGTTCTACCTCCCCCCACCCCACCATCACTAGATCTATCCTCCCAATCACCCCCTGAAACCCCCCCAGACACCCCATAAACCCTGCCCCCCTCCTCCCACACCCACCCGCCTTTTGCATGGTACCTGATGATCAGCTAACTGAAAAGAACCTCTCCCTCCAACCTCCCCACCCTCGTGAACCAGAAAACCAGAACACAACCGCTTTATAATCAGAACACTCCATAGAGAGTAGTACCTCCATCGTTCTTATAAATTGTCATCAATGCCAACTAGTGTAAAGAAGTTGTCTGCACAAACCCGTAAAAAAAAAAAAATTCTCCCTACAGAGTCCCATGAACCATGCTGCTACCTAATTCACAGAGAATAAAGTGTGTATAGTATTTGCATCAGACATGAAAAAAGTAAACACAGATGCCCTCTTGTGGCGCAACCCTCGAATAATGGAGGTGAACAGCGGAAAAAGCGGGCCATTACTGCCTGCTTTGGTGTAGGGGAAACTTAAGGGCTCCTGGGCCACTGTCCGGATCATGTTTCTGAGACCGGAGGCAGTAACCATCTCGCTTCAATAGTGGAAATTTGAAAAGGGAGATGAGGAGTCCTCCATAAACAGCATTCGAGGAAGGATGTTCAGAAGGGGCAAACCAACACCCCATACAGCGTACTATAAACCGGATAACACCATCTGTCTATGACTGCAGAATCTCCTCCTAACATACAGGCTAGCCATTTTATCACCTAATGGCAACAGTGAATGAGAAAGAGAGGGAAACCTAGAGAAACCAGACCATGAAAATGAAACCAGAAAGGGACTGCAGCCACAGACAGATTCGCATTGCAAATGCAGAACTGAGCGTTGCCCCCCCCCAAACCTTGGGATCAAGACATCACCCTTGAAAAAGTGAATTGCCAGATCTGACAGAGTAAAATTTAACTTGAACATAGTAACCCCATGTACCATATCTTCACATATGTATCTATGGGTTCGGGGAAGGATGAGGTTACCTGGCACAAGAGACCTAGGTTTGGCTACTCTGCACAGGGGCACCCAAGTAAATCCAACTACAGGAAGCAATAACTGTAATGTCCAGAACCAAAACTGGGATTTTTCAGTGTGTCTTTATTTATTAACTAACTGAACATAAACAAAAGCACTGCATGGTCCCCCAAAGGGCTACGTTACTATAATGCAGATTAGAGGTTAAACACAGATGTCCATTTGAGGAATGAACACATTAATACGGTTGTCTGGCTTTGGACCCACCAGGCACTCAGCCCGGGCTTTGCATGCGCATTGGATACATAGTCCGACTGGCCCGGCTCCCCTGCTGGCCACTTGACTGACGGTCCACTTGGCGAATGAACCCAAACATTACTTGGAAAGACATCCCATCAAACAAGGAGACTCCCAAACTGTGGCTCCCCACACCACTTGAAGTCTGCGACTCCTAGAGAGATTTGTTTTCGTACTTCCAATCGAAACTCCCATCAAATAAGGAAACTCCCATCCAACAAGGAGTAATTTTTCCATCCTGTGGCTCCCCACACCACTTAGAGTCTGTGACTCCTAGAGAGATTTTCAAGTTGCGACCCACGTCTGGGTACCCACCCCATCACTGGCCAAGCGCATGAGGCAAGTAGCAAAAACACAGAAGAAATCCGTAGAGGTGGACCTGGTTACTAAAGATGGGGGGTTTTCCCACCTCCAGCTCCCATAGCACATACCCGGCCATTTCTCTGGACACACAGAAAACTTTAGACTTTAAAATGTAGATTGAACGGTGGATGACCTGAAGCACCCCCTCTACAGCGAACTTTGAATCCATTTAAACTTTAAACAGTTGACTGCCCTATTTGTTTGTCCTAGTTGACATAGTCCTCCCAAATAGCAGTCCACATTTATTTCCCAACTGAAGAAAAGAAGTTGTTTGCCCCTTCCAATGGAGCCAAACACTCACCCATTCGTTGCAGGTGCCCCACAGGCGAAGTACTGTAACCTTTGCTGTTATCCATGAACAGACTGAAATTAAAACAGGCAGCTTTCTTCCTAGGGTGGGAGAAGAGGATCGCCCCTGGAACCCACAGAGAACTTTTCCTACCCCCCCGGAGGGAGGGGGCACAGAGACCGGGGGAGAGGTCTCCACCACTTTAAAAAAGGTAAAATACAGGAACACTTCCTTTTTTCTGAGTGAGAAATCACACTGCACACTAATGCTTCCTTCTTGCTTAAGGACAAACAGAAGACTACCCTTTGAATTTCCCAAAGTTCTAAACTTCAGTTCCCTGAGCTGGAGATTCCAAAGTGGCTCATGCAGCTGCGACAGTTCTATAATGATGTCATCTCTCAAGTCTCAGCTGTGACTGAGGACAGAGTGAGACAGTGTGAAACCCATTTAACTGGAGTTTCACAAGCTGCCTTCCCTGCCTACCACTAGGTCTTACTGGGATTCTAGTAACCCTGGGTAACAAAGGGGTTACACCCAGATGAATACGAAACAAGACTAGACTAAACCAGAGTCAATATTATGAGAGTCCACAGAATTAAACAGTTCTGAGAGAGAAAACCAGATCAGAAATGCGATATCCATTAATCTGTCAGCACGAAGACCCTTCTAGAGAGCTGCAGCTTGGAATTGAATAGCCAGATAATTAGTTTATGACCAACATAGTCCAGGAGACAAAGTAGAGAAATATAATTTGCATCAGCTGAATTACACCACCACTGAAAAACTTAGCATGGCTCCCCACACCAGGCTGACTCTCAAGCAGGCTTAAAAAGATCAGGAAGTGCTTTCTTGAGCCCTGTGGTAGCCGACTCCACTTCCTCGTAGGTCTCCCAGGGACCATTCAGGCAAACTTGAAATCTTGCAGGAAAACCCATACGAAACTTGACTCCTGCGGCAAGCAACTTGAGGACAAGCTTGTGAAACGTGGCTCGTTTCTGTCATACAGATAAAGGCAAATCTTGCGCCACTCTCAGCTTTTTACTTTCCCATTGCAAATCTTGTGTTTCCTTGATCTTATATGGAAAATGCTGTTGCTCCTGGAAGTTTAAGAAGCGAAATATAAATGACCTGAGGGGGGCTCCAGCTAGAGGAGATGGGCATAGTGCCCAGTGAGTTCTTTCTATTGTGTAGCACGCACCAAAGGGGGAAGGACCTGCCACCTTCTCCACAAACTTTCTGATAAACTTAATGGGTTCTGAGCCCTCTTCACCTTCGGGCAAACCAATGATAACCACATTATTGCAGTGACTGCACCCCTCCAAATCTTCCACCTTGTTCTCCATTTTCACTAGCCTTTGCCTCAGGGCCACAAGCTCCAGTTCTGCTTTATCCTGTTTCCTTTCAACGGAACGTATGCAAGCTTCATTATCAGCAATCTTCTTAGAGAGCTCCTCAAGGGTGCTGGAGATACTTTTTATTTCTCCTGCCATATTCTGCATTTCAGCCTTGAAAGGCTGAAACTCCTCTAGAAATCTCGAAAGGGTGAGAAGATCAGTGTCAGGGCTCTTGGTAGTAGCAGGCAGCGAGAATTGCAGGGAGGAGGCCCTGGCTTTCTTAGAGGCCTTCTCGGGCATTGCGGGAGGTGTGTGTTTGGAAGCTATTTTCCGCATCTCTTCGTCCATCGACTTCTTTTATTGAGGGCACAATATGTTCAGAAAGATAACAGACAGGCGATCTGGGGTGGAAAACATCGTGAAACAGGGTTTTTAACAATAATTAACAGGCGGTAGGTCAGAGCAAGCATAGAGGCGCCCTACCCAGCACACTGCATCACGTGACTCTCCTGTCCCATGCATTCTTGAATTCCCCCATTGTTTTTGACTCCACAACTTCCTCAGGAAGGCTCTTCCATGCATCCACAACCCTCTTTGTGAAAAAAATACCTCCTCACATTACCTTTGAGCCATCCCCCTCTATCTTCAAATTGTGCCCCCTTGTTCTTGCACATCTATTTTTCTGAAAGATGCTACTCTCTTGGACTTTGTTGAGTCCCTCGAGGTGCTTGAAAGTTTCTATCATGTCCCCCCTCTCCCTCCTTGCTTCTTGCATTTTCTTTTCTGGCACAAGAACCTTGTGTCACTCTCTGCCCTTTGAAAACCAATCCCATAGTCTTTAATTAGTGACATTGTAATGGAAGAATTACAATGAAAAATACACAATCATAAGAATAATTACTACAAAGTCAAGAACTATATAAATCTTGAGCATAGTTAACTCTTTTACTACTATCCAAAGAGGACTTACACTGCAAGACAATGTGAAGATTACTTGATTTCTGGAAAACAGATAACAGAGGATTTCCTCCAGATTTAAGTCCCAAGTTCAGAATGCATTTGTATTTCAAGAGGCAAAAGGAGAATCTGCTGTCCAATGAAAACTGGTATGCTGGTAGCAGAGACACCAGCAAAATTATAGACCCACTTATCACTGTTCTGACAGAAAAGGAAAAACTGTTTTAGCAGGAACATTAAATCAGAAGAGAGTGGATATGCCAACGTCACACTCAGATAAACGTCATGTTTAAGTATTGTGTCAGGAGGTCTAAACCTCACTTTCAGGTTCTTGGCAATATTGGGAATGCAAGTAATTACAGACACATTGCATAAGAGTAATAAACTTGTTTATTACTACCAAAGAGGATAAAATCACAGTTGCCCTAAGCAGTTCTTACTAATATGAACCAGTAGCCAGTGCTAAGCGTTTCCTATACCTCGAGGTTTCTTTGTGCTTCTTGGGATCTCCGAGGTACAAGACTGGTGTATCACATTATATACCTATAATAATTACTATGGTTACTGTAAGATAGAAACATTTCTACTTACAGAGATGAGCCCTATTAGCTAAATTAGAGGAGGCTTCATGGTCCAAGATAACATTATACAATTTTGTAGTAGTCATCAGTTTGTGAAACAGAAGAGTTCTTATACAGAGGCTTACATAACTCAGTGTAGTAGTACAAGTCACCAAAAGGTGGCAATGCCTACTTATATATCATAATTATTCCAAGGACACAGGAGTCTTGGTATCTTACAAGTAAGAAATACACAGAAAATACATAGAAGAATATATGCATTAGCAAGCAAAGTGTATTACAACAATATGCATACATATTCTGACATCTAATCTTGTACGGTAGATGCCCTTAGCCCTATATGTTAGTATAACATATGCCTAAGAACTAGCTGTCTACGGTGTACCTCTGGGGGTACCAATTAGGGTGAAGGGACCTCGTGTAACAATTGTTATGTTGCACCTTGACAAACTAGTTCATATTATTCCACATATTGTTTATGGACATACTACTTGGCTTGAGCTTGGTGATGGACTCTGTATTTTTGCTATGCATTGTGCAGTTTTCTATTTTGATTTATCGTTTTTTTTTTTTTAACTACGACATGGCTGCCTGTGTTGGCAAGTGTGGTATTCTGTGCAGGTTATCTGGTGAGCCAAGCATATTGCAGTTTATAGTATGCTGTATATACTGTATAATTGGAATGCACTACAGTTATGGGAATAACCATGGTAACTCTTGACATAGAGAGACCACTTTTATATTAATGAATAATTAACACTATTTTTTAGATTCAACATTGAGTTATACCAGCACCTTCTTGCAATGGTTTTTGCCATAGCAGAGCTGAATCAAAATCCTCAAATATTGCCAAACATTAGTCTAGGATTTAAGATAATTGACTCATGCTATTCAGAAATTAGAACACTTGGTGGAACATTCCGGATAATATCTGGAGGAGAGAAGGCTGTTCCCAATCACGGATGTCAACACCGTCCACTTTTATCTGGTATCATTGGAGATGGACAATCAAATAATGCCCTTCCCATGGCTAGAGTTTTAGGACTGTATGGATACCCACAGGTATGAGACATAACAGAGTTTTAAATGTCAATTACCATAGCATACGCAATTGTATTCTGCTCTGTAAAGTGAAGGTAGCCACTGCATATTATCAGTGGCACACATTATATACATTAAATTGATGAATTGAGGTGGCCAGTGTATAGATCTCAAAAAAGGTGTGAACTAGGTATATTAAATTTGATATGGCACATGAGCAACATTTTCAACTAAACATCAAATATTGTAGAAATTTGGCTATTATTTATCTCCACAAAGACATAGACAGGGTGGAGGCTGTCCAGAGGAGGGCAATCAAAATGATGCAGGGTCTGCATCAGAAGACATATGAAGAAAGACTAAAGGAACTAAAGATGTATAGCCTCGAGGAAAGGAGGGAGAGGGGGGACATGATAGAAACTTTCAAATACCTCAAAGGAATCAACAAAGTCCAAGAGGGTAGCATCTTTCAGAAAAAGAGATGTGCAAAAACAAGGGGGCATGATTTGAAGATAGAGGGGGGATGGCTCAGAGGTAATGTGAGGAAGTATTTCTTCACAGAAAGGGTTCTGGATACATGGAACAGTCTTCCTGAGGAGGTTGTAGAATCAAAAACAGTGGGGGAATTCAAGAATGCATGGGACAGACACAAGGCAATTCTAGTGGGGGGTAGGAGGAAGTAGGATGTTGGTTAACTAGGATCTGCAACTTATCCGTTAGGTAGAGAAAAGGGCAGACTAGATGGGCCAAGCGGTCCTTATCTGCCATCAAATTCTATGTTTCTATGTTTCTATATTTATTTAATTAAAGCATTAGCTGGCTAGTTATTTCTTAGTAAATGTAGCTCTCTTGAAAGGCACCAGATTGACAGCATTGGAGACTGAAGTCATTTCTATATGATAGGTACAACATTCACAGTCACACTGCAGGCTAACCTATACTGTCCCACTGACCACATTGAACACTGTCATGGAGGGAACACTTTGCAGGGTGAGGGGGTATCTGAGATGCTTTGTGCACTGTCACAATGCGGGCTAACCTATACTGCCCAATGGTGGTACAGAACTTTGCCACAGAGGGACCACCTCACAGGTGGGGGGGGGAGCAGTCTCAGATGATTTATGTACAGCCACAGAGCAGGCTAACCCATAATGCTCACTGATTACACTGAACTTTGTTGGGGGGGACACCTCACATTTGAGGTGATATCTTAGATGCTTTTTGCACAATCACAGTACAGGCTAACCTACACTGCCCCACTGATCACACCGAATTTTGAGACACAGGGACCACTTCACAGGTGAGGGAGTATCTCAGAAGTTTTATGTACAGTCACAGTTCAGGCAAACCTAAACTGCTCAACTGATCACACTGAACTTTGTCAAAATGGGCCCACCTCCAGGTGATGCGGTATCTCAGATGCTTTATGCACAGTCAGAGGGAAGGCTAACCTGCACTGCCCCACTGATTTCACCAAATTTTGTCATAGAAAGACAACCTTGCAGGTGAGAAGGTATGCATTAAGCAGGTTAGCAAGAGGAAAAGGAAGAGGAGACCATCATGGTTTTCCAAAGAGGTAGCAAAGAAAGTGAAAGCCAAAAAGATTGCATTCAGGCAATACAAAAAGACACAGGCAGTAGGGGATAGGGAAAAGTACCAGGAGAAGCAAAGGGAGGCAGGGAGGTCAGTAAGGGAAGCCAAAGCTCAGACAGAAGAACACATTGCAAAATCAGTAGGTAGAGGGGACAAAACCTTTTACAGGTACATAAGTGAAAAAAGAAAGACAAAGGGAGGGATAGTGAGACTGAAGGGGGAGGATGGGGGCCTCGTGGAGGATGACAACAGTAAAGCTGACATATTGAACAGGTATTTCTGCTCAGTCTTTACTGAGGAAGAGGAGGGTAATGGATCTGAAGGGAGTACAAGGGGTGAGAATGGTGCAGAAATGGACACAAGTCCCTTTACACGAGAAAGGGTCCTGAAGGAACTGGAAGTAATAAAAGTTGATAAAGCAATGAGGCCAGATGGGGTGCACCCAGGGTCCTTAAAGAACTAAGAGAGGTGGTGGCTGAACCTCTGGCTATCCTGTTTAGCTGATCACTGGAAACAGGGGAGGTACCCAAAGACTGGAGGACAGCAGATGTAGTCCCTTTATACAAAAGTGGGAACAAAGAGGAAGCAGGGAACTACAGACCAGTCAGCCTCACCTCGGTAGTGGGGAAGATCATGGAAGCACTACTGAAGGAGAGATTGGTGGAACATCCGGTTGTCAATGGACTACAGGACCCAAGGCAGCATGGTTTCACCAGGGGGAGGTCATGTCAGACCAGCCTCATTGAATTTTTTGACTGGGTGACTAGGGAGGTGTATCAGGGGAGGGCAGTGGATATGGCCTATCTGGACTTCAGCAAGGCCTTTGACACTGTGCCACATAGAAGACTATTACACAAACTGGGGAATATGGGTGTGAGCAGGACAGTAGTATGGTGGGTAGGTAACTGGCTGGATGGCAGGACACAGAGGGTGGTGGTAAATTGCTGTCACTCCACAGAGGGAAGAGTGACCAGTGGGGTACCACAGGGATCAGTGCTGGGACTGGTCCTATTCAACATCTTCATCAGTGACATTGCGCAGGACCTAGAAGGCAGAATGTCACTGTTCGCTGATGACACAAAGCTCTGTAATAGAGTAGACACACCAGAGGGTGTAGACAGAATGAGAAGGGACCTGCAGAAACTCAAGAATGGTCAGGGTTTGGAGGTTGAAATTCAATGCAAAGAAGTGCAAGATAATGCATTGGGGCACAAAACCCTGGCACAATATATCAGTTGGGGTGAGGATATAGCATGCACCAAGCAGGAAAGGATCTTAGGGTTATCATCTCTGATGACCTCAAGGTAGAGAAACAGTGTGACAAGGCAGCAGGTAAAGCAAATAGGATGCTGGAATGTATAGGCAGGGGCATCACCAGCAGGAAAAGGGAAGTCATAATTCCGCTATACAAGACACTAGCGAGGCCCCACCTGGAGTACAGTGTACAGCTCTGGAGACCATACCTATGTAAGGACATAGACAGGGTAGAGAAGGTTCGGAGGAGGGCAACAAAGATGGTGCATGGATTGCATCACAAGTCCTATTAAGACAGGTTGAAGGAACTGAACATGTACTCCTGGAGGAGAGGAGGAGAGGCGATATGATAGAGACATACAAGTATCTTACAGGGAGGAACAGGGTGCAGGAATACACTATTTTAAGTGAAAAGATGTTCCAGGACTAGAGGGCATGGGTGAAGTTGGAGGAGGACGATTCAGAGGAAACATGAGGAAGAATTTCTTCACAGAACGGGTGGTGGACAAGTGAACACCTGCCAGAGGAAGTGGTGGGGCTGAAACAATCACAGGATTTAAGAATGCATGGGATAGACATAAAGGAATTCTGGAGGTCAGGGGTAAGGGGCAACAGACTTCTAGGAAAACATAAACTGAACTTACAAGCTCAAATGGGCAGACTGGGTGGGCCATAGGCCCTTATCTGCCGACACTGTCTATGTATCTATGTATCTATGTATCTCAGATGTTTCACTCATTCTGTCCTTGGCCTCTTGTGACAGCAACATGAGATAAAAAGTGTAAATCTGATATGTCATACCTCATTTCCAACCAGATAATAAAAACATACAGTGGCGTGAAAAAGTATTTGCCCCCTTCCTGATTTTCTCTATTATTGCATATTTGTCACAATGGATGTTTTCAGGTCTTTAGAGAAAATGTAATATTAGATAAAGGGAACCTGAGTGAACAAATAACACTTGTTTTTTTTTTTATTTCACTTATTTAATGAAAAAAAGTTAACCAACACCAACTGGCACTGTGTGAAAAAGTAATTGCCCCTTACACTTAATAACTGGTTATGCCACATTTAGCTGCAATGACTGCAACCAAACACTTCCTATAATTCAATATCAGTCTTTCACATCGCTGTGGAGGAATTTTAACCCATCTTCCTCGCAGAACTGCTTTAATTCAGTAACACTTGGTAGGTTTTCGAGCATGAAGTGCTTTCAGGTCCTGCCACAGCACCTCTGTTGGGTTTAAGTCTGACTTTGACTAGACCACTCCAAAACTTTAATTTTACTTCTTTTAGCCATTCTGATGTGGACTTGCTTTTGTGTTTTGGATCATTGTCTTGCTGCATGACCCAACTACGCTTCAGCTTCAGCTGACGGAAGGATGACTGGACATTCTCCTTAAGAATTTTCTGGTACAGAGCAGAATTCATGGTTCCTTTAATTATAGCAAGTCATCCAGGTCCTTAGGCAGCAAAGCATCCCCACACCATCACACTACCACCACCATGTTTGACTGTTGGTATGGTGTTCTTACTGTGGAATGCTGTGTTTGCTTACTGTGAGACATTATGGGATCCATGTTGTCCAAAAGTTCCACTTTGGACTCATCTCTCCATAGAACATTTTCCCAAAAGGCTTGTGGATCATCCAGGTGCTTCTTGGCAAATGAGAGACGAGCATTTATGTTCTTCTTGGTTAGCAGTGGTTTCCGCTTGCTACTCTCACATGAAGCCCATTTTGCCCAGTCTCTTTCTGATTGTGGAGTCATGAACACTGACCTTAGCTGAGGCAAGAGAAGCCTGCAGTTCTTTGATGTTGTTTTAGGATCCTTTGAGACTTCTTGGATGATTTTACACTGCGCCTTGGAGTAATTTTGGCAGGCTGCCCACTCCTGGGAAGGTTCACTACTGTTCCAAGTGTTCTCCATTTGGAGATTATGGCTCTCACTGTGGTTCATGGAGTCCCAGAGCCTTAGAAATAGCTTTGTAACCCTTTCCAGACTGATAGAGGGCAACAATTTTTTTCTGATCTTTTCAGGAACTTCCTTGATCATGGCATAATGTGCTTGTTGAATCTTGTGCTGGCAACGTGACTCTGATGGTAAGGGCCAAAATAAGTGAGGTTTATATTGAGCAGGGCTGGCTGTAATCAAGCCTGGCTGTGTTCAATCAGCTGACTCTAATTATCCTTTAATTGGATTGATTTAACTAGGGCAATTACTTTTCACACACTGCCAGTTGGTGTTGTTAACTTTTTCATTAAATAAATGAAATAAGTAAAAAAAAAAGTGTTATTTGTTCACTCAGGTTCCCTTTATCTAATATTATATTTTGTCTAAAGACCTGAAAACATCCAGTGTGACAAATATGCAAAAATAGAGAAAATCAGGAAGGGGGCAAATACTTTTTCACGCCACTGTAGAAACATAGAAGTTGATGGCAGATAAGGACCGCAAGGCCCATCCCGTCTGCCCATTTCTTTTTCTACCTTATAAATGTGCCATCTTCCTTTGCTGTCAGTGGCCTATCTATTCATACTCATATGTATTGCTCCCTTATGCCGATCCCATGCCTGTTTGAAGCCCTGCACTGTATTCATAGCCACCACTTCCTGAGGTAGGCCGTTCCATGCATCCACCATCCTTTTTGTGAAAAAGAACTTCCTCACATTACCCCTTAATCGGTCTCCCTCTAATCTCATGCTGTGTCCTCTTGTCCTCCTATTTTTCTTATATTTAAACATGTTAGACTCTTTCACCTTGTTAATACCCCTAAGGTGTTTGAATGTTTCGATCATAGCACCTCTCTCCCTCCTGTGCTCTAGGGTATACATATTGAGCAACATTAATCTGTTCTCATATGTCTTCTGATGCAGTCCCTGCACCATTTTGGTTGCCCTTCTCTGGACTACCTCAATTTGGTTAATGTCCTTGTAAAGGTGTGGCCTCCAGTACTACACTCAGTACTCCAGGTGGGGCCTAACCAGTGTCTTGTAAAGAGGGATTATTACCTCCCTCTTACGACTTGTTATACCCCTACTAATACACCCTTATATCCCCCCAGCCTTATCTTACCTACTGCTTTAGAGGTCTGCTTGGATGATTTCAGGTCATCGGTGATGATGATGCCCAAGTCTCTTTCTTCCTTTGTGACTGCCAGCAACTCCCCTCCCAGGCTATAGGTGGCTTCAGGGTTTCTCTTCCCTATGTGCATGATCTTGCAGTTCTTTGCATTAAATCCCAGTTGCCACTCTTCCGACCATTTTGCTAGTTTATCCAGATCTCTTCTCATTCTGCCCACCCCATCTGGATCATCTACTCTGTTGCAGATCTTGGTGTCATCTGCAAACAGACAAGCCTTTACCTCTGGTCCATCTGCAATGTCACTGATGAAGATATTGAAGAGGACTGGCCCAGGACTGATCCCTGAGGTACCCCACTTGTGACTTGCATCTCTTCTGACTGCATACCATTTATCACCACTCTCTGTTTTCTGCCCGTCAACCAGTTTGCCACCCAGTTGACCAACTTCTGACCCACCCTGAGTCTACCCAGCTTGTTTATCAATCTTCTATGTGGAACAGTGTTGAAAGTTTTGCTGAAGTCAAGGTAGACAACATCAACTGCTCCCCCTTGGTCCACCACTCTGGTTACCCAGTCAAAGAAATCTAGGAGATTAGTTTCACAGGACCTTCCTTTTGTAAACCCATGTTGTCTTGGATCCTGTGCCTCTATGGATTCCAAGTGTTGCACTATCCTTTCCTTAAGGAGTGCCTCCATAATCTTGCTCACTACTGAGGTAAGACTGACTGGTCTGTAGTTCCCTGCCTCCTCCCTGCTGCCAGTCTTGTGGAGTGGGATCACATGAGCCCTTCTCCAGTCTTCTGGGACCTCTCCTGTGTTCAGAGACTCACTAAACAGTTCTTCTAATGGCTCTGCTAGTTCCACCCTTAGCTCCTTTAGTACCCTGGAATGTATGCCATCAGGTCCCATTGCCTTGTCCACCCTGAGCTTTGCAAGCTCTTGTAGGACCCCTTCTTTTGTGAAGGGAGTAGTGCACACCTCCCTCCCCCCTGTGTCCATGGTGCTGAGCTGTGGGCCCTGCTCTACCTTCTCTTCAGTAAATACTGAGCAAAAGTATCTATTTAGGATAGATGCTTTTACAGGGTCCTCCTCCTCACATGCCCTCTTTTCTTCTTTGAGCTTAGCAATAACCCCTCTGGACTTTCTTCTTTCACTAATGTATCGATAAAAAGTCTTGTCACCTTCGTTTACTGTTTGTGCTAGTGTTTCCTCAGTTTGGGACTTTGCTTGCCTTACTGCCTTCCCTCCTTCCCTTATGGCAGTTTGGTATGCCTCCTTATCTTCATTCCTTATATTTCCTGAAGGCCAGCCATTTGGCTCTGACCCTTTCTGCTACTGTATTTGAGAACCAAAGTGGTTTCCTTCTTCTTTTGCACTTCCTTTTCTGTGTAACACAGTGGGATGTTGCTTCATGTATTGCATCCTTAATGCTTGCCCACTTTGCATGTATACCCTCACCTGTATTTCTGTTTGCCAGGGCTAGCTTAACTCTGTTGGCCATCTTATCAAAGTCAACTCCTCTGAAGTCCCACAGTGTTAGTAAATTATGTACAGTATGCTATTCAAATGTTTCTGGGTTCAAAATACCATGCTTGGTAACTTGATGCTGCCTTCAGTTTTATTCATGTTTATGGGACCACAGCCTAAATGAGAAATAGTTGAAAACTGAGAGTGATCTTAGAAGATAATGGAACAATCTTATCAACTCACCATACTTTCTGAAATGTTTGCTCACTATGTTATTTCCTTCTGTCATATGACACCCTCTCTTTCTGTCTCTGTCTTCCATCTTGGTCATGCAATGAGCATAATCTAACATAAACACTGTCTTCCTGCTGTCATGCACCACATTAAAAAAACTAAAACTAATAATTTAAATGCTGCTTTCTGTTATTTAGGGCTAGCTTGTCAAAGAGTTTTTGTGAGTGTGATTAACATCATGATTATCACCTAGCTGATGCCTTGAGTGAGTGTTAATGAAATGGCTACAGCCTGGACAGCAAGGCAAGAGATAAGTAAGCTTGAGTGTCACCTTGGATGTCACTTACACAATACTGTCATACCAAACAAATATGTGATTCTAAGTGTGTTGACTGTCACTATGACCTGGCTTTTCTTTCATAAGAATGAATGGGGAAAACATGGGACATTAGCACAATATTCCTGTATGTGGGAGGTACCTTTATCTAATGTACAGTAATTATAAGTGAGCTCCAATGTATTATGGATAGAGAGGCAACGAAGTTCCACCACACTTGTGAATTTTCAGAGAAGTCACAAAATTTGCATCTTTAAATTAATACGCAGAATTTTTTCTGTCACTGGAAATTCACCATTTGTAACTTTGCCTTGTTGTGGGGTTTGTATAAGAGCAAATTACACTCAAAAAAGCACTAAAGCAAGAAGAAATCACATATCTCAAATCCATGGTGTCTAGTGCCCCCCCCCCCCGCTGATCACAAGCCACATCATTTACTCCCCCTGCCAATTGCTGGCTAGTCGGCTACAAATTAAACATTTTTAATGAATTCTCTGATTCCCTGGTGTCTATTGATTTCCCACTAATTGTGGGCCACAGTTGCAATAACAAAAATCACCCCACCTACCCCTGATTGACTGTTGGTCAGTCACAATGTAAAATATAAAAACATTTTTTTTTAATTCAATCCCAGTTGTCTAATTACCCCCCACACCCATCAGGGAATGCCCCACCACCCACCCTGATCCCACCCAAAGTGGGCCACAGACATAGCCTCTACTCACCTCCATGGCTGGCAGACCACTAGCCTTTCATGAATGAATGCATGCTGTGGCTAAGTACGCGCCATTTATTGACAGCTCATGGTCATTTAGGCAAATTTTTCCTTGGGGTAGAAATGGAAGGGGCTGCTTTGGTCACAGGCAGGTGGGACAGGATGGGGAATAGCATTGTGGACCCCCTTTTCAGAGTCCACAAATACCTTTCCCCCAGTCCTACCCCCCCACTGGGGACAGAAGCAGCCCCCTCCCATTCTCTACACCCCTGAAAAACTACCGAAAATTACCATGAGCTGTCAATAAATAAGCACATGATCGAACAAGCATGTACTCATCCATTAAGAGCTCAGTCACGCTACCGGCCATGGAGTTGAATGGAGGGCTGTGTCAGCGGCCCTCTCAGAATCAGGATAGGGGAAAGTGGAGTGGTGTGATGGTGGACTCCCTAACAGGGTAAGTTGTCTGCTAGACACCAAGGATTGAATTTAATAAAATGTATTCATATTTTTACATTTTGACTGACTTGCCAGTGACTGGTGGTGGTTGGGGGGGGCTGGGCAAGATTTTCATTATTTCAGATGTGGCTCGGTATTGATGGGGGGTTGGGGGGCCCACTAGACACCAGATATTTAATTGAAAAAATAAATATATAAAATAAATGATGGGGAAGTGTGTGATATGAGAATTTAATGCACACCTGAGGTGTGGGATGCTATATAATTCCTGAGAGTGAAGCCAGATAGCTTTATAAAAACATCCCACACTGAGGGTGTGCATTAAATTGCTATATGCACACTTCCTCATCTTTCATCTTATATAATTCGCTGGTAAGCAATTGTTTTAAGCCCTACTGCTGTGACCCACAGAAATACATACACAGACACACACAGAGACACACACACACAGAGACACACACACACACACACACACAGACACACACACACACGTGGTCTCTCTCCTCCCTCACTCCTATTTAATACCCCCCACCACCCCCACTTGGCACCTTTAGTCTACCTTTTGGAGGCATACTGCAGCATCCCTAAATACAGCAAGTACTTTCAGCTCCCTGAGCTCCCACTTCACATTCCAAAGCTGGGCAGGCTGCAGCAGTACCCTCCCAGTCCCTGTCCTTCTCCCTGTTGCCCTTTAGCAGCCTGTCAGCAACACATCCTCCAGCTCCCTCTTTAAGTGATTAATTTTTGTTAGTGACTGTCAAAACTGACATTGTGATTGCTATTGTGATTGCGCTTGCATTTACCTCTTCGTGTGGGCAATCAGCCACGGACTGCTGCAGCTGTCAGTGTGTGTCACTGGAAGCTGGTGAACTGTAGGATCAACCAGATACTTTTTTTAAAGTTAACAGTAGAATTAGTGATAGGATCAGCCAGACAGCTAAAAAAAAGGATTAAGGGAAGGTGAGGGTCTTATCGTGGTGAGTCCTCAGTAATAATGATATGGATACGTTTTTTGGAAATTGGTTATCTCACCCACACTGAGATTGGGAGCCAGTGAGGAAGTGCTTGATTTTGAAAGACAGAGCATGTGAAGGTCATAATAACAGACTGGTTCATATGGCAAAAATCAACCAGTGGAGCCCATTGAAAAAAAATTGCTCACCAGTAATTAGTGTTGTGCGAAACTAGAATATTTCACAGAGCGAAATATTTTGTGTAATTAACACATTACATGAAATATTTTGCTTCACGAAATGCAAAATTTAGCCCTCGGTTGTGAGCAAAATTTTCCCCTGAAGCCGGCAAAATTTCACTCAAGGGTGAAATTTCACACCCACGGGTGAAATTTTGCCACCCATGGGGAAATTGTGTTCAAACTTCTCCCTAGTGTCTAGTTGCCCCGCCCTGGCTGTCACTGGCTGTAAACATTAATAAGCACCACCCAAAGTTACCCTGCCACCTCCGTTGTTTGATTTTTAAAAAATATATATATATCCTTCACTTTCTGGTGTCTAATGGTTCCCCGGCCATAAACATTAATAAACACCCCCACCCCCAAAGTTACCCTGCCGCCTCTGTTGTTTGTTTAAAAAAAATATATATATATACCCTTCACTTCCTGGTGTCTAGTGGAACTCCATCACCACCAGTATATAGCAGGATCACAAGCTCCTCCCCAGTAGCCCAATGGGCCCACTATCACAGCCCTCCACTCACCTCCACCGCTGGCAGCCCAACTGAGTGCCACTGAGCACTTGAATGAATAAGTACCCACTCATTCATTCAAGCACTCATTGGCACTCAGTCAGGCTGCCAGCCATGGAGGGGGGTGGAGGGCTGTGCTGGTGGCCTGATCAGTCTACTTGGGGGGAGCTGGGTGGGTGCTGCTATATACTGATGGGGTAGGGGTGGAGGGTCCACAAGACACCATGGAGTGAAGGGTATTTTTTTTAAAGCAAACAACAGAGGCAGCAGGGTAATTTTTGGGGGGGAGTGCTTATTAATATTTATGGTCAGTGATAGCTGGGGGCCACTAGACACCAGGGAGTGGAGGAGGGTGAATTTTTAAAAATAAAACAAATGCGTGGGTCCAGGGAAACTTGTATGTGTGTGTGGGTGGGTTCAATTTATGGTTGTGGCCAGCAGCGACTGATGAAATTGCGGGTGAAATTGTAAAATTTTATTGCAATTTCGTGAAGCATTTCACCCAGCGAAATTGACGATTTCATAGGAATTTTACCGGCGAAATTTTATTTTGCTGCATCCCTACCAGTAATGATATAAATATTTTTTTACATTTTGGCCAACTGGCCAGCAATTGGCGGGGGGGGGGGACTGTGGCTGGCTAGACATCAATGAGCGGGGGACTACTAGACACCATGGATTTATATATATATTTTTTTACATGTGGGCAAAGTTTATGTGCAAAGTGTGGAATTTCAAATGCAAAATTATAATACTTCGTATTTGATTTGGTGCCCCATGACTTTGCAAACTTCATGAATTGTGCTTTGCAGATTGAGTGAAATCTGTGAAATATTTTGTGGAGTGAGTTTTCAGACTTCGCATATCTCTAATTATGAAACCTGTTTTACAAAAGGCAGATACTGTAGTTTTCAACTATTCTGTTATTTGAATAAACTTGTTTTTTCTTTTCAGATCAGTTTTGGTGCAGCACTTGCAATCTTAAGTGACAAATTACAGTTTCCATCATTTTTACGGACAATGCCAAATGACAAATTTCAGTACCCTGCCCTAGCCCGTTTGGTCATGTATTTTGGTTGGACGTGGATAGGTATTATAGCTTCTGATAATGACTATGGCCTTGTGGGTAGTCAGAACCTTAAAAAAACTCTTGGTCTTAGTGGAGCATGTGTTGCTTTCACAGGAATCATTTCACTGAGCACCTCCAAGAAGCAGTTGCTTCAGCTCATTGAGACAATCAAAAAGTCCACTGTGACTGTTATTGTTGTCTATGCAGTCAGGATGGACCTGATGCCATTAATGGATGAGATTGCAAAGCAAAACATCACAGGAAAAGTCTGGTTGGCCACTATCAGTTGGATAATCTCCCCTATTTTCTCAAAGAAAGAATCATGGAAAACCCTAAATGGCACATTTGGACTTGCAATCCATAGAGGGGTGATTCTTGGATTTAGTGACTTCCTTCATACACTGCACCCTTCTACATGTCCAGATGACATTTTTATCAGGTCTTTTTGGGAGGAAGCATTTGGATGCTATTGGCCAACTGATGATAATCCTCAAGAGTCAAACAATATGAATAGAACACTCAGTCCTTGCTCAGGTGCAGAAAAGCTGCATGACTATGACCTGTCTAAATTTGATTTGTTTGACTTCAGATATGCCTATAATACCTATAAAGCAGTCTATGCAATTGCACATGGATTACATGATCTGCTCTCCTGCAAATCCAGCAGTGGACCGTTTACTAATAAAACTTGTACAAGCATTGCTGATCTTAAGCCATGGCAGGTAAGACCATTTCCTGTCTTTATCAAGAGGCATTTTCTCATCTCATCTAGGATGAGCCAGGGGTCATACTTTAATGTTTGTACTCATTTCATAAAAACAGTCTATATAGGATTTGCAATAGTGCTGTGGTGGAATTGTTCTTCCCCTAGTAGAATTTTGCCAAACTGTAATGTTTGCCTGGTGAAATTAATTCAGCACAATTTGCTGCTCTCTCTCACCTCAATTCTGCTAGTCATTGAAGGGTGGGATTTTGATTCCACAGTTGAAATCCTCCCAGAACTTTGAATTCCACCAATGGAATTCATATCCACCTTGTGGCATTCTGAAGTTTGGAATCTTAACTTTACAAAATGCTGTGGGAATTCTCATTCTAGTATGAGAATTCTGCAGACCAGAATTACTCAGCTCCATTCTCCCATGAGGAATATGTGAATCAGAATTTGGTAATTACACCCTCACTAACTTGTATCCTTTCCAAGAGGATGCAAGCACATTATAATACTGAAGATGACTATACAGAATGTTGCTCATAAAAATGAAAATAATGAAAAACAGATCATAATTTTCACTTTCATTTAGAAGATCAACCCAGTTATCCTAATAACAAAGGGTTTCAAGTCAAACTCACATTATAATACATGTCTCTATTCATTTTATATTTTATTGACATAAATATGTGTAAGACAAACATAAACTGTTATAATAACCATACTTTAGTGGTCCAAAACAGAAAAGATATTAACAAAAAAATAAATAAATAAAAGGAAGAAACCCAAGAAGAAAGCCCCCAATCTCCTTCCCTCTCCCACTTTCCTATTTGAACATTTAGATCATATACTGTATAAGATAATATAAATAAAGATTTCCATTATAAAACCCTATCTATATTAGGTAAATGTTCATAACAATTTCATACTCTAAATATGTGAGGGAAGAGCATTGAAGACCAAAATGAAAATCATCAGCCTTCCAAAATTCAGTGCTTGTATTGTAAAGTGCCCATAAGAAGTTTCTGTCAAAGAAATTTGTATTATATAGAGTACCTAAAAAAGGTTTCTCCATTCATGAATGAGAAAGGCCATAGAGGCACTGTTGCATTTCCAATGTCTTAGGATAATCTTCTTAATTGCTATCTTTTTTGCCATTATTATTTTTTTTTTCTTTACTGTCTTTCATACATTTTATTTCAAAGTTAAACAGCTTGAGCAGGGGATCATCTACATTAGAAATATGAATTCCAGTGTTTTCCAAAATATGGAAAGCTTCACCCCCACAACCTTTTAATTAAAGCACATTCAAAAAAGTATATAGAAAATCTGCATTGTCTTGATCACAGTGTCAACAATATGAATATGATTTTATATTCATCTTACATATTTTCTTGGGTTTATAATAAGCCTGGTTTATTAATTTATACTGACTAGACTTATCCATTGTGAATTTTAATTCCGTAAGGATTGAACATATGTCGTTCCATTAAAATTTTAAGGAAAAATTTAGTTCTGCATACTAAGAGTTGATGTCCATTGTATAAGTTAGAATAATGCATGGGTTTGTGTGTTTAATGAGTTTTTACACACACCCTAAGGTGTTGGATAATACATAAACCCCAATAAAGAAGCTTGAGGGGTTTATTTAAGCATCCAACACTGAGGGGTGTGTGCAAAAACTTGAGTTAAACACACAGCCCCATGTTTTATTTTATATAATTGCTGGGGGTGTTTTCTCATGACAGCAATTATATAAAATAAAACAAGCTGCAGTCCATGCAGATGAAGTGTTGTGAGTGGTCTGCAGTTGAGCAGCTGCTGAAACATTTATTTTTTTTAAATACAACATAGAACAGGAAAAGTGGAACCAGGACTCGAAAACTAATGGTGAGAGGGCAAGTTGTTCATTTTTTGGCATTCACTTAACCCAGTATGATGGTGGTGGAGCCGACAGCGTGTCCCTTGCTGTGACCTGAGAGCGGAGGCAGGCGCATGCATGGAGTGAAGGAAACCTGGCGCATGTTCGCCATTATAACCTGTGAGTTATAATGGTGAATTATAACCCAGGTTTCCAATGGGAGAAAATGCTCCCCAGTTATTATAATGTTTTTATGTAGCATACTTTTTAATCAGGAAAATAATTGTTAGGGCCTATTGTGTAGTATTTGTGGCTAAGGCTTTTTCCAGGTCCTTGATATTTGGCACTCTCTCCCACCCATATAAATCCTTCTTGTGAAGATCAGAGAGCTGATAATAAAAGACCATTTTATGATCTTCTAAACCAATTCTTTCTTTCTTTCTTTCTTTCTTTCTTTCTTTCTTTCTTTCTTTCTTTCTTTCTTTCTTTCTTTCTTTCTCTCTCTCTCTTTCTTTCTTTCTTTCTTTCTTTCTTTCTTTCCTTGTTGTTAGCTTGGTGCACTGCTCCCCTAGATAATATTTAGGCAAGACACAGGCCAGCAAGACTGCACAATGTATTAGACAGTGCAAGCACACTGTAGCAAGCAATGGCAGTGCATATGAGACAAGAATTATTGCCATGGAATTATATTGTCCATGAACATTGGGGGTATGGATAGAAGAGCAGATTACATGGGTTGGTGTGGTCCTTTATTGCAATTAAATTTCTGTGATCTTTTCTGTGATCTGTGAACCCTGACAGGGATTGAACAAGTCAGCAATCAATAAGTACAGAAATAATAGTACAAATGTACAAATACCTTGCAAGGGTTTTGAGGGCAAACCTGGCAAAAAAATAAAAAAATCTGTACATATTTACAAGATAAACCAATAAGTGGAAAGATATGCTAGCAGGATGTTTTATTCAAATTATGTCACTCACTGATTCCCATACGGGGGCACTTGCAAGTAGAGAAAGTTGCAAGGGCAGTCCTAATCTGCAACCTAAAAAGGGAAAAAGGGAGTGTGAATCAAGAGAGTGGAGGGAAATTAGCAAAATGTTTCTGTGCCCAGGAGCAGCAATTAAGAAGGTTCTTTGACTCATAGAGGTGACAGTTTGGGGAAATTCTAAGAGAAGATGTGAGGGGTACCAGAGGCTCGGTACCAGGTTTGGGTTTCAGGAGGAGTGTTATTGGTAACAACCTTTTCTCTGTGAAAGATTTGTCAACCAGGCTGCCTAGTAGGCACTCATGGTGGGCTTGTGGGAAGAGCCAGCCAGTAAGCTTTCAGAGGTAGAAATTATCATCTGAATATGAAGCCAGAAACATAAACCTAAAGATGCTGTTGCAAGTTATGTTGAGCCAGGACAGGTTGGAAGATGAAGTTTGTGTGAAAAAAGGGCAGTAGTCGTCCAGAAGGGGGACTAGCATACCCTGGGCTATAGACAACCACACTTCTTGGGTCATTATGTGTTTTAGTCAAAGGCTGACACCTAGATCCTAATTCACTCAGCTGTATTAGCCTATAAAACACCAAATTATACAACAGACATGCAGCAGTGCCAGCCAGGATGCAATTCAATAATGCTGCAGAATAACTTAAAATACTGCAGTATACTGCCCAACACTGCTGCATGTCAGTTGTATCTCCTGCTGAACACATCTCTAACTACTGCATCTCCCTCTGTCTCTCTAGTTGAATTTATGTGCCAGGGTTTAATAATTTGTTCAATCCTTGATTTTTTTCATTAGCAGATTATATCCTCTCGCCACTAGAGGGCTACATCTCTGGTAGCAGTGACATTTTCTCTGTCTACTCCTCTATTAGCAGGTTATATGCAGCTGCCACTAGGAGCTCCTATCCTATCTGGTTCATCACACACTCTGTTCCCCAGATTTTATCAGCTCAAATGTATCAACCCCAATCGCCGCAACCCACTCCTCAGACTTATCACCTTACTTTGTCTTCTGTCGGGGAACATCCACCCCAAACCTGGTCCTGGGTCTTCTACCACCCTCTCGCACCCTGCTGGGTGTGGCCTCTGCATTGCCTCAATGAAAGTCTGTTGTTTCCCAAAGAAAACTGCTGCAGTCCAGTGCTGGGTCACACAACACAGGCCTGACATCATTGCCATAGTGGAGACCTGGCTCTCTGCATCAACCCCTGACTCAGCTGTCTCCCTCCCTGGTTTCACCCTGTTCCAAGAGGATCCAGTTGGTAAGCGTAGTGGCGAATGTGCAGTCTACTTGAGTGACTCCCTCCTTAGCTATGCTCTCCCTGCCCCCAAGCTCGGTCATGGTGCCCAAGCCATTACCTTTAAAATCTCCCCTGACCCAGGCAGGGGGCATCTCTATCTTACCACTACATACATACCACCACGGGCCCTAGGATCAGCAATCTACTCCCTTACTGACTACCTCTCTACCCTGACCCACAAAGCTGAGCAGCTCGTCCTAGTTGACCTCAATCTCAACTGGCTAGGATCCACTGCTGCAAACATAAAGGATTCCTTCACTGCCCTTGACTTAGCTCAATTAGTCACTGTTCATACCAGATTTAACCAGTCAAGTGGCACCAGCTCCCTCCTTGACATAATACTTTCCAACCGCCCCAACAAAATCAAGACTGTTGATGTCCTAGCTAACTCCAGCAGTGACCATTCCCCTATTCTCTATTTCTGGTCCTCCCCCATGCAAAAACCCAAGCACAAAGTCACCTCCCACTGCAGCTTTCGCCCAGGGGGCCTCAGTAAACTGAAGCAGTACCTAGCCCAACTTGACTGGTCCCCGATCTCACTCTTGACTGATATAGACACTGCCCTAGCCTACCTCACCATAGCCTTCTGCAAGGCCAGTGACCTCTTTGCCCCGTTTAACAATACCCACTCCAAAATACATAATGCCACCTGGATTTCCCCTTCCCTTATTCAACAGCTGAGGCAGCGAGACAACCTCTGGCATGTCGCAGTCGAGTCAGGAAGGACAGTGGGCAGACAGGCCTATAATGCCACTCTTAACCAATGCACCTGGGCCATAAGGCAAGCCAAGTCCAAATACTTCCAAACCACCCTAGCCACCTCCTGGGGCTCTGCACATGGGTTCTGGAATAATATTAAGGAGCTCAATGGAAAAACTTGCTCTCCCCCATCTCAGATATCTGTCACCACTGACTCCCCACATATTGCTGACTGCCTCAACACGGCTTTCTCTGACCTAAGCACAGTCCTTTCTGTCCACTTTTATGACCCTATCCCTACCTCAATCCCCCCATCCTGAATCGACCCCTATTTCTCCTCTGCACCATATCTCCCCATGAAGCCAAACCACTCCTACTAAAAGCCATCTCCAGCTACAACCCCAGCTGTGACCCCACTGACTCCAGGATTCTCTGTCTAACTCTAGATGTCATGCTAGCCCCTCTCATCAACCTGTTAAACTGGTCTCTGTGCCTCGGTCAATTCCCAAGCGCCTGGAAATCAGCTGAAATGACCCCAATTCATAAGAATGGAGATCGCACATTACCAACTAACTACAGACCGATCTCCATCCTCCCTCCAACTCTCTAAAGCCCTGGAAAAAATAGTATCCACCCAACTCATGGAATATCTTACCAAATACAGCATACTATGTCCAGAACAGCATGGCTTCTGCCCTGGATACAGCACCACCACAGCCCTTCTAGAGTTCTCACAGCAAACACACTCTGCACTTGACTCTTGGACTTTGCTGGGGCAGTGTTCACTGACCTATCTAAAGCCTTTGACACTGTGTGTCACCCCCTATTGCTTGAATTCCTCCATCAACTAGGCTTCTCATCTGGCCCCCTTGCATGGTTCTCCAGTTATCTCCATGCCAGATCCCAATGGGTCAAGATAAACGGTACACTAGCAGCTGCCCTACCTGTTCACTCAGGTGTCCTCCAGGGTTCCATCCTGGGCCCCACATTGTTCAGTCTCTTTCTAAACACCCTTCCTAGCTCCTGCTCAGACAGTATGCTCCTATATACTGACGATGCAGTACTCGTTGCCTCCCACCCCGACCCCATCACCCTCCAGAACTCTCTGCAACTCACTTTCAGCCAAGCTGAAAAATGGTTCCTCGACCATCGTCTAGTTCTGAATCTCAAGAATACAAAATCTATGATTTTTGCCCACCGCCAGAGTAACTCCAGAAATGCCCCCTTCTCATCCTCCCCAGCACCCTACACCCCCTTGAACACATGTCTGCATACAAATATCTGGGCATCACCTTTGACTTGGCTCTCTCTTTCCACTTTCATCTAAATTCCCTGTCCACTGCTGTAAATACCCAGATTGGACTCCTCTACTGACACAAAGACTGCCTCCCTCAGAATGTCCTCCGGCTGGCTATCACCTCCTCCATCCTGTCATTGGTTGACTATGGGCTCCCTATCTATGCAGCTGCTGACCCCACTGCCCTCACCAAAGTCCAGACCTCGATCAACAAGGCTTGCAGGCTCCTGACCAGTGCCCCCAGCAGAATGCACACATGTCGGCTCTACTCCTCTTCGAACTTACTCACCTTTGATGAGCGCCTGCGCTCACACACCTGTATACTGGCAAAAAAGCACTATTTGGGCTCTCCCCCCAGGGGTTGCTGCATCCCTAAAATTGGTCTCCCACTCGGTCACCACCCGAAGTGCAACCAAAGCCACCTTCCATGTCCCGAGAGCCAGGAACTCTCTCGCCCAAAGATCATTCCACCACTGAGCCCCCTCTTGGTACAACTCCCTCCCCACTCATATCACAAATATCCTCAAAATCGGCCCCTTCAAAATCACCCTCTGAAACCACCTCACTGACACTCGTAGCTGTAAATACCCCTGACTGGCCCATACCTAGAGCTCCACCTGGCCCAATTTACATACAACATCCTTCCAGCTTGCCTTCTCCCTCAGCAACCACCCCTTCCCCCAAGGTATTGCTCCCTAGAACTCCTAGCGGTACCTTATTATTTATATACTAGACTAATTGTAACTAATTGAAGCCTTTGTACACCTTTGTATTACTGGAATTTCTCTGTGTGTTCTTTTATTGTATCTCACTTGTTATGTTCTCCATTGTTATACTCCACCACCAATTGTTGTCTACCCTTCCTGCGACGAGGTGTCTTTGTAAATGAGTCTTTGACTCAAAGGTTGTAAATCCGAATGATAAAATAAATAAATTAATTAATTAAATAAATAAAAATAATTCATTTCATTTTTTTCATCTAATTTTTATTGGAAGGTATGACTGACAGTATAGTATGACTCACTTTTACAACTGCATCCAGTACATGTAAAAAACAATACAAAACTAGTACAGTACAGAATGCATTTCATTACATCATGGTCCCATTAATACATACTGTAAATAGACAACGATTCACTCAAGGCAATTACAACAAGCAAAAAAAACTTCAGTAGTTATAATTTTAGTTTGGGAACTAGATAACATTGAACATAGAAATATAGAAACACAGAATTTGATGGCAGATAAGGACCGCTTGGCCCACCTAGTCTGCCCATTTCCCCTACTTAATGGATAAGCTACAGATCCTAGTTAACCAACAACCTACTTCCTCCTACCCTCACTAGAATTGCCTTATGTCTGTACTATGCATTCTTGAATTCCCCCACTGTTTTTGACTCCACGACCTCCTCAAGAAGGCTGTTCCATTCATCTACAACTCTCACTATGAAAAAATACTTCCTCACATTACCTCTGAGCTGTCCCCTCTCTGTCTTCAAATTGTGCCCCCTTGTTCTTGCACATCTCTTTTTCTGAAAGATGCTACCCTCTTGGACTTTGTTGATTCCCTTGAGGTACTTGAAAGTTTCTGTCATGTCTCCCCCTTCCTTGAAGGTATACATATTAAGCTCCATTAGTCTCTCTTTGTATGTCTTCTGGTACAGAACCTGCACCATTTTGGTTGCCCTCCTCTGGACGACCTCCACCCTGTCTATGTCTTTTCGGAGATGGGGTCTCCAGAACCACATGCAGTACTCCAGATGTGGTCTCACCAACAGTCTGTACAGAGGGATAACAACTTCCTGTTTTCTACTGGTGATGCTTCTCCCTATGCATCCCAGTATCCCCAACCCACCTTACTGCCTTCTCACATTGCTTGCCCACCTTTAGGTCATCTGATAGAACTACCTCCAGGTCCTTTTCCATTTTTGTTGTTGTCAGTATCTCACCCCCCCAATTGTGTACGCTTCCCATGGGTTAATGTTTCCCAGGTGCATTACTTTGCACTTCTTTGCATTGAATCTAAGCTGCTGTACATTTGTTCATTCCTACAGCCTTGCCAAGTCCCTTCTCATCCTTTCCATCCCACCTTGTATATTAATCCTGTTGCAGATCTTTGTGTTGTCTGCAAAGAGACATACTTTTCCTTCCGGTCCTTCTGCAATGTCACTTATAAAAGACAATAAAGAGGACCAGTCCCAGTACTGAACCCTGTGGTACCCCACTAGTAACCCCTCTTTCTTCACTGTGGACTTTGTTTACTATTACCGTCTGCGTCCTTTTTGTCCAGTCAATGTTTTACCCAGGCTACCACACTGGGACCCAGTCCCGGGCTGGATAATTTGTTTATTAATCTTTTGTGTGGGACTGTGTCACATGTCTTGCTAAAGTCTAGGTAGACCATGTCCACATCCCCTCCCTGGTATACTACTCTGGCCACCCAGTCAAAGAAATCAATTAGATTCATATGACATGACCTTCCCACTGTGAATCCATGCTGCCTTGGGTCATGTGCCCCACTGGCCTCAAGGTACTCAAAAATTATTTCCTTCAGAAGTGATTCCATCATTTTCCCTATCACTGAGGTCAAACTGACATGTCTGTAGTTTCCTGCCTATGTCTTGCTCCCGCGTTTGTGAAGGGGAATCACATCCACCCACCTCCAGTCCTCAGGTACCACACCATTCTCCCATGATTTGTTAAAAAGGGTAGTCATTGGTGTTACTAGTTCTCCCCTTAGTTCTTTTAGAATTCTGGTGTGAATCCCATCAGGCCCCATTCCTTTGTACATCTTCAGTTTTAGGAGTTCTTTTAGAACCCTTTCTTCAGTGAAAGGACTGATATTGACCCCCCCTGCCCAGAGTGCTTCCATTGACTGGATTAGGTACCTCTCCCTCCTCTTCCTTTGTGAATACTGAGCTGCAGTATTCATTCAGTATCCCTACCTTTTCATTGTCTCTCTCTGCCCACCCACTCTCCTCTTTATTCAGCCTCAGTATCCCTCCCTTTGTCTTTCTTCACTTCCTAATGTACCTATAAAAGGTATTATCCCCCTTCTTAACCGAGTTGGCTATCTTTTCCTCTGTTTGGGCCTTTGCTATTCTGACTGGCTTCACCGCTTCCACTGCTTTGACTGGTACAGTTCTCTGTCCTGCTTCTTCTGTGTTTCCTTCTACTTCCTGAATGCTGTCTTTTTCTCCCTAACTTTCCCGCCACCTCTTTTGAGAACCATAGTGTTTTTTTCTTTCATTTTGACTTGTTCATTTGCGTCACACAAAGGCTTGTTGCCTCTGTGATGGCAGTTTTGATGTTTCCCCATTGTTAGTCCACCCCTCCTTCTTGCCTGTTTGCTAGTGTTTTTCTGAGGCACTCTCCCCTTTTGACAAAATCAACCCTCCTGAAGTTCAGTAC
The DNA here is from genome assembly GCA_016271365.2 of Neoceratodus forsteri. Classification (NCBI taxonomy): domain Eukaryota; kingdom Metazoa; phylum Chordata; order Ceratodontiformes; family Ceratodontidae; genus Neoceratodus; species Neoceratodus forsteri. Next base: position 81,737,213 of record CM028137.1, read on the forward strand.
CTTCACTTTTGTATGGCTTGACTCTACAGCTGAGTTTATCGTGAACCACAGTGTTTGGTGGTCACTTGTTCCCAGATGGCTACCCACTTCTAGATCTGAGATCCTCTCTCTATCCACATTTGAGAGTACCAGGTCTAAGATCGCTCCCTCCAGAGTGGGATCCAACACTAGCTGTCTGAGGCATGCCCCCTGTAGGGTATAGAAAATGGCCCTGCTCTTGGATGTGGCTGCAGCAAAGGTGCTCCAATTAACAACTGGCATATTCAGGTCCCCATTCAGCAATATCTCACCTTTCTCTGCCATCCTAAGGATGCCTTCTATCATTTCCTTGTCCATTTCCTCCCTCTGAGATGGGAGTCTGTATACAACCTCTGTGCAGATTGTGGTTCCATCTCCAGTCTCCAGGGTGACATACAGTGCCTCCTCTCCTCCCTGTTTAGCCTTTACTTCCATTGATTTGATCCCTTCCCTTACATAGAGAGCTACCCCTCCTCCTCTTCTACCCTCCCTGTCCCTCCTGTAGATTGTGTACCCTGGCATGTTGACATCCCAGCCATGGTTCTCTGTGTACCATGTTTCTGTGACTGCCATGGTTTCCAGGAATCCCTCTTCCATCAAGGCTACCAGTTCAGGGAGCTTGTTACCTAGACTATGGGCATTGATACTCATTACCCTCCATTTTTTGATGGCCTTACCCCTTTTTGCCCCATCCTTGTCCTTACTGCCTTTGTCTTTTTCTCCATTTACCCCTGTCCTTCTCCCTATCAACTTCTCTATATTGGTGTTTACCTCACTATCTACCCTGATTTTGTTTTGGGGGGGGAGGCTAGGATTTCCCTTCTCCTTTTCAGTGCCTCCCTCATTGGCTAGTTTAAATGCTTGCCAATGAAGCATTTAAACCTATCGCCTAGGTTCCTGGTTCCCCTTCTGGACAGATGCATACCATCACACCAGTATATGCCTGCATCCCTCTAGATGGACCCCCAGTACCCAATAAAGCCAAAATCCTGACCTCTGCACCAGTTTTTCAACCACTTATTGATTTCCTTGGTACTGAGCACCCTAGCCTCACCCATACCATAGACAGGCAGCACCTCCGAGAAGGTTACTGTGCGTGCTACTGGTCTAAGGCCCCTCCCAACTCCACAAACTCCTCTTGCACTGCTCTGATCCCTTTCCCACCCAGCTCATTTGTTCCTAGGTGGACAATGCATTACAACTCCCTCTCCTGTGCAGCTGCTCCCACGATCCTGAAGATTCACTCCCTGTCCCTCCAAGCCATGATCTCTGGCAGGCACATTACCTCCCTCTCCCCTCCCTCCCCCAGTTCTACCCTCCTAACAATGGAGTCCCCCATCAGGAGTTATTTCCTTTTCTGTGAGGTCCCATGCCACCTTCCTGTGGGTCTCCTTTGTGAAAGTTCCCAGCATCATCCTTGATCTCACCTATGGGTGCGTCCATAGAGGAACCACATATGAATTGTGGAGAGGTACAACTGGAGGGATGCACCTCTGTTCCTCAACCCTCACACTCCCTGAGCCCACTGTGGTCCAACCACTCCTCTTTCCTGGCAACCTCTGAGGCAGCAGCGGTGGCCCTGGTGGTCACTGGGTGGGAAAGGAGGTCCCCCTAGTCCTGGCCAATGCAGCCTGGAGATTAGCAACCTCCTCCCCTCAGTCCAGAGAGGTGCCAGCAAATGGGACAACACCTAATCCTCCAGAACATCTCCCGGAAGACTACTGCTCCACAGCCACTGCACTGCACCATGTCTTATTTGTGGCCCTTTAACTGTTGTTTTGTGTACTTACTCGTTCCTCTCTCTGTTTATTTATTTATTTTTTTATATAGTTTTTTTTCTCCCTTCTTTCCTTCTGCCTCTGTGCCCTTAAAGCTCTTGATCTTCCTGTTCTGGGATAGTAAGTTCCTATATTCCTCAGTAGTCTCATTCTTACTTGCTCAGAGTCAGACCTCCACCAGCTGTGGGGGATAGAGAGCTACTCTTTTCCTTCTAAGATGGTGAGTCTTTTGTGCCTCTGTGATCACTCCCTTCTTGCTCCCAAAGAGGAAATTCTTGTTGCCAGTCAAATCCTGTGCCTAGAATTAAGATTGCATCACTTTTTTATCAATCCCAAGCTCGGGGAACAGATACAGCCAGCATGTAAGACAATATTTAGTTCTATGTGTAGGGATAGTAAAATTTCTCAAATTGAATGATCTCAGCATGTAAGCAAATGTTTTCTAAGATGCAGGGTATCTAAAAGATAACTAGGTAAGAGCCCAGCTATACATTTTTAAACATACAAATTCACAGATGAATGCCAACTGACATTGAACCGGATTAAGCTGTTGGTGGTATTTCCAGTGAAAGGGGGAAATGTGGCCAGGACACGGGGTAAATTCCCCTACTCACCAGTAGTGGAACCATTGTCTCTAACAAGATGGAGGAGCCTTGTGAGGAGGTGGACACGGAAGCTGTGGTGGAGTCTTCTCACTGAGCAACAATAAGCCAAGAAGACAGATAATACGTGGAGAACCCTCAGCAGACTTACAAGACTCCTGATGTTTAGGTTTCTGATCATTCTGATATAGAAATACCTGAAAATGGCCCTTGTCATATTATGAAGGAGCAAGGGGCTGTTGTGGCCTCTCGCACCTCAGAGAATGTGGAGATCTTGATTTCAGAGACTTCAAAAAACAACTCGACCTTGGATGTAGTGAATCGGGTGATAGAGATGGCTGCCGAGCAGGGGCAGCTTCTGGGAGAAGACACAGAGATTCTGAGGAAAGTGGCTGCTATTTCCACATCACAGCAGATTCAACAACAATTTGGATTACCCCAGAATAGCACACAAAGAAACATAGAAACATAGAATTTGACAGCAGATAAGGACCGCTTGGCCCACCCAGTCTGCCCATTTCCCTACCTAATGGATAAGCTGCAGATCCTAGTTAACCAGCAGCCTACTTCTTTCTACCCCAACCCCCTAGAATTGCCTTATGGCTGTCCCATGCATGATTGAATTCAACCACTGTTTTTGACTCCACAACCTCCTCTGGAAGGCCGTTCCATGCATCCACAACCCTCTCTGTGAAAAAATACTTCCTTACATTACCTCTGAGCCACCCCCCCATCTTCAAATTGTTCCCCATTGTTCTTGCACACCTCTTTTTTTGAAAGATGCTACCCTCTTGGACTTTGTTTATTCCCTTGAGGTACTTGAACGTTTCTATCATGTCCCCCCTCTCCCTCCTTTCCTCCAGGCTATACATATTAAGCTCCTTTAGTCTCTCTTCAAATGTCTGCTGGTGCAGACCCTGCACCATTTTAGTTGCCCTCCTCTGGACAGCTTCCATCTTGTCTATGTCCTTGTGGAGACTGGGTCTCCAGAACTGCACATAGTACTCTGGATGGGGTCTCACCAGCTGTCTGTACAGAGGGATAACAACTTCCTGTTTTCTACTGGTGATGCCTCTCCCTATGCATCCCAGTATCCCCCCAGCCCTCCTTACTGCCCTCTCACATTGTCTGCCCACCTTTAAGTCATCTGATATGACTACCACAGGTCCCTTTCCATTTTTGTTGTTGTTAGTATCTCACCCCCCATTGTGTACTCTTCCCCTGGGTTTTTGTTTCCCAGGTGCATTACCTGCACTTCTTAGCATTAAATCTAAGCTGCCATACATTTGACCATTCCTCTAACCTTGCCAAGTCCCTTCTCATCCTTTCCACCCCACCTTGTGCATCAACTCTGTTGCAGATCTTTGTGTCACCTGCAAAGAGACATACTTTTCCTTCCAGTCCCTCTGCAATGTCACTTACAAAGACATTGAAGAGGACCGATCTTAATACTGAACCCTGCGGCACCCCACTAGTAACCCCCCATTCTTCCGAGTGGACTCCATTTACTATTACCCTCTGTGTCCTATTCTCCAGCCAATTCTTTATCCAGGCTATCATCTTGGGACCCACTCCCAGGCTGGCTAACTTGTATATTAATCTTTTGTGTGGGACTGAGTGAAATGCCTTGCTAAAGTCTAGGTAGACCATGTCCACAGCCCCTCCCTGATCTACTACTTTGGTCACCCAGTCAAAGAAATCTATTAGATTCATCTGGCATGACCTTTCTGCTGTGAATCCATGCGGCCTTGGGTCCTGTGCCCCTCTGGCCTCTAGGTACTCGACAGTTGTTTCCTTCAGAAGTGATTCCATAATTTTCCCTATCACTGAGGTTAAACTAACCGGTCTGTAGTTTCCCGCTTCTGCTCTGTTCCCACTTTTGTGAAGGGGAATCACATCTGCCCTCCTCCAGTCCTCAGGTACCACCCCATTCCTCCCATGATTTGTTAAAGAGGTAGTCAGTGGTGTTACTAGTTCTACCCTTAGTTCTTTTAGAATTCTGGGATGAATCCCATTAGGCCCCATTGCTTTGTCCACCTTCAGTTTTAAGAGTTCTTTCAGAACCCTTTCTTCTGTAAATGGGCTGGTATCAACTTCTGTATCCAGATAGTTTCTATTGTTTGTTTTAGGTATCTCCCCCTCTTCATTTGTAAATACTGAGCAAAAATATTTGTTTAGTATCTCTGCCTTTTCACAGTCACCCTCTGCCCACCCCCCCTTTATTAAGCCTCACTATCCCTCCCTCCCTTAGTCTTCCTTCGCTCCCTGATGTACCTAAAAAAGGTTTTATCCCCTTCTTAACTGAGTTGGCCATCTTTTCCTCAGTTCGGACCTTTGCTGTTCTGACTGCCTTCCCAGCTTCCTTTTGCTTTAACTGATACAATTCTCTGTTCTGCTCCTTCTGTGATTCCTTGTACTTTATGAATGCTTTCTTTTTCTCTTTAACCTTCACTGCCACCTCCTTTGAGAACCATAGTGGTTTCTTACGTCGTTTTGTTTTGTTTATTTGCTTCACACAAAGGCTTGTTACTTCTGTGATGGCAGTTTTTATTATTCCCCATTGTTCTTCCACCCCTCCTTCCTGCCCATTTGCTAGTGCATTCCTTAGGCACTCAACCATTTTGGAAAAGTCAGCCCTCCTGAAGTCTGAAGTACTTTTGCCTTTGTATGGCTTGACTCTATTGCTGTGTTTATTGTGAACCGTACTGTTCGATGGTAGCTAGTTCCCAGATGGCTACCCACTTCTACATCTGTGATCCTCTCTCCATCTCCATTTGAGAGGACCTGGTCTAAGATTGCTCCCTCTCGAGTGGGTTCCAATACTAGTTGTCTAAGGCATGCCCCCTGTAGGGCATCTAGAACAACCCCACTCTTAGAAGTGGCTGCTGCAACTGCACTCCAGTTAACATCTGGCATATTCAGATCACCCATCAGCAATATCTCCCCTTTATCTGCCATTCTAAGTATACTTTCTATCATTTCCTTGTCCATTTCCTCCCCCTGAGAGGGGGGTCTGTATACAACCCCTGTGCAGATTGTGTTGCCATTGCCTGCCTCCAAATTGATCCACAGTGCTTCTTCTCCTCCCTGTTTACCCTTTTGTTCTGTTGCTTTGATTCCTTCTCTTATGTAGAGAGCTACTCCTCCTCCTGTTTTACCCTCTCTGTCCCTCCTGTAGATAGTGTATCCTGGTATGTTTACATCCCAGTCATGGTTCTGTGTGTACCATGTTTCTGTGACTGCCACGATATCCAGATGTTCTTCCTCCATCATGGCCACTAATTCAGGAAGCTTGTTACCCAGACTACGGGCATTGGTATTCATTGCTCTCCATTTCTTGATGGCTTTACCTTCTGTAGCAGCATCCCCCACTGACCTTTCTACCTTGGTCTTTTTCTCATTTAGTACCCTGTTTTGTAGGTGAAGGCTGGGATTTTCCTGCTGCTTATCAGTGCCTCCCCACTTGACTAGTTTAAAAGCTTGCCAATGAAGGATTTAAACTGATTGCCCTAAGATGTGTTCCCTTCCTGGACAGATGCAGACCATCCTGCCAGTATAGGCTGGTGTCCCTACAGGTGGAACCCCAGTCCCCAATGAAGCCAAACCCCTATGCTCCACACCATTTTTTCAACCATTCGTTAAACTGCATGGTGCAAAGTACCCTTGCCTCACCCATGCCACTGACAGGCAGCACCTCTGAGAAGGATACTGTGTGTGCTACTTGTCTTAAGCCCCTCCCCAACTCTACAAAGTCCTTCTGCACTGCTCTAATCTCATGATGAGCCAAGTCATTTGTCCCTAGGTGGACAATGACGTCCAGCTCAGACTACCGTGCAACTGTTCTTGTGATCCTAAGGATACGCTTCCTGTCCTGCAAGCCATGGCACCAGGCAGGCACCTTACTTCAGTTTTCCCTGCTCCCTCCCAGTTCTATCCCCATAATAATTGAGTCCCCCTCCAGGATCTGCTTCCTTTCCCTGTGGTGCCCTCTGCCTCCTTCCTGAGGGCCTCCCTTGTGACAGTTGTCTGCACCCTCCTTAGTCTCCTCTGCAGGCACATCCATAGGGGAACTATGCTCCCACAGAATGGTGTATGGATTGCAGAGTGGAACAACTGACTGGGTGTGCCTCTGTTCCACCACCCTTTCCCTCCTTGAGCCTACTGTGGTCCAACTGCTGTGCTTTCTTAGCAACCTCTGAGGTAGTGGTGGTGGCTCTGGTGCTCCCTGGATGGGGGAGGTTCCCTTGCTACTGTCCAGTGCCGCCTGGAGACAGGCAACTTCCTCCCTCAGGGCAGATAGTTGTCTGCAAACAGGGCAGCATCTCAGCCTCCAGAAAGACTCCTGGAAGACTGCTGCCCCACAGCCATTACATTGTACTACTCCCCACATAACTGTCTACCTTGTTTAGTTTTTTTGTGTGTGTGTGTGATTGGTGTGTTATATAGAAATATATGTATTTATATAATGTGTATGCTTATATTGTCAGTGCAGTGTGCTAAAGGATATGACAGTGATATGCACCTTCCCCCTTGAGGAAATGATGTCAGAACCCCAGGTATAAATGAACTATTTCCAGAGGTGGGTGGGGTGAGGGGTGGGAAGGGTTTGGGCCTAAACTGTGCCCTCACGAAACAATCAGCTAAAAGCTCTTACCTACAGCTGCGATGAATGCCTTCCTGTCAGCAAGATGCCCTACACGACAATTTGACAGAGGAAATACCCTGCTAACCAAACAGAGAAAAATCCAAACATCCAAGTTAGACACAGGTAAACCTCCCCAGCTCCAAAACAGCCTGGTGACTTGTGCTCTGAAAGCAGTCAGCCCCAAAACACGTCAGCTGTGCAGAAGGGCAGACACAGAAAACAGTATTCAGCCTCTGTGGGTTTAAACTCTTCCTGCACTGAAAATCTTAACAATTGTAACAAAAGTAAAGCAAGCTCCACCTCCCTCTGTTGATTGAAAGACTGCCTTTTCTGATAATTCTAAGTTCCTTATGTCACTCTTCAGTTAGAAGTATCCTCCACCTGAAGAATATTAACTTTCCTAAGGAATCTGCTTCAAACTAAAGACAACTGTAAATTGTAAGGTTCACCTCCCTCTGTTGTGAGCACAACTCACTTTCTTGCAAATCTTAAGTCCAGTGTTGCAGCTTCCAGCCAGACGTAGCTTCACCTGAAGGGAGGATTCCTTGGCGGCTGAGGCCCCTCGCTCTTAATAATGCGGGATGGACTCAAACTGAGACAAGACTGGATTCTGGACCCGGAATGGGATGATTTAATTCCAGCTAGTATAACCTCGACAGTTCGAATCGATTTAATATGGTTATAACTTTTTCAGCACATGCAAGTGATTTAGAGCATATTTTGAAAAAAAAACATTGGTCTGTCTAGAGAGTGATCCAGGGCTAAAAGATATAGTACAACAGCCTCCAAGAATGGCTTTTAGCAGGGCAAAAGCTCTGAAGGATTTATTAGTGCATAGCCATTATATAGGTCCAGAGTGTGCACGCACATGGCTTGATAAAGAAGCTAAAAGTTGTGTTACTTGCAAAAGGTGCACATATTATAAAAATGTCCAAAGTAGTAAAGATTTTTCAAATGTTAACACCAAAAGGAAATATAACATGGAACAGCTTATGATATGTGACACCTCTGGTGTAATTTGTTTAGCAACTTGCTTTTGTTTTTAATTTTATTTGGGAAACACGACTCAACAGCTGGATCTTCACCGAGACCTTTAATTTCCAGTTCCTTAATTATTTGGAACGTCAACACTTTTTGATGAAAGTTAGAGAGCTTCAAGACATCTGCTGGGAGGGAGCCAAAGTGATGATTGCTCAAGATCTCCCCGCTACCGTCTGACAGCACCGTACAGCCTTTCATCCATTGGTTTTGAAACTCATCACTGCAGGAATACATTTTTGAATTAATTACCCTGCGTGACTGCAAGTGTTAGTCATGGGCACCTGGCTAACCTATGAAGATCCCGAAGCAGCGCACTCCGGGCTCAAGTTTGCTCTACCAGATCTCTTTAGAGGAACTTGAGCATCATTCGTGGTCAGGTTTGGTTTTCTAAATAGGAGTCTACTGTGTCGATAGGTAAGTTACCTCGGGTGTAAGGTTAATTTTACCTAGGGAGGAAATGGAGCGCTGACAATAGACTGTCTATGGAGTTCTCCCTTGTGACTTGATTTCTTCCCCTCAGACTCGGGATATCGTAGTGAGTTCTTTGTTAATGTATCTTGTTAATTCTCCTAACTGGATCTGCAGGGGTTCAGAAAGCTGTAGACATTTTGGGGGGGAAATGGGGGGGGACTCGTGAGAGTGTTTTAAAGGGTGATTCTCCACTCTGCCCTTAGATGTTGATTGCAAGACTTGAGCAGTTCATCTGAGTGGCCACTAGAGGGACCCTGGAGACCATTTTTTTATGCTTGTGAGCATTTCTAGTTCATTTTGTTTGACTCACTAATAAGATCGCTTTTTGGATTTACATTTTGAAGTGATATATGTGTAACAAGCAAATTTATGCTAGTTGTTTAACTTAGCTTATAGTATAGTTGGGGACTTTGATCCCCAAGTTTAATTTTCTTATGACTGGTCAGATTATTAGTGTGTCATTATAGCAGTTCTTATTTATACAATGGGAACTGGTTCAGTTAATTTTTAGTTATTTTTGTATTTTGATGCTATTTCCCATATTCTCCTTAAGAAAAGTATATATTAGATTCACCTAAGGGTGGCTGGAGAGAGGGAGCTATAGTAAAGGTATTCTGCGGATCGCAACCCATAGCAGTTTGGGAGGATGGGTGGGTTGGGTTAATAGTTTAGACATGTTTGATCTTGAAAGGAATGTTTGTTTTTGGGATGATGGATAGGGAGTGGGGATTATAAGGGTTCTGGGGAGGGTGTTCAGCACAGTTATATTAGTAAATGTGTTGTTGGTCAAAATGGGGAATAAGTTAATAGTATTGTTTAAATTTCTCTGTAAATGTGATAATGTCTAATGCCATTAAGATTGCAACTTGGAACAGCAAGGGCCTCGGCAAAAAGTAAAACAGTATAAAGTTCTCAAACATTTATCCCTGTTATCATTAGATGTCATTTTTGTACAGGAATCACATCTGTTAGATACAGAGGTAAGCAGCATGTGAAGACAACAGATTGGTCATGTATTTTCCGCAGGGGCCACCTCCAACAGTGCTGGAGTCTTGATATTGATAAATAGAAAGGTTCCTTTTGTTCTTAAACAGGTTCTCAATGATCCACAGGGTAGATTTGTGTTTATTGACTGTATTTTATATATGACAGAAATACTGTTGGGTAGTTTGTATGGGCCCAATGTGGACTCTGCAGGTTTATTCACACAGCTGGATGAGCTCTTATATCGATTTTTGTCTTTACCAATTATTCTGCGGGGAGACATAAACATGGTTATGGATCCTTTATTGGATCACTCTTCTGGTCTGAGCAGAGATCGCTCACTGGCTCAAAGGGCCCTTCAAGAGTTGTTAGAACATTATGGTCTTTGTGACGTCTGGCGAGTGTTGCACCCCTTAAAGAAAGAATATACCTTTCTATCCCCAGTCCACAAAACAGCTTCACGTATTGACTATATTTTTCTATCCCATGCTTTTTTACCAGGTGTTTTAGATGCCTCCATACAGACTGACCCGCCCTCTGGCCACTCTCTAGTAACCTGTCATCTTACCTTTTCATTTCTTTCCAAGAGAAGTACCCGATGGAAAATTAATAATCAGATGTTGAAGAACCCTGTTGTAGTTACTTCTCCTAATAAACATATTGAGCAATTTGTTGATACCAACCTCCATTCTGTTTCTCGACCAGATCTTATCTGGGGTGCATTTAAAGCTTTTATTAGGGGGATATTAATTAGTACAGCTTCCAAAAGGAAAAAGTCAAAGGAAAAGGAGCTTAATATTCTCCTCTCTCAAATTCGAACAGCTGAAGCAAACCTGTGGCTTAATTCTTTGGATGCCCTTCAACAAGATCTTGCCAAACTAAAAGACGCTTATCTTGAGATTTTGAGAGACAAAGCAGAATTTGCTATTCTGAGAGCAAAGGCATCTTATGCAGATCAAGGAGAAAAAGCTGGCCACCTATTAGCACTTTGAATTAAACAACAGGAAGCTGCTAGATACACCCCATCAATCCATTCTCAATCAGATGGCACCTTAAAAACATCCCCTACGGATATAATTTCGGAATTTAGTGGGTATTATACACAGTTATGCAATTCTATGACAGATCCACCATCAGATCAAATTTTAGATGCTTACTTGTCCACATCTGACTTGCCATCACTCTCTGAATCTCAACAAAAGCTGCTTATATCCCCATTTTCTTCCAAGGAAATCCTTAGTGTTATTAAAAATTTACCTTCTGATAAATCACCAGGGCCAGATGGTTTTTCGGCTAACTTTTATAAAATATTTCAAAAGCAATTATTGCCCCTATTAGTCCCCTTATTCCAATATATATTATCGGGCACACCTACTGACCCTACGTTATTAGAAGCCTTAATAGTTCTTATACTTAAACCGGATAAGAACCCAGAGCTAACCACCAGCTATCGTCCAATTTTCCTAATGAACCAAGATGTTAAAATTTTAACTAAGTTACTAGCAGACTGAATTACTTTAGTTTTGCCTGAGCTCATTGGTCCCAAACAGGTCAGATTTATGAAGGGACGTTCCTCGGTTGATCACCTCCGAACTCTTTTGCACGTCCTTTTGGCATCCAGAGATGCCACTTACCCTGCAGTTTTGGTTTTTCTGGATGTCGAGAAGGCATTCGATAAGGTGGACTGGAATTTTTTGTTTCGTACTCTCAATGCTTATTATTTTTCCTTACAATTTCAAAACTGGATTAAGGCCCTTTATAGTACTCCTTCAGCTCAGATTACGGCTAATGGAATGGTATCCAATCTCTTCCTGTTACATTCTGGTACTAGACAAGGCTGCCCTCTATCCCCTTTACTTTTTAATTTATACCTGGAACCCCTTATTCGCTGCTTAATGTCCTGTCTGAGCATTCAGGGTATTACTATTTTGGGACATGACATTAAGGTCTCGGCTTATGCTGATGACCTTCTGTTGCAGTTATCGTATCCAGATACGTCAATCCCTTCTATGCTTTCAATCACTGAAGAATATTCCCAACTATGTAACTTTAAACTGAACACAGATAAAACCCTTGTGTTCCCTCTTAATCACAAGGTCATTAAAAGCACCATTACGGAGCTGGGTCTTTCTTGGACACAGAACTCCTTAGGGTATTTGGGTATTCTAATTGCCATAAATCCAGCTTTACTTCAAAAATTAAACCTAGATGCCCTGGTACACACTATTGGCTCAGATCTAAATAGGTGGTCCAAATTACCCATCTCTTTATGGGGATGAGTTAATTTAATCAAAATGAATGTTTTTCCTAGGCTTTTATACCCCCTGGCCTGGATATTCAAACTGCGCCAGGCTGTGGCGCAAGCCTGGGTGCAGCTCAACTTTGTTGCGCAGGGGTGTGGCCTGGGCGATATTCAACGGAGCTGCGCTATGGCTCAGCAGCTTTGAATATCGCACCCTGGCCACCCTCACTGTGCATGGTGCAGTGGCACTGCACCAGCTCAAGTGGCAAGAGTGGAGCATGGAGATGCGCTAGCGCAAGTGCCATTGTGTCATGCACAGCACCTGCGATATTCAAAAGGGGACATGCAAATGGGACAATAATTTATACAAGGCACACATGGGGCCATTTGAATGTCATTATGGCCCCATTTGCATCCCATTAGCATGCAGGTGCGCTGATCCCCAACGACTTGCACCTGGCACCCTGCCAGGCAGCAGCCATCGGGGACCGACGTCCCCTGCAGCCCGATCACGGGCATTTGTCAAAAACAAACATCCTCATCTAATATCCCTGGTGGTCCAGTGGACCACTATGTTACCGATCATGGGCATCGGTATAATAAACCCCCCCATCCAATATCCCTGGTGGTCCAGTGAACCGATCACTGCCCTATTGTGGGCATCTGTTTAAATCCCCCCCGCCAATATCCCTGGTGGTCCAGTGGACCACACTCTGCCCGATCACGGGCATCTGTAAAACATAATAAATGACCTATTACCCTGGTGGTCTAGTGTACCCCCGTCCACACCCACCCACTGAGCCCCACCACCCCGCTCCCCCCTGGTCAGCCAGTGGGTGGCAGCACCCCACCTGCCTGCTGCACTGCCACCCGCTGACTGACAGCTTATAAGGCTGCATGCCCATTGGTTCTGGCGTGAGCCAATGGGCATGCAACTCCTCCTCATACTACATTCCAGATATGTGAATGATTCATTCACATATCTGGACTATCTCAATGTATGAAATACATGGAGTGCACCCATTGGCTCACGCTGCAGACCAATGGGCGTGCAGCCCACTGGAACTGCTGGGGTTGGCGGGCGGCGCAGGCGCAGGGTGGTGGTGCTGCCACCCGCCTGTGCTGACCGGGGATTGGGGCGGTGGGGCCCAGTGTGAGCTGGTGGGAGGGGGACACTAGACCACCAGGGAACTAGGTTGTTTATCATGTTGTACAGATGCCTGTGATCAGGCAGAGTGTGGTCCACTGGACCACCAGTAATATAGGATGGGGGGGTTTATTTAACCAGATGCCCGTGACCAGGCACAGTGTGGTCCACTGGACCACCAGGGATATTGGAGGGGGGTTTATTTACACAGATGCCCATGATGGGGCATGGGGGCACCACCAGGTGTGGTAGGAACTCAGGTAGCCACCCATAGGTGGCAGCTGCCATGTTGCACCCTGCAATGCAGCAGCTCACGTGTGGGTGGCCATCATTTGTTCATTTTTTTTTTTGGCTTAACTTTGTGCAGGCGCAAGTAGGGGTTGCGCATGCATGGCTCTGCACATCCTAGGCTGAATATCGGGCTGTGCAGGTTATGCATGGGCACGCCCCCCCACCTGTGCCTGCATACATTACTGATGCGCTCCGGCGTATCGGGATTTGTGCGGTGCACTTTTCCCTTTTGAATATCACTGGGCACATCAGTGGTTGTGCATGATGCAACACTGCTGCGCCATGCACAACCTTTTTGAATATCTGGGCCCCTGTACCTATTTAATATCTGGTTACCTTTGACCTGGTTTAGTAAAATTAATGGTCTGATTATAAAATCTATCTGGGCCAATAGGCAGCCTAGGATTTCTTGCCACAAACTAGCACCACCCAAAGATAAAGGAGGTCTCCGTCTCCGTCTCCCTCATTTAATATTTTATCACTGGTCGAGTCATATTGCTAAATAAATTAAATGGCTGGTACATAAAGAAGAAATTACTGTTTCAGCTTTTGTTCCTAACTGGCTCAAAATTGAATTGTCCCTCATTCAAGCAAATTGTTTAACTCTGGCTGCCCTGCTCAATATCCAACCCTGCACTCTCCCTCTAAATTTAAAATCAACCCCCATCACAATCTCTGTTAAAGTTCACACTCAGTTATGTACCTTTATTAAGTATAATCATATTTATGACTTGACACAACCTATTAGGGGCAACCTGAATCTAAAAATAAATAATAAGCCGATCACACTTCCTTGACTTCCCCAATTGGAGGATGTCTGGCTTTCCTATTTTGTCACAATGGAAAATTCATGGTGTTCTTCCATTGAGATGTTAAAAAATCTCAATATTCCCCATAAATTTACTTTTAAAATTTTTCAACTAAGACACTTAATAGTGAAAATATTTGGTGTGACACCTCCCCAACAGGGCACTAAAACTTCTGAAGGAGCCGGCCCTTACGGGCAACTCACCACATTCTGTATCTAAAATTTACAGGACCTTATATAATTGGGCATACCCGACTTGCTTTGCTCCTGTAGATTACTGGATTTTTTTCCCAATCAGGAAATTGATTGGAATAACCTATGGCGTAATCGTCATAAATATATCACCCTGGATAGACTTTGGGTTACCCAATTTCATATACTACACAACATATACTGCACCGCTCAAAAATTACATATTCACCCATTTGCTCTCGTTGTCAACAGGTGGAGGGATCTATCTATCACATTTTTTTGACCTTCCCCAAAGCTATAACTCTCTGGACCGACATCCAGCAAAGGGCTGACCCCGTGCTAGGCTTGTCCAATTTTTTTTACTCTGAAGTGTGTCTTCTAGGTGATTATGCCAGAATTTCAGTATCCAACAGACGATATCATATAGCCCTGATGGCCCTGAGAGTCAAAAAAGTCATTCTCCATCATTGGAAGGACAATACTGACATTTCTTATTCTGAATGGCTAAAAGAATTACTTGCAAATCTCAGAACAGAAAAAATGATAGCAAGTCTCAATAATAGGCTGGACAGATTCAGAAAGATATGGGAGCCTCTTCATTCGCTGTTCTCCATTTAATTTATCTTACATTGTTTGTGACTAATGGCTTGACTAACCTGTTTGTGAGAAATGACTGTGCTGAATAGGGTGGTGGGGCTTAATTTGTTTATGGGGAGGGGGGAGGGAGAGGGGTGAGAGGTGGGAAGGGAGTAGGGGGGAACAGTTCCAGAGTATACTATATTTTATGGTTTCATGTATAACACAGATTTTTTTTTCTGGATCTGTTCTCATTATTCTTAAAAATTAATAAACTTTGATTTGAAAAAAAAAAAAAGGTGACCGCAAACTGAGGAAATGCCGGTAAGCTGTATATTCTATTGAATAGGGTTTTTTTTCAACTTTAGTGCATATCTCGGGCATTTTGGGGAATTTTTTCACCAAATTTTCAACATGGGGATTTTGGGACCCCTCCTCATGAATGCTTGAAATGTCATGGCATTAATCGGCCGTGAAAGGTGATTTCGTGGTCACTGTGTGGAATCACCTTTGGGGGCTGATTAACAAGATGACAGTGCCAGTGTTCATGAGGTGGGCTCTTAAAAAGCCTATGTTGCAAATTTGGTGGAAAAAATCCCAAAAATGACTGTTTTCTGAACCTGCGCTGCGCAGTTGCTATGCATGCACGTAACCTCGTGAATTTACATATTTTGACACCAGATTTTCAACATTGGCATTTTGTCACCCTCCTTTTGAACAGTACAGCTGTCATTGTTCCGTCCTGGCAGAAATGTGTTTTCACACTTCCAGTGCAGAATAAGCGTGTTTGCTGTTGGAAATCAGTGTTCAGGACAGATTAAGAAATGACAGTGACACTGTTCATGAGTAGAGGTCCTGAAATGGCTATGTTGAAAATTTGTAACTAATCTCCATAAAATGACATGTACGGCGTATGTTGCGTTTGCACACTCAGCACAGTAACCGCTGAATGTATAATATTTTCACTCCAGATTTTCAACATTGCCATTTTCCCACACCTACTTATGAACAGTGCAGCTGTCAGTTTTCCCATCCTGGCCAAAATGTGTTTTTGCAGTTCCGCGGCAGAATAGAGCGGTCACTGTGGGAAATCACTGTCTGGGACAGAGAAATAAAATTACAGTGATACTGTTCATGAGCAGAGGTCCTAAAATGCCTATGTTGAAAATTTGGTGATGATAGCCCATCAAATGAGTTACGTTGCACACTTTCCATACACCTTGTAACTTTGCAGATTCGTAATATTGTCATGCCACATTTTCAACAATGGCAATTTTTCACACCTCCTTATGAGCAGTACAGCTGTCATTTTTCACATCCTGAGTGAAATATGGTTTCACAGTTGTGGCACTGAATAACACGGTCACTGTGGGAAATCAGTGTTCAGGACAGATAAAGAAAATGACAGTGGCACTGTTCATGAGCAGAGGTCGTAAAATCCCTATGTTGGAAATTTGGTGACAAAACTCCATAACATGACTGTGTTACAAGCATGCATTCAACTGTTTCCATGCACCATTGTAACTTCACAAATTTGTAATATTTTCATGCAATATTTTCAACAGTGGCATTCTTTCACATCTCCTTGTGATCAGTACAGCTGTCATTTTTCACATCCTGGCTAAAATATGTTTTTGCACTCCTGACGGAGAATAGCTCGGTCACTGCCGGACATCAGTGTTTGAGATAGATTAAGATGGAATGAGTGAGAGCGGGGAGTGACCGAACTCAACTGAGCTCTGTCGGGACTGCACCAGATTTGTTTGTGGGCAGAAAAAGGCCCCAGCGCAAGAGGCCAGTACAAAAGGGCAGCCTGCAGCAGTGGGAGAAACAGAACGAGAGAGTGAGTGAGGGAGGGGGAGTGAGCAAACTCACCGGATCGCTGTCAGGACTGCTGCGGATTTCTTTGTGGGCAGAAAAAGGCATCAATACATGCATGGGCCCAGTAGAAAAGGCCATCCTGCAGCAGTGGGAGAAACAGTACGAGTGAGTGAGACAGGGGAACTGAGTGAGCTCAACGGAGCTCTATCAGGACTGCTGCGGATTTCTTTGTTGGCAGAAAAAGTTGCCAATGCAGGCAGGAGCCCCGTACAGAAAGGGCCGCTTGCAGCACCAGGACAAATAGAGTGAGCATGTGGCAGAGGGAGACTGAGCGACCTCAATGGAGCTTTTTCAGTACAGCTGCGGATTTATTTGTGGACAGACAAAGGTGCCACCGCAGCCAGCAGCCCAGTACACAAGCGCAGCCTGCAGCTCCAAGAGAAACAGAATGAGTGAGTGACAGAGCGGTAGTGAGCGAGCTCAATGGAGCTCTATTGTGACTGCTGAGGATTTCTTTGTGGGCAGAAAATGCAGCAACACAGGCAGGAAGTCCAGTACAAAAGGCCAGCATGCAGTGCGGGCTGAAATGGAATGAGTGATTGAGAGGGGGAGTGACTGAGCTCAATGGACCTGTGTCGAGATTGCTTCAGATTTCTTTCTGGCCAGAACAAGCCACTAATGCAGGCAGGAGCCCAGTACAAAAGGGCAGTCTGCAGCGGCTGGAGATACAGAATGAGCGAGTGAGGGAGGGGGAGTGAGTGAGTGAGCTCAAAGGAGCTCTGTTGGGACTGCTGCAGATTTGTTTGTGGGCTGAAAAGGCAGCAATGCATGCAGGGGCCCAGTACAAAATGGCAGTCTGCAGTGGCAGGAAAACCAGAATGAGCGAGTGAGAGATGGGAAGTGAGCAAGCTCAATGGAGCTGTATTGTAACTGCTGCAAATGGCAGCAATGCAGGCAGAAGCCCAATAGAAAAGGGCAGCCTGCAACGCCACTACAAATGGAATGAGCGAGTCAGAGAAGGGGACTGAGGGAGCTCAACGGAGCATTGCCGGGACTGCTGCAGATTTCATTGTGGGCAGAAAAAGGTGCCAAAAGAGCCAAAAGCCCAGTACAAAAGGGCAGGCTGCAGCGCCAGGAGAAACAGAATGAGTGAGTGACACAGGGGAAGTGAGCGCCCTCAACAGAGCTCTGTCGGGACAGCTGTGGATTTCTTTGTGGGCAGAAAAACGTGCCAACACAGGCAGGAGCCCAGTACAAAAGGAAGCCTGCAGCACCGGCAGAAATGGAGTGAGTGAGTGAGGGAGAGTGGGACTTAGCAGGCTCAACAGACCTGTGTTGGGACTGCTGCAGATTTCTTTGTGGGCAGAAAAAGCCACCAACAGAGGCAGGAGCCCAGTACAAAAGGGCAGCCTGCAGTACCAGGAGAAACAGAATGAGTGAGTGAGAGAGGGTGAGTGAGCTACCTCAAAGCAGTTCTGTCAGGACAGCTGCAGATTTCTTAGTGGGCAGAACAAGGTGCCAATGCAAGCAGGAGCCCAGTACAAAACAGCAGCCTGCAGCACCGGGAGAAACAGACTGAGTGAGTGACAGAGGGGCAGTGAGCGAGCTCAACACACCAGCGCAATTAACATTTGGCATTGACAAATGCTTGTTGGAATTAAGTGCTGGTTCATGTAGTGATGGTGGACTGACCCGGGAAAATCACTTCCAGGTCCAGGACTACAAATCCTGGGCCCCTCTGTGAGCAGGGCAAGCATGCAGCAGCATGTGTGGAAACATGCAAAGAGACACACACGTGCATGTCTACATGTGTCAGCCGTGGCCATCAGGGACTACAAGGATTCGAGCCAGGAATAAAACAACTCTGCCAGCAACATATTTGAGGTAAAAATTCACTATAACTAGAGTAGCGTCAGTCTAACCAAGATTTGTTATACCTGCTAGCGCTGCAATTGGAGGTAAAAATGACTCCAAGCATTAAAAGGCATTGAACCAAATGAACACCTGTTAGATATATTAGTTGAAACAGGATCAGTTATAAAATGTGTCACTTGTGGAATATCTACTTCAGAAGTTAGAAACAAGACTAGTGAACTTTAAATGTATTTACTGTATGGAAATTGAACAATTAAAAACAGAATTGAAGGCATTAAAATCATTACTGGCTAGTAAAGAAAGGCCAAATAAAGCAAAAATGGGTAAAAGGAAGAACTTAATACTGAAGAAGCAAGCACTAGTACTGATTCTAATGAAAGAAAGTGTACACAGGTTACAAACAAAAATGCAAATAAAATGCAGAAGAGCCCTTGGAAATACATTGATAGAAACCTAAAACAGGTTCACTATTTTAGAAACAAACCAAAATGAGATAGAAATTGATGAAAAGGACACAATAAACAATATAAACATGGAACAAGAAACCAATGATGAAATAACCATCTAAGAACTAGTTATAGGAGTCTCAGTGCCCAGGGGTGGTAATATAATAATCTATAATAACTGGTGATCCTTGTTATCAACCCGTTTTCAAGTACTGTAAAAAGTCGTATCAACCCGCAGGCTGATACGAAAAAAGTCGTATCAACCAGCGGTTGATCGACTTCTAACCTCGCGCCAAAAGCCTACCTTTTCGCATTCCAAGTAAACAGATTCAAAGCACCGTAAAAGCACCACGGAACCCGTGCCAAAAACACTTCTACTTCATTACTGGTAGGCACGCCACTATGCTGGCATGTTATGTGATGTCAGCGTGGTGGTGCCTACTAATGTAAATAGGGCGTTGACCTCGAATCTCCTAAATGAAATGAAGTGTAAGAAATTTTTTAGTACCAGTTATTATATAAAATAAAAACATATGTAGGGGTAGAAATGGGTTTTTTACACCTCGTTGTGTGATAATAAAACCTCAGACTTAGCTCTCGAGGTTTACATATTATCACACAACTTGGGTGTGTAAAAAACTCCATATCAACTCCCTACATATGCATTATTCTCTATGTAATAATCACAAACTGAATAAAGAGGTTAATTATCTCCCAGGGGCAAGAACAAAAGATATAAAGAAAATTCTTGGAAAATGATTAAAAAATGGAACAAAATATCAAACTGTAGTTATTCATACAGGAGTAGGCAAAGAAATGAAAAAGACATAGCTGATGAAATAGTGGGTGTGGGGAACCAAATGCATCTCACTGGAGCAAATGCAGTAATCTTTAGAATATTCCCCTAGCAAAAATGTCACCCAGAAAAAAAATCTGTACCATTTACAGAATAAATGCCAGGATACAATACAAATGTTCACAGGCAGGTATAATCTTTCTTGATACCTGGACATCATTTTATTTGACAAGGATGGGCTACATCTCAACAAAACGTGCATAACTATTTTAAGTAGAGCTTTGGTAGAAGCACTATACAATAGAGGTGATACAAATGTTTAAACTGAATAACGAGGAAGGGGCTAATCTGAAAATGTTTCACAACCTAAACATCTTACTAGTAAATGCTAGAAGCCTAAATGGAAAAAAAGGAAGAAGTACAACATCTACAGTCTGAAGAAATTCACATATGTGGAGTGACTGAGACAAAACAATGCAGGTATTGCTATACCAGGCTATAAACCATACTATGTGAATAGACAAAAAAAGTGTAGTGGTGGAGTGATGCTGTATGTCACTGAAAAACTGGAATCAAATGAGGCTGGGAATGAAAACTCAGAACATGATACAGTAGAACAGGTCTGGAAAACTATCTATCCAAAATATATTATTTGTGTGTGTTGGTTATAGAGAACCAAGTATGAGTGCAGAAGAAAACTGTGCTTTTTTGAGAAATTTGAAAAAATGCAACAAGGCACAAATATAGTAATAATGGATGACCTATATCTCACAGATATGAATTGGTCACAACATTCTGCTGCCACCTATAATGGAAAACGATTATTAGAATTTGCTAGAATAAATAACATACAACAAGTAGTAAGAGAGGCTACTAGGGGACAGAATATACTGGACATAGTACTAAGTAGTATGTATGGGAGGCAATATAGCACAGTGGTTTAAGGCTCTGAGCTGCAAATCTGGAGATCTGGGTTTGAATCCCACAGCCCCCACTTGCATACTGTGCGACCCTGAGCAAGTCACTTACCTTCCCCGTGCTCCCAGGTTGCACTTATAAACAAGCTTTCAGCTTAGTGTGTCTCACCTGGTTAAACAATTGGAAAAAAAAGTAATTTTGACAGTGCCATGGTAGAATGCAAAGTAAAGGAACCCTGGTGTACAAGTGATCATAATATAATTCAGCTAATAATTCATATAAACTGGGAACAATTAAAAGGTAAACCAAAAGTGAAATGTTACGACAGTGCAGGCTATGATAATATGAATAGAGACCTTGAGGGATGGAACTGGGAAGAGGAATTTAAAGAGACGACTCTAGAAGAAAAGTGACATAAATTAATTGACAAACTGGAATTATGTGGCAACATGTATATCCCTGTCACATCAAAGTATAACAAAAATGGAAAGATACTGGTCTGGTTCAATGGCAAAATACAAAATTAAAAAAACTGTAAAATGAAAGCCTATTACAAATACAAGAAATATCATTCCTCAAAAAATGAAGAGAATTACAAAATAAAATCTAAACAATGCAAAACAACCATTTGAAAAGCTAAAAGCGATTACAAATTTAAGTTGGCTAATGCATCTAAAAACAATAAAAAAACATTTTTTGGATATACAAATAGCAGAAGAAAATGAAATACTCTAATGCAGACCTAAGTTGAACACAAACTAATAATAAAAGATGAATAAAAGGCAAGAATATTCAATAATTACTAGCATTTACAAACCAGGGAGTGTAATTTCACCTAAGGAATGGGAAAGACTATTTGAGACACTGCCAAATAACACCTATACAATTATCAAGATGGAAGTGATTACGATATTAAATAAACTAGACATACATAAAGCACCTGGTTCGGACAATCTGTATCCAGCCATGTTGAAAAACTTTTCCTCCACCTAGGCAGGACTACTTACCAACATCATAAATTCCTCACTTGCAGAGGGTACAGCAACACATGCATGGAAGGAGGTCATGGTGACTCCAATACACAAAAAAGGCCCTAAAATTAATTGTACAATCATTCAGCATATTAGTTTGACATCAATTATAAGCAAAATAATCAAGGGCATTATTAATGATCTAATTTGCAAACATGTATCTATTGTGGGAAATTTTGATACAAGTCAGCACAGATTTCAAAGTAGCTGATTGTGTCAATCAAACTTGTTGCACTTTTTTAACCAAGTAAACTCAGCCTTGGATATGAGATTACTGGTCAATGTATTGTACCTTGATTTTTCCAAGGCTTTTGATATCCAGTCACACAGTGGGCTAATTGAAAGACTAACAGATATAGGGTTAGATAAAAAAGTGTTAAGTGGGTTAAATTATTGTTGGAAGGGAGAAAGCAAAGATAATGCCTAGCAGGCCACTTTTTACCATGGACAGTTGTTACAAGTGGAGTCCTGCAAGGATCAGTCCTAGGCCCAGTTTTGTTCACTATACACATATCAGCACTGCAAACATCCCACCTGGCTATGTACTGTTCAGAAGAGACCGAGGTGCAAAAATGGGAGTGGGGTTTGGAGTGGAGTGGCCCTTTAAGTCAATGAAATTATCAAAGTTACAGAAATTCAGAATACACATGAGGAGCCAGAAGAACTGTGGGTCCCCTGGAAATAGGAAATGGGACAGCCATACACACTGGGGTTGTCTGCAGGTCTCCAGCCTAGAGGGAGGACATAGACACATTACTGTTAGAAGATATACAAAACATGACAGCTAAAGGGGAGGTTCTAATAGTGGGAGACTTCAACGTGCCAGATACAGATTGGTCAATACCAGCAGGAACATCTGCCATAACTAGACACATGGTGGATTTCCTGCAGGGACAGGGCCTCAAACAAATGGTACAATAACCCACAAGAGACAGGGCTATCCTAGATCTAGTACTGACTAACGGAATGGATCAGAGATCTCCAGGTAGAAGGTCACCTGGGGGCCAGTGACCATCATATGGTGTGGTTCAATTTGGCTACTAGATTTAAATCATCCCTTTACAAGGCAAAAATATGGGACTTCAGAGGAGCTGACTTTGATAAGATGGCCAACAGAGTTAAGCTAGCCCTGGCAAAGGAAAAAATACAGCTGAGGGGGTACAGGCAAAGTGGGCAAGCATTAAGGAAGCAATACTTAAAGCAACATCTCATTGTGTTAGAGAGAAAAGGAAGTGCAAAAGATGAAGGAAACCACTTTGGTTCTCAAAAACAGTAGTAGAAAAGGTCAGAGCCAAAAGGCTGACCTTCAGGAAATATAAGGGAACGCAGCGGGATGAAGATAGGGAGGTATACGAAACTTCCCTAAGGGAAGCAGGGGAGGCAGTAAGATAGGCAAAGACCCAAACGAAGGAAACACTAGCACGGACAGCAAATGAAGATGACAAGACTTTCTATACATACATTAGTGAAAGGAGAAAGTCCAGCCGGGGTATTGCTAAGATCAAAGGGGATAAGGCGGCATGTGAGGAGGAGGACCATGTGAGCGCATCTATCATCAGTACAGTAGATACTTCTGCTCAGTATTTACTGAAGAGAAGGTAGGGCAGGGCCCACAGCTCAGTAGCATGGACACGATGGGATGGAGGTGTGCACTAATCCCTTCACAAAAGAAAGGGTCCTACAAGAGCTTGATAATCTCAGGGTGGACAAGGCAATGGGACCTGATGGCATACATCCCAGTGTACTAAAAGAGCTAAGGGTGGAACTAGCTGAGCACTTATCAGAACTGTTTAGTGAGTCTCTGAGCACAGGAGAGTTCCCAGAAGACTGGAGGAGGGCTCATGTGATCCCGCTGCACAACAGTGGTAGCTGGGAGGAGGCAGGGAACTACAGACCAGTCAGTCTTACCTCAGTAGTGGGCAAAATGTTGGAGGCACTCCTTAAGGAAAGGAAAGTGCAACACCTGGAATCCATAGGAGCACAGGATCCAAGACAGCATGGGTTTACAACAAGAAGGTCCTGTCAAACTAATGTCATAGATTTCCTTGACTGGGTTACCAGAGTGGTGGACCAAGGGGGAGCAGCTGATGTCACCTAACTTGACTTCAGCAAAGCTTTCGATACTGTTCCACATAGAAGATTGATTAATAAGCTGGGTAGGCTCAGGGTGGATCAAAAGTTGGTCAATTGGGTGGCAAACTGGTTTACAGGCAGAAAACAGAGAGTGGTGGTAAACGGTATACAATCAGAAGAGATGCAAGTCACAAGAGAAGAAACTGTGGACAGACTGTGCAACCCAGCCTGTCTACAAGTCCGGAAAGCCTTTTCACAAATAGAATGTGATGAACTTGCTTGATTCTTTGTGACTAAAGTGGCCAACATCAGGTCAGCACTCTATCCAGCACACTCTATAGGCATTGCTCTGGATCAGCAGGAGGCCACTGCTCCTCGGCTTTCCTGGAGTACCTTCGACTGACCGGAGTTCATGGATGTCATGCAGATTGTCCAGAATGCATGCCCTATGTGCTCTAGTTTGGACACTAGACCAACTTCCCTGATTTTGGGTTGTATGGATTCCATCGGTCCGGTCCTAGTGCAGATAATCTGGTGCTCCTTGGAAACAGGTGAGTTTCCTAGCTCCCTGTAAGAAAAGATTGAAGAAAGATTCTTTGGACCTATACTGCCATGCAAACTACAGACCAATCTCTAGTCTTCCCTTTTTAGGTAAGATGATTGATACAGTAGTGGCTGCACAGATGGAGGACCACTTGACCATCCATGACATCTATGAACCCTTCCAGTCCGGATTTTGAAAGAGACGTAGTACTGAGACAGCGCTGGTTCGGGTGCTCAATGATCTCCTGATGGCTAGCGACTAGAAGAGCCATTCCATCTTGATTCTTCTGGATCTCTCATCAGTGTTTGACACTGTGGATCATGGGTTGCTACTGGACCATCTGAGGTTCACCTGTGGACTGTCAGGTACAGTCCTCGGGTGGTTTACATCATTCCTCACTGGAAGAACTCAGAGAGTGGTATCAAGGGTTTATTCCTCGGACTCAGTTCCGCTATCATGTGGAGTACCTCAGGGCTCAGTGTTGTCCCCCATCTTGTTAGTGGTGTATATGCTGCCCCTCAGAGACATTGTAAGAAGGTATGGGCTAAGGTTTCATTGCTATGCTGATGAGACCCAACTTTACCTTTCTTTTTCGCCTAACCATGATTGAGCTGTCTCGGTCTTTAATAGCTGTCTCACTGAAATCCAGGAGTAGATGAATTCCAGTTGGTTGAAGATGAACTTGGAAAAGACTGAGGTGCTGGTTGTGGACCCAGGTTGCCAGATAGGGGTTTGGGGTTTGATCGCCTTCTGGACTTTTTCTTGGGGGCTTGTCACTCCAGACCTCTGAACAGGTGCGAAACCTGGGAGTAATTTTTGTTGAAGGGCTTACCCTGCATTTGCAGGTGTCGGCTGTCACCAAGTCTTCCTTTTACCATCTAAGGAATATCTCCAGGATTAGGCATCATGTTTCATCTGGTGATCTTCCTAACCTGGTTCATGCCTTCGTGTCCTCGAGCTTAGATTATTGCAACTCCCTTTACCTAGGGCTATCAGGGGTGGAAATCCATTGCTTGCAGCTGGTGCAGAATGCGGCAGCCTGGCTTTTGATGGGATCATGTCACTCCTGTTATATTTCACCTGTGCTGCATGGACTGTACTGGCTGCCTGTTCAGTGGTAGATTACCATTAAAGTCAATCTTCTGAGTTTTAAAGCCCTACGTGGACAGGGCCCAGACTACCTGAAAGAGCTTCTGGTTCCTTACTGCCCTGGGCGATCACTCTGCTCAGCTGATGAGGGGTTGCTAGAGATTCTGAGGGTGTGTTTGAAATCTCCTGGGGTCAGACCATTTATGCATGCAGCCCCAACCCTCTGGAAATCTCTACTCTGTCGGTTACGGGAATGCACCACCGTGGAGGGATTTAAGCAAGCATTGAAAACTTTTTTTGGCACCAGGCATTCAGTGACTGATGGTATGATGTTATTACTGATTTTATATGATGCATGTTGTTAATGTCTGATTTTTGATTTGAAATTTGTTAGATGCCTTGGTATTTGAAAGGCACCATAAAAATAAAGTTTTATTATTATTATTATCAACCTGATTCTCTTCCAGCTGCTGGAATTTCTGCACTCACATGTCTCTTTCAAGATTTAGCAGTGCTTTTATCTGCAGAGAAAACACTCAGTCTTTCTACATCTGTCAAATTCCTTGGCATTAAACTATATTCCATATGCGTGGAAGCCCTGCTGCCTATAGGTATACTCTGCAGGATCCAAGCTCTCATTGAATAATTTTCCATTTGCTCTTCCTGCACTAAACATGGACTGCTCTCACTATTGGAATATCTCAATTTCACCATGTGAATTATTCCTCAGAGTTGCTCCATCGTATTATATCTCCTGACACTGGCCTCCTCTGTCCCTGAGCTGTATCATCATATCAGTATTACAAATGCAGCCAAATCATATCTTGCAATGTGATCCCATTTCCTAACATACTGGAATTGTGGTTCTATGTTTTATAAGGATCATTCCCCAGACAATCATCCCAGAATTTATACAGATGCTTCTCCTAGTTATGGCCTTGCTGCAATATTTGGTCATTTCTTGTTCACTACTCATTGGCACCCAGATAAATGTAGCCTCTGGAATACTTCAAAGACATCTCTCTTATTCAAAATCTACCCTATCGTTGCTGCTGCTTTTACACTGAGTGATTACTAGTCTTTCCCAACTGTCTGCATCTTCCGTGCATAATCAAGCTATAGTCAACATTATTAAAAAAGGCAGATCTATGTCTGATTCCATTATGCTATTCATGTGGAGGCTAACTTCGTTATCACTGCTGCATAACTTTATCATGCAATGCTGCCACATTTATTTATTAAAGTTGGATTTACAACCTTTGAGTCAGAGGCTCATTTACAAAGGCACCTCATCGTAGGGAGGGCAGACAGTAAGACATAGTGCAGGTTACAGTAGTGGACAACATTACAGGTGCAGCAAAAAAGAAACATTTAACACAGATATTCTTAGGCAACATAATATTGCAAATTGCATGTTACAATCATGGATATAGTAGGTCCTCCGAAGAGACAACAGGTTCCATCCCTATATAGACCTAGTAGGGGTGGGAAGGGGTGGGTCGGAGGAGATGGAATGACTGTCCAGCGGACATTGTTGAGTCAGGGGGGCAAGGCATGCAGGTCCTACAAATTACAACAGAGGAGAGGCCAGGGGTTAGTTGCACCTACAACAGCAGGTATTAAAGAGATGGTTCCGAAGAGCAGTTTTGAAGAAGCCAATTTTGGGCAAGTTGGAGATGCAGCTAGGGGAGGAGTTGAACCAGACTGGGGCTCAGTAGAAGAAGGATCTCTGGTCGAGAGGTCTTGGTTCTGGGCACCTGGAAAGTGGCCTTAAAAGAGCTACGGGTGGTGACAGATGATGAAGACCGCTGTAGTGAGGTAGAACCCCATGGGGGGAAGAGCCCAATCAGAGATTTCTTAGCGATTAGGTGGGTCTGGTAGGTTTGTCACTCCTCAAAGTTGAGCAGGGTGGCAGTAGAATAGAGTAGGCAGGAGTGAGTATTGCTGGGGGCACCAGTCAGGGGCCTACAGGTCTTACTGATGGAGAGATGGATTTTGGCGAGGGCAGTGTTGTCAGTTGCGGTGTAAATGGGCAAGCCATAGTCAATGAGAGACAAGACAGAGGAGGTTATGGCCAGCCGGAAGGCAACTTGGGGCAGGCAATCCCTGTGTCAGTAAAGCAGGCCAATCCGAGAGTTAATGGCAGCAGACAGGGCATTAATGTGGGTGTGGAAGGAGAGGGCAGTGTTGAACATGATGCCTAGGTATTTGTACGAGGTCACTTGCTCTACAGGGTGAAGAGTGCTGGGAATAATCAAGAATGGGGTATTTTTGGCTTTATTTTGGTGGTGGGAGAAAAGCGTTGACTTGGTCTTCTTTATGTTAATGACCAGTCTGCAGTCGACGAACCACCTTTCAGCATGGTTGTAGGCTTGCTGGAGGGATAATTGGAGAGAGCACGGATTGGGATATGAGGCAAAGAGGACTGCATCATCAATGTAGAGGAGCATTTTACCAGTACAGAAGCTGGGAAGGGTATTGTGGTAGAGACTAAAAAGTACTGGACCCAGGATGGAGCCCTGAGGGACTCCAGAGTGAATGGGAAGTGTGCTGGAGAAGGAGCAATTGTTCTTCACATGCTGGGATCTAGCAGAGAGGTAGCTGGAGAACCAGGCAATGGGACCATCAGAGAAGCTGAGTTGGTGGAGTGAGTCGAGCAGGAGGGGGTGACAGACAGTATCAAAGGCCTTGGAGAGGTCAATGAACACTGCACCTGCAAGGCTGCCAGAGTCAAGAGCAGCTTGCAGGTAATTGGAGAATTCAAGGAGAGCAGTGGTTGTACTACGTCTTGGGCAGCAACTGTGCTGCTCTGGACACATAATGTCGTACTTGGCTAGGTATTCAGAGAGTTGGATAGAGATCACTATTTCAAGAGCTTTAGAGAGTGGTGGGAGGAGGGAGATTGTCCGGTAGTTGTTGGGGGAGGACCAGTCCCCACTATTCTGTATAGGTGTAATTTAGGTAGTCTTCCAAGCACTTGGGAACTGATCCAGGCATAGATACCAGTTAAGAAGGTCAGTCAGGGGGACTAGGACTTCGACCAAGACCATGTGGAGGATCCTGGAGTCAAGGGGGTTGCTGCTGGGGTTATTGCTGCCAAGGGCTTTTAGTAGGTGCAGCCTGGCTTCATGGGGAGATAGGGTGTACATGTAGAATAGTGGGTGATGCAGGACTGGAAGGAGAGAGGTAGGGATTGGGTCAAAGAAGCTGCTGGGGAGGACTGAGCTTAGGTCAGAGAAGGCGGAGTTAAGGCAATCTGCTATAAGGAGCGGATCTGTGGTGGGGTGTCATTGACGGAGAGCTGGGATGGAGGGGGGCATGGGACTTCCCATTTAGCTCTTTCAAACAGTCCCAGAAGGTCCAGGCTGAACCCCAAGTGGAAGTGAGGGTGGTCTGGTAGTGCTCTGCTGTGGCCCGCCTAATGGCCCAGGAGCACTTATTGCATTCCACGTTATAGGCTTGTCTATCAGATGCCTTCCCAGTTTCTACAGCAGTGTGCCAGAGATTATCTCTGGTTTTGAGTCTCTGGATAAGAGATGGGGTGATCCAAGGGGCATTGTGTTTTTCAGAACGGATCCTGGTGAGGGGGGCGAAAAAGTCACTAACTTTACAGAAGGCACTTGTGAAGTGGTCAAAAGCTGAGTCAATATCAGGAGCATGCCAGATAGGGGACCAGTCTAGCTGGGCTAGGTGTTGTTCAAAGTTTCTGAGGCCACCAGGGTGTAAGTGCTGGTGCAGCATGGCCTGGGACACTGGTTTCAATGTGGAGGATGACCAGAGTCAGAGGACTGGGGAGTGATCGCAAAGAGAGTCGGGGAGGACAGTGACATCCCAGATTTTGTAGGGGTGGTTTGATATAACAATGTCTAGGATGGTGCCGGTGCCACTACAGCAGTTAAATCTGGTGGGCTGGGTGACCAACTGGGACATATCCAAGGCAGCAAAGGAGTTCCTAATGTGGGAGGCAGTGGAAGCCTGCCAGTTAACATTAAGATCGCCTAGGATGACTTGCTCAGCTTTGTGAGGGAGAGATGTGAGGTAGTCAATGAGGACTGGACCGCTTGGTTCTGATTCCTCGGGGATACATAGGAGACAGTGAGGATGAGAGGGCCTTTGGTGGGGGTCAGGTGTAATTTTTAATGTGAGTGCTTGAGCTCCATAATCAAGCTTGGGAGCAGGGAGTGCCTAACCTATGAGGGAGTCCTGTATGAGTAGTGCACATCCACCACCGCGTTTGCCTACTCGGTCTTCCCTGTAGAGGGTATATCCAGGGAGAGAGATAACAGAGTCGGGGTGGATTTGGAGAGCCTAGTCTCTACCAGTGCAATTATGTCAGGTTGATGTTGAATGACCCAGCACTGGAGGGCAGCGGATTTCTTTAGGAGACTGCATATGTTTAAGGATGCAAAACGGAGGCCGGTTGCAGTACAGGGTTTGGGAGGGCTGGAAGCCATAGGTCCTGGTTTAAGTGTACATTCCCAGATAGTAATAATAGCAGTGTGATTATTCTGGTTATTGGCCGGTGGTGATGGAGACCCTTTGTTCAACACCCAGATGAGGACTTTACAGAAAGGGTGCAGGGGATAGATAAAGTGCCAAGGGTGGGAATGGCAGGGAAGAGCTGGGTCCAGGGTGGGCCTGGGAGAGTAGAGGGAGTAGAGGTGTTGGCAGGGTGGGGGTGCTGGGGGGAAAGGGTGAGTCGAGGGGGGGACTGAGTCACTATGGGGTAGTCTGGGGGTGACTTGCCTAATGTGGAGTGCAGGTGCTCCGGTCAGTGAGAGGTCTGTACCAGGAGGGTGAAAGAGAGCAGACTTTGTAGTGGAGTGTAGTTACCCATCATTTTATGTCTATAGTAGACAATAAGGGTGATGACTGACCTTCAGTGAGGGTGACTGCCACTGTGGAGTAGCGGTAGTGGTGCCAACTTTGGTGCAGAAGGTACCAGGTTCAAATACCCTGGGGGGTGTCTTAGAGCCTTGCAGGGAGGTTGTCTGGGGTAGCCGAGAAGGCTGGGAAGTGTTAGATTATTGGTGAGAAAAGGGGTGTAAATAGCGACTCCTAGTGTTCACAAAGAGAGCAGGTTGGGGCTAGAGGAGTAGGTATGGGGGTGCTAGTCTGGAGATTGGGTAAGGAGGTTGAGTGCTGAGCAGAGTAAGGTAGCGGGGGAGGTGCAGTGAGGTTGTCCAGGTGGGGGAATGAACAGCTGAGTTGCAGAGGAAGCTTGAGAGTCCAAGAGTAGTAGAGAGTAAGGAGATGTAAAGCAGCTTGGCATGGTTGGATGGAAACCTCCTGTAGTGGGTGAAGAGTATAAGCTGCAAATGGGGAAATGGGGACTTAGTTCCAAGAGTGGTAGGAAAGTACAATAAATTAAGGGTCGGGCTTGGGTGGGTGGGTGGGAGGTCGATGCTCTGTGTCAATGAGCTAACATCCCTAATGAAACAGTGCAGGGGGAGGTCAATAGTTACCTCTTAGGCCTCTCAGGGGGATCGCTTCCTGGTCTGTGTGCTGCTGCAGGCAGCTGGAGCTTGTGCTGTGGGTGGGGGATCAAGGGAGGCCTAATGAAGGGGATAGGGAACAAAGAATTAGTTAGTATGCAGCGGGAGGACAAAGGCTGTACTGCGCATGTGCAGGCTCTTGGGCATATTCAGTTATCTTACACTGTACCACACATGCGCCAACTATCAGGAGAGACAAGGAGACAAGATGGAGATCCCCCCCCCCGAGTCACGACTGTATTCAGGTACAACTTCATGCAACAATGCAGTAAAACAGTACTACCCTGTAGAACAGAATGCTAGCTGCAAGCATCAGTAATTCTGGTTACAAGAACAGTTTAAATAGGCTATGAATAGTCCCTTAAAGCTCCACTGTAGTGTGGAAAAATCCCTGTGGTAAAAGCGCTGCAAAACGGTCCACTGGAGTCTATCAGTCCACTTCAGAGGGCAGAAAATGGTAGTTCAAGCAATAGGATAACATCCCTAACAAAACAGTGCAGGAGGAGGTCAGTAGTTACCTCTTAGGCCTCTCAGGGGGATTGCTTCCTGGTCTGTGCTGCTGCAGGCAGCTGGAGCTTGTGCTGTCTGTGGGGGATCCAGTGAGGCCTCTTAGGCCTCTCAGGGTGCTTCCCAGTCTGTGTGCTGCTGCAGGCAGCTGGAACTTAATGCTGTGGGTGGGGGATCCAGGGAGGCCTCTTTGGCCTCTCAGGGAGATCGCTTCCCAGTCTGTGTGCTGCAGCAGGCAGCTGGAGCTTGTTCTTGTTCTTAGTTTTGTGAATACTACAGCTGATTATTTATCTAGTTTCAAATTCCAGGAAATCCATCGTACCCATCTATCAGCAGACTGAATAATGACTCCTCCTCCTCAATTTTCAGATCTTATCATGATATGACTTTTTACCATCAACAAACTAAAGCCCTCATGGTCAGCACTATCTCCCAGTACTCAACCTACAAATTCCATTGCCTGGAAGAAATATGCATAGTTTTGTGTAGTTCAATCAGTTCATAACATGCCATTTTCAATAGATCACATACTAGCTTTCGTTATTTACTGCTATCAAGCTCTTAAATTATCTGATGGGGCAATAAAACATCTGTCTGGATTACAATATTTCCTTTCTCACGCAAATCCATCCATGACTTCTATTTTATCCAACTTCTCCATTAAGTTCCTTTTACTGGGAATCAATAGAACATCTATCCCAAATCTCCCAAAAAGTAATCTTATCAGTGGATGTTTATTTTGAAAGTTATTCGATGTGTTCCATTCTAATCACTTTGAATGAACATCATGATATCTTCAGCTATATGCTTAGCCTTCTATGATTTTCTTGCCCAGGAGAGTTTACAGTTCCATCAGCCTCTTCTGCTTCATTTCTCCCAATTGCCAGTCTAAGAAAACAATCAGACCACTATATCCTGCATTTAACAAAATAAGGCTTGCCAATAAAAGGCAGGCCAGATTGTCTAATGTCCCCCTGCCAGAAAAGCAAAAGGGGGGAGGGGAGGGAGACAGGAGAGGGGGAGGGAATGTGAAGTCAGAAAGGGTCATATGACCAGGGGGAAGGAGAGCTACCCAATTGGTTAGGGGGAGGGGTTAAGGAGGAGAGCAGGAAAGGGGGGCCATTTTGGGCTATGTAAGGGCCTGCTGCTTTCTGGTTGGCCTCTTTTTGCTGGGAAATGATTTTTTCAGCACTTCGTTGGCAATTGTATAGGTAAGGCACCATCCAAAGACCCTAGGCCTTGGGCCAGGTAGGGCCTCCCTGGTGTTTTTTAGTTTTGGTAGAGAACTAATGTATAATAATGTTAGGAATGAGACTCTCATTCAAATGTCTAGGTTGGCTTTGTATTGCCCCATTTGTTTATTTCAGCGAGCTAAGTAGAGTTTAGCAGGTTGCAGATGAACGGGGCATTTGGGAAGTTTTTCTGTGGTAATCAGGGAAGCGAGCAGGGTATCTGGTGCTAGAGTTGCCCTCTATGGGAGGGCACAGTGGTTGTTTGCTGTGCTTCGGTGAGCGGATCTTGGTTGTGACCAGCCACTGGGGTGATCCTGGGGAGGCGTGCACCACATGGCGTGAGAGGTGCCTGTTATGGGAGGCTGCATCTGGTGGGCTGCGGTTTGTGGGGAGAATGGATAGGGAGATAAAGGTGAAAGAGAAAGAGCAGCAGATGTAGCTAGCAAGGTGGAAGCTATTTGATAGGCAATCTTGGGCTGGTTGGGCTGCCTGGCAGTTCTCAATACATCCCAGTGGGGGAAGGGAAGTACTTTGTGGTGCAATGTGGGGAAGGAGGTGGGTGTTCTTGTCACCTCAGAAGAAGGCACTGTGTTTGGGTTGTCCATCAAGGCTGGTGTTGGGCCAGGGCAGGTGATCAGGGGAGTGTAGGCCACATGGCAGTGGGCCAGTTTCGGACAGGCATTTAAAGCAAGTGGTTGGTGAAATAGAATTATCCTGGTGCTTTTGCTACTGCAGTTTGGTGTCCACAGAAAGGGATTACGTGGCAGAGGGCTGCCAGATCCCACTCAGGAAAGGCCACTGGAGGCCCAGGACCTATCAGGAGGAGAGGGTAGGCCAGGCATCAGGCCTAGGTGTGACGGAAAGGTAGGACACAGGTTTTTCTTGGTGTAAAAAAAATGTTTGGTTGGGGTTGTTTAAATGAAGAGGTTAAGATGGAGTTGCATGGGGCACAGAGCGACCGGTCAGGCTGGAGGGGCTGAAGGGTGCCTGCCAATGCTGGAGGAGAGAATGGGAGATCTGCGTAGCTGCTGTCTTGGTCCAGCTCTGTTTCGTGCCTTCAGCCTCATGGTGGCGGGGCCATGGAGCGTGCTTGCGAGTGGCGTAGGCCTAAAGTGGGAAGTTCACCATTTGGTAAGCAGGGGGCTAACTGGAGAGGGAATGTGGGCTGGAGCGGGGAAGGGGTGTCAGTGGAGTCGCATGCTCGAGGGGGTTTTAGGTAGGCGGCAGCATCGAGATACACTGTGGAGACAGGAGAGGTGGGCGGAGTGAGGGGCTGGGTGAGGGGGTCAGCTTGAAGATGGGGTCCTGATGGCTCAGTCTGTAGAGTGTTGGAATTTCAATTTCAGGGACCAGGGTTCAAGACCCTGTCAGTGTGTTAAAAAAAAAAAGGGTATGGATCATGCGGGAAGTCAGATGCTTGGAACACTGAAGGGACTGTGCAGCGGTCCATCAGTTTTACTTCAGCACAAGCAGAGCTGATGTCAGCAGGGGCGCATTGTGGCCTACTGATTCAGTGGACAGTAATCCACACTCCCTAAGCTCAGGGGAAACAGCTGGGGCATACCAAGTGCTGTTCAGATAATTAGATGGAAGACAAGCACCAGGCAGGCAGTTACTATAGCAGAAAGTTTTGTCATAGATCAGTTCAAGACTGAGTAAAAGAGGCAGGGCTCATTTTAATAATGAGTATATTACTGTATGCGGTGTACAGATGGTATGCTGTCCCCCAGGACTCCTGGCAATTTCAGTCTGAGGTTATAATGAAGGAGAGGACAGTGAGGAGTGCAGTGTGAGCAGAGGATGAGTGATGGCCACAATGCTCAAGGCACAGAACCCCTGTTTTTGCCTGGGGGGTACTACTATGATTTAGTGGCTGGCAAGCAGTTTAACCAGGGGGACTCCACCAGGGGAACAAACCATGGGGGACAGGGAGGGGCAGTTTAAAAAAAAAAAAGGAAAAAATTAGATGTAGTGAGGTGTAACCAGAAATAAGCATGTGGGGCAAGGTAGCTCCGGCTACAGGTTTGCCTTTGGCAAACCTGTCTGCCACACAGGTAACCATTCAATGTGATATGGCAGAGTGCTGTGCATTAAGATGGGCACGGTGAGAGGAGAGAATACTGGACCTATTCGGGAGATGAATCCAAGCAATGGTCTCCATGGCAGGGGGCAGGAAGTTGTGGGACCTGGCCCCCTCCCACTCCCCCAGTTTGTGCTGCTGGGGTAAGGGTGCATCACCATTTAGGTGCTTCGGTTGTGGCCATACAATCATACTGCCATGGGGGGCGGGTATCCCAAGTTCATAAATAGGGTGCCCCCAGTAGGACGTTGGTCCAGAGAGGGGCAGCATACATAGCTTATGGGCTACAGGGATGAATGGTGTAAAATAAAATTAAAAAAAATTAAAATGGAATGAATCCATGTGCATGGCAGTTCAGTACTGATGCATGGTCAGTTGGGGTGGCCTGGAGAGGCTAAGACGGATTTAGTAGTGGATGGCAGGACATCACCGGCATGATTAACATAGGAATGCTGTGCAGGGGTTGGAGCAAGCCAGATGGTTTGCAGACAAGCCAGGTGTAGCAGGGATGCCGCAGCTCCACACGGGGCCAGGGCACGGTTATGTGTAAGAGACACCAAGGCAGAGAGTGCAGGTTGTCTGCACAGAGAGGTACGAAAGGAGGTACAAAAGTTTTTCCATTTGGTGGTGGCTAGAAGGGTACAGTAGAGAGGAAGATTAAGGGTACTGTCTCATCTACAATGATTGCCAGAGCTGAGGGTGGGGGTGGTTGACTCGGGTCAGCCCGGGGAGAAGAGGTGCTGGTATAGGGCACATTAGAAAATGGGCTTTTTATATCCTGGCATCTGATTGGCTAGTACCCCGGCCACGGGGGGTACATTAACTTTCAATAGATGCCCAGGAAATAAAAAGTACCAGCCCAAGTGCCCCTTTACGCACTCAAGTATCTTTGTGCCCACCCTGGTTGTTCATTGGCCAGAATCACTCCACTGAACTTGAAATTGCCACCATGTTTTTCTCTCATTTAGCAAGAGATTCTGTTTCCCCAAAGCTCTCTACTTCAGTGCCAGCTTCATGAGGAAGATGCAGCTCAAATTCCACTGGACACATTCCTCACTACCTTTCTTTTTTCTTTTTTGTGTTTTTTAAAATTTATTTAGAGTACCACATGCCCCGTGATTCTCCATAGTGGCTCTCTGAGAGCCGACCGCGCTCCCCTCCACCCTTCTTCAGCCAACAGCCCACTTGCTCTTTGTACCTCTAGCACCACAAAACCCATCTTTCTTTTGAGTTCTTTGTCCATCACAGACTGCGCTCACAAGTAGCTCACACTTCATTATAGCCCCGTCCTGTCTCCTGCCCGAGAGCAAACAGCGAGTCAGTTCCACCACACATACGAACTCTTTTCTCCTCATATAAGTTTTTTCCCTTTTTTTAGTCAAACAGTACCTTTCTTCTTGTACCAAGAGTCCAATCTGCAGTGCTGTCAACTAATCCAAGCTTCAGCTTAGTGTGCTTCTCCTGGTTAAACAATGTTCCATTTCCCTAATCCCTACCATGGCACCTCTGGATGTTACACTGCAGCTGATCACAATTACTGTCCATTTCAAATGCATCCACATCATGCCCGCTCCTGCAGCTAGCCACCTGCTCACTGACAACTCGCAGTCCATTTGAAATAAAAAACAAAAGCAAGCAAACTGAATGAGAATGAATTGAAAATGTTCTTCTGCTGGTGGTTTGCCTCATTATTCTGCATTTTACACATCGTGGCAAATGTGTCGCTGCTACCAGCTTGCTCTTTCCCGCTGCTTCATTCTGGGTGAACTGGTAACAACAAGCTGGAGATCCAGATATAGTGTTCGCTTGATGGCGATTCAAGGGGGGGAGACAGACACATAGATGCAGCATACAAACGGAGCATAGCTTGGTGTGTGTGTGTGTGTGTGTGTGTGTGTGTGTGTGTGTGTGTAACCATGACAACCAGCTTCAAGGAAGAACACTCATACAGGCGGAGGAACTATTTTATTACAAACCTTACTGTAAACTAAGTAGTTATTATTTTTTGAATTAAACAATTTTTTTTTTTTACAATGCCCATTTTCTAAGCGCAATAATAGCTTCCAGGGTGGGGGGTATTGGGCTGTACCAGACCTTCAGGGCTATAAGGCCCCTCCACCTGTGGCGTTGGGCCTCATTACACCCCCTGGGTGGTCTGGCATCTAATACCACCCACCCTGTCGGGTATTATTGCTATATGTTTTGCCACAGGTTGGCCTGAAAGCCTTGGTCACACCGGCAATATCTTGAGGTAGCTAGGGAGGTTGGTTCAAATGGGACACAGGCTGTTAAGGAACGCTTAACCCAATCCAAGGAAGGACTCTCAGGGGGCAAGGCAGCCCAAGGAATATTAGCAGTAGGCAATAGGGTGCAGTAGTTGGGTAGGATCTCAGCTGAGAGACCTATAGACCTGGGTCTTGAA
Organism: Neoceratodus forsteri; assembly: GCA_016271365.2. Lineage (NCBI taxonomy): Eukaryota > Metazoa > Chordata > Ceratodontiformes > Ceratodontidae > Neoceratodus > Neoceratodus forsteri. Next base: position 81,774,337 of record CM028137.1, read on the forward strand.
TTCCTCAGCCCCCCCATGCATTGACATGCCACCATTCGAGTCCTTTAGTTTGTGTAGATACTCAGTCTGGTCCAGCTTCTGCTGATTCCCAGCTTGAGAGGATGGGGGGAGTGAGCCCATGATCCTGGGCAGGCAGAACCAGGGATAAAAGGGAGGTTGCAGAGATGGGTTAAGGAAATAGGTTTGGGAAGAACTTCCATGGTTCTTGCGCACTGCCAAGGAGGAGGGATGGAGAGGGGCAAGTGCTCCTGGGAGGGGCTCAGCAGGTGTGGAGGGAGAAACCATTCTTACAGCCTTGGCCATGGAGCCGTCACTACAGAGAGAGGAGTGCCTGGGTACTGATGAGAAGAAGGGTAGGAGGGCAAGGCTAGTGGGGAACATGGCAATACCACTGAGGTTAGGAGCAGGGGAAACCTTGGAAAGGAAGGCCGATTAACAAGGGGGGAAAAGACTCAGGAGGGAGAGGGAGGGGGGCAGACCATCTGGGTAGGAGGAGAGGGCGAGAGCCCTGATGGGCCAAGAACAGAGATGCTGTGGGGGAATACCAGCAGGGAAGCAGCAGGCAGAACTGGGGAAAGATGGAAGAGGGTTAATAGGCACCAGTACCGGGGTGCTGAGGTCATTGTACAGAGAAACACGTCTGGCCACAACAGGGCAAAGAGGTGTACCCCCCCCCCCCATATGTCAGGTTACCTCTCAAAGCAGAATGAGGATGTCACAGTCAGCCAGGCCGAGCAAGGGGGTGCCACTCCCTTAGCCCCATACTGTTGAACCGCAGTGACCAAGCAGGGTGCACACCAGGGAATGTAGGCTGGTTAACAGGAGTTTTTTGCTGAGCAGGGGCCATGAGGAATTGAGGAATGTGGTGCAGGGCAAGGGATGTCAAATGATAGGACAGGGGGTCAGTTGGGGAAGCCTCAAGGGAAAGTCGAGTAGTGTACAGGCATATTGGGGGCCCGACATCACGAGTCTTCCAGGGCAGGAAGGCAGGTGTCAGTAGGGAAGCCAGGTCAGGGGTGAAACTAGTGGCAATTTTATGTTGTCAGGGGCATGGTGGAGGGCTTTAGCTGAAGGGCATACAGGCTCACTGGAACCCGTGTGGCAGAAGAAAAATGGACTGCCCATGGTACATGGGTCGGGGGAGGGACAAGACATAGGACTGGAGTTTCCTGAGCCAGGTGGCGGGGTGGATGGGAACAATGAGCATTAGCAGGGGAAAGGACTGTAGCTGTGTCAAGGATCAGGATGGTGGTTGAGGGGACAATGCAGAGGGCCCTGGCCTCCCGGTGGGCCCAGCAATGGGCACAAAAGGGCTGGCGGATAGCCAAGGGAGGGCGGCATGCCCCTGCTAGGAGAGCGGGGCTAGGGCTGCGGGGGATATAGCAGTCTGGTGAGGTTAGGAAGGGGAGATAATGCAGTGGAGGTATGTGGGAGCCAGGTCGGCCTGGCCACAGAAATTGTTAAGAGAAGGAGGGTAGGTGAAAAAGGGCTGGTGGAGCCCTGCCCAGGCCTGGTAAGAAGGACCCAGCAGCAGGGGTGCAGTGGCACCGAGAGGAGCCAGCACAGGGGGGCCAAGGGGAGCCCGTCTGAGGGTTGCAGAGCAAAGGAGACAGCAGACAGCCAGGGCTACGAGGGCCCTAGTGGGTGGCCAAGGGGCCAGGAGGGGATGCAAGTCCAAGGGCAGACAACAGGTGATACAGGTGTATGCTTTCCCCTCATCGGTGTGAGGTGGCAGCTATCCCAGGCAGAATAAGCAGCAGGCACAGGCCTCAGCCGGAGCAGTGCAAAGACAAGGCACCAGAGGCATAGGAGAACCCGTCCCCATCTGAGCGAACATGAGGAAGGGAAGGGAGGACAGACCAGCATACAGGTCCAGCCCCGTGGGGCACCAAGGGTGGCAGTGTGGCCCAGGGTTACAGCTGGCAGGCCGCAACAGCCAGGGTGGTGGTGAATGTGGCCGAGAGGGTGTAGGGGTCCAAGCCCATCCCTGGGACAATTTGGTATGGCTGGAGGATGCCTAGGAGCAGAGGGGGCAGACCTGGTGGGCAGGTGCCCCTACGGGGCCTGCTGGTTATATCGGGGAGGGGTGTTAAGGCAGGGGAGAGTACCATGTTTTTAGCCCGCAAAGTGGGAGCCCCATCATCCTTCGCAAGCTGGAGATGGGTCAGTGGAAATGGGAGAATGTAAGGGAAAAGGGGAGCAGAAGAGGGGGGAGGGGGTAGGCAGCATGGACTGGGGACCAAGGAACCCAGGCATGGAAGTAAAGGAGGAAGGGGATAGAAACTAGGGGCTGGATCATGTGTCTGGACCTAGGGGGTATGGACTAGGAACTGACCCTGTGTGGGTCGGTCCCAGGTAAAGGGGGTTACCTGCTAGTGGTACAAAATGTTGGTGGTACCTGGTGAGGGTACCAAGTGGGGGTACCTGGTGGTGGTAGTACTTGGTTGCTGGTGAGGATGGGGGGCTGGATCAGCCATGTCTGGACCCCAAAGTACTACAAGCAAGGGGAAGAGGATCAAGTCGGAAGAAGGTACCCAGAAAGAAGAAGCAGAATGAATTATTGTGGTGGTACTGTACTGTACAGTATGCTGCTGAAATATGAAGTGTGGGATGTAATTATAATTTGCGTGCCTTAATAAACATTGCGAGTGAGCATCCAACATAAACAGATGTAGAGAGATTTATTTCTGGGAGGGGGATCAGGGGACAATCAAAAAATGACAGACTACATAAAGGAGTTCAGATCGCTTACTATCCAACTCATAACAACTGGTGCCCTGCACAGATGCTTGATCAAATTGTCATACATATATATATATATATACACACATAGATATATAGGGGATATGACATGGCCTGACTGAAGATATCATATTTATCTTCACGAGAGGCCAATGCTATCATGATATCTCACGAGTGGAGATATCTTGATGTCATTACCTCAGTGAAGATAAATATGATATCTTCGTAGTCAGTCATCTCCTGTTTATTAACAAATATTTTTGGCCCCAAGACAGAATCCCCACATCCCCTACTTAGCATAACACCTATATATTTGACTTACCAAGCAGACACAATGCCTACATATTAGATATGCTAGGGAGATGCATGACCTAAAGTCAACCCCCAGGCAGCTCTGACATTTGGTTGATACTTTGCTAGATGGTAAAAAATCTTTATTTAAAAAAAATATATTATTCCCTCAGTACAACAGGCAGCTCCACAACTGCATTTCACTCCCACAGTAGTTGTGACACATGGTTGATAACTGCCATTATTGCTAACAAAGAAATGCTTGTTTAAAAAATGTTTATCTGGTTGATCCTGCCCTAACTGGTTGATAAATATTTGTTTAAAAGAAACTTATCTGGTTGGTCCTGCCATTTTCTTCCAATGTTGATCAAGAAGCAGTTCGAGTTTTGCTGCTGTACATTTGTAGCGTGACCAAGCGTTTGTATGCTTTAAAATGAGAAAGTCGCTGAGTTTAAAAATAAGACAGTCTGCCTGTGAGAAGTTTAAAAACTGTGTTTTTTACTGAGTTTTCTGTTGTTTGTTTCAAGTAAGCTGGTGACAGTAGAAAGAGCAGAGGATGGAGAGGGAATCCGCAGCTTCAGAAAAGTGAACGCAAGTGCGAGTGAGCGTTGCTATAGTAACACTCGCTGACTCTTGTGTTCGCTTTTCTAAAGCTACATATTCTCTTTCTCGTTGTCCTCCTTCTGCTGTCACTAGGTTATTTGAAACTTTTCTGATATTTGAAAGGGGAAAGAGTGCAGTTTTAAAACTTTTAACAGGCAGGCTGTCTTATTTTTAAACTCTGCGACTTCCTCATTTTACAGCATACAAAGCACTCGGTCATGCTACTAATGTACAGCAACAAAACTGAAACTGCTTCTTGAGTAACACCAGGAAAAAATGGCAGGATGAACCTATATATTTTTTTTAAAATAACTCTGGCAGGATTATGGGAGGTCACAGTCGTGTGGTGATAATTGAGGTTACCAGTGTGGAGTGACAGTCACGAGAGAGGAGCGTTCATTTGTGGCATGCAGGGGTAAAGTCAAAAAACTTTCACTTTTGTTGTGATGACGTATAGGAACGTGGAGATATCAGTGATATCTTAACATGTGAAGATATCACTGATATCTCCATGACCTGGCTGAGATATTACTTTTATCCTGTCATTTATCCCAAAACATGTGTTGTATAAATATATATATATATATATATATATATAATGGTAAGGAAAATCACTGACAATCCAGTATGTTGATTTGATGAAACACGTCACATGACCGTGCACTATCCCACAACGACCGCGCGCCTCCCAGTACGACCGCATGCCTGAACTACTTTACAGCCCTCAAAACCTTCTCACCAGCACTGCAGGGAGATCACTCCACACCTGGCACAGATAGGCACACACACACACACACACACACACACACACACACACACACACACACACACACACACACACACACACACACACACAGCTGGCACTCTGGCTGCCACCCACAGGCACAAGTAAATAAACATACCAGTCCCACAATCTACATCATCACCTGGTTCATCCTGCCACAGGTTGTAGATTATTTAAAAATGGATTCTGCCACTTTCACAGTGCCTTAGGCAGAAACAGTTTAACTTTAAATGCTGTAAAATTGCTGACGTGACTGAGTGCTCATTACACTGACGAATGACATCCTTGCACAAATTTAAATAACCCAGGATCTGTTCAAAAACCAAGAAAACACTGAATTTTGTGCTTACTGTACTTACATTTCTGTAAAATAAGCTGCTATTTCTCCGAACACAAGATTGAGTCCACAGCACTTTCACTTTTATCATTAAAATGTAGCATGACCGAGCGCTGTAAATTGCAGTAACAGAAGTGCCTGCAGAAGTTTAAATTAAGCCCCTCCATCTTAAAAAAAATAGAAAAGTGTGTATTTAGCTTTATTTTTTCTTTTTGTAAAAGAAGCCACTGACAACTCGAATGTAGCAAGAGGAGAGTGAGTGAGTCGTCGGCTTGAGAAATGAAGATGCAAGACAGAGCATTTGTTGCTATAGAAACACTCTCTCTGGGTTGCGTCTACGTTCCTCAAGCTGCCGACTCACTCGCTGTGCTCCCGCTCCAGTCAGAGACTTCTTTCACCAGAAGGAAAGAACTAAAACAAGATAAACACTTTTCTTACTTTTCTGAAGACAGAGGGGGTTACCTTAAACTACTGCAAGCATTTCACTCATTTACAGCACTCACTCGATCACGTTACATTTTAACACTAAAAGTGAAAGTGCTTTGGACTCGCTTAACTCTCTGTAGAAACGGCAGCTTTTTTTCACACAAAAGGCATACTAACCATTACATTCAGTGTTTTTTTTTTTTACTTTTCCAACACAGACTAGCTTATATTAAATGTCTGCCAGGACTTAATTTACCAATATTGTCAGCACTCGATCACACTACACTACAGTAATAAAAATGAACACTAACACACTCTGAAAATGGCAGTATTACCTACTATTTAAACCAATCCCAGTTAGGACAGCACCAATCAAATTATGTATTTCAACTCAAATACTTATTTGTGCCAGGGACTATTTTTGCCCCCAAGACTTGTGCTCATTTTATAAGATAGATAACCTACTACAGGGCGTGCGGTCACGCTCTGATATACGCATGCCTTGGGTGGTTGAATGCATTCAGCCTGCAGCCTCATGTGTCACAATGCACACCAAGGTGCGTATATCAGAGCGTGATGGCACACCCTGTAGTGGGTTATCTATTGCATATATATATATATATATATGTATATATAAATCTATCTATCTATCTATCTAGCTATATACTGCATATTTATATATTATAGTGGCACAGTAGTGCCATTATAGTTAGGGTTCAGTATCCCATTTAAGGTTAAACTCAGAAATTTGGCAGCTTAACAACTTTGCCATCATAGGACAGATTTGCTTGAAATTTGGCATGCGTGGAGTGGTACCACAGATCTGTGGATCTGTTAAGTTTTGTAATGGTCAGGTATAAGGTTGTGGAGCTACATAGCGCCAGAGAATGTAGTAATTATGCATTTTTGTGCATTCTTTGCTTGCGCCTACAGGTCACATGGTCTAGTCCAAAACTTTCAGGGAACATGCAGTCCCTGATGTGCCTTTTGAAGATTTTATGAAAAAATATGAAATGGTTCAAAAGTTATTCAAAAAACAAGTTTCCCATTTTAGTCAATGGGAAAAGTTAACAAAAAGTTCGACAGTATCGCAAATGCAGTTTTTAGCATCATAAATTACCCCTTTAGTGTCAAATTCTGCCATCTTGTTTTCAGTTGGTGGTCACAGAAATGCTTGCCACTTAAATTTGGTACCTTCTAGGGACACAATTCTTGCTGCGTTCACCTAGTCGAGTCCTGAGGATGCTAGCCATGTATTTTTTGGAAGGTTAAACACCTCAGAAATATGTTTTTGAAAGTTTTGTAAACAGTAGTGTCGCAAAATAGTGTCACACATTAGACACTTTTGTGATTTTTTTGTGAAAGTGTAGCAAATCATGACACTGCTTTGTGACGGTAGGCCCAAAAGAATAGGAAATCTTTGTCACCCTGCTGCAAAACAACAGTTTGGTCTTTTGGGATGAAATTTGGAGGGAAGAAAGCCAAGATCCCACAGATGTGGCTTTTCATGGCTTGGTGACAAAATATTAGTAGGTTGCAAAGTTACGTCACTCTGAATTTGACAATTTTTCCCATAGGCTAACATTATGGTGTCCTAGGCGCCTGTCAGGGCCCATATCCCGAACACGCTTCGAGATACAGACTTTTCATTGGAAAAGTGCTTAGCCCTCCTCTAGGGGGCTAAGTGCAAAACTAGCCAGGAAATTCATAAATAATATGACATTTACGGTTACTAAGATATACGCAATTTAGTATTCCAAGTGTTCATTTTATGCTCCGAGGCCCATTATTATGAATACATTCTTTGTATTTACTGCGCTTCTGAATGCACCTTTTGGGGAAAAACACAGTGTGCATTTCCCTTACTGTTACAGTTAGCTTTTCCGCTTGTGTTTCCATTACCGTTTCCATTACTGTTCCTGTTTACATCACCGAGTGCGTTACCCTTTGTGTTTGCTCTTGCATTTGCATTACTGTTACCATTTGCCTTTCCATTACTGTTTTTATTTACATTTCCTTTTGCAGCACGGTGTGCACTACCACTTGCATTTGTGTATGCACTTCTGTTTGTGTTTCCGTTTTCATTTCTGTCTCCTTTGGCGTCATCGTTGGTGTTACCATAAACGTTAACATTTCCAATTGCATTATCGTGACTGTGCATGTTACAACTTGCATTTGTATCGGCTTGCATTTGCACTTCCATTTCTGTTACTGTTCCCTTTAGCGGCATCGTTGGTGTTACCGTAACCATTTCTGCTTCGAATTGCATTACCCTTACTGTTTGCGTGTTCATTACCTTTTGCATTTCTGTTAGCCTTAACGTTTTCAGTAGTGTTTCCATTGTCGATTGCATTACTGTTTCCTACTGAGTCACCATTTCCGTTACCGTTTGCATTTCTGTTTGCGTACCCAATTTTCATTTCACTTGGTCATACATTTTTTGCGCAGCGAAGTGATAAAAAATTGCATGGTGGACCCCACACTCCCACCACCACATTCCATTCACTATTTATAGTGCACATTCTCAAAAAGAAGGGAAATTCATGGCAAAAAAACTCCATTTAATGCATCAGTTAGGGTTGTTCCACAATGCCAAAAGTGATGAAATTCGGTGTTGGGGTTGAAAACCCTAACTGCGCATTCCCCACCACCACGACCACACACACACATATACATGCAAGTAGGGGAAGAACAAAGGCAACACAACCAATCACACACAACCACCAGCAGGTAACAGGAATAACATACAACTATGTAAACCATGAAACCACACACCCATGCTCCCATCGGGCTGTCCCATGGGGGCGTCACTGCTAACTCTCATCCTGGACATTACACACACCGCTAAACACACATCACTACAGACAACTGGACATCTTGGGCCACATGCTACCAGCAACACATATGGTAGTTTGGGGTTTGCAAGATCCAAAACAGAATTTTTCGCAATCCCTGAAGTACTTTCGAAAATCACTTTTGCAAATGCGAAAGTGTCGTGCTTTGACACTTTCGTGTTTGCGAAAGTATTTTGTGAAAGAATGTTCCTAATGACTGCACATCTTTGCCATCTTCCTGCAAGCAAATGGTTAGGTCCTTTGGCCTCAAATTTTCAGGATGGTAAGACCTGGTCCCACAGATGTGCTTTTCACTGCTATTGTGCTAAAATACTTAAGGATTACAAAGTTACACTGTTCCAAAATTGAACAATTTGCCATAGACTAACATTGCAGTGCCCATGATGTCTTTCACCAGCCATATGTTGAAAACAAAGTGAGGTACACCATTTTCACTACTGCCAGCTTGGTTCACCTTTATGTGAACTAATCTAGAAGAATAACTTTGTAAATAATCTATGATATCTCAAATTGGATTCCTCCACTTCCTACAGTAACACAGGTATACACCTCTTGCTGAATGTGTGTGATTGGTTGTGTTGACTTGGTCCTTCCCCTACTTGCATGTACATGTGTGTGTGTGGTGGTGGTGGTGGTGGGTGGGAATGTACAGTTAGGGTTTTCAACCCTAACACTGAATTTCCTCACTTTTGTCACTGTGGAGCAACCCTAACTGATGCATTAAACAGAGTATTTTTCCATGAATATGTATTCTATGCACAAAACTGTGTTAATGCATCATTTAGGGTTAAAGCATAAAAAGTCAGGAAATTAAATCTTTAGGGTTGCCCCCTCGCCCCTCGTGGACCCGCCAATCATCCCGAGAGTGACAGCTGATGGGGTGTGTCATTGGGGTTGTGAGGCCTAAATGTCACCCCATTCCATATGTAATCATATTGGCAAGGAACAGGAAAGAAGAATTGGGAGACATTTTGTCCTCACAACCCCAATACCAGTGTTCATCTACTATGGCTTGAAACACACAAGCTGACCTATATATGGTTAATGATTTCCCCTACTTATTGGACATGTCTACGGTAATTAGCACAGAGTTGAGAGAAGACATCTTGGCTTATCTCACTACACACAGTGGATGGGAGTGCTATAATGAATTAACTAAAGAGGAGACAATTAAAGAGATTTTTTTTATCCAATTAAGTTGATATGTGAGTAGTATATTGCACTAAGACTGTCAACTAAGAAGCAGTCCGCTAAGGGACTGCTACAAGCTATGTTATTAGCTTCATTAGAGACTTTGTTACAGATGTTAATTTCAGTGAAGTATAGTTTTATTGATTATAAGAAATTTGTTGGATAACAGAATGCAGAGCATTTGAAGAATGTGTGCAGGCTTCAATCTGAGCTGCAGGCATTGTGTCAGCAGTATGACTGCCTGCTAGCTGCTTCAGATGAACACTCACATGTAAGTGATTGATCTGAGGAAACTTAGTGATAAACTACAGCTTGATTAACAGCAAGTTTTACAAATGAATGATCTACTCTCTAAAACTGAGTCTTTAATTCAAGAGAATGATGACCTAAAAGCTGATTGCAGACAGGAGAGTCATGATTTAGAACTGTTAAGACTTGATCATGTTGAGCTGTCTGCAGCCTACAGGGTGTTACAGAAAGATATGTCTAGAGGTTTGTTTGCTATGAATACAAAGCTTAATCATGATAAATGTATCATTAGAGTGGCAAAGTTATGCCAACAGTAGGTCCTTTCAGGTCACATTAAAGCCTTGAAGGGCTTTAGTTGTGCCCCCATTGAAGTTTATTCTTCTAGGGAAGAGAACTTACATGCACAGGGTTCTACAGATCACTCCAAGCAGGCTATCCCCACGGCTGTCCCTGTTCCTGTTTTGCCACAAAATAGTGGATGCTCTCATTCACAAAATGGAGGTGAATGTCAACATCTTGTGCAGCAGTGCCATTCACAAAATGGCACTGACCTACAACAAGATGGACACCTTCAGGAGGTCCTCTCCAAGATGGCCATGCCAATACCCTCCTCCAAGATGGTGGACAGCAGCAAGCTGAATATAAATTAAAGCTATCCTACCCCCCTGAAATTGCTGTTTTGAATTCAAAAGACAGAGTAGAAATTAATGCTATGATTGATGAGGCTATACTGAAGATGGGTATCGCTAAAGAGCAGCAAGACAGATTCCATGAGGAGGTTAACAAAATGATAAAGGAAGCTAGTTCACAGGAAAGTGTGCTCAAGTTAGTAGCACAGACTGCTGCAGAAATTGCACATAATATCTTCAGAGCTGTAGTTCTAGAAACTGACCAGAAACCAATTACAGGCAACCCCATTCAGGTTGCTAATTCAGCACAACAGATTGCTGACAGCATTGGGTGTATGCAGCCTAATGATAAGTTGAGCTGTCATCTGGAAAATGTGAGCTTACAGTGTAAAATGCTTAGCCTTCCAGAGGACTGTAAGGTGAAAGTCTTAAGGTTAACTATCAACCATGGTCTCTGGCCCAAACTCAAGTCAGCTGTGAGGAATGGTGATAACATGGATTTTGATGATATCTGTACTAATTTGTTATCTGCTACCAACCCCAGAGTTGTGGGTGTGCATTTACCCTTGAATGTGAAACAACAGGCTAGAGAATCCCCTGCCTCATACCATTCCCACATCTAGATGGCTTATCACAAAGGCAAGCTCCTTGCAAAGGATGAGTGTAACACAAACCAGACTGAACACAAGGATTTGTATATCAGAAATATGACACCAACCCTGTGTAAGACGGTTGAGTGTGCAGTGTTCCCAGAGCTAAACACTTTTGATAAAATTCAAAATGGTAACAGAGAGACTGTATCAGATTTTTTATCCTCTTTCTCAATTCTAAAGACAAAAACAAGGTTGCTGCAATACAGCAGCCTACCGGAGGAATCACCACTTATGCAGTGGAAGGGGGAAGGGCACCACCTAGCTCAGCTGCCACCATTACCCCTACTGAGGAGGGGTGGAGAACAATATGGGCATGGTAAAAAGAATACCAAGAACAACTACTAGTGCAAGAAGCATAATAGTGCTAGTCCATCTGTGACTAATAAAGACAGCTGGGATTACTGGACTGGGCCACCATATAAACAGACTGCTGATGAAAATAAAAAGTTGAAAGAGATGTTAGATCATGTCAGATCTGCTAGAGGCCCTGGTAGTGATCACATCATGGCAGCAATTATTCCTGCATCACAGACCACGATGGGTGGGGGGATACAGGGACTGAGACAGTCCAGGTATTGCAGTCTCTTTTTAGGGCTCCAACACCATCCTCACCACCCACATCAGCAGCACCAGCTCCACCTACCATGCAGCCCTCTCCACTGACATCTGCCACAGTAGCATCACCTGTGGCAGCAGTGGCTACTACTAGCCAATGTCAGTTACTTCCAGCTTATAATGCGAATAAAGCCAAAACAGGTCAGAAAGTGCAAGCAATGATTGCACCACTCACAGGGGGGAGCCCTAATAAATCACAATGACAATTATAGGCCCCAGTCCACATTGTTTCCTCTTTGGTTGAGGGTACAAGTGGAAGGCCTTGTGTAGAGGTCATTATAGGGTGCTGCCAACAGGTAATGCTGCTTATACAGGAGCAGCTATGTCAGTACTAGATGATGAGGATCCATCTTCCTCACACTGATCCACTGGATGGTTGACTGGTGCTCAAGGTGTGGATGGTACCACACTGCAGACATAGAGGTCCATCCCCTTTCCAGTGGTAGTGAGTATCCTAAACACCCAATTCACTTTTGACATCATGGTATTATGTCATCATCAAAGTATTTTTGGGATTGATTTCCTTGCACAACATGGCTGTGTTGTGGATTTAGCTAACAGGCTAATGATTCAGATTCCTGGACAGTACCATACTGTCATGATATGTGATTCACATGTCCTGGCTGCCATTGCACATGATGACACTGAGTATGATGTCATAGATATCCACAAGGATCATTACTCACATAGTGAGCATATACTTACAAAACACCAAGATGTATTTTGCAACAAACAAACATGATTGTGGCAGGATAAAAACATCCATTGAAGTAACAGACCCAGACCCTGTTAGACAAAAACAATACCCTTTTCCTGCAGAAGCCTTGCCATCATTGAGAGAGACTATCCAGTATCTACTCCAACAGGGGGTGATTAGACCATGTGTTTCAACCATAAATTTCCCCCATTTGGCCTCTGAAGAAACCAACTGGGGCCTGGAGACTCACAATTGATTACCGAAAACTTAATCAAGTAACCCCAATCTGTGCCCCAACAGTGGCATCAGCACCAGATGTGTTAAAGATGTTAACACCTGACTGAAAATGGTTCACTGCATTGGACATTTCCAATGAATTTTGGTCTTTACTATTGGCTAAGGACAGCCAATATAAATTTGCCTTCACTTTTGAAGGGCGTCAGTAGACATGGGCCTGTCTCCCTCAGGGGTACCATATTAGCCCTGCCCTCTTTCATTTACACATGAAGCTATGGAACTCGTTCCCTGCCCTTACTCGATCCACCCCCTCCCATCCAGGGTTCAAAACATCTCTATGGACATTCCTGAAGGGCTCCTTCACTTGTCCTTGTGCACCGAAGCCCCTTGAACAATCCTCTCTCGGTGGGGTTGCGCACTCCAGGACCGCTGCACTTACTCTCCTGGTCATTGGACTAGATTTCTTTTTTGGTTAATGTAATGTTATTTTGTCAGTACCTGCAATCACCCCTGTATGTAAATTTTTTGTTAGTACCTGCAATCACCACTGTATGTAAATTCTGACTCGCTCACTATATGTATATGCTCTATCCTAACTCTCCTGGGCCATCTGTAACCCTCCCCGGGCAGGTGTCTTTTTTACTGGTTGCCTTTTTTCACTATATGACATGTAATACTCTCTGTATTCTAATACTCTTTGTGTTCAAGTCCTATCTGTCACTGTACCTGTTATCCAAGCTTGTAACCCTCCCGGGTCGCACCTGAAAATAGGCACTTGGCTGTCTAGTGTGACTTAACCGGTAAACAAAAGCAAATAAATAAATAAATAACGATGCATTATGGGGATTTTCAGCTCCTGAATGCCTTCTGCAGTATGTGGATGATTTGCTCTTGTCCACAACTACCAAAACACAACATTTGGTTCTACTTGATGAGCTACTGACCCTCTTACAGAGGGCAGGCCTCAAATACAACCCTTCTAAAGCACAATTGTGCCAGAAAGAAGTCACCTTTCTGGGCCTTTGCATGCTAGAAAAAGATTAAAGTAAATAGATCAGCACCCACACTCCAGACAGAGAACTAGGACTCCATATATTGATTTAATCATTCCTTTATGTAAAAAAGTGCAGATAAAACATTGGCCAAAGTGGTTAGCTAACAGACTGATGTTTCTCCTGGTGTGCTGCCAGGTTTCTTCAGAGTGAATTGATACATGAAACAACTGCTTATTTTATAACAAACAGGTTCACATGTTCCTCACACACCTATCGCCTCCTATAAAGTAGCTAGTGCAATTAATCAATCTATATAATTAATTAAACAGCTGACATTGAATCCTGTGCAAATCAATTATTTTAAACATCACAATTATCATGGAACTGATGGAGTCATGTTGTTATATTATATTCTTTTTCACAGACCCTTATGTCATTTTTGTTATTTTTCTCTTCACTTGTACTTTTCTTCAGCTTTTCAAACTTCAGCCTGTAGTATTTCTCATTTTGTTTTATTCTCCAGGCTTAAAAGGTTTAATCACTTCTCCATTACTTAAATCATACTATTCAGGCTGCTATAGCCTCTTATGCACTTTGTTTAAAGTTATGTCTTTTTCCCTTATGGAAAAAATGCTCCATCTAGTTCCAGACACTTAAACTTTGTCACAGAGAGTAGTATTCCATCCCCAGAAAATTTTTATCTAGAAGTGATTGCTAACATTTATACTTTTTCAAAAATGCTGCAAGATCTATACTGTCATTTAACCCCATATTCTGTCGTGCCCCCAGTTCAAAAATCCAATACATTTCTCTTTGTCCCAGAATCTTCTTAAGATCCCCCTCTTCCTCCCAAATTAACCAGTTCAATACCCGTGAAACTAAACTTATGATTTTCTGCTCCTCTTTCAGAAATATGTTTTGCTATAGCATATGGCATATCCCATCTATCCACTGCTCTTACGTATTCTCCAATCCTTCCTTTAAACTTTATCAACATCCTCCCTACATAGAAAGCGCTGCCACAATTACAGCTAAGTAGGTACACCAGCCCACTGCTGTTACAAGTAATAAAATGTTTCAGTGGAATTTCTTTGCCTGAAATAGGGTGATGGAATACTTAACCGGTATTGACATATCTACAATACATACAATTTCTGCACCAGTGTGTTCCCACTGGTTTTGGAGTCAAAAGAGTCTGTTTCAAGGGTTCTGGTCCCGGGACTATATTCTTTACCACCATAACTTTTATGCTTTTGCACTTTAAAAAGACCACTTTAGGGCCCTATTCTACAACATCAGCAAGTTTAGGTTCCAATTCCAAGATGGTCCAATTACTGGCTATCACCTGTTTAACCTGATTTTCCCTTCTAGAAAAATTTGCAACAAAAGGGCAGGGCACTGTACTGTCTCTATTCTTATTTGTACTACATAAGGTTTGGTTCCTGTCCATATTTTCCACTTTCTGAATTGCTGAAGCAATACATTGTTTGCAGTAACCCCTTTCTAGAAACCTTTTTACTTGTAATGCACTCATTTATTTAAACTCAGCTGGCTCAGTTCAATTTCTAAGGGTCCTTGCCAACTGCCCCTTGGGTATGTTGAAACATATGTGGTGTGAGTGGCAACTATCATATCTTAGAAGACTATTGCGGTCTGTCCTTTTTTGAAAAAGTGTGGCACAAATTCCCCCACTGCTGCCCTTATACAGCGTCAAATCTAGGAATGTTATTTCAGTTTGACTTATCTCATATTTATGCCTCAGACTACTGCTGGTGCTTCTCATTCACCCAATAAAACTCCTGAACTCTTCACTTGTGCCTTATACAGCTTCAAATCTAGGAATGTTACCTTGAGGCAGTAACACATTTCTCAACAGAGACTAGCGCTACTTTTCTATCTCCTTTTTGGGAAAGTCCGTCATATGTTATTGACCGAAAATCTGGATGGCTGTAAAGTCCAGTACCATAGAAAGACTTTCTCTGGGGTGAGTAATTACCTGTTCCAACCCCACCAAACATATCAGTTTTAAGCAGGGTATCAGTCCTTGGTTCAATTCCTTCATATAAACCCTCTACATCTCTTGATTCATTTCACTTGCTACAGATACAGACACCTGAGGGTAGGCACTCTTTTGGCGTTACCCTAACACAGGTTTCAATCCATTTTCCACCCAACTCCTTCTTTGTAGGTTGTCCATCAAAAAATAAATAAATAAATAAATTAAACACATGTACCACCTCCTTTATCTTAACATATTATAACATTTTCGCAATATTCACTTATTTAGCTTGCAGTGTACCCCAGTCAATACTATTAATAGATTTAGCTGTTTCAATACAAGAAAAGGTCCTTTCAGCCTCATAGGTATCCTCTTGCTTACTTGGAGTCTTCAAAGGCAGCACAATATCACTAGGCACAATCTTACCTGGAGTCTCACATTCAAGTTCCATACATACATCTCCTACTCAGTAAGGGGGTCGTCCTCCAGATGAGCCTGCAAAAAATCCTCCTCTGATTCTTTATCCAAACTCTCCAGCAGGGACCTCTCGATCACCTGGCATCAGTGTTTTACCTCACTATTTAATCGGTCTGCCACCTGCCATTGTTCACTCATCCAGTGGATCATCCTCATCAGAGTTGCCACCTCCTGGGTGTTGTCTTCACACCTCCGGTCTGCCCAACCCCACTATAGTCCCTCATCCCTTTGCATCTCTTCATCATCTTCAGGCTTGACCTTCCTCTGAGCTCCCATGTCCAGTCCAGGCAGCAACTTCTCTCCATCTGTCAGCTATGGTTCTGGGTGAAACTCCAAGGACTTTCTTCTCTGGGCTCTTCTCTGGCAACTCCTGGTGCATTGGTCCACCTGGGATGTCTGGGCAACATCCACCAGAAAACATCCCTCTTCCAGATGCTTCCAGCAAGTTATCCCACTTCTCACACCTAATCTGTGGAGGGATGTTGGATAATAGATGAACCAGACACCAAACGTCAAGTTCAACACACAATCTCTGTGTGATGTTTATTCAAAATACATGAGATAACCTTAAGTAATGGTATATCCCTTCTTCAGTACATCCATTTGGAGCAACGGACTATGTATGTCCTTTCTCTGCACTTATCCAGCACCTAATGACACTGATCTGTGCTTTAACTTAGCAGTTGAGATTCAGCCTCCACACCTATGCAGGCCCTGTTTGCTTGGGTAGTGGGGGCTCAAAAAAAACAAAACAAGCTAAAGACAAAGAACCTCAGTGCAGAAGTACTGAAACAAGGGTTACCCCAAAGGGCACTAGCAATAAGTGAAGTGTTAAAGAAACACAAAATCACACATTCTTCCCTAATGCAAAGCATCATGGGATATATGAAATCACCATGACATTTCAGATTGTCTCAGCTTACAGCAATTTACGTGCATTTTAAATTGTTATTTTTAATATTTACAGGTTTCGTAAACAATGTACAATACATCAAGGTATTTTATGACATAGTAGTGCTATTACATACTAAGTCCAACAATGATAAACACAACCTGTTTTACATATGCTCAGAGTTCACCACAATAACCTCTGTGTATGTGGACCTGAGAGTGAAAAGGAAAATTAAAGAGGATACGATAGCATAATCAAGAAAAGGAAGGGAGTGCCCATAGGTGGCCAACCTTATGGACTAGAAATTGTAAAGGATAGATTAGACTAACAAATAGAAGAACTGTTGCAACAGATTTATGAAAAGGTCAGTCCTCAATAGTTGCAGGAGTTTCCTGTCACAGACACATGAGTGCTCACTCCAACCACCTGACCTACCTGACCCAGGAACCTTTCTTCCAGCAACATTGGAAGTAGTAAATGACAGCAACTTGTTCCATGTTTTCACTGATGGCTCAGCCTCATACAACAATGGAAAGCAGGTAGCCAGATTTGGGGTACTCATTATACATCCTGACAATAACACAATCCACATTGCCCAGAACTGTTCTGTAATTTCCTCACAGTATGCCGAATTGGCAGCTGTGGCCTGTGCTCTGGAATTGCTAAAACAAGGCACTACATACACAATCATCTTTACAGACTCTAACTGGGTCTGTTCTTCCCTGTCTGAATTCTTAGCATTTTGGGAGAAAACAAACTTTGCATCCTCTGATGGTACACTTGTAAAATACAGAGACTTGTTGGTATACTTCACAACACTGGCAAAATAGGTTAAGCCTAAACTGTACATCCATAAATTTCATGCCCTCTCTTAGAGTGAGCCCTAGCTTTCTTTCAATGACCATGCTCACTCTCTTGCAAAAGCTGGCACCTGAAGAAGGAACAAATGGGAACTGAAAACCCCCTTTACTACAGGTACTGTTTGTGTTGCTGAAGTGAAACAGCAAACAACACCTTTTGTGCCACTAGCTCAAGCATCTGCACAACAACAGAGCCCTCATCTGAGGGCAGTATTCAAATTCCTTGACAATAGTACTGAGGAAGACATTCCAACACACAGTTCCTACAAGAGGGTAATGGATCACCTTTACCTCTCAAGTGATAACCTACTCATATGGTATCACAACCCCAACAATTCAGAGAAATTGTGGGTAATTTCAGGACAACTGAGGATGGATTTTATCTATCAAGTGCATGACACTTTTACTGGATGGCACCAAGGAGTGGAAGAAACCCTGGGCAGACTAATTACTTTTTGATGGTGGCCACACATGAAACATGATTAGAACACTACATTAATACTTGTCTGATCTGCACACAGAATAACCCAACTTTGGCCAACAAAAATGCCAAATTGTTACCCTAGAGGCACTCAAGCCCCTGGAATTCCTTCCAAATTTATTACATTGGGCCACTCCCAATAACCAAACACAACAGTAAGTTTGCTTTGGTGGTCACAGATTTGTTCTCTAAATAGATAGAGGCATTCCCAATGAAAAACGACACTGCAAAAATAACTGCCAGGGTTCTGGTAGAACAACTTCTCACCAGATGTGGTCTCCCCTTGAAGGTAGACTCTGATCAAGGTTCTAGTTTCACAGGTGAATTGATGCAGGGAACTCTGAAACTCTGAAGAGTCAGTCTGAAGTTTCACATCAGTTACCACCCACAATCATCAGGGCAGGTGGAAAGGGTAAACAGGGAGATCAAGCTTATGCTATCCAGATTTGCTAAGGGAAACCCCAAGAACTGGATTCCTTTTTGCCTTTGCTCTTTATGTCAATAAGGGCTACACCCTCACTGAGTACAAAATGTACTCCATTTGAGGTCATGACTGGAAGGTCAGTGAGATTGCCAGAACATCTACATCTGGCTTTGTGTGCTCCTACTACTGATAGAATATTAGTAGACAAATATGTCCAGAAACTGAAACAAGACATCCAACAGATACACTTGTTTGCTTCAAAATGCTTGGGCAAGGCCCAACAACAGTCAAAGATACAATTTGACAAGACAGTCCAAGATGTGGATTGGCAGATCAGAGATCAAGTGATGTTTCTCAGATTTGCTGCTCCTACTCATTCATTCAAAAACAAACGTGAAGGTCCCTATCGTGTTGTAAATAACCTCAGTCCATCAGTCTTCCAAGTTAGACTGTCATGCAATAAGAAGCTTACTGACAAATGGTTACATCCCAATCAAATGAAGTTATATAAAGGAGATTCAACTACTTTTCCTCACCCCACAGGGTGAAAGAGTACTAAACTAATCATGTTTTTCTTTTCTCTTTTCTTCTAGGTGCCTAACTGAGATGGTGACCCAGCACCTACTCCTTCATGGAGTCCTGTTCATAACCTCACATTGTGTGGTTAATAATACATCTCCCCATGACCCTGATTCTGGGGTATCCAACATCAATGTCAAAACCAATGAGACAATGCCTCATGGAATCCAAATTGATGTTACAAGTGAAAAGATCATCATTCAGGAGGGTGAAGAAGCATTACTGAATGTTATGGTTACCACCTCAGATCAAACCAGCCTTGACATACTGTAGTATAGCATACGGATCACAATGGAGAAAAAGAACAAGTAGCATGCCTTGTTAATAGCACTTTTCAAGGATGGCCCAACACCAATATGGCACCTAATGCTACCCTTTTTATCCATCATGTAAAACCCTCATGTTCTGGTCTGTATAACATTACAGCTTGGTTCAGTCCTAGCTCATGCAATAATTTTAAAAATGATGATAATCAAATATTCTGTATATTACTTTTCCTGGCACATTCTAGTATTCAGCTAGAAGTTATACCTGAAACTGAATCTCTTAGAGATCAAGACTGGTTTATCAAGGAAACTTAATATCCCAAACAAACACCAGGTCCACCCAGTGGCTTAATTTCAAATTCTTTGGCAGGTGCCTTGATTAACAATGTGCGGTTCATGCACATCCCTGCTAATTTGAACCTCTCCTTGTGGAACATGAAATTGTTTGGTTTATGTTCTGAAACAAATGTTTCAAGTTGTTTTCACATTTTACTTACTGATATTATTGCTGTGTATCAAACACGCATTAGAGAGCCCTTAATTGGCATCCTTAGCACTGACCTTAGAGGAGTCCTTAGACCCCATCCTAAATTTTCTGTGAAAAAAGAAATCCAGAACAAATGGTTTTATACCTTTTATTGGACCAACAAGCATGTTACAAAATGAACAAAGAGCTTTAGCATTCAGACCAACAAGTCATTCTTCAGAAGTCTAATTAGAGTCATTTAGAAAATCCATATTATTAACACTCAGAACATGCAAACCAAACCCAGAAATAATTCTCATTGATTTAAAACAGGCCTTCAGAAATAATTAAAGTTACACTGGAGAGCTTCAATATCTAAAGTGTGATTTCAGCTGAAGCAAATTTAAAGGTCAAAGGTTGTCCCTAGATAACAGCAGGCAGAGAGTTCAACCCACATACAGTATATTATACCATGTATCAGTCTAATGGATAAAACAATTTAAGATTTTCTGCTCACTAAATCACATGACAAGTGAAGAAACCTCCTGAAGACACATTATTCACATGTGAGGTAACAGTCCATCAGTAAACTCCATATTCAACTCTGCTCAGAACTCTGTGAATAGAGGTGTATGATAATAAAATGACCCTAGAGAAAACAACACCATGTCAAAATGTAATATATTACCAAGTAAAAAAAAATATTAAAAAATAAGCCCAAAATTATAACACAGAAATTGTTTTCACATGGCATACATAATGAAGAAAGTGATGTTTCCCCAAATTGAGTAAGTGTATTACACTGATGAAAGTACAACCTGACGGGACATATATTCCCAATAGACTCTCAACAAGCTATCATGTTCCAGAAACCTTAAGCCTTTGTTGTAATAAGATTTTATGGATGATAATATCAATTGTCAGCGTACGTGCCAGATACAAAAAAGTGCTAGTCATGGACCCTCAAGAAATTGAGACTACACAGCCCGTTATGTAAAGATTTCAATAAATTGTCAGTGTATAATCAAAATAATACATATATAGAAACAGTCCAAGGAATCTTAATAAAAATTCTTAGAATTAACCCCCCGAAAGTAACTACTTAAAATTAAATATATATACATGAATCCTAATACACCATCAATTGCACCCATCACTACAATAGTTACCCAAAAAGGAATTGCACCTGTCATGAACCCCCAAGTAAATGAGACAAGTGTCCTAATAAGTACATTGTGTAAAAACAAGTATATGCTCAAATTACAGAACTAGCAGAAGGAAGTAAATATCCACTATAATATGAGTCCAGAGTCCTTGCCACTATGACATCATAATGTCATGTACCTCAACATAAGTTTACCTCAATATCCCCACAATATTCACATCCACTATACCCTCATAACCATCAATCTCAATTACACATATTAAAAATTCAGTCTGACACACTTCTTCTACCCCTGCAACACACATATAAACATATTCACAAACCCACACACATTGCACATAGACATACCCACACACCCACGCACACATTCACACAATTCTAATGTGAGAGGCCAATCTGTAGATAACCAGGTAAGAGGGACTGTATTAGTAAAAGAGTCAAAGTCCAAGGCTTGCTGAAAACCTAAAATATGTATATCTATTCTTTGAAGTAAAGGACCATGTAAGTTTATGTGTAATGTGTCATATGGCCAACATCAATGTTCAAGCCATCTTGCACTGTATTAAGCAATAACATAAGTCTGATCTCACGAGCTTGTCTCTGTTGTGTACTGTAGAAATGTCCTTTCAAGACCATCACAGACATATCTGAAACTGAGTGGTCATCCTGAGAGAAGTATTGTGCACTGGATTGTCTGTCATCTTCCAATTAGTATCATACTCGTCTGAATTCATTCTAGTGCAGAGTTGCCATTTTGTCTCCCCTACATACCCTGTGTGAGGACATTTCCTGCATTGAATAAGATAAACAACATTGCTTGATTTGCGTGTATAATTACCCAATATCCTGAATTGTCTGTATTGTGAGGTAACCACACTGTCTGGGGTGGAAATGTGCTCACAAGTTTTACATCTGCATTTATTACAGGGTTGTCTGCCATATAATGTCATGGCACTCTGTTCAGGTTCAAGTTTACTCCTAATAATCTGGTTGGCTAAATTGGGTGGTTGTTTAAAAGATAGTAGTGGTAGTTCTCAAAAAATACAACTGCAGATTTCATCCACACTGATTATGGGGTGTAGATCCTTAATCTTACAGAGACATTCAAGTTCTGGATGATATATGACTACTAAGGGTACTCTGTTAGTAATGGTCCTTTCATTATATTGCAGTAGGTATTCTCTTGGTAATTGTGTAGCACGTGTCATTGCTCTGTCAATTTCTCTGAAAGACTGTCCCTGCTCAATAAACTTGTTTTTCAGCATAACTAAATGTCTATTTCTTTCTTTCTCATTTGAAGGGTGGTACCTAAGTGCTTGACTATATATGACAGAATTGTTTGTGTGATTTGAGTGATTACTTTTCTTGTGTAACTATCTCTGTCTTTCTGTTGGTTTCCTGTAAATACATGTATGTAGGGTTCCATCCTTGATGGTGACAGTGATACCCAGAAAATTACCATGGATGACAAAATATTCCAGGAAAAGTTTAATGGTTGTGTGGAGATTATTAAGTCCCTGATGAAAATCCTTAAGTGTGTCACTGCTTTCTCTCCAAATTTTAAACATATCATCAATGTAACGAAAGTAAGCGAGTGATTTGTGTGTACAGTGCCTTAAAAAGTCCTCCTCCAAATTGGCCATAAAGAGATTACCATACTGTGGAGCCATCTTGGTGCCCATCGCTGTTTCCATAGTTTGAACACAATGTTTCCTATTAAGGCTGAAGTTATTATGTGTCAGAATGAATTTAGTAAGTTCCTCCATGATGTCAGGGTCGATGTTGTGGTTCAATTCTTTTTCATATATTTATTTATGGCAGACTGAAATGTCATCTCTATGTGGTATATTAGTGTAGAGGTATGTTACATCCATCATAGCTAAAAGGGTATTCGGTGGTAAGTCCTTAAACCAGAAAGTTTATGCAGAAAGTGAGTAGTGTCCTGAATGTAACTGTCCCTTTGTATAACCAGTAAGCATTATGCCATGATGAAGGTGGCATCTAAAGGGGAATTAATGCATGACTGGGGGAGGTTGTGGCATGAGGCCGAAGGCTGAGTGCCTACAACCACCTGACCATGCAGTAATTCCCAATTAGAGGCCCCCCTTCAGAGTGGCTTAATGCTCTTGTAACAAGGTAATTTATTATATAATGTTTCAAAGATGCTTTGTGTATTGCTTACTAAATAAGGAAAAGATTCATGTTGTTACATTGAAATATGGTGAATGCACTTTAGTTACTCGTCGAATCCATCTATATACATCTATTCAGAAACTGATGTGCACAAAAAGCACACATGTGCTACTATTAAATATGACAACATTTTTTTAAACTTCTTTTAACATTTTAAACTGTACTTATTTCACTACATTGCCTAGGAAATCTAACTTTGTTCAATCTGTTCATGCCTTGATCTCAACTGCAAAACATCTAGCAACTCATTTACATATTTGCTGATCTGCTTACTGGGCTGTGCTCAGTCATCCAGTGTGCTATGCAACATTGTGAACACCACTCTCTCACTGCCACAGCACTTATTTTCATTAAAATTGCAACCTATGTCAGTACCATGCTGAAATGTGACTCTACCATGGAGGGTGAATGACTTAAAGTTCAACGGTCTGCAACTTTGCAGTGTCACTGATTTCATCACTCTTGTGTTAGCCGGACACATTTTGCTACTGCTCCCATTACTGCCTTCAGTGTGATAGTCTCGGGCAATCGGGTGGGTGGGTGGAAAAGGCAAGGACTCCCATTCGTCGGCTTCTGGTCCAATATTTCATTACTGCTTATTTTGTTCTTTGTGGCACACATCAGTATTTCCCTTTGAGGTGGGCATTACTGCTAAATTAATGCCGTCTTCAGACTTTCCCATGTGATGCCTTTCAACCAATTATATCTGTCAACTTCATCCGCTATATTTTTGCCATGTTACAAGTGGTTTTAAAATAGCTTCTACAAAACTTGAAATCCCATCTATCAGGTTTCCATTACCAGAGACTATTGTCTTCCTGGGCTCCCTGATTTATGTATTTTAGGTAGCATGTAGAATGTTACAGGGTAGGGTTCATCAGGGATGAGGGCAGTTATTCTGTTTTGGACATGGTCTGGAAATAATTTAACCAATCCCTATAGTTCTCATTTGTATTCTGTTGTGGGATCACTTTTCACTTCTCTGTACTAGGTATGGTCACTTAGCTGTCTGTTAGCTTCCTTAATGTAATCTTCTCGGTTCTTTATCACCACTGCAGAACCTTTGTCAGCTTTTTTATGACAATAATGTGGTTTGATTTTAGTGTTTGTATAGCCCTGTGTTCCAGTAGAGAGAGGTTGCAGCGGTCTTGTTTCTGCCTTTTAAGAATCTCACCCGTCACTCTCTGGCAAAAGCAATGGATATACTTGTCCAGTTTCTTATTATGGCCAGGGGGGTAAAATCAGATAGTTTCTTTGTCTTGTCTATTAAATTGTTACTGTTTAGAACTTCTTCACTGCCTGTGATTTCTTCTCTTCCATAAAAATATTCTGTAAGTAGCAATCTGTGGAAGTATTCCTCCATTTCACCACAAAACTGTATTCTGTCTAGTGGTTTTGTTGAGAAGAAAGTGAGGCCTTTGGAAATTACACTTAATTCCCCCATAGTCAGTTCGTGGTTGGACAAATTAGCAACTGAAAGATGCCCATCTGTGTGCCTTTGTTGTTCAGTCTCTCTGTTCTGCTCTTCATGGTTGTTAGGCAGTATGGCAAGTCGAAGGGTATTTAACTTCCTGTTTTTTTTAATAAGCATGGCCTTTCTTATGGTTCTTTGGTAGTTTATGTATATCTCATGCAGGGTGTCTGGAATAGGCCCACCAGACCTCTTCTCCAGTGTGGTAACAATTCCATCAAACTGTTTCTTCAAAAATACTTTCTTTGCATATGAGCTGTGGATCCTGTCATTTCTCAGTTTCTCAGAGGTCCTACGGCAGATTTGTTCAGCATATGTAGTATTATTTGTGTTTCTCAATGGATTCCAAATAGGTAGCCCTTTAGGGCTGATGTTATTCCTTTTGCACTGTGTTAAAAATAGATGTCACTGACTAGCTGTGCTTGTATCTTCTTAATGTTGGGCAACTCCCATATTTTGCTGCAAATTTAGGTTATCTTCCATGTTGACAAACAAAATGTTTAATGCTGTATTGGTCCTAGTAAGAACAATCCAGAAAAATGGCTTGATACCTTTTATTGGACCAATAAGGATGTCACAAAAACAAAGAGTTTAGCTTTCAGACCAACAAGTCCTTATTCAGAAGCCTAATGAGAGTTATTTAGAAAGTCCCATATTATTGATACTTAGAACATGCAGCAAAAAAACATAAATAATTGTCATTGGTTAAAAACAGGCCATCAGAAATAATTAAAGTGGCAATGGAGAGCTTGAATATCTAAAGTGTGGTTTCAGCTGAACCAAACTTAAAGGTCAAAGGTTGTCCAGAGGTAACAGCAGGCAGATGGTTCAATCCACATCTATTATACTATGTATCAGTCTAATGGATAAAAAAACCTTAAGATTCTCTGCTCACTAAATCACATGTCAAGTGAAGAAACCTCCGGAAGACACATACTTCATGAGTGAAATAACAGTCCATCAGTAAACTCCAGCTTCAACTCTGCTCAGAACTCTGTTTGTGAATACAGCCTATGATAATAAAATGACCTTAGAGAAAACAACTGTAAATATCAAAATGTAACATATTACCAAGTAAAAAAAATAATAAAAAATAAGCTCCAAAACTGCAACACAGAAAGTATCTTTGCATGGCATATATAATGATAAAAGTGATGTTTACACAAAGTGGGTAAGTGTATCACACTGATGAAAGTACAACTGGCTGGCGATGTAGTCCTAACATACTCTCAACAAGCTATTATGTTCCAGAAACCTTAAGCCTTTGTTGTAACAAGATTTTATACATGATAAAATCACTTGTCAGTGTAAGTGCCAAATACAAAAAAGTGCTAGTCAAGGATCCCCAAGAAATTGAGACTATGCAGCCTGATATGTACAGATTTCAATAAATTGTCAGTGTATAATCAAAATAATACATATGTAGAAACAGTCCAAGAAATCTAAACAAAAATACTTAGGAATTACCCACCAGGGGAAAAGTAACTACTTTAAATGAAGTATATGTACATGAATCCTAATATACCAAAAATTGCACCCATCACTACATTACTTACCCAAGAAGGAATTGCACCTGTTATGAACCCCCAATTAAATGGGACAAGTGTCCAAATAAGCACAGCGTGTAAAAACATTACAATATATACTCAAATTACAGAACTAGCAGAAGGGACCGACGCCCTCTGCACAAGCGGCAAAGTGCCCCATTGCCCGATCACGGGCATAAGTATTAAAATAAGGAACTCCTATATCACTGGTGGTCCAGTGGACTGCTCACAGCCTGATCATGGGCATAAGTATAAAAATAAGAAACTCCTATATCCCTGGTGGACCAGTGGACTGCTCCCAGCCCGATTGCAGGCATAAGTATAGAACTAAAACATCCTATATCCCTGGTGGTCCAGTGGGCCGCTCCCAACCTGAGCTCAGGTGGCCACCCACAGCTGGAAGCTGCCGTATTGTGCCCTGCAATATGGCAGCTCTCCTGTGGGTGGCAGGCTGTTCCTCCTTTATATTTTGGAACAAATGTATGTGGCACATGTAGGGGTTGCGCCTGCATGGGGTCCACACATCCTGGGCTGAATATTGGGATGTGTGGGTGTATGCATGGGCACAGCCCCCCACTTGGTTGCATCACATACATTACTGATGCGCCCCAGCGCATCGGGATTTGTGCCATACACTTTACCCTTTTGAATATCAGGCCTGGGCGCATCAGTGGGTTGCGCGTGGAGCAACTGGGTAGCGCCATGTGCAACCTTTCTGAATATCCCACCCCAAGTGTTAATTTTCTGCTCCGAGGCCCATTATTATGCATACATTCTTCATATTCACTGTGTTTCTCATTGCAGCTTTTGGGGAAAAAAAGGGTGTGCATTTTCGTTAGTGTTTCAGTTAGCATTTCCACTTGCATTTCTGTAACCATTTGCATTACCATTCCTGTCTACACCACCGTGTGTGTTACCCTTTGTGTTTTCATTTGCACTTGCATTTGTGTTACTGTTAACTTTTGCATTTCCAACACTGTTTTTGTTTGTGTTTCCTTTTGCATCACTGTGTGAATTTCCATTTGCATTTGCGTACATTCTTCCATTTGCGTTCCTGTTTGTGTTTCCATTGGCATCATCGTTGCTGTTCCAGTAAGTTTTTGTGTTCCCAGTTGCACTACCATGACTGTGCGCATTACGATTTGCGTTTCCGTATGCACTTGCATTTGCATTTCTCTTTTCATTAACATTTGCCCATGCATTTCTATTACCATTTGCATTATCGTTTACGTTTGCGTCACCATGTGCGTTACCATTTACGCTTGCATTTGCGTTACCGTTACTTCACTATTTATAGTGCACAGTCTCAAAAACAAGGGAAATTCATGGCAAAAAACTCAATTTAATTCATCAGTTAAGGTTATTCCACAGTGACAAAAGTGATGAAATTCAATGTTAGGGTTCCCACTCCTTGCACCCCATGCCCACCCCGCCCCCACCAACAGGCATTGGGGTGTGCATTGGGGTCATTGGTCCTAACTCTCACCCCATTCTCCTATACTGCACCACCTCAGCTTGTTTACACATGGGATGGGGTGAGAGTTAGGACTGATGACCCCAACACACACTCCGATGCCTGTTGGTGGAGGTGGGGTGGGTGTGGGGTGCAAGGGATGGGAACCCTAACATCAAATTTCATCACTTTTGTTACTGTGAAATAACCCTAACTGATGCACTAAACTGAGATTTTTGCCATGAATATGAATATATATATATACATATATCTATATACAGTATATCATGGTAGCACGGTAATGCTAGCATAGTTAGGACTGAGGAGCCCTTTTAAGGTTAAGGGGTGAAATTTTTCAGCTTAATAAGTTTGCCACTCTTTAACAGATTTGCCTGAAATTTGGCTGGCATGGGACGTAAACAAGGATCTTGGGATCTGCCAAGTTTCATACTAGTCGGACATATGGCTGCAGAGTTATTAAGCAACATCCGTGTGCGCAATTATGTTTTTAGCACATTATTTGCTTTCCGCACCTACAGGTGCATACGGTTTGAGCGAACAGTCCAACAACTTCAGGGAACATGTGGCCAGGGTCCCCGATGTGCCTTTTGAAGATTTTGTGAAAAGATATAGAACGGTTCAAAAGTTTATCAAAAAACAAGTTCCCATTATAAGCCAATGGGAAAAGTTAACAACAAGTTTGACACTTTCACAAATGCTCTTTTTAGTGTTGCAAGTGGCCCTAATAGTGTTGCAAATCCACCATTTTGTTTTCAGTTACTGATCAGAAAAATGCTTGGCATTTAAAATTGGGACCCTCTAGGAACACAATTATTTTTGTGTTCACCTAGTCGTACCCTCAGGATGCTAGCCATGTCTTTATTTTGGGGTTAAACACCACAGAAATTTGTTTTCCAAATTTCTGGAGAAAGTAGTGTTGTAAGGTTGTGTCGCACATTCGACACTTTTGCAAAATTTGTGAAAGCTTTCACAAATCACAACACTACTTTTACAGGCTATGCTAAAATGACAGGAATTCTTTGCCACCCTGCTGCAAAATAATTGTTTGGTCTTTTGGGTTGAAATTTGGAGGGAAGTCAGCCAACATCTTACAGATGTGCCTTTCAGTGGTTTGATGAAAAAATATTGCACAGATGCAAAGTTACGGTACTCCGAAGACTAACATGGTGGTGTCTGCCGTGCCTTTCGGGCATTGTATCTCGGAAATGGTGTGAGATACGGAATTTTAGTCGCCACAATGCGTAGCCAACAACCACATTTTAGTCACTATTTATAGTCCTCATTCTTAAAAAGGAGGGAAATTAGAGGCAAAAAACTCTGTTTAATGCATCAGTTAGAGTTATTCCACAGCGACAAAAGCAAGAAAGTTCAGTATTAGGGTTGAAAGCCCCCCTTGCACCCCCATCCGGCCCCCCAACCGGCATCGGGGTGTGCATTGGGGTCATCAGTCCTAATTCTGACCCCATTCTCTATACCTCAGCTTCTTTACACATGTGATGGGTGAGAGTTTCAACGCACAATTTAAATGCCGGTTGGGGCGTGGGATGAGGGTTCAAGGGGCTTTCTAACCTAACACTGAATTTCTCTCACTCTAACCCTAACTGATGCATTGAATGGAGTTTCTTTGCCTCTAATATATATATATATATATGTATATTATGGTAGCACGGTAGTGCTACTATAGTTAGGGTTGAATAGCTTTTTAAGGTTAAAGGGTGAAACTTTGCACCTTAATAACTTTGCCACCGTTCTATGTATTTGCCTGAAATTTGGCAGGCATGGAGTGGAACCATAGATCTCAGATCTGCCAATTTTCTTACCAGTTGGATATAGGGTTGCAGAGTTACTAAGTGACATCTGTGTGCACAAATATGTTTTTTTGTGCATTCTCTGCTCGCGCCTGTCCAAAAACTTCAGGGAATGAATGGCCAGGGTCCTTCATGTGCCTTTTGAAGATTTCATGAAAAAATATTGAACGGTTCAAAAGTTATTCAAAAAACAAGTTCCCTTTATAAGTCAATGAGAAAAGTTAACAAAAAGTTCGACACTTTCTCAAATGCAGTTTTTAGTGTCACAAATGGCCCTAGTAGTGTCGCAAATCCGCCATTTTGTTTTCAGTTACTGATCAGAGAAATGCTTGGCATTTAAAATTGGGACCATCTAGGGACACAATTTTTTTTTTTTAAATCTTCTTTACTGTGATTTTTATGTGTTCCAACAATATGCTTATACACACATATCCCAGGGTTGGACCCTGGCCCACATCCCCAAACTGGATATAGATACTATATACATCCCCACAACTATTTACAATCACAGTTTTATCTTATCAAGACCGTAGGTTTGGGTCCAGTTTTGCCTAATGTCACCTTCCATACTATTCCTTGAAATTTGACTTTAATCTAGTCTACTACTTAACTTGAATTTTCTTAATAGTATCTTCCCAAATTTCAAGGCATGTCCTGTCTTCTCCAGACATAACTCTAATAACTGTGTCCCTAGGAGAGAGAGAGAATCCATCCATATCCACCAAAGGTAGTAACATACTAATCCAGAAAGAGACCATCTCCTGAGAGTATTATGACTCCATTAGTACAAAAGTTACACTATACAATGTCCCATATTTCCATACAGTCTTATCCCATTCTCCCATTTTACTGAGAGAAACCATCCAAGAAGCTAAACTCCTTCAGACAGACAGATCTGTGTCCGGGCACTCCACAGTTGTACCGAGTATACTGCCTCTAACACCCTCCATCTTTTATCATATATCTTCTTTTTACCCTCTGTTACCATTTGCCTTTTAAGTCTGTCAAAGACTTGCAGTAGGTCACTAACCCATTGGTCATAGCTATAAATACTATCACTTTTCCAGTGCCTAAGAACAAAAGCTTTAACCAGGGAGGACATCAAAGACACATGATATTTGGCTGAGCTTTTTTAGTACCATTTGCATGTCCCCTAACAAGCATATCTCTGGTTTGATATACTCGAATAATTTAGTAACAGGTCCATTTTTTGCCCAATTTGAGTCCACAATGGTTGGATTAAAGGGCAGCTCCACAATACATGCATCAGATCCCTGATTCTGCTCCACATCTAAAACACAGGTCTGTCTGTCTGAGTTTTCTAGAACATAATTTAACAGGAGTATAGTAGATATTTGAACAAATAAAAAACTGCATGGTTTTATACTTCGGTATGGGCAAGACCTTAATATTTCTCCAGATTTCCTTCCATTCAGGCCTCAAGGGGGATAAAGTTTTCTCCCAGTATCCTATTTGAGCTTTGACTTCCACACTCATAAAGTACAACAACACCCTATAAAATTTTGAGAGGGGATGTTGTAGGAGGTCTATCTCTTTCAAATGGTCCCACGTAAATAGTATTTGTTCTCTTTCCTTATTGTCCCGTATAAATTTCTGAACTAGATTTGTAACTTGAATCCTTTTAAAAGGATCCCATGCTCTGGCTTGCACTGGTAGTTCCACCCTATCTTCTACTATCAAGTCTGACAGCATCAGGCCGGACAGTTGTGGAGCCCATTGACCACTAATTACTTGTCCCCCAGATGAAAATTAGGGTTTCCTATTACAGGCTGATTTCTGGTTCCCTTCTGCGCCTTCCTCTGAATCATGTTCAGCAGATCCCACCATGCTTTAACTGATTTATAAATTGGTGACTGCTTTCCCCCTTCCGCAAAGCCTCCGGGTCTGTAAACAGCATTGCAGTGGGGGAAAATTTTAGGTCCTTTAGCATAAGCTGTTCCAGCTGAAGCTATGTTGGTGTGTATCCCCCTACTTCCTCACTCCTTGTCCATCGTCCCATCGCACCCAGCTGACCTGCTACATAATATAGGAAGAGATCCGGGAGCTTAATCCCACCCTTAGAGTAAGGGAGGCATAGAACAGCGTGCTTCCTCCTAGGAGATTTGGAATCCCACAGAAATTCTGAAATTACCCTCTGTATACTGCTAAACCTCCCCTTCGGAATGCTATAGGATGAGAGATAGATCGGGTATAATAGTCTGGGTAGAAGGTTCATTTTAATCAGTCCCAGTCTAGCAGTTAAATTTAAAGGAAGTTTATTCCACCTTAAAATGTCAGTTTTAATTGTAGCTAACAGGTTATCCACATTTTCCTCCACACCATTCTACAATCTAGAAGTGATCCAGATTCCCAGATACTTAATTTTTGCCCCAGCCCAGTTAATTTTCAGGTGTTCGAAGTCTGCTCTGTGCGTGTAAACAGTAAGAGGAAGAACCTGAGTTTTGCTTAAGTTTAATTTATAGTTAGATACCTCTGAAAATTTCCCAATTACTTCCAGCACCTTTTGGAAACTAGCAGCAGGGTTGGCTAAATGTAACAAAATATCATCGTCGAATACTGAGAATTTAAGCTCAATTCCCTGAACCTCAATCCCCTGAACCCTGGGCTCCATATTTAGTGCTCTTAATAAAGGTTCCAAGTAAATGTTAAATAAAATTGGTGACAAGGGGCAGCCCTGCCTAGTCCCATTTCGCAAAAGAAACTCCTCTGATAAATAACCATTACATAAGACTCTGGCTGTAGGGGCCTTGTAGAGATTTTGGAGGCCTCTAAGAAAACCCTTTGGGAAGCCCATTCTCTCCATTGTAGAGAATAAAAAATTATGGGAGACTCAGTCAAAAGCCTTTTCGGCATCAAGTGCTATCAGGGCCATAGCAGATTTTGTGTAGGAAGCCCTG
The DNA here is from genome assembly GCA_016271365.2 of Neoceratodus forsteri. Taxonomy (NCBI): domain Eukaryota; kingdom Metazoa; phylum Chordata; order Ceratodontiformes; family Ceratodontidae; genus Neoceratodus; species Neoceratodus forsteri. The sequence continues at coordinate 81,806,661 of CM028137.1, forward strand.
TGCAAAATGTGGTGCATCATTCTTAACGCGTCCTGTGCCCCCCTCCCTGGCATGAACCCAACTTGGTCCTGACTGATTAATAAAGGTGCGACTTTCAAAACCCTATTAGCCAGAATCTTTGTAAGTATTTTGATATCTTGGTTGATTAAAGCAATGGGTCTATAGTTACCTGGCAAGTCCCTAGGCTTATCCGGCTTAGGGATCAAGGTAATGGAAGCTTGGTATAAGGGAGGGTGGCGAACTCCATTGTTCATAATGTTTGAGAATAAGTCCATTAGTAGAGGGATTATTGTCCCTAAGTGAACTTTATAGAATTTTGTAGTCAGGCCATCCGGCCCTGGTGCCTTACTGTTTGGAAGGTCTCTGATTACTTCCCTGATCTCTAGTTCCGAGATTGGTGCTGCTATTGCCCAGGCTTGCTCTACTTCCAATTTGGGTAACGGTATATCCTTAAGGAACCTTTCAACTGCTACCTCTATACTGGTACCCCCCTCTTGATAAATCCCTGAATAATAATCCGCGAAAGCATCCTCTATTTTCTGCGGTTCTGAAATAATCCCTCCCAAATTCACTGCCATGATCGTTCTTTCCACCTCCACTCCTTAATTCTATGAGCCAATCTGCGACGGGTACATCCCCTGCAACAGATATTTAGCATTTAGTCTTTCCAGCCAGCGATCTGCCTAAGGTTCAATATACTTCTGTATTGGTCTCTCAAATCCCTAATTCCTTGTCCATTTCTATACTTGAACCTTCTAAAGGTAGTAATGATTAAATGGCCCCAACTAAAAATTCTTCCAGCTCTATTGAGTTTGTTCCGCCTAGAGGTATACTCCTGCCATTCCTGCATATAATACCTAAGCTGCAAGAATAGTTTCTTGTCCTCTAATGTTGGGATTTGAGTTTGAATGATCCCCTAAGTACCTCCTCTAACTTAAACACCATACTGTCCTCCCAAATATCCCTTCATCTAGTCACCATTGAAATGGCATTGGGGAATATTATCCAGCTCCATAGTAGCTGGATCGAGAATGATCAGATAGGACCCTATTATAAGTATTCAAGCCTTTGATAGCTCCTCAACCCTTCCCTATTAACCACAAAAAAATCAATCCTAGTATGTGTCTTGTGGACCCCAGAGTAGAAAGTCATCTCTGTATCCCTTTCCTATACATTCTATATGGGTCTACCAGTGCTGTTGCTTCTAGGAATCTGTTTAATGCTCTCTGCGGGGGAGAAGATGATTTATTGGAGGCGGGACTCCTGTCCTTCCTATTATCAAAGCAGATATTCCAGTCTCCTGCCATGATAAGTGGAGTCTGGGGGAGTGTAGTAATATCAGCTTCTAACGAAGCAAAGAATTCTGACTTAGCTGGAGTAGGGCCATAGATTGAAGCACATGAAGATGGGCATCCCAAGATTGAACCCAACACATATATCCCCCTGCCATCCTCTCTTGACTGGGTTCGTTCAATTACATATGGGCACGTTTTCCTGATTAATATTGCCACTCCCCCCGGCGTTTTCATTTTCCCAACTCCACTACCTTACCTACCCAACCCCTCTTAAGAAGGTTTACCTCCTCATACAGTAAGTGAGTTTCTTGGAGTGCAGCAATGCACCCCAGTTGATTATATACTGCAGCACGACCAGTCTTTTTTCCTCCCCTGAGACCTTTCACATTCCATGAAAGAAGTTTAAGTGATACCATCTTCTATATCACTGCCCCAGATATTCACTCTCATATGTTGTATCTTCTTTTACCTCATGCTTTATGGATTCTCTCTCCTCCTTACCCCCAGTATCCCCCCTCTATCTCCCCGATCCTTGATTGCCCTCCTCAGTCCTCATGAAGCGTGTTGCAGTCAGCCCTCAAGATATCTCCGAGCCCCCTCAAATCCCAGCATATCATCCATCATGACCCCCCACATATCCCAACCCCGACATTAGATTTAGCTTTGTCTATCACCTTCTAGAACTTTTCGCTCAATGGCCAAAAGGAAAGGGCTTAACAGCCCCAACACCAATACATAACCCAGCTTGGTAATAGTCAGTGAGCCTTTCCCACCAAACCATTCCTCTTGTATCTTGCTTGAGTAACAGTACCCTGAAAAAAAAGGGGGGAGGATAACTAGCCATATAGCCACATAACTAGCCATAAAGGCTGATCCACCCTTCTTGACACTTTCAATTAACAAAGTAGAACAGTAGTGAAAAACAGTTAGACTCATTTTCTTCAATCCAAAGCTAGTCGAGATCAGGAATTAGGTATCCTGCCAGTTCTCACAATATTTCCCGGTGTTGCTAATCACACTCGCCGCTGCATTGCAGCGTTCTTGCCAAACCCTCTTTACTTCAAGTCGTCGACTTGAATAATTCTGGTAGTTCAATTCTGAGACTTTCCAAAGCTTCAGTTGCTGTAAAATAGCGTTTATCTCCTTTCGGAAGTTTCACAGTTAGTGTAGCTGGATGTTGCAATCGAAATTTCAGACCCGCTAAATACAGCTTCTTTTTTATCTCCATGTATTCTTTTTGTTTCTCTCTCACTGAGGGCACTAAGTCTTGAAAGATCCATATTGATGCCCCATTCCACTGCAAGGATCTATTTGCTTTCGCTTTATTCAGGACATGAATCTTTTCCTTGTAGTTTAGAAACCTCATGATCAGAACTCGAGGTCGGGCTTCAGGTGGGGGTATCTCTCTCAATGACCGGTGGGCCCTATCCACATTATATGAGTCACCATACGGGGAAGGACCAAATAGCTTCAGGAGAAAGTCCTGCATAAAGGTTACACAATCCGAGCCTTCCGTTTCTTCAGGTAGGTCTGCCATTATTAAATTGTTTCTCCTACTATGTGACTCTTGGTCCTCCAAACGCTCTTCAAGCTTTTTAACTTGCCTTTTGAGCCCGATCATTTCTAGGTCTATGGCCCCCCATTTTTATCTCCTCTCGAAGCCACTCTAGCCTCTCGTCCCCACCCTTTGTGTTAAGGCATGTAGCGGGTTTCAGTATGGTAAAATCCGCAACTAGCCCCTGCAAAAGTTGTTTGATTTTGCAAATATCCTGCAAGGTTGAGTACCCTCCTTGGGCTTCTGTTTTCAGATCCTCGGCATCGTCTGGAGACGGAGAGTGGGGCTTGGAATGCTTAGTCGCCGGTACTCTTGCTGCAAGAGGCTCGGGGCTTTCGATTTCTTACTCGGCCATTTCGTTCTCCTGGCCCGCCGTTGCTAAGTTGATCTGTTCCCTCCTACAATTAAGCCTGAGGCGATCACCACTACTTAGGGCACGCCTAGTCGTCAGGGATCCTTGCAATAACAGGTTTAGGGGGTCAAATAGAGCTTAAATCTTTTATTTTATCCGCTGAAACTCGAAAGCAATCTCGGAGACATCTGACCCCTGCTAGCTCATCACGTGATCTCTTGGACACAATTCTTTTTGTGTTTACCTGTTTGAGCCCTGAGGATGCTAGCCATGTCTTTATTTTGGGGTTAAGCACCAAAGAAATATGTTTTTCAAATTTCTGGGAATAATGTCGCTAAGTAGTGTCGCACCTGTCACACTTTCTCAAATTTTGCGAAAGCTTTTGAAAATCATGACACTACTTTTCTAGGCTATGGCCAAAATTACAGGAATTCTTTGCCACCCTGCTGCAAAAAAGTGGTTTGGTCTTTTGGGCTGAAATTTGGAGGGAAGGCAGCCAACATCTCACAGATGTGTGTTTTGGTGGTTTGGTGACAAAATATTGCACGGATTCAAAGTTATGGTACTCTGAAGTTGACTTTTTTACCCATAGACTAACATGATGGTGTCCGCTGCACCTTTTGGGGCTCGTATCTCGGAAACGGTGCGAGATATAGAATAGTCATTGTTAGTAAAAACCTAGCCAGGAAACTCATGAATCATGTGAAATTAAATTTTTTTTCTATGTTGCACGCTTCCTGAGATATAAGCAATTTAGTGTTCCAACAGCTCATTTCTGCTCCGAGGCCCATTATTATGCATACATTCTTTGTACAGACTGTGTTGCTCTATGCAGCTGTTGGCCAAAAACAGGGTGTGCGCTTCCATTACTGTTGCAGTTAGCATTTCCACTTGCGTTTCCATGCCTGTTTGCATTCCATATGCGCCATTAATGCGTTATCGCTGCGTTTCTGTTTGCATTTGCATTTGCCTTACTCTGACCATTTGTGTCTACAGTACTGTTTCTGTTTGTGTTTCACTTTGCGTCACCATGCGCATTACCATTTGCATTTGCGGCCACCCTTCTGTTTGCGTTTGTCTTTCATTTTGCATCATCGTTGTTCTTACCATTACCATTTGCGTTTCCAATTGCATTCCCATGCCCATGCGCATTACGCATTGCATTTACATACGCGCTTGCATTTGCATTTCTGTTTCCTTTGGCGTTATTGTTGCTGTTACCATCACCATTTGCATTTCCAATTGCGGTACTGTGATCGTGCACATTACGGTTTGCGTTTCTGTATGCACTTGCATTTACATTTCTGTTTCTGTTTCCTTTGGTGTTATTGTTGCTGTTACCATTACCATTTGCATTTACAATTGTGGTATCATGACCGTGCACATTATGGTTTGCATTTCTGTATGCACTTGCATTTACATTTCTGTTTCTGTTTCCTTTGGCATTATTTTAGCTGTTACAATTACCATTTGAGTTTCCAACTGTGGTACCATGACCGTGCACATTACGGTTTGCATTTACATATGCACTTGCATTTGCCTTTGCATTTCTGTTTCCTTTGGCATTATTTTTGCTCTCACTGTTACCATTTGCATTTGCAATTGCTGTACCATGACTGTGCACGTTACGCTTTGCATTTCCATTCGCGCTTGCGTTTGCCATTCCGTTTCTGTTCCCTTTGGCGTTATTGTTGCTGTAACAGATAACATTTGCATTTACAATAGTGGTACCGTGACCGTGCGCATTACTAGTTGCATTTCTGTACGCTCTTGTGTCTCCATTTGTGTCACTTCACTTTGCGCTTTTGTTTCTATTAATGTTTGTGTTACCATTTATGTTTGCATCACTATGTGTGTAACCATTAGCACTTGTGTTTGCATTGCAGTTACCGTTACTATGTCACAAGGCATCAAGTGGTGGGAGCGCGGGGCCCAAAGGGCCTGCGATCCCACCACCGCATTCTATTCACTATTTATAGTCCTCATTCTCAAAAGAAGGAAAATTCATGGAAAAAAAACTCAGTTTAATGTATCAGTTAGGGTTGATCCAAAGAGACAAAAGTGAGGAAATTTGGTGTTAGGGTTGAAAGCCCCCCTTGGACCCCCAGCCTGCCCCCCAACCAGCACTGGGGGTGTGCATTGGGGTCATCGGCCCTAACTCTCACCCCATCACATGTGTAAAGAAGCTGAGGTATAAGAGAATGGGGTGAGAGTTAGGACTGAAGAAACCAATGCACACCCCAATGCCAGTTGGGGGGCGGGCTAGGGGGTGCAAGGGGGCTTTCAACCCTAACACAGAATTTCATCACTTTTGTCACTGTGGAACAACCCTAACTGATAAATTAAATGGAGTTTTTACAAGGAATATATATATGTATATATTATAGTGGCATGGTAGTGCCACTATAGTTAGGGTTGAATACCCCATTTAGGGTTAAAGTGTGAAATTTTGCATCTTAATAACTTTGCCACCATAAAATGGATTTGCCTATAATCTGGCAGCCATGGAGCAGTACCACAGATCTCTGGATCTGCCAAGTTTCATAATGGTCGGATATACGGTTGCTGAGTTAAAAAGTGACATTCTGTAGCGCATTTATGCTTTTTTTGAGCATTCTTTGCTCACACCTACGGGTTGCACGGTTTGTGTGACTGGTCCAAAAACTTCAGGAAACATGCAGCCAGGATCCTTGATGTGTCTTTTGAAGATGTCATGAAAAAATATTAAAAGGTTCAAAAGTTATTCAAAAAACAGTTCCCCATTATAGTCAATGGGAAAAGTTAACAAAAAGTTCAACAGTGTTGCAAATGCAGTTTTTAGTGTTGCAAAAGACCCCTGTAGTGTCATGAGTCAGCCATTATTATTCAGTTAGTGGTCACAGAAATGCTTGGCATTTAAATTTGGGACCCTCTAGGGACACAATTCTTTTTGTGTTCACCTACTCGGACCATGAGGATGCTAGCCATGTCTTTTGGGGGTGTTAAACACCCCAGAAATATGTTTTTGAAATTTTTGTAAAAAGTAGTGTTGCACTCACGACACTTTCATGATTTCATTTGCGAAAGTGTCGTGATTTGCGACACTATTTTGTGACACTATGCCCAAAATAACAGGAATTCTTTGCCACCCTGCTGCAAACCAACAGTTTGGTATTTTGGGCTGAAATTTTGAAGAAAGAAAGACAACATCCCACAGATGTGCCTTTTGGTGGTTTGGTGACAAAATATTCCACAGATGGAAAGTTACGGTTCTCTGAAGTTGATGCTTTTTCCCTTAGACTAACATTGCAGCGTCTGCCATGCCTTTCGGGCCCATATCTTGGAAGCGCTTCAAGATACGGACTTTTCATCAGAAAAATACTTAGCACCCCACCAGGGGGATAAGTAAAATATTAGTCAGGAAAGCCATAATTTATATGAAATTTTATTTTTTTCCTATGACGTATGGTTCCTGAGATATAAGCAAGTTAGTATTCCAAGTGCTCATTTTCTGCTCCGAGGCCCATTATTATGCATGCATTCTTTGTATTCACTGTGTTTCTTTATGCAGCTGTTGGAGAGAAAAAGGGCGTGTGCTTTTGTTACTGTCAGAGTTAGTGTTCCCACTTGCGTTTCCGTAACTGTTTGCATTACCATTCCCATCTATGCCACCGTGTGCGTTACCCTTTGTGTTTTCATTTGTGCTTGCATTTGCATTACCGTTAAAATTTGCATTTCCATTACTGGTTTTGTTTGCTTTTCGTTTTGCTTACAGTGTGCATTACCATTTGCGTTTGCGTTTGCGCTTCTGTTTGCGTTTGCATTTCCTTTGGCGTCATCGTTGCTGTACCATTAGTATTTGCATTTCCTATTGTGGTACCATGACCATACGTATTACCATTTGCATTTCGGTATGTGCTTGCGTTTGCATTTCCTTTTGTATTACCGTTCCCATCTATGGCACTGTGAGCGCTACCCTTTGCATTTTCATTTGCGCTTGCATTTGTGTAACTGTTAACATTTGCATTTCCATTACTGTTTTGGTTTGCGTTTCCTTTTGCATCACCGTGTGCATTTCCATTTGCATTTCTGTACGCGCTTCCATTTGCATTTGCATTTCTGTTTGTGTTTCCTTTGGTGTCATCGTTGCTGTTACCATAACTGTCTGCATTTCCAATTACGTTACCTTGCCCGCCTGACTTATGGTTTGCATTTCCGTATGCACTTGCATTTGCATTTCTGTTTTCTTTAATATTTGCGCTTGTGTTTGTATTACTCTTTGCATTATCATTTACGTTTGTGGCACCATGTGCGTTAGCATTTGCACTTGCATTGCTGTTCACTATTTATTGTGCACATTCTTAAAACGAAGGGAAATTCATGGCAAAAAAATCCATTTAATGCATTATTTAGGGTAGTTCCACAGTGACAAGAGTGAGGAAATTCAATGTTAGGGTTCCCAGCTCCCTTGCACCCCACACCCACCCCTCCCCCACCATCAGGCATTGGGGTGTGTGTGTGGGGTAATCAACCCTAACTCTCACCCATTCTTCTATACTGCACCACCTCAGCTTGTTTGCACATGGGATGGGGTGAGAGTTAGGACCGATGACCCCAACGCACATGCTGATGCCTGTTGGTGGGGGGCAGGATGGAGGTGGGGTTCAAGGGGGTGAGAAGCCTAACATCAAATTTTCTCATTTTTGTCACTGTGGAACAACCCTAACTGATGCACTAAATGGAGTTTTTAGCCATGAAAAAAAATATATATATATATATATATATATATATATAAATTTTCTATGCAAAAAAACTTTGTTAATGCATCAGTTAGGGTTCTTCTGTAGTGAAAAAAGTGAGGAAATTCAATTTTAGGGTTCCCACCCCTTGCACTCCACCACCAACCCACCACCACAAACAGGCATCGGGGTGTGCATTGGGGTCATCAGCCCTAACTCTCACCCCATCCCATGTGTAAATGAACTGTGGTGGTGCAGTGTAGGAGAATGGGGTGAGAGTTAGAGTCGATGACCCCAATGCACACACCCCAATGCCTGTTGGTGGGGGCTGGGTGGGAACCCTAAAATCGAATTTCCTCACTTTTTTCACTGTAGAACAACCTTAACTGATGCATTAATGACATTTTTTTGCATAGAATTTCCTTACTCTTTAAGAAAGAATAGAAACTTAGAAAGTTGCGCAAGTTGGTGGTCGGGCCCCGCACTCCCACCAACTTGTAGGTGCCAAGCCACATTACACACCCAATGACTAAAAAGTACATTCACAACAACAAGGGCAGCCATCAAACAAATGTTAATCTAGTAGAACAATAGAAAACGCTGTCCACAAAATGTAAACTGCACCACACAATATCTGTGCAAAACATATATTGTCTGACATGAAAACATCTCTATTAACATCTACAGCACATGCCATCAACACCCTCCAAATTTCTAGTAAAAAGACCAAACTGTGTCCAAGATATGACATGCCGAAATTTGAAATTTTCATTCATCAGAGTGGCACAGTTCTGCACCTGTTGACATTTAACACACACAATGACTGAAAACTTCATCCATGACAATAAGGCTAGGTATCCTATCAATTTCAAGCCAGCACCACAAGCAAAACGCTGTCCGCAGAACGTAAACTCTGCCACACCATATCACCACCAAAAAAATATTTTCCGACACAGAAACACAGTAATTGACATCCACAGGATATGCCGTCAACATTCTCCAAATTTCAAGTAAAAAGACCAAACTGTGTCCGAGATATAACATTTTAACGTATGAGATTTTCTTCGTCAGACTGTCACAGTTCTGCACCTGTTGACATTTAACACACACAATGACTGAAAACTACATCCATGGACACTAAGGCTAGGTATCCTATCAATTTAAAGCCACCATTACAAGCAAACACTGTCTGCAACATGTAAATGCATAACGCAATATCGCCACAAAACAAAATTTTCTTTGACACATGAACACCATAGTTCACATGTACAGTACATGCCGTAAACACCCTCCAAATTTCAAGTAAAAAGAGCAAACCGTTTCTGAGATATTCAATGTTAAAGATTGGTAAAATGTCCCTATCTATTCCATTATAAGAAATGTGGCCATCTTGTCCCTATCTCACAATCAAAGATGGCTATCAAAGAATTTCACGATCAAAGAATTTGCAGGCTCATGATCAAAGAATTTGTAGACTCATGAACAAAGAATTAAAAATCTTATAAAGCCAATGATTGATGGAATTGTGGTATACCACCACCATGGTTCGACAAAACGAAGCTCCTTGAGTAAAACCCACCCTCATTTCTCTTCCAAGGACACCCCTGGGATGAGAAAATTGATTTTTTTATATATCTATCTCGTCCCTTGCTCACGAAGCATGATCGTGATCAAAGAATCTCGTGATGAAAGAATTTGCAGTCTTGCGATCAAAGAAATTGCTCACTTGCAAACAAAGAGCGAGGGACGAGATGGCCAGATTTTAAAATAGGTTTTTGTAGCCCAGAGGTGTTCTACAGCATTATATGAAGGTGGGTTTTGCTCAGGGGCCTTCGTTCTGCCCCATCTTAATAAAAAAACATAAGTTGACAATATCCCTGGTAGTCTAGCAGCCCCCTCCCCCCCAATCATGAGAATATAGATAATGATGTCTGTATCCCTGGTAGTCTAGTGGCCCCCCAGTGTGTATTTTATTCACATCTTTTTTTTATCCCTGGTAGTCTAGTGCCTCCATGTGTATTTATTTATATTTGTTGTTTATATCCCTGATAGTCTAGTGGCCCCCCATCTGTATTTAATTATTATTATTATTCTTATCCTTGGTAGTCTAGCGGCCCCCCATCGTAATGAAAAAGATAAGCATATGCTATTTCCTGGTAATCTAGTGGCCCCCCACCCAGCCGTGCCAGCCAACCCAGCACCACCCCACCCGTCCCCGCCAGTGACTGGCACAGCCCACCTCTCACCTCCACAGCCAGCCGCCGACTGTGTGTATTACCAGCACTAATTCAAACAGGTGCTCAGAAATAATTTCAGGCGCCTCTTTGAATAGCACAGTCAGTAGCTGGCCGTAAATGAGAGATGAGCACTCTGCCAATCGGCAGTGAGAAAAAGTAGGGGGTGCCTAAATGAGCTGGCATAACTGAAGTGAAGTGAAAGCCACTGACTACCAGAAAATAGCAAATGCTTATCTTTCTCATTATGATGGGGCGGCTGGACTACATGGGATATGAATAATAATAATAATTAAATACAGATCGGGGGCACTAGACTACTAGGGAAATAAACAACAAATATAAATAAATACACATTGGGGTGCACTAGACTACCAGAGATAAAAAAAAGAGATATGAATAAAACACATATGGGGGCCACTAGACTACTAGGGATACATACATTGTTATCTATATTATCATGATCGGGGGGAGGGGGCCGCTAGACAACCAGGGATATTGAAAACTTATGTTTTTTTATTCAGATGGGGCAGAATGAAGCCCCCTGAGCAAAACCGACCCTCATATACCTTTCTAAGGCACCCCTGGGCTACAAAAATCTATTTAAAAATCTGCCCATCTTGACCCTCACTTGCGATGCATGATCGCGATCAAAGAATCTCGTGATCAAAAATTATTAGCGAGCAACGAATGAAGATTTTAAACACTCAAAACTCTATTTTTGGACCAATTTGGATAAAACCAAAGCCATGGCTAGATAGATCGGGGTCCTCTGAGTAAAACCCATCCAAGTTTTACTTCAGAAGTGACCCCTGAGCCAAGATATTTGTGGTTTTCCAATCGGAAAACTCAAAACAGGATGGCGGACCTCGCGATCAAAGAATTTCAAAAATCCTCAGGGAAAAAGATTCTTGAATGGTGAGACTGCGAATTCTTTAATCGCCAGGTGGGACCAGATGGCCAGAACCCCATTCTTTGTTTGCAAAACATACATATTAATTTTCCCATTGACTTATAATGGGAACTTAAAAGTGGCATAACTTTTGAATGCCTTAATATGTTTTCACCAAACAAAAAGCAGCATGTTCAGCCACTAAAGCTCTTTCAAACAAGCCATCTTGCAGAGCTGCATGCCACATGATGGCCATGCAGGGCCACATCCAATATCCCAAAAGCTGCCTCCAAAAATGAATAATTTCGCATTTTTCAGCGCTTTTGTATGCAAAGACTGTAGGTCTGCCCAAACGCAATTTGGCAGATCAAGAGATGTACCATGCCCCACTGCACGTACAAAATTTCAGGCAAATCCGTTGAACGGGTCCAAAGTTATTAATGCCCAAACTTTTGACTTTAGTATGTAACTGACCGCTGAACCCTAACTATAGTGGTGCAACTGCGCCACTATTAGATATATAGATATATATATATATATATATATATATATATATATATATATATATATATATATAGATATATATATAGATATATAGATATATATATATAATATAGATATATATATCTATATATATATAGATATATAGATATATATATATATATATATTATACTGGCACAGTAGTGCCACTATAGTTAGGGTTGAGTACCCCATTTGAGGTTAAAGTGTGAAATTTGTCAGGTAAATAACCTTGGCACCGTATAATGGATTTGCCTGAATTTGGCAGACATAGATCAGTGCCATTGATCTATGGATCTGCCAAGTATCATACTGGTCGGGTATATGATTGCAGAGTTATAAAGCACCATTCTGTGTCACATTTATGCTTTTTTTGTGCATTCTTTGCTCGTGCCTACAGGTCACATGGTTTGCGTGACTGGTCCAAAACCTTCAGGGAACATGCAGCCTGGGTCCGCAATGTGTCTTTCAAAGATTTTGTGAAAACATATTAAACGGTTCTAAGGTTATATAAAAAACAAACTTCCCATTATAGTTAATGGGAAAATTTAATAAAATATTCAATAGTGTCACAAATGCAGTTTTTAGTGTCACAAATGACCCCTGTAGTGTCATGAGTCAGCCATTTTTTTTTTCAGTTACTGGTCACAGAAATGTTTGGTATTTAAATGTGGGACCCTGTAAGGACACAATTTTTTTGTCTTCACCTAGTCGAGCCCTGAGGATGCTAGCCATGTCTTTTGGGGGTTAAACACATCAGAAATATGTTTTTAAAATTGTTGTAAACTGTAGTGTCGCAAAGTAGTGTCACTCATTCGACACTGTCATGCTTTTTTTTGCAAAAGTGTCGCAAATCATGACACTACTTTGCAAAACTGTGGCCAAAATAACAGGAATTCTTTGCCACCCTGCTGCAAAGATGTTTTGGTCTTTTGGACTGAAATTTGGAGGGAAGAATGCCAACATCCCACAGATGTGCCTTTTGGTGGTTTGGTAACAAAATATTGCAGGGTTGCAAAGTTACTGTACTCTGAAGTTGACAATTTTTCCCATAGACTAACATTGTGGTGTCCACCATGCCTTCTGGGGCCTGTATCTCGGAAACGCTTCTAGATACTGACTTTTTGTCAGAAAAATGCTTATCCCATCCACCAGATGGCTAAGTAAAAAACTAACCAGGAAAGTCATAAATCATATGAAATTTAATTTTTTTCTCTACGTCGTACGGTTCCTGAGATAGAAGCTATTTAGTATTCCAAGTGCTCATTTTCTGCTCCGATGCCCTTTATTATGCATACATTCTTTGTACTCATTAGCCCAGATATTCAAAAGGGTTGCACCATGCGTAATAGGGATGCACCAGCACAAGTCTGAAAATGTACCATTCTGTGATATTCAGCAGGAGGCAGATGTGCCCCCCCAAATCACACTGCGCAAGAGTGCAATAATGAATGCATGTGCAACTGAAGGGGGAGGAAGAATGCATAAATGGCGCAGTGCGATATTCAACAACATGCGCCATGCGCAATAGGGGAGCAAGTGGAAGTTGCATGATACGGAAATGAGCCAAAATAAAAATGAACAAGAGAGAGGCGCAAGAACGCTACAGGGAAGGCACATGTTGCTGAACAATAGCCAGCCACACAGGCAACACAAACACACAGGGCAGGACAGAGACAGAGCACCTGGAACCCCCAGGAACAGGGAAGGTGTGGGGAGCCACAGCCACAGTGCAGTGCAGAAGGGGGGAGTGCCACACAGCACTGAGGCCACCACAGGAAGGTGTTCCCGGTGCAGGGGAAGTAGCAGCCAGGACCGCAGGGGGAACATAGAAACAGCTTCCAGGGGGGAACACAAGCCAGGGACATGGCCAGGGCCACCATCCAGATAGAGGCAGTAATGAGGGGGTGAGAAGGCAGGCAGCGGGGGGCACGGCCGTGGAAGGGCCCGTCGGCAGTATGCCCCCAACAGGCAGTGCCAAGCCCACACCAGCTTCGAGCTGTACACCGATACTGAGATCATGGGCTGGTACCACCTGAACTGGGCAATTCTGAGGTGGCTTTGTGAGCTGTGCAGTAATGTGATGCAGGTACCCGCATGACGGAGCCATTCTCTGTCAGTGACAGCTTGCATGTGCCTGCTAGCCACGGGTACCTTCCAGAGACCAACAGGGGACATGACAGGCATAACCCAGTTGTCCGCATCATGCCACCTCACCCAATTCCTCAGCGCACTGCTGCCACATGCTGCAGAGCACATCCATTTCCCCAGCACACCAGTGGAGCGCACAACAAACATACAGGAGTTCCACAGGGTAGCACATATGCCTGGCATGCTAGGGGCAATGGACTGCACCCATGTGGCCATCTGCACACCACCTGGCCCTGAAGGGTTTGCATACATGAATCGGAAGGGGTATGCAAGCATCAACTGCCAGGTGGTGTGCAATGCCAGGGGGTGCATAATCAATGTCTGTGCCATGCACCCTGGTGGAGCACATGATGTCTTCATCTGGCACCAGTCAGCACTGTGCCACAGATTCAAGAGTGGGGACATCCCCACTGGCAACTTAGTGGGTGAGTATGCAAACCACACAGAAAGACATGGAGCTTGGGAGGGGCATAGTCAGAGGTGACATGGGTATTGGCCTAGATGGCCCAAGACAGGGTGATGCTGATCACCAACCTAACTTCCACCCTCTACACACAGGTGACAGTGGATACCCATGCCATCCCTGGCTGCTAACACCGAATTGGTGGCCCTCGACCCCATCACAGCAATGCTGCAATGAGGCACATGCCACTGCATGCAATGTCATCAAGCGGGTGTTCAGGATGCTGAAGGCACATTTCCATTGCCTGGACACATCTGGCAGTGCCCTACAGTACAGCCCCTCAAAGGCCTGTGGGCTATTCCTGGCCTGTTGCATCCTGCACAACATGGCCAACGATTGTGGGATAGCTGTACAGGTCAAAGAGGGGGACAGCGATGGGAACGATGAGGACACTGGTGAAGATGGTGATGGGCAGCCCCCCTTGGGCAAAGGGACTTCTGACTTATCCGGCTGGCACAGCTGCACCGGGACACCATAACAGAGGAGCACTTCAGCCAACCCAGGTAAGTCATGGGGCCATGTGCAACCACAAGTGGCAAAGGCACAACCCACAAACACGCATAGACAAAAACTAGGGGTGCATGTCATCAAGGGAAGTGGCCGAGCATGAAACCACACACGCCACCAGGGATGGGCAAGGTCTTACATGGCACGCGGTCACACACACACACCTCACAAGACATGCACAAAGGGTAGGAGGCATGCCAACCCCAACCACCAACCCTAGCCAGACACACATCCACAGACCACCACGCCCAGTGCCTGTCATTGTGCATGTGTCAGATGCTGGGCACCATTGCACAGTGGCGGACAGTACAACGCAGGCATCATCATGCACATGCCACAGCAGACAGCAGCCAGGAGGGTGTGCAGATGGAACGTGTGTGTGCGTGCAGGGCCGTGTACCTCACTCGTGCATTGCACGCTGAACAACACAATGCACACAGGGCAGCGTCAGACAGTAGCCATGCTGGGAGACAGGTCAGTCACGCGCCACAGTGCCACGGCCACCACAGATGCATGGGTGGCCCTGCCAAGACCCGCCAGCAGTGACAGGCTGATCAATGGCCTCATGGGGTGGCACCGACGGTCCCCAAGGGGTTCCACTGCATGAACGCAGCCGTGTTCGCATAGGGGTCTGCAGCACACTGAACATGCCTGCACCAGGCTTGCTCGGGATGCCCACAGCTGAACCCGGTGTCGACAAGGAGGGTGTCACACGATGCCTGGAATGGAGGGTGGACATTGCACTGTGCGGTGTCTGCGACGCATGGGCAAATAACTGTGTGCCCATTGTGGCCATGACAACTGTGATTGCCTGTGTCTGCCTGTCAATGGCAGCGGTCCCATCCTCCCGCAACCGGTCCATCCCTGCCAGGAGCAGAGTGGTGTCTCTGCTGCGCTGCTCCTCTGCCTGGTGCAGAGCCACACTGAGTGCATCCACCACCATCACAAGCTGCACCTGCTGATTGACTGATGCTTGGAGTATGCAGGTGTGCTCATCTAAGAGGTCATCTGCCTGATCGGCATGCTGTCCTTCATGGTGTTCGTGGCCCTGATGGTCAGCATCCCTTGAGGGTGGGCGCTGCACACCAGGGCCAGGTCTGGGCATGTCCACAGGTGGTGCACTGATGCCGCCCCCTGACTCTGTACCCCCATGGCCATTGGCCGACTTCTGATACTGCCCCTCTGGCTGCTGCTCTCCAGGGCTCAACGGTGCCACCACAGTGGCCGCAACAGCCCCACTGTCCTGGACACACACCAGTGCTGCCCCACTGGTGCAGACAGGCATAGACTGAGACTGTGATGTCACGCAGGCCTCCATGGCGGCACCACCCACAGCCATGCCTGTGATGTCACATGCTGTGTGGCCATCCTGTGGCCCACAAGTATCACTGCCCATGACGTTAGCTCCATCATCATCAGTGACAGATCTGGCACCAGCCCGAATCTCAGCATGCCGGCATCCATGGATGCCGGCATGCTGGGGCACGGGCAGGGCCTCCTCCGCATCTGCTCCACCAACATCAGTCCAGACGTCCAGGCGGGTCCACTGTCACCCTGACCCTCATATGCCTGTGGAGGTGGATGGGACCTCCTCTATCTCCATGCTACCACCCTCAGTGGAGAAGCCCACCACCACTGACCCATGTAGATGCTCAGGAGCTGTAAGGGAAAAACAGTAGCATTAATGTATGTGACCTACCCTGTCCACCCCCCCATTGACAGACCAAGACCTACCATGCAGTGACAGGCTACCACCCATCTGGAATCCACCACACGGAACACAATTGATGGTGCAATGCTGCCAGCAACCCACTCTTGTGGGTTCAGGTGTTGCACCTCTGGCTGACACCCACCAGTCCCTGATGGCAGCCACCTTCTCCTAAATCGTCCGCCTGTCCATGCCCACCTTCTTTTTGCACTCCTGCACAGACCACTGGTGGCTGCCATGCAGGTTGATGGCACGCGCCACCTCTTCCCATGCCACAGCAGGGGCCTGTGGTGTTCCCTGGCGTCTGCTGAGCAGCGGCTCCTGGTCGAGGTAGGCCTCAAACAGGGCATCTGTTTCTGCCTTGGTGAAGTTAGGCCTCCTCTTCCGCCCACATCTCTGTTCCTCTTCATCCACCTCCCGAGCAGTCATTATTCCTCCTGTGAGAATGACAGGCGTTACCTGTGTGTGCAGTCCCATGCATGTCCCAAACTCCACAGTTCACACTCCCAAACAGCATGCAACTCACCATAATAGACTGCAGTAACCGACTATGGCCAGTGCAGCCCAATGTCGCAGTTTTATAGCGCAACGCATGCAAATGAGGCGAGGAGCATTTTTAACTGGATGCAAATGCAGTGTCTGTGCCATTGAATGGCTGATTAGCTGATTTGCATATGCCGGCTGAATATTGCGCTGTTTCGCTTAGCGCAATTGTGTTGAACGTGCTCAGCCAAGGGCGCAGTTCTGTGACATGCGCAGTACACACCTAACTGTGCATGCCCGGGGTGATGATGCAGGCACCTGCCATGCTGCTGATGTGCTGTTTGAGGGAGGCAATACAGGGCTTGTCCACCATTGTGCCAGTCGTGCTACTGCACTGTTCATATATATGGCGCTGTGGCACTGGGGTGCCATAGGTGCACTGGGGCCACAGCACTGTAGGCTGCTACAGGAGGTGGCACACAGACGCCCAATTGTGCTACATGCATTGGGTTCCAATCGCACTGTGGCTGTCCGTGCGCCAGAGACCCTTGACCCTATGCCCAACCTTTGACCCTAGTCACCATGCGTCAGGCATTGGTGCACCACTATCATGCTGTTCGGTGACAGCTCAATAGGGAATGGCAGCACTGTACCATGCAGCATCTGTATGTGGCAGGACCGCGCTGCCAAGCACCATTTTGAATCCAACTATCTGCTGAGATGGCGCAGAGAAGGGCAGTTATATGGAGCCAGGTGGAGCTAGTGAATCTGGTGGCCATTGTAGAGCCCCATGCTGGGGCTCTTTATGGTGATGCACCCCTGGACGGGGCCAGGAGTGCAGTTTAGCAGGTGGTGGCTGATGTGCTGGAAAAGGCCACGGGAATCGGGCGCATGGCAGAGCAGTGTCGCCACACATACGGGAACCTCAGGCACAGGGACCTGGACCTGCTTGCTTGCCTGCAGGCATGTGCCAGGAGGGTCATGGTGCCATGGCCAGGTAGGTGCCCCATCCATACACTGTTATCGTCCATACTGGTATCATGGTTGCATGTGTTCGGCATGTAGGGGCAGGCCATCCAGTGTTGGCCGTGGTGGTGGTATCGGGGTGGGGGGTGGATAGGTATGGCCGTGTGGGATTACACACACACGGGGTTGGGGGGACTTTGCTACCGGATTGTAATGATGTTCCTCTCTCCATATTTGCACCTTATGCCCAGAAGAGCACAGGCTGGTGAGGGAGAGGAGGTGCCACCTGGAGGATCAGCAGGCTGGGAGGGGTAAAGGTCTGAAGAGGCACAGGGACCAGCCTGATGATGGTGAGTGCCTTACATCCATGATTACTATTGCATGCTGTGTAACTGGGTGGGCATCGGGGCATGGCCACCATCCATTGACACCACTGCCATGCACGCAACTTGTTACGGTCAGCACTGTCCAGTGGCACTGCATGCCTGGGAGTGCATCAATGGTGGTCCATGCATGCACTGGGTACATGGCTGTGCCACTGCCTTGACACCACATAGCCAAGTCACTGTACGGTCACGGTCATGCTGTGCAGGACATAGGCGGTGTGTGTGTGCAGTGGTCCGCATGGCTGTGGGTGCCTGGGTAGGCAGGTCTTGTGGACACGGTCACTGTGGGTGATCACACACCATCACAGGGGTGTGGCACATGGCTGTATGCCATGCACAATGGGTGGGCTGCAGGGGGCTGGACAGTCACACTTATTGACTCTGTTCCCTTATCCTCGGTGGATGGTGACTCCAGACAATCGAAAGGGGACTGCAGGAGCTGCTATAGGTGGTGATGGTGACCCTGGAGCTCCTCCAATGGATGGACTTCCACGGTGTGAGGAGGCAGAGGAGACATCGGTGCCACTTGGAGGAAGACTGGGGCAGACGATAGCCCATCCATGTCCCTAAATACATTTTTCCCCCGGACTCACCCTCACACCCCTTCTTCTCTCTCATATGTTCACCCCTGCCCCTTATCTGCCCCCACCTGGTATGTGGCCCTTCCCCCATTGCACATACTTGTAAATAGTTTTTTTGATTACCTGTTTTAAATACATTTGATTTGTTATGGCAACTGTGGTGGTCTCTGATTTGCAGTGGGCTACAGGTGCTCAGCTGCAGTGGTGTGCATGGCATCAGGGGTGGTGCATACATGGGCATGTGTGTGTGTCCAGAAGGGAACCGCCTATGGTGTAGGCAGGGGGATCAGTCACTGCCTGTGGTTTGCGTGTTGTTCTCTGTGCACTGGATGCCTGTGTGCAGTGGTCCACGGTGCATGCACTGTTTGCATGGCACCCCTGTCAGACCGTCCATGGTGTGTGCAGCTGACACCCTTTCATGTCTGTGATATGCACGGTCTGCTGGCTAGTCAGTGGTGGCTGTCCATGCTGGATAAAAACTGTACCTAGCACAATGCCAGGTTGCCTGCCATCACCAGTATGGTGCACGTCTGCCTTCAGTGGCACTGTGGCCTCCACTGTTGTTGTCCCAGCTCCATGCTGTCACTTGTGTCTGTTGCAGGGGATGTGCTCCAGTGTCTGTCACTTGTGCTCCGGCAGCATGCTGGTGGCATACAGCTTCATGGTGCCTGCGCAGGGTGGCTGGACATGTGTACACAGCAGCCGTGGCCACACACCAGTGGCTTGGTTGACCCGCTACTGTGTCCCTGTGTTGGTGTGCCCTTGGGTATGGGTGGGTGTTTGTTCATGCACTGTGTTGCATCCTGTATGGCTCATGCTTCCATGCAACATTGTGTGTGTCTGTGCTGGCTGTTGTGGCCAGTGCTGGGATAGGATGTGTCTTTGGGAGGGTGTGCAAGGTGCAGTATCACTGGTGGTGGGGTCTGGGGCATGCCCTGTCTTCATGTAGGGTACCTCATGTGGTGACGCATGGTCAGTCTCTCAGCTGTACCTCAGGGGGGATGTGCAGGGTGACACTGTGTATGCTGTTGTTGCATTGCTGTCTGCTGCCATCCACAGCAGGGTGCACATGGTGGGGCTGCCTTGCATGGCTCCATGATGCACAGGGTTGCATTGTCACAGTGGGGGTGGTGGCATGCATGGGGTGTCCTGCACTGTTGGGCACTACTCCTGGGAAGGGTGTATGGTGATCATGGTGCAGGGTGTGCTCTACATTGGTGGGATGGTGTGGCAAGGGGTGGTTGGCCCTCCTTGTGTGCCAATCACAGCTTGCCAGGGGGTGTGCTGGGACACCATGGCCTGGCTGTGGGTTGGTTGCTGGTATCCATGGGCCTGTGGTTATTCCAGCTCTCCCCCAGTTGTGCAGTGCAAGGGGTGTGGGGGACGATGTCTGTTCTGCTGTGTGCTCCTCTGCCCATCTGTGGCATGGGTGGTGGGCCCCTGCATCCCTGGTTGTGCTGTTGCATTGCTGCCCTGCTCCATGGGGCATCCCTGGTTGCACTATGGTGCATCTGGACTGCTCCACTGAGCATCCCTTGTTGCGCTTTGGTGCATCAGAAATGCACAACTGCACATCCCTGGTTGTGCTATGGCGCAGGTGGTGCGATATTCAGTCATGTGCCATAGGCACATCTTGGCCTGCACAGTTTTTGAATATCGTGCTTCTTGCGCATAGGCACAGTGGACTTGTGCTTGCTCCTGCTGTTGCACACTTTTTGGGTGCAGTTTGAATATCTGGGCCATTGTGTTTCTCTATGCTGCTGTTGGGGAAGAAAAGGGTGTGCACTTCCATTACTATTACAGTTAGCATTTCCACTTTTGTTTCCGTACCCATTTGCATTAGCATTTCCGTCCACGCCACTGTGTGCATTACCCTTTGCATTTTCATTTGTGCTTGCATCACTGTTAACATTTGTGTTTCCATTACTGGTTTTGTTTGCATTTCCTTTTGTGTCACCGTGTGCATTGTCATTTGCCCTTGCATACATGCTTCCGTTTGCGTTTCCATTTCCATTAGTGTTTCCTTTGGCATCATCATTGGTGTTAACGTCAGCATTTGCATTTCCGTGATTGTGCACGTAACAATTTTCATTTGCATACACACTTGTGTTTGTGTTTCTGTTTTCATTAACATTTGCCCTTGCGTTTCTATTGCCGTTTGCATTACCGTTTACATTTCTGTCACCATGTTTGCTACCGTTTGCACTTGTGTTTACATTACCTTTACTTCACTATTTATAGTGCACATTCTCAAAAAGAACAGAAATTCATGGAAAAAATCCATTTACTGCATCAATTAGGGTTGTTCCACAGTGACAAAAGCAAGGAAATTCGATGTTAGTGTTCCCACCCCTTGCACCCCACCTCCACCCCACCCCCACCAAGAGGCATCGGGGTGTGTGTTGGGGTCACCGGTCCTAACTTTCACCCATTCTCTCCTATACTGCACCTCAGCTTGTTTACACATGGGATGGGAGAGAGTTGGGACCGGCAACTCAACACACATCCCAATGCCTGTTTGAGGGTGGGGTGGGCATGGAATGCAGAGAGGAACCTAACATTGAATTTCACTTTTGTCACTGTGGAACAGCCCTAACTGATGCATTAAATGGATTTTGCCATGAATATATATATATATATATATATATATATATATATATAAGAGACTATATATATATATATATATATATCTACACACACACACAAAGAACCTTAGTGTGCAAGCACTGAAGCCAGGGTTATTCCAAAGGGCATTGGCAGGGAAGTGAAGTTTTAAAGAAATACAAAATAACACATACCCCATAATGCAAAGCATCATGGGCTGTATATGCAAATCACAACTAAATATTATGCTGGTTCAACTGTAAGCAAAAATGCACAGTGATGAAAGGCCTCTCAAAAAGTCTGAAAAGAGTGCAAACAGAAGACACAGACACATATTTCATCCTACCAGAACTCGTCAGTGTGCCTCTTCTGTATGACACCCTAGTGGAATGAACCAGCTACCCTAAGTTGGTCTATGTGGGATGGGTTGTGGTGAGCCCAATAAAAACAAAACACAAGCTAAAATGAAAAGAATCTTAATGCACAAGCACTGCGGCAAGGGTTACCCCAAAGGGCATTGGCTGGGAAACCAAGTTTCAAAGAAATACAAAATCACACATACCCCCATAATGCAAAGCATCATGGGCTGTATATGCAAATCACCACAAAATATTATTCTGGTTCTTCTTCAAGCAGAAATGCATGGTGCTGAATGATCTCCCACACTGTCTGCAAAGGGTGCCAAAAGAAGACACAGACACATGTTTCATCCTACCAGGACTCATCAGTGTGCCTCATCTGTATGACCCCACAGTGGAATGAACCAGCTACCCTAAGTTGGTCTATCTGGGTTCGGTTGTGAAGAGCCCAATAAAAACAAAAATCAAGCTAAAACACAAAAAACCTAAGTGTGCAAGCACTGAGGAAAGGGTTACCCCAAAGGGCATTGACCGGGAAGCCAAGTTTCAAAGAAACACAAAATCAAGGCCAGCCCGGTGGCGCTGAGGGTTGAGGCACTGGATGCCACACCTCGCACCACATCGGTGGCCCAGGTTCGGGAATGGACTCAGGTCACCAGGGGCTGGCAGGAGAGAGGGTGGATTGAGCATCCCAGGACTGTTCTCCTCCCTCTGAGTTGGGCTAGTGGAACATACCATGCTGCAGTGGCCCCTGGTGATGACTGGAGGTAGCACAGTTGTGGTGTATAGCGGGGGGGGCATGGCAAGATATCAGCTAATGCGCTGCATGTCATTGCACTGCCAGCTCCTAGGGGTGAAAATGGAGGAAATGACTGGGCTCAGCCATGCAGCTTGACCGCAATGCTCTGCTCTGCCTGGAGGACTGTCATGGAATCGTGTTGGGGGGTCCGGGGCCAGCACAGCATGGATTAGCTTAGGGAGGCCCTCCAGTGGTTTGGCAGATGGCCGCACCGAATCCCCCATCATACAAGTGAGCCTGCTGCTCTCCGGGCAGGCAGAGCTGGGTGGCTGGATGCCCCCGCCGGTAATATGCCATAGCAGGATGGGCAAATAAGAGTAAAAAAAGAAACACAAAATCAGACATACTCCTATAATGCAAAGCATCATGAACTACATATGCAAGTCACAACAAAATATTATGCTGGTTCAACTTTAAGCAGAAATGCAAGGTGCCAAAATGCCTCTCACACAGTCTGCAAAGGATGCCAACAGAAGACATAGACATGTGTTTCGTCCTACAAGGACTCATCAGTGTGCCTCATCTGTATGGTACCCCAGTGGAATGAACCAGCTACCCTAAATTGGTCTATCTGGGCTGGGTTGTGGTGAGCCCAATCAAAACAAAAAACAAGCTAAAACACAAACACCCTTAGTGGTGCTCTACATACAAACGATCATTGCCCTTGTGTAGTCTGACATCTTGGAACAGAGAAGAGTTGGTTGACTTAGCTACATGTGTGCTGGGAGCTGCAAGAGGGGTTAAGTATGTTTGTAACACCAGAAGGCAGGAGCCCGAGAAGTGCCTTTTTAGTTAGCAAGCAGGTTTGATAGTGAATCCTCCTATTTAGCTGAAGCCAACCTGTTTGCACATACAGTTCACATGTGTGGTTAAGGTGTGCTGCTCCAGTAAGAAGTCAGAATGCTTCATTGAGTGCCACAGATATTCTGCAGAGGGTAGTGGTGGAAGCTGAGCCATAGATATCCAGACCATAGTC
Source organism: Neoceratodus forsteri (assembly GCA_016271365.2). Classification (NCBI taxonomy): domain Eukaryota; kingdom Metazoa; phylum Chordata; order Ceratodontiformes; family Ceratodontidae; genus Neoceratodus; species Neoceratodus forsteri. The sequence continues at coordinate 81,830,210 of CM028137.1, forward strand.
ATCAATGGACACTATGGAGCTATAGATAGCTAGTCTAAGGGCTTCAGGCATTAGATTGTGTTTATGTCTATGGTGTAACCATATCTTGATACCAGCAGACCTGACAACATTCTTAACATGCTGGACATATGATAGTGAGCTATCCACGGTTACCCCAAGATACTTGAAATGTTGAATTTGTTCAAGTGGGACACCAGAGGAGTTCCCGATGGTTAGGACACTGGATATGTGCTTGCTGAGAGCACCACAGATCAACATGACTTTTGTTTTTTTGTAGTTCAGAATCAGCTTGTATTTCCTGAACCAGTCCTCCACTTCCTCAAAGATGAGTTGAAGTTGGTGTCCCAGTGGTTCAGGGTTAATGTTGCTAATGTAAATGGCTCCATCATCCTCATAGAGGAGGATCTGCTGGTGACAGGATCACCGGAGATTGTTAAGAAAGATGCTAGAGAAGTGGACCCAGTATGGAGCCCTGCAATACTCCAGAGTGGACATGTTGATGGTTAGAGGTGACATTAGCTATCATCACCCATTGGGCGTGGCCTACAAGATAGCTTTTGAACTAGGACACAGTATCTGTTGAGAGGCCAATTGAGGACAGTTGCTTGAGAAGTAGAGCATGGTTCACTGTATCAAAGCCCTTTGTGAGGTATATAAAGGCCGCACCCACCAATCTACCTTGATCCAGAGATTGGTGAATGAAGCCAGTGAATTTTAGCAGTGCTATGGTAGTGCTATGTCACTTTCTGAATCCATGCTGTTGGGGGCACTGGATCGAGTATTTAATATTAATCTTGCCAGCTGATTATATAGGATAGGTTGGAAGTGGATAGAAAAATTCCCAGAAGATATATGAGTGGTGACTGAGGAAAAGTAGAAAGGAGTGAGGCTTCACTTGTTTTTTGTACCTCAGCTCAAAAATTGTCTAAGGTATTGACAGCCCCACAACATATGTGACAAAGTGGCACTAGCATTTGTACACCTCCAACAGTCAGTTCTTGGTGAAAGACTATGCTCAAAGATTTTTGTGGGAGACATATAGGATTGATGAAGTATTTTATATTGAATGAGCTTATCTTGTATATTCCTATTTCCATGGTAAGCATGGTCCGCTACAGAATTTCAGTCTTGGCCAGTTATTGGTATGGCCAGCTCGATTTCCCATTTCCATCTTGCAGAAGTTAAAGACTGAGATGAGAGAGAGTTTGTGAGTAATTTATACACAGAGCTGGCATCTTCTTTATGAGGTTCTATTTTGATTAGCTGATCCCATTCTCTATTACTGGGCAAAGTAAAAGCCACCAGAAGAAGTGTTTTGCTAAGCACCTCTGAGCTGAAGGTAATAATGGAACTTGAAACCTGAGTAGGTGACATTTTTTCTTAATTTCTAAGAAAGACATTAATGTGAATGAATCTTTGGATAATAGGTACTGTAACTAATTCAGTAGATTTCAGCCTCAGCCCAGTCTGCTTTAGACAGCAGACTATCACCTCCTGTAACATGGAGATTGGACCAGAGATACATGGTGTTCAAAGGGAGAAGGGTAGGATTGATGACCTTATTAATCTTTCTGAGTACTCTAAAAGTATTAGTTAAGCAGGGATTGTCCTTCAAATTTGGAGGAGAGGGAAAGTGAAAGAAATCCATATGCTGATTGGGCTTAACAATCTGCTTTTCTACTTGAAGATATATTGGGTGAAATGATGCATCTTCAAGTTCCAGTTGCAGGTAGCCAGATATTTGTTTAAACATAAAGGCCCATTGGTACCACTCCCAATGAAGGAGTGCAACTCCTCCTATTTTCATTAGAAACATAGAAACATAGAATTTGACAGCAGATAAGGACCACTTGGCCCACCCAGTCTGCCCATTTCCCTACCTAATGGATAAGCTGCAGATCCTAGTTAACCAGCAGCCTACTTCTTTCTACCCCAACCCCCTAGAATTGCCTTATGGCTGTCCCATGCATGCTTGAATTCAGTCACTGTTTTTGACTCCACAACCTTCCTCCGGAAGGCCATTCCATGCATCCACAACCCCTCTGAGAAAAAATACTTCCCTTACATTACCTCTGGAGCCGCCCCCCATTTCAAATTGTGCCCCTTGTTCTTGCACACCTCTTTTTGAAAGATGCTACCCTCTTGGACTTTGTTGATTCCCTTGAGGTACTTGAAGTTTCTATCATGTCCCCCCTCCCTCCTTTCCTCGAGGCTATACATATTAAGCTCCTTTAGTCTCTCTTCATATGTCTTCTGGTGCAGACCCTGCACCATTTTAGTTGCCCTCCTCTGGACAGCTTCCATCTTGTCTATGTCCTTGCGGAGATTGGGTCTCCAGAACTGCACACAGTACTCCAGATGGGGTCTCACCAGCTGTCTGTACAGAGGGATAACAACTTCCTGTTTTCTACTGGTGATGCCTCTCCCTATGCATCCCAGTATCCCCCCAGCCCTCCTTACTGCCCTCTTACATTGCTTGCCCACCTTTAAGTCATCTGATATTACTACCCCCCAGTCCCTTTCCATTTTTGTTGTTAGTATCAAACCCCCCATTGTGTACTCTTCCCCTGGGTTTTTGTTTCCCAGGTGCATTACCTTGCACTTCTTAGCATTAAATCTAAGCTGCCATACATTTGACCATTTCTCTAACCTTGACAAGTCCCTTCTCATCCTTTCCACCCCACCTTGTGCATCAACTCTGTTGCAGATCTTTGTGTCATCTGCAAAGAGACATACTTTTCCTTCCAGTCCGTCTGCAATGTCACTTACAAAGACATTGAAGAGGACTGGTCCTAATACTGAACCCTGCAGCACCCCACTAGTAACCCCCCTTTCTTCAGAGTGGACTCAATTTACTATTACCCTCTGTGTCCTATTCTCCAGCCAATTCTTTACCCAGGCTATCATCTTGGGACCCACTCCCAGGCTGGCTAACTTGTATATTAATCTTTTGTGTGGGACTGAGTCAAATGCCTTGCTAAAGTCTAGGTAGGTCATGTCCACGGCCCCTCCCTGATCTACTACTTTGGTCACCCAGTCAAAGAAATTGATTAGATTTGTCTGGCATGACCTTCCCGCTGTGAATCCATGCTGCCTTGGGTCCTGTGCCCCTCTGGCCTCTAGGTACTTGACAATTCTTTACTTCTGAAGTGATTCCATCATTTTCCCTATCACTGAGGTTAAACTAAGTGGTCCGTAGTTTCCCGCTTCTGCCCTGCTCCCACTTTTGTGAAGGGGAATCACATCGGTCCTCCTCCAGTCCTCAGGTACCACCCCATCCTCCCACGATTTGTTAAAGAGGGTAGTCAGTGGTGTCACTAGTTCTACCCTTAGTTCTTTTAGAATTCTGGGATGAATACCATCAGGCCCCATGGCTTTGTCCACCTTCAGTTTTAAGAGTTCTTTCAAGACCCTTTCTTCTGTAAATGGGCTGGTATCAACTTCTGTATCCAGAGTGTTTCTATTGTTTGTTTTAGGTACCTCCCCCTCTTCGCTTGTAAATACTGAGCAAAAATATTTGTTTAGTATCTCTGCCTTTTACAGTCACCCTCTGCCCACCCCTCCCTTTATTAAGCCTCACTATCCCTCCCTTAGTCTTCCTTCCTCCCTGATATACCTAAAAAGGTTTTATCCCCCTTCTTAACTGAGTTGGCTATCTTTTCCTCAGTTCGGGCCTTTGTTGTTCTGACTGCCTTCCCAGCTTCCTTTTGCTTTAACTGATACACTTCTCTGTCCTGTTCCTTCTATGATTCCTTGTACTTTCTGAATGCTTTCTTTTTCTCTTGAACCTTCACTGCCACCTCCTTTGAGAACCATAGTGGTTTCTTATATCATTTTATTTTGTTTATTTGCTTCACACAAAGGCTTGTTACCTCTGTGATGGCAGTTTTTATTATTCCCCATTGTTCTTCCACCCCTCCTTACTGCCCATTTGCTAGTGCATTCCTTAGGCACTCACCCATTTTGGCAAAGTCAGCCCTCCTGAAGTCCAGTACTTTTGCCTTTGTATGGCTTGACTCTATTGCTGTGTTTATTGTGAACCATACTGTTCGGTGGTCACTAGTTCCCAGATGGCTACCCACTTCTACATCTGTGATCCTCTCTCCATCTCCATTTGAGAGGACCAGGTCTAAGATTGCTCCCTCTCAAATGGGTTCCAATACTAGTTGTCTAAGGCATGCCCCCTGTAGGGCATCTAGAATAACCTCACTCTTAGAAGTGGCTGCTGCAACTGCACTCCAGTTAACATCTGGCATATTCAGATCACCCATCAGCAATATCGCCCCTTTATCTGCCATTCTAAGTATACTTTCTATCATTTCCTTGTCCATTTCCTCCCCCTGAGAGGGGGGTCTGTATACAACCCCTGTGCGGATTGTGGTGCCATTGCCTGCCTCCAAACTGACCCACAGTGCTTCTTCTCCTCCCTGTTTACCCTTTTGTTCTGTTGCTTTGATTTCTTCTCTTGTGTAGAGAGCTACTCCTCCTCCTCCTCTTTTACCCTCCCTGTTCCTCCTGTAGATAGTGTATCCTGGTATGTTTACGTCCCAGACATGGTTCTGTGTGTACCATGTTTCTGTGACTGCCACGATATCCAGATCTTCCTCCTCCATCAAGGCCACTAATTCAGGAAGCTTGTTGCCCAGACTATGGGCATTGGTACTCATTGCTCTCCATTTTTTGATGGCTTTACCTTCTGTAGCAGCATCCCCCACTGACCTTTCTACCTTGGTCTTTTTCTCATTTAGTACCCTGTTTTGTAGGGGGAGGCTGGGATTTTCCTGCTGCTTATCAGTGCCTCCCCCCTTGACTAGTTTAAAGGCTTGCCAATGAAGCATTTAAACCGATTGCCCAAAAGACTTGTTCCCTTCCTAGACAGATGCAGACCATCCTGCCAGTATAGGCTGGTGTCCCTCCAAATGGAACCCCAGTCCCCAATGAAGCCAAACCCCTGTGCTCCACATCATTTTTTCAACCATTTGTTAAACTGCATGGTGCAAAGTACCCTCGCCTCATCCATGCCACTGACAGGCAGCACCTCTGAGAAGGATACTGTGTGTGCTACTTGTCTTAAGCCCCTCCCCAACTCTACAAAGTCCTTCTGCACTGCTCTAATCTCATGATGAGCTAAGTCATTTGTCCCTAGGTGGACAATGACATCCGGCTCAGACTCCTGTGCAACTGTTCTCGTGATCCTAAGGATGAGCTTCCTGTCCCTCCGAGCCATGGCACCAGGCAGGCACCTTACTTCAGTTTTCCCTGCTCCCCCCAGTTCTATCCCCCTAATAATTGAGTCCCCCACCAGGAGCTGCTTTCTTTCCCTGTGGTGCCCTCTGCCTCCTTCCTGAGGGCCTCCCTTGTGACAGTTGTCTGCACCCTCCTTAGTCTCCTCTATGGGTGCATCCATAGAGGAACTATGCTCCCCAGAATAGTGTATGGATTGTGGAGTGGAACAACTGACTGGGTGTGCCTCTGTTCCACCACCCTTACCCTCCCTGAGCCCACTGTGGTCCAACTGCTGTGCTTTCTTCACAACCTCTGAGGTAGTGGTGGTGGCTCTGGTGCTCCCTGGATGGGGGAGGTTCCCTTGCCACTGTCCAGTGTGGCCTGAAGATGAGCAACTTCCTTCCTCAGGCCAGATGAGGCACCTGAAGTTTATTAATACTTAAGCACGATGGCTTAGAATCCTAGACAATCCTAGAGAAAGGTCCTTATGATAGAGTGCAGTTTACAATAGTATTTCTTTTTAAGTAATATTGGTATGTTTTGAAACAAATAAAATAGTTTTGGGGCAACAATCATTTGAACAGAATTTACTTTTCCCCCAGAGCAATAGTGTAAGGCATCCTCAGAGCCTGAGATCGAGTTCTATATCACAGATCAGGGGCAGGTAACTTATGTCCATAAGAGAGTCTAGCTTTGTGGTGATCTGTAATCCTAAATATGTCAGTTGGTACCTAACCCAGTTATTATCAAATACTGTAAGATTCCATAAAATAAATGGTGTGGGGTTAGGGCATAGTGCTTGGGATTTGTCCCAGTTTAACTGAAGGCCTAAGAGTGACTCAAATTGGGAAAGTTCTTTAAGGGTATTAAAAGATTGTACTGGCTTAGAGAGAGCCAAAAGGAAGCCATCTGCGAATGCAAATGCTTTATGCACATGAGTTGATTTTAAAACCAGAAATGCTTGGATACTCAGCAATGGCTCTAATTAACAGTTTGATGATGAGTATTAACAGGTATCGGGATAAAGGGCGACCTTGGCAGTACCACATGCCAAGGAGACAGATTGAGAAATGAGATCATTTGTGAGTATCTGCGCAGATTAGTTTTTATGTTAAAGGGATACCTAGGTGCTGAAACTACCCCCACAACCAAAACAATCCAAGGCTATCAACATGTAGTCCCAGGATAATGAATTGAATGCTTTAAATAGATCCAGAGTCAGTACAAGGTAAGGTTCTTTAGGTCTGTTAGTATGCCACAGAACATGCAATAATCTTCAGATGCAATCAGCTCCAGATCTTCCCTGAATGAACCCCACCTGTTCCTTACCAATTAGTTCATTAATTATTTTTTAGATATGAACCGAAAGTGCTTTAGCTAGGATCTTATAATCTGAATTCAATAAGGATATTGGGTGGTAGCTAGCACATAATAAAGGATCATTGTTTTTTTGTTTTTTTGTGAATAAGGGTTATGAAAGCTTGGGTAAGGGTTGGAGGGAGGGTATTCTGTTCCCAGGGTTCACTAAAATATTTAATAAGTATGAGGAGAGCTTGGGGCTTAAATGCTTAAAGAATTCCCCAGGCAGACTGACCAACCCTGTTTTTTTCCCCACTGGGTAAAGAAGTGATGGCCGAAGAGATTTCTTCCAAGGATAAGTCTTTGTTCAGTTGTTTTGTTAATCCTTTTTCTTCTCTTTACTTCCCCTAACCTGTTACTAAACTAATACTGCTGAGATTGTAGAGCTGAAGACTGGGAGACACCAGATAAAGCTCCAGCCTCCTGTACATTAGATAAAGGGATGTATCTGTGTACATAGGGTAAGTATGTCTCCTACTGGGTTAAACAAACCTTATGCCTTTAGGCATGGACATGCCATACAAGGTACACTTGCCTTAAATGCTAATTGAAGCTGTCATATGCTGAATGTAGGAAAGTGGTCCTTTCTATATGGTGTATGGCAATGGACTTCTTGCATCATGCATGGAGGCTCCTGGGTCTCTGAGTGAAAGGGCTCTTATAATGCAACCTTAACTTCTATGTCTACTAACATCTCTTTTAATATGGAGTGTTAATGTGGATGATTACACTACATACTAGGTTTAAGTGTGTTATGGATGCCAGGGCTGACTACTATATCTCACTGTTGTGGCAGTGCATCATGTGATCACCTAAATACCCTATGCAATGCAGCTTACTTTTCTCTGTTGACCCCTTCATTAATTTTGAACAGAATCTTAACTAAATCCACAGGGATGGGTATACTGTTTTCTGCTGCTCACTTAACCCACTACTGTTGTCCTCTAGGCCAATACCACCTTGGACTCTAGTTCAGTGGACTTTTGGCTGCACAGCAGATACATCCTACTGGTCTAGTGATACCTTTTACTGATTAACATATTGCACAGCTCAGCTGAATTTAGCCACTGTTTATCGACACAGTTCATAGACGTACAGTTGTGTATTGACAATTCTATCCTAAAATGATTGTAATTTTGTTATTAGTTGGTTAGTTAACTAGCTAGTTTAGGTTTTGCTGGTTACTTTTGAAATACGTTCTTCTAAATTGTAATTTAACATTGATTGGAACCATTGTACAGTATTTTAGTTTACAGTTTCATAGTGTAGTATACTTAAAGTATAGTTTGTTAGTGTTTAATTATTGTGTGTCACCTGAACTCTCCTGTAGCTCTAAGCCTAGATATGCATCCCTACAACTTTGTCTCCTGGAATGTTAACAGGCTAAGGACTCCCATTAAAAGGAAAAAGGTCTTAACCTATTTAAACAAGAAAAGTGTGGACATTGCACTGCTGCAAGAAACCCATTTAGACGTTAGCGAATCTGCCAAACTCTGCAGATCCTGGCTTGCCCAAGTTGAGTATAGCTCTTTTAATAGCAAGCAGAGGGGAACTGCAATTCTAATAAGAAAGGGTATTAACTTTGTGATCCCTTCACATATTGTACATCTGATCTAGAGGGGAGATACCAAGTTCTGGCAGGCTCCTTAGATGATTTTAATATTGTATTATGTAACATGTATGTGCCTAACTCAGGTCAGCATGATTTCTTTGATTCACTTATAGCCATACTTTCTAACTACCAAGATCATACTCTAATCATAGGTGGGGACTTTAACGATGTTATAGAACCCCTCCTTGATAGGAAACCACCTAGGTTGTCTTTAACTCCCACTATGGCACGTCACTCCCTTCATAACTTTATAGGGAGATTGTCTCTATCTGATATCTGGAGGTTGATTCACCCCCAAGACAAAGATTACACTTTCTTCTCAAATCAGCACTCTACTTACAGTACTAGACCACTTATTTATCTCAACTGATCTAGTTAACTCTGTAGTAGACATTAAAATTGATAACATTGTTTATATCCAATCATGCTTTAATCATGCTAAGTATTGTCTTGGGGGATGGACGGCTGGAAGAGCTCAGATGGAAGCTCAATACCTCCCTGTTAAAAGACAGAAAGTTCATTGATTGGATCTCAAAAGAAATGGATAATTATTTACAGAACAATGATAATGGTGAGGTCTCTAATGCATGCCTGCCTGTGGGAGGACTACAAGGTCTTTATCCAGGGTAGGATAATAAGCTTTTCCTCAGCTAAGAAAATTGAAATGGCTAAACTACTGGCAGGTAAGCAGGCCAGCTTGACAGATTTAGAAGCCCAGATAAGAAATGTTAGTTCCATAGATCATTCACTACTATATTATGCTGCCCAGGTTAAATTCGACATTAAAAGTTACTCTGTGCAGAAGAGGAATATGATCTGTTCCACACTAAACAGAGATATTGGGAGTCAGAAGAAAGGTCTGAAAAGCTGTTAGCCTTTTGGTTAAAGAAACATAAAGACCAAACTATTATTCTAGGAATTCAGAATCCAGTTGGGAAAGTGCTTAACAAAAATAAAGAAATTAACAGTGCCTTCCAAGGTTTTTATGCACAAATCTATGCACAGAAACCAGTGGACACTCAGGCCATAACCAAATTCCTTACTTCCATCCATACCCCAAGGCTAACTCAGGATAAATTAGAACAACTTAACACAGAAGAATCCCAATTGCTGGTCCCATTGTTCCCTGGTGTCTAGTGGCACCCCTACCTTCTGATCCCTGGCCCCATTGTTCCGTGGTGTCTAGTGGCATCCCCACCCTCTGATCACTGGCTCCATTGTTCCCTGGTGTCTAGTGGCACTCTACCACCCTCTGATCACTAGCCCTGTTGTTCCCTGGTGTTTAATGGCTCCCCTACCCTCCAAACACTGGCCCCGTTGTTCCCTGGTGTCTGTTTTTTTAACCAGGAGAGACACATTAAGCTAAAGTTTGTTTACAGGTGTGATCTGGGAGCACAAGGAAGTTAGGTGAATTGCTCAGGGCCACACAGTATGCAAGTGAGAGCTGTAGGATTCAAACCCAGGTCTCCAGGTTTGCAGCTCAGAGCCTTAAACCACTGCACTGTACTGTCTAGTGGCACCCCCACCCTCACTTGCCCATTGTTTTCTTGTATCCAGTGGCTCCCTTACCCTCTGATCACCGTCCTTCTTCTTCTTCCCTGGTGTCTAGAGGCACCCCCTCAGCCACCAATCACTCCCCTGCCTACAAAAAATAAAATTGTCCTTGTTTTGTTTTTTACTTGGTGATCTGACTACACTACCCCCATCTCCCACTCAGCAACCACCATCCCACACTCCGCAGTACACCCCCACACACCCTCACTCACCTGAACAGGTCCCAGGTTCAAGATCCACTTTCTGATCCTTTCTGATCGAAGACACGTCTTGCTGCTGGAATCAGCAACTACAGTATGAGAAACTAAAGTAAATGTAATTCAATGTATTTCAATGGGGGTGTTACATGATGTCCCTGCACCCTAATTGATACCCTCAGAGGTACACCGTAGATAGCTAATGCTTAGGTATAGGTTATACTAATATATAGGGCTAAGGGCATCTACCGTATAAGAGTAGATGTCAAGATAAGAATGCATACTGTTGTAATCCACTTTGCTTGCTAATACACATATATTTTACCATGTATTTTCTGTCTATTTCTTACTAGTTAGATGCCAAGGCACCTGTCCTTGAAGTAATTATAATATGTAAGACGGCATTGCCATCTTTTGGTGATTTGTACCACTACAATTAGTTATGTAAGACTCTGTATAAGAACTTCTTTGTTCTAAACCAAATGACTTTACAGAATCATATAATGTTATCTTAGACCATGGAGCCACCTCTAATTTAGCCAATAGGGCTCATCTCTGTAACTAGAAATGTTTCTATCTTTTGGTAACCATAGTAATTATCATAGGTATATAATGTAATGCACAAGCTTTACACCTCGGAGACCTGAGAGACCCCAAGAGACTACAGAGAAAACTCGAGGTGTTGGGAATGCTTAGCATTGGCTCCCAGTTAGTACTGGTAAGAACTGCTTAGGGCAACTACGATTTATCCCTTTGGTAGTAATAAACTTGTTTATTACTCTAATGCAACTTGTTTGTGATTACTTGCATTCCCAATATCGACAAGAATCTGAAAGCGAGGTTTAGACCACTTGACAAATTGGCGACTGTGTGCAGGCGATATTTGGTGTTTGTACGTTTTCACTTGTTGCTTAAACTTTTTCCCTTCCCCACGGGAACAGTAGGTGTACATTCCCGTATCACCTCTCCCGTTTAAAACTGAGTTTGTAGTTACTTGCAAAGTCTGGCTGACTTTTTGGGTGCGGTCGATGTCGTCTTGACCCACTCCATTGCGGCTTTGAATTGCAAGCCTAGAACGAATACAATAGCCCGGCTGTGTTTAAAGTACTCGTGCTGTGGATCGATATGCAGCACGTTGTCTTTTTCACAGTTTGAATTTTCATTCCCTCCCATGTAATGGCCACATTATCAGATATCTACACAGAACTGAGACTCGATGTCTCGAATTTCCTTGCCTCCCATGGAGGATGAGCTGACTTCACGCGAGACGCAAGTCAATCCAATAACCCTGTACTGGGGATCTCAACCCAGTTCACAGAGAAGAGACAATCAACCAATAAATGACACACTAAAGGGTTGATGGTCGCGGCTCTCTACGCTGCTGTGGAAGCCTCCGAAGCGAGGTTTCAAACCCTTGATCTGCAAATTTCGTCTCTTAAGCAAGAGATGGGTTTGCAGAAAACAGAATGTATTAGATTGCAGCAGAACTTGGAGTCTGAACTCCAAACTCTGCGGAATGGAAAGGATTCATTATTGCACCATTCAGCCCAGGCTGCTGAACAAGAATTATGCATATTGAAGCAGGAGTGTGAAAGTTTGAGACAGGATAAGAGTCAGGCTGTGCAAATGAATGATTTGCTGAGTGCTGCAAATGCTCAGTTGAGTGACAAAATGGGTGAGCTTCAGGACGAGATTAACCAGGTATGTAATGACTTAGAAGTACTGTAGCTTACTGGGACAATTGAGAATTGAGCACTGCATATCAAGTTTTGCAGAAGCAAAAGCAAGAACAGGTTGATATGGATGTTGCAAGTGTGAATCATGATGAATGTAGAACTAAGATGGTGACACTGCTCCATCAGCGAGAAGTTCTGGCTGGACATGTTAAGGCAATGGGAGGCATAGCCCCTGCCTTTCATTCGTCATCAGAAGGGGAGTTATCTGATGATGACGTTTCACAGTACAATGCCCAGTCACACCCCTACTATGTCCCAGACTCCCCAACCAGCCATCCACAGTATGTCGGGTCCCGGCCCCCAACTCCCCATGTCACACGTCGACGATGTCATGATGCTCATCATGGGAAACGCCAACATGGCAGTGCCCATGATAGGGGGGGGAGCAGGCCCAAGCCTGATCCCGGTGGTGCCTTCGGTAGCCGTTATTAATGTGGAAGACAGACAGGAGATAGAAACCATGATTGATAGAGCATTAGGCAATGTGCCCCTTCCTGAAAGGAGCATGAAGGCTATTAAAAGCCAGATTAGGCAGCTTTTTCAAGAAGCTGGCACTCAGGAAGGTATTGTCCGCTCTGCGACTGAAACTGCAGCTCTTGCAGCCTAGGATGGTGCTCAAGTCACTCTACCTGTGCCTGATCGACCACCTACGAATCCCCTGCAAATGGCCTACTCTGTTCATCAAATTGCTGACAGTATCGGTCGGATGAGCCTGTCCGACAACCTCAGCTGTCACTTGGAAAAGGTACATTCTAAATGCGAGATGCTCAGCCTCGCTGCAGAATATCAGGTCCAAATACTACACCAGACCATCGATCCTGGTTTGTGGGCCAAACTCCCCAAAGCTGTTCACCAGAATGGGAACGCTACCTTTGATGAGGTTGCAGCTGAGCTTATTTCTGCTCACAGCCCAGGTGTAGTAGGAGTTATGCTAGCATACCCTGTGAAGCAGAATGTGAAAGAAAGTCCAGCGACTTACAACCCGAGACTCTGGATGGCCTACCGAGCAGGAAAACATTTGGCACAAGAAGCTGCGGATGTAGATCTTATTGAATATAAGACCTTGTTCCTTAGGAACATGATTCCAGCAGTACGAGAAAAGGTAGAGCCAACCACTTACCCAAATACGGATAGGTTTACCGATATTCTTCGGAAAACTGAAAGGGTGTATCAACTGCATATCCGTGATTTGGGCTCCATTTCCAAAAAGGTAGCTGCCGTGGAACCCGCTGCAGGGACCACGACACACTACACAGTGGAAGGGCAGGCTCAACTTCAACAGACTCAACATCAGCTGGCCACTCCTGCTGATAACCAAAACCCCCAATGGTCCCAGCAACAACTGCATCAACAACAGCAATAGGGTGGGAACTGGAATTGGCACAAGAACAGGAAGCATAAGGGTAGAGGTAGACCACAACACAGAATGGGTCCTTCATATAGGGAGATAGCTGAAGAAAATCAGAAGTTTCAAGAGCTCCTGGGACAAGTACGTTCTGTGGCAGATGCTGTTCCCGCTCAGACCCTTGCATCGGTACAACCGGCAGCTCAGGCCACAACTGGCCATGGAGACACCAGAGGTACAGGCCCTCAGGCCTGAACCCAGAAGCTCCTCCCTATATAGCATAAGTACAGCACGGTGAAGTCATTCACGCAAGTCAGGCCCAACCTCTGCATGCTTCTGGCAATACGGATTGACAATTACAGGCCCCAGTCCATATTGTAAACAAGCTGGTCTTGGATACAAATGGAAGGCCCTGCACCGAGGCCGAGGTCGGGGGCCGCCAACTGGTAGTTTTGCTAGATACAGGTGCAGCTGTATCTGTGCTACATGATGAACACCTGGACACATCCCCTTGGTCTACCGGACAGAAGACCAATATGTTAGGATTCGATTACACTAAGCTGCCTGCATACCGTTCTCTACCTTTACCGGTAGAGTTAGACCACTTAAAGGCCTCACACACTTTCCAACTGATGGTACTGCATGATCATCCTAGTATTATAGGAATCGACTTCCTTGCACCACACTGCTGTGTGGTGGACCTAGCTAACATGCTACTGATACAGATTCAAGGTCAATACCATACCATTTTGATTCCCGACTCACATGTCATGGCAACAATATCTGCCAATGACAAAGAGTATGACGTCATAGATTTGTTCAAGAATCATGAACTTTTTCCAAAACTCCTACCTATTCTGCAGTGACATTTGGAAGTGTTTGCAGTTAATAAACATGATTGTGGTAGAATGCACACTGTCATTGAAGTGACAGGCCCGGCATATGAGAGGCAAAGGCAGTATCCTTTCCCCACTGAAGCCTTGCCTTCTCTTCGAGAGACAATCAAGTCGCTCCTCAAGCAAGGAGTAATCAGAACTTGTGTTTCCACTGCCAACTCTCCAGTATGGCCCGTGAAGAAACCCACAGGCACCTGGAGACTTACTATTGACTACAGGAAACTCAATCAGGTCACCCCCAGTTGTTCCCCAACTGTGGCCTCATCACCAGATGTGCTATGACTTTTAACCCCTGACCTGAAATGGTTCATTGCCCTGGATATCTCCAATGGTTTTTGGTCACTGCCATTGGCTCTTAAGAGTCAAAATAAATTCGCCTTCACCTTTGAAGGAAGACAGTACACGTGGACTTGCTTGTCACAAGGATTCCATAACAGTCCATCCCTTTTCCATCTCCACATGATGGATGCCCTCGAGAGTTTCTCTACCCCCAAATGTCTCCGACAATATGTGGACGACCTGTTGCTGGTCACAGTCACACAGGAACAACATTTAGATCTCTTGGACGAACTATTGACTCTCATTCAGAAAGCAGGCTTGAAATGTAACCCAGCAAAAGCACAGTTGCATCAGAAAGAAGTGCTCTTTCTGGGTCTAAAAATAACTGATCAAGGTCGAAGCCCTACCTGGAAAAAGGTACAGGGATTGCAAGACTTACCATTACCTACCAGTGTGACAACTCTTCGAAGGTTTCTAGGTATGGTAAACTATTCGAAAGATTTCATCTGTGATTTTGCTCAGAAAGCTGCTTCTCTGTATGAATTACTCAAAAAGGATATACCATGGACCTGGGGCCCTATTCACACCCAGGCTGTGATATCACTGAAGCAGGCCTTGGCCTCCGCCCCAGCACTGGTTAACCCCAATCCAGCACTACCATTCCATCTGGAGTGTGCCACCTCTGACATTGCCATGTCAGCAGTGCTGGCCCAGAAGGTGCATGGCACCCTGAGACCCATTGCATATGCCTCACAGCTCTTGGACCCCAGAACAGACAGTACGGCCTTTGTGAAAGGAACCTTCTGGCCACCTACTGGGCTGTCAAGCACTTCCTGTATATCATTGGGTACTCACCACTGATCATTAATACTAACCATACACCGACTACCTTTTTGGTCTCCGACAGAGTGAAGGATGGATCAGTCTCTAACACTAGGCTGACACACTGGTCACTTCTTCTCCAGGACAGGGACATACAGGTCCATCCAATTAAAGTTTCATCTATGCCAGCTCATGGTCTCCTTTTCCAGGGAGAACCCCATGATTGTACACTACAGTCACCTGACCTTCCAGATCCAGGTCCTTTCTTCTCTGCCACGCCATAAGTACTCGAGAGTACCTCTTTGTGCCATATCTTTACTGATGGTTCAGCATCCTACTCTCAGGGAGAACAGATTGCAGGGATGGGTATTTTGGTAATCTACCCTTATGGGAACACTGTCAAGATATCTAAACGTCGTAGTGTAGCTTCCCCACAATATGCAGAGATGGCAGCGGTGGCCTGTACCCTTGAGTTCATCCAACATGGAACCCAAGATACTATCATTTTTACAGACTCTAACTGGGTTTGTTGTTCCCTTACAGAATTTCTTCCCTACTGGCAGAAGAATTCCTTCCTCTCTTCTGATGGCAGTCCAGTGAAGTACAAAGAATTAGTAATATACATACATGAACTGGCACAGAAATTTGCACACAAACTTTATGTCCACAAGGTCAAAGCCCATGCTCTTCATGACCCCTATCATGCCTTCAATGACACAGCAGACACCCTTGCTAAGGAAGGGGCCTGAGGGGGGACATCTAGATGATGGAACATCCAGAGGCTAATGCAGCTGTACACATTGCAGCACTCAAGAAGAAATCTGAGTCTTTTTCTCCCTTGGACCTCTCCGCAGCCCAGCAGCTGGACACTGAACTCAAAGAAGTGTTCAGATTCCTTGATAAAAGTACTGAAGAAAATCTTCCTACACATAACCCTTATCAGAGACATGAAGGCAAATTACGCTTGTCACCAGATGACAAGCTCTTTTGGTTTCAACTAGACGACTCTCCCAACAAGTTGTGGGTTGTCCCCAGACACCTCAGATCTGAGTTCTTGCACCAAGTGCACGACACTCCTACTGGGGGACTCCAGGGAGCAGAAAATACCCTCCAGCTACTTAAGACCACCGCTTGGTGGCCTGGTATTACTAAAGACATTAAACAATACATAGACAACTGCCCTGTTTGTGCACAAAACAACCTCATCCCAACTAAATGAAATGCTAAACTTTTACCACAAAGACATTCTGGCCCTTGGCATGCCATCCAAATTGACTTTATTGGCCCTCTGACCAATACCAGCAGAAATAATAAGTATGCTCTTGTGGTAACTGACCTTTTCTCAAAGTGGGTGGAGGCTTTCCCCACTAAGACATGTACAGCAAAGACTACTGCCAAAATCCTGGTGGAACTAATCTTCTCCAGGTGTGGTCTGCCCCTCAAGGTAGACTCTGACAAAGGATCTAGTTTTATAGGTGAGTTAATGGAAGAATCCCTTGAACTCCTTGGAGTTCAGCAAAAGTTCCACATACCTTACCTTCCTCAATCTTCAGGTCAAGTAGAAAGAGCCAACAGATGGATTAAGCAAATGCTTTCCAAATTCATTGAGGACAATCACAAAACCTGGGATTCCCTATTGCCTTTACTCCTTATGGCAATCAGGGGCACATCCTCAGCCAGCACCCAGCTCACGCCCTTTGAGGTGATGACTGGCAGACAGATGAGATTACCTGAACACCTGCTGTTTGACCTGCACACCCCTACTGCAGACCGAGTGTCTGTGGATTAGTATGTGGAAAAACTCAGAAAAGACCTCATACACACACACACACACACTTGTAAGCTGTAAATTGCATGGGCAAAGCCCAGCAACGATCCAAAATACAATTTGACAAACATGCACAAGAAGTGGATTGGCAAGTTGGAGATCAGGTAATGGTACTTCAATTTGCACAACCCACCCACTCCTTCTCCAATAAGTGGGAAGGCCCATACCCCATTGTCAACAAGCTCAGTCCAGCTTTTCCTCACCCCATTGGGTGGAATTGTACTAACAGACTAATCGTTGATCTTCCTTTACAGATACACTGACAAGATGGCTATCATGTTCCTTTATTTCCTCCTCTCAGGAGAGATCCCCTGTATCCAAGGCATGGTACTGGACCTCCTATGCCACCTCAACCCTCCAGCACCTCCTCCAGAGGGAGTATCCATCAAAATATCAGATAGTATGATCACTGTCGAGGAATGTTCCGATGCTTACCTCACTGCCTCGGTTGTTGCTCCTGATAAATCTACCCTTCAAATTGAGTGGCAAACCATATCACAAGGACAAATTCTCCCTGTGGACAAATTCTCCCTGTGGCCAAACTCCAAAGGAACTTTTCAGGGTTGGCTCAATGCTAAATTATCCTCAAATGATTCACTGTCCTTGTTACAAACTGCATTAAGACATTCTGGTTTGTACAATATAACTGCCTTAATAGATCCTTCTTATTGTAATTCCTTGTCCAAGGATTCCGCTCGCAGATTGTGTGCTATACACCACATGGCTTCTGCAGCCATGTATCTCTCTGTATTACCACCTACTGATAAACAGCTTTTGGAATGTCCAAAGCACAACCCTGGTCCCCGTAGTGGTCTCACAGCCACTGCCATCCCAGGTTCTCTGATTAATAACTTACAGTTTATGCATATACCTGTTTTGTTTAATCTTACTTACTGGAATATGAAAGAGTCTGGTATGTGCCACAATACTAATACATCAGCATTTTATAGTACATTATTGCTTGATAGTTTAGCTACATTTCAGATTTGTACGCAGGATCCTTTTGCTGGGGTCTATTCTACTGAACATAGAGGCAAATTCAGGAGGAAGACCTCTCCTAGTAATTTGAATCATAAACGTAACAGACGTGAAGTTGACATTTCTGATGTCACAGGTGCCACAGGCACTGTCACAGGTCTTTTTGGTATGGCTATGTCTATCTGGAATAAGCAGACATTGCTGCTATCAAAAGCCATTCTGCTAAATTCTCCACTGGCTCGGTTAATAACGTTTTACCTCCATTATTGCATGGTGTGGATGGCCTTAGTCAGGAAGAAAGATACACTGTATACAACATGGACAACATTGCTAAAGCATTCACTGATTCTAAAGATAGGATCAACGCACTTATACAACAGAATAACAGGAAAGCAGATAAACAATACATTACTATGGAAATACACTGTTCTGCTTATGGCTCCTACGTTATCACTACCATCAACAACCTCTTCAGTGATTTAGAATCTGGAAGAATTCCTGACATCATACATGATAGACACATTTCCAAATGGTATTGTCCAAGATGTAAAACCTCTAGTTGTGTTTCTATGTGTATGCAACAGACTTTATCTATTCCTCTCTCCACGGCTAGCAATTTGGGGTTTGTGACCAGACACCCTAATACTGGTCCTTGTTTCACTACTAAGAAATGTTCCATAACAGATACCATGTTTGTTTCTTTCACTGTCTTCTTACCACGTTTTGATCCTACTACAGTTTTGTTCGACAAGCTTGCACTGGTCCATTCTATAGGGCATTTGGATGAAGACATCTACAGGGAACGCCTGGATCTACCACCTCTACTGGTCTACCATTCTTTCCTGGATGCCTGGGTGGCTCCGCACACAGACTGCTGTGCAAAAAAGCAATATATCTATCTGTGCCACTGTGATGTGTTTGATGTTATATGACCTGTTTGTGGCTACTCTCCAGTCAGTATTGATTGGACTTTCACCATGGACGATGACATCACTGAGAATGGCACCAACTCTTTCGACTCAACTTTGGCTCCGGATAAGCTGTACCAATCTTATGGTGAGGAGACTCATTGCCTGTCAACACGGCTTTCGAAGATGACCTACACCTGCCCTGTCAAGTTGCAAAAGTGGAGACTGCCTACTGTGCATTCACAGTACAACTCTGATGGCAAATACTGTATTGTTACTATTTACAAAACTTACACATATGGTTCTGTTACATGTGCTATAGAATACCCCAATTTCTGTTTTATTGCCCACCAGAAGACTGTTATTGGACATACTGTCATAACCCCCGCCCCCCTTATGGATGCAGATATTATTGATGGTAACCCAGATTATCTACTCACACTATCAGAATACTTGCCATACTTAAACGTACACATAGACCCACTTACACTTACACTGAAATCACTTTTAGACAGGAAAGACACACATCTCATCCACATCAGCAATAATATCTCCAAGGCCAATGAAGCTGTTTTAGACGTGATTAATGATGGAGATATGAATAATGTATTAACTAACACCTGGTTAGAAATTACTTTCAAAGGTTTTGTTATTATTCAAGCATTTTTGATTTTCACTTTGATTATTATGCTTTTCTGCCTACGATGTACACTACGCCAACACCGTGAGCAGCCCAAGTTCCTTTACAAGGCTCGCTCGTCGGGATTGTAAACGACCACTGCTCCTCTCCTTTCCCTAGACATTTGCCTGTGTTGCCCTAAGGAGGCAACAAGGGGGGGAATTGTTACATGAGGTCCCTGCACCCTAATTGATACCCTCAGAGGTACACCGTAGATAGCTAATGCTTAGGTATAGGTTATACTAATATATAGGGCTAAGGGCATCTACTGTATAAGAGTAGATGTCAGGATATGAATGCATACTGTTGTATCCACTTTGCTTGCTAATACATACATATTTTTTTCCATGTATTTTCTGTCTATTTCTTACTTGTCAGATGGCAAGACACCTGTCCTTGAAGTAATTATAATATGTAAGACGGCATTGCCATCTTTTGGTGATTTGTACCACTACACTTAGTTATGTAAGACTCTGTATAAGAACTTCTTTGTTCTAAACCTGATGACTTTACAGAATCATATGATGTTATCTTGGACCATGGAGCCACCTCTAATTTAACCAATAGGGCTCATCTCTCTAACTAGAAATGTTTCTATCTTTTGGTAACCATAATAATTATCATAGGTATATAATGTAATGCACAAGCTTTACACCTCAGAGACCTGAGAGACCCCAAGAGACTACAGAGAAACCTCGAGGTGTAGGAAACGCTTAGCATTGGCTCCCGGTTCATATTGGTAAGAACTGCATAGAGCAACTGTGATTTATCCCTTTGGTAGTAATAAACTTGTTTATTACTCTAATGCAACTTGTTTGTGATTACTTGCATTCCCAATATTGACAAGAATCTGAAAGTGAGGTTTAGACCTCTTGACAGGGGTTTTAACTTTTATTCATAACGCAGCCATTTTTTTTACATTTTGACCCTGCATTTTCAACATAGCCTTTTGGACACCCTACGTCATGAACAATATGACTGTCATTATGCAACTCCTGCTAAAATTTGATTTTGCGTTTGCTTGGTAAATTCATCCTTCAAGCGAGATTTGTGTAAAAACAGTTTTATTGTTCATGAGGTGGTATCATAAGATATGAGTATGATACATGATTAATCTATACAATTGGTGTGTGACCTCCAGTAACTTCACGAGGGGCATAAGCAAACTCCTGACCATTCATTGCAATTTCGCTATGCACTCTTGTAACTTTTGAAATTTTAAAGAGTTTGACTACAATTTTCCACTTAGACTTCTTATTACCACATCACAGTATCCTGTGGTGAGGGTGCTGGGGAAAGGGCACCGACAATAACAGCGACCCGCTCCCCACTGAATCCCTCACAGCGATGACAGGGTAGGGCAGCAGGATGTGGGGGTCAACAAGTATAATGACAGGATGTCGCTATACATACGCATGCAGAGGGGAAGTGAACATGCACAGTGAGTGGATGTGAGGGGTTGTGCCATGGTGATTGCTGAGCCAACCCCATGGTGAGGTGGGTGGGTTGCCAGCACTGGTTGGCAATGTACGGGGTTCAGGACCAGGCGCTGGTGTATTTTTATTGCAACTGGACCGAACCTTTTATTTTTTTAATGTTTTCACCCCGACCTGCACCCCCCCGGAGTTGAGAATCCTTTAGTAAGGGGTGCAGTGTGCAAAGCCCCTTGCATTGGGGGTGTGGGGGGCACAGCACCCCACCGAAAACATTAAAAAACTAAGTCCCTGGCACTGCTTTGCTGTGTCAGAGTGCTGAAAATATTTTTGGCACTCTAGACTTCTTGATAATGATGATCGCCTTTAGGCTTTTGCCATTATCACATAAAACCCCCCACCACATGCATGTCACATCTATCATTTTTCAAATCCCTGTCAAAATGTGTTTTCGCACCTGGGATGCGGAATGGCATTGCAGTTGCATAGAATTACATTTTGACAGGGATTTGAAAATTTTCTGTACCGGTTATAAGAGGTGTGGTAATAAGATGGCTATGCTGACAATTTGTTTGCTTTTGTCCTATAAATGGAAGTGCAGAGCCCTTCCACAGCTGCATAGATATAAGTATCTATGGAGGGATGGGAGCACAGGGACCAAAGGGTCCTGCACTCCCCTGGCAAATAAGGATTTGATTACTCTATCTGAACAAGTATAGATGGGTGGGGGCACAGGTCCTGTGCACGCACATGTGCAAATAAGGCTACAATTATACTGTCTCAAAAAGTAAGGAAATTATTTGCAAAAAACTATGTTAACACATCAGTTAGGGCTAATATCAAACTGTAAAAAGGAGGGAAATACCTTAACACCCCACCCTCACCCTGCACACACA
This sequence comes from Neoceratodus forsteri, assembly GCA_016271365.2. Taxonomy (NCBI): domain Eukaryota; kingdom Metazoa; phylum Chordata; order Ceratodontiformes; family Ceratodontidae; genus Neoceratodus; species Neoceratodus forsteri. The sequence goes on from CM028137.1 coordinate 81,851,958, forward strand.
CTAACAGGCATTAGGAGTGTGCTTTGGGATTTTCAGCCATAAAATTCACCCCATTTCTTAAGTCAATAAGTTGAGATGGGTAAAGTATAGGAAAAGGAGGTGAGCATTATGGCTGATGAGCCCAAGGCAGACCCTGACACCTGTTGTTGTGTGCAGGCTGGGGGTAGGGTGTTATAAGGTTGGAAACCCTACCATCGTATTTCCCTCCTTTTTATTTCTTTAGTTAGTTAGTTTTTGTTGACCGGGTAAGTGCACTAGACAAATTCTGCCTATTTTCAGGCATGACCCGGGGGAGGGGGATACAGATGAATGCCAACTGACCTTGAACCAGATTAAGCTGTTGGTGGTATTTTAGTGAATGAGGGAAATTTGGACAGGACACCGGGGAAATTCCCCTACTCTGTAGGGTGGAGTTTCCGTTTTGCCGACACAATGGATGAGTCAGTTAGAGATTTGCCTGACTGTGATACTGACTCCTTGGTTTCCTTTTCGCCAATAACGACAGCTGCTACTACTAGCAAGACCATACAAAATGATACTGACCGTCCTGCCAGTGTAGCGTTGCAGCAAGATGTACTGGATGCAGGAGTTTTTCGAGGAGAATCATTGCGTACTACAGTGGATGATTTGGTCTCTGCCTGTGCTACCCCACTCTATACGCAGTAACGAAGTTTTCGGCACCCGGCGGGAGTAACACCACTTCTTCCCCCACCGCTTTCCGGTTTTACCTCACAGCATTGCGGGGAACCTTGCGGCCAGAAACTGGAGTTATTTTCATGTTCTGCAGTGGACTCTTCTGCCCCTGTAAAATCTGACACTCTCAATTGTTCAACTGATACCAAATCTCCTGCTATCATTGACTCACTACGCTCACGTTGTGGACTAAATAAGAGAAAACTACTCCGGAGACTTCCTGGTCAGTTTCTGAAGCGTTATCTACAGCAGGATGGACACAATCACCGACAGGGACTTGGATGCCGGATCCAAATTGGCATGAAGCTACACACGGTGTCTTGCTTTCCACCAACAGGCCTACAACGAATATGAGCTCCAACGAGGTACCACACCCTAATGCAGAGACTGTGAAAGTTTCTAATAAAATTGTATCAACTAATGTCACATCTTTACATTCATGGGGGGATATAATGGATACTGTTGACCAAGGGATTAGTCAGGGGTCACAGTAAGATACTGATATGCCTTTAATCTCTCTATATACACCACCAGACCCCCCCCCGGTCCCTCAACCTCTGAGACCGTCTTGTCTCAAGAACCTGCTGTATCCCCTTCTCATGCTTTATTAGGCTCTCCACATAACAACACTCCTTTATTAGAGGATCCTAAACCAGGCACGTCTACCACACTAACCCCTATTCAAGATAAAAACTCCACCACACAGATACCTGGTCGACCACCAATACTATCAGACCTTTTTAAAAACAAGCTTGAACCAGCCCCCCGCAGGAACGCAGTTCGCCTTCGTTATAGAGGGGGACTTCCTGAATTTCCTGATAGATATTATGTAGCCATAACCCTTCTCAAAGGCAGACTGCATTTCACAGCATCTGACATATATGCCCTGATACATATTTCAGGAGAAGAAACCTTTGATATCAGTTTTAAAACATCTGCAGGATTAGACTGTTTTTGGCACTTATATACCCTACAGAAAATGATCCTATTTGGACCCTTTTCTATCATACCTTTATCTAAACTCTGATTAGGACTGTGACTATTATGTTCCAGGAATGAAGGGTGTTAAGCGTCAGCGATATTTACCATTGACTACAAAAAACCAGCTGTAATGTTCTTTCCCCTCCTGAAGCTATCCTGGACGATGAGACCTATGGACTGGTGGCTGGAGGTTCAAGGTGAAATTATTTCAAGATAATTTGAAGTTGTACACCTACCAAATAGTTTCTTTCTTGGTATGATAGGGGGTTTGCTTTATGGAGGCCAACCCAGAGCTTGCTACAAATGTAGGGCTACTAATCACTTAAGTAGTACATGCGATTTGCTTAAGTGCAGTTTATGTGGGGGATATGGACATTCAAGCATGTCTTGTATGAATGTATTTAAATGTAACTTGTGCAATGAAACAGGACATGCTTATCATCAATGTCCATGGGCAAGTAGGAACAGGTCGGAAGGTTGGAACTCTGATACCCTAGTACAAAAAGCACAAGCTAAAGTGCAAGAACATGTTTCCCCTCCACCTGATGCCTCAGACCATCCTTTGCCCCCCTCTTCTGAACAAAATATGTCAAGTTCACTGGAACAACAAACCCCTCTGCCACCACAGAACCAGGTTACCCAAGTAAAGGTCTCTGCTGATCCCCCCCGAACCTTTGTCCATTGCACCTTCCTCTGCTACTATTCTTGATAAAGAAGGATTTCAGACTATTAAACGAGTTACCAGGGCTGCTGCTTGGAAGTCACTTAGACCTCCTGATATCCCTATATCTAATACGTTTGATTGCCTGAAGGGAGATAGGGAGGTCTCAGACGGGGAGTCAGATGTGTCTGCAATACCCTCTGATGCTGATACCCCTACTATTAAACCCCCTGATGTCACCAGAAAGAAATTGATGAAAACAAAAAAGGGGAGAAAAAACGGAAAAATATGACAGTAACTGATGGTAGTGGCTAATATTGAAATTAATCATGAATTTTCGTATTGCTTCTTTGAATGTATGTAGCCTTAAAGGCTACAAGAAGAGAATGAGCTTTTTACACTATGCCAACTCCCTAACCCTCGACATTTTATTATTACAAGAAACTCATGTTTCCAGTTTATATGATATTCAGCAATTAAAACGTGGATGGTACAAAGGCCCCTCTTACTGGACATTTGGAGCAGATTCAGCAGACGGTATAGCTATTCTTTTTTATTCTACCCAAATTTCGGTTACCCGAGTAGTTGATATACTTCCAGGAAGAGCACTTATCATAGATTTTATCAAACACTCCTTGCCATTTAGAGTTATAGTTATTTACAGTCCACAAACCAAAGCAGCTCGAATAGCATTACTGAAGTTAATCAAACCATTTTTATGTACACGCAAATGTATTTTTTGGAGTGGAGACTTTAATTGTTCTATTGATACTAAAAACAGGGTCTCATTGGGGAAAAAAATATATTGTGATTCCATAGCCCTGTCCACTCTGATAAGAAATGCAGGATTAGTTGATGCATACCGTTCACTACACTCAGATGCGGGATATACACATTACAGATCAATTTATCGTACCAGAACAGACTATTTTTTTGTTTCTCGTCATTGCACCCCACATTATGTTAATGTACATCCAAATGAGATCTCGGATCATTGCCTTCTGAGTGGTCATTTCTCCATTGATTCTACTAACATACCCATAATGCACCATACTCTATGGAAGTTGAATAATTCTTTATTTACTCCCAAAGTTACGCAATCTCAGATGCATGCTCTTTTTCAAGCATGGCTTTCGGTCATGGTTTGTTATGATTCTTTGTGGGAATGGTGGAATGATACAAAACAGGATCTGGCTATTTATTTCAAAGCGTTAGGGAAAAAAACTGCTCGGGACAGTTACCTTACTTATCTAATGTACCGTAATCAATTATACAAACTAATGTTGCTTCAGTCCACATCTTCAATAGACTATTCATCACAAATTTCCAAGATAAAATCCAGTATGTTATCACATCAATATGATAGAGCTTGGTCTTTAGATTATATCATGAAAACTGGTACTTCGACTTCTCCATCTGTTGATCCTTTTTTCGCTTTCAAAGATAGACTCCATTTCACGATTATGCACAGTTTGCAAGATGTTCAGGGTACTACAGTAACTTCTGTCCCAGGGATGATATCAGTAATGTCTGAATATTTACAGACCCATTTTTGTACTGTCCCTAACTGCCCTATAAATGTATCCTCGTTTTCTTTAACCCAGTTCCCCCAGATACCAACACATTGTATTCCTAACCTAATTAGCCGTATTTCACAGGAAGAGGTTGCCAATGCCATCTCATGTTTAAAGTTGAAAGTTTCCCCTGGGCCAGATGGTCTAACGCACGAATTCTACAAAATGTTTAAAGAACATCTATTAGAAATTTTAACTCAAGTATTTAATTATATCTTGGATACAATGGATACATCATCGGGTTTTGGCCTATCTGCCTTGAAATTTATATATAAAAAAGGAGATATAACTTCCCTTAAAAATTGGAGGCCTCTACATCTCTTAAATACAGATTACAAAATTTTTTCCAAAATTCTTTGCTCTCGATTATGACTAGTTGCACCAGATTTAATTGATACTGCTCAAACATGTGCTATACCAGGTAGAGCCATTCACACAAATCTCTTTCTGTTACATGAAATTTTTGAAAGAAAAACACATAATGAAATAACTGGTTATCTTTTTGCTCTGGACCAATTGAAAGCTTTCGATTCGGTACATCACAGTTTTCTATTATACACACTATCACTATACGGTATCCCTGATTGGTTCATATCATGGATTTCATATATGCTATCATTAACATTTTTCTTTCCAATAATAAATGGGTTTCGAGGTCCGACCCTTTTACAACGAATTGGACTTCACCAAGGCTGCCCTTTGAGTCCCTTATTATATGTTTTTGCACTAGATCCTATTATTCGACAAATACAAGGGAATCCAGACATTATAGGTATAGCTCCACATCCCAGTTTACAACTCATTAAGATATCTGCTTATGCAGATGACGTAGTCTTATTGTGTTCCGACCTTTTCTCAAGTGATAAAGCTATTCAGACATTTCAATCTTTTACATCAATATCTGGAAGTAAATTAAATCTGAAGAAAAGTGTATGTATTCCTTAATCACATCATGAATGATGTAACAATAATACATGGTATTAGAGTTTACTACCCTCAGAAAATACTAGGGATATGGTTCAATACATCACATGATTCTACCTACAACTGGACAAACAATTAACTTTAGGTGAAAATAAGTGACGTTTTGGAAAACATGAAATTAAGTAAAATGAAATGAGTTATGGTGATTAAAAATTTTTATCCGATTTTTGTTTCTAAGTCATGTTTTTTGTCCACCGAAACATTTGGAAACTAGATTATTTAGTCTTTTTTTTCAAATGCTATGGGGTAATCTCTTAAATCCTGTTAAGAGACAGATTACATATTTTACCCCAAATCAAGCGGGTTTAGGAATGATAAACCCTTTATTTTTTTTTCTTTCCTTTTTTTTACACCATATTCAACAGAGTCACACTTATGCAATAACAATATGCGATTCTTGGGTGTCAAAGGCAATAGATTCATTAATGTTAGCATGGACTAGTCATCCACCTATAGTTTCTCGCGTACCTTCCACTCCATCCTATGTTATTGCTTGCTTTTGTATTCTTCGATCCTGGAAAGTGACCAAATCTTCTATTTTAGGCCTCACTAGAAAACAGTTGTATATCTATCTCTTACATATTGATGAACCGATATTAAAATTTCCACTATGTCCTCCATCACATAAAACATCTGCACTTAAAGTCCTCAAGGATAAAAGAATACCACCTCATATGTGGGATATATGTGGGATATCTCCTGGTTATGTTGTCATGGTAGATTACAAGTTCGGGGGAATTTAAAACACAAGTCAGCACAGGAGAGATTTTGTCCCAAACTATCTTGTGTAAATAAAGAAGAATCCATGGAACATTTCTTTTTTACTTGTACAGATGCCCTTTTATTTTGGAAAACTTTGGCGAATAAGTGGAAATGGCCTTTTTTAAGCAGAATCACTTATCCTGTCCTCATCTTAGGGATTTTTCCCAGTTTTTGGAGTTCATTTCATCCTAGTACTCTGAGGGTAATATTTGCAGCTTGCAAATACTATATGTGGCAGGCTAGATGTAAATATGTATTGCAACAGATACCAACTTGTCCACGAGTTATTATTCAATGTATTGAATCAACACTAATAAACATCAAGGGTATGGAAGCAAAATACCTTTCTCATACCCAATTTTCATCTTATTGGACGGGTATTCCTGTTTGATTTAGTTAGATCTGTTAGTTTACATATGAAGTCATACTTCCTTTTTTTCCTGAATTTGGTATAATATTCATGATTTCCACTGTCTCAAAAAATGTTTGTATGATTTTTGTTTATCCGTATGCTGTCTGTACTTGATGTTATGTATTTTTGTAATAAAAAATTCCCCTACTCTTTTTTGAGAACTGCCATGGGATCTTCAACATCCACATGAACTACCACCAATCCAGGCAGATGGGAACTTGGCTTAACATCTCATCTGAAAGACGGCACCTCAGAAGTGCAGCACCCCTCTCATGCTACACTACAGTGTCAGTACTGGGATATTAACCCAAGTTCTAGATGTGGGAACTGAACCCACAGCCCTCTGATCTCCTGGCTTCAGAGGTGAGTGTGCTACCTACTGAGCCACTGACACTTGGTCAGATATCAGTGGTTAATTTTATTTATTTTATTTTATTATTTAATTTTTGTTGACCGGGTAAGTGCACTAGACATAATGGTTAGATATCAACCCTAACTGTTGCTTTAATATAGTTTTTGGGAAAGTATATACAGTGTATATATATATATATATATATATATACACACACACACACACACACATACTGTACATATACACATATATATATATATATATATATATATTAGAGGCAAAAAACTCTGTTTAATGCATTAGTTAGGGTTGTTCCACAGCAACAAAAGCAAGGAAATTTGGTGATTGGGTTGAAAGCCCTCCTTGGACCCCTCCAGCCCACCCCTCAACCGGCATTGGGGTGCTCATTGGGGTCATCGGCCCTAATGAAAGGGCACACCCTTCTTTTCCCCAAAAACTGCATTGGAAAACAAAGTGAAAACGAAGAATTTATACACAACAATGGGCCTCAGAGCAGAAAATGAGGACTTGGAATACTAAATTGCTTATATCTCAGGAACCATACGACATAGAGAAAAATGTAAATTTCATATGAATTATGACTTTCCTGGCTAGTTTTGTACTTTGCTTCCATTTGGGGGGGCTAAGCATTTTTGTGACGAAAAGTCCGTGTCTCGCACCGTTTCCGAGATACGGGCCCCGAAAGGTGCGACGGACGACGTAATGTTATCCAATGGGAAAAAGCATCACATTCAGAGTACCGTCACTGTGGCGCCCTGTAATATTTTTTCACCAAACCACAAAAAGGCACATCAGTGGGATGTTGGCTTTCTTCCCTCCAAATTTCAGCCCAAAAGACCAAACCGTTATTTTGCAGCAGGACGGCAAAGGATTCCTGTAATGCCGCAGACACCGTAATGAACCTTTGAAGCGTTTAATATTTTTTCACAAAATCTTTGAAAAGCACATCAGGCACCCTGGCCACATGTTCCCTGAAGATTTCGGATCACTGGCACAAAACACGTGACCTGTAGGCAATGGCAAAGAATTCACCAAATAGCATTAATGTGAGCAGATCACACTTAATAACTCCACAACGACTGGTACGAAACTTAGCAGATCCCCAGGTGTATGGCTCTTGATCATGCATTCCAAATTTCAGGCAAATTCGTTAAATGGTACCAAAGTTATTAAGGTGCAAAATTTGACCCTTTAATCTTAAAAGGGCTCCTCAACCCTATCTATGGTAGCACTACTGTGCTACCATAATATATATATATATATATACATATATATATTTGTATATTCATGGCAAAAAAACTGTGTTTAATGCATCAGTTAGGAATAAAGCAATAAAAGTGAGGCAATGAAACATTAGGGTTGAGGTTTTTCTGATGGAATTTAAAAACCAAAATGGCGGACCTCGCGAACAAAGAATTCTCCGGGACAAAGATTCTTTGACGCTGAGGTTGCAAATTCTTTGACTGCCAGGTGGGATGAAATGGCCCAAACCCCATTCTTTGTTCGTAAAACTACCATATAAATTTTCCCATTGACTTATATTGGGAGATTGAAAGTGCCATAACTTTTGAATGCCTTTATATTTATTCACCAAATAATAAGTGGCATGTTTGGCCACTGAAACTCTTTCAGATGAGCCATAGCGACTGCACCACTATTATATATATATATATATATATATATATATATATATATACACACACATATATATTTGCAAAAAACTTTGTTAATACATCAGTTAGGGTTGTTCTACAGCAACAAAATTGAGGAAATTCAACATTAGGGTTGCCACACCTTGCACCCCACTCCCACCCCATTCCTACCAACAGGCATCGGTTTGTGCATTGGGGTCATCGGCCCTAACTCTCACCCCATCCCATGTGTAAACAAGCTGAGATGGTGCAGTGTAGAAGAATGGGGTGAGAGTTAGGGATGACCCCAAGCACACCCCATGCCTGCTGGTGGGGGTGGGTGGGGAGCAAGGATGGCAACCCTAATGTCGATTCTCACTTTTTCACTATAGAACAACCCTAACTGATGCATTAACAAAAGTTTTTTGCATTGAATTTCCTTAGTTGTTAAGAAAGAATAGAAAAGTAGAAAGTTACAGGTTGGGAGCTCAGCCCTTGGGCCCCACACTCTCACCAACCTGTAAGTGTCAGGCCACATTACACACCTAATGACTAAAAAGTACATTGACTACAGCAAGGCCAGCCACCAGACAAATGTTAATCTAGTAGAACAATAGAAAACATTGTCTGCAAAATGTAAATTGCACCACGCAATATCTCAGCAAAAATGTATTGTCCGACAAGTAAACACCACAGTTCGCATCTACATGACATGCCGTCAACACCCTCCAAACCGTGTCCAAGATATAACATATCAAAATTTGAAATTTTCATTTGTCAGAATGGCAAAGTTCCTCACCTGTTGACATTTAACACACACAATGACTGAAAACTACATCCATGACATTAAGGCTAGGTATCCTATCAATTTCAAGCCACCACCACAAGCAAAATACTGTCTGCAGAACGTAAACTGTGCCACACCATATCTCTGCCAAAAAAATATTTTCTGACATGTAAGCACTGTAATTTACATCCACAGGACATGCTGTAAACACCCTCCAAATTTCAAGTAAAAAGACCAAACCGTTTCTGAGATATTCAATGTCAAAGATTAGTAAAATGTCCCTATATATTTCATTATAAAAAAATCTGGCCATCATGTTCCTATTTTGCAATCAAAGATCACGATCAAAGAATCTCAAGATCAAAGAATTTGCAGGCTCGTGATCAAAGAATTTGCAGGCTCACGAACAAAGAATAAAAAAATGCTATAAATCAATAAATTGAAGGAATTGCGGTCAACCACAGCCATGGTTCAACAGAACGAAACCCCCTGAGAAAAACCTACCCTCATTTGACTTCCTAGGGAACCCATGTGCTATGAAAATTGATTTTTTAATCCGGCCATCTCGTCTTTGCTCACGATGCACGATCGCGATTAAAGAACCTTGCAATCAAAGAATTTGCAGGCTCGCGATCAAAGAATTTGCAGTGTCACAATCAAATAATAAAAAAGCTCATATTTAAAAAATACAAGGAATTGTAATAAACCACTGTCATGGTTCAACTAAACGAAGACCCCTGAGCAAAATCCACCCTCATTTGACTTCCTAGGGCAACCCTGAGCTGAGAAAATTGATTTTTTAATCCGGCCATCTTGTCCCTCACTTGCGATGCACGATCATGATCAAAGAGTCTTGCAAAGAATTTGCAGGCTCATGATCAAAGAAATTGCATGCTCATGATCAAAGAATAAAAAATGGTGAAACGCGAGTTTTTCACCAATTTGAACCAAACCAATGCCATGCCTCAATAGAACAAAGCCCCCTGAACAAAACCCACCTTCATTTGTGTCCCTAGCCCACCCTGAGCTAAGATATTTGTGTTTTTAGGTCATGGTGCAAGATCACGACCAAAGATCTCGAGATCAAAGAATTTGCAGGGTCGCAATCAAAGATTGTTAGCGAGCCGCGATCAAAGATTTTAAATGCTTATAACTCTATTTTTTGACTGATTTGGATGAAACCAAAGGCATGTCTTAATAGATCGGAGCCCCTGAGTAAAACCCATCCAAGTTTTACTTCAGAAGTGACCCCTGAGCCGAGATATTTGTGTTTTTCCAATCAGAATTGAAAAACAAGATGGCGGACCTCAAGATCAAAAAAATTTCGGGGTCAAAGATTCTTGAACCGCGAGGCTGCACATTCATTGACTGCCAGGAGGGACCAGAAGGCCAGAAACCCATTCTTTGTTCGCAAAACATACCACTGAGTGTCCCCAGTGACCACCAGTTATGTGGTGGGTATCTCATCCTTTCCCCCAGGACTAGGAGAGCAGTTATCAGATGCTCGATCAAAGTCCTCCCCTGCTGACCCACAATACCACAGGCTCATTCCCAAACTGAGGTTGCCAGCATGGAGAAAGGTGTGGTGTCCAGTGCCTCAACCCTTAGTGACACCATGCCAGTATAAATGCATCATACTGGCTGCACAACAGTTAGAACACTGAATAGTTGCACATCCTTAGCCAAGGAATTGCACCCCCCAATAAACCCGTACTGCATCCTTAGTATACAGTCACGTCCCAACAAAAGTTTTGAATAGTAACGGTACACATGTTTGAAACCAGCTGAAAATATGTTAGAAAACTGAGCACTTGCACAGTCACAGCCACAGCCAACCAATACCCCTCCCCAAACAGGTATTAGATCCTGAGTGCAGACCTACATCCAAAGCAACCCATTAACATCAATGGCAGACCTCTCCAACACCAGGTGGACACATGTAAGATGACTGATGAGTTGCACAAACTTAGATAGCTAATGCCACCCCCCAGTTGACCACGTACTGGATCTTGACTGCTGACTCACACTGCAAGTAAATCCATGCATATCAATGTTATAACTCCCTCTTTGCAGCAGTTCTCTGCTGCTTACTCAGACAAGCTACTGGGTTTTCTCTCTAGAAACAGACTTCAAGTACACCTGTGAATGTCTATGGCTTACCACACTAATAGTAAGTGCAGAAATGTTACAACACTGACAAGCTGCATGGGTTCAGTGACTCAGTGCTCCAACTACCTGACATCAGGTACTACATTCTGAGTGCAGAGCCACATAGTCACTAAAACCATGACATCAATGGCATTCCTCCCTGATAGCTACAGCAGGTACTGAATGTTGAGTAAACAGGCAGATTCCAACCTGTAGACAGCACATGTGTATATTGTCACTAAGTTGTTCTATTTTTTGACCAGTTACATTGGCTCTTAAAAGAACCATTTTTATCACAGCCTATGACATGTGCTCAACAGATATTCTTATACAGGTACACTATTACAGAAATGCATGGATGCCATCTCGAAGGTCCCCAACAAAAATGTTGTTACCTGTGCTTGAGAGATGCACACCATCTTTTAGATACAGCCAATGTTTCTAATATACAATTTGGGGGTGACGAATGGTGTGCATTCCCACAGCATGAAGGAATCCAGATATTTGTATGTTCACCTTTTGACGTGACCTTTCAAGTACAGGACAGTAATCCTCACCTTTCCAGATCATTTGCTGTGTAATGTCTGAATACAGAATTTTACAAGCAGGTAACATACTGATAAGATGCTGCAAGTCAGACTGTGCAGCTTCAATTAAATCAATTGCCCTTTTGTTCCCCAAATCATTACCTCCAAGATGGATCAGGAGTATGTCTGGTACTGGGTGTGTCTCGAGCAACTGGTACATGGTTGGTATGAGGTGCTCCCATCTCATACCACCCTTCCCAAACCAAGACACTGAGCAGTGAGGTAGGTTCAAGTCATTGCTAAAATGACCAGCTCTACTGAAAACTGCTGCCCTTCTCACCAGGCTTTATCCCACAATTCATATACTAACTCTGGCTCTTTCTGCCATGCTGAGTATAAACCTCTAACAACTCACATGAAGAAATATCAGATATGTGTCTGTCTCTGACTGAGCACTACCAAGGCTAAGTAGCAGAATGACTGGTGCTGAGCTCTGTGTGTGAGAGGACAATCACAACTAACATTCTGATTCCAGATTGGCTAACACAGGCAAAAAAGTTATTGTTATGTCTGCAAAGGCTATTTCTATTGGTGTTTTGTTTGTTAAACATTATTTTTGTTTTGGTGGGAAAATACTGCCTGGTCATTGGCCACACTTAATTACTTGCCAGCAATAGCCATTTCCATTGGATGAAGTTAGTAGTGATTTTGGTCCGTGAAGCTCGTCTCCCTCTCTTTCTCAGCTAGCAGCTTGAGTGGTAAGTACAAGCACAGCTCTCTATCTTACTGACATAGTTTTCAGAATTGTAAATATTAAGCATTTTTTTAAATGGTCTGCTAGTCTACTATAGTTACAACTGTAATTATTCACTGGTCAGTATGTTCTTTCTGAGTGTTAATGCTTTATAATATTAGTGGCACAAATACATTTATAACTCTTTGTGATTGCTTTCAAACAGTTAATAATGCAGCATTATAATTTTTTTACTAAAACAACTTTGGATAGTAAGGAAAGAATGCAACCCATAGTTAACATTGTTAATAGAGCAAAATAACTATTTTTTTTTAAATAAATTGTGGGGGTTTAACAAACCAATTCCCCTACTGGAACTATGGGTGACAGAGAGATAATGCATAGCATCTGCTGTTTGTCCAACAAAGTAAACAGTTAGCAGATGTCCTATTTAAATGTAGAAGTCTTGCAGAAAAATTTTATTTGGGTTAATATCTTCTTGCTGAGACGGTCATTTGTGTTCTAGTAGTGTGCATATAACTACAACAAACAGCCACAGACAATCAGGAAACAGAGTAAAAATCAAGTTGTTTTACCAAAAGATAGCAAGATATTGGTAAAACAGTGCATTTATCATAACATAGTGCATAAAGCCCAACTTTACAAGCATGTACATTTTCTCAACTTCCTTATTAGTTAATTTTCAATTGCCTTAGGCAATAGCTAAATGTGTACTTATAGTGAAGCCGTGAAGTCACTGCTGTTTCTCTGTAACACTTAAAATGGCAGCTGAGCTGTTATTATTTGACTGTATTGGTTCACAGAAGTCACATGCTGAAGTTAGCCATTTCTTTGTCTGTGAGACTGCAAAATCTTTGATCACGACTTGCATTGTTTGTGAGGATTGACCGTGAGCGTGCAAATTCTTTGATCATGAGAACAATGTGAGATTTCGATAGTTGAACCTGTTCAGTTTTAAAAACCTGATAATTCTCATAGTTTTTAACAGAGTGAGCAGTCATATATCTTTCTATTGCTTATCAGACATAAGATTACAATAAAAATCATTTCAAAAAAGTTTTGTAACATTTTATAATATTTTAGCGTTCTTTGATCACAAGCATGCAAATTCTATGATCGCGGCTCAGTTTGATCGTGAGGATTGTTTGCAAGCTTACAAATTCTTCGATAGCAAGAATAACGTGAGATTTGAATGGTAGAGGTTCATTAATAAAAAATAAACATGTTTTTCACTAGTTTAAAATGCACAATGTAGCCATATGTGTTTTTATTACTTAGAACACGTAGATGTCACAGTTATAATTAGTTTTCAGTGTTTTTTAACATTTAATAGTAGTTTTAATTCAACATCCAGCACTGTCAACACAGACCCATACATCTGTAGCATACAAAGAAAGTGCTGGACGTGTGACTTCTGCTACTGCACAGCACAGTAAGGCAACTTTTTTCAGAAAACTTGTCCATTGAGATAGAATTGATCTTCTCATCTCTAGTATAATGAGACGCAAAGGGAACAAACTGTGCAGTAAGCTACCATTAATGAAGTTACGATTGAGGGTAAGACAATGTGCTAATGTGGCTGTTGCAATTAGTTCCCAGTTATGGGCTGCAATGATGTCAGCTATTGATAAATTAAGTACAAAGACTGAGGACATGAGAAACAAACTCTTGTCTTTTGAACAGTTGAACAGAGAAAATATCTCTGTGGTGTTTCAAGGACACTGGTTGCACTCAGAATATTCAAAAGCATTCTTCTGGGAAGAGACATACAATGTGCACAATACAAATGTCACTTTAACAATAGATGCACATGGTAAAGTTCACAATGTTTTAGTTGTCTCAAGTGAAAACCTTGACTTTGATAATGAAACTGAAATTGAACAGGTTGCAAGCAACCAAAAGTCATCAGCTAAGAAGTGGCCATGTGACACTACATGCAATGTCAGGGAAGAGTCAATCATGTCAATAGAAAGTTTCCTGTCAGCATTTGCTACCACAAAGAGGTCTATATGACATAGATTGATTGATACCATTGACAAATGTGAGATTCGACCTCACACAGCCCTAATGGGTCATTCTCTTGCATGCTTGGAGAGCAGCAACTGTGACAGTGTGTTTCATCACTTCTGCATGGTAGCAGTGCATCACTCTGGCGCACACAACTTTGTACAAAGATTATATCAGGTGAGATCTGTTGTCTGAGACTACATTAACTTTCAAGCATTGCTGGATGATGGAGATGTAGAAGCACTTGTGCAGTTCATCAAACAGTTGCAAACAACCCATGGATTGAGGTCTAATGTTCCTGTTGATGAACATGCAAATATGATGTGCACATCACTAGCACAAGAAGTTTGGCTTCTGAGGAATTTTGGTACTGAGTTTGCTAAATTTGAAATTTGCAAGACACATAAATTCGATGTAATTTGTGAATCATGTGAGGGCCTCTTCTATAAAGAGCAATGTGTCAAGATAGACCTGCAGAACATTTCAAGTTGGAATGTTATGTGGGAGCGTCTCTTTGCATATCTTCTGTTAAAGATGGATTTAGCTGAAATTGGAACTGTGTCACTCTGTACTTACTGTTGTAACAAGATTAAGAGTAACACTTTACCTCCTCAATCTGTGCTTAATAAAATGGAAGTTGAAGCAACTCCTCCTGAGATAGCAGTCTTGAACTTGTTTGAATGGATTCTAATTCAGACCATGAAGCCATTTCAAGCAATTATCAGGCTTATTACAAGGATGCGAGACATACCAAGCAAAGAACTAGTACAGTCTCTGAAGGGCTCTGTTGTATATTTTCCTTTGCCTTTGCAAGAAAATGTTAACACTATTTCTCAGGATAATAGTGTAGCAATCTTGGCGAATGATGTCCCAACTAAGGCAAAAAACAGTATGGCAGGAGATATTCAATGCTGAGAAGATGAAGCATGCTTTGAGACATCTAAAGGAGCATAATGTTTTTTATGCTGACATTGACATCAACACATTTGCTGGTCTTTCTACAGGAACCACTGTAGAAGACTCTGACAAACCAATATTGAAGAAGGTTGACATCGCATCTGCACACAATCTCTATGAGCAATTCACTATTCACCCATTGCATGGGAAGGATCCAGTGATGGATAACATTGAATTGTATCAAATGAAGCAATTGGAGAACAATCCTGTAAGTATATGGGAGGCTACACTGGAGGCTTGTTGTTTTCCTGATCTGTTTCCACTTGGCTCAGGTGGTCGATTAGATGAGCGAGAAGTTTGTGTGCCAGGAGCTGAGTATAGGACCTCAAGAGTTCTATATAAGGATGGCAAGTTTCGTAGAAACGTTGCATGCCTGTTCCATCTTCTTTGGGAACATAAACTTAGTGTCCTATCTGCTAGTATTGCTCATACATTGAGACTTGGTACAGAGCTCAGTAATATGACAGCTGCACAGTTACTACACACATTGCAGAACAAAGATACAACACTACAAGTCAGTCTTTCTTCTATTTTGTCCACCATGCATGGTACTAAAGAATATTGGTACAGAAGACACTCTGAGGTGTTGCGCATGCTGAGAAACTTTGGACCAGCAACATGATTTGTGACACTGAGTTTTGCTGAATACTATTGGGATGATCTGCTTGATCTTCTCAGATGGGCAAATTCTGATGTTGAGAACATACAAAGTATGACTCTCAATGAAATATGCTTACTCGATCCAGTAACTGTTTAGCGTTACTTCCACCACCAGTTCCAAGCTCTTTTGAAGTTCATACTGTCTAAGACAAATCCTCCTCTTGGGGTTGTTGAGCACTACTTCTGGAGGGTTGAGTACCAAACTCGGGGAGCTCCACACATACGCATGTTGCTGTGGATAAAAGATGCCCCACGTATTGGTGACAGTGAGACAAGTGAAATCCTAAACTTTATATTGAAGTATGTCACATGTCAGATTCCAGACAAGTATGACAGTGCAACACTTTGGGAGCTGGTTCAGAAATTCCAACAACACCTGTGTGGTAAGTACTGTCATAGGAAAGTGAAGAACAAGGGACACTGGTACACTCGGTGCCATTTTGGTTTCCCAAGATGAGCTTGCCTGGATGCTTGTTTGAATGATGTATTTTCTGCCATGAGACACCACTTGAAGGCAAAACCAACAAAGTGAGTGTATGAACTACCTCGCAGGGAATCAGGAGTCTATATCAATGACTATAGCATTTCTCTTCTGTTGATGTGGCAGGCAAACATTGATGTTCAGTTTGTCACTGATAATTCAATGGCTTTGGTGAGGTATATCACATCATACATCACCAAACATGAGCAGACAAGCCTGCAAGAAATGTGGGAAGAGTTATCTAACTGTGATAGGTCAATGTCTTCTAGACTATGGTCACTGGGGCTTAAGACTCTGTCACACCATAAGTGTGGTGCCTATGAAGCACCACCTTACAGGTGTATGTCTATATGGGAAGTCAGAGTCCATTCATTTTTTGAATGTGAACTACAAGCAGAACAGGCGCTGTGTGCTTAAGAGCCATGAAGAGATTGAGGATCTGGCTGCTACAAGACCCACATCCGCAAATATTCTGAAGAGCAACTTAATTGACAACTACTATCCACAGCGCCACAGTGCTATGGAGGATCTGTGTCTCTTTGAAGTTGCTCAATGGTATGATTATAAGTGGGGTGTTTCTTCTGACCCAGAGAAGAGCATATATAAAGTCACTGGGTTTGATGGCTCACTGGTGAAAAAGCAAAAACCATGGCTAATTGACAACTACAAACTCAGCCTGAATACAACAGAAAGCAAAGGGAGGTATATCGTTCATGTCCATCTCTTTTTTTGGGCTGTGGGTCTGCACTCAGCATGCAGTTCCTGTTCTGTCAGTGGGAGGTGGGGTGGGGTCATTGCTTCACTCAGTTCATGCAACTGATGAGTGTAGTAACTAGTTTACAGATAGTATCACATAGGTATACCATTGATGTTCATATAATTACTTGGGCTGTGGCTCAACACTCAGCATCCCATACCTCTTTGTGGCAGGGGAGATGGGGCAGGGGGCTATTGCCTGGCTCAGCCCTTGCAACTCTTCACTGTCCTAAGTTGTATGCAACTCATAAGAGGGAACTACTCTGTTTATGTACATGGCTTTATTTGGTCTGTGGTTCTGCACTCAGCATCCAATTCCTGGTCTGGGGTGGGGCATTGCATGGCTGATGCTGTGCAACCCATGACTGTCATCACTAGTATGCAGTTAGTATCCTCATGTTAATGACCTTACTTGGCCTGTACTTCACCACTTAGCATCCAGTACATCTTCAGGGCAAGGGGGTGCGGATTCTGTGGCTGAGGCCATGCAACGCCTCACTGTTCTAACCTGTGTGTAGCTGGTATGAAGAAGGTATACCATTTATGCCAAAATCTTTATTTGGGCTGTGACTCTCTACTCAGCAACCAATTTCTGGTCTGACAGGTTGGGGGCATTCCCTGGCTGAGTCTGTGCAACTCATGAATGTAGTAATGAGTATGCACTTGCTATCACAGAGGTGCACCATTGATGTTAATGACCTTACTTGGGCTGTAGCTCTGTACTCAGCATCCAGTACCTCTTTGGTGGGGGGTGAGGTATTGTGTGGCTGAGACCATGCAACTCCTCAGTGTTCTAACTTGTGTGCACCTGGTATGAGGAGGTATACAATCTATTTTCATGTCTTTATTTTGCCTCTGGCTCTGCACTCAGCATCCAATTCCTCATCTGGAGGTGGGAGGGAGGAGGGAGCATTGCCTAGCTGAAGCCATGCAACTCTTCAGTGTTCTACCTTCTGTGCATCTGGTATGAAGGAGATATAACATGTATGTCTATGTGTTTATTTGGGCTGTGACTCAGCATTAACCATCCAATTCCTGCTCTGGATAGGTGGTGGGTATTGGCTGGCTGAGGCCATGCAACTCATGAGTGTAGTAACTACTGTGCAGATGGTATTGCACAACTATACCACTGATGTCCATGGACTTAGTTGAGCTGTAGCTCTGCACTCAGCACAGGCACCTCTTCAGTGCAGAGGGGAGGGAAGGGGGGCAGTGCCTGGCTGAGCCTATTCAAATCATCGCTATTCTAATTTGTGTGCAGCTCATAACATGCAGGTATACCATTTATATCCATTGCTTTATTTGGGCTGTGGCTCTCCACTCATCATCCAATTCCTCATCTGGTGCAGTGGAGGCATTCCCTGTGAGAGGCCGTACAACTCATGAATATCATAATTAGAATACAGCTAGTATCACAGAAGTATACCATTCATGTTAAAGACCTTATTTGAGATGTAGATCTGCATTCAGCATCTAGTACCTCTTTGGGGGGTTGGGGGGATTCTGTGGCTGAGGCCATGCACCTCCTCACTGTTCTAACTTGTGTGCAGCTGGTATGAAGACGTTATACCATTTATATCAACATCTTTATTTGTGCTGTGACTCTTTACTCAGCATCCAATTCCTGGTCTGATGGGTTGGGACCAATCCCTGGCTGAGGCCATGGAACTCATGAATGTAGTGATCGGTATGCACTTGCTATCACAGAGATATAACACTGATGTTAATGACCTTACTTGGGCTGTTGCTCTGTACTCAGCATCCAGTGCCTCTTGGGTGGCGGGAGGGGATTGTGTGGCTGAGGCCATGCAACTTCTCAGTGTTCTAATTGAATAACTACTCTGTATTTTGTATATGGATGTATACCATTGAAGATCATGCCATCACTTCAGCTTTAGCTCTACCCTCAGTATCCACTGCCTAGACTGAGGGGGAGAGGCTGGGGTGGAGAGTGGGGGGTTGGTTGGCTGAGGCTGTGCAACTCCTCAGTGTTCTAACTTGTGTGCAACTGACATCAACTAGGTATACCATTCATGTCCATTCCTTTAGTTGGGCTGTGCATTTGTACTCAAAAAGCAATTCCTGATCTCCAAGGGTTGGGACACTGCCTGGCTGAGGCTGTGCAACTGTTCATTGTTCTAATTTCTGTACAGCTGTTACAGGTATGAGGGAGGTATACCGTTCATGTCCATCTCTTTATTTGGGCTGTGGGTCTGCACTCAGCATACAATTCCTGTTCTGTGGGTGGGAGGTAGTTTGGGGGCATTGCTTGCCTCAGTCCATGCAACTGATCAGTGTAATAACTAGTCTACAGATAATATCACATAGGTATTCCATTGATGTTCATACACTTACTAAGGCTGTGGCTCTACACTCAGCATCTACTACCTCTTTGGGGTAGAGGAGATGGGGCAGGGGGCTATTGCCTGGCTCAGCCCATGCAACTCTTCACTGTTCTAAGTTGTATGCAACTCATAAGAGAGAACTATACTGTTTATGTACATGGCTTTATTTGGGCTGTGGCTCTGCACTCAACATCCAATTCCTGGTCTGGGGGTGTGGGGCATTGCCTGGTTGATGCTGTGCAACTCATGACTATCATTACTAGTATGCAGTTAGTATCACAAAGCTATGCCATTCATGTTAATGACCTTACTTGACCTGAACCTCACCACTTAGCATCCAGTGCCTCTTCAGGGCAAGGGGGGAGATTCTGTGGCTGAGGCTGTGCAACTCCTGACTATTCTAACTTGTGTGCAGCTGATATGAAGAAGGTATACCATTTATGTCAATGTCTTTATTTGGGCTGTGACTCTCTACTTAGCATCCAATTCCTGATCTGGGGGTGGGGTGGGGACATTTCTTGGCTCACTCCATGCAATTCATGAGTGTACTAATGACTATGCACTTGCTATCACAGAGGTATACCATTCATGTTAATCTCCTTAGTTGGGCTGTAGCTCAGCACTCAGCATCCAGTACCTCTTTGGTAGGCAGGGGTGAGAAGGGGCATTGCATAGCTGAAGACCCGAGAAAGAATAGAAAAATGGAAAGTCGCGCAAGTTGGTGGGAGCACGGGGCCCATGCTCCCACCAACTTGCAAGTTTCTGGCTATGTTACACACCTAACAACTAAAAACTATGTTGATAGCACCAAGGACAGCTACCGTACAAATTTTAAGCCACTACCACAATAGAAAACACTATTTGTAGAACATGAAATGCACCATACAATAACTTCACAAAAAATGTTTTCTCTGACACATAAATAACATAATTCACAGCTACAGGATATGCCATAAACACCCTCCAAATTTCAAGTAAAAAGACCAAACTGTTATCGAGATATTTAAACTTAAAGATTGTGAAAATTGGCCTGCGTATTCCAATATAAAATCGGGCTATCTTGTCCCTCCCTTGCAATCAAAGATGGCAATCAAAGAATCTCGCTACCAAAAAAATTGCAGGCTCGTGATCAAGCAATTTGCAAGCTCATGATCAAAGAATAAAAAATGGCAAAACTCGAGTTTTAGGCAGAAGTACATGAAACCACCACCATGCCTCGATAGAACGAAGCCCCCTGAACAAAACCCACCCTCATTTGTGTTCATAGCCCACCTCTGGACTGAGAAATTAGAATTTTTCAAACAGCCATCTGGTCATAACTATGCGATCAAAGATGGCGGTCAAACAATCTCGCAATCAAATAATTTGCAGCGTCGCGATCAAAGAAATTGCAGCCTCACAGTCAAGGAATAAAAATTGGGGAAACACAAGTTTTAGGCAGAAGTACATGAAACCACCACCATGCCTCGATAGAGGGAAGCCTCCTGAGCAAAACCCACCCACATTTGTATTCCTAGGCCACCCCTGGCCTGAGTAATTTTAATTTTTCAATGGACCATCTAGTCGCCTCCTCATGATCAAAGATCGTGGTCGAAGAATCCAGCGATCAAAGAATTTGCAGGCTGACGATCAAATAAATTGTAATCTCGTGGTCAAAGAATAAAAAATGGTGAAAAAGTTTTAGCCATAAATAAATGAATCCACTGCCACGCCTCGATAAAACAAAGCCCCCTGATCAAAACCTACCCTTATTTGTGTTGATAACCCACCTCTGGAGTGATAAAAATGTATTTTTACATCAGGCCATCTAGTCGCGCACTAGCGAACAAAGATCACGATGGAAGAATCTCGCAGTCAAAGAATTTGCAGGCTCACGATCAAAGATCGTTAGCGAGCCATGATCAAAGAATTTAAAATGTTGTATCTCTATTTTTTGACCCTTTTAGAGAAAACCAAAGGCATGGATCAATAAATTGAAGCCCCCTGAGTAAAATTCAGGCAGGTTTTACTTCAGGAGTGACCCCTGAGCCGAAATTTTTGATTTTTTCTGATGGAATTTGAAAAACAAGATGGCGGACCTCATGATCAAAGAATTCTGTGGGACAAAGATTCGTTGACCACGAGGCTGCAAATTCTTTGACCGCCAGGCAGAACGAGATGGCCCAAACCCCGTTCTTTGTTTGCAAAACAACCATATAAATTTTCCCATTGACTTATAATGGGAGCTTAAAAGTACCATAACTTTTGAATGCCTTAATATTTTCTCACCAAATGAAAAGCGGCATATTCAGCCACCAACGCTCTTTCAGATGAGCCATCTTACAGAGCAGTACACCACATGACGGCTGTGCACGGCCACACACAAAATCCCCAAAACTCCCTCCAAAACTGACGAAAAGAGCATTATTCAGCATTTTGGTAAGCAAAGACCATACGTCCGACCAAAACACAATTTGGCAGATCAAGATATCTACCATGCCCCACCATGCATACCAAATTTCAGGCATATCCGTTGAACGGGTCCAAAGTTATTAACATGCACAATTCTGACTTTAGCATAGAAGTGGCTTCATAATCCTAACTATAGTGGCACGACTGCGCCACTAAAATATATATATAGATATAGATATAGATATAGATATAGATATAGATATAGATATAGAACCCATGAAAAATCCTCCTCCGACTCTTTATCCAAACTCTCCAGCAGGAACCTCTCAAGCACCTGGCACCAGTGTTCCACCACTCTGCATAGTTGGTCTGCCTCCAGCCATTGCCCACTCATCCAGTGGATCATCCTCATCATGGTCTGCACCTCCTTGGTGTTGTCTCTTGCACCTCCAGTCTGCCTCGACCTGCTTCTCTTCATCATCTTCAGGCTTGGCTTTCCTCCAGGCTCCCAGGTCCTGTCCAGGCAGTAGTTTCACTCCATCTGTTGGTCATGGTTCGGGCCAGAACCCCACGGACTTTCTTCTCTGAGAACTCCTGGTGCATCAGTCCACCTGGGAAATATAGGCAATATCCAACAGGAAATGTCCCTCTTTGACCAGTCCATATGCTTCCAGCAAGTTATCCCACTTCTGACAAACAAATCTCTGGAGGGGTTGTGGGATAACAGATGGACCAGACACCAAGCTTCAGGTTCAACACACAATCTCTGTGTGATGTTTATTCAGAATACATTAAACAAGCTTCAGCAATAGCATATTCTTTCTTCAGTACATCAGGTTGCAGCAATAGACTGTGAATGTCCTTTCTCTGCACTTAGCCAGCACCTTCTGATCTAATCACTTTTCAGTGAAAATTCTTCATCCCGATGTGGGCCCCATTTTACTTTGGTAGTGGGGTCTCAAAAGGAAAAAAAAACAAGCTAAAAATAAAGAACATGAGTGCAGAAACACTCAAAAGAATGGTTACCCCAAAGGGCATTGCAACAAATCAAGTTTCAAGAAAATACAACATCATACATACTTTCATAATGCAAAACATCATGGGATATATGCAGATCATCATGACATTTCAGACTTGTTCAGATTACAGAAATTTACATGCATTTTAAATAGCAAAACTAACTTAATTTCTATAACAGGCACCTAGTACTTTTTACCGTTATCAAAAACATCTAGAGACATGGTATTTTCAACATTTACAGGCTTCTTAAACATAAGGTATATACACCAAGGTATTTTATGACATAGTACTATTACACACTAAATCCAACAATGATAAACACAACCTGTTTTACATATGCTTGGAGGTCACAACAATAACCTCCCTGTACGAGGACCTGAGAGGGAAAAGGAAAATTAAAGAGGACACTATAGCATAGTCAAGAAATGAGAGGAGATTACCGACAGGTGGCGAACCTTATGAACTAGAAATTGTAAAGCATAGATAAGGCTAAGAAACAGAAGAACTGTTGCAACAGATTTAAGACAAGGTTGGTCCTCAAGTGGCAGGAGCTCCCTGTCATAATATATATAAATAATTTTTAGTGTTTGTGTGTGTGGGTGACTGGGGAGTGTAGGCACAGACACAAACCTCCTGTACTAGGTTTTAAATAAAGATATCAACTCAAAGACAATGACAGAGACTACTTTTTTATTATTATCTACTGATCATATCTTTTAATGTTTTTTATGAACACATTGTATGTGCATTTTTTAAAATTTACTTCTTTAAGGGGGACGCATTTTATAAGTGTGATAACACACTCTGAGATGTGAGTTATCTCCTGATAAGAGCATGCCCAGGTGCATAAGGCACTACAGTAGGTGCAAGCACTTCATGCCTTTTAACACACCTGAGCATGCTCTTATCAGGAGATAACCAACACCTCATCATGTGTGATTGCTGCATAGATTATTGTCTATATGTAAAGTTCTGGAGGGGTAATAGTATGGAGATATAGATAACAATAACAGACATCTTCTCAGCTATGTTTCCGTCTTGTATTGTAGTAGGTTTTCTCTTGGCATTTTTCTGCCAATTCCAAATGAACACTATGGTTATGATAGAATGTTTCATTCTTACAATCTAATAGTTTTGTCCTAAGCTTATGCTAGAAGCCAGCTTTCAGTTCTGTTCACATTTTGCTGTACCTAGAGAAAAATCTCTGGTTCCAGTGCTTTACCGATGCTTTTAGTAGTCTTTTGGGGTCTGTAATTGAATGACAGGGTAGGGAAGCAATGCACTGCAGTAGATGAGTTAAATATTGTCCTCTTCCTTTGACAGTTGTTGTACAGACTTCCCTTGCTCTGTGGTATAATTTCCTGTGGAGTGATGCTCAGTAATAGGTTATGTTACAGCTGTAGTTATTATCTTAATATGAGTATCCCAGCCTCTCTGGTCTTAGCTAGTTATATTACTAGAAATTCATGGTTTAAAACTTACTTAAAAGTGATAAGATTAATATTGTTAAATGGAGTTACTGAGAGTTACTGATTAATATTTCATGCCATGGCACAACCTATCACTGATATAGACCTGCATGCCCTATAAACTCCCATTGGTCTCACAGACACAATACTGTAGCACGATGTACACTTGTATTTACTCATACTTTCCATGATGTGCTTAGGAACTGTTTTTCAGCAGGAATATTTTGTAGTGCTTGTGCACCACCAACAGCCATTTGCCATGATGCAATGATCAGCATATTTTAAAAATCATTGCATTGTAACCAAAAACAGCCATAGTCAGCATAATGCTTATCACTGTGTACGTGCAAAACCTAACTGTCTTAGGTGAGAATGCAAACCAGTGTCCACCGATAGAATTGCTGTATTTTGTTTTTCTGCCTTTTATGAGAGTCTGTTATCTAGTAGTGCACTCCTTTATATCTTAGTATAATCGTTTATACAAGCCTGTTGTTCTCTGAGTTTCATATGATGACACCATGGCATTCGGAAGGTCTCTGAACTGCCAGCATGTATGCTGTTCTCTACGTGTTTTGGGAATAAACTTTCTTCTATGATACAGTATCTGGGCTTCTGTGTTGTGTTTTGCCAGCAAATCTAGGTTGCTGCCATCCAACAAAATTGGTGAATGTAGCAGGACCTGTTTGAATGGAACCAAACCAGTATGCCAAAAGGTACACAGTGAACAGGACTGGAAAAAACAAAGGGATCCAAACATATGCCTTCCTGTTCAACCCTTAGGGACAGATCATGCAGGCCCTCCACACCACAAATGAGACTTTGAATCATGATCAAACCTACATAGATACATAGATACATAGACAGTGTCAGCAGATAAGGGCCTATGGCCCACCTAGTCTGCCCATTTGAGCTTGTAAGTTCAGTTTGTTTTCCTAGAAGTCTATTTCCCCTTACCCCTGACCTCTAGAATTCCTTTATGTCTATCCCATGCATTCTTAAATCCCGTGATTGTTTCAGCCCCACCACTTCCTCTGGCAGGGTGTTCCACTTGTCCACCACCCGTTCTGTGAAGAAATTCTTTCTCATGTTCCTCTGAATGATCCCTCCTCCAACTTCATCCCATGCCCTCTAGTCCTGAAACATCTTTTCGCTTAAAAATAGTGTTTTCCTGCACCTGTTCCTCCCTGTAAGATACTTGATCTCTATCATCCCTCTCTCCCTCCTCTCCTCCAGGAGTACATGTTCAGTTCCTTCAACCTGTCTTCATAGGACTTGTGATGCAATCCATGCACCATCTTTGTTGCCCACCTCTGAACCTTCTCTACCCTGTCTATGTCCTTACGTAGGTATGGTCTCCAGAACTGTACACTGTACTCCAGGTGGGGCCTCACTAGTGTCTTGTATGGTGGAATTATGGACCTCCCTTTTCCTGCTGGTGATGCCCCTGCCTATACATCCCAGCATCCTATTTGCTTTACCTGATGCCTTGTCACACTGTTTTCTACCTTGAGGTCATCAGAGATGATAACCCCAAGATCCCTTTCCTGCTTGGTGCATACTATATCCTCACCCCCAACTGATATACTGTGCCTGGGTTTTGTACCCCTATATGCATTATCTTGCACTTCTTTGCATTGAATTTCAACTGCCAAACCCTTGACCATTCTTCAAGTTTCTGCAGGTCCTTCTCATTCTGTCTACACCCTCTGGTTGTCTACTCTGTTACAGAGCTTTGTGTCATCAGCGAACAGTGAAATTCTGCCTTCTAGATCCTGTGCAATGTCACTGATGAAGATGTTGAATAGGACCGGTCCCAGCACTGATCCCTGTGGTACCCACTGGTCACTCTTCCTCTGTGGAGTGACAGCCATTTACCACCACCCTCTGTGTCCTGCCACCCAGCCAGTTACCTACCCACCACACTACTGTCCTGCCCACCATATTCCCCAGTTTTGTAATAGTCTTCTATGTGGCACAGTGTGAAAGGCCTTGCTGAAGTCAGATAGGGCCATGTCCACTGCCTCCCCTGATCCACCTCCCTAGTCACCCAGTCAAAAATTCAATGAGGTTGGTCTGACTGATACCCTGGTGAGCTCATGCTGCCTTGGGTCCTGTAGTCCATTGACAACCAGATGTTCCACCAATCTCTCCTTCATGAGTGCTTCCATGATCTTTCCCACTACCGAGGTGGGGCTGACTGGTCTGTAGTTCCCTGCTTCCTCTTTGTTCCCACTTTTGTATAAAGGGGACTACATCTGCTGTCCTCCAGTCTTTGAGTACCTCCCTGTTTCCAGTGATTGGCTGAACAGGATGGCCAGAGGTTCAACCACCACCTCTCTTAGTTCTTTAAGGACCCTGGGGTGCACCCCATCTGTTGTCCCCATTTATCAGCTCTTGTACTTCCAGTTCCTTAGGACCCTTTCTCCGTGTAAAGGGACTTGTGTCCATTTCTGCCCATTCTCACCCTTGTACTCCTTCAGACCCATTACCCCCCTCTTCCTTAGTAAAGACTGAGCAGAAATACCTGTTCAATATGTCAGCTTTACTGTTGTCATCCTCCGCCACGGCTCCCATCCTCCCCTTCAGTCTCACTATCCCTCCCTTTGTCTTTCTTTTTCACTTATGTACCTGTAAAGGTTTTGTCCCCTCCCACTGTTTTGCAATGTGTTCTTCTGTCTGAGTTTGGCTTCCCTTACTGACTTCCCTGCCTCCTTTGTTTCTCCTGGTACTTCTCCCTATCCCCTTCTGCCTGTGTCTTTTTGTATTGCCTGATGCAATCTTTTTGGCTTTCACTTTCTTTTGCTACCTCTTTGGAAAACCATAATGGTCTCCTCTTCCTTTTCCTCTTGCTAACCTGCTTAATGCATAATTCTGTTGTTCTTATAATCCCCATTTTAAATACTGCCCACTGTTCCTCAACCCCTGATTCCTGTCCCATTCCCTTAATGCCTCTTTCAAGTATCTCCCCATTTTCCCAAAGTCTGCCCCCTAAAATTCAGGATACGTGTTTTGTGTGGTTTGGTTCTGCTCTTTCTGTGATTTCAAACCACAATGACTGGTGGTCACTATTACCCAGGTGCTCCCCATTGTTACCCCCATCACACTGTCCCTGTTTGAGGCACAAGGTCCAGTGTTGCCTTCTGCCAGTTGGTTCCATGACCAGTTGGCGAGGAAGGCACCCTGGAAGAGTCCAGGATAAATCTGCTCTAGTTGATGCTGCTGCTGGGATGCTCCAGTACACGTCTGGTGTAAGTCTCCAACCAGTACTACCTCACCCTTGTCTGCCATCCTTTGGATGGCTAGCATCAACTCCTATCTGTTTCTTCCTCCTGGGCTGGTGGTCTAGATCACACCAGTGCGGATGGCTGGCCCCATTTTCCTTTCCAGCTTAACCCACAGTATCTCTCCCCATTTGTTCCTCCTGGATCTGTGTGGCCCTTATGTCATTTTCACATACAGTGCCCTCCTCCTCCCCTTCCTGCCCTGCTCTGTCTCTTCTGGATATGTTATAGCCAGGTATGGCCATCTCCCAGTCATGGTTATCATTACACCCAGATTTCAGTGATGGCCACAATGTCCAGGTCTGACTGTACCATGACAGCCTCCAGATCTTCCATCTTGTTGCTAAGGCTCCTGGCATTTGCACATGGCTTTCCATGGTTGACCTCCCTAGACTGCTTCACTGTTCTACTCCAGCCCCTTCCTTGGTTGTCATTTATCCCTGGTTCTCCTTGCTGTCTGCCCTTCTGCTGAATTTTGCCCTTTTCTGCTTATCCACCTTTTGGACACTAATCTCCATCTTTTGCACTGCTTTGGAGATAGCCACTCCTCTGGTTCACTGGTTCCACTGCTAGCTGTGAGGGGTGAGCAAGTAGGTACCATCCTTGCTGGCCTGTCACCCCCTTTGCTAGTTTAAATGCTTGTCAATGTAGCATTTAAACTTATCATTGAGTCTTGGATTCCCCTCCAGGATGGATGCAGGCCGTCAGGCTTAGACAACCTCCATCCCTCCAGGTGGGTCCCAGTCACCAATGGATCAAAACCCTTCCTCACAGCACGGTTCTTCAACCATGAGTTAAAGTTCCTGGTGCATGCACTCCTATGCTCTCCTTGCCTCTCACAGGTAGTACTTCTGAGAAGTGACAGAAGTAGCTACTTGCTGAGACCCTCCCAGTTTCCTAAACTCTTCCTGAACTTCCTTTGGCTCCCCCATTTGCCAAGTCATTAGTACCTAGGTGGATAATGACATCCAGCTCACCACTCCCGTCTTGCCTTCCCAGTGATCCCCATATCTTCCTTCCATCCCTCCGTGCCGTGGCACCTGGTGACACCCTCACCTCCCTGTCCTCCCCTTCTGTGTTCCTAGCTAGATCCCTCTTGCGATGGAGTCCCCACCAGGATTCACTTCCTCCTCCTCTGGGTCACTTCTTTCCCCCTGAGGTCACCTCCTTGGCTAACCTCCACATCCTTTCCTTCCACTTCTCTGGGTACCTCTATTTGGTTGTCCTCATTTGCCAGTGTGGCATATGAGTTCTTAGGAAGGAATAGGATCTGGGATGTGCCTCTGCCTGACTGCTCTAACCCTCCCTAGAGCCCACTGTCATCCAAGTGCTCCTCGTTCTCGGCATCCTTTGAGGCAGCTGCATTGGACTGGGTGGTCCCTGGATAGGGGTGATGGTACTCCTGACCCAGTTTACTTCCACTCTGAGTCTGGCTACCTCATCCTGCAGTCCAGAGAGATGCATGCAGATGGGGCAGCACCTCAGTGTCAGAAGGTCTGCCTGAATATGGCTGCCCCAGCCACTGCATTGCACCACTCCCACATTATACTGCAATTCCACTACTTCTCTGCTACTGAAGCTCTCTTAGTTCTCTTTTTATTTATTTACAGTACTAAAATCCTGTAACTGATCCTCAGATATATATTTTTTTTAAGGAAAAGAAACCCATAAATAAATAAATGAGTCAAAACACTTGTCGTGCTGAGGGTGGTCTTCTTCCCCCTTATGCCCCTCCTACTTCAACCTATGCTTTTTCATTCAATGTGCTGTATTGGGTTGATGGAGTCTCCTTACCTGAACATGAGACTGCCTAGCTTTTGAGGTCAAGGTGAAGTGGCACACCTCTGACTCTCAGTTGTTGCAGGAAAAGGGGGACCTTAGAAAGTAGCAATTAGTTGGTCTGGGACCCCTTCTAGATAGAACCCCCAAAGATAAGGGTCCTCCTTCTCACATCTGGCCCAGAAGTATCCTTCAGGAGATTTGCCCTGTCCTTGATCTTGTTGATTGCTGGAGAATATTTCATCCAGGGCATCATACATTTACCTACTGCTCACATCATTTCCAAACCTGTAGCTCACTAGATTATTTTTTATGTACAGTAGTTTGACTATTTGGAGGGCCCTGTTAGATGGCTATTTCCCCTATAGACATCACGGAATCCTGGCTATCTACCCAAATCTCCAACTCCCCCCTTGCTTTTCCCAACTACATCATGTTCCGGCAAGGACCATGGCAAGTGAGTGGGGGTAGCGCTAATGTCAGGCATTCCCTAACTTGCTCCATCAGCTTCAAAGAATCCTGCCCAGCCTCCCATGAATTCCTAGTAACCCTCCTATCCTTTCCCTCCTCCTCCCTCCTTTACATTGGGGTTCCTATACACCCCACCAAAGTCCTCGCCCAACTTCCTCATCAAGGCAATCTCTGCAATCTCCTTGGTTGCTACACATGGCAAACTCATTTTACTAGGTGACTTCAACCTTAACTGGCTCTCCTCCACTGCCAAAACCACCGCTCTGAGGAGTGAAGCTCTAAACCTCTCCCAACTAATCCAGGAATCCACCTGCCTAAACCGCCGGTCTCAAAATCACTCCCTTCTGGACTGGATTTTAACCTCCCATCCTCACAGGATCACTGCCTCGGGCACCCTCTCTGATGCCCTTAGTGACCACTGCATCACTTACTTTATCCACAAAATCCACTCACCACAATCTGGCCCCAAATTCATCTGGTCTCGCCCGCTACACCTCCTCAATGAATCTGCCTTACAGTATGACCTATCCAATGAGGACTGGCTCCCAGTCTTTGCCTCCCAAGACTTTGACCTCGCCCTATCCCACTTCTGCAACACCTTCCTAAGCACCTGGCACCACCAAGCTCCCCTCAGGAAAGCCAGAGTTAAGCGTTACCATCTCCCCTGGATCACTCCGGACCTCATTACCTTATGTCGGGCCAGGGACAAGGCATGGAGGCTGTACAAAGCCTCCCTTGCCCCTTGCAACCTCCAAACCTACAAACATCTCAGAAACAAATGCACCAATGCAATTCAGAAATCAAAAGCCTCATACTTCAAAGCACAACTTACCTGTAAACAAGCCTCCCCAGCATCTTTCTGGAAGGTCCTAAACTCCCTTATGGACCCTCCCACTAAGCAAGCCAGCCCAATCCTCAACTTAAATGGCAGAACCGCGTCAGATCCTGCTTCTGTAGCTGAACTCTTTAACTCGTTCTTCAGCTCCTGTGCCCTCCCAGACTCAGCCCTGCCACCCTACTCCACTAATTTCTCTCCCTCCTACTCTGGCTTCCTTTTTAACCCCCTTCATGCCCCTGGAAGTCTACTCTGCCCTCACCACTCTAAACCAGTCTAAAACCAGCCCTGATGGCTTGCACCCTATAATACTTCACATCTCTGCCTCAGCCATAGCTGCTCCCTTAACACACTTACTCAACCTCTTCCTCTCCCCAGCTACCTTCCCCACTGCCTGGAAACTGGCCAAAATCCTTCCCCTGCATAAAGGTGGAGACCTCTCCTAACTGGGATACTACAAACCCATCTCTCTCCTCCCCTCCCTCACCAAACTCCAAGAATCTTTCATGCTATCCAAACTGTCAGCATTTATCTCCACAAACAGCTCCCTCTCCCCATTACAATCATGTTTTAGAAAACATCACTCCACTATCACCACCCTGCTATGTGTAACTGACTCTATTCTCACTGCCATGGACAAAGGCCAAGCCACCTCCACCATTTTCATTGACATGGTGAAAGCCTTTGACTCAGTCTCCCACCTCTGCTACTCTGCAAATTAAGCCTCTTTGGTCTTGCTCAACCTGCCATAAACTGGTTTGGCTCTGACCTCAAGAACAGGCATCAATTGGTTCAAGTAGATGACACTATCTCCCCCCACTACCCATCCTCTCAGGCATCCCTCAAGGCTCTATCCTCAGCCCCATCCTTTTTCCCTTTTCATAAATGACCTCCCCTCCCCGTTTCTCCTCTAGCATTGCAACTATATGCAGACAACACCATCATCTTTGACTCAGGCCCCTACCACGATAGCGTGCTTCCAGATCTTCAAAGTGACTTTAATAGGGTCCAAACCTGGTTCCAAAAAAAACAGCTCAAACTAAGTGCCAAACAAATGGTTACCATGGTATTCGGTACAAGACAAAAATCTAGCCTTCCTACCCACTCCCCCACCAATCTCCACCCTGGAAGGCTCTCCCCTCAAGACAGTGCCCACCTTCAAGTACCTGGGAGTCTGGGTGGATAGTCACCTCAACATTTCCACCCACATTGAGGCCATCTGCACCAAACTCAGGCCCAAGCTGGCCAGCCTCTATCACTACAAAGCCAGCCTTCCCCTCTCCACTTGTAGTGAACTTGTACGCAAAACCATCTTACCTGTTCTGGACTTTGTGGAAATCATCTATGGTACAGCCCTAGTCTCATCCCTCTCAAAACTCGACATCCTTTTCAACTCCTTCTGTCGTTTTTCCACTGCCTCTCCCCTGCTTACTCACCACTGCCTCCTCTACTCCTCTCAATCCTTGACCCCACTCTCACACAGGAGGACCATCCACAGTGCCTCCCTCTTAGCTAAATACTGGTTAGGCTCCCTACCCCCCACCTCTCCTCCCACTTTTCTCCAGCCAGTTACTCTGGCTGCCCTATCCATCACAGAGACATACGCACTTTCCACCTTACATGCCCCCTCTCTGCCTCTGTACAGGCAGCCTTTTCCTATCATCTCCCCCTGCTTTGGAACAATCTCCTTCCCAACCTCCACTAGGTCCCCTCTCTCACAGCTGTAAAACTACTCCTCAGGCTCCTCCCCCCCCTGCCCCTCCTGCCCCAGTTGCTCATCTGGTCCCACCCCAACTCAGGCCTAGCCTACCATGGCTGGCACCTGATGGTAATATTCTGCTCCAGTCAGCCACACTTTTCATTCACCGACAATTTTACTGCTCAATCTCAGTGCTAGTCCACTCTATCATGATACCATTTGTGTAAGCTGTATACAAAAACTTTGAGTTATGCTGATTACACAATCATTAGAAATAAATGTCCCGGATGCTGTAATCCATGTCTGAACAGAAATTAGTTGCGCTGTCCTGCATTCCTCTGTGTTTGGTCCCTGCCGTTGTACTTAATGTCTGTAAAAAGAAATTGTTGTATTTCTCTGCTTAGTTTCTGTGTACACTTTGCACACTCCTAAAAATGGACACTGCCCTCCATGATACCTCACAGGAGCAAAATGAACTGGACTGATGGTGTCAGGCCCAGGTTCAAATCCTCACTCTTCTAGTTTCCAATGACTCCAGATGCTCATGTGTAGAAGCGTTGGTTGGAGACTGCCAGCTTGAATTAGTTCTGTACACTGGTTCAGCTGTCTTTGTGTTGCATCATAATGATTTTCAGCGATCTTACTGTTCTACAGAGAAAGCTACTTCCATACAGACCTTCTAGGAGACCGTCATCATGAGTTATACCTATCTGACCAGATCTAAAGTAGTTGACGAGCACTGTGGACATAAGTCCCTCAGCTCTGTACATACCTATGATACCTATGAACACCACCTATTGGTCCAAACTGATACCGGTCATCATCGGTATCTTAGAAGTGACATTCCACTTTGACCTCATGGTCTTCTGTCATCACCAAAGCATCCTTGATATAGATTTTCTCTCTCAGTATGGGTGCATGGTAGATCTAGCCAACAGGTTAGTGCTGCAGATACCCAACCTGAAGCACTTGCTCCTCATTCCTGACTCACATGCTATGACAGCAGTGAGGGCCAATAATGCAAAAGATAATGTCATCCTCATGTTCCAGCAAAATGCTCTCTTACCACATTTGAAGTCTATTTTGGTAAGGCAAAAAGATGCCTTTGCCAAGGACAAACTTGACTGTGGTAGAATGGACACCCTCATACAAGATATGGGTACAGACCCTCCATGCCAAAGAGCAAACCCTATTCCAGCCAAGGTTATCCCCTCTCTAAGTGCCATAATAGAATCCCTTTTGAGAAAAGTGGTTATCAGACCCTGTTCCACCACAGTCAACTCCCCCATTTGGCCAGTAAAAAAGTCTAACAATAGTTGGAGACTGACCATAAACTACAGAAGGCTCAATCAAGTTACCTTGAGTTGTTCACCCACCATGGCATCTGCCCCATATGTGCTAAAACTCCATAAACCACACTGCAAGTGGTTCAGCACATTGGACATCTCCAATTGTTTGTGTTCATTACTACTGGCACCACAGAGCTAATACAAGTTTGCCTACACATTTAAAGGATGTCAATGAATGTAGAACTGCTTTCCACAAGGGTTCCATGACAGATCCTCTCTTTTTCACATCCATGTGAGGGATACCATACAAGGTTTCTCCTCCCTGACTGCCACTTGCACTATGTGGATGTTCTTCTCTTGGGAACAGCAGACATACAGAAGCACCTAGGTCTCCTAGAGGAGTTCTTGGCACCCCTACAGAAAGCAGGCCTCATGTTCAGCCCTGTAAAAGTACAACTTTGCCTCCCTGAAGTCTTCTTTTTAGGCTTACGTATTACTGCAGAAGGCAGAAGTTCCAACATGCACAAGGTCTAGAGCATCCAGGATCTACCCCTACCCACCAGTGTCTCTACACTGAGCTGCTTTCTGGGCATGGTCAACTATTTGAGAGACTTCATCCATGATTTTGCACAAAAGGCCATGCCACTGCATGAGCTACTGAAGAAGGATGTCCCATGAGAATGGGGCCCAGAACATACAGCTGCTGTTACATCTCTGAAATGTGCTCTGACCTCAGCTCCTGCTCTGGTTAATCCTAAACTAAAACTTCCATTCTACTTGGAGACAGCTACCTCTAATACAGCCATGTCTGTGGTACTTGTGCAGAAGGTGAATGGCACCTTCAGGTCTATTGCCTATGCCTCCCAAGTGCTGTTCCCAGTG
Organism: Neoceratodus forsteri; assembly: GCA_016271365.2. Lineage (NCBI taxonomy): Eukaryota > Metazoa > Chordata > Ceratodontiformes > Ceratodontidae > Neoceratodus > Neoceratodus forsteri. The sequence goes on from CM028137.1 coordinate 81,886,567, forward strand.
GAACGGAAGTACTCTATATGTGAAAGGAACCTCTTAGCCACCTTCTGGGCTGTCAAACACTTTACCTACATTGTAGTTTTTTTCCCATCATACTGCACACTAACAACACCCCCAACATGTTTCTGCTAACAGACCGACTTAAGGATGGTAATGTTTCCAACACAAGATTTACTCATTGGTCCCTCCTCCTGCAAGACAGAGACATCACCATGTTCCAGAAAAGAATCCCCTTAATTTTGGCACACAGCCTCCTGTACCAAGGAAATCCTCATGAGAGTAGCCTCAAGCCGCCCACATTGTCAGAACTAGGCCCCTTCTTGCCCACCACTAAATGCACCCTAGAAAAACCCTGCACTTGGATGCATTTTCATAGAAGGCTCTTCCTCTTATCAGCGAGGAGAGCAGTTTGCATGATTTGGGGTCCTGGTCCTCTGTTCAGCAGGGGACACCTTAGAGGTGTCCAGACAATGTGCCATTAAATCCTCACATTATGCACAACTTTCAGCAGTTACCTGTACTTTGTAAACCATAAGTAACTAGGAGGAGGAGGAGGTCACCATTATTTTCTATGATTTCTCTTTGGTGTGCAACTCCCTCATGGAGTTTCTTCCCTTCTGGAAAACCCATGACTATGTTTCTTTAGAAAGGATCCATGTTAAGTTCAGGGATCTGTTTCAGTAGATTCTCAGCGTAACTAAACACTTCATTTTCATACTTCATATACATAATGTCAATGCAGACTCAAAGATTGAACCATATCATGAGTACAGTGATCAAGCTGACACCTTAGCCAAGGATGGTGCTCGAGAGGGGGGGGTTTGGATCATGCCACCCCTGCATCCCACTGACCCCCACACAGTGGCAGCCAATAAATGGACCAAAGTGATCCCACTGGATCTGACCACAGTACAAATGGCATATTCTGAGCTAAAAGAGGTGTTTGAATATCTCTGTAAGGAAACATAGAAGGAAGCATCACAGACTAATCCCTTAAGAAAATATTCTGAAAATCTCCAGCTCTCCCCAGACCAGAAGTTAGTCTTATACTAAGTTGGGGAAGCAAAATGGTAGATAATCCCCAAAGATCTCCAGAGAGAGTTCATTCATGAAGTCCATGGTAGACCTACAGGTGGACATCAAGGTGTAGAGAAGACTCTGCATAGACTGAGAACTGCAGTGTGGTGGCCTGTTCAAATAACTGCTGTCCAGCACTATGTGGACATCTGTATTACCTGTGCTCAGAACAACCCTATTCCAGAAAAGAAAAATGCCAGACTGCTTCCGCAGTGGCAGTCTGGACCATGAAATGCAATACAAATTGATTTCATTGGACCTTTGCCCTTGACTCGTTGAAATAACAAGTATACCCTTGTGATCACTGACCCCTTCTTGAAGTGGATGGAGGCCTTCCCATGTAAAACAAATATGGCAAAAGCCACTGCCAGGATTCTGGGAGAAGACGTGTTTACCAGATGGGGCCTACCACCCAAGGTGGATTCTGACAAAGGGACATACTTTACAGGGGCATTATGCAAGAATGCTTGGAATTGTTAGGGGTCAGGCAAAGATTCCACATAGCTTGCCATCATCAGTCTTCTGAAAAGGTAGAGAGGGCTAATAGGCAGATCAATTTAATGCTGTGTAAATCTTCAAATGAAAATGGAAAGAATTGGGATACCCTGTTGCCCTTACTCCTAATGGCCATAAAGTCCACCCACCTGCAGCAACAAAGTGTACACCCGTTGTGGTGATAACATGCCTGAAAATAAGATTGCTGGAACACTTGTTGATAGACCTCAACACCCCAATGATGGACTGAGTGTCGTCAGACACTTACGTCACAGAACTGATGGACAATCTAGTCCAAACCCATCTCTCTTTACTTCTCACAACCTGTGCAATGCCCAGGAGCAATCCAAAATGTACTTTGACAGGAATGTCAAGGAAGTTGATTGGTAGGTTGCTGACCAGGTCATGGTACTTAAATTTGCTATGCCAACCCACCCTCTGACAAGTAAGTGGGCTGGGCCCTATGATATCATCAATAAATTGAGCCCTGTCATCTACCAAGTATGGTTGATGGATCACAAAAAACCCTTTGGACAAGTGGTACCATGCCAATCAGCTGAAACTGTACAAGGGTAATTAATACTCCTTCCCCAAATGGGGGAGGGAGATCGGTATGTTTAACTTACTGTGTTTTATCTTACAGAATAAACCCAATCAGAAACTACTTGTTGCTGAATGTCATCATAAGCACCCTGGATGCAGGCTCAATAGACCTCAAGACACTTATTCATTGCTTCCACCCACCACATGCAGAGAGCTGCATCTCCAAGCCTCCAGATGGGGGAGTAGCCATTTGCCTACCATCTTCCAGTGTGACTTTGCCTAATGGAAGTGATGCCTATCTTATTGCCCTGGTGGTATCCCCAGACAACTCCACTGTTCAAATCAAATGTAGAATGTTTAACTCTACTCAACAAAGACAACAAGTAGCCTGCCTTGTTTAAGGAACTTTTCAAGGTTGGCCCAACACTCACATTTGTCTAAATGGAACTCTGTGCATACATCAAGTTAGCCAAAGTCATTCATGGCCATACAATGTCACAGCACTGCTGGCACCAAACATTTAAAAATGGATTGAGATAAAAAGATTATCTTTTGGGGGTGAGGAGGTAGAAGTAGTAAGAAAAGTTAAATATGTGGATTTATTTTTCATAATGATTTTTCTTGGGCACAACAGGTTTTAAGCATGGTAAAGAAAGCAAATAGGTGATACTTTTTAACTCTTATGAGACATGCAAGTTTGAATGAATCAGATTTGGTTTATTATTTTACTACAGTGGTTAGACTGGTGGTTGAATATGGAGCTGCTGTGTGGCATAGTGGCCTCACCAAAAGTGAATCTGAAGATTTGGCAAGAGTACAAAAAAGGCCACTAAGAGTAATTGTTGAGTGAGATGTGAGTTATAGGGAAACCTTGATGAAATGTGGGCTTGATAGGTTAGATACTAGAAGAGAAAAAATGACTAAGGTTTGAAAAAAAAAGTGTGAGCCTGACCATAAATTGCATTGTTTACTTGTATCGAGGAATATGTCTTGGTATAATTTGCGAACTAAGGAGATGTGGGATAAAACTGTGGTAAGAACTCAAACTTATAGTAAATTTTTGTTAGTGAAATATTTGAATATGGCAAAATGAATGTTATTTTTTTTGTATTCTCTTCTTCTTTTAAAATTGTATAATGTTATGTTTTGGATCTACTATATGTAAATGTTTATCTTTGTATGCTGTATAGAACTTCAACCTGTACTTTTGTGCCTGGTTGCAATAGTAAGTAATAAAGTATTAACTAACTAACATTTGTGGCCAATTTCCTAACACTACCATGAGCTTTGTTTGACTCAACTGCAACTGCTGCTCTTTTCTTTACAGTCATACCAGCTTCATTAAATGAACCCTTACAATGTGCATTCATGGAGCCAGGACAATCATGCAGCTTGGCACCCATGTCTGTTCCTTGCACTTTGATTAACAATGTTCAATTTATGCATATTCAAGTTGGTTTAAATTTAACACACTAGAAAATGGTTGAATTTAGTCATTGTGCTAATATGAATGTATCTAAATTTCATTTTGTTATGTTGCTGAATCTCATTACAGCATATCAGGCATGTGCACACGGCCCTGTAGTTGGGCAACACATTTGTTAACACCAAGGGATGTTCAGGCCCAAATGCCCCAAGTGGAGTTTGGGATTTTCAGATGTAACAGGCATAGCATGCACTGTTACAAATCTGTTTGGATCAGGAATGCCAATTTGAAACAGAGCAGACTTGGCAAAAAGTCAACGTAACACCACATATTTCAAGAGTAAATTACATCAGGATGTGCTATAGTCCATGCTATATGGATTACTGGTTTATCCCAGGAGGAAATATTCATGGGCCCAGATATTCAAACTGCGCCAGTTTGTGGCGCAAGCCCCTGCGCAGCTCAAAATAGTTGCGCTGGAGTGTGGCCAGGGAGATATTCAATGGATTTGCGCTATGGCCAACTTCTTTGAATATCACCCCCTGGCCACACCCACTGTGCATGGCGCAGTGGAATTCATTCATTCACATATCTGGGCTGACTTGTATGGTATGGGCTGCACGCCCATTGGCTCATGCTCTGAACCAATGGGTGTGCAGCCCTACCAGCTGTCAGTCGGCAGGCAGCGGGCGGCAGGCAGGTGGGGTGCTGCCACCTGCCAGCTGATGGGGAGTGGGTGGTGGGGCTCCATGGGTGGGTGGGGTGGGGCCACTAGATCACCAGGGATTTCTGACATGGGGTGAGGATGCCGCCCATGATCGGGCTTCTCGCGGTCCACTGGACCACCAGGGATCTTGGACTTTGGGGGAGGTCTGATGCCCGCGATCGGGCTACTCGGGGGGGAGGAGAGTTGCAGTTATGCCCACAATCAGGCTAATGGGAGGGACTACTATTATGCCCGTGATCGGGCTAATGGGGGGGTGGTTACACTTCAGCCCGTGATTGGGGCATGGGGGGACGCCACCAGGTGTGGTGGGAACAAGTTCAGGGCTACCCACAGGTGGCAGCTGCTGTGTTGCGCCCTGCAATGTGGCAGCTCACCTGTGGGTGGCCCTCGACTTGTTCCTTTTTTTTTCAGTGTAACTTTGTGCAGGCGCAGGTAAGGATTGCACCTGCATAACTCTGCATGGCCCAGCTGAATATCGGGCTGTGCAGTTTATGCATGGGCACACCCCCCAACCTGTGCCTGCATACATTACTGATGCGTCCCAGCGCATCGGGATTTGTGCAGGCGCATTCTTCCCTTTAAATATTGCAATCAAGCATCAGTGGGTTGTGCATGGTGCAACACTGCTGCGCCATGCACAACCCCTTTGAATATCTGGGCCATGGTGTATAACATGTGCAATATTGTGCATTTATTTAATGATACCCAAACAAAATCAATTACTTAAACTTTTATAACAATAAAGAAGCAAAAGGACAAGGATATAATTTTTTCAGCTTCTGTTAGTTCTGCTGTAGAAACTACAATATCTTACAGGATCCTGAGTCAGGTAGGATTCCAGACTTGATCCATGATAGACATACAGTATGGCTAAATGGTATTGCCCCTTTGCAGAACCCTGACATGTACTTCCAAGTGCAAGGCCAGGAATGTGTCCTTTTCACTAGCCACAGCTCAGAACCTGGGTAATGTCATGCCACACCCAAATCAAGGACCCTGTTATGCAACAGGTCAATGTAATCTAAAGGACACAATGCACATAACCTTCACAGTGTCTTTGCTTCTCTTCGACAAGGATTCTTCAGACTTCGACATGCTGGCTAAAGTTCACTCTGTGGATCATCTAGAGGGCAACATCTATTAAGAAAGAATCAACTTGCCTCCTTTGCTGGTATTTCATCCTCAACTGGACACCTATGTAGCCCCACATACTAACTGTTGTGCCAAACAGGGTTATCACTACTTGTGCAGATGTGACGTCTTTGTTCTAACCTCGACTATCTGTGGTTACTCTCCAAACTCTATAGACTGATCATACACATTTGATGATGACTTTTTTGCAAATGACACTGTTGATGTTACATTTCTTTTTTTTTGCAAGTAATTTTATTTTATTAAAAGAGCATAACAAATAATGTGCACATATCAGGAGCAAAGAACATGTAAATTTCAACCATTGCACATATTAGATACCTTGGTATACAAGTATTGAGATATTTATACAATCCACAAAATAAAAGAGAAAGAAACGAGGAGGAAGGGGAACATTCAGATGAAAAGTAACAAAGGAAAATAAAGGAGAAAATAAGAGGAAAACCCTCCCCTCCCACCCACATACCCCCTCGGCAGCTACCCTAATACTAGTTCGCTAGAAATTGCCGCCAAACTTCTAACCTTTAATTATGCTTGTAATTTACTGTGGGCTGGCTCTATAAAAAGACTCCACTAACAGGGAGACATGTCAGGTCAGCAGTAGGTGGGGACCTAATAAGTTATATTTAGAGAACAAGGACTTATGTGGCAGTTGGGGATCCTCATTAACAGTTATATTTGTCCTTGAGGTTTTGAAAAACGCCCCAATATCTCTGGAACTTGTCAAGCGCGTTAGTAACAGAATAAGCTTGCCTTTCTGCGTACAAAGCTTTTAGGAATTCCTCCCACCACTCTTGGAAGGATGAAGTCCAAGTCTCTTGCCAGTGGCGTAAAATGAGTATCTTGGTAACCAACGCCACCAATGCCATCTTGCATCTTTGAACAACTGAGGGAATATAATCATACCTTCCTAAGACGCAGACCTCTAGGCTAAAAAATGGCACCAGGTTACAAAATGGCCTGATTTTTAGCTTAATTGTATTCCATAACCCAGAGATTTTGGGGCATGCCCAAAATTTATGTAGGGTGGTTGCCACAGGGTCATCACAGTCCTTGCAAGCCGGTGAGAATCGGCTATTGAACCGACAAAGCTTCGCTGGGGACAGATAAATATTGTGCAGCAACTTAAATTGGACATCTCGTAATCTGTCTTGTTTAACACACAAATATATATAGGCCCAAATTCTCTCCCATATTGTATCCAGCCAATCCAGGGACATATTGATTTTCCAATAGACAGGAGCTGGCGATTGGTTAGAGTCTTGTCTCTCTAATATATATTTGTAAATTTTCTATACAGGTCTATTTAACAGGCCAATCGCGCCCAGTTCCCCACATAACAAGCCTGCCTGGTCGGAACAATATGCTTTACCCACGAAAGCTCTAATGCTACTCCGAACTTGCGCTAACCAGTACAAAGACTGGGGTTTAATCCCGAATTTTGTGGATAGGTTAGAGAGCAAGAGCATAGAGCCTTCGAGTAAAAATCATATCTGAATCTTACAAGTAGGTTTTGGGTAGAATCTAGTAATTGGTTGACCACCTACTAAGAAATTAGGATTTCTTAATAAAGGTTGTGTTGAGTCGTAATACTGTTTAACTTTTAATCTTGAAAAAGTTGATTCATAGCTTTAATATCCCAACCTAGAGGTAGATCTAACTTCCTGGGGATCTTGGTCCACGGCACATACCACAGAGATTCTGGATCCAGTCCATGCTTCTTAGCAAAGGCTAGGTCTAGGTTAAGACCAGGACGGAGGGCATCGGCCTCACCACCCACAAACTGATCTGGGCGTGGTTGCCAGGTAATAAGTAAAAAATCAGGTAGCTGCAAGCCACCTAGCTTACGATGCCGACATAACTTTAGGTAAGCCCTACGAGGAGGTTTACCTCTCCAAAGAAAGTCGGCACAATACTTATAGAGAGGATTAAAGTAAGATTTAGTGAGATGTACATTGAGATTTGAGAAAGGGTAAAATATTTTTGGCAAAATCACCATTTTGATCGTATTGACTCTACCGGAAAAGGTCAATGGGAGCTTCGACCATCTTTCTAAATCCTCTTTAATGGACTTAAACAGAGGTTTGAGATTTAAGTTAGGCAATTCCTCCAGGTTTTTAGAAATTTGGATACCCAAATATAGTATAGACTTGGTTTGCCATTGCATACCTAAAGAAGAACACCAGTCTTTATGTAAATGAGAAGAGAGGGGATAAAGTATAGACTTTGTCAGATTAAGCTTGTAGCCAGAAAATTGACTAAACATATTAATCAAGTTTAGTACTCGCGGGAGCGACAGTGTAGTATTGCAGATGTGCAGTAATAAATCATCTGCAAAGGCAGAGAGCTTATGCTCTACTTCCCCTAGTAAAATCCCCTGAACATGCGGGTCTCCCTTAATTATACGTATTAAAGGTTCTATATATAAGTTAAACAAATACGGCGACAAGGGGCACCCCTGTCTAGTTCCCCTTGACAAGGGAAAGGCTTCCGAAATTATATTGTTACACTGGATTCTAGCAGTTGGACATGAGTACAAAACCCTTATCATTTGCAAGAACCCATCAGGAATGCCAAGTTTCGCCAGGATCGCAAACATAAAGGACCATTCCACTCTGTCGAGATGCCTTTTCTGCATCTAGTGAAACCAGAGATGCTTCCATATCTGGATCCACTGAGGCAGAAATCAGGTAAAATAATTTCCTAAAATGGTTGGCCGACGATCGACCCTTCACAAAACCGGCCTGTTCTGGGCTAACCAGGTCTAACCAAACTTGTTTCAGTCTATCGGCCAGGATTTTAGCAAAAATTTTACAGTCCAAATTTAACAAGGAAATTGGTCTAAAGTTACCCACTAGATCAGGAGATTTCCCTGGTTTAGGTAACAGAATTATCCTAGCTTCGAAGATAGCTTTATCGGAGATACCAGACTTGAGCCAATATGCAAAAAGTTGTTTCAATAACGGAGTGAGGTTTTGTTTGAACAATTTATAGAAATATGGTGTAAAACCGTCCGGACCTGGGGCTTTATCGATTTTGAGTGAATCAACAGCTCCCCCTATCTCTTCATCCGAGATGGGTGCTATTAGCTTTTGTCTAGAGCCTTCCGATAAACAAGGAAGGGGGACCTTTGCCATAAAAACATCCAGTTTAGATCTGTCTGGCGAGAAGGGAAGTTGAGTAGAGTATAGAGCCTTATAATAATCAACAAAAATATTCAAGATACCCTTAGAATCTGTAATCACTTGGTTAGATATCGGATGCCTTAAAGCTGTCACCCACCTGGTTTCTGACTTTTGTCTTAATTGCCAGGCCAATAATTTCCCAGCTTTACTTCCGTAGCCTAAAAACATTGCTTTAGTTTTATTGGCCGAGTTTATTGCCCTCTCTCTCAAGGTATTGGCGTACTTCACTCTTAATGCCACCAAGTCCTGCTCCTGGATATCAGATCTTAGTCCTTCTGGTATAGATTCCAGCTCTCTGATTGCTTTCAAGGAGTTAGCTATCCCTTGCGTAATCTTAGCCTTGCGAACTGTTGCTATCCGATTAGCTCCCCCTCACTGCCTTTAGGGATGCCCATCCTTGATCTACTGCCTCGATTGAGCCCCAGTTAACTTCTACGGATCTATTCAAAAGTCACGCAAGCGAGGTTAAAACCTGAGCATCCTTTAAGATATCATTATTCAATGACCAGGAGTATGATCTTGAGGAACTGATGATGCCACCCAACAGAGTTTAATGGGAGAGTGGTCAGAGATCACCCTTGGTAAGAGTGCTGTCTCTGCCACACCGCTTATACACTGTGGGTTCACTAAAAATAGTCAATCCTGGAAAGTGTTTTATGGACGGGAGAATAAAGGTGTACTCCGAATAAGCGGGATTAAGTAATCTCCAAGGGTCTACTAGCCTAAAAAGGCCACCAGCTCATCCAGGGCTCGTTGGGCAGGTGAGGCGCATACCTCTCCAGCAGGAGCAATCCAGTCTATTGGACCGGACTATTCCAGTCTCCCCAGAATAATTGGAAGCTCTTTAAAGGGTGATAAGATTGTTGCCAGATGGGTAAAGGATGGTGAGTCCATATTAGGGCCGTATATTGATCCCAGTACTATCTGTTGCCCACCAAGTCTACCCGAAACAATAATATACCTGCCGTTAGGGTCGGAGACTGACTCCGAGTGAATAAACAGTACCCCTCAGGCTATTAAGATAGCCACCCCACGGCTACTCGAAGAGAAGCCAGCTCCGTAAACCTGAGCTACCCATTTCTTCTTTAGGTGAGGTAAACGATCTGGCAGGGTATGGGTTTCCTGCAAGAAAACTATTGCCGGATTATATTGGGCCAGATGATTCAGTATTACATATTTTTGCAATTATCTCTACCCCTTTGATATTCCATGAAAAAGTTTAGTTTAGCAGCCATTGAACCGTTCCTGGTGCAAAGAACATTAGGGTAGCTGCCCCGGACCCCTTCCTACACAACCCAGCCTGAGATCCTGAACCTAAACTCCCCTTTTTATCCCCAAACCCCTTCCAAAAAAGAAACTTAACCTGACCTCCCTGGCCCGAAGCCTGCTCCTCTGGATTTGGTTCGTGGCGCTTCACAGTGGTTGGGGCCCCCCACTCCTTTTTTAGTGCACAACCGAGACCAATATACACTTTAAAGATCTAGCGCATAAGCCCTTATAATGTCCTGTCAGTGGACTATACCCTAACTAGAATATTTTAGCTGTCTAGCTTTGAGGGAAAACCTGATGTGAGAAATAATGGTAGAGAAGAAAAACAAGATAACCTGGGACGTCATGAGAGCATGACCCACTTGGCCATTACCAGACTCTAGCTTGGTCCAACTAATACCTGTCCCCAAAATGGGCAAAGAAAAACCAGAACTGTCTGGGATGCCTAAGAGCTTTCCTCTATGCTCCCCCTAAGCGCTACATACTTCAACCCAAAAAAATACCCTCGGGCACAAACACTCCCTGCCTTATGGAACTGCTGTTCCTGCTGTAAAGGGAAGCAGGGGTAAAGACCTCATAAGCGGTCCAAATTTGTGTCTCCATCACTGATCTGAACTCTGGCTAACATCTTCTAACAGCAGGGAGGATTAATCTACCCCACTCCATCGTGCTTCTTATACAGCGCTTTTCTCCCTTGTCTAAGTGCAAGAAAAGCTTGCACCACCGCAGTGTAGCCATCACGAAGGGGAGAGCACATTAACGTGGCAATAGCTCCCTCTGGTGACCTGAGAAAATAATGTGCTCACTACTTAACTCACTACATAATAGCAAGGAATTGAGAATCTAGTAATAAAAAATAAAGAATTCTCGATATGCAGTCCCAGACATCTTAATATTTTAACAGTCCAACGAGATATGAACAAGTCCACAGGAAATGCAAAACAGGCAAAAACATGAATCCCATGGCATAACTTTCGGCTAGCAGCATCCCCTGAAATACTGATCTCCTGTTCAGGTCTTAGAAAACAGTTCAGGCAATGAAGCTCTTAGCTGTGTTAACGCTTCTTCAACTGAATCGAAACGCTTGACTCCTTCCTTGAGAGTAACTTCGAGTTTCGCCGGGTACAGCATTCGGTGGCGAATCCCAGCCGCCCAGAGTTTGGATGTCACGGGCCTGAAGCTCGCTCTCGCCTGCCTCATTTTCCAAGTGAGATCGGGGACCAAATGTAGTTGCTTCCCTTCCCAGTGAAAAGTAGATAGCTTTCGAATTTCTCTCAGCAAGTGCTCACGATCCAAGTAGTTTAACAACTTAAAAATTATAGGCCTTGGTGGATCAGTGGAGGGGGGTTTAGCTCTAAGAGCACGGTGTCCACGCTCAATAATATACTCGGGCCCATTGGGAGATGGCCCGCCGATTTTTTTAATAACTTCTGCAGAAAGAGCACCGTGTTCGGTCCTTCTTCGCCTTCTGGGAGCCCCAGAAGGACTGAGTTATTCCGCCTGCTTCTCCCCTCTAAATCGTTGAGCCGATCCTCCAACTTTGCCACCAGTTTCCTGCATTCAAGAATTGTAGGCCCCGATTTCTCCATCGAGCGCTCGATAGATGAGATACGAGCCTCGGTGTCCGTCACCCGACGGGCTAATTGGGTTAACGCCGGCTTAAAATCCGCCACCTCATCAACCAGCTTGAACAAAGCTTCCTTGATCGTGGATAGATCGCCGTATATTTTTGCCGGTGTAATTTCGTCTGGTACCATTTCGGGTGATGAGCTGCGCCGAGGTCTTTTGCCTCTAATTCTTTGTCTGGAGCCTGCATTTTAATCGGTCACCTGCCTCTCGCACCAGTACTTGTTTTTGCTCTTGCACTCTCGATTAAAGTAGGATGGTTCAATAATTCTTGCTAAATCAGGAATTAAAACGATTAGGAGTGAGAGCCCCAAAAAGTTACTGCTACTCCTCCATGAACGTCACGTGACTCCTGATGTTACATTTCTTTTCCAAAAGCCAAACATCACATATGCCTTATGATAAGTCATGCAACACCTCAGCAGCCAGATGACAAATTCCTCCAACACCTGCCCCATTCAACTCATAAAGTGGTGCCTTCCTCAAACTCAAGTTACATACAACAGTGATGGACAAAACTGCATTGTGACCAACCATGAGACTTTCTCTTATGGACCTGTCTTCAATTTTGTACCACATAAATATGCTATCATTGGCCATACAGTTATTACCCCTGTTCCCAACATGGAACATGATTTCATAGATAGTGACCCTGACTATGCCAATGTTATCAAACAGAATTTATCTGTGCTTAATGTTCATATCAGCGCACTCACCCTGAATCTCAAATCCTTACTAGACAGAAAAGATGCACACCTCATTCATATTAGCAATAGCATAACTAAAGTGGCAATTCTCTCAATTACTTTTTTCATGATGGTGATTTAAGTACTGCATTGTCCAACACATGGCTGGAACTTAGCTTTTAAGGTTTTGTTATTCAAGTTTTCTTGATTTTTCCTGAATATTACTTTATGCTACTTACTTCGTACCTTTCAACAACACCGTACACAGTTACACTTCCTATATGCTACCTACTCAGCTAAGCTTTAGTACAGCTCTGCTTTCTCTTTAGTGTTGCCTCTTTATCAGGCGATGGGGAGGATATGTAGACCTGTATGCCCTATGGACCCTCATGTAGGCTCACAGACATGCTACTGTAACATAATGTATAGAAACATAGAATTTGATGGCAGATAAGGACTGCTAGGCCCACCTAGTCTGCCCATTTCCCTACCTAACAGATAAGCTGTAGATCCTAGTTAACCAACAGCCTATTTCCTCCTACCCCTCACTAGAATTGTCTTATGTCTGTCCCATGCATTCTTGAATTCCACTACTGTGTTTGACTCCACAACCTCCTCAGGAAGGTCGTTCCATGCATCCACAGCCCTCTCCATGAAACAATACTTTCTCACATTACCTCTGAGCCATCCCCCCTCTATCTTCAAATTGTGCCTCCTTGTTCTTGCACACCTCTTGGACTTTGTTGATTCCCTTGAGGTATTTGAAAGTTTCTATCATGTCCCCCCTCTCCCTCCTTTCATTGAGGCTATACATCTTAAGCTCTTTTAGTCTTTCTTCATATATCTTCTGGTGCAGATCATGCACCATTTTGGTTGCCCTCCTCTGGACAGCCTCCATCCTGTCTATGTCTTTGTGGAGATGGGGTCTCCAGAACTGTACACAGTACTCCAGATGTGGTCTTACCAACTGTTTGTGCAGAGGCAAACAACTTCCTGTTTTCTACTGGTGATGCCTCTCCCTATGCATCCCAGTATCCCCCAAGCCCTCCTTACTGTCTTCTCACATTGCTGGCCCACCTTTAGGTCATCCGATATGACCACCCCCAGGTCCCTTTCCATTTTTGTTGTTGTTGTCAGTATCTCACCCCCATTGTGTACTCTTCCCCTGGGTTTTTGTTTCCCAGGTGCATTACTTTGCACTTCTTTGCGTTCAATCTAAGCTGCCATACATTTGACCATTCCTTCAGCCTTGCCAAGTCCCTTTTCATCCTTTCTGCTCCACCTTGCGTATCAACCCTGTTGCAGATCTTTGTGTCATCTGCAAAGAGACAGACTTTCCCTTCCAGTTCTTCTGCAATGTCATGTATAAAGACATTAAAAAGGACTGGCCCTAGTGCTGAACCCTTCGGTACCCCACTAGTAACCCCCCTTTCTTCACTGTGGACTCCATGTACTATTACTCACTGTGTCCTGTTGTCCAGCCAGTGTTTTATCAAGGCTACCACCCTGGGACCCACTCCAAGGCTGGCTAATTTGTTTATTAATCTTTTGTGTGGGACTGTGTCAAATGCCTTGCTAAAGTCTGGGTAGGCCATGTCCATAGCCCTTCCCTGACCTACTACTTTGGTCACCCAGTTGAAGAAATCAATTAGATTTGTCTGACATGACCTTCCTGCTGTGAATCCATGTTGCTTTGTGTCCTGTGCCACACTGGCCTCTAGGTACTCAACAATTCTTTCCTTCAGAAGTGATTCCATCATTATCCCTACCACTGAGGTCAAACTGACAGGTCTGTAGTTTTCTGCCTCAGTCTTGCTCCCACTTTTGTGAAGGGTAATCACATCCACCCTCCTCCAGTCCTCAGGTACCTCATCATCCTCCCATGATTTATTAAAAAGGTTCGTCAGTGGTGTTATTAGTTTTTCTCTTAGTTCTTTTAGAATTCTGGGGTGAATCCCATCAGGCCCCATTGCTTTATCCACCTTCAGTTTTAAAAATTATTTTAGAACCATTTCTTCTGTGAAAGGACTAATATCCCCCCCCCCCCATCCAGAGTGCTTCTATTGACCGGATTAGGAATATGTCCCTGCTTTTCCATTGTGAATACTGAGCAGAAGTATTCATTCAGTATCCCTCCTTTTTCACTGTCGCTCTCTTCCCAACCTCCTTCCTCTTAATTCAGCCTCAGTATCCTTGCCTTAGACTTTCTTTGCTCCCTAATGTACCTATAAAAGGTTTTATCCCCCTTCTTAAATGAATTGGCTATCTTTTCCTCGGTTTGGGCCTTTGCTATTCTGACTGCCTTCCCCGCTTCCTTCTGCTTTAACTGGTACAGTTCTCTGTCCTGCTCCTTCTGTGTTTCCTTATACTTCCTGAATGCTATCTTTTTCTCCCTTACCTTCCCCACCACTTCTTTTGAGAACCATAGTGTTTTTTCTTTCATTTTGATTTATTTATTTGCTTCACACAAAGGCTTGTTGCCTCTGTGATGGCGGTTTTGATATTTTCCCAGAGTAGCATGCAATTACTCATACTTTCTATGATATGCCTAGGAACTGTTATTCATCATGATTATTTTGTGGTGCTTGTGCACCACCTACAGCCTTTTGCCATAATTCTGTGATCAGCATATTCTATGAATCATTGTATTGCTACCCAGGAATAGCCTTAGTCAGCATAACATTTATCACTGTGTTCGTGCAAAACATAACTATCTTAGGTGCGAGCTGTCCATCAGTCTCCACCAATAGAATTACTCTATTTTGTTCTTCTGCCTTTTACAAGAGTCTGTTACCTAGTAATACACTCCCTTATCTCTTAGTATAATAGTTTATACAAGCATGTTGTTCTCTGATTTTCACATGATAACACCGCAGTGTTTGGAAGATATTCAAACTCTCAGCAGGTACACTGTTTTTTACATGTTTTGGGAATAACCTTCCTTCTGTGATATCTGGGCTTCTGTGTTGTGTTTTGCCAACAGGTCTAGATTCCTGCTAGCCAACACTGAGCACTCCTATAATATTGTAAACTGGAGTTACAGAAAGTTACTGATTGACATGTCATACTGTGGCACAACCTATCACTGAGCACTCCTGAAACATTGTTAACTGGAACAACTAAGAGTTATTGATTGACATGTCATACTGTGGCACAACCTATCACTGAGTACCAGTGTACATTTCTGTTTATCTTCAGCTCCTCCATTATGTGAAGAATGTATTTTTTGAGGACAGTGCAGGTGAGAAGGTGTTTTTTGATGAGAATGGAGACCCTCCTGCAATGTATGACATACTAAACTGGCAGGTATGCCCTGATGGAAGTACCACCAAGTATGTGCACATTGGACATTTTGACTCTCGTGCTCCTTCAGGACAAGACTTCTTCATTAATGAGAGCCAGATTTTGTGGAATGGAGGCAGCACACAGGTCAGCGCACAACAGAATGTGTTAAAAATAAAGAAAAAGATGTGACATAAAACTGTAAAAATAATGCAATATAATCAATAAAACCAGGTCTTAATTTTATTTCATGCAGCCGGGGGCATTCAGTATCATGGCTATTTTAATTATCACCTTATTCACAGGCGCCATGAATCATCATCTATATGGACATTTGTTGATATGTTTTTAGTATTAATAATAATTTTGCATTATTACTAAGTAATCAAGCATTTATAAAAACAGTAATAATGCACATAAAATAAAGTATTACCGTTTAGTCATTTTTGATATAATCCTCTTGAATAACTAGTGATTCAGTCTCCTTCCTTGTTCTCCCTTCTTTTTTGGATCTTTTTTCAAATTGAATCTTCACAATAGACAATTGCCAATCATTCAACACAACTTATATCTCCAGGGCTTCGACTTCTGTAGTTTCACATTAAGTTATTTTTCTTTACAGACCTGCAAGGCCCAAGGAGGTATTGATGATATCTTTGGTTCAACAACCCAGAGCACAGTTGGCTTTGTGGCTTGTGCAGTAGATGCTGTTTATACCAGACACATTTGGCATACCCTCTATCTTCAGGCGTAAGCAGCATCTGGTGTATCTTTAACTGTAGTAAAATAAAAAACAAGTTGAATAAGTGAGTCAGCTTTACAAAACAGATTAACAAATGTACAGCAGTTAACATGCATAGCGATTTACAGCCCTTTTATACAGTTGTTGCTAGTAGTTTGATGATTAGTTAGAATTCCATCTTTACTTGCAGAAAACTTGATAAAAAAAATACTGAGGCTGGTTTGCAGTGAAGAATGCCTTAATGTCAGTCTGCCATCTATGCTTGGTTGTGTATTTCTTTCAAGCAGTTTCAGTTTCTGTCAAAAGCTTCCAGAAGGGGTGTAATATCCTCACATTGCTCTACTATCTTATGTATAGTTAATATGGCACTCCAAACTTCAATGCATGAAACATGGTTTGCACCATAATGTCAGTGTTTTTGACTTTGCACTCTTCCTCTTCCTTGTTGCCATGATCTGCATCCAGGGCTTTGGTTGGTATAACCTCCTTGATGTCTACGACTTCAGTGGGCTTGACTGCGTTGCTCATAAGTTTGTATAATTTGTTGAGCTGTTTGCAAGTGATTCCAGTTTCTGTGTGATCCTCTATGTCCTCCTTCTCATCCTCCTCCCATACATCTTGATCAGCAAGTATGCTTTACTCCTCCTCTTGTGAAAAATATTCCCCTTTTCTGAAGCAGTGCCTGGTTGTGCTTTGGGAGACACAGTCCCAGGCTTTCTGCATGAGTCTGAGAGCATTGAGTAGACTAATACGGTGAGCACATGTAGCCATTGTCAGAGCCTCAGTGGAATCTAATATTTTCAGTAGTCAGCTTCTTATTAGCTTTGCATAATTGTTTTTTAAACTGTAAATAATGCCCTGGTCTAAAGATTGAACAATGTTGGTTGTATTGATAGGTAGGAATATAGTTTAATGTTTCTGAGCCCAGACAATGGAGGGTGACCTCTAAAATTACCAGGGATCAGGGCAATTTTACAAGACCACAGTCTCTTGTCCCAGTTGCACAACCAGCCTGTGAAAAGTCTTTACTATCATCCATGCTGTTTTGTTGTTTGTATAGAGTGCAGGCAGACTTGCATACCTCTGAAACATGATGGCAGCACTGACTTCCAATGACAAGAAGACTGTTTTTCTTGGTACCTGCCAGAAATTCTCTCCTTTGCCTATTTGAGACCCACTGGGGTTTCACATATATATATATATATATATATATATATATATATATATATATATATATATATAGTGGCATGGTCATTCCACTATAGTTAGAGTTAGCGTGATTACATACTAAAGTCAAAAGTTTGGACATTAATATCTTTGGACCCATTTAATGGATTTGCTTCAAATTTGGCACACACACTGGGGTGCACCAGATCTTATGATTTGCCAAATTGTGTTTGTGTCAGAGGGCTGGTCTTCATGTACGAAAGTGCTGAAAAATGCAAAATTCTCCATTTTTTGAGACACCTTTTGGCATTCTTAATGTGGTCCTGCACAGCCATCATGTGGTGTGCCACTCTGCAAGTGGGCTTGATTGAAAGAGGTTTGGTGGCTGAACATGCCACTTTTTGTTTGGTGAAAAAATATTAAGGCATTCAAAAGTTACGGCACTTTTAAGTTCCCATTATAAGTCAAAGGGAAAAGTTATATGTATATCTTGCGATCAAAGAATGGGGGTTCTGGCCATCTGGTCTCGCCTGGCGATCAAAGAATTTGCAGCCTCACAGTTCAAGAATATTTGTTCCTGAGGAATTTTCAAAATTCTTTGACCGTGAGGTCCGCCATCTTGTTTTCAGTTTTCCAATCATACAAACAAATATGTCGGCTCAGGGGTCACTTCTGAAATAAAACTTTGATGGGTTTTACTCAGGGGACCCTGATCTATCAAGCCATGGCTTTGGTTCCATCCAAGTCAATGAAAAAATAGAGTTATAAGCTTTTAAAATCTTAATTTGCGGCTCTCTAACGATCTTTGATCGCCAGCCTGCAAATTCTTTGATCGTGAGATTCTTTGATTGCGATCTTGCATCGTGAACTAAAACACTAATATCTCAGTTTAGGGGTGGGCTAGGGACACAAATGAGGGCTTGTTTTGTTCAGGAGGGTCCGTTCTGTCGAACCATGCCATTGGTTCAAATCAGTGAATAAATCGTGTTTCACTCTTTTTTTTATTCTTTGATCGTGAGCCTGCAAATTCTTTGATCGTGAGGCTGCAAATTCTTTGATCATGAGATTCTTGGATCGCAATCATGCATTGTGAGTGAGGGATGAGATGGCCAAATTTAAAAATCATTTTTTTCATCCCATGGGTGCCCTAGGAAGTCAAATGAGGGTGGGTTTTACTCAGGGGGCTTCATTCTGTCAAACCATGGTGGTGGTTTACTGCAATTCCTCCATTTTTTTTTATTTATTAGATTTTTATTCTTTGTTCGTGAGCCTGCAAATTCTTTGATCATGAGGCTGCAAATTCTTTGATCGTGAGATTCTTTGATCACAATCTTGCATTGCGAGCGAGGGACAAGATGGCCCAATTTAAAATGTTATTTTCTTAGCCCAGGGGTGTCCTAAGAAGTCAAATGAGGGTGGGTTTTACTCAGGGGGCCTCGTTCTGATGAACCATGGTGGTGGTTTACTGCAATGCTTCTATTTTTTGATTTATTAAATTTTGTATTCTTTTTTCATGAGCCTGAAAATTCTTTAATCATGAGGCTGCAAATTCTTTGATTGTGAGATTCTTTGATCGTGATCTTTGATCGCAAAATAGGGACAGGATGGCCAGATTTTTTATAATGGAATAGATAGGGAAGTTTTGCCAAACTTTGACATTGAATGTCTCAGAAATGGTTTGGTCTTTTTACTTGAAATTTGGAGGGAAGAAAGGCAACATACAACAGATGTGCCTTTCAGTGGATTGGTCAAAAAATATTAGAGGGTGGCAAAGTTAAGGCACTACAAAATTGGCGCTTTTTCCCATAGGATAACATTATGGCATCCGCCACATTACAGGAATTATTTGCCGCTCTGCTGGAAAATAACAGTTTGGTCTTTTGGGCTGAAATTTGGCGGGAAGAAAGCCAACATCCTGCAAATGTCCCTTTTGGTGGCTTGGAGAAAAAATATTACAGGGTGTCAAAGTGACAGCACTCCCAATTTGATGATGTGTCCCATAGGATAACATTATGGTGTCCGTCGCGTCTTTCAGGGCCCATATCTCAGAAACAGTGTGAGATACAGACTTTTTGGGGGCTAAGCACAAAATGAGCCAGGAAAGTAATAATTCATACAAAATTTCAATTTTTTTCCTACATCATACGGTTCCTGAGATATAAGCAATTTAGTATTCCAAGTCGTACTTTTCTGCTCCGAAGTCAATTATAATGCATACATTCTTTGTTTTCAATTAGTTTTTTCAGTGCAGTTTTTGGGGAAAAGAAGGGTGTGCCCTTTTGTTACTGTGACAGTTAGCGTTTCCAGTTGCACTTCTGTTTCCATTCGAATCACCATTCCCGTCTACGCCGCCGTATGTATAACGGTTTGCATTTTTGTATGTGCTTGCATTTTTGTTTCTGTTGTCTTTACTGTTGCTGTTACTGTTACCATTTACATTTACTATTGTGATACCATGACCTTATTTGTAACAGTTTGCATTTTCGTATGTGCTTGCGTTTCTGTTTTTATTGGCTTTATTGTTACTGTTACCATAACCATTTGCATTTACAATTGTGGTTCCATGAGTGTGTGCATTATGGTTTGCGCTTTCGCACGTGCTTGCATTTCTGTTTACTTTGGTGTTATTGTTGGTGTTACTGTTACCATTTGTGTTTACAATTGTGCTACCGTGAATATGTATGTTACTAGTTGCATTCTTCATGCACTTCTGTTTGATGTCTTTGTTCATGTAACTGTTTGCTTCGGCGTCACTTTACGCTTGTGTTTCTATTAACGTTTGCTTTGCCATTTACATTTGCTTTGCTGTGTGCATTACCGTTGCCACTTGCATTTGCTTTGCAGTTCCTGTTACTGTGTAACAAGACATCATGTGGTGCCACTGCATTCCTTTCATTATTTATCATCCTCATTCTCAAAAAGAAGGGAAATTAGAGGCAAAAAACTCCATTTAATGCATCAGTTAAGGTTGTTCCATAGCAAAAAAAAAGCTAGGAAATTCAGGGTTAGGGTTGAAAGCCCCCCCTTGGACCTCCCAGCCAACCCCCCAACTGGCATCAGGGTGCGCGTTGGGGTCATTGGTCCCAACTCTCATCCCATTCTCCTATACCTCAGCTTCTATACATGTGTTGGGGTGAGAGTTAGGGCTGACGACCCCAACGCATACCCCAATGCCGGGTTGGGGGTGGACTGGGGGTCCAAGAGGGGCTTTCAACCCTAACCCCGAATTTCCTAGCTTTTTTTTTGCTGTGGAACAACCCTAACTGATGCATTAAATGGATTTTTTTTTGCCTCTAATATATATATATATATATATACACACATATATATATATATATATATATATACGTACATACACACACATATATATATATAATATATATATATATATATATATATATATATATATATATATATATGTATATATCCTCCATCTCCCCTCCTTAGCAAAAAGAGTAAGAAAATATTGTTCTTTACTTATGTTAGGGTTTAAAGATGCAGCTGTTTTTTGCTATGCTAAATGCATTCTAGACACTGCTAATGGCAGAGACAAGTTGAAGATACTGTAATTGGTTATGCTATGCACTTAGATTTGAAAATAAAACAGGTGGATATTTTCAGAGCAGCAGTGCAAAATGTGTAAAATAAAGAGTCCTATGAGGTGGAAGGCTAGGTTTGCTGGCCAAGGCACCTAGCTTCACCTGAGCTCTTTCCTTTTAGCTTGCTTGGAAGGATAGACCTAAGAACCTTACCAGAGTAAGGGAAAGGATTAAGACTTTTGGCTAGGCAGATTTACTGTGTGTTGTTGTTTTTATTTTGTATACACAGGGATTGTTACTGTTTGTTGCTAACATGTTATTGCTTTATTATTCTCTTATTCACATTGCTGTTGCTGGGTATACCTTCTGCTGCATTATTACAAGGTGTGCCTACAGGTGTGTGCTAACAGATTACTGCTGTAATCTTCTGATTCAAATTGTCTTTTGCAAGGTATATCTTCTGTTACTGCTTTATTTTTCTCTGTAGCAAAGTGTTTCTTACAGGGTATATCTTCTGTGAAATTATTACAGGTGGTGCTTAAATTTGTGTGACTTTTTATCATTAGGCTAAGCAAAATTACTGTTTGCCCCTATTTTATTTATTTATTTTTTGCTGAAAAGGTTTTTTTGTCTCAGAGGTGTTGCAGTCTCCTTCTCACATTGAAGGAGCTAATTGCTTTCCTCCCACAGCTCTTCCAGGGGATTAGGTGTGTATCTGGGGGTGGAGCTGGCAAACTGCCAGGAACTTCCAACAAAAAGAAGGGTTAAAAGATCAGGTTAGTTGATATCAGGGAGGAACTGTAGCTGGGAGATATTTGCAGTCAGTTGTGACTAAACCTGTTACTTAGCCTTTGTGAAATAGATGTCTGAAAGGAAGGAAGGCACTCCCTGGGGTGGAAGGTAAGAGTTGTAGGTGATTGTTTCTGGACAGCATAGGTTTACTCCCACCTACCCTTCCCTCACCCCACCCACCCCAAGCACATAACTTCCTTTATAGCAGGGGTTCTGACATCACTTCCTCAAAACTGCTAACAACATACACCAGTTCATATCCTTAAAAGCACAGCACACTGAATGGGAGTAGAGACACTCACAAGCTTGTACACACTAAAACAAGAACAGAAAACAAAAAAGCATTGGTAACTGGAAGGGACACAGACATGTGGGGAGTGGTGCAATGCGCTGGCTGTAGAGCAGCAGTCTTCTGGAAGACATTCTGGAAACTGCATTGCTGACCTATTTGCAGGCACCTCTCTGGTCTGAGGGTGGAGGTTGTTCATCTCCATGCTGACCTGGCAAGGATTTGGGAAATCTGCTCCACCACCCAGGGACCACCCAGGCCACCGCCACTACCTCAGAGGTTGCCAAGAAAGAGGAGTGGTTGGACCATGGTGGGCTTAGGGAGAGTGAGGGTGGTAGAACAGAGGTGCATCCCTCCAGTTGTGTCTCTCCACAATTCTTTCGCCACTCTGGCAAAGCATGGTTCCTCTATGGAGGCACCTGCAGTGGAGACCAAGGAAGATGCTGAGAACTTCTACAATGGAGACCCACAGGAGGGTGGCCTGGGACCCCACAGGGGAAGTAAGCAACTCCTGGTGGGGGACTCAGTTGTTAGGGGGTAGAAATTGGGGAGAGATGGGAAAGGGAGGTAAGGTACCTGCCTGGCACCAAGGCATGGAGGGACAGGAAATGAATCCTCAGAATCGTGGGAACAGCAGCAAGGGGAAGGGAGCTGGATGTCATTATCCACCTAGGGATGAATGACCTGGCTGAGAATGGGATCAGAGCAGTGCAACAGGAGTTTGTGGAGTTGGGGAGGGGCCTTAGACAAGTAGCATACATGGTAACTTTCTCAGAAGTGCTACCTGTCTATGGCATGGATGAGGCTATGGAACTCTGCACCATGGGATTCAATGACTGGTTGAAAAGCTGGTGCAGACCCCAGGGATTTGGCTTCATTGGAGACTGGGGCTCCACCTGGAGGGATACAGACCTATACAGGTGTGATGGTCTGCATCTATCCTGGAGGGGAACCAGGATCCTAGGTGATAGATTTAAATGCTTCAGTGGCAAGCATTTAAACTAGCCAAGGGGGAGGCACTGAAAAGGAGAAGGGAAATCCTAGCCCCCCCAAAAAATCAGGGTAATTAGTGAGGTAAACACCAAAATAGAGCAGTCAATAGGGATAAGTGCAGGCATAAATTGAGAAAAAGACAAAGGCAGTAGGGACAGGGATGGAGCAAAAAGAAATAAAGCCATAAAAGATGGAGGGTAATGAGAACCAATGCCCATAGTCTAAGTAAAAAGCTCCCTGAAATGGTGGCCTTGATGGAAGAGGGATGCCTGGATAGTGTGGCAGTCACAGAAACATGGTACACAGAGAACCATGACTGGGATGTCAACATACCAGGGCACGAAATCTACAGGAGGGACAGGGAGGGAAGAAGAGGAGGAGTAGTAGCTCTCTATGTAAGGGAAGAGATCAAAGCAACAGAACTAAAGGGTAAACAGGGAGGAGAGGAGGCACTGTGGGTCACCCTGGAGACTGGAAATGGCTGCACAATCTGCACAGGGGTTGTATACAGACCCCTGTCTCAGGGGGAGGAAATGGACAAGAAAATGATAGAAGGCATCCTTGGGATGGCACAGAAAGGGGAGATATTGCTGATGGGGGACCTGAATATGCCAGATGTTGACTGGAACACCTTTGCTGCAGCTACATCCAAGAGCAGGGCCATTCTCGATGCTCTACATGGGGCATGCCTCAGACAGCGAGTTTTGGAATCCACTCAGGAGAGAGCAATCTTAGGCCTGGTACTCTCAAATGGGGATGGAGAGAGGATCTCTGATCTTGAAGTGGATAGCCATCTGGGAACAAGCGACCACCAAACAGTGTGGTTCATGATAAACTTCGCTGTAGAGTCAAGCCACACAAAAGTGAAGGTACTGGATTTCAGGAGGGCTGATTTTGTCAAAATGGGAGAGTGCCTCAGAAAAGCACTAGCAAACAGGCAAGAAGGTGGGGTGGAGCAACAAAGGGGAAACATCAAAACCGCCATCACAGAGGCAGAAAATCTTTGTGTGAAGCAAATAAACATATCAAAGCCAAAGAAAAAACCACTATGGTTCTCAAAAGAAGTGGTGGGGAAGGTAAGGGAAAAAAAGAGCAATCAAGAAGTATAAGGAAACACAGAAGGAGCAGGACAGAAAACTGTACCAGTTAAAGCAGAAGAAAGCAGGTAAGGCAGTTAGAATAGCAAAGGCCCAAACCGAGGAAAAGATAGCCAACTCGATTAAGAAGGGGGATAAAACCTTTTATAGGTACATTATGGAGCAAGGAAAGACTAAGGCAAGGATACTGAGGCCGAACAAAGAGGAAGGTGTTTGGGCAGAGAGTGACAGTGAAAAAGCAGGGATACTGAATGAATACTTCTGCTCAGTATTCACAATGGAAAAGCAGGGGAAATACCTAATCCGGTCAATAGAAGCACTCTGAATAGGGGGGTTGATATTAGTCCTTTCACAGAAGAAAGGGTTCTGAAAGAACTCTTAAAACTGAAGGTGGATAAAGCAATGAGGCCTGATGGGATTCACCCCAGGATTTTAAAAGAACTAAGGGAAGAACTAGTAACACCACTGACTACCCTTTTAATAAATCATGAGAGGATGGGGTGATACCTGAGGACTGGAGGAGGGCAGATGTGATTCCCCTTCACAAAAGTGGGAGCAAGACAGAGGCAGGAAACTATAGACCTGTCAGTTTGACATCAGTGGTAGGGAAAAGGATGGAATCACTTCTGAAGGAAAGAATTGTTGAGTACCTAGAGGCCAGTGGGGCACAGGACCCAAGGCAGCATGGATTCACAGCAGGAAGGTCATGTCAGACAAATCTAATTGATTTCTTCAACTGGGTGACCAAAGTAGTAGGTCAAGGAGGGACTATGGACATGGCCTACCTAGACTTTAGCAAGGCATTTGACACAGTCCCACACAAAAGATTAATAAACAAATTGGCCAGCCTGGGAGTGGGTCCTAGGGTGGTAGCCTGGGTAAAACACTGGTTGGACAACAGGACTCAGCGGATAATAGTAAATGGAGTCCACAGTGAAGAAAGGAGGGTTACTAGTGGGGTACCGCAAGGTTCAGTACTGGGGCCAGTCCTTTTTAATGTCTTTATAAGTGACATTGCAGCGGGGCCGGAAGGAAAAGTGTGTCTCTTTGCAGATGACACAAAGATTTGCAACAGGGTTGATACACAAGGTGGGGTGGAAAGGATGAAAAGGGACTTGGCAAAGTTGGAGGAATGGTCAAATGTATGGCAGCTTAGATTCAATGCAAAGAAGTGCAAAGTAATGCACCTGGGAAACAAAAACCCAGGGGAAGAGTACACAACTGGGGGTGAGATACTGACAACAACAAAAATGGAAAGGGACCTGGGGTAGTCATATCAGATTACCTAAAGGTGGGCCAGCAATGTGAGAAGGCAGTAACGAGAGCTGGGGGGATACTGGGATGCATAGGGAGAGGCATCACCAGTAGAAAACAGTAAGTTGTTGGCCTTCTGTACAGACAGTTGGTAAGACCACATCTTGAGTACTGTGTACAGTTCTGGAGACCCCATTTCCACAAAGACATAGACAGGGTGGAGGCTGTCCAGAGGAGGGCAACCAAAATGATGCATGGTCTGCGTCAGAAGACATATGAAGAAAGACTAAAGGAACTAAAGATGTATAGCCTGGAGGAAAGGAGGGAGAGGGGGGCATTATAGAAACTTTCAAATACCTCAAGGGAATCAACAAAGTCCAAGAGGGTAGCATCTTTCAGAAAAAGAGATGCACAAAAACAAGGGGGCACAATTTGTAGATAGAGGGGGGACGGATCAGAGGTAATGTGAGGAAGTATTTCTTCACAGAGAGGGTTGTGGATACATGGATCAGCCTTCCTGAGGAGGTCATAGAGTCAAAAACAGTGGGGGAATTCAAGAATGCATGGACAGACATAAGGCACTTCTAGTGGGGGGGTAGGAGGAAGTAGTCTGTTGGTTAACTAGGACCTGAAGCTTATCCGTTAAGTAGGGAAATGGGCAGGCTAGGTGGGCCAAGCGGTCCTTGTCTGCCATCAAATTCTATGTTTCTATGAGAATGAGATGCAGCATGTCCCCTGTGCTATCCAGGATACAAAATACTGGATGTGTTTATGAGCCATACTGTAGTTCAATTTAAATGTTTTTTTTTTTTTTTTTCGAAAAAAGCATAGCAAAAGGAGTACAAAAAAGATAGTGTTCATTTCTTGTCTTTGGGCTTAAAGATGCAGCTGTCTTCCGCTATACTGAATGCATTATAAACACCGTTGAAGGCAGTAATGAGTTTAAGATAATGCAAATGGTTGTTAATGTGTAATGCACTTGGATTTGAAATCAGAAAAGCCGGCTATTTTTAGGGCTAAACATTTCGTAATATGTTTTCTAACTTAAGCCAAATATAATTTTTTTTCCAAAAAGCATAGTAAAAGTAGTAAAAATAGATAACAGTTCTGCTATAGTAAAGTATATCTGAGACAATGATAATCAGATAGTGTCTTAAGAGGTCAGAAAACAATGTGAATCAAGATTTGTTGCTGGGAAATGGCGATTAAGTTTACATCTTTATGAATAAATCTTTCTTGATAGAGAATACTAGCCAAACTGAAGCTAGTAGTTATCATACAAAATAGTCCAGTGCAAACACTGCATAGCTGAATAAACATGGTATATTGGAGTGATTGTTCAAAACCTCTAATTTTATCTATTCCATGAGGAATCTTGAGCTGTCCCTTCTTCTACTGTAATAGCAAATGTCTGCAGAGCTCTGCCAACTGCAGTCATAAAAACAGCTTTCCAATTGACACAATTCACATCTAATTAAATGTGTGAGAGGCATAACAGACTATCAAACTGACAGCTGAGGCATTCTCTATTGACACTGTGCAATAATCAGTGTAACTTAAAATGTTATTTCTGAAAGTATAGTAAATAGTTTTTGGCTATAGTACTGGATGTCATCCATTATAAATAGCTGTCTGTCATAAATGCATCCACAATAACTAATACATACTTATTTAAAGTGATCTTTGATTAATTCTGATAGCTGTTTAAATATGTTCATAATATTGCTTTGAACTGTTCACAGTTTTTACTGTCCTTCTGATATTATTTAGCATTTTCTTGAGTTTAATTTGCATATGAACATACAAACATACATAATTGCAAGCAGTTAGAAGCTTTCTGGTCCATCAAGTCTACTTGATTGTGCAGCTAGCAGTCCTTATACTGCAGCTGCTCCTTCCACACTTCCTCCTCCAGTGATCCTCCCCCTTTTTCTGTCCCATCCCATTTTGAAGCAGTCCTCTGTTCTACAGGATACCACTTCCTTTGGCAATGCATTCCACCTAGACACCAATATCTCTGTAAAAAGGTGTGTCCTCATTTCCTTCCTGAACTTCCCCCTTCCAAATTAGTGCATACATTTTATTTATTAAAATAGCAATAGCAAGGAAAAGCTCTATAGGCACACAGACTGAAGTCACTAACATTAGAGATGTGCAATTATGAGAGGAACTGCACAAACATGTGTCCAAATTATTGACAATGAGAAAATCAATAATGTAAAAGTAATGTGTTGAAAGACCTTATCCTTGTTAGGAGTCTCATACTGTACTACATTCCTGCTAGCAGATATTCTTACAGAAAAATCACATCTGCCAGCTCCTTGCAGAAAGATGACTTCTCAGCTGAAGTGAATGTTTGTCTGTAGGGATGTATGTCCTTTTTCGGTTTTGTTGTAATAAGAATGGAATCAAGATACTATTTCAATAAATTAACTTACCGCAATGGTAGACAGATGTGATATTCTTTCATTTTTTTTATCTTATTCAAAATACAAAGTAAAGAGAAGGGTGCTTCAGTGACAGCAGTATGGGTCCAAAAATATGGGTTCAATTTGCCCCCAATGTAAAATATGTGGGTCAATATTTAATTTTGAGCAAACCTGGTTGCACTGAGGGTTGAGGCATTAGATGCCACACCTCATGCCACGCTGGTGACCCCAGTTTGGGAACAAGCACGGGCCACCAGGGGACTGGCAGGGGAGAGAGAGGATCAATCATCTGGAGGATTGATCTCCTCTCTCGGGGGGGGGGATACAGGGTTTGTCAGCACCGCAGCAGCCCCCAGTGGAGACTGGAAGCACTGCAACACTTCAGGGCATGCTTAAAGGGCACGCAGAGCCGCAATGGTTGTCCCTGGCATCACTGCACGCTCGGGCTCTGTGAGGGGGAGGGGGGGCATAACCACAAACAGAAAAAATTCCCCTGTCCCCGGGGATATGCGATGGCACCACCTTCCACAGCCACACTCCACTAGCAAGACTCTCTCCACTCCTGGGCTGAGCCCAGCCCAGCCTGAATTGTAAATAGAGCACCTTGGGTGGATAGGGTGGCCCTACCACAAGGGGCTCAGAGCCGGGGGGATAGCTGATCTGGTGCCAGGAAATGGAGGAGTTTCAGGCTCAGAAGTAGAGCTGGGGGACCAGTGGATGCCTGAGAGAGTTCCCCGGGTGATGGCGACATAAAAAAAAAAATTATTTTGGGGATCCAAAAATGTTATGTGTCTAATTTTTAACTTGGCTGAAACAAGGATTTTAACATTCTGTGCACAACACAAGGCACATATTGCAAGGCAAAATAAAAAAAATGTAAAATTGCTCATTTCCATGTCTTCTTAACTTGAATAAAAATCCTCTTGTGCTTGTTTATTTCTTTATGAAAAAAACTTATTAGGCTACTAAGCCTTAAACCTACTGAGCCACTGACACTGACATAATGTTTTATACAACTTCTGACACAACATTCTGTTAGTGTCAGTGGCTCAGGAGGTAGCACATTTGCCTCTGAGTCTGGGAGATTAGAGGGCTGAGGGTTAAATTCCCACATCTGGCACTTGTGGTAATATCCCAATACTGACACTGTAGTGCAGCATGGGGGGGGGGTGCTGCACTTCTGAGGTGCCATCTTTCGGATGAGAGGTTAAACCTAGGTCCCATTTGCCTGGATTGGTGGTAATTCAGGTGGATGTTAAAGATCCCATGGCACTTATCAAAAAGAGTAGGGGAATTATTTATTGAAAATGGAATAAGCCAAAACTGTACAGAAAATAAAAACTAAAAAAAATCATATAACATTAAGTCATATCTTCAGCCTCACAAACAATACACATTTTTTATCATTTATCTCAATCACCTCAGTGGAGTCAAATTCCTATAACAAAAAAAAAATGTGTGGATATTCCTCTCTTCCCTTTCCTGACTCTAGCTATTTCCAACATACCCTCCTAATCTATTTCCTATTACATTTTACCTGTTTGTATAAATCGTCTGAGGTATCTTTTTCCACTGTTTTTGTAATACATAATGCAAACAAATCTTCACTTCGTATAACCAAATTTCCCTTATTTCTTTCTCAATTATTTGTACCACAACATTAGGCAAGAACTGCATTTGCTGTATAACATATTTGCACCTAACGTGCCATAAAATAAATATGATACATGTTAAGACGATGCATAATGTACTTTCCTCCATCCCATGTATTTTTTTAAACACAACCTGTTATTACCTCCTCATACCCCAAGGTTTTCCATAGAGAATCCTTTCATTTACAACTATTATTGGACCAAACATCCCTGGAATTAGGACACTTGATGAGAAAATGTTCTAATAGTTCTTTCACCTGATGGCAAGTATCTCTTGGACACCATCTTTCTTCTATTTGCTTCTGTTTAGCATTTCCTTTAACCACTAATCTACCTTGTGCACACAACCACATTGTATCCCACCTTTTGAGGGGGTCCTTTTATCAATTAAGTATACACCTATTTTTATATTTAAACTCGGTTGCACTTCCTTATACTCCATATCAGTACTATATCCTGCTTGCTGTATTGTTCTATATATAGTCTTCCAGTCAGGACAAGAAGCTTGTGTCACTGTCAAATTCCATTTCCTTATTTTTTCAATAATCGGCCACAGAAATTGTACACTAGAAACATCTGATTTTTTTATATTTTTCAGTGAAATGCTCCATTTATTTAATACTGGAAGTAACCATATTGCTGCAACTCTTTTCCATTCTGCACTATCAGGTGCTTGAAATGTTGCCATTTTTTTTGAAAAAATAAACTATAAAAAACTAATAGAGTTACTAAGATTAATTACTCCCTGTTTATAATCCTTATATAGTTGTTCCCACTTAATAGGGTTAAGTCATGAGCCCCAGATTAGTAAGAACACTAAGCTTAACAATTTAGAATCCAAGTTGCTAGGGGATGGGAAAGCAATACTTAGGTACGTGAAAATTGGAAGCAGAAAAGTTTTAACAATCATAAACTTTTTATTTTTTGTCTTCTGCCAATTTTTTCTTTTCATAACTTTTTACAGTCCTATATCTAATTTTTCTGTTCATGTTTTAGTGTCCATATCTCCTTTCCCAAAGTGGGTTCCTGATATCTCTATCTGAGTCTGTGATATGTAAATTTCTCCAATAACCCTAAACCCTTCCATCAGATTATTTAATGCATACCCTTAACTTTTATTATTATTTATTCTAGCTCCTGAAATTATGGAGAATTCCTGCATATTTTCTAAAGCCCTTTCTACATTTACCTTATCAGGCAAGAAAAGACATTAATCATCTGCATAAGCCATGGACTTAACAATAGATTCCTTAGTACTTAATACTATGGGGCTTATACTTCTATTTTGGTTAATTAACTTTAATAAAGGATCAATGCAAAAGACATACAGTAATGAGCTTAATGGACAGCCCTGTCTAACACATCTATTGATTTTCACCATTCTCCCCAAGTGGCAGTTTACCAGAAGAATAGCTGCTGCAGTTCTGTAAATTAAACTTATCCAACTCCTAAATTGCTGGGGTATGCCATAATATCTCAGGACTTCTTTGAGGTTTAGATGTGAGAGTTTATCGAACACTTGTTCTTGATCCAATGAGATAATCAATCCTGTGATATATTCTGCATTACCTAGGGTGACCATTTCTCTGATAAGTAGTCCTGAAGACGTCTACCTCTTACCGAGCAAGTTTGGTTCTGTTCTATAACATATGGGCCTACCTCACTTAATCGAGAATTAAAAATGTTCATTAAGATCTTGATATCAGAATTTAAGATTGCCAGAGGTCTCCAGTTCTTTAAAGATTCTCTATCAAGTTTTTTTATATATAAAAATTTGTGTAGCTAACCCCGTCCAGTAGCTAATATTGAATTAAATACAACTTCTAAAATTTCCATCATTTCCACTTTAAAAGCTTTTTAGAACTCAGTGGTTAACCCATCAATGCCTGGAGATGTATTATTCTTTAATGTATTTATAGCAGTACTTATTTCCTCTTGAGAAATTGGGAGAACTAAACCATTTAAAATCTTATTCAGTATTCCAGGTATTTTTAATTTTCTGAGCATATTTTGTATAAAATCCTTATTAATATCAGGATCAGCATATAAAGAGGCCATATGAGTTTCCACAGTGGTCATAATCTGCTCCTGCATTGTTACTCTATCCCCTTCCTGCATTATTAAACTACTCATATTTTTATTACCCTGCCTCATTTTACAACTTTTGTAAATATCTCCAGTTGTGGTTTTCCCCGGGGAACTTACACAATGTTCCTGTAGTAATGAGGCCACCCAAGAGTACTGAAGCTCTTTCATTTCCTTCTTTATTTGTCTAATTTGGCTACCAAAATCTCCATAACCATTATTACTTAATGTATACATTTTATACAGTTGTGCTCTCAAGGTCAAATATGATTTGTACTGATCCATATATTTATCTCTGGCAAAATTCACAAAATCTTTTTTAATGCTACTTGTGAATCAACCCACCATCTCCCAATATCACCCTCCAAACAAGCAACAGATTTCCTGGCTTGAAGGAGGTCCTGAATTTGTTCTTTACATTTTGGATCCTGTAATAAATTAGTGTTAAGCCTCCAATGTGCTTTACCCCTTGGGATCTCTAAATTTCCAGAAGCATGCATTAGGACCATCAAATGGTCAAAATATTCTACCGGGATAGTGTGGGCCCACAGAATTTTTAAAGACTGGGAGGAAAATAGAACATCAATTCTGGTGGCAAGATTACTTTTGTAAAAAGTATACCCATCCCGGGGGGATTACGTGATGCAGCATGCCTGAAGGAAGCTTCTCTAACCCTCTCCAGCCACCCACCTCAACATATCTCATTTTCCACCCTTGAGAGAGTATGAAAACTCATCAAGCTTGACACATACACTTTCTAAATATATAGGTGATCTCCTGTACCAATTCAGTGGGGATGGATGAAGAAATAAAGAAATCACAGTCAAGGCACACTGCTCCAGTAACACTGGAGAACCCCCTAAAAAGCCACAAGCTAACAGTGCCACCAGTTTACAGAGCCTGGCACCACAGAAACTGGATCAAGAACCTCTAACACTCTCAGGCTTCTTAGCAGAATTCCGTCCCTTTCAGGAGACACTCAGGGGAATGGCTACCAAAATTAAACCATTATTCCAGGCACTTGAGGATATTGCAATAAGAACATCAGATAATGAAACCTGTATTATTTCTTTGGAGAGATGGGCTGAGAGGCTTGACCCAGATTTGGTTGCAGTCAAACAAAAGCTTAACAGAATAGAACAAAAAGGAGAGGACTTGGAAGGGCATAGCCACTGAAATAATGTGGTTATTATGGGACTTCAAGAGATGGAGGAGGGACAGGATACCATTCCTTTTGCCCAGACATTTATTGAAAAAATAGTATGGCCCTCTCCTTTTGGGCCTTGATACATTATTGAAAGGTCTCACAGGGCACTCAGACCCACTCCTCCACCCGGTGCAACCCCCCAACCTCTCATATTTCATTTTCTAAACTACCTAGAGAGACAATATTTCCTTACTAAAATAAAGGAAATTTATGAAGTGCAATGGGAGGGGAAAATAATTTGTATGTCCCAGGATTTGCCTCTCATGGTCCGGCAACGGAGATCTGCATTCCCTTCTTTGGTCACAAAGATAATTGCATCAAGTTTAAAGTTCAAAATTATGTATCCAGCAAAACTACAGGTGTTCATTTCAGGATCCTGGCAATCCTATGAAGATTCAGAGGCTTCAAGTATAGGCCTTAAAGTGGCTCTGCCTGATCTGTTTAGAGGTACCTGAATTTAAGGGTTTGGCCAATTAGAGAGAGTGGGCAACATTGTTCCTAATCAAGGACTGTGCTACAAGAGCATGGATTAACAAGCCAGCAATTATGTCCAATGGGATCTGTTTCTGTGACTGAATACATAACATAAGCATTCTAATAGATGGCTTCCCTTGCCTAGAGACTGGCAATTGCAAAGGTTAAAGTTCTCCCTCATTTTCAAGCCGATTTCTACTGTATGCCTAATAATCCAGAAGGAAGGTTCTTTTTACTTTACAATTCATGGAGAGAATTCTGGGTTACACCTGTTTTTGGTGTCCCCTACCTAGGAAGCTGTAGAAGAACTACAGGATTGATGGCAAGGGGAAGGACACCTTTCCTCTTGTACCATGAATAAGGTTTCAGCAGAGGGGTTATTCGTTTTGTAGTTTAATAGCGTTACCAGATAGAAATAAAAGGAATGGGTTTTTTCCTTCTTTCTCTCAAAGTTTTGGGTTACTGCTGTTCATTTATTGGGCTGCAGCACAAGGATTACCCTTTTTTTTTAAATTGAGGGGTTTTCTGCAGTGTCATTTACCAGGGCCAAGGGAAAGTGTAGTTGCCTTTAATGTCCACATGAGGGGAGTAGTGCACATTTCTCAATTATACTCCTTAGAACCAGAGCAGAAGCAGCAATGTTTTTAAAAGAGGAGTTGTCTCTTTGTAAGATGGGGTATTTGTATTTGAGAAATATTTATTTATTTTTATTTATTTATTTATGAGATTTACCAGGAAGGCATACTGAGCAACATGCTCGATTCCAGATGCGACCTGGAAGGAATGGCTGGAGGGGAGAAAGGAAAGTATGGGGCACTGCAAAATGATATTCATAACCGTAAGGGGGCAGGGAGAGCAGGGATTGTAACTGGTATTGGGACTTTGAAGGGAATTTTTGGGGGCTTATTGGGGGTATTTGGGGATTTGTGACTGGGGACTGGGGGGGAAGGAAGGGACAGTGCATAATTCACAGCTCTAGAGGGATATCAAAAACTATTGTTTGCACTCCCTCAATGTATTTTTCTGATTTTTCTGTTTATAAGAAAAATGGCTTATGATCTGCGATTTTCTTCATGGAATGTTAAAGGGGTTAGACGTAAACTGAAACAGTACAAAGTTTTAAAACATTTAAATCTTTTACAATCACATATTTCTTTTCTTCAGGAATCCCATTTATTAGATGCTGAAACCCTACAAATGAGGAGGCAGCAAGTAGGACAGGTTTTCTCTGCCCAAGGTACCACAAGTAGCTGTGGTGTTATGATTTTAATTAATAAAAATGTTCCATTTAGTCCCACGCAGATCATTAAATATCCACAGGGCAGGTTTATTCTAGTCCGGGGCATTATCTACTCCATAAAATTCTGATTGGCAGTATTTATGGGCATGATAAAGATGATCCCCAATTCTTTATGCACCTTATTAACACCATGTTACCCTTGTTACCCATTTCTATAATTTTAGAAGGTGATCTGAATTTGGTATTTGACCCCATTATGGACCACTCTGGTTCCACTCTCAGAGGACTTTCTCCAGCTCAACGTGCACTTCATGATCTAGTAGATGGGATGGGTCTGTGTGATGTCCAGAGAGTTTTGAATCCCAAGGACAAGGAATATACATTCACATCCCCAGTCCACGGGTCCTCCTCCCATATTGATTACATTTTGATATCCCCAGCACTTCTTCCTGGTGTTTTGTCCTCTTCAGTTCAGCCTGGACCTCCATCCGACCATTCCCTTGTAATGGTCCAGCTCTCCCTTACTCTCTTACCCAAACGGAGTCCACATTGGAAGCTCAATGACCAGTTGCTCAAGGACCCAAAGATTTCTGATCTAGTTAAAGACCACATTGAAACATTTTTTGAAATTAACTCAACCCATAATATTAAGCCTGATATTATTTGGTGTGCCTTTAAAGCATACCTCCGAGGTATTTTAATTGGGTTAGCCTCTAAAAGAAAGAGATTCCAAGATTTAAAATTAAGAAACCTTCTGTTCCAAATTTGGGCTACAGAAGCAAACCTAAATCCTCATTTTCCTGATAACATTAAATAAAATTTAGCCAAGATTAGAGATTCCTATTTGGATTTACTTAGGGAAAAAGTCGAATTTGCAATTCTCCGCACTAAGGCTTCGTATACAGATCAAGGGGAGAAGGTCGGAAAACTATTTGCCCTCAGAATTCAGCAACAGGAATCATCTCGGTTCATTCCCCCTATTCACTGTCAGGTGGATGGTTCCTTGAAAACTTCTCCTTAAGCAATTGTAAACAAATTCACTGTGTATTACAAACAACTATATGGAGCTATGCCTAACCCCCTCTTCAAACCCAACCCTATCTTCTTATTTAAAAGAAACCTAATTACCTTCCCTTTCAGATACCTACAAACTGGCAATAATTGCACCCATTTCTACTCTATAAATTGCTGAGGTGATACAAAATCTCCCTACTGATAAAACTCCAGGACCAGATGGATTCTCTTCTAACTTTTACAAGGGATTTAAAGACCAAATTATCCTGTTCCTTTTACCGTTATACCAACATATTTTATCAGGTGCTCAAGTCAACCACACATTATTTGAAATTCTCATAGTTCTCTTATCCAAAACAGACAGGAATCTAGATTCGGTGAAGAATTATAGGCCTATTTCTTTGCTTAATCAAGACATTAAAATTTTAACAAAACTGTTGGCAGATAGACTTAGTTTATTACTTCCAGATTTAATAGGTCCACAGCAGGTGTGATTCATGAAGGGGAGATCCTCAGTGGATCATCTCCGCACTCTTTCGCATGTCTTCTTGGCGTCCAGAGATGCCCCTTTTCCAGCTGCTCTGGTGTCTCTGGATGCAGAGAAGGCGTTCAATTGAGTTAATTGGAATTTCTTGTTTCAAACCTTGAATGCCTTTGGTTTTCCATTAGAATTTCAGGGGTGGATACAAGCTCTCTATCAGGCTCCATCTGCCAGAATCTTTGGGAACAGAGTGATCTCAGAATAATTTCCTTTACATTCTGGAACGAGACAAGGATGCCCTCTCTCCCCCTTACTTTTTAATATATATCTTGAACCCCTTATTCATAAACTGATTGCTGGTCAGAAGATGCAAGGTCTAACAATACAGGGCACAGAGGTAAAAGTCTCCACATACGCAGATGACCTTCTCCTACATCTGTCCTACCCAGAGACATCCATTCCAGCAATGATATAGATTATTGCGGAGTATAGTAGACTATCAAACTACAAATTAAACATTAACAAGTCACTTGTTTTCCCCCTAAACCATAAAGTATTCAAAAATACAATTGCAACTTTAGGCCTCTCATGGTACCAGGATTTCCTCGGATACCTCGGTATTGAACTTACCAGAAACCCACTGCTTACCATTAAGAAAAACCTAGACTCCTTGGTACAAACCATCACCCAGGACTTAGATCGGTGGATGACCCTTCCCATATCATTGTGGGGATGGATACATTTAGTTAAAATGAATATTTTCCCTTGTTTATTTCATTCCCTCCATTTGCTTAATGTTTGGCTACCAGGTACTTGGCTCAGGAAAGTCCATAGGCTTCTTACAAAATTAATTTGGTCCAAGAAACAACCAAGAATAGCATATCATAAACTAGCTGCTCCCAAACTTAAAGGAGGTTTATGTCTCCCTCACCTTAATCTATATTATTGGGCCAGTCATGTGTCCAAATACCTCAGATGGCTGGCACCAGCCCCCACTTCTTTTCTCCCACCTTGGCTCAAAATAGAATTGGATCTGATCTGCTCTTGTAACTTGGCACCCTCTACGTTGCCATGTTTAAAGACATCCTCTTTACCAATAATCCTAAAATCAACCACAATTGAAGTATCTATGAGAGTTCATTCCCAATTATGTGCTTTCTTACAATACAAACACCATAAAAATTTGTCCCAATCTATTTGGAATTCACCAACTTTCCAAATTGAAAACAAGCAATTTATACCTAATTGGTTACCTCAATTGGGGGATGGAAAGCTATCCCTTTTTGTAGGAGAAGATGGTTCCTGGCTCTCGATGGCAGAAATCATGAACAAATTTAAGATTCCTTTGCCCCGTTTTTTCAAGGTTTTTCAACTGAAGCATCTCCATATTAAGGTGATAGGCAAGATACCTCCCCCTCTACCCACATTTTCATTTCAGCTGGATCTCAGTCCCCTGGCTAACTCTCCTAAAGCAGTCTCCAAATTATATGCACCCTTATATGAATGGCATTTTAATGAAAGCTTTGGTCCCACAGTATACTGGTCATCCCTTTTTACACACTGGAAAATAGACTGGCCCACCCTTTGGCGTAACTGCCACCATTTTGTGATACAGGATCAACTATGACTTATGCAATTTCACATCCTACACAACTTGTATTATTCCACACAAAAACTAGCCACATGGGGCTTAATACCCTCCAGTTTATGTTCCCATTGTTCCCAGGAAGAGGGTACCCTTCTTCATATTTTTTGGACCTGCCCCAAAGTAGCCCCTCTATGGAACTGTATTCAAGCCAGAACAGATCCGCTATTAGGACTATCAGAATATTTTACACCTGAAATATCTTTACTGGGCAACTACTCACAAATCTCAGTGAATAATCATAAATATTACATTTTCTTAATTGCAATGTCTGTTAAAAATTGATTCTGAAACACCGGAAGGATAATGATACCATCTCCTACTCTGAGTGGCTCAATGAACTATTAGCAAACCTCAGAACTGAAAAGGCTATAGCAAGTCTGCATAACAAGTTGTCTAAATATAAAAAGATATGGGACCCCTTGCATACTCTATTCCCTTTAATGAGTGCATCTTGTTAATAGCATCATAACTATTGATTGTGATTACATGGACTGTGGGGGGAGTTGGGGAAAGGGGAGGAGGGGGGACAAAACCAAGGTAGCTGACTTTTTCAACTGATGTATAAATTCACTACTCATGGCTCTGTCTCATGTAAATATTAAAACCTACAATAAACTTTAAATTGAAAAAAAAGTATACCCGTCACTTGGATATATTACTCTATAACAGTCCTTCATCCCACTTTGGTCTATAATCTGGTTTAGAGCTCTGGTGTCACAGAATTGTTTCCTCATTTTAGCCCCTCTGTCCTTAATATCTTGCACACAATTAAAATCTCCAGCCCATATCATTTGCTTAGAGGTAAATAAAAAAGGTCTGACTACATTAAATAAATCTATACGTTCTTTCTTCATCTGAGGAGCGTATATGTTAATCAATCTCCAGGAAACTTTTTTATGAAAAACATCAAGTAACAGTACCCTCCTTGGAAACAAATCTAATACCCTAGAGATTTGAAAGTCATGCTCTGAAAAAAAAAATTCCCAACCCATCACAGGTTGAGTCCCCTATTGAAAAAAAAGATGGTCCCCAACACCATAACTATCCGGCAGTTGAAATGTCATTTAAAGAAAATAAACAAGTATCTTGGAGAAAACAAATGTCCAGCTGTAAGTCTTTAGTAAGGGAGAAAGTCACCACCCTTCATCTAGGGTTCTTGATGCTATTCATGTTTAGAGCAGCAATTTTAAATGATTGAACTGCCAGCATTATAACCAAAAGGAAGAATACATCAGTACCCCACATTCTGATCATATTTTGGTTTGCGCTAACCTACTGCTTCTCTGAGTACTGATCCCCAATTGTTTTGATTTTGTTCTTGCCGCAATTTCTTTTTCCTCTAGTAAATCATCCTCTGTATCTGAGGAAAAAACTTGCTGTGAGGAAATAGTGGAGGAGGATTCTGACTCCCCATCAAATTCCTGTGAGTGTAGAACCTCATAGAGGTTGTACAGCTGTATAGTTTATGGGGACCCAGTGGTTTGGGGTTGTTTCACCTTTGGGTTGGTTTTCTTATCCCCCTTTTTTCCTCTGAATGTCTTGAGTAGCTGGGGAGGGCATAATATCTCTTTCACTACCTGGTGCAATTTTGTCAGGCAGTGATGCATCAGCATGACTCACAATTAGTTGTTCTGGTCTCTCAGGCTCCTCCTCTGCAGCTACTATGTCCATTACCTCTGCAGCATTATCAGGGGGTTTTTGGTCATTACCCTGCTGTCTCCCCCTTCCACAATCAGGGGGTCAGCCTTATGGTTTTGTCTCATGGTTTCTTCATTTACCTTCTGTTGTTTCTCAGTGCTCATCTTTTGAGCTTTTTTGGCGATCTGATTGTGGTCTGGGTGATCAGATCTATTATGAGAGGCCCATTCACAGTTTTTATAGCCCTTCCCTATCTCATCCCAGAAATTACATCTGAGGGTATTCGAACATTGAGTGCTGCTATGTCCAAACTCCATGCACAGATTACATCTGACTTTGTCGCAGGCATTACTGAGATGGGATAGGGACCTGTATTTGAAACAAGTCTTCGGTTGCCCTGGGTAGAAGCAATGTCCTCTATCCCAGCCTAGAAAAAAGGAGCTTGGGAGATGTTTCAGACCATGAGGCCCCATTCTAAGTTTTACTCTAAATTTCCAGCCCCCAATCTATATATGCTCATCATCCAAAATTGGTGTAGGTTCTCCTAATAGGTCACATTTCTGCTGCAGCCAGTATTTAATGTCATTAACATTTATGCCTTCATTTCTGAATAATATGGTTACTTGTTTTATGGCAGACTTAGTGAGAGGAATAGCACGGAAAAGTAGTCATAAGGCAGAATATTTCAGGTGTTCATATGCAGCCCAGAACCTGTCTAGGCCAGCTGGGGTTTTAAAACATATGTCAAATAAGGTATCTCCAGGAGCATGAATTAAAGCACATATCTCATTAGAGAAGAATCTTAATGAGTCTTTTATTAAACCACCCCAACATACAGTCTATGTGGAGCTTTGTCTAGACCCGCTAGGAATTGCAATTGGACTGCATTCTTTCTCTTAGCCAGGATTGCATTTTGAAAGGTTTGTTCCTTCATTCTGAACTGAGCCCAAAGCTGTGGGTCTGTGGGTCTGTGGGTGGATTCTGTCGATATCTGGAGTTATGCTACCCTTCAACTGGGCTCAAAGAGGTTACACATAGTATGTGCCTATAACTCTCCCATGTATGGCATTACTGGGCTTGAGGAACTCCTCTCAAAGGTGGACTCAGCCGTCGGACTTAAAGAGGCCCTCATTTTGGGAGATCTAAACTTTCACTGGTCTGGTCAGTCCAGTCAATCCCTCCACATGTTGGTACAAGGCCATGACCTCCACAAATAATCATTGACCCTACTAGGGTCATGCCCACCCAGTCTAGTTCTCTAATTAACTGGGTCCTCACTAACTGACTTGATTGTATAGTCTCATCCAGTACCCTCGCAGATGCTATTAGTGACCACTCCCCAATTTTATGCATCTGGCATACTGCCAGACAACCTTCTCCACCTCCGAAACATATCACCTTCTGAAATCTGGCCAACTTCAATTGGGTATATTTTATGCAGGATCTCTCTAGGGTTAACTGGTCACCTATCTTTGCCTTCTCTAGTGCTCAGTCAGTTATAGACTACTTCCTTACAAAATTTGGATGTCTCCAGGACCTCCACACACCCCCGTGTCACTCGCCGTATACAAGGTACTCAAAATAAATGGCTCTCTAAGGATCTTCTTACTCAACTTAGGGCCAGGGACAAAAGCTGGTGCCGTTTCAAGGTATCTGCTTCAGGCAGACTACAGTCGGTATAGGGCCCTCAGAAACTCCTGCAAATGGTATACTTACCTTGCAAAAAGCTCTTTCTGTAAAGTCTTGTTAATAAAATCTGCTGGGGACTCAAAGAAATTCTGGTCCACTATCAAAACTCTGCTTGGAGCCAATAAATTGCACAACCCAAATGACATGTTACTAAATGGCATGCATTGTAAAAATCCAGTGACCATTGCAAACTCTTTCAACTGCCACTTATCGGACTTATCTAGGTACTCTGCCATTTTCCCCCTTGGTCACCCCACTCTCCCTCCAGTGGATACTGAATCTCTGCTGTCTCATCCATTTTTCTGGTTCCAGACCATTACAAGAAGGGAAGTCTTACAGCTCCTACTCTGCATCTCAGACACCACTAGCTCTGGTGCGGATGGTTTGGAACCCAGGCTCT
Organism: Neoceratodus forsteri; assembly: GCA_016271365.2. NCBI lineage: Eukaryota > Metazoa > Chordata > Ceratodontiformes > Ceratodontidae > Neoceratodus > Neoceratodus forsteri. The sequence goes on from CM028137.1 coordinate 81,927,862, forward strand.
TGAAAACCACTGCTGCTCTCATAGCCTTCCCATTACTAAAATCTTTAACCTATCGCTATGCCACGGTGCAGTTCCTGATACAGTATATGGAAGATAGCCAAAATAACTCCTATCCTAAAAAAAGGTGATCCCAAAGTCATGTGCAACTATCGACCTATTGCTTTCTTTTCTGTACTCCGTAAAATCCTGGAAAAGTTGGTGACAACCCAAACCATAACGTATCTTCAGAAATACAACGTCTTCTCCAGTTCCCAGCATGGTTTCCTCAAAGGCTACAGCATCTCTACTGCCCTTCTAAAGCTTACCAACAACATCTATGCCACTATGGAATTTGGTCTATTGACAGGTGCAATCTTCATTGATTTAACCAAGGCTTTTGGCATGGTTAATCATACTCTTCTCCTTAATAGGCTTTATTCTTTGGGTTTTTCAGCTGACAGGGTAAACTGGTTCAACAGCTATCTATCCAATCGGAAGCAGGCTTTAGCTTTTAATGCAGTCATGTCTGACTACTCGTCCATAGATATTGGTATCCCTCAGGGATCCATGCTTGGTACCCTGCACTTTACTATTTTCATAAATGACCTCCCACTGATGGCACCTACCTGCTCTTCTCTGTTCTATGTGGATGACCTCATCATCTACCATAGTGCCAGAAATATCTTGGATATCAACAACTCCCTTGCACTGGATTTCCAAAACATACAAAAGTGGCTAACTGAAAATAACCTTGTCCTTAATGTTAGCAAATCCCAGTCCATGCTCCTAGGCTCTCCTGCTAGACTCAAAGTGAATCGTAACTCCCTCAATATATCCTGTGCTGATGGTTCCCTGGTAGTTAGCACTAGTTCCTTCAAATACCTGGGAGTTCTTTTCAACAAATCCTTGGAGTTTGATCTCCACATCACTGCTACTTGCAAATCTGTTAATGCAAAAATAGGAGGAGCCTACCATACCAGTTATGCCCTCAGTCCATCGGCTAGGCTTGCTGTGGCTCAAGGCCTTCTGCTCCTGGCACTGGCATATGGCTCAGTCACCTACCTAGGTGCCACAAAGACCTCCCTTCATAAATGGGACACTACCTATAACAACATTTGCCACTTCGCCTCCGCATCTCCACGGTATAAACACCACTTTCAGCTCTACGCTGGCGTAAGGTAGTCAAGCTCTGCTGTTCACTTTCTACTATCCTACGGCTCCCTACTGGATTATATTACAAGATCAGGCCTCCCTCAATCCCTCACCTCTTTGCTATACTCCCAACCCCCCTCGTATGGTCTCCGGTCTAATGACCAAGCCCCTCTCTACATTCCTAGATGCAAAACCTCCATGGGTACATCAGTCTTCTCCTACGCTGCCCCTAAGTATTGGAATTCTATCCCTCAAACTATTTGCCTAGCCCCTACACATGCTGGTTTCAAGAAATTTCTCTGTGAACATCTTCTTGCATCTAATCCCTGCACGGGCTTCCATCCACCTTAAACTCTGCCATTTTTCTCTCTGTCTCTCTTTGCTTTATCCTACTTACTCTCCCCTCTTCTTCAGTATTCTTTCATTCACTTGCCTTCCTCTCCCCTCGCCTGCTCACTATGTTTATCGGCCTTGTTAACAACATTTACTGTATATTGTACATAACACCTGATAAGGCCAATTTCTGTGCTAGTACTGCTATTGTTTATATTTTTGAATATCTTTTAACTGTATTTTGCTTATATTGTTGACTTTGTATAACTCCGTACTCTCACCGTCCTCTGATGTGTCTGTATTTTTTGCCCACCTGTGCATTATCTAATCTATTCTATGTGCTGCATCACATTGTTGTTATGCTGATGTATTTGACTTGTATCCTCCTGAGTCATGCCTGAAAATAGGCATCTCTATGCCTAGTACACCCACCTAGTTACCAAAAGCAAATAAAGAAATATATAAATTTGTAGACTCATTTTCCACTCTTTCACCCCATGTTTGTTTCTGTGGTTGGTGGCCTTGCTCACTAGTTTCAGAACTAGAGTCATCCGGGGGGGTCAGGGGGAATTAATTCTTACATCTTCTGAGTGCAAATCCAGATCAGATTCAGTGTACAATTGATGTTCAGAGACAGCTAATTTTGTCTGGGAGCTATCATATGCTGAATCAGCTTGCCAAGAACCATTTTTTTCCCTTTTCCATTCAGTCCCTTTGAGGGCAATGTCCACTGATCAGGGGATAGGACCTGAGGCTGGTTCTCTATTGCTCTTTCTCAAAAAAGAGTGTGTAGAGCATCCTTCTCCTACATCGATGTCAGACTGCATAATTTGTTCAGGGGCAGCCATTTCACTAGAAACAGGCATTCGTGTCTCAGACCTTGCATTGCTGTCTTCACAAACCACAAGCATAGGGCTATCATTTTCTTCAGCATTTTTTAACAGATTCCCCTCTTTACCAGCCAGTATCCCCACACTGTCAGCATTTATTTGTTCTGCACTCACGGTTTTACTTTCACCTCTATCAGAGAGGGGTGGTGGCTGGTTTGCAGGTGGCTTGTTTGATGCAACTGTGTCACAGGTCTTTGAACTTCCACTGACAGTGCTATCATCTCACTGTTGCTGAGCACTGGGTTCGCTTGCCCTTGCTATCCAAACCCTATTGTGAGTGCTGTTGAAGTACATCTTCTGAAGCTTTTAAGAGGTCTAGCAACTGTTTCCTTTGCTCAGGCAGTAATTTCTGGACCAAAGTCAATTCAGAAAAATCCTCTTCACGTTCAGTCTCCATTTCCTCTTGTTCAGCAACAAATTAATTTACCAGCCTTCCATTAATCTCCAGAGCTGGACCTGCAGGTAGGGAGATCTTTTCACCTGCAGGTACACCAACCTCCATTTCCACATCAGCACTTCCTCCTCCTCCTCCTCCTCCTCTGTCTGGATCCAAACAGGGCTCTTCCATTCTGCTCCCAGGAAATCAAGCCCCCTGCTGGCAGAGTAGGAGAATTTCCCCGGTGTCCTGGCCAAATTTCCTCCATTCACTGGAAATACCACAAGCAGCTTAATCTGGTTCAATCTCACTTGGCATTCATCTGTGTGGAAGGTAATTGTGAAGGGGAAGGGGCAGCTGCAAAGTGGGGTGCTAGCTGCACACTCAAGCAGACGTGATAGACTGCGTGGTCTGTAAATGCTGGTAAGTAAGTAAGTAAGCAGTTTTTAATAGCTGCTTTTTTACAGCTGAAAATGTTACAGCTTCTTATCAGTGAAACTTGCAATCAGCAGCATGGCACACCAAGGAAGGGAACTGAACCTGATAGCATACATCAGAAGCTTAGCAATACCAAATTCTCTGCACAGAAACACCAGTTGACATGTTTAGCAATGGATGTCATACCAGCATGCAGCCCATGCCCTGCCTGGCCTAGTGTTACCTGCACCAAGGACCAAAACCAGCTGCACAAGTCCCTGCCCAGACAAACCCTACAAAAAAACTTGATGCCGAAAGTGGTGAGTCTTGCCTTCTTCATTAACATGGCAGTCTTGTATACCAGTTATTTGAAATTCTGCACCAACCAGAGGTATTGTTGATTTGATCCTTGCACCATCTTCTCTGCTGTGTTAATCCTGCTCTAATTTCCTGTCATCCTTAAGTGGTGTGTGCCAGTTACCATAAAAAAGCTGTTTAACTGAACTCTTACTGTATAAACTGCTACCAATGCACTGAAGAGGGCAGGCTGCCACCAATCAATGTTCCTTGGCTCTTCTTCACCAATCACAGGTCCTCAGATCCTCTTCAGCACCCCCCAGATGCAACATGTGCTTTATGGATCCAAAACACAAACAATATTTAAGGATGATTTTCTGTCCCATTAGAGCAATTCATAATAGAAAAAAAGGCCACAACACAGCGTGTATGCTAAATTCAGACAGATGGCTTCTGAAACCAGAGTCCATTTAGAGACATGATATCGGTGGGAGCACGCCTAAATAGAAAATCCTGCATTTTGTTCCATTTAAAACTCCATTTATTTTACTTGGTATTGTGTTCATCAGTACTTAGAATTGGTAAGTCCATAAGACTTACCTGTTTTACCTATAACAAGAATAACAATTCTAGACACTGTACTTGACTTTGAAGACAGAATCCTCTGACCCCTCCAATTCAAAAAAGGAATTATTGTAATTCAGGTGGCAAAACATTTCCCGATGGTAATATCATGTAAACAAGGTTTGGGGCAGTTTCCAATGGTGAAATAAAAACAAAAACATATTTTTGCTAATAACTCAAAAATAAAAATAAAAACATAAATTTAGAAACATTAGTGGGGCCAAACTCCATCAAACCTGACAGTATCAGATTTCAAATCCCAATAGTTTTTAAACTATTGATGAGCAAAAAAGATATTTAATGTTTGCAAATTTATGAATGTTTAACCTTCTAGAGCTTTACATCCACTGAAGTGATTATTATGAAATTTACAGCACCTAGCAATCTGGACATGGACTCTTTGGGGCTTATTCACAAAACTGCATTTGGCTACACACTACATGTAACCATGGTGCATAGCAGGATATGTGCAGCAGACATGCAAAACCCACCTGAGTGGCATGCAGATATTGTACATATCAGTGCAAGGATGCCCACCCTCGAACAAGCATGCACGCAGGGCTTTGTGCGTATGGAGGGGAAGGGCAGCACAGCCCCGCCACACTGCATGACCAACGAACATGAACCAATGCATGTATGTCAGAAAACAGTGCACCATCACAGTGCCAGGCCTACATGTGCTGGAGACAGCTGTAAATCTTGGGTGCATATGACATGCGCCACCGACAAACAGTAGGGAACACAGAGGATGCCTGCAATGGAATGCCATGGCCACAGAGGATGATCCTCATAACAGGTCAAAATGATAGCCAGCCACACAGCATGTGCTGCACACATGCATGGTGGCACAGTGAGCAAAACCCAACAACAGTGACCTAAAACCCATACCCACCACACACCCAAGAAGACACACACCGGGTAGGACACACCCAGCAAAGCAAAGCACAGCAAGACCCAGACTGCATGGGAATACAGGCACAAGGCCATCAGGCACAGTCCACATGTGTGCAGGACACAAGGCCCAGGGAAGCTGGTACAGTGGGCTGCACACCACAGCATGTGGACATGGACAGCACAAACAGAGACCACAACAGCTAGCAGAACAAGCAAACCAGTCCCAACCATGCCACACAGTGGTAGGGCGAATAAGGGACATGGACCCAGATGATGCAGTGTAACAAATTGTTTATTCAAGAATAGAGACTAGAAGGGGAAAAGGACCAGGGACGGGACCAAGAAAAACACCCACACCACCCATAGACACTACGCAAACAAGGAACATCAGTCCAACTCCCCAGACTTTGATGTGGATGGGGGGGGTAGAGCTAGTGAATGGCCTCTCCACCAGGACGAGCCTCCTCACTAGACCTCAGTATCTCTGTAATGACAAGAACACATGGGGATCCGACCATCAGTACCCGGGATGTCACACTTGAGTGAGACAGCACACACACACACACACACATGTAACAGGGACACTATCTACCCCGGACAGTTCATGGATGGCTCATAGATCACCTGCATCATCCCTGTGGACCATGTTAGTTGTGGCTCTTCACAGGGAGATATATGGAGGCATGTCAAGTGAGAACCTGCACATGAGGCCACCACCTGACCTGTGCCCCCCCCAGGTCAAGGTGCTTCAGCACCATCTGAGCTGGCCTGCCCCATGTCAACTTGAAAACATACCACAGGACAACACATTACACCATGCCCCTGTGCAAACGACCAGCACATCCACTCACCAGAGCTACCCAACTTTTATTCAGCTTCTCCAGCAACTCCTAGATAGCCCAGACTGGACAATTGTTCTGATTGCAGGTCATTGAGACCTTGTAGAGTCACCTAGGTAGGCCGCTCCTTCTGCAGCTGCCACCAACACTACCACCAACCATTGCCATTGTCACTGCAGAGAATGGAGAATGTGGTCACAGGCATGACATCAGCACGGTGGTGTATGTGGCACACCCTGCCCACATGTGCTGTACATGCCCCTTAAAGACCATACAGAATGAGGTGGCAGCCATGCACAGCACACCAGCACAGATACCATGAGATCTCACACCATGCAGCAGGGGTGTCCACCGTGACACATTGTGCCCAGGTGCACTGCTAAACATTGTCCTCATTGAGGATGCCCTGGAGTGGTACCATGAACATCACCGTGGGGCCTGTCCTCACATTTTCTGGCCTTGACTAGAGGCACACATGCTGTGGGACACAGAATGCCTGCAGTGGTACAGTATGACCATGCCACACTCCAGTACATATGTGGGTTGGTACAGGAATGTGTCCAGCCATGCAAACAGCGTTCCATGGTCATGTCGTGGAGATGATGGTACTGTGTGTCCTGCAGTACTATGACACAGGCTCATTCCAGAGGGTGACAGGGGATGTCACAGGAGTGATCCAGGTGTCGGTGTCCAGGGCAACGCATCCGGTGACAGATGCACTTTTGCACCATCTGACGGACCACATTTTTTTTCCCACAATGCCGAATTACCTCAGGGTGGCAAAGGAGGCATTCTATGAGATGTATGACATGCCAAACACACTGGGGGAAATTGACTATACACACATAGCCATACTGATGCAAGTGGTGGATGAAGAGGCATATGGGAATGGGAAAGGGTTCCACAGAGTTAATTGTCAGGTCATGTGCGATGCCATGGGCATCTTGATAAATGTGTGTGCAAAGTTTCCCGGGTCATAAAATGACTCCTACGTATTTGTTAACAGTGAACTCAAATGTCATCTGTCCACATGTGTGGAGGGGTATGGGTGGCTTATAGATAGCTCTGCCCATGGGTGATATTGCAATATGTGCCACTGTGCATTGAAGGCCATGCACTAATGATGTTTCTCTCACCTCCACAGGGGACAGTGGCTAACCACTGCAGACATACCTTATGATGCCATTCCTGGCACCACAGCACCCTGCAGTGGAGGCACACAATCATGCACGTACAAGGGCACACAACATTGTGGAACACACCATAGGCCTCCTGAAGATGTGGTTCCAATGCCTGGACCACAGTGGTGGTACAAAGATGCTGTCTAAAGGCAAGGCATGCAGATTGTTCAGCTCCAGTGCACTGCTGCATAACAACTGTATGCATCGTAGACTGCCTGTGCCCCTGATGGTCAATCAATCAATCAACCAATCCTTTATTCATGAAATGTTATTCCAGAAGATCATAGCATTTTACAATGAATCAACAAACAGTGATTGATAAAAAACATATTTCATAAAACATTTTAAAACAGTACTAAAAAGCAGGACTTTAAATATCAAAACTTCTCATAATTAAAAAACACTTTTTAAGTATCAGAATACACTAACCCAAACAGATAGGTTTTAAGGGCAGATTTGAAGGTCTTGATGGATGGACATTCTCTTACCCGACAAGGTAAAGAATTCCACAGGGTCGAGGCTACAGAAGCAAGTGACCTAGCTCCCACAGCTGTCAAACAGACCCTAGGAATCTCTAGCAAACCCTCATCAGCACAGCACAGAGGATGAAGGGGACAGTAGGGATGAAGGAGATCTTGCAAATCCATGGCCCCAGTCTGTGTAGTGCCTTATAGGTCTGTAATATAGGTCACCACATGTAACCGTAGACATGCCCCCAGCAGCTCCACAGGCACCATAGACCATGGTAACTGATGCCAATGGCATAAGGCATCACTGCCCACAGGGTCTGCCTGTGACAGACTTTATGGCGGTTCATGCTGTCTGACACCACATGGCGCATGGGATGTTTGGCCAGTCGGGCATGGTAGCATGTGTGGGTTTGATGACACCACCCTGCTGAGCACAAATAAGGTAATACACAGCCAAGTAAGTGCTCACCGTGTGTCACAGCCAGCAATGCATGGGTGATGTAGTGGTACACATGTACCCTACAGTGTATGCAGCTGTTGTACAACCAGGAGTGCGCCTGGTGTGTTGCGTGCATGTGCAACAGGGTCGTGCCACATGTATGCACAGTACAACATGTGGTACATTCCCTGAGGTACTGTGGTGCATGTTGTGTGGTGTGTGCATATGCTGGCTGTGTGGTACTGACAGAGTGCACACAGTGTAGTGCATGCTACACACTGCATCCTCCACAGACACATCCAGCGGCACCTGCGAGAGTGAGCTATGCTCGGCCGTATGTTGTGGCACCCTCTGTTGGCCTTGTGACCCGATGTGTGCACCACAACATCACAAATTGATTGGCAGGTATGCCACCGGCATTGTCAGCCATGCCAGTGGGAAGGCATGCCCGTGCAGGGTCTGTGGCAGTGGGCATTGTATGGTTGTGTCCATGCACTGCTGTGGGTGCAGCCAGTTGTGTATGGTGTCTGCCTGTTGAGTATGGTGTCTTTGATAGCCACCAACATGTTGGAAACCCTTTCCTGGGTACGGACGCCTGTGGTGACCCCATTGGCCAGCTTCTCCTGGGCAAGACACATACGGTGAGCTCATCGACCATCCTCTACTGGCCATGGATGGTACCCAACACCACCTCAGTGAGCCACTCCAGGGCCTGTGTTTTCTTCTTGTGGCCTATAGTCACTCACAATCCAGCCATCACAGGTTGGGGAAGCACTTGTGTACCAGGCTGCTGGGTGATGTCCAACGTGCCTGTCTGGCAGGTGGTGGCCACGCTGATGTACCCGGTGCATAATTCTGTGGAGTTGCGGGTGAGGTCTGTGTGTTGGATCCTTACTAGGGGCTGTATTCTCATCCTCGTGGCTCAGTCAGGTGCAGCAGCTTGCAGTGGTCTGTGTTGTGCACTGGTCCTCTACCACCATGTGCCCTGTTGTCTGGCTGTCATTGTGGAGTGGTGTCTGCAACACTGTGTTCTCTGTGCCCGTTGTCCCCTGTGGCTCAGATGTATGGCTCTGCTGTGTGTTCTCACTCTGCCTGTGGTCACTGTGTGGTTCTGGCTGGGTGTCATCCAATGGCACTGTCCGTGTGTCCAGTTGTGTACTACCTGTTGGGGGAGGACACACAGCCATTAGTAACAGCACTGGTAATGGATGCATGGTACCCTGATGGCTGCTGTACAAAGACATACTGTCTGCTGTTGTCATCTGTGCTGTCCCTGTGTTGTGGTATAATGGCCCCTCTTCCTTGCTGTCACCATTGTTCACTGTAGGGAGAGTCACATGTGATCAGCTTCCTCAGCATGTACATTTTGTGGGTGGTATGGCAAGTGCCATGTGCCTGTTACTTATCTCTCATACTGTCCACATCTTTGGGCTCCCTGTCCCTCACGACATTGCTTATGGGGTCTGCCACCAATTTCTTGATGGGGGTCAAGGGGGGGTATGGTGGGGTGGTCCACCGCCTATGGTGCCCTGTTACTGTTGTGTAAGGCTCAGCTTTTTCTTGACCTGGGAACAGAGGTCCCACTACTTGTGCTTGATTGCAGCAAGTGTGTGCACCTCTGGTCCTGTGGCATTGATTGCTGCCTGTATGTCCAGACATATCTGTACTTTGGTTTATGCTGGGATGAACAGGGACTGTGTCCTGAACAGGACATCATGGTGCTGGCAGATGTCTGTTACTAGCATGTCCACATGTGCACCACTGAAGTTGGTGGGACGTGGTGGCCTCCTTCCCTCTCCCAGCTTGTCCACCCACCACAATGGCTGGTGTGAGAGGTAGCAGTGCAATTTCTGCCCACAGTACCTGGCCCTGGTTTTCCTGCATGTGATCTGCCTCCATCTTACTTCCACATGTCGTGTTACTCCACATGTGCAGCAGGTACACATCTCCATATATGGTGGGGTCAAAGGGTGGGTATCTGTTCCTACACATCCTTTGGCCTACTCCAGCATGTGTCTGTGCACCTCCATGATCACTGTTCCTGCCTTCCCAGCAAGTTGCACACCTGTTGGTGCATACCTCATGTTTATGTGGGTCTGCGTGGGGTGCATCTACAAGCCACTACTTACATTCCTGCATACATCATGACCCTTAGTGAATACATCCCTATGTGCCCTAACTTTCAGGTGAATTGGTCAAATACCAGCCAAAATATTAAGGTGCCTAAACCGGGGTTTAACATTAAACTGCCTACTCATCCTTAATATTCAAGCACTACCTCATGTGTCTGTCTGTCTGTCAATCGATCTATGCATCTATCATCTATGTATGTATGTACAGTACAGTACAAGTCAAATTAAACTGTCTCACCAATGAGGTGGTTTATCATTGATTTTTACGGATGACAATGTATTGACAACTTATCTTGTATTGTTTTTCAGTGCTTAACCAGATAAACAGTAATGTTTGTAAAATGTTTTTGCAACTCATTTGGAATTCATCAGCAGTCCTTCCACAATGCAATGCAAAACTTTATTTTAACTCTTAAGAAACAGTTTGCACAGGATTTTGTACTAAATCAAGCAACACTTATCCTACTCCATCAGAAATGCTAAGGCAACTAATTGGAGGAACAGTTTAATGTGCCTTGTACTGTATGTATAGGTTATCTATCCATCTATCTATCTATCTATCTATCTATCTATCTATCTATCTATCTATCGATCTATCTATCTATCTGTCTGTCTGTCTGTCTGTCTATCTATCGCTAAAAAGATAAGGGCAGTGGATGTATCTAATTTTTGTTTCAGATTAAGAGTTTTATTTGTATTGCTGCATAGTTTAGTTATGCTGATGTATTGCTATTACATAGTAGAGAGAGGTGACTGTGGAAACATGTGACCAGATACATAGACTGTGTATTTCCACAGTGAAGTTGAAGCATGTGCAGTCCTCTCTATTGGCCACAGCACTATCCACCCTTCCAATGTCCTGCTCTATGCTCTCTTCCAGGTCACTTCTTAAATTGGTGCTAGGTGCCACCCCTACAAACTGATCACCATCCCTGTTATATGAGTAATGTTTCACTTGTTCCAAATGGCAACCTCACCCTCCAAACACTGTCCCCATATTTCTGCATTTTCCTGGTCTCTAGTGGCACTGCTGCCTTCGATCACTTTCCCCATTTTTCTATAATATTTTTGGGGTGTCTAGTGGCTCACCCACCCTCCAGTCAAAATCACCTAATTTTAGAAATGTGAGCTGTAATAAAGAAAATTGTCCCTCGTTTTTTTTTTTTAAACCTGCAAAAAAGAAAATGGTCCTTCACTGATCTGACCTTTGACACCCTGACTTCCCACTCTTCAATTGCCATCCCCAGGTCACCAGCGTGGCATGAGGTGTGGCATCCAGCACCTCAACCCTCAGCACCACAGCACTGACTACCATCCCCATTATATATGTAATGTTTATGTGGTGTCTTGTGGCATTCCCCATCCTCCATTTGCCATACATGTATTTATATAATGTTTCCCTAGTATGGTGGTAGCCATGACGTGGTCAGATATTTCACAAAATATCTAAACAGATTCTCTCCGGTGGCCCATAGTGGTACTGCAGGCAGATAGGAAAGTTCCAGAAATATCACAGACATTTCAAGAAATATCTGACCTTGTCTATGGCTGCCACTGTATCTAGTGGCATCCCCCACCCTCCGATTGTCATACCCATAGTTGTATAATATTTCCCTTGTGTCTAGTTGAACCCACCACCCTCTGATCCCCTACCCCATAGTTATGTAATTTCCCCTAATGTCTAGTGGCACCCCAGCTCTCTGATCCCTGTCCCTGTACTTCTGTAATTTTCCCCTAATTTCTAGTGCAATCCCCCAATCCTCTTCTCCCTTAATATTTCCCTGGTGTCTTGGGGGACCTCCAACCTCCAATTGCTGTCTTGTGAGCTGTAATAATGAAAAACATCCCTCAATTTTTTTTATCTGTCTTTAAACCTGCAAGAAAGAAAATGGTCCCTCGCTGATCTGCCCCCTGCCCCCTGCCTCCTACTTAGCAATCACCACCCCACACCCCCAGTATACACACACACACACACACACACACACACACACACACACACACACACACTCACTTACATGAGCAGGCCACAGAGTGAAGATGCACTCTCTGACTGAAGACATGTCTTGTTGCTGAAACCTGGGAACTAAAATATGAGAAACATAGACAAGTGCAATTTGAAGTATTTTAATAAGGTTTTCAACTTTGAGGCATACGTTTTCCAATTTTGTATATTCTCACCCTAAATTTTAAGCATGTCTTTTTGGGGACCCCAACTCATGCCCAGTAGCAGTGGAATTGTGCAGATTAGGCCTGAAAAGTGATTTTACTGTCATTAGTCAAAATCACCTTTCAGGACGTTTGGGCTGGTGTTAAAGCTGGTCAGACTTTAACTTACACTTTGAACTCACAGTGAGTAGCAGAATATTAAAGCAGCAGTGTGTTAAACACCTTAAACCGATGTTTGCAGTGTGGAGCTCTAATTTAATTTCTTTATACTCTGCCTGATTTGCTCTTGTTTATGGGCTAAGGTAATTAAAAATGAAAAGTCAATGCCCTTCCCATTTATTTCCTGCAATGCTCCCACCTGACTTTGCACGTGCAACTTTTCTAAATAAATTCAGAAGTCGGAAGATAATGGACTGTGGTTTCTCTTCAGGATTTAGCATAGGATAAGACTCTATGGGCCGCTGAATGATTTAGGAGGACACATTTGGAAAAGGACCAGTCAGTGTAGTACATTGTTTTTAGATGAAGCCCAGACTGCATGAGACTTGGTCGTTTTCTGGCAGACCCACTTACAGGAGATTGTTTTGCCTACTCCATCCCATCTGGTCCTTCAGACACTTGTCCAACTGACTACTGATTTTCTGTCATAGTAGCACCAGCTCAGGTTTTACTTTTGTGACTCATTCCTCAACTGAACAGATTTGAACTCCAATGTCTCCCATATTTCTATTGAGATCCTCCATGGTTGGACATATGGTTTTAATCTCTAAGGAGAGGTCCATAATCATATCTTTCATCCCACTAAGTTCCTTGAAGAACTTATAGGTTCCCCTCTTCTAATGCTATGGCTTGCTAAATTCATATTTATACATATGCTTTCAGCCAGTTTGCGCCTTGCAGGCTCATCTGTAGTGGAGGCAGTATGGACATAACCTACAGAGTCAGTGGACATTGCATACATTTGAGGTTTGGGGGTTGTTGGTGGTTCACTACAGACGTATTCCTTGAATAAAGCTGCAAAAAACAGGTAAAATAGTATTTTTAGAAGGTTTTTCATTAAAGTGTGTGACAGAGCAGGAACTGTGTGCTGTTGTTTACTCAGAGCACATCACGTTATTACCAAAGGAGTCTTCTTCAACAGGACCAGGTTCTCCATAGCCTGACAGAACAGGCTGCATATCTTACAACTATCTGAAGGGCCGAAGTTCAGTAATTTCTCATTGGGCTCTTTTTTATCTCACTTGTCAGGATTCATATTCTTTGTCAGAAAAGATGGTAAGCTCTTCAAGCTTAGCAGTCTGCTTCTCCTTTTATTGTTTTATTTTTTTTCCTTTTTTAGCTACTTGAACTTGCTCCTGTTCATACATTTTTGCACTTCTGTAGAACAAAACTGACAGAATAAACTTAACATTGACAGAACACAAATCAAATGCAGTTACAATCAGCTGGCTATCTTGGAACCCCATCTGATGTGATATTCTTAATTACACAATGGCAAGAAAGAATCCTGGACCCTGATTGGTCAGTGTGTGCCTGAGACAGTGATGATTTTGTTTATTGAAATGTTTCACCAGGAAGGCACACTGAGCAACAAATTCCTCATCTCCCAGTGTGAACTAGGGGGGAAGGGGTACAAATGGAATGAGACATTATAAATTCAAGTTACAAGATCAACATTAAAATGCAGTTGTAAAGCAGGTGTTACAAACAATGTTACAACAGTGTTACGCATAGCATGTAGAAAGAATGGGCAATAATAAGTGTCAGGTTAATAAGAAAACAAGTGCTTACATGAAAGAAAAGGGAAGGGAGAGGGAGGGGTGAGGTGGGGAAGGGGATGAGTTATGCCCCTGGAGACCCCTTCAGGATGCGAGGAACCCTGCAAGGGAACTGGAGGGAACAGAGAGAAGGGGATAAGGCAGTGTCCCAGAGAGATCTCTTTAAGATGGTGGGGGAAGGGACTAGATGAGAGATACGAGCCCCTTGCGGGGTAGGAGAGGGACCCATGGACAGCATTCAGGGTCCTTTACATTCTGTAAGAGATCAAGGGAGGCCAGCAAGGGGGAGCAATTAGGGGAAAGGGGCGAAGGGCTAAAGGGGGTAGGTGTGCACAGGGTAAAATACAGGTGAGGGTAGGGTTTGTCTAGGGCTTAGAGGAGGGAGTTAGGGAAGGACATGGCAGGAGCAGCTAGGTGCAAGGTAATTATTGAGGGCAGAGCTGATGGTATAGGTGGAGGATGAGTGCCGGATTTGGGGGGGGGATTCCACATTTTTTGGGAGGAGGTGAGAGTAACTGGATTGGCTGATTTGGGTGGATCTTCGGGGGACAATCAGGGTATGGGAGTCCGTTGATCTAAGAGAATGGGAGGGTGGGGGGAGTGTTATAAAGGAGGAGGTGAGGTAGGAAGGGAGCTCACCCAACAAGTGCTTGGAGGTGAATTTAGCACAGTGGGAGAGTCACCTATTTGTAAGAGAGGGGAAGGATAGGGCACGATAAAGAGCACAGTGATGGGTGTGAGGGGGGCATCCAGGGCAAAGCAGAAGAAGGAATTGAAGAGGGTATCCAGTCTGGCCAGGGAGGACTTAGTGGCAGTACCATAGACCATGTCACAGTAGTTGAAAATGGGCAGTATCATCTTCTGAACATGTTCATGCCTAGCTGTAGGAAGGATGCAACTATGGTTCCTGAACAGGGCACCAAGCATGGGGTGCAGTTTTTTCTGGATGGCGTCAGTATGTCCAGAGAAGTTTAGGTGTTGGTCCAATCAAACACCAAAATACCTGAAGGAGGATGTGTCCTCAAGTAAAGTCCCCCTCAAGGGTGTGAAAAGTGGGTAGGGAAGGAAGCCTAGAGAGTCTCTGCCTTGTGCCAAAGGTCATGGAGACAGTCTTTTTGGCATTGAGGAAAAGTATATGGTTAGCAACCAGAGTTGAACCTTGTCAAAGTCTTGCTGTAAGCTGGTTGTAACCTCAACAGGACAGGAGCCAGATGCATACAGGACTGTATTATCTGCATGATATCTCAGTATAACATCACCAGATCAATTTGCTTTAGCTTTGATTGCTCTTCCCTCAAGAAACAAAGACAAAGATATACTGCCTCACTAAAAAATCTACTAAAAACATTTTTTTTATTTTTTTTTTATTTTGTATAACAATGAGCCATTGTATAATAGCAATAATGCCCTCCAGGGTGTGTATCGTGCCGGGATAACGTTATGCTGCAGGTATTGGACGCACTTGGCCTGCGGCCTCATGCCCAACCACCACAGGTGTGACGTTATCCCAGCACGACACACACCCTGTTGGGCACTATTGCTTAAGTATCTGATGTCTCCAAAACATGCACTTTTTCTTAGATTGTAATACCTACTTTTCTAGAATTTTCTCTTTCCCAGATCCCACGCTCCATTTGCAGTGAATCCTGCCCTTCTGGATCCCGGAAAGCTGCCCGTAGGGGAGAACCAATCTGCTGTTTTGACTGTATCCCATGTTCTAAGGGGGGAGATCACCAACCAAACTGGTAAGCCAAATATTTGAGCCTCTCACTGTGTATAGTGCAGTCATCATCACTGCCCTACACACCATAGGCATTGCTGTGTCCACGCACTACTGGCCCCCTTGCTACTGTAGTGTCTGCTGTGCACTGTAGCATGCCCTACAATGTGACAGTTGCATGCAGCACCACCACCACCTGTGCCTATGGTGTCCTGTCCCCTGGGGTATAATATGCTATGCTATGCTATACTGTTTACATGTAGCCTGCAGCTATCATCGTGCACTGCCAGACTGACCTACAGGTGGAGCTGCGGTTGGACCTGGTCAGCCCCTGTACTTCCAGACTGACCTACAGGTGGCTCTGTGGGACTCTGCAGTAACGCTGGGCAAACTGCATGCAAATTAGGGTATAATGAGATACTAATCCGGTTGTTTGCCCAGAGACTATGTAAGTAGGCTCATTTGCATGGCACTTTTGAATATGGCACATTTTAGCCCCGGCCAAACGTGTTTGCTCCGGGCTAACTGCTTAGCTCTGCGCATTAGCACGGCGCTAACGGTACGGGGAATATTATATAGTTTTGATCACTGTTCTTTCACATCTGCTGCTTCCTGCAGCTGTACTGAGTCCATGCATTTGCTGGCACACACATTGGCCACGTAGTTCATCTGTACTTGCCCTCATGTTGCTGTGCACTGTGTTGTTGTTGTGGGTTGCACTTCCTGATTGCTTTATTTAGTGCTGTCTTATTCCAGGGCTATTTTTGCCCTGCACTCCCAGCCCAGTTTGCATGGCCTCATTACCATGCCATATTCGGAAGCTGTTTGCCCTGGGCTATTCCTTTTGAATATAGCGTGCTCTGTGCTCTGGGCTAAGTTTGCCTGCTGGGCAGTGCTAATTTTGCCCCGGGGCAAAGTTTTGAATATCTGGCCCGCACTGTTTTATGTTATTGCCTACATATACATACTCGGCCTTACAGCTATATGCCTCAGCACTTGCTGTAAAATTGATTATGTATCTTACAGTGAAGAAAATGTGCCCTCAATTATATTACTGCACACATATATATAGTGCTGACTTAAGCTATTTGATGACATTTCATGAGTCTATGGACACTATTTCTAAGCAGTAAGGCATCGGTCCCTACTTTCCTGGGAGACTGTCAGTTGCCTTTGTGGTTGGTTTTACTGCTCTGCTCCTTCAACCTCTAGAGTCTTCCTCTTAAAGCACTGCACTTATACAATTCCTTTTTACTGTAAAATGTGTATCCTCCTTAAACTTTCCGTCTACAGTATGCATATACATTAGTAACAATAGAGGACAGTACAAAATATCAATAGCCATAGGATATGTACAGTATGTATCTTGTAGTGGGTGACCACCCAGAGTACAAGTAGCATCAAAATACAGCATTAATGGTAGTAATGGAGAGAAAATGCTGAGCATATGCAGTGGGAGGTCCCAGGAACAGAGAGGTGCATCACAGATGGAGGGGGAACATAGAGAGCAGAACTGAACTGAACATACTGTAGTGAGGGTGGTGTTAGGTATAGCCAAAGGTATGGAGAAGGTGAAGGTTACCAGCCTGAGGGGAGGATTGGACCATGACACTGGAGGTATGTGAGTTAGGGGCAGGCACAATAGTAGGCAGAACAGGGCTGAACCGCCATGTAGTGAGAATAAGACTAAGAGTGTAGCTGAAGATATGTCAAGGTACAAAAGCTTTGTATGAGATGTCGATTGGTCCAGGGTGTTGAGGTAGGAGAGTTAAGGGCAGGCACAGACTGGGGAGGTGTAGTCCTGAAATAGGGAGCAAAGGCATGTTGCGGTGGGTGAATCACACATGAAGTTGGGTAGGGCATTCCACAGTTTAGGGCATTAATATGAGAAGGTGGACTGACCAGAAGTGCTGGACCTTTGGGGGTGAGCCAGAGATTTGTGACCATTGTTGCAGAGGGAGTGGAAGGGAAGGGTTGGGGTAGAGACAGTAGAGGTGAAGTAGGAGGGTAGTGACCTGAACCAGAATTTGGCCACAAAGCTAGCAGAAAGGATGAGGTGTCTGGATTCAAGGGATGGGAGTGAGAGAGCTTTGTAGAGATCATAGTGATGGGTTCATGGGGGACAGGATAGAGCAACATGACAGAAGGAATGAAAGAGTGTGTCCTGTCTGGCAAGGATGGACTTGGGAGAGACACTGTAGACTACATCAGCATAGTCAAAAATGGGGAGGATCATGTTATACACAATTGCCCCATTTGCTGGTAGTGAATGCAGTCACAGTTTCTGTATAATGCATCAAGCTTGGGGTGCAGTTTCTTCTGGATTGCATTCACGTATGCGGAAATGTCCAAGTGCTGGTCTAGCTAGATCAAAAGGGACCTAAATGAGGTAACGTTCTCCTATGCTGTCCCATCCAGGGTGTGAAAAATAGTGGGGGCTGGAGTCTAGAGAGTCTCTACCTAGCACACAAGGTCATACATACTGTCTTTTTGGCATTTAGGAACAGCTGGTCAGAGTGGAACCAATGCTGAACCTTGTTGAAACCCTGCTGAGTCTTGCTGCCCCATCTGCTTGAGAGGCACCAGAGATGTAAAGGATGGTGTCACATGTGGTATGAAAGCAGGAAGAAGCAAACTGAATGATCACAGAGGTATCTAATGGTCCCAAACCTTCATTCTTTAAGATATGTACCTTTACTAAGCACCTGCTCTTGAAGCATGTGTCTGTGTCTGCTGTTCTCAGACTTTGCTAATTGTATTGTGAGACCTTCTGGCACCATCCAATTTTGCTTAACGAGCAGGTGCTTAGTAAGGGTGAATATCTTAAAGAATGAAGGTTTGGGGCCTTTAGATGCCTCTGTGATCATTCAGTTTGCTTTTATTTGTTTATTTGCTTACTTTCCCATCTTTTTATTTGTATTTTGACAAGTGCTGGTGAAAAAAGAGTCCAGTGGAGTCCCTGTATGATGATGTCATAAAATCCTAACTAGCAAGGCTGCCAGTGTATTTCAATGGGAAACTACAAGTCTGTTTTCAGATTTTTCTTCCAGACTGACCTATAGGTGGAACTGTGAGCAGACCCAGCCTGCCCCTGTGCTTTCAGACTGACCTACAGGTGGCGCTGTGAGACCCTGCAATAGCGCTGCACAATCTACATGCAAATCAAGTCATAATGAGATGCTAATATGGATGTTTGCCCACTGACTACCTAAGTGGGCTCATTTGCATGTCACTTTTGAATATAACTAATGTTTGCCCAGGGAAAACATCCTAGCACTGGGCAAACGTGTTAGCCCTGCACAAACACTGCGTAAATATATTTGCACTGCCAAACCTGTCTTGAACCCTAACAAAGTTCTGCAGTATTTGGCCTGCACTTTGTTTGCATCTTTAGTGCATCCACTTCTTTGCTAGCACACACATTGGCCACATAGTTCACCTATACCTTCCTCCAAGACTGTGTGCACTGGGCTGCTGTTTTGGTGTACACTTGATGGGCCAGATATTCAAAGCTTTGTGTGGTCTGCAAACAGTTTGCACAGGTTTAGCACGGGATTAGCATGGGACTGCCATATTCAAAAGGCCACATAGCGTGGGCAAAGTGCATTAGCATGGAGAAAACCATAATTATATGCAAGGGGCAAAGTGAACATGAATACAGGCACTATGAGATATTCAGTGACTAGCGCTGTGCTAAGGTGTTTAGTGCGACATAGCGCGACTCTTAGCGTGGATCAAATTACCGCCCAGGAAAAGCTGGTCTTATCCTTGGGCAAACAGCTCTGCACATCATTGGTGCATAGTGCAGTGTTTGTGCAGGATTAGTGCAGCTTGCAAGGCCCTAACATAAGAGCATGACACTTAGAAAATGCCTGACATGGAGGACACATGCTGCTCACTGCTGGCACCTCCATGATGCCAACAGCTGCCACCGGTCCCAGCCAGGCACAGA